>OW028757.1:10000000-12930000 GCA_932294355.1 Aporophyla lueneburgensis | reverse complement strand
CACATCAATAGTGTAAGATCATTATGTACAAAAAGTAATGATATCCCATCAAAAACATAAATGTAAAATGAGAGCCAAGTTCAATATTATGATATATGCCTTGGTTGTGTACTTCAACGACAAAAGAAGTGAGATCTAAATGGGTGCCAAGTTCAATGGTCAGTCCTGAAATTTATTTATAACAACATAAAATATCATTTCTTCTTATAACTTAGGATAATATATTGTAGCCTATGGTCTGACTTGGCTAGTTTTCATATACGAATTATATTATAACCTTCGGAAGTTCTAAACCTGTTACTTATCGGTTTTTATTTTATTATTCCGAAAATTTGGCTTGCTGGTAGAAACTAGCCATCGAACATAATTATTCGTATATGAGAACTAGCCAAGGCAGACCTTAGGCTACAATATTATTATCCTAAGTTATAAGAAGAAATGATATTTTATGTTGTTATAAATAAATTTCAGGACTGACCATTGAACTTGGCACCCATTTAGATCTCACTTCTTTTGTCGTTGAAGTCCACAACCAAGGCATATATCATAATATTGAACTTGGCTCTCATTTTACATTTATGTTTTTGATGGGATTATAAATTCAACATGAATGATGTAGCAAATACTTCGGAACGATATCATTTGAAAGTGTCGATGAAATTTCTGCCCGTTCTTCTGTATTGGTACCTTAATACCTTTTACACCTTGAATTGGGTAACTAGCCATATTACTGACTGAGTGACTCCTTGACAGTTCCTGGTAATGAAAATAAGAGCCTGGAAATAACTTAAGTAAATACTTTGAGTTTGAGTTTTAAGACAGCGTAGCATGCTAAGCCATTAAAAATTATTTCATTTATTCATCATCATCATTATTTCAGCTGAAAGACGTCCACTGCTGGACAAATCCCTCCCCCAATTTGGGAGGGTTGCCATAATCGCCACGCTTGGCTGGCGGGTTGTCGATCGCAGTATGGTGGTAAAATGCATAGAGAACACTGTTGCTCATTCTCTAGTAAATCCGGGAAGAAATGGGATGGTGTTATTTCTTACGCTCGCGACCACACGAAACGCATTTCATTTATTATCTTTATCAACATAACCATTCAGTTTTTACCAATATGACGTCAGTTGTATTCTACCATGCCAGTCATCCTGCCATGCAAAAACATCTTTAAAAGCCTTCAAATTAATGATAATTATTGTCTGACCCAGTTCTTATTTGAATTCAAAAGTATATAACATCAATGATTTATGTACCTACAAGCTAAATATATCCGCCAACTCCACCAAAAATACATTAAAATGATGAAACATTCACAGAGTATCAATTTCTGTCATATGTTCTCATTATTCACCGTATTTATAAGGGGTGGTTTCAAATGAGCACGTATACGGAATAAGCAATCTTTTCATGCTTCACTACTCACCCCCAAAATTAGCAAACCGTGAACAATTCCCGGTAATTTACGTTCGAACCTTCAAACGTTTGGGAAGTGTCCGATTTCACGTTGATTTTGTCAATAATCGTAATATTGTATACGGTTATTTGGGATACTTTATGTTTTGTGATATGGTTGTGACGAGAATTTTGTTAAGATTTTCTGAACATTTTCTTTGTGTTGTTACTTGGTATATTGGCCTAAAAAGTGATTATTCTCTTGTACGAAAACGTTTTTCATCGAATTCGGTACGACCTATGCTAAGAATAGGTCAGGCCGACCATCGAACACAAATTAGACTGATTACTGGAAATTCCGAATTTCGATTTCAGTGATTCCAGTTTTGCAATCACGCAAAATTGAAACGTTACCAAAAGACTCAAAAACCCTTTAACTAAGGATTATTTTACAAACTTATTTACCGACTCATTTGGGAATGACACGCACAATATGTGATAGAAATACAAATCAATAGCTATATAACAAATAAATCATGAACAAATTCAACCAGAACAAAATATTCTGAAAACACAATTCTTTACAATGGCGCACTCACTTTGAGCAATTCCGGCTATTATTTTCTACTAACAATACATTCCGACGCTTTGACGGCACAGCTTGAGCTCTTTGTAACTAAAACTATCAATAAGGGGCTCTTACACCTATAGTGTACAGTATGATGACTAGGAAAGTCTGAAACGATACCTGTAGTACAGCTGGGTCTAAAGATTAAAAGATGCATTTAGAGCTTGCATGAGTGACTATACTTAACTACGTCCGGTGCAGCCTTGTTGACTGTTGCTTTAGGAGCTTTTTTACCGACTTCAAGAAAGGTTCCAGAAGGTTCTCAATTTGGCTGTATTTTTGTTTGGATATATGTTACAAGGTATTTCCGACAATTGTGGATAGATTTTGTATTTTTTTTTTATAGATTGATCGCTTCAGATGTTGTTCCTTGTTATTTTTTTCACTTTAAAAGAGTAGTTTGTGAATTATCTTCAACTAGGTTTTGTCAGCGGCTTTGCCCGCGTATTATACATTAAACCTTTTTCTTGAATCACTAATGTCTATTGATGAAAACCGCATTCAAATCCGTTTTGTAGTTTAGAAGAACTAAGCGTACAAACTCGAAATGCGACTTTGTTTTATTAACCGACTTCAAAACCGACCGGTTATCAATTCGGATGTTTATATTTATTTTTTTATGTATGTTCGGCCATAACTCCGTCATTTATAAACGGATTTGCAAAATTCTTTTTTTGTTTGAAAGGGGTTTATTTCGAATTGGTCTCATATAAGTTTCATATAGATCTGATGATGAGTTCCGGAGACAGACACCGGAACTCTTTAAAAGATGACAGCAAATCAGCCGCGATTTCTGTTATCGCATAACAGAAATATCGCATATCGCATATTGGACCGATTTCATCTCAAATGCCTTCGTACAATTCTTAACATTCATTGGTCTGATCGAGTGCGCAATACTGAAGTATTGAGACGAGCAAATGTGGGAGGCATCGAGGCGTATCTCATGAGAAGGCAACTTCGGTGGTGTGGCCATGTGGCGCGCATGTCGGAGCAGAGAGTGGCGAAGCGCATCCCTTATTCAGAACTTCAGGAGGGCAAGCGGAAGCATGGCGGACAATTCTTAAGATTTAAGGATGTGCTTAAGCGACACATGAAGGGATGTGACGTAGATCCATCTCAGTGGGAAAAGCTTGCGTCTAACCGCAGAGTGGAGGTCACTGGTACACCAGAAAGTTTTTGACTTCGAGACTCGTCGGCTTTCAAAATTAGACTCTAAGCGTGACGAACTAAAAGCCCGACCACCAGCGGCAATCAATTACAATTATGTTAATGGTGCTCTCACGTGTCCACTCTGTACAAGAATGTTTGTAAGCAAAGGCGGTTTTGCTAGCCACATGAGAGCCCATGACAGACGCCAGTAGGTTAGAAATGAAACGGTCGCCGTAGCCGAAAACGGCATGGAAGGATTATTATTATTATTATCGCATAAACATGCATTGTTTGTTTGGAAATAGTGCGGGGTAGATACAATAACTAAAAATTTAAAAATAAAAAAAATTACAAAAAAAAAAACAACCGACTTCCTTAAAAACACTACAAAGTAAAAAATAACTTTAATTTCGAAGTCGGTGGCAAAAATCTTAAATACAAATCCTAAGACACTGACTTCCGAAATTAAAGTTATTTTTCACTTTTTAGTGTTTTTATACTATGTGAAAATAACAGGAATTATTTTCACTTAGCGTATATAACAGGCGTTACATTAACTTCCTGGCACTGTTATATACACACTCGACAACACACACACACCCACACACACTCTCATGTTAACTGCCTCGTTGGTCACGTGGTTGCAAACGCGACTGCTGAGCGTGGGGTCCTGGGTTCGATTCCCGGGTCGGGCAAAGTGTTGCTGGGTTTTTCCATTAGGAGTTTCTTAGTAGCAGCTCGGAGTTTGGAAGTTTGCGGTGTGATACGCCCGTGCCTCGGAAAGCACGTTAAGCCGTTGGTCCTACGCCTGATCTCTCTCCGGTGTATCGGATTGCCGTCACATCGGACTATGAGAGTGAGGGAAGAGTGAGTGCTCCTGTGTCTACGCACACACTTGAGTACTATAATATCTCCCGCGCCGATGGTTACTTTCCGTTGAGATTGGCCGCCGTGGCCGAAATACGGTCTGGAGGACTATATATTGACTATACATAGTAATACGAATTTCGTGTGAGGTACCACGACAAGAAATTAAAAAGAAAACAACTGATTTCCGGTCAGTTTTTCTGGTTTTATGTTCAAGTTTATTGCCACCGACTTCCGAAATTAATGTTGTTTTCACTTTGTAGTGTATTTTTTTTACGACCCAAAGCGACACGCGCTTTAGTTGTGTTTACCAAGTGTACAATCACGTTGTAAATGTGTAAGCCAGAAGCTCTACATAACATTCGAGACAGTGGCGAACCGGGAAGTGTGTGTGTGTTATGTGTCGACGCTACTCGTCTTCAGGCACGCATTTTCAGCATGTTTGACCAGTGAATTACCAAAAGATAAAACAGTGTAGCGTGGATCCTTGTGAACTTGCGACATGCGAAAAGCAGATATTTTAATATAACTAGTAATAGGAAAATCTATTTACATTGATAATAAATACTACATCCATACTTCCACACTAATCCATACTTATTATACCCTAATATTATAAATGTGAAAGTGAATTTGTTTGCTACACTTTCACGCTAAAACAACTAAACGGATTTGGATGAAATTTATCACACAGATAAACCATGACTCGGACTTAAGTTATTTTTATCATGGATCACAGACAAAGTTGCAGGTAACAGCGAGTAATATAATGAATGCGAAAGTAATTCCCTTTAACTATCGATTACCTTTTCACGCGTTAATGGCCGAACAGATTTCGTTGAAAATTGTCCACGCAGGTAGACTGTGACCTGGGTTAAGACAAAGGATACTTTTATCCTGATAAGTAATACTTTACTTTTCCTTAAGATAATTTTCTACTTCCATGGAAGTGAAGCCGCGGGCAGAAACAAATATTTCATATTGTATTTATGAACAAACCTATCTTTATGTGTAGAAATAAAACAAAAAACAATAACTCAAATAATATTCACAATGTATCTATACTATATTAATATTATAAAGCTGAAGAGTTTGTTTGTTTGGTTGAACGTGGTAATCTCAGGAACCACTGGTTTGAATTAAAAAAATATTTTTTATTGGGTAGCCTACATATTTATTGAGGAATACAATACAATACAATATCACGCTACGATCAAAAGGAGCGGAGCCGCAACGAAAAATGGACGAAAACTGGCAGGTAATTCGATTCGATCGATGCGACGGGAAGAGACGGGGGAGCAAAAATTTGACGCGGACGAAGTCACAGGCAGAAGCTAGTGTAGGTATAATATTCAAGAAATAATTAAATCCACCTATTAATAACAAAGTGTTCCATTATTTAAACCGACAGCTGTACATAAGCAGGAGTTGAAAAACGTTTTAATTTCGTTTCGACTTTTTGGTAATAACAGTTTTTTTTTTAATGAAAATATTAAAACCACATTTTTATTCATTGCTTAAATCCTACCAGAAGAATTTACTTTTCTACTAAGTCTTGCCTGATTTTCCATTTTGCTATGAAATAGCTGTTTGGGAACGTGTGCATGAACATTTAAAAGTCCACTCTTCTTGTTCAAAAGAGGACCAGTCTTTCTGCAGTTACGGTAATATTTCTAACATCGGAAATTGCTTTCAAAGAACATTGTGAATAGCAAAAATTACTCACGGAGTTTGCTTAATTTTTCATTAATATTCTTTGCTTTCACCTACTTTATTAATACGAGATATCGTACCTGCCGGGTAATTGAAAAACATCCTAATAGTAGGTATGACTTTCATTTTTACAATTTATCAGCATTCATTACGTTATTTTAGGTGATGAGCAGTCAAATTTTTCGAACATATGAGGCAATGCATTAGCAAAATGATTCAGATTCTGATAAATAGTGTGCTACGCAAAAATGATACTGTTGTAATGTGTTTACATTGTTGCAGACTTAGATAATTTGATGGTCACGCTAGTTACTACAAGGGACTACAGACCTTAAAAAAGAAAAAATGGATTCCTAAAATCTTAATATTGCACACGTCTTTATCCATACTAAAATTATAAATGCAAAAGTAACTCTGTCTGTCTGTCCGTCTGTCTCGCTTTCCTGCTAAAACTCCTGAACCGATTTAAATGAAATTTGGTACACAGATAGTTTAGAGCCTGAGAAAGGACAAAGGCTACTTTTTATCTCGGTAGCATGTTCCCGCGGGATAATTTCCGACCTCCACGCGGGCGAAGCCGCTGGCAAAAGCTAGTACTAAATATACCTTTTTATATTCCTGGCCTTTTGTCACAGTTGGTCGCAGTAACTAAGCTACTCCCGATGTTAGGTAAAGTAGCCGTATACGATTTATTTTCTAATTTCGCTAATTTACGTGATTTTACACACATGATTTTATAGTGAATAAACTGTATTTATATACGTTTTATTTATTTATTTTAACTTTATGCACAAGTAAAAAACTTGCTTAATGCCTGAGGCATTTTCTACTAGTCAACCTTAGAGTGATGAAGGGGTCTGCTAGGACCGATGCCTGCCGGGGTCGCGTGATTGTTCGAAAGAGATACCGTGACCCTGGCACATGGGCAACTGATGGAACACGGGTGGGTTTTAGTCAGTAAAAGTCTGACACGCCCTCCCGCTCCGCCCAGAGCGGGAAAAGTCATTTGATGATTTCCCATCCAAAAAAAAAAACCTTAGAGTGATGCAGAGATAAAACATGGCAGGTGCAACAAATGGGATAGATATATTGGAAACAATTATAACATACAACTATAAACACGAATACATAAATACATATATATATTTACTATACATACATACAAACACAAAAAAAAACTGTGTCAGGAGAACTAACGATTGGTAGAGGAAAAAACGAAACCAGCAAATCAGCGTTTTAATGCGCAAGTTGAAAGATTATTTAAATGTTGACATAATAACTTTTTTTGTTTTTAAATTTTGATTAATTGACCTCAAACCGGCGAATGTTTTATGAATTTTGATGTAAGTGGTTCAGAATATCACATATGTATGTATGAACTGTTTTGTCGTCAACACGGTATAAAAAAATACAGTATTTTGTTGTGAAAGTTATCTATATAAGGTATGAATCAATTAACTATAAATAGTAAAAAAATACTTAACTACGTCAAATTTCAGAAAAAAATGCGCAAAGAAATGCTTTTAATTTCAACTACTTATAACTCTCATTCATTAAATTAAAATAACAGAAAATAAACTTCAATTCAAAATCACTCTATTACGTAAAAAAAAGAGTTGGCAGTAAATAAAAACCGGCCAAGTGCGAGTCGGACTCGCGCACAAAGGGTTCCGTACAAACCTGTATTCTCGGTTTATGCAGAAGATTCATGTTTATGAAAATAAATGTTTTTTTTTTGGTTTTATATTTCTGTTGATTAAATGAAAGGTAAATTGCGGTTTACGATTTATGGCGTTTTAAAAAAAAACGACTTAATCGATTTCGTTCAAACCAATTTTCGGTGGTAGTTTACATGGTAATGTACATCATACATTTTTTTTAGTTTTATCATTCTCTTATTTTAGAAGTTACGGGGGGGGGGGGGGCACACATTTTACCACTTTGGAAGTGTCTCTCGCGCAAACTATTCAGTTTAGAAAAAAATGATATTAGAAACCTCAATACCATTTTTGAAGACCTATTCATAGATACCCCACACGTATGGGTTAGATGAAAAAAACCATTTTTGAGTTTCAGTTCTATGTATGGGGAACCCCACGATTTATTGTTTTTTTTCTATTTTTGTATAAAAATCTTAATGCGGTTCACAGAATACATCTACTTACCAAGTTTCAACAGCATAGCTCTTGTAGTTTTGGAGAAAAGTGGCTGTGACATACGGACGGACAGACAGACAGACAGACAGACAGACATGACGAATCTATAAGGGTTCCGTTTTTTGCCATTTGGCAACGGAACCCTAAAAACAACCTTAATATCTGAATAAATACTCGATTAAAATAATCAAGTAGCTCATCCATTAGATTAAAATTGAGACGACCTTTCACACTGTGAATGAAAACTTATGGAAATACAGTATTTTTACTGTAAAAGTACCTCTGTAAAACCAAGTAAATAAAAATGTGTGATGAGATCGACAAAATTTCGAATACGGCCTCTTTAGATAGAACCGTGACCAACCATAGCCAGGTAACTGCCACCAATATGATACATAGATAGATAGATTCATTTATTTGCCTGAAATATGGTATTTACAGATTTTATAACAGACACAATAGTTCTTCATATTCCGCCAATTAAATTCGGCATGCAAATTTTGTGATAATTATGATGATTCTAATTTTATAACTTTCAGCACAATAATTAAATTACAATATCAAAAAAGTACTAAATAAAAATTGCCTACATATTAATTTACAAATTATCATTTATCATTTAATAATTAAATTACAATTGTGAAAGAAAAATAATTAAATTACAAATGTCAAAGAAAACTATGTAACTATGTAGCAATCATTACAAGTTGGTGGCAATTACCTGGTTATTTGGTATTTTAGTTTCAAAAAAAGAATTCCAATAGTTATATTAATGTTTTAATAAAACTTTTAGGAAAGCCAAGGGGAATAGTTTGAGGTTCGATAAAATACATGCCATTTTAAAAACCTTAAAACATTCTAAGGCTGTGGCTACCAATTATCGTTACGTTGATCTATATATTACCATAAGGTGTGTCTACATATTATCGAAAAGTGTGTCTACATTTTACCGTAAGGTGGCCAACACAATATTGAAAACGTATTTCGTTTTCTGCTGTCGGCTCTTTATTACAGGCTAATATTTAAAAATAATTATAATAATTATCCACAATGTGTTGCAAAATATTATACCGATGTGAAGCTACAAGCAAATAACCAATGTTTGACATGATTTGTGGGTTCACAAAGATACAATATGATGGAACAAAGAATGTTGAAAAAAGATGTATATGTTGCAGTCAAAACTCTTAAGCAGTCAACAGTACTATTGACTAGCAAAATCAGTCAAAAGTACTTTTGACCGTATGCTTTAGTCAATAATACTTTTGACTAAAATAACAGTTAAAAAGTTACGAGGTAACAAACATAAAAAAAAAAAATAAAAAAATACAGTCGAATTGATAACCTCCTCCTTTTTTTGAAGTCGGTTAAAAAGTACTTTTGCCCAATGGAGCTGGTTAAAACTACTTTTGACTAAGTGATTCCGTCAAAAGTGGTTTTGACTGGTTGTATCAGTCAAAACTCTTAAAAAGTCGGAACCCCGGTCAACAGAGCCACGCCACGCGGGGCTCCTATTTCTGAGTGGTTTAAAAAAAATAACCACGACGGGGCCGGCGGGGTCTTCCAGACCCCGCCATTCCCTTCTAACCTAACCTGTCCGAGTCGGGGTGCCCTAAGTCACGACCTCGCTTAATAGTGCTTTTGACTGATGCTATATTGCAGTTAAAACTATTTTTAACCGACTTCAAAAAAAGGAGGAGGTTATCAATTCGACTGTATTTTTTTTTTTATTTTTTTTTTATGTTTGTTACCTCGTAACTTTTGACTGGGTGAACCGATTTTGATGATTCTTTTTTATTTGAAAGCTGGTGCTTCCCGAATGGTCCCATTTTAATTTGGTTTCATTCGGACAATGGGGTCCATGTGAAAACCATATAAGTCTTAAATTTTCATTACGTATTTGCGCGACAAATGAACGAATATCGCGATTAGATTAGTGCGGATTATCTACCACAACTAAAAAGTCAAAAAATAAAAACTTTTACAAAAAAAACAACCGACTTCCTTAAAAAAAACACTACAAAGTCAAAAATAACTTTAATTTCGGAAGTCGGTGGCAAAAACCTTAAATACAGAGCCTAAGACACCGACTTGCGAAATTAAAGTTATTTTTGACTTTGTAGTGTTTTTTTTAAGGAAGTCGGTTGTTTTTTTTGTAAAAGTTTTTTTGACGAAGAGCGTCAGTCAAAAGTACTTTTAACCGCAAATTTGCAGTCAAAAGTCTTCTAATAACCAATAATTTTCAGTCCAAACCACTTTTGACCAACCTTTTCTTTTGATTTGCTAGTCAATAGTACTTTTGACTGGTTAAGAGCTTTGACTGCAACATATACATCGACATGAATTCTTGAAATGTCATCATAACCTTTAATTTCATTGGCTTAAAACCACGTTATCTGTCACCGACTTAATTAGCTGAATATAAGCTTACACTTCAAAAAACATTCGTGCCCTTTAAAAACTATAGAAGAAAATGAAAAGTACTTTTCTTCAAACTCATTTAAATTATCTAGATTGGAGAAATTCAACTTGAATTTAAAAAGATAAGTGCATTTTGTTGAGTGGCCAGAAATCGTTGTTGAATTTATGAAAATCCCTCTAAATCCAGTTTGGACTGGTGTTTATTATCACTTAAGATTAAGTGGATAAGAGGGGAGGGAATAACAAAACTGGGGATTTTACTTTTGTGAAAGTTAATTTTGTTTAGCTGCTTTTTTGTGTTTTGTGGGACTTTCAATGAATTTACACTGAGATAAAACTGTGAAAAAAGTGAGGCGTGTTTTTGTTATCTAACACAGCTTGGCGTAAGATTTATTTGTTCATATGTTGCTGAAATCAGCTAAGCTTAAAATATTGCGGAGTAATCTTGGACTAATTGTGTTTTTTTTTTATATAGTATTGTGTTCATACTTACCAATATTATAAATGTGAAAGTAACTCTGAATGAATATCTGGTACCTTTACTGCCTAAACCACTGATCTGAACAAATCGTTAAGTATAATTTGTCAGATAGGTAGCCTTGGACCAGGATAAGGACATAGCTGCTTTTCATTCTGGATATTAATATTAAAAAAACCGACCAAGTGCGAGTCGGACTCGCGCACCGAGGGTTCCGTACAAACCTGTAAGTAGCTTAAAGGTATTATAGTCCTGATTATTTGATATGAATTTCAATTTAATACCTCTACGCGTTTATGAAGAAAAGGGTAGTAAGTTTAAAATTATTAAAAATATTTTTGTTATATAATGTAACTAAAAAATTACTGATTTCGCAATTTTTCCTTTATCTGTGCTATAAGACGTTGCTTCGTACCAATTTTTAAAATTCTAGATCGACTGGAAGTACCCAGGTTTTGATTCCCTTGCGAGTTTCGAAAATTTGCGGAAATTTGAGGCATAAACGGCTATATATTTTGATTGCGTTAGTTTAGAAGTTTGGTTTTTTCACAGCTTCAAAGGACAGTAGACTTGAGTATTTGGTATAAATTTCAGCTTGATACCTTTACGCGTTCCTGAGAAAAAGGGTCTTGACAGACGGACGGACGGACGGGCGGACAACAAAGTGATCCTATAAGGGTTCCGCTTTTTCCTTTTGAGGTGCGGAACCCTAAAAACGATAAAATTCAAAACAAACGTAAAGGCAATAACGAGCAAAAGCTATTAATGTTTATTGCCACAAAATGCCTATGATAGAGGCATCTTTATCAATGATAATCAAAATTGATTTACTTTTTTGTTAATTTTAAACGAAACTAAGCTGTTTTCGTTCTACACTTTATCGTAGGGCAAGTCCATCTATAACATATCACTATCAGCTCCACAGAACAGGGTCTGAAGACTAAGTTGTACGTCACCGCACCACCACTGGAAAAGCATTAATAATTCTGACCAACGACGCCGTTTGCAACCGTCGTGCAATGGTGTCGAGTCACACTGCAAGCGGGGTATTAATTATAACTTATAGTAAAGAGAACCTATATAATAGACAGTTTATAAGTGGCATCGCTAAATTAAAAGTTTAGTGGGAGTCGGTGGTCATCGTATCTGAAGCGGAGGAATTAGGAAAATGGCGTGAAGAAAGTTTTGAGTATAAATCTGGATAGTTATGAGAGTAAAGGAAGATCAACGAAACGATGCATGGGCTGTGTGAAAGATAATATGGCTAGAAAGGGGAGACTAGCAGGATGGCGATTAATAGAGAAGTATGGAAAAGAAAGACATGATACGCCGACCCCCAAGAAATTAGGATAAGGCCGAGAGAATTATCCTTCTAGTGCTGGAAAGCCCTCTTCTCATGCAGAAAAGTAGGAACACCAAGAATCACCAAGTTTGGTCGAGAGGTTCTTTGCCTTCGACGATGTCAATGACGTCCAAAAATGAACTTAGACAGTACATAATATAAATTGAAAAATACACATTGAAAGGTGCTCGAATTTTTATTTCTGATTTGTTGCGTGGAATGTATCAAAACTATGTATAACGATAAGATGAGTTGATGATATGATTTCTGTTGATTTATTTCTGTATATATATGCGTTCAATCTGTTTATAATATTATTATTATAAACCCGTGATGTACCACTGCAGGGCATAGGCGCCCCGTCCCCCTTTAAACTTTTCCCGGTCTACTGCAATTGTGAGCCATCTTTTAAGAAGCAGTACAGCTCATCCCGCCATCTCTTTCTGGACCTGCCTGCCACACAGTCATTTCCTGTGATTTGGGATCTACCAAGTGTTGGTATACTGGAGGAGTCTTCTTAATACTAATCTAAAATTCATGAATACACTGACAGACACCGCACAACCTTAACCTAGGTTAAGAAACATGATATTTTGTAAAAAATGATAACGAGCACTCAGGAAGATTATTGTGAAAAAAATATCCCGCAAATCTGTAAATAGGCTAGAAAAGTTATAAATTCTTGAGAAATCCCATTGGACACTTGAGTGGTCACATATAAAAACATTCGAAGTCAAAGTAAACTAAGGGCACTATCAAATACTGCTTAGGCTCAATCTTATCTGAGTGCTTTCTCGTAAGGCATTTTTGGTGTAACCCTTTTTCGTGAGAAAAATAGATCTCTCCATTTTAAATTTCGGATGCTTTTTTATCGAAGATAGCATGTAAAATGGGGTTTCAAATAACTTAAACCAATCATTTTTTTTTTGCATTTGGTCTAAGCGATTCAATCTCTTACTTTGGAAGATTACAACGTCGATATTTGTAAGTTTGCACGTTCAATTTAAAATCAAAGTATGTAGTAAATAACGGCTTTGTCAACCTATCTACCTATTCTTATAATCTAATCTGTAACATCGCAGTCATCACAGACCCCGAGAATGTAATTCTCCAGTGAAACCGGATACTCAAAATAATACTTGCCCTAATTCGGACCACAACCCAAAACAGTACTTTATTTCCTGTCTTTATTTAACTTGCGTTAAAAATAAGAGAACGAAAAAGACGAACTATGTAAGAAGGCAGGAATTTTTTAGTACACTGAGAATTGGTAATCTATATATATAAAATTCAAAGTCCTGAGTGACTGACTGACTGACTGATATATCAACGCACAGCCTAAACCGCTGGTCGGAGAGACATGAAATTTGGAGGGTGTGTTCTTTGTGAAAAGTAAGTATCCACTAAGAACGGATTTTTAGAAATACCACCCCCAAGAGGGTGAAATGGGGGGTTGAAGTTTCTATGAAACTTTTTATTCTCTGGGTCGATTGACACAAAAATTGGTACACATACTCTTCAAGTATAATTATGAGATACGTGTATCACAGTTTTCCAAAATAATCCCTTTACTGAGTCAAATAGGGTTTCGAATATCCTACGTGGACTGGTAGACGGGCGCATGGCGTGCGGGGCAGCCCGGGGAGCACATTGTCGTCACCGGTGTCCAATCTCAACCAAGGTAACGGGGATGTATCAAATATGTAACTGATATTAATATGAACTAATATTTGCAAGTAATAAGTTACATATACTTAAAACGCGTTTGTTTCTGTATTAAATAAAATTAAATAACTACAGTGACTATTGTTAAATAGAGGGTATCTATTTAACAATAGTCACTGTAGTTATTTTATTTATATTTTATTTTATACAAGTTTATAAGTAAAACCTAATTGGGCACATAAATCTGCACGTTCAGTGAGTAATAATGCGATTTTAGTTTATACATTAAAGTAAAACATAACGACCAAGCTACAATCATCAATGAAATTCTCTTGAGATCGTTTGAAGGAGTTGAAAATCATTATAAATCAGTGGACTCGAGTGATAAACCACGATGACGCCACACATTACCCGGTTGAGTTTGTTAACACATTGAAGCCTCCCGGTCTCCCAACTAACAGGTTGTTCCAGAGAGGAGTCTGTGTTTATTCCGAGGATTCCTCTAACGCCGTCGAACTACCCATTTTATTTTTCTTTTTTTTTTGGATGGGAACTCATCAAATGACTTCTCCCGCTCTTCATGTTAGACTTTTACTGACTAAAACCCACCCGTGTTCCTTCAGTTGCCCATGTGCCAGGGTGACGGTATCTCTTTCGAACAATCACGCGGACCCGGCAGGCATCGGTCCTAGCAGACCCCTTCAGTTTTGCTGGCACCTCTTTGAGGCGCGCGTGGAACACTACGCGCCGTCGACCCGAGCTTGGTCCTTACCGGGCGGTGAGCTACCCATTGCTCGCCACCCGCAAGCTCGCGCCTACGGTGGGCGGGGAATCCGCTATCGACTCCCACGCCCGGGGCGTCTCCTCCTGCGGCAGCTAGGTACGTGAGGGCGCAGAGACTGCAACTCCCTCACGCGCCCCACCTCCTCCTTCGTGAGCATTACTGCTTCGCAGAAGGAGGTGACGGCTTCCCATCCCTCTCGCTCCGTACCATGGCTCGCACCAGGGCCGGACGCGAGAGGTCGCCGCCGCCGATCGCCTCCACGGTCGAACTACCCCTTCGAGTTCAAAAGAGTGCAGTTTCCCCTCAAAGTCTGCTTTGACATTACCATAAATAAATCTCAAGGCCTAACACTTAATTTAACAGGGGTAGACTTAAGGGAGAACTGCTTCTCACACGGTCTGGTGCAGACCAGCAGCTTGGTGATTCTAGCACCTGAAGTAAAAACAAAAAATATTGTTTACAAAGAAATACTGCGGTAGGCATAGTATTTCATTGTAAACAATATTAATTGTTTATTATCCACTTCTGGTTGTCTCCTAAATAAATCTTTTCACACACGCTTTGAGTTCTATTAAAACTATACTACTCTCATCCCAGAGATTAGTTAAGTTTTACGAAGAACTTCGTCCTATTTGTTTGGGATATTGTCAGTTTGTATATTAAATTGAGAGGTAGAGAGAGCGCGCAATGTTTGTTTCTGAAAAAAAAAAATGCCGCGAATAGAAGCTAAACAAAATAAACCAATGATATAAACCCAGGCAACAAAAATCTGTTGTAATTATATTACATGCATACGTGTCGAATTCATAAAGATGATGCTATACACTATCCTATGGAGCTCTCTTTATTCAACCCATCTGATCCCCGTCTCACACACTTATTCTCAAAGTGGGTGCTCCAGCAATGCTACCACGAAATCTCATTCCAGCCAAGTTGTGCAATGGGACCAGGTCACGTGTGAAAACCTCACATCAATACGTGGTAGAGGCTCCGCCATTGTATTTACTGGCTGTGCTCAAGGTGAATCGGTGTACTATGTACCGCAGATAACACTAATACCGTCGGAGTACCCATTCGAGTTTAAAAGGCTGCAGTCCCCTAATGGCATGTTTCGCAATGACGATTAATAAGTCTCGGGGACAGTCACTGTAAACAGCGGATATCATCTTAGAGGGGACTGCTTCTCGACGGCCAGGTTTACGTTGCCTGCTCGAGACTGAGCTCATCTAGCAGCCTGGTTGTAGTAGCACCTGAAGGCAGAACCTCTAAAGTAGTATGTAAAGAGAAACTTTAAGTATAAATTAAAAAAATAAATAGTCTTTAACCCCTGTGAACAGCAATGTAAGTAAAATCGTCATTTGAATAATTTAGGTAACAATTTTTTTTCGAATTTCCCAGGGAATAAAGAGAACTTATATTTTCGCTTTAAAGTAGTCTTTAATTTTGGCATGCAAGTAGGTAATTTGCCATTCCGTTACATATTCCGTCAATATTGTTATGTTTTAGCAATATTAATCCTACAACAATCATTTATCAATCCGAACGCTGCTCCTTAGATAACACAAAGCAAGCAGTGCAATAACCCATTGTTTACCTGGATAAATACAAAGGGTACTTTTAATCCCGGTAATACGTTCCTTCTTGTGGGATATTTTTCGACAACCTCGCGGGCGAAGCCGCGGGCAGAAGCTAGTGCAGTTATAAAGTGGGTATGCCCATCTTAAAGTTTGAGCAGTAAGCAGGACCCGGTCGTAGCATGGTGTAATTTAAATTGTATCGATTTTTAAGATTTGTATCAGACATTTTAATGTAAATAGAATGTTACTATTGAATTAAATTCTGTAAGGAAAGTTTTTCCACCGACTTAGCCCCACGATGCTCCTTGCTTCCATATAAAGAAGGATGCTTCATGGCCTCCATGAGACCAACATTATAATTAAAGTTTTGGTCAGGTTAGCTGATATTTTAATTTCTCAATTAGGATCTTGGTAGAGAAAAGGGTTCAGTTTGACTGTCTGTACAACATCCTTTTATACAACACTTTTCTGAGACATTCGTAAGGAAACGCGAAACGTACTTACTCGTTTATTTTACATTTTCGGTTTGCATTTTTTTTTCTGGGTCGGAAATCATCAAAAGTCGTCTCCCGCTCTGGGTAAAGCGGGAGGGCGTGTCAGATTTTTACTGACTAAAACCCACCCGTGTTCCTACAGTTGCCCATATGCCAGGTCCACGGTATCTCTTTCGAACAAATCTCGCGACTCTGGCAGGTCGCTTTGCATTTTACGTATAAACAAGTGTACTCGCAAATGTTCTTTATTACAAACAAAATAAACTCAAACATTTTTTAAATCTTCAGCATCTGCTAAAATTAACAGATATCTTTCCAGGATTCAATCATATGTTTTCTACAATACTCCAGAAATCTGCTTGAAAATCTTTCGCAAGAACATTTGTACAATATCTACCAGACAAATTTGATAGTTACATCGTAAACCAGGGACAAACCTTGTTGGTTGAAACGTCCCGTCCCGGTTTGAAAATTACATCCAAAGCCGAACCCTTGGGTTAAATGGTGTTAGTTGGGACGTTATAAAGGTTATCAAAACATTTTGTAGCTCGCTTGACATGGGATGGTAGGATATTAGGAATTTAGTGATGTAAGTGAACTATGCAAGCAATATAAATAGGATTCTTTTTAAGGTGGGAAATCATCAAATGACGTCGCCCGCTCTTCGTGTCTGACTTTTACTGACTAAAACCCACCCGTGTTCCTTCAGTGGCCTATATGCCAGGGTCACGGTAACTCTTGTGAACAGATCCGCGACCCTAGGTGATGAGTTGTCTCTATCTGTGATGTATTTTCCGACCGAAAAAAGTAATGTGAAACTGGTTATGACGGGTCCACTATGTTTTGAAGGGGCCGTATCTTCGTAGACCGATCGAATTAGAGAGTTGAGCCCCAGGCTACATATAGGTCTCTAATCTATTGCTACACGTGAAATACCAGACTTTCATCAGCATTTACCGAAATGCGGAAGAACAATAAATTAACAATGAGATACGAAAACTACGCATCTCTACTTTTAATGAGCAACTGTACTCATGAGTACTGTACTTGAATATACCTCAATTACTAAACATCTGTTGCCACCATTTTATATCGAAACGATACAAAAGTAGACAACTCGATTATTTGTACAAAACTTTTAGTCGTTGCGATATATTTCCAGTCATTTTCAAATATACTCATGCCATAGTTAAGAGTACAACAGCTAATCAAAACTGACTTATAATAATTTATCTTTATTTCAGACATACGTCCATACATTTTACAAAAATAGCGTTAGTAGGGTTGTTAGTAGTACACACAAAGAAAATAATAAAAGTTACTTATGAATAAACAAGCTTTTGTTTACTCATAAGTCAGTTCATCTCTGTATGCCTACATTTCCGGATCAAAAAACAAAACAGCAACTTCCACAAGAGGAGTTTGGAGCGCACTCAAATTAATGAACTTTTAAATTCCAGCGGGCGCGACTTCGAGCTATAACTAACTGAAAGTGCTGCCTTCAGTTTGTAACGGCGTGGCTTTTTATCCGACTGCGGTTGGAAAGAGGATGTACCAGTTGTTGTCTGTAACACTTTAGACTGCTTGCGTCAGATTAAGAATAAATAGATGAACAATGGTACCGATTCCTTTGTTCACAAATTAAACTAAATTTAAGTTCAGTGCATCTTTTTCTTTGTATTTCATTAAGAAGGGGATAAAAGAATTTTTTTAGTTTAGTCCTGTCAAATTAATCAGCGCCTGTCACTACTCCATACAAGTTTAGACGTGATTAAAAACTTGCCTACTAAAATTACGTCAATTTACGTCAAGCGCTGATTAATTTGACAGGACTAAACTAAAATTTATCTTCTGTCCTTTCCTTAATGAAATAGAAAGAAAAAGATGCACTGAACTTAAATTTAGTTTAGTTTGTGAATAAGGGAATCGGCACCAATGTTTCATCAACTCAGGCTGAGTTGATTGCATTCCACTGAACATAAGACTCTCCCATGTTGTGCCACTACATCCTGTCCTCCGCCTTACGCATCCAGTTTGTCCCAGTCCGGTGATACAGAGATTAAAAATAAGCTAAACGTTGTTTACCCCAGTAAGCAATGTTTAGCTTAATTTTAATTTCTGTTTATTAATATTTGTAACTTTGACGTTCAAAAAGTGCTGACTCTCAGCCTAGTTTGAATAAATGACTTTTGATTTTGATGTTGTTCATTCCGTGTGATTTGTTTTTAGGGTTCCGTACCCAAAGGGTGCTAACGGAAGCCTGGAGCCCGAAAGCCGGAGACCTACTAGACCTCCGCTGTCCATCAGCCCGTCTGTCTGACAGTTTAAATTTGCACAGAGAGTGTATTTCTGTTGCTATTAAATAAATAAAAGAAAATAAAGTTCAGTCAATTGTATTTTTTATATGTAGTGTTAAATATTCTACGATGGTCCGGAATCCTTCGTGTGCAAGTCCGACGCACACTTAGTCTGTTTTTCTTTCTGTGGTTTGTAGACAAAAACCTCGACACAATACAGATAAAGACAACAAAATAAGAATGATTTGTCTTACTGGAAGCCTTTGTGACTGAACTTTTTATCTCTTTGTAGCGACACCATAGTAAACATGTTGTCTCGTTAGTGTTATATCAGAAAACAAAACAGAACTTTACACTATATTCTAGATTTTGTTTTATTTTAAAATTTGAACTTAAGTGCGAGTAATTCTTGCATCGGTTCACATTTGTTACAGCTGGTTCCCAAATCAATACGTTACTTTAGGTTAACTATTAAATCACACGGAATCAGGAAATGTGGCAGAAAAAATGTGAGGCCTTTTATAACAGTGGTGTGTGAATCTGGGCTGAAATAATTATGATCATCTTACACAATTAAATCGCTGATATAAAAATATATAATGACACCAAGATTTACAGAATACTAGATTTCGTCAGCGGCCTCGCTCGCGAGTCGAGGTTGAAATTTAACCCACGGAAACGGACTACTAGGATAAATAGTATTTTTTATGTTAATAAAACTAAACTAAACTAAAATTTAAATTTAAAATAGGTGTTCGACGCCAGGCCAAGGCCCCGGCCATAGGATTCAATGAGGTACGTGGAAGCATGATAATCGTGGGCCTTGGGACTAGAGTGGCTGCGAACTGTCCGCCGTGCGCGGAGCTGATTAATACAATATTCAAAAGACTCACCTGATGGTAGAAACCTGGTTCTGGAGCCTACCTGGATTTATGTATGTAAATAAGTGTATATTGTATTGTGTAGTGACGTTGTAAGTAGGTATTCAGGATACCAGGCCGCTCAAGACGCTCTGCTACCAAGACATGCGGTCCCAATCACTATCACATCAAAGTATTTCAATCAAACAAACTGAACCCGTATTATTTCGTCAACAGGGGTTGGTTACACACAAAACAATTGGGTCACGACAAATTGTCCACAAACCGACCGGTTCAAACGGATTACTTTCAAACGGTCGCGAGATCCAAGCGGCGACGATCCTCCATTTTTCAAAGACCAAACCAAAAAAAAGAATCTAACTGACAAGTGACAGTTCTCACTCTGTTACACGTTTAGAAACGTAGGCGCACAGAGTAAACAATTCAAACGGGACGGAACAATAGGTATTAGTAGAAAAGTATGATTGTAAAATGATTGTATGTAATTAATTTTAAAGAAGAGATTACCTTTTATAATTATATTAAGTGACATTAGATTTATTGTAAGTAACAAATTTAAAAAATATCAACATCTTACAATGTAAAACTACATTATTAAGAACAAAGAAATTCAGATTTTCAAGATATTGTAAAACTTTAAAAAATTTAATAAAGGAGATTCGAATAGCAATTTCTTAGCGCGAAGTTTGCGGAAACAAATCTCCACAGCGAGGTGACAGGTGCAAGAGCCGAGCCAACATGACGGCTACTTATTTATTCTTTTAACACCGTATAATTAATTAGTGGCTCTGTTTTTATCATTTATAGACAACGGATAATTCTATGTAGTAGGTCCTAAACCTACTACATAGAATAATCCGTTATCTAAATTTCGAATATTTTTTTTTTTCGAAATTACTATTAAGGAACTAACGTTTCAGGGGGTCTACTTTCAAAGTCCGTCAACAAAAATACAGGTCCATCCGAAAGTAGATGAGCCGTGTATACAATTGTCAAATTAGCAGATTACGCGCGGTCGAATAATGTAGCTATGTTTTATTTGGGGACTATATTTCTTGTCACCAAAATTTATATTTGTCATCAAGTTGTATCACCCAATAAATAGATCTATTGCCACGAAATATTTTCGTTCTCAGATAAACAAAGAGTGTTCCCAGGTATGAATTATCAAATTATTGTTAATATAATGTGTAAAATATGAGATGGATTACCAATAAAATTGTAGTGCATTACATGAATATAAACTTCGTTCTTATAATAATACTTTTATTACTTAAATAATAACTTTGTGCTCAGAATGGTAGATCTGTCACCAAATAAATCGATTAATCGATCCCTGACTGCAACTCCTTTTTATCTGTTATTTTGTCACCAATACAGTAGTTACATTTTATTTCGTTCAGTTATTAGAATAATGTATTCGTTACCAATTTAATACATCAGTTTATAATTTTAACGAAAATATATTCAAAGGAGGCGGAGAAGCAAAACATGTGCTTATCGGCCAGAAAAGATTTTTTTTTTTAAAAGAAAAAGGGTGCGCCCTTCAAAAGCCAAACCAGCGCTGATTATTCAGTGATTATTATTTTTAACAATAAATATTGATTATTTTGACTTTAACTAAGTGTTTTTATTTACTATTCTGCTAGAAATTTGATTTAAATATATTTATACTACCTGTGGAAATTAAGACCCTTGGGGGAGGCACATAGCCAGTTAAGTAATAGACTCTTTTGGTTGAAAGGATGATGACGACAACCCTACATTTTTGGAACTTCATGAAATTTTCTAGTGACATAATATATGATTTATTGGTGATATCTTTACATTAGTTTGCTTAAATACTATTAGGACAAACCTATTATAATACATACAAAAACATTTATTTGGTACTTGACCCCATATCTCGATTTTAGGTAATTTATTGTGGAATTGATTTTATATTGTTTGGTGACTACATTTTGATGACAAATCTACTATTTTGCAGGCAAACCCTATTATTTAAGAAACACAAAACTAATTAAATTGGCGACAGCTTAAATCATACCCGTTTTATTTTTGTTATTTTCCAGAAATTGGGCGATAGTTTCACCATCGTATTTCATTCTTAAATTAAAACCTGTTACTTTGTACAAATCCTGCTAGATCCTAAATATGTGAACCTACGTCAAAAAGTTAAATTTTATTTAAAAAAATAACTGTGTTTTCTTTCTGATAACATAAGCGTTTTAACAAAGTAGATAAAAACCTACAGGATATTTCCTTAGAAATGCCCCATGTCTCAAAAATTACGTTCTTGTATTTTTACGGTCTTAAATTTGTACAACGAAATGAGCGGGCAGCCAAGGATTGGTCGACGATTTCAATATTTACTTCTGCGGTACGTTATTAACAAGTCTAAAAATACCAACATATAAACTGTAAACATTGTCAACATAGTGAGAGTCCGACTGAGATGAAAGGTCAATGTAAGAAATTAGGCCACCGAGATGCTCCGCCTATAAAGTTGGTATGTAATCAGTTTATGTCAGAACATCGACCCATAACCTGCCCAGCCTTAGGTCATGGTGGCACTGTAATCTGTTTATTGAATTAAGTAGGAGAGAGGCGTAAATCCTATGTCTTGTTTTTATGTTATAAATAGGTTACTGCTTATCTGGTGCTCACTGCATACAAATAACACTTTTTTAAGAATATAAAAAGTCTCCTCCCATAGGTTTCCTCTGTTTAATTATAGCCGTAGTAAAAATAGCCAGTCAGTCAGAAAGTGTTAACCGGATAGACTGCCTGTCGACATCATCAAGGTTACTTTAATGCAGACCTAGTAGGTATTTTAAGTGATGGTAAGTCGATGGATTGCCAACTTTAGATATAACGTTGAAAGATTAAACTTCCAATCTTCTAATGACTTATAACGACTGAATATTACACATTAAAATTCACAAATCATGGGAAAGTTTAGTGTTATGTACAAAAAAAAAATTGTAAAGATAATATTTATAAAGCATTCTTTACGAAAGGAATTAAATATGGTATCATCAAAAATAACATATTAATTCAATGTTAATATCAAAATTCGGACTACTAGTCTGTTTATAAGCACCAGCTTGCAAATAAAAAAGGGTCATCAAAATCGGTTCACCCGGTTGAAATTTCTGAGGTAACAAACATAACATCATAAAGCGTGGCGATGCGTCACCACGACCACTCTCGCCACGCCAAAATTTAGGTTTACTCTCGCCTATAGATGTTTCACATAAAAAAAATCGCCCATCTAAAGGCTGACCTTGAAAAGTGTAGCTTAACCTGAAGAACCTGCGACACAATGCAAAACAACAGCTAAATGGTCACCCATCTAAGGTCTGACCTTGAGAAGTGTAGCTGAAACTAGCGAACTTGCGACAAAACGCCACACATAAACTAAATGGTCACCCATCCAAAGGCTGACCTTGAGAAGTGTAGCTTAACCTAGTAAACCTGCGACACAAGGCAAAATGAAAGCTAAATGGTCACCTAGCCAAAGGCTGACCTTGACAAGTGTAGCTGAACCTAGCGAACCTGCGACACAAAGCAAAACAAAAAATTAGTTTGTAAAGATAATATTTATAAATCATACTTTACGAAAGGAAATAAATATGGTATAATCAAAAATAATATATTAATTGGACTTAGCTATGCAAACTAGAACTAACCCACAACATATCAGTTTTGAGATAATAAGGTTTTTGTTTTAAAGGTGCGTAGAAAAAAATCGGTAAGTTTTATGAGATAAATAACAAAGTTATAGGACTGTATTAGCAAGAATATAGGAAAACTAGATAATTCAATTTTATGACAGTTTAGTGTTTATTTATGATCAAAAACCTGATAGTTCCTTATAACAAAATTATTGTATTGTGGTTTGGTTCGTTGTTGATTTTTTTTTAGGAAAAATAAGTGTTAGATAAATGGTTTATTCATATTTGTTTATTGCAACTTGAACATACGAATAATTTATACTACTTTTACACACACAAATGATTAATAACTACACAATTATAGCAGTCAAAAATCACTATTACTCATCATCTTGTACATAAAGTTGCTTAAGCAGCATCGTCAACTTCTACTTCAAAATCAACAGTACCAGAAAACCCATCTATGTCGTCTTGCACTGTTAAATTTCCGGTTAATTTTTAGGGTTCCGCACCCCAAAAGGAAAAAGCGGAAACCTTTTTTTTTTTTTTTTTTCAGGATGGGAAATCATCAAATGACTTCTCCCGCCCTGGGCGGAGCGGGAGGGCGTGTCAGACTTTTACTGACTAAAACCCACCCGTGTTCCATCAGTTGCCCATGTGCCAGGGTCACGGTATCTCTTTCGAACAATCACGCGACCCCGGCAGGCATCGGTCCTAGTAGACCCCTACACTGTTGCTGACATCTCTTTGAGGCACGCGTGGAACACTGCGCGCCGTCGACCCGAGTTTGGTCCTTACCGGGCGGCGAGCTACCCATTGCTCGCCACCCGCAAGCTCGCGCCTATGGTGGCCGGGAGTCCGCTATGGACTCCCGACGCCCGGGGCGTCTCCTCCTGCGGTGGCTAGGGACGTGAGGGCGCAGAGACTGCCACTCCCTCACCCGCCCCGCCTCCTCCTTCGCGAGCATTACTGCTTCGCAGAAGGAGGTGACGGCTTCCCATTCCCTCTCGCTCCGTACCATGGCTCGCACCAGGGCCGGGCGTGAGAGGTCGCCGCCGCCGATCGCCTCCACGAGGACACGGCGGTGCCCCGCCCAGGCAGGGCACACCTCCACCGTATGCTCCACCGTGTCCTCCAGACGATCCTCGCAATGGAAACACCCGGACGTATTCTCCCGTTTTATCCTGAACAGGAACCCACCGAAGCACCCATGCCCGGTGAGAACCTGCGTCAGGCGGAAGGTGAGGATGCCGTGACGCCTCTCTATCCACTTCTCAAAGAGGGGACTTACCGCCGCAATGGTGGCGTGCCCAAAGCGGAACCCTTATAGGATCACTTTGTTGTCCATCCGTCCATCTGTCAAGACCCTTTTTCTCAAGAACACGTAAAGGTATCAAGCTGAAATTTATATCAAATACTTAAGTCTACTGTCCCTTGGAGTTGTGAAGAAATCAAACTTCTAAGCTAACGCAATCAAAAGATATGGCCGTTTATGCCGCAAATTTCCGCAAAGGGTA
Source organism: Aporophyla lueneburgensis (assembly GCA_932294355.1). Taxonomy (NCBI): domain Eukaryota; kingdom Metazoa; phylum Arthropoda; class Insecta; order Lepidoptera; family Noctuidae; genus Aporophyla; species Aporophyla lueneburgensis. Next base: position 12,904,953 of record OW028757.1, on the reverse strand, counting down.
AAGTTTAGAACATTTTTGGCTATCATAATCATGAAAATTCAAAGTATTTACTGACGTCATGTTATTTATGTGAAGTTTAAGTATCGACCTTTACATCTATTCTAAAATAGTATGAAAAAAAAATTGCAAGTCATGTAAAAAATGTTTTATCAAACTTGGCAAATTCGTTAAAGTTCTGTTATTTTAAGCACTTTTTAGCACTTTTTTTTAACTAGCATTAACTTGTTTTAGTGCATAAATCGCTTCACAGTTTATTTTATAATGAAAGTTAAAAAAGTGCTTAAAATAACAAAACTTCAACTAATTTGCCAAGTTTGATGTTTTTTTTAAAAGACTTGCAATTTTTTTCTTAGTATTTTAGAACAGATGTAAAGGTCGATACCTAAACTTCACATAAACACAATAACATGATGTCAATAAATACTTTGAATTTTCATGACTATGATAGGCGAAAAATGTTCTAAACTTTACCCGCCTCCTTTTCGGAGCTCGCAAGGGAATCAAAACTTAAAGGGTACTTCCAGTGGATCTAGAATTTTGAAATTTGGTACAAAGCAATGTCTTATAGCACAGATAAAGTAAAAATTGCGCAAACCGTAAATTTTCAGTTACATCATATAATAAAAATATTTTTAATAATTTTAAACTTACTACCCTTTTCTTCATGAACGCGTAAAGGTATTAAATTGAAATTCATATCAAATACTCAGGACTATAATAACTTTAAGCTGTAATACCTACAAGTTTGTACGGAACCCTCGGTGCGCGAGTCCGACTCGCACTTGGCCGGTATTTTATAATATTCTTGAGCATCATCTGGTATAAGATGCAGCAAAATTTATATATTTTTTTTTCTGGGAACCATGTGGCTTGGTTCTATTTTACGTAATAAAAATTCTAAAGCACGATAAGTACTCAAACTCGGGTTGGTACAGACGCCACCAGGTCAAGCTACCCGAAACTGTCAATTTTTCCCAATGAACCTTGAACCTAATGCTCTAGAAATAAAGTCGAAAATCTATCAAAGAAATCTGACAGATTGTAGTAGCTTGATGTGTTGGCGTCTGTACCTTAAACGGCTCCTTTTTTGCTTTGTGGCTTGCTATATCGGCCAGGATTCTTTCTGAGGAGATGTTATACACCATACACAGTCTATCTACATACATAACTCAAATTCACTCAAAGTGTGGGATGATACTAGTTTGCATAACTACGTCCAATTATAATATGTTAATTATCACATCAAAAAAACCGCATCAATATTGGAACTTTGTTGCCAAGTCCACTAATTTTCATTATGGGTCCACTGTGCGTCGCCACGCTCGCCACGCCAAAATTTAGGTTTACCTTCGCCTATAGTTGTTTCACATTAAAAACACCTATAAAAGTACTTAGGTATCTCAGCAACCACAGCTTAACATCAGATAGTCGCAATAATAGGTAACGTTCAAGAATCAATCAATTTATCAATGCCGGGGTCGCGTGATTGTTCGAAAGAGATACCGTGACCCTGGCACATGGGCAACTGATGGAACACGGGTGGGTTTTAGTTAGTAAAAGTCTGACACGCCCTCCCGCTCCGCCCAGAGCGGGAGAAGTCATTTGATGATTTCCCATCCTGAAAAAAAAAAAAAAAAAACAATTTATCAATGTAGTCATTTACCAACCAAGCTGGGGTTGTCTTCTTATCTAATTGCGTGCAGCTGAATACCAGTATTTTACATTGAGCGACTGCCTATCTGCCAGGGTCGCGAGATTCGTTCGAAAGAGTTACCCTGGCCCTGGCATATGGGCAACTGAAGGAACACGGGTGGGTTTTAGTCAGTATAAGTCTGACACGGCCTCCCGCCCCACCCAGAGCGGGAGAAGTCATTTAATGATTTCCCATCCAAAAAAAAAGCTGCCTATTGCACTCTGACACTGACATCGATAACCCAATAACTGGACAAACAAGTTGTCAGACTTTCGGACTTCTGCCGACTCATAATAACAAAGATCCAATAATGACAGCCAAGACCAATGGCTTAACATGCTTTCCGAGCCAAGGAAGGGTCTTGGTTTGTAAAGATGGTCTCGGTAACACGATACCCCTTGGTACTGATTGTCAGACTTGGGCTAGAATCCCCAAGTGTATTACTACTTCATGCAGTATTCATCAACATCCTCGATTATCGTTTACTAAATGGCAAAGCAATTTACTTTGAGGCTTACGCAGCGTCCATTTGATGGTCCGCATTAAAATGGCGGCCATTCGCATTCAATTCTACTGATTGATTGACGAATTTGCTTTATAGTCATTTAGTATTATAGGTCCATCAAACTGTTCGTAAATTGCAATGTTGATGAATATTGTTGCGGGATGGGAAATGTACTAATGCGGAGTTTGTTTTGAAGTCCGTTCAATCGTCAATGATAGTAAGCGTGCATCAGTATATTTGCTTAGTAACACCATCATTATAACCCTATTGTACCCTATTGTACAAAACGAAACATTCGCCATTAGTATTCCTTCTTATTTTTTTTATTTTTTTTGTTAAACACTTTATTGTTCAAGAGATAAATAAAAAAGAAACAACACTGCACGGCACAGGACTTCAATGGTGGTAACGTGGGATTATTCAAGTTTCCGGTAAAAAGTGACTTCCAGACCAGTTTCAAAATTGTTGTTCTACATATATACATAAAATCACATCTTTTTCCCATGAGGGTAGGTTGAAACTTCAGAGCGCTACCTACTACTATCTTTACATACTCTTTTTGCCTCGTATACGTTCATACATTTCTCATACACGCACGCCGGTTACCAGTACTACGCTCCTGACCCTTCTGAAGAACGTCACCAATATGGTCACTATATGTTCTCGTAGCGCGTCCCTTTTCAGCATGTCCAGTCACACTTGTAAATACATTGTTTGATAAAAAAAACACTATGATTCTCCTCCATTTGTCCAAATTGTTGGGTCGGCTCAGCATGTCTTCTTATTCTATGTCTCTATGAGCCCTCATTTGAGTAGTAGTCCCCTTTCTAGCCATGTCTTCGTCATACAATTCATCCATTGTAATCAGCCAATAATGTTCCCTCGAATGGAACATAAAATCCTCTCTGTGAGAAGAAGTCGGCCGTAATCCATCAAGCGGGCCCAGTGCCAGTTGTGGTCAACTAGCTTCGAATTTTTGGCTCTAAGACATGCTGGTTGCCCATTCATCGTTTGGTTCCAACTCACAGAAGTTATAAACAATTATTTGCTCTATTTGTAAACTTATATACACTAACTTTCTCCGGCATAAATCGCGATCTCGTGAGACTATCAAGATAAAAAGTATTATATGACCTAATCCAGGTCATGGGTCTCCTTGTGCTTAAATTCATCTAACTTTGTTTAATCGTTTTAGCGTGAAAGCGGAACAATTAAACATACAATAAATCAATTTTTTTTTTATAACATTATTAGTGAGGATAGCAAATGCGAAATAAATTAAATCTGTGTATCTGTTACTCTTTCACACCTTTACGACAGAGCGGACGTTGATATACAGGATAAGTTTTTAACCAGTGCGCAAATTTTAACAAATTAAACTTAAACGAGTTATAATAACCATGCAATTTTTATTTTGATCTATCCTAGTACAAAAAATTTAGTTATCGTTAACGAAAGTTGTTAGTGACCGAGCGTAGCTACAAGTAGGTATTTACCAGCTATTCGATCGGTCAAAATTCTAAGAAGTTCAAAGTAGTACCTACGCCGGCGGTGGCGCGGCGGTGAAGGTGAACGACCGAGCGAAGGTATCAGCTGTTCGGTCGGTCAAAATTCTAAGAAGTTCGAAATACCTACGCCAGCGCGCGGTTACTTACCTATTCCTATTGTCGATATCATATTAGATACGAAATATGTAGGGTGTCCACAGTTTACTGATTTGAGGTCGGATAAAAATTTTAAAAAAGTATTGAAAAAAATAGTTGAAATGTGTTCTATTACTGATACAAAACCACCAAAAAAAATTTGCGCAGTGGTTAAAAAAAAATCCTGTATAACATTTGGTAAACTAACAAACCATAACCTGGGTTAGAACATAAGATACTTTTTAAACCGGTAGTACGTTTCTGTCAAATAATTCCCGCCCTGGCTTAAGCTAGTTCTGTGTAATTAAGCGCTTTACATAGCTGAAGCATACTTCACCTCAGAATGCAGCATCAACAAACTCCAAGTTAGACCAAATATGAATCGCATTCTGCGATATTGATTTTCTATACAAACTAGTCGCTGCAGCAGTTAAAGTTTGAACTTAAAGCTGAACCTAGCTTGAAGTTCTGAACTCAATGGGCAAGTTCTTGAATAGAGGCAAATGGGGCAGAATGCATGGGGCATGGCCATCTAGAAATACATAACAAAGTTTATTGTTTTTTTTTTGTATGTGTAGTTGTAGGTATTAAGACGTTTGCACCATGTTATCATATTAATTAATAAAATAATTAATTATTATATATTTAAATAAATAATGAAATTATGGCTCATTTTGCGGTGAAATGACATGCTACATTGAAATAACAATGTTTTAAATAAGCTAACGATTCTTCTATCAAACTAAGATGCAGTGTGAATCAACAAGTCTGCGCAAATAGTAGCATTTGTAGCATTATCTCTTTTTTGAATATTAATCACGTGTCATAGTGATGAAACATCAATAAAACATGTGTGATAAAACTGCAAAACACAACGGAAAAAGTTATTGAATAAGTATTAAGGAAACCTCAAAGACCCTAAATCAGCAAAGGTATTCACTGTACTTAATAGTATACTCACATTTTCACATTTATGTTTAACTAACTTTTGCCAGCGGCTTCGCCTGCGTATTGTACGTATAAACCTTCCTCTTGATTCACTCGTATCTATTTAAAAAAAAAACCGCACCAAAATCCGTTGCGTAGTTTTAAAGATCTAAGCATACATAGGGACAGACAGAGAGAAGCGACTTTGTTTTATACTATGTAGTGATTCCCATGTAATTGGGGACAAGTTTACTGCTTATTATCAGTAAAACTTTAATTTCTAAGCAAATAAAATCACACCTTCAATGTTTTCTAGACCAATCTTCCCGAACCTCCTCTTCTAATAACAATAGAGGGTTGAACAAGTTATTCCAGGGGTTGTTATAATTCACGTCTTGCATAACGTTCTGTCAAGTTTCACCCCGTCTGTCGATCTTGAACGATTTCCGAAGAGATAAGTGCGCGTCTACGAGTGTAGGGCTAGGAAAATAATTGAGACTAAAATTAAATGCGATGTAAAACAATCCTAGCCTTGTACTGTCCCACTGCTGGGCAAAGGCCACTTTTCACACAAAGATCGCACCAACATTGATCAACACGCTTGCAAAACCGGTGGACGATTTCGAAATCGAAATCTATAGACCCTCTTTTAAATAAAATTAGGGACTATCATAAAATCTTGACCGTATTATTCATCCTTTTTCTCTTTTCTTCTATCTTTCTTTATTTGTCAAGATGGTGAATCATGATCTAGCAGTTTGAGTAATATATGCGGTCTAACCAAATGACCTTTCCTTGGTATTGTTCGTCGGATCGTTGAGCTTCTTAAGTTCTGAGTTGAGCTGCACGATTAGTGACAAATGCGTGCACTGACTAGTCCACTCAATCTGAGTTGTTCTTTCCTCTAAATACCATTTCGGACAGCTATCTAGGAGTAAATGTTCTTCACATGATGTGACCAAGATTATGTCTGGGCTTTAAAAGTGACTGTTATCTCTGAGTTTGTTTCGGCCTTTCTTCTCAGAGTAGTCAGATAGGAAACGTCGACCCAAGTAGACGTCTACTTGGATCGACGTTGGCACATTGTTCTGAATAAATAATTTTATTTCTGTAAGTAGGTTTGTACAAACATTAGAAGTGTACTTGTGCTTGGGTGCACTTGCACAGTGTGAACAGAAAGAGATAAACCGTCGGTTGGTGCCGCATTTCGTTCTAAAATCGTTCAAGGGGCTTCAGCGAGTTGGCTTCGGCCTACCATGCACCAGGGTTCTAATAAATGTGATAGACATTTTAAAATAATAACATGCATAAAACATAGCAAAGGCTCGGTAACTCGGTATTCAATGAGAAAATTGTGTGACGCACATACATAAACTCCCGCCTATTTCACATGGGGGTAGACAGAAACTATAGAACGCGACCTACTATGATCCTTACATATTCGTTTAGATTCGTTTATGTTGATACATCTGGTCATACACGCATGCCGGCCGGTTGCCAGTACTACACACCTGAAATTTCTGAAGAACAACACCATAAAATTAAGTGAATTATAAAATAATACTCTTTGAGTGTGGATATGCTGTCTGTACCTACTATCCCAACAATGTCAAACGCAGTGATTGCTACCAGCTTAGTTTAACAGAATAACGAGCACTTACGAATGACTGCTGTCAAAGACATCTCGAATACTTTTGAGTTGTAGATTTTAGATTATCTTGTTGGAAACTAACTTAGAGGTATTTTTCCTTAGTAAACGTGTAATATTATTTTTATATGAGCCTATGTACATCTCTCGTAGCCGAATTCTGGGCTAACTCTATTTAGCTTGCTATTGACAGGCTAAGAAGAAGAAGATGTACATAAAAAAATAGAAATATTAGAAAAACATTTATTTAAATTAATGTTGTACTGTGCTTTTTATCTGACTGCGGTGGAGCTCAAAAGCAGGGAAATATTTTATCAAGTTGAACTCTTTTTAAAAAAGAGTCCTATAACTGTGATATAGGACTATTTTTAATGAGTTTTACCATTTTAAGAGTCTAAGTTGAAATCTTAAAATTTCTTATTAGGTCTCTATAATTCTGAAGGTGCGAAACACACATTATGATTACGGCATTTCCACCTAAAGATTTAAGAATACTTTGTACGACATCAGACACGATGGCCCTTTTGCCTTAAAAGGGCCATCGACGCACAATCTGCAAAATAATTCAGTACTCGATTCTAAACCCTCCAGCGTAGGTACAAATCATCGTTGGTTATTCAAAAAAATTGATCAGCTGTTTCATAAAATAGTGCAATTCCTACGCGGTCAAAATGTATCGATCAACTTTTTTTTCAGACCGTTGAAAATTTCAATAAGCCCTGCGTTCAGAATCATGTACTCATTCTAAGGGAACCGGTTGCGCATGGATTTGCCAATCAGTATTTTACCTAGTTAATCAGCTAGCAATTAATATAGTCTATGCAATTAATTATTACTAGAGAATGGGCAGCAGCGTTCTCTATGCATTGTACCACCATACTGCGATCGCTAACCCGCCTGCCAAGCGTGGCGATTATGGTAAAGCCCCCCAAATTGGGGGAGGTCTAATTCCAGCAGTGAACGTCTTACGGCTGAAATGATGATGATGATGCAATTAATTTATTACTGGGATAGAGGATTTGTGCTCATACTGGAAATTGGGGGCATAATAATATATACGCCGACCAATAAAAAAAATTGCATTCCTCCTTGCTGACCGTCTACCTTTATTTTTTCTTCATCCATCCACATTGTGACGATGTGGCAGATTTCGATATTAAAATAGCACAATAATAACTTAAAATTAGATTTTGACATCATTCTAAAAAGAAATAAGGGAGCTAATTTTTCAATAACCCGCATCAACGAATATTCGCAAATGAACGAGCCGACAACTGTAGTGTAATGAGCTATAAAATGAACATTTTTAAGAAAAAGTCTCCTTTGACTAATCAAAATTTTCAAGGACAAAAAGAAAAAGAAAATTTCTTAGGTCGGTACTGGTTTATTTTATTTATAAACTATTACTTTTTATGTAATAACAGGTCTCATAGAGTAAAATATTCATTAAATTTAAAAGAAGAATCAAAAACATTTAATAATTGAAAATAAATTGAAAATTATTGGTACATTCTTATTTTATTAAAGCATTAGCAGCTACTTTTAGAAGTAAAAGAAACAAGACGTAACGTTTATTTCACAGTGGTTAGAGGATTTATTAAACTCTATACTGAAGATCTTGCAATATTTTTTTGCTATAAAATAAATAGCACTGCGGTGCCATTCAATATTTATTGCGTAGGTAGTACCAATACGATATCATCAGTCGCATATGTCTCAATTTATTTGGAATAAGCGAAATCTTTTTCTTTGATACTCTCTATTAGTCGTGATCGCAGTTGTCACCCCGTTTCTAGCCATATTATGTCATATTTCATAGTCCATCCACCATTTTCTTGGTCTTCCCCTACTCAATAGCATGTTTGCTCAAAATTTCCTCATGAAAGTAGCTTAAACTATGGTATTTTTATACCTTTTTTTAAAAGTAAGGTTGGTATCTTGTCTGCCAAGGTACGCTGAGAGTTTAAACATGTGAGAAAGGTTTTCATGGTGTATCTTTCGGTATTGGGCAATGTAGTTGACGATAAAATGAGACCAATATTCCGTTTCCTTTATGGCAAAATTCAACCACTCAATTATAATTATCATTAACTTCAGAAGTGCCAGTATAACGCAGTTCCACATTATCGGAAGCTACAAATCTCACACGTCTACCTACCCAATTACGAGCGATGGCGGAATCCATTATTGCTAGTCTCCGTTCCAATCAAGACAGCAAATAGTTGCATAGAGGTCACATTCTAGAAGTGAATGCTTACCACCACGTTCAAATGAATCGTGTGATTTTCTCTTCATTGAAGAGAAAAGAAGTGCTAGGTTATTTTTGTATATGTAATCCTTCCATTCTTTCCCACTTTGTTTTGAAAGAGAAAATGTTTCTCGAACTGAAATATTTCGCCCTTAACATAGTTGAGCTCAGATACTAAGCCTAGATTGCCTTTACATGTAACCGAGTACATGATATCAAGGCGCTACAAAGTTCTTTTGGCGCGTGTCCATAGTCGGACCTAATGTCGCCGTCTTATTTTTTCCAATACATTTCACTAAACAATTGCACAAATATTTAGCAACAGCGCCCTCTTTACAACGTCATTCGAGCGCTAATTGATCCGTGTAGCAGAGTAGGTACCTACATTTGATTTCAAATGAACTCACGACGGATAGTCTATGGCAAGATAAACCATAGAAATTCCATTTAGAAACACATCCTGGAAAACTTCATAAATATAATTATTTACACCTTCATAAACTATAAAAAAATAACTTTCAAGGCCGGACACGTTGTAAAAGATGTGGCTAGTGACCCCAGTTTCGCATTGTTTTTACGACTTGTCAAAACATCGAGAATTCTTTATACCAAATTTTCTTTTTGGGCAAACTCGTAACGAAATCCGTTGCATAATTTAGAATTTTGATGAGCAACGGAGTTACACAGAAAGACACAAAAGCGGTTTTGTTTTAAATTATTTGTAGATTCTCAGGCCAACCAATAATGACGAATTCATTTTAATAAGAATGCTCAAAGTCACTTCTATTCCAACTTTAAATCAAAAGCGTAGGTACTTGTTATTTTGTCGCGCCGAGACGTCAGACTATCTGCTATTTTATCATTATCATTGTTAATAATGCATCAACAATGTAGCTTGATACTCATACAGAATGTAATTCAATATTATTAGAATTGTATTATTAGCAAACTTTACTGAGGCGTTATATTCTAAAATTTAATTGGCGAATAAATTAACTTCACATTATCATGCAGGGTAAAATTATTCCCCAATTTAATTAAATATTATTTACTGTAATATAATAACATAAATTTAATTAAAATTTTCGATAATTATCACGTAAGAGAAGAGTGTTCTTATAATTTTGTTGTTTCGTATACTTGATTATGGTTAAAGTAGGATATGATCTTATTTCACATATAACAATACATCTTATTTTCATTCCATTGGCCTTGATCTCAACCTTTCGAAATGTGAACGTTACTTAGCGGACACTACTGACAAACATCTGACACTTCCCAAATTTAATACAATAGCTCCTGATATTCAAATTATTGAAAAAAGCTCGCTTCGTCTCCTTGGGTCTCCAATCTTCGAGAATTCCTTTTCCGTTTTTATTGACGAAAAAATCCAAAATTTGAATGACGTTTCGGAAAGATTGTTCCAAATTAACATGCATTCGGCCATCACCTTAATTCGCTATTGCTGTTTCGGCCCCAAATTAACATACGTCCTTCGCGCTTCCCATTTATGGAAGCACACTCACTTATTAGACAGAATAGACCAAATTATCATTAACATACATTAATCTCGATTTTAAATGTGGCCATGGACGACCGAGCTTGGGCACAAGCTATTCTTCCCATTCGTTTGGGAGGCCTCGGCGTCCGCAAAATTTCTAGTATTAGTTTACCAGCTTTTATATCCTCGGTCCACGGTACTGAGAAATTAATCAGGAAAATCCTAGCCCCCATACATTAATTTTGATGTGCCGTGCTTCACCGAGGCTATAGATGCCTGGAGACTCGCTTTCCCGAACACTGAGCTACCCGATAATCCATTTTTAACCCCCGACGCAAAAAGAGGGGTGTTATAAGTTTGACGTGTCTGTCTGTCTGTCTGTCTGTGGCATCATAGCTCCCGAACGGATGATGCGATTTCAATTTAAAAAAATATGTATTAAAGGTGACTTATCTGCGAGTGTTCTTAGACATGTTTGATGAAAATCGGTTGGGCCGTTTAAAGTTGTAGGGGGGGGAAAGTGGGGAAAAGTAACCGAATGTCAGCAAATATACTCGAGTGGGGTCTCAAATGAAAGCGCACTGAAAGAGAATATTGATGAATTAATCGAAAGTGTTCTTAGCTTCGTTTGATTCTACATTATATTAAGTATACACCTATAAAAAGTACAAAATAAAAAATTAAATTAAAAATTTAAAAAACCCCCGACACAAAAACCTAATTTCCCTTTAAAAAGTAAAAAATAATAAAAAATAACTCAATCTTAAAGTACCTAAGAATGTATTAATAATTCAAAAAAAAAACGTTGCGTTGGGGGACCGCCCCGCGAGTGCAGACGTCGTTGACTGCTTAGTTAGGTAATAAGACTATTGGTAATTAAATTGTAAATTGTTAGGTTTGAAGCGGTCCCCCAACCAGCCAAAGGGCCGGGGCAGACCAGCCAAAGGGCCGGGGCAGACCAAAGGCCGGCCCAAGCAGGCACCTGCGAGGGCCCCCCCAGTGCAGGTGGTGAGAGAGCCACTACCGCCTCCTCGTCCTTCGGAATCTCCCCCCACCAACGCCGAATGGCAAGTGGTTGGGGTGAAGAAGAAGGCGGGCAAGGCTGCAAGGGCGGCAAAAAATAAGGCGAGGCAGCAGCGGCGCAAGAGGCAGCCCGTCACGGCTAGGCTCCGCGCCCCGAAATCCGCAGCTGTAGTTATTACGCTACAGCCGGAAGCGGAGAAGAAGGGCGTGACGTACTGTGACGTGCTTGCCAAGGCAAAGACGGCGGTGAACCTCCAGGAGCTCGGGATCTCCAGCGGCCTCCGGTTAAGAGTCACTTTGACCGGGGCCCGGATGCTGGAGGTCCCGAGTGCGGACAGCGGCCCAACCGCTGACGCTCTGGCTGAAAAGCTCAGGGCGTCGCTAGACGCGGAAGAGGCCCGAGTATCCAGGCCCACCAAGTGCGCTGACCTGCGCATCATGGGCCTGGATGACTGCGCGACGGAGGCAGAGGTGATTGCCGCCATCGTCAGAACGGGGGAATGCTCTGCCGAGCAGGTGAGAGCAGGCACCATCCGTCCTGACAGCACGGGGATGGGAACCGTAACGGTCAGCTGCCCCGTGTCGGCGGCTAAAAAGATCACCGCGGAGGGCCGAAGGCTCCTGGTGGACTGGGTTTCGGCGCAGGTCAAACTGCTGGAGCCCAGACCTCTGAGGTGCTTCCGATGCCAGACAGGGCACCACGTATACGTGAAATGCACCTCAGAGGTGGACCGCAGCGGTCATTGCTTCCGTTGCGGTCAGCCCGGTCACAAGGCCGGCTCTTGCAATGCCACGCCGCACTGCTATGCATGTGCGGCGGCTGGCAAGCCGGCCGAACACCGGGCTGGGAGCAAGGACTGTGCTTCATCCGCCAAGGCCAGGGGCAAGGGCAAGCCCTCCGCCACCGCCGTCACCGCCGTCGCCGCTGCTGCCTCGATCACCGTCGTTGCTGGCACCACCACGGCAGGACCCTCACAGGGGGCTCAGGAGGGAGCTGCAATAGAATGTCAATAATAGGTACTCCATTGCGCCTCCTCCAAGCGAATATCAACCACTGCGCCTCCGCTCAGGATCTGTTACTCCAGAGCATGGCGCAGTGGTCGATTAACATCGCTGTGGTCGCTGAGCCGTACTTTGTCCCGCCCCGGGATGAATGGGTAGAGGACCTGAGCGGCTCAGTGACTCTCATTTCGTCGGCCGCCGCCGGAACCCCGACCCTCGAGGCCGTCAAGAGGGGACGGGGTTGCGTAGCAGCACGGTTCGGGGAGATTGTAGTGGTGGGAGTATACTTCTCCCCGAGCCGAACTCTCGCCGAGTTCCACAACTCCCTTGCGGAGTTGAGAGTCGTCGTCGTTGGGTTTCGTCCCCTCCCCGTGCTCGTACTCGGGGACTTCAACGCCAAGAATTTGGCTTGGGGTTCCCGGTATACGGACACACGGGGCAGGATGGTGGAGGACTGGGCTCTGGAGACAGGCCTGGTCGTCCTAAATCGGGGTTCTGTACCTACGTGTGTACGGATGCGGGGCGACTCAGTGGTGGACATCTCGTTCGCCAGCCCCGCTCTGTCACCGCAGGTTATTGATTGGCGCGTCATGGAGGGGGTGGAGACGTATTCCGACCACCGGTACATCCGTTTTGACGTCTCCGCCCAGATCTCAAGCGCGCCGATCCGGCAGACCCCGAGTGGTCCGCGGTGGGCGCTGAAGAAGCTGGACCGGGAGCTTCTCCTGGAAGCCTCGATCGTGCAGGCCTGGGTGTCACCACCGGACAGGCCTGCTGACACCAACGACGAGGCCGAGTGGATCCGGGAGGCCATGTCCGAGATCTGTGACGTGGCTATGCCCCGAGTACAGCCAGGACGGGCTTGGCGCCAGGTGTACTGGTGGTCGCCGCAGCTGACAGCGTTGCGCGAAGCGTGCGTTGCTGCACGATGCCGGTACACCAGGCACCGCAGGCTCCGTATCCGCCCTCCGGATACGGAAGCCATCCAGGCGGAGCTATATGAGGGGTACAGAGTGGCGAAGACCGCCCTCCAAGAGGAGATCCTGCGGGCCAGAGGACTGGCCCGCAAGGAGTCACTGGAGACTCTGAAAAGGGACCCATGGGGACGGCCCTACAAGGCCGTTCGGGAGAAACTCCGCCCATGGGCTCCTCCGCTGACTCAGAGTCTCCGGCCTCAACTCGTGGAGGGCGTGGTGAGCGCTCTGTTCCCTTCGCGAGGGGAACATAGTCCCCCACCCATGGCTCCGCCTACTACGGTGCCCGATGCGGACCACACCACTGACGACGACGATGGTGCTCACGAAGTGACCGAGGTAGAGATGAGAGTGGCGGTACGAAGGCTTAATGCCAAGAATACCGCCCCAGGACCTGACGGCTTGCCTGGCAAAGCATGGGTCCTGGCCTCAGAGGCTCTCGGGCCTCGACTCAGGGGGCTCCTTAGCGCATGCTTGGAGAGGGGCCAGTTCTCACTTCGTTGGAAGACGGGGAAACTGGTCCTCATTAAGAAGCCTGGGCGCCCAGCGGACTCTCCGTCCGCCTACCGGCCCATCGTGCTGCTCGACGAGGTGGGCAAGCTCTTTGAAAGAGTGATTGCAGACCGCCTCGTCGGGTGGTTGGTGCGGGAGGGGCCGGACTTGTCGGACGGCCAGTACGGCTTCCGCAAGGGGCGCTCAACGGTGGACGCCATCATGCGCGTGCGAGCCCTCACGACGGGGGATGCAGTGGCCCGGGGTGGGGTCGTCTTGGCGGTGTCTCTAGACATCGCCAATGCCTTTAACACCCTACCCTGGAGTTGCATTAGGGAGGCACTCCAGTATCACCGGATGCCGATCTACCTCTGTCGCGTAGTCGAGGCCTATCTGACGGATAGAGCCGTTATCTACCCCGGTCACCAGGGAGAGTGGAACCGGCGAGAGATGTCGTGCGGTGTCCCACAGGGATCGGTCCTGGGGCCGCATCTGTGGGACATCGGTTACGACTGGGTGCTGCGCGCCGACCTCCCTAGCGGCGTCAGCGTGGTTTGCTACGCTGACGACACGCTGGTCCTTGCGCAGGGGAGGTCGTACGAGGCGGCGGCCGAAATTATGACACGCGGGTTGCGACAATCGTCGATAGGATCCGGCAATTGGGACTCGAGGTGGCATTGCACAAGTCCGAGGCCATGGGTTTTCATGGTCCTCGGAACGCGCCACCTGCGGGTTCCCAACTCACGGTAGGAGGGGTTCACATCGGCGTCGAGTCGACGATGAAGTACCTGGGACTTGTCCTCGACAGCCGGTGGAACTTCGTTGAACATTTCCGACGTTTGGCTCCCAGACTGGAGCGGGCTGGGGCTGCATTAAAGCGGCTCCTGCCCAATCTGGGGGGTCCAAACGCCTCCTGCCGGAGGCTCTACACGGGGGTCGTGCGGTCCATGGCCCTCTACGGGGCACCGGTGTGGGCGCCCTCATTGAGGCTGCGCCCAGCGCGCCGGTTGAGTGCGGCCCAGAGGGTCATGGCCATCCGGCTAATCCGAGGATACCGCACGATCTCGTGCGAGGCGGCGAGCCTCCTTGCCGGAGTGCCGCCATGGGATCTGGAGGCAAAGGTCCTCGCGCACATGTGGGAGTGGCGCGAGGAGGCGAAACGCCGGGGTGAAACTATGGCGGGTACGATTGTCGCAACCCAGTGCTGGGCACGCCACAATTGCGGCGGTAAGTCCCCTCTTTGAGGAGTGGATAGAGAGGCGCCACGGCGTCCTCACCTTCCGCCTGACGCAGGTTCTCACCGGGCATGGGTGCTTCGGTGGGTTCCTGTTCAGGATAAAGCGGGAGGATACGTCCGGGTGTTTCCATTGCGAGGATCGTCTGGAGGACACGGTGGAGCATACGGTGGTGGTGTGCCCAGCCTGGGCGGGGCACCGCCGTGTCCTCGTGGAGGCGATCAGCGGCGGCGACCTCTCGCGTCCGGCCCTGGTGCGAGCCATGGTACGGAGCGAGAGGGAATGGGAAGCCGTCACCTCCTTCTGCGAAGTAGTAATACTCGCGAAGGAGGAGGCGGGGCGCGTGAGGGAGTGGCAGTCTCTGCGCCCTCACGTCCCTAGCCACCGCAGGAGGAGACGCCCCGGGCGTCGGGAGTCGATTGCGGACTCCCGGCCACCGTAGGCGCGAGCTTGCGGGTGGCGAGCAATGGGTAGCTCGCCGCCCGGTAAGGACCAAGCTCGGGTCGACGGCGCGCAGTGTTCCACGCGCGCCTCAAAGAGATGTCAGCAGCAGTGTAGGGGTCTACTAGGACCGATGCCTGCCGGGGTCGCATGATTGTTCGAAAGAGATACCGTGACCCTGGCACATGGGCAACTGATGGAACACGGGTGGGTTTTAGTCAGTAAAAGTCTGACACGCCCTCCCGCTCCGCCCAGAGCGAGAGAAGTCATTTGATGATTTCCCATCCTGAAAAAAAAAAAAAAAAGCGGTCCCCCAACGCAGCGTATTTTTTTTTTTTTAATTATTAATACATTCTTAGGTACTTTAAGATTGAGTTATTTTTTATTATTTTTTACCTTTTAAAGGGAAATTAGGTTTTTGTGTCGGGAGTTTTTTAATTTTTAATTTAATTTTTTATCCCAGAGACGGTGGGATGAGCCGCTCTGTAGAGGAGTACAAGAAAATTTGTTCAACACGTCTGCCACTACTGCGGAGCGTGCACGTCTGCTGGCTGTGGGTGAGTGGGAATCGGGTTTATGGCTTCATGCACTACCGTCGTCGAATATAGGCACCTTGTTCGACGACACTACTTTCCGCCTCGCTGTTTACCTACGTTTGGAAGCTCCGTGTTGTTCTCCTCATCCCTGTCACTGTGGCGAAGTTGTCACCAGTCTAGGACACCACGGCCTGTCTTGCAGCCGAAGTGCGGGTCGATTAGCGCGGCACGCAAACATTAATGACATCATCCGACGACCCCTTGTCACCGTCGGCGTCCCAGCTGTATTAGAACCCAATGGCTTGGCACGCGACAATGGCAAGAGACCGGACGGTATGTCCTTATTTCCATGGAAGGTGGGTAGGCCTTTAGTGTGGGAAGCAACGTGCGTCGATACTCTTGCGCCATCCCATCTTCCTGGCATGGCGTGCTGTGCTGGTGCCGCTGCTGCGGCAGCGGAAAACCTCAAGCGGCGTAAGTATAATAACCTTATTGGTAATTATATTTTTGAGCCGTTTGGGGTTGAAACGCTTAGGACACTTCCCATGACCCAAGAGCTGGTTTTTACCTTGGCCAGAGGCTAAGCATTGCCATACAACGTGGTAATGCCGCCAGTCTCTTGGGTACATTACCAGTCGACAGCGATGCGGATGACTTTTCGTCGCTATTTTTTTAATTTGTAAATAGTTTTAGTTAATTTAGGTTGTATTTTTTTTCTTCATTAATTTAAATATGTAATCCATGAAATAAATCATATAACAATACATAAAATAATCTATATATTAATACGTGAAGCGAAAATTTTGGATCCCTTTTTACGAAAATTGGGCGGACGGAGGAGTATGAAATTTCACACACTTATAGTTTATACAGAGAAGAAGTGACGAATGTTAATATTTTTTTAAATTATGCGTTAAAATATATTATTTTCAATAAATACCACGTTACACACACTAATGTTCATTACCGTGTATCTAATACACACATGCATAGATATTCTTTTGTTTATGGTCCAAATCTGTCTTTATCATTTTGTGCAGTGTTACCAACACCCAGAAATATTTACACCTAAAGATTCAGTTAAAAACCCCTAAAATTGCCACAATTACAAAAAAATCCGCTAAAACATTATAATGAAAATAATCAACGAATGTTCAGTAATCATAGACCGGCACACAGTAGTAATATTTGTGTATATTTATTACGCGACATTTGTTAAGCATTCACTTTGCATTCTTAGTATCGAGGAACCGTACTAGAAGTCGCTAATACTTTTATTGTAATCAAAAACACAATGAGAACTGTAAGATGGCAAAAAATCCCTAAGAATACCCCTAAAAATGGAACGGCCCTAAAAAATCTCAATCTTCTTATTTACCCTCTAAATTTGGGAAAAACCCTAAGTTGGTAAGCCTGATTTTGTGTCTTACTGAATGTCAAGTATAACCATAGGTAATAAATTAATTTTATAGATATTTAGCCTATTTCATTTTTAAAATGTATGATCATATCGAGAATATTTGTCTTTAATATTATTTGTATTAGCGACGATAGGAATTTAGTTTAGATTTCTATTAAATATTTTTTGTGGTTTTATGGGGAGTGTCAAGTATGGCAATAGTAAGTTTCCCATACAAAACTTAGTGTCGTGTGCAAACTGTAGAGGTTTCATGCCTCACGATTGTACAGGCTGGTCATAGATTGTACAGGCTGGTTATAATTATGACATTTGGAACCGTCATAATTAATTAAAAATAATAGGGAAAATTCTATAAAAACAGAACAAATTTCTGTGATCATTTATTCCATATTGTCCCATATCCAGCAGTTAAGAAGTATTAAGAAAATAAAAAAGAGAGTCCTGAAGAAGTATTCTTTACTCATTACACCTACTTCCTGGTCCTGGCCATCACCATCCCGCCAGCGAACCCTCTCCACAGTAGTAGTACAGCGTCAACAATTTGTCTATAGTGTTACTGAATGTCAAATATAACCATATTATTTTTTTATATTTATTATTATGTATATTTTTTTCATTTAATAATGTATTTCTATTCAAATGAAGTACGGTCGAATTTCGACCAATGGGCGATCACTAGTATAACATTAATAGTTCTGAAAATGAGAGTACCAAGCTCTTAATACCCCTTATTCAGACATTGCTACTTGAATTTTTCACAATTTATACATATATTGTGCTATTCTTATTTTATACTCCCTCTACTTCTTTTATAAAAGATCATAGTTTAAAGAGTAAGAAATAATTTAGCATTACTATAACATGGCGCGCCTCGAATTTATGCGTTCCATTAGAAAAAAATACTTGGAACGATAGAAGCTTCTGAATATTAATTTGGATTTGCTTTGTATTGTATTGGTATAAAAAAGTTTAAATATTATTTTGGTACAGTAAAACTGAAATAAGATTATATTTTTGAATTTCGGTATTTTGTTTACACAGTAATTAAACTGTTTTGAAGTTTATGATTTGAATTCTACGATATGAGAGTATGTAAAAATAATTTACTCACGAGCAATATGTAAAATCTGAAAATAAGTGAAATATATTAAGTTAAGACTTAATTTGTATCGTTATACAATCCTTCCTCCAAACCTCACCATAAAGTTGTAAATATTTTTTCTCAGTTAAATTAAAATCCGATTGAGTTTGAAGCCCGACCTTTAAATAGAAATATTGGTTTTCAACTAGCGATTTCTAATACGTTTATGTTAGCAATTTTATCTGAAATTGAAATCCTAACAGCTCGCGCCGTCCAATACGGTTTAATTGTAGTTTGAATTTCACGACTTCGAAATATGCATATTCTTTAGTATTCTGAAAACTGATGTTCGATGTTTCAGCGACTGTTTTCATATTAAACCTATTGATCGTCAAACAAAAAGTAATTGTGTTTTATTAGCAAAATACTTATTTACCTTCTATAAACCCACCAAATAAATATAAAGCAAAAAATATTTCTGCAGAAATAAGTCGCGAAAACATAAATGAAATATTCTTAGCATTTGATTACAACAACAACCGTGTTCGCAAAATTTGTTATTGTTGATAGCAATAACAAATTTTGTTGAACACGGTTTTTCGACACACATAGTTTTCTTCCGAAATGCATAGCATAGTTATTTCCAGATTTTGAGGACAGTGTTCTACACGTTTTGAGGGAAGGCAATAAAAATTATTTTGTGTATTTCGTTGTATTTGTTACCACGCAATGCTACGTTAGAGCTATACCTGATGCATATGATCACTTGAACGTATAAAGTGATATGTACTCTGTGCGATATTGAAATTATGGGTAAGTACAAATAGTTTTATAAATGTGATTATTTCTGTACCTGTCTTGTTGGATTTGTGTTTGAAAACTTACCCTTAAATATACTAAACATAAGAAGACTACGCATCCAGATCGGCTCGCCACCTCTTTCTGAGTCGGCTTGGGTCCATCTAAACTCACACATTGTGTGAAAACGTCGTCTGATATGACCCACTTAATCTCATGTGAGCCTGGCAGTCATCTTGCCTACATCCACTATTATACCTGTTTTGGAACGAAGCGTGGTGTTCCAAATTATACCCTGTTTTTTTTTTACGCCCAAAATGATGTTGATGTGATGTGTGGTTCGAGGGCGCGCTAGTAAAGAGTTCCTGGAAGGAATTGCTGGAGGCTTTTGCCCAGCACCTTTTGTATCACTAAATCATATTGTATAAAAAACAGAACACTATTAACACCATTGCTACAGGCGTAGTCATCGAATACGGCGTAGCTATCGGCTACAAATGCTACGCGTGCTAAGTGGTCGTAGCAAATACGTTTTCTTAACGGTGTACGGTGTCAGACCCGTATTTAAGTATCTTTCTGTAGCTACGTGTATAATTACTAGATTTAAAATAGGAACCCGAATTCAAACAATACACGTAAAAATATCAAGAAAATATCTTTGCATTAAAATTTCAATCTTTAACGTTGAAAAGGCTTAATGGCTATCAAAGCTGTTTGGATCAAAATGACTCATAAAATACTCTTTGAAGTTATTAAAATGGAGGATACTAATTAACAACTGCCAATACCAGCCGCTGGACGAGAGCAACAAATATTATCGCAGTTAAGGGGTATCGGGATAAAACATGGAGCTTTAAAAAAAATCGTTAATTAATAAATCGTTAATCGTTAATCGTTATTATAATATATTGTCAGACACACAGTATGGCTTCCGGAAAGGGCGTAGTACTGTCTCTGCTCTAACGGCGTTTGCTGACTATGTTAAGACGACGCCGACCTTATAAGGCGCGCGGCAAATAGGTATTTACTACAGCGCGCTAGTAGTGTGCGTCGTCACGCACACATTGACAAGTTTGCTCGAGGCCCGCATGCAGTTGCACGACAAAAGGTGGTAACCTAGGATTTTTAAAATTTGATTCGTTGTGTTGAGTGACTTGAAAATACGCATATTGATTATTTCAAAGATTTTATGTAGATGCCTACATAAGTCCAGAACATAAATCTAATAATCTGTATTATGTAAAAATTTACGTACGTAGTTTATAGAACGGATAATGTAGGTATAAATATAGCACAATATAGGAAAATACCTACATTATCCGTTTCTTACTACTCATCCGATAGCTATGACATTTGGGCATTATGAATTTTACTTGTACACCCGGGAACTTTACTCGGTAAGTAGGTAGGCAGGGTAGATGGGTAGGTGGTAGGTATTATAATAATAAAAACGTTATCAAATGTAATAAGAACCTTGCTTACTTTACAAAAACATACGATAATCATAGGAAATTTAGTAAGGTGTGGCCATATTATAAAAATTGCTTCTGCCCATGAAAATGAACAACTTTTTCCAGGAAGTCAAATTAAATTTAACTTACAAAGTTGCCAAAAGCTGACCAAAATTTGTGTGGGGGTAATTTATATCATTCATTTAAAAACATGATTGATATTTCCAACTATAAGGACAATTACTATACGTATATTTGTAGTTTGGACTACACACTGAATACATCCATTATGTACCAAAATTCCTAAATAACTTAGGAATTCTGGTGTAGCGTAGATGGGTTCATGCGATTTATTGTGCTTTTCTTTCGCGTTTCGTTGTTCCTTATAGCGAAATTGAAAGGACAGGGTATTTTATTGCGTTATAAAGAGGTTTTATGAAACGAAGAGTAAAAAAAGACATCATAATCTTAAGATACTAGGAAGTACGATAATTAAACACGTGCTAAGTAATTACAACAAACAAATGATCACATTTCTATGAATTCCATGGTAAGTACGAAATATTTACGACCTTGTATCAGTATTTGGTTTGACGGTCAGTGAAATTAATGTTTATTGGGGCTAAATAAAGATGCATTGTTTCACTATTGTAAGTGGTTCCTACACTATAAAGAGTGTTTTAATACAAGGGTAACACTGTGAACCAAACAAACCTTAGTAAGGTCAATGCCTATTCCTGGCCCAACCCGAACACGTTTCGAAGAATAATTAAAAAATATATTTTTTTTAAACAGGAATTATCCGTTTAACTTCTATCTCTAACTAAGTCGCCGTCATTATAAGCATTAAATAAGTAATTTAACGTATTATTATCACTGAGAGTTTGACTGTCAGGGAAAGTTTAGGGTTGCTAGTATATTGTCAATTTAATTTCGAGTCGTATATTGAATACGTCTAATCGATTACGGATTAATTAATAATTATAAAAATCAATCCGTGTGCTCAAAGGCGTGCATTGTAATCACACGGCACGCCGTCATAATCATGACGGCCATTTTAGTTTCTGTGAACGTAACATCTCAAACCAGATATCTTATAGTCCAAACATACATAAACATGGAATGGTAATATCATTGTATTGTTTATGACTTTGCCGTAATTAGATAAAATTAAATTGTTCAAGACCAATAATCGATTCACGTAATCGATTATATTTTAAAATATGGCAGCATTATTCTATGACAGATGATGAAGTTGACATTTGACACCCAGTAAACAAATAGTTAACGATATAAAATATAGTTTGTGTTCTTTTGTGAGGTTTTTTATGACAATGGACTCCGATCAATATCACCAGAATGACAATCCTTGCACGAACTTGGATCGTGGCTCCACTTTGAATGACGACCCTAGTGTGAATGTGAAAACTGCTGGCTGCATATGACGACCCTCGCATGCATTTGGACTGCGGGAGTCCCGCTTTTACTAATGATTAATTCGGCGCGAATTCGGACCTGAGTAACTATGCTGTCCCGAACACGTCGCATGGATTAACCGGCGCAAGCAAGGTTCGCTGTGCGAATTGAATAATGGATATGAGGCACTTACGCTGTCATCAACTCACAAATATATATTGTATAGCAATGGGTTCTTCCACAACAGGTAAGTATTATATTACTCGCCTACATTAAACAATACCTTTAGAAAACTATGATAATAACAATAGCCAGTCCTAATGCAAGCTTATAGTGATTTAACTTCACTACACAATATAAAACAAAGTCACTTCCCTCTGTCTGTCCTTATGTTGAGATCTTTAAAACTACGCAACGAATTTTAATGCAGTTTTTTTTAATAGACAGAGTGATTCAAGAGAAAGGTTTATACGTATAATAGGCGGGTGAAGCTGCTGGCAAAAGCTAGTATTAAATAAGTAAAAAAAGATATTTTTAAATACCTAAATACTTTTACTTTATTGAGAAAGTAACCAAATCTTACAGCTCATCAGCCTAGCCTTTTCCCAATTATGTTGGGGTCGGCTTCCAGTCTAACCGGGTGCAGCTGAATACCAGTATTTTACATGGAGTGACTGCCTATCTGACCTCCACAACCCAGTTACTAGGTAATACAATACCTCTTGATAAGACTGATCTGAATGAAAGTCTGACAGACTTTCGGGGTTCTGACGACCCGTAACGACTGTCTAAGATCTACAAAAGAGAGCCGGGACCAACGGCTTAACATGCTTTCTGAGGCACGGAAGGGTCTTGGTTTGTAAAGATGGTCATATACACGTATATGTACTGACGTGACATCAGCATTATTTCATTACATAGCTTTTGTATTGTTGGGGGAGGGGGGGGGGATGTTGTTTGGGACAAATGATAAGTATTGATTGATTAATAAATAAAATATATGGTGCGGTGCAAAAGTAAATATTTGTAAAGGTAAACATTACAAAATGATATATATGTATATTTAATTTAATAATGTAATAATATAATAATTTAAATAATTACTTAATAGCTACTTAATGCTTGTGTGTGCATCTGTGTGTATGTGTATGTATGGGTTCGGGTGTATGAATGGGGTTGTGTGACTTTATTTTATTATTTTATACTTTCTAGAAGTTTTTCAGTATTTCCATAATTTTGAGAGAGAAGGAAGTCATTTATGGTAAGTTTTAGTTTACTTATTGGTAAGTGATGTAGCTGAGTATTTTTATTTATTTTTTTATATAGGTATGGACCCATATAGCACGGTTGTCTTCTGAAGAATACTGTTTTACATGGTTTCAGGTCAAATACTAGGTCGTTTCTGCGTTTGTTTTTCAGTCTTACCGGGTCATACGTTGAGCCTTTGTGGCTTATAAGCAGAATTCTCCTGATATAAAGTTGTCGAACCGTTAATACCATACAATCCTTATATAGCTGCTCCGTTGGATACTGGAAGTTCCTTTTGTGCATTACTTTGAGAACTGATCGCTGGGATCTTTCTAGGTTTAATATATGGGTTTTGTGTGTACTCCCCCAGACTGTTTAAACTTAGAAGGTGACTATTATTCAAAGGTTAAAATAAGTAAGTAACTTTGAAATGAACAATGACTGTGTTAATACCATTCAAAAGTCATTGTAAGTGTATAAAATAAGTCAGTGCTTGTGAAAAAATTAAAAATTACAAAAAATTAAAAACTGTTTTATTTCCAAATGGCGACTTATTTTCTGAACTGATAAGTACTAGAAGGTGCTCATAACACCTTATACTATCATTCCTTACACTATTTGTAAGTGTTCACTGTGGGCCACGGTTGTTCTAGTATGTGGGCATTGTCCTTTCTACGTTTTAAAGAGTTTTTGTTGGATAGAAGTTTGTTAAGGGTTCATAAAATAAATTCGCAATTTTACGAAAAAAATAGTTCACCGCGGATTCTAAAATTAATGTCAGAATAGCAATTGGCACCCCAAAAACCTACTACACGATACCCATACCGAATCTTTAAGAAAAGGTTGGATCCGCTATCTTGGATTTTAAAATGAATGCCAGATTTGAAATTGCCACCCCCCAAAACCCATTACGCGACACCCATATCGAACGTTTGAGAAAAAGTTGCATGCGCCATTTTGGATTTTAAATTGAATACCAGATTTGCAAACGCCACCCCAAAAGCCACGACATCCATATCGAATGTTCCAGAAAAAAAACAAATTAAAAGGAACTAATATCACAAAATATAAATACGTAAATTTTTTGATAACGGCTTTTTTACGGAAATGAGTGCCATCTTTTTTCTTAAAATATCCGCCCTTACACTTTCCCATGTTTACTAAAACAAATATTTAAGAAAAACCTTTTAGTTAAACAGAAAAAAAAAAACAACAAACAGTAAAATTTTGGTATGCCTACTAAATATAAGTCATACTCAAAAAAACACAAATGTGACTTACCCTATTTCACTCTTGGCGGCAACGTATACGTACACAATAGATCGCGAATTATCGTTACCGGTGCATCGCTCCACGATGCGACGTGACCACTCTCCGAGCTTTCGTGGACGACTGAATTTTCGACTCGTGTAAGTTGCGAATGACTCAAAACAGGGCGGGAATCAAAACAAAAATTAATAATAAAATAAGTAAGTGACATTTTGAAAATGTAAAAACTATAAATTGTTGTATGATAAGTAGAAATTTATGTGAATTCAAGTTTGTGAAAAAATTTAACAGTTTACTATCAAAATTCAACTAAACACGAGCATGCTATTTTATGATTTTTGTTCAACTTTACGATTTTTTGTTTATTAAACTATACAATATTTTTAACTTTTGTCAACTATAATCGATTAACACATTCATTGTGGTCTTTATTACATATTTTTTATGGTAATTATGGTAAAAGTATTGATTTTATCTCTTAAACAGTGACGGCTATTTTGAATTATTTTGCACTACGCCCCCTTAATGAGAGTCTAGACTCAGGAAAACAGCTGATAGCACTCTTCATTGACTACAAAAAAGCATTCGACACACTGCATCACGACATATTACTGCAGGCGATGGATGAATGTGGAATACGCGGTCCCACGAGTAAATGGTTTAAAAGCTATCTGTCTAACAGGCGAATACGCACGTTCATAGCTGGTGTGACGGGGGAAGAGACTGACGTAGATCTCGGAGTGCCGACCGGATCAGTATTTGGACCAGTAGTCAATATAATGCACGTGAACAGTGTGTCGAATGTTGTAAACAAATGTCGAGTGTTCATGTATGCAGATGACATGTGTGTAGTTTTTGCTTCGAAGGATATACTGGAGGTACAACAGTATATACAGAAAGACTTTGAAAGCATTACCAAGTGGGCCCATGACAATGGAATAATATTAAATTTGTTAAAAACAAAATGTATGCATTTACACTCGCCATACAATTTGCTAGCTAAAGCTGTGCTCAGAGAGAATCTCGATGTAATAGGACATTCATACGAATGCTTGCATGATAACAAGATTAATTGCGTGTGCGTAAAGCTGGAATATGTTACCTCATTTAAATACCTAGGTCTTAGTATAGATAGGAATTTTAATTGGAAAACGCATGTAACTGATATCTGTAATAGACTGAGATCTGTACTAGGGAAGTTCTATCAACTGAAAAGTGTAGTTAATAAACACACATTATTGACTGTCTATTACGCGCTCGCTGACTCACTAATGAGCTATGGTCTTATTGTGTATGGACGTACTTTTAAAACATATTTACTAGAAATTAAGAATATACAGATAAGACTGATCAAGTTCCTAGTTAGCAAGCGGGTTAAGAAAAAGTGTAACAAAGAGTACGAAAACTATTCTCTATTTGTAAAATCTTGCCAGTAGATATAAAAATTGAATATTTGATAGGGTTAGAACACTATTATACTGATAACTAGCTTCTGCCCGCGACTTCGTACGCGGATCCTGTTGCTTATGCCAGCGACAACGGGGTCGTCAAAATCGAAGATCTGAAACGTCTGATGTAGAATTCTAAGGCCCGGGGACGGGAAAACAACGGGATGAGCGAGACGATTGGAGTCGTTCCAGATCTTTCATTTTTGTATGTCAATAGGAAATGCCCATCAGACTAAACAACTTTTGCTAAGACGTCATTCCTTAATATGTTATTAAGAGTTTTACTTAAGAGTTCCACAACAGGTGTTCCAGATCTTCAAATTTATTCTCACAGCAGAAAATGCTCTTCACATGGAATATTTTTTGCTATGGCACCATGTTTATGTGTCTTATACTTACTTTAGCTGGTCTGTTGCGGTCTGCATCAGGTGTTCATTTTCCAAAATAAATTATGTATAGCCTATACGTTGAATATTTTGTTGTGTGCTTGTTCGGGACAATGTATTATAATCTCGATCAGCAGTTAGTCGCGTATCACGTTCATCACTCGTTTCGAAAGACCTGTTCGTAGATGTGCGAATTCGCTGAGAACTCAAGCGTGATTCTGTATCGGTAAACGTCTCCGACTCGCGAGACAATGCGTGACGTTCACGATCAGCGGACAGTCGCGCATCATGTTCCGCAATTGTCTCTAGAGACCTAGCAGCAGATGCGTAGATACGCTGAGAACTCAAGCGCAATTCTCTATCAGTGAACGTCTCCGACTCGTGAGACAGTGCGTGACGTTCACGATTAGCCGACAGTCGCGCATCATGTTCCGCACTTGTCTCTAGAGACCTAGCAGCGGATGCGTAGATACGTTGAGAACTCAAGCGCAATTCTCGATCAGTGAACGTCTCCGACTCGCGAGACAATGCGTGACGTTCACGATCAGCGGAC
This sequence comes from Aporophyla lueneburgensis, assembly GCA_932294355.1. Taxonomy (NCBI): domain Eukaryota; kingdom Metazoa; phylum Arthropoda; class Insecta; order Lepidoptera; family Noctuidae; genus Aporophyla; species Aporophyla lueneburgensis. Next base: position 12,878,015 of record OW028757.1, on the reverse strand, counting down.
AGTCGCGCATCATGTTCCGCACTTGTCTCTAGAGACCTAGCAGCAGATGTGTAGATACGCTGAGAACTCAAGCGCAATTCTCGATCAGTGAACGTCTCCGACTCGCGAGACAATGCGTGACGTTCACGATCAGCGGACAGTCGCGTATCATGTTCCGCACTTGTCTCTAGAGACCTAGCAGCAGATGCGTAGATACGCTGAGAACTCAAGCGCAATTCTCTATCAGTGAACGTCTACGACTCGCGAGATAATGCGTGACGTTCACGATCAGCGGACAGTCGCGCATCATGTTCCGCAATTGTCTCTAGAGACCTAGCAGCACATGTGTAGATACGCTGAGAACTCAAGCGCAATTCTCTATCAGTGAACGTCTTCGACTCGCGAGACAATGCATGACGTTCACGATCAGCGGACAGTCGCGCATCATATTCCGCAATTGTCTCTAGAGACCTAGCAGCACATGTGTAGATACGCTGAGAACTCAAGCGCAATTCGATATCAGTGAACGTCTCCGACTCGTGAGACAATGCATGACGTTCACGATCAGCGGACAGTCGCGCATCATGTTCCGCAATTGTCTCTAGATACCTAGCAGCACATGTGTAGATACGCTGAGAACTCAAGCGCAATTCTCTATCAGTGAACGTCTCCGACTCGCGAGACAATGCATGACTTTCACGATCAGCGGACAGTCGCGCATCATGTTCCGCACTTGTCTCTAGAGACCTAGCAGCAGATGTGTAGATACGCTGAGAACTCAAGCGCAATTCTTTATCCGTAAACGTCTCCGACTCGCGAGACAATGCATGACGTTCACGATCAGCCGACAGTCGCGCATCATATTCTTCACTGGTCTCTAGAGACCTGGATGTAGATGCATAAATACGCTGAGAACGCAAGCGAGCTTCGCGATCCGAAGATGTTTCTACGGAGCGAGTTGCAGCCTGATGTTCTCGAACAGCATCAAGTCTATCCTGACGCTCTTCGGTAGATTCTTGAGATCTAATGATCCTCAATCTTTTAGCTCCTTTGGAACGTTGGGCAAGATTTTACCTCTTTCTATTATTTTTTGGTTATAGTTTTATTCTGAAGATACCTGATCAATTAAAATCTAAGTGACTGCTCCCCTGCGTTACCGGGTAGGCTACCGTGTCACGAAGATAAATGGAAAAGGAAATTAAACACTCAAAGAAAATAAGCCCGAAGGCATATTTCTTCGATAAAATAAATTAATAAATGTGAGTTTTAGCCAGTAGAGTCAAATTTTCAATGATTCATAGAATTTTCATCGAAAATCAGTCCTAAACTGTTACCGCCTTCACCGCGTGGAGGTACTCCCAGCTTATGTTATTTTATAATTATACAGTGAAATTAGTGATAGCTTTGATTTCCACATCAGGTGTTCCAGATCTACAATCTTTATACGTCAACAGAGAGTGCTCATCAGGCTGAGCAACTCTTGCTAAGACGTCATTGTTATATATGTTATAGTGTAGCTGGGCTCTTGGAGTTCCACATCAGCTATTCCAGATCTTCAAATTTTATACGACAACCCAGAGTGCTCATCAAGTTGAACAACTCTTGCTAAGACGTCATTCCTATATATGTCATAGTGTAGCTGGGCTCTTGGAGTTCCACATCAGCTGTTCCAGATCTTCAAATTTTATACGACAACAGAGAGTGCTTATCAGGTTGAACAACTCTTGCTAAGACATCATTCCTATATATGTTATAGTGTAGCTGGGCTCTTGGAGTTCCACATCCGGTGTTCCAGATCTTCAAATTTATTCTCTTAGCAGAAAATGCTCATCACGTGACACAATTTTTGCTATGGTACCATTTTTGTATCTCTTATAGTTTAGCTGGTCTGTTGCAGTTCTGCATAAGATGTTCAAGTTTCCAAGATAAATTATAGCCTATATGTTGCCCAGACTTAATACCTATACAACAAAAAAGAAACATTCAAATCCGTCCAGTAGTTCCAAAGATTCGCGTGTACAAACAAACAGACAGATTTTTTTTTGGTTTCGTGCTCTATTACTGTTCCTAAACCCCCCCCCCCCCCCCAATCATTATTTTTTTAATATATTCAATATACAGACACAGTTTTTTTACTGTTTTACTAAATGTATAGATTTCAAGGTGCCTGCTAAAAATATGTATAACACAAGGAGTGTGAGAGAGAGAAAACTAGTACAAAAATGACAAACTATTACGGGAAAAGAACGTCTAAATATTTGGTGCCAAAAGTGTTTAATAAAATAGATTTTGTAAGGAATAACACCAATATAAGCAAATGTGTGTTAAAGTCCAAATTAAGGAATCATTTTCTGGAGGGCGCAGACACGTCGTCGAGCTGTGATAGGCGGTGAGTTCTAGACCAGAGTGGCCAGCTGGTCACTCTGGTGTGGAATTCATTGTCTGTTGTATATTAGTGTCGGTCTGCCGTTGTCGGGAGATGGATTCTTTGGTTTGGACTTTAACAATTCATAGATACAGCGAACAAAGTGCGTTATTTTGAGTTGAGTTTATAAGTTTAAGTTGTTTATTATTTTAAGTTGTTTATAATTTTAAGTTATGTATAAAAAACGAGCGCTTCTCGCCATCAAACTGTAAAGTTTGGCGAGGGAAATATGTAGGAAAACAAAACTTTTATTTGTAATGGTAAATAAAAAAAAAATGGTAATGTTGTTTTTTCGGAATATTTTTGCAATATTTCGTGTGGTATTAAAGAAGCTGTTTTATTTGGTTATAAGGGCAACTACCAAGTTATAATTAACTGAATTTTAATCTGGAACCGGAGTTTCTGACATAGCTTGCAGAGTAAGCAGGTTAAAGTGGCAGTGGGCTAACCATGTTTGTTGAAGGACCGATGGCCGACGGAGCAGATAAGTCTTGGAGTGGAGACCACGTATCGGCAAGCGTAGCGTGAGACGCCCCCCAGCTAGATGGACCAACGACCTAAATAAGTTGGCTGGTTCAGAATGGATGCAGATGGCGCAGCATGGCAAAGGCTTATGTCGAGCTGTGGACTGCGATAATCTGAGCTTTTCGCTGAAGTTAACTTAACTGAACGAAATAAAAACGTAACTAAGAAAAAAACGTTTTGTAACGTATCATCATTTCAGCCGAAAGACGTTTACTGATGGACTTAAGCCTCTCCCAAGCTCCGCTTCTTCGACCGGCTCTGTGCTTCCTGCATCCAGCGAATACCTGCGGCCTTCACAAGGTCATCGGCTCACCTTCTGGGAGACCTTCCTATGTCTACGTCTTCCGGTACGCGGTCGCTACATCAGTACCTTGAACGTATCATCTTTATAAATATGTAAAACAAAAATTATTTCATTTGGATTCGTCGTATTCCCCAAAAAAAAAAAAAAACAATAACCCTGTTTCTTGTGTTTTTTTAGAATAGAATAGATTTTTATTTGCTTAGAATGTAGGTACATATAAATGAGTTTTTAAATTAAATAATGGGTCCATGAACATTCTGCTTTAATATAGCATGCAAATGTAATACGAAGAAGAGGAGAATAAAAATATTACAAACATTATCATTTGAGAAGTCCTGCACAGAATAATAACATTTGTTTATAAGTAATTCTGTGAAACCAAATGTTAAATCAAATCAATCAAATGTAAATTCTCTGACAGAAAATGCACAACCTTAACCGCTGAGTCACGAAGCTTGATATTTAGCAAAAGAGTTCCTTTTGTATAACGAAAGTTTAAAAAAATTATGGGACAGGAAATTTCAGCAGGGCTTGTAACAAAATCTCAACTAAAAATGTTACATAAAATCAAAAAGAATATTTCAAAAAAGTACCACTGCTAACAGGTACAAATAACAGAACCTATTCAAACAGGATCGTTACCCGACCAAATGAGAGAGACCCCCGGCATATCTTTAGTATTCTATTATAAAAAGGGATACTATAAGCAGATAGGTCTATGTAAATTGGTCGCCTTACGTAAAGGAGACTTCCCTGTTGAGTTTCGTATAATGCGATCCATTAAACTTATAAAGTCAAGTACGATGCGCTCTCCAATTTACAAATTGAAAGTTGGTACGTACTAGTGGATAAAGTTGGAATTATATGCGAATGTGGTGTCGGTAATTGCAAATTGAATTAAGTTTTAGTGAAAATCAGTTTAGATATTCAATTAGTGACTGTTTCGTTGGTTTAGTGGTTGCAAGCGATACTGCTGAACATGAGGTCTTCGGTTTGAGTCTCGGGTCAAGCAGAGTGTGTTATTTGGTTTTTCTGTCTAGAATTTCTGAGTAGCAGTCTGGAGTCTGGATTTGTGCCCGGTTATTTGCAATATACTCGACTCTCAATTTTCGTTTTTCATTAATGTATTGACGTCTGATGCCTGTTCTCACTTTACATTACGCCACATCTAAAGTTAATGCCTTATATAGTAGGAATCACGTAATGTAAGTGAAAATGGACATTTTTATCCACATGATTTTCAAAACTTTTTATTTGAAGTCTCTTTAAAACTTTGGCTATATTTCAAATTTGCAATCCTGTTAATCTGTCAACTATATTGTCTATTAAGAATTGAAGGGTCATCCTACACAGTACAGCCCTGAGCACCAAATGACTTGTTTTTATTCCCGCTTATCAAGAATAAATAGCGTGGCCAACGTTTTTCGACACCTGATGGAGCCGTTGATGCATTCAAAAAGCATGTTATGGAGGTACCTCAGTCGGAGTGGAAAAAGTATTACGAAAATTGGTTCGAGCGCATGTAAAAGTGTATTGATGGTCATGGAGAGTACTTCGAAAAGCAATACAGATATTTTTGCGAATTACTGTTTTTGATTATTCTGCTCAAAATCTAAATTGCAACCCTCGTAACATGTTGTCTAAATATACGTTTTAGTGTAATGTGAAGGGTATGAATTAACTACCACTATTTACTCAGTCCGTGTGTACCGTGTGGTGCTGGACGTAAAGAATAACACCACCCCATTTCTTACTGTGGGTGTCGTAAAAAGCGACTATGGGACTTACTAGAGAATGGGCAGCAGCGTACTCTATGCATTTTACCACCATACTGCGATCGCCAACCCGCCTGCCAGGCGTGGTGATTATGGCAAAGCCCCCCAAATTGGGGGAGGCCTAAGTCCAGCAGTGGACGTCTTACGGCTGAAATGATGATGATGATTTACTCAGTCTTTTAACTTGACCGTTGAACTATTGAAGTTTATTTTTTTCTCAAGACAGAGTTAATATGTATTCTAGAAAATAAGCTTCTCAAATCTCATTAGTATTTTCTACTACAAAACCAACTTAAATTTTCTAACAAACAAATTAGTTTTCTCATTATAATAACAAGTAATTTAATTTAATTTCAACGGTCCCCAAACAGTTTGTTAGCTGCATTTATTTATGAAAATATATATTTTTAATAAAAAGTAAATGTCGTGTCCCGATGAAGTTCTTTTTTTAGATGTTAATTAATTAAAACTTTAATAAAGTAGAACCTAACTCATTAATCAAGCAATTTGTATTTACAAGGTTTTTTATTTGTATTTAACTTGCAAAGTTTCCTCGGGTCAATTCTTGTAAGCTGAATTAAAACCACTGTCTCTTATTCTGCGGAGCTGAATTTTTACATATTGATTCTGTATCGAAGACAATGCATTCTTATGGAGATGACATGATTCTACACCCAGGATTGACTCAATTCGAAGGAACTCCTCAACGGTCAACAGTATAGGCACGGAATTTTGAATACCGTTGTACTGATTATTGTTATACTGATCATTTAACTGTTACTGAACCTCCTATTTCGGGTTGATGAAAATTTTCAAATTCATCCAGAATAAGTATTTTGTCCATGGTGTGTTTTTTCGTTCATGCCACATGGCAGTTACTTGCACGCGTTTGTACAAGCTATTCCTGCGTATTTGTGAATTTAATCGTACGTTAAAGGCCAAAGTTAACCAAACCCCAAACCAACGTTGTAAAATGCAGGTAAACCAGTCTTATTCAATGAAATATACCATTTTTATTTCTTGAGTGACTTTCGTTTGGCGAGTGAGAGTGGCTCGTTGAATATCGGCAGGATAGGCAAGAGAAAATCGTTACCTGCACGTCGATTAGAGATGTGACTTGTATCTATTAAATTTTATCGATGGTAATTCAGGTGTTTGTTTTTTAAAATGTTAATAAGATTGTTATTAGTAGAGAATATTTTCGTTTGTTTTGGGTTATGGAGTGTATGCTGATAGGAATAGAGGAATAGTCTTTTATTACATATCAGCTTGTAATGGCTTCGTTCGCGTGATCGTCGTGTTTATAAATCACCGCAATATCGTCTTTACTACTATAGTAAAACATCTGAGCTGCTCAGAATGGTACCATCTTGACATAGACTTACACAGTTCAGCTCTGCTCGGTAATGCTCGGTTTTTGTCAATTAATGTTAAGCTATCAGTGCTTTGAAGCTATGTTACGCATTTAACAGCAAGCCTCTGTGCTAATGGCCAGACTATTAAATAGGTAAATCAATGTAGTTTTTTATACAAAAGTCTGTTCAATGCCGTAGCTTCAAAGCTAGGTAACGAGTGTCTTGACCAAATAAAGGAGAATATTTTAAAACTAACGAAGAAATAAACACGTGAGTTTACGTAAGTAGATACGCACATCACTACGCAAGAAGCGGCCCCTAACCTAGTTATGGAGCGATCTCGTTCGGTCAGCTCTTCAATCTCGTGTATAGATCTAGATCCTAGCTTGTTTGTGCTGCTACTGGTCATAGATAACTGTTAGTCTAGACCACACAGCTTTTGTTACCTACACTTGTCTGTGGTTCACAAACAGTATCTGAAAATGCTATCTAGTAGATGATGGAAATTTTATGGCTATGAGTTTATGTGCAGTCATACCTAGTATGACCGTGTTTGGACAAAAATACTGTATTTTAAAAATGGAACTGTTGTTTTCTTTTTGTAGAAAATAAAACGGTCGTCGAAAATATTTCAAAACGTAAAAGTCTGACATTAAATCAATGTTATTTTGAAAATGGTATTTTACAAACATTTTCATGACTCATCATTTCAGTTTAATGACGTCCACAACTAGCCTGACCTCCCCAATTTGGGGGGTTTGCCATTATCGCCACGCTTGGCAGTCGGGTTGGCGATCGTAGTATGGTGGTAAAATGCATAGAGAACGCTGCTGCCCATTCTCTAGTAAATCGCTTAGTCGCCTTTTACAACACCCACGGGAATAAATGATATGGTGCTATTCTTTACACACGGATGTTACAAACATTTTCATAATTATTTACTTAATAACATAAAAAATAAAGTACGCCCAGACAGATATTACCCGTACCTACTTGTGATTCACGTATAAAAATAAATCATGGTCAAATGTCTCACTGGTAGTGGCGTGTATGTTGGATCATTAAGTTCCCTTGAAAATGTTTGAGCTGAATCGTGCTGATCCATTCGTCATGTTCATGAACGGCCGCCGTCAGTAGGGACTGGTCATCTCTTTACTGCTACTGCGTAGCTAAAGATGCAACTTTCTATGCGGTAATCTAATAATTATTAACCCCTGACGAAAACATAGGGCTGTGTTATAAGTTTGGCGTAGGAGTAGCGACTCATTTGCCCAGCAGTGAGATATCAATTATAAGAAAAAAATAGTAAAAAGTTTATCCGTGTGTCTGTCTGTGGTATCGTAGGTCCCAAATGAGTAAACCAATTTTTAGGGTTCAGTTGCCAAATGGCAAAAAACGGAACCCTTATAGATTCGTCATGTCTGTCTGTCTGTCTGTCTGTCTGTCCGTCCGTATGTCACAGCTACTTTTTTCCGAAACTGTAAGAGCTATGCTGTTGAAATTTGGTAAGTAGATGTATTCTGTGAACCACATTAAGATTTTCACACAAAAATAGAAAAAAACACATTAAGTTTTGGGGTTCCACATAATCAGAACAGAAACTCAAAAAAAAAAAAATCATCAAAACCACACGTGTGGTTAGGTCTTCAAAAATGGTATTGAGGTTTCTAATATCATTTTTTTCTAAACTGAACAGTTTGCGTGAGAGACACTTCCAAAGTGGTAAAATGTGTGTCCTCCCCCATAACTTCTAAAATAAGAGAATGATAAAACTAAAAAAAATATATGATGTACATTACCATGTAAATTTCCACCGAAAATTGGTTTGAACGAGATTTAGTAAGTAGTTTTTATTTTTTAATACGTCATAAATCGTAAACCGCAATTTACCTTTCATTCAATCAACTCAAATATTTAAAAAAAAAAACATTTAATTTCACAAACATAAACCTTATGCATAAACCTATTCTAATCTATAGGTTTGTACGGATGCCTCGGTGCGCGAGTCGGACTCACACTTGGCCGATTTTTTTTCTAAGGTGTCCTGCTCGTGATTGTTTTTAGATTATTTTTCAAGAAAAAGAATTTAGCTGTTTGAAGGTTATCAGGTCATTGTAGTTTATGAATGGATGTGAGCATCTTCCACAGGACTAATTGAGACCAAAGATATTCTGTAACTTCAATAATATTAGTTTTAGCATGGTGAATTTGAACTGATGCTGCAGAATCATCTGAAATTTGCAGGGCACTCAACTCCCTTACAGCAGAGGTATTGTGTTTGGGCTCATTAGAAAAGTCCCAATAAATAGGTCTGATCGATGGTGATCAGGGTGTGATGATGGAGCCGGAAAGAGAAATGAGGATAAATTAGTAACTACCCTCAATGTGGAAAAATGGCGTATCGGTCGTTGCGTGTCTACTAGTATAGTTTAAAAAGCAGGAAATAACAGTTAAATAAAAAAAGCCCCCGATACAAACAAAACCTCTAAGAAGTAATAAAAATTACATGTATTGGCCCTTTAATATAAGATGTTGGTATTTTAATATTTTGTCCCAAACATTCGAAAACGCCAAACAAACACGGTCCAGCCATGAAAGAGTACGAAAACGCCAAATAGACGAGGCCCAGCAAAAATAAATATACGTATATGCTACTGTAGTGGACAGCTATTGGTAACTTCCTAATTTCATTAGCTGACCCCGACGTGACAACAACGCTTATATCAAAATATGAACTTAAAGGGCCAATACATTTATATTTTAGAGGTTATTGTTATTGTCAGGAGTTCTTTTCATTTTTTGAAGTCTAGATTTGCACTGAACCTACCTCTTGCAACAGATTTTTTTAAATGGTAAAAAATATCGATGTTCCATTGGCGCAATATTTTTAAAAGAAAAAGTAATCTCTCAGTTTTCTCAAACTGTATTATAGAAAATTTTTCTTAAAACAGAACTCAAACATTGACGAAAATATCTTTCATAAAATATTTCAAATATCAATCGAAGTAAAGTGGTTTCTGAATTATGTGCCCCGAGTGAGCTCGAGTATGTAATAGGTCTAATAATAATAGATCAATGAAAAAGTTTTTTCGTATTATATAGTTACTAAGTTGCAGTAAAAATTATTTGGCTATTCTATTTGTATATAGCTGATTTTAGTACTATTAAATATATCACATTTTATCTTCTACCCTAAGATTTCCACCTGTTACGTTGTGTTCAGAATTCCTTTGGGAGTCCAAACTACTTATCGCAGTTTTCTGATGAGGCGTCCAAAATTTCTATAGCAATAGGATTATCTCACTACCTATGAATATTATCGTATTTTTTGCCACCCACTTTCTAAAATTATGGTTATTTGTCAGTTAGTGGGTACCTAGTGTTTTTAACCCAGATCCGGCCAGTCCCTTGCTGTCCCCCCACCAGTGAGAGCTTTTTTTTTTTTTTTCAGGATGGGAAATCATCAAATGACTTCTCCCGCTCTGGGCGGAGCGGGAGGGCGTGTCAGACTTTTACTGACTAAAACCCACCCGTGTTCCATCAGTTGCCCATGTGCCAGGGTCACGGTATCTCTTTCGAACAATCACGCGACCCCGGCAGGCATCGGTCCTAGTATACCCCTACACTGCTGCTAACATCTCTTTGACGCACGCGTGGAACACTGCGCGCCGTCGACCCGAGCCTGGTCCTTACCGGGCGGTGAGCTACCCATTGCTCGCCACCCGCAAGCTCGCGCCTACGGTGGCCGGGAGTCCGCAATCGAAACCCTTAGAGCTTTCGCTTTAGTTTTTAAGTATAATAAGCCCCGGCTGGAGGCCTAAAAAGATAACTTTTTAGAACTCACCGGGCTACCATCCGTTTAAGTAGTAAAAATCTTTCAGGTTAACTTCGAGATGCCAGACACAAAAAAAAACCTAGTACTTTTTTTTTTTTTAAGTTGTTTGTTGTTTATTAATTATTTATTTTTTCACTTTTTGGCTGCGGTACCAACCCCACATAAACTCGTATACATGTGTACTGTACTGCGGAACAGTGACAGGAAATTATTATACTGTCATCAACATAAACTAAGAGGTTAAAAAATATTATACGTATTATTGAAGGTATCTCAAAAACCACTAATCATAATTTGACTAAATTTATATTATGTGACCACTTGGTAAGTATATCCTTTCAAACCAAAAAAAAAAAATCAGATCAGTTTATAAGTGACGGAGTTTTGAGACAAAAATCATTAAAAAAAAACGAACTGACAACATCCTCTTTTTTTGAAGTCGTTTAAAAATCAAAGTCGTTTCCCAGCAATTATTTTTGCACAAAGTTACTTAAACTAACATACAGAACGCGTAGATGACGGGTTCGTGGAGGATTTACATTTAGGTACATGGTCTTAGATCATGAACCGTATTGAAGAACCGATATTCATCTACAAATCAAAATTCGAAGACCGCATAATCGATTTTCAAAATCGTTCTATTTTTTTTTTTTTTTTGGATGGGATCAAAATCATCATATTACTTTTCCCGCTCTGGGCGGAGCGGGAGGGCGTGTCAGACTTTTACTGACTAAAACCCACCCGTGTTCCATCAGTTGCCCATGTGCCAGGGTCACGGTATCTCTTTCGAACAATCACGCGACCCCGGCAGGCATCGGTCCTAGTAGACCCCTACACTGCTGCTGACATCTCTTTGAGGCGCGCGTGGAACACTACGCGCCGTCGACCCGAGCCTGGTCCTTACCGGGCGGCGAGCTACCGATTGCTTGCCACCCGCAAGCTCGCGCCTACGGTGGCCGGGAGTCCGCTATTGACTCCCGACGCCCGGGGCGTCTCCTCCTGCGGCGGCTAGGGACGTGAGGGCGCAGTGACTGCCACTCCCTCACGCGCCCCGCCTCCTCCTTCGCGAGCATTACTGCTTCGCAGAAGGAGGTGACGGCTTCCCATTCCCTCTCGCTCCGTACCATGGCTCGCACCAGGGCCGGACGCGAGAGGTCGCCGCCGCCGATCGCCTCCACGAGGACACGGCGGTGCTCCGCCCAGGCAGGGCACACCTCCACCGTATGCTCCACCGTGTCCTCCAGACGATCCTCACAATGTAAACACCCGGACGTATCCTCCCGCTTTATCCTGAACAGGAACCCACCGAAGCACCCATGCCCGGTGAGAACCTGCGTCAGGCGGAAGGTGAGGACGCCGTGGTGCCTCTATATCCACTCCTCAAAGAGGGGACTTACCGCCGTAGATGTGGCGTGCCCTGCGCTGGGTTGCGACAATCGTACCCGCCATGTCGCCATGAGATCACACCGGAGCTCTGTCCGCCGTGCCGCGATTTGTCGCGGCAGCGGAGTTTCGCCCCGGCTTTTCGCCTCCTCGCGCCACTCCCACATGTGGGCGAGGCCCTTTGCCTCCAGATCCCATGGCGGCACTCCGGTAAGGAGGCTCGCCGCCTCGCAGGAGACCGTGCTGTATCCCCGGATTAACCGGATGGCCATGACCCTCTGGGCCGCACTCAACCGGCGTGCTGGGCGCAGCCTCAATGAGGGCGCCCACACCGGTGCACCGTAGAGGGCGTGGACCGCACGACCCCCGTGTAGAGCCTCCGGCAGGGGGCGTTTGGGCCCCCCAGATTGGGCAGGAGCCGCTTTAAGGCAGCCCCAGCCCGCTCCAGTCTGGGAGCCAAACGTCGAAAGTGCTCGACGTTCAAAATCGTCCTTACATTACTTTCAATATTAAATCTTCCTGTGATTTGTTTTTATTATGCTCTAGCATAATAGGTCTATATTTAGAGACATGATGAAAATCTATAGTTTCTTAAAACGTAAATCTCTTCTTCTGAGAAAACATATTTGATTTATTCAAGAAAGGACCGAATACGTATCTATTTATAACCAAAATCAGGTACCTATTTAAAGTCTTTGACGTTTTTTTTTTTGCAAGTCAGTACGATGTTTTCTTAAAAAAGTACAAAGGAATATTCCAATACGATTTTGGTAGTAATCATCCGAAAAGTCGAGGGCCCAACCATTTTCTTATTATTAATCTGTATTTTTAGTTTTCCATCGTGTGTTCGTACAAAAGATATTGGGCCTACAAAAGGTTTTTCACTCACCCTCGTCACGTTATCGACACTTGTCGATTTTATTGTGGGTCCTCTCATCAATCATGTGAGAGGAAAAAGATGATTTACGCTTCAGTCAAGTGGTTGAGGACTTAGGAAAATTTTCATCGTTCTAGTTTTAGACAAGTGACAAACAGGTTTCGCGCTAACCTGGATTAAAAGATTTATTTTTTTGCTACCTAATTACAGACACTGATGTTGTTTTGCAGATGTGAGTGAAATCACGGAGGGGACCCCCTAGCAGCACATACCTTATTGGTGATGTTCTTCAGAAAGGTCAGGTGCGTAGTACTCGCAACTAGCGTCCTTGTAGAACCAAGAGTTTGAACGTATATGAAGCAAAAGGACTATGTTAGGAACATAGTGAATGGCGTTCTGTCGTTTTTGCCTTGCCCCATGGGAATAAGGCGTGAGTTTTTGTATCCACAGTCGAAAAATTTATTGTCAAGTTCCCTTCCCGTCCTTTAAACGCGTTAAGTAGTAGATGACCTTTCGCAAAGGAATGTTAAAAATCTGGAGTCACAAGACGGATTGACCAGACGGTCCAACACAACACCTGTCTAGATCCGTACTACATTTGACGAGGGTAAGTCCGTGTTAGAACATGAAAATGTTTTTCATTCGTCATGTCCCTTTGTTGGATTGTGTCCTATGCTTCTGAAGCGAGTTCTTCCACGGATTGGGGGTCTGATGCAAAGTATTTTATTTCACATGAGCACTTATAAAACGTCAGCTAGGTGCAAGATAGAATGAGTCCTTTCTTATGGAGAAGAGCCGGAGTGAAATTACACGGTTTCTTCCTTGCTTCGCTCTTGATAGACCGGTCGTGGTCATAATGAACTGTGTCCAATCACAAGTGTTGTCGTTGATCGCCTCAGGATCTCTTTTCATTCATTAATAGCCCCGCCAACCGCGCATTTTGTTTGGACTGTCCTACTAACCGACATTTCAGCGTCGTCTCTTTACGGGTATTAATAATTGGCAATGCCATTGGTATTGCTAATGACTTTGTACCTATTTTTTATGTGCGTGTTTGTGAACTGTTTACTAAAGTATAACAAAGAAATTTAAATCTTTTATTGACGGTTTATTGATGTTTATTTTTTTCAGATAGTTCTTATACATTTTACTTAAAGGCATGTGAACTTCAACTTCCGTCTAACGGAAGACGTAGAGTCGGAAAGCCTTACAAAAGGTGGATCAATGACTTGTGAATGCCGCAGGAATCCGATGGATGCGGGATGCACAAAACCAGTCGAAGTGGTGGAGCTTGGGCGAGGCCTATGTATGGCCAGCAGTGGACGTCTTTCGGCTGAAATGATGATGCAAACTTCTCAAATATTTAAATCTATATATTAATACGTGAAGCGAAAACTTTGGATCCCTTTTTACAAAAATTGGGCGGACGGAGGAGTATGAAATTTCGCACACTTATAGTTTATACAGAGAAGAAGTGACGAATACTAATATTTTTTTAAATTATTCGTTAAAATACATTATTTTCAATAAATAACACGTTACACACACTCCTGCTCATTACCGTGTTTCTAATACACACATGCATAGATATTCTTTTGTTTATGGTCCAAATCTGTCTTTATTATTTTGTGCAGTGTTACCAACACCCAGAAATATTTACCCCTAAAGCTTAATTTAAAAACGCCTAAAATTGCCACAATTACTAAAAAAATCCGCTAAAAAATTATAATGAAAATAACCAATGAATGTTCAGTAATCATAGACCGGCACACAGTAGTAATATTTGTCTATATTTATTACGCAACATTTGTTAATCATTCATTCTGCATTCTTAGTATCAAGGAACCGTACTAGAAGTCGCTAATACTTTTATTGTAACCAAAAACACACTGAGAAATATAAGATGGCAAAAATCCCTAAGAATACACCTAAAAATGGAACGCCCCTAAAAAATCTCAATCCTCTTATTTACCCCCTAAATTTGGGAAAACCCCTAAGATGGTAAGCCTGATTTTGTGTCTATAGTCTGACTGAATGTCAAGTATAACCATAGGTAATAAATTAATTTTATAGATATATATATAACCTATTTTATTTTTAAAATCTATGATTATATTGTAAATATTTTTGTCTTTAATATTATTTGTATTAGCGACGGTTGGAATTTAGTTTAGATTTACAAGAAATATTTTTTGTGGTTTTATGGGGAGTGTCAAGTATGGCATTAATAAGTTTCCCATACAAAACTTAGTGTCGTGTGCAAACTGTAGAGGTTATATGCCTCACGATTGTACAGGCTGGTCATAGATTGTACAGGCTGGTTATAATTATGACATTTTGAACTGTCATAATTAATTAAAAATAATAGGGAAAATTCTATAAAGACAGAGCTTTCTGTGATAATTCAATCCATGTCCAGCAGTTAAGAAGTATTAAGAAAATAAAGAAGAGAGTCCTGAAGAAGTATTCTTTACACCTACGTCCTGGTCCTGGCCATCACCATCCCCCCAGCGAATCCTCTCCACAGTAGTACAGAGTCAACAATTTGTCTATAGTGTTACTGAATGTCAAATATAACCATATTATTTTTTTATATTTATTATTATATATTTTTTTATTTTTTTATTTCTATTCAAATGAAGTACGGTCGAATTTCGACCAATGGGCGATCACTAGTTTATTACTAATACTGATAGCCATATTACAAGTTGTAATGCTAATCTAAGCAATAATAATTCATTTACATAATCTAAATAAACAAAAACATAAAAAAAACAATATTTAATAAAAAAAAATTACCTACAAGTTAGCAATACTTAAAATAATGTGTGAGTCATTAAAAAAATGCGTAATAGCACTTATCTAACAGCAGCTTTGTTAATTAATTTTAAACATTTAAATGGAAAGAGCAGTGGTGACACAGTAGTAGCGACCGCGACTAACGAGTCGTGGTCGTGAATTCGAACCCAAACACACACTGAACACAAACCTCTTTACAGGTAGACTAACCACCAGAAAACAATACTTCAAAGTTTGTGAACTACCATACATAACTTAGGACAGCTGCTAACAGTCCAATAGTCTCACGTTTATACAGGTCAACCTATAATTTTTTGTCACTTTCCAGAATTCTAACCACAGGACAAACCTTATTCCAGCATGCATGAATATAAGCACGTGGTTGGCTATAATCACTTGTTTCACATCATTCGCAAAGGAATTCAAAGTGTCTGTTCTAAGTTACAAGGTATAAAGTCGGTCGTCTTTTGAAACAGAAAATCTTGAAGCGCTGCGGCCGTCACACGTGAGGCGATTCGACACTAATACCTAATACGAATAGCTTATAATCACATTAGTAGCTGTCGCATTAATATCTGTTCTGGATCCATTGATCTGGTTCCATAGAACCTTGACTCACATTTCGAAAATAATGTTGTAGAGCATGATCAGAAATAAAATTTACGAGGCTACAGGTTCAAGACCTAGCAGGTCTCTATAGTTGACATCGTTATTGCTATATCACTCTAAGGTTGATCGCCACAATACGAAAATGTATATTTTCTTAAGTGACAGTTCTATCTTACCAAACTTTAAATTTACTAGGAATTGATGTCCTACAAACAAAGAAACAAAATAATGCCGTTTCTTTTCCCCCATTCTTAGGTATTATATAATCTGATGAGATGGCCATCCGTTACGAGCAGAGATATCTGGCACAGGATCAAAACATTTGGGTAGGAACCTGTGCATATACTCCCCGAGGCACGGAAGTGTCCCACCGCTAACTTCCTGATCCTAGGCTCCTTTTACAGTTTTTCTTAGCAAAACAGAATAAGCCTCATACCCTCGTGTGTTTTTTTTTATCATGGATTTTAAACGCACAACTTGTGGATGCATTCTATTGTAGTCTCAATGGTCAGCTCGATACCGAGAGCTGAGAGGCCAAATCTTTCCAAAAAAATATATCATTGTGTATTGTAAGAGTATTTACATTATTACAATTAAGTTAGCATTGATTTTAGGATTGAAATGAGGGGCGTCGTTATGTGGCTAAAATGAATTATAAAATAGGTTGAGTTTTTTTTTTTGTAAATAAATAAAATTAATAATAATATCTGAATCACCGACTCCTTTGGCAATCTCTATCAAAAAAGTAGCTGTAAATGGTTTAATAAGCAATAACTTCGTACCTGTTTTTACGAAAATTACGAGGATGGAGGAATATGAAATTTGGCACAGTTAAAGTTAGTATGGAGAACTAGGGCAGAAAGAAAAATTCAATGAATTATTGTCGAATTTCAACCACTAGTTCAAATAAATGCTCCGAGTTTGAGTTTATTAAACAATTATTCAATGAATAGAAACCTTTTCTCAGTATTCTATGGCTAGGTCAAACATAGGCCGTAAGTAGGTCCCCTGACAAACACGCAACCGGGTGAGCGAAGTCAATCCGGTTACGTTTCTATTTCCTTTTGTGAATGACCGTTGCGCTAACGTATTCGATTGCGTTTTGTCCGTTTTATTTTCAGACTCGTTCCGCTTGTTTTTGTATGGAAGCTATATTGAGATTTACGTGCGTTGTGTTATAACTTGTTTGTTTTTAAACAAAATAGTGGGGTAGTTGTGTAAAACACAGTCGTTTTTTAAGTTTTTTAACTTCACTGTACTGTATTTAATGCAATTTGAACATATTTTAGCGAGTCCACACGTGATTGATTGCTAAAAAATGAGTTATCCGAAACGGATTTTGTATGGTGGCAGCAATTTACCTGTGGTTTTCAATAAAATTGAAATGCTTAGACGGTGTAACTTTTATTGTTGCTCCTACTTTTGGTATGCCACAGGTAATTAAATTGCACCGTATTAATCAGGCTTGATAAAATATTACTTTACACATTTCCATCCTACTATCCTACTAATATTTATGTGAAAATGTGTATATTTAGATGTTTGTTACTCAGACAGGCCACAAACAGCTTCACGGATTTGGATGAAATTAAGCACACCGACAGTTTAAAATCTGAATGAACACATTAATTTTTTCCGGTCGTCCGTTCCCGTGCGATAATTTCCAACCTCCACGCGGGTGAAGCCGCGAACAAAAGCTGGTACATTACAAATTAATCTACAAGTCCTTTTAAAGGCCCGGTTAGCCAAAACCATGACTAAGAAAGGAAACCCCTTAACAAAATTTAATTTCAATTTAAAATCGTATTACTGAACCTTAAACTCAAAGCAATCATTTTTAAAGTAAATTACAGGAACTTTTGAATTATCCAGGAATCAATCAGTCAGAAGAGTAAAAGTTCATGCCCTAAAATAAAACTATCTGTTCTAAAACTACCTGTACCTATATTATGAAAATGTATACAAACCCTTTGTAGTTTAATGATTACCCTGCTTATGATAACAAATAACAATCATATTCATCGGTGTTTAAAAGTTTCAACTGAATACCTCCCCACTTTTTCATACAATTATTCTTTGAATATCATTATTAAATTGTAATTGTCGAAAATATAGTTTATAAAATTAACCTCGATTGTCAAGTGAAAAACATCTACAAGGTGATATAAAATTAGAATTTCGTGTCACGAATTCTATGTATTTTTTTTTTAATTTACTATTGAAAACCGAATTAAAAATATCCATTGTGGCAACACTTGTCATAGTAAATTATTATACTGTCACAATTTTTTAAATGTATTTTCATTATGACAACTGAATGATATGTATACTTCTTTAGCAACACTTACAAAATAACGAATACCTACGTTAAATATAATCATTATTTCTGGTTGAGGCAAAAATCATTTTCAAAAGGTAAAGTACAGTAGTGCGCTATAAAAGTATGAGCAAGAAAAGAGCGTTTTTAGGGTTCCGTTGCCAAACGGCAAAAAACGGAACCCTTATAGATTCGTCATGTCTGTCTGTCTGTCTGTCTGTCTGTCTGTCTGTCTGTCCGTGTATGTCACAGCCATTTTTTTCCGAAACTATAAGAGCTATGTTGTTGAAACTTGGTAAGTAGATGTATTCTGTAAACCGCATTAAGATTTTCACACAAAAATAGAAAAAAAACAATAAATTTTGGGGTTCCCCATACATAGAACTGAAACTCAAAAAAATATTTTTCATCGTACCCATACGTGTGGGGTATTTATGGATAGGTCTTTAAAAATGATATTGAGGTTTCTAATATCATTTTTTTCTAAACTATAGTTTGCGCGAGAGACACACCCAAAGTGGTAAAATGTGTGTCCCCCCCCCCTGTAACTTCTAAAATAAGAGAATGATAAAACTAAAAAAAATATATGATGTACATTGCTATATAAACTTCCAACGAAAATTGGTTTGAACAAAATCTAGTAAGTAGTTTTTTTTTTATACGTCATAAATCGTAAACCGCAATTTACCTTTCATTCAATCAACTCAAATATAAAAATAAAAAAAATAGGATTTAATTTCATAAACACAAGCCTTATGCATAAACCGTGAATACCTACAGGTTTGTACGGAACCCTCGGTGCGCGAGTCCGACTCGCACTTGGCCGGTTTCTTTATTTTCGGGTCAAAGTATTCAAAACGTATAAAAGTTTGTATGTGGCACTACACATTTACATCCTAAGGTGCATCTTGCAATTAAATCAGATTCTTTTGCACACGCAATAGAAAAATATTTACGTTAGCTCTTCAAAAATTTCATGAATGCCCCACCATCATAGATATCCACAGCTTCTTAAACACTCAGCAAGGCAAAATTAAACGCCCCAGGTGCGCAGGGAACTATTAAAAAGGATTTCTCTCTAATTGGGGATGAACCGGCAGATTTATGAATGAATGGATTTGCATTCATTCATAATTTTACGTAGACATGCTGACACGACATTTAAAATATGAGAATTTTTATACTCGAGAGATAAATTCAAGGCTTGGTGTGGTTTGCATTTGTATTTTTATGAAATACTCGCCAACCTCTTAACGTAAAATTATTTTATTTTCATCTTATAGAAAGTTTACTTTCACGCAGTCAGGCTTTGTTTTTTGTTAAATAATTTTTATGTTACTTTTATTAGTTAATGTAATTATTTTCCACTCCTCCACGATCGGAAACAATATCTGATTTCATGATTTATTCAAGACATATTCAAGTGGCAGCACAGATAAATGACATTGAAGGAATTCCAAAACTATCTGACGAGACAAGCGACTCCAAATTTCGGATGCTGCATCGGCTACAAATTATCTAACTCTTTTTTTGTTTAACCTATACTGTCTCTCAGCTAGGCAAGTGACCTCGTCTTTAGGCATCCATTGTGTGGAGACTAGTTCTCACCGATAATCCTAAATGCGGCTGATGTGACTTGTCCAATGCCATTTGTGGCTGACAGCCTTCTTTTCTACGTTTTTTTTACATCCAGAATCCTGCGTTCCATCGCTCTTTGGTATACTCCGAGATGAAAATTCTGTGACTCGATGAGCGATTAAAAGGCCAATTCTCGTAATTATTAAAACTTTTTTCTGCGGTTTAATTTTTTATTAAAAAGTTTTTATTTTATAAAAACTTGTCAAAATGTATGGTACTCGAGGTATTTTTGATAACTTAAAGCTGAGATCAGACTGTGAACGTTCTTAAATTTACGAGAATGGCCTCTTTCTGGTCTGAGCACCGTCTGTTAGAACGGGTAGAATACACATGTCGATGCATAATATAATTTGTATGTAAACATATTAATATGCGAAATCTACTTGCAAAGCCGTAGCCGTAACTGGCAAGTCAAGCAAATCATCAAAGTGTTATGGAGCTGATTACCCAGAGGACCTAGACAAGTGGCAATCGCATTGAAAGCGTCTCTACAACGATTTCCAATGGGATTGGCATGAGCATTTCAGTAGCTTATAATATCAATGCAATATATTTTTTTGAATTTTTATCATTGTTATCCCCGATAGTGTTATTTTGTTTAGGCGCTCAGCGCGTGCCTGGCTAAAGTACTTTGAAGCATCTTCACTCGTGGATAATAATAATAACAAAAGATCTGTTCCAAGAGGAGTTATCTGATACAAAAACAAGGATTGTTTACAGTTGTTTACAGTTCAAGCTAAATTGTTACACAATTAATTAGGTACTCAAGGAAATTTGTAACACATTCATCTATGTTCAGAGGGCCTAAACTTTATATATTCCCAGTTTTTCCAACAATTATTGTTTATAGAACATCTTAAAGGTTATTTAAAATAATATAAAATTCAAAGTCCTGAGTGACTGACTGACTGACTGACTGATATATTAACGCACAGCCTAAACCGCTGGTCAGAGAGACATGAAATTTGGAGGGTGTGTTCTTTGTGAAAAGTAAGTATCCACTAAGAACGGATTTTTAGAAATACCACCCCCAAGAGGGTGAAATGGGGGGTTGAAGTTTCTATGAAACTTTTTATTCTCTGGGTCGATTGACACAAAAATTGGTACACATACTCTTCAAGTATAATTATGAGATACGTGTATCACAGTTTTCCAAAATCATCCCTTTACTGAGTCAAATAGGGTTTCGAATATCCTACGTGGACTGGTAGACGGGCGCATGGCGTGCGGGGCAGCCCGGGGCAGCCCGGGGAGCACATTGTCGTCACCGGTGTCCAATCTCAACCAAGGTAACGGGGATGTATCAAATATGTAACTGATATTAATATGAACTAATATTTGCAAGTAATAAGTTACATATACTTAAAACACGTTTGTTTCTGTATTAGAAACCTCATGATTAGTTCTGTATTCTGTATTATTGTAGATACCCTCTATTTAACAATAGTCACTGTAGTTATTTAATTTTATTTAATACAGAAACAAACGTGTTTTAAGTATATGTAACTTATTACTTGCAAATATTAGTTCATATTAATATCAGTTACATATTTGATACACGGGGATGTATCAAATATGTAACTTACCTTGGTTGAGATTGGACACCGGTGACGACAATGTGCTCCCCGGGCTGCCCCGGGCTGCCCCGCACGCCATGCGCCCGTCTACCAGTCCACGTAGGATATTCGAAACCCTATTTGACTCAGTAAAGGGATGATTTTGGAAAACTGTGATACACGTATCTCATAATTATACTTGAAGAGTATGTGTACCAATTTTTGTGTCAATCGACCCAGAGAATAAAAAGTTTCATAGAAACTTCAACCCCCCATTTCACCCTCTTGGGGGTGGTATTTCTAAAAATCCGTTCTTAGTGGATACTTACTTTTCACAAAGAACACACCCTCCAAATTTCATGTCTCTCTGACCAGCGGTTTAGGCTGTGCGTTAATATATCAGTCAGTCAGTCAGTCAGTCACTCAGGACTTTGAATTTTATATTATTTTAAATAACCTTTAAGATGTTCTATAAACAATAATTGTTGGAAAAACTGGGAATATATAAAGTTTAGGCCCTCTGAACATAGATGAATGTGTTACAAATTTCCTTGAGTACCTAATTAATTGTGTAACAATTTAGCTTGAACTGTAAACAACTGTAAACAATCCTTGTTTTTGTATCAGATAACTCCTCTTGGAACAGATCTTTTGTTATTATTATTATCCACGAGTGAAGATGCTTCAAAGTACTTTAGCCAGGCACGCGCTGAGCGCCTAAACAAAATAACACTATCGGGGATAACAATGATAAAAATTCAAAAAAATATATTGCATTGATATTATAAGCTACTGAAATGCTCATGCCAATCCCATTGGAAATCGTTGTAGAGACGCTTTCAATGCGATTGCCACTTGTCTAGGTCCTCTGGGTAATCAGCTCCATAACACTTTGATGATTTGCTTGACTTGCCAGTTACGGCTACGGCTTTGCAAGTAGATTTCGCATATTAATATGTTTACATACAAATTATATTATGCATCGACATGTGTATTCTACCCGTTCTAACAGACGGTGCTCAGACCAGAAAGAGGCCATTCTCGTAAATTTAAGAACGTTCACAGTCTGATCTCAGCTTTAAGTTATCAAAAATACCTCGAGTACCATACATTTTGACAAGTTTTTATAAAATAAAAACTTTTTAATAAAAAATTAAACCGCAGAAAAAAGTTTTAATAATTACGAGAATTGGCCTTTTAATCGCTCATCGAGTCACAGAATTTTCATCTCGGAGTATACCAAAGAGCGATGGAACGCAGGATTCTGGATGTAAAAAAAACGTAGAAAAGAAGGCTGTCAGCCACAAATGGCATTGGACAAGTCACATCAGCCGCATTTAGGATTATCGGTGAGAACTAGTCTCCACACAATGGATGCCTAAAGACGAGGTCACTTGCCTAGCTGAGAGACAGTATAGGTTAAACAAAAAAAGAGTTAGATAATTTGTAGCCGATGCAGCATCCGAAATTTGGAGTCGCTTGTCTCGTCAGATAGTTTTGGAATTCCTTCAATGTCATTTATCTGTGCTGCCACTTGAATATGTCTTGAATAAATCATGAAATCAGATATTGTTTCCGATCGTGGAGGAGTGGAAAATAATTACATTAACTAATAAAAGTAACATAAAAATTATTTAACAAAAAACAAAGCCTGACTGCGTGAAAGTAAACTTTCTATAAGATGAAAACAAAATAATTTTACGTTAAGAGGTTGGCGAGTATTTCATAAAAATACAAATGCAAACCACACCAAGCCTTGAATTTATCTCTCGAGTATAAAAATTCTCATATTTTAAATGTCGTGTCAGCATGTCTACGTAAAATTATGAATGAATGCAAATCCATTCATTCATAAATCTGCCGGTTCATCCCCAATTAGAGAGAAATCCTTTTTAATAGTTCCCTGCGCACCTGGGGCGTTTAATTTTGCCTTGCTGAGTGTTTAAGAAGCTGTGGATATCTATGATGGTGGGGCATTCATGAAATTTTTGAAGAGCTAACGTAAATATTTTTCTATTGCGTGTGCAAAAGAATCTGATTTAATTGCAAGATGCACCTTAGGATGTAAATGTGTAGTGCCACATACAAACTTTTATACGTTTTGAATACTTTGACCCGAAAATAAAGAAACCGGCCAAGTGCGAGTCGGACTCGCGCACCGAGGGTTCCGTACAAACCTGTAGGTATTCACGGTTTATGCATAAGGCTTGTGTTTATGAAATTAAATCCTATTTTTTTTATTTTTATATTTGAGTTGATTGAATGAAAGGTAAATTGCGGTTTACGATTTATGACGTATAAAAAAAAAACTACTTACTAGATTTTGTTCAAACCAATTTTCGTTGGAAGTTTATATAGCAATGTACATCATATATTTTTTTTAGTTTTATCATTCTCTTATTTTAGAAGTTACAGGGGGGGGGGACACACATTTTACCACTTTGGGTGTGTCTCTCGCGCAAACTATAGTTTAGAAAAAAATGATATTAGAAACCTCAATATCATTTTTAAAGACCTATCCATAAATACCCCACACGTATGGGTACGATGAAAAATATTTTTTTGAGTTTCAGTTCTATGTATGGGGAACCCCAAAATTTATTGTTTTTTTTCTATTTTTGTGTGAAAATCTTAATGCGGTTTACAGAATACATCTACTTACCAAGTTTCAACAACATAGCTCTTATAGTTTCGGAAAAAAATGGCTGTGACATACACGGACAGACAGACAGACAGACAGACAGACAGACATGACGAATCTATAAGGGTTCCGTTTTTTGCCGTTTGGCAACGGAACCCTAAAAACGCTCTTTTCTTGCTCATACTTTTATAGCGCACTACTGTACTTTACCTTTTGAAAATGATTTTTGCCTCAACCAGAAATAATGATTATATTTAACGTAGGTATTCGTTATTTTGTAAGTGTTGCTAAAGAAGTATACATATCATTCAGTTGTCATAATGAAAATACATTTAAAAAATTGTGACAGTATAATAATTTACTATGACAAGTGTTGCCACAATGGATATTTTTAATTCGGTTTTCAATAGTAAATTAAAAAAAAAATACATAGAATTCGTGACACGAAATTCTAATTTTATATCACCTTGTAGATGTTTTTCACTTGACAATCGAGGTTAATTTTATAAACTATATTTTCGACAATTACAATTTAATAATGATATTCACTGTAGTTATTTAATTTTATTTATATTTTATTTTATACAAGTTTATAAGTAAAACCTAATTGGGCACATAAATCTGCACGTTCAGTGAGTAATAATGCGATTTTAGTTTATACATTAAAGTAAAACATAACGACCAAGCTACAATCATCAATGAAATTCTCTTGAGATCGTTTGAAGGAGTTGAAAATCATTATAAATCAGTGGACTCGAGTGATAAGCCACGATGACGCCACACATTACCCGGTTGAGTTTCTTAACACATTGAAGCCTCCCGGTCTCCCAACTAACAGGTTGTTCCAGAGAGGAGTCTGTGTTTATTCCGAGGATTACTCTAACGCCGTCGAACTACCCATTTTATTTTTCATTTTTTTTTTGAATGGGAAATCATCAAATGACTTCTCCCGCTCTTCATGTTAGACTTTTACTGACTAAAACCCACCCGTGTTCCTTCAGTTGCCCATGTGCCAGGGTGACGGTATCTCTTTCGAACAATCACGCGCACCCGGCAGGCATCGGTCCTAGCAGACCCCTTCAGTTTTGCTGGCACTTCTTTGAGGCGCGCGTGGAACACTACGCGCCGTCGACCCGAGCTTGGTCCTCACCGGGCGGCGAGCTACCCATTGCTCGCCACCCGCAAGCTCGCGCCTACGGTGGCCAGGGAGTCCGCTATCGACTCCCGACGCCCGGGGCGTTGCCTCCTGCGGCAGCTACGTACGTGAGGGCGCAGAGACTGCAACTCCCTCACGCGCCCCACCTCCTCCTTCGTGAGCATTACTGCTTCGCAGAAGGAGGTGACGGCTTCCCATTCCCTCTCGCTCCATACCATGGCTCGCACCAGGGCCGGACGCGAGAGGTCGCCGCCACCGATCGCCTCCACGGTCGAACTACCCCTTCGAGTTCAAAAGAGTGCAGTTTCCCCTCAAAGTCTGCTTTGACATTACCATAAATAAATCTCAAGGCCTAACACTTAATTTAACAGGGGTAGACTTAAGGGAGAACTGCTTCTCACACGGTCTGGTGCAGACCAGCAGCTTGGTGATTCTAGCACCTGAAGTAAAAACAAAAAATATTGTTTACAAAGAAATACTGCGGTAGGCATAGTATTTCATTGTAAACAATATTAATTGTTTATTATCCACTTCTGGTTGTCTCCTAAATAAATTTTTCACACACGCTTTGAGTTCTATTAAAACTATACTACTATCATCCCAGAGATTAGTTAAGTTTTACGAAGAACTTCGTCCTATTTGTTTGGGATATTGTCAGTTTGTATATTAAATTGAGAGGTAGAGAGAGCGCGCAATGTTTGTTTCTGAAAAAAAAAATGCCGCGGATAGAAGCTAAACAAAATAAACCAATGATATAAACACAGGCAACAAAAATCTGTTGTAATTATATTACATGCATACGTGTCGAATTCATAAAGATGATGCTATACACTATCCTATGGAGCTCTCTTTATTCAACCCATCTGATCCCCGTCTCACACACTTATTCTCAAAGTGGGTGCTCCAGCAATGCTACCACGAAATCTCATTCCAGCCAAGTTGTGCAATGGGACCAGGTCACGTGTGAAAACCTCACATCAATACGTGGTAGAGGCTCCGCCATTGTATTTACTGGCTGTGCTCAAGGTGAATCGGTGTACTATGTACCGCAGATAACACTAATACCGTCGGAGTACCCATTCGAGTTTAAAAGGCTGCAGTCCCCTAATGGCATGTTTCGCAATGACGATTAATAAGTCTCGGGGACAGTCACTGTAAACAGCGGGATATCATCTTAGAGGGGACTGCTTCTCGACGGCCAGGTTTACGTTGCCTGCTCGAGAGTGAGCTCATATAGCAGCCTGGTTGTAGTAGCACCTGAAGGCAGAACCTCTAAAGTAGTATGTAAAGAGAAACTTTAAGTATAAATTAAAAAATAAATAGTCTTTAACCCCTGTGAACAGCAATGTAAGTAAAATCGTCATTTGAATAATTTAGGTAACAATTTTTTTTCGAATTTCCCAGGGAATAAAGAGAACTTATATTTTCGCTTTAAAGTAGTCTTCAATTTTGGCATGCAAGTAGGTAATTTGCCGTTCCGTTACATATTCCGTCAATATTGTTATGTTTTAGCAATATTTATCCTACAACAATCATTTATCAATCCGAACGCTGCTCCTTGGATAACACAAAGCAAGCAGTGCAATAACCCATTTTTTACCTGGATAAACACAAAGGGTACTTTTAATCCCGGTAATACGTTCCTTCTTGTGGGATATTTTTCGACATCCACGCGGGCGAAGCCGCGGGCAGAAGCTAGTTTAAAATAAAAATGCCGACTTATCCAAACAATAAAATCATAACACATTGGCATCTACAGATACTTACGTTTCCTAATAGGTTCTTTTTACATTTTATCAGATAAGTGAAACAGACTAATTTATTTATGTACTATTATGTAATATGTAGTATATCTATGTACCTATCTATATATATAAAATTCAAAGTCCTGAGTGACTGACTGACTGACTGACTGATATATCAACGCACAGCCTAAACCGCTGGTCGTAGAGACATGAAATTTGGGGGATGTGTTTTTTGTGAAGAGTAAGTAACCACACCACCACCACTAAGAAAGGATTTTTAGAAATACCACCCCTAAGAGGGTGAAATGGGGGGTTGAAGTTTCTATGAAACTTTTTATTCTCTGGGTCGATTGACACAAAAATTGGTACACATACTCTTCAAGTATAATTATGAGATATGTGTATCACAGTTTTTCCAAAATCATCCCTTTACTGAGTCAAATAGGGGTTCGAATATCTTACGTGGCCTGGTAGACGGGCGCATGGCGTGCGGGGCAGCCCGGGGAGCACATTGTCGTCACCGGTGTCCAATCTCAACCAAGGTAACGGGAATGTATCAAATATGTAACTGATATTGATGAACATCTGTTACAAAAACTATATAAGCTTCACTGAAAAAAACATTAGACATAATCCGAAACTCTTTTGGTCCTTCGTCAAAGCGAAGAAGTCTACATCGAACGATATTCCCTCCGAGATGTGTCTGGGAAACGAAACAGCATCTGCTGGTGACGAAGTGTGCAACCTTTTTGCCAAGCATTTTTCTGCCAATTTCACTCCTTCGCTTGGTTCACATGCTGATGCTGAAACGGGACTCATGTATCATCAACATGCTTTAGGTAAAGTAGTATTTACGGAAAAAGAGGTCTTGAAAGCACTAAAAAAACTTAATATCTGTAAAGGGCCGGGGCCAGATGGTTTACCTCCGCTATTTGTAAAGAAGTGTGCTACTAGCCTATCATTACCGCTTAAAATAATATTCAATCATTCGATAGCGACATCACAGTTTCCAACAGAATGGAAAATCGCAAATGTCGTACCGATTTTTAAGAAAGGTGATTCTAACGATGTCCAGAACTACCGCCCCATTTCGCTCCTCTCAGTTTTTGCAAAACTTTTCGAATCTCTACTTTGTCCTTTACTTACATCACACATCAATTCTCAGTTAATTCCCCAACAACATGGCTTCTGTGTTCGCAAATCTACGACTACTAATTTAGTCCAATACGTCACTGAAGTAAGTGAATTGATGGACTCTCGCGGCCAGGTCGACTCAATTTACACTGATTTCAGCAGTGCGTTCGACAAAGTGGACCATTCAATCCTCTTGAGGAAGCTTGAGGGTTTCGGCATATTTGGTCAGTTACTACACTGGTTTAAATCGTATCTGGCAAATAGAGAACAGAGAGTGGTTGTAAAGGGATATGAGTCACCAGTATATTTTTCTACATCTGGAGTCCCTCAAGGTTCCCACCTGGGACCAATTCTCTTTCTAATATTCGTAAATGACATAGTTCTTCCAGTAAAACACAGCAACTGCTCTATATTTGCTGATGATCTAAAAATCTATAAAGAGATAAACTCTTCCGCGGATGTCTGTTTACTCCAGGCTGATCTCACCGCAGTTCACGATTGGTGCTTGAAAAATCGCATGTCCCTCAATGTGAAAAAGTGCTACCACATCACATTTACCAAAAAACGGAAACCTTTACCTACGTCTTACTCAATAAATGGGGTCACACTGCATAAAGTGGAAACGATTTGTGACCTGGGAGTCTACCTCGACTCTAAACTGACATTAGTATACCATATCGATAATATCATTGCCAAAGCTGCAAAAATGTCTGGCTTCATAAAGAGAATTTGTCGAGAGTTCCAGTCCACCTCTACCCTAAAGGTACTCTTCAATACTCTTGTTAGAAGTCTACTCGACTATGCATCTCCAGTTTGGAACCCTACTTACCGTGTCCACGTAAATAGGCTTGAGCGTATCCAAAGAAGCTTTACTAGATATCTCCGCTTTAGAACCCCTAGCTGCCCACGGGAATCTACTTATCAACAAAGGCTTGGTCATCTTAAAATGTGTACACTCGAACAACGAAGAGACGTGACCGACCAAATTTTTCTTTTTAAAATCGCTAACGGTTTACTAAATGTTCCCGA
Source organism: Aporophyla lueneburgensis (assembly GCA_932294355.1). Classification (NCBI taxonomy): domain Eukaryota; kingdom Metazoa; phylum Arthropoda; class Insecta; order Lepidoptera; family Noctuidae; genus Aporophyla; species Aporophyla lueneburgensis. The sequence continues at coordinate 12,848,933 of OW028757.1, read as the reverse complement.
TCTCTTGGCTAAATTAAGAATAGCTGTACCTCGTCAGAAAGTTATTAGATCTGTTCGCAAAACCAATACCTTTGCCACAACTGTAAGTCGTACTAACCTTGGTAGCATCGCACCCATGAACCGTCTAATGCGAGGTTACAATGAAATCGCTACACGAACCAATAGCATCGACATCTTCTCTAACCCTTTCCGTCAATTCCGTACGAGGCTTTTAACTGGCTTGGAGCCTCAAGACCCCAGTGCGATACGAGCCGTCCGCCATTAACTGTATCTGCATAGATTCTCTACCCTTTTAGCCTTTTTTATTTTTATTATTATTCATTTTTGTTAACCACATGTATTTCCTATTGTACTTATGAACCTAGCTTATATTCGTTTTAATTTTTTGTAACTTATGTATACAATTAATGTAACAGTTTCATACGAGTTCTTAAAACATTACTTCTCTGCTAGTGCTGTGCACTTCTGTAAGTGACGTACTCACAATATATAAGACTGTAAGTGATTTTTGTTTGAGTATGTCCTAGTGAGTAAGTCGTTGAAGTGCCATATCAATAAATAAATAAATATTAATATGAACTAATATTTGCAAGTAATAAGTTACATATACTTAAAACGCGTTTGTTTCTGTATTAAATAAAATTAAATAACTACAGTGACTATTGTTAACGAGAGATACCAATACAACTTTATAAGTAAAACCCAATTAGGCACATAAATCTGTACGTTCAGTGAGTAATAATGCGATTTTAGTTTATACATTAAAGTAAAACATAACGACCAAGCTACAATCATCAATGAAATTTTCTTAAGATCGTTCGAAGGAGTTGAAAATCATTATAAATCAGTGGACTCCAGTGATAAACCACGATGACGCCACACATTACCCGGTTGAGTTTCTTAACACATTGAAGCCTCCCGGTCTCCCAACTAACAGGTTGTTCCAGAGAGGAGTCCGTGTTTATTCCGAGGATTCCTCTAACGCCGTCGAATTACCCTTTTTTTTCTTTTTTTTTTGGATGGGAAATCATCAAATGACTTCTCCCGCTCTGGGCGGAGTGGGAGGGCATGTCAGACTTTTACTGACTAAAACCCACCCGTGTTCCTTCAATTGCCCATGTGCCAGGGTCACGGTATCTCTTTCGAACAATCACGCGACCCCGGCAGGCATCGGTCCTAGCAGACCCCTTCAGTTTTGCTGACATCTCTTTGAGGCGCGCGTGGAACACTACGCGTCGTCGACCCGAGCTTGGTCCTTACCGGGTGGCGAGCTACCCATTGCTCGCCACCAGCAATGTTTAGTCCCGATCTATTCGTTTATTATCTGTGCGCCTAACGGAATGCGCGTGTAACAGAGTGAGAACTGACTTGTCAGTTTGACGTTGACACTTGACAGCTCTCTCTTGTTAATTTTGCCGCTAAAGGAGGCCCGTCGCGTTTTGAGACGCCCGCGACGCTTTTGTTGAAATTAATCCCTTTAAATCGATCCGTTTGTGACAATTAGTCGTGATCCAATTGTATTAATTGTAATAACCCCCAATTTGAAGAAATAACACGGGTTTTGGACATATTTTCGATAAATAGTTTGAAGGTTAAGCAAAGTGTGACGCTGTTGGGACGAGTGATTTGAAGACCGCATGCTGTGATCGTCTCCAGCCTAATTGGAAGCGGAATCTAACCTGAAGAATACTCGTAACGTCACGACACGATACACATACACTCACTTACATACACGGATCCAGGTAATCCCAAGAAGCAGGTGGTGTCGCCCATCAGGTGAGTTTCTTTTGTTGTATGGTAAGTGTTTGATTTGATTGTCTGCTCCGCGTACGGCGGACAGTACGCTAGCCACTCTTGTCTCTAGAGCCCCAAGGTTGTCACACTTCCACTGCGCATTTAAAACCTTATGTGGGCCTAGTCTGGCAACGTACATATTTTGGTATCAGAGGCGTGGTTTTAACCTACAAAACCACCAAATTGGTAATTTACAGTAGGCTAATTACTTGGCAGTCTCTATAAGGGAAGTAGTAATACGCTGTAAATATTTGATAACTATAATTAATTGTTACTTGAAATAATTTGTTGGAATTTGTTGAGTCGAGTAACTCATATTGACGGGTCAACCAGGTTTGCATATTCTAACAGATTTGGTTAGATTGAGCTATGTTATAACCTCTTGTTGTTGTTAATTGACCTCTGTGTTGTATTGAATGTCGGGAGGACATTGAAATGTTGAGTTTGTACCATTGATATGGTTATTTGTGAAAATTAATATTTGAAAAATTATTGGCATTTTTGAGTATTACCATTGTTTTGAGTTGGAATAGGGGTTCATTATTGTTGTACCATTGACAAAGTGGTTTGTGAACTTGACTTTTGGAATTGGATAGAATTTGAATATTTGAATTGAATATCATATTGACAGTTTTGAACGTTGACATTGGTTTGAATTAAAATAAAACTTTATTTTTGTTAATTAAATTAGAACCAGTTATTTATTGTTTGAACTTTGTTACTTAATTATTTTGTTTGGTATAGTGAATTGTATTGTTTGTGCAATGGCATACAAAGCGGTGAGAGAGGCAATCAGTGGATTGACCACACAGCTGCGGTGGTTCGCGTCAGCTGCAGCGACCGCTGAGCGCCAGGATCTTGAGGGGATCACTCTTGCTCGGTTCGAGCAGTTGAACTTGAGACTCGGCAACGTTGATGCTCTGCTCACCCGCTACAACCAGTACATTTGTGAAGTGGATTTGGAAGTGCTGGATCAGGCAGCACGTGACAAGGTCCTTGCTGACTACGACCAGATCTTGGACCTGGGGGATGTCATTGGTCAACGTGCTCGGGAAATATTGGAGAGCCGGACACCTGTCCAGGTCAAACCGGAGACCTCGGTTGTTTCAGGTCCCGGACTATTGAGTAGACTGCCTACCTTGGAACTGCCACACTTTAACGGTCGCTTGGACCAGTGGTTAAGTTTCCAAAACCTGTTTGAAAGTTTGGTTGATGCACGCTCGGACCTCAGACCCGCCCAAAAGTTGGCCTATTTGTTGTCTGTCCTGGAAGGTGAGGCCCGAGCCTTGGTGCAGCATCTGTCTTTGACTGACTCAGCCTACCCTACCGCTGTGGAGCTACTCACCCGGCGGTACCAAAATAAACGTTGTTTGGCTGACGTTCACATTGAATTGATTTTGGGGTTACCGGTCATTACTGGATTGTCAGCATTGCGTACTGACCTGTTGAACCCGTTGGTGGCAGCGACCAACGCTTTAAAGCAATTGGACTTGCCGGTGGACCATTGGTCTTACCTTTTGGTGCACGTTGTGCTGCAACGGCTTCCTGCCGATTTGAGGGCTCGTTTCGAGCAAAAGTATGGTGGGGATAGTGTCACACATCTCCCCCCATTTGATGACCTCGTCCAATTTTTGGAGGATGAGTGTCGGTTTGTGGACAACTCTGGCGTTGCCACTGAGTCATGCCAGCCGTCTTCCCGGCCACGAGACCAGGGACGGACTAGGGCTCGCGGGCCTGTTGATGGTCGCCCCGCCGCTCGTTTTGCTGGCACCCAGAGTCGTCCTGGTTGTGAGTTTTGTAGGGACACGGGGCATGGCATGGCAACTTGCGCGGCCTTTTTGAAGTTGCACATGAGTGCCCGCCGCCGAATTGCCAAAGCACGCCGCATGTGCTTCTCTTGTTTGGGGGCTCACTTCCATAGGGACTGCCCCAACCCCCGCCCTTGTAGAATTTGTAGGGGGTCCCATTTGGACATATTGTGCGCTAACGCGAACCACGCTGGTAGACCAGCCTCTGATGAAGGTTCGCCTACGGGGGGGTACCATGGAGTTGGTCACCGGGCTTCTGCCTCGCCGGTTCAGAACCGGGAAGAGGCCCGCAATTTTGAGCGCCGCACTCCACCCCCCGCGCAAGTTGATCGGGAGCCACGCGACCGCCATTTGGTCTCCCCGCGTAAAGGTGATTACGCAGTTGTTGCTAGGCAGCGCTGGCCAGACCAGCACCGCCTTCCCTCCCCTCCTTTGGCGGAACGTCCCCGGTTGGAGTCACGCCCCCCGCCATTCAGGCCTCCGGTGGGATATGCCCATCCAGCGATGGCGCGTGGCTCGGGACACCGCGCGTACGAGGAATTTGAATTCCATCCTCGTCGGGAAAGACTTGGGCCTGGGTGCGGCGATCGGTTGCCGCCCAGGCATTGTTAGGACATTGGCGCCTGCCCCGCTAAGGTACCCCTCAGATTGACACGGTTTTGTTGCCAACGGCATCGGTCAGGTCTGGGGGCCCACGGGGGACTCTGTTGTGGTCCGTGTCATTATGGACATGGGAGCCCAGGGTTGCCTTTTGTCTATTGTTTTGTTGTTTGTTTGTATTGTTTGGGCAAAATTGTTTTGTTTGTGTATTGTTTTGGTTAAAATGTTTTCTTGAGCGCCTTTGGATTGCGGGACTTGGCTGGGACGAGCCAATTCGGGAAACCCTGTTGGAAGATTGGCTCCAATTTGTATCCGCACTCCTTGCAGTCAACGAGGTCGTGTTACCCCGCGCTATCCTCCCCCCTGGGAGCTACACTGCTACCCTTGTTTGTAATGCGTCTTCGCACGGTTATGCAGCTGTTGTTTGTCTGCGCACCGTCTGCGCACACGCCAGGTGAATTTGTCACTGGTCTTGGCCAAGAGCAAGGTGGCCCCCCCCTCCGGACGGCACTGACCATCCCTAAGTTGAATTGTCAGGGGCGGCGCGTCTTGTGCGTCTATTGAACCACGTTGCTCACACTTTGGGTGGAACTGTGGACATTCGGGCTTCTTACGCTTGGACGGACAGTCAAATTATTTTGTGGGTTGAAGACGTCCGTCCACTCTTTGGAGGTCTTTGTTGCGAACCGAGTGTCCCAGATTCAAAAGTCTAAAACGCATTTGATTTGGAGGCACGTCCCTGGAGATTTGAACCCAGGCGCCGTGGCCTCACGTGGGTGCATGGCACCCCGCCTGTTTGCTTACCCCTTATGGTGGGGACCAGACTGGCTGACTCATCCCGAGGATGATTGGCCTCGATCGCCAGTCTTGATGTCGGGTCCTTTGCCCGGGCTCAAGGTGCACGCTGTTGGAACAAAGGACCCTGAGTTTTGTTGAGTCGATAAAGCTCCCTCGACAAATTGTTGAATTGTTGTTTTTTGTTGTTGAATTGTTGGTGACTGATCGTCACATTAAGAACTCGCATGCCGGTTGCAATGCGCTGTTGGCCATTCTGCAGCGAGAGTTTTGGATATTGTCGGGAGCCGTTAGTAAGTTGAACCCCTTTTGGTCGATACGGGTCTTTTGTTGTTTGGTTGTTGACGGTTGAGTCACTCTAGCCTTCCTTATGGGGTCCGTCACCCCCTTTTGTTGCCTAAGGAGGGCCATTTGGTTGTTGTTGTTGTTTGGTTGTTTTGTTGTTTGTTATAGTTTGACCCGCCAGCCTGCCCCCATTGGGGGGGTATTTTGAGGCCGCGGTGAAGGCGGTTAGGGACTCTGGCGCAGATTGTTGGGAGACACCGTTCCCACCTTTAAGGAGTTAGCTACGGTATTTTGCCGCATTGAAGCTGTGTTGAACTCGCGTCCATTGTGCCCGCTGTCTTCGGACCCGAACGTCTTGGAGGCCCTGACCCCAAGCCATTTTTTGATTTGACAGCCACTTGTCGCCCTGCCGGAGCACCCTTTTGTCGATGTGAGCCAAAATTGGCTATCGCGGTTTCAGTTGGTGCAGCAGCTCGCTCAGAGTTTTTGGAAGCGTTGGAGCTTGGAGTATTTGCACATCCTCCAGCAGCGCGTCAGGTGGACTGATAAAACGCAACCTTGTCGGGATTGCCAAGTGATTAGCGGACGGGAAGGCCCGTCCGAGGGGGGTAGATGTTTAGTCCCGATCTATTCGTTAATTATCTGTGCGCCTAACGGAATGCGCGTGTAACAGAGTGAGAACTGACTTGTCAGTTTGACGTTGACACTTGACAGCTCTCTCTTGTTAATTTTGCCGCTAAAGGAGGCCCGTCGCGTTTTGAGACGCCCGCGACGCTTTTGTTGAAATTAATCCCTTTAAATCGATCCGTTTGTGACAATTAGTCGTGATCCAATTGTATTAATTGTAATAACCCCCAATTTGAAGAAATAACACGGGTTTTGGACATATTTTCGATAAATAGTTTGAAGGTTAAGCAAAGTGTGACGCTGTTGGGACGAGTGATTTGAAGACCGCATGCTGTGATCGTCTCCAGCCTAATTGGAAGCGGAATCTAACCTGAAGAATACTCGTAACGTCACGACACGATACACATACACTCACTTACATACACGGATCCAGGTAATCCCAAGAAGCAGGTGGTGTCGCCCATCAGGTGAGTTTCTTTTGTTGTATGGTAAGTGTTTGATTTGATTGTCTGCTCCGCGTACGGCGGACAGTACGCTAGCCACTCTTGTCTCTAGAGCCCCAAGGTTGTCACACTTCCACTGCGCATTTAAAACCTTATGTGGGCCTAGTCTGGCAACGTACAAGCAAGCTCGCGCCTACGGTGGCCGGGAGTCCGCTATGGACTCCCGACGCCCGGGGCGTCTCCTCCTGCGGCAGCTAGGTACGTGAAGGCGCAGAGACTGCCGCTCCCTCACGCGCCCCGCCTCCTCCTTCGCGAGCATTACTGCTTCGCAGAAGGAAGTGACGGCTTCCCATTCCCTCTCGCTCCGTACCATGGCTCGCAATAGGGCCGGACGCAAGAGGTTGCCGCCACCGATCGCCTCCACGGTCGAACTACACCTTCGAGTTCAAAAGAGTGCAGTTTCCCCTCAAATTCTGCTTTGACATTACCATAAATAAATCTCAAGGCCAAACACTTAATTTAACAGGGGTAGACTTAAGGGAGAACTGCTTCTCACACGGTCTGGTGCAGACACCAGCAGCTTGGTGATTCTAGCACCTGAAGTAAAAACAAAAAATATTGTTTACAAAGAAATACTGCGGTAGGCATAGTATTTCATTGTAAACAATATTAATTGTTTATTATCCACTTCTGGTTGTCTCCTAAATAAATTTTTCACACACGCTTTGAGTTCTATTAAAACTATACTACTCTCATCCCAGAGATTAGTTAAGTTTTACGAAGAACTTCGTCCTATTTGTTTGGGATATTGTCAGTTTGTATATTAAATTGAGAGGTAGAGGGAGCGCAGAATGTTTGTTTCTGAAAAAAAAAATGCCGCGGATAGAAGCTAAACAAAATAAAACAATGATATAAACACAGGCAACAAAAATCTGTTGTAATTATATTACATGCATACGTGTCGAATTCATAAAGATGATGCTATACACTATCCTATGGAGCTCTCAAATTTATTCAACCCATCCGGTCCCCGTCTCACACACTTATCCTCAAAGTGGGTGCTCCAGCAATGCTACCACGAAATCTCATTCCGGCCAAGTAGTGCAATGGGACCAGGTAACGTGTGAAAACCTCACATCAAAACGTGGTAGAGGCTCCGCCATTGTATTTACTGGCTGTGCTCAAGGTGAATCGGTGTACTATATACCGCAGATACCACTAAAACCGTCGGAGTGCCCATTCGAGTTTAAAAGGCTGCAGTCCCCTAATGGCATGTTTCGCAATGACGATTAATAAGTCTCGGGGACAGTCACTGTAAACAGCGGGATATCATCTTAGAGGGGACTGCTTCTCGACGGCCAGGTTTACGTTGCCTGCTCGAGAGTTAGCTCATCTAGCAGCCTGGTTGTAGTAGCACCTGAAGGCAGAACCTCTAAAGTAGTATGTAAAGAGAAACTTTAAGTATAAACTAATAAATAAATAGTCTTTAACCCCTGTGAACAGCAATGTAAGTAATATCGTAATTTCAATAATTTAGGTAACAATTTTTTTTTTTCAAATTTCCCAGGGAATAAAGAGAACTTATATTTTCGCTTTAAAGTAGACTTCAATTTTGGCATGCAAGTAGGTAATTTGCCGTTCCGTTACATATTCCGTCAATATTGTTATGTTTTAGCAATATTAATCCTACAACAATCATTTATCAATCCGAACGCTGCTCCTTGGATAACAGAAAGCAAACAGTGCAATAACACATTGTTTACCTGGATAAACACAAAGGGTACTTTTAATCCGGGTAATATGTCCTTCCTGTGGGATATTTTTCGACATCCACGCGGGCGAAGCCGCGGGCAGAAGCTAGTCATCAATAAAATTCTCTTCAGATCGTTCGATGGAGTTGAAAATCATTATAAATCAGTGGACTCGAGTGATAAACCACGATGACGCCATACATTACCCGGTTGAGTTTTTTAACACATTGAAGCCTCCCGGTCTCCCAACTCACATATTACAATTTCGAGTTGGCGTCCCAGTTATGTTGCTGCGTAATTTAAACCCGCCAAAATTATGCAATGACACCAGGTTGCGAGTGAATATATTGCAACGAAATGTTATCGAGGCAACTATACTGACAGGTTGTTCCAGAGAGGACTCTGTGTTTATTCCGAGGATTCCTCTAACGCCATCGAACTACCCCTTCGAGTTCAAAAGAGTGCAGTTTCCCCTCAAAGTCTGCTTTGACATGACCATAAATAAATCTCAAGGCCAAACACTTAATTTAACAGGGGTAGACTTAAGGGAGAACTGCTTTTCACACGGTCTGGTGCAGACCAGCAGCCTGGTGATTCTAGCACCTGAAGTAAAAAAAAAATTTTGTTTACAAAGAAATACTGCGGTAGGCATAGTATTTCATTGTAAACAATATTAATTGTTTATTATCCACTTCTGGTTGTCTCCTAAATAAATCTTTTCACACACGCTTTGAGTTCTATTAAAACTATACTACTCTCATCCCAGAGTCCCAGAGATTAATTAAGTTTTACGAAGAACTTCGTCCTATTTGTTTGGGATATTGTCAGTTTGTATATTAAATTGAGAGGTAGTGAGAGCGCGGATGTTCGTTTCTGAAAAAAAAAATGCCGCGGGCAGAAGCTATACAAAATAAACCAATGAAATAAACACAGGCAACAAAAATCTGTTGTAATTATATTACATGCATACGTGTCGAATTCATAAAGATGATGCTTTATACTATTCTATGGAGCTCTTAAATTTATTCAACCCATCTGGTCCCCGTCTCACACACTTGTCCTCAAAGTGGGTGCTTCAGCAATGCTACCACGAAATCTCCATCTAGCCAAGTTGTGCAATGGGACCAGGTCACGTGTGAAAACCTCACATCAATACGTGGTAGAGGCTCCGCCATTGTATTTACTGGCTGTGCTCAAAGTGAATCGGTGTACTTTATACCGCAGATACCACTAATACCGTCGGAGTACCCATTCGACTTTAAAAGGCTGCAGTCCCGTTATGGTTTGTTTCGCAATGACGATTAATAAGTCTCGGGGACAGTCACTTAAAACAGCGGGATATCATTTTAGAGGGGACTGCTGCTCGCACGGCCAGGTTTACGTTGCCTGCTCGAGAGTGAGCTCATCTAGCAGCCTGGTTGTATTAGCACCTGAAGGTAGAACCTCTAAAGTAGTATATAAAGAGATACTTTAAGTATAAACTAAATAATAAATAGTCTTTAACCCCTGTGAACAGCAATGTAAGTAAAATCGTCATTTCTTTAATTTAAGTAACAATTTTTTTCGAAATTTTCGGGGAATAAACAGAACTTATATTTTCACTTTAAAGTTGCCTTCAAAGGCATGCAAGTAGGTATTTTGCCGTTTCGTTATATATTCCGTCAATATTGTTATGTTTAAGCAATATTTATCCTACAACAATCATTTATCAATCCGAAGGCTGCTCCTTGGATAACACAAAGCAAGCAGTGCAATAACCCATCGTTTACCTGGATAAACACAAAGGGTACTTTTAATCCTGGTAATACGTTCCTGTGGGATATTTTTCGACATCCACGCGGGCGAAGCCGCGGGCAGAAGCTAATTACATATATGGTACAGTTTTTACTGAACTCTGCCAGTTTAATATTTGGCATCGAACCAAGGAATAGATACTGAATTTTGACTTACATAGCTTACCGGAATAAACTTGCGGGCTTTACTGGTATTTAGATAAAACCGTGTAGAATGTAAACACCTTTTAAAAATCATAATTAGGTATAGATACAAAATATTGTCGCAGAGTGAAATACTTTTTATTAACTATTGCCATAACTGTGATGGTGAAGCTTGGTAAAATGAGTTGAATGATAAACGAAATATAGAATTAGTTAATATGATATGTGTGTGTTTAAATTTATATGTGGGTATTACATCTTTGTTTTAGTGTTAGCCCATGAATTTTGTAATTAAACATAGCTCTTCTTTATGGGTGCACGACGACAAATCAAGCTATACATTCCCAAAGCGAGGTGTAGCGTGTGTACTACGCCGCAACATAAAAAGCTTCTTTCGAGTTTAAACCAAGTCAAGGAAATTACGTAAAAATACATGAGTAAAACCGTACAAATAATAAACAGGAACATGTTACTTAGCCACCTCGTTTTGTTAATGCATCTACCATGTTTTTTCACTGTAGGTATCACCCAAAAGTAGACTTTGTGTGGTTTACGTAATGCGACACACATTTTTACCCAGTCAGTCACTTTTGTAAATAAATATTTTTTTGTTGTAATACTCGTATAATATCGTGGATCTATTTTAGGAAAAAAAATGCCACGTTGAGTCGAGATTTTCAAATACGATTTTAGTCGTGTCAAAATAATTTTTAAATTTAGAGATTTTTTCTTGCAGAATAGCGTTACAATGCTCATAGCCAAAAATAAGGAATTTTGGAGATAGTTAGTTTAGTTCGGTGTACAACAGGATCGGCACCAATATTTCCCTAAAATAGACGCTTCGTCTATAACTGGTTCATTAATTAATAAATGTTATATTTTGCTATATTATACGTTTACTTGCATACCCATACATACGTACGTACAATAATGAATAGAGACATACATACATTCAGAAATAAAATTTAAAAAATAAAGCAAATTCGAAAGCGCAAGACTAGGCAGGCTAGCCTATACTAATTTTAAGAGCACCGAGGACAAACCACGGTAAAAAAAATTGTCGTATATGAGGGGCTTAACTCTATACCTAAAGTAATTAAGGCATCGAAATCATTTCCAACTTTTAAAAAGTTATTATATCACCATGTACATAGTGTTTAAATTGTACGTATATTTATCTTCATTTTAGTGTTTAACCCAGCGAAACCATCTGTTAACCCAATTTTTGAGTGAAATAAATTGTCTTAAACGGTAAGAATTTACGTTACATATTGAACACTAGCTTCTGCCAGCGGCTTCACCCGCATGGAAGTCGGAAAATATCTCGCGTGAACGTACTACCGGGATAAAAAGTAGCCTATGTGTTAATCCAGGTTAATTTTGCGAGGATAAGAGCTCGAAAGCGCATTTTCATCCGACTGGCTTCAAACTTATCGTCACTGCTCGGCTCCTATGTATCTTAGCGTTATGTTATATAGCCTATAACCTGCCCAGGAATATAGACTACCATCGTTCCTAGTTTGGTTAAAATCTCTTCAGTAGTTTTTGACCCAAGCGTGCACATACAGACAGACGGACAGACAGACACACAGACAAAAAATTTACTAATTGCATTTTTGGCATCAGTATCGATCACCATTCATCCTCCAATATTAATTTTGAATGTATTTTCAATGTACAGAATTGACCTCTCTACAGTTTTATTATAAGTATAGATAGATATAGATTTGCAACAGTCAGATCAGGCTCCTCGTCCAATCAGTGCTGAGGGCCACACAGCGGGTCCAACTGGGGCTGCTTTGTTTGTGCCTGGACACAAATCCAGTTTAAATTGCACTAGTACAATTTAAATCGTTAAAATAATGTTGTCTAGTTTAAGCTAAAATATAAAAAAAAAACAAAACAATTAAACTCTCTGACGCTAAAAGTTCGACGTAAATATGACGTAATGTATGTATGCTATGGCTAGTAAGGGGATGACTGAGATGGGGCAAATAATTTTAGCCTAAAGACGTCCACTGCTGGATATAGGCCTCCCCCAATTTGAGGGGGTTTCCCATAATCGCCACGCTTGGCAGGCGGGTTGGCGATCACTATATGGTGGTAAAATGCATAAAGAACGCTGTTGCCCACTCTCTAGTCGCCTCTTACGACACCCACGGGAATAAATGTGATAGTTATATTCTTTACGTCCGGCATCACACAGAACTACATAGATGAGGACTAATAGAGAAGTATGGAGTAAGTAGTTCATCAGTGATAAGCCATGTTGCGCCATTATGGCGAATTTTGTTCATATGTATGTGGATGTATTCGGTGTGTGAGGTGAGTATAATAGATATATGAACTATTTGTTACTAACGTAGAATATAAGTAGTGTTATATTTCTTACCAACATCATATGGAGTAGAATATAAGTAGTGTTATATTTCTTACCAACATCATATGGAGTAGAATATAAGTAGTGTTATATTTCTTACCAACATCATATGGAAAAAGGTATGAAATAAATTTTGTGTTTATTTTTTTTATAATATTGAGCCGAACCCAAATAAATTCGAATAATTCCAGGAGAATGATGACGATGTATGTGTATGGGTTATTATAGTCGACCTCGTAAATAGGTTTTCACCCTAAGGCTGTATGTCACTGGGCACGCCACAATTGTGGCGGTAAGTCCCCTCTTTGAGGAGTGGATAGAGAGGCGCCACGGCGTCCTCACCTTCCGCCTGACGCAGGTTCTCACCGGGCATGGGTGCTTCGGTGGGTTCCTGTTCAGGATAACGCGGGAGGAAACGAGTAATACCCTGCAATGGAAACACCCGGGGTGTTTCCATTGCAGGGTATTACTATTTTTCTTTTTGGTTTTAATTGCATTTTTACCTAATAATAGTTTAGTAAGAAACACATCTTACCCACCTGTCTATTGTATCATGCCACAAAATGGGGTCTGGTGACCTGTAATACAGGTTTTTCTTAAACCTGCATCAGGCACCAGCTCTCACAATGTGAATATTTTTATAAGTAGTCAAAACTGTTATGCTACAAACCATTGTGAGAGAAATAAATAAACTTTTATTATTATATTAATTTATTATTATTATTGCGAGGATCGTCTAGAGGACATGGTGGAGCATACGGTGGAGGTTTGCCCTCCCTGCCTGGGCGGAGCACCGCCGTGTCCTCGAGGAGGCGATCGGCGGCGGTGACCTCTCGCGTCCAGCCCTGGTGCGAGCCATGGTACGGAGCGAGAGGGCATGGGATGCCGTCACCTCCTTCTGCGAAGCAGTAATGGTCGCGAAGGAGGAGGCGGGGCGCGTGAGGAAGTAGCAGTCTCTGCGCCCTGCGGCGGCTAGGGACGTGGCCGGGAGTCTGCGATCGACTCCCGACGCCCCGGGCGTCAGGAGTCGATCGCAGACTCCCGGCCACCGTAGGCGCGAGCTTGCGGGCGGCGAGCAATGGGTAGCTTGCCGCCCGGTAAGGACCAGGTCCATGTCGACAGCTCGTAGTGTTCCACACGTGCCTTAAAGAGATGTCAGCAGCACTGAAGGGGTCTGCTAGGACCGATGCCTGCCAGGGTCGGGAGATTGTTCGAAAGAGATACCGTGACCCTGGCAAATGGGTAACTGAAGAAACATGGGTGAGTTTTAGTCAGTAAAAGTCTGATGCACCCTCCCGCTCTACCCAGAGAGGGAGAAGTCATACTATGATGATTTCCCATTCAAAAAAAAGGCTGTATGTCACTAGCACGTGGTCAAACGTCAAGATCTAATTTTGTTTCAAGACAAATGTAACAACCATAAGTGGCAAAGCAAGTACAAGGTGGACTAATCCTAAGAGGTAAAACAACTAAGCACATAATTTGTATTCTGATGAGGTCGCAAAACTTCACAAAAGAGCGGGATGAAATATTACTTCATGAACGATATATCGCGGTCTCTTGATAAAAATTGGTCAGGAGTGGGACAAATTGGACTGACCAAAAAAAATCTGTAAATACCCCATTAATTACTTAAGCATTTAACAAAAGCTTTAAACCACAGTTAAACTTCTGCTATGCCTCGTTCAGTATCTACCCATCCGGGTTATCATGTTCTTTATTGAATTTGTTTCCAATCTCAACTTTATAAGATTATGTATATTTTTATCGAGGCATCGTTACCGATAGGCTCGAAAGTAAACTCAGTTCTGGTATCTGGACAAATTTAATGGATTTTATTTTATAAATTTTTAAAAGCGTTTATTTAACAGCACTCGTATGTCCTGGAATTTTGCAATCAATATTTCACCTACTTCCACTGAAGCTATCGGGGCTGAAATTTGGCAGACTCGTTTGGTTCTCGTTACAACAACCCACCTTTGCAGTCAGGTAAAATTATACAAATTAACGTTATTGATAGCCAAAGCTAAAACGTACAATTAAAAAGTACAAACAACTTCGCCAGATCAAACAAAATTTTTCAGGGTAATTCATTTATCGCGAGAGAACATACAGGTTAGCGAGAAAATATTTTTGTGTTTTTTGGTTTCAACGTCGTTAAAAGTTATGTAGGTGGTTCCAGTTTAATTAGTGGAGACCCCAGGGGTTCCAAACTTTTCACACGGTTTATTCTAACACCCGACTCACACGATAGCCAACTTTGTGAATACAATGAGCAAATACAATTCATTGGTTGATCTGTGATGCTTTATACAAATAAATGAAGGGTCAATAACTATGAATGTGTTGATCACTGTAATATTGGTCACAGATTTTATTATCATCATAATTTCAGCCGAAAGACGTCCAATGCTGGACATGGGCCTCCCCCAATAATCGCCAAGCTTGGCAGGTGGGTTGGCGATCGCAGTATAGTGGTAAAATGCAAAGAGAACACTGTTGGACACCCACAGGAAGAAACGGGATGGAATGGTCTCAGATTTGCATGTTATCAATTGATGAATAGCTGATTGTGTATCACGTCGTCGCTCAGGCGTCGTTTTGAGGTAGCCATTTTCATCTAGTTCTAAGTCAGCCTATAAAAACATTGATAAAATCAGTGAAATACTATTCCATTTATCTCCAGGCTTTCAAAATATACAAAAAAAAACGTGTCTTATCATCGTTCTGGCCCAATATTGCAGATAAAACGAGGCGCGATCTTCAATCAATTTTACTATGGAATTTCTGAAGGCCTGTAATAACTTCGGTAAATATCTTAAATACACTGGGGAGCAATAGAAAAAGCCCCTTGTAAGGTGCCTAAAGAAATTTAAATATCTCCTAAACCACACGGCTTAGAAGACATTTAGATTTCTTTAGGCACCTGTTTAAGTTAGTTTCATTTAGTAGAAAAATCTTGATATCAGTATTTAAGTTAGGCATTAAAATCACACAAAATATACGAATCTTTACGAAGTTATGGATAGAAAAAACCGAAAAAAATACCTACCTAAATTTTAGATTACATTTGAATATTTTTATTTTCACGTTGATTTCATAACAATTAAATAATAAAACACAATAATGCGCAAGCTTGCAGCATCCACGGTGGCTCGAATATAGCCCTAATAGGATTCAGTAAATAATTGCTGACAGAGTAGACTGTCCTTAAGTGCTTCACCGCTGTCAGTTACATGTGTCAACGTATCGTGTTGTTTACTAACCCTTTGTTTTTCGGACTCTGTTACTAACCCTTCTTATATGAGCTTTCGCTCGCTTCGAAAAAAGTTTCTGCATTTGAATTTAAATACGAAATACGAATTATTATCAAAAAATAATAATTTTTATTTCGTAATCTTACTTTAAGAGCTAATTGTTTTTTGTGCAAGTAGCCTTATTTTTTTCTCTCTTCTAACGTACCGATAGCAATCTAAATATAGTCAACCTAGAATTTGGCTACGAGTTCAGCACTTTCATCAGCGTCCATGAACTCCTGTAGCGTGCATACAACAGGACACGCTGGACAAGATATTAAGTGCCGCAGTTTTCCTTCTTTAACGCATTATTTCATAATCCATCCATCCATAATCAGCCTATATTGTTCCCACTGCTGGGACACAGGCCTCCTCTCGATGAGAGGGAGTGGGCAGCAATCCACCACACGGGCCCAGTGCGGGTTGATAGATGTCGGTTGACTCTTCGAATATTTGGTTACTAGACATGCCGGTTTCCTCACGATGTTTTCCTTCTCGTTTTTTTCCGTCTGAAAACGCGTTCTTATTTGTTTCAAATTAGTGTATTTTTAATGCGTTATTAAATACATTTTCATATTAATTTTCACTTGAAAACCTGTCTTTTGTGGATGCGGAAATATTTCATGATAAGTTACTGGCTTGTTTATATTGCTCGTCAGTGTAGCTTATCTGATATTAACTTAGTACTGACGATGACGGCAGAATTATAAGTTTCTGGCGGTTTCTGGTGAAACCATTAATTGTTGACAGAAAACAATCAGAAACTTAAAGGGGACGCTGCTTTGATCTTTCCAATTTCAATCAAAGTTTCAATCAGTGTAGGTATGTTTTGATTTAGATTTTTTGTTTCTTTCCTTAGTAAAATATACTGTTCAAAATATAGTGTACCACTAGTGTATAAACACCCATTTTATTTTATACTTCTCATTTGTTTAAGCTTATTTAGGGTCGGTTCACATCTGACGGAAGATGCGTCGAGCGTATCATCGGTCGCGTAACGCCAGAACAGACATTTATATGAGAAAACATTCAACCTTTCACACTTAACCGAAGATGCGTTAGTGCGTCGAGCGTACAGCGTCTGGGGGCCTATTACGAACTTTTAAAAAACCAGGCAAGTTCCAAGCAATTCATTTCACTGGCTGGTTAAATTTCGTACTATGACATTTCAAATTCTGCCCGACTTGACGCTGGCTAGTTTGTCTATGGCTGGCTTGTAATTCTCTGTCGCAACGTTCAGAAATAGAATTAAATATTTATCGGTAAGTTACGGTTTTATTTAAATCATTTATTTTATGATAAAAATAATAATCTAGTTACACTAGTATAAAAGTAGGTGAAAATATAAACACAATATTTATTGCGACATACAATTAATTCATATTATAATTTTCTATGTTTGTAAATTGTAATGCGACATTATGTTTCCGAACGTACTCAACAAGTTAGGAAGTATTGTTTCACAAACTAAGACAGATAACGTATTGTTCGTTTGATACTTCCGTTCGTAATATATTCGGAGTATAAACAAAATTATGGCGTGAGTGTTATTGAGTGTTTTTAATTAATATTCAGTTTTGAACATGATATAATATTAATATATTTGTAATTATTATAGTTCAGTGCATGAGAGTTCTAGCCGTCGTCGGCGCGTAACTTATGTGCAGCTGGAAACATTGTAGGTGTTCTTAAATTCCCACAAAGTGGCGATTGGATACAATAAATCTGCCCAAGCACGAGAGTACTCAAAGCGGTCTCATATCCTCACAAAGATTCAGTACCAAGTCTTTGCTAAGTCGATATCTTTGAATAAATTGCACAACATCCATGTCGAACGCATTACATTCATCACGACGCGACGTCGCGCGACGTCTTCTTTTGTTCCTTGACACTCTATTTCGATGAGAAAAGTCACTTTCCAGGAACTCATGATATTTTCTTTTGCTAATATACATAATACTCGAATAATTTCGCCAAATAAACTCAAAACAATTCAATAAAAGCTCCTCTGACGCAGCGTAAACAAAATGGATTGTGAAGTTACTTTTTGACAGTTCTAATAAGAAAATAAATGTCAAACGAACGGTCGTATTAGGGTATTGCCAGGCAATATTCGGTCAGAAGTCGGCCAGCGTGTCACGTGACCGCTGACTGGCTTGTTTGGCGAGTTCATAATACGAAATTGCAAGGCAGTTCAGTTTACGCCGTAAACTGCCTGGAAATAAGAGTTCGTAATAGGCCCCCCTGTTCCGTGTAATTTTAACACTGCACTACTGGAGATTTAAAGTTAAAGCGTTCAGCAATCGCACCATTAAACTACTACAACAAAACAGTCAATACTGCCTAATTCTGTTTCAAAGAGGACAACCGACATTAGAATGTTTTGGGGTCCATGTTAGTTTGGGACGTAATCCACGTGTTTTACTTGGCATTTAAGCACTTTGAACAACGAAGGAACTAAAAGCATTATGGCTTTCAGTTTCTTCGTTGTTTCGAACTTTGTTCTTCAAGTGTTATTGAAAACACTTGCAAAATTTAAGAAAAAATCACTATTGAAGATAGTTTATAGCAGCCTGTCCCAAACTGGGCGATACGCCCCCTTGTGGGTGCTGCAGGCCTAAAGAGGGGGTTATAAGAGACCCAGAAGGGAAATGGGGGTGTTGTGTAGAGTCTACGCAACGCCCCCATTTTTTATGGAAAGGCTGGTTTATAGGGTACCGAGATATTTCATTATATAGGAGTGTGCCATAAGTGACTATCTATACTATATACAACATTATTTTTAGTATATGCGAAACCTGAATATAGTTTGTTCAGAATCAGTAACTGAATCGATTCCAATAATTTTTACACCATGTTATATTTTGTCCCAAAAATATTTAATTACGCTTAAAAGTTAGTATCCGCAATCATCTGTTTGCACACGGGTCACGAGTTCACGACAGGTCATAGCGCGGGCTAGGCGGCGTGTACGCACTGCTGCGGGGCGGCGACGGCGCTCCCCTCAGTCGCCCGAATGCCATCGATCGATGCATACGTATCGCGAGCGCGCGACCGCCGTGAGCCCTGGCTAAAGTGTTTTGTTTAGATTTTAAAATTATCATGTCTCTCTTGTACTCAAACGTCCGTACACTCGCTGTTTGTGGTGGTGTGGCAGTGCGTCAGTGCTTATGAGAAAGACGGGCCCTTTTTAACAGTTGCTTCAGTTTGTTTGAGTGAATAGTGATTACGCCAATTATTGTAGATAGTGATGATTAACATTTTTAAACACGCAAAAATAGTCAAGGGTACAAATTTATTATTTGTTTACAGCCTGCAGTGGTTCAGTAATGCGATGTTTAACAATTTTCATCCATTTTGAACTTTAAGTTGTTGACATAAGGTGCAACAAATAGCATTGATTACATTTTACCACTTACTACTGCATTTACGAATAAATTACATAATAATATCTACCTACACTTGACCATTACGACAGTCCAAAGCCTGCAAGCGTGATGGAAAATGTTTATCACCAACTAATACATAAACAATCACTGTGGCAAATTATTATCAATGAGTGAGAGTGAGAGCCGCGCGCGCGGCTGGCGTGGTGCCCTCCGGTAGGCTGCATATGTTTTTGCGAGGACAATCAGGTACCGTAACAAGCTTATAACTTTGTGATTATTAATGATACAGTTTTGAATTTTTTTTAAAAAATACTAGACCCGTGTTTCGGGTTTCGCATAAACAAAAACTAATGTTGTATATTAATATTATAAAGCTGAAGAGTTTGATTGAACGCGCTAATCTCAGGAACCGACTGGTCCGAATTGAAAAATTATTTTTGTGTTGGGTAGTCTATTTATCGAGGAAGGCTATAGGCTATATAACATTACGCTATAACGAAGAGGAGCAGAGCAGTAATGAAAAATGTTGCAAAAACGGGGAAAATCGCACAGGTAGGCGATTCGATGCGACGGGAAGGGTCGGGGAACAAGAAATTTAACGTGGACGAAGTCGCGGGCAGAAGCTAGTCTATAATATCTACATTATAATATTATAAAGCTGAAGAGTTTGTTTGTTTGAACGCGCTAATCTCAGGAACAACTGGTTCGAATTGAAAAAATCTTCTTGTGGTGAGTAGCCTATTTATTGAGGATGGCTATAGGCTATATAACATACACGCTACAACCAAAAGGAGCGCAGCAGCAACGAAAAATGGACGAAAACTGGCAGGCAATTCGATGCGACTGGAAGGGTCAGGGGAGCAAAAATTTGAAGCGGACGAAGTCGCGGGCAGAAGCTAGTATTAAATAAAATTATAGGAAATTTTACAAGTTATTTTCAGACAAGCTTTATAGAGTCGGGTTGGTCGAAATATACATAACTACTAGCTTTTGCCCGCGACTTCGTCCGCGTCAAATTTTCACACTCCTTCCCATCGCATCGAATTGCCTGCCAGTTTTAGTCCATTTTTCGTTTGCTGATCCGCTTCTTTTGGACCGTAGCGTGATGTTATATAGCCTAGAGCCTTCCTCGATAAGTAGGCTACCCAACACAAAAATATTTTTTCAATTAGGACGGATTAGTTCCTGAGATTAGCGCGATCAATCGAACAAACAAATAAACTCTTCAGCTTCATAATATTAATTATAGATGTGCCTATGTAACAGAAACTTTGAACATTATTTTGACTCCCTTTCGATTATGATGGGACTCCCGGGTCCCCGAATGAGGGTCTTTTTTGTATTTATTTTATTCTGGCTAACAAAGCCAGTCTAGCTCCGATTTTATTTTTCTTATCTTTAACTATTCTTTATAAACAATGACTTCTTTACAAAATACATGAAGAAAATAAAATAAAATGCAAGCAAAAAATACATACATGTGTATAAAGTTACGATTTTGCACTGATTAATACTTGCAGAGGTTATATACTTGGTAAATGCACAGGTATATTTACGTAGAGACTGACGCAGAGAGTAGTACTAAGATTTTACTGAGACTATCACTTTCCGGGAGATAGTATTAATTCACTCGTTTAAAAAGGAACTGAACTGCGGTGACACTTGGTGCCAGTATTTATACCTGAACCTTGAATTTCCCGAAAGTTCTAGTTCGCATGCTTCGAGAAGAATCGATTGATCGATTGTTCGAAATTGTGGGTCTCGATGGTTCGAAAGGGAGCTTTGTTTACTCTCAGAGGAGGTCTCGAGAACGAATGAGATATCAAAGCTTTGAACATTCAAACCAGAAATGGCGACACGAGAGAATTTGATTGCCAGATCTTGAAACTTTCATTAAAATTTGGCGCCAAGACTTTAATAATTCTCTAACAAAAACAGTACAAATTTCTTTTTGTTATTTATGGTAATAATATTGTAACATAATACGCAGTATAATTATAAAAATATCAGTCACAAACCATTAAAATAATACGGTTATATCGTGAACATAAATAAATATAACTTGAAATAAAGTAATAGAATTTATATTCTAAGAAACAGAACACAGCGCCATCTATAGGGTGTATTTGCAACTTAGATGTCAAACAATATTGTGGAATTTTATTGATGAATTAACGTACACCGCCATCTATGAGAACTTCATAAAACTAAACAGTAAATAAACACTTTCTTAAGAAACAATTAATTGATACACTTTATTCGTATACATTCACGACATAAGCGAATAATTGAGATGATAACTATCCTATCCAGTAAGTTAGACCAAAATACGGGTACATGTGAAATTTGATTGAAATCGGTTCAGTAGTTTTGGAGTTTATTGGCAACATACATCGTGACACAAGATTTTTATATATATAAGATAATATTATGTTGTAAGATCGGAAGGGCGTTACAAACAGAATTAACTTTCTATTATAATATAACAAAAAATATTTCTGTTTCTGCGAGATGTAATGGTCGATTAAATAATACTGGCAATAAGCGATGAAAAAAAAATATTACGTTAAAGGAGACACAAAGAATAAAAAGTAAACGGAAATAATACATTTATTAAATATCGACAGTTCCCAGAAACGAATTACAAATTTTTTCCTTCTTAGAAATTATATTTAATATTTATGTAATTAAAGACGCTTGTGATAAGTCACTTTCAAACGTAAGTGGCAGAAGGCGGGGCGCAACGGCGCATTGCTTGCGAAACTGATGGCCACAGGTCCCAAAAGGCATAGTGTTGGTCCTTAAGTTGAACCGATAACCTGGTGAAGGTTGCGGGAATCCGCTGACCGGTTGATGTGGTGACTGCGGTAAGCCGATTGAATTTGTTTTGTTGTGATTCATTTTTTATGTATCAGTTGCTGTACATATAACTAGCGTAAGACAGCATAAAAAGTCACCTGTCTGGCATTTATGCCAAAATGGACATTGTTGGCGTCGACGTTTAGGGCACACACTGTTGTTTCAAAAACATTACTATTATTTTTTGCTTAAATTGTGGCAAAATTAATACTAATTTAATTATTTATTTCTTTATACAGTTTTTCTTGTATGTGTTGTTTAATTCATTGATGAAGTCTCAACTAAATTAATGGTTGTTATGGTTCCATTAGTAATTAGATTCGTATTTGTAGTCTTTAAATATACGATTGTTGGTGTAGTATTTCTGACATTTGTGTTTGTAGTATTTTCGTTATTTGTAGTTGTATTTTGAATTATAACAGTAGTTATTATGTTTTCAATGTTATTCATTGTAGCATTTGTTGCGTATTTTTTAGATATGGTTTTTGTAGTTGTAGTGTCCATATTTGTTAAATTTGTAAGTATTTTATTTATTAGCATTGTTGAATTGCTACTAGTTGAAATATTAGATGTTGAATTTATTAAATATGTATTATTAATATTTACTAAATTCATAGGTATACTATCACCTGCATTGTCAGTTTTGGTAGTTTTTGTTAAGTTTGTATCTATAATGGGATGTGATGTTGTAGTGTAATTTGTGTAAGTAATATTGGTATTAACAAAATTTACAGCGTTGTACTCTTCATATGTTTTGTTTCTTTCTTCTTCGGAGATCATTAGTTTTACTGTTACGTTATGGGTGTCTGTGTTTACAACCGGAAGAGGTGTTGTTCCATTTATTTCATTTTCTGCAGGTCTGTAACAGAAAATGTCTTAACTTTAATGGCGTTTTTACATATGCAGTTCATTAAAGGCAAATTTCGTGAACGAACTTACCCATCAGGATGATCTTTCCAAGAAATGTGTGCCTCAACTAATTTCAATCCATGTTCATTGAGAAGAGTACGACAAATGCCACGTCTGTATGAAGTAAATTAATATATTACATATATACTGCTGGGATACAGGTCTCCTCTTGGTGAAAAGGAGTAGACCGTAATCCACCACGTGGGCCCAGCGCGGGTTTCTCACATGTCTTCGAATTTTTGGTTCTAGGACATGCCTGTTTCCTCGCGATGTTTTCCTTCTGCGTTTTGAGAGCAGTGATGAAATTACTTACACAATGTAAAGCGCCTGCCTGGGTTTGAACCCACGATCTACAACTCGTAAGTCGGCGCTGATACCACTGTGCCACTACTGCTCTCGATAAACACAGATAATTATGCAGACTTAAACTAAACTGGCTAGCTAAACTCCGCAGTCGCAATGGGTATGAATATTTAAAAACGATACAATAAAAAGATTTGCTGCTTTTTCCAAGGTCATCGACCGCTGTTATAGTTGAAACTTTAAGTATAAGTTGAGAACAACTTCTTATGTTTTATCGTATTGAGAGACTGATACTTCTGACTAGTGTAAAGTGAACACAAAAAAAAAACTGATTTTTAAAGAGACATTTCAACTGAAACAAAAAAGAAATAGTTTTGATGACTTTTTATTTTGAGATCATCAACCGCAGTTATGACCTCACAAATAATTTATTAAATTAATTAATTTTTGTGCATCGTGTTAAAATATCGATACCCTTCGTATCGCGTCTTTTTCAACAAGGGCCAGTCGGCATTGGTGTAGATTCAAATACACCAAGGCCGGCTGGCCGACGGGTGCTCAAAGGGGGACAAAAAACAGGCTGGACCAAGGGTTCGATACAGCACATAATAGGCCTGTTCGAATGTGAGAAATAATAAGCATACACTGTAAGCTGATGGATGAACTTTTAAAGAATAGGTCTGATTTATAATTTTTCGATTAGCGTTAAATCATTCGTCTCAAGTCAATCAATTCCTTAACTGGTTCCTCACTTAAATTAGTGTCATTGTAGCCCCAGGTAGACCTGCGGCTGTTCACCGATTACAACTTTCTGCTGAAGTTCTCTGGGGGTGATGGTGCAGTTATCAACATTTACGGTATTCATTTCTATGCCATTCTCTTTTGTGCACTCGGTGAATAGTATGCTTACACCGGGAGCAGCAAACGCTACGTTACCTAGCTTCGGGTGATAGATCTCGGAGATAGGCGTAAGTCCAGCAATGTGGGTGGGCTTTGGATCTCTTGGACGCAAAAATGCAGCAGTAGGTTTTGCGATAGAAATCAGAAAAAGTTTCTGATTTGTCTTGTGAAAATCCTTCGATTTTAATCGGGCCATACGGTCGTTGTCCCGATTGTGCCGGACGTATGGTGGCTGAGTAGATACAATGCTTGGGGATACTCCTTTCATGCACCTTATTGCCACATAATATAACTAAATAAAACATTATTTGTTCGTTTAGGTGACTTTGTTACCGCAGATGAAGATGAAGTGACTATTTATCAAAAAAAAATCGCGCTATAGAAACGTACACAATATTGTAGATCTCGTGTAATTGAAAGTGATACATATGTGAATACTTACAGAATCTCTAATATTATTGAAAGGACGCTAGGTGTGCTCCAAGGTTTTCCTTGACGTTGCTCAGGCGTTCGATAAAGTGTGGACGAAGGCCTCATTTATAAGTTAAGAATAACGCTGCCTCAACGGTTTTCATATATTATAGAGACTTATATGTACAACAGATTGCTTAGAATGGGACAAGGAAAAGCCTATTCAAACCTAAAACGGATAAAAGCTGGAGTTCCACAAGGAAGTGTACTAGGCCCGGTCCTTTATCTACTAAACAACTATAATATTCCTGAGCTAAAAAATGGGGTAATTGCAACCTTTGCTGAGAACACCGTTATCATGGTTGTTGAAAATAGTCACGAGAAAGCCATAGAAAAGATTCAAAAGTCCGTAAAACGTGTTTATGAGTGGACTGCGACATGACTTATCAAATTTAATGAAGACAAGTCTATCTACATTGACTTCACGAATAAAAGCCACAATACGGGAAGTATTGTAGCTTTTTTGCGTTATTCGTGAATAATCAACAAATAACATACGCGAATACTTCTAAGTATCTCGGCATGGCCCTGGGTGTAAAACTGTGCTGGGAAGAATATGTCAAAAAGATAAGAGCCGAATTAGATATTTGATACAAAAAAAAAATGTATTGGCTACTTGATAGACAGTTGCTATTGTCGATACCTAATAAATTGTTGGTAATTAAAAAAAAATTAAAGTCTGTATGGACCTACGGTAAACAGCCTCAAAATGGATGTCGTTAACATAGTTATACAAAAATATACAGAGGCTCATGAACACAGACTGAATCATCACGTGAATGTTGAGGCGATCCAACTCTTGACAACACTGAATTAGTGCGAACACTAAAAAGGTCAAACCCCTTGCAATTAGTTTAGTACAGTGAAAGTGAACTTAAACTGTAGTGACAGTGCAAATTTTTATAAAGAATACGTGAATCAAGTGTCTTTTCCTTAAGCTATAGTAAATAAGAAAGACGTTAATGGATACTTTCTTAGTTTTATAGATACGTAGCAGTTCAAGTTATATTTAAATTACTCATTAGCTAATGGGCTGGATTGTAATGTGAATACAGTAACATCATGACTGATAAAATAACAGATAAGATAACTGAAAAAAAATATACGTAAATAATTCACTCTAATATATAGATAATCACTAATCACTGATTGTTTACACCACCCTGCCACCGCCCGGCGAGTACTAAATTGTCGCGACAACACAACCTAACAAAGACAGAACTCGCTCAAGTGGCGCACTCGCTTCTTTTTAATTACCGGTGTGTAAAGATGCCTAACTATTTCATTTTTAACCGACTTCAAAAAAAGGAGGAGGTTATCAATTCGACTGTATTTTTTTTATTATATTTTTTATGTTTGTTACCTCATAACTTTTGACTGGGTGAACCGATTTTAATGATTCTTTTTTTATTTGAAAGCTGGTGCTTCCCGAATGGTCCCATAATTTGGTTCTATTTGGACAATGAGGTCCATGTGAAAACCATATAAGTTTTAAATTTTCATTACGTATTTGCGCGACAAATGAACGAATAACGCGATTAGATTAGTGCGGATTATCTACCACAACTAAAAAGTCAAAAAATAAAAACTTTTTACAAAAAAAAAACAACCGACTTCCTTAAAAAAAACACTACAATGTCAAAAATAACTTTAATTTCGGAAGTCGGTGGCAAAAACCTTAAATACAGAGCTTAAGACACCGACTTGCGAAATTAAAGTTATTTTTGACTTTGTAGTGTTTTTTTAAGGAAGTCGGTTGTTTTTTTTGTAATCAACACTTGCCTCGCTAGATCTTGACTTGACTGTTCTTCTAATATACAAGATAAAAAGGCTCCGTTGCACTGTGTGCTCGTGTACAAATATGGTCCAATGCACTCTCGAGCTTCTGTGATTTTATATGCAGAAGCCACTCCTATGACCTTTTCGTGAGCTCCAATCCAAGTGACGAGCGGTCCGCCGTGATCATTCTGAAAAAAAAACTATATTAATTTAATACACAACTGATATAATCTAGGATAGATACACACAAACTGTATACAAGTACAAGATAATATAAGGTTGTCAGGAGCAAACTCCCCGTTCTTTAATTAATAACAAGTTTAAACGTGTTTGTAAAATTTTGTGCGCGTGATACTAGTGCAATGTGTAGTGTGGTTCATTTGTTATTACACGCTGCTCACATCGTCTCGTAATGGCTCAATGTGAAGATTTAGAATTAAAATGATCTTTTGACCTATATTAGCAACGGGTCATCATCAAGTTTATGTTTGCTCAGGGACATTCTGCAGCTGAAGCCCATCGACAACTGCACAAAATGATAGGGAAGAATTCGCTCGATGATTCTTCGGTTCGCACGTGGTATCGAAAATTCAAAGAAAAAAATATGACGTTCGAGAACATCGTGGCGGGGCCCAGAGTTCTGACCTTCAAACGGGACAACGAGTTGAAGCAGTGAGGAAAGCATTCAACCGTACAAGATGCTGGAGCCTAAGGGCCCTGTCGGCCAACCTAAAAATCCCTACAATCACTTGTCACGAAATAGTTACCGAAAAACTGAAAATGCGAAAAGTCTGTGCAAATGGGTTCCTCATGAACTTACTCCAGTACAGTTGAAAATGCGTGTAGAGTATTCTAGAATCAATTTGCGGTACTACAAGCAGCAAACAAGCCGCCTCTTACACACGGTTGCCGTGGATGAGACGTGGGTATCTCTCAACCGCCCGCCGGAAAAAGATCAGTCTAAACAATGGGTTGAAAAAGGAAGAAAGCCAAGTTCAGTAGCACAGTCAAAAAGGTACGAACCTAAAGTGATGATATTAGCAATGGATGTCAAAGGGATTAGTTTTTATGAAATACTGGCTGAAAAAGAAACTGTTGACCAGAAGAGATATCTGCGATTCCTCAAAAGCCTCATGAAGCATTGGCATGGTGATCGCAAGCACACCGTTTGGCTTCTCGATGACAATGCTCGACGCCATCGTGGTACATCTATAACGACCTGGATTGAAGAAAATCAAATTGAACGTTGGCTTCAACCTGCCTATTTTCCCGACTTGAGCCCCTGCGACTAGGGTTGTTTCCACACGCTGAGAGAGCTATTGGTGGAGTGGCCTACAACAATGTGAACTCCCTTCGTAATGCCGTAGATACTGAGATTCGACAAGGAAACAAAAGTGGAAAGTATCTTGCTGTTAGCAAATTGCCAGAGCGCTGGCAGCGCTGTGTTGATATAGAAGAACAATATCTGTAATTAACATCGAAAACTCAATAAAATATCTTTATCAGTAAAGTCCCCCAACATAAAATAATTAAATTAATTCATTATTTTATGTTGGGGGATTTGCTCCGGACTACCTAATAAATGCTGTAGTATTCAAGCCATTATAATGTGTGTTTTATAAGGTCCTATTAACTTAATATGTAGACATTCCTTAATTTTTACACGTGGACCTTTATCGGTGGTACTAAAGAAACTCAATGACCTTAAATTAGTATTAAGAACTTGTAGGACTCACAATACGTGATGAAAACACTGAAATGGGACCAACGTGGTATAAATATCAATAGTGTCTACTTGTCACGCCTTCGGTTTGCGGATGACCTAATTTTGTTCGCTGAATCCCTGGAAGACCTCCAGTACTTGGAGAACTATATAATGCTTCCTTACAAGTTGGCTTAAGAATGAACATGTCCAAGACGAAGGTGATGTTAAGCGTCCCGGATGCGTCATTGCGTTTATTTGGGACATGTTCTATCTTTAGACAAGGAGCGTTCCAACGAGGACATTTCCAGGAGAATACAGGTTGGGTGGGCGGCATTTGGTAAGTTAGAACATATTTTTCGGCCTAAAAAGATACTCCAGTGCCTGAAAACCCGCCTTTTCTACCAATGTGTTCTGCCAATTATGACCATCGGTGACGAGATGGAGATGGACGCTCACAAAGGAGACTGTCCACCGCATTCGCGTAGCACAAAGGGCCATGGAGTGAGCCATACTTGGCATAACCTTACTAGACCAAGTGCGTAACACCGAAATCCGTCGTCGCACACAAGTCTTCGACGTCGGGGACAGGGCGATGCGCAGCGAACCTGCACAGCCCTGCGCACCCAATATAACAACGCTTTTAGGATGCTGTTGGGGCTGCCGTGGCGTTGCAGCGCATCTGGCATGTTTGCTGAAGCGCGTACGGATGGCTTTCAAGCTATCATGCGCAAGAAAGCTAACTCGTTGCTGCTGCGTCTACGAAGTAGCAGTAACAGCATCCTAAAGGTGATTGCTGCCCGTTTTGACTGCCCTTTCCAAAATCATTGGATAAGGACAGCCATAGGTATAAGTTACGTATAGGTAATAACAGTACTAACATAATTTTAAGTCTAATTTTTGTTATTAACTCACTAACTTTTTTATAATTGTAACTTTTTTGTGTACTATGTACATACTTTTATGGAGATTTTCTCTGATGTAAATAAATTGAATTGAATTGAATCGATGCGCCTCCAGTGGAGTTGGGCAGAACACCTGGTAAGACGAGGAGACGGCCGATGGAGTAACGCAGTGAGCAAATGGTGGCCAAGGTTAGGCCAAAGAAACCAAAGCCGTCCAATAGCGCGTTGGGTTGACGATATCGTCAAGGTCGCGGGAAACGCATGGATAAGAGACGCACGGAACCAAGATGTATGGCGGAAAAAGGGGGAGGCCAATACTCGGCAGTGGGTGATTCCGGGCTGAGATGATGATGATGATGAACCTTTACCTGACAAATTCCATTTCTTCTAGTATTAGATCGTCTTGAATTTAAAACAGTTTTGTTCATTTCATTAATAAGGGAAGAATTAAGTGTGGTGTAAGAATCCACGACACTGCTATTGATTTTACTATGTAGATAATTCGAATTTTGGTCAACATTATTGGTACGTTTTATATCTTTTCTTGCATTTTCTACTAAAATTACGTCTTCTTCTGGATTGCCGACATTTTCACACTGTAAAAAACATTTAATTGTAAATGATTACAGACCGTGTGAATTACTAGCGTGTGTCATTTGACTGAACCTCAGATGACGCGTGCACGCGTATTGTTCTTAGCTTAAGATTCATATTTATTGCAATAATTAAATCCTTAGCGTAAGGCTCATATTCATTGCAACTTTGACGCGCCAGCGTGATTTGTAACTAGTATACTAGTTTCTGGTTCCCAGAACCTGAAACTGGTATACTAGTTACACAATTTGTGCCCACAGTTTGTTTTTCTTTATTGATATTTTGAAATGTATCCTGTACTTACAGAAAGGTCCCCACGTAGTCTCTTCACTGGATTCAGACACCCCTGCGCTGTGGGCTTAGCAGCCAATATTATCGTTCCTTTATCATCCAAGTTACCATTTACGTTAGTACAAAGCATATATTGGTCAATTACTTCACTCATACCTTCATACATTAAATATTCTTTTTTACACTCTTCCTTGTCTTCAATTAATACTGGAGCATAGTTTAACACTGCTGCATTGTGGTTGCCAAAATCCGTTGTCTAGAATTATGAAAATATCACATACAATATACACGATGTGAAATTAAGTGCCAATCTAAATATATAAGACTAGCTGACTCAGCGAACTTCGTACCGCCCTACCAAGCTATGCTAACCTGGTACTTCGAAGACATATAGCGTTTTCTAGCTACCACACACCCATGTTAGGTGAGCTCCTTCCTACCAAGTTATGCCAACGTGGTACTTCGCAGACATAAAGCGTTTTCTAGCTATCACACACCCATGTTAGATGAGCTCCTACAAAAATATGACAACCTGGTACTTCGAAGACATATTAATAACGAACTTTTTTGGATGATTTTTTACACCTTGGGTCCGAAAAACCCAAATATTTTACGGATCCCTATTTTTTCTAAAATAAAATATAGCCTATATTACTTGCAGATAATGTAGCTTTCTAATGGTGAAAGAATTTTTAAAATCGGTCTCGTAGTTTTTGAGTTTATCCCTTACAAACTAACAAACAAACAAACAAAAATACAAATTTTTCCTCTTTATAATATTAGTATAGACAATAATTCTGAACTTAACAGGAATTGTAAATTTTAAATAAACAATTGTGTTGCTCTGAAAAAGAAAAGTTTTATTTTAGTACTCAAATACACTAATAAAAACATTGATAAACTTAAAATTCTATCTTACCTGAAAAATAAAGAAACGACATTAAAAGTCTATTAATTAACAACCATTCCTTTTTATTATATTCTAACAATAAAATCAATCAAATTAAAATTCCACGATGAAAGCAACTGTCAACGTCCATCCTGCACTCCTACCAACTTATCTATGAAATGGCGAAAATTGGAACTACGGCCGTCATGTTGAAATTGAAATGTCATTGGATTCTCAGTGTCTACTACATTCAGGTTCTCTGGTTGTTTTGTCGTGATATTGCTGAATTTATAAAGTTAAATATGCCGAAAGCTATTAAACGTGATGCTCGAAACATTATTCTAAAGGTGAAAACCTTTTTTTTGAAGAAGAAGCTCGGGCGGGGTCTCCGATTATTCCATTTAATCAAATATACAAACGAATTTCGGCAGCGACAGGTTGGTGTTGTCAACTTTCTTGTTATAAATTACCCGATACTTAACTAATTATTTAAGTCCACGAAATATTCGTTTCTATTCTTGCTGCAGGTTAGCGTAATGGTAACGTAAATCTATTAGGTAACCTGCTAATGTGTGAGCCTACTAACGTGCCAGATTTCAAATTTCTACTAACATTTATTTTATTATCTTATATTTCAGGTGTGAGTCAAGGACTAATTTCAAAAATAGTTAAGGAACGGCACGCAGCAGAAGAAATTTTATCTGCTGAATTTCCACTTCATTGGATTACTTTTTAGGTAAAGCCATTGTTTATTGCTGAAAGACTAAACTGTTAGCGTACCTACGTAGCTGTAAATTATCAAATTATTTTACTTAATTTATTATATTTTTATATAGGTATCATTGTTTTTAATTTGTAAAAACTGTAATTCCTATTAAACGTTTGTCTAATTTTAAATTTCCTTCTTGAAAACTTACTCTATTTTGGGCACCTTATATTAATTAGCAACACTGAATCGACGGTGCCATCCTCTTTCAGTTTTCAAATCTATGTTTCAGTTCACCGATAAGTTAGTAGGACTGTACTCGCCGAGTTGTCTCGCGAGCAGTGCCATCTATTGTAATACTTTAGTTTACTTTACTTTACTACCCATTTAGATCTTAATTCTTTTGTCAGCGCAGTTGGCTACCATGCATATTCTTGATACTGAACGTGGCTCGCATTCTCACGTTTATATTTTTGATGGGATACTTATATCAAGAAATAATAAAGACCTTAATGATACACTTTCCAAGACTGCCTTATAAATGAGATGTTTATTCTTCCAAAAATATGGATTGAGGGGGCGTTGAAGTTCCAAGGGGAAAAACAAACAAATCCACGCGGACGGAGTTACGGGTAAAGAAGAGTTAGTCTACTTTTGTATATATCGACAGTACCCGAGTCTTAATTTGCCATATATGGTGTATTCACTAACACTAAGCAATACGTAATGTAATTGCATTGACTGAATAATTTTGCACTGTTAGATTATCTTGTTTGACTATCTTATTAGACAAGTCTAAGATTATCCAAAAGTGCAATATTTAGCCATACAATATTTATGTGTCACCTAGTATTACGTGAAGTAGTGTTACTGTGGCCAGTATTGTTTGTCTCTTTCTCCTACAAATGGCCCTTCATTTGTACGAGAAAGGGACAAACAATAAGCTGCAATGGCCACAGTAAGCTGCGCCCAGTTACTCTACTTGCAGCAGACCTCAACAAAGTTGGGCAAAGCTGGGCGGATAGATCATCATGAGTTGTAGAAAGAAACCAATACACTGGTTTGGTCAAAACGCGCTTAAAAATAAATGAGAAGATTTAACTACATATAAAAAATACATACAGTAAGTACGTTTTTGAGTGTTATTTTTGCTAACTACACTTTCTAAAATTTAATCTCATAGTCTAAATTTATAGAAGCATAATATTTATAAGAGTTCCTTTTTGATGGTGACCAGTTCCCAAGGACTTATAAAAACGCAGCGTCGTGTATTAAAGCAAGTCGCTCTCGTACGAGATCAGAGAGGTAATAACGTAAAACAATAACAGTAAGAATTTCTTTCATTTTGACCAATACAAGCATATTCATTGCGTTGTTAGCGATGTAGAGCAGACAATTTTTTCAGATATATTATGCCATAGATTAGCAATATGTCAAAATTATTCAGATACTGATTGCCAGTATGTTACGCAATTAGGGTACAGAAGTAGCTCCTATTTGGTCATGATAACGCGACATCAATTGATGAAAATTATGAAGACTGTTGTAAATGTTCTGCAATTGCTGTAGTTAATACAATGACAGAAGTAACTTAACTTAAATCTTACGACCTATTGATAAAATAAAATTTCGTAGAAAGGAACGTTTTCAGCACCAAAACGGGCTAAGTAGTAGATGAAATTTGGGACGTAAGTTCGCCACTTTTTCCGGTGGGAAATTCCATCGAGCACATGGCTGGGAACTACATTAAATTGTTTATCTATTTTCAACTAGCTTCTGCCCGCGACTTCGTACACGTCAAATTTTTGATTCCCTGACCCATCTCGTCACATCAAATTGCTTGCCAGTTTTCGTCCATTTTTCATTGCTGCTGCGGAGCAGCAATGAAAAATGGACGAAAACTGGCAAGCAATTTGATGTGACGAGATGGGAGGAGCGGTCCTATTGATAGCAGCGTGATGTTATATAGCCTATAGCCTTCCTCAATTAATAGGCAACTCAACGCATCCATATTTTTTTTCAATTTGGACCAGTAATTCCTGAGATAACCACGTTCAACCAAACAAACAAGCTTCAGCTTTATAATATTATTAATTAAATTATTTGATTATTCGTTTGTATCATAGAACCTGTACTAATTTTGTGAAGAGTCTCACACAATTTTCCATCCCCTACTCAATTTTTTTTGCTCCATACAAACTTCCACCCCCATTTTAGGGAAGTGGGGAGTTAGAAAGAGACAAAAAGTAGCCTATGTCACTCTCCAACCCTTCAACTATCTCCACTTAAAAAAACACGTCAATTCGTCGCTCCGTTTTGCCGTGAAAGACGGACAAACAGACACACACACTTTCCCATTAATAATATTAGTATGGATTACAAAGGGACATTTTGATACATGTTATTGGAGATCACCTTTTAAGCAAGGAATTGCTTGTGTTAGGAGACTCCGCGCTTCCACTTATCATTATCTTCTGTAATTGAACATTAAAAACAAAAAACATACCTCTCGATAACCAGTCCGGTGGCCCCACCCTAAGACTAAAGAATCGATTCCAGGCTCCTGATATTTCGGATCATAATTAACTTCTATTGCAACAGGTGTATAAGAGCAAATGTTTCCATATGAAGCGTCGTTGAAATCGTAAGGTGATTCCACTTTTGCCAAGCCTATGTCGATATTTGACCATTTTTCTGGCTGTGTGTACACCAGATCGTAATCTGTAATTATTTGAATATGAAACAAAAAACACTAATTTGAAAAAAAAACATTGGTAATTGTTTTGTAAGAGGTAAACTAAATTACAAGTTAATCAAAGGATAAAATGTGACCGAGCACAGACAAACGGATATAATTATTTTTGAAATAACTGATTATCAGTTCGATTTGAAATCCCACCACAGCTTTCTAAAACAGAGCAGGACATATTTATTTCAATTTAAAATATTATTTTTTAGATTCAAGTATTCGGGGAGATCTTTATGTTGCCAGTTTTGGAAAGAAGATAGTATTTAAAACATGTTTACTGTGAGAACTGATATGATTTTACGAGTATTTATAGAATATAAAATATTGAAATTGACTTTAAAGTGTATTGAATAATAACTCTGTGTGAAAGGGCAGCAGCGTTTTCCATTTTACCACCATACTGCGTTCGCCATACCTACTGCCTTGAGGGAGGCCTATGTCGCGGGCTTGCGGGTGGCGAGCAATGGGTAGCTCGCCGCCCGGTAAGGACCAGTCCCGTGTCGACGGCGCGTAGTGTTTCACGCGCGCCTCAACGAGATATCAGCAGTACTGAAGGGATCTGCTAAGATTGATGCCTGCTCCCTAGCAGGCATCGATCTTAGCAGATCGCGAGTTTCGTTCGAAAGAGGTACAGTGGCCCTGGCATATGGGCAACTGAAATTGTTTTAGTCAGTAAAAGTCTGACACGCCCTTCCGCTCCGCCCAGAGAGGGACCCATTGATGATTTCCCACCCACAAAAAAGGAAAGGCCTATGTCCAGCAATGCACGTCTTTCAGCTGAAATTATGATGTGACGATGAATAATAACTAGACTGTATTGAATGTAATATTTTAAAATTGATTAATGTATTCATTTCATCTATACTAATATTATAAAGAGGAAACCTTTGTATTTTTGTATTTTTGTATGTTTGTATTGAATAGGCTCAAAAACTACTGGACCGATTTCAAAATTTCTTTTACCATTACTTAGAAGGATTCTTCTGAATCCGTATAGGCTATATTTTATCCCGAAAAATTGATAGGATTTTTCGTGGTAGTGAGAATTGTGGAGTAAGGCGTCGAAAAAACTGCCGTACGTTAACGATTCTCGCGAACGCTGCCTAAATGGTTAGAGATGTATGGTTGACTTCTATAGAAAAGTTGTAGAACTCAATAATGCCTACAAAAAAGTCCGCGATAGTATAAACCAAACATTTATATTTTAGCCATTATAACCACTTTTCCATAGAATAAAAGTAATTAAAATTATTAGCCTATGTTTATTGATCATATTATCGTCAAATACTAATCCTTATCCAAATAAATTGAGCAAGCAATATTTATTGAGCAAGATTGTTTCAATAGCTATAAATTACTTTTTATTTTATTCCAATCGGACAATCCATTCAAAAGATATTACGAATTTAAAATTGTAATTGGTATTAAAATGAATGATGGTGTCGCACAACATACATACAAAACAATTTTTTTTTTTCAGAGAGCTTATAAAATAAATGTCCACCCGTGCGAAGCCGGAGCGGGTCGCTAGTTTTTAAATAAATATGATAAGTCCAGTCTTAAAAGTACGTGATGGCAGCACCATATTTATCTTTCATAATCATTGTCATGCATTTGTCATTTGTTATTAATGCTTTGCGCAGAGCCTAACATAAAATAGAGGCAGATAGTAAAAGATAAACAACGCAACAATTTTTTTTTTCTATACACATAATCTCCATACTTAACTCATGTTGCAGATGTTGAAGAAAAAACAGCCAGGCTGAAGTGGGAGTAAGTTAGATACGTCGCGAAAATGCACCCGAAGAGATGGGCAAAGATCGACATGGACGCCTGAGATGGTATGACGATCTGATACGATTTGCAGGGCTAACATGGCCAGAGGACGCATACGACAGGGAAAATTGGAAGGAAAATGGGGAGGGTTCTGCCCAGTAGTGGGAGACAGATTAGGCTAACAAAAAAAAACACTCTTGTATGTATGCCATTTGTTATTTTCGATATAGACAATAAACGATTCCAAAAATATGACATGACTGGAAGTCACTGTTGCACTGTTTCGTTTACAATTTTGTATATTAATAACAGTTGATAGTATAGTATAGATATCCCCTGGGATCAATTTTGGAATCGTCTCCTCGAGCCATTTGTTTTGACGAACTAAAAACTTTGTTCACGACTTTAGGTGCTTATTGGGTTCTAAAATCCGATATAGTGATTTTTTTTTAAACCTCACCTATTGTATTAGGAATGCCCTTCAAAATACTTTGAATATCGATTGAAAGTAAAGTGCATTTGCTGGGCGGTCACGACAAACCTAACAAGATGTAGATAATTAAATAAATAAATGTACCATAAAACGAAATGGGCCAAAAATATAACCCTTCTTGTCGATCGTGTAATAAGCTTTTATAATTTCTATTTAATTTATAACTCTGTGGTGCCGCGCGTGACAGCAACATGAGTGTTTAGCTAAAGAAAACTAAAAAGCAAAAAATAATAAACTTTAAAATTATGAGTCGGCGCGGCGCTTTGAGTGATCTTTGTTCATTGATTTTTTAGCGCCGACTCAAAATTTTAAGGTTTATTATTTTTTGCTTTTCAGTTTTTTCGGCGGTTTAATTTTTTGTTAAAAAGTTTTTATTTTACATTTTTTTGTGCTTGAATGTACTAATAATACTTGGCAAGGTAAGGTTACAAGGCAAGCTTTCATTTGATGGGGTATCCATCCAATGAAAAAAGAATTATCAAAATCGGACTACTCTGTATAAAGTTATGCGTGGTTATATATTACAATCAGTGAGTGAACAATCAATCATCCCCTGTTTTCCGACCCTTAGGGTTCGATTTTGTTTTCCAAATTTATATGGGACCATTTTGGGAGTATACCCTTTCCAATAAAAAAAGAATTATCACAATCGGACTACCATGTACAAAGTTATGCATGGTCATACATAGAAAAAAAAATATACGCGTCGAATTGATAACCTCCTCTTTTTTTTTCGTCGGTTAAAAATATAATTGGCTGTGTTCCTGGTTATCTGTTTGGCATTTCGGATGTAATAACAATACCTATAACTCGCATATCGGACCACTCTGATTTGCCTGGTTTCCAACGGAAATCCAAAGTTCTATAATCAGGGGCATAGTAAATGAAAATATTCTAACATGGATAAGATAAGCAGAAACAATTACTATGAGCAAGAGCTACTCTTAGAAATACAGAGAAAGATAGACATAATAAGGTTCAGATAGATGTAGTAAAAAGAGTAGGTTAACGTCTTCGAAGTCTATTCCTGGAAGTCTTGAAACTCGACACTTGGACATTGGCCTCTTTCTCCAAGACTCCACATTGCGCCATAAAAAATACATAGTTTTCCACCTTCCTCATCCGGCCTGCCTTTTTTTGGATGGGAAATCATCAAATGACTTCTCCCGCTCTGGGCAGAGCGGGCTGTCAGACTTTTACTGACTAAAACCCACCCGTGTTCCTTCGGTTGCCCATGTGCCAGGGTCACGGTATCTCTTTCGAACAATCTCGTGACCCTGGCAGGCATCGGTCCAAGCAGACCCCTTCAATTCTACTGACATCTCTTTGAGGCGTGCGTGGAACACTACGTGCTGTTGACCCGAGCTTGGTCCTTACCGGGCGGCGAACTACCAATTGCTCGCCGCCCGCAAACTCGCGCCTACGGTGGCTGGGAGTCAGCTATCGACTCCCGACGCCCGGGGCGTCTCGTCCTGCGGCGGCTAGGGACGTGAGGGCAAAGAGACTGCCACTCCCTCACGCATCCCGCCTCCTCCTTCGCGAGCATTACTGCTTCGCAGAAGGAGGTGGCTTCCCATGCCCTCTCGGTCCGTACCATGGCTCGCACCAGGGCCGGATGCGAGAGGTCACCGCCGCCGATTACCCCGGTAGTATGTTACATAAAAAGTACCCTATGTGTTAATTCTGGTTAAAAAATGCATTTCATTTAAATAGGATCAGTAGTTTTTGCGTGAAAGAGTAACAAACATACATCCATACTCACCAACTTTCACATTTATAATATTAGGGTCGAATTATATTTTGATATAAGTACATACATCTGATACTGTAATTGATAAAAATGCAAGAAAATTTGAATTTCGATGGTAATCTTGCTGTTTTCAGCTTAACCTATTGTACATAACTCGGCCTGTAAGTAACAACTAAAATTTAATCAAGCTTTGCCAAAAAAAGTAAAAGTAACTTACCCTTAGGTGCGCAAACAAAGACAATTTTCTTTTTCTTTTCTTTAGTACAACGATCGGTATAAAGTTCAGCATCACTTATGTATTTATTGTATCCTGCTATGGCATATAGATGCATGACGTCCATTATGCACGCTGCTGACGTCAGAATGTACTGATTTGAAACTAACGCCCCTCCACAAAGCCAGCTTTTGTAGAATTTCGGCGAAACGATGGCTTTGAGCAGGTATACCTATAAAATACCATGGTGTATTTACAATACTTAAGAATTGTTGGTCGTAATAGGTACTGGAGACACCAAGATCAAAACAATTTACCGTCAATAAAAAGATAAAATCTGTTTGTAACGAGTGTGCTTGCCATATTTTTATTCATAACCTCATAAAGATATTCTTGAAAATGATCTAAGCATGATAGTGATGAAAATAGTGCTATAGTACGAGAGCCCACAGCCAAAACAGTAAAAAAGCCTTAGTTTAGATGATTCTGAACCCGACTCGCTAGACAGTACTGCAGGGTAATTGCCTAAAATACTAAAGTAGAAATGACTTTCAATATGACACTTCAACAACATACATTACGTTATTTACGTTGCAAGCAGACAAATTTTTCGAAAAAATGTAGCAATGGCTTAGCCTCAACCTTCAAAATGTTTCAAATTCTGATTTATAGTATGTTTTGCAATTAGAGAGAGATGGTCATAAACGTTACAGGTTTATAAGGGCCCATTTTTTCCATGACAAAAAATTGGCAGGCGGTTTGATGACAAAATGTCTGATGGATATAAATATCAGATATTTTGTCATCACACCGCCTGCCAATTTTTTGTCTGATATTATAAATAATATCAGACATTTAGGTAGGGTTTTTCCCATGGAATTTCTTAGTAGCAGCTTAGGATCTGGATGTTTGCACGACTGATGATAAAAAACTCGCCCCTTGGGTAGGTGTATTATGAGGGACAAACATAAAAGCTAATTATTATATGGGTATATCTCTACCTGCCCCTTCGGAGAAAAACTGTAATGTTCACTATCAATTATAATCTTAAAATAGCGCTATCTATTGTACTAACTGATACTTATTACATACAGTATATTAAAGAACTCTGGTTTCCGTGCCTTTATTTCACAGACGTATTCAATATTATGCCAGACCCCAGTCGAGAGTAAGGTGGTAGCTAGTTTACTCATAAAATGAAAGATGGCGTTATGTGCTATCATAAATAGCAATGACGAGACTGATAAGTCAGTTTTTGTTCGGAAACCCGGAGCGCGCCCTCTGTCGACAAAACGCTACGGTCGCTTTTGGTTTGGACGCGGCCATACAGCGTTTCAGCCGTAGTTACGTAGCGTTGATGCTGACGATATACATTGGCCGACCGACATCAGTTAGTGGAGTTCAGTGCTCACCGGATCGATAAACAGTGCGAACTAGAACATTCATTTACACGATGGACGTGTACGTACGTCGGTGCAGCACTAAAATCGACTACTGAATTGGACTGTTACAACCCCAAAACGATCTTTTGGGGCATGACCAAAGGCGGAACTAACGCCGTTAATCTTGTTTTGTACTGGAGGATGTGCTAATGCAGCTCACGGTTTTTTTTAATATTATATGGTCAATGTCAGGCTGCAAAATACGTACAAAAAAAATAATTTCGTAAGTAACCGTGGCGCTTCCCCTTTCTTAAAATTCCTGTGACAATTCCACAAATATCATGATCTGCCAATGTCATTTAGGCACCAAAAGATCTTTGTAATACTACCTAAAAGAACGACCGGTTAGTTAAATGAAACGGAATTATTTTTAGTTCTTACCACGTATTTTTTTTCATCAGTAACTTCATTGCCATCTTTAATTCTTCTTTGACAATTATATCCTAAAATATAATATTATATAAAATTTATTTAGCTTTCGTTTTATTTTACGTTTACAAGATATACTGTCTTCTTTTAGGGCCTAAATCGCTGTAGATGCAGCTGATATTCAGTATTGTATTTTATTCTGCCTATCTACTGTTTTTTTCCCTACACTATCATTATTGGTTTTAACAGGGCAACAAGCAGTCTGTTTTATCTAGGATTACGCACAGCTTAGCACGATTTTTACTAGAAATCACTTAATATGCCTCTACTGCTTACCGTACAAAATGAAGAAAAATATAACGTGATTCAGTTTAAATAAAAACATTTTTGAATTGTTCCATCACCTGAATTTATAAGAAAGTCGAAATCACAATTTTGCGGTGCATTACACCGTAACGGATTGATTAGAAAATAGTTTTCTAAAATCATTTTCGATTACCTGGAAAATAATAGTTGTTTTTATGTCGACGACCAAGAATGATATCAAAAATATTCAAACATTCAATACAGATTTAAAAAATGTATTATTAATGCAAAATTTTCTTCTTTTTTTGGACTGTAAAAGTACCGCTAGCCCACTACAAAAAAGTGCGACCACCGCGCAGATGGTGCACTCTCTCTTCCCTCACATTCTGGACTACAATCCGACGCGTCCACAGACACCCACTAGAGCCTAGTCTCTGTGAAAGCTTCGGGTATGAAAAATTAATAAAGGGAAGGAAAACTGCTCTTCTTGTTATGTTTTAAAATTGGGGTTCAAAAACGTAATTTAATATATCTTTGCCCACTGTCCTTAACTAATGATTCGTTTCTGACAATTTAAGGGCGAAGCGCTACGGGTAGTCTGCAAATTAAAATGTTCTTAAGTCTTTTCCAATTTGCAGATTAGTGTCAAGCTATATGTAGAACAAAACATAGTTCACGAACGTAATACGTAGGTATAATATCACCATAACAAATATGGCTTCACAGAATTATAATAATTAAAATCTTCCATAGGTACACTAGATATACTATTTCATTATAAAGTCATTTAATGGAATTATACGAGTATGAAATTAGCGGATTGTATTGATGATTTCAATAATTATTGTATAATCCTGTCAAGTCATATTTGTTTTCGTCGCCAATCAAATTACACTTAATCAACATTCATTTATCCGGACACTATAGAGCGAGCCCCCATAGCGCAACTTCCTTCATCATCAATCTGCATTTGCTCCATCTCTTCGCCGTACAGTATCTGGTGCTAATTCGCCTATACCCCGCATACGTAAACTCATTAACGAACGCAGCGACATGGTTGACGTCCACGCATACTCAATATCGACATTTGTCAGACGTAATGAGTATTATTTTTTAATATCTAGAATTTAAGTATATTAAGTCTTTAAAATTAAAGTTAAAATCACAAAGAGTATTTCGCATGCGGTATTTACCTGTAAATGGTTGTGCCGTTAGATTTGACACTATTTCTTATATGATCCTGTCTGTATAATATCTTTAACAACTGCTGGTGAACATTAATTAAATAAATAAATCATCTCAGCCCGGAATCACCCACTGCCGGGTATAAGCCTCACCCTTTTGCCGACATAATTCTCTGTGCGTCTCTCATCTATGTGTTTACCGCAACCATCTTTCTTAAATTGGTTTAATTATTCTGCATATCTTATATCTTTAAACGAGCAATTATTGTATATATATACATAATCTGAATCTCGGAAACGGCTCCAACGATTTTCATGAAATTTAGTATACAGGGTGTTTCGGGGGCGATAAATCGATCTAGCTAGGATAAATTTTTAGAAAATGTCGTTTATTCGTGTTTTCAATAGTTAATCAACTTTATCGATAATTAATCAACTTAAACATAAACGTATGTTTTTTTTTGTAATTGGACGAAAAGTAACAAAATGTAATTTGTATTTAAATTTCTAAAAAACACAATTTACCAAAAAAAAAAAATCATCCAGGTACTAACTATAATAACTCAAAAAGGGATTTGTTGCAATTGCATTTTTCTTCTAGGTCAGGTAATTTTATTCATAAACTAGCTTCTGCCTGCGACTTCGTTCGCGTTAAATTTCTTGCTGTCCCGATCCTCCCCGTCTTCGTAATCTTGACTTTTTTTTCTTTTTGCTCGTTTCTAAGGGTCCCAGTGTGATGTTATATAACTTAAAACCCTCCTTGATCAATGGTTTATCCAACAATAAACGTAGTTCCTGAGATTAGTACATTCAACCAAACAAACTCTAAGTTTTATAATATTTAGGTTTGATTACAATTAAAACCTATATAGTGAGCCAACCTTCAAAGATAGACATATGTTATCGCTGACTTTGTTTAGGACGAGCTATTCCGACATAAATATTGTTGCGTTACTTTAACCGTCTAAGCAGCGCATGCAACGGAAGCTCTCAAAAGGAATTACTTTTCCTCGTTTTTGCACAATTTGGTATTGTTACTCCACTTCTATTAGTTTTAGCGTGATA
This sequence comes from Aporophyla lueneburgensis, assembly GCA_932294355.1. NCBI lineage: Eukaryota > Metazoa > Arthropoda > Insecta > Lepidoptera > Noctuidae > Aporophyla > Aporophyla lueneburgensis. The sequence goes on along the minus strand of OW028757.1, from coordinate 12,806,172 downwards.
TTTATAGCCTTTTTTCGATAAATGGGTTACCAAACGTCATTAGATTTTTTCAGTTCGAATCAGTAGTTCCTGAAATTAGCGCGTTCATCCAAAGAATTAAACAAACTTTTCAGGTTTATTATATTTTTAGTATAGATTAAATAGCAGGGATTTAAGATGAAATAATGCAACACAACATCATAATTAATAATAAACGTTACTTATTTTGTTTGCACAAGCATGTACCTAACATCGCATTAACAATTAAAACTTAAACATTTATAAATATTTCACTGAACGCGTTGCAGCTGCTGTCTTAAAATTGCCGTCGATTGATCTTTCGCCATCTTTACCAACTTGTTAAATCTTAATAATCCTTCCGTCCTTGCCTGAGGATTTTTTAATTCCCTTATTTCTTTTTCACGTTGTGCGTCTCCATTCCTTTCATTATCTGCAAGACTGCAATAATTACAAGTTTTGGAATCATAAGGCGTCCGTAATATCTCGTACATTACAACTACTCAGCGTCGCGTCGCCGTCCCGTCCCGTCGCGGCCCGCCCGCTGTGTGAAGAGACCTTAAAATTATTCCAAAACTAACCTTCACCCTGATGTAATGAAATGAAATTGTTTATTCTGGAAATAGGATACAGGAATCACTTAAACACTTCATATAAAAAAGTAACGGGATTAAGTCGAAATTTCTTATCTGACTTCTGCAAAATAAAATTGTGAGCTTATGTTCAGACAATCTTAGTAAGATCATGTGAAGACAAAGTAAATAAGTGCCTGAAATGGTCTTATGAAGAAAGAACTCCAGTTACGAATCCCATATGACATATCGACAATGGATATTTCAAAAATGTTATAAGGGACGCCTAAATCTCTGTCCCTTACGACATTTTCACCATCGATATGACTAAGAAAATAACTAAAATAAACAAAGCTGGCCGTAACGACATCAGTAACCTATTTTTCGATTTTCTTAATAACATAGGTGGCCAAATCTACCCTTCCTGACAATTTTTCTATGTGTGGGTCCCATTGTAATTTGTTTACGTGACTTTATGTATTATAATAACCATCAGCTTAGCCGTCCATAGCCCGACTTTACCAATTGGACTTTGACTATACTGTTAACTTTATATTTTAAACTAACTTACCCAGATGGATGGTGTTCCCAGGATATGTATTTTTCAACTGTATCATAGCCCCGCTTGACTGGTGGGCTGTTACATATGCTCCGTCTGATATATAAAAATATTTATATGTAATTATCCAAAATGTCCATAAATTACCACTTTATTAATAAGCACTAAGCTACCAATGGTACAAAATATTTTCATAAATAAGCCACTCATTTCTGTTTCATTTTTTAACCGACGAAAAAAAATGGAATGACCACGCATAACTTTTTACTTAGTCGTCCGATTGTGAATTCTTTTTTTATTGGAAAGGGTATACTCCGAAAGTGGTCTCATATAAATTTGGAGAACAAAATCGAGCCGTAAGGGTCGAAAAACAGCACGGGGATGTTTAATTGTTCACACACTGATTGTAATGTTTAACTACGCATAACTTTATACAGAGTAGTCCTATTTTGACAATTCTTTTTTTTTATTGGATAGCGTATACGTGGCCAAGTACTATTAGTACATTAAAGCCACAAAAAATTATAAAATTAAAAACTTTTTAACAAAAAATTAAACCGCCGAACCGGCGGTTTAATTTTTTGTTAAAAAGTTTTTATATTAACCCCGAAGCAAAAAACGGGGAATTATAAGTTGGACGACAATGTCTGTCTGTACTACCGTAGCTCTTAAACGGGTGACTCGATTTGGATGCGGTCTCTTTTATTTGAAACTAGGTTTTCTAGCGGTGGTAATTAGATATGATGTATCATAATCGGTTCAGCCGTTTTGACACGACCATCATTTGATCAAAATATTACATACAACTTCTTGCTAAACCTACAAGGGCGAATATGTATATTTTTTTTGCTTTTTAGATATTTTTGTTTTGGTCTGATGCTTTTTAAATTATAAATTTTAGGAATACAAATCAGTATAACTGAGTGTTAGGTACTAGCACTCTTCATTGTTGTAAAAATTGGCACTTTATTTAATATGGCTCAGAGATCCATGGCCCTAATAAACTTTACAATAACTATAGTTCAAATTCACAATAATGAACTTAGCCAACAATACTTTCAAACCTCTGCTGGACAAAGGCCCCCTCAAGTTGTGCAAGCACTTAAAATTAAAAGTCATCATCATCTGTATAACTTGTGCCCCACTATGTTGGGGCCGGCTTCGTGTCTAACCGGATACAATATCAAACAAAAAAGCTGAATAATAGTATTTGTCAAAAAGTGACTGCCTATCTGACTTCCACAGCCCAGTTATTAGGTATCAGGTACTACTTGATAAAACTGTTTGTCTGACTTTCGGCCTACTGACCGTATAGACTGGTCAATGATCTACAAATGACAACCAGGCCCAACGGTTCAAACATGCTTTCCAAAGCACGGAAAAACATGCACAGCAGTCAAATTTACGACTCACCTGTCTTTCTTAGATGACCCCTCTAGTATACAATGTAGAAAGGCTCCATTACATTGTGTGCTCGTAAATAAATAGGGTCCGTTGCATTTTAAATTCTCCGTTACTCTGAATACTGAAGCAACACCGATGACCATCTCATTGCCTCCAACCCAAGTGACAAGTGGTCCTCCGTGATCGTTCTAAATACGTCAAAATACATTAGGCAAAAGCAGATTTTGTACAGAGTATTAATCTGGAATTGCCACCAACATACATACTTTTCACATCTATATCTATACATATAATAAAACAGTAAAAAAAACTGTGTCTGTACATTGAATATATTAAAAAAAAAAATAGTTGAGGGGGGTTTAGAAACAGTAATAGAGCACGAAACCAAAAAAAAAATCTGTCTGTTTGTCTGTTTGTGTGTACACGCTAATCTTCGGAACTACTGGACCGATTTGAATGATTTTTTGTTGTATAGGTATTAAGTCTGGGCAACATATAGGCTATAATTTATCTTGGAAACTTGAACACTTGATGCAGAACTGCAACAGACCAGCAACAGACCAGCTAAACTATAAGAGATACAAAAATAGTACCATAGCAAAAATTGTTTCACGTGATAAGCATTTTCTGCTAAGAGAATAAATTTGAAGATCTGGAACACCTGATGTGGAAATCCAAGAGCCCAGCTACACTATAACAAATATAGGAATGACGTCTTAGCAAGAGTTGTTCAACCTGATGAGCACTCTCTGTTGTCGTATAAAATTTGAAGATCTGAAACAGCTGATGTGGAACTCCAAGAGCCCAGCTACACTATAACAAATATAGGAATGACGTCTTAGCAAGAGTTGTTCAACCTGATGAGCACTCTCTGTTGTCGTATAAAATTTGAAGAACTGGAACAGCTGATGTGAAACTCCAAGAGGCCAGCTACACTATAACAGATATAGGAATGACGTCTTAGCAAGAGTCGTTCAACCTGATAAGCACTCTCTGTTGTCGTATAAAATTTGAAGATCTGGAATAGCTGATGTGGAACTCCAAGAGCCCATCTACACTATAATATATATATAGGAATGACATCTTAGCAAAAGTTGTTCAACCTGATGAGCATTCTCTGTTGTCTTATAAAATTTGAAGATCTGAAACAGCTGATGTGGAACTCCAAGAGCCCAGCTACACTATAACAAATATAGGAATGACGTCTTAGCAAGAGTTGTTCAGTTTGATGAGCACTCTTGGTTGTCGTATAAAATTTGAAGATCTGGAACAGCTGATGTCCTCCAGATGAACTCCAAGAGCCCAGCTACACTATAACATATATAGGAGTGACGTCTTAGCAAGAGTTGTTCAGCCTGATGAGCACTTTGTTGACGTATAAAGATTGTAGATCTGGAACACCTGGTGTGGAAATCAAAGCTATCACTAATTTCACTGTATAATTATAAAATAACATAAGCTGGGAGTACCTCCACGCGGTGAAGGCGGTAACAGTTTAGGACTGATTTTCGATGAAAATTCTATAAATCATTGAAAATTTGACTCCACTTGCTAAAACTCCCATTTATTATTTTATTTTATCGAAGAAATATGCCTTCGGGCTTATGTTATTTGAGTGTTTAATTTCCTTTTCCATTTATCTTCGTACACGGTAGCCTACCTGGTAACGCAGGGGAGCAGTCACTTAGATTTTAATTGATCAGGTATCTTCAGAATAAAACTATAACCATGCCTAGAAAGAGGTCACATCTGTCCCAACGTTCCAAAGGAGCTAAAAGATTGAAGATCATAAGATGCCAAGAATCTACCGAAGAGCGTCAGGATAGACTTGATGCTGTTTGAGAACATCAGGCTGCAACTCGCTCCGTAGAAACATCTTCGGATCGCGAAGCTCGCTTGCGTTCTCAGCGTATTTATGCATCTACATTCAGGTCTCTAGAGACCAGTGAAGAATATGATGCGCGACTGTCCGCTTATCGTGAACGTCATGCATTGTCTCGCGAGTCGGAGACGTTTACGGATAAAGAATTGCGCTCGAGTTCTCAGCGTATCTACACATCTGCTGCTAGGTCTCTAGAGACAAGTGCGGAACATGATGCGCGACTGTCCGCTGATCGTGAACGTCATGCATTGTCTCGCGAGTCGGAGACGTTTACGGATAAAAAATTGCGCTTGAGTTCTCAGCGTATCTACGCATCTGCTGCTAGGTCTCTAGAGACAAGTGCGGAACATGATGCGCAATTTTCCGCTGATCGTGAACGTCACGCATTGTCTCGCGAGTCGGAGACGTTCACTGATAGAGAATTGCGCTTGAGTTCTCAGCGTATCTACGCATCTGCTGCTAGGTCTCTAGAGACAAGTGCGGAACATGATGCGCGACTGTCCGCTGATCGTGAACGTCACGCATTGTCTCGCGAGTCGGAGACGTTTACCGATACAGAATCACGCTTGAGTTCTCAGCGAATTCGCACATCTACTAACAGGTCTTTCGAAACGAGTGATGAACGTGATGCGCGACTAACTGCTGATCGAGATTATCATACATTGTCCCGAACACGCACACAACAAAATATTCATAATCACTTAGAAAGTGAGAGATAAAGAATTGCTGGAGTACGGCATGAAGAGACAGAAGAAGAGCACAACAAACGTTTGAATTCTGATCGCCTTCGACATTCTCTGAACAGAATGTCGAAATCATCTGAAGAATCGGATGTGTCTCAAGATATCGCCGTAGGGCATGGCGACCTTCCTTGGGTTGATAAGGAACGGAGTGCATTTACGTACACTCCTATGATTGACTACGCCACATATTCCGCCATCGCAGGTATGGTTCAAAATTGTACATTTTGTGAAGCTGATTTCCTATTGACATACAAAAATGAATGATCTGGAACGACTCCAATCGTCTCGCTCATCCCGTTGTTTTCCCGTCCCCGGGCCTTAGAATTCTACATCAGACGTTTCAGATCTTCGATTTTGACGACCCCGTTGTCGCTGGCATAAGCAACAGGATCCGCGTACGAAGTCGCGGGCAGAAGCTAGTTTATAATATTAGTTGGGATTCTGATCACAAAAAATACACGATAGAAAAATTCTATTGTTCCATATACATTTTTTTCTATCGTGTATTGTCCATATACATATATGGAACAACAGTTTTTTTCTATCGTGTATATTTGAATGTACTTTTTTAAAGACAAGTGGTTTTATTTGCTGTCGAATTTTGAGCCTGTTAGTGAATCCATGTTAAAAGTGTTATTACGATATCTTTGCTACCGTGATTTTTATGGAGGTTAAAAATGCAATTAGCTAACTACATAATTTGCAGCTGACTGCTGGATATAAACTTCTACACTCACTAAGTCACATTACTATACCTGCTTTCCTACCATAAATTGGTGGATAATGAAAAATAATAATAAAAAACTTTTTTACAAAAAAAAAACCGACTTCCTCAAAAACACTAGAAAGTGAAAAATAACTTTAATTTCGGAAGTCGGTGTCTTAGGATCTGTATTTGAGTTTTTTGCCACCGACTTCCGAAATTAAAGTTATTTTTCACTTTCTAGTGTTTTTGAGGAAGTCGGTTTTTTTTTTGTAAAAAAGTTTTTATTTTTTACTTTTTAGTTATGTTATCTACCCGCGCTAATTCCTATACCACGAATCGCCAGGTGAAATTTAATACTTTACTACTGCTGTAAATCGTTGAGGAATTCCCTTGACTGTCTGTCTATGGTCTCCATCAACAGACCTGTTTTGGTACTTATAAGCCTTATGGGAGCTTTCTCATCAGTAGAAATGAATTAAGTTCAAACACCAGGTAATTGCTGTAAATCGTTGAGGAGTTCCCTCGATTGTCTTTCGGCTCCATCATCAGATCAACTCCGGACCTTAATTAAATAGTAGTGATAAAATTGGCACTTTGAACCGTATAAAGTAACCCCAACAATAGGGAACTGCTGTAAATCGTTGAGGGATTCCCTCAACTGTCTATGGTCTCCATCATCAGACCAGTATTTGGCACTTATAGCCCATATGGGTGCAAAGTTCTCATCAATAGAAATGAATTAAGTCCAAACACCGCGTAGTTGCTGTAAGTCGTTGAAGAGTTCCCTCGACTGTCTTTCGGCTTCATCATCAGAGCAACTTCAGACCTTCATTAAATAGTAGTGCTTTAAGATAATTAATGAAAGAAATAAAAAACGCACTAGTCGCCACTACGATTTTCGAAGGTTCCCTTCGACTTCTCTGGGATGCCATCATCAGATGCTGGTTTCCTTATCATGGGACCACCCTTGGAATATCTCCTTTCCAACAAAAAAAGAATCATCAAAATCGGTCCATATACGACGAAGTTATCGGTGAACACACATAAAAAAAAATATATATATACGGTCGAATTGAGAAACCTCCTCCTTTTTTTGAAGTCGGTTAATAAAATAAGTATAGGTATTCCGTGTGGATGTAAAGAATAGCACCATACCATTTCTTCCTGTGGATGTCGTAAGAGGCGTCTAATGGACTTACTGGAGAATGGGCCGCAGCGTTCTCTATGCATTTTACCACCATACTGAGATCGCTAACCCGCTTGCCAAGCATGGCGATTATGGCAAACCCCCTTAATTGGGGGAGGCTTATGTTCAGCAGAGAATGTCTTACGACTGAAATGATGTTGATGAAAATGAAAAATGAAAATGAAAAAGTGTTTATTTGGAACATTAAATCAAAAGCTTGTACATTTTACTTCTTCCAAACTACAGAGTAGTTTGTTGGCAGACGTAGCTCCCACGATAAACTCAATAATAACGTATGTACGTTCACTTTTTCACTAACATAAGAAATTTACAAAAACAATCTGACCGCAACTTACAACCAAATTATTCACAATTTAACAAACATGTTAACCTGTTAATACCTAATTTTAAATTACAAAAAAAATTGCTGAGGTTTTCACTGAAGTTAGACAAAAGATATGATTCAACTTTGTTTTTCAATGTTCTCTTTGTTACATTAGTTTCAAAAGGTAAGCTGTTGTAAATACGTGGTACTAAATGAATGAATGAATTACGTTAGATATAGTACTATCCCGAATGAAATTCTTTACAAAAAGTTCTAATGAATACAATATAAGCGAATGCATGATTGTATAAACCCACGTCAGACCAAATGCAAAAGTTTCAGCGGCCGTTACCACTAGGCCACCACTGCTGTTTTGCCATAGAGAAAACAAATCCGTCATAAACAAGTTTTTGGAAAAAGTGGTCTGAGGAGGGTTTTTACAATCATGCATTCGAGTATCTTTAAATGACTCGCGCGCTACGTGGCCACGACTACGACTGGTTCGACAAACGGTGATCTTTGGCCGCAGAAGCACCCACCAAGTTTAGCTACAAATGGTCAAACGACCGGTTGTCCAAATGCTCTATTACCAACCTGACAAATTCCATGTTTCCGTGTGGTGGTTCTTTTAAACACAGTTCTGTTGTTGTATTGTAACAAATCCTTAGTAGTTTTATTTGTATTCGCATTCCCTCTGCGTGTGGCGTCTATCGAGTCATCTTGATAAGCGGGGACGTCATCATCACACTTAAAAAAGGCATTATTTAATAAAAATGCTAGTGTGTGCGCTACTTCAACAGTTTGATACTAATTGGTAAAAGCTATGAGCATGCCATAAGAGGTTGACAATTGGAACTGTTTGCCTAAATTAATTGCACAGGGTCAAAAACGCGTCATCATTTCTGTAGGGTGCTGTTAGGGATAACATAAGTAATGTCAATGTAGATGTAAAATGTTAAGTTTAAACTTAAATACAGAAAATGTCAGTGAATGCTCAACGGGATGAATCTAAATAAAAATGCAAGTTGTCCGACTCAAACCACGTCTAATTGAACACTAAAAATGTAATACATGTAAAATGCATAGAACAATGCAATATGTCAGTATCATTGCACTGCCAAATGTAGGTCGCGTCCAAAGTACAAATACGCGAGCCTACTGGCTAACTTACTGAAATAAATATATTTTAAAACCCATGTACGTGCACCGTACAATTTCGAAAACAGTTAGTGTCCAAATTTCTGATTTAAATGTTATCTACGTGCTTCTGCGAAAAATAGACATTGGTGCCGATTCTGTTGTCACAAAATTCTCTAAACTAAACTAAAAATCACTAAAATTTGGTTTATTCCTGTCAAACGACGATTTCCTATTCTGAAATAGACTAAAGTGACACAACTTAACTATATTTTAGTTTGACAGCACTAAGATTGCACTGAGTTATTAGTTTAGTGAAAATGTCAATTTTGCTATTCTGAGTTTGCCGGTTTTCACCAAAAATTTTGACTATAATAATTTATTTTAACTAAATCTGACTATTTTTAATCGCGATTAAAAAGGTGTTGAATAAAACTAGTGGTCATGAACTAAAATTCTCAACAACGCCTCGCCTTCACGTGCAAAAACAGTTCTGTATTTTTTATTTTCTTTTTGCTTATATCTTGAAAATGGCGTGTCCTATCGCAAAAATAATGAAATTTTCGGCCCCCTTAGTATACATTTAAATCTCAACACGTGGGTAATATTTTTTTTATATTTTTCAAACAAAAGTGAAAAATTCCATATAAAACACGTTGAGGCTGCCCCCCCAGCCCGCGCCTTCGTCTCTCAAAAAAATCATTCTACGCAATGCACACACAAGTACAACGTTGCGAAACCAAAAGAAAAAAAAAATACCACGCTGAGTCGCGATTGTCAAATTCGATTTTAGTCGTGTCAAAATAATTTTTAAATTTAGAGATTTTTCCTTGCAGAATAGCGTTACAATTCTCATAGCCAAAAGTAAGGAATTTTAGAGATAGTTTAGTTAGTTTAGTTCGTGTACAACAGAATCGGCACCATAATCTCTTTGGACGATAGATAGCCAACGTGTCATTAACATACATTCTTAGTTATCGTGCCATGTAAATTTTCCTACAATTAGTATATTGTTTCGTTTTTCCAATTCTACGTTACGCGTTGGTCATATTACGCATGCTGGCTTTGAAGCTCAGTAAAATTGTTTTATAAAGAACACTTACGTGTAAACCTTCTTTGAACTCGGATGTATATGGCGACGGTTCTATTTCACCATTTACAAGTATAGGGTTATTTAATTTTTGTGGTCCACATCCCTCTAATTTGGGTGCTTGATCGTGCATCAAATAATCTCCTTTATCATTAAAGTCGCCTTTGTCTGATGTGCAAATCATATATTTATCTATTACTTCACTCATATTGGCGTACTTTTTATACTGTTTTTTGCACTCCGTTTTGTGAATTACTTTAGAGGCAGCATATTGCATAGAATCTTTGTTGTGATTGCTCTTGTCATTTTGCTGGAATCATCAAAGCATTTTAATATTGGTCCTACAGAATAGGTGACACATAGGAATTTGTCGTGTTGTGGATCTGGCCACTTTGATCTCAAATATCTGGCATTCGGCTAGGAATTCCAAATTTAAATTTAAGCTTACGTATTTTAGTTTTAGAATTTAGCGATTGATTTGTTTTCGCGCCATTTTTTTTTTATTTGTTCGATTCACAATATGAGAAACTTAAAATTTCGCGTTATTTACAAATACGAGTTCCACCGGAACCCAATGCCGCAGAAATAGGTTGAAGGATTAATGAAGGATGTATATGCTACTGTAAAAAAAACACGGGACGTTTTTGATTCCAACATTTTCGTTTTGTAATTTTTTACCTACAGAAAAAACACCGTGGACGGCCGTAGAATTTAGTTAACAAATAAAATTAAAAATGATTGCGGGAGCGTATTCATCGCGAATCACGTCAAAGTTACTGGCCAGATTCTGTGTGAGTGACAATAATTTTTAATTCACTTGGGCAAATAAAAACACTTGAAAAACGAGTATCACTTGAACTGAGCGTATCATGCTAACAAACACGCGTCGACTGCTACGTTACAATACCCAAACGTTAGAATAACGAACGGCACATTGAACCGGATCATCACTTGTGATGAAAAATTAATCTGCAATGCATCCGAGTAAATATCGTAGGTAAGGTATTTTATGGTAGCGAATACGAAAAAGTGAGCGAGATAAAATACATAACATTATTGTGTACTATGTATTATGTTTTTCAGTAACTACATTGGCATTGGCAACTACATTAATTTTTTATGCAAGGTGATGAAATTTTATAGCTTATTTATATTATTGGTTGTATGGTACTAAATTCTAAGTATTGTTTGATCTGTTTTACTGCATTACTTGTTTTGTTTAATCTGTATAAATGTCAAATTTGATTTTCATTTGTCGTTTCCGGGTGACATCTAAAAATCAGCTCTGTGCTGTGGGTCCCATAGCACAGCATCATGCTGAGTGGATGCCTTCTTGTCACAGTCACGGTGTGTACCTGCCGACTATTAATGTTCTGTGTTCCTCAGTATAAATATGTGTTGTTTCATGTTGTTTATGCGATCTCAAATTTTTGTATGTACGTGTTTCTGTGACGAACAGTTATTTATTTTTATCTTTCTAAATACTCAGAGTTTATTTAAGTCAAATTGGGCTAGATGAAAAAAGGCGATCCATAATTGCATTAAAAACCAACCAAACATTAGTGATGATTACTGCTCCTAAAAAGATCTTTCCACAGAACTCATTGCGCAAGGCTTGTTGTATGCATATTTCTGGGAGAAGGGGTAGGTTTCAGAAAGCTTTGGTAGCTGGATGGTAGTCGTTCTAAGAACACCGTGTCTCGTTAAAATTCACCACCAGCTGTTTGTATATGCGGCCTATTACTGTATCGACACTATTTGTCGAGACACGAAATCTGGATGCTAAATCGATAATAGCTGAACTGCGTCCTCTCAATGGAGAAGAGCAAGGAAATGTGAGGTGACGAAATTCCACTTCGGTGTGCACCAAGAACGATCGCAATAAGTTTTTTTAGAGACCAAGACTACTTTTGTGTTATCTAGTTTTGTGTTATCTTAGAAAGAGGAGAGGTTACCATAAGGGCGTCGTTAACATGATTATTCGTTTAAAATTACTCAAAACTTATCTTCCTCAATAATAGTTGGACTTTATAATTCTCCGTCTTAGTAATGGCTAAGCTTCATATATTAATATTATAATACTCAGATTTCCTAACTGTGAATTCTCAATTTTAACATAACTTTGTGCCAATTTTAACATCCTTATCTCCTAGCTTCCTAAGGGGGTAGACGGCAGTTTATGGAAATTCATTTCTTGTAATAATGGGAAGGTGCTCAGTGCTGTCTGGTGACAAACCTTACAGGAACGTACGGACAAAGAGACGCTTTCCCTTTCTGTCAGGAACAGCCGATTGTAAAACTAATATTAGCATATTTAAGAAAACCAATAATTTGATCAGCTCAGGGTAATTTAGGATCAGTCACAAGTACTTAAACCAACCATCAGTGCATGTTTAAGATTTTTTTGATCTTTGAACATGTTTAAAAAGAGTGGAGTAAATTAATTAATAGTGTCCCATGTGTAGAGTATTGAATTTCATAGTTCATTTAGCTATTACTAACTATTTGAGTTCAAATATCTTCGGAATTAAATCAGTTAATTGTACAACAAGTACTAAACTACTTTATTTTATAACTACTTTATTTAGATACACAAGAGTAAGCGGAATTCATTCCTGCTTAAACACTTATAGCCATAAATAATAAAAAACAGGTCATTCTTACCTGTCGCCAATGTTCCAAATGTCCCCAACCGTATACCAAGGTATCGGTACCAGGTCTCTGATATCTGTCTTCGTAGTTAATATTAATCGTAGTTGGTATGTATGAACACAACGAGCTGAACGTAGTATCTCTGAGATCATACGCCGACTCCACCTTTACCAAAGCTATGTCTATAAATGACCACTTTTCCACTTCTCCATAATTTAATTCATATTCTACAAAACAATAAGCCATTAAATTTGTTTTCAGCCTTTCTTCACACTTAATTCTACGACTACCAGCTCGACTATCAGTTGGATCTGAAGTTTAGGGGATATCACTGGTATTGATAATAATATCAGCCAGTGTGGAGTGACTTGGTCAAATTCAACGTAAGTTCTTGAAGGTACTACTAGAGAGTACCATCTGCTGGGACACAGGTCTCCTCTCGGTGAGAGGGAGTGGATCGTAATCCACCACGCGGGCCCAGTGCGGGTTGGTAGATGTCACATGTCTTCGAATTTTTGGTTCTAAGACATGCCGGTTTCCTCACGATGTTTTCCTTCACCGTTTTGAGAACAGTGGTGATGAAATTATTTACACAAAGTAATGCGCCTGCTTAGGTTTGAACTCATGACCTACTGCTCCTAAGTCGCGGCCGTTACCACTGGGCCACCACTACGAGGTACCCATTATTTGTAATTTTGTAGTACTCGTATCAACAGCAAAACAGACGTATGGTTTACTTAATATACCATGGCATACTCTTCTGTATGCCGCAGCAAAATGTAGTCACTAGTTATAAGTCTATTGCCTACTTACTTATAGGAACACATGTGTATACCACTTTCTTTTTCTTTGCCTTTGTACATTTATCAGTTTCTATTTGGCCATCCGGGACATATTTTTTGTATCCCGCTATGGCGTACATGAATTCAACATCAGCAACACAGGCTGCAGATGTGATTATGAACCACGTAGATACTAAGGCGCCGCCGCACAACCATGCGTCGTAAATTCTACTTGAATGTGGTGCTTTAACCAAGTACACCTGCAAATATTATAGTCATTTAAGAAAACAAACCAACTGTGACGGACGTGGGTTAGACATGAATTGGGTGGCGCGGCACAAATAAGGAACATCCAATCAAGTTCAGGTTCTTGTTCAGACGAATGGTCGTGCACAGTGCGTCTGTATTCAATTGTTTTATCACTGTATTAATGTATTAGTCTCTGACCACGTATCTTTTTTCAGCTTCCACCGTTGAACCATTTGTAATTCGTCTTGTTGCATCAGTCACTGAAACAAAATATTAGTGGCAAATTTCTATAAATCATAAAAAGATTTTTTAAAGCAACAACAAAGATCTTTGTTACTATTACGATCTTTTCGAGTTTGGCTGCCATCAGTCTCATATTCTTCTAGACTTATCTGACCATCAGAGCTGGGTTGGATCGCTTGATGCTGTGTTCTTTATATTGCTAGGAAGGCCAACGCACAATGGACTGAATTGAATCGACCCCGAACAACTACGGAGTCTCAAGTGCATCCAATTACATGGCTACGGTAGGTAGATACAGTATGCACTGGTACAATCCGAAACGGTAAGGCTTTGTCTGCCGAGTACCTGAACACTCACCCAAATGTCTTTGTCAAGGTTCTCTCTCGCCACTGTACTCGTTACGTATTATCACAATGGTATAAATATGTATGAGTACCTAGATACTCACCATACAAAATATTAAAAAGCAACAAAAGCTCAAACTTTATCGCAGCCATTGTAGAAACATTGTAAAACGAAATAATCTATAACTTCGATGGACTGTGACATAGTTATAATGAAATTTTAGTAGAATGATTACTTTAACTGTTTTCATTATTTTTCTTCAGTTTCTGATAAACTATTCGATTTGGTGTAGTCGACCTAACTGGGCTGCGGATTGGTCCTAAAATGTAGATTAGTTCAAAAAAAGTCTAAGTTCGGTATTTGCGGATGGCAAATCAATCTACAATCTACCCTGAAAAAAAAAACGAAACCATCTCAAGAGGTCACAGTCTCTTTTAAAGAAAGACCGACAAAACTCAGAGGTCACAGTCTCTATTAAAATCCAGACATAATCTTGGTCGATTATGATTACTTTCTGGTACGGTATTTTAAGGATAGAACCCATCGGTGCAACACTAGACACGATTGGCTGTCGATAAAGCTGGTACTGCAACTGGCCTTAATATAACAACGCTTTAAGGATTTTTAGGCACGTAGCCAACGTCCAAACTACAGCTATCATCTTGTTTCGTTGATTTACTGCAACAATTTCCCATATGTTTAACAACAACGCGACAACAAGAAGCACCTGTAGGCGACTAAATATAATTCACAGGTTAGCTGTGAATTATATTCAGTCGCCAACTGGTTCTTCTATCACTACCTTTGTTAATGACTTGACAGTAACATAAAAAAGAATTATTCTTAGTTCTCACCACGTATCATTAGGGGCCAACCATTAATCACGTGCGATTTTTTGGTCCCCTTTATATCCTTTTCTCCTTTTGGTGCTACGTCTTAAGGCTACCCCTGCGAGCATCACATATATTTTCTATCATTGAAAACATCCGATATTTTTATATCTGTTTTAATAAAAGAAATACCTGATTCTGACTTTTCTACATGTAGTATGGCCCAGAAGGTTTGTGAGCAAGCATAGTATCATAGTATGGGCAGCATGATGAGGGAACACCAAAAAATGTATTTCTAAAAGTTTCAGATAGGAGCCCCACGATCAGCTTTTCATACATTTGACCCCAGTGACCTCAACTTTTGTTTTTGCCATCTTCAATAAGTTCAATTATTCTGATTTAATCCAAAAAGGGATTTGTATTAATTTTATTTATGTAATAACTAACTGGTATTAAGGATGAGATAATATAACAAAACAATTTAATTTATAAAAAAAAATACTTAATTAATTTGAACAAGTTGGTGGACCGCTTAATTTACAAAACAAACTTAAAAAAATCTTTCGCTAAACGCTGTCCCGCTGTTTTAAAAGTGTTGTAGATTGATTCTTCGCCATCTTTACCAACGTATCCAATCTCACTAATCTTTGTAATGCCTGGAGACTTTTCATATTCCTTCTTTGTTTTTTATGTGTTGCGTTTGCATTCTTTTCATTATCTGCAGCCCTGTAGAAAATACAAATTATAAAATCGAGAGGTATTATGCCCAATAAAGAAAAATGAGACGCAGAAAATAAAGGGCGTTTCAGACTTTCCATTAAGAAAAAAGTTTTTTTTAGGGTAAACGTTTTTTCATGTTTTCTGTGGCTTTTCTCTGGCCTGGCTGCATGTTGATAATTTCAAGCAGATTTGTATTATTCTCTTGAAATGAACATACCTTTTTCAGTATACATATTTCTGTATTTAAATTCTTACATACATAAACAACCCTGGTAAGAACAATATTTGACCTACTTTTTGGGCACCTACTCAACAAATTGTCAAAATAGACTTCTTGAAGACAACCTTTTAATTTCGAAGCCCGATAGCATCGGGCTTCGAAATTAAAAGGCTGTCCTTAGAAAACTAGGCGATTGCCCCAAAATTATCAATTCCGTTTCGTAAAATCTCAGTACTTTTTCGAACACTGCAAATGAGATACTTTTAAACGCAATTAACGACGCTCATACTTTCATTTTTATAATTTGTATTTAAAGACCCTCTCGACGTATGTATGTTTTCAAATAAACTTACCCAGCAGGATGATGTTCCCAAGATATGAATCTCTCAACTTTATCGTAGCCCCGTTGGAACGGTGGACTGTCGCACATGGCACGTCTGTTGTATTAAATAATTAGTAAATATGTATCCAGTCTGTTCATAAATTACCCCTTATCGATGACCGCTAAGTAACATAACGAATTCGTCAAGTAACTGTTTTTGTGTTTCATATATGAGAGGGTAGAACCAAAATGAATGTAAATGAGTAATAGGTAGTACTCATAATTGTTGTAAAATGAGTGGTGAGTGATTGTTGTTTTTTATATAGCTTAGATGTCCATAGCCCTATCTAATCTTGGAATAACTATAGTTCAAGTTAGCAATTTTCATCATCAAGATTATTTCACTGCTGGACATGGGCCTCTTCTAATTTGTGGGGGTTTCAGGGGTTCGCCATAATCGTCACGCTTTGCAGACGTGTTGGCAATCGCAGTGTGTTCACAATAGTGACTAACAATACTTTTAAACTCATAGATACGCTTCACTTGAACTGTGACTATATGTAAAATACCTGTTTTACAGAAACTGATAATTTGAGGCAGTAAGTAGTGACCAACAATCGGTAATATTTTCATAAATCTTTTCTGGACAACGGCCCCTCTCAAGTTGTGCAAACACTACCAAAACGTCTTCATTATGTGCCTTTACCCTACTATATTGAGGTTGGCATCCAGTCTAACTGGATGCAGCTAATTACCAGTATTTTACATGAAGCGACTTCCTATGCACGCTCCATACCCCAGCCATTGGCAAAAACGATACCTCTCAAACATGCTTTTCGCTGTACGCAGGGGTCTCACTATAACCAGAAGTTCGTAACAGTAAAATTTACGACTAACCTGCTTTTGATGTCTGGTACCTCTGAATCATTTATTATACAATCTATAAAGGCTCCATTACATTGTATGCTCGTATATAAATAAGGTCCCATGCATTTGTAATCTTCCGTAACTCTGAATACTGAAGCAACACCGATGAGAATCTCATTGCCTCCAACCCAAGTAACAAGTGGTCCTCCGTGATCGTTCTGAAGACGTTAGAAAAGATTAGGCAATTCAAATCCTACCAACGTACATAATTCTTGACTATTTGTCTCTTTAGATCTTAAAATACATGGAAAAATTCTGCTGTTCATATATCGATACATTTTAATCACACCTTTGTTGCTTTTTCAAATTATTGACGAAAAATTTCATGGCTGTCGGGCCTTGTAGTTATGAACTGAATGTATGGTAAAAGTTTTCGATACGATATTTTTTCCACCGGGTATTGTAAGGTGGCCAATTCGGTTAATAGATACTCAATTTGCTGCTGGACCTTCTATGCATACCAAGCCGGACTACCATTGTTGTTGTTGAAATATTATTTTGCAATACCTATTTTATTTCGTTATTTGTATTTTGTGTCTCACGAACTGGGGCCAAATAAACGTTATTCTTTCTTTCTTTTACTACATTCGGTGTCCTGTCATATGGTAGGAAGTGAAAAATAAGTAGGTCTATTAGCTGTGGTAGGTAATTCTCCAATTCAAATTATTTACATACATGTCTTATGGTAGAGCAGTGGTGGCCCAGTGGTAACGACCACGACCTAAGAGTTGTTGGTCGTATTCGAACCCAAGCAGGCATTTTACTTTCATTACCACTGCTCTCAAAACGATGAAGGAAAATATCGTGAGGAAACCAGCATGATTTAGAACCAGAAATTCAAAAACATGTCACAGTACTCACACGGGGGATTATGGCTCACTTCCTCTCACCGACAGGAGGCCTCTGTCTCAGCAATGGGAACATTATAGGCTGCAGATGAATGGATGACATATATGTCTAACAACATATAAGAACTCGTGCCTACGTGGCCACGACTACGGTTGGTTTCATGACCGTCCGCGATCTTGGGCGCAAAAGCTACAATCAAGAAGAAAGTTTGGCTATTGGTCGAAAGGCCAGTCGTGTAATTGAACTACTACCAACCTGACAAATTCCATTTTTCCGTGTTATGTTTCTGTTAACAATAGTTTTGTTGTTGTGTTGTAATGAAACATTAGAAGTTTGATTTGTATCATCCCTTCTGCGTGTGGCATCTATCAGAATATCTTGATAAGTGTCTTCATCATCTTCACACTAAAAAAGTACAAGAAAATACTTGCATTCCTCAGAATCAGTATCCATTGCTTCTTATATTGCAAAAATTGTCTTTTCAACAACGTAAATAACGTAATGAAAGTTGTCTGTATTACGCAATTACCCTTAAGGGTTACCTTTGTCCTACACTGAAGTAAGATTAAAAAAAATGCTGCTAAAATAGGTGGTGGTAAAGAACACTTACAACTGAACTGCCACTGGTCACGGAGGTATTCGCCGACGGTACTGTTTCGTTTATTACCACAGGGCTATTTAATAATTGTTTGTTATTACAACCCATTAATTTGGGTGATGGTTTATTCATTACAAAATCTCCTTTATCATTAAATTCGCCTTTGTCTAAAGTACAAATCATGAACTTATCTATTATTCCACTCATATCGGCTAACGTTTCATAGGATTTCTTGCAAGTCGATTTGCTTAATATTTTAGCGGAAACATATCGCATAGTCGGTTGGTTGTAATTGGAGTAGTCTCCTGGCTAAAATAATGATTGTGTTTTAATACAGTATTCTACATGTTTCTTATGTAATAATTATACATTATCTGGCGTTGCGTGATCTTATTAAGTCTCATAAGAGTAGAATATTATTTTTTAAAGACGTCCACTGCTGGACCTAGGCTTCCCCAAATTCGGAGGGGTTTGCCAGTTTCTTAGTGTTTCATTTTATTCTCTTATCCCTGAAATATCGTAGATAGTTATAAAAGTCAGTTTTTGATTTTCGAGTATGATTCTATATGATCCATTTGGGGATTAGTATCGGCGACAAGTAGTATAGTAGAGTAATTGAATTAGTAGTTTTAGAACAAGAGAAGCTTTTCTTTATGAAGATATAAAGGAGATATTGGGATTCGTTTCTGGTTCAACATTTCTATTAAGCCTTGAATAAAAACTTAATAAATACAATTAATTCTTACCTTTCGCCAAAGTTTCAAATGTCCCCAACCGTATGCCAAGGTATCGGTACCAGGTTTTTGAAATATTTGTTCGTAGTTAATACTGATCACGGTTGGTATGTACGAACACAATTTTTTGAACGAAGAATCTTTGAGATCATACGCTGATTCCACCTTGACCAAAGCTATGTCTATAAATGCCCACTTTTCCACTTCACGATAACTTATTTGATTTTCTACAAAACAATAAGCGTATTATAAGTTTAGTATTTTTTCCTACTTCATTCTACGACTACCGGTGTATTATTCTATTAATAGATATTATAACCCTATTTCCAACTCATCCTACACATGATTTAATTATTATTTCCTGTAATTAATCATATATAATTTTAAATATCAGAGCATTTTAATATTAACAGGATGTATGATTTCTGTGGGTCCTGAGACAGGAACCAAAGTCAAAGTCAAAACTTTTATTGCGAACTAAGTGTATAATGTATTTTTGAATAAATTGTATTATCATAATTATTTTATGTTAGTACTTATGTTTGCTGCTAGAATATAGTCACTAGTTATTAGTCTATTACCTACCTACTTACGTATAGGAACACATGTGTATACCACTTTCTTTTTCTTTGCCTTTGTACATTTGTCGATTTCTATCTCGGCGTCCCGGACGTATTTTTTGTATCCCGCTATGGCGTACATGAATTCAACATCAGACACACAGGCTGCTGATGTGATTATGAACCACGTAGATACTAAGGCACCGCCGCACAACCATTCGTCGTAAACTTTATTTGATTTTGGTGCTTTGACCAAGTACACCTGCAAATAAATGGTCATATAAGATAAAAAGCGGCGGCGCAACATATTTGTGGCGCATTTTAAACAATACACGAAACATCGACAGAGCTGCAGTGCCGTGTGTCAAAATTACCTACATACGGTAAGTGTAACATTTTGATTAGCTCGTGTGTTATTGGTTAAAGGCCCTATAAGATAATTGCCACACAATCCCGCGGAGATATAATTTGACGATTTTTATACAATATCTTGAATTAAACATGACATACTTAGCCACTACTGCTAAAAGTGTTGAAAGTAGGAAAAGTGCCTATCGCAAACCACTACTTAACGGCTATAAGGAGTGTATAAATGAGAAACATCAAATCAAGCCTAGGTTATGGTCGTGCACAGTTGCCTCGCTTTTTCATTGTTTTCTTGCTGTATTTATTTATTAGGCTCTAACCACGTAGCTTTTACTGGAGTCCACTCTTGAGCCATTTGTAATTCTTCTTGCGCCATCAGTCACTGAAACGAAATATTAGTGGCACATTTCTTGAGAGTCAGAAAATATGTTGTTCTAAAAAAAGCAACAATAAAAAAATTTGTTACTACTTATATCTTTTCGAGTTTGGCCACCAATAACGATACGCTGCCTTTCATATCAATCTCAACTTTTTCAAAACGTGTCTGACCATCAAAGCAGGACTGCATGATGCTGTCATTTATTGAATTGTTTTATTCTTTATAAGATGACGAAGCACAACTTACGACAATTTAAATTGAATGAACTCCGAACAAAATGGAGTCTAAGTGCGTTCACTTATATATGCACATATTGCTTGGTAGATACGGTAGACATATATGCCATCCAATACGGTAGGGCTTTACCTCCCGACCCCCTTAACACCTGCCCGAGTGACACTCAGCTCTGTCTCGCTAATGTACTCATTATTTAGGGCTTAGCGATGTCTAGAGTACTCACCATATAAAATATTTAAAAATAACAAAAGCTCTACCTTTATCGAAACCATTTTCGAAACATTATAAAATGAAATAATTGTATTTCGATGGATTGTGACATGGTTATAATGAAATTTTTGTTGAATGATTGCTTTTATTGTTTTCATTATTTTCTCGATTTTCTGATAAACTATTCAAGTAAGTGTAGTCTATGCAAATGGGCTGCGAGTTGATTCTAAAATGTAGATTGGTTCAAATAAACACTTTTATACCAAAAATAAATTATGTTTTAAAACTAGGCGAGATCAGTGTTCACAGAAAAAATACCGAAAAAAATCAGAGGACACAGTCTCTTTTAAAGTTCAGAAATTTTGGTCAATAGATTAATGCCTTAAATAGTCTTTACAGCAACGAACCAAACAGATTTTTGTGGCCCTGCCCAGATATTGCACGCATTTCTCAGTAATCTCATAGCGCAACTTTAAACTTAATGTATGAATTGGATACGAATTATGGTACAGAAAATGTAGTATTTCTCGTAATGTGGTTCAAGAATCTAACCAAAATCATCACAATCAAAAGTTATTTATTCGAATTAGGCTGAGAAACAGCAGATTTCGATCGTCAAAACAATATAAGACAGTTCTTCAAAACACCCGCCCTTCATCACTGCCGGCCGTCAAAAATTTTGGTGTTAGAATTAAATTGTAAAATTAATATATTGCGCTTAAATATTTAAAAACGTGTTTAATTACGATAGATATAGTGATAAATAATAAGGATTAATGTTTGTGAGTTAATTCGTTGCAAAATCAATGAAATATCAATAAATCAGTACCAGCTGTCATCCAACGGACGGATTTGAAATCACCACCTAACCCGGGGAGTATTTCTTTTAATTTAAGCTTATCCAACTAAAATCTTACTAGATCCCCTTGCACCTTTTGCCCTTTAACGTTCATACTACTTGTAACAGTGATCTAAGTCGTAAATAACCCTTTATTTCTCCATAATGTGTTTGACATTAAGTTCATGCACTATTAGGATAAAATCACATAAACAACGTTAAAGACCCTATAGAAATCACTGTTCCATATTACTAGACATACTTTTTATGTTCAATTGCTGAATTAGAACCACCATAAGAAATTAATGTTATAAACTGAATTGAACAATATAATAGTAGTAGCTACCCCCAACCATTTTTTTATTTTTGCACATATAATAAAAAAAATTTTTAGTCCTTTCACTTTTCGCTGTTGTTAATTATTATCTCTTTTTCATTCATAATTGAGATTTCACCCTTTTAATAGTATTATTCTTTTATTTTATCTCTTTAAAATTTGAACTCCCGTCATTTACTATCCACTTCTCACCCCTCTCTCTTGTTCCTTTCACACACTTAGCTTTCTCTTCTCTCATTCCAGGGTGCCTCTAGGGTTGGTCTGTCAATATGTTGACCCGTAGAGCTGCATCCTTAGAGGAAAAACTGAGGGCTACGTTAAAGGAATTGGAATGTAGTAAAAAGCAGTGCAATCAGCTGATACAGGAAATTGAGTTCATTAATAACAAGAACACTGAGCTTAAGAATCAGTTGGCTGAACTACATGTGCAGCATTTGGACATACTTGACCAGCATCAACACCTTCGTCAGCTAGTGTCAAATTTCCAGCATTGTAGTGACACCCACGTACTGGCTTTGAGAAGGATTTCTGAACTGGAACTGGAATTAAGCAGAGCCCACAACTCAATAACCCATTTGGAAACTCTCAAAGCCGGTGAAGAGTCTGCGATCACCTGCAGTCTCTATGATGAGTTGGTTGGTAGCGGGTCCAAACCCATATGTGTTGAGCCAATTGTAACGATAGACTTAACTGATGATACATTTACTAAAAACAAATTGTTTACTAGTCACAATAAATTAAAAAAATACATTAGAATTAATAGACTAATCAGAAAATATCAAAAATCATTGAAACGCCAAAAAGTAACTCAATTAAACACAAAACTTAGGAAAATAAATGTAAATTTAAAACAAGAATTAAAGAAGTGTTATAGTGATTTACAGTTATGCAATACTTTGTATGATACGGACACTCAGCACCTTCGGGATGAATTGTTTGTTAGGGAATATGCTCTAAAGGATATCTTTAGTAAATATGAGGCTACTCAACAAGAACTGAGTAAGCGCATGCACGAAGCCTGTGAGTTGGCAGACCTGGTCAAGTACAATGCGGAGAGGTATGAGTCTCTGACAAATAACTTCTCTAGCTGTGCTTGCTCACAGACTCAACTTGATACACCCACACCTTCAGCAGCTCACCCAGTAGATTGCTGTATTGTTGATAATAATAGCATGATAAACACAACTTATATTTTTTCTGACAAATTTGGTCAAGGTTATGGTAGCATATTTAATCAGTGTTCACAACAGTACGTAATTAATAATTGTTCACCCGGTGCCAGTATTAGCCAATTATTAAGTAAAATTAAATTGTCAAAAATAAACCCTGGTTCTACAGTAATATTATTATATGGGGATAGTTTAAATGTTAGAAAAAAAGAAATAATTCAATGTGTCCATTTGATGTTACATCTCAATGAGACCAATCACTGTAAATTTATTTTCTGTGCCTTGCCTTATTCTCAATACTTGTCTGAGGAGCAAAACAGGCACATTTATAATTTAAATATGTTAATTTATAATAGGACTAGTTGTCACAGTGACGCTATTTTATATTTTGATTGTAATCAATTTATTACTGATTACAAATTAACAAATTATACTATGTATTTGCCACCTAGTTGTAGGAGACAAATTGCTAATCTTTTAGCATACAATTTACACCGTGACACTGGTACTTGTAGGGTACCAGCGATTACTGTTAGTAGTGGTTCTAGCACCACTTTTGATACACCTAGTAGTTTAAACTATTAGGTGCGACAACAGGTAAGCCGCATATGTTGAATGTTGTTCATCAAAATATGCAGGGTTTGTCCGGCAAAGATCTAGAGTTAAGTTTATTTATAGAAAACCATGATGTTCAGGTATTATGTTTGACTGAACACTGGTTGAAAGAACATGAAATAGTGTTTATGAATGATGATTTTTTTACTGTGCAAAGGGCATTTGTGAGAAAAAGTGCTATACGCGGTGGATCATTAGTTCTTGTTTCAAACAAGTTGAAATGTAAACAACGTTTAGATTTAGTTAATCTTTCAATCGAGCGCACTATTGAGTTGTCTTGTGTTGAACTAGAGCGTTACGTCATAATATGCGTCTATCGTCCACCCTCTGGGGATTTTATTCGTTTCGAGTCGGTCATGGAGGACTCACTCAATAAATTAAAATCAATTAATAAATGTATAATTTTATGTGGAGATTTTAATATTAATATTTTAGATGTTACTCCTTTAAGTATTAGACTACTCAATCTGTTTAAGTCATTTAATTTAATAAACTTGTTTTTCGAACCTACTAGGATCACAGCATCGTCTTCCAATAATAAGTTAGTGTTAAGTAGTCACTAAACACTAACTTATTATTGGCATCACAATCACTAAATATATTATCAAGACAAGTCGAAGACGATGCTGTGATCCTAGTAGGTTCGAAAAACAAGTTTATTAAATTAAATGACTTAAACAGATTAACGTCTGACCACTGTGGATTATTAGCCAGCTTCCCTTTGCCATTACAAAAAAAGCCGCATAAAATATAATGCAGGCCGTATACAGTTAGTCGTTGCAACAAATTTAAAAATAATATTGCTCATAGGATTACACCATCTATAGTAGAACACAATAATTCTAATGAAATCTATGGAGCCCTTTTTGATATTGTGCAAAAAGAATACCAATCTACTTTCAAGACCAAAACTATTGACATTAATAGCACCTCTATTAGCTTCAACCAATGGGCTACTCCCTGGAGTAGCCCATTGGTTGAAGCTTTATAAAAGTAGAGCGAGACTATACGAGTTATGTGGTTTAAAAATATATATATTTGATACTCCTTTTCTACAGTATGTCAGAAATTATTCAAAGTTATTTAAAAAAATCTGTGCTTTCGCTAAATCTAAATTTTTAAGCGATACCATAAAAAAATCCAGTAATAAAATAAAAACCACTTGGAAAATTATTAACAATGAAACGGGTAAATCGGTTAAACAGGAAAAACAACTAGAGATTATGATTAACAACAAAGTGGTAAATAAGGCTGCCGACGTAGCTGAGGCATTTAATGAGTTTTTTGCCAACATACCTATAACTACGACTTGCTCCTTAAATTCGTCCCCGTCTAAAGCTGAAAACCTTTTGCATAGTAGTGTGCCCAGATGTAGTCGCTTATTTAGTTTTGAACATGTAACGCCTCGTGACGTGGTTAATATTTTTAAGACACTTAAGTCAAAAAACACTGGAGATTACTGGGGCATCTCCATTAAACTGTTAAGTAATATAATAGACATCGTAGCCCCCTATCTAGCTGTAACTTTTAATAAATGTGTTGATTCAGGATCTTTTCCTGACCTCATGAAGAGTAGTAAAGTCATACCATTATTTAAAACAGGTAATAAAAATAACGTTGGCAATTTTAGGCCCATTTCTATCTTACCTGCATTTAGTAAAATATTTGAAAAGTTAATACTCAAGCAGTTACTAAGACATTTTAATTTAAATAGCCTCCTTCATAATGAGCAATATGGCTTTACAAAAGGTCGTTCGACATCAGATGCGGGTGTTGCTCTGCTAAAACACATTTTCAACGCATGGGAGAACTCGCAAAATGCTATCGGAGTTTTCTGTGATCTCTCCAAAGCTTTTGATTGCGTTCACCATGACACACTTTTGCGTAAACTGCGTCATTACGGTGTTCAAAACGAAGCTCTCAATGTCATAAGTTCTCATTTGCAAAATAAGCACCAATGTGTAGATGTCAATGGTGTAAAATCTTCCGGGCTACTAGTTCAGTTAGGTGTACCTCAAGGCTCAATACTGGGTCCATTCTTATTCTTAGTGTATATAAATGACTTACCATTCTATTTAAAGAATATCTGTGACATTGTACTATTTGCTGATGATACCTCACTTATCTTTAAAGTAGACAGGAATAGAAAAGATTTTGACGACGTGAATAATGCGCTCTCAATGGCCACGGATTGGTTTACTACAAATAACCTAGTTCTTAATGCTAAGAAAACGAAATGTATAAAGTTTGCCTTACCGAAAGTTAGGAACCTGGGACCCAATGTCGTTTTAAATAATGAGGTGCTTGAAACTGTTAACTCTGCAGTTTTTCTGGGCATAACAGTAGACGCCAAACTTCAGTGGGGATCACATATATCGAGCCTAGCGGGAAGGCTCAGTTCAGCCGCCTACGCCGTAAGGAAAGTTAGACAGTACACGGACGTTGATACAGCTCGATTAGTCTATTTTATTTATTTTCATAGCATAATGTCCTACGGCATTCTGCTGTGGGGCAAAGCCGCGGACATTCAAAATATTTTTGTTCTTCAAAAACGAGCTGTTCGAGCGATTTACCAACTAGGTGCTAGAGTTTCTCTGAGAGATTTGTTTAAAGATATTGGTATTCTTACGGTGGCATCACAATTCATCTTCGCCAACTTCTTATATATTAGGCAAAATATACACTTGTACACTAAAAACAGTGATTTTCATAATATTATATAGAAATAAGGACAAACTACGAGCCCCCTTTCACCGGCTTCATAAGGTTCATAATTCTTTTGTTGGTCTTGGTATTACCTTTTATAACAAGCTTCCCTCTGCAAATCCCTCCCTCCCTCCTCTGCTAGATTTACAGTTTAATGAGTTTAAGCTAAAGTAAAATCCAACCTTTGTTCAAAGGCATACTATTCTATCAACGACTACTTAAACGATAACAATAGCTGGTCGCTGTGATTAACTCAAGACAATGTTTATGTTCTTTCAATCCAGAATTAGCTTTCCTACCGACAGTTTATATGGGTAGTTCATATAATTGTTTTTTTTTATTTCACTGATTTTGTTAATTTATTTTATTTTCTTTTAATTTCATTTATTGTGGACATAATCTACTCATTACAATTATTGTAAATGAATTTTATTGTAACATGTAGTTAGCTAGCGACCTCGTCAGCTGTTCATAATATTCTTGTCTCACCAACCGGCAGCAACTTCGTCATGCTCCCTTAGATGTCACTGCTTGCGGTAGCGTCGGGGGTCGGGTTACCACCTTCCCTCAAATATGGCGAGGGGGATACTGGCTGACCTTTGCGTTATGCTCGTGAACGGGTGCTGCTTGTGGTGACTGGTCGTCTTGCTGACCATGGTTTTTGTTATTGTTACTTGTATTAACTGTTATTTTATTTTGGTCCGGAGGTCCTTAGTTTAACTATTGTAACTTCAACTTAGCTGTATGTATCAATTTGCATCGTTGAATATGTAAGCGGGCACGCCCTTTATGCCTGGAGGCTTTATTTAGGTTTTAAGTTCTGTTTACGATTTTGTTTTATTATTTATTTCAGCTTGAGTTTAGTTTTCAGTGTTTTGTTGGTGGTATATTGGCGTGTGCTAGCTGACATATGTGAATAATGTATGTTTTGTTTTATAATATTAATTACTTACACAGTATTGTATAGAATCAAGTTCTTCTAACTTAACAGACTGCTGGGGAGTTTGTTCCGCCACTTCTTCTTCCCAGCTAAAGCACTAGGAAGTGTCGAAGGGCGGGCGTTTTGGGGGGACTGTCTTGTGTAACTTTGACGTTCAAAAAGTGCTGACTCTCAGCCTAGTTTGAATAAATGACTTTTGATTTTGATTTTGACTCCCTAGTGCTTTTGTGAGAACAAGAAGTAGAAAACAAACTCACCGATATTTTAGGAAAGTAAGTTTTAAATGTTTATGACACTTATAACTCAACTTTAAATGCTTCACTATCTAACACCTCGATCTTTGTACCCTTGTATGTAATTATAAGCGTTTTGCGAAAGAAGAGACAGTTAACAGATGCAGAAGCCGCAAGTTTCGTCTATGTTAGCTACTTTTACAGCATTACATAGTACGGCGTTTTACTGCGGGGTCGGGCTGCTGACATTAAATCCATCTTTGTTTTTGATTTTCCAGTCTTCCAGAGTAATGCACATGATGAGTGCGGTGTAAACATCGACACGAAGCGGTGCTATTATGCGACCCTGGCGGACACCTGCACGAGAATGGAAGTTGTTCGACAAGATTCAGTATGTTCGAACTGAAGCCGTACCTGTGTCACATAACTTTCTCAATAGATGCAATAGGTATATCAGCGTGCCCATTCTCAGTAAAATATTCCACAAAATTGGTCATTCCACTAAATCGAACGCTTAAGAGAAGGCTGCAAAGTGGATATAGATCGGTTTGTTAAAACCTTGTGCTTTCTCAACAAACCAATGAACAATTAATATTTGTTCCCGGGTAGTATCCGGTGCAGTTTCTTTGAACAAGTAGGCCTTTAGACGTTAAATAAGAATAGAAGAATATGAAGGAGTATTTTTCTGGCGTGTGAGATAAGTGCTATTGCTCCTTATGTGGTTCATCATTTCAGCCGGAGGATTTCTACTGCTAGACATAGGCCCCTCCCGATATGGGGGGGTTTGCCATAATCGCGACGCTTGGCATAATTGAGACTTTGATGACTTGCTCAATTTTTTACGTATTATCAATAGATTTGTCTTGAGCCCACAAGTGACATCGGCTATAAGAATTCTGAAAAAATCACTCCTCAATGGTCAATTTCCGCAATCATATTAGGTCTTAAGCATTGCGTAAGCCACCGTCACGTGTGGTTCATTTGGAGCAGGCAAATGGAGCACCTCTATAAACCCTCAAAAAACCCTCAACCCGAAAAAAGGTCACTGAATATTTCCTACTCTTTCATTTTCTTTTCCTGTTAGTAGCAGGATGCAATAAAATAAAAATTATACAAATTAAAACGCCAAGTAAACCGAATAACATATTTAATTTTAACTATCAGTACAGTATTAAAATAATAAACAAACTTACTACTTAGTTACATTTTAAAAAACAGAAAAACATTATTTTACGATCTTAGGCAGTATGTCTGTTCAGTGCTTGAAACGGTAAGAAATCTTTCAAGTAGGTACATATTTCAATTTATGAAAAATTTTCTGGTTACATTTCTTTTTATAACAGTTTCTTTCTTCGCGAGCCCATGATTTCGGAAACGGTTCCAAAACTTATCGATTTTTCCATACGGTTCATGCTTTTTAGATTTTTTTGTAGTATTCGTAGTCCCATTAGAACCTAAATTAGCTAAAGTTACATTTTCTGCAGCCCTACAAAAAAAAAGACATTCTTAAAACGATGAAAGTATTCACGAAGGCATGCAAGGAGGATTTGCTTTTTACCTACGAATAAACTATAACTTCAAGTGTCCATTGGTATGTAAAGATATAAGGATGACACGTGAGCGAAGTTGGAGGCACAGCTAGGCAAGGTAGATGCGCTAGGGTAGCCTTAATATTTTCTTACGTATTATTGCCCAGCGTCTTGAAATCGTCATTGGACAGGGTATAAACGTGAACTGCGAAAACGTGACACACCTTCGCAATGCCGATGACATCATCATACTGCCAGAGACGTTGGAACAGTTTCATAAGATGCTGCATAACCTGAATGGAACCTTTCGGCTAAGTTATCACGTCAAAAATCTTAGCCGAATGAGTCGATCAATCAGGTTAAGCTACGTGACGACACACTACGTTTACCAAGGTTAGTCAGAGGATAATTGACCATCTTAACATACAATGACTCCCTTGCCTTGCCCATGCATTCGTAGATCTTTGACAGTCGTTACGGGTCGTCAGAAGCCCAAAAGTTTTATAACCACTCTTATCAAGAGGAGTCCCATTATATACTGGGTTGTGGAGGTCAGATAGGCAGCCGTTTTATATAAAATACTGGTAATTAGCTGCATCTGGTTACACTGAAAGTCCACGCCAACATAGTAGTGAAAAGACTAGTTAGACTGATTGCTGTAAGTTTCAAGCTTACTTACCCAGTAGGATGAAGACTCCACGATATGTGTCTCTCTACTATATCGTAGCCCCGTAGGGCCGGTGGACCGTTGCACAAGCTCCTTCGGCTGTGATGATTTTTTTAAATAAGTTAGATAACATTATACCGTTCCATGTGGGGCCAGACATAAAGAATAGCACCATCCCCTTTCGTCCCGTTGAAATAAAGGATTAATTAGATAATGGGTAGCAGTGTTCTCCTTGCCTTTTACCACCATACTGCGACCGTCAACCCGCCAACCCAGCGTAGCGATTATGTCAAAACCCTCCCTTTGGGGAATGCTTATATCCTCAACAAAATTTTTCGTCTCTGTGTGAGTTTGCTGTTAATTCTTTTTTTATTCAAATAAGAAAACGATTTGCCCATGTGCCCGTTGGGGTATTGTCTTTGATACGCCTGGGTTATCAGAAAGGCAAGGATCTGACATATTCGGCATACACAATAGACACATATTTTTTCCGCAAAAGAGGGTCTTAATCTTGAAACACAATAATAAGTATAACACAATTATGTGAAACTCACCTGGTTACATTTGTATCACTTAACATACAATTTAAAAAGGCACCGCTACAGTGCGTACTCGTAAATAAATAGGGTCCTTCACAGTTCCTTGAAAAGGCATCGGCTTTAAATACTGAAGCAACTCCGATGACGACCTCAGATTTTCCCACCCAAGTCACAAGTGGCCCTCCGTGGTCATTCTGAAGACGTAAAAATGGCTCATTCACGTTTGGCTGACTCAAAATAAATACCTGGCAAGATAATGTTTTCTGTGATAAGAAAAAAATATAGAAAGAATATCTTGAATTGACGAAACAATAGTTTCTCAACTTTTTTAAAACATATAACAGTGAATCAAAATTACACGAAGGTTTAAACTATTTAACTGTCACCTGAGGCCTTGATAGTGGAGGCGATCGGCGGCGGCGACCTCTTGCGTCCGGCCCTGGTGCAAGCCATGGTACGGAGCGAGAGAGCATGGGAAGCCGTCACCTCCTTCTGCGAAGCAGTAATGCTCGCAAAGGAGGAGGCTGGGCGAGTGAGGGAATACCAGTCTCTGCGCCCTCACGTCCCTAGCCGTAGCAGGAGGAGACGCCCCGGGCGTCGGGAGTCGATTGCGGACTCCCGGCCACCGTAGGCGCGAGCTTGCGGCGAGCAATGGGTAGCTCGCCGCCCAGTAAGGACCAAAGAGATGTTAGCAACAATGAAGGGGTCAGCTAGGACCGATGCCTGCTGGGGTCGCGTGATTGTTCGAAAGAAATACCGTGACCCTGGCACGTGGGCAACTGATGGAACACGGGTGGGTTTTAGTCAGTAAAAGTCTGACACGCCCTCCCGCTCTGCCCAGAGCGGGAGAAGTCATTTGATGATTTCCCATCCAGAAAAAAAAAGCCCTTGATAGTACTTACCTATAGTACATTCGCGTTAAGAATGCAGTGAGTCATCATTGTCCGTCGGCCTAACCCCGCCCCCTAACCAATCAAATCTTTTCAAATAACAACGTCAAGTTCACAATGACAGTTCAAGGCATTGCGTCGAACGCAACGGTTGCGTCCTGACATTTGTGATACCTGATTTAAATTAAAAAAACGAATACATCTCCAGACACAGTCAATCTCCAGTAACGGCATTGAAATTCTCCGTTTACCTCCGTACCACTGCAAACTGAACCCCATTGAGTTGGTGTGGGCCCAAATCAAAAATTATATTGCTGCCAACAATACAACTTTTAAGATGTCTGACGTGAAATAGTTATTTGTTATACAAGAGTGCAAAGTTGCTTTTTAACCGCGTGCTCAATTTTGATGACCGAGCAAGCGAAGGATTCTAAAATTGAATCACGAGTGCAGCGAAGGATTCTAAAATTGAATCACGAGTGCAGCGAGTGATTCAAAAATTAGAATCCTGAGCGTTAGCGAGGGAATCAAAAGAGCACGAGGTGAAAAATCTTTGCACTCGAGTGCAACACGTAACTTTTCATCCCACCTCAGCGAGGAAATGACTAAATATGCAAAAAAAAGCATTTCAATCACAAGATACTTTTATTTCAGTTAAGGTATTAACATTTATTATTTACTACATTATGATAGGTAAGTATTACAGAATAATCTTTAAATTATTTCAAATGATACTTAGGTATAATTCAGAAAAATTGAAAGTAACGTTGCTACAGTTACCAAAAGTCGAGTGTAATATTATTGTTACGTACTGTAATGTTGGTGACGTGAAAAGTAAAATGGCGCGCGCAAAGCAAATTAAAAAATAAAGTATATCAAGAAGGTTCCGAGTCTAAGTTTTACAAATTAGAAAAAGGTTGAATGATAAATTCGGCACCATGGAGATAGAAGTAAATAGGTTTAATGATGTTTTGAATTCACAAACTTAGTGCACACGATGTTCTAAATTCAATTTACTTTATCCTCTAGCGGATAAAAACGGCTTTTGCACTCAGGTATCGAAGGGCAAAAATACTCTTTCCGAGATGGGGGGATGAAAAAAATATTTTATGACGCAATTCGCTTAGTGGACGCTGATCGATGGAAGAAATGCTGCGACCACGTCTTACAAGAAGAAAATACCATGTGGGATTTATATGACGTCATGGAACTCCCTGCAGAAACTACTTTTGAATACTAACGAGGATACTAGTGATAGTGATTAAAATATGATATTAATGATTTAATATTGATTTTAACTTTTAAGTGTATTTTTATAAATTCATTAAACTTAATCTTTTTAAATATTATTTGTTTGAATTTAACACCATTGTGAATACACCTTTATCTTGCAGTTGTACTGATGATTCACTGCATTCTTAACGTGAACGAACTATATATTAGAAAGAAAGAAAAAAGAAAAAGAGAGAAAAAAGAAACGAAAGAAACAAAAAAGAAAGAAAAAGAAAAGAAAGAGAAAGATCAGATGACGACATCAGAAAAACCATTATTACATCTGCCATCTAAATTTTACTATCAAAGTGGTACCTTCCTTCGTCTTTAATTGGAATGAATCTAAGCACCAGACTAAAAACGTTTGAAAAGGCTGTTAAAATTGTATAAAATCTACACTCTACACTAATATTATAAATGCAAAAGTAACTCTGTCTGTCTGTCTGTCTGTCTCGCTTTCCTGATAAAACTACTGAACCGATTTCAATGAAATTTGGTACACAGATAGTTTAGAGCCTGAGAAAGGACATAGGCTACTTTTTATCCAGGTAGTATGTTCCCGCGGGATATTTTCCGACCTCCACGCGGGCGAAGCCGCTGGCAAAAGCTAGTATTACATATAACAACGATTTTTATTTGCATCAATTTTAATTATTTGTCATGTGATGAGAGTGACTTCTTAAGCGGTATTTTGTGCAAATAGTATTCATTTCTTTTGTTGAAAACTTGTGGAATATCAAGATAATAAAGCTTGTTAAAAAAAAATACATTTACCCATCTAAATATTCTTTACCTACCCCTACATACAATAATACAATAGTTTATCAAAATAATGCTAGTTTTGTAACGAAACCAATAATTAATAAAATTGTTTTAACTTAACTTTAAAAGAAAAAGTTTTGCAATCCTTTTTGTACGACCCTCTTTTTTCTAATGTATTATATATAGAGTATAAGTGACCGGTGCGACAGACTGTGGGCATAGTCGCATCCGATGAGGCCTGCGGTGGCCTTTCGTCACCCGTCCGATCTGTCCCGATTGATTGGATCGAACTAACTGACCGAAACGCCGAACCAAAACTGTGAGTCGATTAGTTCAAAGGTACGGCGAGCTGCGAGGGGCTGCCTGTCGCAGCCTGTAAGGGTGCATTTTCTTTATGTTTGTGTATCAAATGTTGAGCACTGAATAAAACCACATCGGCTTCGCACGCAGCCATGCGCTTCGTATCACTTGACATTTCGGATAGCATCCAACAAAATCAAAATCAAAAGTCATTTATTCAAACTAGGCTGAGAGTCAGCACTTTTTGAACGTCAAAGTTACAAAAGACAGTCCCCCCAAAACGCCCGCCCTTCGACACTTCCTAGTGCTTTAGCTGGGAAGAAGAAGTGGCGGAACAAACTCCCCAGCAGCACAGCTGTCTGTTAAGTTAGAAGAACTTGATTCTATACAATTGTAAGGAGGTAACATTAAGAGACACAAAACATTCAATTAAATGATTTGCCATATGTCAGCTAGCCAACCCAATATTCCAAAAAAATAAAATGAAATCTATACTCAAGCAAAAGCAAAAAATATTTATATAATGTAAATAAAAGTACCAAAATAAAAGCCTCCTGGCATAAAGGGCGTGATAGCTTACATATGCAATGCTGAATCACGTTCACATAGCTGTTACGACCCGAGTTACACAAAGGCCACAAAATGATAAACTAGGACACTCGGCGAAAAACAAATAAACAGGTAGGTAATTAACAACAATACCAACATCAAGGTCAGCAAGACGACCAGTCACCACAAGCAGCACCCGTTCACGAGCATAACGCAAAGATCAGCCACTACCCCCCTCGCCTTATTTGAGGGAAGGGGGTAACCCGACCCCTGACGCTACCGCAAGCATTGACATCTAAGGGAGCATGACGAACTTGCTGCCGGTTGCTCAGGCAAGAATTGAATGACAAGTTGTCGAGGTTGCAAGCTAATCATTTTATGCAATACTAATCATTATAATATGTCAAAGCATAGAACATGTCAAACCCAATAAATACACAAAAAAAATGACTAACACAGTAAAAAAAAAAATTATATAATAACAATTATTTTTGGGCTATATAACCTATCACTAGGTACGCTAGTACTGGAGAAAGAACACAAACATTGTCTTGAGTTAATCACAGCGACCAACTAGTTTTGTCATTTAAATAGTCGTTGATGGAATAGTATGCCTTTAGACAAAGGTTGGATTTTACTTGAGCTTTAAACGCATTAAAAGGTAATTCTAGTAAAGAAGGCGGTAGCTTGTTGTAAAATGTTATACCAAGCCCAACAAATGAGTTATGCACCTTATGAAGCCGGTGAAAGGGAACACGTAGTTTGTCCTTATTTCTAGTGTTAACAGTGTGAAAATCACTGTTTTTAGCATGTAAGTGTAAATTTTGCCTAATATCCCTTTGACGTAAATGGGACACCGGTGTCCCTAAAATAAAATTTGTGTTTATTGCTAAACAAAGTATTATTTGGAACTAAACTCAACGCATACCGATCGTTTCCAAACGTATTTTGTTTTTTCCTTAGGGTAGTAGAAAGGCGCGCGAAAAAAAAAACCAAAAACTTCATATTTCTTTTGGGTAATTTGGCGCGCTTCTTTGGCTGTTTTCTTATGTGGTTATTATTACATTTTTGCAGCATTCAGTGATTATTTCTTGAATAATTTATGAGAATGGTAAGTAATAATTATGATCATTTGTAATTTGTCGTAATTAATAACATTTAAGTTACTAAAATATTAAATTATATGCAGGGGACGCGGTTGTCCCAATATGCGTAAATGGACAATTTTATTAATATTTTACAAATAATAACAATTACGTTCTATGCATGTTTTGTGATTTTACACACAGTATAAGCACTTATTTTAATTGTTTTAGGTGCGCAAAGGAAACGAGATTTTTTATTGGACTGATTCCGAAGTCGAGGAATTTCTCATGGCTGAGACTAGTGACACTGACGATGTGCTGCTGGGGAGTTTGTTGCGCCACTTCTTCCCAGCTAAAGCACTAGGAAATGGTGAAGGGCGGGCGTTTTGGGGGACTGTCTTTTGTAACTTTGACGTTCAAAAAGTGCTGACTCTCAGCATAGTTTGAATAAATGACTTTTGATTTTAATTTTGATTTTTCACTCACGACGACGAAGATGACCAAGACCAGTCATTCTTATTAGAGGACATGCAAGCTGAAGTTTCCGAAGCTATAATTAGGCCACCTGCTCCATTAGTCTACCCAAAATCCAGGCCCATCTTCAGACTCTTCATCTATGTACTATCCCCATTTATTCATCATCGCGTGATCCGGTTCCCGAGTGCAAGTGGAAAAATAATATTTATCGCCAGTGTGTTTTTTCTGACAACACCAAAATATTATCTGAGGCTTTGTTTTTATTTTATTGGACATTGCTATGAACTATATTCTTACACTGTTTATGAAAAACTGCAAGCACAACATGGCATAGAAAGGCATTTACTCTCATCACTTGAATACCGTCAAGTTGTGGCTAGGGCTATGATTGGCAATTGTTCTATACGAAAACATGCCACCCACTTCAATGACCGAAAAACCGATTCAAAATATAGGACACAAACAATCTTTACCTTCACATGTGTGCAGTGTGCAAAGAGTGAAGTGGAAAATCGTACTAGCAATATATTTGACATTTGCAATGTAAATTTATGTTTCACAGCAACAAGAAATTGTTTTGCATATTTCATTCATTAAATTATTAATTAAATTGTAATATTTTATTGAATTTAGTTTTTTTATTATCCGAAAAACACTTGTATTTGCTATAATAGTTGGTACCTCACAATATAATAAATGACGACCTTTATCGCATATTGGGACACATTTGTCCCAAGTAATTTCTAAAAATCTATGGGGTTTTTTTAATTTTTTAGTATGCATATGTTTAAATTACCTTATAAGACACTAAATAACATAATCATAATTATAAAAACTTAGGTGTACTTATTTTGTGCGTGAAAGGGATATATAAGATGTTGGCGAAGATGAACTGTGATGCTACCGTAAGAATACCAATATGTTTAAAAAAGTCCCTTAGAGAAACTCTGGCACCTAGCTGGTAAATTGCTCGAACAGCTCGTTTCTGAAGGACAAAAATATTTTGAATATCAGCGGCTTTGCCCCACAGTAGAATACCGTAAGACATAACGCTGTGAAAATAACTAAAATAGACTAACCGAGCTGTATCAACGTCAGTATATTGTCTTACTTTTCTGACGGCGTAGGCGGCTGAACTGAGCCTCCCCGCTAGACTTGAAATATGTGGGCCCCACTGTAGTTTGCCATCTACTGTTATGCCCAGAAAAACTATCGAGTCTACAGTTTTAAGAACCTCTTTGTCTAAGACGATTTCGGGACCTAGATTTCTAACATTCGGTAAGGCGAACTTTACACATTTCGTTTTCTTGGCATTGAGAACTAAGTTATTTGTCGTAAACCAATCCGTAACCATTGAGAGTGCACTGTTTACGTCTTCAAAATCTTGTCTGTTCCTATCTACTTTAAAAATAAGAGAAGTATCATCTGCAAACAGTACAACGTCACAAATACCCTTTAAAAAGAATGGTAAGTCATTGATATACACTAAGAACAAGAATGGGCCGAGTATAGAGCCTTGAGGCACACCTAACTGAACCGGTAGCCTGGTAGATTTTACACCATTAATATCTACACATTGGAACCTATAATGTAAATAAGAATTTATTACGTTTAAAGCTTCGTTATGGACACCGTAATGACGTAGTTTACGCAAAAGCGTGTCATGGTCCACGCAATCGCAACAAACAACACCAAGCCGACACACGCCGTGGGAATACTGGGCACGCACCGTGATAGGCCTCGACACGTGTAGCAACGCTTCGCGCCGCTTTTCAATTACCGGGCTGTGTCTGGGATCGCGGTTACATAAGGAAGCTTCAGTTTCAAAAGTAAACACATTATAAGATGATTATGAAGTAGAAAAAATACTTTAAAAAAAAAACAACCGACTTCCTAAAAAAAAAACACCAAAAAGTGAAAAATTACTTAGTGTCTTAGGATCTGTAATTAAGGTTTTTCTTTTGCCACCGACTTCCGAAATTAAAATTATTTTTCACTTCGTAGTGTTTTTTTATGAATTCGATTGTTTTACTGCGTCTATTTTATCCCGCTAACCAGCTACTGTATCAAGATAAAGAAACATTATTTATTTTAGAGCCTTCTTCGACTGAGCATTTTTCCTCTGTCATCATTGAATCAGAAGGGACGACAACATCGCTCGCTTCTTTTTTGCTAGAGTTTATCAGTCTTGGCCTAAGTGTTCCTATATACCTGACAAATTCCATACGAACTCCGTTCTCTTCTTGTCATGTTGAAAAGAGTTATGTTTTCTATTTTAGTTAAAGAATCATTTGAAATTTGATTCGATCTTAAACATCCCCCTCTACGTGTCATGTCAACCACAAGCGTCTTTTCATCATCGTCCTAAAAAAAACAATTTGGTGAGTCCACCTTCCACTTATTTTATTTGGCCGGTTGGATTTATTTTTTGACTGTGACTCGCCCGTTTCACAAGGATGCTTTTCTATGGTGATTCATGGTAATATCGGAATCATATCCATTCTATAGAAGATCCGAGTAGTCACACTGCCAGACATGAATGCGACGTTATACTATGTAAGTACGTATAGAATTGGCAAGTTCCAGCTGTTTATTCGAAAACGAAATTTTGGTAATAACTCAAAATATAATACTGAGGCGGTTCGGAGTAGCGTACAGTAACGTTCCGCTGTGGCTGGAAATTCAACAATTAAGACGGAAATACATTGATTCACTACTTAAAACCCGCGCAGCGACAATATATTGAATTGAATGTATTAAACAGCTGTACCTAGAGTTAATTAAAATCAATAAAAAGAAAAATACCTACTTACTAGTATATCATGCATCGACAACAATTCTGTTTGTGAACATCCTCTTAGTTTTGGGGGTTGGTTTTCAGGACCATAGACAATTTTTCCTTTGTCATCTAACAGACCTTTTCCAAAAGTACATACCATAAATTGGTCTATGACCTCATCCATACCAGTATATTCTAAATATTCTTTTTTACATGGTTCTTTCGCCATTATCTTAACAGATGCATAATTCAATGTTTTCTGGTTGTAGTTTTTTGTATCCTCAGGCTAGAATTTAAAAAAATGTAAATGAGTTTTTACCAGCCGTTAACAGCAA
Organism: Aporophyla lueneburgensis; assembly: GCA_932294355.1. Lineage (NCBI taxonomy): Eukaryota > Metazoa > Arthropoda > Insecta > Lepidoptera > Noctuidae > Aporophyla > Aporophyla lueneburgensis. Next base: position 12,767,326 of record OW028757.1, on the reverse strand, counting down.
AGGCTGAGTTGATTGAATGATTGGATATTTTCAGAAAGTAATTCGTAAGACCTTTCATCAGATACCAAACACGATTTTTTTTCTGTGATACTACTCCTCTAAGCCACGATTGTATGTGACATTATTTAGCTTATATAAGGTGTTCATACACGAAATATTTTGAGAGCTACATCTGTAGGTGGTAAAGAAGCTACAGCAACGAAAAAAAAAATTTTCTAAATGTAATTTTTTCAAAATTAAATATTTATAAATTATTTCACGCACATAAGAAATACTGACTCCTTATTTTTTACGGCCCGAGACACCGCGGCCACGCTCGTGCCGTCCGACTGCCGCCCTCGCAGCGTCAGGCGGGCCATGCATAAAATTTGGAGTAAAAGTTTTATGCAAAACGTTTCAAGCAGTTTTAAAATTAAAATAATTACGAAAATTCAAAAACGCTTAGATAAAAAATTTATTTTTGCTTCTATAACTTCTTAACCACCTGTAGGTGTGCCTCTTAAAATATTTCGTGTATGAATAGATACACCTTATATAATATGTCACCGTCAAATTTTAAATACTATTCGACTATAATCTATCTCGCGAGATAATAAACTATAGAAAAATTGAGAACTGCAAAAACCATTTATAATTTAACGCATAACTGTTCAATAGATTATAATAATAGCAGACCGATAAATTATGAACCGGTGTCTAATTTGCATGCGACGGTTCGCATCTTTACCCTAATACTAAATAGCCCTAGTAGTGCACTGCATAGAAGCAGTGCCTACCTCCAAAAATCACCGTAACTCTGTCAATTACACTTTAATGTAGGTCCCAAAATTATTAAAAAACTAACTGAATTAACAAACAGTAAAGCAATGCACGCCACTGCAAATAGCCAAGTAAGCCACAGCTTGGAAATAGCGGTCGCCAGCCCCTGCCTCGGTACCACTTGCTTTGCTCGCTCAGCTCGCGCGTGGTTGTTCACAGTTCTAACCTAACCTTTAATCTAACGATGATCATAATGTTACGGTGACATGTACATTCGACAAAAACTAATAAATAGATAAACATGGCGTCGCGGTGCACATGACGTTCAACCGATCAGCGCGTGAATTGCGATCCGTCGCATGCCATTTCACTTATATTTTGTAGATAAATAAGCAATATGTTATCGTGTTTTTCGCAATCCCCTGACTAAATGATCTTCAAAACTGTTTTTAAGCGAGGAAGCTCTGTAGCTTCCTCTCTTATCCTTTTGCTATGCCCTATAGGGTCCATAGTGATCTAAATTATATAGTTACCACCTAAGTACACATTATGGTAGAGCAATAAAGTATTGATTATCCACCGAAAAATAAATGCGATAAATTGTAAGCAGTATGTTACGGCTTACAATGTTTCGACAGTTTACAATCTCGGTAGATAGATTATAAACTAACGGTACAGTGAGTGAATAAGTCAGAAAAATATTTTAAATACATTTTTTCCACAATAGAAGTTTAAATATCAACCAAAAACTATACCGTAGAGAGTTAACACTACAGTACGATCCTATTATCGCATATTATTAGGCCTTAAAAGATAAAAATATCTTACCAGTCGCCATATATTCTTATGTCCCCATCCTAATACAATAGCATTTGTACCTGGCTCTTGAAATCTTTCTTCGTAGCAAACAGGTATCACAGTTGGTATGTATGAACACAACTTTTTAAACGTATTATCTTTGAGGTCGTACGCTGATTCGACCTGGGCCAAAGCTATGTCTATATAAGACCACTTCTTCAATTTTTCAAAACTGATTTCGTAATCTACAACAGATTGAAAAAGAGATATTAGATTATAATTTAACCAAGATTATTCCAAGCAGTTACAACAGCGAGGCGGCGAGCCTCCTTGCCGGAGTGCCGCTATGGGATCTGGAGGCAAAGGTCCTCGCCACATGTGGGAGTGGCGCGAGGAGGCGAAACGCCGGGGCGAAACTCCGCTGCCGCGACAAATCGCGGCACGGCGGACAGAGCTCCGGTGTGATCTCATGGTGACATGGCGGGTACGATTGTCGCAACCCAGTGCTGGGCACGCCGCAATTGCGGCGGTAAGTCCCCTCTTTGAGGAGGGTATAGAGAGGCGTCACGGTGTCCTCACCTTCCGCCTGACGCAGGTTCTCACCGGGCATGGGTGCTTCGGTGGGTTCCTGTTCAGGATAAAGCGGGAGGATACGTCGGGTGTTTCCATTGCGAGGATCATCTGGAGGACACGGTGGAGCATACGGTGGAGGTGTGTCCTGCCTGGGCGGAGCACCGCCGTGTCCTCGTGGAGGCGATCGGCGGCGGCGACCTCTCGCGTCCGGCCCTGGTGCGAGCCATGGTACGGAGCGAGAGGGAATGGGAAGCCGTCACCTCCTTCTGTGAAGCAGTAATGCTCGCGAAGGAGGAGGCGGGGCGTGTGAGGGAGTGCAGTCTCTGCGCCCTCACGTCCCTAGCCGCCGCAGGAGGAGACGCCCCGGGCGTCGGGAGTCCAAAGCGGACTCCCGGCCACCGTAGGCGCGAGCTTGCGGGTGGCGAGCAATGGGTAGCTTGCCGCCCGGTAAGGACCAAGCTCGGGTCGACGGCGCGTAGTGATCCACGCGCGCCTCAAAGAGATGTCAGCAGCGCTGAAGGGGTCTGCTAGGACCGATGCCTGCCGGGGTCGCGTGGTTGTTCGAAAGAGATACCGTGACCCTGGCACATGGGCACCTGAAGGAACACGGGTGGGTTTTAGTCAGCAAAAGTCTGACATGCCCTCCCGCTCCGCCCAGAGCGAGAGAAGTTATTTGATGATTTTCCATCCAGAAAAAAAAAAGCAGTTACAACAAGATTGAAGAGGTACTGCAGCAAAATATCTTAACAAATAACGTTCTTTGATTATGTTATATCTACCCTTTTCCCAACCATATTGAGGTCAGCTTCCAGTCTAACCAGATGCAGTTAAATACCAGAATTTTACACGGAGCGACTGCCTATCGGACCTTCACAACCCAGTTACTGGGTAAAACAAAACCCTTTGGTAAGACCAGTTGTCAGACTTTCGGGCTTCTGACGACCCATAACGATTGTCTAATATCTATAAACGACAGCTGAGACTAGCTACATAACATGCCGTCTGAAACGGACCCCCTCGGTTTGTAATGGTCACCCATCCACGGACCGAACTGAGCAAGCGTTGCTTAACCTTGAAGTTCGATCCTACAACGTTTATTGTATACGTTCTACGTCTTAAAGATCTTTAACTAAGTGAGAATATATCTACATATTCATAAGCTTTCATTTCGACCGCCTGTCCACAAATCTTACTGGTCCTTGATAGTAAGCTAATTTCGATCACATTGCAAAAAAAAACGTCACCGTTGGTAATGCCTGTTGGCCTTGGCATTACCAACGGTGACGTTTTTCACTAAAAAAAATTGATACTCTTCACTCATTTATCAAATTATTAACATTTCATACAACTTTCAAAGAATAACAGATGTGATTTGAAAATTCAGGCAATTTAAGCTGGAAGTCAGTTTGGTTCGCCAGTAATTTTCCGGCTTATTCGATTCGCACAAATTCACTTGCCCGAAACGGGTGAATCGACACTAGTCACTGCTAATAATAAGCCAATTTCCCTGTATTACTTCCTTGACTGCCTCGTTGGTATAATGGTAGCAAGCGCTACTAGTGAGCTCCTGGGTTCGATTCCCAGGTCGGGCAAAGTGTTATTAGGTTTTTCCATCTGGAATTTCAAAGTAGCAGCCCGGAGTCTGGATTTGTGCCCAGTAGGTATCAACTGGCAATAGGCTCGCCCCCTATTACATGGGACTTAAACATAACAGGCGAAATGTGTGTGTACTATAGGTATACATCTACTCAACTCTTTGGGAAAACAAGGCGTGATGTTATCTACCTCCCTTACTTGATTACGTAATTCGTTACATAATAATACTCACTAATAGGAACACATGTGTAAATCACTTTCTTTTTCTTTTCTTTTGTACATTTATCAGTTTCAATCTCTTGATTCTGAACATATTTTCTGTATCCAGCTATGGCGTATAAGTATTTAACATCTTCCACGCAGGCTGCTGATGTGAGAATGAATATAGGAGATACTAGGACGCCACCACACATCCATTCGTCATATTTTTCTTCCTGTTTCGTCGCTTGTACCAAGTACACCTGAAAAATAAAAATATGTAGCTCAATTAACGAACAGTTACTGACCCGTCGGGTTTCCCAAGGAGGTGAAAACGGAAAGAAAATAGAAAGAAAAAAGCAAAATATTTTATTTGGGACACGCACAGGACATAAAAACAATGAGACGAACATAGAAACATTTACATTTAAGCTACAAATAACAAAATATTACAGAGCGAATAGGTTTAGAACTTTTTATTAATAACTAAAACGAATCTGTTGGATGCTTTTATTAGACAAACCTTTTCTTATTATAATTGTTATGGTGTCTTACCATGTAAGTTTTATCCCTCTGAACCGTTGCACCACCTTGAATTCTTCTTACGCAATCAGAGACTTAAACAAATATTTAAAGCAAAAGTATTTTAATAGTGTCAAGTACACTTGTATAGTCTGAATTTCTGGAACCCAGCTCTTCACCAAACGAGAGAGAGGTTCATGATTTTTAAACAAACAAACTTTTCCATCTCAAGTCCCTTGCCAAAACTAAGGACTCTCCTCCCAAGTTTCGCCACCACATACAATTCTCTGCTTTCCATATTCAGTGTGACGCTTCACTTTCGTAAAATCTTGTCGGATCATCAAGACGGAGACAGCTAACACCACATTGGTTTGATTCGCTTGTAATGGTGGCCATCGTCATGTAGTGGCAGGTTAATCATCATTACGATGCACTACATACAACATACCCTTCCATTTTACGCTGCGCCATGACAGGGTCTGTTCGTATTAGGCCCGAGTGGTGGATGACGGCTCGCTCTCTCCCACATAGAAGTGGCCTATATCCCAGCAGTGGTAACGTTATAGGCTGCTTATGCATGCCGTTGAAGCAGTTACCACAGTTACCATAGTAGCCGTATAGGCGGGGAACCAATGCATGGTTGCCCCATGCATCGATTCCCCGCCTATACAGAATGAGTACTTTCCGAAACATCCATGTCCATAAAACACATCAACTGGACGGTGAGGGCGCTATATCGTCTGGTTTCCAGCTACTGCTTCATGAAGGGTCTTACCACCGCTATTATGACGTGCCCTGTGTTGGGTCGCGTTGTTTTTCCCATTCTGCAACTAGGGTCTGGTAGAGCTCAGCCTGGTATCAACTAACCGAAACATTAGGCACTCACTTCGCTCCAAACATTTTGGCGCCACTAACATAGTGACACGAGTTTCAGGGTGTACCTAGACGTAATGATGTATAGAGCTACAAATTTATTTTGATATGTGGCCAAAATCGAAACTAAAACCCCGTCTTGATCCTTCAATATATTTTACAGAACAAATTGCACACAGGTTCACTAATAGCCTCTATGAACATTATTTTTGCGCCAAAAGATCCTTGTAGCAGTGTAAGCTAATTAGTTAATGATTGATTTATCACTTTATTTAGAATCACACTTTGTTAAGAAAACAAACCTACCTCTTTCCTAGTATGTAGTACCAATGTTACTCACCATAAAAAGTATTTAATAATAGAAAAAGATCTAACTTTATCGCAACCATAGTAGAATCATTGTAAAACCAAATGATTGTACCTCGATGAACGTGGTTGTAATAGAATTTAGCTCGACGATATTTTATGGTTTCATTATTTTCTGATAAATAAGAATTCAAGACAGAAAATAATGCCTTTCTGAAACTGATTGTAATAACACGTTGGTAAAGCAGTAAATGCAGTAATAGGTACAAGTAACAGATTTCCTGGGTCCACGCCCTACGGTTCGAGGTAATTTCAGTATTAAAGAACTTTTACAAAGCCATGTTTCTCACATGGCTTTGTAACAGTTTCTAGAAATTAAGTTACATTTTGTAAAATTGACACTTGAATACTTTGTAATATTAACACACCGAATGTAATTAATATTTTTCATCTTTTCAGGAGGTAACAAGTAATGATTTAAACCAAAAATGGATTTGATAAGCCAAGTTTCGTCAAATGTACTCTCAAGGTAAGCGTCGAAACGACTACAATCTACATTATCCCAATTAGTGCAAGAAAAACTTAGAATAAATGTTAAACTTGATTCTTTTCTTGATACTTAATTTCAGCCGAAAGACGTCCACTGCTGGAAATTTCCCTCCCCCAATTTGGGGGGTTAGCCATAATCACCATACGTGGCAAGCGCCTTGGCGATCGCAGTATGGTGGTCAAGAAAGTACGGGAAATATCAATAATACACAAAATGTTAGTTATTCATCCAAAATTGTATTACCTGCAAAATATGCTCCTTCAGGAACTTACGCCATATTCGTTGGCGTAAGTTCCTGAAGGATCCAATCATCAAAACATTTTATACACTTTTTCGGGAATCGAGTTTAGTTCTCGCCACGTTTTCTCCTTTGTCTTCTACCGAATGAAAACGGGTGCCAAGTAGTGGTAATTTGAATTGGTGGAAAAAGAAAGAAGTCGCCTGGAGCTATATCTGATGAATAAGGTGGTTGCTCGATGGTATTTGTTGAGTTTTTGGTCGAAAATCCATTCACAATGACGGTCTTGTGCGAAGGCGCATTATCGTGGTGCGAAATCCAAGAATTTTATTTCCACAATTCTGGCCTTTTTCGTATAATTTGCTCAAATAATATTCTTTTTTTACCGGCAAGAATTCCGAGCGCACAACACCGCGTTACTCAAAGAAAACAGTCAACATGACTTTGAGTTTTGATTTTGGTTCAGTTAGAAGGCACCACTCCAAAGCTTGTGGACTAGTTTGTGTGCCAAACGTCAAGTCTCACCACCAGAAAGAATGCGTTTCATAAATGTTGAGTCGGAATTAACACCTTCTAGCATGTCCTTAGCGACTCTTATGCGATTGAGTTTTTGGAGAAAATTCAGGTCTTATGGGACTAGCCGAGCGGCAACATGTTTCATACCTAAGTGATTATTAAAAATGGTACGGACCGACTCGTTTGACACAGAAAGTCCCTCTCAAACTTGAATGAGGATTTTCAGTCACTATTTCCTTAACTTTTGCGATGTTAACTTCAGTTGCAGACGTTGATGGCCTACCAGAGGGAGGCAAATCTTCCATCACATCTCGACCGCTTTTGAACGCTTTGTGCCACTCATAAGCACGTGTTTTTTTGATAAAGTCGATTCACCGTTAACCTTCTGTAACATTTTCAGTGAATCCAAACACGAAATTCCATTGGCGATGCAAAATTTAAGACAAACTCTTTGTGCGATGTTTTTTTCCGTTATGGAATTTAATGACATTCATCCATGTTCTTTACATGTCATCTGGCATGTTAAAATTCAAAATATGACACTGAAAGAATGACAACGTTTTTACTGGTCTTTGTTACAAATGAGCTCCTGTATTAGCATTATCAATCAGGCTATAACATTTTCAGTACTGGTGGGCTGTGTCACTAGTCTCCTCTTTTCGCAGAGAAGAGTTCTGCGGGCCATAATCGACCACACGGACCTAGTGCATATTAGTGGATAACGAGCTCATGGATAATTTATATTAAACTAATTTGAACAAAAATAACAACTGAGAAATATTAATGTATTTGTTTTATTCAATCAGGTAACGCCACACAATAGAAACATGTCAGAAATGGAGCTTACATTCTTCGAGAGGCTGCATTTTGATCGTAGTTATTTATTTATTACTAAGGTATATATTATTTATTAAGGCAAAAGCGCTGGGGTCACTCGCGAAATTCAAAAGAGAAGTGGTCATTTTAAACCCAGTAATCGATACGAGAAAAAGCAAAACCAACGTATCTACTCTATCAGTCAGTATAAAAAAAGTCGACGACATCTAATTTCTTTTTAAATATTGACCAGCAGAATATTTACCATTAAAAGTGTCTTATAAGATCTACTTACGTAAATATACATTTCAAATATAGATCCACACTAATATTATAAATGCAAAAGTAACTCTGTCTGTCTGTCTGTCTCGCTTTCCTGCTTAAACTACTGAACCGATTTAAATTAAATTTGGTACACAGATAGTTTAGAGCCTGAGAAAGTACATAGGCTACTTTTTATTCCGTGACTTTGTCTACGTATTTACGCAGACGAAGTCGCGGGCAGAAGCTAGTTCCTTATAATGTAAGACATAATCTTACCTAGATTGCTACCCCTAAATTTATGGAGGGTGGTAGACAGAGACGAGGTTTATAAAAAAATCAAAATGGGTGTTCCAATTAACCGTATCGATTACTAAATTATTGCTACATAAATAATGGACCGAACCTTTTGTTGAGTCTTTGCAACGTACAGCAGAGCATCATGTTGTTTGGCAATTAAAAAAAAAGCAACAATAACAAAATATATATCTAAACCGGATGGCTATTAATATACCGTCTGGAAAATAATACGGTGTGTAAAAAAAGAATTGTTTAATAGAATATTGGCTTACTACCCATATTATTTTCCAGTTTTTTTTTATTTTTTATTACCAAACAACTTTATGCTCACCTACAAATTGCAACAAGGTAAGCAAATTTGAATTAGGAATGCTTCCTCAGCGCATCCCTCTTAATTGCTAGGTTTTAAATTTTGTTTTTCCCAAAATGTTTCAAGTCGTATTAACTCTTCAAATGCCTGGGTCGCATTTGTATTACTGTTTAGTTCGTCGCCTACGTATTTTATATTTGCTAAGGCTTCATTATCTGCAACCCTGAAAAAATAAAAAATATAATGTATTGAAAAGTACTCATTAGTTTTATTGCAAATCGCTATGAAAGAAGATGTAAGATCAAATATGTAGATTGTTCGAAAGAGATACCGTGACCCTGGCACATGGGCAACTGATGGAACACGGGTGGGTTTTAGCCAGTAAAAGTCTGACACGCCCAGAGCGAGAGAAGGCATTTGATGATTTCCCATCCAGAAAAAAAAAGATCAATATGTACCTACATGACGAACGATCTGCTCAATACTCAATATCTTTATTGCTATTAAATAATTACCTATCTTTTGTGCATGAGGGGCCTTCTTATATCTATGCTGGCAACCAATCGATGCTAATAAGTGTATGTTGAAGTATGTAGTTTAACACGTTGAGTGCCGATCACGCGATATCGCGTGCTTGCTACTAACAATTTTGTATGCGCTCTAAATCTATGGCCATATGGGATTGACCATCAATCTGTGTTTGGCACTCAACGTGTTAATATATAGTATGAGGCAGAGGGTAGACAGTTCTCACCCTCCATAAAAAAGGCAAGATCCTCATACCAAAGGAGTATTGTTTGTCACCTACTGCCTGACAGTTATTGTCAGATTTCGGACCTTAATTGTGTCATCATCATCATTTCAGCCGAAAGACGTCCACTGCTGGACATAGTCCTCCCCCAAGAACCGCCACTTCGACCAGTTCTGTGCTTCTCGCATCCAGTTTATTTAATTTATTCAACAAAATGTACATCATTCTGAAGGATATTACTAATCTATTGATCTATGTTCGAAAAATGTGTTTGCTCAGCAACGTAAATAATGCAATGAATGTTGTTGAAGTCGTTTGAAGTCGGTGTGTTGTCAAAATGAAAGTTGTTCCTACTGTGTTATGCAATTACCCTGCTGATATGATTATGACGTGGACGTGTGACGTCAGATATGATGTTCACATGTGGCTTTGTAGATACTACCACAAAAGAATGCTGAATGGCTCGAGTTACGGAGATACCAATTCGGCGCCGAGCTGGTGTGTGTGTGTGTGTGTGTGTGTGTGTGTGTGTGTGTGTGTGTGTGTGTGTGTGTGTGTGTATGTGTATGTGTGTGTGTGTTGACGTTAAAGCAACTATTTTCTTGGTTTAATTTAAAACAAACTCACCCAGCAGGATGATCACTCCAAGAGACGTATCTTTCAATTATGTTGAGGTCGCCGTCGCATAATAATCTCTGTCTAGCATACCTATTGAAATATTAGTTTATATTTAGTCATAAATAAATATCTAAATATCTTAGGACAACCAACACACCGTTATCTGATCCCAAACTAGGCAGAGCCTGTACTATGGAAACCAGACAACTGATAAACATACTTATATATTTCTAAATACATACATATTATAGACTAGCTGACCCGTGCCCACTTCGTTGGGCGGTAAACATTTTAACTTGTGATGAAATTATGAGTGTGGTTTGGTTAGTACTGACACGTAACCCTACCCAACTGTCACCCACCGATCATAGGTTAACCCACCTTAACCCTAATATAACTTATCCCCACAAACCGTTATAACCCTTATAAACCTAGGGGGTGGTTTCTACCCCTAAAAAGTGGATTCCGGAAAAATAAAAAATCGATGTGCAAAGTTTCATTCTGATCGGTGGGTGACAGTTGGGTAGGGTTACTTGTGAGTTCTATGATTTATTTCCTGACTGCCAAAAGGCGGGTTTTGTTTTTATTGCATATGTATGTATGTATGTAAATATTTGCATGCCACTTTGGCTATATAACCGGGTTTCAAATGAGTGAATGAAATGATTATGATTAAATAAATTATGTTAAATTTAATTATTCAAAACATTTCTGTATACTATATTAGATGTACCTAATGCTATTATTTGGTATCAAAATATATTGTCTTTCAGGAGTTCCAACCCGAGATAAGCCAACATATAACTGTCCATGGGAAAAACACTGATTTCTCAGGTCAATGCCCACCAGAGAGAATGTTTGACCCTAGGACTTATTTATAGTGAGCGCAAAAGAGATTTTGACGGGATACTGTAGCCTTTTAAACGGTATGGGTAAATCCGTCGGAATCATGGGTATCCGCGAAATATAAGCCAGTTGTCCCACTGCTGGCCCTGTGAGAATGGTCGCCACGATTATATTCTCCCGCAACTCTTTTATAAGCAGCCTTGTGCCATTACACATGTTGGGGGGGCTCAAGTTTCTTAATAGCATGATAGGAATGCCAACTTTTAACATAAGGTCATTAGGAGGTAAGCCAGAAGGGCTCAAAGAATTTAAAAATTCTTGAGGATGGTGCACTGTATCCTCAATATTACACACCGTGTCAATGGACTTATAGTGTTTGACTTGACCGGGAATTTTCTCTAAAATCTGTTTATTTATCTCATTCACTGTACCGTTTCTAGGAGACACTATTGCCCTGGAACAAAGCCAATAATAATCTCTTTCCAATAAATTTTCAAGACCGGGATAAATAGCGTCTATCAGATGTACTAACCTATGTAATATGTGACCTAATCTATCGTCAAGGTTAATGTCATCGCTAGTACTGTTGGTGCTAGGACAATTAATTAATAATAAATTTAATTGTCCTAGCACCAACAGTAATAATTTTTCTTTCTCCAAGATTTAGTAGTTGATGCGGAAAGTCGTTATCGTAGTTATCGCTTAAATAAGCTCTCATGTTTGTTCGTAAATTGAGAGTTTCAACGAAACTCCATAAGTAAGATGATTTTAAGCATGCCCTGATAACATCGGCGCGTGTTCCTTTTGTTAATACAGGCAGTGTTTGCCGAAAATCACCCGCAAAAACAAAAGTAACACCACCCATAACAGCATCTGAGTTTCTGAGGTCTTTAAGCGTTCGGTTTACTGCTTCAACATGAGCTCTATGACTCATGGTACATTCGTCCCAAATTAAAGATGTCTCTTGTAACAGTTTCCCGAGCTGTCCATTTTTACGTATGGAGCATACTGAGTATTGTTCCAATGATACTGTCAGTGGTAGCTTAAAGGTGGAGTGTGCTGTTTTCCCATCATCTAATAGAGTTGCGGCAATCCCTAAAGAGGCAACAGCTAGCCCATTTTTCTCGGATTGTCTGACTTTTGCCAATACCAAATTTGCGAGGAATGTTTCCCAGTGCCTCCTGGGGCATCTAGAAAAAAACATTTTACCCCTGTTATTTATAATACTGTCATCTATGGCAATAGCATCAAAAGCTGGTCATCTATGGGTAAATGGATAAAACGTCCGTACATAGCATGTTCTAATGCGGTTCGTGAATGGACGGCGGCATTTTGCGATTTAGTCATTTTATATTATCTTCGAAACTATTTAACCAATTAACATACTGTTGTGGGCAAATCGTATCTCTATGATGTTCTTGTGATCATAATAATATTTTTTTCGATACTGTTTAATATTTAGTTGTTTAAAAAATCGTCCAAAGGTAAGTACGTCGAAAAATACTTTTTTTTAACACATAAAAGCTACTATATCTGCTAAAATATAAAAGATAGAAATATGGTGTCCCGGACTCTTTTGTAGAACCATTCAAAGCGGACCAGGTTGCCATACATTGTTTTGAATTATATACAGCTGTTAAGGCAGCGCATGCAAATAACTCTTGTAAGAGCAATTTTTTTCCGCCTGGCTAGACAAAAATTGAGATAGTTCGGCTAATATCCATGATATCTTTATAATTTATAGCCTATAGCACTCACGAATAATGTAGCTTTCTACCAGTGAAATAATTTTTAAAATTGGTTCATTACTTCCGGAGATTACCCCCTACATACAAACTTACAAACATACAAACTTACAAACAAATGTTACCTCTTTATAATATTAGTATAGATAAATTACACCCAGACACAGAACAAATGATCGTGCTCATCACACAAAGATTTGTCCTGGGTGGGAATCGAACACACGACCTCAGTCTTAGCAGTCAGGGTCACTAACCACTAGACTAACAGGCCAGTCTAATTACTAAAGTCATGAATTACTTCAATCAATGAACTCGTAGAATATAATCTTAAGAACGGCTAAAGTTTAAAAAAGTTACAAAAATTAAGAAAAGTGCGAGTTGGACATATTCACATATTCGCATATTTCGCGTTTTTGTATCTTTTTGGTCTTTCTGTGCGTCATGTTTGCCGCAAATAAACAAATGTATTTTCTTTTTTTTTTCTTTCTTCTTTCATATTAAGGCTCCTCAACCATAAGGAGACTAAGCCTTGAAGGTTTTTTTAGAAGCCTTTTTTTCTAGGTGGAACATCAACCATTTACAAACCTACCTCCTAAATAAGACCTCACCTAAGGTAGCTACGCGATGCGGAAAGAGTGTGGTGAAATACCATGAGGATCTTGCTGCAGCCATTCCCTAGCCTTGCCCTTTTCTAGCTTTTCCTTACTCATGAGCCTTGTTGCAGTTTTCAATCATTCGCCCACTAACGAACTTTAACACTCCTCCCGCAGCGTTTAGCTACTCAAAAGTAACGTGTTAAGTATTCAAATAACCAATGAGTAGTCACAACCTCACAGCAGTATTTCAATGGCGGTCCGTACACAACACAATCAATCAATCACAAACTAGTTAATAACGCATGAATATTTAGGCTGCTTACCCCTAAAACTATTATAGCTTACTTTATTTTTTATACCAAGATTGCGGCCACAGTTTAAGGTTTACAGTTCAATTTTGAGCTAGAATGGTTCTAGGTATATGTAGGTAAAGACGGACTAACAGGAGATAATAAGGGGACTATAGGCACCATTTGAGCAGTGGTGGTCCAGTGCAACTTACGAGATGTAGGTTCGAACCCAGACGGGCACATTACTTTGTGTAAATTATTTTATCACCACTCACTGCTCTCAAAACGGTAAACAGATAATTCGAAAACATGTAACATCTACCAAAACACACTAGGTCTATGTGGTAGATAAAGGCCTATTTCCTCTCCCTGAGAGAAGGCTTGTATCCCAACAGTGGAAATATTTTAGGTTGATTATGCTACCTTTTGTGTACAGAACCATAAAAGTAAGTAGTATTAATATGCTGCCTAGTTCGGCTACAGATGACTACACCACTTAATCTGACCTAAATTAACCTGTTAACAACTTTTTACAAAAAAAAAAAAAACCGACTTCCTTAAAAAAAAAACACTACATAGTCAAAAATAACTTTAATTTCGAAAGTCGGTGTCTTAGGCTCTGTATTTAAGGTTTTTGCCACCGACTTCCAAAATTAAAGTTATTTTTGACTTTGTAGTGTTTTTTTTTAAGGAAGTCGGTTGTTTTTTTTTTTGTAAAAAGTTTTTATTTTTTAACTTTTTAGTTGTGGTAGATACTCCGCACTAATCTAATCGCGTTATTCGTTCAGTTGTTGTCGCGCAAATAGGTAATGCAAATTTAAGACTTATATAGTTTTCACATGGACCCCATTGTTCAAATAGAACCAAATTAAAATGCGACTATCCGGGAAGTACCAGCTTTCAAATAAAAAAAGAATCATCAAAACCGGTTCACCCAGTCAAAAGTAATGAGGTAACAAACATACGGTATTCGTTCATTTGTCGCGCAAATCCTTAATGCAAATTTAAGACTTATATGGTTTTCACATGGATCCCATTGTCCGAATGGAACTAAATTAAAATGAGACCATTTGGGAAGCACCAGCTTTCAAATAAAAAAAGAATTATCAAAATCGGTTCACCCAGTCAAAAGTTATGAGGTAACAAACACAAAAAAAAAAATACAGTCGAATTGATAACCTCCTCCTTTTTTGAAGTCAGTTAAAAATATTTGGTAATTTATGTCTAAGTTTCTTTCAATAAAATTATTATTTATTTATTATATTTTTATGATAAATCCGACTCACCTGTTTTCCATAAGTTGCCAACTTGAATTTTGAGTTAAAACACAATCTATAAAGGCAGCATTACGCTGCGTGCTCGTAAACAAATAGGGCCCGGTGCATTTTGCATCATTTGACACTTTGAATAAAGAAGACACTCCGATGAGAACCTCATTGGACCCCACCCAAGTGATAAATGGTCCTCCGTGGTCATTCTGTAAACGTCAAATAAAGAAAACTAGTTATTCCAATGCACTATGAAAATATCTTTGACGATACTTAACATCTTGTCAAATTACAATAAGCCAATAGCGTAAAGCGTTTAAATAATTATCAGTTGACCTGGCTTTTTGGATCAAGTGTGCATTAAAGTTTTGTATGGGTGGCTGATTATTTTTTCGCGATTATAATGTTGGTGCCAAAGAGAAGGTTGTTCAGTTTGTTGGACCCTTCAATAGAACCACATATTTCATCAGGCTGACACACTGTATGAACACACTTTACATGAATTGTTACGTAACCAGTTTAATGATATTCGAAAAGTGCTGATTCTCAACCTTATTTACATTTGGACCTTTAGTTTTGATTTTGAAGATGGCAAAATCGAAAATTGTTCCGTATGGTGCCGGGCATAAAGAATAGCACCATCCCATGCTTCCCTTGCGTATCGTCTCATTCTTACTAGAGAATGAGCAATAGTGTTCTCTATGCATTTTACCATCAAACTGAGATCGTAGAACCCCCTAAATTGGGGAAGTTCACTGCTGGACATACCAGCAGTGGACCTTTTTTGGCTGCAATGATGATGAAGAGCAAGGTTTTCTACCTACCTGACAAATTCCACTCGTCGACGACTTTCGCGATCTGCTTGTCTGGTTGAAAAGAGTTCCGTTTTTGATCTCAACCACAGTATCATTAGACATCTCGTTTGATCCTGCACCTCTCCGTACTATGTTCTCGTTACACTTAAAAATAACGTAGACATGTATTAGTTGTCTTACAAATTAACCTGTTATTTAGCAAATTATATTTGGGTTTCTGCCAAACACGAAATTTGGGACCATTAGTAAAAATAATACTAACTCTGTATCCTAACCGAAGCGATCACTCCCGCGGATACGCGACAGTCGTGTTTATAATTCACTCATTCGTTCGCAAAGCTGAAAGTCTCGCTCTCGAACGGTCGGGTTCGCTGTACCAAATTAACGCGTCGCGTCTGTCACGTATTCGCGCGACGACCGCTTGTATTAGAACCTGTCCTTACACGTACACTCTCTTGGCTCCCAACTCCTGGTCCTGAACATTTAAGTATTTTAGGTGTTGTTGGTGGTGATATGATAACTTTCCCTTCTTCATTTAGCTGACCGTCCTCTATAGAACATATCATAAATCTGTCTATCATCGCATTCATTAAGGGGTATTTTTTGTAATGTAATTTACACTTGTTCTTTTCCATTATCTTGATTGGTGCATATCGTAACATTTTTTGGTTGTAATTTCGAGAATCATGAGGCTGAAAAAATTATTGAAATATATAAGTTATAAATGTCATATGAGTGTTTTCTGCAAATTCTGTACTTCACTATTAAAACGGAACGTCGAGAAATGTGTTTCGAATGGTTAGCCATGTACATATGTGTTGATGGCCTCAGGATGACATTATGACTCTGACATTATGGCTCGAGGTGTCTGGACGCATCATTATTTGCGTCGAAAGTCATCATAACTCAACATCAACTCTCCTTGAAGTCAAGCATTGAAGAAATTATAAATATCTTCTGCCCACTAGTTGATCCGCATGAAATTTCTTATTCCAACATAACATTTTTGAAATCAGATCAATAAATAGTTCCGAAGACTACCTGTACGAACTCACAAATACCTCTTAATAATATTAATCATTAAGTACAAACAACTATTACCTGTCGCCAATTGCTCGTGTGTCCCCAACCCAATGCAATGCCATCGGTACCAGGTTCTTCAAATCTTGGTTCGTAGTTAATAGGAATCACAGTTGGTATGTAGGAGCACAAAACTTTATAAGATATATCGTTAAAATCATACGCCGATTCAACCTTGGCCAAAGCTATGTCTATACGTGTCAGCTCCGACTTGTTGTCATATTTTATTTCGGCAGCTAAAATAAAATAATGAATTTGAAATTAAGGTTTTTTCATAGGGTTCCCTCTATCTGGCAGAAACTTGATGCTCCGAATTTTATATGGCATAACACACTTGGCATAATCTTATTTAAACGAATATTTGTAAGGCATAAAAAATGTTTAGCATAATCATTGTTTGGCCGAACGTTTATATGCTCGACTTTACGCTGGCATACTTTTAAGATGGCAGAATTTTATTTCGCATAATTACCTTTGGCAGACTTAAAATTCCGCATAATTTCGTTTAGCATAAAATTTATTTAGAGCAATGATTATTTGGCATAATTTCACTTTGCATACTATGAAGATGGCAGAATTTCATTTAGAATAATTTTGTTAGGCCTATTTTCATTTCTATTAAATTGCATTTTAACCTTAAATGAAATGAAATAGTGTCTCAAAAAGTCAGTATATGTTGTGCTACAAAAATGATTGACAGAAACGAATCGCTGCAGAACCGACTCCACGTAGTCTTGTCTGCCCTACCCCTAGAGTGTAATTTAAGCCCGCGTAGGCGCGGAGTGGCGAGGCGGCCCGCGAGCTGAGGAGCAGGTGGTTTTGACAGTCGCCGCCGCGGCTGAGGCTGGCCGGCGAAGCCGGCCAGCAAGCCGAAGCCGCGGTGGTGAGCGTAAAACCATCTGCGACGATGAGCTCGCGTGGGACCGCCGGAGCCCCGCAGCGCCGAAGCCGTGACAGAAACCATGCATGCTGCATGCTCGCTGCATGCTGTAAGCTTGCTTGCATGCTGCATTCTTGCTTGCATGCTTGCTTGCTGCATGCTTGCTTGCATGCTACATGCTCGGTTGCTTGCATGCTGTATGCTTGGTTGCTTGCATGCTGTATGCTTGCTTGCATGCTGCATGCTTTTTTGCATGCTGCATGCTTCTTCGATATGACATGTATGCCAAAAGATGATTCTAAGTTTAAAGTTTCTGAGATATGATAGGTCTGCCTTTTAATAACTATCGATATGAAATTATGCCAAGAGACGATTCTGACTGCGAACTTTCTGCGATATGATGGTTCTACTTTTTAATTATTATGGAATAAAATTTATGCCTAAAGATGATTCTGACTTATAAAATTATGCGTTGTGAATGTATGATAAATGAGTGTATGCCAAACGATTTTCTGCGAAATGAAGTTTATGCCATCCGCTGTTATGCAAAATAATATTATGACGAAAAAAATTCTGCCATAAAGGGTGGACCCTTTTTCATATGGGTAGGGCGACATTTATTTTTTTACGTATTTATTTTCTTTCCATTAGTTTTAATTTTACCGATCCTACTATACTTTTGCATGCAGACTGATATTTGCAAAATACTGGAAAGTCAGGTATCTTATAGCGAAATGTTTATATCTCTTTGGCACATCAATCAGCTTTAACGTGAAAGCCCCAGTGTTACCCTCGAAATAAAATAAAAATACAGATCCACCGATAGCGTTCTTTGAATATACACTAGCAACGTGCGAAAACAAAACATCGAGATTTCTTTGCTATTTATGTATTATACATTTATACTTTCCGGAAAAACCTCTAAATGCGGGTGAAAAGCCCATCAACTCCATTTCATAATTTAGAACTACATACAACATGGTCACAAAATACAAGCAAATTGTTAATCAGATATCACTAAATTGTTTTTTTTTTTTTTTGAAATGAAAACTTCTTTAGCGACGTTGTGCACTTTTTTTGTAATGGGTAAAAAATGTTAAACTCGCGTCAGGATACGTGACCTGATCGAAAATTCGTAAGACGGACGGAGAGTATTCGAATCAAAACTGTTCGTTTCTTACTTCAGCTATCATAAACCGATCGCATCAGTTTTAGAGATTGGCAATTATGGTTCTGGTAATAATGATGGTGAAAAAGTCGTTGAAATTATGGATTGAAGTTGATTTTTCTGAGAGATAAACTTTTTAATGTAATATAAATTGTCATGTTTATGTACGATAGCGCAATAAATAAATATTGTATTCTACCACATAAATGATAGTACTTTTATACTGATAATGAAAGCAATTCGTGCAAAATTATTCTCTAACCATTCCAAAATATCAAAAATGCACAACATTAATATTCAAGTTTTCACTTCTGCGGGCACTCCCGGAGTGCAACCCGTCGTTTTTTTTTTTTGCTTCGAGTACTTTATTGCATTATACATATATGAAATATAACATCTACCGTTGGGCCAACGTAGGTTCAATACTAACTGCAGTAACTGCCTACGATGAGAGCTACAGATCGAATATAACCAGGTTATGGCCTAATTTGTAAAATATGAATGTCACCGAGATGAAGTTCCAACAAAACGGCACCACGTGCCACACCGCACACGAAACAATGGATCTTCTGCACGACAGAGTGGACGTTACGGTTATCTCGTATTTCAGCGACGTCAACTTTTATCTTTAAGTAGGTACTACATACCTTATTTACTCAAATAAATTAGTATATACATTTTAGGTGCAAAAGACGAATGAGAAAAGTAACACATTACCGTTTTACCCTATATAACTTTGTGTACACGCGGAACTGGTCCTTTACTTACCTTCTGGAAAGCAAAAGTAAACCACTTTCTTTTTCTTTTCTTTTGTACATTGATTTTTTTCAATATCTGCATCCGAAACGTATGTATCGTATCCTGCTATAACGTACATGTACTCAACATCATCAACACAGGCTTGTGCCGTGATGATGAACCAACTAGTTAACAAGGCGCCACCACACAACCATTCGTCATATGGTTTGTCTGATTTTGGTGATTTAACCAAGTACACCTGTAATGAAGTGTAGCTTATTTATATGATAGTCAGTCACAGTTATCAGTGCACAAGTATAAATCAACCTATATAGGTCCTATTGCTTAGACAGGCCTTCTCTTTGCGAGAAGGAGTGAGCTGAAATTCAAATGCCAGTTTCCTTACGTAGTGTTCCTTCACCGTTATGAAATAAATCACTCAAAGTAACGTGCCAGCTTGGGTTCGAACCCAAAATCTGTAAGTCGGGGCTGTTATCACCGAGCCACTAAGACTCGTCACACCATGCCACACACCACATGTGTTATATCATAATCAGTTCATATGGTAGAGCAATTTTGCCTGAAGCGGGGTTGGGCGCGGCCTTGCTTTCAGCTTGCATAAGACGAATGTGCCCGTCCTGTCGAGTACATTTAACTTAATATTTATTGGATTCTTACCATGTAACTTTTCTCAGAATACACCCGATCACCACCTTGAATTCTTCTTACGCAATCAGACACTAGAATGAATATATGAGGCATATTTCAATGGTCAATGTATTTTTTCTACGTCGTAGAATTTAAATTGAGTACCCAGAATTTGGCTGCAAGTTTGGTGGTTTCAGTAGCGGTTATTAGCTTCTGCAACATGCAGACATCAAGGACACGCGGGGTTCGATTTTGATTGTCGCGTCGTTTGTGGAACAATACCATATATACACTCTAGGGGGAAATCGCCAGACGCCCCGATCGTGGGAAGTCCGCCCGCGCCTAAGGTGGCCGGGAGTCCGCTATAGCGGACTCCCGGCCACCTTAGGCGCGGGCTTGCGAACGACGAGCAATGGGTAGCTCGCCGCCCGATAAGACAGCGCGTTGTGTTCCACGCGCGCCTAAAAGAGATGTTAGCAGTATTGAAGGGGTCCGCTAGGGCAGATGCCTGGCAGGATCGCAGATTTGTTCCAAAGAGTTACCGTGGCCCTAGCACAGGCATCTGAAGGAACACGGGTGGTTTTTAGTCAATAAAGGTCTGAAACGCCTTCCCGCTCCACCCAGAGCAAGAGAGAGCGGGGGGAGTCGCCAATTACTGAAACTAGCATGTCGGATAAATAGAATTCAGAACTAGTTTTTTTTTTTGTGAAAACATGATAATGCTGGAAATCTCAGTAAGATTCTTACTCACCGTAAAAAGTAGTAAATAAAAACAAAAGCTGTAACTTTATCGCGTCCATTGTAAAATCGTTGCAAAAACAAATAATTGTACTTCGATGGAATGTAACGCAATCACGTTACAGTCCATCGAAGTACAATTACTTGCTTACAATATCGTTGAATTTTATTTGAATGGTTATTTTAATTGTTTTCATTTTTTCAATAATCAAATGTTGTGGTTTTATGACGTACAAAAGACCGTGAGTTGTATTCTGCAAAAAGAAGTGAGGTGACATTGCACTGGTACTGGTATTTGACACATTGACAGTTTACGCGTACCTCAACTTCACTTTAAATGTTTACGTTAAATTTTTTGCGGAATAGAGCGGCTGGATTAGACTCAGACAGACCAGGGAAGCCTGATATAAAAGGGAGGATCCCTACTACTCAGCAATGGGTGGAACTCTGCTGCAAATATTGTGATGAATATGATGAATATAGAATTAACTCTCTTGTCTCTTGCTCTCTTCTTTTAGGACGTCATAGACGTGCATTAGTTTAGACATTTTGGTTTAACGAAAATGATAAGTTGGCTGGCTATTGTCATTTCTAAAGAAACCTCTGTTTTTGTACGAAAACTTAGCATGCCACTTGCGCTTACCGCGTAGAACGTAGCGTGGAAATACTTATTAATTCTCTTCATTTCTGTGTCAATGTATTGCATAATTTTTTTGTGCCTTGATTTTTATTTATTCTCATAATTCTGAGTGACATTACGTCGCATCCACATTATAAACCCTGAAGATGCAGGTAATGTATTGAAAGCTGCATTAGGGAACCACAGGTAGCACTTCCCACCTGACAAGATCGGAAGATTATTCCTTTACCATGGAGGAGTGGAACCTACACCATATAAGGGCCACATTATTGTTTTCCGACATACACGCGAACCAAATCGCGGGCAGAGCTAGTACCTTAATGACAATGGACTTTACTAAGGATTCTTTACGGAAACATTATAATTGTTATACCGTAAGTAATAAAAAATATGTGATCGCCCATTGGTCGAAATTCGACCGTACTTCATTTTAATAGAAATACATTAATAAATGAAAAAAAAATATATAATAATAAATATAAAAAAATAATATAGTTATATTTGACATTCAGTAACACTATAGACAAATTGTTGACGCTGTACTACTGTGGAGAGGGTTCGCTGGCGGAATGGTGATGGCCAGGACCAGGACGTAGGTGTAATGAGTAAAGAATACTTCTTCAGGACTCTTTACTTTATTTTCTTAATACTTCTTAATTACTGGATATGAAATGAATTATCACAGAAATTTGCTCTGTTTTTATAGAATTTTCCCTATTATTTTTAATTAATTATGACAGTTCAAAATGTCATAATTATAACCAGCCTGTACAATCTATGACCAGCTTGTACAATCGTGAGGCATACAACCTCTACAGTTTGCACACGACACTAAGTTTTGTATGGGAAAGTTACTAATGCCATACTTGACACTCCCCATAAAACCACAAAAATATTTCTTATAAATCTAAACTAAATTCCTATCTAGCGACGATAGGAATTTAGTTTAGATTTATAAGAAATATCTTATACAAATAATATTAAAGACAAATATTCTCGATATAATCATAGATTTTAAAAATGAAATAGGTTATATATCTATAAAATTAATTTATTACCTATGGTTATACTTGACATTCAGTAAGACTATAGACACAAAATATTAAAGACAGATATTCTCTACGCATGTGTGTATTGAATACACGGTAATGAATAGTAGTGTGTGTAACGTGTTATTTATTGAAAATAATGTATTTTTACGCATAATTCAAAAAAATATTAGCATTCGTCACTTCTTCTCTGTATATACTATAAGTGTGTGAAATTTCATACTCCTCCGTCCGCCCAATTTTCGTAAAAAGGGATCCAAAGTTTTCGCTTCACGTATTAATATATAGATAATAAACAATTGCCTAAGTAAAGAACAAGTTTCTCGTTTAAAAAATATCAGACAAAATTAGAATGCAGGGAACACATTCATCAGAATGATACTTAACGTTTACAGACGTTCCTCCTTTCTCCCGTGGCTGATCTACATCTCATTCTCGCTTTCCCACAGTCCAGCATACATTCTAACCCTACAATATACATTCATACACTCCAACATATACTCATTCAGGACATTACAAATAACTAGTTTCGTATGACCCATTAGTTCTCCGCTTTCATTTTGTCTTTTTTACTATTTATTATTATTTTTAACTTTCACTTTCAACACATTGTTGTCTTATCTTCTTGGTTGCTTTAATGAAGTTCTCACATGATCATCTTTAAACCCTTTACTATATTACTGTTTTGCTATGGGGTCCCTGGTGACCTGTAAAATAGCATTTTTTTTTTAAACTTCTCAGTTTCTTACAGTGGTGAAATATAACATTAGCCAAAAACCCATTTTTTAAGGAAACCAATATTGTAAAGAGTTGAAAAATATCTCACGGGAACATACTACCGAGTACCCAATGTGTTAATCCAGGTTATAAACCAGCTAATATGTATAAATAAATGTATATTGTCAATTATAAACAAAAATGCGAACAAAAAAAAACAGACTTATTTAATTTGAACATATGAGAACATTGGCAACTAAAAGAAAAAAAAATGATTTCGTCCTCTTTCTAAAATAAAGTTAGTCAGTTTAGTTCGAGAGGACGCTGCGGTCGAATTCCGATGGTTTCATTTTCAAGTTTTATGATCCCTTCTAATTTTTTGTAATGTCCTTTCTTCGGATTGAATCTATTAACTCTGAACTTGTGTTCACTAACAAAGACTTCATTTTCAGCAGCCCTAAAATAAAAATAATAAAAAATCTTGTAGTCGTTGAGTTGACTCTTAGTTAAGATTGGTTAAGGGCGAATTGAGGGATTTGAAAAATTATTGCGTTCGTTCGATCTCTTGCGGCATCGTTATTACTTAACCTTCAGATATGCAACTAAGATGCATGTAAGATAAGAATTCATTCTATAAATTGTATACTAAATACGATTACATGTAAAGTATCCTCATTTTTTTTTTAAATAACCCTTAGCATAAAACGACACGGAATGTCATTAGTATTTTATTATAACAAAATCATATGTTTTCTGTATCGTATATATTTTACATTTTTAAAACGTGTATTTGTTGTAATAAAACGACAAATCACTATTTTTTTTCTCAAATCAATTATTCAACTGTCAAGCACTGAATTGTGTGAGGGCAAAATAAAACTGAGTTTGTTTAATTATGAGGTGAGAATCATACATACGGCCCACCAACAGTTAGTAAAATTTTCATCACGTACAAAACAAAAAAAAAAACAATTTATTTGCTCCAGGTTGAGGCGGGACAAACAAGCGCGACTCGATGGCGCGGCGCAATTCTCGTCGAACAATTTTTATGAGAACTTCACAGAAATTGTTTTACAAATTCGCGTCGCGCCTGTTTGAAGAAGCCTTTAAGACACATACATAATATACATAGATTTATTTAGTCAAGAAATGACCGCTAAAAAATGTAGGATTTAAATCGTTAGGTTTGCCCTCACCGTAATTAAATCACGTGGAAATGTGTCCATACTGATCACAAATCACAGATCTCGCAGGGAATGATACCTACATACATATAATTTTCATTATGCGTGAGTGAGACAATAATATGCAAATATCAATGAGAAAGAAACAATGATCTTTTGGTATGGTCCGGCAAATCTCATTGTCATTATCTGTCTTTTCCCAACTACGTTGTGTTCGGCTTTCAGACAAATAGTTACAGCTACTACCAATATTTTAACTAGAGCCACTGCCTATCTAACCCCACAACCCAGGCACCATCAAACGGGGTGAATAGGTATACAGGGGTGAATCGGGACGAAACTTTAAAACTGTTTTTAACGTTGAAATAACATCGTTTGTTGCCAACAAGGACACTTAATCGTTAATTATAATACACTAAACACATAAAAATACTTTTTGGCAACCAACTATGTTATTTCGACGATAAAAACAGTTTCAAAAGTTTGATCCCATTTCATCCCTATATGCCCGATACCCCTTGATAAGACTAACAGTCAGACTTTCGGGCTTTTCGACAGGTAGAGCGAATCTAACGATTTAAATCTTTAATGCATAATACCAGAGGGTTAATAGGTTTGTTGTAACCATAGAGATAAGGCTTTTTTTTTGTGGATGGGAAATCATCAAATGACTTCTCCCGCTCTGGGTGGAGCGGGAGGGTGTGTTAGACTTTTGCTGACTAAAACCCACCCGTGTTCCTTCAGTTACCCATATGCCGGGGTCACGGTATCTCGCTTGAACAATCTCGCGACCCCGGCAGGCACCGGTCCTAGTAGACCCCTTCACTGCTGCTGACATCTCTTTGAGGCGCGCGTGGAACACTACGCGCCATCGACCCGAGCCTGGTCCTTACCGGGCCGCGAGCTACCCATTGCTCGCCACCCGCAAGCTCGCGCCTACGGTGGCCGGGAGTCCGTATAGATAAGGCTTAGTTGCTTAGTAGTAGTCTACCATTTACTTACCCATCAGGATGATCTTTCCAAGATATGTGTCTCTCAAGTGTATCGTAGCCTCGTTGGATCGCTGGATAGTCGCATATGGCCCGGCTGTTGTATTGAACTATTAGTATGTATCCAGTCTGTTCATAAATTAACCCCTATTAATGAACTCGTAGTGCAGAATCTTGTAACTCTAAAACTGTATGACTCAATTGGAACTCTGTGCCGGAAACCGAGAAATCCAGCACTCAGAAGGCGAGTGGGTATGTTACAGACACATCACTTTGCATTAGCATAATCAGCCTATTATGTTCCCCCTACTGGGACACGGGCCTCCTCTCGGTAAGATAAGTAGGTCGTGTTCCACCACAAAGACCCGAACCGAACCGACCACGAAAACCCGCACAGGGCGGGTTGGTAGACGTCACATGTATTCAAATTTTTAGTTTTAGACATATAGATTTCTTCACGATGTTTTCTTCACCGTTTTGAGAGCAATGGTGATGAAATAATTCTGGGTTCGAACCTACGACCTACAACTCGTGAGTCGCAGTTGTTACCACTAGGTCAGCATAGCTCGGCCGTTACCACCAGGCCAATTTCACATTATTATATTCATTTTATGCTATTTTCCGACAACCGCGGACGGATTAGTCTGAACAACCGAGAGAGACCTACTATCTCTAACATCTAGCATATCTTTACGCCTCCCTCACCCTCTCCCTCTTGTTACGCTTTCACGCTGAAGCGGCTGAAATATGGATGAAATCTGGTACATGAGCAGACTATAATCTGGAGAAGGACCTATACTGTCATTCTGAATTGCGGACGACTCATCACGGGTAGCAGGTATCTATATATATATAAAAATGAATCCCTATTTCCCTTAGTCACGCCATCACGCTTGAACAGCTGGACCGATTTCACTTTTTTTTTGTTGTTGTGTTTGTTATTGTCAGGAGAAGGTTTTTATGAAAGAAAAAAATAAAAAAATTGCGCGGAAAATTAGAAAATTTAAGAACACTTATTTAAGAATACAGAGTCACCTAACATGGGTGCTTGATAGCTAGAAAACGCTTCATGTCTTCAAAGTACCAGGTTGGCATAACTTAGTAGGAGCTCAACTAACATGGGCTTTATGTATTCGAAGTACCAGGTTGGCATAACTTGGTCTAACATGGGTATATGGTACTTGGTGCTCTTTGCTTTGTGTTGGTGGGATCTGATAAGTTAACACAACATTTATTGATTCTGAGGCGGTACGAAGTTCGCTGGGTCAGCTAGGTACCAGGTTGGCATAACTTGGTAGGAGCTCACCTAACATAGGTGGGTGGTAGCTTGAAAACGCTTTATGCCTTCAAAGTACCAGTTTGTCATAACTTGGTCCAACATGGGTATATGGTACTTGGTGCTCTTTGCTTTGTGTTGGTGGGATCTAATAAGTTAACACAACATTAATTGATTCTGAGGCGGTACGAAGTTCGCTGGTTCAGCTAGAAGTGAATATAAATAAATATGTCTCACCTTATTTTCTTACTTGAATCACGTAGTATACAATCGAGAAAGGCACCATTACACATCGTGCTCGTATATAAATAGGGTCCCATGCATTTTGAATCATTGGTTACGCTGAATAATGAAGCAACCCCGATGAGAACCTCTCTGGCACCCATCCAAGTGACAAGTGGTCCTCCGTGGTCATTCTAAAGACGTTAAAATGCGTTAATTTCAACGCTCTGTGAAATTTGCCTATGAATTCCAAAGATTTAACATGGTTTGCTTACAAAATGTACTTACAGATTTATACAAAAAAAATATATTTTATAAGCAAACTGAGCGATGACACAGTGACTCTTGCTGCTGTGGTGAGCGGTCGAGTGGATCAAAAGCTTTTTTTCTAGAAATCGTCTAATTTAAAACTGCACGCCCTGCCACTAAAATTTATATTATTTTGAAATGTGTATGCAACAGGCAGTGTATTTTTTTTAAATCACGGACTGCATTTTCAATTGCCAGTATTGGGCCAACCGTTAAAATCCAACAGAGTGTATTCCAGCGCCTCAAAAACATACATGTTATGTGGCATTCCACGCATAAAGATACCAGATGTCGGCATTTAATTTCTGAGTTATTTGCGTTTTTGTAAAATCGGATGAAAATATGGCATTTTGTGATTCTTACTGATTATTGTTCTACAACTTCGCTACAATTTGATACAATTAACATCTACAGACAACATTTCTTAGAAGTACATTTTTTTAAAAGGAAATGTTTAGTAAAACGGTACCAGATATCGGTAGGTCTTATAAAATGTCGATATTTTCATAAATATTATGTTGTTAGTGACACATTGAGGCATATAATGTGTTGGGATCTATGTGGAAAAATCTATGTAACAAACGAGTAGAACACTGTTTTTTTGTAACCTTAACTTTCAAACTCCATTTTCTCGAAACTAGTTTTTTCAGAATTTGAACTTTGGATGTCTGTTACAAAAAAAGTATTAGGTTTTTTTTTGTAATCAACATAATAAAGGGACTCTTCTAGATTTTACATCGACTGGTACCTGTATGCGCGGCACGCCACATATTTTAACTCTCTATGCTGAATAGTGCATTGAAAATCTAGCCGTAAGTACGGCGGCGGTGAGGAGTTATCAATAGAATTTTGACACTTGGCAAATCCGAAAGAAGACGAACCATAGCACATCATAAGAATTATCAGCAAAGAATGGTAGCTTTGCTAGGACCTAGGCCTCCTATCTCCTATCTGTGTGTCAGGAGGTGGCCTGTTATCCAGCACGTGGTGTGAGTTGATGGATATCACATGTCTTCAAACTTTTGGCTCGGCTCGGAGATTATTGTAGCATGACCACAGTGTTTTCTATTGGCCAAAATGTTCTAACCTACCTGACAAATTCCAGTCCTTCGTGATCTATATGTCTGGTTCAAAATTCTTGTTTTGTTTTTCGTTTCAATATTGGAATAATTCTTGTTAATATTGGAGGCATTGGCTGGGTTTGACCTCAGCATCTCTCTATAGTCTTCATACTCGTCGCACTTTAAAAGAAAAGAATGACATAAGTAACTTGGGTGAAAGAATGTTTAATTAGGAAGGGTCAGGAAATCAAACGGTTAATATAATAATTACGTATTTTATTTTAATTTGGGAGAAACTTTTTATAAATAAAACAGTAATAAAAATTTAAACTATTCGACCTTTATTAGCAATGCAAATAATAACAAATTATATTGTTGGAAATTACTATTTGCATTGTCTAGTAAAGGTTTTCAATCATCAGTGATGTTGAAAATGATGTAACCAATTCGTAATATCATTTCAACATGTACCTGTCAATGTGTAATATCGAAACAAGAAAAAAAATATTTCATTGTCTTTTAACACTATCCATTGTATAATATGGCACTAGACAAAATTGACTTAGGAAATCGAAATCGTCAAAACAGATTATATTTCTCCTTGAACGAAAAAACATTTTTTTCACTTGAACTAGTGACTAGTGAGTTTCTGGTTGAAAAAGGATGATGCCACGAAATGTATGAAACCTGCACCAATAGAAATAAATGAAATATCATTGGAAAGGTACTAAAATTCAGTACAAGAATTGTAATAATCCCTGTCTTGTTTCCTTGTCGAGTCTGAGTAATATATGGTGGAAGTTAAGACAGGGTAGTCAGCAGACCTAGAGAAAAAACATAAGCGTTAACGCCAGACGCTAACGCTAATAAGATGGCAATGACATTACCTGCGGGAAGGACACGTAATGTCACGCGGAAAGCTACCTTATCAGAAAACATTCTCAGGCGTCTGTCCATAATCATCTTCTATATATATATATATACTTATAATAAAACTGTAGAGAGGTCAATTCTGTACATTGAAAATATATATACTTATAATAAAACTGTAGAGAGGTCAATTCTGTACATTGAAAATATATTCAAAATTAATATTGGAGGATGAATGGTGATCGATATTGATGCCAAAAATGCAATCAGTAAATTTTTTGTCTGTCTGTCTGTCTCTCCGTCTGTCTGTATGTGCACGCATGGGTCAAAAACTACTGAAGGGATTTTAACCAAACTTAGTACGATTGTAGTCCATACTCCTGGGCAGGTTATAGGCTATATAACATAACGTTAAGACACATAGGAGCCGAGCAGTGACGATAAATTTGAAGCAAGTCGGATGAAAATGCGCTTTCGAGCTAAGAAAAATAACCTGGATTAACACATAGGCTACTTTTTATCCCGGGAGTAGGTTCACGCGGGATATTTTCCGACCTCCACGCAGGCGAAGCCGCTGGCAAAAGCTAGTATTGAGTAATTGCGAACTGCATTCACAGATTTAAGAACAATGGTACAATGTACAGTTAACTATAGAAACGTTAAGTATTTTTTTTATTTTATTTATTTGCCAATCGATGAAATTACGTGTGCTCAAAGGTAATTTTGGAGGAACTGAGGTCAGAGTTTTAGAAAATTCTGAAATTGCATAAAACTTTTCCTATACCTACCTTTTTCGTAGATGATATAATAAATCCATTAATTATTAAAAGAAAGGCGTAATATTATGTATGTAATTTATTCATTAATCACCTGCTTAGCCTTCTCTCAACTATGTAAGTCATCTTCCAGTCTAGCTGGACGCAGTAGAATATTATCTAATATTTTACATGGAACGATTGCCTATGCTACCTTTACAACCTAGGCACACTTAACTCATTGGTAAGAATGGTTACCAGACTTGGGCTTCTGCTTACTCGAAATGATTGCCAATAGCCTAACCAGGGATTGACCTGCTCCACTGTTTTTAATTAGCCAACGTGTTCTATATTCATCCATTAAAATAAAATATAAATTATTCATCTTCTACAATTACATTTTTAAGCAATAAGCCCGAATCCCTGGGGTACCATATATACCAAACAATTAATATAATATGAGTACAAATACCTGTGTAATGTATAAACTATTGTTATCATTATTAATTCATAAGTAATAATAATATTTTCGAACATGTCGTGACTGGATGCTACCACGTAAGAGATCTTCACTTATCCCGTAATCACGTACATTTTCCAGTGTCAAAATGTTTTTTCACTAATAAAGTGTAATTACACAAATAATACTTTACTAAAAATTATATTTTTATTAAGTACTAGCTTATGCCAGCGGCTTCGCCCGCGTGGAGGTTGGAAATTATCCCGCGGGAACATACTACCGGGATAAAAAGTAGCCTATGTCCTTTCTCAGGCTCTAAACTATCTGTGTACCAAATTTCATTTACATCGGTTCAGTAGTTTTAGCAGGAAAGCGAGACAGACAGACAGACAGACAGACAGACCGACAGACAGACAGAGTTACTTTTGCATTTATAATATTAAAGAATGGAAGTATGGATAGTATGGAAGTATGGATCATCCGGTGAACCCCAAAACTCTTCTACTATTCAAATGAACAGGTAACCAAATCCAAGTGATAGTCGGATTTGGTCACTGTCAAGACTATCACTCACACTCTCCGCAAACGTCTTAGGCACTATATACCAGAAATGGAGAATTGAAGCCAATCCAGACAAGAGTCAAGTGGTTCTGTCCTCCAAAGTGCGCCGACTCACTCCGGGTCGTGGGGCTTTCGAGACCGGGACCGCGGTCCTAGAATCCACCTATTAATAAAATTTATATTTTTAGTAGTACTTTGGGACCACAAGTAAAATAAACAAAGCTATATCTTGGAAAAGTACGGCCAGCCAAAAAAATTAGAATTTATACAATTTTTTTTTATATAAAACGATTTAATAATTTGTTTTTTCAACAATCGTAGCCTTCTATAACAATTAAACCTAATTAAAAAAGAATAATATATATATACAACATTAATTTTTGTTTATGCGAAACCCGAAGCACGGGTCTAGTATTTTTATGTAAAGAATCTATGAAAAAAAAATTCAAAACTGTATCATTAATAATCACAAAGTTATAAGCTTGATAAGTTACCTGGTTGTCCACGCAAAAACGTATGCAGATCACCAAAAACTTTTTGACAAAAAAAAACCGACTTCCTCAAAAACACTAGAAAGTGAAAAATAACTTTAATTTCGGAAGTCGGTGTCTTAGGATCTGTATTTGAGTTTTTTGCCACCGACTTCCGAAATTAAAGTTATTTTTCACTTTCTAGTGTTTTTGAGGAAGTCGGTTTTTTTTTTGTCAAAAAGTTTTTATTTTTTACTTTTTAGTTATGGTATCTACCCGCACTAATTCCTATACCACTAATCGCCAGGTGAAATTTAATACTTTACTACTGCTGTAAATCGTTGAGGAATTCCCTTGACTGTCTGTCTATGGTCTCCATCATCAGACCTGTTATGGTACTTATAAGCCTTATGGGAGCTTTCTCATCAATAGAAATGAATTAAGTTCAAACACCAGGTAATTGCTGTAAATCGTTGAGGAGTTCCCTCGATTGTCTTTTGGCTCCATCATCAGATCAACTCCGGACCTTAATTAAATAGTTGTGATAAAATTGGCACTTTGAACCGTATAAAGTAACCCCAACAATAGGGAACTGCTGTAAATCGTTGAGGAATTCCCTCAACTGTCTATGGTCTCCATCATCAGACCTGTAATGGCACTTATAGCCCATATGGGTGCAAAGTTCTCATCAATAGAAATGAATTAAGTCCAAACACCGCGTAATTGCTGTAAGTCGTTGAAGAGTTCCCTCGACTGTCTTTCGGCTTCATCATCAGATCAACTTCAGACCTTCATTAAATAGTAGTGCTTTAAGATAATTAATGAAAGAAATAAAAAACGCACTAGTCGCCACTACGATTTTCGAAGGTTTCCTTCGACTTCTCTGGGATGCCATCATCAGATCCTAGTTTCCTTATCATGGGACCACCCTTGAGATATCTCCTTTCCAACAAAAAAAGAATCATCAAAATCGGTCCATATACGACGAAGTTATCGGTGAACACACATAAAAAAAAAAAAAAAAAAAAAAAATATATACGGTCGAATTGAGAAACCTCCTCCTTTTTTTGAAGTCGGTTAACAAACAGCTAGTGTACTTACCATCTCCGTGTAATGGACGTTTGAGTACGAGAAAGACATGATAATTTTAAAATCGAAACAAAACACTAAGGCCCGTGGCGGGCGCGCGCGCGCTCGCCATACGTGCTCATCAATCGGTGGCATTCGGACGACTGAGGGAGCCGAGGGAGGGAGTTGTTACCCGTCGTCGCCGTCTCGCTGTGCGCCCACGCGCGCTATGAACTGCCGTGACGCGCACAGATGATTGTGGATACGTATTGTCGTTCGGTGTCCTACTTGGAAGCGTAATTAAATATTTTTGGGACAAAATATAACATGGTGTAAAAATTATTGGAATCGATTCAGTTACTGATTCTGAACAAACTATATTCAGGTTTCGCATATACTTAAAATAATCTTGTATATATATTTTTTTAATAATCTTGAGTGTTTAAGTCACCTATTGTCCCCCTCATCTCCCACCGAAACGTAACAATAAACCTTTAAAAAAAATTACTTCCTTAATTAGACACGGCAGCAGCGGTCTTTATCATTACAATTACTACTGAATATCATTACTATTTTTGTAAATTAAACATAATCAATTGACTTACAAAAATGCTATCATATATCATATTTTCTTTTTTCTTCTCTTTCATATACTAGCTGACCCAGTGAAATTTGTACCGCCTCAGAGTCAATAAGTGATGTGTTGACTTATTAGGCTCCTACCAAATTATGACAACTTGGTACTTCGAAGGTATAAAGCGTTTTCTAGCTGATACATACCCATCCATGTTATATGAGCTCCTACCGCGTTATGACCACCTGGTACTTCGAAGGCATAAAGCAATTTCTATCTAATACCCCTAAGTTTGCTAAGCTCCTTCAACCATACGCAAAAGTGCAAAGACGTGGAGTGGCGGACATCAGCCCCTCCTAGGTAGAAGGGGCTGGTGTCCGCAACTCCATTACATAAGCTCCTACTAAGTTATGACAACCTGGTAATTCAAAGGCATAGCCCGTTTTGTAGCTGACACACAAAATGTATGCGAAAATTAATTATTATCTTTTCTCTCGTACTTTTTTTGGTAACTATTTTCTTGTGGTCCCAAAATACTATTTTTTAGGTGGAATCCGGGACCGCGGTCCCGGTCCGAAAAGCCCCACGACCCCTCACTCCAATCCACCCCAGTCCGATGACTATTTATGGTAAACCGAAAATAAAAACCCCTTTTGTAGTTATACGAAACACTGACATATTAGGTATAGTATAACTCCGAACGGACAAGGATTTGGAATTAGGTGGTAGTAACTTCTGTTAAGTTTAAATAGAGCTATCCAACGGTGTATTACGTGGCTTGTTAAGGAAGGTACCAAAATACGCCTTATCCTTTGGGATTGCCGATAAATCAAAAAAAAAAAACACGTATAAGTGAATAAGCATTCTTAGTACAAAAATTACTTACAGGTTCATTATCATAGCTCAACATTCGCGGTCCTGGTGCACATCCATTTAGTTTGGCTGGTGGTTTGTTAACCAAGGCAATTTTCCCATATTCATCAAGCTCACCTTTTTCTAAAGTGCATATCATATATTTCGCAATAATGTCAAGTTCCATACTCGGATTCTGTGTATAATGTTTTAAGCACTCTTGTTCGTCCATTATTCTAACAGATGCATATCGCAACATTTTTTGGTTATAATTGAATTTATCATTTGGCTGGAAACGGTTAAAAAGTTATAAAGTAAAGGATTTCTGCATATTCAAACAGTTACAAGCCCCAGGAAGGACAGGTCATGCAAAGAAGTTTTCGTTGATCTCAGTTCATAAAGAAAGACTTGAAGGTAGGGTTGCCAGGTCTTCAAACCGAAAAGCCGGACAAACCAGCCAGTTTAGCCGGACATTTGGGTAAAAGGCCGGACATCCTTAATTTGTCGTAGTATAAAAATTAAAACAAGGTTTTTATCATTTACAATAAAGTCTTCTTAAATTCGAATGAAACAATAAAATTAAATGAATCGTTCATCATTATGATTAGTTATTCAATATCCCAAAAAAATAATGAAAGCCTTACAAAAGCCTGACAGGCCGGACACTTCCTAATTTGGCCGGACACGCAACCAAAAAGCCTGACTGTGTCCGACTTTATTTGGACGCCTGGCAACGCTACTTGAAGGAGACCTTCATCTCGCACTGGGGCAGGCACAGGCTAGTAATGCATAGGCTGCACTAAAAGTATCGGGAATGGAATATTTCCACTGTTCCTGTCATATTAAAATCTTTTTAATTGAAAACTCCTTGGTTCTAAAAATCGAATACCATTTATTTATTTAAAAACAAATTCTCGGTCTTTTCACAAGGTTTTGTCAAACTTGTTTACTCGTTAAGAAAATGGAATTGACTCGAGAAAATTCAAGAGCGATGATTTATTATGACTTTCGAAGTGGTTTAACACAAAAACAGTGTGTTGACCGGATGATTTCTGCATTTGGTGATGAAGTCCCATCCAAAACCACAATTTATCGCTGGTTTGCTGAATTTCAACGTGGACGTGTCAAGCTCAGTGATAATCCCCGTCAAGGTCGTCCAAAAACTGCAGTCACCCAAGAAAACGTTGATGCTGTGCGTAAGCTGATTGAGGAAGATCGACATGTGACATACCGCGAAATTCAGGCAACTTTAGACATTGGCATGAGTTAAATACAAATAATCTTGCATGAACAATTAGGTGTAAAAAAGTTGTTTTCCCGATGGATACCGCATTCGCTGTAAAGAGCAAAAAGCGGCTCGCGTTACTTGGTGCGTCAGAACTCTCGAAAGATTCCACGCAGGGTCCTCAAATGCTGTATACAACATTGTATCAGGTGACGAATCCTGGGTATACGCGTACGAACCTGAAACAAAAAACAAGTCACGAGTTTGGGTGTTCGAAAATGAGTTAAAGCCAACAAAAATTGTTCGTTCACGAAGTGTTGCAAAAAAAATGGTGGCCACGTTTGTCTCCAAAACCGGCCATGTTGCCACTATTCCTCTTGAGGGACAAAGAACGGTTAATGCAGAATAGTATGCTAGCATTTGTTTGCCACAGGTCGTTTCTGAACTCCATAAAGAAAACCGCAACCGCCGTATCATCCTCCATCACGACAATGCGATTTCTCACACCGCGCACAGAACAAAAGAGTTTTTAGAGCAAGAAAACATAGAATTATTAGACCATCCGCCTTACAGCCGAGACCTAAGCTCTAATTATTTCTATACTTTCCCTAAAATAAAGAACAAATTGCGTGGTCAGAAATTTTCATCACCTGAAGAAGCTGTGGACGCCTACAAAACGGCCATTTTGGAGACCCCAACTTCCGAATGGAATGGTTGCTGCAATGATTGGTTCCATCGTATGAAAAAAGGTGTCAAATTTCGCGGAGAATACTTCGAAAAGCAATGAATACATTTTTAAATAGTAATGTTGTGTCACTTCCTTGATTCCCGAAATTTTCAGTGCCGCCCTCGTAAAAGCTCATAATCCCCGATGATCGTATTCACTTGCTCAAGAACGTATAGACCTATATCGACTCAAACATCAACGAATTATTTATATTAATAGCTAGTCGATAATTTTTTGATCAACCAATTAGTAATTTTCTTTTGACTTATCTGTCTCAAAATATGAATATTTCAGCAAATTATGAACACTAACGAAATTAATTTTTATAACGTAATTTAAAGTTTGTTTTATTAAAATGGACCGGTCTGTAATGGAGGCTCGAGTGTTGTCATCATTTTCAGTCTGTCATGCCAGTTCTTTCATAGTGTTGCTCACTTTTATCACTTCTGTGTAAATCTACACCAATATTATAAAGTGGTAAAGTTTGTAAGTTTGTTTGTAGGCAGTAATCTTTCTTTTCACTCTCCTGCCCTCACCCCAATTGCACGGGAGTCTTTCAGGGCTCCATGATATCCCCCAAATCCTCACGCTGTCCACCAACGACATTTCCAAGTGGAAAAAATCCCAATTGGTTCTATTTGCCTAAAACGCCGCCATTTACTATATTGTCGCTGTCAGGACTCTTTGTTCGCACTCTCCTGACGTTCGCAAACGTCTAAGACGCGGCGGAAATGGAGTGTCCAATCCAGACAAAAGTCAAGCGGTTCTCTTTTTGAAACAGTGCCGACTCGCCCCAAGCGTCTCTATTCCGATTACTATGTACGGTAAACCGATCCCTTGGGAGAAGCAAGCCAAATACTCAGGCATGATTCTTTACCACTATTTTAGTTTCAGAGAGCATTTAAAGGCGTCATTTCTTTGTACCGTGGAGGGAATTCTGTTACGACGCAGCCAAGACACAACGGGCCGACAATATTCGATATACCAACATATATTCAACAAGGATAAACACGTTCATAGCATAGACTGCACAGGGTCAAATAAGGTAACTACTTATGTTTAGATTATTACCTGTCGCCACTGATCTGTATGTCCCCAACCTAGTACAAAGCCATCCGTACCTGCCTCTTGAAATCTCGGTTCGTAGTTAATAGGTATCGAAGTTGGTATGTACGAACACAACGTTTTATACGATTGGTCTTCAAAATCATACGGCGATTCTACTTTCACCAAAGCGATGTCTATAAGTGACCATATGTCAGAAGGTTTTCCGTATTCTGTAAGCAAATATATATCTATTTTTGTGTGTGCTTATAATTTTCAAAGTTCAAAATCCCCCAAATTTCGCCAGCAATGTTTGATACCCATGCAATAGATGGTAAGCCTACTGCTATCAACTACGCACAAAACCAGATGTTTGTTTTATTTTTTAACTAGCTTTTGCCCGCGGCTTCGCCCACGTGGATGTCAGAAAATAACGCAGGTATTTTCTAAAATAAAAGATTTTTTCTAAAATAAAAATAGCCTTAGTTACTCCTTATTACATCAGCTACCTGCCAATGAAAGTCAAAATCGGTCCAGCCATTTCAGAGATTAGCCGGAACAAACAAACAGACTGACCGACAAAAGTTTAAAAAAATATTTTTTGGTGTAAGTACCGTATTTACTTTCATATGCATTAAGTGAAAAGTTGTTAATTTGGAATTACAAACAGACACTTCAGTTTTATTTATTTGTATAGATGTATAGATAATTTTTATGTCAAACTTCCACACTGAAATTGGACGCAGAATAAGAGATGTGAAATAATCGTTATTAACTTTTGAAACCTTATTAACGAAATCAGAAACAGTAGACACCAAGTACAGAATAAACATATTTTAATATTTTAGTGTAATCAACTGGTTATGTGTGCTTTACTTACGTTTCGGAACACAATAGTACACCACTTTCTTTCTTTTTTCTTTTGTACATGGATTTGTTTCAATCTCTGCATCCGGAACGTATGTATTGTATCCTGCTATAGCGTACATATACTCAACATCATTCACACAAGCTTGTGCCGTGATGATGAACCAAGTAGTGACTAAGGCTCCACCGCACAACCAATCGTCAAAAGGTTTGTTTGATTTCGGTGATTTAACCAGGTACACCTAGAAATAAAGTGTAACTTGATTATATGAGGTCAGTGCAGGCGCGGTCGTAGCCTATGATTTTGGGGGGGGGTCACCATGAGTACTGAAGAATATTTTTAGGAAGGTACATCTACTCGTTGCTCTAGTAGTCAAAAGCGCTACTGATGAGCATGAGGTCCCGGGTTTGATTCTCAGGTCGAGAAGTATTATTGGGGTTTTCAGGCAAATCATTCAGAGTCTCGACAGCATGGCTGATTTTGGGGGTCATGACCCCTAGGACCCCCCTCTCGGACCGCGCTTGGGTCAGTGACAGCTAACCGTCTCGCTAGCCATTTACAGCGTATTTAAGTTTCCCATTTGGAACATAGCATCTACTTATGTATACATATACATATGTGGAGCAAAAACTTTGTACCCGTTTTAACGAATATGACGTGGACGGCGGAGTAAATTAAGCACAGTTAAAGTTTACATGGTGAAGGAGCGCAAAATGCTAAAATTTTTTTTATTATGGTCGATAGTCGACCAATAATAATAATTTTATATACTATTTTACTGTCTCAAATTGTAATGTTATTTCACTTTAGTTTTTTTTTCTCTAAGCAGATGTTAACATTTCTACTTGGTAGCTATTTTTATAAGTATAAATTATTTGAGGGTTTGGCGCTGATAGCCGAAATACAGGCTTTTGCCTAGTTCGGCTACAGATGTCTAATTCATTTGTTTAAAGAAAATATAGCCTATAAGGTGTCTGTAAAATTTTAAATTATTATTATTATAAATTATATATTCAAAATTATATATTATTATTAATAGGCATCCACTAGGTATTGCTATTGCTAATACAAACGCCTCCTTCCAGCGAGACGGAGTGGCACGTAATCCGTATGTCGATTTCACGTTTTCTTCCTTCAAAGTTATAAAATAAATCACACAAAGTAAAGTGCGCGCTTGGGATCGGTGCATAGAACCTCCAAGTCAAGGCTGTTACTATTGGACCTTAGTATTACATGTGCGAGTGCATTTTTTTCCTGAACCAAGACAGAGTGCAGTATTTAAGACGATGCGAAATAGGCCTTTACTACCGTTCATGATGAGTGTGCCCACTTTTAGCCTACGTTTTACTTATTATTTATTGGTTTCTTACCAGGGACTTGTTGGTAAGTAATAACAGCCGGACGGTTTCATCGATCAGGTTAAGGTGCGGTGGCCGCGTTTGGCCCGTGGATGGGTTACAATCTTTATAAAGAAGGTAAGGTAAGGAAAGGTAGGTAAGGTAAGGTAGGTAAGGTAAGTTAGGTAAGGTAAGGTAGGTAAGCTAGGTAAGGTAAGGTAGGTAAGGTAAGGTAGGTAAGGTAAGGTAGGTAAGGTAAGGTAGGTAAGGTAAGGTAGGTAAGGTAAGGTAGGTAAGGTAAGGTAGGTAAGGTAAGGTAGGTAAGGTAAGGTAGGTAAGGTAAGGTAGGTAAGGTAAGGTAGGTAAGGTAAGGTAGGTAAGGTAGGTAAGGTAGGTAAGGTAGGTAAGGTAGGTAAGGTAGGTAAGGTAGGTAAGGTAAGGTAGGTAAGGTAAGGTAGGTAAGGTAAGGTAGGTAAAGTAAGGTAGGTAAGGTAAGGTAGGTAAGGTGGTAGGTTATTCTTTCCCATTTTTTTCTTTTTCTTTTTTTGTTAACAGGTCTTGGTAAACACGTTAAGCTGTTTATTCCGGCAGTCATTCGCCTGGCCAAGCTAACTGGAAGGTTAGCCTAGGAGCCAGGCCATCATAGTTAGGAAAAGACTAGGCAGATGATGATTATTGTTGTCTTACCATGTAACTTTTGTTAGAATAAACCTGCTCGCCGCCTTGAATTCTTCTTACGCAATCAGACGCTAAAATAAATATTAGTTGCATAATTCAACCACGTCAATCACTTTGAGAAATAAATATGTAAAGACTACACTGGAAATCCGAGACTTGAAATAGAGACGTACATACTACTAAGTCTAAGAATCTTACTCACCACAAA
The DNA here is from genome assembly GCA_932294355.1 of Aporophyla lueneburgensis. Taxonomy (NCBI): domain Eukaryota; kingdom Metazoa; phylum Arthropoda; class Insecta; order Lepidoptera; family Noctuidae; genus Aporophyla; species Aporophyla lueneburgensis. The sequence continues at coordinate 12,727,385 of OW028757.1, read as the reverse complement.
AAATATTAATTAACAACAACAGCCGTAAGTTTATGGCATTCATTGTAAATCCAAATAATTGTACTTCGATGGAATCTAACTTTACAGTCCATCAAAGTACAATAATTATTTGGTTTTAATGGTTTTCATTATTATTTTTGATAACTACTCAAGAATTTGTTTGTGATTTACAAAAGACTGAGGTAATGCCGACCGAGCATTCTGTGATATAAACTTTTTTTTAACCCATGGTGGATGTAAACTTTGCAATTGACAAATGAATGCAGATTACCCATTTTGCATAACGTCTAAACGTGGGTAGCAGTTTTGTTAAATCGAATAAAATTAGGATTCAGCTTATCGTTGTTCAGCTGTTTTATATAACGGAGCTGGTAACCATTATTTTTTGAAAATTCACTCACTCTAGTTCCATCCATAAGTAACCATTTTGACTTGTTTTAAACAAATTCAAGTACATAAACTTACAAAGAAGTACGCAAATCACATCAAATTTAGCAAAGCTTTAAGTTATTTGCAAAACGTGCGTACTAAAATCATTTCAAATATTGCGTTGGAATAAAAAAGGTTGCTGAAAGTTTGGGTAGTGAAGTTTTGGCAAAATCTTTTCGGCAAAACGGCAGGATTCCAACCGCTACATATTTGTGACCAAATAATATTCCGTAAAATGTTTCGGTGTGGTAAAAATATGGCAAATAAATCATTTAGCCAATAAGAAAAGTTCAAAAGACGCTCCGGTCAATAGCAAAAAGTTATTTTGTAAATCGGCGAAATATAGTTCGGTAAAATAATATCTATTATGACACATGATACTTCGATGATCTAAAAATATGTCAAATAATACATATACCAAAAAAGACGTCGGTCAATAGTTTTCGGCCAAATGAAATTCGAACAAAATTTAATCGGAAAAGTGATCGGTTCCCAACGGAGCTGTTATGTACAACAGCAAAATCGACTACCTATCTACACCATCACCGTTCCGTCTTGGATAAACAGAAATGAAATTAAACTGACCTATAACTGGACTCGCATTTCTAGGGACACACTTTTGACAGCTGACTTCACGCTCACTTCACCTAAGTTTTCAGAGCGATTCTTTACAGAATAGATCAGGCGAATGAGACATGAACAAACCTGGAAAGCATGGCACACAAAGGAGGAGTTCTACTTATCAGCAGTGGTTGAAACTACGCTGCAAAAATTATGATAATGAAAAAGGAATTTACTCACTTAGCTCTAAGGTCTATTCTTTTGAAGTTCATAGGCGTGTGTCAAATATGTAGAGTCACATAAAATTGCTAAACTGTCCGAGTACTTCTACACAAAAAATCAATTCCGAACGAAACAAGTGATCTAAATACAAAACCTTTTGTACAAAAAATTTTAACTTAATTTGTTAAGGATAAGGAATTAAATTTTGTACAGACGCCAGCACATCAAGCTACCCGAAACTGCCAAATTTTCCCAATCCATCTTGAACCTTATATCTTAGCAATAAAGTTGAAAACCTTTTAAAGAAATTTGACAGATGTTAGTAGCTTTATGCGCTGGCGTCTGTACTTTAAATATTTCTTTAATTTTTTGTGCCTTTTTTGATGTACAGGCTGAGTTAAAAAAATAAATGTTATAAACTCAGTGGGTGTTATGTTTATCATCCAATCATAGTCAGATAATTATTAGAAATACATCGAATATAATCATAATGTTTTAAAACAGTTCTGCCTAATTAGGTTAATTTAATACTGTCGATATAAAAAGGTCAAAATATGTTATCGGTTTAAAAGGCTTTTCCGCTGGGAAAGGGATACAAACAGTTAACATGAGCTAGGACAGCTATATTTTGTTAAGTATTCTGTATTACGTATTTTTGGACTATTCTGAATCCTCTTAGATTGTGTCCAAATAGCTATATTATGCATCCTGTCTATTACTGCCTTTATTAACTACTGTCATCATAATCAGCCAATGGTCCCACTCTTGGGACAAAGGTCTCCTCTTGGTGACAGGGAGTGGGCCGTAATACACCACGCTAGCCCAGTGCGAGCCTTGAGCTTGCGGGTGGCGAGCAATGGGTAGCTCGCCGCCCGGTAAGGACCAAGCTCGGGTCGACGGCGCGCAGTGTTCCACGCGCGCCTCAAAGAGATGTCAGCAGCAGTGTAGGGGTCTACTACGACCGATGCCTGCCGGGGTCGCGTGATTGTTCGAAAGAGATACCGTGACCCTGGCACATGGGCAACTGATGGAACACGGGTGGGTTTTAGTCAGTAAAAGTCTGACACGAAAGAGCGGGAGAAGTCATTTGATGATTTCCCACCCTGAAAAAAAAAAAAGCCCAGTGCGTCATGTTTTTCTCCACCGTTTTGAGATTAGTGAGGCGAGCACGGCCTACTGTGATAGGGTTGAGTCACACATTTTTATCACAGTTTGAGCAAAAACCGTGATAAAATGTGTGCCTTAAGCCTAGGGGCCATCCATAAATTACGTCAAACGTTAAGGGGAGGGGGTCGATGAATTGTGACCTTGTGTGACAAGGGGGTGGGAGGGACCCCAAATTTTGTGGTCTTATTTCAAAATTGAATATACATTTTTAAAGTACTATTAAAACACGAAATATGAACAATGACATAAAAATTAAAAAAAAAACAATGTCTAGATGTAAAATTGACAAATATGTGACATCACACCAGGGTCTCACAAATGTGACAAGCTGTGACAAGGACGGGGGTCAAAAAATCATGACATTTGTGTGATGTAATTTATGGATGGCCCCCTATCACAGAGGCCGCTCTTGCCCCGCAGTAGTGATGAAATAATTTACACAAAATAAAGCGCCTTTCGGGTTCGTAACCTACGATCAACTATGCTTATTATACCCAAGAACATCATCATCAGACTTTATTGTACCCACTGCTGGGACACAGGCCTCCTCTGGGTGACAGGGAGTGGGCCGTAATCCACCACACGGGCCCAATGCGGGTTGGTAGATGTCACATGTCTTCGAATTTTTGGTTCTAGAACATGCCAGTTTCCACACGATGTTTTCCTTCACCGTTTTGGGAGCAGTGGTAATGAAATTATTTACAAAGTAAAGCGCCTGCCTGGGTTCGAACCCACGACCTAAAACTCGTAAGTCGAAGCCGATACCACTGGGCCACGACTGCCCAAGAACATATTACGTTCGAAATTTCCACTTCCCAAAGTATTATCTGTGTGTATCAATCTGAAACATTATTTTCTACAACCAAAAATTCGAAGACTAGTGAAACCTACCAATCTGCCATGGCCCGTGTGGTGGATTGGGGCGTCTGCCCCAATCCGCCTCCACCTCCTGAAAGGAGGCCTGAATTCCAGCAGTGGAAACATTATACGCTGCTGATGATACATTGAAGATTACCCAGTTTCTGCATCATTTGGTATTGATCCAAATCTACACTAATATTATAAAGCTAAAGAGTTTGTTTGTTTGAACGCGGTAATCTCGGGAACTACTGATCCGAATTGAAAAAATATTTTTACGTTGGGTAGTCTATTAATTGAAGAAGGCTATACAACATTATTTTTAGTATATGCGAAACCTGAATATAGTTTGTTCAGAATCAGTAACTGAATCGATTCCAATAATTTTTACACCATGTTATATTTTGTCCCAAAAATATTTAATTACGCTTAAAAGTTAGTATCCGCAATCATCTGTTTGCACACGGGTCACGAGTTCACGACAGGTCATAGCGCGGGCTAGGCGGCGTGTACGCACTGATACGGGGCGGCGACGGCGCTCCCCTCAGTCGCCCGAATGCCATCGATCGATGCATACGTATCGCGAGCGCGCGCCCGCCGTGAGCCCTGGCTAAACTCGGGCCTCGACTCAGGGGGCTCCTAAGCGCATGCTTGGAGAGGGGCCAGTTCCCACTTCGTTGGAAGACGGGGAAACTGGTCCTCATTAATAAGCCTGGGCGCCCAGCGGACTCTCCGTCCGCTTATCGGCCCATCGTGCTGCTCGACGAGGTGGGCAAGCTCTTTGAAAGAGTGATTGCAGACCGCCTCGTCGGGTGGCTGGTGCGGGAGGGGCCGGACTTGTCGGACGGCCAGTACGGCTTCCGCAAGGGGCGCTCTACGGTGGACGCCATCATGCGCGTGCGAGCCCTCACGACGGGGTATGCAGTGGCCCGGGGTGGGGTCGTCTTGGCGGTGTCTCTAGACATCGCCAATGCCTTCAACACCCTGCCCTGGAGTTGCATTAGGGAGGCACTCCGGTATCACCGGATGCCGACCTACCTCTGTCGCGTGGTCGAGGCCTATCTGACGGATAGGGCCGTCATCTACCCCGGTCACGAGGGGGAATGGAACTGGCGAGAGATGTCGTGCGGTGTCCCACAGGGATCGGTCCTGGGGCCGCATCTGTGGGACATCGGTTACGACTGGGTGCTGCGCGCCGACCTCCCTAGCGGCGTCAGCGTAGTTTGCTACGCTGACGACACGCTGGTCCTTGCGCAGGGGAGGTCGTACGAGGCGGCTGCTGAACTGATAACACGCGGGGTTGCGACAATCGTCGATAGGATCCGGCAATTGGGCCTCGAGGTGGCATTGCACAAGTCCGAGGCCATGGGTTTTCATGGTCCTCGGAACGCGCCACCTGCGGGTTCCCAACTTACGGTAGGAGGGGTTCACATCGGCGTCGAGTCGACAATGAAGTACTTGGGACTTGTCCTCGACAGCCGGTGGAACTTCGTTGAGCATTTCCGACGTTTGGCTCCCAGACTGGAGCGGGCTGGGGCTGCATTAAAGCGGCTCCTGCCCAATCTGGGGGGTCCAAACGCCTCCTGCCGGAGGCTCTACACGGGGATCGTGCGGTCCATGGCCCTCTACGGGGCACCGGTGTGGGCGCCCTCACTGAGGCTGCGCCCAGCGCGCCGGTTGTTTGCGGCCCAGAGGGTCATGGCCATCCGGTTAATCCGAGGATACCGCACGGTCTCGTGCGAGGCGGCGAGCCTCCTTGCCGGAGTGCCGCCATGGGATCTGGAGGCAAAGGTCCTCGCGCACATGTGGGAGTGGCGCGAGGAGGCGAAACGCCGGGGCGAAACTCCGCTGCCGCGACAAATCGCGGCACGGCGGACAGAGCTCCGGTGTGATCTCATGGCGACATGGCGGGTACGATTGTCGCAACCCAGTGCTGGGCACGCCACAATTGCGGCGGTAAGTCCCCTCTTTGAGGAGTGGATAGAGAGGCGCCACGGCGTCCTCACCTTCCGCCTGACGCAGGTTCTCACCGGGCATGGGTGCTTCGGTGGGTTCCTGTTCAGGATAAAGCGGGAGGATACGTCCGGGTGTTTCCATTGCGAGGATCGTCTGGAGGACACGGTGGAGCATACGGTGGAGGTGTGCCCTGCCTGGGCGGGGCACCGCCGTGTCCTCGTGGAGGCGATCGGCGGCGGCGACCTCTCGCGTCCGGCCCTGGTGCGAGCCATGGTACGGAGCGAGAGGGAATGGGAAGCCGTCACCTCCTTCTGCGAAGCAGTAATGCTCGCGAAGGAGGAGGCGGGGCGCGTGAGGGAGTGGCAGTCTCTGCGCCCTCACGTCCCTAGCCGCCGCAGGAGGAGACGCCCCGGGCGTCGGGAGTCGATTGCGGACTCCCGGCCACCGTAGGCGCGAGCTTGCGGGTGGCGAGCAATGGGTAGCTTGCCGCCCGGTAAGGTCCAGGCTCGGGTCGACGGCGCGTAGTGTTCCAGCAGATGTCAGCAGCAGTGTAGGGGTCTACTAGGACCGATGCCTGCCGGGGTCGCGTGATTGTTCGAAAGAGATACCGTGACCCTGGCACATGGGCAACTGATGGAACACGGGTGGGTTTTAGTCAGTAAAAGTCTGACACGCCCTCCCGCTCCGCCCTGAGCGGGAGAAGTCATTTGATGATTTCCCATCCTGAAAAAAAAAAAAGGGCTACCTACTAAGTCATAATTTTTAATCAATTCCAGGCATAGATTCAATGTCTTATCAAATTTTTTATCGAAACGAACATAAAAATCCCAACAGATAATAATAAACTTATTTAATTTGAACAAGTGATAACATTGGCATTAAAAGTAACAAAAATGGTGTACATTTTTCTGTTCTTTTATTCTTCGAAAGGCCGCTGCGGTCTCATTGCAATCGTTTCGTTCCCCGTAAATTTCCCAAGTTTCATGAATCGTTCTAATGCTTTGGATAGTCCTGCTTTAGTGTTAAGTCTCAGTTTATTATTTATTAGTCCTGTTTTCGTACCGGTTCTATCGATGAAGAACTCTTTTTCTTTGTACGAAGCTTCATTCTCAGCAGGCCTGTAAAATTAAAAAAAAAAAGAATTAGTTGTCGAAGAGTTTCTGTTCCATATGAATGGTACAATCGTTTCGCAGTTACCTACCTCCCTTTATAACACCAACCCAACATTAACTCTATTGTAAGAACATTAAAGATTACTGCGATTTTAACAGTAATGCAAAATATTTTTGAATGGGCTGTAGGTCCCCATGGTTAATCAAACCGGCATTAAATTTAGCGTTGCCCATACATAAGATTCATTTATTACTCATATTTCAATAATAAGATAATACTTCAATAGTCTTCCTACAACTTTTGTAGAATAAATTTATAGCTTAAAAACACTAGAAAAACACGCTTTTATAAATTCACGAAAAACCAAAAACTTAATCGTGGTCAAAGTTCATTACAAGACCTTTGTAACAAGTCCAAACACGGCTATGATACGATATTCCATCATGGAATGCCAGTGCCTTTCTTCCGGCTTCATCATCAGATCTTAAAACCTAAACGTGGTCAAAGTTCATTACAAGACTTTTTTAAAAAGTCCAAACACAGCTATGATACGATGTTCCATCATGAAGTTCCAGTTCATATCTTCCGGCTCCATCATCAGATCAGTTCGACAGTACCATATTATTGTATTGTCATCAGAACTACATACAACTGCCAATTTTCATGACGCTACGATCCTTAGAAGATAGTTAAATTAGTTACCTTAGATTCCATTACATAGTTAGTTACATACAGGTTGACCTAATAAAAGCGTGTTAGTAAAATAAATATGTAGGTAGTTAAGGCAAACAAAAAATTGTTGATGTAGAAAAAGATAAAAGATACTTGACAAAAAAAAAATGTTTTTTTTTGCTTTAAGTGGCTCTTAACATATCACCTAGATTATATTGGATGTTGCTTTATTTGAGGTTAGTCCGAAAGGGCGCCCAAATTTAAGCTTTTTAATTATAATTACATTTCTAACTTTATTGGATGGGAATCAATCAAACGGTCCATCAGCAGATGGTAAGAGATCATTGTCACCTAAGACATCTACATTGACATAAGATAACGCAAAACATAAATTATCTAAGTTTTGAATCATTACATTTGCCTTCACCGTACTTAGATCACGTGAAAATCTGTCCGTCCATCCATGATAAAAATAAGCTCACACACCCTGCAGTGAACGATAAACATAATTTCAGTGTGAGTGAGTAAGACAATACAATTCAAATGTAAAACGAAACAAACTTAACCATTTTGACGCTGTCAGGCGATTCTATCTATTTAATTCTACGATATTAGAAGCATCATAAGTTTGATGCCATTACAGAGACAAAACTGAGATATCTTATGTGCCTGTAATATAAGACATCTCAGCTTCATATATTAATATTATTAGTGTACTAACTATCAACTTACCCATCAGGATGATCTTTCCAAGATATGAATCTCTCAACTGTATCATAGCCCCTTTGGATCGGTGGACTATTGCATATTGACCGTCTGTAGAATTAAACCCATCAAAAACAAAAATGTGAAATGTGAGCCAAGTTCAATATTATGATATATGCCTTGGTTGTTGACTTCAACGACAAAATAAGTGAGATCTAAATGGGTGCCAAGTTCAATGGTCAGTCTTGACTTGGCTAGTTCTCATATACGAATTATTATTTTCGATAGCTAGTTTCTACCAGCAAGCCAAATTTTCGCAATAATAAAATAAGAACCGACAAATAACAGGTTTAAAACTTGCGAAAGCTATAATATAATTCCTATATGAAAACTAGCTAACTTGGCTCTCATTTCACATTTATGTTTTTGATGGGATATCATTACTTTTTGTACATAAATTATTAGTAGGTACTTATTTATAATAAATTTATAACAAAATTAATACCAAATCGTTTTTGTTGTAAGTGTTCCTAATAGAACAATTAAGTGAAAAATTATAATAAAATTATAAAAATTTGCCAGTTTCTGATTTATTCCTTTGTATTCACCTAATTACCTATCTGCATGCCAAATTTGAACTTTCTAGGTCATCTGGAACTGGGTTAGAGTCTTGATCTATAGGTCAGTCAGTGATAAAAATGACGATTTTTGGACGTTAATATCTAAATAACCGTTGGAGATATATTTATGAAATTTGGAGCACATATGTATCTTGCAAGTTTCACTATATGAGCCAAATTTAACACGTTTATGTGAAATCGTTTTTGAGTTATGAGGGGGTCAAAAGTGGCTCCAAATGGTTCGTGTAATATTACACACAGTGCTGCTCGCCAGTTCTGTTACTTGAACTTGGCTTGACACGCTGCCGCGTGTCTAGTAATGCCGCGTGTCTAGTAATATTACACACAGTGCTGCTCGCCAGTTCTGTTACTTGAACTTGGCTTGACACGCTGCCGCGTGTTTAGATAAGTAGTATGTATCCAATTCGTGTGTAAGTAAATTAACTCCTAATTAACATCTAGCAATTACCTTTTTTTTATAATATCCAATGGACAGTTTTGACTGCATTACTATTTTATTATTAAAATAGATTTAGATATTATAAGTTAATCTTGCTCCATATACCCTAATCTAGCTCTAGAGCCAGGGTCTAAAAATTTTCTGTTACCTATAAAGACTGTACAGAACTTATAAAAATCATATGGATTTAATAAATATTTGCAGGTCTCTGATTATATGGTGTGATTTCAAGAGCTTCGAGGGCAGATCGCGATTATATTTATGTAACGATATGATTTTTTTTCTACACTTATATCAACAACAGAAAGTAAGGATATACCGTCTGACAGTTTTAACCGTCTGGACAAAAACAGGGTATAAAAGGTGAATGGAGTAGAAGCCTATGGCACAGAAACCTCTTTGACACGCCTTTATTAGCTTGGCATGGGGTCAATAAATAATATTACTTATTTAATGTAAACTTTTTAAATTAAAACAAAAATTAATAAATTGACAAATAATATAAAATCTCTTTGTATATATATCTACCTAATCGTCGTCTCAGCCGTAAGACGTCCACTGCTGGACTTAGGCCTCCCCCAATTTGGGGGGCTTTGCCATAATCGCCACGCTTGGCAGGCGGGTTGGCGATCGCAGTATGGTGGTAAAATGCATAGAGAACGCTGCTGCCCATTCTCTAGTAAGTCCCTTAGTCGCCTTTTACGACACCCACGGGAAGAAATGGGGTGGTGTTATTCTTTACGTCCGGAACCACACGGTGCCTAATAATATTACTTAATCAAAAAATAATTCTATTCTACTTATTCAACGCACCATATTGTTGTCCAGATGGTAAAAATGACAGCCGGTATAATGATAAATACGCCTCACCTGCTTTTATCATCTGGCAATACTAAATTACTTATTATACAATCTAGAAAGGCACCGTTACACTGTGTGCTCGTATATAAATAGGGTCCCATGCATCTTGAATCATTTGACACTCTGAATACCGAAGCAACTCCGATGAGAACCTCTTTGGCACCCACCCACGTGACAAGTGGTCCTCCGTGGTCGTTCTGAAGACGTTAAAATGGGCTTATTCCAACGCGCTGTAAAATTTTCCAATAAAGTCCAAAAATTTTACAAAAGTGTACCTACAGTTCCTTAATAAGAGTTTATAAGCAAACTGGGTGATGCCAATGCGCAGTTCTTCTAGCTGCGGCAGTGTGCATTAGACTAGATCAAAATCTACCATCTTAGGTTATATGTTGAATGACACATGGCACCAAAAGGAGATGAGGCATAGCATAGCTTAAGCATAAACAGAATAAAAAATGAGCACTTATGAGGAAATCTGAAAGTGAGATCAGAAACTAAATAGTTGTGCGGAGATCAGTAGTCATGAAATGAGCATGTGATGTGGAGGAATAATGAAAAGGTCGTGACGAAAGTTTTGGGTATGAATGTCGGAAAGATCTTAAGAAACGATAGCTGGACTGTATGAATGATGATAGTAATAGTAATAGTATTTTTATTGTCTTAATAGTTAGTTACAGTGGTTCCCTAGATCCCACACTAGGATGCCCTGTGTCGTGGGATCTAGTTACTTCGTTCCGTTACATTAAAAGACAAAAATTAGTAAACGTTTTGAAGGCTTAATTACAGAATTACAAAATAATTGAGAAAAAGAAAGAAAGAATTTTTTTTTAGCAATAATAAAAAAATGATATGGATAGAATGGGGATAACTACCGAAATGATGATCATCAGAGAAGGATGATAGAATTAGACATGTTGCGCCAACCCCAAATAAATTGTGATAAGGGAATCAGTACAAAATGTTACTAGGACACAGGTCTCCTATCTGTGAGAGGAGATAAACTATAATTCACCACATTGGGCCCAGTCAATGTCACAAGTTTTCAAACGTTTGGTTCGATTCGGAGATTTTTGCGAAAGCGCACCGCATTTAATATTGACCAAAATGTTCTACCTACCTGACAAATTCCACTCTTGCGTGACTCCTTTTTCTGGTTCAAAAGAGTTTCCTTTTTGGTTTCATTATTGGAATCATTTTTATTAATGTTGAAATCCTTAGTTGGGTTTGACCTCATAACGTCTCTGCGCGTCATGTCGTCCTCACACTTTAAAAATAACATATTTTAATCAAAATAATGATATGTTAATATAAATACAGAGAGATATATTATGGAAAATTAAATAAACAAATATTTAATTTTAAATATATTTGTAACTTATAAATACTGGATAAGTTTTTGTCCAGTGCGTAAATTGTAACCATGAATTCAGCATATCATTGTAGACCCCCTTGCGCAGAAACTTTCGTCGGTTTTACAAAAAAAATTCTGCTGTTTCATAAAAAAATGCAATACCTACGGGGTCAAAATGTACGGAACAGCAGATTTTTTTTTTTGTATAACCGACGAAAATTTTCAACGCTGGGGGGTTTAGAATGATATGCTGAATTCATGGTTACAGTTTGCGCACTGGATAAAAAATGATCCTGTATATAATTATATACTAAAATCATTTATTATTATTTAATGGGTTGTCTATTAAAGGTTTTCAAAAGATATGTTAATTATTTTACCAATTCGTACGAATGTAACATTAAAACATAATACTCTTTAACCCATTGAATGCTGTAATTACAGACACAATTAAAAATCCATTGTGTCTATACTAAATGTGGTATCTCAGGGACTTAGAGGTTAATAATATATACCCTAACACTTACATATAATAAATGTAGAAGCAAAAACAAAAATAATTTTAAAATATATTATAAAATAGTAGCCCGTCGGTTGATCGTTCAGGTTAAGCCACGCTTGCCGCGGTTAGTCCGTGGATGGGTGACCAGCTTTACATACCAAGACCCTTCCGTGCTTCGGAAAGCACGTTAAGACGTTGGTTCCGGCTGTCTTTCGTAGATCTTAGACAGTCGTTACGGGTCGTCAGAAGCCCGATAGTCTGACAACCAAGGAATACCGTAATACCGAGTAACTGGGTTGTGGAGGTCAGATAGGCAGTCACTCCATGTAAAATACTGGTACTCAGCTGCATCTGGTTAGACTGGAATCTGAGCCAACATAGTTGGGAAAAGGCTAGGGAGATGATGATGAGTTGCCCATCGGTTTTGGGAACAGGGTCCACCCTACCGGTGGTCTGGGCTCCTGAGAGAGGTAATTATCTAATGCAGTCGGTGGCATCTTTTTTAGTTTAACAATAAAGACCTTTTTTGCCTCTTTTCCTAAAGTTCACTTTTTACGCAGTCGAGTTTTTTTGTTTCATTTTAGGGTAAATTAGAAGACTATGAATAAAATGCAATACTGTTCATTCCAAAATCAAATAGCGCAAATATTTATTGCTTACTGTCTGATCAAAAGTATAGGGAATATCTGTACAAAATGTTCACAAAATGTATCCGGTAGTTTTTAAGTTATGCTGGAACACACATTAAGAGAAACAGACAAAATATCTAAAAAATATAAATGTATAATATTATATTTTTATATAAATAAACATTAAAATAAAATGGTATTAGAAGTACAATGAACAGAGTATAGTTGGGCAAACACAGATAACATTTTTTTCAGAACTTAATTTAATAGTTTACCAGTAATTAGGGCTATGCCGAAAATTCAAAATAAAATTTCACTCTTTTCAGCGGATATGCATTATATTATGTATAAAAATAACTTACAGGTTCATTGCTCAACAATCTGAGTCCTCCCACACATCCATCTAGTAGGCTTGGTGCGGTGATAATTTTCCCATTTTCATCAAGTTCTCCTTTTTCCAGAGTACATATCATATATCTGTCAATAATGTGGTCCATTTTCTCATATTTCGCATAGGTTTGTTTGCAAAGTTCCTTGTCCAATATTCTAGTGGATGCATATCGTAACCGGTTTGCGTTATAATTGACTGTATCACTTGGCTGAAAAGATGTAAATGAAGCTCTTTTACACTTCATTTAATTTGAATTTCCCGCGCATAACTGGCAAGACATACTTTAAAGCATTATCTGTGGTGGCAGCACTTTTGACTCTATGTTTACTATGAAAATCTATCACTTAAAAGATTCTCGCTGGTTTTGTACAATTACAGCGTTAGCGAGGTTTTTATTAGAAATAATTTCAATTACTATTATGAAAGAATTAATATTTGAAGCAATAGCTTTTAATGTTGTTTCTCTTTACAGGTTAGTAAATAACAGTTATTTGTATCATGTAAAAATAAGTTGTATTTGCAAATATGGTTTCTGATGTTCATAAAAAATAAATTTTTCTTTACAGAGCAACAACCTTAGTTTTTGTTTCAATAAACAACATATTACAAAACAACATTATTTATAGCTGTTGTAAACTATGGAAAAGCTTAAATTTGAATTTGTTGTGAAACCGGCTGAAGATCCGAAAACAAATATGATCTGCATAACCTCAGTTATGGACGCCGATGGAAATGTGTTTTTGATTCTTGAAAAATTACAACCAATAAAACTGCATACTGAGTTAATTAAAACTCAAACTTTTCAAAAAGTAAGGGCTACACTGCAAAAAAGACACGAAGAAAGACGAGTATGGATTTCATTAACAGCAGAATTGCGTGATACATATACGGATGAAGATGGACATATGCAGTTCAAGGGATATTTACTGGAGGAAAGTACACCTAAAACACAACAGGTTTTAACGAATGAAATGTCAACAGAAACTCTTACAAAAATCTTAGAAAGTTTCGCTGAATCGAAGAAAGAATCGAAGCAGTCTAATTTAAAGAAGTTATCAGAAAAATTTGTAATAGAAAAATTCACAAAAAAAAACATCAAGTGTAACGCAGTGGATGGATATCTTCGAAGCTGAATGTAAACGTATAGGTATAAATGATGATATTGAAAAGATACAAGTATTTCGCTTATTTATAGAGGATTCTTGTCAAGATTGGTATAATTCTATGCTTATAAAATACACAATCAATTCCGAATGGTGTTATTGGAAAAAAAAAATTGTGCAACATATGTGGACAAAGGCTGGCTACCAATAAGGTATGCTTTTTTATTTAAATACAGGCAGGGTACGTTACTGGAATATGCTTTAAAGAAAGAAAGGCTTTTGTTAGAGGTAAATAAATTACTTGATAAACGTACTTTAACTGATTTAATTGTAATTGGGTTACCTAATTTCATAGCAGATGAAATTGACAGAAATACATTGAAAGATACTGAGGACTTTATTTAGTAGTATCCGGGGCCTAGAACATTTAATGGATAATAAGACAATGGGAAAAAAAAATAGATTGGGAAAGTAAGACAAAAGAAAAAAAATTAAAAGGTAGACCATGCAGAATCTGTGAAAAAGAAAAGAAAGGGACTCGGTATCATTCGGAATCTGTATGTTGGTTTAAAAATAAAGATGATGATCGCTCTAAAAAACGGCCAATTAGAAGTGTTAATAATTCTGAATTAGAAATGAGTTTAAATCAAATAGATCCAAAAAACTAATTATTCCACCATTAATCAAAACCAAGTTAATAATAAATGATTCCATAGAAACGTTCGAGATTTATGATTCAGGATCAAATGTAAGCATAATTAATTCAAAATTATTATCATTAAAAAACAACCCAAACAACAATAACAATAATCAAGCAAATTTAAAAACGATTAATGGTGTAAAAAAGTCTATGGGAATAGTAATGTTAAAAATAAAGATTTTTGAAATAGAAAAAGAAATGAATATTTTTGTCATAGACGAACAAAATTTTGACTATAATTTTTTAATTGGATTGGATTGCATAAAATCTTTTCAACTAATTCAAAATGAAAACTTAGAAATCACACAAAAACTAAACAAAGAATTAAAAAAGAATGTCAATATTCCTGGCTTTACAGGTGACAAAACTGAAAACAAACACTGTTTCATTGATAAAAATAATGTTAAGGAAGCAACAGTGAAAGATAATTTCTATATGAGCAATAAGTGTAAAGTTAACTTTAATGAACACATAGAAGTTACAAACTTCAACATTACAATAAATCATTTAGACGGTCAGCATCAACAAGAAATAAATGAATTAATAAGCAAATATAACTCACTATTTGCAAAAGATAAATATGATGTAGGCTTAGTGAAAGGCTATGAGGCACATATCGATTTATTAGTACATACTTATTGTAGCAAAAGACCGTATAGATGCAATTTTAAGATAAAAAAGAAATAGAAGAGCAAGTTTCAAAATTATTACAAAATAAATTAATTGAAGAATCTTATAGTCCTTTTGCAGCTCCTGTAACTTTAGCCTATAAAAAAGAAGAAGGAAAAAAATGTAGACTATGCATAGACTTCCGCGGCTTGAATAAAATAGTGGTTCCTCAGTCGCAACCATTTCCACTTATAGAGGATTTAATGATGAAAACAAGAAATTTGTAAATATTTTTCAACGTTGGACATTAATTCCGCTTTCTGGTCTATACCTTTAAAAGTGGAAGATAGGAAGAAAACAGCCTTTGTTACTCAAGAAAATCATTTTCAGTGGACTTGTTTACCATTTGGTTTGAAAACTTCACCTGCAATATTTCAAAGAATACTAAGTAGCATAATTAGAAAACACAAACTATCCAATTTTACAGTAAATTTCATCGATGACATTTTATTTGATTCAGATTGAAATTTTCTAAATGTAAGTTTGCCCAGGATTCTGTAAAATACCTGGGCCACATTATAAAAAACAATACCATTACTCCACTAAAGGATAATTTAATAGCCATAAAAGAATTTCCTGTTCCAAAAACAAAGAAAAATGTTATACAGTTTTTAGGAAAAATAAACTTTTATGGAAAATATATACAAAACATATCAATCATATTAGATCCTCTACACAATTTGATAAAAACAGAATAAATAAGCAATTAAATGTAGGAGACTTTGTATATGTGGAAAATGGTAACCGATTAAATAGAAAAAAACTAGATGAATTAAAAATTGGACCTTATAAAATATTAGAAAAAAATATCTAACTCAATTTTGTAAAATAGATACAGGATACAAAAAGTTAGAATCAAACTTGTTTCACATTACAAAACTGATACCAGTACCAGAGGAGTATTGTATACCTGGGGGCGGGAGATGTAAATGAAGCTCTTTTACACTTCATTTAATTTGAATTTCCCGCGCATAACTGGCAAGACATACTTTAAAGCATTATCTGTGGTGGCAGCACTTTTGACTCTATGTTTACTATGAAAATCTATCACTTAAAAGATTCTCGCTGGTTTTGTACAATTACAGCGTTAGCGAGGTTTTTATTAGAAATAATTTCAATTACTATTGTGAAAGAATTAATATTTGAAGCAATAGCTTTTAATGTTGTTTCTCCTTACAGGTTAGTAAATAACAGTTATTTGTATCATGTAAAAATAAGTTGTATTTGCAAATATGATTTCTGATGTTCATAAAAAAATAAATTTCTCTTTACAGAGCAACAACCTTAGTTTTTGTTTCAATAAACAACATATTACAAAGATTTTAAAATATGTAGCCACTACGGGACGCCCGTCAGATGTAAGACATGGCGCGAAAGGGAAGAGAACGTCATGTGGTTTGCTGTCACTCTATCATCATTTCCACCGAAAGATATACACTGCTGGTCATAAGCTTCCCCCAAAAGGGTTGACATAATCGCCATGCTTGACAGCCGAGTTGGCGAGAACGCTGTTGCCGATTCTCTAGTAAATCTCTGGGAAGAAATGGGATGGTGCTATTCCTTACGTCCGACGATACACGGAACGTTACGCCATACTAGTCGATTTAACTCTCTATGTATAAGTAAATGAGTTTATGAATTAAAGGTTTTCTGCATTTTCCAGCTAATTATAGCTTAGACCAAAAAAAACACACTTCTCAGAAAGAAAGATTTGATGGAAACCTTTGTCCAGTCCTTTGGACAGTAGGTATAGGCTAATAATAAAAAATTAATAAATGAGTCAAATCTGCGAGTTATTTCTAAATTATAATAATTAGGTTATCTTAATTAACTACGTGCTTAAACATATAGGTATAGAAAAATATATCAAAGAACACAAATCATATTTTAAATATTAATATTCACTTTGACAGTCGTAGACCATTTCCAATTTTTTTTTATGGGCCACAGGTTTTTCGAGAAGGGGGCACACGGAAGACCAATCAAGTGTCTTTTCGGAAACTGAAACAGTTTACCAACAGTCGATTGATCCATGAACCGTTGGTCAACATTATCTTTAAACCATTTTTCATCCAAATGACTTTTTATCCACGAACGTTTCACCAGCATAACTCTACGTCAGTGAATGCTTAACCAACAGAAAGTTTTGACCAATAGCTTTTCACCCAAAGAACAATTGGCCCATGGACTGTTCTCCAACAGAATGGTATGTCAGTGAGTGTTAAGGTAACCGCTAGAAGCCATAATAACCTAGGGATATGACCGTTGGACTACCAAGTCACGGGTCGTAGGTTCGAACCCCGGCTATTATTGCTTCTAGAGGTTACCTAAACACTTACTGACGTACCGTTCTGTTGGGAAAAAGTCCATGGGCCAATTGTTCTTTGGGTGAAAAGTTATTGGTCAAAACATTCTGTTGGTTAAACAATCACTGACGTACAATTATGCTGGCAAAACGTTCGTGGATGAAAAGTCCTTTGTAGGAAAAGTTAGTGGTTTAAAGATAATGTTGACCAACGGTTCATGGACCAATCGATTGTTGGTAAACCGTTTCAGTTTAGTCTTTTCAAGGTTCCCTCCTTCTCAATTCCTTTCGTAGATCTATCCATCACTAAAGCAAAACAAATGTGTATTTGCTGTTTCTATGTTCAATTTAAAACTGTAGTCTGGAAGTTGTGTCATGCGCGCTCTGATTCACGTTCAATGTTATGTGATCATTATTCTTACGCAATTATTTTTCAAAAATAAAAATTTATTTGAAATCATTTACAAAATTAATTTTATTTTTATATTTTTAGCTCACAACCACACACAACTTTAATTAGATACCTATTTTTGTTACTTTCAACTAGCATAGTTTAGCCTAGTATTCTAGTGTTCGTAGTAGTCTACTAATACGTACGCAATGTTAAATTAAAGCTAGCAATAGTTTGCTTCAATTGAAAGATTTCCCTGACTTACATCTGTAAATTATGTTACTACGTTGCTAGTAGTGCCCAATGTTACTTATATTAGGCACAATCGGCTGCACAGCTGGCTGGGTATGGTATGTCTACATTCATAGCATAGCCTGCTCAGGGTCATATATGGTCATAACTTATATTCAAATTATAACTTACATCTCGCCACTTTTCCGTGTGTCCCCAACCTAGTACCAAGCCATCTATACCTGGCTCTTGAAATCTCTCTTCGTAGTTAATAGGTATCGAAGATGGAATGTACGAACACAACGTTTTATACGATTGGTCTTTGAAATCATAGCGCGATTCTACCTTCACCAAAGCGATGTCTATGAGTGACCACTTCTCCAGTTTGTCATATTCTAATTCGTATGCTGTAAACAAATACGTATACACTTTGGTGTGTGCTTATATTTTAATAATTCAACTACCCACATTTCGCCAGCCATGTTTGAGAATCATGCTTTAGACGGTACGTCTACTGCTATCAACCACGCACAAATCCAGACTCCATGCTGCTACTGAGAAATTGAGGAAAAACCTAGTAACAAATTCAATACATTAATTGCAATTTAGGACGCTTATTTGTACTTACTCCGAGGAACACAAGTGTATATAATTTTCTTTCTCTTTGCTTTCGTACATCGGTCGGTTTCAAGCTCATTATCCTTAACATATTTATTGTATCCGGCTATAGCATACATATATTCAACATCATCTACGCAGGCTGCTGATGTGATGATAAATAAGGAATGTACTATAGCGCCACCACAAACCCAGGCATCATAATTTTTGGTTGACACAGGTGCTTTAACTAAATACACCTTAAAAAAATCATCTGCATTAATAAAGTACTGCAAAAAGTGGTAAGAATTATAAGAAAATTAGCTACGGAATCGGACACGTAATGAGATGTTACAGTTAATGCGTAGGAATGTCGATACCATCTTTAAATGTATTAGTTTAAGTTATCGGACCATACTACTATCGTACTTTTTACATATCATTTTCAAAATATTAATTTATTAAAATAAATATTATAAATAAATCAATATTAATTTATTAATATTTTGTGAATTATAAATATAGTTTGGAAAATAATTACAAATGAATTCTTACTACATATCTTTTATCGGAAATTACTTGGTCGCCATCTTTTATTCTTCTTGCGCAATAAGACACTGGAATTATCAAAAAATAGCATAGTTATACAGATTGTAATTAGAATAGTATGTGTATGAATTCATAAATAGGCATTGCAATGTGTTGAAATGTGATACATTGTGATAAGACTCCAATTTCCCAGCAAATGTTTGAGTGGGTACATGCAAGGCAGACTTGGCTGGATGCAGGAAGCCTACTATAAAGCCCTAGACCTAGTATAAAGAAGTCCACTGCTGGACATTGGTACATCAGTGGACTTTTTAACACGCTTTTATTAGCTTGGTATGTATATATGTATCGGAATCTTTGAACGTCGTTTTCACTCCCTTCAAAATGCTGGATTAAATTGAAACTTTGCACATTTATCAAGGACCGATGACAAAACAATAAATTTGTGTCATTATCCTGGCCAGGATCACCAGGATAGCAAAGAAAAAAAACTAAAATCCCGCTTTTGTAGCTAGCCGGGCTAAAAAATTGAAAATACATTATAGTTTAAAAAACTAAAATGGTAAAATAGAAAATCAAACCTAACCTAACTAACCTAAACTAAAAAGTAGAAAATAATAGGAAAAAAGCCTGAGATGCTTTTTGAGGTATTTTTTATTGTTATCAAGCACCCACGCCTTTTTCCTTATTTTCTACTTTTTAGTTTGGTTTTCTATGAAAATATGTTTTTGAATTTGTTTAACTATTTTTTATTACTAAATTATTATGATAATGATAACTATTACCTACTTGTTAACTGAGTTTATTAAATGATTAATAATGGTACTCACCACAGAAAATATTAAACAATAACACAAGATCTAACTTTATAGTAACCATTGAAAATATTTAACTTTATCGAAGTATACCACTAAGTTAATTGTATCTTATCTTAATTGGATTCTTGAAATACTGAAACGAAATTATGAAGTTGCACTTGTGTAAGAAACTTTTATTGATTCAATTATTTTACTTCATTTTCTGATAAACTAATCAAGAATTGGAATACTTGTTTGGCTGTAATAGTAGTTTGTTATAATTTCCCTATATACTGAAATTGTGACTCACTAGCTTCAAATAAAAAAATATTGATGATTTCGAGCCACTTTCGGTGAAATTAGCTCGAAATGGTTTACTTAGGATAACACATGCGAGTGCGTCGCAAAACTTGGCTTGACACACGTGAAATGGAGAATAAAAAGACGAAACAAAGGAATGCTTTCTGCGACGCAAAATGTATAAAGTAAAGAAAGGAAGTAAGAAGTAAGATAAGTTTTATGTGCTAATAAATAGCGATTCATATAGAGAGCGCTTATTAGTCGATTTGCACTAATTTACTCACTCGAATCGGGCGAGTGACACTTTTAAATAAGAAGTTATTTGTGGGCGCACAAACAACTCCAGAAATACGTAGTTGACAATTGGCACGTTTTTAATTTTATGCAGTAAAGTTATGACAAAGTTCACTTAATATATTTGCAATTAAGTGCATACATGTGGGTCACACTGAAAGTTATTGGAAAATAAGAAATGGAATGATATTTAAGCCTGTTTATAGTATTGGTTTTCGAAGTAGTTACTGTTCTTGTCTAAGCACCGTCACCTGCGATTAAACTATTGACCGAAACAGTGGGCCCACTCTTCTTTAGGGATCTCTTCCACGCCATTTGCAAACGCTTTAATCTTCATGGTTCATAAAACAAATTCCTCTAACTTTATCTTTTGTTTTGGAAATGAAAAAGTCACAAGGGTCCAGGTCGGGACTGTAAGTAGGATGACTCACAACTCCACACCATTGACAGTAAAATAATGGATAGTCCGTCTGGTGGAGTGAGCTAGAGCGTTGTCGTTGTAGAGGAGGATCCTGCATCTTGGGCGCAGCCGTCAAAAATTTTCCATGCAGATGGGGCTTCGACATGTAATGCTAATCGAAGTACCATTATTATTGAGGACAAGGAATTACCTTAACGAAAGTCGTAATAAATCATTGAGCGAATATTTTCTCTGGTCAAATCCATTTTGACGCACAACACGACACTATTTAATTTGCTACCAATTTGTAAAAACAAATAAATTCATTACACATTCCTAAAATGTTCCTAATTCGTAATATAAATGAATTTTTCATCAGCCGCTTTTCTTACTAGCTTTTTCCAAATATTTTCAATGTGACCCCCGAATGAATTTACTACATGCACAGGTTTTGGAAAATGTTTTCAGATTTACTGTTGTTAAATTGGGTGGTCGAATTTCAAGTCATTCATGATGCGAGTTCCAACTCTTCAAATCGAGACCTTTTTCAAGGCAGAGTTTTGGCCGAAGGGTGTCGTGTATCGGCGATTCCGCGGAAGGCTACGCGACACCACGCAGCGGAACACGACGCCGTCACTTCGTGTACAATAGTTTTACATTGTTTTTTATTTGTATGTTAGTCTGTAAGGTATTTATGTTATGGGTCTTTGTAGCCCGAAATAAATTGATTTGATTTGATTTAATTTTGATTTTGAAAGGCATTGGTCTATCATATACATAAACTCACGCCTTACTTTCATGGGAGTCAGGAGAAACTTCAGAACGCCACCTGCTACGATCCTTACATTCTCCGTTTGCCACTTTTTGTCTTGGGCCTATCACGTTAACTATTAAATGTATCACCTTTTAATAGGTGGGTTGACTACCTAGACTAAAATAACAAGTTAGGACCAGGTCATGATATAATAATGTACAGGCCACCCCATTTATACTTCCGAGTGGTTCCGGGAGGCCATGTCCGAGATTTGTGACGTGCCTATGCCCCGAGTCCAGCCAGGACGGGCTTGGCGCCAGGTGTACTGGTGGTCGCCGCAGCTGACAGCTTTGCGCGAAGCGTTCGTTGCGGTGCGATGCCGGTACACCAGGCACCGCAGGCTCCGTATCCGCCCTCCGGATACGGAAGCCATTCAGGCGGAGCTATATGAGGGGTACAGAGCGACGAAGACCGCCCTCCAAGAGGAGATCCTGCGGGCCAGAGGACTGGCCCGCAAGGAGTCGCTGGAGATTCTGAACAGGGACCCATGGGGATGGCCTTACAAGGCCGTCCGGGAGAAACTCCGCCCATGGGCTCCCCCGCTGACGCAAAGTCTCCGGCGCTCTGTTCCCTTCGCGAGGGGAACATAGTCCCCCACCCATGGCTCCGCCTCCTGCGGTGCCCGATGCGGATCACATCACTGACGACGACGACGGTGCTCCAGAAGTGACCGAGGTAGAGATGAAGGTGGCGGTACGAAGCCTTATTGGTAAGAATACCGCCCCAGGACCCGACTGCGTGCCTGGAAAAGCCTGGGTCCTGCCCAAGTAGCACAGAACTGCATTATAAATTGTCACTTAAGGCCCACAGCCGTAATCTAAGCATTTATAAAGACTTATTAGTATTCACCTGTGCTACAACAGCTGTTTCGAAAAAAACGTGGCCAACTATAATGCTTTTTTCTGTACAGTAATTCTATTAAGCACCACAAACACGCCACAAAGTCACTGTTATTGAGCGCTTAGTAGTGCAGTACCCTATTAGCTGTAAGTTTTCTGAATAATAGCCCACACGTGTACTATACAACCGTTGCATTTTAAGAGAGAACATATCACCCACTATAACATAATCAGTTACTTTGTGAAGTTATTTAATGCTTTATGCTGCATACAGATTCACTTTTCCCCTATTAGTCAGGTGTTTACCATACACTCGAATAACAGCATGTATCCAAGTGTCGGCATGCGCGAATGGAATATTGGACGCGACGGGTTCCGTATGTTATATTTATTAATAAATAAATAAATAAAATGAAATTAATTTATTTCAGACATAACCCATATTACAAAAAATAAGATAAAAGTAACAATGCTGCAGCAGAAAAGAATAAAATGTCATTAACAAAATAAAAATGTACGTCACATAGTTGAAATAAAATAAAATTTCAAATTTACGTCGGATTTAAATTAAAGTAACAATAAATAATAATTGCACATATTAACAAAACAATACAAAAAAGCCTTTATAAATAGAGGTCAGTGTGTTTGATGACATTAGGCTGAGTAGGTACAAAAATGCCCTGCTACAAAAATCTTCTTATAACCTACCCATTTTCGGGACTAATATGGTTGCGACAAAATTAATATTGTTTTTTTATATGTTTCTGGTACTTACCTAAAAATGAAGAAGATTTATTAAGAGAAATCCAAGATTTTTTTTTTAATAATAAATTAATACCTTTCGAGACTTTTTAAGATTCCAGATAAAAAAACAACGTAATTTTCTTTATGTTTATTTAATGTTCCCTTTTTAAAGTACAATTTAGGGTGTACCACCCTGGTCCAGGCCTTGAATTTTCATCTTTTTATAATTTCAAGGAGTACAAAAGTACATCTCGCTGGCTACCATAGAATTTCCTTAGGTTTCCACTGTGCAGGAACGAATGTTAGATCGACAACACCTCTCTCTATAGTCTGAACTATTTTGAAAGTCTCGTTCTGTAAAAACAAGAAAAATATACTTATTATAATAGAAGTATCAGTTTCTTAATGACAACATTATCTACACAGTTTTTGAGGAAAAAAACTAAAAGATACAATAACATATTAAATACCTAAACTTAACGTAACATAATGCTATTTCATGTGGAAGTAATTAAATTATTAGGCCAGAAAAATACATTAGCTTAAAGGCTTATTCAGACCGGCGCGACGCGACAGCGCGACGCGATTCTTGTAGAACAATTTCCATGAAGTTCACATAAAAATTGTTCTACGAGTGTCGCGTCGCGCTGCCGCGTCGCGCCGGTTTGTAGGAGGCTTTAGATAGGTACCGACTAATTTATAGGTATTTTGACGCATATTGAATAAATCAATAACTTATGTATTATACATATAATTAAACTATAATCTCAGCTACTTAAATTACAATTTTAATTAAGTACTTATCGTCGAATAACAACTAAAAAAGGGAACGAAATGGTTTTAAAAGAACCACGGCGGAACCCTAAAAGCTTGGATCCATAAAGGTACTTATCTAGGTAACTGACGCAAATGTGAACCAATACTACTCTCCTAATCGATCCATGTCTGATTTGTATTTCACAAGTGCTAAACTATTTTACTCTTGGCTGAATTACAGGCCACATGTGAACACCCGTACAGACCTTAGCATTAAATTGAGATTAAAACTGTTCACTTGCCATCCGCCATATTCACTGCGTTACTTTGTATTATTATAAAATTTTATCTTTTAATTTTTGTTTATTTTAGAGGACATCAATTGTAAACATGGATTAAAAAATAATTACACGAAAACAGTTTTTTTTTTTGGTTACTTTGTACAAAAACGAACATATTAATTTTATTTTCATTCTAATTTTGTTGCTTTTCTTTTAGTATTTAGTGGTATTCCGAGGGCGCGTGAAAATTTTGAACTAAATATGTATGGTATTTGACAGTAAAGTTACCTTCCCAATAAGATTTAAAATATAATAGGAGGAAATCAATGTTTTACTTATCTTAAATTTTATGTATGTATATTCTCACAAATGGCACCTGAGATCTTGCACACAACGATACACTTCATGTTTTACAATTTGACAGTTCATATCAAAGAAAAATAAATAATTTAAGTTATTGCATTCCACAATTTCGCTCAGTGTGTAATTTCAACTGTATAAAAGTATACACAATGTACACATTCGTCTTCCTTGCTGTATAATAAGTAACACGTGCCTCATTATTCAGCTCTTTAGGTGACTGTTACACACATAAATGCTACTATAATGTTGTTATAATGCAATTATTTGTCAATTGGATTTCTTATACAGCTATGTGCTGAATAATTTGTGCCCAAATTAGAGTTATATCCTCTGAGGTTGCGCTGTCTACGCTATTATTCAGCAACTAATGCATTCACTGTGCACTGTTAAAATGCTGTTATACAGCACTTTTGTGCTACTTGGGTGGCCTTGGAGGCTCTCGGGTCTCGACTAAGGGGGCTCCTTAGCGCATGCTTGGAGAGGGGCCAGTTCCCACTTCGTTGGAAGACGGGGAAACTGGTCCTCATAAAGAAACCAGGGCGCCCTGCGGACTTGCCGTCCGCTTACCGGCCCATCGTGCTGGTCGACGAGGTGGGCAAGCTCTTTGAAAGAGTGATTGGAGGAGGGAAGGAGGGGCCGGACTTGTCGGACGGCCAGTACGGCTTCCGCAAGGGGCGCTCTACGGTGGACGCCATCATGCGCGTGCGAGCCCTTACGACGGGAGATGCAGTGGCCTGGGGTGGGGTCGTCTTGGCGGTGTCTCTAGACATCGCCAATGCCATCAAAACCCTGCCCTGGAGTTGCATCAGGGAGGCACTCCGGTATCACTGGGTGCCGACCTACGTCTGTCGCGTGGTCGAGGCTTACCTGACGGATAGGGCCGTCATATACCCCGGTCACCAGGGAGAGTGGAACCAGCGAGAGATGTCGTGTGGTGTCTCACAGGGATCGGTCTTGGGGCCGCATCTGTGGGACATCGGATCCAACTGGGTGCTGCACGCCGACCTCCTTAACGGCGTCAGCGTGGTTTGCTACGCTGACGACACGCTGATCCTGGCGCAGGGGAGGTCGTACAAAGCGGCGGCTGACTTAATGACACGTGTTGCGACAATCGTCGAAAGGATCCGGCAATTGGGACTCGAGGTGGCCCTGCACAAGTCCGAGGCCCTGGGTTTTCATGGTCCTCGGAACGCGCCACCTTCGGGTTCCCAACTCACGATGGGAGGGGTTCACATCGGCGTCGAGTCGACGATGAAGTACCTGGGACTTGTCCTCGACAGCCGGTGGAACTTCGTCGAGCATTTCCGACGTTTGGCTGTCCAGACTGGAGCGGGCTGGGACTGCCATTTAGCGGCTCCTGCCCAATCTGGGGGGTCCAAACACCTCCTGCCGGAGGCTCTACACGGGGGTCGTGCGGTCCATGGCCCTTTATGGGGCACCGGTGTGGGCGCCCTCATTGAGGCTGCACCCAGCGCGCCGGTTGAGTGCGGTCCAGAGGGTCATGGCCATCCGGTTAATCCGGGGATACCGCACGGTCTCCTGCGAGGCGGCGAGCCTCCTTGCCGGGGTGCCGCCATGGGATCTGGAGGCAAAGGTCCTCGCCCACAAGTGAGAGTGGCGCGAGGAGGCGAAACGCCGGGGCGAAACTCCGCTGCCGCGACAAATCGCGGCACGGCGGACAGAGCTGCGGCAGGATCTCATGGCGACATGGCGGGTACTATTGTCGCAACCCAGCGCAGGGCATGCCACATCTGCGGCGGTAAGTCCCCTCTTTGAGGAGTGGCTTTGGAAGCGCCACGGCGTCCTCACCTTCCGCCGGACGCAGGTTCTCACCGGGCATGGGTGCTGCGGTGGGTTCCGGTTCAGGATAAAGCGGGAGGAAACGCCCGGGTGTTTCCATTGTGAGGATCGTCTAGAGGACACGGTAAAGCATACGGCGGAAGTGTGCCCTGCCTGGGCGGAGCACCGCCGTGTCCTCGTGGAGGCGATCGGCGGCGGCGACCTCTCGCGTCCAGCCCTGGTACGAGCCATGGTACGGAACGAGAGGGCATGGGAAGTCGTCACCTCTTTCTGCGAAGCAGTAATGCTCGCGAAGGAGGAGGCGGGGCGCGTGAGGGAGTGGCAGTTTCTGCGCCCTCACGTCCCTAGCCGCTTGCGGGCGGCGAGCAATGGATAGCTCGCTGCCCGTTCAGGACCAAGCTCGGGTCGACGGCGCGTAGTGTTCCACGCGCGCCTCAAAGAGATGTCAGCAGCACTGAAGGGGTCTGCTAGGACCGATGCCTGCCGGGGTCGCGTGATTGTTCGAAAGAGATACCGTGACCCTGGCATATGGGCAACTGAAGAAACACGAGTGGGTTTTACTCAGTAAAAGTCTGACAAGCTCTCCCGCTCCGCCCAGAGCGGGAGAAGTCATTTGATAAAAAAAACCCGCTTTTACTTTTTTAAGATATCAACGCGCAAACTGAAACTACATAAAAATTCAGCTCGTGATTCCAGACTGGAGTCGGTTTCCAAAAAACAAAAACAGCTTTTTTCATAGAAAAGTGCAATATCTATGCGGTTAAAATGTATAAAAGAGCAATTTTTTTTAACCAATATAAAAATTCACGCAGAGTGGTTCAGAGTCATGTACTGAATTTATGGTAATATAAGGTTGCAACTTTGGAAGACCACCTGCTACGATCGTAAAATACTCCTTGTATCTCTTTTTGCCTTGGGCCTATAATATTAACCCATAACTTCTTCGAAATAGATGTAATGACTACCTTTACAAAAGAAACACGATTTCGACATGGTCATGAAAAAAAATGTACACACCTACAGTTCTGGTACAAAAATGACATTTAATTACGTCAACAACTTATTCTTTACAAATATTAAAATGAAACTCGAAATAACTGACTTTAAAATAATAGAATACTTTAGAGAAAGATTTCAAAGATGGATAGGAATTAGCGGTCGCATTCGTTGCTTCCCTTCTTTGTTTTGAGTAGTACTATTTTTCCTGTTGCGTACTTGGCGTATGGTTCAGGCCTATTATTTGTTGCCGACCTGTTGTTTTGTACAGGCCTGTTGTTTTATGTAGGCCCGTATTTCTGGCCAGGTCCGTGGTTCAGTGTAAGCTTGATGTTTGCGTTGCTTGGTAGTTTATTTGGTCATATTTGTAATTTAATGCAGGCCCTATGTTTTGTACAGGCCTGTATATCTGGGCAGGTCCGTGTTCCAGTACAGGTCTGCTGTTCGATGCTTGGTAATTGCTTTGGCCAGACTTGTGACCTAATGCAGGCCCGTTGTATTGTGCTGGCCCATTATTTTTTACAGGCCCGTATTTCTGCGCAGGTCCGTGGTTCAGTGCAGGTTTGTAGTTAGATGCTTGGTAGTTAATTGGTCCAAATTTGTGACCTAATGCAGGCCCGTTGTATTGTCCAGGCCCATTGTTTCGTAGAGGCCCGTATTTCTGGGCAAGTCCGTGGTTTAGTTCAGGTTTATTGTCCGGTGCTTGGTAGTTAATTTGGTCAGGTTTATTGATTAATGCAGGCCTGTTGTTTGGCGCAGGGCCGTTGTATGACAAATGTCCGCTGTTTGATGCCGGTATATTGTATGGTCTATATTTAATATTTGCTTCCATAGGTACGGCTGGTGTAAACTGGTCATTTGCCACATACTTGTTATTTGGAGCACCATTTTCATTGATATTTGGAGCTTCATCATTTAATGGATACCTTTTATACGGTGGGTTATTGTTATTTCCTAGATTTACACTCCTCTCACTTTCTTTTACTTCTTCTCCGTTCATTACTGGTACTCGTTCATTTACGTCAGGACCGTTTCTTATGTGTTTTGAATGTCTTTCATGATCTGCAGCCCTGTGAGCAATTGCATGTTAACCAATTTTTACTCTGGAAGTCCACTATAAATATTTTTTTTAATATTTTATTTTTAATTTGTAATGGTAAATGGTAAATTAGTAATGGAATTTAATTATGGAGGTAAATGATATCCTTCAATGTTTTAGACAATTTAGTTAAACTCTATACCTCAAAGGAGTAGTAATTTGGAAAGAAAACTTACCCAGCCGGATGATTTAACCATGATATATGTCTCTCAATTGTATCATGGCGTTCATCATCTTCAGATTTTCTGCAGAACGACCGTCTGTATAGAAGATAATTATTTGTTTAGTAATCGTTAATAGTTAACTCCCTCGTTAATCAAGTGATTGAAAGCTCTTTTGCTGAGTATGGGGTCTTGGGTACAATTCCCAGGGCGAGTAAAGAGTTTTGGGTTTTACTATCAGGAATTTTTCAGTAGCAGCTTGGAGTCTAGAATTGCTCAGGGTTCGCATTAGGCTCGATATTCTAAAATTATCTGCCAAGCTTTTTCCCAACTATGATGGGACAGGCTTCTAGTCAAACCGAATACAGCTAAATACTAGTATTTTACATGAACTGCCTATTTGACCTTCACAACCCAATTACTGAGTACATATTTTTTTTTAGATAGTTATTCTTAGTTTCTACTGTTTTATTTTTATGAATTTTAAAGTTTTTCGCGGACATTAATAGGAATGTAGGCGGACTTACTGCCTTACGCCTATCTAGTGTTAAGTTGATTTTGCCCCGACTTACAATTAACGTTTGCCACCAGTTTGTAAATCTGTAAATATTAATCTGTGGAAAATGTAGTGGGTAGTATATTTGTTAAATTATATTTTAAGTTGTTTCTGTTTATTTTTGGTATACTACTGTTTGTTTTCCCGTATGAAATAAAATAAAATAATACGATACCCCTTGGTAAGACTGGTTGTCAGACTTTCGGGTTCGTGACGTAATTTTGATTGACTGCCAAAGATCCACGGATGACAGCTGAGATCAACGGCTCGGCGTGCTTGCGGAGGCACGGAGGTGTCTTGATCTGTAAACGATGGTCACCCATCCACGGACCAACCGCGTCAAGCGCAGTTTATCTAACGACCAAGCCAAAAGCCCCAGCCTGTGGCTAAGTTTTATATTACGCTTTACTACTCACGCATTTAATATCACCCTACAACTCTTAGGAGCGGTAGATACGGCCAAGTCACGTACAGAAGGTAGTTGGTCACATAGAGCTAGTTTTAAGGTAGAGTATTACAAATACTATCTGATTTATATTGTATAAATGATATAATAATTAATGCATTTGTTGCATTCTGTTTGCATTTGTTCATTTGTTGCATGACCATTAACTGTCGTCAACACTCTTCATATGATGAGCATTCCCACCAAGTTTTCCGAAACCCAGCTTAAATTGTGCCTATTATTCGGAATGAAAAAGGATCGGCCTAGTGCGAGTCACATTCACACACGAGCTTACACACTCTCTGATAATTTCATCTGTCTACCTAAAATTTTTGAGATGTCCGCTGGCAGACACACGGACAGACAGCGAAGACTTAGTAATAAGCTCCCGTTAGCCCTTTTTGGGTACTATAAAAACTAATTAATGTTGGACGTCAATCTCAACAGTGAAATCGTAGACCATGACGTCCACGATAATTACGTGTAGAATTTAAATAAAAGGGTACATTATAGAAAAAGGAAAAAAAATCAACTCACCTATTGCTATTATAAACTATCCCAGGGTCGGATGATCTTTGAAAGTTAAAGTTGGCTTTCGTCAATATACAATCCAGAAATGCGCCATTACACTGCGTGCTGGTATATAAATAGGGACCCGTGCGATTTGAAATTCTCCGTCACTTTGAACACAGAAGCTACTCCAATGAGAATCTCGTGAGCTCCCACCCAAGTAACTAGTGGTCCTCCGTGGTCATTCTGTGGAGATGAACATAGAAACCTGAGTATATAGGACTCGTTTTTAAATAAATGAAACTGAAGTGTTTGAAATTACAGCTTTTTATAAATGCATAAATGCATTAACAATATTTCGACATTTTGTCTTTCTGTCTATCTGTTTGTTCCGGCTGATTTCGAAACGAGTCGAGTGGACCGATTTTGACAGGACTTTTGTTGTCAGATAGCTGATGTCGTGAGGAGTAACAGCACGTTCCCGTGGGATAATTTCCGATATCCACAGGGTCTATGCCGTGAGCACAGCTAGCAACCAATACAAATAAAACGTTTATTGAATTGAAACTTCTAATGCGACTTCCAACAAGGTTGCGTTAAACCTTTAACGCTACCATGGAGGGGGTATGAAAGCACTCTTGCGAAAAATCCATTTCTGGGGTAGAAATGGATTTTTCGTTTCCACATTACGAAGTTTCACTTCTTCCGCGCGGAGGGACTCCACGCTTTTTTTTTAGAAGAGTATCTATTAAAATAGCGAAGGCTGATAACGCTTTATAAATACACATATATTCCAAGTATGAAAGCGAGTCTATAAGAGTACATACCTGACAAATTCCATACCTTCGTGTACCTCTGTCGGTTTCGTTAAATGCAACAGTTTTATTCGAAATGAAAGGTTTATTAGATGAAGCAGTTCTATTGATTGAAACAGTTCTATTGGTCAAACCAGTTCTGTTAGACACGGTAGTTCTATTAGGTGCAGCTCTTGTTTTGTTGCCAAAATTTTTATTTCTAATTTCAGTCATTGAGTTATTACTAGAATGATTGGATTGTTTTATTTTTCTACGAGTTTCGTCATAATCATAATCTTCTTCGCAATCCTAAAAGAAATACAGAATGTTATTTCTCACGGTTGTGTCGTTTCATTTCGAGATAGTTATTTTTTAATATCAACTTTGTAGATATTGTCGGGAGAGTAATTTCTTTAATTAATATTGTAAAGAGATAAAATTGTGTGTATATGATTGAAAACGGTACCTTTTGCGTACGGAAAACCTTTTGCATAGTAGTGTGCCTAAAAGTAGTTGCCTATTCAATTTTGAACATGTAACGCCTCGTGATGTAGTTAATGTTTTTAACACACTTAAGTCTAAAAACACTGGTGATTTCTGGGGCATTTCCATCAAACTATTAAGTAATATAATAGACATCGTAGCCCCCTCTTTAGCTGTTACTTTTAATAAATGTGTTGATGTCGGAACTTTTCCTGACCTCATGAAGAGTAGCAAAGTCATACCATTATTTAAATCAGGTAATAAAAAAGACGTTTCTAATTTTAGGCCTATTTCTATCTTACCTGCATTTAGCAAAATATTCGAAAAGTTAATACTCAAGCAGTTGTTAAGACATTTTAATTTAAACAGCCTCCTTCATAATGAGCAATATGGCTTTACGAAAGGTCGTTCAACTACAGATGCGGGTGTTACTCTCTTGAAACACATTCTTAACGCATGGGAGAACTCGCAAAATGCTATCGGAGTATTCTGTGATCTCTCCAAAGCCTTTGATTGCGTGCACCATGACACGCTTTTGCGTAAACTACGTCATTATGGTGTCCATAACGAAGCTTTAAACGTAATAAATTCTTATTTACATAATAGGTTCCAATGTGTAGATATTAATGGTGTAAAATCTACCGGGCTACCGGTTCAGTTAGGTGTGCCTCAAGGCTCTATACTCGGCCCATTCTTGTTCTTAGTGTATATCAATGACTTACCATTCTTTTTAAAGGGTATTTGTGACGTTGTACTGTTTGCAAATGATACTTCTCTTATTTTTAAAGTAGATAGGAACAGACAAGATTTTGAAGACGTAAACAGTGCACTCTCAATGGTTACGGATTGGTTTACGGCAAATAACTTAGTTCTCAATGCCAAGAAAACGAAATGTGTAAAGTTCGCCTTACCGAATGTTAGAAATCTAGGTCCCGAAATCGTCTTAAATAAAGAGGTTCTTAAAACTGTAGACTCGACAGTTTTCCTGGGCATAGCAGTGGATGGCAAACTACAGTGGGGCCCACATATTTCAAGTCTAGCGGGGAGGCTCAGTTCAGCCGCCTACGCCGTCAGAAAAGTAAGACAATATACTGACGTTGATACAGCTCGGTTAGTCTATTTTAGTTATTTTCACAGCATTATGTCTTACGGTATTCTACTGTGGGGCAAAGCCGCTGATATTCAAAATATTTTTGTCCTTCAGAAACGAGCTGTTCGAACAGCTCGTTTCAATTTACCAGCTAGGTGCCAGAGTTTCTCTAAGGGACTTTTTTAAAGATATTGGTATTCTTACGGTAGCATCACAATTCATCTTCGCCAACATCTTATACAACATTAATTTTTGTTTATGCGAAACCCGAAACACGGGTCTAGTATTTTTATGTAAAGAATCTATGAAAAAAAATTCAAAACTGTATAAATAATCACAAAGTTATAAGCTTGATAAGTTACCTGGTTGTCCACGCAAAAACATATGCAGATCACCACAAACAGCTAGTGTACGTACCATCTCCGTGTAATGGACGTTTGAATACGAGAAAGACATGATAATTTTAAAATCGAAACAAAACACTAAGGCCCGCGACTTGGAAGCATAATTAAATATTTTTGGTACAAAATATAACATGGTGTAAAAATTATTGGAATCGATTCAGTTACTGATTCTGAACAAACTATATTCAGGTTTCGCATATACTAAAAATAATCTTGTATATTAGGCAAAATTTACACTTACACGCTAAAAACAGTGATTTTCACACTGTTAACACTAGAAATACGGACAAACTACGTGTTCCCTTTCACCGGCTTCATAAGGTGCATAACTCATTTGTTGGGCTTGGTATAACATTTTACAACAAGCTACCACCTTATTTACTAGAATTACCTTTTAATGCGTTTAAAGCTCAAGTAAAATCCAACCTTTGTCTAAAGGCATATTATTCCTTCAACGACTATTTAAATGACAAAACTAGTTGGTCGCTGTGATTAACTCAAGACAATGTTTGTGTTCTTTCTCCAGTACTAGCGTACCTAGTGATAGGTTATATAGCTGTAATATAAATAATAATAAATAATATATATTTATTTCCAAAAACAAGATTACAGACTTAATAGTTTCACAAAATGGTTCACAACTAGCGGTAGGAAGTACGTACAAATTGAATTTTCTATGCTGTAGAAATCTGTAGACAATTGGTGAGCCCTGCCTCTTAAACTAGGGTTACCTGTATCTTAAGAGACAGTGTTCGGCTATAGGGTTGATACAATAAGATTTATACAACTTGTGGGTTGTGTCGATCTACCAAAAGATTATAAAAATTTGGTTATTCTGTAATTAAAGTAAAGAAAGTAAGAGTAGTTTGAGTTTAAGTTTATGGCTCCATGTGTGCATGGGTGTGGGTGTATGTGGGGGTGAGGATAAGTGTGTGTATGTGTGTGTGTATGGGTGTGTGTGCTTGTGTTAATGAAGTTGTGAAATTAGGTGAGGGTCCTATGTGAGTATTAACTGATATATTAATGTTATTTTTATTATGCGATGTATGTAAGTAATGCTTCTGTTTGTGGGTAATCTTGTTGAAGTAGCCATTCTGTCACCTTAGACTTTAGATTATATCTATTTAGGTCGAGTATGTTTAGTGCTTTATGAGTTTTTTTGTATATCGACCACATGCGTCCAATACCTCCTATCTGACTCCGGGTGGATTTTAAAGGAGAACAATAAAACTTAATAAAAACCTTATTCCAAGGTATAATGAGATACTGAAAATCCAAGTTTTCTTTTTTTATGTATAGTATTGATTAATAAAGTAATTTTTATTTTATTTTGAGTCTAAGGGTAGTTTATGGTAGATACGAGTTATTGGTATGGAAAATCTGATGCAAATATTGCAGATAGAATTTATTGGTATTAAAGTCTAAATAAAAACAAGTAATTTAATGAATCATTTAATGAAAATAATCTTTCTTAAATTCTTCATAATTCTGGTAATTATTTGTAATCACATTAAGTTCAATCTAAATCTAATCTAAAAGTAGGTACTTATAAAAAAAATTGTCTTCTCTTAGTAATAAAAACCTAGTCAGTCTCGTAATTAACAATCAGTATTCAGTATAAAACTTATTTTAATTATGCGGTAAAGCATCATAAAACGCATGACAGTCCACCGGAATTACACTCTTCAATTCTTGCAGGTGTGCAAATTTTGTATCAGTGATGGGGAGCTTATTCCGATGAAGTTGTTTATATTGTGTTACGATGGGAATTTTGGTAACTCGCTGAGGCAAACATTGCCAGTCATCAGAATGACTGGTTTTATACTGTATCTGTCCCTCTGGGATATACATCAATGCTTTTATATCCGTCACCTTTGGATCCCCTGGTTTTCTCCCTGGTCTGATAGAATTATAACGCCAAGTTGACGTGTCTGTGTAGTCTTTAATAAAATCATAATCAATCATTGTAGTCTCGTAAGGGTAAGGTTTTTGTCTAGCCTCCAAAGTTGCAGACAGATAGTCACTGGGTAAATGGATCAAACGGTTTTTCAACTTCCGTTCTATTGCGCTATGGACAGAATCTCCCTCCATTTGAGTGTGGCCGACCTCCAAATATTTTTGAATTATAGTTACATTATGTTGCATCGAAAAATTGAGAAGCGCATTACTCAAAACATTATTTCGATTCTGTCCAGTACATCCGTCACTGTATACAATTATCGGGAGACGTTTAGGTATGCAATATTTTACTAAGTAGTCCGTCAATAATGTAGCGTAAGTTGAAGCTGTAAGGTCAGCATCCACCTCTGTGAACCAGTAACACATTACATGATGTGTAGTCAGATCATAAACCGAATAGTTGTGCAATGCCAGCTTCGTTTTATAATACACCGCACTTGCTGTAACAAAAGGGCATACTTTGACAGCTTGAAGATCTACAGTGAGTACTATACACTTTCCCTCACTAGCCTCCAGCTTGTCTCTAGCTTTTTCAGCTCTCGCATTATCCTTGCGAATAAGATGAGCTTGATAATCAGTTTCTGTTACATTGCCTGTCTTGAAACCTTCGCATGTGTCGCACATATCTTTTTTTAATTGATGTATGGCCAAATTCTTCTCTTTAAACATGCTATTAAAAATTTTAATTGAGTATGGAACGGCATCACGAGTTTCACAGAAGCTTTTATAGATTTTGTAGAGATTTGCTATAGAATGGTAAATTGGTTCCAGAAAAATTTTATTTGTATTTTGTCGGTTATAATGCGATGGCATTTTTGGCAACGAGTCGAAAAATTCATGTAACACAGCTAATCTTTCAATCCTTAAGGTATCAACAGATCTCACTCTAGGTAAATCAGCACTATCCTGAGATTTATGCATCCCGTACTGGCTAGATCTAACCCAGGAACGAACTGAAAATGGCCCGATGCTTAGGGTGTTTAAGAACATCTTTTTACATACCTTCTTAACGCTACTGGTCCCACTAGAATCCGTCACAGTCAAGCTATATTCAAAAGAATCCTTACGTCTTGAATCATTTTGAACAGTACATTTCTTTTTGTTCTTACATACCACATGGCTAGCTACGAATATCTTCCGTTGATCCCAGTTCATCTCATTCCAGAATTTATTAAAAATGTGAGTTCTATCTTCTTCCAATATGTCTGCACACTCTCTTACGCTGCTTTTTTTACAAAACTCCGATTCACAACGGCCTGCCATTACTCTTCCCGTCCGATGTTTATTTTGCTTCATTTTTTGTCCCCTTGGACGCGAGTAACCCAAGTATGGTTTACCTTCCATACGCAAACGCTTATTCAAGTTCTTCTTCCACAACTTCTTATCTGCCTTACGTCTTCGACGAATACCACTGCTCATATCTCCATAAAAAACTTCATCCTGGTTAGAAGTACTTGGTGCGGAATCATGATTCGATTCATTTTGACATTCTTCAGTTTCCACTGATTCAATGTCTGAATCAGAATGTTCAGTTTCGGATGTATCCAAAGATAGAGTTACAGATAATGTGGTTGCACTGCAAGTTGATCTACTGCTGCAGTGACTTAGATTGAAAGATGCAGGAACTTCTAATACCTCATTTGGTGAAGTCGGGGTATCCAACGATGCAGGAACTTGCAATGACATGCTAGAAGTTGTAGATTCTATTACCTCATTTGGTGAAGTCGGGGTATCCAACGATGCAGGAACTTGCAATGACATGCTAGAAGTTGTAGATTCTATTACCTCGTTTGGTGGCGATCTGGTATCCGGTGGGTCATTTTTATCACAAAGACAAAGATTTATTAATTTAAGCGTTCGTTTACTCGGCATGCTTACCTAGAAAATAATACAAATCGTGTTAGTAAGACGCGTAAATGTAAGAAGTTAGTGACAATAACTTCTATCTGATCAGTCAAACAAGTAGTAGCGACACAACAACAAAAAATCTTGAGATGGAAATACCTCTTAACTATCACTCGAATCTTACAACTTATTTTCTCAAGGCAAAGACCGACGTTTTTATATATTTTTTAATAAAATAAGTTAATAATAACCTTCGTCATCAATTATAACATTCAATTACTACTTTTAATATTAAAAAACAAGTCTAATACTTACACTTTGTCTGGACAAACAGGTGCCGACCGGTTCTCAATACGAAAAGAACTGTCATATTGCGAGATAGGAGAAATTTCTACCACGTTTATTTGCGCACGCGTTAGTAGCTATTTCTATGAGCGATTTTTCGTGACTTACTGGCTTTGGATACTTATGAGTTTTAGTCACGTGAAAGATCTACACATTTCATAACAGATGGCATTAAAAACAATGTTTAAGCAAAAATGTCAGATAGGAGGTATTGCTTGCTTGCAGTCGATATGTATGTGGATAATGTATAGTATTGGTGTCTGGCAAAAGAAGTCCTGTGCTGAGTGCCTGGGGGAATATTTATTCGCTTTTTGGGATCAGATGGGAGGACACTAGCGTGTCTTCTAAGGACAGATTGTAGGACAAAGAGCTGACGTACTGTTAGAACCTTGCATTGTGAATAAAGTTTCTTTGTAGGATAACGATATGGTTTTCGTAGCATCACTTTCAGTATAGCTCTCTGTGCTCTTTCGACTCTGATTAGACTTGTCTTATTTGCGCCACCCCATACGGTAATGCAATACCCAATAACAGATTGACACAATGCAAAAAAGACCATTCGCAGAGTATCAAGGGTTGCCGACTCTCTAAGCGATTTAAAAATATGAATCAATCTCATAGTTCTAGAGGTGAGGGCGTTGACATGTTTATCCCATCGTAACCCTGCGTCTATTTGTATGCCAAGATATTTAACGGTATCAGTTCTAGTCAGTGCTGGACATAGGCACGACGGAGACTGCTGTGGGCAAGTGTGAGCTGTTATCGAAAAAGTGTGATCTGGTGCGGTGTTAGAGCGAATAGAGAAAGGGACGTAGGAAGTCTTCGTAAGGTTGAGAGTAAGCAGATTTGAGTTGAGCCATTTTACTACTTCTATTAAGGCTGATTCTGCGCTACTTTTAGCACTATCCCACGTCGGTCCGTCAGCAACAATAACTGTGTCATCAGCATAGGCAAATATATTAATATTAGGGAGGGTCATTTTGCACAGGTCGTTGACGTAGATTAGGAACAAAATTGGGCCCAAAATGCTTCCCTGAGGCACTCCATAGGACACAGGTTCCTCTTCGCTAAGAAGTGTACCAATTTTAGTTCTTTGGGTGCGGTTACTGAGGTAATCTTTGAAAATTTGTAGAGCGATACCTCTTATACCAATTTTTTCCAATTTGGCAACAAGAATCGGGACAGAAACTGTGTCGAACGCCTTAGAAAGGTCTAGGAATATACCCAGAGATCTGATCTTCTTGTCGAGGTTTTTAGCAACCATTTGCGTCAGATCAAGAACTGCATCTTCAGTAGAGATTCCGGTACGAAATCCATACTGATTATCAGCTATGATGCGATACTTATCCAGGAAGTTCTTAAGACGGCTACTGAGGATCCTTTCAAGGACCTTAGAGAGTGCAGTCAAGACCGAGATGGGTCGGTAGTTGTTGACACAACTTCTGTCCCCTCCCTTGTAAATTGGATATACAATTGCTCTTTTGAGAGTATCTGGAAAGACTCCTTGCCGTAGACAATCATTGAAGATATGCGTTAGTGGCTTTGTCAGAGTCACATGACACTTCTTCAGCAATAGGGGCGATATACCATCCCAACCTATTGCGCAATTGTTGCGTAGTTGGAGAATGAGGGATTCAACCTCAGTTTCATCCACCTCCAGTAGCGCAAGAGAGTTGGTGGGGGAGCACGGCGGATTATTGATGGTATTTAGACGCTGACTAGTTGGCAGTATTGGGGAAGAATGGGACCGAGATAAGATGTTATCCGCCAGGTTTTTACCCACATTACTGAAGAATTGGCACACCTCATTTATGGAAGATTTAGGACAGTCGCGTATTTTCAGAAGTTCAACAGGGCTTGTTTTAATTTTATTGGTGTTGGTTATTTCTTTTATTGCTTTCCAAAGGGCTTTAGGGTTATTTTTTGCTGACTCAAGTTCCCTTTTTTCGTAGGCAATTTTTAATTTCCGTAGTATGGCATTACAAAAATTACGATAGCGCGTATAGGTGATTTTGAGTATTGGATTTTCTGGATCTTTTTTTTGATTTTGTGTGTAATTTATCTCGATTTTTGATACATTTCAATAGGCCAGAAGTTATCCAGGGCTTAATAGTCCTTTTTTTCCTTGGAATTAGGGTTTGGTGAGTATGTTTGGTAACTACCGATGTTAACATGGTTATGAGAATGCTCATTGATGTATTTGGGTTATCAGTTTTGTATATGGGTGCAAAGTCCATGCTTTGGAGCTCTAACTTAATTGCATCGTAATCAACAGAGGTAGATGTGTGAGATGTGTTACGTTTGGGATTGGCGTCGGCGATAGTAAGTAAAAGAGGTTTATGGTCGGTGATATGTGAGTCCAGGACTAAAGTGGTGATAGGTAGGTTAGTTTTTACGAAAGCGTGGTCAAGGCAATTATCAAGCCGAGTGGGAAATAGATGGGTTGGCAGAAGCCCGTGTGATGTGTTTAGTATGAGATATTCCAGGCTCCGGTCATTTCTACTAGTCATTTTTATGTCAATGTTTAGGTCGCCAATCAGAGCAATATTCTGCCATGGGGAGAGTTTAGTGTAGACACAGTTTAAGCTATCTAGGAACTTATCGTAGCATTCCCGGGAGTTGTATGAAGGTGAGCGATAGACTGCTACCACGGCAATTTTTTTATTACCTATTTGACATACTAGACAGATACCACACATAAAATTAGGTTCCCACACAGAGACTTGCAGACCATGTTTCGTATAGATAACGATTCCATCGTTCTGGTTAGAGTTTGTCTCAGTAGACTGGGATTTAAAACCCTGGAGGACAGGTAGGTTACTAACCTTACTTAGCCAACATTCAGTCAAGATTATGACATCAAAGTAAATTTTAGTTAAGTGTAGCAATACCTGTAGTTGTTCAAAATTTTTATTTATGCTGCGTATGTTTAGATGTAAGACTTTTATATTGCTATCGGAATTGTTTACGAACTTCAAACAGTCCTCTGGACTGCAAGTCAAAGAATTGCCTACGCTTAGCGAATCAAGTTCACTGTTTATATTATTTATTATAGCCATTTGAAATTAATAGGGAGGACAAATTGTGATATAATTCTGTGAATTTTAAAGTTAAAATTTTGTACGCCGTTTTGGATAGCAATTATCACTAAACTTGGGTTAAGAATGAGTGACTTAGTAGTAGTTATAATATGGTAGGACTGTGAATGAAAAGGACATCGCATGTTTGGGTCTTTGAATGAATGTTGTTGTGGATTTATTGTAGAGTAAGGTGTGGTTTGGGACTCCTGATATGTAGTATATGTATATAGCGTGTGAGGTGTGTATTTTAGAGATTTTATAGAGATAAAGATAATTAAACTTAATTTAAACAATGCATTACAAGATAGTCACATATTTAAGTTTTCGAGATCGTGAAGACATTTTTCCGAGATTATTAGAACTTGCTTGTCACCCTCTTTCTTGCGCAGGAAGATATTACCATTTGAGATCCAACAGTATTTATAGACGTTGTTCTTAGCAAACTCTCGAGCTTGATAAAATAGTTTTTTGGCAGTAGCAGGCAGTTGCTCGGCGATATAGACTGGTTGGGGTTTACCTGGTATACCAATGAGGATGGAGTTAAGTTTGTCCTGCTTTCCTTTATCCTTGTTATATACCCGTACAGCGGACATGAGTGTCTGTTTCGTCTGTACTGTCGAGAATTCTGCGATAATTGGGCGTGGGGTAGTCGGGCTGGCAGCCTTGCCTGGGAGCCGGTATACGTCGCGCACGCCCGATTCCTGAACAGGGACTCCTACAACATCGCAGATCTTTGACACTATTTTTATTAAGCTGGTGCTGGTTTCTGTATCATCCTGCGGGATATTACGGATTTCAATTCCCGAGGATCGTGACTTGTGGTGTAAGTCAAGTATCTTTCTTTCTAAGTTTTCAATATACTGCTTTTGCTGCAGACGTTCTTTCCTTAAATCTTCAACTTCGTTTTTCATGTCCTCAAACTGCTTGTTCATGAAAGACATTGATTCAACTATCTTTTCATTTGTTTTGCGAATTTCAGCATTAGACGCCTGTATTTGAGTGTTTTGGGACTTAATTTCCCCTATATCAGATAGTAGTTTGTTGATTAGGGCGGTCTGTTCGGCTAAAGTCTTTTTGACACTGAGGCCGTGAGAATAGTTCCCAGCGTCTAAGGGGGATAAGACGTCCTCTCCTTGCGCTGAGTCTTCTTTGCGAAAACGTTTGTTAGTGTTTACGTAGTCGCTCACTGTTACTGCCGAGCTGATATCTGGTTCCGACTGCGTCGGAGTTTGGCTCTGACCAACTGGCTGTGTTTGGCTCAGACCAGTTGTCTGTGTTTTAGATGTTTTGGGCGGGGTGCGTTGAACGCCAGCCATATTTGGCGGTGGAGTAGTAAAAATAATAAGCGTACTTATCTGGTCAGTCCTGTACTTAACAAAAGTTTTACAAACAACTCGAAAATGCGTCGGTTTGTTGTTGCGTGAGCGTAGCCGATACTGTGTTCGTAGGCGATCCGTAGGCTCGTAGCACGTGTAGCCGTCGTAGCACTCGTAGCGGCGGTGTCGTCGTCGGCCGCGCGTAGCCGACCGTTATTTCGAAGTCCGTTGCTACTTGTTCGATGGCGCAGCGGCCAAGCGAGCTCCCCAGTTGTCACTGGTGCGGGGCGTCGCCGGTTCGAATCCCACAAATCACAGAAACTTTTAGGAATATCACTTTGGAAGACAGTTCACAAAATTAATTTCGTCTCTTTCTAGGACCGCCCAGTGGGAGTCGCCAGCACGTAAGATTACTTAAAGAGTAACAAGGAATTGGATATTATTAATTTCGACCAATCAGTGAATTTAGAGTAAGGAAGCACTTAGGTTGATCGACACACGTCCACTCCGTATAACGTTCGCCGGCCGAGTCGATATAATTTTTATTATATATTTTTTTTACTGTGTTAGTCATTTTTTTTTTGTGTATTTATTGGTTTTGACATGTTCTATGCTTTGACATATTATACTGATTAGTATTGCATAAAATGATTAGCTAGCGACCTCGACAAGTTGTCATTCAATTCTTGCCTGAGCAACCGGCAGCAAGTTCGTCATGCTCCCTTAGATGTCAATGCTTGCGGTAGCGTCAGGGGTCGGGTTACCCCCTTCCCTCAAATAAGGCGAGGGGGGTAGTGGCTGATCTTTGCGTTATGCTCGTGAACGGGTGCTGCTTGTGGTGACTGGTCGTCTTGCTGACCTTGATGTTGGTATTGTTGTTAATTACCTACCTGTTTATTTGTTTTTACGCCGATGGTCCTAGTTTATCATTTTGAGGCCTCGAGTTGTAACTCGGGTCGTAACAGCTATGTGAACGTGATTCAGCATTGCATATGTAAGCTGTCACGCCCTTATGCCAGGAGGCTTTTATTTT
The DNA here is from genome assembly GCA_932294355.1 of Aporophyla lueneburgensis. Lineage (NCBI taxonomy): Eukaryota > Metazoa > Arthropoda > Insecta > Lepidoptera > Noctuidae > Aporophyla > Aporophyla lueneburgensis. The sequence continues at coordinate 12,684,839 of OW028757.1, read as the reverse complement.
GGTACCTTTATTTACATGATAAAAATATTTTTTGCTTTTGCTTGAGTATAGATTTCATTTTATTTCCTGGATTATTGGGTTGGCTAGCTGACAGATGGCAAATCATTTAATTTAATGTTTTGTGTCTCATAATGTTACCTCCTTACAATTGTATAGAATCAAGTTCTTCTAACTTAACAGACAGCTGTGCTGCTGGGGAGTTTGTTCCGCCACTTCTTCTTCCCAGCTAAAGCACTAGGAAGTGTTGAAGGGCGGGCGTTTTAGGGGGACTGTCTTTTGTAACTTTGACGTTCAAAAAGTGCTGACTCTCAGCCTAGTTTGAATAAATTACTTTGATTTGATTTTGATTTTGGTACTCTCTAGAAGTGCGGATCCAGACAAGTTCGTAGTCTATATACCTATGTATCTATAAAAAATCTGTGACACAGATGATGCAGTGCAAGTTAATATTATACACACAACAAAAGTATCTAGGAATCAAACTTTTTTGCTAGATAAAAATGTAAGCAAAGCATGTAAGACCGACATGGAGGACGAGCTTGCACCACCACATGCAGGCAAGATCGTTACATACAACTGAATGTTCGACGAAATCATACTATAACCGCGATCATGTTAGTTACGAGACTTCACAGCTCTTTAGGGATAATAATAACCTGCCAAGGTCGCGGATTTTGTTTAAGTTACCGTGGCCCTGATTTAGGCAACTGAAGGAACACGGGTGGATTTTAGTCAGTATACGTCTGACACGCCCTTCCGCTTCACTAGGGTTGCCAACCATACTTTATAATAACGTATCCTACTTTATTTTTGATAACTATACTTTATACTTTTACGCACAAATAAAGTATGCAAAAATACTTTATTTTCAACCTTTACTGTGATGCGTAAAACAAATCGTAATCATTATGGGTGTTCGACGCCAAGCCAAGTCCTCACCATAGAATTTAAATAGCGCAGTGGAAGTTATGATGATGGGCCTTGGGACAAGAAGTGGCGAGCGAACTGTCCGCCGTGCGCGCAGCTGATTAATACAATCAAACAAAAGACTCACCTGGTTGAAGAACACCTGCTCTGGAGCCTACCTGGATTTATGTATGTAAGTGAGTGTGTATTGTATTGTGTAGTGACGTTGTAAGTGGTATCCAGGACATCAGGCCGCTGCAATAGGCCAGAGATTTTCTCCAACATGCGGTTCAATCACTTAACCTCAAAGTTTTCAACTAAAGTTCAAACTAAACCCGTATTATTCCGTCCAAAGGAGTTGATTACGATCAAACAATAGGATCACGACTAATTGTCCAACAAAACGATCGGTTCTAAGGCATTAATTTACAACAGGGTCGCACAAGCAAATTCGACCGATTTCTTCCCCAGATCAAAACCCAAGTGTCAACGTCAAATTGACAAGTGACAGTTCTCACTCTGTTCACGTCTAGAAACGTAAGCGCATAGAGTAAATAGTCAAACGGGACGGAACAATGGGTACTTAACGATTTACAATTGCTGAACGCACGAACTTTACAAGCCACATGCTTAATATATTTAATAAAACGTCTAGAAGGAAATGATGTAACTATTACAGATGTCTATAATATAATGCATAATTTAAGAAACGAATTAGAACAAAGGAAAACTGGTAAGTACTTTGGTTATGAATCAAAAATGAGATTACAAAAAAAAATCAAAAGTCATCACCCGAAACATTCAATACAGTTATTAACAACTTTTCACTTTTTATTGATATGAGCTTAAATTATATGATAAAATGGTTTGATTTTAGCGAAGATAACTGGTTTCAATACTTCCTAACATGTCTTTGAAAAATGAGGTAAAATTCGAACATTTTGAAATGGTTATTACAAAGGCCCAATTTTACATGACAGATTAAATATTAAAATGGACGATGTTTGTTCCGAATCTATAAGACTTGCAGAAATCCAAAGAAAATTCACTAATGATGATAAAGAATTTTCAGTGAAAAGTACAGTACAAAAATGGCAATATATACTTAAAAATGCATCTGATAGCTTACCACATTAAAAAAAAATCTTATCTTCTCTTCATTCCCGCCAATTCAGCTTTCACTGAATGAGTTTTTTCAGTAATGAATCTAAAGTGGCGAGAAGAGAGAAATAGAGCATCAATAAATTTAATTAAAAACGAATTGTTTATTTATTTCAATTTAAATGTTGATTGTCAAACAAGCTTTGTAACATTTAAAGATAACAAAAAATTGTTAGCATGTGCTAAAAGCACAAAAAAATACGTTTTTAAAACAATAAAAACATAAAATTTTAAAAATACTTTTTTTTGTCCCTAATACTTTTTTTTTCTATCCAAACTAGTTTATACGTTTTTTTTTTGTCAAAAAAAGTTGGCAACCCTACGCTCCACCCAGAGCGGGAGAGTTTAATTGATGATTTCCCCTCAAAAAAGGGATAATAATAAGCAAACAAACCGATAGAAATCGCTTTTGTGAAATCAATTTCCATTCCGGAAAGTACCACCTATTGAGCCCCACAATCGCTGAGCCCATTTACAATGGGCTCGTGAACACATAAATTGGGTAGAAGAACATTAGTGTTTTGTGTACTAAAAGTACACAAAACTCTAATCTTTTTCTATCTAATTGGTTTAATCTCGCTTTGTATGAGGCCAGATATCTCTAGTAGGTACACGGTATCGGAGGACCCCTCAAAATCATGTCTGAAAGCCCATACATATAGTGTTGGAACAATCAACTGATTTGAATCAGAGACAATCTCAATACACAGATATACGCTGAAACGATCGTACCAGATGTTGTTATTCCTTTGCGGACCCAATTTGGTGGATAATTTCTGCTTATGCATGATAATGCACGTCCACACACTGACAGAGTCGTACCTTGGCCTGCTCATATGCCAGCTTTGAAGCCAGCCATCCCATTGACCATGCATGGGATATGCTTCAAAGAAAAGCTCTGCCGAATATGGAGTCCGTGCAGATACCAAAAAATCCTTTCGTCTTCCTTTACAACGAACGTGGCCGGCCATTCCTCAACGTGATATGAATGAAATCAAATTGAGTAAGTACGCGTATGCCGCTGCGATTGTGTCATACACGGTAACGGCCGAAATACAGGCTACTAATTGGTTACTTTACATAATAAAAATCTTAATATTCTTTTATTTTGATCACAATTTAATATAAAAAATAACTAAGGTGAACCATCGTCATCATTGTCTGCCGGAATAATCCACTGCTGAAAATAGTCCTACCCTTTTTTCCGCCTGCATCACAGTTCCGTGCGTCTCTCATTCATGCGTTTCCCGCAACATTGACGATGTCTTCAAGGTGAATAATTCAACATAAAAAAGCGGAGATTACTTCATCTATCTACACACATGAAAACATTTATTTAATAAATTTTAATAGACATTTTTATATAATTTCTACTTTTGCCACCTTTTTGGTACCTCTTACCATACTTTGACCCCTTTTTTATAAAAAGAAAGAAAGGAAAATGATTTATTGGGACATGCACAGAGGCTATACAAAAACCAATACTTAATAAAACAAAAAATCAATTACAAACAAAAGAAACAAAAAACAACATTTAAAAGAAAAAAAAAACAGAAAGTCCTGTGCGAGGCCAAAAGGCTCCTATCTCAACGCGTGTGGAAATCCTCATGGATGTCCTCCACCCCGGGGTGATTGGAGGGGTCTATCAGACTCTTACTGACTAAAACCACACGGTATTCTGCAGCTATCTTTAGCCGGGGTGCTGGAGTGCTTGCGCATTTCGTCACGCTCCCCTGGCTAGGTGCTGGCCCGCATGAATACATGTGGACCCCGTCACCCTAACGGCCACGAATGGCCGCAGTTCCTTCAGAGAGAGGCGCGCGCGGAACACGGCGCGCCACCGTCTCGGGCCTTTCTCTGTTCAGGCAACAAACTCCCCAAGTCTGTTGCTTGCAGGCCTCACCCTAAGGCGACCGGAGATCGTTTCGCACCCTCCGTCGCCCGGTTACCCTTCTGCGGATTGGAAGGGAGGTTGTGTCCTCCCTCTCCCTTTCCGCCGCTTCCTTCACGACCACCACCTCCTCACAGAAGGAAGCGACGGCGTCCCACGCGCTCTCACTACCGACTATCTACTGGACATACTTTGATCCCTAGACTTTTAAAGTGTGCATGTAGTATAGGCTGTCACTCCAACCACATATCACTTACCTCTAAAGCTTCATCTGGATTAAACGATTTTCTGTTAGCACATCCATTAGCCAGTGGTACCTTTTGTCCATCCGGGACCTCCCGTCGCTCCCCAAAGTCATCTAGCATGCCACCTTCTGACGTACATATCATATAATTGTCTATCACTTGACGCATTTTTCCATATTCTTCATAATAGGTTTTGCAGTCCTTTTTGTCTATTATCAACACGGGGGCATAATTTAAATTTTCTTGATTGTAATTGGCCCTATCTTCTTTCTGAAAACGTTAATCCCATAAAAAAATAAATGTGAAAATGAGAGCCACGTTCAGTATTAAGGATCCCATCCAAAACATAATTGTGAAAATATGAAAATATGCTAAGCTCAGTATTAAAAATATGCGTGCTTGACGACTGCGTCGACGAAAGAATTAAGATCTAAATGGGTGCGAATTCATGTGAAAAATTATTTATGAAAACATGCACCATACTTTATTTTTATTTTTTTGAATATTGTCCCACTTCCGTTCATAAATTGATTACCCTGATTTAACCACCAATTTGCTGTGTAGGGCCAACCATCCTTTTGTATTGTGTGAAAGGTAGGTGATAGATACTCTTAATTCTAATAATTAAATAGCCGCTACAGCTAAGTTACTACGGATGAAAGTCGTAAATAATAAAATGCGCCTTTTATTTGAAAGTAGCTGTTGTAATGGTAGTGCTGTATTTGTGTTATATTGAAATTTATTTTTATTTTATTTTTTCGGCGTACATGGTGTTTTATGTCTTTCCTACTTAGTTCTAGGTCATTTTCCGGTTTTTCAACTTATTTTTTTTATATGTATTTACTTTTTGTAATCGTCTTTCTTATCATCGGGGGCCGTAAACGTGGGTTTTAACTCTTTGTTTGCTGGAACATAGATCCACGTGAGACGCACTAGTTTTTTATTGTTTCTGTAATAGCGGCATTCAACTAGTTAATAAACAAAACTATTGTGACTATGTTAAATAGATTTTGAGTTACTAAGCTGTCTGAAGTGGTTCCAAATGATCCGCGTATATAACTCACGGCTGCTGCGTAACCAACTCCTTTGTCTTTGAACTTGGCTTGACACACTTCCGCATGTCTAAATTAGTTATTATTATGTTTAGATATGTTTTTATTTCAATGACTACTTAAGTCATTGTAACTGTAGAGTTGAAGCAAAGAATCAGTGAGATTAGACTTACTGTCAGCTAATGTCTGTCGCCATGTCGGTCTGAAACTGCCAATCTCACACTGGAAAGGTATTTAAAATGAAACCGCTTTTCCGTTGCGGCAATTGAAAAGCGAATTGATCTGAAACACTTTTGATGTGTGCTAACATGACAATTTCGGATACACGATTTTAAATAAGTTTATCATAATCCTACCTTTCTCCATTCAAACTGATGTCCCCACCCAAATACAACAGCATCGATCCCAGCCTCTTGGTATTTAGCATCGTAACTAATTGGTATCACTCCAGGTATGTAAGAACATATCGTCCTATACGATTGATCATTGAAATCGTACGGTGATTCCACTTTTGCGACACCTATATCTATAAGTGACCACACATCTAGATCCTCATACTTCAGTTCGTATGCTGAAAGTAGATAAGACATTTATAGATACACAAATACTGGAACAACGCGTGCTGGGTTTGGTTATGTATTAGTCGAACTTAAGTATGGAATTTTGCCACTAAGCAGCGTATCTGAGTTCCAATTTGTAGGGTACGGATGTGGTAATGTTATTTCAAATAGGCACATAAAACAACGGTTTTATATTTAGGATGGTAATCTGCAAATCTAGTCATAGTTGAGAAAAAATGAGGGTAGCAAAGAAAACGTGGAATATGGAAAAAAACGAAACGTCCCTCTGAAGTGGGTGATTTTGGTCATAAACGGTGATAAAGAGTTTACCAAAATCATTGTCTTATAACTTTCAGTACTTACCTTGAGGATAACAAGTGAAAATCACTTTCTTTTTCATCTTACTAGTGCACGGGTCCAGCTCAATTTCAGCGTCAGTAATGTATTTACTGTATCCTGCTATGACATATAGGAAATCAACATCTCTGATGCAGGCGGCCGAAGTCACCACAAACTCACTTGTGACTAACGCGCCTCCACATAACCAGTAGTCGTAACCAATTTTTGATAGTGGTGCTTTGACGAAGTACACCTGCAACGTTATGTTTAATGTTATATAATTTATTCATTGAAAAAGCTTTGTGTCCGGTGGAATTTCCAACTGGCTAAAATTGCGAAATTCCATACAAACTGTTTAACCCATTTAGGGGATGAATAATCAAAAATCTACTTGACGATCCACCAAGTGCTCACTTTCGTTATAAAATCAAAAGTCATTTATTCAAACTAAGTTGAGAGTCTTTTTGAAAATCAAAATTACATAAGACAGTCCACCAACACGCCCTCAGTTCTGATTCTCAGCAATGGTGAAGACCATTGCTGAGAATCAGAACTGGCGCAATTAACTCCCCAGCAGCACAGTTAAGTTAGAAAAACTTGATTCTATACTATAATAATATATTAATAATATAATAGTAAGTAATTAACATTACGAAAAACAAATCCTTGAAACAAATTATTTGCCATATGTCAGCTTGGACACGCCAGTATTCGAACAATATATATGAAACTCTTGTGCAAAATTGCATGCGTTGTCTGTCAGTGAATTATCAATTTCAAGGTTTATATCAGGTGGAAGAAATACTGTTTTGCTTTTCTATTGTGTCTTTAATCAATCAGCACCTAATTCGATTAGGTGCTTATTGGTTAAAAACATGATCATTAATTGTTATGACTGATCCCTTATCAAGAGTTTTTGTTTCAATTAAAACTATGATGCTAGTATATTTTGCAGGAGCTTACCACGTAGGGTTTCTCAGCTTTTGCATTTATACCATCTTGAATTCTTCTTTCGCACTTAGACACTAAAATCAGAATATATTTTTTTTAAGATTCAATAACACAATCATTCAATCCCTGCAGAAATTTTCGCGCTCTTAGTTCTTGGGTTTTAAAGATTAACAAGTAAATATCACTTAATTCTTTTTAGTTCATTATGCTTGACACTGGCAAATTTCGTTTAAACACACAACAGCTAGATAAACATAAATTCATTCTAAAAAATAAGATTGCTTTCAAAAGTCATACATACCTTGTATAAAAATAAAAAACCACACAATATCTGACTTTATCACGAACATTTTAAAAACTGTCCTTGAATTATTGCAACGAAATTAAAAAAGTAATTTTAATTTTGCGGACCGTCTACATTTTGTTATTTTATTGAGTTTTAACGATTGTTTGACTTTTTGATAAAAGAGATTTCTACGTTAGATTTAATAATACTTTCCTGTTTATTTACAGCCTGGAAAATATCTTGTTTAGCATATTGATACAATTCTTTTTGCCGTGTTACAGCCGAAGGAATGACAGGTGTCAACAATTGTTGTTATATTATAATAATAAAATATTTTGTGTCTACGTTCCTCAATAGTCCCGCTCCAACTGGGGATTGACGTTGGGTGCATATGCATAGTGCATACGGGAGTAATCGTCGGTTGTTGCCTAATTCCACTAAAAAAATCTGAGTTGCCACTGTGACTCCAAAAGTTATCTTAATAAAAATAATAACATATATGTTCTTTATTATAAAATTATTATTTGATTAATATAAATTTAAACGTCATAGAACTTTGCCCAGTTTAATTAACCAAGAAGAGAAGTTTGAGGTCGTATTTGTATCCCTGGCTGAGCAACATTGCTAGGTTGGTTGGCTTTGGGGTTTGGTTTAGCCAAGTAACTTTTCTTGGAAAATACTTCATCACTTTTAAAGTTTAGAATTTCATCAAATGCTGGATCTGGCTCTGGTGGGGGTGTAACCCTCATTTTCGTTGGAGGCTCTATTTTCGGTTGAGCCCTTATGATGGTTGATTGCCCCATTTCTTGCGGAAACCTTATTGGTGAACGACCCATTTTCGGCGGAGGTACCATTTGTAGTGGAGATCTTGATAGTGGTGGTGCTGCCAGTTCTGTTGGCGGACTATTTATTGGTGAAGGCTTCATTTCTTGTGGAGGCCCGCCGTTTGGTGATGGCCCCCGATTCGGTGGAGGTCTTTTTTTTGGAAAAGGTCTTTTTCTGAATGGAGGCCTCTTTCTCTGTTGTGGCCTTATTCCTGGTGGAAGGCCTATTCTTAATGAAAACCTATCTTTTATTTCCTGCTGGGTTTTTTTTTGTCGCAAGTTAGGATAAATAGCATCTTCTTCTGAATCTTCTTTTACATTTGTGGCGTAGCGGTCTTTCTTCAGATTTGGTACTAGACTACCACTCATTTGCTTTTCATTATCTGCAGGCCTGTAAGTATGTAAACATTTATAATTAGAATGAGGCTCAAAATTTCTTCGTTACTTGCACCCAATTTAGCGAACAGCAAAACGATTGAAAAACGGTGGGACATCGTAGTCTGCCTTTTTTAACCGACTTCAAAAAAAGAAGGAGGTTTCTCAATTCGACCGTATATATTTTTTTGTTTTTTTTTTTATTTGTGTTCACGGATAACTTCGTCGTTTATGAACCGATTTTGATGATTCTTTTTTTTTTTGGAAAGAAGATATACCGAGAGTGGTACCATGATAATGAAACCAGGATCTGAAGAAGGAATCCCAGAGAAATCGATGAGAGCATTCGAAAATCGTAGTGGCGACTAGAGCGTTTTTTTTTTTTTTTTTTTTCATTAATATCTTAATGCACTACTATTTACTATTTAGCACTACTATTTTGACTGGCCTGTTAGTCTAGTGGTTAGTGATCCTGACTGCTAAGACTGAGGTCGTGGGTTCGATTCCCACCCAGGACAAATGTTTTTGTGATGAGCACAATCATTTGTTCTGTGTCTGGGTGTAATTTATGTATAATATGTATGTATTTAGAAATATATAAGTATGTTTATCAGTTGTCTGGTTACCATAGTACAGGCTCAGTTACAAATTGTACAAATGGGTATACTACAACTAGGGACTACAAGTAGAAATTTTACTGCAACTTTTTCCCCTACATACATATTATATTCGAGTCTTGCGGCTTACCTATTTACTTAATGTTCTTTGCTTTTGATAGCGTGAACACCAATAGGAATATTAACAAATGCACAATAAATTATTTTGATTATGTCAACATAGCTCGAAGAATTACCAAAATAAGTGGCAGTGGACAGCCCCATATTGCTCGCAGAACAGATGGCCGATCGGGCCGAAAGGTTCTGGAATGGTTACTGTGTACCGGAAGACGTAGAATTGGGAGGCCCTTCACAAGGTGGACCAATGACCTTGTGAAGGCCGCAGAAATCTACTGGATGAGGGAACCGCAAAACCGGTCGAAGTGGCAGAGCTTGGGGGTGGCCTATGTACAGCAGTGGACGTCTTTCGGCTGAAATGATGATGATGATGATGATAGTTTGGGTTCGATTAAATAATAGTATCTCAAATAATTCCCACGTTGCTCTCCTAAAAATATTAATAAAACCTCGAAAGGATACGTCTCTTCTTAAGATCCTCAATTAATTCCAATTCAAATGTCTTCAAAATACTGAATAGCCAACTATTCGCAGCCATTTGATTGGAGCATTCCACGTAAACTTTAGAGTCACGGTTCCGGCTACCAGAATGGTCGATAATCACCTAAACGTAAAAAGGAATATTTTCAACCGCCATCTTACGGTTCTATTCTAATCCTATAGCGACGGGTAGTCGTAATTTTGGGCTAATGAAAACCAATACTTTAAATGACGGGTCGCCGTAATTTCACATAAAACTGAACTAATAAATACGCTATAATCTCGTATATATATCACGCTGTAATTCTGGCCGAGCACTGTCTCTTAAGATACAGGTTTCCTAGTTTAAGAGACGGGGTTCATTATTTCTTGTATGCATAGACTTTTTTTTTTTGTAAACCTAAATCTTCTGTACACATGTTATGTTTTTTATGCTCACTGTACTCTTGTTGCATTGTTATGAACTGTGTCTGTGTGTATTATTTATTGGGATAAATAAACAATTTTTTTTTTGTTTTTATAAAAAGCTGTTACAGCCCTAATACCCCAAAAATAGTATAAAATGCCCCATAAATGCCCTAATATGCCCCTCTAACTAAGAACACTAAGTCGCTGCCTAAATGATGAGTGGATGCTGAATTCACCTGTGAAAGTGTAAGCGGTCGTATGGAAGAAAGCCCCTAGTAGAAGCTTAATCGGTTATCGATGACTTGATTATCTGATTCTGTGTGGAAAAGACGAATATATCCATCCCCGCTCACTAAATATAACTTACTACTACAAAATATAACCCACAATCGCGTTACCACCACCAGTTGGTTCGTAGTTGAGCCCAGTTCTGACCTAACCTTACCCGTTTGGTCTAAACTGCGAGAAAATGACAAAAAGCTGAAAGAAGATCATTCGTTTTAAATAGCGTACGGCTTAAACGGTCAATTAAGTGTTTACAAATCAGTTGTTTACGGTGCTCCCTCAAAAGTCAATATTTCAAACTATCTTCTGCCCGCGACTTTGTCCGCGTCAAATTTTTGCTCCCGTGACCCTTCCCGTCGCACCGAATTGCCTGCCAGTTTTCGTCCATTTTTCGTTGCTACTCCACTCTTTTTGATTCTAGCGTGATGTTATATACCTGCCTATTGTCTTCCTCAATAAATGGGCTACACAACACAAAAAGATTTTTTCAATTCGGACCAGTAGTTTCTGAGATTAGCGCGTTCAACCGGACAAAAATACAAACAAACAAACTCTTCAGCTTTATAATTATTTTATTTAAAAGCACTTACCCATCAGGGTGGTCCTTCCACGACACATAACTTTCAATTGTATCAAATCCCTTTACGCTAGGAGGACTGTCGCACATCAGTGCGTTACTGTGAAACAAAAGTTTTATATATTATCTTTATGCAAATAAATAGTCGTAATAAAGGAAATGAAATGATCTATGTCAAAACTTGTAATGGCTTTCTTCTAACATGTGATTAACTTAAAGGTACTTTATTCAAAGTAAAAAAACAATAAATATTTTTATAAAAAAAGTATAACATGGTATAAGGAGAATAATGCAAGGAAATTTTGGCTTCCAATTCCTCAATCGTATCCGGTTCACCCATATCGACTTTGGACTTTACAAAACCCCAAAGGTCGATCCACACGATCTACGCGGCCAATTTGATTGACTGGCCTGTTACTCTAGTGGTTAGTGACCCTTTTTTTTTTTTTTTTTTTTTTCAGGATGGGAAATCATCAAATGACTTCTCCCGCTCTGGGCGGAGCGGGAGGGCGTGTCAGACTTTTACTGACTAAAACCCACCCGTGTTCCATCAGTTGCCCATGTGCCAGGGTCACGGTATCTCTTTCGAACAATCACGCGACCCCGGCAGGCATCGGTCCTAGTAGACCCCTACACTGCTGCTGACATCTCTTTGAGGCGCACGTGGAACACTGCGCGCCGTCGACCCGAGCTTGGTCCTTACCGGGCGGCGAGCTACCCACTGCTCGCCACCCGCAAGCTCGCGCCTACGGTGGCCGGGAGTCCGCTATTGACTCCCGACGCCCGGGGCGTCTCCTCCTGCGGCGGCTAGGGACGTGAGGGCGCAGAGACTGCCACTCCCTCACGCGCCCCGCCTCCTCCTTCGCGAGCATTACTGCTTCGCAGAAGGAGGTGACGGCTTCCCATTCCCTCTCGCTCCGTACCATGGCTCGCACCAGGGCCGGACGCGAGAGGTCGCCGCCGCCGATCGCCTCCACGAGGACACGGCGGTGCTCCGCCCAGGCAGGGCACACCTCCACCGTATGCTCCACCGTGTCCTCCAGACGATCCTCGCAATGGAAACACCCGGACGTATCCTCCCGCTTTATCCTGAACAGGAACCCACCGAAGCACCCATGCCCGGTGAGAACCTGCGTCAGGCGGAAGGTGAGGACGCCGTGACGCCTCTCTATCCACTCCTCAAAGAGGGGACTTACCGCCGCAATTGTGGCGTGCCCAGTGGTTAGTGACCCTGACTGCTAAGACTAAGGTCGTGGGTTCGATTCCCACCCAGGACAAATCTTTGTGTGATGAGCATAATCATTTGTTCTGTGTCTGGGTGTATTTTATCTATAATATGTACGTATGTATATATTTAGAAATATATAACCAGATAACTGATAAATATACATTTATCAGTTATCTGGTTGCCATAGTACAAGCTCTGCCTAGTTTGGGATCAGATAACGTTGTGTTGGTTGTCCTAAGATATTATTATTATAAGATATTATAATTCACCGTTTCGAAGCGAAAACAATATATGTGCACCAAATGTTTCGCGCAACAAAGCCGTGATTTGACGGACTGTATAACACGCGGTGCCGTCTTGTTGTTGTGTCTAGGGTTTTTTTTTAAGTTTCTATAGATATTTTTTTAACTCCTTTTTTCCTATCCGTGTTACAATTTTCTTTCTATATATTTTCTTATTATTGTATTCTTTAGTTGTATTTAATAGAGACAATTTTGAACAACTTTATTTGTTGGCCACTTATAGAACCGATAAACGATAATTACATTACTATCTACGCTATACGAGTCAATGTATGAGGCAAAATCGAACACAATATTATGTTACTCACCTAGTACTTACACTCATATCTCTTCCTCTTAAAACATTAGCTCTTCTATCGCCTAACAGACACCCTAGGAAGGCTCCGTTACACATTGTACTGGTATACAAAAAAGGTCCAATGCATTTATTTTGCTTCGTTATTTTGAAAACGGAAGCAACACCAATGAGAACCTCCCTTTTACCCACCCAAGTGACAAGTGGGCCTCCATGGTCGTTCTGAGAATAAAAAAATTGATCAAAATGTATGGGTCTGCAAGTTCTTATGGCGCGTGGCCGAAATCGGTATGAACACCGTCATTTGGTTTTACAAAACAATTATTCAAATGTTTATTTGCAGTATAGTAGTGTAAACGATAAGTATGACAAATAGCTTATACGCTTTATTGATTTTGGATAATTACTTTATCGTATAAAATTAAAGCGCCGCACCGTTCAGGCCAGGCTGATCCACAGAATCAAAACGTAACTAACATGTTTTCTCATGCCAAGTGTGGTGATCGATTTTTCAAATAACAACAGACTATTAAATAACTTGGCATGATATTTGACGACAAATAAACTTTAATGGTTTTCAGAAACGGGCTTATTGCCCCTTAACCTAATTTAAAGAACATCAAATGAAGAATTCATACTTGACAAATTCCGTTTCTTCGAGTGAACCTGTTGTTAAAGTAACCACTAATGTTTCCAAAACCAGGTTTATAAATTTTATCAGTTCCGTCAAAGAAATTAGTTCTGTTGACAATATCAGTTCCGTTGGCAATAATAGTTCCATTCACAATATCACTTCCATTAGCAATATCAATACTGTTCACAGTATCAGTTACGTTCGCAATATCAGTCCTGTTCGCAATATCAAATCCGTTATCATTACCCGTTCCTTTCCTTCCATTTACATTAACGTTTGATATATTATTGCTTTTTTCGTTGGAGCTCATACGTTTACGTGTTTCATCTCGCTCGTATATCAGACTTTTCATTAGGTCTAGTTCTGGTTGTTTTGATGTTTGTTCAACTTCACACTAAACAGAGAATTGATTTATTTACATTTTTTTTGGATAGCTGTCAAGCATGAATCAATGAATGTCTACTTGATGAATAGTTACCGCCTTCGATACAATCAGTGCAACATCATAGACATAAACTTATTTTTTCAAAATCAAGCAACACCAAAGACTGCTTGGTACGAGTGTAATTTCCTAATTTGCCAAGATCCTCAATTTAGGTTAAATATGAATTCAAATTGCTTTTGTATGACAAACAATTTTGATTCTGGAAGGTTTTTACCTTAGGCAATCAATTTTCTAAATATGTTTGAACCCACGTCCAAATCTGTTACTCAGTTTAAAAGAACAACGCAGTCACACCGACATCGACAGAAACGAAAAGTGACTATAATAACATGTATAGATTCAGATTACTCACGAGTTTCCCCGGCATACCCTTTGCCTTCTGTTCCTCAGTGATACAATCACCCGTCGGATTCTGCTGATTCATCGAATACGGCACCCCGTGATCATTTAAGTGGCCAGGTTCCTTAGAACATATCATATACTTCTGTATAATTTTTGTCAAGTCCGGATAATCTGTATATTCTTCCTGACACAGCTTTTTATCGTATAACGTTGTAGAACCAAAGCGTAAATATTCCTGGTTGTAATTTTCTTCATCCCCACGCTAAAAATATTATACGATTATAGGAAGAAACAAAAAAAAAATATCGGAACTCACTGAATTATCTACAACTGTGGATGAAAATAAAAACAAACGCTAATTACAAAAAGGCCAGCACCCTTAGCCAAGTTGATAATCTGCAATGAAATCATCTCAACGTTAAGTTACGTGGTCAGAACAAACGAATAGGAAATTCGTAGCCAAGTTCACATCGTTCAAAATGATATAATTGTTTGTTATCGTTTCTACAATGTTCAACGCTACATCCTTTGTTATAATGTCGTTTTTCTAAAGACATTGTAGAACGAGCGGCCGACTCAGGCGCGTCAACATAGCTACCAACTTATCGTTTTCTATTGGTGACACCGAGGCGTTACCGATTAGAGAACTGAATTCGACACGAAACTGTTGTAACTTGGCTTGGGCAGACAATGTTTCATGTTGACTGTACTTTGGTTTGACGTTTTTATATTACATGAGCCCAGAGTTCGGACCTAAAATTGCTGCTCTTATCCGAGCTCGTGTAGAGGCGGTGCAGTATGTCTTTTTCTTTCATGCTTCTTTACGCTATCATCTCAGTAGTCCTTCCGTATCATCCTTCATACAGTCCAGCTACAGTTATTCTAGTCTACCCGTACTCTTCCAATTCACGTTCCTACTCTGATCTATTACCAACCCAACATGAGTAAATTAGATTATATTACCTGTCGCCAGTATTCGGTGTGTCCCCAGCCTAACACCATTGCATCCATATTGGTTGCCTGACGTTTTAGATCATAGTTTATAGGTATTATTTGTGGTACATACGAACACATTAATTGAAATCTAGCGTCATTAAAATCGTACGGCGATTCCACTCTGGCCAATGCTATATCTATGTACGCCCATTTTTCTATTTGATCGAAGTCGAATTCGTAGGCTGAAAATAGAGTTAGTGTAGTACTTCTAATATACATGGTGTCTCAGAAATGTGTCATTATCATCATCATCAGCCTATATAACGTTGCCACTGCTGGGACACAGGCCTCCAGGAAAGGGAGTGAGCCATAATCCACCACGCGGGCCCGTGCGGGTTGGTAGATGTCACATGTCTTCGAGTTTTTGGTTCTAAGACATGCCGATTTCCTCACGATGTTTTCCTTCACCGTTTTTAAAGCAGTAGTGATGAAATAATTTACACAAAGAAAAGCGCCTGCTTGGGTTCGAACTTCCGACTCATAAGTCGCGGCCGTTACCACTGGGCCACCACTGCTCTCAGAAATGTGTGGTCATCTTAAATAGTGCGATACAGGCCATTAAACTAAACAGTTTTCTCCTGTATAAAACCTGAATACCTACTTGATCTGAATAATAATATCTTTGCGATTACGATGGTGATGTAGTAGTCAAACACGTTACATACTTACAGACAGGAACACATGTGTACACAATTTTCTTTTTCATTTGCCTGGTACAATCATCATATTCAAGGTCTTTGTCATTCACGTATTTCCTATATCCTGCAACCGCATACATATAGTGCACGTCTTCAACACAAGCTGCAGATGTGATGATAAAATCTTTAGAGACTAAGGCGCCACCGCACAGCCAAGAGTTATAAGTTTTTTCTGATGCTGGTGCTTTTACTAAGTACACCTGCAGTCATAAAAAATAATGTATAGGTTATAGTCCCTGTATCACCAGTCAGTTTCCCTCAGTCGTCAGTTTATTTAATTTTCCAGTTTCTGTTCGATTAGTCAGTTTTTACCGTGTGGTGCCGGACGTAAAGAATAACACCACCCCATTACTTCCCGTGGGTGTCGTAAAAGGCGACTAAGGGACTTACTAGAGAATGGGCAGCAGCGTTCTCTATGCATTTTACCACCATACTGCGATCGCCAACCCGCCTGCCAAGCGTGGCGATTATGGCAAAGCCCCCAAATTGGGGGAGGTCATGTCCAGCAGTGGACGTATTATGGCTGAAATGATGATGATGATGATGATGAGTCAGTTTTGCAGATTAGCGTTGCGTTAACTCGACAGTTTCCAGAGTTTAACACCTTTTTGTCCTCTAAAAAAATCCACTCAAATCTATATAGTTCTTTAATCAAAAGACTATCTCACACAATAACATCATGGCATGACTGTGACATCTGAGTTTATTTTGGTCTCTCTTATTTATTTATTTATTATAACTTCTCGCACACAAAAAAGGTACTAAGGCGGACTCTCTTCTCAAACTGGGAAACACAGAACTCATCTAGTTTAAAAAATATAATTTAATATTTACCAATAAAGTTTTTTAATTTACAAAAATGAACATGTATCATCATTAATACAAATACGGCGAAGGAACAAGGCTTAATACACATTTCATAAATATCCATATTGTTAGCTTACCAAAATATTCTTAAAATAAAAAGTTCAAAACTAAAACCCAGCCAATGCAAAAAAAAAGTTTCAAATAAGAAAATATTGCCATCTAAAAGCCTTGGTCGTATGACACGTACCCTAACAAAACAAACGCAAACATCAAAGCAAACAAAACTGTACTGCAACTCATAATAGTTCGAATGCACGCTTATGCGACACACTCGAGCTCACATAGTACACTAGGTTAGGTTAAAACTGTGACCTAGATTTAGTGTGGCGCACAAGCGTGCATTCGAACTATTGTGAGTCGCAGTACAGTTTTGTCGCACAAGTGTTATTCGCACATCTATTTGTCGAGCTCACGTAATACACTCAAGCAAAGTGGCATACGACCTCGGATTTCAGATGAGAATATTTTCATATTTTAAACCTTTAAGAGCGTAATTTTTTAATAGTCGTGTTTTAGTATTTTATCATTAACAAACAGCGCTCACCATCAAAGACTTTCGAGGGCAGAAAGATCCTTACATTTCATCTTTCTTACTATATACAAGCGTTACCTACTATGATATCTTTCAAGGCAAATAATAAAACAAAGCGTTATTTTGATAGATAATAATTAGTGAGACTGACACTTACCACATATGATTTTTCTGCAGTTACTTGGTGGCCGTCTACTATTCTTCTTTCGCAATGAGACACTAAATTAAATTAATTAACTCACTTTATTGATGTCATATTAAACTACAATAGATTACTGCACTAACGAAGATTTATGAAAACCTTGTAAACTTGGCACTTCAGTGCTTCCAAATTCACAAATAAAAAGGCCTTGGTCACAATTAATTTGAACTGTACAATTGTTTTACCAATTTGAAGCTAAGGATTTAAATCCTTTACTATAACTTTTATTAATAATGTCACTTAACTTACCGTTAAAAATTGATATTAATAACAAAAGATGAAACGTTATTATAACCATTTTTAAATCTACCCTTGATCATAAAACATTGTCAACTCTAGAGTTTCAATTTGACGGTCTGCAACCGCTTATTGAATTGCAAATGGATAGTATTTTTATTGTATTTGTGTTTCCTGATTGCAGTTGATGCAGTTTTTTTATACTAACTATAACATTAAATCTACAATGGTTTTTCTTGAAGTTGAAAATAATTTGAATAACACTCTAGACAATATATTATTTTGATTGGAATACGGCGGCCATTACGCTGAATTATAAAATAAATCGCTGAATAAATACACATTTTCAGAATATTTTTTACGGTTATCATTTGCTGAAAATATAACTTTCTTTTTCAACACTGGAAAAATAACTTTTCTAATTATTTATTTTATTTTATTCAATCATTCTGCCCAGCCTTTTCGCTATGTTGAGGTCGGCTTCTAGTCCAGTCAGACGCAGCTGCGTACCAGTATTTTACATATCCCTACTTACTACCTATATAACCTCCATAACCCAATTACTGGGTAGTACGATACCCCTTGGTAAGACTGGTTGTCAGACATTCGGCTTTCTGACGACCCGCGACAATTCGTACATACAAATGTCAAATCCACCAATTACAGGCAGAGTCAACGGCTGAGGCACGGAGTGATCTTGGTATATTGAGATGGTCACCCATCCACGGACCATCCGCGGCAAGCGTAACTTCCTAATCGATACAAGATTTTCTATCCAGCCTTTCATGTTCTTATTTGTAACATAAAAATAGGCAGATCTAATGGAGACGTAAACGAGAGGTAAGAGAAAAGGGTTTAATAATGGCACTGAAGCAGCAGTTGTTTATTATAGTTTTGGTAAATTAAACATTACAAAATGCATGCATAAATCATAACAAAACAAACAGTTACACACGTTCACGTGTACTTAGTCAACAAATCGGAACTAGTCGGTAAGAAATGTAACTTGGAATTAACGCTCGCTGGCCGGCCAGCTTCTGCGGGCCACCTCGAGTCAGGGGAGAACTCCCCCCCCCCCCTTACATCGTAGACAGGCGCGAGTAGGACACTTCGTGCCCCGTATTGTTCCACTCCCGCCTACGCGCTCTCGCGTTCGGGTCCTAAGGAATAGGAGGGAACGGATGACCCCTAATCCGTTGCCTCTGGAGCCTTTTTTAGGTCGCGTTGGAAATCCTCAAGGATGTCCTCAGGCCTGGACAGACTCTTACGGACTAAAACCACCCCGGTGTTCCCTCCCATACCTACGTCGGGAATCACGGGATCTAATGCGACTTTAGCGATCTGGTGCCGGCCCACCCCGAGTCAGGGAGGGAGTGAGGTGTTGAACTCTTCCCTTACATCTTAGACAGGTACGCGTGGAATACTATGTGCCCCTATCTTGGGTCCTAAGGAAAACGGGGGCGACGGATGTTCCCTAATCCGTCGCCCCTGGACCTATTTAGGTGGGCTGGAAGAGGGCCTTATCCAACCTCCGCTTACACCCGGTCGGTGCGCCTGCTGTGGGTGAGCAAAAAAGATCTCCCGCTCCCTTAGCGTAGCCTCCTTCTGCGATACGACTGTTTCGCAGAAGGATATCCTGTATGTTTAAATAACAGTTGTAAAAAAATATTATCCTTTAATATTATAGCATTTTCACAATATTTATACAAATCCAACGCAAGTATTGTCATTTACAATCGAAACTTATACATAGAGCTTATGGCTAATTGACATCCATGACATCCTTGAGTTTTGCTAATTTTGTCCATACTTTGCTTCAAGCAGTTCATTTTCTGCAGGACTGCAAAATAAAATTTAATTTAAACTATACTTAATGACAATTAAAGCATCAATTGCGGTTGCAACCTTTAAACTTGGGTTTCTTAGGCAATTTTTTTGTATGATATCAGCCGATATTAAGGTCAAAATCAAAAAGGCACTGAATGTGCACAATCTTTATTGTATAACTGTCTTCCGCTTTCTTAGAAAACGATAATTTTACGGCACGGCCTCGGAACGAGAAGAGATGACAATTTCTGAGGTTTTTTTTTTGTGATTGACTTTGCTATGAGGTGGTCAGCTGTTTAACTGGACTTGCCTGTAGCTACCTTGTTAGATTAAGGCTTCCAGTCAGGGCTTCAAAATTTAAAACTAAAGCGACTACTCACTAAGGACCTCGGACCTCGGCTTAGGGCATTGCTAGTAGATGGTAGGCCAGTCACTGTTTTTGCGACCATTTGCTAACAAGTATAGTAGTTAAATAATATTAAATTATATTATCAAGTTTTTCGATTGTTTGCCGTGAGTAAGTACGTAGTAGGTCCCAAAATGAATTGGCTTGATATAGTTTTACGCAACATGTTATGTTGTATCGGACAGTACGTTTATTGTGTTACTTTGTATACGAACATGCATCGACATGAAAAGCATAGTCTCAGCTCAGCAGTGGTTTGAACAGCAAGACTCGCGTTTTCTGAAAATGTCGAAAACCGAATATTGAGGATTCATAAAATGTAAAGAAGGTTTATCTTCCGCACAAATAAAAGAACGATTAAATGATGTGTACAAGGAGTCTTGCCCTTCGTACAGCACAGTAAAAAATTGGGTGAAAGAGTTTCGCCTCGGGAGAGAAATCGTCTAAGACATCGTCCATGACGGTCGACCGGTGGAAGTTGAGTACTTCTGAAACTATTGCTCTAATCGAAAAGGAGCTAGATTTAAGTGACCGCCGTTTGAAGATTAGAGGAATTTTAAATAGACTTAGGCTCTCTAACAGTACCGTCCATCGTGCAATCCATAAACATCTTCATATGAACAAAGTTAGTGCAAGATGGGTTCCGAAACTTCTTTCAGCTGTGCAATAACAGGAGCGAGTGCGCTGTGCTTCCGAGCTTTGTGGTGAAAGCCCAAATAATATAATCGAGCGGATAGTTATGTTATGGTCTTATATTATGATCTACAACGCAAGCGCGAGTCAATAGAATGGCATTACAAGAATGAAAAGCCACCTAGAAAGGCAAAGGTGCAACAATCCACCAAAAAAGTTATGTAAACAATCTTTTGGGATTCTCATGGGATTTTAAAGAACGTAATACAGTCGTAATCGGCGAATATCATGCTTCATTACTATATAAACTGCGAATCACGATTAAGGAGAAGCGTAGAGGCAAGTTGTCTAAAAGCATCCTGTTGTTTCACGACAACGCACCCGCTCACACTGCCGGTCTTTCGAAGGCTGCAGTTCGTAAGAGCGGTTTACGGAGCTGGAACATTCATCGTATTGTCCAGATATAACCCAACGGACTATTATTTGTTCCCAAATGTAAAGCGGGACTCAAGGGGAAGGAAATTTTCAAATGATGAATAGAGTTGCAGGCGGCCAATTTTAGTCATTTTGTAGACAAAGATTGCAGTTACTTTTACGAAGGTTTACAGATATTAGTTCGCAGATGTCAAAAGTGTGCTGATATTAGTAGAGATTATACCCACAGAAAAATAAAATTGGTTTCATCTCATTTTCTTCATTATTTCATAGCTAGACCAATTCATTCTAGGACCGCCTACGTAGAGTTCGTTTCAGTTCTCATCTTTTGACAAAATTACCCCAAATGTGTCGCCTGATCTATTAACACTTTGGTAAATATTACTTACCCCGCGGGATGGTCTTTCCACGATATGTGATTCTCAATCATATCGAAACCCCTCACGTTTGGTGGACTGTCGCAGAGCTCACTTCGCTGACTAAAAAAAACATCTAATCAAAAAATCTCATCTAATCGTATCTACGTCAAATTAAGTTGCTGGTAACTTGTTACCTCTTCCTTATAAGTAAGTAAACCTGTGATTATGGCCGATGGAATTAAAATCTTCAGGTGGATATTGTAATACATTTCAAAGTGGTACACAAATATAATTTAAGCACAAGAAGAACAAAGGATTTAGAATCATAGGTTTAACGTATTGTCACTTATGTAGATCACAAGCATAAGTTTCGAAAGAGAATGTACTTTCATTCAACAGAGTATTGGCAAAATTTTAATCGAATTTAGATTAAAGGTTTCTTCAGACAGGAGCGACGCGACAGCGCGACGCGACACTTGTAGAACAATTTCTATGAAATGTTTATGTATGCCTGCTTGGTCTTGGTCTTGGTGTTGTAAGGCTTTTTTTTTTTTTTTTTTTCAGGATGGGAAATCATCAAATGACTTCTCCCGCTCTGAGCGGAGCGGGAGGGCGTGTCAGACTTTTACTGACTAAAACCCACCCGTGCTCCATCAGTTGCCCATGTGCCAGGGTCACGGTATCTCTTTCGAACAATCACGCGACCCCGGCAGGCATCGGTCCTAGTAGACCCCTACACTGCTGCTGACATCTCTTTGAGGCGCGCGTGGAACACTGCGCGCCGTCGACCCGAGCCTGGTCCTTACCGGGCGGCGAGCCACCCATTGCTCGCCACCCGCAAGCTCGCGCCTACGGTGGCCGGGAGTCCGCAATCGACTCCCGACGCCCGGGGCGTCTCCTCCAGCGGCGGCTAGGGGCATGAGGGCGCAGAGACTGCCACTCCCTCACGCGCCCCGCCTCCTCCTTCGCGAGCATTACTGCTTCGCAGAAGGAGGTGACGGCTTCCCATTCCCTCTCGCTCCGTACCATGGCTCGCACCAGGGCCGGACGCGAGAGGTCGCCGCCGCCGATCGCCTCCTCGAGGACACGGCGGTGCCCTGCCCAGGCAGGGCACACCTCCACCGTATGCTCCACCGTGTCCTCGAGACGATCCTCGCAATGGAAACACCCGGACGTATCCTCCCGCTTTATCCTGAACAGGAACCCACCGAAGCACCCATGCCCGGTGAGAACCTGCGTCAGGCGGAAGGTGAGGACGCCGTGGCGCCTCTCTATCCACTCCTCAAAGAGGGGACTTACCGCCGCAATTGTGGCGTGCCCAGTGTTGTAAGGCTCCTGCCTTAATACGGTCTTCAATAAGTAAGTAAGTAGAACAATAAACAACGAGCAGCGAGTGGTCTGTGCCGTGCCGAGTCACTGCCGAAACAAGTCTTTAGAATATAGATCGCTATAAGAATTAATGAAAAGTACTTTTTCACTGATCAAAGCAGCCAATGTTCCGACACAGACTTGATTGTATTAATAATAAACTATGTTTAATAATCTACTTACCACTCGTAGGCCGCAATACCACTACCTACTACTACAAGAACTCTCCTGCTTGTAAAACGACTCTCTTTTTTATCTTGAAGGTCAAAACGTACCTATAGCGCTAAAAGGCTCATTTGGCGGGTAAAATCGGAACTAGCATAGTCATTTTGTTTTTTAAATACATTAAACAAGTGCTCCAATGTTAACGAATAATCATCATCTGTCAACGTTAAGACTTACAGCTATTTATTTATTTAAGGAAAAACAAACAGTAACACAATAAGAGACAGACATATTATCGTAAATATTACATTTTGAACAATTGTGCTACCCACAACGTTCTCCACAGATTACAATGCAAAGTATTTAAAACTAGCTGGTAGCACAGAGACAATGCCTATACAACAGCCATTTTCCTAGAACTCTGGATCTGGATTTTGAAATTTATAAAAGAAAAAGTAAGTTTATGTGCATACATGATTAAATTATATTGATACAAGATTAAATTATATTGCGCTATTTTAAATTACTTTGCTAATCCTTTAGAGTTGCTCGGATTTGCTTCTTAAATGCATTTTTACTAAGGAAAATAATGTCGATTGAGTTAAATTCATCGTTATATGTCTCAACCAAACGATGAAGTGGTGAACGCGAGCCAGCGTTGGATTTACAGAGGCTAGTAGCAAAAAGACGTCGAGTACGTACTCGTACATGAACTGTTCGAGGAACCAGGTAACACAGACTCCTAACTAAGTCCGGACAATCAAAATGATTGCGGCACACATTGAACAGAGTCATAACTTCCAGAAGTTTCCGTCTAGACTGTAATGTCAGAAGATCATACTTTTTAAGAAGTAAGTGGTATGACATTTTATTCCGATAACATCTAAAATTCATAGCTCGAAGGTATTTACGTTGTACTAGTTCTAGCCTTTCACTATATTTGACGCAAAAAGGATTCCAAATAGGTAGAGCAAACTCCAACTGTGGCCTGATTATTGATTTGTATAAGTGCAAAAAGGTGGAAGGTCGACGAAAATCTCTGTAAGATCTCATTACGAAACCAAACATTTGGTAGGCTTTGTTAACATTTTTTTCTATATGAGCATCCAGATGGCGTTTCGAATCTAGCAGAACACCAAGATCGCGGAGAAAACTTACTTTACTAATTGGCGTATTGGCAAGATGATAGTTGAAGTCAGTAATATTTTTCTTTTTGGTAAATGTTTATAACATGACACTTTGGAAGACTAAGGCTTATTGGAAGAGCAGTAACTAGAGAAACGGTCTAAATCCTGCTGAAAGCTAAAACAATCGACTTTATCAGAAATAATTTTGTAGGCCTTTAAATCCGCGTACAGTAGAATATTTGAAAGCAGTCTTTTATGTCATTAATGTATAAGATAAATAATAAAGGGCCTAGAATGGAACCTTGTGGTACACCGGAGGTGACCCGAAAAGAGCCAGATTCAAATCTATTAACAACCACCTTTTGTGTTCTGTTGATTATGTAAGACATAAACCACCGTAGAAAGTCCCCTCTGATACCATTGTAAGCAATTTTATTAAGTAGTAGTGTGTGGTTAAGTTTATCGAAAGCCTTCTGAAAATCTGTATACACCGTATCATCATGCTCTTTTATTAAAACACTGCGAACAGCCGGATAAAGTTTATTATGCACCAGTCACTCAAACAGCTTGGAAAAAGCAGATAGTATAGAGATAGGTCGATAGGTCGCCACATCATGCTTGGAACCACTCTTATGAACTGGTACAATATTTGCATGTTTCCAAACTTCAGGGAAAATACCACATGATAAACATTTATTAAATAATATAAGTAAAGGATAGCATAATGTATCATAATGAACACGTGTTTTTCAGAAAAGTCCTAGGAATCCCATCAGGATCAGGACCCTTGGTTGAATCAAGTGATTTTAATTCTTTATTTACTTCATCAAGAGACAATTGCAGTTTGCATAGGAAGACACCATGGTCAGCATTTCTAGATGGTGGTACCCAAGTGTTATAGTCAAATGTTGAGGACTCATATGCGGACTGGAAAAATGTAGCAAACAAGTTGCAAGTAGTAATAGGATCATTGGATGAATTTTGATTGTAATGAACCGTCGGATGGGATTTTATTTGTAGTTTTGCGGTTAGCAACGTATGTCCAAAATGTCTTAGCATTGATAGCAACACTGTCTTCAATTGAATTAATATATTTACTATAGCAAACTTCAGCAAATTTTTTAAACTTTTCCTGTTACTCGAGAAAACCTTATAATGAAATAAATTCCCATACTTCTTCCATATTATCGAAGCTTGAGTTTTGTTTTTGTAGGTATGTATGAGAGATTTGGAGAACCAATTGGGAAAATTAACATTTTTTGATGGACATGTGGGTGTGTGTGATTTTATTATTTCATAAAGTTTTTCATAAAATGTAGAAACAGATTCATTAGGTGTTAAGTCATCTAGTAAGTCACTCCAATCCACGTCACTTACATCAAGTATTTATTTTGTTATAGTTAGCTTTGTGATAATTTAGTTTGTTGTCAACTGTACGTTTAGGTATATGTGTGGGATGAGAGAAAGAAATGTGTACATAGAAGGCTGGATGATAGGTGTCAGTAGGTAAAATGGGTATAAGTCTAAGATGCGTCTGCTAGAATTCAAAAGGTGGTTATATTGTTTCATATCATGTTGTGAACAGAAATTCGATAAGAAACGAGTTACGTTTTGTGAGTTTTTGGTTTGATGCATATTCCATGTATGGTAACTTTTTAACCCAGGCAAGTGAGGGTAAATTAAAGTCACCTGTTAGAATAATGTTTTCCACGGAAGAGTTATCACACAATACTGACAGAGAATCTAGAAAAGTCAAGTAGGTATCATCATGAGCGTAAGGGGTATGTAAGTAGCACAAATTATATTTATTACTTTTCACGGGTACTTTTACTATGACATGCTCAGGCAATGTTAACGTGGCGAAAATGAAATACAGCAGGGATTTAATTCTTTAGATACGGCTATAAGGACACCACCTCCATCCTTTTTGTTGATGATTAAACGGTTACGATCGCATCTAAACACCAAAAAGCTTTAATCTATAAATTCATTATCAGATATGTCTAGCGTCAACCAGCACCCTAATTGCGAAACGCACAATTTATCAGAATCTGAATGGGATTGAAGATTATTTCTAAACCATTGCGTCATTTTTTCGAATAAATTGTGGCTCAGCAACGTAAATAACGCAATGAATGTTGTTTAACTATGAATATTAAACCAATTCCTACCGATAAAAAGTTCCGCAATTACCTCTCTGGTCTCGGTCAAGATAATGACGTCATATGCATGCGACATTATATTTAAATATAGGGTATTCAGTTTAGTCCTGATTCCTCGACAGTTTTGATAATAAATGGATATTTTAGTATCATTACCCATTTCTAAAATTTGAGGGTACACGAAAATTATCCAAACGCAAAAAAAATAGTAACTTTGACACTCATAAGTATACTTGAAACATGCAAGTCATACACAACTGTAATATCATACACAAGTGTGAGGGCACAACAAAGGAAACCAAAAACAAAATAACATATACTTTGAAAGTCATAAGTATAACTAAAACTAACCATCGCTGAAAGCTCGCGTGGTACGTTCCCGGTAAACGTCATTGAAAAGTAACCGACAGAGCAAATTATAAAACCTCAAGCAACAATATAAGGATCGTTATCAGGATTAGAATGTAAGACGCACTCATTTTATCATCGTACATTACATTTAAAGCGGTAAGAAAATAATGTAAACAACTCGTTGTAATTCTAAATAAGTTAAGCACACAACAGTTTACACGAAAATATGACCAATGAACATTTAAACAGATATTATTTTTATACGTGACAGATAGTACTAAGTTATGGAAATATTGTAAACAGTGTAATGTAATAAGCAAATATTTGGTAGTAATTTATTAAGTTACAGATATACTATTGTAAAATAAACAACTAACTATACGAATAAATACAAAAACGAAGGACACTTAGGCATCGAAGTACTCGTCCGCATCACTGTCATCTGGAAACGTGCCCTGAAGACTGGCAGCATTGCCACGTTGAATGGTAATGCTAATTCTTTGGCCAAAGAATGACCCAGCCGTCTGGTCACGTGAAGTGTCGACCAGCCGATGAGAACTTCCTTAAAAAGCAATATAAGCACACAGCTGGTTGCAAAATAATATGATAAACAAACATGTAAACAAATGGTATTTTTATATGGGTACATTATGTAATAAAGTAATCGTTTTATCGTAAATACCAGCAACGTATTAGAGCGAATTATTCGACCTAAACTTATTCAAATGTCATCTTCTGAACGGATCGAAATCGTAGGCGAGTCATCATTCTTTGACCAGCACAGTAGCATTACGGACCCACACATACTTAAATTTGCTTGTTTTGGCAGTGTCAAGGTATTTTCGAAATAACTCCTTGTTACGAAGCGTCAGGTGTTCGTTCATGTAGATACGACATTGTGTACCACCGAGTCCTATAAGATCTGACGTAAGACCTTTAGACAGTCGATAAGCGCTCAGCATGCTATCACAGAGTAGTCGGTAAATTAACTTCACAATGATATTTTTCGGACGTAGATTTTCCGTATGTGCGTGTGGAACACGGTGAATAGCCACTATGTCTTTCTGTGTTATAATTATGTTAGTAGCTGCCGCAATTGACTCAAAAATTGCCACTAGATTTTCGCCACGTTTTTCCGGTAGGTTGCCAATTTCAATATTGCACTGACTAGCCTGTTATTCCAAGCGATTCACTTTATTTGTCAGTGCAAATACAGACTCAGACGTAGAGGTAACGATCTTCGACTCCATCTCTTTTGTACGCTTTATGGTATCTACAATGCTCACAGAGTTGACTTCAACTCATCGACAACCTTCGATAATTCTTGATGTTTTTAGTAGATGTATCCTTTTTTGTACTCGAAAAATCACTGCGTAATTCTTTCAACTCGGATTAAATTTGAGAAAGGGTAGTTGCTAAGTTATTAAATTCGTTTCGAAGATTACTGATGTTCGAGTTGATGTTGGAAAACTGGTGGCGTATTTCAGTACTCAGAGAGCTTATTGATCTCTTGAATTCCTCAGCAAGTGCAGAGATATCCTGTCTCAAGTCGCATTCTGGCTGCTTCCTCTTAAGGTTTCCTGAGTTACATTAGGGTCGGCGTCGTCGCTTGAGTATAGCTCAGGAACGGATTGGCTTGTACTGCTTTTCGGCGAGCGTAACATAATGGAAACGTCCAATCAAAGCGATAATCAGTTGTCATGACAACTAGGTATAGCTCTCGTCAAACTTCTTGGCCGCCCTTTTTTTTTTGGATGGGAAATCATCAAATGACTTCTCCCGCTCTGGGCGGAGCGGGAGGGCTTGTCAGACTTTTACTGACTAAAACCCACCCGTGTTCCATCAGTTGCCCATGTGCCAGGGTCGGCTTTCCGAAGCGTAAGGCACGGATCGGTGTTGTTTTTTTATTAGATTTACTACTACTAGCCATTGTAGCCAACTTCAGGGCGGCCAAGAAGTTTGGTAAGAATTATATCTTATGCGATCAGCTGATAAGTACTTGTCTTGACTTGATTCTCGAAGTTTTTTTGCAGGCCGCACTTACGGCCTGGCCACAGTCTCTGGCGGTGCGGGGCGCGGTGCGGCGGGCGCCGCGGCGAGCGGTGCGGTTCGCGGTGGTATGCCACAGGTAGACCGCGGCGTCCGCGGCGGCGTCAGCGGTGGACGTATTTAGAGAACGGCTAAACTATTAAAATGCCCCTATCAAAAGTGGAATTTCACTCTCATTATTATGAATATTGGAACTATCTTTGTAATTTGTTTGAATATACGCAGGCAAGCATAGAAACCTTGATTATATACTCGGATACATACATGAAGACTTGAAAACTAAAGTTTATTTTAAGAAAATTGTTTCGCCTCTAGACAGCTGTTTCTAACTTTAAGGTACCGATGTATATATATATACTTCCACTACTACCAGGAAATTGTTGTTTTATTTCGTCCCACATTTTTTTTATAACATGCCTATATTTATGATGTGGATGTTTTGACATCCACACTGCTGTTCTACTCAGTATTTCACTTATAAATTGTTCCATATCCTAATTTTTATAAGCTGAACGCGCGATAAAAACAAAATTATTTGTTTCGGTCGCGCGATGCCTGAATCCGCTTCCGCAGTCCGCGCCGCTCTGGGCTGTGGCCAGGCGGTTACGCGTCTATCACTGAAGCGTGAGCGAGTCAAAAATATTGTCCGCACTGTTTCCTCGTTGTAACTCACTCGACACGGGCACTATGACCACTACTTGTTTTAAAACAAATAGGTGAATGACGGAAATTAGTTTTATTGTTTTAGTAGCAAGGTTAGATTTTATATGGTACCGAACTACACTATTTAAGTGAAACTGAAAATGCGTCTACTCCAGCTAGCATACGTGGACGAACTGTTGTATATAAAACACACTCACCTATGTTTGTTTTTGCGCCTATCATTTAAAACACAATCTATGAAGTCTGCATTACTCTGCGTACTCGTATGTAAGAAAGGCCCAATGCAGTTATAGTCCTCATCTATTTGAAATACAGAGGCAACACCGATAAGGACCTCACTAGTCCCCACCCAAGTGACTAGTGGCCCACCGTGGTCATTCTAAAAATCATAATAATTTATTTATTTGATCTATTGACTATTTTATGCTAGTATCGATTATTCTTGGACCAAAACTATTTCAACTTCCATTATGTCACGGTCTTTGGGGATTCACACATTAAACATCACAAATCAAAATGGAGTATTCAGTTTCGAAAAAACTGGGTCGCCACCTGAGGGTCTGATTTTAGTGTCAATCTGTCAAAAATACCTTGATTTTCCATACATTTTTGTCAAAATTTTGACATTTGGTTCTCGCCCAGATGAGACTGCGACTACATTTAGAACGTTATTAATTAATAGAATTGGCCTCGTGGTCTGGCATTTTATTTATTTTTTTGGAGGGGAAATCATCAAATGACTTCTCTCGCTCTGGGCGGAGCGGGAGGGCGTGACAGACTTTTAATGACTAAAACCCACCCATGTTCCTTCAGTTACCCATGTGCCAGGGTCACGGTATCTCTTTCGAACAATCTCGCGACCCTGGCAGGTCCTGGTCTGGCATCTGAATGACATTTGTATGGGAGGAACATTTGTGTAACTGTTTTGACACGCCTCCAAATAACCTCGTAGCATTCTATAAAGTGTTTCATTTAAGTTTTGATTTTTAAGATAACAATGAACGATCACAGAACAGCGGCTGTCCAAGTACAGAGCAGTTATTATAAATATAAATATCTTAGGACAACCAACACACCGTTATCTGATCCCAAACTAGGCAGAGCCTGTACTATGGCAACCAGACAACTGATAAACATACTTGTATATTTCTAAATACATACATATTATAGATAAATTACACCCAGACACAGAACAAATGATCGTATTCATCACACAAAGATTTGTCCTGGGTGGGAATCGAACCCACGACCTCAGTCTTAGCAGTCAGGATCACTAACCACTAGACAAACAGGCCAGTCAAGTCAGGGTTATTGATACCTTAATGTCCAATACTGGACTATATGTCAGATTTACTTGACAGCCGTAATAATATAGAGCCTAATTTCCTAGGAATCCAAAGCTTAACGGCTAGGCACTATAAAAACCTACCTGGCAAATCCCGTTCCTTCGTGTTCGGTTAAAAGTTCTTTCACGAGCTTTCTTTATATATTCAGTTGTTGTAATATTGTTATAAGTTCTATTAGTCTGAGGAAGCTCTCTTCTTGCATTCATAGAGTCTATATTTTGATTACCATTGTTCTGTCCATAGCACTAAAAAGGACTGATATAATTAATGCATAGTTCACGAGAGGACCTGTCATAATCAGTCTATATTGTTCCCACTGCTGGGACACAGGCCTCCTCCCGGTGAGAGGGAGTGGGTCGGGAACTCGTGATGTACCACGCAGGCCCAGTGCGGGTTGGTAGATGTCACATGTCTTCGAATTTTTGGTTCTAGAACATGCGGGTTTCCTCACGATGCTTTCTTTCACTCGTTTCGAGAGCAGTGTTGATGAAATTATTTAAACAAATTAAAGCGCCTGCCTGGGTTCGTACCCACGACTTACAACTCGTAAGTCGCTGCCGATGCCACTGGGCCATCAGTGCTTTGGCAGCACCTTCAATTATGCTTTATACTTGTTATCGTGTAAGCATGCACCATGCTGCCACGATCACAATAGTATAAATATGGACAGTATACATAGAAACTAAGGGAAAGTTTGAAACGGCATACTCACACAGACACATTTTTTATCGTACTGACCGGACGACGCAAAAAACGATAGCATAATTTAAGCTCGTTTATTAATATTACTGCAATTCTTATTATGAAGAAATCATCGAGTTAGATTAATTTCTATTTAAAACAAAACGTGTGGGTTCGGGAAAATAAATTTCTTCTCACAGAAAAGAAAATGTTCACAAGCCACCATTTTGAATTTACATTTTGACCAAAGAAGAAGGTTGCATGGAGAGGGCCTAACACGTATGAGCTTTTGTCGCGTGTCGATTTCTACCAGTCAATTCCTACAGCAACCCGTGTTAAAGAACATCATTTCATTAAACACTTTTCAATTTTACAAACACTACGAGTGACAACACTAACGCTCTATGGAGCGTAAGTAATTATTTCAACAAATAGGGCTAATTCCCTAAACTACGCTACTATCCATATTTATATCGTGCTACGTACATAACTCTAGCACAATATATATATTTATTTATTAAAGCTTTATGCACAAGTAAAAGTACTGTACAATGGCGGACTTAATGCCTGAGGCATTTTCTACCAGTCAACCTTAGGATGATGCAGAGACCAAACATGGCTGGTGCAACATAGGGATAAATAATTCGGAAAATAATACATACAAATACATATATATTATATATGTATATATATAACGAAAATAAAATTGTCTGGCAAACGACGATAGGTAGAAGAGAAAACGAATCCAGCTAATCAGCGCTGGGATGATTCTGCCAACTTCGTACGAACATGCTTACGTACTTTCGCTTTAAACAATAACCGACTGGTCGCCATCTTGATATTCAGAGGAAGCGCATTCCATAGAAAGACCGCCTGGACAAAGAAAGAAAATTTAATGAAACCAGAGCGGTGAGAAGGACGTCGTAGAAGACGATTGTTAGTGGAACGGAGATTTTTACTATGCGCAAGCACAAGTATTGAAACTGGGAGATCATGTAAGAAGGAGAAGTGGGTTTGTCAAGTATAGAAAACAGCATTGACAGAGCCCTTACCTCTCTGCGCTGACGGATGGGAAGCCATTTCAAAGGCAACCGGTGCAAGGACACATGATCATACTTACGAAGATTGAAAACGATTCGAATGCAGTTATTTAGAAAACGGTCAAGTTTATTGAGGAGATCTGCATTCAAGTCCTAGTAACACGCATTGCCATAGTCAATTATAGTTACGTATGTGAACGCAGCTTCACTTATATGAAAATGTAAACAAATGAACTTGGGAGCTAACGTGGTAAACCTCTCCGTGCACATTCTACGTAACAGTGGAATTTGAAGCTTAGAACATACTTACAGATGAATTTTGCTGATCGATTCTCCTGAAACATCCGTCAACTAATTTATACTTATTTGGATCTAAAGCTTCTTCTCTAGGCTGTCCTGAATCATCTATGACGCCCACGCCTGAAGTGCATATCATATATTGATCTATAATTGGTCTCATTTTGGGATAGTATCGATATTCCTGGAGACATTTATTCTTGTCTATAATTAATGTGGATGTATACTTTAATATTTCGGAATTATAATTATTTGTATCAATTCTCTGAAAACATGAAATATTTCGGTTGTACATTTTGTTATGCTGCATACTGAGAGTATCGTAAGTATATCGTTAGCTATCGAAGCTATCTCCGGGTTCACATATTTTTGTTCAGCAAATATAAACGTTTGCTCGCGTCTACAGAGGGCGCTTTCCAGTTTTTCAAACAAATTGACTGATAAAATGATCCTGTACTCAAGCGAAGAACGCTAATTAGTACACGACCTGCTAGGTCTGTTTCCGCTTTTTTTTAAGTGAGTAAAAACTCACTTTTAAAGTAACGTTATTTTATTAAATTTTATCAAATAAGTCTATGTGACTATGAGAGTGAGAGAAGAGAATGCCCCGGTGTCTACGCACTCACTTGTGCAGTATATCTCCAGCGCCGAAGGGTAGTCTCCGTTGAGATTCAACGCCTTAGCTCAAATACAGTTTGGAGGGCTATATATAACAAGTATGCCATCGATTATTTCCATGGGTAAATTAAGTCATACATACAGTCTCTTTCTAACAGTTTGGGGAATACAAACGTGAAAACTATTTAGTCTCTTATCATTTTACCTGCCGCCACTTTTTCTCGTGACCCCATCCCATTGCCATACAATCGATGTCAGGCATCTGATATTTAGCGTCGTAGTTAATAGGTATTTTAGTTGGTATGTATGAGCATAAGTCCACATATGCAGGGTCCTGGAAGTTATAAGACGATTCCACCCTTGCCAAAGCTATGTCTATTTGCGCCCATTTCTCTATTCGATCGTAGTCAAAGGAATAGGCTGAAAATAATAAATATTTATAACAAAAATAGAGATTAATACTAATAATTTATATTTTAGTTTCCTTTAAATTACAATTTATGTAAATCTTTTACAATTAGGCTTTTTGCTGGTCCCTACTTATCAGTACCTAGCACTTCTGTAAAGTTTCCTAATTAGTTACAAAATACCCTATATATGTCTAGCATTTTTTCCTACCCTTTAAGCCGAACTATCTGCATAAGCCACTTACCCTTGTCTCAATTAATTGCGGGTTGGCACAGTATGCCTTCTTCTTTCATACTTCTCTATTTGTCGTCCTTTCAGTAGTCACCCCCCTTTCTAGCCATATCATCAATCTTACAGTCCTTCCAATATTTCTTTGATGTTCCCCTATACTTAAACATTTCCTCACGGCTGATCATATAGATATGTTACTTCACGATTAGTGTCAAATGTGTGCACTGCACTGGCTGGACAGGTCCACTCGGTCTGTGTGGTTTTTTCCTCCATAAACTATTTTAGACCGCAATCTACATGGTCTTCAGATGATCTGACCAAAATTATGTCTGGATTTTAAAAGAGACAGTGACCATTGAGTTTGTTTCGGTCTATCTTCATGGAGTAATCAGATAGAAAACGCCAACGTCAGCTAGTTTTTATAATATTGGCTTTACATGCCAGTGTTTATAAAACACCTTCTTACAAAAATTAAATCATCATTAAAATTTAATCATTTACTTACATACGGGCACACAAGTGAATATAATTCTCTTTTTCATTCTACTAGTACATTTATTTTCTTCAAGCTTCTCGTCAGTGACGTATTTATCGTACCCTGCTATCACGAACAGGTACTGCACATCTTCAATGCAAGCTGCTGATGTGATTATGAAGTCACTGGTTACCAAAGCACCGCCACACATCCAATAGTCGTAAGTTCTCTCTGATAATGTTGCTTTCACTAAATACACCTAGAATTAAAGCTTAACATAACATTATACTGTTATTTAGCTAAAAATAGTTTTTTGCCATTGTGCGTTTGCTAGCTCTCATCAGCATCTACCTAAGCGTTTCCTCACTATTTTGGGGTTGGCTTCCAGTCTAACCAGATGCAGCTGAGTATCAGTACTTTACATGATACGACCGCATATCTGACTTCCATCCCCTGCACGCGTGGTATGACCACCGTAGAAATGGGTTTTGTCGACGGTAGAATAGACAAAATTACAGATTGTAGAAAGATTAAAGACGGAATTTAAAAAAGATTGTTTAAAGATTTGTAGCGTTTTATGCTGGCGTAGCATGACAATTCTATCTCTATTTTACCAAGAATAGACAAAGTTATTTCTATGGTGGTCATGCTACGCGTGCTGGAGTAAGACTAGTCGTCAGACTTTCGAGTTTCTAAAAACCCGTAACGACTGGTACAATTCCACGAAAGACAGCCGGGATCAATGGCTTAATGTGCTTTCCGAGGCACGGAGAGGTCGTAGTATGTAAGAATGATCACCCATTCACGGACCAACCGGGGCAAACTTATCTTGATCGATCAACCCGTGCTACTGTTATTACTTAGCCACAAGCCGAGTGAGTGAGTGAGAGTTTGCTAATGCAGACCGCAAACTAAGCGAATTAGGCTATGTGAGCTAACTAAAATATGCGAAGCTAAGTTAGTTGTGCATGCCGATGCGCAGCTACACGAGCTAAGCTAAGCCCCTCCCGCCTTCCCCGCACGCCCTTCGCACATCCTTCGCCAGTGCCAAAGACTACAATGTGGCCAGTGCTGTCCAGTGTCCTTTGTCGTACGCACGGTTGCTTTGTAGCGAATATGGATCAATTTGTGGAACACACAGTCAAAAGACTATCACTAACTTAATTATTATGTAACGTGTTCGTCATCGGAACTTTCTTCATCTATTATATTCATGGCGAGCGTTGTCCGTCTAATTGAACTTCGCAACACTGACTGAGCTTTGGCTTAGCTCTTGGTGTGCACGCCAGTTATTTCTAGCTTAGTTTTGCCTAGCTTGCTTAGTTTAGCTTTGGTATAGCTTAGTTTTCGGTTTGCAACCGGCTTAATAGAGTTAGGATTTTTATGTGTACCTAAGGATGTACCTTATAAGTTTGGTTTTATGATATAACGTGTGGCCACAAATCCAGAAATGAAGTTGTATTTGATTTTAAACAAAAGAAGCACTTCACTACATAGTATAAAACAAAGTTGCTTCCCTCTGTCTGTCCCTATGTATGCTTAGATCTTTAAAACTACGCAACGGATTTTGATGTTCTTTTTTTAATACATAGAGTGATTTAAGAGGAAGGTTTATACATATAATACGCGGGCGAAGCCGCTGGCAAAAGCTAGTAAATGCATATTTATTTAAAATTGATGTTCGTTAAAAACTTTTGATAATAATAAGGCACGTGAGTAAATATTTAGGCATAATTACCAATTATTTTTAAACATTTAACCACTTACGATGTATGGTTTATTCGCTGACACTTTATAACCACCTTCGATTCTTCTTTGGCAATACGATACTAAAAAAAAACAACAAAAAAAAGTTTGAACTTTTTTCGATCGATTTAGGACCACTAACACTGTGCTAGCTACTTACCATGACAAAACATTAAAAACAACAACAGATTTAATTTTACAACAAACATTTTGAAATCGAGCCTTGATTTTTAACAACAAACAAAAAATGATTGTGAGCTGATGGTGTGTAACAGAGTAATAGAATTTCAGTTTAATTACACATTTTTATTGTTTTCATTATTTTCTACGATCCTTTCCAACTCATCCAGTAAGGTGCGTCCAGTGTGATGTTGTTTAGCTGTGTCTTATGTTCTTTCAAGAATAATTGAAGATTGAAATAGATACAACCCGCTTTATGATTTCAACATTTTCTTCGTGCATTTTTTGATGAAAATAATTATTCTAATAGGATCAAAACAACCTTTTTCCAAATATGTATGTTGAGTTTGATTTTCAGTCTAATCGGAGCGACTACCTATTTGATCTCCACAACCCAGTTATGGGGTAACACGATCCCCTTGGTGAGCTGTCAGACTTTTGTGCTTCTGAGTACCTGTAAGGACTGGCGATGCCGACTGTGAAAGCCGTTGGTCCCGGCTGTTATTTGTAGAAAGACAGCCGGGACCAACGGCTTAACATGCTTTTGGAGGCACGAAGGGGTCTCCTTATAGATGGAGAGGAGGCCTGTGTCCCAGAAGTGGGAATTTTACAGGCTATTACGCTAATCAGCTTATCATAACCATGTTACTATTCAAATATATAAAGCACATAAATCCCGATAACCTATGCTAAGCAGGGATGGCTGGTTGTTTATAATAGAAAAATAACTGTGTAGCATTCATTAAAAACTTATCTATTTAACATAAACAATAACATTAGACTTTTAATATAAAAGTGTTCACTTTCCGAGAGGATGTTGAGGCCGCACTGCAATTTTTGATGGAATTCTCATTGCATTTTTAAGAGGTCCCACATTAACAGGATACCTTACAGTTACTTGGTACATTTCATTTACTGGATGCCTTTGATTTGCTGAAGGGCCTTGATTTACTGGGTACCTGTCATTTGTTGGGTATCTTATGTTTTCTGGATTCAATGGTTTTCCAGGGTACCTGTCATTTACTGGATAAGTTAGCGTTCCTGGGGACTGGTCATTTACTGAGAAACTTTGCTTAACT
This sequence comes from Aporophyla lueneburgensis, assembly GCA_932294355.1. NCBI lineage: Eukaryota > Metazoa > Arthropoda > Insecta > Lepidoptera > Noctuidae > Aporophyla > Aporophyla lueneburgensis. The sequence goes on along the minus strand of OW028757.1, from coordinate 12,647,341 downwards.
TGATACCTGTTATTTATTGGAAAACTTTGCTTTCCAGTATACCTATCATTTGCTGGAAAACTTTGCTTTCCTGAAGACCCTTCATTTACTGGGAAACTTTCCTTTCCTGAGATACTTTTATATTCTGGGTCCCTTCCTTTTATTTTAAACCTTTCACCAAGTGCAAAAGGAACAACTGCTGGACTTTTAGTAGCTAGATACATTTGATTTGATTCTTCATGATACCCGTTACTCTTTGGGTCATTTCCTTCGCCAGATACACTTTTATTTTCTGGATCCCTTCCCTTTACTTCAAACCTTTCTTTCGGTGCGTTACTTATTATTGTTGGATTTCCATTTGCTGGATAGATGTTACTTGATTCATATTTCGTTTCTTCTTGGTTTTCTTTATTCTTTACATTTTCCACATTACTTGGAGGATTATTATTAGTCAAATATTTTAGACCTTCTGAAATTTTTGCTTTAGGCATCCTTCCTATGTTTTCATTACTTGCAGGTCTGTAAAAATCAGTAATAGGGAGCACCATAAATTGTAAATAATTAAAGACTATATTATGTTCTAGCTTCTGCCCGCGACTTCTTGCGCGTCAAATATCTTGCTCCCCCGACCCACACCATCGCATAGAATCACCTGCCCGTGCGAGTATTTCGTATTCGTGACATTTGTCTTTTTGCTCGGCTCCTATGGGTCCTAACGCAATATTATATTATAGCCTTCCTCGATAAATGAGCTATTCAACACTAAAATATACTTTTTATTCGCCCTAATAGTTCCTGAGATTAGTGCGTTCAACAAAACGAACTCTTCAGTTTTATAAAATTATTAAATAATCGTATATTATAGCATTAATATATTAGCATATATTGCTGTTACCCGGCAGAATAATCCTTCCACGTTATTGTTCGTTCGATGAGATCATAGCCTCTTTCACTTGCTGGTCTGTCGCATAGTTCCTGTCTGTTGAAAATAATCAAAGGTTGTACTGGATATCACTTATATCAATACCACTACTATTTATGAGTGTTTCGTTGGTGAGTGGTCGCGAACGCTGAATTTGTGACCGGTTGATGTCAATAAGCTCGTCCCCCCACTAAACGACACTAAATTATTAAATGACTTTATTTTTGCAAGTAGGTTTGTACAAACACTTTTACACGTCAATCATATTTTTTTTTAAACTAGATGAGGTCGGCGTTTCCTATCTGACTACTCTGAGAAGAAAGGCCGAAACAAACTCAGAGGGTACAGTCTCTTTTAAAGTCCAGACATAATCTTGGGCAGATCATGTGAAGACCATGTGGATTGGTATGTCGTGTGAAGTGGTTTTTTTTTAAAGAAAGAACCACGCAGCTTGAGCGGACCTGTCCAAACAGTACACTTATTTGTCAGTTATCATGCAGCTCCACAATAAACTTAACCAGCGAATTGTGGGTGTACTACATGGTGGTAATACACCTCTACCTGACCCGTTGAGAAAAAAAGTAGTGATGCGGGCATCAAAATACTCCATCAGCCGCCTATAATGTTCCCACTGTTGCGCAGCTGCTGCTGCGTTTTGAGAACAGTGGTAATGAAATTATTTACACAAAGTAAAGTGCCTACTTGGATTCGAACCCACGACTCGTAAGTCGCGGCCGTTACCATTAGGCCACCACGGCTCTCCAAGATACCTATTCCACAAAAATTCTTTATTTCAAATGGTGTATTTTGAATACAAATTAAGAATATACAACTACACATAAACAGTAAGGAAAAGAATTAAAACTATCTACTCGCCTGCGAGTCGGAAAATCCGTGTTCAATAAACAATCCAAAAACATTCCCGTACATAAGGTGCTTGTATATAAGTATGGTCCCATGCATTCATATTCACTTGACACTTTGAATACGGAGGCAACCCCGATGAGGATCTCACGAGCACCAGCCCACGTGACAAGTGGCCCACCGTGGTCATTCTGAGGAAATAAAATGAGTGTATACCTACCAACTAACTCAAACGCGCGCAGGCCGTTTGGCTCTGCACGCCAGTATTAATGACATCATCCGTCGTGCTCTTGTCAGCGCCGGGGAGCCAGCTGTTTTAGAACCCAACAGCTTGGCACGCGAAGATGGGAAGAGACCATGCGGAATGACCATAATGCCCTGGAAGGTGGGCAGGCCTCTGGTGTGGGACGCAACATGTGTCGACACCCTTGCGCCATCCCACCTTCCCTGTACGATGGAATGCGCTGGGGCGGCTGCTGCAGGTGCGGAAAACCTCAAACGGCGAAAATTTTCCAATCTCATTGGAAGTTACATATTTGAACCGTTTGGGGTTGAAACATTTAGACCATGGGGTCCGAGTGCCCACTTGGTTTTTCGAGACATAGCCTAGCGGTTTGTTGACTCTTCAAGTGACCAGAGGGCTGGCCTATTTTTAGGCCAGCCTTTTGGGAACTTTTCCCAATGACAGCGATGCAGACGAGTGTTTTGAAGCCCCCTGTTTCTTTTTTCTCTGTTTTTATAAACTTTATAATACTTGTACATAATATATTAATTTTTAGTTTTAAATAAGGAATTGTAACATATTCATATAATATTCATAAATAAAGCACTATCTCTCCACTTTGTCATAATTGCTCATGAATGTTTTCATTTTTATTACATTACTAGCTTTTGCCAGTGGCTTCGCCCGTGTGGCGGTCGGAAATTATCCCGCTGGAACATACTACCGGGATAAAAAGTAGCCTATGTCCTTTCTCAGGCTCTAAACTATCTGTGTACCAAATTTCATTTAAATCGGTTCAGTAGTTTTAGCAGGAAAGCGAGACAGACAGACAGACAGAGTTACTTTCGCATTTATAATATTAGTGTGGATTAGTATATATATTTAGTGACATTTATTTTAAAAGTATTTATGTATTTATGTATGTTTGTATGTATGTATATTTTTATTTTGTATATTTATATTTAAATTATAGTATTATTTTTCTTCTACTATTACACACGTTGTCTACATCTCTTTGTATATTCTCTCCTATTGCAGGTATGCTGGAAGAGATTTCAATAGAAATAAGCATTACCTTTGTACATATTTTTCTGTTCCTTTCTATTTGTATATTTATATGTGTGCATAAATGGTTAAATAAATAAAATAAATAAAGCAAAAAACATGTAAAATAAAACTGACTCAAACTAAAAGAAAACTAGTTTGTCTATTTAACCACTCAAATTCAAACATTTAAACATTTTCTTTCACAAAAACTCACATAGGCCCTTTTGACACGTCAGAAGCTAGGTGCCGGTCCCGATTGTTCGTTATCTATGGAAAAGAGCCGGCAAGAGACTTCAGAGCTAGTCTTTTAAAAATAATCCACACTAATTTAATATTATAAATGCAAAAGTAACTCTGTCTGTCTGTCTCGCTTTCCTGCCAAAACTACTGAACCGATTTAAATGAAATTTGGTACACAGATAGTTTAGAGCCTGAGAAAGGATATAGGCTACATTTTTATCCCGCGGGATATTTATATTTTCCTACCTCCACGAGGGCGAAGCCGCTGGCAAAAGCTAGTACTTAATAAAATAGGAAATGATCTGCAAATGTGCAGTCTACAAGGCACACACACATATAGGCCTCCTCTCGGTTCTCACCGAGGCCTGTGTCCAAGCAATGGTAGTTTTTTTTACCTGGCAAATACCGTTTCTTCTCGCTTGAGTCGCATTGAAGTCGCTCAAAGAAACATTGTCCGTTTTATTAAATATCGTGTAGTACCTCCGTGTTTCATCCTCATCTTCATAGCTTTCTTCAGAACTGCCTTGTTCACACTAAAAGAGGGCTAATTTTATTTTAATGTTTACTTCTGTGTTCACAAAAGGAAGAGGTAGATAAATAATATCTTAGCTTAGGGACTTCTCGCACTGCTCAGCCACGGAAAGGCCGCAGAAGCTTATGCCAAGATGCGGACGTTCATTCTACAGCACCCAATTTAGCCTCTACTGGTAGGATGGCTGATCCAACTTTATTCTTGGTTGGAGCTACTGCGGCCAACATTACGGTTTCACTTACCATTTTCACTTTTTTATTTGTTATATGTGATTCACGAACTGCTGCCAAAAACTTTATTCCTTATTTCTTGGTCCATAAGGTCCCATAGTGAAACCTGACACTTGGAAGCGTCAAGTATATAGTGTGGCAGAGATATCGACGTGCAAACTGTTACCATGAATTTAGCACCTAATTCTTCTTCCCCCTGATGTAGACTTTTTTTTACCTACGCAGTAAACATTGTACTGAACAACATTTTTTTTAATAGCCGACAAAGAATTCAACGCAGTGGTTCAGAATCATGTACTGAATTCATGGTAACAGGTTGAGATGATCTTTTCACCCTGTATACTTGATATATCACTCACGTGATACGGAGAAATGAGGAACATGTTTTGAGGAAAGTTTTGATTGTGAATATCGATGGTAGGGAAAGGATATACACAATTTTTTTGATTTATAAAATTTTAATATCTTCTTTCACAAAAACTCAAATAGGCACTTATGTCACGTCAGAAACAGGAAGGAAAGGAAGACTAAAGAAAGGGGGTATCTACCGAGATGACGAATAATAGAGAAGTGTGGAAGAAAAAGAAATGTTGCGCCGACCACAAATAAACTGGGATAAAGGATTCTCCTGGAATGATGACGATGATCTCATTAAAATGTCTAATGATGGCTCCCGAAAATGATTATTTTAATTTAGCGTGTACCGTGTGGTGCCGGACGTAAAGAATAGTATCACCCCATTTCTTCCCGTGGGTGTCGTAAGAGGCGACTATGGGACTTACTAGAGAATGGGCAGCAGCGTTCTCTACACATCTTGCCACCATACTGCGATCGCCAATCCGCCTGCCAAGCGTGGCGATTATGGCAACGCCCCCCAAATTGGGGGAGGCCTATGGCCAGCAGTGGACGTATTACGGCTGAAATGATTATGATGAATTTAGCGTGGGTGACTGTAAAACATGGCTAAAAAAGCAACACTTACTGAAACACCTTCGAAGCCTAATAACTTTTCTTGTTGTGATGTACAGCCGGTTTGTATCGGTAGACTCTTCTGTATAGTATTCCCAGTATCATCTATGTTGCCTTTTCCTAACGAGCAGATCATGTAACTTTTGATGACCCTACTCATGTTCTTATAGTCCTGATAATGCTCAATACAAGTTGTTTGATTCAATAACAGCGTTGGAGCATATTTTAATGTTTCTTGATTGTAATTTTTGGGATCTCCTGGCTGGGAACAAAGAACGTTTCCATTGATTAGTTAACAAGTTGAGTGCCAAACACAGGTTGATGGTTAATCCGATAGATTTAGAGCGCATACAAAATTGTTAGTAGCACGCACGCGATATCGTGTGATCGGCCATATTGCAGAGCCGACGAATCACGCGATATCGCGTGATCGGCATGCAACGTGTTAAAAATGAAACACACAACATCATCATCATAATACAACTCAACATCAGCTGGAATGATGACTATGGACACAACATTTTTTTTTTTTTTTTTTTCAGGATGGGAAATCATCAAATGACTTCTCCCGCTCTGGGCGGAGCGGGAGGGTGTGTCAGACTTTTAATGACTAAAACCCACCCGTGTTCCATCAGTTGCCCATGTGCCAGGGTCACGGTATCTCTTTCGAACAATCACGCGACCCCGGCAGGCATCGGTCCTAGTAGACCCCTACACTGCTGCTGACATCTCTTTGAGGCGTGCGTGGAACACTGCGCGCCGTCGACCCGAGCCTGGTCCTTACCGGGCGGCGAGCTACCCATTGCTCGCCACCCGCAAGCTCGTGCCTACGGTGGCCGGGAGTCCGCTATTGACTCCCGACGCCCGGGGCGTCTCCTCCTGCGGCGGCTAGGGACGTGAGGGCGCAGAGACTGCCACTCCCTCACGCGCCCCGCCTCCTCCTTCGCGAGCATTACTGCTTCGCAGAAGGAGGTGACGGCTTCCCATTCCCTCTCGCTCCGTACCATGGCTCGCACCAGGGCCGGACGCGAGAGGTCGCCGCCGCCGATCGCCTCCACGAGGACACGGCGGTGCTCTGCCCAGGCAGGGCACACCTCCACCGTATGCTCCACCGTGTCCTCCAGACGATCCTCGCAATGGAAACACCCGGACGTATCCTCCCGCTTTATCCTGAACAGGAACCCACCGAAGCACCCATGCCCGGTGAGAACCTGCGCCAGGCGGAAGGTGAGGACGCCGTGACGCCTCTCTATCCACTCCTCAAAGAGGGGACTTACCGCCGCAATAGTGGCGTGCCCAATGGACACAACATTACGCCTTGTTTTCCCGCTTGGGTAGAGATGTACATCTATATATATAAAAGAAAGTTGTGTTAGTTACACTATTTATAACTCAAGAACGGCTGAACTGATTTGGCTGAAAATTGGTGGGGAGGTAGCTTGAAACCAGGAGACGGACATAGGATACGTTTTTTATCCCGTTCGACTATGACGAGGAAAGATTTGATTGTTTGTTTGTATTGAATAGGCTCCGAAAGTACTGGTCCGAATTGAAAAATTCTTTTTGGGTTGGGTAGCCTATTTATTGGGGAAACCAAAAGTTATATATATACATCACGCTATGATCAAAAGGAGCGGAGCAGCAATGAAAAATGGACGAAAACTGGCAGGCAATTCGATGCGACGGGAAGAGTTACGGGAGTAAAAATTTGACGCGGGCGAAGTCGCGAACAGAAGTTAGTTCAACATATAAATAACAATACAATATCGTAACTAAACATAGCTGCTTAGCTTAGTTTAACTAGACATTTAGCCATATCCAACGGGGTGGGAGCAATCGCCGCGAACTTTGTTTCGATGGATTTTCGACAGTTTACTTTATTTTTGTATGTATTATAAACTTTCTATTCCACGATAAGGCAATTTATACAAAGACTAATACTCTAGTTTCCTTTTCTTGTTGGGTCTAGTTGTTGGGTGGTCTTTTTTTTTTTTTGGATGGGAAATCATCAAATGACTTCTCCCGCTCTGGGCGGAGCGGGAGGGCATGTCAGACTTTTACTGACTAAAACCCACCCGTGTTCCTTCAATTGCCCATGTGCCAGGGTCACGGTATCTCTTTCGAACAATCACGCGACCCCGGCAGGCATCGGTCCTAGCAGACCCCTTCAGTTTTGCTGACATCTCTTTGAGGCGCGCGTGGAACACTACGCGCCGTCGACCCGAGCTTGGTCCTTACCGGGCGGCGAGCTACCCATTGCTCGCCACCCGCAAGCTCGCGCCTACGGTGGCCGGGAGTCCGCAATCGACTCCCGACGCCCGGGGCGTCTCCTCCTGCGGCGGCTAGGGACGTGAGGGCGCAGAGACTGCCACTCCCTCACGCGCCCCGCCTCCTCCTTCGCGAGCATTACTGCTTCGCAGAAGGAGGTGACGGCTTCCCATTCCCTCTCGCTCCGTACCATGGCTCGCACCAGGGCTGGACGCGAGAGGTCGCCGCCGCACGAGAGGTCACCGCCGCTGTTGGGTGGTCTTACATTAATTCGTGTTTAGGTTAAGTAACTAACAATAATATTTTAAATGCAAACCTGTTACTAACAATTTATGTATCTTTTAGCTGATCTTATTCTTTAAAATGATTTTATTATCTATACAAATAAATAAAACTGAAGTTTCTGTTGGTAATTTCAAATTAACAGATTTTCACTAAATCTCTGAAATGGCTGAACCGATTTTGACGGGACTTTTATTGGCAGGTAGCTGATGTAATAAGGAGTAACTTAGGCTACTTCTATTTTAGAAAAAATCTTTAACTTTAGAAAAATACCTGCGTTAATTTCCGACATCGACGCGGGCGAAGCCGCGGGCAAAAGCTAGTTATTTATAAAATTGTAACTATCTGAGCCTACGGGAACGTACTACAGGAATAAAAAGTAACCTATGTATTATTCCTTACGTTAGATTAGCAACAGACAAAAACTGTAAGAAATGATTTTTTGTTATAAGTACCGTATATACTTTCACATGCATTCAGTAGAAAGCTGTTATTCTGACATTAGAAACAGACACTTCAATTGACTATATTCTTATTATTATAGGTATGTATAGATAATTATTAGGTAAGCCTGATGACAACGAGAGAAAGCCATTTAATTCGAAATCGCCGGCAAGTTTAGCTATTGAAATTTCAGCTACCCATCTCTAGCTTAGTTACTCATCTATCGGCCACTTAAAGTATTCTTACCATACGCCAATTTTTCGTGTGGCCCCATCCCAGCACCATGGCATCAGTACCAGCCTCTTGATATTTCTCCTCGTAGTTGATAGCTATTGTAGTAGGCTTGTACGAACATAATGTTTCGTACCTCGGGTCGTCGAAGTCAAACGGTGTGTCCACCTTGACCAAAGCTATGTCTATGTATGACCAGTAATCTATTTCTGCAAACTTCAGTTCGTAACCTGAAATAAAATAAATGTGAGAGAGACCGGGTTTTGTTGTTATCATTTTAGTTATATTAAAAGAGATATTTCATTTTGTAAATTCAAGTAATTTCTAGAAAAAGATCCACCTTTATAAATAGTATTTATAATCTATCAAATTAGAATAAATTTCTTAAAATAAGCAATCCAAAGCTATCGACATAGCTCACAGAATTAGCAAGCTGAAGTGGCAATGGGCCGGCCACATTAGCCGTAGAACCGATGACCGTTGGGGTAAACGTGTTCTTGAGTGGAGACCGCGAATCGGCAAAGGTAAGGTAGGACGCCCTCAGGCTAGGTGGAGCGACGATCTTCGCAGGGTGGCTGGTAGCAGCTGGATGAGAGTTGCCGAGAATCGGGCTGAATGGCGTGCAATTGGAGAGGCCTATGTCCAGCAGTGGACTGCTATAGGCTGATGATGATGAATTTTTTATACCATTCAAATGAAGCTACATCCACTAAGTAGTCCATTTAGGAGTCGCAAGTGTTATTCCCAAGTCTCGAGTACTGGGTTCGAACCCCAAGTCATTCGCTAATGCTAATAGTTTTTTCCTCTGGAAATTACGAAGACATAGCCCGTAGTTTAGATTTGTGTCTAGCTGATAGCGATAGGCCTGTCGCTCCTTGTAAGTCACAGAATTCGCCTGTAAGGTTAAGTCCTATGTTACAAGTTGTAACATAGGACTTAACCTTACAGGCGAATTCTGATCGTAATGTTATGTTTGTGTATAATAAAGAATAAGTTCCGTTTTTATTTATTTTTTGACAACCAACACAATGTTGTCTGATCCCAAACTAGGCAGAGCCTGTACTATGGTAATCAGACAACTGATAAACATACTTATATATTTCTAAATTCATGCATGCATATTATACATAAATTACACCCAGACTCAGAACAAATGATTGTGCTCATCACACAAAGATTTGCTCTGGGTGGGAATCGAACACACGACCTCAGTCTTAGCAGTCAGGGTCACTAACCACGAGACTAACAGGCCAGTCAAATCAAGTCTTATTAAGGTATCTTTTAATAAAATGTGGCAAAAAAATTGAGATAAGTTTAAAATAGAGTTTTGGGTACTTACCCTTAGGTGAACAAGTATAAATAGCTTTCTTTTTCATTGTTGATGTACACTTATCTGTTTCGATATCCTTGTCGATAACATATTTCCTATATCCACCTATCACGTATAAATAATCCACATCAAGGATGCATGCTGCCGATGTTACGACAAACTCGCTACTGACAATTGCACCTCCACACAGCCAGTTGTCATATTCTTCATCCGCATTGGGTGCTTTGACTAAATATACCTGAAAATAAAATTCAAAGAAGTTGGATTTTCAATCAAGATTGGAAGGGATAGTTGCATACTACACTATCAGTAGGAATTGCTTTCATATAGACAGTTCCACAACATTCTTGGCGTTGTTTACGTTGCTAAACAAACAATTTATTCGAACATATGAAAGAATGGATGGCAAATAAGCTTCAAAATGATTCAGAATCTGATTAATAGTATTGCTCAATTAGGGTGCAGGTTCTACCATAAAGAATCATTTCCAATGGTTCTCTTCTTTTGAAATACTTATTTATCTATATGTCAGTGGCGAGGTGTAATTTTTTCGAAAAGAGAAGCCGATGCGAAGTCGGCTTTAACTTACTGACTCATCAATAAAGAATACTTACTATCATTCTAAAATTAATATAGGAATATAATGAATTAAATACAATTAAATTGAACAGCTGAAAACCGAATAAAATATGCAATATTCCTCTATCTCGTTCTCGCTCACGCATTTTTCTATACCTGTCTCTGTCATAACCCGTTGTACAGCGGCTTGTTCTCGTACATATCAAGCGGTGCCACGTGACCTAAAGTGACATCATTACGGGATCGCTGTTGTATGAATTTTTAGTTCCCGATTATGACGTTTTGGCGCCGGGTTAATTTAGAACATTTCTCTTTTGTTGTAATACAAAGCTATAAATAACCTTTTTTGTTGTTTGAATGTTATGGTGAATTAAATACCCGTAGTGTAACTATATTTATTGACAATAGTAGCCACTTTTTACATACTATTGTATTTTTAATAGTGATAGAGTTACCAATGCGATTCCCCGAAGGCAAGCCGGTAGGAATCGTGTTATATGGTGCCTTCGCCACTGCTATATGTACATATCATTGAAAGTCAGTTTCTTACCACGTATTTTCTGTCTATTGTTACTTCTTGACCATTTTTAATCCTTCTTTGGCAGTGAGACACTAAAATAACATAATATTTAATAATAATAATCAAAATTTAATCATATACGAATAAATAACTAATATGTTTAGACGGGCGCCGATAGCCGGGACAGAGTTAATAGCTTTTGTAGCTATCATCGTTTATATTGCTACTAGCTTCTGCCTGCGACATCGTCCGCGTCAAATTTTTGCCCCCCTGACCCTTCCCGTCGCATCGAATTGCCTGCCAGTTTTCGTCCGTTTTTCATTGCTTCTCCGCTCCTTTTAATTGTAGCACGATGTTATATAGCCTATAGCATTTCTCAATAAATAGGTTACCCATCACAAAAAGATTTTTTCAATTCGGACCAGTCGTTCCTGAGATTACCGCGTGCAACCAAACAAACATACTCTTCAGGTTTATAATATTAGTATAGATGCCAGTTTGTTCTGAATCCAAATGAAAACTTTTACGTTTTATGTCACAGTGCATACGTTTACGTATAATAATTTTATTCACAAAACCGTACACTGAAGAGACAAAAGGAAGATAGAGAAATTTTTAATAAAGAGCATTATATTCTAGGAAACATTTAAAAATTCTACAGCATAACTTAAATTCAATTATGTTTATATTCGTCAATAGAAATTATAAATGCTCGCTTTATTTGAGGTAAAGTGGTCACTAAGTGTAAGTTATCATATTATCCTACTTACCAGGAATAATCACAAAATATAACACTGTTACTAACTTTATTGCAAACATTTTAAAACCTAGTCATGATTGACAAAGACTGTAGCTTACAATTTGACGGTATGTTTCAGAATAATTGAATTACAGCTGAACGATTATTTTTTATTATGTATTTTCATTATTTTGCAGCCTTTTGAAGAGCAAATCTTGAATGAATGTGTTTTCTGTGTTAGATTTTTTTTATGTATTTATCCTGATGGCTAGATGTGTTTTAGAAAAGTATCTATTAATTTAGGATCGCTAAGAATTTATGAAACCTTTATGGTCTGGCTGTACTTATCAAAAACGTTTCAAGATATTGGCTGCAGGATTGTTATCGATTGAATTGAGAACGACAAAAAGCAAGCGCCAATTACTAAATTCATACAGTTAAACTTATGTAAATGTCACAAATAAGACAAAAATGTTTGTCTGGATCGAGATGTTTTTTTTTTGCTTTGTTTTTTACACTGCTGTTTAAAGTCTGCAATCTGTTCAAAAGTTCCTAAAAGTAAATAATTTACAGTGGTGTTTTAAAATAAATATGATAGTCATTTGTCAAGTTAAGGACAGTAGAACGTAAAAATATTCCTAGCGAAGTATCGAGACCACGCGCCAAGCGACCTACGCCGTAGCTCCGTAGCAGTCTACGAGCTACGCCGTAGCTACGCGTAGGTGAGTAATTTACTAGCTAGGTAAATAACAAAAAAATGCTATGAAATCCTTTCCGTTTGTGCAATCAAGTCTTTATTTATCGATCAATCAATTCAACGGTTGAAGGCTCACTCGAAATTGTGCCTGAAATTTTATTTAATGGAAAAATGATTCAATGCCGCTACGATGCTGAAGTGTTTTTACATATTTATTTGGATAACTGTTTTCAAGTGTTAGTACTGTCTTTATTTTAACATAATTAAGACAGCCATTTTTTTATTCTTTCGTTTCTTATCTGTTTTCTTATTAGTTTCGGAACGAAAATTTACATCGACCTTCCTCGGCTTAAACGTGCGGAAATGTAAACCTTGCGATTCTATCATTATCTTCCTCCCTCCCAGCTTTATCTCAACTTATTACCAGTCAGCATAACATGTCTTCTTCTTCTGCACATCTCTATTAGCATCTCAGTATTCATCCCCTTTTTAGCCGTATTATCTCTCTGTCTTTCTTTGATCCTTACTTCTTCTTATATCTATTGTAATACAATTTAATAGGCATATATACGTATGAATTTTTTTGCTAATAACACTAGTTTGCAATTTTTTTTTGTCCTTGACATGAAACATGTATTATTTATGTAGGCTATGGATGGTAATTAAAAACATATTTTTTTATTTTTCCTGGCACGTCATAATTCTGAGATACAGAGATCTTTGTTTTTTACCTACCTGCTATTGTTTAAATACGTTTATCATGATATTTTGTAAACAACTTCATGATTCAAAATTCTTATTTATATACAAAATGCTATCTAGAGTGTGTAGACTACATACAAATCGATTTTGTTATGTTTGTGGGAAAAATTTTCCGTTAAATCGTGGGTTTTCTATAACAGAACCATTGCAAGAAGCCTATTTATATTATTATATTTTGGATTTTCGGTGTCAAATCAATATAAAAATCAGGTTCCTCATGTGACCTGCACTAATTACAGATTGGTCCTCAGCTCCTGGTATTCAGGTAAAAATAGATCATTAAAATTTGGTAAACCAATGATATGGAGAGAGCCAACGAACCGCGTAATCGATTGTTAACTTTGTTTAACAAAAACTCTTGACTTCAACTCAAAAAACAAAGATAGTATAAAATATGAATATGTTCCAGATAAGATGAACAAAAAAAATACATGTTTAGTTGACCCAAAAAAATAAATATTACCACCGCTTCACATTAAGTTGGGTTTGATGAAAAATTTAACCGAAGCTTTGGATAAGTCTAAGTCTACATTTCAATACCTCTGCCCTGTATTTACGAATCTTTCTGCGACTAAATTAAAGAAAGGAATATTTGTGGGTCTTCAAATCAGGAGAATATTGGATGATACAAAATTCGAGAGCCTTTTAAACGAGGTAGAAAAAGCAGCCTGAAAATCTATGAAAAGCGACGTAAAATTTTTTTTTGCCAATAATAAAGTGATAATTACAAAGAGATTGTTGAAAAACTATTGTAAAATTATGAGCGTATGGGTGTAAATATGTCACTAAAACTCCTTTTTTGCAGTCCCACTTAGATTTTATTCCAGAAAATCTCGGTAGTGTGAGTGATGACCACGGTGAGCGATTTAACCAAGATTTAAAATCATTTGAGCAAAATTATCAAGGTTTTTGGGACCAAAATATACTAGGTGACTATTGTTGGGCTGTTATGAAAGATACAGATGAAAATATTTATAACAAAAGAGCAAAAATTACCCATTTCTAACTGTCAACTGTTTATTTAGATGTAGTTTTCTGTAAAATCTTCTTAATATATATTTTAAAAAATTGACGTGCTGGATTTTTTAAATACTTTTTCCGAGTTGTAGATACCCAAAGTAACGAAACCATATATTTTCCATATCATGGACAAAACTCATGTAAACTAGTGTAATAAATTGAATTGTTCTCTTCAGTGTATTTCTGTCAACGAAGCATGGGACTTGGAAATGAAAGTGTGTTGGGAAAGAAATACCTGGTAAGTATATGTGTGTGAACTTTATGGGAATCTCGGGTGCTGTGCTGATTCGCTGAAATGCCAATGTCCAGCTGTGGACTTCTTTTGACTAAGTGGTGATGAAGAGAATGAACCTTTGACAACCCTCGAGGGCAATACGACCGTGTTTTTATATTTTGTTATGATTTCAGGTATACTTTGTCAAATCTCCATATTCAAATTCCGATGACGACACTTGGCTATGCGCGGGCGCCATTGTAACGCCGACACAGATACTGACAGCGGCAGCGTGTCTTACTGAAATGAATAGAATCTATGCAATAGCTGGTTATAAGGAATATATACACTCCAGAGATTTAGAAAAGAATAAGTGTACCAACATGTTGAAGAAAAAAGTTGTTAAGATTTCTGTCCCGAAAGGTAAGACTTGGCAACGGGATCTTGTACGCGGGGTTGAAATGGCACATCGGATTTCAGAAGAAATTTACATGTGGGACAGTCTTCTTCTGAGATATCCTTATAATATACCTATATAGGGAACAGAGAAACGCTCTACAAATCAGAACTTTTTCAAAAAGTCGATGTACCATAACCGTATTTTTGTCTTACGAAGCGACGATAATGGCGAAGTCGAAAGTGTGTGTATGTATGTGTATGATATGTGTTGTCGCTACTCCTCTTCGCTCACACATTCACAGTGTATTTATACACTTGGCTTCCACTAGTAAACCGCATGTTGCTTCATGAGATAAACAAAGTTGATGTTGCTTCGTGAGATAAACAAACTATAACAGATGCTGATTCGGAAATAGTAACAATTTAGGTGAATGAAGATGAATCTATAATAATAAGTGTTTTTTCTACAGAATACATAACAACTAGCAGCAAGGAGCTGGAATGGATGAATGTAGATATTGGTGTAGCAACTGTTCAGGAACCATACGATTTCAATGAACAATTATATCTCACCCATTGTTCTTACGTACCGGAGAGCATCAATATAAATTACGATAAAAAGTATGAAGTGGACAATACTCGTGCCATAGCGTTAGGGTGGGGAGGAAAGAAAGTCAAAGGCGTAAGCAAACTTTATCTTTTATTATTTAGAATAATTTAACTCGAATTTGTATTTCTATACTTATATGTGTGTGTCCCTCAATCCAATTTAGGGCTTTTTTTTTTTCAGGATGGGAAATCATCAAATGACTTCTCTCGCTCTGGGCGGAGCGGGAGGGCGTGTCAGACTTTTACTGACTAAAACCCACCCGTGTTCCATCAGTTGCCCATGTGCCAGGGTCACGGTATCTCTTTCGAACAATCACGCGACCCCGGCAGGCATCGGTCCTAGTAGACCCCTACACTGCTGCTGACATCTCTTTGAGGCGCGCGTGGAACACTGCGCGCCGTCGACCCGAGCTTGGTCCTTACCGGGCGGCGAGCTACCCATTGCTCGCCACCCGCAAGCTCGCGCCTACGGTGGCCGGGAGTCCGCTATTGACTCCCGACGCCCGGGGCGTCTCCTCCTGCGGCGGCTAGGGACATGAAGGCGCAGAGACTGCCACTCCCTCACGCGCCCCGCCTCCTCCTTCGCGAGCATTACTGCTTCGCAGAAGGAGGTGACGGCTTCCCATTCCCTCTCGCTCCGTACCATGGCTCGCACCAGGGCCGGACGCGAGAGGTCGCCGCTGCCAATCGCCTCCACGAAGACACGGCGGTGCCCCGCCCAGGCAGGGCACACCTCCACCGTATGCTCCACCGTGTCCTCCAGACGATCCTCGCAATGGAAACACCCGGACGTATCCTCCCGCTTTATCCTGAACAGGAACCCACCGAAGCACCCATGCCCGGTGAGAACCTGCGTCAGGCGGAAGGTGAGGACGCCGTGACGCCTCTCTATCCACTCCTCAAAGAGGGGACTTACCGCCGCAATTGTGGCGTGCCCAATCCAATTTAGGGCTCAGATAATAGTAGGTACTTGATTATTGCCAAATTTTCAAGAGTCGTTATCTAATCCAAATTTAACTTCATAAACACACATGTATATGACAAACTTTTACTACATAACAGCGATAATTACTGTTATATTATTCTCAAGCGATGTAAATGTAATTTTAATAATGGCTTTTTTGTTTCACATTATCTGAATCGCTCAGCCCAAGGAGCTGCCAGAAGAGTCACCAAAACCGGAATTACTTCAAGAAGCAACAACAACTATAATTGATAAAACATTTTGCGCTAATCTCGTGCCGAAAAACGGATCGAAAGAAATCGTTAATAAATATCTACTGTGTGCATCTGGAAATGGTTTTTTGGGAGAAGACGGTGAAGAATCTACATTGGACCCCATTTTGGACAAGCAGTCCAAGAATGACATTCTTATCGAAAGCAATGCTACAAAAAACTTTAACAAAAGTAACGAGATAAGTTCAAGAAAGTCAGCATTGGTAGAAACATGTCAGGTAAATAAAAGAAAAAGTGGATTATGTGTGCAATATCCTATCATAGTTTACACAGTTCATCCACCCGAAATAATGCAATAAATTCAAATTCACCCCATATATTTCGTAATATTAGTTTTGTGTGCCAAAATAGATAGTTTTTTTTTATTCTTTGTTTTCGTCCAGAATTCCCTAGATGATAGAAAATTTTTTTTTTTTAAAGAATGATCATGGAGGTCCTTTCGTCTCGTGGGTTGGCAACCAAGAGATTATCTTAGGAGTGGCGCTGAACGGCATCTGCAACCCAAACTTTGACTGCGTGGGTCCCCGTATTTATGTCAGTACAGCAGCAACAGCCCAAATAATCAAATGCCTTCTGGAAACTAACGATACAAGGTTAGTTTTATCTTGTATTTTTAACTATTATATGATTGGTCGACTTCTCACGTGACCACGTGACACGTGAGAGTTGGCTTATATTTCAGCCAGTGAATAAGCATTGCTATTCAACAAGGCAATTCTAAACTAGAATATACGTCTGCTATAGAGGCTATATACGGGGCTTTTGTGCAGTAGTTGGCTTCTACGCAATAATGGCGATAATGTTAATTATAAAACGAAAGTAATAATAAATATCTTAGAACAACCAACACACCGTTATCTGATCCGAAAGTAGGCAGAGCCTGTACTATGGTAACCAGACAACTGATAAATATATTTATATATTTCTAAATAGATACATATTATAGATAAATTACACCCAGACACAGAACAAATTATTGTGCTCATCACACAAAGATTTGTCCTGGGTGGGAATCGAACCCACGACTTCAGTCTTTGCAGTCAGGTTCACTAACCACTGAACTAATAGGCCAGTCAAAATAAAAGACATTCCATTTCCAAATTCAAAAGAGAGGAGAGTTAAGAAAGCTAACATATTTAAATCATTTCGCAGGCGTAAAACCTGCAATGACCAAATGGATGATAAACGATATCAAGTCAACGAAATTGTAATTAAATGGCCCAAAAACTTGAAAAACAATGCAAAATCCTCACTAAGTATCCAACAAATTCCATCGTCTCGACGACAAAATAACGACGATGGTACTCTTCAAGTTCGACCAACCAAGGATCTAAGGACCTTTAATGAGCAAGAGAAGCCAAAAGAAAACTCACAGGGTAACCCATATGAGAAACTGCCAGAGAATCCACGTAAGAACCGTCAAGGGACCCAAAATCAGCAAGCCTATAATGAGCAACAGAATCCACAGCAGGCGGACCAAACTCAAATGAACGTAAATGAGGAGCTTAAAAGTCAACCAAATCAACAAGTTCAAAGTTACATGAGTCAACAACAAATAGAAGCACAAAATCAACCAGAAATAGACAGTTTTAATCAACCACAAATGGATTACCAAAATCAACCAGAAATAAACTCGTTTAATCAACCACAAATGGAATCATATAACCAACCCCCACTGGATCCTTATTATAATCAACCACCAATGGATCCTTATTATAATCAACCACAAATGGAGTCAAAAATTCAACCACAATCAGAGTCGTATAACAAGCCTCACATACAATCATATAATCAACCACCTCTGAAATCGATTAATCAAAAACCTTATCAACCACAAATGGATCCATTTCATCAACCACCTGTGGCATCACAAAATCACCCTCAACGACCAATCCACAAAGTCCAATCAAATCAACCACTTCGAGTAATAAATATTCCACAACCACCAATACCACCTCAAATGGAAACATTAATGCCCTCGCAAGTACATTTATATAATAAACCACAAGTAGAATCTTTTAATGAGGAACCAGCAGATGATTTTAAATTGTCTCGATTTAAAAAACCACTGCCTAAACCGTTCAATAAGCCTCAAGCAGACACATTTAATAATTCAGAATTGAAATCACTGAAGTTACCGCAAGTAAATGTAGATCCTATAAGTCAACCAGAAAATTCTTATAAAGAACCCCCATCATCACACAGTTATTCAAAAACAGAATCAATTGAAACGAAACCGACAGAAGCATATAATCCACTGGATATTATTATGGAAGAAGACGAGAAAGAACCTTATATGTCACCGCATGCGGCACTACGTAATCAGCCAAGTGTTGAGTCATACATACCACAGCCGGACCTGGATAAACCATTTGAGCAACCACATTTGACTAAAAATTATCAACCACAGCCACCGCATCACGAGCAGCCTTTAAGGCAACCAATCGAAAAGGCTCTAGCGCAACCATTCGATCCAGGTCACCCGCTGAATGCGCTGCGAAATCAGCCGGAAAATCCTACATCGAATCCTTCACAGGGCGGCTCACAAACATTCGAGCAAATGTTTTCACAACTTCATGCAGGACCTGAACCATCAGCTATGGCCCCACAACTAAAAGAAGAAACTTTTGACGAATTGTATAGAAATCTTCATGAAGGAGGTTTTGAGGGACCTCAAAATCAAGAATTTGAGGCGCGACTTGAGCAACCAATTGAACAGGAGGTTGAACAAACAGACACCAAGGTAGTAAATTATGAACCTCCTGCGAATGAACCACAGTAAGTACTACATATTTTGAAGGATGAACATTAGCCTGATCCTCTGCAGTTTCATCGAATGGATGCACTAATTTCCACAAAACTCCAAATATATGTATTTTTTGTTTGCTGAGATCTAAAATTCACCTAATTATGAGTAAAATACGTTTCCTTTTCAGTATTGATGTTCCGGTGCGTCATCAAGTGCCTTTAGAATATCCAGATTAATGAAACAGAAGAAACATTCAATCATAACATGTTTTCTTTTGTGTAGTGTTCTAGTGTTTTACATACGGTTATAGATAAGCGACTGCTTACTTAATATTAAACTTAAAATATACAACGGAATATTTGAAGCCCTAAAACGAAACATATAGTAGGTATTCAACTATGAAAAGGTTTAAAAAAGTACTACTATGATTTTGATATATCATTGGGCTAACTTGCAGTGAAAACTTTTGGAGATCTGCAAGCATCGAGGGATTGTGTTCTTTTTTTTAATAAAATATAAATGTGTACTTTATTTTTAAGTTTCTAATCTATGCTTAAAGACCACAAATGTGACTGACCATCATCCGGGTGGCTGCTAGAAACAGACGGAAGTAGCATAAGATTGAATTAAATTAAGTGCAAAGGAGAGGCCTATGTCCAGCAGTGAACTATCTACTATAGGTTGATGTTGAAAACAGTATCCACCAACTCACAATAACAATTATATTGCCGTGTAGTGTTTAGAGATGTTAAGATTCAGGACCAACGGCTTAACGTGATTTTCGAGGCACGGGAATATCCCAGCGCCAACTTATAAAATCCGGGCTGTTACTGGGAAATTTCTAATGGAAAAATCCATTACCACTTTGCCCGACCTGGGAATCGAACCCAGGAGTCCAGGTTCAGCAGTCGCGCACTTGCGAATACAAGACCAACGTGGAAGGGAGATGGGTACTCTGACAGCGGAGTATGAGAGAGTGCCCCCGTATCTATGCACACATTTATGCAGTATAATATCTCTCGCGCATAAGGCTAGTGTCCGTCGTTGAGATTGACTACCGAAATTGGGTCTGTAGGACTATAAAAGACGTTGATGAATTCATTTTGCTAAGGTATCCCCACCTTACAGATCTCACAAAACAGTAAAAGGGATCTTCCAAACCTAAATTGGCATTCTTCCTTTGCCTAAGACTGCGCCAGCGTGTATATTGGAAAATATCCCTCGGGGACGTACTGCCGAGATTGAAAATACCCCATTATATTATGTTAAACAAGGTATTTATTCCGTAATACATTGTTTTCACATTGGTTTACGCGGCGCATTTCAGTACGGCTCCCAATCGGCACGATTTTTTCCGACATCAACAATTGTCGTCACATTTTAGCCAATTCACGCAAAACTTTATTAAGTACACACCTAGGTTAGGTGTGTAATACCTCATGAGTGATCCTCATGAATCACTCCGTCCATTAATGAAAATCGTATTAAAATACGTCCCGTTGCTTTTGAATTCATCGCGTTCAGATACGGCAATATCTCGTTATAACTGTTATTTCCAAGGAAACAATAATAAAAGGTTTGACCAATACTTTTAAAATCATTTAATATAAAATATTATCTATACTTATAATAAAACTGTAGAGAGGTCAATTCTGTTCATTGAAAATATATTCAAAATTAATATTGGAGGATGAATGGTGATCGATACTGATGCAAAAAATTCAATCAGTAAATTGTTTGTCTGTCTGTGTCTGTCTGTCTGTCTGTCTGTATGTGCACGCATGGGTCAAAAACTACTGAAGGGATTTTAACCAAACTTAGTAAGATTATAGTCCATACTCCTGGGCAGGTTATAAGCTATATATCATAACGCTAAGACACATAGGAGCCGAGCAGTGACGATACTTTTTTATCCCGGTAGTACGTTCACGCGGGATATTTTCCGACCTACACGCGGGCGAAGCCGCTGGCAAAAGCTAGTTCTAAATAAAAGTACAGGATTGATAAAAATAAATAACAAAAAGGTCGTAATAAGTAGTGCTATAAAATCAAAATCAAAAGTCATTTATTCAAACTAGGCTGAGAGTCAGCACTTTTTGAACGTCAAAGTTACAAAAGACAGTCCCCCCAAAACGCCCGCCCTTCGACACTTCCTAGTGCTTTAGCTGGGAAGAAGAAGTGGCGGAACAAACTCCCCAGCAGCACAGCTGTCTGTTAAGTTAGAAGAACTTGATTCTATACAATATCGTGTAAGTAATTAATATTATAAAACAAAACAAAACATACATTATTCGCCATATGTCAGCTAGCACATGCCAATATACGAAAAAAACATTGAAAACTAAACTCAAGCTAGCTGAAATAAATAATAAAACAAAATCGTAAACAGAACGTAAAACTTAAATAAAGCCTCCAGGCATAAAGGGCGTGCCCGCTTACATATTCAACGATGCAAAATGATACATATACATACATTGATGCATATAGCTAAATTGAAGTTACAATAGTTAAACTAGGACCTCCGGAGTAAAAATAAAATAACAGTTAATACAAATAACAATAACAAAAACCATGGTCAGCAAGTCGACCAGTCACCACAAGCAGCACCCGTTCATGAGCATAACGCAAAGGTCAGCCATTATCCCCCTCGCCATATTTGAGGGAAGGTGGTAACCCGACCCCCGACGCTACCGCAAGCAGTGACATCTAAGGGAGCATGACGAACTTGCTGCCGGTTGGTCCGATAAGAATATTATGAACAGCTGACGAGGTCGCTAGCTAACTACATGTTGCAATACAACTCATTTAAAATCATTGTAATGAGTAGATTATGTCCTCAATAAATGAAATTAAAAGAAAATAAAAATAAAATAACAAAATCAGTGAAATAAAAAAATAAAAAAACAATTATATGAACTACCCATATAAACTGTCGGTAGGAAAGCTAATTCTGGATTGAAAGAACTTAAAACATTGTCTTGAGTTAATCACAGCGACCAACTATTCTTATCGTTTAAGTAGTCGTTGATTTCTATCAACTATGGTTTTATAGTATGCCTTTGAACAAAGGTTGGATTTTACTTTAGCTTTAAACTCATTAAACTGCAAATCTAGCAAAGCAGAGGGCAGCTTGTTATAAAAGGTAATACCAAGACCAACAAAAGAATTATGAACCTTATGAAGCCGGTGAAAAGGAGCACGTAGTTTGTCCTTATTTCTAGTATTAATGTTATGAATGTCACTGTTTTTAGTGCACAAGTGTATATTTTGCCTAATTGCCTAATATATAAGATGTTGGCGAAGATGAATTGTGATGCCACCGTAAGAATACCAATATCTTTAAACAAATCTCTCAGAGAAACTCTAGCACCTAGTTGGTAAATTTCTCGAACAGTTTTTGAAGAACAAAAATATTTTGAATGTCCGCGGCTTTGCCCCACAGCAGAATGCCGTAGGACATTATGCTATGAAAATAACTAAAATAGACTAATCGAGCTGTATCAACGTCCGTGTACTGTCTAACTTTCCTTATGGCGTAGGCGGCCGAACTGAGCCTTCCCGCTAGGCTTGATATATGTGATCCCCACTGAAGTTTGGCGTCTACTGTTATGCCCAGAAAAACTGCCGAGTGTACAGTATCAAGCACCTGATTATTTAAAACGACATTGGGTCCCAGATTCCTAACATTCGGTAAGGCAAACTTTATACATTTCGTTTTCTTAGCATTAAGAACTAGGTTATTTGTGGTAAACCAATCCGTAGCTATTGAGAGCGCACTGTTCACGTCGTCAAAATCTTTTCTATTCCTGTCTACTTTAAAGATAAGTGAGGTATCATCAGCAAATAGCACAATGTCACAGATATTCTTTAAATAGAATGGTAACTCATTAATATACACTAAAAATAAGAATGGACCCAGTATTGAGCCTTGAGGTACACCTAACTGAACTAGTAGCCCGGAAGATTTTACACCATTGACATCTACACATTGGTGCCTATTTTGTACATAAGAACTTATGACATTGAGAGCTTCGTTTTGAACACCGTAATGACGAAGTTTACGCAAAAGTGTGTCATGGTGAACGCAATCAAAAGCTTTGGAGAGATCACAGAAAACTCCGATAGCATTTTGCGAGTTCTCCCATGTGTTGAAAATGTGTTTCAGCAGAGCAACACCCGCATCTGTTGTCGAACGACCTTTTGTAAAGCCATATTGCTCATTATGAAGGAGGCTATTTAAATTAAAATGTCTTAGCAACTGCTTGAGTATTAACTTTTCAAATATTTTACTAAATGCAGGTAAGATAGAAATGGGCCTAAAATTGCTAACGTTATTTTTATTACCTGTTTTAAATAATGGTATGACTTTACTACTCTTCATGAGGTCAGGAAAAGATCCCGAATCAACACATTTATTAAAAGTTACAGCTAGATAGGGGGCTACGATGTCTATTATATTACTTAACAGTTTAATGGAGATGCCCCAGTAATCTCCAGTGTTTTTTGACTTAAGTGTCGTAAAAATATTAACCACGTCACGAGGCGTTACATGTTCGAAACTAAATAAGCGACTACATCTGGGCACACTATTATGCAAAAGGTTTTCAGCTTTAGACGGGGACGAATTTAAGGAGCAAGTCGTAGTTATAGGTATGTTGGCAAAAAACTCATTAAATGCCTCAGCTACATCGGCAGTTTTATTAACCAATTTGTTGTTAATCATAATCTCTAGTTGTTTTTCCTGTTTAACCGATTTACCCGTTTCATTGTTAATGATTTTCTAAGTGGTTTTTATTTTATTGTTTGAATTTTTAATTTGATCGCTTAAAAATTTAGATTTAGCGAAAGCACAGATTTTTTTAAATAACTTTGAATAATTTCTGATATACTCTAGAAAAGGAGTATCAAATATATATTTTTTTAAACCATATAACTCGTATAATCTCGCTCTACTTTTATAAATACCTGGAGTAGCCCATTGGTTGAAGCTAACAGAGGTGCTATTAATGTCAATAGTTTTGGTCTTGAAAGTAGATTGGTATTCTTTTTGCACAATATCAAAAAGGGCTCCATAGATTTCATTAGGATTGTCGTGTTCTACTATAGATGGTGTAATCCTATGAGCAATATTATTTTTAAATTTGTTGCAACGTATAATTTGCAATAAAATGTTTCGAAACTAGATTGGAGTCAAGGTGTGTAAGTAGGTTATCAAAGAGCACAGAGACGCCTCGGTAGCCGCTGCTGAAGACGGTATTGCTAATACTTTCCATGCACAACAAGCCTGTCAGTGCGCGTACCAGCTGCTTGCGATTCTTATAGACAGAAAGGTACTGCCTACCTTACCTTACTCAGATAAGTATTATAACTAATGTTATTTTATCATAAAAAAAACAAGTGATCGTGAAAGGTCGTTATACGACGCCAAAACGAAAAGCTACTACAATCTGTCAAATTTCTTTGATAGATTTCAACTTTATCACTAAAGTATTAGGTTAATAATTTATTGGGAAAATTTTACAGTTTCGGGTAGCTTGAGGTGCTGGCATCTGTACACCGAATTTGCAAATACTACAAACTAAAAGAAAAGTTAATCGTAAACTCAATACAAAACAATTATGATTCATATAATTGGCTCACACGTTACATACCTACATACACATAAATTGGTTGTTTTTTTTCTTTCCCGTTTATAAAGACGGAAATGATAACGAAAATGCAGCCTGTGGAAATTCTAACTCTGAATATGACACCCGAATTTGCACTCTTATTGCGCGAGCTGGAAAACAATTATGAATTGCGTCTCTAGTCGCTGCGGCGAATTCTTGCTTTATATGGATTATAAACAAATGAGTCTTGAATTCACTTTCGAATTTATGAGGGACCCGGCACCGGTTGCTCCTGGCTGTCATTTGTAGATTTTGACAGTCGTTTGAACTACTTTTACAAATGAATAATTATACCCAGTAACTGAGTTGTGGAGGTCAGATAGGCAGTTCACATGTAAAACACTGGTCAGGTTTATCCTTTTAGACCTGAAACCGACTCAAAATACTTAAAGTGTAGGTGTACGCAGATGAGGACTTGGAGGTTCGAAGTGAATATTTCAAATTAGCACAACTGTTTTCTTATCACGACCAAACCCATGCCATTTTTTAGCCTGGCAGTCAGTAAGGCAGTCCCATATTATCACTTGGTCGTTTATATGCCAGTCCGATATTATAACTTGGTCGCTTATACTTCAGATCTACATTATATGTTGGTCGTTTGTACTGCTGTCCCATATTAAAATTTGGCCGTGGCCGCACTGGTATCAGCTGTACCGCGCTTTGACCTTTGTTTCTGGAATAGGAAATTTATTATGTTAGGTACGAAATGTCTACAAATAGCAAAAAAAATATATCACACCTCGAGAACATCTCATCTCGTATGACGATACTGGAAGCATTACGACCTACTTCTTCTCACAGGGAGGAAGCTTGGTCCCAACAGTGGACACATTATAAGCTGATTATACTATACGTATGCAATTTGATGGAGCGGTTACACTGGCCAATAAAATTGGACAACCATTTTTGGCGCTAAACTATGACGTCGTGGCAAGCATACTCTTTTTTGGGGCGGGAAATCATTAACTGGCGTCTCCCGCTCTGCGTGGAGCGGGTGGGCGTGGCAGACTTTTACTGCCTAAAACCCACCCGTGTTCCTTCATTTACCCATATGCCAGGGCCACGGTATCTCTTTCGACGGCAAGCATGCTTCAAGACAATAGCAGCTCATGGCACTTATACCACCGTCGACGAGGAAGTGGCAAGCTGTCAACGAAATTCTCGCTCAAGAAAGGTACGAAAGTGTGTAGTTGGTCGCTGACTGTTCACATCGCACGCAAATACTCATTTGTGGCAGCGACAAGAGCTATCAAAAAGAGTACTCACTTAGCGACGGTCGCTTGGCAGAGAAAGCCCTCGCTGAGAGACTCACACTTGGTATATACGCATACCAGCGAGTAATCAAAGTCTAGCTTTAAAGTGAGAATGAACTGGCGTCTTTAGGACACTCCCTTTCACGTATAGACCTTGTCCATCGCTGCTCGTTTCTCGTCAACTCGTTTTTAGTTGTGCTTAAAACCTTATAATGTCTGTAGTTTGGCTGTAGAGACAGCATTGAACCAAACCATAAATTCTTACCCATTCTCATCGCTGTTTCTAGTTTCTTGTTCGGACGGCCAATCGACATTATATTCTTTTCTGTCATAATTTAGTGACTGGCATTTTTTGCGCCTGTGAAGGCACATAAAATATCATCTTACGGCTAAAATTAACATAATATAAATGTTGAGGCATGGTTAAGTTCCATGAAAAGGTCAACACACATATTGCATCCTATTTCTTCCCACAGGTGTCATAAGAGGTGAATATGGGACTTACTACAGAAAGGGCAGCAGCGTTCTCTATACATTTTACCATCACACTGCGATCGCCAACCTGCCTGTCAAGGGTGGTGATTATGGCAAACCCACCCAAATTGGGGGAGGCCTATGTCCAGCAGTGGACGTTTTTGGATGCAATGATGATGATGACCTATGACAGCCGAGGATTACGATCAGAAGCAAATCGTTGAAACTAAACATGTCCACCCAGTCAGGTAGATCGGATCAGATTCAGTTTTATCGCTCCCTGTATTGTCGCTTAAGGAAAAAAATGTTGTAAGGCTTTTCAATATCTTCTAGTCACAATATAACGGCATATTTTTGGCCATGAACAGCTAATTATTGTATTAACCAGCCTTTTCCATGCAATCTTGAGGTCGGTTTCCAGATTCACCAGATCCAGCTAGCCAGCCAGATGAACCAGTATTTTATATAGACATAACATAACATTAACAACCCAGTTATTGGATAACACGATACTCCTGGGTAATACTGGTTACTGGTTGCTGTTGGTTGGTAAATAGAAGCTAATTATTCTGTACTCAGTAAAAAAATGCACTTACTTTTCCTTGTCGGTAATAAATAAACATTTAATTAGATTTACGGATCGAGCCGTGCTGAGGTACAAGAAAGGGCCTTTACATTCGTATTTTTTATCATAAACGCTGTTTAGAGCGACTCCTATAACTACTTGCAGGTCGTCTGCAAATGCAATTAAGGGTCCACCGTGGTCATTCTGTAATATTACAATACTGAAGTAAAAAGATCATACACATTTTTTTAAAGATTTTTGCGGTTGGAGTATACTGATAGAAATAGTCACGTAAAGAAGCATCATGCCCTTCCATGTGACCATCTCCCTAAGAGAGAAATTCCGAATGTAATACGTATTTTGATACAAAACCCCTTGTAGTAGTTTTTAGATAATAGATAGAATCAGAAAGTGAGATAGATTACATCATTCTCCGTAAGCTAAATAAGAGCTACCAAAAACTTATACCAGATGATTCTGTATTAAATTGTATAAAATTGTCACTTTCTTCTCTCTTTCTCTTTCTATTATACATGAGTGTGCGTGCGTGCTAGGGATGTTCATGCATAAAAAGTATCGATATTTTTTTCGATATGATATATCGTAATGTACAACATTACGATATATCATATTGAAAAAAATACTTTGCGATATATCGTATAAATATATCGATATTTTCGATATATCATATCGTAAGTAATTTGTATTTATCTAGTGTATAATAAAAAAATATTAGAAAGGGAACAGAAATATGAGTACAAACAGCTAGAATTAAGACACAAACCAACTTTATTTACATAAATCCCAATTATTTTTTTCTAAATCTCTCCAAAACAAAATTTTATTAACTAAGAAAAATTCGACGTTTTTAGCTTGGTAATCATCAACGTTCTGAGCGCAGTTGCATGAAAACTAAATATTGGGAATTTATTATTATATATTAATAGTATCTATTAAATTCCCAATATTTAGTTTTTAGTTATTCTATTATTCTTTTCTGTTATTAAAATAGTTTTCTTTGACGTCGTGTTTAAAATCACATGATACTTACTTACTGTATGAATCATATTCTGTATCAAACAAACCATGCCATATAATAATTGCTACAGCTTGCTTCTTCTATACAAATAAATAGTAGGCAGACTTTGATATCGTTTTTGTACAACAATATACAGACTTTTTTATTTTGTGTGTCGTAAACTGCATTAAACTAAACAGACTACCTAATTGTAATTAATCTATTACTATACTCTATTATTGTAATTTTATAGGATTTATTACAATACGTTTACAAAGAAGCTAGCGACCACAAATTATATATTGTTTTTTATTACTAAACTATAATAAATATTACTCACGCAGAGTAATATTTCGTGTCAGAACGTTTCGTTTTTGGATTCAGGTATTTTCCATCTTTTCTACCAACCGTAAAAATAAATAAAATAAAATTACTTGACATGCAATATGCTTTTAAATTTCTCACGATATATCGAATGAAATATATCGATAGTATAAATCGATATCAGATGATTCGAAAATATTGAGTTGAACCGATATATCGCGAGCAAAAAATATCGATATGCGAAATATATGTATATCGAGCACCAGTAGTGCGTGCGAGTATTGCGTACGGAACTTCGTTTCTGACGGGGTTCATTCGATCGCACGACTTTCATGCTGGAATCCTCATGGATATCGTCCATCTGGTGTGATTGCAGGATGGAGGATTATGTTGGATGTCTACTGACTTAAACCTTATGGTATGCTTCCATTACCATGAGCCGAAGGATCCGGACATACTCTTACATTCCACCGCAGCCCGGCTACTATTGATCTCTCCTGGTTATATTAGGCAAAAATAACTATCTACCTCCAACAAACATGGCATACCTGACATATCCCTCCAAAATAGTTTCCTGGTACTCCTTGCCTTCTAGAAATTGCATCATTTATATCCAATTTATCTTCATTTAACGGTGTATTATTATCATCAATCTTGTCAATGGACGTATCAGAGTCATTCGAGATCAAATCTTCTCGGCTTATTGATAATTCAGTGCTATCCGTGTCCACACACTGAAATCGAATCCTGTTAGCAGTTTTAGCTGTAGGTTGATCAAAAAAACATAACATAACCTTACGCCTAGAATATTCCCCGATAGGCAGAGGCCAAGTACACCCACATTTCTACAGTTAAGTTCCATATAATAGGGCGCGCGCCGATTGCCACCAACCGGTCACAAATTTTGACTCCAGGTTGATACTGAATTTTTTTTCGTCTGTTTATACCTCAATAACACTTCACCCTGACAGGACCTAGATTGAATCGATCGAACCTAGATGAGGTTCTATGTTTGATCTCCAGTCAGGCTCAAGTGTACAGCTCAGCATCAGAGCTTACGACCACTAGACAAACTAGGCAGTACAAAGAACAAAATCAAAATAGCGTAATCTTGCTCTGATTTTAAATGTGAATGTTTCGATGTTTGTGAATAAGGATTATAAAGCCACTAGGTTCTGCCTGTGACTTCGTCCGCGTGAAATTTGTTACTCCCCTGCATCAGGCGAGTCGCATAGCATCGCCTGCCCTCTGACTTTTTTTCTTTTCTTTTTGCTCAATTCCTAATCATCCTAGCGTGAAGTTAGTATCCTAAAGCTTTTCTCAAAAATATTATTTTTCTATCCGACTGGTAGTTGCAGAGATCAGCGCGATCAAACAAACCCTTCATCTTTATTATGTTAGTATAGATAGATTACTCCTTCACGATGGGACGAATTAAGATGAAGGCTGGCACACGAGTAGACTATAGCCTAGGTTAAAGCAAAGGATACTTTTGGTCCTGTCAGTAGGTTCGTTACTATAGGACATTTTTAATTTTTCCTGTTGATATTTTAGGATCATTAAAATAATATAATTCGGTAAAATGTGCAGGAACGTATTTTAATTAGTACTTTTACAGGTGAAGATGGCGCGAGAGAAAAATGGTGTTGCCAACATATTACAAGTAAAAATAAGCAGTTAAGCCAACAAGAAAATATTAATGGTTGCGTTCTCATTTACTAACACTCCCTCTAGAACGCAATCCCATTTTACTAATACAATATAAATGTTTTGCAAATGTTACACCCTTAGTTAAATTGTCAGCAACCATATTACAACTGTTTACAAATAAGAATTTAACTTTACATTTAACAATATTTTCCCTGAGAAAATGCAATCTTATATCTATGTGTTTAGTCTTCGGTTTATAACAGTCAGTTGATGCTAGTCTAATTGCACTTTGGTTGTCACTATAGATAAGTAATGCACTATCCAGGCCTTGGCCGAGCTCAGCCTGTAATTGCCGAAGCCACAACGCCTCCTGGGTCGCCGAAGCCATCGCCATATATTCGGCCTCTGCTGTAGAGAGCGCCACAGTCTGTTGTTTACAGGAATTCCAAGATATGCAAGCATTTTGAAAAATAAAAGTGTAACCGGTGCATGATCTTCTATCCTGAGGGTCACCAGCCCAGTCAGCATCACAATACCCAGTTATTTCTATGGAGTCATCTCTGACATAACATAACTTTAGAGTTTTAGTTCCTTGAAGGTATCTCATGACCCTTTTTACTCCAAGCCAGTGTTGAATCCCTGGGTCATTACAGTACTGACTCAACTTGTTCACTGCAAAGGTGATGTCAGGTCGTGTAACTTGTGCCAGATATATCAGACAGCCCACCGCTTCCCTGTATGGGAAATTACTATCACTATCCTCAGGTTTCTTATCAAATTTTATATTTACCTCTATCGGAGTGCAAACTGGTTTGCATTCAGACATGTCAAAGCGTTCTAACACTTGGTTAATATATTTTTCCTGGTCCAATATGATCCCACCTGTCTCACGATCTCTATTTATATTTATACCAATACACTGCTGTATCTCACCCAGATCTTTCATACAGAACTCCATTTTAAGTTTTTCTTTGATATCTGTTGCTGTTTTCTTGTCATTTGTAAAAATCATGAAGTCATCCACCCAAACAGCAATATAAATTATTTTTGATTCATTTACAGAGTAATAGACACATTGATCTATTTTAGATCTTTCCAATCCAATTTTAAGGAGAATATTGTTTAATTTTAGGTTCCACTGACGACTAGCCTGCTTAAGCCCATAGATTGATTTATGTAAGTGACATACCTGATCACTCTCTTCATAGCATTCTGGTTGTGACATATATATTTCAGTATCTATGTCACCTTGAAGAAATGCACTTATAGCATCCATCTGAATCATTTCTAGGTCATATTTAGCAGCTAGAGCAAGTAAGAAGCGGACTGAGGTATATCTCACAACTGAAGCATAGACCTCATCATAGTCATTCCCTTTTCTTTGAGCACACCCCTTAATTACTAATCTTGCTTTAAATCGAACAATTTCACCTTTCTCATTTGTCTTACTTTTAAACACCCATTTACAAGGCAAGGCTCTCTTTCCTGATGGTAAATCTACCAATGACCAAGTTTTATTCTGTATTAAGGAATCATATTCCTCCTTCATGGCATTCTTCCACTGATCAGCATGTGAAGATGATAAAGCTTCCTCAACAGTGAGAGGATCGCTCAAATTAAGAATAGGACAAAAGTAACTCACATCATGGTCATCCCTTTCTGCATACCTGACAGCTCTGCGCGGACGTAAGTTTATATTACGTGCTGGTGACGATAGGTCAACT
The DNA here is from genome assembly GCA_932294355.1 of Aporophyla lueneburgensis. NCBI lineage: Eukaryota > Metazoa > Arthropoda > Insecta > Lepidoptera > Noctuidae > Aporophyla > Aporophyla lueneburgensis. Next base: position 12,615,579 of record OW028757.1, on the reverse strand, counting down.
GATTCTTCTGGTATGTAGGATGGATCATCGTTGTCACCTGACAGGTACTCATCACTCGTAGACTGATCTAAGCTGGTTTGAGATTCTTCTTTGCAGGCCTCTTCAATTAACTGTATTTCAGGTTCACTCCCAGTGATATTTGTTCCATCGGTCCACACAAGTCAGTGTGGATAAGCTGCAGTGGGTGAGAAGCTCTGGAGCCAATGTTGTTGAAAGGCAATCTGCTTTGTTTACCTTCGAGGCAGGTTGTTGAAAATAGGTTGGAATCATCATGCGTCCCATAGAGTTAGTTTTTGGTTTTGTTACTAGGTAACAACTTGTTTATAATTTTCTGTGTCAGTGTGATGTCTTAATAAAATACAATGATAATATTTAAAACCAACTGCGTGTTAACTCTGTCGTTTAGCTCCCTTTAGTACACCAATTTACAACAGGTTATGGGCCCAGGTACGTAGTCTCGTTGATACTAAATTTTAGGGACAGTTATATGTATTGAGAATAAAAAATGACGTCGCAAAATACGACGCAAATTTCCAAGTTGTCGGGGCAAGAAAACTACGCTACATGGTCTTTTTCTATGCAAATGCTCCTTATCGACAATGATCTGTGGGATTGTGTTCAAGATACGTTCAGTGCGACCTCAAATGAGTTGGTGAAGCGGGATGCTAGAGCAAGAGCCAAGATCTGCCTGATGCTTTCGGAAGGCATCTACCCCCTTGTGACGGAAGCAAAGACGGCACGAGAGACTTGGCTGGCACTAAAAAATGCCTATGCGGATGCTGGACTAATGCGCAGGCTTTCGTTGCTGCGAAAAATGTTTCGCATCAAGCTGGAATCGTACCCAAGTATGGAAGCCTACGTCACGGAAGTTCGAGCGATTCAGCAGCAGCTGCGAAGCATTGGTGCCGGACTTGACGATGAGTTTGTTGGAATAATAATGCTGGCGGGATTGACGGACAACTACAATCCGTTAGTAATGGCCATAGAGCATTCCCGCTCGACAATTACCTCAGAACTGGTTATATCAGCACTTCTGAAGGAGGGTCAACGTCAAGAGTCGAATGAAGCCCCAAGGGATGATTCGGCGCTAGCATCTAGCGCTGGTGGTAGTGGAGGAAGAGAACACACCAGAGAGATTGTTTGTCACTTCTGCAAACGGAAGGGCCATTTCAAGTGGCAATGCAAGCAGTTCAAGGCCAAGCAGCCGGATAAGAAGAAATCAAATGCAAATTCGGCCATGATGACCAGTGTGAACGCGAATTCAGACTTTTTGACCTTGTTGTCATCTGTTGGTAGCAGTGATAACTGGGTGTTGGATTCAGGAGCCACGTCCCACATGACACCGGTGAAATCCCTCTTGAACCCTACGAAATCTTGCTCCAAAACGATAACTTGCGCGAATAGCGAGAAAATTGTTTCGACTTCGCAAGGTTCTGTGGAGTTAAACCTGCGTCACAGGGAACGTGACACTGTAGTGAAGATGAATGATGTTCTTCACATTCCTGAACTAATTACCAATTTAATGTCTGTAGGAAAGTTTGCAGATGCAGGAAATATTATTGTTTTTGATAAAACCAAATGTAGTGTTTTTAACAATAATGTAAAAATAGATGGTAAGGCATTGTTTACCGCACCGCGCCAAAACGGACTTTATGTTATAGGTTCCGGTTGTAATCAGGCTACAGCTCTTTTAGGGGAAGACAATCAGGACAAGTTTGAATTATGGCACCGGAGATCGGGCCATTTGTCTCCCGCGCAAATGTACATTTTGAAAAGAATTGTCCAGGGCCTAGATTACGGCAAAAAGGGTGATGGAGCCCCTTGTGTTCCTTGTAGTCAAGGAAAGCAGTGCGTAAAAAAGTTTCCTAAACGGAAGAAGTCTTTTAGAGCCTCCGGCATGCTGGACTTAATACATAGCGACGTAGCTGGTCCAATAGATGTAGAGACTTGGGGAGGAAACAGATATCTCCTCCTGTTCATTGACGACTTCAGCCGAAAGGTTTTCGGTTACGTCATGAAGCAAAAGACTGAGGTGTTAGAGAAGTTCAAGGAGTTTAAGCGTCTGGTAGAGAACCAAACCGAAAGAAAAATTAAACGGTTTAGAAGCGATAATGGTACTGAGTATACCAATAAGGAGTTCCAGGCTTATTTGGCCAAATATGGAATTACGCATCAGACGAGCGTTACTCATACTCCTCAACAGAATGGAGTTGCGGAAAGGACGATCCGCACCATTACTGAAAAGGCGAGATGCATGCTCCATGACAGTAACCTAAGTAAACGGTACTGGGGAGAAGCGGTGGGGACTGCGATCTATTTGAAAAATCGCTCACCCACATTAGCAATCGCCGGAAAAGTTCCCGAAGAAGTTTGGACAAATCATGAGGTGGATTTTACCAATTTAAAAATTTTTGGGTCCACAGCTCAGGTTTTGGTGAAAGATAATAGCCGAAGGAAATTCGACTCCAAGACCCGTGAGCTTGTCTTCGTTGGATACAGTGAAGTACAAAAGGGGTACAGATTTGTCAACCCGGTCAATCCGCGCCGCATAATAATTGCTCGCGACGCCGTGTTTGACGAGCGGTCAAAAGTAATCAAGGAGATTAAACCCCCTGAGCGCAGTGTACAGGTTTCGAGGGAGAAACAAAGGCGAGAATATATAGAGGTACCAATTTTTACTGAGCCAGATACTGCTCAAGGCACTTCTAGGGCTGTGGCGCCTGAGGATGGCCCAAGCCAGAGTAACATGGTTATGTCACCAAGTTCATCGCCCACTAGTGCTGAAGAAGAGTTTCACGACTCTTTTGAAGAACCGTCAACAGAGCCGGTTCAAGCCGTAGAGGAGCCTGAGGAACGGCGTTATCCTCTAAGAAATAGAGTCAGAAGAATAGATGAGGACATGGTATACAACTTCCATGTCATGAATGCTACTGACCCGATTTCAGTTATGGACGCTATGGAGCGTTCTGATAAAGACCTGTGGATGAAGGCTATGAAGGAGGAATACGACTCTCTTATGGAGAATCAGACTTGGGAGCTCGTCGATCGTCCCAGAGACGCTAATGTCGTCAAAAATAAATGGATTTTTAAGTTGAAAATCGGGGCAGATGGAAAGGTTCAACGACATAAGGCTCGCCTTGTCGCCAAGGGGTACTCTCAAAAGTTTGGAGAAGATTATACCGAGACCTTTGCTCCTGTAGTCAAGCTTTCTTCCATTAGGCTTCTGCTGGGATTATCAGCAGAATTGGATTTAAATGTACACCATATTGACGTCACCACAGCATTTTTAAATGGTGATTTAGATGAGGATCTGTATATGGAGCAACCTGAATCTTTCATAAAGAAGGGAAATGAAAAGAAAGTATGCAAGCTGAAGAGAGCCATCTATGGCCTCAAACAAGCTGCACGTTGCTGGAACGTCAAAGTACATGATCACATCACTAAAAGTGGTTTTACAAGATCGAAGTATGATCCGTGCGTGTACATTAAAAGAGGGAAAGATAATACCGTGATTGCAATAGCACTTTATGTCGACGACTTCTATATTTTTGGAAGTTCAGTGGGGGACATAGAAAGAGTCAAAAAGACAATCGCCAAAGCGTTCAAAATTAAAGATTTAGGTGAGGCCAAGGATTGTCTAGGGATCCATATCACGCGATCCAATGGGCAGATATCCCTATCACAGGCAAGCTTCGCCAAAAAGATTCTAGAAAAATATGGAATGCAAGACTGCAAGCCTGTAGCTTCTCCGATGGAATTGAATCTACGACTTGCAAAGGGGGAGAGGCGTGAGGATTTTTCTTTCCAAGAAGTAATAGGATCGCTCATGTATCTATCCTGCGGCACAAGGCCTGATTTGACATTTGCGGTCAGCTATTTGAGCCAGTTTAATACATGCTGGAATGAACAGCACATGACTGCGCTCAAGCGGGTGCTCAGGTACTTAAAGGGCACCGTGGACTATAAACTAGTCTATGAAAGAACAGGCAAACCCCTGGTTGCATACTCAGACGCTGATTGGGGAGCCAACGCCGATGGGCACTCATTTACCGGTTATGCCCTTATTTTCGGTAGAGGTGCTGTTTCCTGGCAAGCTCGCAAACAGCGATGCGTAGCCTTAAGCACAGCTGAGGCTGAATATATAGCCATCTGCGAAACCGCAAAAGAACTAGTCTGCGTTAAAGGCTTGTTAGAAGAGCTAGCTGGATTCAACGACTGCGTTACAGTGTTCAGCGACAGTCAGAGTGCAAGTAAATTAGTGTACTCTTCTGCGATTGGTAGAAGGTCGAAGCACATCAACATACGCTATCATTTCATAAGAGAGTTGGCTGAAGCCGGTGTGATTCGTATAGAATATTGTGATACAAACCAGATGCCAGCTGACTGTCTTACTAAAAGCCTGGCTCGCATTAAGCTAAAGTATTGCATGGAGCGCATGGGGATTCAGTGGGGGTGTTGAAAATAGGTTGGAATCATCATGCGTCCCATAGAGTTAGTTTTTGGTTTTGTTACTAGGTAACAACTTGTTTATAATTTTCTGTGTCAGTGTGATGTCTTAATAAAATACAATGATAATATTTAAAACCAACTGCGTGTTAACTCTGTCGTTTAGCTTCCTTTAGTACACCAATTTACAACACAGGTGGTACATGTGAAAGGACCTTTAGTCCTGTCAGGAAATAGATTTACTCCCTCTGCACACTCCGGTAACTTGTTAACATCTGAAAAATTCAGGTGTCCCATGCGTTTGAATTTTACTTTGTTCATTACCATTCATCAATAAATTGACCTTTCCCATATTTACCACAGGTAGCGGTGTCTTACTGGCAACAGTTATGGCAGGTATCGGTGAACTTGTTACATCATACATCCAGTCACATCTATTGGTCATGTGCATGGAGGCACCTGAGTCCACATACCACAGGTCCGGATTCATTGTTTGTGAACATGCTGAAAATGCTGCAACAAAACTTTTATTTTCTTCTACTTTTTCAATATTTTTCCTCTTCGGAGCACGACAGTTCTTGGCAAAATGTCCATGCTTATTGCAGTTATAACATCGGGGCCCTTTCTGAATAATGGCCTTTCCTGTACTGTTATTTCTGTGACCGGCTGTCTTCCTAGTGAAGAATGCTGTGCTTTCTGAGCATTGAACTTCCTGCAGGAGTTTTGTTTTGATGGAGTCTGCGCTGATTTTTATCCCTGAGCTTTCCAACCCCATTATCATTGGCTTATAGGTTTCAGGTAAGCCAGCCAACATCAGCGTTCCAAGCCATTCATCATCAATGTCAAATTTGATATTCCTAAGCTTATGAGCGGTCGACATAATCTTATTCACATAGTCGTCTACATTTCGAGAGCCGTCTAATGTAGTGGTGATAAGGTCTCTCAACAAGGCAACTTTTCTGTATAACCCGCTGTCATCGAAAGCCTGCTGCAAACTGTCCCAGACCTCTTTACATGTAGTTGCGCTCTGTACATGCACGTAATTGATCGGATCTAGCAGTAAAATAAGCTTCGATTTTGCTTTTGTTTCCTTCTTGACGTCGGTATTAGTTCCTTCAACACAACTCCACAAATCTTCAAGGTTGAAATACGCTTGTACTGCGAATTTCCAACTCGCATAATTATCCCTTCCGACGAGTCTGTCAATGTGGAATGGATTATGGCTTGTACTGGACATCTTCTTCGTGTAAAAAACAAAATTTCGATGATGTGACTGCGCACCCCGCTCCAAGTTAGGTTAAGCGGCAACCTCAAAATGTCTGCCGCCTGCCGCCCGTGCCGGTGAGATTAACAAAATACGCCGCTGCCGGATTTTATAGTTCTTTCTACTTGAACACTGTTAATGATTTTGATCAACCACGCTCTGCTACCATGTTGATATTTTAGGATCATTAAAATAATATAATTCGGTAAAATGTGCAGGAACGTATTTTAATTAGTAATTTTACAGGTGAAGATTTTTTTTTTTTTCAGGATGGGAAATCATCAAATGACTTCTCCCGCTCTGGGCGGAGCGGGAGGGCGTGTCAGACTTTTACTGACTAAAACCCACCCGTGTTCCATCAGTTGCCCATTTGCCAGGGTCACGGTATCTCCTTCGAACAATCACGCGACCCCGGCAGGCATCGGTCCTAGTAGACCCCTACACTGCTGCTGACATCTCTTTGAGGCGCGCGTGGAACACTGCGCGCCGTCGACCCGAGCTTGGTCCTTACCGGGCGGCGAGCTACCCATTGCTCGCCACCCGCAAGCTCGCGCCTACGGTGGCCGGGAGTCCGCTATTGACTCCCGACGCCCGGGGCGTCTCCTCCTGCGGCGGCTAGGGACGTGAGGGCGCAGAGACTGCCACTCCCTCACGCGCCCCGCCTCCTCCTTCGCGAGCATTACTGCTTCGCAGAAGGAGGTGACGGCTTCCCATTCCCTCTCGCTCCGTACCATGGCTCGCACCAGGGCCGGACGCGAGAGGTCGCCGCCGCCGATCGCCTCTACGAGGACGCGGCGGTGCCCCGCCCAGGCAGGGCACACCTCCACCGTATGCTCCACCGTGTCCTCCAGACGATCCTCGCAATGGAAACACCCGGACGTATCCTCCCGCTTTATCCTGAACAGGAACCCACCGAAGCACCCATGCCCGGTGAGAACCTGCGTCAGGCGGAAGGTGAGGACGCCGTGACGCCTCTCTATCCACTCCTCAAAGAGGGGACTTACCGCCGCAATTGTGGCGTGCCCAGCACTGGGTTGCGACAATCGTACCCGCCATGTCGCCATGAGATCACACCGGAGCTCTGTCCGCCGTGCCGCGATTTGTCGCGGCAGCGGAGTTTCGCCCCGGCGTTTCGCCTCCTCGCGCCACTCCCACATGTGCGCGAGGACCTTTGCCTCCAGATCCCATGGCGGCACTCCGGCTAGGAGGCTCGCCGCCTCGCACGAGACCGTGCGGTATCCCCGGATTAACCGGATGGCCATGACCCTCTGGGCCGCAAACAACCGGCGCGCTGGGCGCAGCCTCAGTGAGGGCGCCCACACCGGTGCCCCGTAGAGGGCCATGGACCGCACGATCCCCGTGTAGAGCCTCCGGCAGGAGGCGTTTGGACCCCCCAGATTGGGCAGGAGCCGCTTTAATGCAGCCCCAGCCCGCTCCAGTCTGGGAGCCAAACGTCGGAAATGTTCGACGAAGTTCCACCGGCTGTCGAGGACAAGTCCCAAGTACTTCATCGTCGACTCGACGCCGATGTGAACCCCTCCTACCGTAAGTTGGGTACCCGCAGGTGGCGCGTTCCGAGGACCATGAAAACCCATGGCCTCGGACTTGTGCAATGCCACCTCGAGTCCCAATTGCCGGATCCTATCGACGATTGTCGCAACCCCGCGTGTCATTAATTCGGCCGCCGCCTCGTACGACCTCCCGTGCGCAAGGACCAGCGTGTCGTCAGCGTAGCAAACTACGCTGACGCCGCTAGGGAGGTCGGCGCGCAGCACCCAGTCGTAACCGATGTCCCACAGATGCGGCCCCAAGACCGATCCTACAGGTGAAGATGGCGCGAGAGAAAAATGGTGTTGCCAACATATTACAAGTAAAAATAAGCAGTTAAGCCAACAAGAAAATATTAATGGTTGCGTTCTCATTTACTAACATTTCCGACCTCTATTCGGGTAAAACCTTGGGACAAAGCTAACTATAATATTTTTTTTACTGACCTCAGCGGGTATCTCTTTCGAAGATATTGGCTTGTCTCCGTTACCACCACATCTCCACCCAGTCCACTTTCCCTTAACATGTCGCACCGGCTTTCGGGTTGAGGAACTTGAACAAATTTTTCTTTGTTTCTTTGTGGTAGTTGATGACATAATTTGTCTTTGATTATCTAAATCTCTTGTTTTAACAACGTCATTGACCCCGTGAGTGCACAAAAATAAATATTTTTCAATTTTTGGAAATTGTTTTCGGCAATATGAAGTGTTCGTTATTATTGCGTGCGCTTGCATTAAATATTTTGAATTCATATCCCCTACCATTCCTGGCTGTAAATATTAAAACTGACTTTGAATTCAAATGCAATCTTTCAGCAACTTTCAACTATTTATTTTAAATCGCAGAATTCGCAGAGAATCAGAGGTGCAATTCCCGATTCATTTTATAGACGGCCGTTTCTAATCTCAGTATGAATCTCGCAAAATAGCTGTAGTTTTATCCCTACCCACATTTTTGACAAGTTTTTGGAATTAATTGCCACTGAGATCAGATAGCGACGTGAATTGGATTTTATTTTATAAAGGAAAATTGACTAAAGGCTGTTTTACCACTCAGTAAAAACATACTTACTTTACGACCTTTAGCTGCCCCCCAACCAAGAGCTACTACATAAGAATAAGGTTCTTCCATTTTTCCTTTATAATTAATTGAAATGGACCCCGGTTCATAGGAGCAAACTTTGCGGTAAGACAGGTCAAAGAAATTATATGGTTTCTCTACAATGCCAAGGCCGACGTCATATTCCATCCACGTTGATGGATTGAAGGCTGTAAACGAAATGAGGTGATTTTATCAAGTTGCTAATGTAAGCCAGACATGCTACGGTCCATTAGTGGGGCTATCTATGCAGCTGTGCCTGTGCAGAAAGAAACTGCACAGGACTCACAGGTTTAGTGTTTTAATCATCATCATCATTCAACTGAGAGACAAAGCTGTTAGACATAGCCCCACTCCCCCAAACTTCGCCACTTCAACCGGTTCTGCGCTTCCCTTATTCAACGGATTCCTGCAGCCTTCCTCAAGGTCACCGGTCCACCTTGTGGGAGGCCAAGTTTACGTTTTCCGGTACGCGGTCACTACATAACCTTTTGGCCCCACTGACCATCTGTTCTGCGAGCAATGTGTCCTTGAACACTTCAAAAGCTAATTGATAACGACGTTTCTCTCTGACTAGTCAAATTAGTCCAAAACTATCTATTCAACCGCCATTTCAAAGTTTTCATAGATTAACACTGTTCTGTGGCGAAATTTAATTTGTATCTGGAGGACTACAAGGTTCAAATTTAGGCCCATTTCTGTTCATCCTGTATTAATGACATACCTAAGCAATCTAGAACTCATCCCGAATATATGCTGATCACACTGCCTCATGAGAGTAGTGGTGGCCCAAAGGTATCGGCCCCCACTTTTACGAGTTGTAGGTGGTGAGTTTCAATCCAAGTAGACGCCTTACTTTGTGTAAATAATTTCATCACCACTGCTCTCAAAAAGGTGAAGTAAAATATTGAGCAGCAAAAATGATGTGCTTACTTACCTTTTGGAATAACAATCTTGACAATTCTTTGTTTCCTCGTCCAAGTACACTCATCATCCTGTATGCTTTCGCCACTGATGTACTTTTTGTACCCAGCTATCACATAAATGTGGCTAACCTCTGTCAGACACGCTGCTGCCGTTAGAACATGTTTTGTGGAAACCAGAGCTCCACCACATAGCCAAGCATTTGGTTGATTTTCAGAATAACGTGAGTTGAGAAGGTACACCTGTATAAAACATTGGTTAGACCTGCTTTCATGTGTATGTAAGACTAGCTTCTGCCCGCGACTTCGTCCGCGTAAAATTTTTGCTCCCCTGACCCTTCCCGTCGCATCGAATTGCCTGCCAGTTTTCGTTGCTGCTCCGCTCCTATTGATCGTAGCGTGATGTTATATAGCCTAAAGCCTTCCTCAATAAATACGGTACCCAACACATAATTCTTCAATTCGGACCAGTAATTCCTAATATTATTATTACGTAGTAGGTACACCCACATTCCGCTATTTATGTTATGCTCCCATGTGATGGTGGCGAGCCTATTGCTATGAACCGGACATAAATCAGACTCCGGGCTGCCACTAAGAAATTCCTGATGGATAGTTTTAGCAATTAACCTGTAGTATTCAAAAACAAACTGAATTTCTAAAAGAGTACGTAATCCTTGCCCAAATACAAATTAGAAGAAATCCTGAACTCCTTAACCTTTCCAAATCAGAAAAACGAAACTAAGATGTAACCTTATGATCACAAAGTAAAAATACAATTTCCAACTCACCATATATTTCTTTCCGTTATCAACGACCCTTCCGTTTGTTATTCTTCGTTGACACAGACAAACTGTATTTTAGTAAAATATGTTCTAAATATTTTATTGTTAATGAAGCTGTTATTGGCACAACTTGTTAGTCTACATGGAATGGTAGGTAGATGTTATAACTGACGGTCTGTTACAGAACCAAATTAGCTAGGTAGGTGCTTAAACTTAGCTCAAAATATTCGTTTCAGCCTTTGGCAGTCCACTGCTGGACAAAAGACTGTCCATTACACAGCATTCAACTCTTCACTTGGTTTTCTTTGATTTTCCACCATGGCGAGGTTCACTTAGACGCGGGACAAATACAAGAGGCGTCGGGCGGAAGCGAGGCGCGGGCGCGGCGCGGGCGTGGCGCCACTTCTTTGATATTTCATACAAAATGTATAGAAGAGGTAGGGCGCGAGACATACTGAGACGGCGCGGTGCGGGCGTGGCGCTGGCGCAGCGCGGGTGCCGCTTCCGCGCCTTCGGCGCACCCGGAAAATGCGTGACGATATAGAATTTAACATAAAATAACGAGAAACACCGCGCGTCGCCTTTCCGACACCGTTAGCACGCCTGTTCTGCGCTGCACCGGCGCCGCGCCCGCACCTCACCCGCGCCACGCTCGCGCCTCACCTCCGCCCGACGCCACTTGTATTTGTCCCGCGCCTTAGGTCAATTATAACCACAGACGCCAGCACATCGAGGTACTACAATCTGTCAAATTTCTTTAATAGATTTTCAACTTTATCGCGAAAGCATTTGGTTCAAGGTTGATTGGGAGAATTTGATAGTTTGGGGTACCTTGACGTGCTGGCGTCTGTACAACTGTTCGCCTAGGGCCCCGTTGCGACTTGCGACGAGACTTAAGCCAAGTGTGTGTCAGCTGTTTCCGTAGGTCGGTAGAGCCGTAACTTCGTGGTATGACAACAACAACAACACAACCACTTTATTTATTTGTTTCATCCACTATCGCTCTCGCAAGATGCATATCGGTGGAGCGTGTCACCACAGAGTTATGGTATTTTAAAATTGAAATGTTCATAACAAGTTCGAAATAAGTCCTAATTGTAAAACTCAAATAATACTTAACTTTAGAGCTAATTACACAAATTACGAAGTAAATAAAACATTTATACAGCATGACTTTTTCCAATAATCCTGGTACAGTCACATAAAAGTTTATTGAAGAAATATTTCTACACTCAATTTAACAGTGCAGTCAACCAAAGCATGAACTGATTGCATATCGAAACTTAAACATAATTTTTGTTACTTTCGTGACGAGTTGGGCGACAAATCTCTTAAATATTTAGGTACCTAATGATAAAGCTTTCATGTATCGTTGAGTTCCAATAATGCAAAGTTAAGCAAATGTATTTATGAGTCCACGTCAGATCACGGTCAGTTCATTTAATTCACATTTATGTATCACTAGCTTTTGCCCGCGGCTTCGCCCGCGTGGATGTCGGAAATTATCGCAAGAGGACGTACTACCGCGGTTAATGTTTTAAGAATGCAATATCTGGATGACCGAGCTTTGCTCGGTTTTTTTGGTAAATTGTGTTTAAAATAATAAGTTTATGTTCAAGTTGATTATCGATAAAGTTGGTCATTCAAAACACGGATAAAACAACTTTTATAAAAATGAATCCTAGCTAGATCGATTTATCGCCCCCGAAAACCCCTGTGTACAAAATTTCATGAAAATCGTTGGAGCCGTTTCCGAGATTCAGATTATATATATATACAAGAATTGCTCGTTTAAAGGTATAAGATTAATCCAGGTTATATAGGTAATTACCCGCGACTTCGTCCGCGTGGTATTTTTAACAAAAAAGTTTTTCGTTCGTTTTTTTTTTCGTGAGATTCCATTTTTTTTTTTCTAAAATATAAGTAGCCTAAGTTACTCCTTGTTACATCAGCTATCTGCCAGTGAAAGTCCCGTCAAAATCGGCCCAGCCATTTCAGAGATTAGCTGGAACAAACAGACAGACAGACAGACAAAAATTGTAAAAAATGTTGTTTTGGTATATGAAGCGTGTCTACACTTATATACACTTAGTAAAACGCGGTTATTTTAATATTACAAACAGACACTCCAATTTTATTTATTTGTCTAGCTAGATGGTGAAAAGCACAGCTAGCCCGATTAAGACAGGGTGTTGAATATTTCGTCCACGCTCTTATATCCTACATTCTAGTAGGTACTTCTCAAACTTTTCTGAAAAATTGGCTGTGAGGGACAACAGTGAGAATGAGAACAGTCACAACTACGATACACAGCTCAGCCAGCAGCAACCTAACAGGAACCGTATAGTAATGAGAATAAAGATCATTGTGTTTATTACAGACTTGTTTGTGCCAGCAACTTCTTATTGTAATGATCACTTTGAATTGAACAGCAACGCAAAATCAGAGGTATGATTAGTGTGAACGGGCTGTCATAGACACAGCCCAATAAAATAGAGATAGCATGAATATGACATAGTTATTTTATTAATAAAAATACTATGTTAGGTTGGCACTCAGCAACTCAACAGATATTTATTTATGAAATATTATATGTATCTGATAAACACATACACAACACATGCTTGATTTTTTGTACGTTTTAACTGGCAAAACATATAGCTCCTTTTTATACCATACACAATGCACATGTATTGTTCTTACTCATGTTTTACAAAATAAAATATCTTTGTAAAATATTAATACATAAGTTTTTATTGACTGGTCTTCACTGGTTTTTAAAAATAAAATATCTTTATAAAATATTAATACATAAGTTTTTATCAACTGGTCTTCACTGGTTTTTATTGAAATGCACTTTACACACTCATCAAATACACTATGAATGAAATTCTTGGTCACAAAAACTGTTTCATGAAACTATCAAACATTTTCAGGCCGGGTTCGTTAACCTTCTGGTACCAACTTTGTCCCTTAAGTCGCGCCCACCATTTCTGAAGCTTCACATATTTCATATCAATGGGTATAATACAGTCTAGAGAAGACAGCGTCGCCACACAAGATACATCTGCGAGGGTCAATTCATTACCAGCTATATACTCCTTTTCTAGATACTTCTCAGTTACTTCATAGCATTCTATTATATCAGCAACTTGCTCTTCCGTAGGTCCTGGCGCTCTAAATTTTACTACACTGTAAATAACAGACCATAATCTCGGAAAAAGTATTGACGCGTCGAAAAATAATCGTTGATCGACTACCGCTCTTGCTGTCACATCCTTAGGGTACAAACTTTGTTTTGGTTCTCCATATTTTGATGCTAGATACATGGTGATGGCATGGCTGTCTGATAGGACCAGGCCGTCGTCTTCTAGCAGCGGTACAGAGTGTAGTGGGTTCTTCGCCAAATAATTAGGTTTGTACTGGTCTCTAGTAGGTAGGTTCACTTCTCGAGTTTCGACTTCAAGGCCAAGGATTTCCACAACCATCAAAGTCGCTCGGGCCGGTGGGCTGACATCTGTTTTGTGGATAACTATGGGCATGATGAGGACTTCCGGTTTTAAAACCCAACTGCACAAATGTCACGAAGTGAGCTCCACAAATAAAACCAATAAACTGTTAAAAACCCTCTTACAGTACAAACTGTGCAAGTGAGTCGAAAAACAAGTGTGTACTATTTCGAACAAATTATATATTATGCAAATATTATTGTCACAACATAACCTATAAACAATATTATATTAGACATTACCATTGACATTTTTTTTTTTTTTTTTGGTTCTTTTCGTCCCTCTTTGGGACAGGCAAAGGGAGCTGAGCCCATACAGCCAAGTCTGATTTAGTTTTCTTTTTCTTCCAATTCTTCTTTTTTTTCTTTCTTGTCTTTCTATAATATAATCAAGGCCGAAACCATGTCTTCTTTATTCAATGTCTTCGATATCCAATAGTCAGGCCGAAACCAAGTCTTATTTTTATCAATGTCTTCAATAACCAATAGTTAGGCGTAAGCCAAGTCTTCTTTTAATATATTCAAGTTCAGTACCTTTTGTTAGACCGGAGCCGAGTCTTCTTTCATGTTTTATTTAATATTATCTCAATATCATATAATTTTATGTCAAAAGTGTAGTAGTTGTCAAATTCAAATTTCATCAACAGTTGATACAATAAAATCGTAAATTGGTAAAAAACAATCTTTTTTCGTCAAAAGTTGCTGAAGCGAGCGCGGGATATCTTCAGCATTTTCATAAATACCTAGCAGGCGATCAACTAAAATGATCCTTTGAAGAGCAAAATTAGGACAATCAAATACAATGTGATCCAATGTTTGTATAGCAGAATTACAATAATCACAATTTGGGGAAGACAGAATGCCAATTCTAAACAGATGTGCATTAAATCGACAGTGACCTAGCCGTAGACGACAAATCGTTGTATAAAACTTTCTGTTCCGATAGATATTTCCTCCTGTAAACCAAGGAGGAGAAATCTTTGTTTTAATTTCAGCTAGCCACTTTCCTTTGGTTTCAACTACATGCTGCCAGAAATTGTGAAATTCACGTGCCAGTTTTGATTTGAAATAAGTCAACGCATCTGAATTTGGAATGGGCTTATGCAAAATTGGACATTCCTGATGATGATTAACAATGAATTTAGCCAGGTAATCAACTTGTTCATTTCCAACTACCCCGATATGTGAAGGAGTCCAGAAAAGGACGATATCTTTGAACTTATGTAAATTATTGTATTTTTCTCTGATATTATAGATTATGTAACTTGTTTTTGCATTACAACTGGGATTTTCTAGTGCTCTCAATACACTCATACTATCAGTGATAATGATCCATTTATTTTCTTGCCTAGTCTCAATATACTCTAAAGCACTGAGTATTGCCATAGCCTCTGCTGTATACACAGTTGCTACTGAAGACAACCTATTTCCAAACCCACTTCGAGCCTGAACGTCATAAATAGCCATAGATACAGCATTATCATTTTTTGAGCCATCTGTGTACAATTGATTGTAACCATTCCATTCCTCAAGCATTCTGTAAACATCCTCTTTAAACTTCAAAGATTCATTAATTACTATTTTAAATGGACAATACTTTGATTCATAGGAATATAAATAACAAGGCCAAATGGAGCTAGAAAAATAATTTTGATTAGAACAATCTTTTAAAATTTCAGATAAACCTTGTACTAGAAAAGGGGGATTGATCCCATTAATAGCCTTCTTTAACTGCAATAGAAGAGGATGATCACTGATAGAAGAAATGTTAATGAAGAATTTTGTTCTGAGGTAATTGAATCTAATTATCAATGGAGGCAAACTACATTCGACTTGCATTGACACTATAGGTGTTGAACACATAGCTCCCAAAATAATACGTAAGCATCTATTTTGCACTTTTTCTAGTTTTTCTACTAGTTTTTGTACACCACCATAGCAAAAAAATGCATATTCGAAGTGACTTCTTACTAAGGACTTATATAAAATCAGTAATGTCCCTGGATCAGCACCCCAATAAGTGCCAGCGAGAGATTTCAAAATATTGCAAGCTTTTAATGCTCTGTTTGCTAAGTAATCAACATACACATTCCATTTAAAATTACTGAGAAAAGTAACACCTAAAAATTTTATGGAACTATCCACTAACATAAGGCTATTATTGTAATAAATTTTAATACTAGGAGAACCAACAACATTTTTGGAAAAGACAACAACCTTACTTTTCTCATAGCTGACCTCCAAACTGAGACTTTCAAAATAATGTCCCAATTTTTCCAAGCTAGCATTGAGTTTTGTTTCAATGCTGTTAAGGTTTTCTCCTGAACAATACACAACCAAATCATCAGCAAATTGTAAATTACAGACATCACTACCCAGCACATTATTTAATCTAGCAATATATAAAATAAATAATAGAGGACTTAATATTCCTCCTTGAGAAACTCCTCTATAAGAATACCTAGGTCCTATTAATTGATTATTGACTTTTACATACAGTTTACGTTCATTTAAAAACTCAAAAATCCAACTTACTATTTTTTCAGGAACATTTAGTGAAAGGAGAATGGATGACAATGTACTTAAATTTACATTATTAAAAGCACCAACAATATCGAAGAAAACAGATCCCAACATTTTATGCTCGACAAGAGCACTGTGTATATCCAGAGATAAATGACTAAGACTTTCCCGAGCAGAACGACCACATCGAAAGCCAAATTGATTGTAAGGTAGTAGACTATTACTTTCAATGTAAAATATCAAACGTTGTTTTAGAAGCTGTTCAAATATTTTACCAACACACGAACTTAGAGTAATAGGACGATATGAGTCAGCGCTGTTAGGGTCTTTACCCTGTTTCAGGATAGGTATTAAACAATCTGTTTTCCATTCCTCAGGAATAATAGAACAATGCCAAAGTGAATTCAAAATATTTAAAAATATAGACAAACTGTGTGAATTTAATAATTTTAACATTTTGTATGAGAGCCAATCTAAGCCACATGCCGAATCTCTTCTTGATCTTAAAGCAGATTTTAGCTCTTCAATAGAAAAAGTTTCCACCATGAAATTATTTGTGCAATTTTGTAAGTTATTGTGACTGACTGTGTAAAAATTTTGAACTGAATCAGGAGTATACTTATGCAGAAATTGAGAGATCCATTCATAACTAGAAAACAAACTGCTATTTGTAGAAACATTTTTTAACTTCCTCATTTTTGCCCAAACTTGACTCATTGGAGTGAGTCTATTAATAGAATGACAAAACTCTAACCAACATGCACGACGCTCCTGTCGTAGGATACGTTTTTTTCGGGCTTGCATATGTTTGAAACTTATAAAATTGTCTAGACAAGGATTTGATTTAAATAAGATGTATGCTTGCTTACAATCTTGTACAGCTCTAGTGCACTTCTCGTTCCACCAAGGGAGTCGAAGCTTCCTCCTAGATCTGCGAGAGTCGCAAGTGGTATTGTTTTTATTAAAACTGATTACTGACATCTGAACTGCTTGTAGAATTATTGAACAAAAATTATTATATGTATCAATATGACTCGAGTTATTATACTGAAAACTTTCCATCATGTCATTTACAATCTTTTTATAAATAGACCAATCAACTAATTTCAGATTACAATGAAGAGGAATATTTGAAACATTAGAAGGATCCACATCATTAGCAGTATCTATAACATATTTTGTAATGGTAGGCAAATGATAGCTGCCTATAGAATCCTGATAAACCTGCCATTCACAAGACAAAGCCAAGGAAGAAGAAACCATAGTTAAATCAAGACCATTTGGTCTCCATAGATGAGACCCTACAGTAGTTGGCTGACCATCATTTAAGAGTATCAAGTCATTTTCATCCATGGAATTCATTATAGCTCTGCCACGAGAGTCGTCACTACAACAACCCCAAAAAGTGTGATGGGCATTAAAGTCCCCAGCAATTATCAATGGTTTAGGTATACTATTTATTAGTGAATCAAATTTGTTCTTTTCAAAAGTAGGACTGCAATTTCCAGGACTGTAAAAACTAACTACTGAAATGTATTTGTTATTAATTTTAATTTTAATTGCAATATTTTGAATAGAATCGTCAAAATATGTGTCTAATAATCTAAATTCAATGCCATTACGTATAAATATAGCAACACCATTGTGATCATTACCACAATCATTCCTAACTGTGGTATAGCCACGAATGTTGTATTGTATGTGTGGTTTTAACCATGTTTCTGAAACTAAAGCTAAATGTATGTCATTATTATAGAGAAACTGTTGAAACTGTAGTTTATTACTTAGCAAACTTTGTGCATTCCACTGAGCAATATTTAAAATTTTGTTAGTGAATTTTATATTATAATATTTTTACCTTTAATAGTCTCTCTAATAGCAGATGTTATAGTTTGTGTACAAATACTTTCATTTTGTGTTTTATTTAACTTAATCAAGTTAACAATAGATTCTGTCAACAAACTTAATGCTGTGCTATTAGACAACATCAAGTTTATAATATCTGTCGAATGTTCCGATTTGTTCAGTGATGGGAAATTAGCTTTATTAAATAAGTCCGAAAAAGGGGTTTTCGATGTATTTCTGCTTTCAGCAATCTTTCTTTTCTTAATGGGACATTGGCCAGATATGGATAAATGATTACCTTTGCAATGAACACATACAGCTTTTTCAGCAGGTACAGAGCACTCCTTGAAGGAATGACCCTCAGTACATACTGAGCATCTTTGCGAATTTTTACAAAATTTGGCTAAATGCCCAAAACGTAAGCAACGGAAACACTGCTTGACTGGTGGAATATAGGGCAGTACTGAAAGCCGCCACATCTTAATATGAACGTAATCTGGTAAAGATGTAGATGAAGCAAAAGTAATAACTACAGTTTGGGTAGGCTGTAGTTCAGATGAGCTACCTACTCTAACTTTTTTCATTATTCTTCTAACGCTTATAATTTTTTTTGAACTTGATATTGCCTTAAAAATTTTTTTGTTTGACATATCCGTAGGTACTGACGTGATAACTCCAGACAATTCTGTCGTTCCAGCCGGAATCGACGCTTTGATCGACTGTTCTTTCAGAAAAGTAACATTGTCCAAGAATGAATTGGCTAAATTCGGGCGATCGAAAACTACGCCGATTTTGTATCTGTTAATTTTTTTCAAGTACTTAATTCCTTTAACAAATCTAGTGAAGCATCCACTCAGGTACATCATATCTCTTTGGCCTATTGGTTGTTCTTCATTTGTGCTCTCGATAAATACAATAAAGTCATACCCAGCTACGGCATCCTCAGGGTACCTGCGACTGTAGTCTGTAACCCTATACGGGGCATACTTCTCTGTAGGCTTTTCTTCCGCAGTGCAGGAGTCGACGTAGTCAGACTCACTTGTCTCCGAAGATGAATCCGGAGGACCAGTACCAATCCCTTCACCAGGATCTTGTTTGGGTTTTTTTCTTTTCTTAGGCATCTTAAATCCCGCTTTATAAACTAAGTTAGTAGAATAAAAAAAAGGAAAATATGTACAAACTAAATTAAAATTAAAGTAAAATTACAAGAAGCAAAAAAAAGACCGCCTATTATTTCAAGGTTCCCGCGCTTTTTTCACCTTACCATTGACACACATCAGAGCTACCAAGTACCAACAAACAACCTGTGCCAACAACAGAATACGGAATATTACGTTTCGTTCCACGCAAAACAAAGAACTAGTGCTCCCACTTTCACAAATAAATTAAGTACTAAATAACATTTGCGCGGCCAATACTGTTACTGTTATTTTCGAAAATAAAACTAGAAATGGAGAAACAAACATCAACATTAACAAGCTCCATTAGAGAAGAAATTGAACAAAAATTGAAACCAATTGTGGGAGAAAACCTGAAATTAAAAAATGAAGTGGATAAATTAAATGAGAAAGTTAAACGTCTGGAATCTGGGAAGAGGGAAAACATTGTTTTCCCTCTTCAAAACAGATTCGGATGACTGTTCGTCTTTGCCAATGCAATCTGACAACGAATTAGATTAAATGATTTTTATGAATTGTTGTGTTTTTTTTTTACATCCATAATCTTTATTAGAAATCTATACTAATATTATAAAGCTGAAGAGTTTGTTTGTATGTTTGTTTGATTGAACGCGCTAATCTCAGGAACTACTGGTCTGAATTGAAAAAATCTTAGTGTTGGGTAGCCTATTTATCCAGGAAGGCTATAGGCTTTTAGACGTTGAGTTGTCTAATAGAGTTGAGCAATAGCGAAAGGCACTCTAATTGTCGTGAATAAAACAACTCCAACTGATCCCAATGAAAGAGTGAATATCAATCAATTTTATTATGCAAAAACACTCTACTTATATACATTTTTGGAATGCTTATTTAGGAACAATTTGCTATTGTTTACAATCACCGACCAATAGCGTTGAGCCTCGCGCGCATGCGCGCGGGCGCTGTGTAGCTCTCGGAACTATTTGCCGGAAAGGCATAAATAGGACGTGCGAGCAAGTCGCGATCCTTTTTACCGGGCGCCGTCGTCGAGTCAAGATGGAAGACTGCCTGCTGGTCCGCGGAACGCGTGTGTCTTCAGCGTCGTGTTTCCACGTGTCCATCCGCATGAAATGAAGATTCTGATGCTTCTGCTGCTCTGCATGCATTAACAAACCGCTTCTTTCGAAGCGAACAGCCAGGCGTGTGCGGCGTTGTGATAGCGTTCGTGCCGCGTCGGCTTATCTTATTTCTTGATGGTCAAAACGTACTCGTCTTTTTCAAGACGGTTTGCTTCACTGTTTCTTCTTGCAGAAAGTCAAAAACGTGGTAAAGGTAACTGGTTCAGAGGTATGAGGTAATTGGTTTGGTGGTATGTGGTAATTGCTTCGCAGGTATATGGTAAGGTTCGGTGGTAAGGTAATGGGTACAGGTACTGTGTCGCCACAGGCTATATAACATTACGCTACAACCAAGAAAAGCGGAGCAGTAATGAAAAATGTTGCATAAACAGGGAAAATCGCACGGGTAGGCGATTCGACGCGACAGGAAGGGTCGGGGGAACAAGAAATTTAACGCGGACGAAGTCGCGGGCGGAAGCTTGTTATTTATAACTAACCACATCTATTTAAAAAAAAAAACAAACAACCGACTTCCTTAAAAACACTACAAAGTGAAAAATAACTTTAATTTCGGAAGTCGGTGTCTTAGGATTCGTATTTAAGGATTTGCCACCGACTTCCGAAATTAGTTATTTTTCACTTTGTAGTGTTTTTAAGGAAGTCGGTTGTTTGATTTTTTGTAAAAAAGTTTTTATTTTTAAATTTTTAGTTATGGTACCTATCTACCCCGTACTAATTCCAAACAAACAATGCATATTTATGCGATAGCAGAAATCGCGGTTGATTTGCTGTCAGTTTTTAAAGAGTTCCGGTGTCTGTCTCCAGAACTCATCATCAGATCTATATGAAATTTATATGGGACCATTTCAAAATAAACCCCTTTCGAACAAAAAAAGAATTTTGCAAATCCGTTTATATATGACGGAGTTATGGCCGAACATACATAAAAAAAATATAAACATCCGAATTGATAACGTCCTCCTTTTTGAAGTCGGTTAAAAAATCGATTAATGTTCAATTGCAAAACTTCTCGATTTTTGCTAATAATCGAATTCAATACGCAAAGAGACACGTGACTAAGTGTCACTGTACCCATCCTATCTAAAAAAGACTATAAACGGGGAAATCCCGCTGCCCGCGATAACCAATGTAGGATGTAGCCAACTTTGGAACGCACGCTTTACGCGAGAAAAAAGAAATTTCTTTTGTGACTTTTGTCATTCCTGAAAAAAAAAATGGGAAGTTTTTATTAATTTTTGCTTACGCGCGTCGGGGGCCCCCGTAGCCCGGGGGCCCCGTATAATTGATACGGCAGATACGGCGGTAGCTACGCCCCTAAAAAACAATATGATATTGTATGGAGTTGAGGAGTCCACAGAAGAAAATATTAATACAATCGAAATTATACCAAAAACTCTAAATGATTCCGGTATCGAAATGAATAATCAAGACATTAACAAAGCATTTAAAATTGGCAACACAAAAAAAGGAGTAGCACGCCCGATTTTAGTGAACATGTTAAATGCATGGAAGAGGAATGAAGTCTTTAAAAACAAAAAACGATTACCTAAAAATGTGTTTGTTAGCGAAGACTTCAGCAAAGAAGTCTTGGAAAACCTGAAAGATCTCATACCCCAGCTAAAAGAAGAACGGAAAAAGGGACGTATAACACTCATAAAATACGACAAGCTCGTCGTGAAAGACAAAGATAATGCGACACGGGATAAACGGAAGAGAGAGCAATCTTTCTCACCAAATACATCTACTGAAAACGCCCGACCAAAAATTGATAAAATTAATGCCTTCGAAGTTCGAACGCATGTACAGGAATAGATCGAAGTCCACATCAGATCAAAATAAATAATAGCAACCAACACACATCGGAAACCGGAAGATCAGAACACACAATCAAAAAACATTTAACGAAGCAACTAAAACCAACACACCTCCCCCAAGCCGGCTGGTCCCCGTGGGGGATAACGACCAATCCTTTCCAACTCAAATAACAGAAAATAACAATAACATTAGCACCAAAACAAAAAGAATAAAAGATAAAAAAAAACTTTTATATCGCCACTTTAAACTGCCCAACACTGAGAACACCAGAGAGACTAGTAGAGAGCTAGCACTCTCAAATATAAAATGGGGCATACTAGGCCTAAGTAAAGTTAGAAGATTGGGGGAAAGCATCGAAGACCGTAAGGAGTATATTTTATAATATATAGGTGAAACAAAAGGAAGGAAGTTGGCTTTATGGTAAAAAAAAACATCTGGAAAGAAATATTGAAGAATTCAAGGGCATATCTGAGAGAATATCCGTACTTAATATACATCTACCAGGGCACAAAAATAAATGGTCTATTATCCAAGTATATGCTCCCACGGAACAGCATGATGAATTGACTAAAGACCTATGTTATGAACAACTGTTAGCAACTTTACAAGGAACGCACAAAAACGTATTATTGGAGATTATAATGGTAGAATAGGCTCCCAACGAAATCGCGAAGAAAATGTAATAGGCAAATTCGGTTGTGGCAGAAGAAGTAAAAACGGCGAAAGGATGATTAATTTAGCATGGCTTTTGAAAACCATCTTGCATTTATGAATAGCTTTTACAAAAAAAAAAATACGTAGAAAAAGTGGACATGGCTATCTCTAGATGGATTTTATAGAAATGAAATATGAAGATTAAAGAATAAAAATACTCAACCAACACATAAAAAAACCGGCCAAGTGCGAGTCGGACTCGCGCACCGAGGGTTCCGTACAAACCTGTAGGTATTCTCGGTTTAAAAATATTTTTTTTTTTTTAATTTTTATATTTTAGTTGATTGAATGTAAGGTAAATTGCGGTTTACGATTTATGACGTTTTAAAAAAAAAAACTACTCACTCGATCTCGTTCAAACCAATTTTCGGTGGTAGTTTACATGGTAATGTACATCATATATTTTTTTTAGTTTTATCATTCTCTTATTTTAGAAGTTACGGGGGGGGGGGGGGGACACACATTTTACCACTTTGGAAGTGTCTCTCGCGCAAACTATTCAGTTTAGAAAAAAATGATATTAGAAACCTCATTACTATTTTTGAAGACCTATTCATAGATACCCCACACGTATGGGTTTGATGAAAAAAAACATTTTTGAGTTTCAGTTCTATGTATGGGGAACCCCAAAATTTATTGTTTTTTTTCTACTTTAGTGTGAAAATCTTAATGCGGTTCACAGAATACATCTACTTACCAAGTTTCAACAGCATAGCTCTTATAGTTTCGGAATAAAATGGCTGTGACATACGGACGGACGGACAGACAGACAGACAGACAGACATGACGAATCTATAAGGGTTCCGTTTTTTGCCATTTGGCAACGGAACCCTAAAAAGACAGGAGGAGTTAAAAGAGCTTTAAAGGAACTAGTAGAAGTAAAAAACTGGATACCAAACATTAAAAATAAAGCAAGACATCGGAAGACGACAAGAAAAACTATAATACAAACGGCAACCGACTTTTACATATCTCAGTATACAGCAGAACCTATCACCCACGGGTTAACTATAGATCTGGAAAACGACGAAATGGAAGACATACCCGCTTTTTTGCAATCAGAAATAGAAAAAGCTGTACAAAATCTAAAGAACGATAAAGCACCTGGACTTCTGCTTCAATTATATTTGAAGTTTGCTCATATAACAAATGAGATGATTAAAATGTCAATAGCTGTACCTGAGAACCTAAGAAAACTTACAGAAATATACAATACTATCCTAAGAACAGAATCCATACCATCGCAATGAACCAAGAGTACAATTATCTTAATACACAAGAAAGGAGAAAGGGACAACATTGAAAACTATAGACCAATAAGTTTAATGTCAAACATTTACAAAGTAATTTCGAAATTGATCCTATATAGAATAACAAGAGTAATGGATGAACAGCAACCTATAGAACAAGCTGGTTTTAGAGCAGGATTTTCAACTATCGATCACATACATGTCATAAAACAGTTAATAGAAAAATGCCAAGAATACGGTAAAGCGTTGTATATTGCATTCGTGGATTATAGCAAAGCCTTTGACTCAATAAAACATCATTCACTATGGAAAGCTCTAATTCAAAAGGAGTCCCCAAAAAATACACACGCATAATAAAGTATATATATCATAAGAGCACCGCACAAATTAAGCTAGAAACAACTGGTGAAGAGTTTCCAATAGCTAAAGGCGTAAGACAAGGAGAGCCGTTATCTCCAAAACTTTTCTCAGCAATCCTGGAAATTGTATTCAGGGATCTTGAGTGGGAAAATATTGGTATAAATGTCAACGGCAGTAAACGAAACCACCTAAGATTCGCGGATGACTTAGTCTTAACAACTGACAACGCTAATACGTTGCAACACATGTTGCAACAGCTGACACAGGCAAGCAGAATAGTTGGTCTTACCATGAACAAATCAAAGACGAAGGTAATGACAAACAGAGAAGAAATAGCCATAACAGTAGATGATGAAGATATTGAATACGTAAAGAATTATATATATTTAGGTCAACTAATATAATTCAGAGACCAAACAGAAAGAAGAATTGCTTGTACATGGAAACGGTATTGCAGGTCACTCAAGGAAATATTCAAAAGCAAACATTTCTCCATGACAGAAGAACATGAGCGAAGAAAAAAGTGTTTAACTCGTGCGTATTGCCATGCCTAACATGTGGATGCCAAACTTGGGCACTGACTCAAAAACATTGAAATAAACTGAGAACATGTCAGAGGGGAATGGAAAGAAGTATGATAGGCGCCACGATTCAAGATCGCAAAAGAGCAGAAGATATTAGATCCATAACCAGAGTGGAAGATATAATAAAGAAAGTAAGACAGATGAAATGGAGATGGACAGGACACATGACAAGAGACAGTAGGAGTCAATAGACAAAGATTATTACAGAATGGCAACCACGTGATGGTAAAAGGAAAAGCGGCAGGCAGGCAAAAAGATGGACTGATGATATTGGGAAGGTTGGAGAGGCTATCTGGTCAAGGACGGCTAAAGATAGAAAGAAATGGAAGCAGCTGGAAGAGTTCTATTTGTCACAAGACACGCTGATTACTAAACCGGGAAATACGATGTGTTAGTTTATTAACCGACTTCAAAAAAAGGAGGACGTTATCAATTCAACTGTATTTTTTTTTTTTTTTTTTTTTTATGTTTGTTACCTCATATCTTTTGACTGGGTGAACTGATTTTGATGATTCTTTTTTTATTTGAAAGCTGGTGCTTCCCGAATGGTCCCATTTTAATTTGGTTCCGTTCGGACAATGGGGTCCATGTGAAAACCATATAAGTCGTAAATTTGCATTAAGTATTTGCGCGACAAATGAACGAATATCGTATGTTTGTTGCCTCATAACTTTTGACTGGGTGAACCGATATTGATGATTCTTTTTTTATTTGAAAACTGGTGCTTTCCGAATGGTCCCATTTTAATTTGGTTCCATTTGGACAATGTGGTCCATGTGAAAACCATATAAGTCTTAAATTTGCATTACGTATTTCCGCGACAAATGAACAAATAACGCGATTAGATTAGTGCGGAGTATCTACCACAAGTAAAAAGTTAAAAAGTAAAAACTTTTTACAAACAAAAAAAAAACAACCAACTTCCTTAAAAAAAACACTACAAAGTCAAAAATAACTTTAATTTTGGAAGTCGGTGGCAAAAACCTTAAATGCAGAGCCTAAGACACCGACTTTCGAAATTAAAGTTATTTTTGACTTTGTAGTGTTTTTTTTAAGGAAGTCGGTTGTTTTTTTTTTTTGTAAAAAGTTTTTAAGTTAGTAGTGATTATATTAAATGTTATATTTAGTTTAGTTTCAGCAATAAAGGCTTAATAATAAAAACTAGTGATCGCCCATTGGTCGAAATTCAACCGAACTTCATTTGAATAGAAATACATTATTAAATGAAAAAAAATATAAATATAAACAAATAATAAGGTTATATTTGACATTCAGTAACACTATTGATAAATAATATTAAAGACAAACATTCTCGATATGATCATAGATTTAAAAAATGAAATAGGTGAAAATTAATTTATTACCTATGGTTATACAGCTTGGCAAAAAAGAGTCTGGAAAAAATGAGGGCGCCTGCTTAGCAGGTATGGCCACCCTGTATACTAGGACTAAAAGTGATAAGATACTTATTGTTTTAATCCACAAACACGAGATCCCGGAAATTATCAACAGTCAAGATTTCAAGACTTGATAGGCACAGTCTTTAACTTTCATTGTATTTAGTAGATTGCGCATTATTTCGCTGTAATAACCTTTTATCTAAGAATGCCATCATAATAACATAATGAAAACTTATTTAGTTTAAAAATTAATTAAATTACACTCAGGGATTGCCGATTGAACCCGATACACAAGACATAATGTTCAGCAATCGCATTTGCGGCCAACATCTATGGTATTCACAACCATTCGATGGTTGGTATGCCTGTATCAAATTTGACATGAATGATACTGAACGAATCCTGTTAATGCTGACAGTTTATAGTCGACAAGAAGGCGACTTACAGCTGCTTACTGTCGGAAACTAATCGGAAGTCAGAGAGTACCTATAGCATGTCGCATTCGAAAGGTACGGGCAATATCGAATAAACTTGAACAGTTGACTAATGAAGGCGTCAGGTATGTCTATGTGGGGTACATAACATTATCACTATTCACATGACATTGAAAATGAAATAACACGCTAAAATTAAGGTTTTATTTAAAAAGAAAAACGTGACATAACATCATTCGTGTATTCCTTTTCGGTGCTATGATAGATTTTTTCCATTAACACTGCTGTGTCAGTTTTACATTTCTT
Source organism: Aporophyla lueneburgensis (assembly GCA_932294355.1). Lineage (NCBI taxonomy): Eukaryota > Metazoa > Arthropoda > Insecta > Lepidoptera > Noctuidae > Aporophyla > Aporophyla lueneburgensis. The sequence continues at coordinate 12,588,501 of OW028757.1, read as the reverse complement.
ATTTATGAAATCTAAATTGTGTAAAAATCTTTCTAAGACGTTTACGGCTCCCATTACAATCCGTCTCCTAATATATTACGTAGAATAGGCACCTGAAAAATAATAAATATAAATTATACTTTTTTTACTGTGGTATGCTATAATAGCATTAAAAAAAATACTTGCCTGTTTCTTTATAGTGTTGAACTTTTTTTTCTAATTGCACACAGATCGAAATCGTCTAAATCTTTCTTCCGTCAACTGTTTTGGTGTTTCTCCAGGTGTAGAAAAAATCCTTAATTTTTTTCACCTTCAATAACAATTTCTCTAATTGTACTGTGAGATTTACCTTGAAAAAAATATAAAGACAATCATATTAATTCCATGTAGGTACATTTTCAATTTCAAGTATCAAACATCAAGAGTCAACGTACACGCGATTTGTCAAACTAGAAAACATAACCTCAATAATCTATTAGTAAATAAAACAATAAAATGGCTTGAAACTTATAATACCGATAAAACTTAGTATTAGAAAGGAAAAACAATGACTGGCATTGACTAAAAGATACATTTCTTGGATAAATACCTGTCGTGTCGGCAGTTCTTTCGAAAACATTGTCAATCGGAGACAAAATTTGTTCCGCTTCAGATTCCGCCAAATTTCTTACGAAAACTTGGTATATCCCAGCTCACACCACGACTCCATAGTGTTTTATTCATTTTTTTATATTTACAAAAGCATTAATAATTGATAGTTATGTAATAAAATAGGGTACCCTTGCTCTAAACCAACTTATTGAATACCTAATATATTTAACATCAAAGCAGAAACTTATGGATGGGTACCCAAATGCATCTAATCGTCATTACTAGATTATCTCAAACTATAAACTGACTTAAAGGTATTACAGGGTAAGGAAAATAACACGTAACACATTGTATCATTTAAAGGTACACCTAGGGTTTCACTAAATAAAGCACAGAAAGACAAGACTATACATTTATTTCAATTAGGCTTGTCAGTAATTAATCAGAAAGCTAGTTGTCCGTTCCAAAACTAGGTCTTCATGGAGAAGAAGGACAAGAAACTCCATGGAAATAGTATTAAAGTATTATATCAACTCACTTCTTACACTGCCATAAACTATTATTATCTTAAATACATTTCATTATATCTCTTGGACCATTGTCCAAGAGATCTCAGAATAGTATCAACACAATCACAATAGCTAGGCAAAGAAAGAGTATGAATATTCTATTTTATATGATTTAAAACATTATCAATACCGGCAAAAATATAAAAGGTACAACAAAATTTTCATAATAAGCAATAAGTGTTACATAATATCAAATAACTTAATATTTAAGATATTATAGTAACAGAACTTACGTCCGTCTTCAATCCTGGCCCCGAGCGAATAGGCCGAGTGCAACCCCGTGTTCTCAACCGTTGTCTCAGAACCTCGTTATTTCAAAACTAGTGTTGCCAGTATTATCCATCAAGAGTCCCAATAATCGACTAAGACAACATTACAATTTAGTATATTATTTTAAAACCTAACAGTTAATTAGAAATAAGTAAAATACAACTGGGAACATAACACACTGACAGATCAGCTACTTGTTGATGATAAACAAAGCAGTGTTGCCACCAAAATAATATTTTAGTTCCAATGGTTACCACGACAGACTCTTTTTTGCCAAGCTTATACTTGACACTTGACATTCAGTAAGACCATAGACACAAAATATTAAAGACAGATATTCTCTATGCAAGTATGTATTGAATACACGGTAATGAACAGTAGTGTGTGTAATTTATTGAAAATAATGTATTTTTACGCATAATTTAAAAAAATATTAGCATTCGTCACTTCTTCTCTGTATAAACTATAAGTGTGCGAAATTTCATACTCCTCCGTCCCCCCAATTTTCGTAAAAAGGGACCCAAAGTTTTCGCTTCACGTATTAATATATAGATAGGCATGATGGGGTCGACTATCATTCACTGCGGCTTATTATTTACTGAAGTTGTTGCCTATCAGCTCTTTATCTGAAAAGGATATATCTTATCTAAATTTTAATCTCCACAGCACTAGTCGTTTATGGGTCACCGTCCGAAAGACGTTACTGCACACGAATTAAGGCTCCTGCAAACAGACGCAACGCGACTATACAAGGACAATTTCTATGAATATAGCGGGAGCCTTTATATTTTATCACGACATGTACATATTTAACCGAACCGCAAATAATTCCCATTTTACTTTCATAGAAATATTATTGAACACTCGTATAATTATGACGAAGATAATGAAAATGCTAAATAGCCAAGAAACTGCAACTAACACACAGTAGTGTATAAAGATTAAGAGCTTTTCAGAGCAGAAAACGTGATCCTTTAATTTTGTTCAAATTATCGATCGAGTGAAACAAAAAAACGGCTGGCTGGATCAATTTGGCTCTTTGTAGAGTTTTTGTGGACGTATTGAATTGTAAAAGGCACACTTAACATTATTGGTTTCCTCAATATTTTCGATACAGCGCTTGATTTTCCAAAACACCACGAAAAGCCTTTTTGTTGTTGCATTTTCAAATTCATTCGACAAAAAGGAGATTTTTTTTCGAAAAAGCAATGGCTAGTCGTTAAAGGAAATTCATTCAAAATCTTGAAACCCACCCGTAACTTTCTGTGCAATCATTGGTTGCTGAGATATCGGTAGTCAATTTACAAAAGGATCTTTTTCCATTTGAAGACCGATATCTCGGCGAGAAAAGGACGTATCAAGGTCTATAAAAAAAGAAATTAAAGCTAAATGAAGAAAGTATCCGATTCTTATACTGGATACGCAAAAAAAAAACCGGCCAAGTGCGAGTCGGACTCGCGCACCGAGGGTTCCGTACAAACCTGTAGGTATTCACGGTTTATGCATAAGGCTTGTGTTTATGAAATTAAATGTTATTTTTTTAATTTTTATATTTGAGTTGATTGAATGAAAGGTAAATTGCGGTTTACGATTTATGACGTATAAAAAAAAACTACTTACTAGATCTTGTTCAAACCAATTTTCGTTGGAAGTTTATATAGCAATGTACATCATATATTTTTTTTAGTTTTATCATTCTCTTATTTTAGAAGTTACAGGGGGGGGACACACATTTTACCACTTTGGGAGTGTCTCTCGCGCAAACCATACAGTTTAGAAAAAAATGATAATAGAAACCTCAATATCATTTTTGAAGACCTATCCATAGATACCCCACACGTATGGGCATGATGAAAAAATTTTTTTTGAGTTTCAGTTCTATGTATGGGGAACCCCAAAATTTATTGTTTTTTTTTTCTATTTTTGTGTAAAAATCTTAATGCGGTTTACAGAATACATCTACTTACCAAGTTTCAACAGCATAGCTCTTATAGTTTCGGAAAAAAATGGCTGTGACATACACGGACAGACAGACAGACAGACATGACGAATCTATAAGGGTTCCGTTTTTTGCCATTTGGCAACGGAACCCTAATAATAAAAAAATCCACTACAGAAGATAAAAAAAAACTTTAAAAAAAATGCAATTTTATTGTTGCTGTTTTTTCTATGATTACTTAAAAACCGGTGACGCTACAAAATTTTAAAATTCTAATCCAAAAACTAGACACTTGGAGCTACAATTTCCTTTTTTTAATTTCTTTTGCCTGTTGAAAATTGCCCAAAAATTTAGAATTTTATTTGATCCCTTAATTTTTTCCAGTAGTGTAGATGTATAGCTCGCTGGAGGCTGCCGTGACACCGCTCACCAGGTCTAACGTAACCTGTTTCGTTGGCGTACTCAAGCTTAGCAACTCCAACCAAATTTGTGAGAAAAGGCGAGAAATTTAAAGAGATGCTAAATTGTTTTATAGGTAAGCATCATTAGAAGAGCAAGAAGTTTTTATCATCTTAAAACTTCTTGCTCTAAGTTAAATATTTCCCTTTTATCACAATATGTTCAATAGTTTTTCGGGCAGGAGTATGATAATGAAAAATGAAACGATTGATAGCTAATAACGAAATTTATTTACACGTTAAAATATCATATACCTATCACTTATAACATTTTTTGAAAATAGCTATCATAATTCACCATTTGCAATATACAAAATCTATGGGTATGTGGGTACACTCATTATCTTTACAAAATTTACAAACATTCAACGTTATTATACCTTAACATTAAAAGAATGCTTAAAAATCTAAAGTGTTGGATATAAAAATTATGGAATCTTTTTAAAGTTTTATTTTTTATTTAAAGTCATAGATTAATATTAAGATCGTAGACCGTAGGGTGGGGACAGAGGTGTGGCATAGACAAAGCAGTGAACTGTCAGTGTCATAGGCTACATTTCTGTCACAACACTACGCCATACTCAATAAAGTAATGACCTAAAAATTCAATCAGACAATAGTATTCTTAAAAATATACTTTTCGAATGTCCTTAACTAATCTATAAACGAAACAATTTCCATTATTTATTTTGGGGCGTCGAAGTTGTGCTTGCAGATGCCAATAACTTTATTATCATGTCACTATTATTAAATATTATTAATAAAAATGCCATGTTCATTTAACAATTAAAATAATATCAAGGACGAGGCGGATTGTGATGGTCAAATTTCTTAACAAGTATTAGAATTTAGGAAGACAATGATTTTTAAAACTCAGAAACATACGTTTTTAATGCAACGTGGTGGTAAAAAGACACCTATACGATCAAAAACGCAAACATTGTCCTAACTCATAGATACGCTACATTTGTTCTTTTAAATCGATTTATACTCTGTGAATGGAAGACAGTTTTCAAATGACATACTTTCTACCGACACAGATAATAAAGCCATATTGTTCATTCATAATGGCGTCTGCAAGCATTAAAACATGTTATAATAAAACATGTAGCAACAACGTTAATATTTAGAGAGCTACCTAACAAAATATGGAAATTACTTACACGAAAATTTATATCAGTCAATAATGAAACAAACTATACATATTTTTATTCACCTCAGCTATCAACAAGTTTGGGGTATGTACGCAGCGTATATTTGAATTCAGAACCATTTTATTTGTTTATATCCCAAAAACAGTTAATAAAAACGGTTTACTTGGCAAATTATCGGTACTGTTATGGGAAAATAAACAAAGGAGTATCCAAGTTCCAACTCCTATTCAAATATAAACCTTGTACGAAAGTTATAAAGTGTATTTTGGAATAACATTTCAAGTATAACACGGGTGATTATAAAAATACACTATATTGGACGAAAAATTGAATATAGAGGGAGAATGTTTATGTCATAATCATTTTCGAACACAATAACACATTATGTCTGATAAATAAATTGCTATAAGTATAAAACATATCAGACGAGGAAATTCACCTTTAGTAAGAATATAAAAGTTTCTGGTGTTAACTTCGTTTCAAATGGAAGATTGGCATACCGGAAAATGAAATTTAAAAAAACAGCGCGGCTTGAAGCGGAGCGGAGCGGGAACAGAGATGGGATAAGTGGCGCAATGTAAATTTCAACCATTGTGACAAATTCAATTTCTTTATGCAGTAACGATTGACATTACGTCCTTATATAATCCAGCATTAAATGTAAGTATAAGATGGACAAATACATTATAAAATAATCTAAATTAAATTTTAAAAATAATATTAATGATTAATAAAATATATACCATGGAAAACATTAATTACGAACCCAATAGTCAACAAATGAATAGAAATTTAAACCCTAATGTTTGATTCCTGCACGTCTCCGTTTCGCTCATATCTACTTCAGGGTCAGTTAAAATAGACCGGAAAAATCTCGCGCAGACTCGAGCGTTCTCTAGTCCAAATTCAAACGGAGAACAACCGAGTCGCGAGCTTCCACGAGCCGACTGTGTCGATATTAATACAATTTTCTACTTTAGACTATGGTAATACGGTCCTATTTTCAATGGACCCAGTAAATTGAGCGAAGATTTTTCCGTACTTTCTGGACTGACCTTTACGCGGTTAAACGTAATACCTAATTTCGACTGTACATACTTGTCATGCCGTTATATGACGAATTTAACACCAGATAAGTATTGCGATAACAACTTGTGTTACTATAGTATGTTCTTAGACTCGCTGAATGTAGCTATGGAAAAGTGGTAAAATTACAGAACACGTCTTTCGAACCATTGGTTTATTATGTATAGCCAATAAATATCAAAATCTCATGTCAACTAAATACCAGCCAGATTACTTGACATGAAATTTGAAAAATCCGAGCATTTTTATAAAAAATCCAAAAAATTATGTCGATTCCGGTCGTTTCTTTGTATTTGACAATGCGGCCCAACTCAATTTATGATACACATACAGCGAGTCAGACTATACTATGATAAAAGATTATTGTACAGATCAACACTCGCTACCCTAAACGAAGTTACTTTCCGCGACCGTTAAAGAGTATAAACGTCAATTGCGTGTGAATTACATTCCATTTATTGCTTTAAGTTTCCGCCCGTGATCTCTGAGGAGTGGTATATAGTTTTAAATTACACAATTATTTCTCCTGTTATGTACAGGCACCAAAAGAGATAAGTAAATAAAGTCGTCGGAAATAGTTGAAGTTTAGTAAGAAACCGTGTGTGATTTCGATTAAAAATTAATTTGATTATTAGAAAGAAACAGTTTATTAATCACATTAAATTTCACTCGAAAACATCCATGGATTTTTTACCCACGGTTTATCACAAATAAAAGCTGTTTGATAGTGCAATACGGATCAAATTTCCGCAGAGTGGCAGAGTAATTTTTAAATACCAAACTGGCAAAAATTCATCCCCTTAACAAGGGGATTCAGAATCATGTACCGAATCCATCGTAACAGGTTACGATTGCAGTTCAACAGTTCGGTAAGTTTGAAAAGAATCGTAATTTCCTCGGTTGAACCTTATCAATCACACACATTGACGTTTCTACTCGTTAACGATACCGCCAAGTATCGTTATACAGGGTAAGCGAGTATAGTACAAAGTTTCACCGGAGTTGTTGCGAGGTCTGCGGCCGGCGACAATGGTTGGCAATGGAACGGAAGCACTCGTCACAAACACGCACGGGCTTCAGTTGCCCGTAGCGCGGCAGTGGGATGGAGTTTGAGCTGCATGATGCGCAGAATACTTTGCCTGGAAGATGAATTGGTAGTGTTAGTCGGGTTATACATATAAGGTGTATCTATTCATACACGAAATATTTTAAGGGGTACACCTGTAGGTGGCAAAGAAGCTATAGAAGCAAAAAGATTTTTTTTTCTAAGCGTTTTTGAATGTTCGTAATTATTATAATTTTAAAACTACTTGAGACGTTTTGCATAAAACCTTTACTCCAAATTCTATGAATGGCCCGCCTGACGCTGCGGGGCGGCGATCGCACGGGACGAGCATGGCCGCGGTGTCTCGGGCCGTAAAAAATAAGAAGGAGCCAATATTTCTTATGTGCGTCAAATAATGTATAAATATTAAATTTAAAAAATAACCGTTAGAAAATTTTTTTTTCGTTGCTATAGCTTCTTTACCACCTACAGGTGTACCTCTTAAAATATTTCGTGTATGAATAGATACACCTTATATAATGGCGCTTGTAGGTGGGCTATAACGGTTTGGGTTGCCACTAAAAGTTTCATTTCAGAATGGCCGCCCAACTATTTTTGCAACATGTATGTTGTATTGATTTTCCGGATTATGGCTCTACTATCGAACACATTGCCAGAACAAATGTTGTTTCACTTTACGCACATTTATGTATATTTATTTCTGGCGTCACATGTCTTATTGTAAATGCCAGTTGTAGTACACGGGTGTTTATCGGTTTCACTAGCCATTACTGCCCTGGCTGTATTCAAAGAATACAGAATTTGAATTATTATAATTCTGTAAATAGACACGTGTTACGGTCGTGAGTCATATTTTGTTCAACCACAGCTTGATACCGGTCAATAAATTGCAAAACTGCAATGAAAAATTAAATTTCGCGGACTACCTGGCGCTCACCTCTTAAGGAAAATGTTGCTGTTGAAAGGAGAGTTTCGAGTGTATATGGTATATAATTGCATGGCCATGTGTACCGGCACCCACTGGGGGCGGCGCGGCGCTATATACGGTATACGACACGCGCGTAGTGTACTGACCACAGTTGCGACAGTGATGCCTGCGCCGGAAGGCCGTGAAGTGCGCGGCGCAGCGCATGCAGGCGGGCGCCGCGATGTCCGGCACCCACTGGGGGCGGCGCGGCGCTATATACGGTATACGACACGCGCGTAGTGTACTGACCACAGTTGCGACAGTGATGCCTGCGCCGGAAGGCCGTGAAGTGCGCGGCGCAGCGCATGCAGGCGGGCGCCGCGATGTCCGGCACCCACTGGGGGCGGCGCGGCGCTATATACGGTATACGACACGCGCGTAGTGTACTGACCACAGTTGCGACAGTGATGCCTGCGCCGGAAGGCCGTGAAGTGCGCGGCGCAGCGCATGCAGGCGGGCGCCGCGATGTCCGGCACCCACTGGGGGCGGCGCGGCGCTATATACGGTATACGACACGCGCGTAGTGTACTGACCACAGTTGCGACAGTGATGCCTGCGCCGGAAGGCCGTGAAGTGCGCGGCGCAGCGCAAGCAGGCGGGCGCCGCGATGTCCGGCACCCACTGGGGGCGGCGCGGCGCTATATACGGTATACGACACGCGCGTAGTGTACTGACCACAGTTGCGACAGTGATGCCTGCGCCGGAAGGCCGTGAAGTGCGCGGCGCAGCGCATGCAGGCGGGCGCCGCGATGTCCGGCACCCACTGGGGGCGGCGCGGCGCTATATACGGTATACGACACGCGCGTAGTGTACTGACCACAGTTGCGACAGTGATGCCTGCGCCGGAAGGCCGTGAAGTGCGCGGCGCAGCGCATGCAGGCGGGCGCCGCGATGTCCGGCACCCACTGGGGGCGGCGCGGCGCTATATACGGTATACGACACGCGCGTAGTGTACTGACCACAGTTGCGACAGTGATGCCTGCGCCGGAAGGCCGTGAAGTGCGCGGCGCAGCGCATGCAGGCGGGCGCCGCGATGTCCGGCACCCACTGGGGGCGGCGCGGCGCTATATACGGTATACGACACGCGCGTAGTGTACTGACCACAGTTGCGACAGTGATGCCTGCGCCGGAAGGCCGTGAAGTGCGCGGCGCAGCGCATGCAGGCGGGCGCCGCGATGTCCGGCACCCACTGGGGGCGGCGCGGCGCTATATACGGTATACGACACGCGCGTAGTGTACTGACCACAGTTGCGACAGTGATGCCTGCGCCGGAAGGCCGTGAAGTGCGCGGCGCAGCGCATGCAGGCGGGCGCCGCGATGTCCGGCACCCACTGGGGGCGGCGCGGCGCTATATACGGTATACGACACGCGCGTAGTGTACTGACCACAGTTGCGACAGTGATGCCTGCGCCGGAAGGCCGTGAAGTGCGCGGCGCAGCGCATGCAGGCGGGCGCCGCGATGTCCGGCACCCACTGGGGGCGGCGCGGCGCTATATACGGTATACGACACGCGCGTAGTGTACTGACCACAGTTGCGACAGTGATGCCTGCGCCGGAAGGCCGTGAAGTGCGCGGCGCAGCGCAAGCAGGCGGGCGCCGCGATGTCCGGCACCCACTGGGGGCGGCGCGGCGCTATATACGGTATACGACACGCGCGTAGTGTACTGACCACAGTTGCGACAGTGATGCCTGCGCCGGAAGGCCGTGAAGTGCGCGGCGCAGCGCATGCAGGCGGGCGCCGCGATGTCCGGCACCCACTGGGGGCGGCGCGGCGCTATATACGGTATACGACACGCGCGTAGTGTACTGACCACAGTTGCGACAGTGATGCCTGCGCCGGAAGGCCGTGAAGTGCGCGGCGCAGCGCATGCAGGCGGGCGCCGCGATGTCCGGCACCCACTGGGGGCGGCGCGGCGCTATATACGGTATACGACACGCGCGTAGTGTACTGACCACAGTTGCGACAGTGATGCCTGCGCCGGAAGGCCGTGAAGTGCGCGGCGCAGCGCATGCAGGCGGGCGCCGCGATGTCCGGCACCCACTGGGGGCGGCGCGGCGCTATATACGGTATACGACACGCGCGTAGTGTACTGACCACAGTTGCGACAGTGATGCCTGCGCCGGAAGGCCGTGAAGTGCGCGGCGCAGCGCATGCAGGCGGGCGCCGCGATGTCCGGCACCCACTGGGGGCGGCGCGGCGCTATATACGGTATACGACACGCGCGTAGTGTACTGACCACAGTTGCGACAGTGATGCCTGCGCCGGAAGGCCGTGAAGTGCGCGGCGCAGCGCATGCAGGCGGGCGCCGCGATGTCCGGCACCCACTGGGGGCGGCGCGGCGCTATATACGGTATACGACACGCGCGTAGTGTACTGACCACAGTTGCGACAGTGATGCCTGCGCCGGAAGGCCGTGAAGTGCGCGGCGCAGCGCATGCAGGCGGGCGCCGCGATGTCCGGCACCCACTGGGGGCGGCGCGGCGCTATATACGGTATACGACACGCGCGTAGTGTACTGACCACAGTTGCGACAGTGATGCCTGCGCCGGAAGGCCGTGAAGTGCGCGGCGCAGCGCATGCAGGCGGGCGCCGCGATGTCCGGCACCCACTCCGGCGCGCGCTCCGGGCTCGCCATTGGGCTGCTGCTGGTTATAACATAGTACAGGGTTAATATTATCATGATAAGGGTTATCGTCATGATATGAGAATTACATCATGCCGGTGTTCACAGCGACTTGCGTACCGACATTGTTAAGTAAAGTTTAATGTTCGATTTTGCGCAGTGTCTCGTGTGTTCAGACTCGCATTTGTCGCTAGCATCGTTACAGCAAGCGATTTTTTTCGTTATCGTATAACGATCCGTAATTTGCGACATTTTCGCTATCTATGTCGAGACTGCAGGGGCTAAAAAGGTTTTGTTCACAAATTCACCATATATTTTAGTACAGACTATAAAGTAACTACTTTTAAGTCCCTAAAATCGTCACTCTCCAACTGGAGAGTGACGATTTTAGGGACTTTTGTAACTTTTGACGATAGTAAATAACAGATAAAAAAAAAAAAACTAAAAACACGGTTCCATAGAAAACCAAACTATAAAATAGGAAATAATAAAGTAGAATAACCATTTTCTATTTTTTAGTTTGTGTTGCTTCAAAAGAGTTATTTTAGTAATTGTTTTATTTTTGCTATCCTGGTAACCCTGGCAAAGATAACTGCACAAATATATGAAATTATTATAATGTCTACGGTCATCGATAAGTCTACAAAGTTTAAATGAAATCAGACCGTTGAAGTGGGACAAAATCAAGTCCAAAGGAGTCAGTTACAAACATACAAATGAAGCTAATAAATGCGTGTTAAAAAAAGAGTTAATTCAATTATTTAATTCTTTCAACATCTACGCATAGTGCAACATACCTATAGGTGAGGTCCCCAGTGGACACAGACGCCTGCAGGTTGCCTGGTGCGTCGAGAGGCTTACGACGTTCTTCAGTCGCGACTGTCTGGTCGCGCGCGTTCACAGTGTTGCGTCTCGCCAGTCGCGTGGACCCATCTGATGTGGAGTCCGACGTACTGTCCGCGTACACTTCTTCAGCTGAATACACGCTGTCGAATGAGCTGCCTGGAAACGTAATATCGATTTTGAGGACCACTATTCACTTTCGTGTCATATTATTTTAATTATTTTTTAAGTATGCACAAACGGACGTTGACATATTTACTATGTATCAGTAACTACATTACTGATACTTACTGCTAAATATCTTATATCTTTAAACGAGCAATTCTTGTATATACATATATGTAATCTGAATCTCGCAAACGGCTCCAACAATTTTCATGAAATTTAGTATACAGGGGGTTTCGGGGGTGATAAATCGATCTAGCTATGATTAATTTTTATAAAATATCGTTTTATTCGTGTTTTCAATGACCAACTTTATCGATAATCAACTTGAACATAAACTTATTATTTTAAACACAATTTACCAAATAATACCGAGCAAAGCTTGGTCATCCAGATATTCTATACTTAATGTTTGTATCATGATGTTACATAAATTTGTACTAATATTATTAATTTGAAAGTAACTCTAGTCCGTATGTTACCTTTTCACGCCTAAACCACAGAACGGATCTATATCCGTTCTGTTCCGTTCCCTTGCCTTTGATCTATATCAAAGGCAAGGGAATAGCAATGTGGCATCCTGGGAAACAGTGGTCTCGAACGTCATAGAGCGAGATCGGTAGAATTGCCAGTTAAAAACGGTATATTTGTACCCAAAATCGGTAAATGACATTTCCATGTGTACTGTGAAATCGTAGAATATTCGTTATATTTCGGTATTTCGGTAGAACAGAGCCCATATCGGTAGAAATACCGAAAAATCGGTAGATTCGAGACCACTGCTGGGAAAGCCTATTTGAACTTTTGTCCAGGTAGCACGTTCCCTAGGCTTAATTTCCGATATCCAAGCGGGCGAAGCAAAAGCTAGTAAAACATGGCAGCCACCAATTTCTTAAACCATTCAAAAAACTCCGCCGTACAGTAGTCGACCCCGCAAAAAAGGGGTAACATTTTATGAAACCATTCTGTTTTAAAATTGTAAATAATTATTTAAAATTATTCGGAACTAAAACAATTGTTGCAATCTAGTGCAACAGTGCCCTCTAGCAGGATTAACACTAGATTTACCTAACCAGTCACTTCGACTGGTCGTGCAATTTCAATTCAAAATTCCCATTACATATAACATTTGCTTTCCGAAATGATGTTATGACTTTTGTAGCTATAAGTAGAGAATACATTTTATGAATTTAATGTTACTTTATATAATATTAGTAACAAATGTATTTTTTGTTATTAACATTTATACGTTTGCACGACCAGTCAAAATGACTGGTCTGGTAAATCTAGTGTTAATAGGCAGCAATGTTCCCTATTATACACACCGCGCAGTGCCGCTTCGACGTGCATAGGTGCATACGCTCCCTAAGTTCTTATGTAGGTAGGGTTCAAGAATACTCGAAAAACTCAAATCTTAACTCACCATTCTGTATAACCTGATCCTCAGTCACCTCATACTCGATCGCAGGCGGTTTATCTTCCACGGGTTCTGGTGGGTCGGGCGACTGGTTCATAAGGAATACGGACTTCAGAATGTTCCGGAGATCTGCTGCGAAGTTCGTCTGTAGCTGGTCTGCTACGCCGGCGATGCACACGAACAGGCGGTGGATTAGGTCTTCGCTTGACCTGGAAGATTTTCAATTGACATTTACGAATAGCACAAAATCCAGAATTTTTACTTGATGATGAAGCTTGTAGGTTTTTTAGCCTAACTTTTGATGTTATCAAGGCTCAAAAGAGTGTAACACTCTTTTGATTATTGATCATAAGTGGCCTGCCTACAACAGAATACTCTTTGTCTATGTATACTGTGCCAAGGTACAAATATATTTCAAACTTTTTCTTTAGGCAGAATTCAGTTCATTCCTAACTTTTGATGTTATCAATAGTCAAAAGAGTGTTACTCTCTTTTGACTATTGATAACATCATAAGTGGCATGTCTAGAATGTATGGTTTAAGAACTTTATTATTCCTCATTATGTAATGTTGTAATACTCTTGATTTCTAATCTGTTGGTTGTAATCTAGTGAATGTAGATAGTCCCTTTAAAATGTACATTGTACAAGGTGCCAAGCCTCTTGGAACGTACGACCGGACTAGTGTTTACATCATTAGAATTTAAATCCTCATTTGAATCAACACTCCGTTCATCCGGTCGGATTCTGCCTTCCATCACATCGCAAGCCTCCACCCAATCCTCATCGTCCGAATCCCTCTGTTCCCTCACCTTATCAGCACTTGTTACTACGGTATTCCTATCACAACAACTTTCAACTTTTTCTTTAGGTAGAATTCAGTTCATTTTGATTGATCATTGTTTCTATACATTCTACCAAAAATATATGTTAAGTACTACAGACATAGGCTAGCAACATGAATATTTCGAAATGGGAGACAATGAGTTAGAAAATATAACTGGTAGCGTTCCTAGCTTTAACGGTTTTATCTTATCTTTAAAACAAAGTCGTTACACGCGTCTTTACACGTAGATCTTTTAAACTACGCAATGGAATTAATGTGGTTTTCATATATAACAGACAGAGTGATTCAAGAGGAAGGGGTATATGTATAATATATATAGGCCGCTGCAAAACGCAGGTTTTTTATATATAAATAAATAGTAGCTCTCGTACTTGAACTTCCCGCGCGCATGTTGCCTGGCCGCTAACTCCTGCGCCTGTAACGCGAGCGCTATCTGTTCGTCATCCGCGCATTCCGACGCGCCGCATGATGTGCCGCTGGAAACATACATACATTATGAATTTATGACATAAACACAATAATAAAACCATCATTGTTCTTCTCCACCAAAGCACCTGCCATCTAAGCTCTTAACCACCTTTGGTTGACTGTAGAGAATGCCTAAGGCATTAAGTCCGCCTTTGTGCCTTTTGGTGTGCGAGAAATTTAAATAATAAAAGCACAAGAAATATGTCGGGAGGAAAGTTTTAGATACGATGGATCATCATCATTTCAGCCGAAAAACGTCCACTGCTGGACTTCGGCCTCCCCAAGCACGTCCACAGATGGACATACGCCTCCCTTAAGTAGGTCTAAAGCTGGACATAGGCCTTTGCCAAGTTCCACCACTTCGACTGATACTGTGCTTCGAAACAATGGATGGATTTTGTGAAAGATGATAATTGCTAAAAAATAAATTAGTACTGCGATGACTAAAAATGTATGGAAGAAGTAGCGTAGCTGCTTTTAGGGCTACAATAAATGGAATGGAATAAGGGCAGTTCGAAGATCATTCAATAAAAAAGATAATTCAGGCCATATAAATTTCGCTTGGTTTTAGAAATTTCAGAAACCAAAATATAAGGTAACATAATGAACATATTTTTTTATTACATAAATGTTTTTTTTAGAGAATACACTTGTTGCGGTTACATTAGATTGGCCCTGGATTTCGAATCGAGAAAAGAAAAGGAATTTATATTGCCTTTGATGTGAAAGTAAAAGTGAACTCACCTCTCATCAACAAAATGATCTAAATTCAATCTCAACGGACTATTCTGGTTCTGCGTCGACCGGTTATCGAGTATCACCATACCAGGCGACCATATTTTACTCTTTTTCTTTTTACTCTTAGTATTACTCTTCCTGCTTTTCTTCGGCCGGCTTGACTGCGACGGCCCCACATCGGCATTAGAACTAACGTTATTATTGTCTTCTTCAACTAGCGAACTAATCTTCTTATCAGATTCTCTATGCCTTCTCAGCTCAGTGATAACTTCATCAATAGTTCTTAACTCCTCATCGCCCGCATTCGCTCCCCAATCTTGCAAAACTCGCCTCGCCTCACTATTTACATTGGTCGCTTCATTCAACCCTTCCTCGTCAGAACTTAACCTATTTATAACCTTATCCATAACGGACGACGATCCCGCTTCACTCTTAGTACTATCGTCTTCTACGTAATTAATATTTACAGTAACGTCATTATTTACATCGGAAAAGGAACTTTCTAGAGTGTTTTTGGCGTGTTTATCGTCGTCTGTTTCTGCATCCGGACTTTTTAGTACCCTGTTTTGTTGCATGAAGTGATTGTCTGTGATATCTTTGATGTCTTTGTTTTGGTCGGTGTCGGGCGATCTATCTAAGCTAGTGTTTTCAGTACTGACGCCCGAGTCGACCGCGGATTCATGCTCGCTTTCATAACCTAACATAAACTTAACTCTCTCATCCTCTCTATCTAGCGTCATTTTTGCCGAATGGAAACTTGTATCATCACCGTCTGCCGTTTCTTCTGCTAAGTTAATGTATTCCTCATTGGTTAGTAGCAGTGAACTTAGATTGGCGTTAGCTATCGATATATTAGTGTTTACAATGTCCGCGTCAATATTGTCGGGTATAATGAGCGGGAGATCTGTTGAGTTGAGCATTGCACTGTTAATGTCACTTCCTGCATCGTCTTCTTGGTTGAAGACCGCAGAATTATTGTGTGATAAAGAGGATAGTACTGCAGGGTCGTGACTAATCGCGTTCGGTATCAAATACCCGTGACTCGTTGACGGTAAACAACTTAACTGTTCATTTCTCGGTCCTGAGAACCCGAACGCTTCGGAATCATCAGCCGATATCAACGTGGGCATATCACTGGTTGAGAACGAGTGTATCTGATCTATGATATCCGCATCGCTGGCGGCAATAGACGAAAGACGATCGGCAATTTCCGTGACCTGTTCGTTCAGTGACGTCACTAGATCTTGGTCAGGTATCTGTCTGTTTGAGTCACTTGTTGAGGCGTTGATGACTAGCGGATCAAACATCATCAAACCGTTAGTTGATAAGTTTCTCAAGGACGAAAGGTCGGAACTCTCAGTTTTGCTCGTTTTTCTGGCTCTTTCAATGTATTCTCTGCTATCATTGGTCTGGAATGTATCAGTGCTTGCCGTGTCTGTGGAGTAGTGTCGCGAGGTTGTCTTAATGGTGTCGTGTTCTGATTCGTGGCCTTCGGTGTCGATGGTTCCTTCGGACAGACGGCGCAGTCCGTCGATGATCGGAGTCATCACTTCTATGTTGTCTGGGAGGAAGTCGCCATCTGTTATTATTGGTTCTGTTGAACTGTGGGAGAAAAAAAGGAAGATTTTAGTTTCAAAGTATCTTCAACATAATCAATTTACCTTAGAGCCGTTTTTTGAATCTTCAGGTAACTTATGACTGGGATGCCAAATAGCAATATTTTTTCTTCGTATAAAAGAACGCTTTATATACTTTTAGGGCCGATTTTTTATTGGTAATAAAAAACGACCCTAAACGTTTAAAAGAAGTTGTATTCAAGTATGTGATACAGTCTCCTGATAAGCAGGTTTTATCTTATTCTAGAACATAAAATAAATAAGAAACAGAATTATCGCAAAGGTAAGTTTAGTTAGTTTCAAAACAATGTTTATACAGGCCTGTTACAGCCCACTTGCTTAATTTTTTTTTGTGGGTTTTTTTTTTTGTATGTGTATTATTACTTTTAGTCTATTTATATACTACTATTCCCTTATTATTTATAATTCAATTTGATTATTGTAGTTTTAATAGTATTTCACTGATCCTCTCAGCCAAAGCACCTGCCATTTAATGTCTTCACCACCCTTGGTTGACTGGTAGAGAATGCCTAAGGCATTAAGTCCGCTTTTGTACCATTTTTGTGTGCGAGAAGTTTAAATAAATAAATAAATCTGTTCTAAATATTAATTTTAAATTTTGCCACAATCATTTTTTCCAAGAAAATGTTAGTTAATTTTAATCATTGATGATAATTACCTTTGGTGTGAGTATAAATCCCGGCAGTTGGCGTGGTCCGCGTAGAACCTCGACACAAACTCTCCCAGATCTGGGTATGGACACGACCACTCGTTTGACGATTCGTTCGTGTCTGGAAAATAAAAACAACCTTAAGTTTATTCATTAAAATAATTACGTATGGAGTATTGAATCTATACATAGGTATTAAACAAAGTCGCTTTTCGTGTGTCTGTTTAAATATTCGTAACTGCAAATAGATTTTTTTGCGGTTTTCCTCATCATTTATCTCAATTATTCCGGAAGGTGTATATTACACTAGCTTCTGCCCGCGACTTCGTCAGTGTTAATTTCTTGCTCCCCCGACCCTTCCCGTCGCGTCGAATCGCCTACCCGTGCGATTTTCCCCGTCTTTGCAACATTTTTCATTACTGCTCCGCTCCTTTTGGTTGCAGCGTGATGTTAAATAGCCTATAGCCTTCCTCGATAAATAGGCTACCCAACACAAAAAGAATTTTTCAATTCGGACCAGTAGTTCCTGACATTAGCGCGTTCAATCAATCAAACAAACAAACAAACTCTTCAGCTTTATAATATTAGTATAGATTACTATACTGCCGTCCTTACGAAAAGTGCAATAACTAGGTTAAACCTGATTTCGAGAAAAACGCATGTAAAGATTTTATTTTTGTTATGTTTGTATCTAAAATACTAATTAGGCTTAGTATTAAAACCGGCTACGTCATAGATACGTAAAAAGTGTCTAAAAAGAGTATATAGATCTTGTTCTGCAAATTCCGAATATGTACTTATCTCAATTCGCGCCAAAACTCGAGTTATTGCACTTTTCGTAAGGACGGCAGTATATAACTTAGATATACCACATTAGGAACTCTATACTTCATTCCAAAACAGAACGTTCCATAGCGAGCTGGCCGCACAGCTGATGGACTAAAATGGAACTGTGCTGGCACGTGTGTCGCATGTCGAAGCAGCAATACGCAAAAGCCACTCAGTGGATCCCAAATCGCTGGAAACGACTACGCGGCAAGTCCAGAAAAAAATGGCTGGATAAGTTTAGATTCTTTCTTAAAAGACTGGCACAATCGCAGTTGAATCACAATCGCGGGAAAAGTGGAAAGAAAGAAGTAAGTTGTTTGCCCGGCTGCGGGACATGACAGGCTTTTTATAAATAAACCGATTTCTAATACGATAACATCACGCCTTGTAAGCTCGCATGTTTGGGCAGAGGTGTACCTATAGTACTGCTGTATTGCTGGAGAATGGGCAGCAGCGTTCTCTATGCATTTTATCACCTTAGTGCGATCACCTACCCGTCTGCCAAGCGTGGGAATTATGGAAAACTCCTCCAAAAAAAGACCCAGTCAAAGTGGCGGTTCTTGCGGGAGCCCTACGACCAGCAGTGGACGTCTTTCGGCTGAATGATGACGATGATCTACCTAAAGTACGCCCACATTGTCTCGTTGGGCTAGTGGCCACAAGGGCTGAGCCGCATATACATAAGGCCCTTCTTTGTGGGTGGGAAATCATCAAATGCATCTCCCGCTCTTGGCGGAGTGGGAGGGCGTGTCAGATTTTTACTGACTAAAACCCACCTGTGTTGCTTCAGTTGCCTATGACAGGGCCACGGTAAATTTTTCGAACAAATCTCGCGACCCTGGCGGGACCATGAGGCGCTGGGTTGGGGTCCCAGATTTAGCAAAGTGTTACTGAGTTTTTTATTTTCTGGACTGACTCAGTTACAGTCCGGAGTACATTTGAGCCCGTTTGATGGCAATAGGCCTCGCCCTCTATTACAAAACACTTAAACATAACTGATGAAATTTGAGTAATAGAAATATGATAGAATAAAACATCTTTATTGTCTAGATAATACAGTAAGCAAACATACATAAGTTAAAATCAAGTTGAGACGACAAGAGTAGCGTAAGTATTACCTACAGCTAGTAACAGTAAATTATTTGCCTGTGAACCCCAAACTAGACAGTTTGTATCTTGGGGCTCGGGATACGAATACCAGAGTGTATGTATATAAGACAATAAGTCTGAACTTATCAGGAATTGTAAATTTCAAATAAACAATTGTGTTGCTCTGAAAAAATTAAGTTTTATTTTAGTACTCGAATACACTAATAAATATAGTAAATATAGATAAACTTAAATTATTCTCTTACCTGAAAAAATTAAGAAACGACATTAAAAGTCTATTAAATAATACAATTCCTTTTTATAATTTTGTAACAATAAAATCAATCAAATTAAAAATGTGTCGCGATGGAAGCAAAATTTGTCAACGTCCATCCTGCTTTACTCGCCGAGTTGTCTCGCGAGCAGCGCCATCTATTGTAATACTTAGTTCATTCGCTACCGACAGAGATGCGCTATAAACTAATTAAAGAAATTATTATTTCTTTACATACCTTTATGTTTTAATTTTGATTTTATTTTAATTATGATGTAGATTTTAATTTTGCATTTATTTTAATTTTGAATTTTTCGTTCTAATCTTCATTATGTTTTTAATTTTGATTTCAAATTTTCGTTTTCATTATTTATTTATTTTTGTAAATTTTGTATATGGGTATAATGCCTGAATTAAAACGCTATTTATTTATTTTATTTTATTTTACATGTATATATCGCACCCCCAGTACGATAAAGGCGTAAGTAAGATTACGTCACTTTTTTTTATTGCAGTTTCTTATAGCACAGATAAAGATACACAATGCAGTTTTTTGCTCTCCTGTAAAGTTAGTTTATTCTTCTTACGCCTTTGTTGCACTGGGGGTGCGATATGTTCCCTCCCGTACGTACCTGGCGGCAGATGTCGTGTGAGCGTGGAGATGTCCTCGTTGGTGCAGAGCAGTCGCTCGAGCGCCTGCAGCTCGCGCCGCTCCAGCGTCCACAGCAGCGAGCGGATCTTGTGCAGCAGCGTGCGGAACGGGCGGAACATGTCCGACATCTCCTCTGGGGGGCAGGAGAGAGAACATGTTAGTTTAAAACGGGTAAATATTAGCCAAAATAAGCAGAAAAACTTTAAAGAAAAAAATTATGAGTCGGCGCTTTGAGTGATCTTTGTTCATTGATTTCAGCGCGGACTCAAAATTTTAAGGTTTATTATTTTTTGCTTTTCAGTTTTTTTGGCGGTTTAATTTTTTGTTAAAAAGTTTTTATTTTATAATTTTTGTGGCTTTAATGTACTAATAATACTTGGCAAGGTATATATCCAATAAAAAAAGAATTATCAAATCGGAATACTCTGTGTAAAGTTATGCGTGGTTGGTTATACATTATAATCAGTAAATGAACAATCAATCATCCCCTGTTTTCCGACCCTTACCCTTAGGGTTCGAATTTGCTTAGGGTTGAAATTTATATGGGACCACCTACGGAGTATACCCTTTCCAATAGAAGAAGAATTATCACAATCGGACCAGTATGTAAAAAGTTATGCGTGGTCATACATTAAAAAAATATATACGCGTCGAATTGAGAACCTCCTCCGTTTTTTTTCGTCGGTTGAAAATTAATATCTCAGAAAGCTTAGTCGACACTCTAGGGAAATAATGTCCAATTATCGCTTAAGGTGAACACTCCAGGGCACCCCGTGAAATTTTCATAGGTAACAGACACTGACCTGCAACTTGCAAAGAAACCAAACAAAATGTTAATTTCGCTGGTTGGTGGAACCTTAAAGTTGCCATTTAGAACCTTCCGCAAATAAAATGTTGCAATAATTAATATTGGCACACTGAATACTTAGTATTAGATGTAAAAAGGATATTAATATGGAAACTTTGTACTAATGACTTCATCACCTAATTCCATGTCGTTATAACAGTTTCTGTTAAGTAGGTATATGTAAGTAGTTTTAATGCACTAGAGAACGATATTTGTATAAGTATACCAATAAAATAAACATGGAATTTTGTTTGAACGCGCTGAGGGAAAATGGCAGAATGAACGCTGAAGCGAAACGAAGGAATAACGCGGGTGGGTGCTACGATGCGACTGGAACAGGGAACAAGAAACTTCATGCAGACGAAGTCGGCGATAGAACCTAGTAAAAATAATAAAGTACCAGGTGGCTTATCAATGCTGAGCGGTCCGCTGGAGTATATCAGCAACCCGCTGACTATAGCCAGCCGCGGCACTGCGAACATTAGCGCCGGGTCGTAGGAATCCACCTGGAATTATACAAAGGGTATATTTAGAAGATACTACTATCTTTAAGCCGGAAAGCGTCAGAGCAGTCCGCAAATATATTTTTACTTTTATTTTTTCAATTTGCAGGTCAATATCAGGCTGTATGTTGATCTAAATATGGTTAACGGCCGCATCAAATATTTATTTATAGAATTATAATCAGAAAAATCATCAACACCTATCTCTAAATTTATTTTTCCGTTTGAATTACTATTTCATGATATCACATTTGAGGTCAATCGTAACTTGAGTTGTATTGGTGTTTCTAATGATTATAATTCTGTAGCCATATTTTTTACATTCGCGAATCTTATTTTAATCAACATACAACCTGATACAGACCTCCAAATTGCAAAAAACGTTAGTACATTTGAATTTCCCAGTCTACCTTAACGCATCGGCTTAAAGTGAACGTTAGTACATTTGAATTTCCCCCTTTAAGCCGATGCGTTAAGGTAGACTTAACGCATCGGCTTAAAGTGTAGTATTAAGCTGAACTATTTTTTCCATAGGACCCATATAAAATATCACCGGTCCCCTACACTGGGTTCGAATAAAACATCATATCCAAATCAAAATATTTTATTTCACATAAACCTACATGGGCACACGCGTCAGAAGCTAGGTGTACGGTTCGAATTGGTTGATTTAGCAGTAGGTATTAGTTTACTAAAAAGCCACGAGTTAAGAGAAGCCTACTAACCTGTTCCTGTGTGAGCAAGTTCTGTTTGAGCGCCCTCCACAAACTCTCAGAGAACAGCACGCATATAAGTTGCTGAGCTTCGAACTCGTGCGGCGTCTTCACGTTTACCATTGCACTGACATAGCATAGCTCGAACTCTGCGAACAACCTGTAATGAAAGCGAATGTATGTTTAGACCTGCTTTACTAACTAGGGAAAGGTAAATAACACAACAGGCGAAATGTGGCCGTACTATAGGTACACCTCTGCCCTTCTCTTCGGGGAAACAAGGCGTGATGTTATGTTATGTAGGTAAATAAGCCATGCAAATAAAACCTCTACAGTACCAAACACTGTAGAGGTTTTGTTTGCATGGCTTTGCTGACTGACCTCCACAAATGTTACAGCAATGAATGGCATGTTTTCGAGGTGACCACTTTTTCATACAAAGAATAAAAAAGAAGAGATAGTCAGCACAGTGAGCTGATAACGCCTGTCTAACCATTTTTTATCGGCATTTAAAACGCTACATGCGGGCTACGCATCACACTGACATTACGCGAAATCCTGAATCGCGCAATCAGAGTTTACTGCGCAACTAGCATGATTATTTAGAACGTCGCGACATCAATCGTAGGGCAGTTGCCCACCAGACACGACACCCTCTGGTCGGAGGATCCTCCCTTTGCTATGTATGTTGAGTGAACTTTACACCCTATTCCTCATATCTCTCAATGTGAGAGAGTTTACGGTCCTTAGTATGTACGGGTCACTTAGATATACTAGCGATACTGCACGCGTAGCATGACCACCTTAGAAAGAACTTTGTCTATTCTTGGTAGAATAGAGATAGAATTGTCATGCTACGCCAGCATAAAACGGTACAAATGTTTCTACAATCTTTAATCTGTCTTTAATTTTTCTACAATCTGTAATTTTGTCCATTCTTCCGTCGACAAACTCATTTCTACGGTGGTCATGCTACGCATGCTGGAGGGTGGTGGATACAAGACGTGTTTTTGGTCGATAAGTGTAAGTCGCAAATATTTGAGCATAATGTTATACCTATTTTATTTCCCCGGTAAATATAAAAACACTTATTGTGTACTTTCCACTATGTAAAGGTTATACTCATATCGTGGTCAAGGTAAGCTATTACACGCGATGCATTGGGCACTGTTCCTCCGCTGGCGATTATAACAAGACGCGAGTAGACTCATCGCGTGTAGAATATCCAGAGGCTCTCATGTAATGTCATGATGTGACAGCATGCCAGCCATGGCTCGCGGTCTGAGGGACTGGTCTCTCAGCAACGAACGGCCAATCTCTACACCACGCATGTCCTGTAACTAAGTAGTAGCTGACGTCATCACCTGTCGAATATCCGGAGGCTCTCGTGTAGCATGTCGTCGTGCTGCGACAGCGCCATGCCTCGTGGTCTAAGACACTGCTCCCGTAGCAAGGAGCGAACAGTCTCGAGGCTGCGTGTGAGCGCCTTAGCTAACGGACGCATAGCTGCTGATTCCTCCTCGCGATTCATTATCGAGGAGCCCGCGGCAAGGCACTGGAAATTACAAAATTGGTTATATGAGTCAGAGTATTAGTAAGACAATCATCTATCTATGTAGCTAGCTTGTAATGTCCCACAACATAATAAAGGCGTCTCCCTTTTCCACATGCATGCTTTTACGTAAGCGAGACAAGGACAAGACGGAGACGGTCATTTTAAGACATCATCATCTGCGTAACCACCCTCAACATTGTGAGGTCGACTTCCAGCCTAACCGGACGCAGCTGGATACTAGTATTATACTTGGTGCGATTGCTCTGCAACCCAGTTCCTGGGTCTGGTCTTTAGAAATTCGGACTTTTGACTATTCGTAACGAACCGGAGATATACGACAGATATACGACAGCTGGGTTAACCAAGCTTTCTGAGGCACGTAGGGGTCTCCGAATGTATCATAATGGATAGTTACCCATCCACGGACCAACCTCGGCAAGTTTGCTAAACCCCTATTGGCATTTAAAGCGTTGAAATTGATTTCATAAATAGGTATCTATGGACATCATGAATCGTTAAGTTAAATTTCTCAATAAGATGAAGACCAAATACTTCAAGTTGCATGAATATATTGGAAGCAGGCTTTTAGTTATGCTAATAACGTTACGTTGTTATAATATAATTTTATTTAACAAAAATTTACATGATCTTTATTGAAATTACATATGCTATTCTATCCTAACTTTCGGTTCCTAATAATGATGAGAGATGATTATGATAAATCCGTCTCGCCTGTCTACTAACATTTTCAAAAGACTTAACAATCACATTGTACCTAGATGTATTCAGTGAGTAACGCGCACAGCTGTTTTACTCACATGAATGTATGTCAAACATTATCATCGCAAATATTCTGCAAACGGTCTGAGTCACGTTCGTCCTAAAAATATATGAATTTACCCAAACATCTGAAAATAAAGGTCAATAAATATCGAACAGAAATATTATTGCTGCTTATGTTCTTGTCAACCTGCCACACGTGCGAAGTGAGTTCAAATCATAAATGTAATTACAAGAATACTTAGATATTGTGGGCAGATACGATAGATGACCAAATGTTGGCTCTTTGAGAACATTTGCATACCCTTTCTTTTGCGATATCCGACATAATTCCCCATTAATGTCGAAGTTTTTGATAGCTTTCTCTCCGCTGAATTATTGCTGGGTCCGACAGGGTCCACAATGATCATTGATCACATACGATTTTAAATTACCCCCTAAGTATATAATGTGGAATGCAAATAAACGATTGAGTATTAAGTACTTATATTTTACAGTCAATTAATGAAAATACTTTGTTTTTTTTTTCCGGGTTGGGAAATCATCAAATGACTTCTCCCGCTCTGGGCCTGTTAGACTTTTGCTGGCTAATTAATTTGTACTTTACACCTTATTATTTGTCCGAATACGTATTACCTACTAACATTTTGAATATTAATGTCAGTTGAAAAAGATATTATGTGCCAGCTATTTGACATTTTTTTTTTTTTAAATTGCCTAATACTTTTGCTCCTTGGCCGTACCTACCATACGTGTTAGCAGGCAGTTCTAATATTACCTATGTAAAATATTACAAATGCGTGTTTGTATACCTAGCTTATTCGTTCAAAGCGTGCGTGACTCATATATTAATTACCTACTTACCTACCTACAAATCAACTTATTTAATAACGCTGCCATTCTCTTACAACGTAAAAAAAGAATAGGAAGCATATAAGGTTAAGCAGCGTTCCAGTTGATGGGTCATCAATGTTATGGTTATAATATGATAGTAGGCACGGCAACAACTCAAGCTAAACATCTCCAGTATAAGCTGAGTTCTCACGGTACGAAAAGTCTATACAATGCGAGGTCAGCTAACACTGGAAATGTATAGCTTGATGTAAAGCCGTGTATACAAGCAACAACATTACATCTAACCTTGGATAAACATTCGATGCCTATTCACCTACTACTCGTTAACCAAGAAATATTTTTCTATGCTATTGTTACTATAAATGGTAATCGATATTTACATAGGAACTAAGTGTGATTATAGTTAATGTTCGTATTGTTTTTTCAACTAATTTGATTTGACTAAACGCCGCCGTACATTTCCAGGGTTAGCCGACTTCTCATTGTACGAAAAGCCTATAATTGTATATAATATAATAATATGCGAGGTCAGCCAAAACTGGAAATATTTAACTTGATATGTGATCGTGTGTACGTTAACATGTTCGTATTGCTTTTTCAACTAATTTGATTTGACTAAACGCCGCCGTACATTTCCAGGGTTAGCCGACTTCTCATTGTACGAAAAGCCTATAATTGTATATAATATAATAATATGCGAGGTCAGCCAAAACTGGAAATATTTAACTTGATATGTGATCGTGTGTACGTTAGCACTACATTCGCGTTCCGTCGCTATAATATCTCCGTTAAAGACACTTAACTGACACTTAGTCCATATTATAGAACCTCAGTCAAGACTAAAGCATTACTTAAAACTAGTTTCAACCAATCAAATAGATCTAAACTAGTTTTAGGTAATGCTCGAGTATCAAGTGAGGTTCTGCGGGGCGAGCACGGCCTATGGCTTGAGTCACGCATTTTATCACGGTCTTTGATCCCAAAATGTGATAAAAATGTGTGACTCGAACCTATCGTAGACCGTGCTCGCCCGCTGTTACGGGCCTTTAAACTTGAGTGGCGTTTGAAACTCCAGTCTTAACAGGTTTATGTGGATTTTTATCAACAAAGTAATGAAAAGCATAAACGCCAGCAATTGTGCTTAATTCCAATACAAGTGTTGGAACACATTCTGAAAGCATCAGCACGGATCACCAGTTAATCTGAAGCGATTTGTTAACCAGTGGCCATAACTTGCAATGACATTTACTAAAGTAGATATTCATTATACCTACTCAATGTTTTGGATGGAATTCCATCTTAACTGGTCCTAAGTTTCAGAAACCGAGATTTGCAGACAAATTATGCCCACCTCCAAATTTTCGGTCTGTTGAAAATGAACAGGAAAAAACCTGCTTGGTACCAACCTTAGCACCCGGCTAAATCAGAGCTGCCCCGCCAGTTTGTCTTGCAACACACCCTCAGGGAATTTTCCCCTGAAGCTTGGCGCTACTTGCTCGTCACCCAGCAACTGGTCCATTTTCTAACTTGGGAAGTAATAAAACCTGCATGGTACCAACCTCAGCGCCGAACCAGAGCTGCCCCGCCAGGTTGTCTTGTAACACATCCTCGGGGAACTTGACTCGGAAGCCGCGCGCCACTCGCTCGTCACCCAGCAGCTGGTCCATTATCTGACTTGTGATGTTCAGTACGCGGTCCTGTAAAGAAAGAAATGTAGGTTTAAACGAGAAGAACAAAACAGCTCAGGCAAAGAAGTAGGTAAGGTTAAGGAAGAGATTGGTACTTTTACAGGATACAGTTTTAAACAGTGTGCAAACTATAACCATTAATTCAGTATATAAAATAAATAAAATAAAAACTTTTATTGCTAAACAAATTTACATAGGTTTTACATTGGCCCCAAACTAGGCAAGCCTGTATCTTGGGCACCAATCTGGCCGGTTAACCATTTAAACATTTCACAACCAGAAGAACGAAACATCTGAGGCAAATGACTAAGGCTACGTACCAGTGGCGAAAGCACCATATAACACGATTCCTACCGGCTTGCCTTCGGGGATTCGCATTGGTAACTCTATCACTATTAAAAATACAATAGTATGTAAATAGTGGCTACTATTGTCAATAAATATAGTTACACTACGGGTATTTAATTCACCATAACATTCAAACAACAAAAAAGGTTATTTATAGCTTTGTATTACAACAAAAGAGAAATGTTCTAAATTAACCCGGCGCCAAAACGTCATAATCGGGAACTAAAAATTCATACAACAGCGATCCCGTAATGATATCACTTTAGGTCACGTGGCACCGCTTGATATGTACGAGAGCAAGCCGCTGTACAACGGGTTATGACAGAGACAGGTATAGAAAAATGCGTCACACAGTGGAACGAATGTATGGGAGCGGTTGGACGTAGACATGTCCGAAAAAAAAGAGTAAAATTATGCCAAACTAATGATGCCATCTTATTCGATTACTTAATGCCTTCATAACTTGTGGTGATGAATTTCTTCATAACTCCCATATTTCGGGAGTAATTTGAGAAAATGTGAAATTTTACTATGAAAATGAGTGTATCGAGCTCTCTCCCTCCTGATTCCGGGCTTGTTTCAAGTAGCGGTCTCTAATATCATAATGCTAATACTAAGAGCTATATTTAATACTAAGACACATAGTGCGCCAAATGTGCACTTTCTGGGATAAAGAGTGATGTTTATTTTATAACACAATTTTTTTATTTTTTGTTTATTTTGTTGATTAAAACCGTTTTTCTAAAGGTTTACCTTATTACAATAACATTTCTGAGCAGCCAATTAGAGAAGATATAAGCTAATTAGGATATATAATTAGGGACTTAAGGTTTACATATAAAACTGATGCACTAATGATTACTGATAAGAACATTGCTATTATTTAATTACTAAATGGCTCTTAATACACTAATTTAGCATGCATCATTTACTAATTATCACAATAACTAATAACCTTGCAATATTTAACAAAGGATACCTGGGATACCTGGATTTTATATAAATAGGTCACTATTAGTAACTTTAAAATCAGTGTTGATTTACACCTCGTTGTATCCAAGCTAATCTCGCAATGTATTTTCCAAATTTTAATACAAATCTTGATATTCACGTTGCTTTATGCGCACGCGCACATAAAGATTTACGCGACTTTAACTATTTGTTCAGTGTTTTAAAAGATAACAGTTGTGTTCAGTTATGTGAAAGTGCTGAAACAAGTTTAAAAGACTGGTGTCGTCGATTTTGCTACCGCATTTATGCAAAATGGACACAGTCTGGAAGAAGCACAGATAAGTTTCGGAAGAAACATGAGATTTGGCTACAGGCTGCAATTCAATGGCCGGAATTACAGAATGAAAATATGGAACCTTCTACAGAAAATATAAGTGACGTCATCGAGCCCATAATTTCTCCTGCTAAATCTGATGCTTCAACTTGTACACATCCTAGTCCTCGTAAATCTTTTGAGGACCTTAGTAACCGGCAAAAAAGAAGACGCACTGAAGATAGTCTTTCATGCAGCAGTAGCAGCGCTGAAATTATGTTTTCGGCCGAAAGGGCGCTTCAAAAGGCAGGACAAAGCGATACAGCTTATGCTATGAAATACTTGACGGAGAATCCAGAAGAGGCCTCAAAAATCAAAGCCTTCATTGAAGGTAAATAAATCAATTCAGGTACGGGAAATATCCCCTTTGAAGGCATTGGCTCTTTATGTATCGATGAACTTATCGAAATGGCGCTATAACACTCTTCGGGATTTCAACACTCAAGAAGGAGCTCTTCAATACCCGAGTTACTACATGTTGGTTAAAGAAAAAATTAAGTGCTATCCGGCCAAAGAAGATCTCACAGTTACAGAGAGCTCTGCAAAAATCAAATTACAAGCCTTGATGGATTTAACCTCAAGAAGACTTATTAGGTCGTTAGAAACCCCTGTTGATCCCAATCAACAGCTCGTATTGACCAGCAAATGGGGTTTTGACGGATCATCTAGCCAAAGCATTTATCATCAAAGGACGAGTGAAGATGAGCAAATCGATCTTGCTAGTAATTTTATGATTAGTCTTGTACCACTGCGGCTCGTCTCAAAAGGTGTAACAATTTGGGAAAACGAGCGACCATCTTCCACTTCATTTTGCCGGCCAATATTGTTTAAGTTTATAAAGGAAACCAAAGAAAATGTGCAGAGAGAGATGGCTGAAATCGAAGCAGAGATTGAAGCCTTAACTCCATCCACCATCACTGATGGAATTAGTGTCAAACACCAACTGCTGTTGACAATGATTGATGGTAAAATTCATTCCATTATATCCAATACAGCAGCTTCAGTGTGTGACATATGCAAGGCTTGTCCTAAAGAAATGAATAATTTAGAGTTAATCAAAGATAAACACGCAAACGAGGACATGTATAAATATAGCTTAAGCACCCTTCACGCTTGGATTCGCTCAATGGAATGCTTATTACACATTTCCTACAAATTAGACATAAAATCATGGCAAGTAAGGGGTGATATAGCAAAAAGGCAAGTTGATGACAGGAAGAAAAGAGTTCAAGAGGCTGTAAGAAGAGAAACGGGCTTACTTCTCGATGTTGTGAAACAAGGCAGTGGATCCACCAACAATGGCAACTCGGCAAGGAGATTTTTTGAAAACTACACTAAATCTGCTGAACTGACCGGAATAGATGCTATGCTTTTAAGAAAAATCTGTGTGATCTTGCAGTGTATTTCATCAGGAGAGAAGATCAACGTAACTAAATTCCGAGAGTTCTGCTTTGATACTGCTAAGCTTTACGTGGAGTTATACCCATGGTATTATATGCCTTCTTCACTTCATAAAATTTTAATGCATGGGCCAGACATAGTTCAGAACATGTCAATTGTGCCCATTGGTTTTCTATCCGAAGAGGCATCTGAGGCTAGAAATAAAGATTTTAGAAAATATAGAGAGGGGCATTCTCGAAAGCATAGCAGTATCTCATGCAATGAAGATATTATGCACAATCTTTTACTGTCTTCTGATCCACTTGTTACAAGTATCCGTCCAAAAGGAAATAAGTTTGTAAAAAAATCTTCTTTTAA
This sequence comes from Aporophyla lueneburgensis, assembly GCA_932294355.1. NCBI lineage: Eukaryota > Metazoa > Arthropoda > Insecta > Lepidoptera > Noctuidae > Aporophyla > Aporophyla lueneburgensis. Next base: position 12,557,821 of record OW028757.1, on the reverse strand, counting down.
GGAATTTTATGAGCTTACGGATTCTGAGAAAAGTGATATCGAATTTGTTAACATAAATGATTTAGCGGACATCGATTCTGAATTTGAATTAATTGATGATGATGATGATGACGAAGATAATTAAATGATGTTATTGTTTTAAAATGTGTAACTTAGTAAATTAGAGCTTACATCTTAATTATTTATTGTACTTTTAATGAAACTAGGTAATTTATCATCAACTTACTTAAAAGTCATACTCTCATCAGTTCTTGTGAATATTTTTGTTAATATATATTTCTGTATATATATAATATATTTATAGACCTCTTAATAAGTCTGTCTGCGGTTTAAAGTAAATACAAATGGGGAAAAAACGTTTTTTTTTTTTAAATTTTCATTTCCTTTTATCCCAGAAAGTGCACATTTGGCGCACTATGTGTCTTAGTATTAAATATAGCTCTTAGTAATAGCATTACGATATTAGAGACCGCTACTTGAAACAAGCCCGGAATCAGGAGGGAGAGAGCTCGATACACTCATTTTCATAGTAAAATTTCACATTTTCTCAAATTACTCCCGAAATATGGGAGTTATGAAGAAATTCATCACCACAATTTATGAAGGCATTAAGTAATCGAATAAGATGGCATCATTAGTTTGTCATAATTTTACTCTTATTTTTCGGACATGTCTACGTCCAACCGCTCCCATACATTCGTTCCACTGTGCGTCAGCGAGAACGAGATAGAGGAATATTGCATATTTTATTCGTTTTCAGCTGTTCAATTTAATTGTATTTAATTCATTACATTCCTATATTAATTTTAGATAAGTAAGTATTAGTGAGTAAGTATTCTTTATTGATGAGTCAGTAAGTTAAGGCCGACTTCGCTTCGGCTTCTCTTTTAGAAAAATTTACGCCTCGCCGCTGCTACGTACGACAGGACAGTTTCAATCATAAAAGCATGACTCGAACATTTCTACCTCTCGGGAAAATCCTAAACGATATAGTACCTACTAACGTTTTTCCTGTCAAGAAAATAAAAAAAAAACAGTCCATTCTTGAAGGTGTACATGATGAGATACAAGTGAAATATCAGGTAGGTGTACTTGTGATTAAAAAAAAAAGTTACAAAGCAACTAGATCGGAGAATCATGGGTACTTACTTACTTAGGTACAAATAGATGAATACTAAGTAATAGTTTGTAAGCAGATAAGAGTGCCAGAAGTTACAAAGCTGCAACATTTTAAGCTAACAATAATAACCCGCTGATCGACAAATGAACATTCTTTCTCTCCGGGTCATTACAAACGTGATTTCACGTTTTTATGCACCATCATCTACCTAGCCTTTCCCCAACTATGTTGGTATCGGCTCGAGTCTAGCCGCATGCAGCTGACAGCGACTGTCTAGCTGATCTCCACAACCCAGTTACTGGTTCATACGGTACCCCTTGGTAAGACTGGGACTCACGACTTTCGGGCGACCCGTAATGACTGCCATACATCCACAACTGGACAGCCGGTAACAACCGCTTAACGTGCTTTCCGAGGCACGGAGAGGTCATATAATGGTCACCCATCCGCGAACCAACCGCGGCAAGTTTAATTTAACCTGATCTACCGATCCGTGCAGCTGTTCTTACTTAGCCAAAATCCCATACCTTTTTTGCACCACACTTCAGAAAAACTAGACACGCAAATTAAGTGAAGTTCATGGGTCAAATAAAATGAATTGCTAAGGTTACACCGATGGCATTAAGTCTAGGTGGTAGGGTAACAACCTGTCACCATGCAGTGTGCACGCGACATTAGCACGGATAGGGCGTCGCGGTAAAGGTCAAACGTCAAATCCGGTCACACGTGGAATGAAACATGTGTTTTAAGCTTAACTGTTATTTGATTCAGTGTGATAAAGAGTTTTAAAAATTTCCATTGGACACGATTAACGCTTACTTTCTTTTTATAATGATCGTAAACGAGAGAAGAGTTACTGAGCATGATAGTGGTGTGACTGGTATTAGAATGGTCGTTTCAAAATTAAATATTTGGCTAAACTGAAACCGACTAAAGTATGCAAAAAAACCTTGATTGCTCAAAAACGACATTATGGTAACCGGACGTTTAGAAACAATGAATGGATGGATATGGTATTTGAGGTCATCATAAATAAATAATGGAGTTCCAAAGGGGGACTTTGGGTAGAACGTCCGAGTCTAGGATCTAGAAGAACAATTTCTATGAAAACTACATAGATTTCTTTCTACTAGAATCGCATCGCATAGTCGCGCTGTGCCTGTTTGGCTCCCCGTCCTTAACACTATAATTTCAGCCCTAATTAATTACAAAAAACAAAGCGTGTTTAATATAATCAGAATGAAACACTGGTGCTTAAGAAAACTGGAGAGAACTAATAAGCTCAAAATCTTACCTGCTGCAATCAAGACGAGCATCACTAATGTCAGTATGCATAAAGCATGCAGAAGTACATTCTCAGTTCACGCGATAAATTTAATAGCTATGGAAACAATATACAATGCAGCTTCAATGACGTTAAATCCCTTTCTTACTTTGTTTAGTAACTGAAATTACTGAAACTGGTACCGTGTTTACTTGGACTTAAAGTAAATCTAAGAATATTATTCTGCAACCATTCTGGGTTAGTCTGAATTGGAAAAGTACTTAGATAAGCATTTCTCAGCACACATCGGGGGCATATAGCACAGTCAATAAAAATAGAGGCGGAACCTCCAGGATAGTCTCAAGGGCAGTCCACAAAATTAAAATTTTCTTATTTTTTATTGCAATTTTCAGGTAAGTGCAAAGTTGTACGTTGAACAAAAACGTCACAAAATTTGAATTTGCGGGCTGCCCTTGAGGTTCCACCTTAAAACGACTGGTTGTGTTTACTGCATTGTACAGTCAAGGATTTAAAATGTTAGGTAGATTATGTTTTAAACCTATCTACATATTAATACGTGAACCAAAAACTTTGTGCCCCTTTTACGAAAAATACGCGGACGGAGGAGTATGAATATTGACATAAGTTAGCATTTAGTGCAGGAGTGCAGAAATAATGTATTTATACATACATATAATATAAAAATGAATCCCTATTTCCCTTGGTCACGCCATCACGCGTGAACGGCTGGACCGATTTCAATTTTTTTTTGTTTTGTTTGTTATTGTCAGGAGAAGGTTCTTATGAAAGAAAAAATTAAAAAATTGCACGGAAAATTATTTAAGACACTTATTTAAGAATACAAAGTCAAACATGGGTGTTTGATAGCTAGAAAACGCTTTATTGGCATAACTTGGTAGGAGCTCAACTAACATGGGTGTGTGGTACCTGGAAACGCTTTATGCCTTCGAAGTACCAGGTTGGCATAACTTGGTAGGAGCTCACCTAACATGAGTGTGTGATAGCTAGAAAACGCTTTATGTCTTGGAAGTGCCTTCAAAGTACCAGTTTGTCATAACTTGGTCTAACATGGGTATGTGGTACTTGGTGCTCTTTGCTTTGTGTTGGTGGGATCTGATAAGTTAACACAACATTTATTGATTCTGAGGCGGTACGAAGTTCGCTGGGTCAGCTAGTACATATATATAATTCTAATGTAAGTGTGTATCTGAACTCCTCCTAATTAAAACAGCTGGACTGATTTGAATGATTTTTTTTTGTATGCGTTTGGGTAGCACCCTGGATGGTTTAGATTCACTATTGGACCCGGTAGGTGACGCTGCTATCGAGTTCTAGGAAACAGGACAACGTCTGTACGGTCAGCTAGTTTTTATATAAAATGTTTTAAATGAATTATGGTCGAAATCCGACCCCTGGGCGACCACTAGTACGGATAAATATCCACATTTATACTGTGCTTTTTACTTGCACCTTATTATTTTTATTTTTTAATAGCCGTAATAAATTTTGAAACAATATTAACACAGTACGTTTCGTCTGCTGATCTATGGAAAACAATCAGGAAAACAAAACACAAAGAAATCGAACTATGACTGCCAACGCATAAGCAATGACTTGTAATTAATATGCAGAACATACACATAGACAAACTACTTAGTCAACACGTGTTTTGTGAACCGAATCCTACAAAGACTAAATACATGTCCGACGCAAACGGATTGGCAACGGTCTATAACGTAACACCAAGCCCTAACTAACACTATTATGTTCTGTCCTTTCCGGAGTACGTTGAAACCGCTTAGACTCCTATCTAAATGTTAAGGATAAACGTGGACACACGTTACTAAATATTATAATTGCATAGATAAAAAAACAGTGTGCTTCGGGCATGTACACACGGCTACATAATAATATCAAGCTATAAATTTCCAGTTTTAGCTGACCTCGCATTGCATAGATTTTTCGTATGATGACAAGTCAGCTTACACTGGAAAAGTAAGCTTGATTTGTTGCCGTGCGTACAGGCAGCGAATGTGATTGGTATGTAGGCAGACAGTACATTTAAATTAATCGCATACGTCAAGCATCAGTATTTATAATATTAGTTTGGTGAAACTTTTAAATATGTGACACACCTAATTGAGTGATGTCAGGGCCTGGTCACCTGGCATACCTACGCGACACATATGAAAAAAATACAACTGTGGATTAACAAAATACTTCCAACTACGACACCTGTCCCACTCCCACCACCGACACTGATGAAAAAACGGCCAGCTATTAACCATTTACTCGCTCAAGAAACCTACAAAATATTGTGGGTCCCATGCAAGTGCAAAACAAAAAATATTAATAAATTGATCGCTGACTGTTCACGCTCACACAGGCAACGAGTACTCGTTTCTCGCTGATAAAGCGAGTACTCGCTCAGCGACGCTCGCTTGGCATGCAGAACATTTGCTGCGAGTAGCAGGCCTAACAGTAGTGTAGGCTTACGGCCGTTCCCAATAACCTATCCTCAGTAAGCGATATCTTGTTATGAACGATAAATAGTAGACTTCTATCTATCCTTATTTTACGTCCCACAAGTGACGATAACGTCTATCGAGGCATCGACATCGGTAGATAAGCTCAGCTATCCAGCCCTCCCATACGTTTTGTTACTACAAAAGCTACAAAAAATAACAACGTTTAAACAACAACAATATTAGTATGTATCTGCTGTCAGCAAAATGTACAATTTAACATTTTACCAACAACATTGTTATTTACAATTATACATTTTACCATTCAAATATTACCAAAGTAACAAGCATTTGTAAAATGAGGGATTTCACAATTTGCATATGACTAACTATACTCAATTCATTATTGCATCCCTATTGTCCATTTGGGTAATTTACATTTTTATGTATGTGTAATCTAAACAGTTTTAAGTAAATTTGGGGTGGTCTGGAAAAACTAATTTACATAATTGCAATAAAACCAATTTAAAAAAAAAATAATACTTATATTTATTTTCAGATAAACAAAAACGTAGGCTACTGGATGAAGACATAAGGACTCGAGCTGCACGGAATCAAGCTATTGCTGATTATTACATTATTAAAAGAAAGAAATTAGAATTAGAGATAGAAAACATGGAATTAACAAATATAAAGTTAAAATTAGACTTAGAGCAAAATAAATAAGTATTAAAATAAAGTTTTCGTTTTCTTTATTGAATGACCATTTTCATTTAATTCAAAGTTATTCACTCAAATCAAATCTGAAACAAATAAAATATAACATTAATAATTGATGTATTAGGATTCAATAAAATATTGAATAACTGCATGGTCTTTCATGCAGTTATTCAATATTTTATGGGATCAGAAATAACTTACCCTCCAAAGTAATTGTTTATCAAGTGTTGTCGCTCATCAATATTACTGTCACTAGGTTCATGTAACATCATTGGGACTGCATCATAATTAGGTATTTCTACTTCTGGCATTACATCTTCAATTCTCATCTGTCTACAAATGTTATGTAGTATAGCTGTTGCTATTATTATTGACTGTGTAGTTGATAATGATAGCCGTATTTTTAAAGATATAACTGGAAATCTCCGTTTCCATACTCCAAAACACCTACAAGAAGGGTAGATTATAGATAAGTCTAACAATGTGATGTCTCATTACAATGGAATAAAGTGACTAAAGACTGCACTACAATAATATTTTAAAAGGTACCTTTCAATAGTATTTCGTGTTCGTATATGGGCTTCATTATACATTTGCTGACTGCGTGAAGTTGGGTTTAATAAAGGAGTTAATAAATAAGGTTTGCATGGATAGGCACTATCTCCAATCAACCAGCGATTTCCATATAAACCAGTTTCACATTCCGCTGAAAAATCAATAAAAAATATATTTGTAAAAGCACTGCCAAGTATAGAGGTTTTTAAAAATTATTGTTTTTTTTGCTCAAAATAGGCAGTAGTAGTTACTTCAGCAACTAAACAATTTGTTAGGTACCTCTCAGTGTTGAATTGTTAAAGATTGTTGCATCATGAGTTGATCCAGGCCAACGGGCAACAACATTCATAAATCTTAAATGTGCATCGCACACAGCTTGCACATTCATAGAGAAATATCCTTTCCTATTTCTAAATTCTTCTCCAATATTAGAATCTATAAATTAAAACAATCACACAATGTAGAGAATGAATATTAAAAGTTAATTTTTTTTTTAAATACAATATACTTACTTGGTGATTGTATTAGAATATGTGTGCCATCAATTGCACCCAGAACTCTTGGAAATTGGCTAATATTGTAAAAATCTTCCTGGGTATTGCTATGTATATGTATATAATTTCTATATAACCTTGCTATTGCAGATGAGACATTGGATATAATACGCCCCGCTGATGATTTTGAGACTCCTACAAAGTCTGCAACAGACACTAACATTGTGCCTAATGCATAAAATCTTAGGGTTAAAAGTAACTGATGCAAAGGAGATATCCCATGATTTCTGAAAAATGAAAAAAGCTTTAACAAATGATATAGGTACATTACAATGAGTAATTAACATTACATGAATGTATATTTCTCATTCAAGTTAGTTCTTACCTTTCTGAGGTTACTTTTAACAAAGGATATATTTCTGTTTATAAATTACTAACAGCAGTTTTGTTTAAGCGAAATCTATACGTGAATTCGCTACTATTTAGTTCGTTCATATGGTTTACGCGGGTCTTGTAGTTTTTATGGGATTCATCTTCAAAATCACTGTCCCAATCAGATAATTCCATTAACATTGATAAATCACTTTCACTAGACTCAGACATTATTAAGAATGATGAAAACACTGCACTTCTACAAATTTATTTGAACAATAAACAATGCTTAACCCTGCAATTCGACGGATTGACAAATTTGGTTATCTTTAGTATTGACATCACTGACAGATAGCTGTCAAAAGGATATTGGGACGCATTAGGTTGCAATTTCATAGAAATATCTATCTGCACTATGAGATAGCCCCTCCCATCGATAGATAGCGTATGGCGGTTAGTTGTCATAACCATCAGTATTATATTGGGACATCAAAACCGATGATAGATAGAATTTTCTATCTTTAGTAGGTCAAAACTGGTGATAGATAGGTTATTGGGAACGGCCGTTAGTAGATACACATAGCAGCGGGTAATCGCTCGTCGTCGTCATGCACTGTCTGCTAGTTGCTTACCAACTCGTTCTTAGTTCCCAGCTCTATTCGCTTCTAAAATTATTATGCAGGAAGCTGCCTGCATTCCAATTTGTTTTGTCGACTGTACTTACATGACACATGCATAGTAATTAGAAGCTAGAACACACGTGGTCACAGATAACAGCTGTACTGATTGAACATTGTATTTGTTTTGTCCTAAAATACAGTGTTATTTTCCACGTTCGTCTGTTCAGTAATAAAATTATTGTCTGATATAGTGTAATAGGGTCATTATCAAAAAAAATGTACATAGCGTTTTGGAGCTGTCCCATGATTTTGCAATTTTATATTTATTTATTTTATAACGATATAACGGTAGAATTATTTTTTATAAATTCTCCTATTTATACTTGATAGATAACAATTATTGAAACTGGAATACCCCAAAAGTATTTATTATAATTGTTAAATTATGTATTAGGAAACCGTGATTTTACCATGTCCCATACCATTACTCAGATTATAATACGTCTCGTATTTTTATCTGCTTAAAGTAAATGTTATACTTTTTTATTATTCCTTGAAACCAGCAAACCTAATTTATACCAGTAACAATTTTTTTTTTTTTTAAGTAATTAGATATTTTTAAATGATTAAATAAACGTTGGGTATTAAAATAGGATTAAGTGGAAAATTCCATTCCGAGACTGTAGTTTTGAGCTTTCCGATAAATTTACCATTTCAAACAAATATTCCATTAAATAGCAACACTAAAAAGAGTCACTTGGTGGGGCGACATATGCTAGAAATCGTCCATTTTGTCGGCGTACAGTGAAATTAACGTACCGTGATTTTTGTTGTCACTTTGGGTGTTCCACCAACCGAAACCAAAAACAAGGGTAAGTTTTACAATTTAATTACGTTGAAATTGTTATTAGGAGCATAAGTTTTTTGAGAAGCTGATTTGAAACTTATATTTGCCATAGTGTTTATTTTAAAAAGACAATACATATATTACTAGTGCAAGGAATGATTCCGTTACTTCCATTCCGTGACATTCACACTGGTAACGTATAAGAAGACTGGAAAAAGTTTCGGAATGGAAGTATAAAGCGTTTTTCATATCGGAAATAATAATTTATTTTTTTATTTATTTGTGTGACTGTGGATATGTCGCAACAAGATAGATAAAGCCGTAATATAGTTATATCCCTAGAGATATAATTATATACCGTAACATAGTTATACGAAAGTGATTCTTTACTATCTCACTAGGAATATAGTTATTTAACGGTCCAAGTTTAGTGATATACTTATATTACTAGATTAAGTTCAGTGTTATAAATATATTAGGGTTTGTCTCAAAAAAGTCATACTGTATCATATTGTCATCATATTGTAGTAAATTAAAGACTATTTATTCTCAAACATTTTTTAAAAATTGAAAAAATTTCAAAAGTGGGCCACTTTTTTGAGACAGACCCATTACTTGATTAAGCTTAGTGAAATAAACATCTACCATATATCATTAAATAAAACAAAATTTTATTGGTTTTATCTTTATTAATAAATCAACTGCATGTATCCTGCAGTTAGTTACAATACTTTGTGACGTTAACACGTATTAAAGTAATTATAATTAAAACGATCATATTTTTTGGAATTTAAACATTAACAATACAATTAAAACTAATCAAACATTAAAAATCTTTTAAAGCCAAACAGTTTTGAGATATCTTTATTTCTTATCAACAAGTTGAGATCTTGGTTTCTTTAAAAGTACTTTTTAATTTTTGTTCAGACAAGAAGAGGAATCATGACATCTAGAATTACATAGTACTGAATGCTTCTTACAGGCACATCTTTTAGTAGAACACTGTATATTCGATTTTTTACAGGAACATTTTAAATAACCTTGGCCACCAAAGCGCGACAATTTTTGGCATATTTCTCTCAGTGGCAAGTTTTCATTTGGTATAGGATCATTCAAAGTAATATTTGAAAGCTGTATTGCATTTCTGGGTAACCAATCTTTCAGGATGTTCCAATTTTATGACTATCATTTCGCTTTTCTAAAATTTTTCGTAATACATTTTTTTTGATCCAATGGTCCACGATCTATCTTTGGTATCTCTATAAGAACTGAAGATCCCACGTCAATGTCAGGAAATTTCTGTGATGAGTGAGTGGGTTTTCATTATTTGTGCGGCTTTTCTTAAGTTTTCGGCAGCTTTGTCTCTTTGGTCTTGAATGTTTTTCGCTGTTGCATAAAAAACATAATAGCTGCGATCCGTAACCTTCATCACATGACGTTATTCCACAAATTACGTGAACATTTCGTGCACACGAGTAGCATGTGCTCCTGTACATTCTTTGCCGCAAACTACACATAAAAGTAAAATTAGTTCAAAGCTATTTCACTAAACTTAATCTAGTAATATAATTATATCACTAAACTTGGACCATTTTATAACTATATTCCTAGTGAGATAGTAAAGATTCGCTTTCGTATAACTATGTTACGGTATATAATTATATCCCTAGGGATATAATTATATTGCGGCCATATCTATCTTACTGCGACAGATATATTAATACAAAGGTATTTATTTGCAGGTCTTAAACAAAATGGTAGTTATTCTTGACGTTGATGATTTTTTAAGAAAAGATGATTTTCTAATAATGGTCGACGATCATGTAAAATGGCCATGGCTAGTAACTCACTTTTGTCTAGCGCAAACATGTTTTGGATGCGGTTTTTCTACTGCTTTGTACTCTACAAAACCGCAACATTTCATAATAAGTACTAATGAAAAAGTTAAAGATTTATTGAATTATGATTTCTTTTGGTGTCAATACTGTCAAGTATATGCTATATATAATCATTTTACCGAAGACGAGTGTGAATATTGTTTTTAAGGTACATTGAATGTTGATATGAGTGATAGATAAAAAAAAGGTTTCGAGCTTTACAGATTTTGTTGCGCATGAAAATTCATTTTATATTCTATTGTCAGTTCTATAATAACTACCCGAATTATTCATAAAAGTACTAGACATGTACTATTCTATCACCTAAAGCAAAAAACTTTTAATCTTCCTTTTTCTGTCAAAAAGAGTAAATATCTTGCTAGCTTGTATCATATAATTCTACGTTTTTATTTGTAGATGCCTATGACACCTGCAGAAAAAATGAAAAGGTACAGAGAAAAAATTAAAAAAGATTCCATTCGATATAAAGAATATAAAAACAAAGATTTACAGCGAATGAAAATAAAAACTAAAAAGATATCGGAAATGACTGAAATAGAAAAAGCAGAGATACGAAAAAAATGGAGAGAACAAAAAAAGAAACAAAAGCTCAAGAAAGTAAATCAGGAAAATAAAATTGTAACAGACAATGAAACAACTGCTGCTCAATCTATTTCAATAAATAATTTATGCTCAACAAAATACTGTTTAAAAATTAAAAAGCTGAAAAAAGTATGTTTGTCGCTGGCTGCTAAAAATAAGATTTTGCAAAAAAGGGTAGATACATTACGAAAGAGTATTTACCGTATGAAAAAAAGAAACTTACAGGAGAATGAAGAATGGAAAAACAAAGTAATGAATATGCAAGCTAGAGAAGAAGTCCTTGAATGTGCCATACGTAATACATACTCGAACACGAAAAATCAGAAAGAGAAACGAGTATTAAAAAGAATAATTCACACGGACGTTGTAAGGAGGACTAGGTCAAAAACTTATGTGGCGAATCTTTTTGGTTTGAAAAGTCGAATAAGAACACCATCCGATTCGAATCAACTTAATACAAGCATAAAAAAAGAAATTCAATTATTTTTTTTAAGAGATGACATCAGCCGTAGTACCAGTGGAAAAAAAGAGTGTAGGACACACAAAAAAGAGAAGCAACAAATTCGTTACCTCACAGATACACTGCAAAATTTATACAACATTTATAAGGCGGAAGGAGGGAGGTACAGTTTTATGACTTTTTACAGGTACAAACCATTTAACGTTCTATCTCCTAACGTTCAAAATCGAGATTCTTGTCAATGCATAAAACACAGTAATATGAATTTATTGTTTTCTGCTTTGGTTAAGTACAAATTGATTCCAACTACATTTAAAACTGTTACAGATGTACTATCAAAATTATCTTGTGATTTGAATGCGTTTGACTGCATGTATGGGCGTTGTGCTAATTGTAAAGACTCTAGTTTAAGTTTTGAGTTACAGGATAATTTGCTGCCACATCACGATTTCAATAGAATTGTAGTGTGGCAACAATGGGAAAGAGTAAATTTTAATTATGAAAAAATAGAAGGAGGAAAGTTAATTCTGAAAACAACCAAGAAAACAACAAAACAATTAAAACAAGGTACCATTAAAGATCTAATTAACAATTTTAAAGGCAAAATAGCTTCATTTAAAATTCACTATTTTAATTGGAAACACCAGCAATTAAAATATCGTGAAAAAATTGCGGCATTAAAATCTACCGAGGCCCTAATTTTATGTGATTTTAGTGAAAACTACGAATGCAAATTAAATGAGGAAGTGCAATCTACACATTTTGTCAAAAACCAAGTAACATTACACTGTGGTATGATTTACTGGGCAAACAAATCGCAGTCCTTTTGTACTATATCGGACAACAAATGCCACGAACCGTCAGCGATCTGGGCCCATTTGATGCCTGTTATTAATTTAGTGAAAACGTCGACTCCACAAGTGAAAACTATTCATTTTTTCTCAGATGGGCCCAGTACCCAATATAGGCAAAAAAAAAACTTTTATGCGCTAATTTTTTTTACTAAAGAGCTGGGTTTTGAATATTGCACATGGAATTTCTCAGAAAGCGGTCATGGCAAAGGTGTAGCTGATGGCATTGGTGGTGCTGTTAAAAGAAATCTAGATAAGCAAGTTGCGTATGGTCAGGATGTTACAGATGGTACAAAAACATTTCAAATATTAACATCATTAGTGAAGTCTAATATTCAATATTTTTATATTGAGAATCGGGAAATTGATCACATTGCGCATAAAATACCTAATAATTTGAAAGCCGTTGCTGGCACTTTGCTTATACATCAAGTAATATGTCACGCTCAGGCGCTATATATAAATCATAGAGTATTAAGTTGTTTTTGCTGTTTAGATACACACAAAGTGTGCGATTGCTATTTATTAAAAAAACATACATTTGTTAGAACTGAAACAAAATGTGTACCATCTGAGCCAATCTCAGCTAGCTTTTATGATAAAGACCAAAACTTGCCTTCAGCTCACTCGTTAGACTGTGCTAAGACTTCGGCTATCACTTCGGTCAATCAGGCACAGTATCCACCGGAAGTTGTTCAACTTCCGGTGGATACTGTACGTGATTGGCCAATAATATTTGTCTCTTCCGACCCGCTTTCAGACAGCGATTCTCTAATAGGTTTGCCTTCATCTGATCTGATTACTGATTGTGCCATAATTCCTACTTCTCCACACCTCACTTCTGCTAGTATTTCGATTGTTGACGTATCTTCACCCGATCTTGTAACTGATAATGTGTGTGGTTCTACCTCTGTAGATTTGACATCAGGTCAGTTTTATTCTATCACGACTGCTTCATCCAATAATAATAAAGATTGTGCCAACATTTCAAAATTTTCACAGTTAAGTCCTAGTATTATTTCGAATGTTGATATATTTTCACCCGATATTGTTATTGATAATTTGGCGCAAAATTCCTCAGCATCACTTTGCCCACCATCTTCCAAAACGATCGACATTACAAAAGATTCGGATCTCACTAGATCAAATTATAAAAGACCTAATACGTTAAAGCCACACCTGAATAAAAAAAATAATAAGGAAAACGTCTCTAGGAATGCGAACTCTTCCATAAGGACAGTGATTTCTCGTTGCATAGCATGCACTTTATGTAAACAAAAAGTTCCCTTTAATTCTAAAGATTTAATAAAGTGTATGGCATGTGAAAAGAGGTATTGTATTACCTGTACTGAGGGTGAATGTTTTTTTGATTATATTTGTAAAGAATGTTTTGGCGAGGAATCCTAAATAATGTGTATTAATTAATCGTGTGTGTTGTTTGTGTAATTTTTGGGAGCAAAAAATGGTTTGGTATTCTTCTATTTTTAGTGGAAATACTTCATATAATACATATACACGTTATTCCTTAACTCGTGTAATTCTCTTGAAGCTTCATGCAGACAGGCACGAATACCGCGCAAGACGACACTTTTCTGCGATATCCTTAGAATCGTCGTACTTGAATTGTCACTCATGAGCCTTAAACCACGCGTTCTTTTGCTGATAAAACATGCCAGGCGTGTTCTATATCAGCAGTGAACGCGCGGTTTGGTTACAGAGACACGACTTAGGGCACCACCTGTAGAGTTGGAAGCCCAATTCTCGTAATTAATATTAATGTTACTGATCATGGTATTAAGTTATAAGATGATTGTATCCTCTGTCTAGGCATTTAAAATTATATTTTGTATGTTTTTTTCACTCACAAAGTGTAAAAGTGAGTAAAATATTTATTCACTTTTACGTAACTTGTGAGTGTAGGTACCTTACATTAATAAATAGGTATCATTGATCGATAAAAAAAAATCTGTTGTAGTGATAAATTACAGAGAATAAGAATTCAATTGATTAGTTGCCCAAAGAAATTTGATCTCTTTTCTAGTCTTTTGTGAAATTAGCTTTACTATTCCATACCGATACCGGTTAGGATTTTCCGTGACTTGTCCCAAATTATTTCTAACATAAATTGTTATTTTTTTTTTAATTTAATATTACAAGATATTATTTTTCTATCGTTTTAGTTACAATAAGCTATGTTAAACATTAAAAACAGATCTCAATAGTATATAAAGAATAATTTAGATAATAAGCATATAAAGTTGTGTCTATTTTTACCAAAAGGTATCGGAATGGAGATGATTGTATTGATAAATAATTTAATATAATAGTTTTAACATACTGACTGTGCTTTATATATAGATGGTTGATTATATTCATAAATAAAACGAATTTAGAAATAACATGTTTGTTTGTTTTCTTTTCATATTCATTTATATTTAGTAACGGAATGGAACGAAAATAGAAGAATACCCATGTAAAATCTAATTTATTTATTAAAATACTGAGCAAAATGGTAATAAATTTGTGTTTTCCAAAACATCAAAGATGACCCTAGACAAAGAACTCATTGTAATGTAAAAAATACGTACTATAAAATTTAAGTCATATTTTTTTTACTAGACATGTTTTAAGATAATGACCTTAGTCTTTGTGAATTATTTTAACGTGCAGATAGCGAGCCGGGTGAGCGTTCCACATCGTAAATGCTGCGAATCACGCAAATAACTTCATTTGGCTATTCTGTTCGTGATCTAACCGCAGTTTCTAATAGATTCGTGTTAATGTTATAGAATTATGGAATTAGTTGAGTCCAGTTGCCCGTTTAAAGTGAGAATAACTGAACGAGAATTGGTTTTATGATATAACAGATAAAAATATGAAGATACACTATGTGGAATGAGGCACGTATGTAGATTAAAATAAGTGAAAATATGCCAAATTTTTACTGGTCTTAAGATCTTCTCCAAACCCTATTTAAATATTATTTGCCATCCTTTTTAATTAACGATCGTTGCCTCTACTCGATTAATACTTTGCCTTCAGAAACCACTTTTTTTTTTCTTTTTTTCTTTTGGGACATTTATATTATATTCGCAATGCTCATGGCCCAGATGACCAACGTGTATTTAGGGTATGGTGTCCGACCATACCCTAAATACACATTGGTCATCTGGGCCATGAACCTAAACAGACTCTTCACATCATCGCAGAACACCACTTTACTGGCCCAATTCAAATACAGAAACAACCTAAAACTAGTTATCAACAACGAAGTGGCACAGACATTAAAATTCTTTGCCACAGTGGGTCGAGGAGCAGGATATTTGTGTACACACATACATACATACAACTCGATGTAAACAAGGCAATTAGCAAGCTGAACGACAGTTCAAATTATACCCGTATGCTTCGGAGTTATTTAACCCGCTATTTACTGCAATGCACCGAAAATGAGGCTGAAAATAGAAGTGGAAATCATCGAAATGAAGAAGGAAACCGGGAACAAATGGATGGTTCGTGTGATTTGGAGGAAACGAGTGAATAACGTGAAGGCTGACGGGAGAAAATGATAAATTATTTCATTTCTGTAAGAAGGTTTATACAAACACTAGCTTTTGCCCGTGTGGATGTCGGAAATTTTGTTGCCATAGTTTCCAACCAACCATATGCCGTATAACTTTTGAAAATGAAGGTATTCCATTTAACACACCACTGCACTAAATTCCACAAAATGTCCCGCTAGTTAATTACTTTGCAAATCAAAACGATCTCCATATTTAAATTGAGTTCTAGTAGCACAGTAGCATAGTCGTGTGGCCACAATACAAAATAAAGGGGGGATAGAAGTTTCATTCTGTGATATATCCTTACTCAGTCAACTAGATCGGTTTGGTAGAACTAGAAGGGGTTGCAAAGCCTTGGATAGATACTTATAAAATGCTTTATTTTACGTCAAACCAAAGACTTCTGCTACGGCTGCTCATCATCATAGCCTCAAGCTAGCTTTAATCTTATTCTGAGATACAACTCTAGTGTCTAAGAATAAGTTGGGCCGTATTACAATAGAAGGGTCAAAGTCACCCTAAGGGCGATGGAGAGAGCTATGCTTAGTTTCCCTACGCGATCGAATCAGAAATGAAGAGATCCGTAGGAAAACCAAGGTAATCGACATAGCGCGAAGAATTGCTAAACTGAAGTGGCACTGGACAGGGCACAGTGCTCGCAGAACAGGTGGCCGATAGGGCTGAAAGGTTCTGGAATGGCGACCGCGTACCGGAAGACGTAGAGTTGGCAGGATTTCCACAAGGTGGACCGATGACCTTGTGAAGACCGCAGGAATCCACTAGGTGCGGGAAGCACAAAACCGGTCGAAGTGACGGAGGTTTTTATTATTATTTATAATACAGGTTCATTTCAGTTTGTATCTGCAGGGTAATATTGGCTAAGCTCTGTCCACACGCTTTGCATGGAGTCCGTGCTCAAACAGTCCTTCTGTGTCAAACTATTTAGTGCCGCTCCATCGCGGTCACGTTGCTAGTCGATCGGTTTTCGTAACAACTAATTAGGTCCGAACCCGCCCGTTACGCATGCATATTTACTTGACCGAGATTGTGAAATTATGATTTGGGCTAAATGTCGTTGTGTTTATATTACAATAATAATTAAAATATGTATTTATTTCTTTAAACTTTTAAAAAAGCTATAAAATATATCACAAAAATAGAATACTTAACAATGCACACATATTTACAAATCTAAATAACAAACATACAAGTTCAAGGGAGATAGGTGTTGAGATCACTCTACGCTTTTTATTACGAAATTAACTATGCAATTTTTGCTTAAATGCATACCGAATGATTGAAAATATTGGTTTTTGTAATCACTTCCTGTTATCATATTATCATTAGCATACACGTGTAGGCACAAGCTCCGAAATTAGCAACTATTAATCATAGAACTATTGTCAAAATTATCAACACCAAATCTAATAACCTAAACAATAGACATACAAATAGATACACCTTTCAAGTGCTTTATCATTAACCTATCTTTAAAAAATAGTGTGTTTATTCAAGGTTCTTAAACGTGTCAGTACCGTGTCAAAACTGACAAGTCAAATGAAGTGTATACTAAACAGTATACTTTACGCAAACTATTTATGTTTTCTAACACGTTTCACAATATTAGGAGGAAGAGTGGCAAATAAATTATGAGAGGAAATCAGTTAAGGTCGAGTTGCTCGTCTTGGCCTTAATTAGGTAAATAACTAAGTTGTACGTCCTTACTTTGGTAAGATTTTGCCCTAGAAACTGTTAGAGCACGCGCAGACAGGCGCTACACGACGGTGCGTCGCGATTCTGGTAGGACAAATTCCACGAAGTTTTCATAGAAATTATTCTACCACTGACGTGTCCCGCCTATTTGCGGGGTCCTTTAAGTTACCTTAAACATAAGGCCAAAATGGACACTGCATTAAACCACCGCAGAGTTGAATGAAATTATCATCATAATTATGATGGCAAGAGGCTCGCCCCTATTTACATGAGACTTAAGGCTTATTCAGACCGGCGCGACGCGACAGCGCGACGCGATTCTTGTAGAACAATTTCCATGAAGTTCACATAAAAAATGTTCTACGAGTGACGCGTCGCGTTGCCGCGTCGCGCCGGTTTGTAGGAGGCTTTAAACACAACTGGCGAAATGTGGGCGTACTATAGGTACTCGTACATATCTGCTTAGTCCTTCGGATATTACTGGCCTGATGTTATGTTACGTTTGGTTATAATAATCTAACGCTGAGCAGGACAAAAATGATAATAGTTGACAAATTGCCTTCAAATATTGACATGCTAGCCAAAATGCCAATGTTTGCAACAACAACCTGACGATTTGCATAAAGAAGTTTAATACCTTTAGTCAAAGTTATTAGAAAGGGCATGACGAGAATGAAATAATGAACTTTCTACACAAGGAAGGCTAGAAGGTAGGTACTCTAACTCGTGGCGACTTAAAAGAAAGACCAGAAGTACTGCTCCACGCAAACTCATAAAAAAATGCTTTTTCTGCCACTATCATCAATCACTGAACATGAGCACCAATCGTTAATAATACAGGGTAGTAGCGACATCAACGCGAACCATGGATTCAGCACATAAGAACAACGTAGCCCGAAGAATTGCCAAACTAAAGTGGCAGTCGGCAAGGTACACCGCTCGCACAGAGGATAGCCGAGGGGCTGAAAGGTTCCGGGGTGGCGACCGGGCGCAGCTTAGGGGAGGCCTGTCACCAGTGAAAATCCAGTACACGAATTAATTCCGCCACGATTTTATTACGGCCATGTGTACGTCGACGAACAATATTTGGATTTAATCAAGGCGTATGCTTCACTTTCGTTACCTCAAAATTTGGGGTAAGTAATAGATGATATAACAACAAAATCTCTAATATTAACAATATATAACAACGGAACCTATAATTTTATTTAATATAGCGATTAGTTAATTTATTGAACGATTGATAAAATTTTAAAATAACAAATTTTTATAAGCATAACATACATTAAATATAACATCGTTTGACATACCACTCAAAACATAAAACTTATTTGGTCTAATATGAATAGTAACCTAAGTAGATACTAAACATAACTAGTAACTGATTACCACCTGCGCTAAGATAGGTCGACGGAGCCGGCTCCTATTACTGGGTGGTTTAAAAAAAAATAACCACGAAGGCTAAGGCGGGAGCTCCGCTCCGCTTAGCTCCCGCCTTAGCCTTCTAACCTAACCTATCCGAGTCGGGGTGTTAACCATAATGACGTTTTTTATATATGTTAAACGTTAGACCTAATGATTTTCGATTAAATAAACAATATACGTATTAAACGTTAGACCAAATGATTTTCGATTACATAAACGTTATATCAAACAACGTTATAATAATTAAGTTTTAGAATAAATAAATGTTATATGGAAAGAAATTATATCAACAGTTGGTATATCTCACGTTGATTATATCTTATGAACGATAATAAAATGAAATTAGACCAAATGAGTTTATACGTTATGAGACGCACCCCAAAATTTGAATATAATATGGCCTTGCTTGCCTTCTGTCTCTTCTCTGTGGTCGTTGCCGACCAGAAAGCTGATACACAAGAGGCAGTGGTCTATTTGTCGCCGTCGAAAGTGGCGCAACAAGACAAGTCTATATATCGTAAATTGTAGTTTAGTTCACTCCTACAATTATTGCTTTACCTGGAATTAGACCAATTTTCTGCACTATGAATACTTTAGCAATAATACTAATTGAATTCAAGTACAAATATGGCATAGCTGGTGATTGAGATTATATCCATCGTTTTGAATGATACCGTTCGTTTCATGTATCTATAGTATGATAACAGCGCTTTTGTGCTGAATATTGTAGATGAAGGTTAGGTGTCTTTTTCCGAACCACGTTTGCACAAAAAGTTGGTGTCTATTGAATCTTACCTATTGGCTATTCAAAGGTGATACTATTTTTTTATTAAGTCATGTTTATCAAACCTCGTTTCCTTGTTGGTCTAGTGTTCGCAAGTGGTATGATGATGATTTACGTACATGTGCTGTTACACATCATGTACATCAATTCACATCCTTTTTCCTTACCTTTAGATCAACGGGAAAGTAAATTAAGAACTGTAAACATGGTAAAATCGTTTATAAGAATTGTTTCGAATTTCCCTATGTATTGCATCTTTTTCGTCTATAATCCGATAATGCAATCTAGATGTCCCAGTGACTAAACTATACAGTCCACTACATGAATGGCTCGAAGAACTAACCTTTCCTGTAAGGAGGTTTATACCTCCTAGGATTATAGTCCTTATGGACTATAATCCTTTAATGTTGCATACTTGTAATGTAGGTAAATCTACGTATTTTTCTGATAAATATTGAAAGGATCATAAATCATATAATGAAGACACAGACCGTGCATCTGTCTTCGTTGAACTTAAAGGTACCTAAGTTTACAAGAATTTTGAAGACTTATTTACGAATATTAATCAATCAATCAATCAACTCAGCCTATCGCAGTCCACTGCTGGACATAGGCCTCTCCCATGTTGCGCCACAACACCCTGTCCTCCGCCTTCCGCATCCAGTCTACCCCAGCCACTTTCCTAAGGTCGTCGGTCCATCTAGCTGGGGGGCGTCCTACACTACGCTTGCCGATACGCGGTCTCCACTCCAGGACTCGTCTGGTCCACCGGCCATCGGTCCTTCGACAGATATGGCCAGCCCACTGCCACTTCAGCTTGCTTACTCTGCGAGCTATGTCGGTAACTCCAGTTCTTTTCCGGATAACTTCGTTTCTGATTTTATCCTTCAAAGAGACTCCGAGCATAGCCCGCTCCATAGCGCGCTGAGCGACCTTGAATTTGTGGACCAGCCCAACTGTCAGTGTCCACGTTTCGGCACCGTATGTCATTACGGGCAGGACGCACTGGTTGAAGACCTCTTCAGACATTGCGGGATAGGTGACGAGAAGACTTGACGAAGCTTTCCAAATGCTGCCCAACCTAGCTGAATCCTCCTGTCGGCTTCCTTCTCGAAGTTGTGTCTACCAACCTGGATGACTTGGCCTAGGTAGACATACTCCTTCACAACTTCGAGAAGCGAACCCTCGATGCGGATTGGATTCGGCAAGACATGCGAGTTGAACATGACTTTCGTCTTATCCAAATTCATGCCGAGGCCAACCCGCCGGGAGGCTCCATTCAGGCTGTGCAGCATCTGGTCCAACTGTTCCAGCGTCTCTGCCATTATGACGATGTCATCGGCAAAGCGAAGGTGTGAGATGTACTCGCCGTTCACGTTGATACCCTGTCCAGTCCAGTCCAGCGTCTTGAAAACATCCTCCAATGCGTTGGTAAACAGTTTCGGGGATATAACATCCCCCTGTCTCACCCCTCTCAGCAGTTGGATGGGCTTGGTTTTTTGGTCCTGGATCTGGACAGTCATCGTGGCAGCGTCATACAAGCATCTCAACACTTCGATGTAGCGCCAGTCAATACGACATCGTTGCAGAGAGGCCAGAACTGCCCATATTTCGATGGAGTCGAAGGCTTTCTCGTAGTCCACAAATGCCATACACAGCGGCTGGTTGTACTCCTCGGTCTTCTGTACAATTTGCCGAACAGTATGGATGTGGTCTACGGTACTAAAGCCTTTTCGAAAACCGGCTTGTTCTGGCGGCTGGAACTCGTCAAGTCTCCTGGCGAGACGGTTCGTGACGACTCTCGAGAACAGCTTGTACACGTGGCTCAGAAGTGAGATGGGTCTGTAGTTCTTCAGCAAGGTTTTGTCACCTTTTTTGAAGAACAGAACCACCGCACCTCTGCTCCACGCTTCGGGCGTTGTACCCTCTTGGATGACGGAGTTAAAGAGACTCGCGAGCTCTGTCAAGACTGGAGCCCCGCCCGCTTTAAGGAGCTCTGTCGTTATTCCGTCATCGCCAGGTGCCTTGTTGTTCTTTAGCTGCTCGAGAGCCGCCCTAATCTCGCACTGGTCGACATCTGGGATGTCCTCCGTGTAGTGGCGCGTTAGTTCGGCTCGATGGTCATCCGCACTATGTTCCGCTTGTTTTGCCGTCCGCGTTGAGTATAGGTGCCCGTAAAAATCCTCGACTTCCTCGAGTATCTCGGACTTCGAAGTCACGATTCTGCCATCCCCAGTTCTAAGTTTCGTCAGATGGGACCTTCCTATTTGCTGAGCGAACACTTTCGACCCTCGGTTCTGCTCAATCGCGACCTCAATGTCGCGGGTGTTGGAGCACCGAAGGTCGCGTCGCGTCAGCTTTCTGATCTTTAAGTTTAAGCCCTCTTATCTGACGAAGACTGCTGCGTGGATGGCAACTCTCGTCTTTCCCTCATAAGTCCGAGAGTCTCTGAGGAAAGTTAATAGGTAGAAGAATATTAATAGGTACTTGCAAATTATTTTGCACTTAGATAGGTACCAATTCCGATTGTTCCGAATGCAACAGGTTTCCGTAGCTTGTAATCAAGCAATTAAAATGTTCGTAATCGATATATGGCATTATCCCAAGTAACATACAATACTTACCTATATTACAGAGCAATGTAAATAATACCTATGAAACCTGGCTACATCTCTTTTATTTAATAAATTTAATAATGGTATAAAAAACTACTAAAACAACCGTGTCACAGAAAACCCAACTAAAAATTGGACCGATTTGAGCAAAAATGTTCCAATCTTATGAGTCTTTGACATGTTAAAATAGACCTTATTTGGAGTACATAGGCCACAAAAGTCGAAATTGTCGAGGTTTGTGGGTTGGAACATTTTTGCTTAAATCGGTCCAATTTATAGTACACTCGTTTAGATTAGGTTAAAACTAGGGATGTTATGGATATGAAATTTCGGATACGGATTGGTTACGGATATAGGAATGATTATTATACCGGATACGGATACGGATACGGATATGACATTATTTCGGATTATCCGTTAGTTTCGGATAATTTCGATTACGGATATTAAATTTTTAAGGAATTTCAAAGTTAAATACAAATAGCTAATAAAATGGTTTTATTTATATGTCACCATTTGGTAGGAATTACAATCAGTCTGTGAGTAATTATTGCAGCTATTTAAAATAAAAATGATTATAAATATATATTGAGTGTTATCTAATCTACCTAAAATAAAAATGTAATAACAAATCCGATATTATCCGAAACTTTTATTTCGGATTCGGTTACGGTTACGGATAAATTTTTATATCGGATATCCGATAGTTTCGGTTACGGTTACGGAGCTCCCTAACATCCCTGGTTAAAACTGTGACCTCCTACGCACGAGCCGAGCGAGCGAAGCGAGCAGTGCCGCGGCATCGGCCGGCGCGGCGAGTAGATTCAGTGTCGCACAAGCGTGCCTTCGAACTAGGAATGTTGCGGATGCTGTTTTTTCACATCCGCGGATGCGGATGCGGATATTTGAAGGCTCACATCCGCGGATGCGGATCTTAAGATTTATTATAAGAAACAATGTGACTGGAGAAATAAAATAATAAGAGAGTAATTATTCATATTTTAATAAAATATTTAGTAAGTAATTAAAGTTGAAAATTAGAGCATTATCCACACTGATATTATAAATGCAAAAGTAACTCTGTCTGTCTGTCTGTCTGTCTGTCTCGCTTTCCTGCTAAAACTACTGAACCGATTTAAATAAAATTTGGTACACAGATAGTTTAGAGCCTGGGAAAGGACATAGGCTACTTTTTATCCCGGTAGTATGTTCCCGCGGGATAATTTCCGACCTCCACGCGGGCGAAGCCGCTGGCAAAAGCTAGTATTTAATAAATAGTAAAATTGCCGCCTTTTTGGGGTCTAGTCTGTTACGCAGAGGTTCATAAATTAAACCTGCACTACTAAAGAATTGTTTTTGCTAGGAACACTGGCTGGTGGTGTCGATAAAAATCTACATGCTATTGGTGATAATAGTTTAAATTCTTCTCGATTACGCTCCACCATTTAAGAGCACAATGCTGTGTATATTCACAATTTTACAATACACTCGAAAACTTAAATGTTCATACGATAAGCGCAACTAAACAACACCATACGACGGATTTACTAACCAAAAACAAATGATACACCATGATAACAAACGCGTCGGATCTTGTCACCGAGCGACATCTTCGCTCCTATTGGCCAATGATCACATGCCTACGGCACGCGCCAGTCCGGCTACGTCTATTTTCTTTCTTGTCGCGACCTGTGCAACATCTGCATCCGCATGAACATCCGCAATGATTATTACGGATGCGGATGCGGATGCAGATGTCCAAATCAATGCGGATGCTCCGCATTTGCGGGTGCGGATGCGGATATTCGCAACATCCCTGCTTCGAACTATGGGAGTCGCAGTACAGTTTTGTCGCACAAGAGTTATTCGCATATCTATTTATCGAGCTCACGTAGCTACAAACAGATTGTTTTATATTTTTATATTTATAGACCATGATAGAGTTTATAAAGTACCGAAATAATTTTTCGGCCAGTACCTACGTCAACATTCCTTTTAAGGTGTAAGTAAAATGGAAGCTACATCGGACTCTCACAGAAGAGTTATTTGGGTCAGCAGACATTCATCATAATTGACTTGTTTGTTGTCCTTGGATGAATCATACTTGCATCGAGACCGGTGAGAGATGAACTGAACAAAAATAATTGAATTTCAAATGAGTCACTTGACTATTGTTAGCTCAAAAGAATAATTTAAGTACCTACTTACTTGGTTTTAACTAAAATGTAAAATTATTTATAGGATGCAGACATAAACATGCAGATAGAATTCATCATCAACATCATTTCAGCCGTAAGACGGAACCTGGTGGACACAGGCCTCCACTAATTTGGGGGGCTTTGTCATAATCGCTACGCTTGGCAGGCGGGTTGGCGATCGCAGTATGGTGGTAAAACGCATAGAGAACGCCGCTGCCCATTCTCTAGAAAGTCCCTTAGTCGCCTTCTACGACACTCACGGGAAGAACTGGGAAGATGCTATTCTTTACGTCCGGCACCAGATGGATATCCGAACGATAGAATTATGTAATAATAACAAAACCTATTATTTCATCACTACTTCAGTACGTCCAATCCAAGAAAAGTATTGTGAAAGAGGAAAATTTAATAGATAAAACCTTGGAAAACCAGGTAAAGTTCGTTCAGCAGCAAATTTAAATGAACAATGAAGTAATACCGCTCTAATGTTCAAAACAAGTACCTACTACTAGTTCAAGGCTACAAAAACCTGAATTCAATTGAGCATTCGCTCATTAAAATTCACCCAAACAATGAAACAAAACAATGAAATAAGTACACTTTTATCAAATTCCGGTAACAACCGACACACTCACAGCCAATATAACTAATACGTGAGTTGATAATAAAGCACCGAAGTGCTCTCATTTCAATACCATAATTACCCTATATCGTTGCCATCTCATCCTACTGCTGGATCACAGCAAGCGGGATGGTGACACTGTCAATGCGTGGGACTCTGGCATCCTCTCTGACACAGAGAGTGGACCGTTCACCACGCGGGCCCAGGGCAGTTGGCAGATGTCTTGTCTATAAATGTTTGGTTCTAGAACATGCCGGTTTCCTCAAGATGTTTTCCTTTATTGTTTTGAGAGCGGAATGATGTAATTAATTACAAGTGAAATGCTTGCATTTTTTGGGTGGGAAATCATCAAATGACATCTTCCGCTCTGGGTGGAGCGGGAGGGCGTGTCAGACTTTTACTGACTAAAACCCACCCGTGTTCCTTCAGTTGCCTGTGCCAGGGCCACGGTAACTCTTTCGAACAAATCCGCGACACTGGCAAGCATCCGGCCCTAGCAGACCCCTTTAATTCGTGCTGACATCTCTATTCGAGCTGACATCTCATCAGGTAAGTCGAGGTCGTCAGCTCTCATTTTCTTTACAGACACGAGATTCCCGATAAAAACATCGACATTCGAAAATATTTGGAACGGCCCAGCTGGTGTAAAATGATATTTGCCAAACTTTTCCAGTTGGCTTTTCCCCCGAAAGCTTTGCCAGATGTTGGGTATTTACTTTTGTACGATGTTAGATTATTGAATATCTGGGCCATTTCTAGAACAATAAACAAAAGGATTTCCCTGAATTCTGACATAATGGGAAAAAATGTTGAATATTTTAACATGATTGTTTTAATTAAGTACTTATCTGAACTGGTCTGTACTAGTGCGGAAAAAAATTACCAACATTTAAAACTATACTTATTGCAGCAATATCGTTGTATCCTCATGGCAATACAACAGTGACGCTATAATAGGCCTGCATGCACAGTGTGCGCGTGAGTCATATGATTCATGCGCACAACAAAAACTACGCAAAGCCCCACACGGAACGTTCAAGGTACAAACGAGATGCGTAACTGCGTATCACACCGTAGCTTAATTATAAGTCGACATACCTACACTTGGACACTAATATTGCGTCGGGAGATTTAGTGTGCTGGGTCTTCATCGCACTGCGTAACGTGGAGAGTCGAAAATCGATGGCCTTTTTTTTTGTGGGTGGGAAATCGTCAAATTACGTCTCCCGCTCTTGGGTGGAGCGGAAGGGCGTGTCCTACTTTTACTGACTGAAACCCACCCGTGTTCCTTCAGTTGTCCATGTGCCAGGGTCACGGTATCTCTTTCGAACAAATCTCGCGACCCTGGCAGAAATCGATGAGCTGTTGGTTCAACATCAAGAGTTGAAAATCCAGTGTGCTACTAAATCCAGCCGCCATTTTGTACAGACGCCAGCACATCAAGCTACCCGAAACTGTCAAATTTTTCCAATCAATCTTGAACCTAATTCATTAGCGTTAAAGTTTAAAATCTATTAAAGTTTGACAGATTTTAGTAGCTTTAAGTGCTGGCGTCTGTAAGTCCGTGTTACGTTGACTAATAATTGTAACAATTTATGGTAATTGACTTAGGCACGAAGTAGTCTGCATATTGGTTTTACGACTTGAAAATGATTAGTTTATTACAAATCATTAACAGGAAATAATTATTTGCGCGTCGGGACTGTAATTACTAATTACTGCATATTCATTCTGATATTAATATGAAATGAAATTAATAACTGTAAAATGCATCAATTTGAAGAGAAATGTAATGGTAAAAGCCAATAAGACAATAATAATGGGAAATGAATGAGTTATTTGATACTGTACTTTTTGAGATACGTTTTTGCAGTTACTTGCAATAGGTATTATACCATGTTTCTTGTCAATATAGCCGGTCTAATCTGTAAAACTCTGACCGTGAAAACTTTCCTAAATTTAGCTTAAAGTGAACTGTCATTCCACCTTATTATGCTAGGGCATTGACTAGAGGGTTGACTTGACACTATTGACAGCTCAGTTCACCTAAATTTCACGGTCAGATTTTTACAGTACTAATGGGATTATTGAAAAGAGAGATTGTTTCGTTTATTATTATGACATAATGAATAAAAAAGTAAATGATAAATAATTTATTTCTGTAAGTAGTTATGTACAAACACTTGTACACGTTAATTATGTTATGAAAACTAGATGTGATCAGCGTTTCTATATCTGACGACTCCGAGAAGAAAGGACAAAATGAACTCAGAGGTCAGTCTCTTTTAAAATCCAGACATAATCCTGGCTAAGAAAATAGAAATATTCCTGGGTATTTAACCCCATTAGGAGATTAATTTTCAAAACTACTTTCTTAGTGCACTCTTTCTTTGGAAAAGAAAATCTTGCGTGAAATGTAATGCTTCTAGGCCCAGCGGTTAAACCTGTGCATTGCCTGTCAATGAATTTGAGATTTAAATTTATATGGGAAATCAATGGTCTGAAAAACGTAGGTACTTCAATCTAATAATAAACTTGTAATTTTATTTTCCTTGACGGAAATATTCATGCCTATATCCCTATTAAATAATGAGTTTAACTATTTAAATAAATTACGTGACTAACGTGATCGATCGATCCTAAAAATAAATAAGTCGACATACGCGCTGACGTCATAAAATCGCGGCAGTTTTTTTGCCAGAGCGCGCAATAAAATATTTTTCAGCTTTCGGTGTTAAACCGAGCATTGAGAATTCAAAAACAAAGTGCATCTCAGACCGTCGAAAATCAAACTGTGTTTTACTGTTCGAATTTCAAGTACCGGCGGCGTTAAGCAGTGCGTTGAGATCCCGACTCGTCAACTAAAGCTGAAGAGTTTGTTTGTT
Source organism: Aporophyla lueneburgensis (assembly GCA_932294355.1). Lineage (NCBI taxonomy): Eukaryota > Metazoa > Arthropoda > Insecta > Lepidoptera > Noctuidae > Aporophyla > Aporophyla lueneburgensis. Next base: position 12,529,747 of record OW028757.1, on the reverse strand, counting down.
TGAACACTGTAAACTCGGGAACAGTGATTCAGATTTAAAAAAGTTTGTTTTGCATTTATAGCCAAATTGTTGACGAAGAGGCTATACATTATAATTATTGAACATCATGCAAGCAAGGACCCTTAGGAGCCGAGTAAAACGAAAAAAATATATCAGAAAAACATTATTAAGAGCGCCAACAGGCGATGCAATGAGACGAGTTGGGTCAAGGAACAAGAAATTTCACGCAGACGAAGTTGCGGTCAGAAAGCTAGCGTATTTATTAAATAAGCAAGTAGATGCCTACTCAAGTCACACTCTTTAGGGTAATTTATTCATATAAAATTATAAGCAATTATTTATTAAAAGGAAGACCATGACATTAATAATTTGTCCTTAAATTTCATTAATATTATAAACGCACATAAGCAAACATTTAAGTACTTAAAGCACAAAAACATTTATTTAATTCAATAAAATACCACTCAAACGAGTTACGAAAATATAATTTATTACTTCCCACCATTTCATTTTCTGGGTTAACGATTATTTCTTATTATAATAATTGTGTATTACTATTACGTCACGGCACAATGCTTACTTTAATAACGCTCGATTATGGACATTTTTACGTCACACTTGTTATGAAAACCACTACCCACTACCGTGTGGGTAAGTCGATAGATAAATAGATAACAATTCAATGCATACTTCAGTTTGCTAGGTTGCTTAGTACTTTAACAGTAACCGTGTAAAAAACATATTTACAGAATTTTATCATCACTTTACTGATTAAACTTCTGTAAATACATTTTGTTTACAGAATGTTAATCATTTCATTTACCTCTTAGTATAACTCTTAAAATTAATTTAATCCCATTTACTGACTACACAATTCAGTAACGCCATTTTTGTTACGGTCACGAATGATATTTTAATCAACATACAACCTGACACTGCCCTGCAAACTGTAAAGACATATGAACACCCTGTCAGGGTCGCGGATTTGTACAAAAGAGTTGACCGTGGTCCTGGCACAGGCAACTGAAGGAACACGTGTGGGTTTTAGTCAGTAAAAGTTTAACACGCTCTCCTGCTCCGCCCAGAGCGGGAGAAGTAATTTGATGATTTCCAACCCAGAAAAAAAGGGTCATATGAACACTCACTATCACATCAAAAAAATCAGCCATATATTCTGTAAATTCTGTAAAACCTCACCGTGAAAACTTAAGTGAAGTGAATTTCAAGTGAGCTGCCCATAGTGGTAATCCCTAGCAAGACCTCATGCTGAATGTCAGCTTACAAAAAAAAAATCTGCTGTTAAACGATGAATATCGGTATTAAATATGAACATCCCAAATTCAAAGGCTTTGTCCACACAGGCGAATGAATTTCCACGCGCGTTTTAAAAACACGCCTGCAATGTGACACAATATTTTCAATATCTCAATAATTATTTTTAGCTATTTGCTCCTACGATATCTAGCAAGTTAATTACTAACGTTGGTTACGTCGAGTTCACGAACATAATTACTACCCGTTTTATGTTATTAGCTTTTATCTATTACTCCTCCCACTTACTGGCGAACGATCTAAGGAAAGACTAAGCCTGTGGCGACATGGCACATCCCTACCAAACCCATTCGTTCCACCTGCTAAAAATTTCGCACCTGGACAGGAAATTGCCTTGGCTTTCCTGGAAGTCTTTAAATAGACTCCGGACTCAGGTAGGTCTAAGTAATAAACCTGCACAGATGGAGATTCACAGATGACTCCGCCCTGGTGGTCGCGCCTGGAGTGTAAACGTGGTTCTATCCCACAAACAGGCGCGGTCCGAGAGGGGGGGTCCTAGGGGTCATGACCCCCCCCTCAAAGTCAGCCTTGCTGTCCAGACCCTGAACGATTTGCCTGAAAAACCCAATAATACTCCCGACCTGAGAATCGAACCCGGGACCCCATGCTCATCAGTAGCGCTTTCGACTACTAGACCAACGAGGAGATGTACCTACCTTCCTAAAAATATTCATCAGTACTCATGGTGACCCCCCCCCCCCCCCCCAAAATCATAGGCTGCGACCGCGCCTGCCCACAAACAATGCGGCACTTGATATTTTGTCCAGCGTCTCTGGTTATTTGCACGCTACTGAAACTGCTAAGGTCGTAGCCAAATTATGGGCTAATTCTATATTTAGATTGCTATCGATACGCTAAGAAGAAGAACGTCTATTACGAATCACATGTAACACGGCATAGACTCTCACGTTTACATTAAAAAATAGGTAGAAACGAGCTCAAATTCAAACAGACATAAAGTATATATCTTACATAACATATGATAAACTCATTAACAATGTTGATTTTAAACTCAGTAGGAAGAAGTGAACCCATTCAAGATAATAAATTAATCAAATAAAGTGATCATATCAGTACCTAATAATGACTTGAACTTCATATCAGTTTTACCGAAATTGTAGCAAATAGGTATACAGTTTAATATTATGACATACCTACGCGAAAACGCGAAATTATCCAAGGTCAATTTTGTTTTGGATAACATAAGTAATGTATGGAACCCCGCAGTGATGTTGGATAGTAGGGATGTTATGGATATGAAATTTCGGATACGGATTGGATACGGATGTAGGAATGATTATTATACCGGATATGGATACGGATACGGATATGAAATTATTTCGGACTATCCGTTAGTTTCGGATAATTTCGGTTACGGATATTAAACTTTTAAGGAATTTCAAAAGTAAAATACAAATTGCTAATAAAATGGTTTTATTTATATGTCACCATTTGGTAGGAATTACAATCAGTCTGTGAGTAATTATTACAGCTATTTAAAATAAAAATGATTATAAATATATATTGAGTGTTATCTAATCTACCTAAAATAAAAATGTACTAACAAATCCGATATTATCCGAAACTTTTATTTCGGATTCGGTTACGGTTACGGATAAATTTTTATATCGGATATCCGGTAGTTTCGGTTACGGTTACGGAGCTCCCTAACATCCCTGTTGGATAGTCAGCATAGTTGTAGGAGCGCCATTGGATCGATAAATACGTTCCATATTATTTTTAATGTAAATTGTATTATTGTTTGTAGTGTTGGAATATAAGAAGAACAAATTGATTCTATATCAACATCGTCAGTTTTTCACATTCTAAGAACTTAACTACCTGATTGACATCCTTAGTTGCATAGTGACTGCATTCTTTAAGCCTTGCGTGTGGTCACATGTCTATCCAAATATCACAAACCACATAAGGCTCCCCGGCATACCTGTACAGGCGCGAAGTGAGTCTTGTAAAATAATTTCCATGAAGTTTTCATACAAATTGTTCTACTAGAGTCGCGTCACGCCTGTTTGCGGGAGCCCTAAACGAATAAACAATGTTTCGACTGGGTGTAGGTACTATGGAACTGATAATGCACCTATCAAATCGCTATTGTTCCTCGTGACAGTGGGAACTTCTTGTAGAAAATAATATCAAATCGCAATGACATAGGTATGATTACAACTTGTAATCTAAAATCTGTAAGGATTACTGACCTGGTGGTCTGTTAAATCCTCTTCAAGCTATTCAGCTTTATGCTCATGCAGTTACGAGTAAATTTGCAGTGCATAACTGTGGGCTGTTAACAGTTCGATACAACTAATTTATGCACTGATATGGTCTAATTGCTTTCACCGGGCACCTGTTGATCTAATTCGTATTCTAACGTGCAACAATTAAAACCTTGTCTTTTCCTACTCCTCCACAGTTCTTTTCCGACTTATTTCTTGGCGGGTTCCAAAACAGTTGATTATTACTTACTTCTAAACTCTGACGAGTTTAGAAGTAAGTAATAATCAACAAGGGTTACATGGCTAGGGCTTTTTCCTAAGTCAAACCACGAGTCTTTAAGGAGGAATTTTTGGAGGGTTTCAGGTTTCGTTGCTTTTGGTAAGAGTGGGTATTAAATATTTACACAAATAAAAAACAGTTCTTAAAATACTACAGTAGTAAACCAACCTGTGCATGTCTAAGCTGGTTGACGAGTGTGGAACACCGCTCCGGGTCTTTCCGGCCGTCAAACGAGTCTAATTCAGCCGCGACCATGTTTAGTGCGTCGTCGGCGAAGAAGAACTGCGCTAGAAGCGACCGGTCGTCCCTCTGAAACAAAAGAAAACAGGTTTATTAGGATTTTTCTAACACAATCATTGAGGAGCTTGAGCGAAAAGAATTGGATATTTCTAACTAGTTGTCAGCAAAATGCGCGTTAATCGCACACATCTGAACGCAACCTTAGCATGTGTATGGCATAGTTAAAGGTACTTTCCCAATTTATGGGGCAACCGATACAACAAGGTAGTTTATTTATCACCTATCTATTACCAAGGGATTACCAACACGTTTTCAATGACTTTATCACGAGAACGAATGTCTAAAAACTATTACTAAATTTGTTTTAAAATTTTGAAATGAATTGCACCGCTCCCAGCGTGGTTTGACCAGACTCGAATAATCGAATGAACCCCAAGATTTGCACTAGCCTTTGAAGCCTCATATTTCATGGTGCTACATGGGCCATTGCATATCAAGAAGTAGACCGGGAGGCGCTGTATTGGTAGGGAAGACGTGCCCATAGGATAGGAAAGGATTACGAGCCTACCGACTATGCAGCCTTAAGTAAGCATTGGACTAGTGGAGAGAAGGGTGATATTTGTCTATAGGAGGGCATCTTTTCGCGTCGTCGCCGGCATGTTGATCCAGGTCGAGCTTCACCGATGCATCTTTTGGTGGGGTTAACCGTTTGCTTGGCTCTTTTCTATGTCAAGGCTTCGCTATGTTCCGTGTTGTTGTTTTCTTGGTCGTCTTCCGAGTTCTCGCTGCTATCAGTTTCTGGTTTTTTGTAGATATCACTAGCCGCTTTTTTTATCTTATTTCTGTCTCCAGCCGTGTCCCTCCAAAACTGGATTTCCTTGTCGAAGTATTTCATGTACTGTTTTAGGTTGTCATTCCATGTGTAAATAGGTCGTCCGACCTTTTTACATTTGGCCTTGTACTGCATTGCTGCATGTAACAGGTGTGGTTCAGAGCGTCTGAAAATGTGTGCTAGGTAGCATATCCTGTGGTTCTTGATGCGTTTTGTTATAGTTTTACCGTTTAAGATTTGATGCATTTTCTTAAGTCTCGGTTTGTTCCTAGCATGGTTGATTAAGTCTCTCATGATAACTCTTTCATATCTTCTCAGTCTTGAACGGTTCGCCTTTGTGAGTGCTGATACTTTTAAGCCATATATCATACAAGGTACGATAATCATTCGATACATAAGTGTAGCTAGTTTCCAATCCATTTTTGAGTTCAATATGAATGGTAGTAAAGATTTAGCGTTTCTCGTGGCCTGTTGGCATCGTTTTCTAATTGAGTTTTTTCTGCTTAACGCGGACGTTATGTAAGTGCCTAGGTATTTGATTTCATCTGCTGTTGGTATATTTATTCCGTTGAGAGTCACGTGGGTCGTTTTCTGTATTTTTATGGGGTCCCTAATTATAATTTTTGTTTTTGTTTCGTTTATTTGAAGGACTACACTATTAAGTAAGGGTTTTATGTGGTATAAGATGCGTTCTAGTCCTTCTAGCTCATCTGTAATGAGAATAAGGTCATCCGCAAATGATAAGACTAGAGGGAGGGAGATTTCGCGGTCCTGATCTAGTTTGATTAACTGAGTTTCCTCTTCGAGGGTTCTTAGAACTTCATCGATGACCAATGTAAAAAGGCGGGGGGACAGGGGGCAACCTTGTTTAACTCCCTTTCCTTTGATAATCCAGCTGCTTTGCTGGCCGCACCAATTGATGCATGTTCTTTCATTCAAGCATGCCGTGATTATCCTGTTGGTCATCGATTTGTTGGTTCGTTGTAATAATATGTCTCTTAATGCCTTCAGGTCAATGTTGTCAAATGCTTTTTCTATGTCGAGGGCGAGAACGTACGTTCGTTTACCTGCACGCCATTCCTCGTCTAGAACCCTTTTGAGCGTAAAAATGTGGTCATCTGTTGATCTATTGTTTAAGAAAGCCGCTTGGTAACTGCCTAGTTCCGTTATTATGTCGTCAAGTTTTTTAAGTAAGTATGTAGCGTAAATTCTATAGCCCGTGTTGCAAATCGTTATGCGCCGATACTCGTTCACATCTTTAGGATTGTTTTTTTTTGGAATTGGTACCTGTACGGTCTCGAGCCACGTGTCCGGTACTGTGTTCTCTGACCAGGCTTTAATTATGTGTTTGGTTACGGCTTCCTGTAATGTTTGGGGCATCGCTTTGTAAAGCTCGATTACAACTTGATCCGTTCCGGGGGCCGTTCCGTTTCGCATTTTGTTGATGATTCCTATTATTTCGGCCACCGTCGGTTCTTCGCCTTCTGCTTCTGTTATCCGTTTTGTTATGTTTACCGTTGGTATGTGAAGGCCCTTGGAGTTTTTTAGTATGTTCTCCCATTTGGACATCGGTATGAACGCGGTCCTTTTTCGGCGTTTCGTTTGCTGTTTGTTTTTCCTATAAAATGAATAGAGCATTTGCATGCGTTTTGCGGGGTGCGTTTTACCCATTCCGGAGAAGCAGGCTCTGCATGTTTTTTGTTCCTCCAGATATGTAACCCTTTGAAGTATTGTCTGACATTCTTTAACGCGATTATGCCTATTGGGGTTATCCGGTTGCCTGTTTTGTAGGAATTTGGCCTTTTGTACGTTAGCGAGGGCTATTCGATGGTCCCTTGAGTAAATTGGCTGAAGCCTCAAAGTTTCCTGAGCAGCAGCTTTTAGTACATCCGTTATGGTATTCCAGGGTATTTCGGTGTTTTCATTTGTTGGGATTCCCATATTCGCTAGTTTTTTTGTGATGCAATCTTGATATTTTGTTTTAATGGCTGCTCTGTTGAGAGCGGCATAGTTGCATTGTTTGTAGTTGAAGTAATTGGGCTCCTTTGTTGTTTCCTTGGTGCCTTTGTCTTGCTTTAGTGTTTTATTTTTGTTTTTATTTACAATTAAGTTTGATTTTAGTAGTCCCCAGATTATTTTATGGTCGGAGATGTGACCGGTGACCCATTCACCTTTAATAAAGTGAAAAAGTTTTCCTGCTGCCTGTGGCGTGATGATGTGATCCAATTGCGATTTTTGAGTACCCTTCGACCATGTTATTCTACATGATGTTCTAGCTTTTGTTGTTTCTATTTGAAATTTTTCCCTGTTGGCTATATCCATTAATAGTTCGCCGTTGTAGTTGGAAAATTCATGGTGAAGGTTTTGTTGTATCAACCCTTTGCGATGGAAGGTTAATGTGTCTTTTCGACCTATATGGGCGTTGAAGTCGCCGAGTATTATGAGAGTACATTTCCTTGGTTTTTGTCTAATCAAGTTTAATAAGCCTGTGAATGATCTGGTTGCTTTCGCGGAACAGCTGTTGATGTGTGAGTTGATTATGTACAGAGGAGTTGGTTTGTCATATCCCATGCCAACCTCAAGAGTAGCTGACATCACGTCGGTGTCCTTTTTACTGTTGACTAATTCTATTTGGGCATTTTTTCTTAATAAAATTGCAAGACCCCGGTGTGCGTTACCCGCAGTTCCTGAGAGGTACCAGTCGTAGTGTGCGGAGCTAAATGTTCCTGCGTTCATCCCTGTTTCCTGTAGGTTAGCTATGTGAATGCCCCTGCGTGACAGTTCGGCGTCAATTTGATTTCTTTTTCCTGGTTTCGAGGCGCCGCGAACGTTCCAAGTTGCTATGCGCAGGTCTGTGCAAGTATACTTAATTGTGGTAGAGGTGGGGTTTCTCAGTATTCTGTATCCCGTGTCGTCCGCGATTACATCTGATAGCGGTGTAAGTGGTGTTGATTCTTGTTGTTCGCATGGTGTTAATGAGTTACCTACTTGGCTTTTTACGAGCAGCCTTGTTTGTAGCTGGGGTTTCGTGGGTTTTTCTTGCTCTTCTCGTGTGTTGTACCTGTTACTAAACGGGTTGGTATGTTGTTGTGCTTTGGCGCTGGTTAGACCTTGCGTTAGGATTATCCGGTTGTTATTGCATTGTTTGTCGTTTGTCAGGACCCAGCTATCATAGTGCCGGTTCATGAAGAGGATGTGTATGTTAGCGGGAGCAGGTTCGCCGGTCGGTGAATATACCTGTGTGTTTCTATTGTTTATGTGCACATGCACGTTCACGAGGTAGAATTCGGACGCGGCGATAATTATATCTTCGCCACCCCAGAATGTTTCGTTAAATTGCGCAGTTATGTATTTTGTAATCCTTTGTTCCTGGGAAAGAATGCTGTTGGGGAGAAATTCCTGTATGTTATTTAGAAGTGCTAGGTGAATTCTATCATCATGGCGATGTTCCAAGACATATGCGGCGAGGTCTTGACGAACATTCCTATGATCAAATGTTAGGCCCATTAGGTCATTAATTTGGTGAGCAATCGCTCCAAACAGACAATTCCCATCTTTTGAAATGGGTACGATTGTGGCCATTGTAAATGCTTTTGTTTGTGAGGCAAGTTAAAGACACGTGCAAGTCGGACGCTCAAGCTGGCTACACTTGTAGTGAGTCGATTTATGGGTTTGACCTTTTTTTTATTTCTTTTGTTTATCTGAGTAACAAGATGTGCATTCAACTTAAAACTTGAAGGTCTGGCTCGGGTACCCTTTTTTTTATTATTTTTTTAACTTTTCGCCTCACGTGTAACCGATTCAAATCGGAGTCGTAGGCCACATAGCAAGCTTTTAGCAAATTAAAAATTCGTTACTTTGTTATAATAATGGCATCTTTAGTTGTGGCGTCTTAGAAGGTACCTACCGTATTTTGTTCTAGAATGATAGCAAGAAAAGGGCTGTTACTTAGTTATTGTGGACGCAAACCTTCACACAACGCTTGCTCGTGTGATGACGATTTTGGGTTCCCGCGCGCGGCTAAACCAAGCCGGTCTTACGCTGTTTATTAAACAAAATTCCCTGAAATATTAGGAACGGGCTCACCGGGTTCATCAGGGGTCAGTCTTCTTCTGGCAGGCAGATTCTCATGCAGTCAGGAGCGCACAGTGACACTTTTGCTTGTTTGTTTTATACAAGGTGTAACGTAACTGAATGGACGCAAGTCTGCCGATTGAGCCAGAGAGAATTCAATCCTATCTCAAGGCAGTAGGGCTCAAATTCAAATGCATAAAGCAATGCTAATTTACGCACACGATTTTTTTTTTCCTCAATACTCTAATTCACTCAAAGCTCTAATTGGGGTGTATGAGGCCCTTGCGTTAATTATGTTACACGTTGTATAGGCACCCGATTACAAATAACTACACAGAAGCAGACACACAATAACTCGGTTCGATTTCGAAGTCAGGCGGGTAAAATACCACATCTGTTGCACGCGCGCAAACACGTCCGGCTGTGTCGAAGACTCAGCTTGAACTCTCTACTAAATTTGTTTTAAAATTTTGATGATTAAAAAAAGCACAAATCGTGGCGCAACATGACGTATAGTCAAAACATTACAAATAAATGGTACTATATCTGAGAGTAAGGATACAATGGCGAACCTTATGATTCCAAGATAGGCAGGCGCTCAACAAATTTATCTTAAAAATAAATTGTAACTCCTTCATTTGCACTCGCAATTGCCCCATACAAAATTTTATACAATAGTAATGATCAGCAGAATCCGTTTCTAGCCAAAAATGGACCCTTCAAAATTCAAGTCTCTATGTCTATGAAAGGCGATTTGCAGCCTAGCGTGCGACGCGACTTTTGTAAAAGAATTTTCATAGACATTTTTTCTACGAGATTCGCGTCGCCCTCTCTTGTCGAGCCTGTTTGCTGAAGCCTTTACTGTGCGTCAGGTCTAAAGATATTTGTTAACAATGGACACAACCCATGGTTCGCATCAAGTCATTAAAACACTATTCATGTAAATAAGCATTATAACTAACTTCAGTGTAGTGACAACAATGTACAGTAATAAATGAATGAGTTGACAGCTAAATTACGGTCTTAGGAGCCAGGTGTTTACGTTGGCCAGTCATTGTGTTAAACTTACTAGTCATGGTACGTTTATAGCTTCAATCAAAGTGTACATAAAACGTAGGGAGTCAGACATTTACGACCGCAACGGTCTTATTACAAAACGAAGCTTTTTCTTTAGGTAAGTATGGTTTAAAACATCAAGTCTATTCTTGAAATAAGAACCTAACAGTAATTGAAATACAGTTATTTTTACAAAACTGATAGACAACATAGTCCGGTGCTATGTTGTAATTTTTGTGCTTACCCAAATCAAAGTTGGAAATACAAAACTGGCTCAGAGCTTTAGAACTAAAGTTACATCGCGTTTTAAAGACCGCTGAAATTTATAAGTTCTAGTTTTTGCCAGCGGCTTCGCCCGCGTGGAGGTCGGAAATTATCCCGCAGGAACATACTACCGGGATAAAAAGTAGCCTATGTCCGTCAGGCTCTAAACTATCTGTGTACCACATTTTATTCAAATCGGTTCAGTAGTTTTAGCAGGAAAGTGAGACAGACAGAGTTACTTTTGCATTTATAATATTAAATAAGTGTGGATAATCGACCTCGTAGTTGCAACTTTATTAAGGTTGAAAATACCTAACTGAAACATTGGTCTTAAAGTTAAATAAAATAGACTTTGACGTTTTATAGCTCCAGGGTAGCCCGTGAAATTCAAATTTCATAAGTTTATTGTAATTTGCAGGTCAGTGTTAAGCTGTATGTGGAACAAAATATGATCCACGAGTATAATAAATATGGCTTTACATTATTATCTATATATTAATACGTGAAGCGAAAACTTTGGATCCCTTTTTACGAAAATTGGGCGGACGGACGAGTATGAAATATCGCACACTTATAGTTTATACACAGAAGAAGTGACGAATACTGATGGGCAATTTCAAAAAATCTTGCACCCCCATATTTTGCCTTGTCCCTCAACTTTGTTAATTTTTTTTTTTTTTGTGATGAATGACTTCTAGGAGAATATTTTAATTGAAGTGAAAAGAACATATTTTAAAATATATACATATATAATTTTTCGTTTAGTTGTTACTTTACTAAATATAAAACTTACGAAGATTTTAAAATATTGAACACCATCGAATTTAGCTGTCCCCTTCCCAGCAGGCCTCAGAAAATCTTTAGATTTCTAAAAAAATTCGTATGTGCGAGTGGTTTAGTCAATATAATTTGAATTCTTAAAAGTTCAATTAATCAGTTAAAAGAATCAATTTTATTTATTTTTTTCATATTTTGTATTAAAAATATATTACAATCGCAAATTTAAGCTAACCGGAACATTCCGTTTTGTGACCGGTCTTTTTTGCAAATATTCTTCCAATTGTTGAATAATTCGGCACGAAATGGCAAAATAATATGTCGTTCTTCATCGGAGACACCATTTTGCTTTCATTGTCTAACTAATTAGTAGCCAGCACTGACGCATACTGTTGAAGTGTTCTGTGTTTCAATTTTTTTTGCTCAGATTTGTGACCAAGTTTTACCATTATAAATCACTTTTTTTTAATTATTGTTATTTTTTAAACTTTGCAAAATTGGTATAGTATTTGAAACTACAAAGTGAATAGTGCTAAGTAAGATGGGTAATTTTAAAACAATTTAAAACTACAATAAGGTGCCATTATGTGACTTCCGTTTTGTGACTTATTCTACGGTCACATATAGCGGAACGGCAAGTCACAACAGATCGGAATGCATAAAACTTAGTTCACATTGCAAAGCCTTACTGACCAAAAATATGAATACAGTTACAAATAATCTATCTTTTTAAATTTTTTCATTCAAATTTACAAATTGAACTTTACTGACAAAACTTGAACATAGCACTTTTACATGTCAATGTTTTTTTTTTTAATATTAATGACATGTAAAAGTGTTTGAACAAACCTACTTACAGAAATAAAATCATTTATTACTAGCTTCTGCCCGCGACTTCTTCCGCGTTAAATTTCGTGTTCACCCGACCCTACCCGTCGCGTCGAATCGCCTACCCGTGCGATTTTCCCCGTTTTTGCAACATTTTTCATTACTGCTCCGCTCCTCTTGGTTGTAGCGTGACGTTAAATAGCCTTCCTCGATAAATAGGCTACCCAACACATTTTTTTTTTCAATTCGGACCAGTAGTTCCTGTGATTAGCGCGTTCAATCAAACAAACTAACTCTTCAGCTTTATATCGTAATATTAGTATAGATTAGGTGATTAGAAACTACGGAGTTCCTATTACCCTGCAAAGTTTTAATAAGCCTTATGTCAATCAGTGCAATTTATAACGATAATTATAGTAATATAAGAATAGTTATGATTATTGTTTTATTTCTTACCTACTAATAATGGTATTTATGCAATTTTTAAGTTGTGTGCACACAGCCTCATGATTTTAAGACTTCCATTTTGTCACTGTTCCTTCAAATGGGTGGAATGAAATCTATGAAATTAGATAGAGGTTTTACTTTTTAAACCTGTGTGGCCACAAAAACGTTTACAGTAAACGTATTATATTCAAAAAATATACAAATATTACTTAATATTTGTATATTTTTCGATTTAATACGTTTATATGTACTTACATTATTATGATTTTAGAGTAAAATTTAAAAATAACCCATTGAAATTCGACAGAGTCACAAAACCGAATAAAAAAACAATTATTTTGAGTTAATCCTTTAAAATAAGGCAATTTTTTTACATTTATCTATTAATTACATGTATTATTTAGTTTATATAAATTTGAAAATCGCTTATTAATTTCATACTTTCCTTAAATTTCGCTTTTAAATCTAGTCACATAACGGAATCAGTTTCGCTACAAAGTCCGTTTTGTTTCGATATTATGGAAAAACTGCCTCTAATTCCGCGTTCCTTTTTATTTGCCTCTATAATAAACTGTATTTCCTATTATATTTTAACAAAATTTGGAAAAAATAAAAAAAATATAATCGAATTTTACAGAATCTCTTTTTTGAAAATGCCCTAATATTTTTTTAAATTATGCGTAAAAATACATGATTTTCAATAAATAACACGTTACACACACTACTATTCATTACCGTGTATTTAATACACATGCAGAATATCTCTGTCTTTAATATTTTGTCTATAGTCTTACTGAATGTCAAGTATAACCACAGGTAATAAATTAATTTTATAGATATATAACCTATTTCATTTTTAAAATCAATGATCATATCGAGAATATTTGTCTTTAATATTATTTGTATTAGCGATGATAGGAATTTAGTTTAGCTAAAAAAGAATTATTTTTTGTGGTTTTATGGGGAGTGTCAAGTATGGCATTAGTAAGTTTCCCATACAAAACTTAGTGTCGTGTGCAAACTGTAGAGGTTGCATGCCTCATGATTGTACAGGCTGGTTATAATTATGACATTTCGAACTGTCATAATTAATTATAAATAATAGGGAAAATTCTATAAAAACAGAGCGAATTTCTGTGTTAATTCATTCCATATTGTTCCATATCCAGCAGTTAAGAAGTATTAAGAAAATAAAGAAGAGAGTCCTGAAGAAGTATTCTTTACTCATTACACCTACGTTCTGGTCCTGGCCATCACCATCCCGCCAGCGAACCCTCTCCACAGTAGTACAGTGTCAACAATTTGTCTATAGTGTTACTGAATGTCAAATATAACCATATTATTTTTTTATATTGTATATACATATTTTTCTTTTAATAATATATTTCTATTCAAATGAAGTACGGTCGAATTTCGACCAATGGGCGATCACTAGTTATCATTAAAATCATCAATAAAACCCCCTAGGTTCATTAAATTCCATTGAATGACTTTTTCATGAAATAGTCCATAATTCCATATACCACCTGGCAATGACCTGTTGTTTGAAATAAACTTAAGAAATTTTGAATTTCAAGGTCTATCCTGGAGTTTATTAAAGCAATCAAAAGATCAACTACAATGTTGAGCAAGCTGCGCCACAATGTCGCGTCGCGCCTGTACGTTTTAGCCTTAGAGAAGAAGAATTGTGAAAAAGCTACTACAATCCAGCTTTCTTTAATAGATTTTCAACTTTATCAGTACAGTATTAGGCTGGGGCTACATTAGACCGCGACGCGACCTTGAGACACATGAGCGATTAAAACAAATAAATGAATGCTTACGTATATGGCTACACACTACATCAAATATTACTAGCGATCTTTGATTTCTTAAAGCGATTGGAACAACATTACTGTAATCACGGCATCGGCTACATCAACATATCAGCGAAATTGAAGCGAATTGATTGGGAAATTTCTCACTTGCACGTCTGGTTCAATAGTGCTACTAAATATGCGTGTGGCTACATTATGCGTATAGTAAACCGCGATGAATGATTGCTAATTCGCTGTGTTGCATGTATACTGTAGCCACGTCATCGCCAAATATACGCCGGATTGTCGCTTATAATGTAGCCATACCATGTTTATCTCGTTTCGCTCTTCCAGTCGCATCGCAAATCGCAACCAACTGTAGCCTCAGCCTGAGGTTCAAGTTGATTGCGAACATTTGACAGTTTCGGGTTGTTTGATGTGCCTGTAGTGTACCAAGCAATAGCTGGTGGGCAATTCTACCATCTTTAGCCATAGAGGATCGCACAAGAGTTGTTAGTGCTATTTGGCCAGAATATTACAATTTTAGTGGCCACAATATTATGGCCGCATAATAAAAAGGTAAAACCACCATGGCGTTATACTTAGTATTCATTAGTATTTGACCCCATACTTAATGGGCGCAAAGACCTTTTTATCAGGTTGCCGTAAAACTTACACAAATAAAATAAATGCCACACGATTTTGGGTTCGTTTATACGTTCCAAGTTTAGATGGAAATACATAATAATAAAACAACATTATACCAGTTGGTTTTATAAAAAACTTGGCCTTCGGCAGGACATTTTTTTTTTTTTTTTTTTTTTAATTATTTATTTACCATTACAAATAAAAGTTTTTTTTTCTACATATTTCCCTCGCCAAACTTTACAGTTTGATGGCGAGAAGCGCTCGTTTTTTACACATAACTTAAAATCATAAACAACATAAAATAATAAACAACTTATAAACTCAACTCAAAATAACGCACTTTGTTCGCTGTATCTATGAATTGTTAAAGTCCAAACCAAAGAATCCATCTCCCGACAACGGCAGAACGACACTAATATACAACAGACAATGAATTCCACACCAGAGTGACCAGCTGGCCACTCTGGTCTAGACCTCACCGCCTATCACAGCTCGACGACGACGTGTCTGCGCCCTCCAGAAAATGATTCCTTAATTTGGACTTCAACACACATTTGCTTATATTGCTGTTATTCCTTAAAAAATCTATTTTATTAAACACTTTTGGCACTAAATATTTAGACGTTCTTTTCCCGTAATAGTTTGTCATTTTTGGTTGTACTAGTTTTCTCTCTTTCACACTCCTTGTGTTATACATATTTTTAGCAGGCACCTTGAACTTATCAGTATAATAGTGTTCTAACCCTATCAAATATTCAATTTTTATATCTACTGGCAAGATTTTACAAATGGAGAATAGTTTTTCGTACTCTTTGTTACACTTTTTCTTAACCTGTTTGCTAACTAGGAACTTGATCAGTCTTATCTGTATATTCTTAATTTCTAGTAAATATGTTTTAAAAGTACGTCCATACACAATAAGTCCATAGCTCATTAGTGAGTCAGCGAGCGCGTAATAGACAGTCAATAATGTGTGTTTATTAACTACACTTTTCAGTTGATAGAACTTCCCTAGTACAGATCTCAGTCTATTACAGATATCAGTTACATGCGTTTTCCAATTAAAATTCCTATCTATACTAAGACCTAGGTATTTAAATGAGGTAACATATTCCAGCTTTACGCACATGCAATTAATCTTTTTATCATGCAAGCATTCGTATGAATGTCCTATTACATCGAGATTCTCTCTGAGTACAGCTTTAGCTCGCAAATTGTATGGCGAGTGTAAATGCATACATTTTGTTTTTAACAAATTTAATATTATTCCATTGTCATGGGCCCACTTGGTAATGCTTTCGAAGTCTTCCTGTATGTACTGTTGTACCTCCAGTATATCCTTCGAAGCAAAAACTACACACATGTCATCTGCATACATGAACACTCGACATTTGTTTACAACATTCGACACACTGTTCACGTGCATTATATAGCCTACTGGTCCAAATACTGATCCGGTCGGCACTCCGAGATCTACGTCTGCCTCTTCCCCAGTCACTCCAGCTATGAACGTGCGTATTCGCCTGTTAGACAGATAGCATTTAAACCATTTACTCGTAGGACCGCGTATTCCACATTCATCCATCGCCTGCAGTAATATGTCGTGATCCAGTGTGTCGAATGCTTTTTTGTAGTCAATGAAGAGTGCTATCAGCTGTTTTCCTGAGTCTAGACTCTCATTAACATAGTCAGCAAACGCCGTTAGAGCAGAGACAGTACTACGCCCTTTCCGGAAGCCGTACTGTGTGTCTGACAATATATTGTGACGTTCTAAAAACTTACTGATTTGACCGACAATATTTTTTTCAATTATTTTATCAAAGACAGACAATATGGCTATCGGCCTATAATTTACATATTCAAGGTGGCTTCCAGACTTATAAATAGGGCGAATAATAGCATTTTTCAACTGATCAGGATATACACCCTTAGTCAAACACATGTTCATTAACTTAGATAAGATAGGACTTATTTGTTTTCGTACATATTTAATGTCCTTTGCCCTTACTCCGTCTAAACCTGGTGCTTTTTCACACGACAACTTATTTATAACTTTATCTATATCTAACGGGTTAACAGTAATATACCTAAAACTAACCTCACTTGGCTTTACATAGTTCTTTCGGTCCAAAAATTTCGTGTCACAGTCATGTTTAATACATTGAATTTCCTCAGTAAAAGTTTTGGCAAAAGTTGTACAAATTTGGGTGACGCTTTGTGTTTTACCTAAATGTCTTAATATCACATCGTCTAGACTAGCTTTATTCCGACCCAACCATAAGTTAATATTTGCCCATATTTTTCTAAAATCCCCGTTACATTTTTTTATTTCATCTTGTTTGTATCTATTTCGCGCCTCGTTTACAAGTTTATTTACCTTATTTCTAAATTTCGTGTATTCTAATCGTTTAGTCACACTTTTTGGCGATGCCTTCCATACTCTAAATAAATAGTCCCTACGACACAACATTGTATATAAGTATTTATCTATCCATGGTTGTGTTATTCTTTTATTAGAAATTGTGACTGTTATCATACTTTCCTTATAAATTTGGTCAAACACCGTGCATATTTCCTTAAACAATAATAACGGGCACGATATTTCAAGTAATTGCATCCAGTCATATGCATCTAGCTTCAGTTTTACAATCTTATCACTAATTACATCTCGCGTTTTTTTCCCACTACCCACTTGTAAACGTAAACTTTCGTTGAAACTCGCATTTGTAGCCAATGCTAATCCGACGGCATGATGATCGGAGATGTGCGTCTCGAGCACATACGACGACGAACCGCACTCACTGCGTCCCGCTCGCACCCATACATGATCCAAACATGACGTCTGAAGTTGTCCATCCACGATCGCCTCGCGTGTTATCTCTGTGCACGGTATTACGCACTGTAGGCCGCATTCACACAGGGCGTTTTTGTATTTTGTAGTAATTGGATTCATTACATCATTTAAAATGTCTATGTTTGTGTCACCAACTACAATAATGCTTTCGAGTGCTGGAATTGACCTGACGACAGTCTCCAACTGTTCTATGAACCGTATCTTATTTTTACTAGGTGGTCTGTATACAGCAATTATATGCGTTATCTCATTTTCTGATCTAAGCTGGCCGTGCAGCATTTCAAAGGCTTCGGTCTTCACTTTTTGAGCGTCAAAGCTAAGTCTTTCCTTTGTGTAAATCAATATTCCTCCTCCTTTTGTAGTTTCCCTTGAGTGTATGTATGTATTATATCCAGTTATTTGATAGAATGACAGTTCTTCCTTCTTGATATTTATCTCACTTAATATTATAATATCTATTTTATAATTGTTTTGTTCCAACAAAACTAGTAACTCATTGAAGTGTTTCCGAATTGACCTTATGTTCAAGTGAAAAATATGATGAGATGTTTTATTTAGAGCCATATAGTTACTTAATGATGGCATGTCGTAATATCTTTTAAATAAAATATCAGTAGAGAAATCAGCTGTGCGGTCGAATGATAATGTTGACAAAAAATCACCTAGTGTGTACTCGCTGCGTTGATCGCATGTATTTATTTACATTCCTCGATCTTTTTCAAATCCGCTTCCGATCTTATGTTGTAAATCTTTTTTTCCTCACTATTTCTTTTGACAAGAATACTTCCATCTTGAACCCAAATGTACTGAAAACCTTTTGGTTTCAGCTCGTTTCTTACGATCCATAGAAGTTGACGCTTATACTTAGGTAAATCTTCATTTATGAATATTCTCGAGTCGCTGCCATTTGCATAAATTTTGTTGTTGGTAATCTTGTTTTCCTTTTTCGCTAATATCCAGGTGTTGCGAGCACTTTTAGAGCGAAGCTTAACCAGTACGATTTTGGGTCTTGTATCGCCCGGTTTTTCTCGCCCTACCCTCTGTGCGTCTTCGATATCATTTGGGTTCAGGTTTAGCTTTATAGCTAATTCACCTACCACCGATTTTATATTTTCTTGATTTTCCATCTCTAATCCATGTATTTCTATATTTTTTTCAACTTCTCTTATCTCTAACTCCTGTACTCGTTCTTCGAGGGCTTTATTGTATTTCTCCAGATACCCATTTTTTTGCTCCAATGACTTAATTTTTTTTTGAGATTCTTCTTTAAATTCCATCAAAGATTGGTACATTTCGGAATAAAATTCGACATTGGCAGTAAGGTCGACAATTTTTTTTTCAACACTGTAAAGTACCTCCAGTTTTTTATTTATTTCAACCAGCACGTTCTCGCCTGATGCTTCTCCTGGATTTATTGCCAGTTTCGGGACTTGTGCTGGCTTCGGTTGTACGGGACTGCTTTTTGCTGACCGGCAGTCATCGCAGATTGCCGTCAGCAGGAACTGCTTGTTGCTTTGCACACACTTTTTGTGATACACCGTTTCACATGCACCTTTGCACTTTACTAAGTCATCTTTGGTCAAAGACACAAAGAGTTTGCACTTTTTGCACTGTACCATATTTACTTTGGAATAACTAATATTAATAGTAAGCTGATAATAGTATTTATAATAAGAAAATGATTGATTAACACACGACCGTACGACAAGCGCGTGCATAGCTAGGACATTCGCGCCGCAGTCCGAATCCGAACCCAAGTTCAAATTGGTTTGGACGCCCCAGTGGACTTGCTACAATACTGGCAAGGAATTAAAACATTAAATTATTTGTACGCACGGCGACAAATCAACGGTGATCAATCAATCAATTATACATATCCAGTATAAGCTGACTTCTCATTGTACGGAAACCCTAACCAAGCAAGGTTTGTTAAAACTGGAAATTTATAGAGATATGTAGCCCGTGTGTACCATGCTCTGGCGCGCGGCGATAATGGGAACTAATGCCCCCATCGTGCTTTGTCACTACACAATACAACAACTTTGACAATTCCACATTTACCAATAAACCCCCTTGTTTATGACATTCAGGCGCCAAAGGTCCTTGTTGCACTCTACCTTTTTCGAATGCATTAATGATGACTTAAAAAATAATTAAATACCTACGTAGATAATTTTTTATTGATTATTTCAAACATCAACTAAGTAAAGATTATTCATCATCTATGTATAAGTATTAAGTATAAGCTGGCATATTGCGGATTTTTCCTTGACAACATTACGAAATAAAATAATATGACGTTATGTTCTACGTATTTTTAACGACTACCGGATCATTAAAGTGATATAATATAAACAATTTAAAAACCACTTAGAAAAATCATATAATAGAAACTATATTTACCTCAATGACGACTATACAAGATGAATCATTTACAAGTATGGAAGCTTTTAGAGAATTAAATCGTTCCAGTTACTTGCCAACTGTCTGATGTAAACAAGCCTTCGGACCTTAGTCGAACGACCTCCAATGTGACATCTACGAAAATTATGGTGAAGCAGACTTTGCAAACGAAATGATTAAATAAATCATGGTGACGTTTAGTAATTTTTTTTATTAAAGAAAATAAATGGCATATTATTATGTTTTGGAGACATTTTATAATGTTTATACACGCTCACCTACGTTAGGTCACCTGTGAACGAAGCAAAGGAGAGTAAAATTTTTCATGTATCTAGGCTAGGCAGGCACTAAAAATCGACACAGTATCTAGGTTATGGATGAATTGTAGCTTCCACAGGTAATTGTGAGCCAACTCTTATAATCACATTAACGTTTTTGTTACCTAGCGTGAGTCTCTTACGTAAACAAAAGATAACAAGTTATCTAACCATATTACCTATCTCAATTAATTAACTGTCTGGTCTCTTTTAAGTGAAAATATTTCTGTATTTATAAACCAAAGCCTAGGATTAAGTGAATGGCATGCGACCAAGGTGACAGACGTCACACCAAGCTGGGTTGTCGCCTCCTTCACTTTCATCAAACCGATTTATGTAACCGAAATTTATACCAATGTCAACTTTACCACCGTGGAATAGAGTCCTAAAACAAACAAATGTTTTGATGTTTAGAAAATGCAAATTTACTTCGATAAACAAAAAACTGTGCAAATAAACAAACTCGTTTCATTTTAATAGTCTCTCTGACGCAAGCTTTGTATTTTATTGAGATAAAATTTAAAACCAATAATAGTCGTCAACGTATCTGATTAGATTCGTATATCTGAAACTGTCGATAACGAAACTGTGATAACATCACATCAGCATCACCATTGTGATATAAACATGACAATCATAGTGGAAATTCCTGTCACGTTTTTATCATCGTATTTTATTACCGTTTTGAAAACGTAGGTAATAACTTAATAAGTATGACAAAACAATGCAGAACAGAATAAAAAAAAAACCGGCCAAGTGCGAGTCGTACTCGCGCACCGAGGGTTCCGTACAAACCTGTAGGTATCCTCGGTTTACGCATAAGGTTTATGTTTATGACATTAAATGTTTTTTTTTTTTTTCATTTTTATATTTGAGTTGACTGAATTAAAGGTAAATTGCGGTTTACGATTTACGACGTATTAAAAAAAAACTACTTACTGGATCTCGTTCAAACCAATTTTCGGTGGAAGTTTATATGGTTATGTACATCATATATTTTTTTTAGTTTTATCATTCTCTTATTTTAGAAGTTACGGGGGGACACACACACATTTTACCACTTTGGAGGTGTCTCTCGCGCAAAATATTCAGTTTAGAAAAAAATGGTATTAGAAACCTCAATACCATTTTTAAAGACCTATTCATAGATACCCCACACGTATGGGTTTGATGAAAAAATTTTTTTTGAGTTTCAGTTCTAAGTATGGGGAACCCCAAAATTTATTGTTATTTTTCTATTTTAGTGTGAAAATCTTAATGCGGTTCACAGAATACATCTACGTACCAAGTTTCAACAACATAGCTCTTATAGTTTCGGAGAAAAGTGGCTGTGACATACACGGACAGACAGACAGACAGACATGACGAATCTATAAGGGTTCCGTTTTTTGCCATTTGGCAACGGAACCCTAAAAACACAATGGAGACATAATGCGCACCATATTATTAAGTATGACACGGTTATATCCAAAGAAACGGGAAAATAAATACTTTGCTATG
The DNA here is from genome assembly GCA_932294355.1 of Aporophyla lueneburgensis. Lineage (NCBI taxonomy): Eukaryota > Metazoa > Arthropoda > Insecta > Lepidoptera > Noctuidae > Aporophyla > Aporophyla lueneburgensis. The sequence continues at coordinate 12,507,868 of OW028757.1, read as the reverse complement.
TCATCATGATCTGCTTAACCGTTTCCAAACCGTGTTAGGATCAGATTCCAATCGAACCGGATGCAGCTGACTACCATGAAGCGACTGGCTATCTGAACTCCACAACCCAGTTACTTGGTACTACGATACCCTTTGGTGACACTGGTTCTCAGACTTTCGGGCTTCTGACGATGCGTAACAACTGCCGGGACTAACGGCTAACGTGCTTTCCGAGACACGGAGAGGTTTTGAAAAGTAAAGATCGATCACCCATCCATGGACCAACACAGCTCAACACTTGTAGCTTAAACGAAAAGATCTACTATGTGTAAATATACCAAGTACTTCAGCGCGAATGCAGTTGTCAAACTCCAATATATCTAATGTTACATTTGGAGATCGAAACTTTAGTAGATTATGAATCTGAAACTGTATTATCAGCTATCGAGCATCATTCGAGAAGGGTTCCGTACTAGGTCAAGTCGATTGGACCGCAGCCAAGCAAGCCAGCATCGGAAAATTGAAAAAATCGAATATATGCCCAAAATGCACCACACAAATATTTCTGATGAAATTGACCGCGAAACTGATTTAATTAGAGTCAATTATATATGAATTAGAGCAAATCATCGTCATCAGTATCTATGGCGATTCAATGCAATGACTCATTTCAGTTGTAAACACACAGACCACGGTGTCGAAACACACAGACCGAGCCAGCTCGTTGAAACTGACATCTGCCAGCAGACGGGTTTTTGTTGTGTGAAATCTTGCAAATATGGCAACTTGTCCATAATTGAGTTTGGCATTGAGAAGATCGGTTAACACATTAGTCGAAGAATTTTTACAAGCTGGAATAGCCAATAGGAGTGACAGAAACATTCGAGTGCTTATAATCATGCGCAGGCACAAGTATTTGACGGCTTGCTCAACTACTGAAAATAGGTCATGGTTTTGTTGCGTGCTGTAAACAATCGGATTTTACTGTAACTGGCTTCACTTTACTGTAAATTGTAACCGTTAACCGTGTCACTGAATTTCATTTCGGCTCTTATAAGAGTAAACTTAATTCTGTAGTAGACAAAGTAAATATTTACCTACCACAGAACTTCTGCCCAAAAATCTGACAACCAGTCCAAGGGGCTTCATGTTATCCAGTAACTGGATTGCGGAGGTTAGATAGGCAGTCACGAATGTAAAATACTGATATTTAGCTGCATCTGCTTAGACCGGAAGCCGGACCCAACTCGGTTGGACAGAATATGATGATGCTGAACTTGAATGTTAGGCACTAAGGCAACTCTTGAAACAACTAGGGGAAAGTTGCAAGTATTTTCAGTTGCATCTGGAGGTGTCATCATTTTCCCGTCTATACATATATCCCAAATTATTTGGGGTCAACGCAACATGTCTTTTATCTAATTCTTCTCGATTAGTCGTCATCTCGGAAGTCATCACCTTTCTAGCCAGATTGTCTTCTTACCCAGTTCTTCCATAGTTTATTAGGCCTTACCCTTCTTCTAGCCATCTACATTCATACTCAAAACTTTCCTACCGACATTGTCCTTATTTCTCTGGACGTGTATCATAGCAAATTTCCGGTATGCAGTTAAAAACGACACCTTGAATCAGCCAGCCTCGCAGATGTAGTCTATTGTGATTTGTGTCTGTTGAATTCATTGCAATTTACCAATTTGTGACGTAGTTCTGTCGTTGGGGTTCGAGAGTGGCTGGATGCATGAGAAATCGTGCAAGGTAGACGCAATCATTTTGTTTAGTAGCTAGAAAGACGTATACTTTTCAGGCTGGTATAGTGGTAGTTTCAAGAAATCATTAAAAACATACTTGGTCTTGAAAATTATTTTCAAGTTATGAGGAAAATATTAATGGTCAACACGCATTTCGTTAATGGGAAAGTAAATTGGCAACTTCAACAAAAATTACATTTCATTTTGTTCCATGAACGAAATGGCATAAAACGGTAGCGATGAGGAAAACGCTTGGGATTCCCCCATGAACATGAGGCATAAAGATAAACACCAACATTAAATGTTTTAAACAGTAATAAACTATGGGAATTTATAGTTTAGAAGTGTTAAATATATTCGTAGAAGTATTTCGTAAAAGCATAGCAACTCCATAATTGTCCTTTATAAATAGTTCTACATTATTAAACGCTGTCTCGTCAACAATGCTACGACCAATCAGTCTACATTTGGCTCCAAAATAAATTGAAGAAGGACCAACTGCACATAAACTAAAAATAGTTATCGGTACCTACGTCTACTCATACTTAAATACTATACCTATTATGGACGCAAAAGTTACGTCTTTCTGTTACATATCCATGCCTATACCACTGAACAGATCATTATGAAATTTGACCGATTTTTTAAATTAACCCGGAGAACGAAATATGCTACTAATCATCACACAGAAGAAGTCGCAGACAACAGCTAGTTAAGTATAAGTATAAAATAGCTCATAGAACTAATTGGCCTCGACATTGGCATTAACATTCAAACCACCTACATTAGTTTCGAAACCATTTTTTTTATAAACACTCAGACAAACATACCGTGAGTCATACCGTAATTGAATCGATTGCAGACACAGCGGCTAGGCATATAATATCTTCTAGATTCATCTTTTTCGGGTCAGTGATTCGTATGGTTTGGGTGATGTGGTGAATTCGAGAAAAAAGGTTACTTTGAACTACAGCGCATGAAACCGCATAAGAACCAGAATGAGATAGTGCTTAAGGTACTGATACGGCAAATCAGGTCACAGCGATGGCCTGGATATTTCAATATCGTGTCCTAATTTTCTTAAAACATCTCCGAGAAAATACACAGCCATACTCAATCGAGCTACATTGAGAATTTTTGACGAAGCTAATGGAATAAACAAGGCAAAGAATATGCGATATGAATACAAAACCATTTGCAAATGATACATTTTTCATATACTAGGCCGCTTATTACGGGATTCTCATATAAGATTTTTTTATTACAAAGACTCCGTGATTACTAAGCGTAACATAAACCCGAACCGTATATCAATAAATTCTAAACATTACTTTTAGAATATTCGTTCTTTTATCTAAAATAACCTATTTCTTTGGCACGGTTTAGTGAACGTTACCTAGCAATACTTAGTCATACAAAGAACATTTTTTTACATCTCAGGCGAATTCTATTTAGAAGAAGTCGTGTCATGTCTCGTCATCGATATCTTGATTGTGACACAGTAACCTAGGTACTCTTGAAACTTAGATTGGAGCGATTTCACATCTATAGAAGAAGAATGAGATCATACAAACGGATCTAATACTAATATAGTGGGTATAAACGATTAACTATCTAACAATAAGTTTAATGAACACCCATTCTAGGGTCCAACTTCCAGCTTACACTTACATTCAACGAATGAGATATTTATATGTATTTTAACATACTGGTTCATGCTTATTATATGGAGCCATTAGGAAACATTATTATTGTTTACAAAATTTTCCATGTACAAACATTTATTTCTGTCAACATCATTCAACGGTATTGAAATTTTTGACAACCGTGAAACATCGCCCTCATTTCCAGCTATTTACGAAACAAACTGACATGCACATCTTATCTTAATAAAACATGGAAAGCAATGAAATAGCGACGACAATGAGATCACATGACGGTTCAGCTCCGTTCGAAGACCTTGACGAAATGCAAATAGTGGGCAACGTCCGACAATCTGTATTGAAGATTAATTCTTCCGGCAATTAGACCGTAATAAGTACCCGACTCATCAATTAGATGCTCTTGGAGATCATAAAACATCGGAAACGGAAAATTACATCTAAATAATATCTTCGAGGTTATATTGAGGAACGGGGAGCCACCGACGTCATACAACTCAATAAAATTGTCAATATCACTCTCTCGACAAACTGTTTATGAAAGCAATGATACTTCAGTTCAAAACAATGTTAGGGCAATACTCCTAGACACAAAAGGCGTGGGAGAAAGACAATGGTCGGTAAATGTCGTAGTACTTATTGACTCCAAATTACACATGCATACAACAAAAACTTGATGAAAAGTCGACAGTCATGCAATTTCTCGATGATTCTGGAACAGCATCTATCTCGCCACCAGTGGTCTCGAACCTACCGATTTTTCGGTAGGTTCGAGACCACTGGCTCTGTTCTACCGAAATACCGAAACATAACGAATATTCTACGATTTCACAGTACACATGGAAATGTCATTTACCGATTTTGGGAACAAATATACCGTTTTTAACTGGCAATTCTACCGATCTCGCTCTATGACGTTCGAGACCACTGCTCGCCACACACGAATTACGCGTCGCACTGACGTCATGCAAAAATCTTGCATCGCGCAAGCAGTGTTTACTGCTCAACCAGCAGAGTAGTATTAATATAATAATTTTCGCAGTCGCCATTCCAAAACTTTTCGAGCAGCCTTTGCGAGCAGCACAAGGCACATTGCTCGCAGAACGAATGTTCTGCGAGCAATGTGCCCTGTGGCCACACACGACACCCGTCTGGTAAAACGAATCCTCCCTTTTCTATAGACGATGAAAGAACTCTACACCATGTTCCCATGCCTGTGTAAATCATCTAAAGAACACTCCACCCAGTCCATGGATCACTAAGACTAGAACACTCTTGATGCATTCAAAGGCAAAATGGATATAGCCGCATAAAATTGATAGCTAAGCAGTTTCCTCCTAGCTGCAGATATCAAACATACCTACTTCACCGCAATTTATCCAAAATACTGCCACCATTATTGGCAATATTATGGTTATTATGGATATTTCTGGGAGTACCGTATTTAGGAGCGCTCAAGAGCTGAAAATGCTGTACAATACATGTATACTTGCAATAATATTATAAAGTATCCTACAAAAACAATAATAAACGAAGAATATAATTTTATTTCCGACTATTACTTAAGAGTCGATGACATAATAGGCGTACTGGATGCGCGTGTCAGCTGTGGCATTCCTTTATTACTCAGACTCACTACACAAAACAACGGCTAGCAGTGAAGCAAATAACTGTACCTATCGCTAGGCAAGGCATTCATTGAACATGGTGTACGATGCAGAATCTTATCGCACGAAACTTGAACCTGGAAGTTAATAATTGGTTAGCTTACAATGACTTCATCTTGTGGGCATTCTCGGAGATTTAAATCTGAATCAGATTGCAATTCGAAACTTTTAATTGTGTTGTTTCCTGGCAGAGCCATTCGTTATTATTGCATTGAAGGCCGTATTATAGCTCCTTCAAGGAGGTGCGACGCGACTGTCGTAGAACAATTTCTATGAAAATGTCATGCAAATTGTTCGACTAGAGTCGCGTGACGCCAGTCTGCGGGAACTTTTACAAGAACTCAATTTGGTGCTTCTGCGCCAGCACCCTAATTGCGTAACGCCCTATAAATCAGAATCTGATAAATATTGAAGATTATTTCTAATCGATTGCGTCATATGTTCGAAAAAATTGTATGCTCAACAACATAAATAACACAATAAATGTTGTTGAACTGTCGAAATGAAAGCAATTCCTACTGATAGAAAGTTACGTCCCCCTGGTATTTCAGAGCTGTCAAAACGGTCATGCATGCCGTCTGAATTTCTTATTATATGGTTGTTAATCACGGCTTTTGAGGATAGATTTGTTTATTTACTCGAGCTAACGTTGGATGCTCCATAGAAGCAGTGAAAGATTTTAAGGGTGATGATGCTCGTGTCATTCGAGTGTGGCTAGGTAGTAAAACAGAATAAATTCTTACCGAATTATATCTAGGGAGGAGATAGGTCGTAAACTCGTAATATCACCATTTACCTTCGGTATTGTTAGCTAGCCAGTAGCAGGTTTTCTGAAAGGCTCGTTCGTTCTATTTTCAATGTCATGGAAAGTAATAATTATGCTTGTTGGATTTAGGCCAAACAATCAAGGATCAGGTATGTTAAACTAGCTTCTACCCGCGACTTCGTTTGCGTGGATTTCAGAATCCCACCAAAAAGTATCCAAATGTCCGTGTCTAATTTTATCCAAATCTGATCAGCCGTTTGTGCGTGATTGAGTATCAAACACCCAAATTTTCACGTAAATAAATGTTTAGTAGGATTTTTATTTTACATAAGATTTAAATTCGTTTTCATTCAGCAGTTTCCAGAAACCGGGAGCAAGGATTCGCATGAAAGACATGTGAAATAATCCACTAAACCCGATGTCTAAATATTTTCAAACAAAAATAAACAAAACTCGTGCCAAGTATTTTCATTTCTAAGACATTAAAGGCAAATGAACTTAGTTCATTATTGGGGACAGTACATTTGTATTCGATGAAAACAATATTATCTTATCAATATTACAAACGGATGTCTATGGTCAACCATCCATAGTCTAGTCACGCATTTTTTATTTCAATGCACTGTCATGTGAATTTGATAATTAGAATAGGTATTTGAGGATTTTGCGGTTTTATTCAGTACTTTTAATAAGATAAGGATAAGTATGCAGATTGTACGTGTTATTAATACATATTAAGTTACTAGGTTTATTTTAAACGCAAGAGAATCAATATATTATTTTGGTCTTATAATAACACACTTGTAGCCAATTCTAGGCCGAATCTATTTAAAACTGAAATTCTAAGAACATGCTAAACTAGTTCCCCAAGTAAACTGATAAGACTTTCAAATCTAGGTGGGTGGATACTGTAGGTAGGTAGATTGTGAATATTCTGCAGGACGTGTAGAATGGATGGAACTTACTCCGTGTCAATACTTAAGAGCCCTCTTACAAAATTTGAACGCTCGTGTTTAGGTAAAAGACGGCAATCTTATGTATGTGTGCGTAGCTATCCACACATGCACAATACAAACAGTGTAACGCGAGTGTCGAGCCGGTCTAAACAATCTTGATCCGTTAGAATTATAATGAGATTTATATGTGTGGGGTTTTATAAAGGGGCTCGAAAATTTCATTATTTTTGCGATAGGACACGCCATTTTCGAGATATAAGCAAAAGAAAAAAAAAATACAGTACTGTTTTTGCACGTGAGGCGAGGCGTTGCCGTTGGTGTGAATTTTTGTTCATGACCACTAGTTTTACTCCACACCTTTTTAATCGCGATTAAAAATAGTCAGATTTAGTTAAAATAAATTATTTTAGTCAATTTTTTTTTACAATCTATTAAAATAATGCTTTACTTGATAATTAACGAGACTCTTATTCAAAAAAAAAAATGCGAAGAGTAGCAAAATGTTGTAGTCGTAGTATATTTTTGCCTTCACGATACGAGTACCCGTAAACTGAGATGCGGGAAAAATTGACAAAGGTCCTTCCCCGTTGGGCGCTTGCGCCGTACTAAACGCTGCCCGCTTGTGCATCGTAATTTATTCTAATTTAGAGTAATTTCAAAAACGATAAATAAAACTTGAGAATTCGATTCGTTATAGAGCATACTTTATATTGACATGAATTTTTTAATGTAATTATGCTTTATTCAAACCAAAAAAACGCGATAAACTTGCGAATAAATCGTAAAAAATGCCATAAGACTTAATTTTTTTTACTAATTAATGTTACTAAAAATCAATATTCTTGTACTAAATGTAACAACTAGATTATATGTCTGTTGTTTTGTGTATTTTTTTTACTAAAATTTCTACATATTAATGATAGAAATAGGAGTCTGAAATTGACCCTGCGCTGATTTTTACGAAAACTAGTTGTGGGAGATTAATTACTACAAAGTAAACAAATAAGTTTTTGTAAATGTTCTACTAAAAGTGACAAAACAAAAGATTGATCTATTTTTTACATGTATTCGTCAATGCCAGAGTATTTATAATGATGAGATGAGAGGTAAATAAGGCGACTAAAATCTTAGATATTCGCGCAATGTAAAACTAGTTCTAACTTTGTCCAAAGCTATTTTTTCAACCGACGAAAAAAAACGGAGCAGGTTCTCAATTCGACGCGTATTTTTTTTTTTAATGTATGACCACGCATTACTTTTTACATAGTGGTCCGATTGTGACAATTCTTCTTCTATTGGAAAGGGTATACTCCCAAGGTGGTCCCATATAAATTTGAAAAACAAAATCGAACCCTAAGGGTCGAAAAACAGGGGATGATTGATTGTTCACTCACTGATCGTTATGTATAACCACACATAACTTTATACAGAGTAGTCCGATTTTGATAATTCTTTTTTTGTTGGATAGCGTATACCTTGCCCAAGTATTATTAGTACATTAAAGTCACAAAAAATTATATAATAAAAACTTTTTAACAAAAAAATTAACCGCAAATAGTACTCGAGGTGGATCTTGGACATAACTAGGCTTATTAGTCTATTCGCACGAATACACTCGCCCGAATGGGCCGAATCTTTTTATGCACTTTATTGTTTATTGCATGCACTTAAAGTGACCCTGTCTCATAATTGCAAAACATTCAAAGAGTGCCAATTGCTTAATACCAATGTATTTTTAGAGTTGTCGAATCGCCCACAAATAAATGAACTTCATGCTTGTTGCCTATATAGATAGGAATATAAATAGTTAACAGGGTCGATTCGGGCGAATGTACACGTGCGAGTCAACTTAGAACAGAATATAATTTTCAGTAAGCTTTCCTTTCCAAAAATAGGTAAGTATGAATAATGAAAGTCATGGACAGACTTTTTGCAAGTAACAGAACATGGCACGAAGTTCATGCGTGACAAGTCGCCAACATGTCGTCTGACTATCAAACGTTACCAGCGACCTTTCCATAGTTTTGTGAACTTTTACGAAGTAGAGCAGCTGAAATAACGACCTTGTATGAATAGATCATGACAATGTATGTCTAGGAATAAACTTTTCTATAATAAAACCATGAAATAGCGTGTCAGACCAACCGTATAAAAATAAAAGAGTTGCGTGGCCACAAGGCATCATTTGTGCGAATTTTAAGTAACAGCTGATATCTTGATCTAATACACAACTTTGGTATCGGTAATAAATAAATTAAAATAGTGTATTAATCTACATCTACATTTAGGTAAAAAAAACAAGGTTTACAAAAGTAAAATTGCAAGTTAGAGTTGCAGCCAAAACCTAAGCTACCTAATAATAGGTACTTATCAGCATTGATAAAAGTTTAATGAGGAAATATTATGAAATAATTCTTATCTATAATTTTAATTAAATCAGCACTGAAGATACCAGCTTGCTGACTGGCTAATATTCTTTTAATGACACGATACTTTGTTATTGGTGCCGAAACGAGAGAAAAAGAAGAAGTATGTAGTAGTTTGTGCTGGTCCCAAAAATAAGTAATAAATATTATAGGTTAAGAGTTAAAAAATATCCTACTGGAACGTGCTACTACCAGGACACCTTATAATTGCTTATGTATGTTCTCTTCTTATAACATTAGATGTCTGCCATTGAAAGTCCCGTCAGAATCAGTCCAGCCGTTTCAGAGATTAGCCAACACAAAAAGACAGATAGACAATAAAATATACAAATGGTCACATAAGAAGTTAAAAAAACCTCTGTGTAAAATTATTATGGCGAGCTTTATATTCGCAAACTGTGTTTTCTACGTTTATTTTGAAAAGCTGTAGGGTTGTATTTTGTATACGGTACTTACTTATTTTGATATTACAAACAGAACCAATTTTATTTGTTTGTGAGGATTGTTTGCAATGGTTCGGAAAGGACTTTAGGTGATGGGCACATGACATGGTCACTAATCGCAAGTGGTCCCTTGTAGAAATCTGTGTTAAGTGTCCTAGAAATGACGACGACAATGATGAATTACAATTTGAAATTTTGTCATGTTTATAACAGACAAACTTTACATCTAAAAGTTGAGACGCACTACTCTACTGAATAGTATGACCGTATTAGTAATGTTTACTAATAGAGCACACGCAGTTTAAGAGTAATTTACTAGAGTGTAATGTGATGTGATGACCCACAGTCAGCGTGATGTTTACGTCAATTATATCTCGAGCTGATAACCGTAATGACCATGCAGAACAGGCCATGCCATTTACAAGGACTTCATTGGATTGATGATTTATTTTACCAATTACAGAGTTAAATGGCAATAGAACGATATGCATCCGTGACTATCACGAGGATAGCGAAACGTGACTCGGAAATATTTAAAGATTCAGAGTACCTACTACTTGTAATATGAATCTAGAGCGTAGACAAAATACAGTGACAGTCCTAGTTTAACAGTCTGGGAAATGAGCTTACGGTAAAAAGTGTTGTGCCAAAAATGAGCTGTTTACCAACAACACAATACTTAACGGTTACCACGATTAAGAACAATGGAGCTAAAAAACTCAAAACAATGCCAGAAGAAATCCGTTCATAAGATTAAGACACCCACAAACTTTAATCGTTGAATGGCCAACCGACTGCATCCATTCGCGAAACATTTGGCAAAGACGACCGAGTTTCGCCATTGGGAAAGCGGTGAAAAAAAAGTGAAAGTGTGCAAGCGAGACGAACGAATAAATTGGCATTGTTGAAACGAGACGCAAGGTGTGAACGTCACAATCCGATAACGCGGATTAAGGATGTCAATATTATAATAAATCGATCGTGAATAAAATATTGTGTATGCTTGCAAAATTGTTGTTACTGATAACTGTGGAGTTCTTGGGGTCTGCGATAAGCTGTTATGAAATTACTTGTTCAAATGAATGATGGAGTCTCTCATCTTTATTGCCTGCTGTTCTCTGAAGAAACGTTTAGGTACATTGTTCTTGGACGTTTATTTTATTACTAGGTGTTGCATGCAGCTCTTCTCTTGGACTTCCTGGTGTGCGATACAATACAACATCTGTCTTATCGTTGACGTCCTTGTAAGGTCGCACTGCGTTTCTTTTATAACTTCCTGCATTTGTAACAACTTTTCCATGAAAGAAACTTATTAGGCCGAATACTCAGCATCCAGGAGATGGTCATTTATCAACATTCGATTATAAGATTGGTGTAAAACGGAGGAGGTTTACGCCGAGCGATTGGACAAAAAAGCTGTGGATAATGATTATTCGAATTTAATTGAACAGGGTATAAACAAGCGTTAGGTAGTCTGTTCTTTACCTACCTATGAAATGATAGCATTTAACGAAATATAAGCAAAACCCACAACCGGCTTGAATGGTACCGGTGTGAATCGGTCCACTAATCCGTATTCGTCATCTAATTGTACTATAATTGTGTCACGGTGGGACAAAGGCCTTTGTGTACGGAGCAATTCGTCAATACTAAAAGAGGCGGAACTTAACTGTGGTTAGAAAATACTAGCTTCTAAATAATCAGTAAAACATGTATTTTTAAGTAGGTATCATGGCTATATACAAAACATTATGACTAAACAAGTAAGTTCCTATTAGCAGGAACAAGTACCTCTGCCAGGGTTGCGGATCTGTTCCTAAGAGTTACCGTCGCCCTGGCAAACGAACGAACACGGTTGGGTATTAGTCAGTAAAAGTCTGACATGCCCTCTCGTTCCGCCCAGAGTGGGAGACGTCATTTGATGATTCGCCACCCACAAAAAAGGTACATGTATGTAGCTGGCTCCTGTCCCCGACTTCCAAACATCCAATGGAACTTAGCACTTATAGCCGCTCGGGACGATCGATTAGGTTAAGCTAGGCTTGCCGCGTTTGGTCCGTGGATGCGTGACCATCTTTACTAAGACCCCTCCGATCCTTGGCAATCATGGTAAACCCTCAGTCGTAGATCTTTGACAGTCATTACGGGTCGTAAGAAGCCCGAAAGTCTGACAAACCAGTTTTTTCTAAAAATGTATCCTATTGCCCAGTGACTGGGTTGTGGAGGTCAGACGCTCCACCCTAACCAGATGCAGCAGAACACCAGTATTTTACTAGTAGTGTATTACTGGTATCCAGCTGCAATTGGTTAGACTGGAAGCCGACCCCAACGTAGTTGAGAAATTTCTAAGCAAATGTATTGATTTTGAATTCTGAGTAACAGTTGCCGTTAAAACAAATTTAATATCAGTCCTGAGTGTCTGTGTGCTTCTTGGCAAAGGTCTCCTCCAGACCATTCCAATTCTCCCTGTCCGTTTTACGTGTAGTTCATGTCTTTCCAGCCGTCCTCACCTAGTTATCCTGCCCTCTTTTCAAGGGATAACCTTTCTTTCTCTTACCTTCCCTAGATGCACTGTACATAGCACTCAGCAATAGTCTTACCCTTATTATAAATGTGAAAGTGTATGTTTAGATGTTTGTTACTCAATCACGCAAAAACAACCAAACAGATTTATTTGGATGAAAGGCATACAGATAGATTATAATCTGGATTAACACATCTATAGGGTACTTTTTATACCGGTAGTACGTTCTCGTGGAATAATTTCCGACCTCGCAACTACAATTATTTCTTAAATAAATAGTTTGAAATTGGCAGAGATATTTTGCCTTGTTGGCCGGCGGAACCTCTAAGGTGCTCAGAGGAGGTAGTTTTTTTTTTGTTCCTACTAATAATATTATTGACAGAAGGCAGGTTCAAATAGGAGAAGTTTGGGCCCACGACAGTCCATCACTTTCGGCACAAATTTGATTGAAGCGCACGGATTATGATGTCGACCTTCTGGTGGTTACGAGTTTACTAATTAAGTCTTAGTGTCAAATTGCTCATAACAGTCTAGACACGCGTTTGCGTCAAAACGATACGCGCCTAAATCTATACTAATATTATAAAGCTAAAGAGTTGGTTTGTTTGTTTGATTGAACGCGCTAATCTCAGGAACTACTGGTCCAAATTGAAAAATTATTTTTGTGTTGAGTAGCCTATTTATCGAGGAAGGCTATAGGCTATATAACATCACGCTAACACCAAGAGGAGTGGAGCAGTAATGAAAAATGTTGCACAAACGGGGAAAATCGCACGGGTAGGCGTTTCGACGCGAAGGGAAAGGTCGGGGGAACAAGAAATTTAACGCGGACGAAGTCGCGGGCAGAAGCTAGTTGGGAAATAAGGCAATCGATATGAATGCCCATTTTCACTAACACTATGCGACTCCTGAATGTATCTATACTAATATTATAAAGCTGAAGAGTTTGTTTGTTTGTTTGTTTGATTGAACGCGCTAATCTCAGGAACTTCTGGTCCGAATTGAAAAATTAGTTTTGTGTTGGGTAGCCTATTTATCGAGGGAGGCTATAGGCTATATAACATCACGCTACACCTAAGAGGAGCGGAACAGTAATGAAAAACGTTGCAAAAACGGGGAAAATTTATTCCTTTTGAGAGTTTCCGTTGCGTGCGCTGCGTAAACGGTTAAAGTAATGCAAAAATCATGTATGACGGAATTGTTCCTTTTAAAAAGTTCTAAAAAAAAGTCCGCGAGAGCATATGTCTATCTTTTAAGGTTGACTCACTATAACTCAAAAGGAGCGAGCAGCAACGAAAAGTGGACGAAAACTAGCAGGCAAATCGATGCGACGGGAAGGGTCAGGGGAGCAAAAATTTGACGCGGACGAAGTCGCGGGCAGAAGCTAGTTGCCTAATAAAACGCTCTATTTGATTTTCAACACTCGCTTCAGCGCCGAGAGTTCAAACTTCAACAGGGCCTTTTATTAGGCTTTACTTTTAGTTTTTTTATTTAGGTGTTGCGTAGTAACAAAGGGGATTATAATTCCTATCCGTCAATTTCTTAGTGACATGGCATTGGCATCTCATTTAAATATTCTTTATTTTAAATAATCTAAACAAAGACAAACTTCTACAAATCATCATCATTTAGAAATGGAATTTAACTTATGACGACATTATGAATCATTTGAGAGATAACTTATCAGAAACGAAGATAAAAACAATACATTTTATGTAAAATGTAGTTTTAGATACATGTTTACCTTCTGATAAAGGGGACAATCTTAAACAATGCTATTTGTAAAGAGATTTTCGTCAAAAATTTTACGCGTAGCTTATTGTAATGTGGAATTCATATTCCAGAAATTGTACAACCAAAAATCAAGCAAACTGCCTAGCCTTTTCCTAACTGCGTTGATGTCAGCTTCTAGTCCAACCAAATGCCTCTCAGAATTGCTTGTTGCTTATAATCTATACTAAATACTAATATTATAAAGTTGAAGAGTTTGTTTGTTTGTTGGGTTGAACGCGCTAATCTCAGGACCTCCCGGTCCGAATTGAAAAATTATTTTTTTGTTGGGTAGCCTATTTATTGAAGAAGGCTATAGGCGACATAACTCACGCTACGGTCAAAAGGAGCGGAGCAGCAACGAAAAATGGACGAAAACTGGCAGGCAATTCGACGCGACGGGAAGGGTCAGGGGAGCAAAAATTTGACGCGGACGAAGTCGCGGGCAGAAACTAGTCAATCAAATTTTTGGATATGGAACAAATGGATTGAATTACAATTAATCACACTAACATTATTGATGCCAAAACGAAATTCTTAATTGATATAACAAAAAATTAAACCGCCGAAAAACTGAAAAGCATAAAATAATAAACCTTAAAATTATGAGTCGGCGCTTTGAGTGTTCCTTGTTCATTGATTTTTCAGCGCCGACTCAAAATTTTAAGGTTTATTATTTTATGCTTTTCAGTTTTTCGGCGGTTTAATTTTTTGTTAAAAAGTTTTTATTTTATGATTTTTTGTGGCTTTAATGTACTAATAATACTTGGAAAGGTATACCCTATCCAACAATAAAAGAATTATCAAAATCGGACTACTCTGTACAAAGTTATGCGTGTTTATACTTTACAATCAGTGAGTGAACAATCAATCATCCCCTGTTTTCCAACCCTTAGGGTTCGATTTTGTTTTCCAAATTTATATGAGACCACCTTGGGAGTATACCCTTTCCAATAGAAGAAGAATTGACATAATCGGACCACTATGTAAAAAGTTGTGAGTGTCAGTGAGTGAACAATCAATCATCCCCTGTTTTCCAACCCTTAGGGTTCGATTTTGTTTTCCAAATTTATATGAGACCACCTTGGGAGTAAACCCTTTCCAATAGATGAAGAATTGTCACAATCGGACCACTATGTAACAAGTTATGCGTGTTTATACGTTACAATCAGTGAGTGAACAATCAATCATCCCCTGTTTTCCAACCCTTAGGGTTCGATTTTGTTTTCCAAATTTATATGGGACCACCTTGGGAGTATACCCTTTCCAATAAAAGAAGAATTGTCACAATCGGACCACTATGTAAAAAGTTATGCGTGATCATACATAAAAAAAAAAAAAAAAAAAAAATATACGCGTCGAATTGAGAACCTCCTCCGTTTTTTTTTCGTCGGTTGAAAAGGGAAATTAGTAGTTAAGAACACATGAAAAACTTCCTACAGCAGAACTCTGGGCAAAATAAAATTAGACTAAGTATCAGACCTACTTACGTTTATAGATAAACTGTATATTAAATACTAGCTTCTGCCCGTGACTTCGTCCGTGTGTCCATCGACCAAGAGAATAAAAAAAACCGGCCAAGTGCGAGTCAGACTCGCGCACCGAGGGTTCCGTACAAACCTGTAGGTATCCACGGTTTATGTATAAGGTTTATGCTTATGAAATTATTTTTTTTTTTAATTTTTATATTTGAGTTGAAGTAGTAAATGTTAAGTAAATTGCGGTTTACGATTTATGACGTATTAAAAAAAACTACTTACTGGATCTCGTTCAAACCAATTTTCGGTGGAAGTTTACATGGTTATGTACATCATATATTTTTTTGAGTTTTATCATTCTCTTATTTTAGAAGTTACACACATTTTACCACTTTGGAAGCGTCTCTCGCGCAAACTATTGAGTTTAGAAAAAAATGATATTAGAAACCTCAATACCATTTTTGAAGACCTATTCATAAATACCCCACACGTATGGGTTTGATGAAAAAAAAAAAATTGAGTTTCAGTTCTAAGTATGGGAAACTCCAAAATTTTTTTTTTTTCTATTTAAGTGTAAAAATCTTGATGTGGTTCACAGAATACATCTACTTACCAAGTTTCAACAGCATAGCTCTCATAGTTTCGGAGAAAAGTGGCTGTGACATACGGACGGACAGACAGACAGACAGACAGACATGACGAATCTATAAGGGTTCCGTTTTTTGCCATTTGGCAACGGAACCCTAAAAACGACGGGTTGCACTCCGGGAGTGCCGGCAGAAGTGAAAACTTGAATATTAACGTTGTGCATTTTTGATATTTTGGAATGGTTAGGGAATAATTTTGCACGAAATGCTTTAATTATCAGTATAACAGTACTATCATTTATGTGGTAGAATACAATATTTATTTATTGCGCTATCGTACACAAACATAACAATTTATATTACATTAAAAAGTTTATCTCTCAGAAAAATCACTCTCCGTCCGTCTTACGAATTTTCGATTAGGGTCACGTGTCCTGACGCGAGTTTAAAATTTTTTACCCATTACAAAAAAAGTGCACAACGCCGCTAAAGAAGTTTTCACTTCAAAAAAAGTTTCACAGAAAATTCAACCCCCATTTCATCCCTCTTAGGGATGGAATTTCAAAAAACCCTTTTTTATTGGATACCTACATTTCACAAAGAACACACCCTCCAAAATTCATGTCTCTAGGACAAGCAGTTTAGGCTGTGCGTTGTTGACTTTGAATTTTATATACATAATATATAATTATATATGTATACAGGATACAGGATAAGTTTTTAACCAGTGCGCAAATTTTAACAAATTAAACTTAAACGAGTTACAATAACCATGCAATTTTTATTTTGATATATCTTAGTACATACAAAAAAATAAGTTATCGTTAACGAAAGATGTTTATTTTGGAACTGGTTTTTATGGTAACTTGCGCGCGGCGGCGGCGAAGGTGAACGACCGAACGTAGCTACGAGTAGGTACTCGGCTGGTAGGTATCAGCTGTTCGGTCGGTCAAAATTCTAAGAAGTTCGAAGTACCTACGCGAAGTACCTGCGCGCGTTTACTGACCTATTCCTATTGTCGATATCATATTAGGTACGAAATATGTAGGGTGTCCACAGTTTACTGATTTAATGTCGGATATTTTTTTTAAAGTATTGAAAAAATTGTTGAAATGTGTTCTATTACTGATACTGAACCACCAAAAAAAATTTGCGCAATGGTTAAAAAAAAATCCTGTATACATAAATGTACAAAGCAGTCTTTCTCAAACAATTCCAAAACCTATGTAAATAAGACTCAGGAACAAACTGCATAGAGACAGGACTAGAAAAACGGGTGTCGAAAAACAAGACGGGAAGACAATATCCACCTAACCTTGGGGCCATTCTCGACCAGCACTCTACCCTCAGACAATGGAGACAGATGAGGCCTATACCAAAAGGCATACCTAATTATGGGACATCCTTTAATTTTTTTAGCCCAAATGCTTCCCGCTAACAAATGCTGTACCCGGAGTTCAGAAATAAATGGCTATATTATACTACAATACAACGCAATGTACAATCTGTCACCATTTATATGCGATAGTGGATTTAAAATGATCCTTTTAAGGTAAACCAGTCATTGGTTACATAATTTTGCATACAAAATTATAGATAACATCACATTACCTGATACATAACAAGTTAAACAATAACATATTACGAGAGTAATGATAATTAATCAATAAATTCATGCCTTTGTGTTTCACAGAGCTCATAGGTTACTAATTGTGGTTTTGTACTATTGTATGATTGTTAACTGAATAATTAAATATTAGTACTGTATACTATTGCAACTATGAATGTTCAATTGCATTCAAGAATATTTGTTTTATAAGGAAGACACTGAAATGATAGTACTGAACAAACAAGTGGATTCTAACATTGTTTGGAGTGCGCAACAGTACGGCAAGTTGGAACAGCCAATGACGCAGTTTCTCCTGCTGCGACAGTAATTGTCTGGGACAAATAGATTGCAGACATCATTGCGCAGATCAGGTGCATTAATAATCCCCCTAAGAAATTTAAACATTACAGTCATCTAATCGCGCAACCGTCTTACTACTAGAGAATTGAAGCTTAAGCTTAATTTAGTGGCATGCAAGAGAGGATAAAACCCATACCACTTTAAGGGATTTAACAAATGCTTTTTAAACTTTTTCTAATGCTAACGCATACTACTTCTCAGAAGGATTCCATACTCACACATTAGACTCAAGTTTGCTATGGACAAATGCCCAGCTTGATAACATTATATCTATTTAAACATTATCTTTTTGCGAGTCACCAGTTTTATACCTACATTCTATGCAAATAAACATACCAATTTATTTTAATTCTAATAAACCTTTATGACCAATTGGTCATCAGAGGCTAAGTGCACAATACCGATTGGGTGTTTCATATAGAGCCAGCAAGAAACTCCATAATAATATCTATAATATCTTTGGACAACCAATACACCGTTATCTAATCCCAAACTAGGCAGAGCCTGTACTGTGACAACCAGACAACTGTTAAATATAGTTATATGTATATTTCTAAATGCATATACAATAATAGATAAATTACACTCAGACACAGAACAAATTATTGTGCTCATCACACAAAGATTTGTCCTAGGTAGGAATCAAACCCACAAACTCAGTCTTAGCAGTCAGGGTCACTAACCACTAGACTAACAGGCCAGACAACATGATTACTCTTTTACATAAAATTTACTTTTAAATTATAGTTTTAAAAGGTATGGAAGGATGGTGTAGGCTTGTCACAAAATACCAGGGACTCAGCAAAATACAAATTGTTTATCAGTTCTATTTCTAATTATTACTTTTTTGTTTTTTTTTTTGTTTTAATTATTATTTATATCTTTTTCCTACGCAAGACTGTAGGATCTCGAGATTGAGTCTTCGGGACGCAGAGGAAATTTTTCAGCTGACCCAATATCGCATCAGTGGGACGGGATAGGTTTAGAAAGACGTTGCTGGCCTTCTTCGAGGAACTGGGGTGAATAGAATAACCAATTTCTCAACTTGTACGTAAAATATGCTCAGACACGGAGTTGCAGACACCAGCTCGTTCTACCTATTACCTACTCCCTTAAGAATAATCGCTCATCTCACTAACAATAATTGCCTGGTGTTTTAATCAATACAGGAATACATGAACTACTTTAACATTATGAGGAAAATCATTAGGGAATACCAAAAGATTACAAGATGTGAGAAAATGTTAAACATTAAATCATTTTGCTGCCATTTGGGAATCCCTAAGTATGTAAAAGACTGTTTTTTTTTTTATTTAAAAGCAAGTGTTTTCCTTTCATTTCCTCAAAAATGATTCTCAATACACAACATCTATCTCTGTCTTCCATATGAAAAAATATGAGACAGCAATAGTACTAGGCTTCAAAACAAATGTTATGATGAGTAAGTTTTGCTAGAACTAAACAAGTCTGTCTGTTTTAAATACTTTAATATTGACTATCAAGTATTGATACCTGGCAATATCAACTCATGAATATAAAGTTTATTACATTTTTTAACACATAATTTTATTATCAATTATTGACAAATGAATTGCTTTTCATATCACATTATCATAAAGTAAATGACCTTCATTAGTTGAATTCTGATATGGATTCAAAGAATAACATGAAAACTTAAAGCTTTTGTAACTAATAGACTGACAACAAATAAAAAACCTAACAGATGGCAAACTACACAAAAAATCAACGTAATTAATTTATGACGACGTCTACGTGTGAAGATCAAAACAGACGGCGCAAAACAAACCAGTATGGCAAGCCAATCGTTAAGCAATGATTTAACATAACAACTCAGTGTTTGCTACAGCATCACCATATGCGCGGCCACCGAGGCGCTCACTACATAACATTTTCGTACTAACATATTTACTATTGTACACTGATTTGCATATGTCGCTCTGACCAGACAATGCAAAACTTCGAGTAATGTGACGTAAGGAGCAACAATCGTACCCTAGTAGTTTAATATGACCATTAAAGTAATAGGAAATAGTACTGAAGGCTTTTACAATCAGAACAATGGAAGGTAGAAGGAAAATCAAACAGAAACATTGCCTGAATCATCTCAATACATGCCAACAAAGAATGATAACTTCTACAACGCGATTCATAAATACCACGCCTACAAAACAGATATTCACAATCTGTATATCATTACTTAAACAGAATAGCAGGTCAAAGTTAAAGTTATCAAGAAAATTAGTACAACTTATAGGATTAATAACGAAATATGCTGTTGACGTACCTTCGGTTTATAGAACCACTTTCTTAGGGACTCCATTGGACCTGTCTTGTATAGCAGCCTCATATGAACGGATCACTGCACATCCACACACATTATAAAAATGAAATAGCACCAAAAACCACTACGCAAATGAAAACAGAAACTTGATTTTCGTCAATATTTACGTCAAATAACACAAACGGCAGACATGTTGCCACTATCCGCGTTCCGTTCACGTTACGGAGTGAATGACATGACGAAACTGTATCTATTTGACCAAATCGAATGAATGAAATAATAGTGCTGCACGCTAAAGAATGAATACTCAATAATCAGCCTTATTCATAAAAATCTCGCTAATCACTGATTAGCCACTGTTTAGTTAAGCAAATGGTTAGCTCTTAAGTAATGATTAACTTTTCTTAATTCATAAACACTAGTTAGCAGATGATTAGTTACGACACGAAATAGAGGGGAAATTATGCGTGCAGCACAGATTATAATCAATATAGTTGACTAAAAAACTGAATTAAAAGTATAAAGTTGTCATAACCACGATATTTGTATCTGTGGTGCCTTTGACAGACCAAAGTCAACAATGTCATCGGATATTTCAATTTGAATAAAATAATTTAATATGTTTATATCATAATTATTTCATTGTTTTTGCGATGGTAGCAATACAATATAATTAGCTCTAATGGCTGGAGGATACAGGTATTTATTTCTGATTTTATATCCTTAAACTGACCAAAATAATGTTAAAAAGCCGTAGCCTATAATAGTTATGTATTTGCATGTCCCCTAAGCTTGTTTACATGAATATACTCTTTTAAAAACATACAAGTACTTGTGTCTATTCTTTAATACTTCCTATTGCTTATGTACTGGGGTTTCAGTGTATTTTAATAAAATTAAAAAATCTTGTTTACAGTTGAAAGTTTGACGAAGCACCAATACTATATAACCTCGGAAAGACGGCGAGGGCGCAGATAATGCTACGTGAATAAGATGAGGAATGAGAGTGCCATGAGAATAGAGTAGCACCCATACATATGTTACGGAGGAAGAATAATTGGAAATCAAAAATATGAATTTATAACAAAAATGTAGCTTTATTAAAATAAACGTAATTGTTGCTTGGCTAACTAACATAGCTACTCTGCATTTCATTTCGTAGGCGATCAAGTGCAGTGTCATCCAACATATGATTACGCTGGATGACCCGCACCTGATCCGATAGTTGTTGGGTTGAAACGTTGACGGTTGCCTCAAGCACCTGAAAAAGAGAGAGCAACCGAACACAGTATGCGGTCAGATTGTTTCCCCCCCTCTGTAGCCCCATAGTATGAGCGCATGACATTCTCATTGATAGATCTTGTCTATCTCATGCTCTGGCCACGACTAGCAAAAGACAGAAATGTTTGGAAAAGGGAGAGGGAGGCCTTTGCCCTGCAGTGGGACAATATAGGCTAGTTAGATTAGATAGATAGAATTGTTGCTTATGAAATGTCTCTTGTTATTTGAGCAAGACTGCCACAACATGGCTTTTCTTCAGTTCTGTGCCTTGGAACTGGCGTCAAAGAATGTGAGGGGCCTAAAACCTACTCAGCCTCCTCCTGTTTGAGCTTTCCCTAAAAATCCTTTATCACGTTTACTTCGCATGAAGAATATGTACCTAATATGGACTTATTCTCATCGCAGATGTAAACAAGCCTTGTAGGTCTTCCTCCGTCTATTTCCCGTCGGCGCGTAGCGTTTCAAAATTATTTAATTCTCCTGTACTATTCCGAAATCCCGTAAATATTGTTGAAATCAATATTTACTAAGGCATAATTAGATATTAGGGACAAAATAACCTTGAAGCACACAATAATCCTATTGAACCGATCAGCTGATTCAAATAAAATCCGCCATCTTGCCTCTTAGCATCCTCTTAACAAGCTACCAGTGGTGTTTAACTTTGACAGCTTTTAGTCAAATGGTTAGCGACTACTTAGCGCTAAATAGCGTTTATGAATAAGAATTTCACTAATCAGTTGCTTAGCAATTGATTAAAATTTAAGAGTCGTTTATGAATAAGACTGAATATGTACAGCTTGGCAAAAAAGAGTCTGGAAAAAATGAGGGCGCCTGCTTAGCAGGTATGGCCACCCTGTATACTAGCACTAAAAGTGATATGATACTTGTTGTTTTAATCCACAAACACAAGATCCCAGAAATTCTCATCAATCAAGATTTCAAGACTTGATAGGCACATAGTCTTTTACTTTCATTGTATTTAGTAGATTGCGCATTATTTCGCTGGAATAACCTTTTATCTAAGAGTGCCATCATAATAACATAATGAAAACTTATTCAGTTTAAAAATTAATTAAATTACACTCAGGGATTGCCGATTAAACCCGATACTCAAGACATAATGTTCAGCAATCGCATTTGCGGCCACCATCTAGGGTATTCACAACCATTCGATGGTTGGTATGCCTGTATCAAATTTGACATGAATGATACTGAACGAATCCTGTTAATGCTAACAGTTTATAGTCGACAAGAAGGTGACTTACAGCTGCTTATTGGCGGAAACTAATTGGAAGTCAGAGAGTACCTATGACATGTCCCATCCGAAAGGTACTGGCAATATTGAATAAAATGGAACAATTGACTAATGAAGGCGTCAGATATGTCTATGTGGGGTACATAACATTATCACTATTCACATGACAATGAAAATGAAATAACACGCTAAAATTTAGATTTTATTTAAAAAGAAAAACGTGACATAAAATCATTCGTGTATTCCTTTTCGGTGATATGATAGATTTTTTCCATTAACACTGATGTGTCAGTTTTACATTTCTTATTTATGAAATCTAAATAGTGTAAAAATCTTTCTTAGACGTTTACGGCTCCCATTACAATCCGTCACCTCAAAGTATAAGTAATATATTACGTAGAACAGGCACCTGAAAAATAATAAATGTAAATAATATTTTTTTTTACTGTGGTATGTGGTATGCGATAATAGCATTAACAAAAAATACTTGCCTGTTTCTTTACACTGTTGAACATTTTGTCTAATTGCACACAGATCGAAATCACCTAATTCTTTCTTCCGCCAACTGTTTTGGTGTTTCTCCAGGTGTAGAAAAAATCCTTAATTCTTTTCACCTTCATTAACAATTTCTCTAATTGTACTGTAACTTGAAAAAAATATAAAGACAATCATATTAATTCCATATAGGTACATTTTTCAATTTCAAGTATCAAACATCAAGAGTCAACGTACACGCGATTTGTCAAACTAGAAAACATAACCTTAATAATCTATTAGTAAATAAAACAATAAAATGGCTTGAAACTTATAATACCGATAAAACTTAGTATTAGAAAGAAAATTTTTGAAAGAAAAAATTTGTTCCGCTTCAGATTCCGCCAAATTTCTTACGAAAACTTGGTATATCACAGCTCACACCACTACTCCTTATTGTTTTATTCATTTTTTAAATGTACAAAAGCATTAATAATTGATATTTAATTAGAAATAAGTAAAATACAACTGGGAACATTACACAATGACAGATTAGCTACTTGTTGATGATAAACAAAGCAGTGTTGCAACCAAAAATATATTTTAGTTCCAATGGTTACCACGACAAACTCTTTTTTGCCAACCTATAACAACACGAATGTTATTGCGATGTGCAATTATTCATTGTTGAAAACGTTTTTCCTTTTTCGTAAATAGGTTGTCTGGTTTAATTTTCACAAAGGCGTTGGCATTTATTTAAACATAAAAAACTACATTTAAAAAAATGTAGCAACGTCAAACTCATTTGAACTTTATTATTACCTCCTTTTGCTTTAGACGGATGTGTGTCAAGAAAGTTGTAGAAAATAAAAATTCTTACCTGTTTCCCTCAAAGACATTTTTATCTTTGCGCTAAACGTCTTAATCACAGTGATGATCATCAAATTATCCAGGCACATTTATTGTATGACTAATCTACTGCAGCAAGTAAGCAGCCCCTGGAAGGTTCTCTTTTAAAATGTTATATTGAACCCATTTTTAAGAAACCATATGTCAAGATTGTTGATTCCTCACAAATGAAATATTGAACAATCGTTTCGTTTAAGAGTCGACTAACTGGATCTGAAACTATTTACATTCATTCTTACCTCCATTGATTTAAAATTTATAAGCTGTGGATCGGATGAATGAAGAGTAACATTTTAAACGCGGGAAATACAATTGTACATATTTTGTTCTTGGAGTCGAGAGATATTCAAAATTATTAGTACGTTACTTTTTCTAAACTGTTTCTATGAATAAATATTATTCAGTGACAAAAACAGGTATCATTATTAATACAAGGATGTATCGAAGTGTTTGACATCTGTGGGGCCGTTCAAGTATTACGTAAGCACTATAGGGGGGCGGGGGGGTCTTTGATTTGCTTATTTTTGATGACATGGGGGGTGGGGGAGTCTAGATGGTAATTACGTAAGCAGTAGTTATCACTTTTTTACACTTATGGCAACCGACACATTGTCATTGTGGATTTACAAAAACATGTGCAGCTCTGTTAGATGAAGTATAATTACTATTTATTTTATTTAAATTTATTGATAAATTACTTATTTAAATATGCGTATATAAATTTGCTCTGAATACTCTTAACGTACTAGATAATTAAGAAAATGTGCATGTGGTTCCTTTTAACATTTACTAATTTGATAGGTTTTCTCATACAAAAAAAAGAACCACAACCCAGGGATTTACTGATATCAATGAAACTATGTAACTTGGTTCCATTTGCTGTATTAAAAATAATTGTTAATAATAGAAATATGTGTAATGTATAATCGTACCAAGTATGTGTGGATCTGTTCTGTATAAAATGACACAGTAGGTACATAGTAATATCATTTATTTGTTTGAACAATCGAGTCCCGTTATGCTGTGGTTCGGTTTTGCTTTATATGTAATACTAGCTTTTGCCAGCGGCTTCGCCCGCGTGGAGGTCGGATATTATCCCGCGAGAACATACTATCGGGATAAAAAGTAGCCTATGTCCTTTCTCAGGCTCTAAACTATCTGTGTACCAAATTTCATTTAAATCGGTTCAGTAGTTTTAGCAGGAAAGCGAGACAGACAGACAGACAGACAGAGTTACTTTCGCATTTATAATATTAGTGTGGATTTATTGTTGCTGTTGGTTCCATTCTGCTTTTAGTATACCTTGTTTCCAAGGAAAAAATCATGTGTTTTTTTTTGTATAAGAATTTAGACCAATTTTAAATTAGTAGGTATTCTTCAAAAAAATCAAAAAAAAACTAAATTTGTCGTGTGGTTCCATTTTCAACCGACGAAAAAAAAACGGAGGAGGTTCTCAATTCGACGCGTATATTTTTTTTTTTTTTTTTATGTATGATCACGCATAACTTTTTACATAGTGGTCCGATTGTGACAATTCTTCTTCTATTGGAAAGGGTATACTCCCAAGGTGGTCCCATAAAAATTTGGAAAACAAAATCGAACCCTAAGGGTTGGAAAACAGGGGATGATTGATTGTTCACTCACTGATTGTAACGTATAAACACGCATAACTTGTTACATAGTGGTCCGATTGTGACAATTCTTCTTCTATTGGAAAGGGTATACTCCCAAGGTGGTCTCATATAAATTTGAAAAACAAAATCGAACCCTAAGGGTTGGAAAACAGGGGATGATTGATTGTTCACTCACTGACACTCACAACTTTTTACATAGTGGTCCGATTGTGACAATTCTTCTTCTATTGGAAAGGGTATACTCCCAAGGTGGTCCCATATAAATTTGGAAAACAAAATCGAACCCTAAGGGTTGGAAAACAGGGGATGATTGATTGTTCGCTCACTGATTGTAACGTATAAACACGCATAACTTTGTACAGAGTAGTCCGATTTTGATAATTCTTTTATTGTTGGATAGGGTATACCTTGCCAAGTATTATTAGTACATTAAAGCCACAAAAAATCATAAAATAAATTTTTTTAACAAAAAATTAAACCGCCGAAAAACTGAAAAGCATAAAATAATAAACCTTAAGGCTGGTTTTAGTTTTACGCCGACGGCACGCGCACCGTCAGCGCTGATGGCCGAGATATATGGACTTCTAGGAAGTGTTTTTAAATGATGCGTAGGTACCTATCAGCGCGCACAGTGGTCAGCGCTGATAGCTACGCGGCCGTACGCGTCGCGCGTCGGCCCCGCGTAGCTGTCGGCGCTGACGATCGCCCGAGCGCCTCTGCTTTCAGTGAGCGTTCTAGCGTCGAGCGGAGCGGACGTCGTCAGCGCGTACAGTCATGGCGAATCGCGAAGTGGATACAAGTCGAGTTATCGATGAGGTACGCCTGAGGAAGAAATTGTGGGATGCATCCGATCCACTCTACAAAAATAAAGATGCAAGAAACAAAGCCTGGGAGGATATTGCGGACACATTGTTCGAAAATATTTCAGGAGAAGAAAAACAACAACTTGGTTTGTTTACTTTCTTATTTTATTATCTAAATACCTACACTACTACAGGATAAAGCCTTTTCAAGTTAAAATATACACGAATCTTGCCAGGGCACGCTTCCAATAGGGCTAACAAAGTACTCAGCAAAATGTTCTCGCAGAGCGTGTCCAGACCTGTTTGTAGGTACAGCTGGCAGGTCTACCATACCCTCAATTGTAAGTGTGTCTTCTATACGATAACCATCGCGAAGTCTTATAAAGTTATGCAATACGCAGCATGCTTTAACTATATTCTTTGTAACATCAAAACTCACATTAATAGGTGTATGAAACACTCTGAACTTGTTTGACATTATACCAAATGTAGATTCTATGTATCGTCTACTACGGCTCAGTCTATAATTAAATATTTTTTTCTTGTGGGTCATATTGGATCGTGCATATGGCTTTAGAATTTTATTGGATATGCCAAAAGCCCCATCACCCACAATTACATGTTCAACTGGAGTATTTGTTCCAGGCAATGGCTTCGGTCTAGGAATATTTAAAGTGTTTTGTTCAAGGCTCCTGTAGAGTGTACTGTTTTGAAATATAGTCGAGTCCGAGCTTTTCCCATATGTTCCAATGTTTACATATGTAAAACAATAATCTGCATCGCACATAGCCAGCAGAACAATGGAGTAAAATTTTTTATAGTTGTAGAATATTGATCCACCACCGGTTGGATTTACGATTCGGATGTGCTTGCCATCAATAGCTCCAATACAATTTGGAAAGTTGGTCTTTTGTAGAAAACCGTTAGCAATATTTAGCCACATATCAGGTGTATTTGATGGTATGCATTCATTGTGTAGCGTGTTCCATGTTACTTTACAAACTTCGTCCACGATCTTACTGATTGTTGCGATTCCCATCCTAAATGAATACTGCAAATCCGTATATGTTCGACCCGTAGCAAGAAATCTGAAAATAAAAAGGTTTTATTATTTCAGGCAAACTAGTCCAACAAAGATGGAAAACAGCCCGTGATGCGTTTTTTAGAACAAAAAACGCAATGAAAAAAACGCCTTCTGGAAGTGCTGCACCAAAATACAAAAAGTACATTTATTATGACGAATTAAGCTTCCTAGCTCCAACAGTTGAGAATGAAGTTGATGAATCACTCAATGAAACCATACCCTCCCCTTCCCTTCCCTCACCCTTAGCAAATATAGATAACACATTGGATAGTATGGTATCTTCAGAACACTCTCAAGATATATTCACGCAGCAAGTTTTTTCAAACACTCAGCAGGGTGAGCAGAATGACCGTGGTGTTGATTCACCATCATCACAAAAACCTTGGCTGGAAAAGAGAAAAAGAAGGGCCCCGAAAACAAATCCAGAAAGTTCTCCTTTTGAAAAAGAATTATTAACTTTATTAAGTAATCAAACACCAGATCTTGCCGCAGACGACCTGGCTTTTTTCGCTTCTTTAGGTCCAATCTTAAAAAGTTTTGATGTAGGACAAAAGCTGGAGTTTAGATCGAGAGTGCTGCGCGAAGCCACGAATATTCGAAATTGGAACAGACCAAATAGCTCAAATAGCTCTTACTCTAATGACGCAAGATCTACATTCGACACGTATGCATCATCATACAATTATCAGACTCCAGGTTACTCAGGGTACGAAACCAATGATGCAAATCCAGGTAACTCTGGTTATCAAACAGCTAGACGTACTGATGAATAATTATATTATGTTTAATTACTAATAATATGTAATTTGTTTTTTTTTTGTCTTTCCTATAATATGAAACATTATAATAATAAATATGTTGTTTTGTTACCTACAATTTACCATGAATAAATATAATGATAAAATGAGTAAATATATTTTTTTCTTACCTTAAAGTCACCATTAGTCGTTCAATCGGTGGTATAGGCACGATTCGTAAGCTGCAATGGACCAGTTTATCCTGTATCTTTGCCAGTAATTCGTCAAAAGTTCTAGTTGACATTCGAAAGTAATTAAAGAATTTACTTTCGTCAGCCCTCAAAGTGCCATATAACAAGACAAGTTCTCCTGCAACGGCTCTCTGCTCAATCAATGGATGAACATGGAGTCTTCGTCGTCGCCGGTTTTTATTTTTTTGGGATAGATAGTACAAAGCAGCAATAATTAACACACTCCGCATTTTGGTCGTCGTCTGTACAGTATGGCGGTCAGTACGATACTAAAACGAGCCACGCTGAGCCTCAGCGCTGACAAACTACGCGCTGAGCTATGAGCGCTGACGGTGAGCGTGAGACTAAAATCAGCCTAAAATTTTGAGTCGGCGCTGAAAAATCAACGAACAAGGAACACTCAAAGCGCCGACTCATAATTTTAAGGTTTATTATTTTATGCTTTTCAGTTTTTCGGCGGTTTATTTTTTTGTTAAAAAGTTTTTTGCATAAATACGGACAATTAAAGCAGCATTTCAATGTAAAATTATAACCAAAGTTTTTACATCTTGCTATGAGTGTACTGAGCTCGACAAATGGATGTGCGAACGAATAACACTTGTGCGACAAAACTGTATACTGCGACTAAACATTTTATGGTGGTCATTATATTTAATCCCATATTTTATTTAGTAGTTTCAATCCCAATGTATGAGAGTGGATAGTGTATCTATATAGTAGTATAGTGATATATGTAGTGTTACCTACGTATGAAAACACTCGTCTGATACTATTAAAACCACACCTAGCGGCTTAGTTTTTAAACACACACGTATTTCAATTCAATGAGGACTCGAGAATTAATTATGCAACAGTTTCATAAACTAGGTACTATTATGGTTTGCTACAGGACTGTACCTACCTACATTTACCAAATAACCATCGGTGTATCTCCAATTTGTGAACCAGCGCGGTGGAAAAATAGAAGTCTTCGGCGAATTGTATGGTGGTCACGATTATTGAACTACAACTACAACGAAATAAAGGCACTGGCGATAGTGGCGATGTTAATTTCTAACCATGGACGTCCGGTAAATTCTTTCGTGCAACGTGCCCAGGCTATGATATCAAACAGACAAGAAATAAACAGACATTTTCAAGATTTCTTTAATCAGTTACGGTTGGTATTTCTATAACTTTAATTCAACTATGATAACCCACTTGAGTGGAGTTGGATTGCTGAGCTGTGTTATAACACAGCACTGAAGTCCAACTAGGACCTAGTTAAAAGGTAATTCCCAGAAACTAGGATTTGATTCTCGCAGACAGGGGCCGTTCAAGTATTACGTAAGCACATTTATTACAATTTTTTACTCCCCCACCCCCCTTGTCATCAAAAGTAAGCAAAGCTCTTACCCCCCCTCCCCATGCTTACGTAAACATTGTTATATCCATTTTTCTTTTAATGTACTCTGGTTTTTTTATTGATTCATGAGCAGCAGTTATAATTCTAGAAATAAAAAAAATAGATTTAGGATAGGGGACTTTAACGCATATAATATTCATTTAAAATACGTCAAATCGTCAATAGTAACGAAACGAAACAATAATATATATTGACGGAAGAAATTAAGTGAAGTGAATAGAGCGTGGTAATAAATAAAAAAATATACCCGTAGTACCCGTAGAAGTATGGAAGTGTTTAAAAGAAGATGGATGTACGTGGCTGACATAATTCTTCAATAAGTTGTTGCATGAAGGAGGGATCCCACAAGAATGGTGCAATAGTTCGCTAATGCCCATCTTTAAGAATAAAGGTGATGTACAGGACTGCAACAACTATCGAGGGATAAAGCTCATGTCACATAGTATGAAGGTATATATATAAAGTAATAGAGAAAAGACTGTGAGAGGAGAGTGAGATTACCCCGAATCAGTTTGAGTTTATGCCAGGGCGAGAAACATGGACGGCACTTTTGCACTCCGGCAATTGTGCGAGAAGTACAGACGTGCACACAAAGACTTGCACATGATGTTCATTGATCTGGAGAAAGCGTATGATAGGGTACCTCGGGATGTGTTGTGGTGCCCACCACAACACATCTGAAAGAGAAAGGGTTACCTGGGAAGTATGGAGAGTTAATTCGTGCTATGTACAGTCAACTCGTACCTACATCCGGTCGGCTGCTGGCAAAACCGACGAGTTCAATGAGGCTGTAGGCTTGCACCAGCGATCGGCTCTAAGTCCTTACCTCTTCCTGTTGATCATGGACGCTCTGACGTCGGACATACAGGAGGAGGCACCCTGGTGCATGCTGTTTGCCGATGACATTGTTCTTGTCGGTGAAGATGTGTCTGAGATCCAGAGCAGATTGGAGAAGTGGCAACAGAAGCTGGAGAATGTTGGCTTGAAAATCAACAGAACCAAAACCGAATATATGTTATGCGATTTCGGTGGTCTCTCCAGCTCTGCAACCATAGCGCTTGATGGTGTGCTTCTCTCGGTCTGCTCCGACTTTTGGTATCAAGGTTCACTCGTGCAAAGCGATGGCGAAGTAGATCGGATGGTTAAGCACAGAATAAAGACTGGATGGATGAAATCGCGGCAGGTCACAGGAACAATCTGCGACTCCCACATCCCCCTTAAACTTAAGGGGATGATATATAAAACCATGGTCAGACCTGCTATCTTGTAAGGGTCAGAATGTTGGGCCTTAAAAGGGATGAATGAAAGGCAATTGCATGCAGCTGAGATGAGAATGTTAAGAGGGATGTGTGGTGTTACACGAATGGATACAATAAGAAATGAGGACATAAGATGAAGTCTGAAAGTGACACCAATAATTGAAAATTTGTGTGAGAATCGATTGTCATGGTATGATCACGTGATACGGAGGAATAAGAAAAATGTCTTGAGGAAAATATTGAGTATGAATGTCAATGGCTTTAAGATAGAAGGAGACCAAAAAAAACGCTGGATGAACTGTGTGTATTATGATAAGGATAGAAAGGGAGTGACTACTGAGATGACGACTAATAGAGAGGTGTGGAAGAAAAAGACATGTTGCGCCGACCACTAATAAATTGGGATAAGGGCAGGAGAATGATGAATAGAGCCCGGTAGGTAATTTCCCTACTCGGTTCTA
Source organism: Aporophyla lueneburgensis (assembly GCA_932294355.1). Classification (NCBI taxonomy): domain Eukaryota; kingdom Metazoa; phylum Arthropoda; class Insecta; order Lepidoptera; family Noctuidae; genus Aporophyla; species Aporophyla lueneburgensis. The sequence continues at coordinate 12,476,036 of OW028757.1, read as the reverse complement.
AGCCTAAACGTCTACATTATTTGTGGGAATCCCCGAAAATGCGTTTCATTTCAGAAGTGCGTTTTTGCTGGGTGGTTCCTTTTTGCATAAATACGGACAATTTTGGTGATCACTTACTACTCAATGATTTATTTGGAGTCATTTTGCTTAAATAGGATAGCGAGGTGTTAAAAATTTGGTAATAATTTAAAAAAATGGGGGTTTTATTTTGGTGATCATTTACTATGTTTGTCTGTTATATGTTACTATACCTGGGGGTAAGTTAAACATAAGCCATAAAATAGTTAGAAATAGTTTTATAATGCTGTGAAAGTATCGCGTCCTACATATGCGACCCATACGGAAAAAATAATTGATGAAAATTCCTTGGTGATATGAACTTCTTGGATTAGCCCTACATCGTATTTGTAAAAAAAAATCCTTTTCTATTATTAACTAGCTTCTGCCCGCGACTTCGTCCGCGTCAAATTTTTGCTCCCCTTACCCTTCCCGTCGCATCGATTTGCCTGCTAGTTTTCGTCCATTTTCGCTCCTTGAGTTATAGTGAGTCAACCTTAAAAGATAGACATATGCTCTTGGGACTTTTTTTTTGAACTTTTTAAAAATAACAATCCCGTCATACATGATTTTTGCGTTACTTTAACCGTTTACGCAGCGCACGCAACGGAAACTCTCAGAAGGAATAAATTTTCCCCGTTTTTGCAACATTTTTCATTACTGTTCCGCTCCTCTGAGGTGTAGCGTGATGTTATATAGCCTATAGCCTCCCTCGATAAATAGGCTACCTAACACAAAAAGAATTTTTCAATTCGGACCGGATTCGATTCGGAGATTAGCGCGTTCAATCAAACAAACAAACTCTTCAGCTTTATAATATTAGTATAGATAATTAGTTGACCCAGCGAACTTCGTATCGCCTCAGATTCAATAAATGTTGTTATAAACGTACCAAGTTTGACAACCTGGTACGCGGTGGTGATCTGGTAAGCGTTTTCTAGCTGACACTCATATGTTAGGTTAGCTCCTACCCAGTTATGATGACCTGGTACTTCGAAGGCATAAAGCGTTTTCTAGCTGACACTCCTTTGTTTGGTAAGCTCCTGTCAAGTTATGATAACCTGGTACTTCGAAGGCAACGTTTTTGTCATAGTACCACGTTTTATAGTGACTTGTATTCTCTTTGACGTTTTATGTGACGTCTCACGGGAACGCGGTCGTAAAAAGGGGAAAAAAAAAAAAAAAAAAAAACGGGATAAAAAGTATCCTATGTCCTTCTCCTGGCTCTAAACTACCTCCCTGCCAATTTTCAGCTAAATCGGTTCAGCCGTTCTTGAGTTATAAGTGAAGTAACTAACACGACTTTCTTTTATATATATAGATTTATTCGTGAAAAAGTTTTAACTCCCTGTAACGCCATCTGTGACCACGTATATGAACTAAGTAGTGGAGGGTGTATGGTGTATACGATGCGCGAGGCGATGAGATGAGACCGTGTGAATGAAATGTTCCTTTTTCTCTTAGCTTGTTTATAGTTCCAACGACAGCCACGAGGGTATACTTTGGGATGACTACGTGCAATATAGCACGAAGTTGCCAAAACGAGAGACTAGAGAGAAAAGTGAAAAGTGGCATGTGTGCCAAATTTCATTCAAAACTGTTAGCGTGTAAGCGTAACCAACAAAACAACTGACTTTCGCATTTATAAAATATGTAATTAAGTCTTCAAAATAACGTAATGCAGTGCCGGATAAAGCCAGCGCGGGGCCTGTAGTAAAATTGTGATGGGGGCCCTTTTTTTTTGAGGGTGGGAAATCATCAAATGGCGTCTCTCGCTCTAGGGTGGAGCTGAAGGGCCTGTCAGACTTTTTCTGACTAAAACCCACCCGTGTTCCTTCAGTTGCCCATATGCTAGGACCACGGTAACTCTTTCGGACAGATCTCGCGACCCTGGTAGGATGGCATTACCTATTAAAAAGGATATAAATAAAACAAAATATTTAGAAAAACGCTTTTCGTGATTTAATGTAAGCATCTTTAGAAATAACACTCGTCAAATCAATATTTCTGAGTAAATCATTTTCTATGCTCTATATAGTTAGGTCATTCAAACGTTCTTGTCCCATTATGTTGCTTAACACATTTTAATTCGTTTCAATGTTGAAAAAGAACGTTCTCCGCTGCTTATTTACTTGGAAAACACGATTGTTTTACTGACTAAAACCCAGCCGTGTTCCTTCAGTTGACCATATGCCAGGGCCATGGTACCTCTTTCGAACTAATCTCGCGATCCTGGCAGGCCTCGGTCCTAGTGGACCTCTTCAGTTGTTGCTGATATCTCTTTGAGGCGCGCGTGGAACACTACGCGTCGTCGACACAGGCCTGGTCCGTTCCGCAAGCCCGCACCTGCGGTGGCCGGGAGTCCGCAATCGACTACCGACGTCCGGGGCTTCTCCTCCTGCGGCGGCTAGGGGCGTGAGGGCGCATAGCTTGCCTCCACCATATGCTCCACCGTGTGGTGTGCTCTGCTTGGGCGGAGCACTGCCGTGTCTTCGTGGAAGCGATCGGTGGCAGCGACTTCTCGCATCCGGCCATGGTGCGAGCCATGGTACGGAGCGAGAGGGCATGGGAAGCCGTCACCTCCTTCTGTGAAGCAGTAATGCTCGCGAAGGAGGAGGCGCGGGGTTTCGGGCAGCGAGCAATGGGTAGCTAGCGACCCGGTAAGGACCAGGCCCGTGTCGACGGGGCGCTTAGTATTTCATGCGCGCCGCAAAGAGATATTAGCAACAACTGAACGGGTCCGCTAGGACCAATGCCTGCCAGCGCCAGGGTCGCGAGATTTGTTCGAAACAGATACCGTGGCCCTGGCACATGGGCAACTGAAGGAACACGGGTGGGTTTTAGTCAGTAAAAGTCTGACACGCCCTCCCGCTCCGCCCAAGAACGGGAGACGTCATATAATGATTTCCCACCCACAAAAAAGAAGCATGGCACACCTCCACCATATGCTCCACCGTGTCCTCCAGACGATCCTCGCAATGGAAACACCCGGGCGTTTACTCCCGCTTTATCCTGGACAGGAATCCCGCAAAGCACCCATTCCCGGTGAGGACCTGCGTTAGGCGGAAGGTGAGGACGCCGTGGCACCTCTCTATCCACTCCTCAAAGAGGGCACTTTTGATTACTTAGGTTGCTCTAAAACTTTTGCAAAATGACTGAATCGCTGGTTTGCGAGAATAACGACGTAATTCAAAATTCTGTCAAATTGAATACTGTATGCCAAACGATATTTGATATTTTATCGTGAACAGAGGGGTAATTGCGTAACTTGCTATCATTAGGAATTGGTTTCATATTGATAGTTAAACAACATTCATTGCGTTATTTACTTTGCTGAGCTTACAATTTATTCTAATAAATGACGCAAATTTAAAAAAAATCTTCAATCCCATTCAGATTCTGATAAATAGTGCGTTTCGCAATTAGGGTGCAGAGATGCAACGAACGAGTTTGTATAAGTCCACGGGGATCGGCAAAACAGAAATAGTACCAAAAGCAAGCACGTAAAAACTAAGAAACTGGGTAAAAATGAAAAAAAAAACAGTGTTATTTGTGTGAAAAATTGCTATGGGGCTACACAATTTTATTTGGTAAATCTGGAGACGAATATATTACCTTTAATTTGAAACTAGACATCTTTGCAGTTATGAATTCCTAATTCATTAAAACGGTACCGGAAAAGCACTGATATTTGTGGAAAAATGTAATAGCGTCCTTAAGTGTATTCGTAAATTTTGTTACAAAATCTGTTAGTTTATATAAAAATAGTAAGAAAGTACACCTGGCGCCACCTAGTGTTAAGTATGTAACATGTATTAGTTTATGGTTTGTCTCTTCAATAAAGTTCAGTTCGTTCCAAGTCAATCAAGGAAACACATTGTTTTATTAGGTTATGAGCCCAGATTTATGGCTTTTAAGGTTGTCTAGCAAATTATCGCGAAAGTTTAAAAGTTATCAAGTTATTAGTGTGATAATAAATTTAAAATCGCAGTAGGATAATTAGATTAGCTAGCTTAGGCGATCAGTATTCTGGATTGCATGCAGCAAGCTAAAAATGGCGGCAAATTACATTGTCAATGTGCCGAAGTTAAGAGGCAGAGAAAATTACAGCGAATGGGTATTTGCAGCGGAAAACTTCTTAATCCTAGAAGGGATGATGAAATGCATCAAACCAGAGGGAGATGTGAAATTGTTGGCCGAGGAAGATGCAAAAACAAAAGCGAAGCTGATTCTCACGATTGACTCTTCATTGTATGTACATATTAGAAATGTTTCTACTACCAAGGAATTATGGGAGAAGCTAAAGGCCTTATTTGATGATTCCGGATTTACAAGAAGAATAAGCTTACTACGATATTTAATTTCTATACGACTCGAAAATTGTGGTTCCATGATTGCATATGTGACACAAATTATAGAAACAGGGCAAAAGTTGTGTAATACAGGATTCAAGTTAGATGACGAGTGGATTGGTTCATTGCTGCTGGCAGGGCTACCTGAAAAATATGCCCCCATGATAATGGCCATCGAACATTCGGGTATTCAGATAACAACGGACGCCATTAAAAGTAAGTTACTTGACATGGAATCAGGAAACGGAACGAACGGAATGAACGATGAATCTAGTGGCGCTTTGGCCAGTGGTTATAGAAGTGGGCAACACTCAACGACGGCCAGGAAGTCTATGGTTAGGAAAAAAAGCGCGGGAACCTTGAAATAATAGGCGGTCTTTTTTTTGCTTCTTGTAATTTTACTTTAATTTTAATTTAGTTTGTACATATTTTCCTTTTTTTTATCCTACTAACTTAGTTTATAAAGCGGGATTTAAGATGCCTAAGAAAAGAAAAAAACCCAAACAAGATCCTGGTGAAGGGATTGGTACTGGTCCTCCGGATTCATCTTCGGAGACAAGTGAGTCTGACTACGTCGACTCCTGCACTGCGGAAGAAAAGCCTACAGAGAAGTATGCCCCGTATAGGGTTACAGACTACAGTCGCAGGTACCCTGAGGATGCCGTAGCTGGGTATGACTTTATTGTATTTATCGAGAGCACAAATGAAGAACAACCAATAGGCCAAAGAGATATGATGTACCTGAGTGGATGCTTCACTAGATTTGTTAAAGGAATTAAGTACTTGAAAAAAATTAACAGATACAAAATCGGCGTAGTTTTCGATCGCCCGAATTTAGCCAATTCATTCTTGGACAATGTTACTTTTCTGAAAGAACAGTCGATCAAAGCGTCGATTCCGGCTGGAACGACAGAATTGTCTGGAGTTATCACGTCAGTACCTACGGATATGTCAAACAAAAAATTTTTTAAGGCAATATCAAGTTCAAAAAAAATTATAAGCGTTAGAAGAATAATGAAAAAAGTTAGAGTAGGTAGCTCATCTGAACTACAGCCTACCCAAACTGTAGTTATTACTTTTGCTTCATCTACATCTTTACCAGATTACGTTCATATTAAGATGTGGCGGCTTTCAGTACTGCCCTATATTCCACCAGTCAAGCAGTGTTTCCGTTGCTTACGTTTTGGGCATTTAGCCAAATTTTGTAAAAATTCGCAAAGATGCTCAGTATGTACTGAGGGTCATTCCTTCAAGGAGTGCTCTGTACCTGCTGAAAAAGCTGTATGTGTTCATTGCAAAGGTAATCATTTATCCATATCTGGCCAATGTCCCATTAAGAAAAGAAAGATTGCTGAAAGCAGAAATACATCGAAAACCCCTTTTTCGGACTTATTTAATAAAGCTAATTTCCCATCACTGAACAAATCGGAACATTCGACAGATATTATAAACTTGATGTTGTCTAATAGCACAGCATTAAGTTTGTTGACAGAATCTATTGTTAACTTGATTAAGTTAAATAAAACACAAAATGAAAGTATTTGTACACAAACTATAACATCTGCTATTAGAGAGACTATTAAAGGTAAAAATATTATAATATAAAATTCACTAACAAAATTTTAAATATTGCTCAGTGGAATGCACAAAGTTTGCTAAGTAATAAACTACAGTTTCAACAGTTTCTCTATAATAATGACATACATTTAGCTTTAGTTTCAGAAACATGGTTAAAACCACACATACAATACAACATTCGTGGCTATACCACAGTTAGGAATGATTGTGGTAATGATCACAATGGTGTTGCTATATTTATACGTAATGGCATTGAATTTAGATTATTAGACACATATTTTGACGATTCTATTCAAAATATTGCAATTAAAATTAAAATTAATAACAAATACATTTCAGTAGTTAGTTTTTACAGTCCTGGAAATTGCAGTCCTACTTTCGAAAAGAACAAATTTGATTCACTAATAAATAGTATACCTAAACCATTGATAATTGCTGGGGACTTTAATGCCCATCACACTTTTTGGGGTTGTTGTAGTGACGACTCTCGTGGCAGAGCTATAATGAATTCCATGGATGAAAATGACTTGATACTCTTAAATGATGGTCAGCCAACTACTGTAGGGTCTCATCTATGGAGACCAAATGGTCTTGATTTAACTATGGTTTCTTCTTCCTTGGCTTTGTCTTGTGAATGGCAGGTTTATCAGGATTCTATAGGCAGCTATCATTTGCCTACCATTACAAAATATGTTATAGATACTGCTAATGATGTGGATCCTTCTAATGTTTCAAATATTCCTCTTCATTGTAATCTGAAATTAGTTGATTGGTCTATTTATAAAAAGATTGTAAATGACATGATGGAAAGTTTTCAGTATAATAACTCGAGTCATATTGATACATATAATAATTTTTGTTCAATAATTCTACAAGCAGTTCAGATGTCAGTAATCAGTTTTAATAAAAACAATACCACTTGCGACTCTCGCAGATCTAGGAGGAAGCTTCGACTCCCTTGGTGGAACGAGAAGTGCACTAGAGCTGTACAAGATTGTAAGCAAGCATACATCTTATTTAAATCAAATCCTTGTCTAGACAATTTTATAAGTTTCAAACATATGCAAGCCCGAAAAAAACGTATCCTACGACAGGAGCGTCGTGCATGTTGGTTAGAGTTTTGTCATTCTATTAATAGACTCACTCCAATGAGTCAAGTTTGGGCAAAAATGAGGAAGTTAAAAAATGTTTCTACAAATAGCAGTTTGTTTTCTAGTTATGAATGGATCTCTCAATTTCTGCATAAGTATACTCCTGATTCAGTTCAAAATTTTTACACAGTCAGTCACAATAACTTACAAAATTGCACAAATAATTTCATGGTGGAAACTTTTTCTATTGAAGAGCTAAAATCTGCTTTAAGATCAAGAAGAGATTCGGCATGTGGCTTAGATTGGCTCTCATACAAAATGTTAAAATTATTAAATTCACACAGTTTGTCTATATTTTTAAATATTTTGAATTCACTTTGGCATTGTTCTATTATTCCTGAGGAATGGAAAACAGATTGTTTAATACCTATCCTGAAACAGGGTAAAGACCCTAACAGCGCTGACTCATATCGTCCTATTACTCTAAGTTCGTGTGTTGGTAAAATATTTGAACAGCTTCTAAAACAACGTTTGATATTTTACATTGAAAGTAATAGTCTACTACCTTACAATCAATTTGGCTTTCAATGTGGTCGTTCTGCTCGGGAAAGTCTTAGTCATTTATCTCTGGATATACACAGTGCTCTTGTCGAGCATAAAATGTTGGGATCTGTTTTCTTCGATATTGTTGGTGCTTTTAATAATGTAAATTTAAGTACATTGTCATCCATTCTCCTTTCACTAAATGTTCCTGAAAAAATAGTAAGTTGGATTTTTGAGTTTTTCAATGAACGTAAACTGTATGTAAAAGTCAATAATCAATTAATAGGACCTAGGTATTCTTATAGAGGAGTTTCTCAAGGAGGAATATTAAGTCCTCTATTATTTATTTTATATATTGCTAGATTAAATAATGTGCTGGGTAGTGATGTCTGTAATTTACAATTTGCTGATGATTTGGTTGTGTATTGTTCAGGAGAAAACCTTAACAGCATTGAAACAAAACTCAATGCTAGCTTGGAAAAATTGGGACATTATTTTGAAAGTCTCAGTTTGGAGGTCAGCTATGAGAAAAGTAAGGTTGTTGTCTTTTCCAAAAATGTTGTTGGTTCTCCTAGTATTAAAATTTATTACAATAATAGCCTTATGTTAGTGGATAGTTCCATAAAATTTTTAGGTGTTACTTTTCTCAGTAATTTTAAATGGAATGTGTATGTTGATTACTTAGCAAACAGAGCATTAAAAGCTTGCAATATTTTGAAATCTCTCGCTGGCACTTATTGGGGTGCTGATCCAGGGACATTACTGATTTTATATAAGTCCTTAGTAAGAAGTCACTTCGAATATGCATTTTTTTGCTATGGTGGTGTACAAAAACTAGTAGAAAAACTAGAAAAAGTGCAAAATAGATGCTTACGTATTATTTTGGGAGCTATGTGTTCAACACCTATAGTGTCAATGCAAGTCGAATGTAGTTTGCCTCCATTGATAATTAGATTCAATTACCTCAGAACAAAATTCTTCATTAAGATTTCTTCTATCAGTGATCATCCTCTTCTATTGCAGTTAAAGAAGGCTATTAATGGGATCAATCCCCCTTTTCTAGTACAAGGTTTATCTGAAATTTTAAAAGATTGTTCTAATCAAAATTATTTTTCTAGCTCCATTTGGCCTTGTTATTTATATTCCTATGAATCAAAGTATTGTCCATTTAAAATAGTAATTAATGAATCTTTGAAGTTTAAAGAGGATGTTTACAGAATGCTTGAGGAATGGAATGGTTACAATCAATTGTACACAGATGGCTCAAAAAATGATAATGCTGTATCTATGGCTATTTATGACGTTCAGGCTCGAAGTGGGTTTGGAAATAGGTTGTCTTCAGTAGCAACTGTGTATACAGCAGAGGCTATGGCAATACTCAGTGCTTTAGAGTATATTGAGACTAGGCAAGAAAATAAATGGATCATTATCACTGATAGTATGAGTGTATTGAGAGCACTAGAAAATCCCAGTTGTAATGCAAAAACAAGTTACATAATCTATAATATCAGAGAAAAATACAATAATTTACATAAGTTCAAAGATATCGTCCTTTTCTGGACTCCTTCACATATCGGGGTAGTTGGAAATGAACAAGTTGATTACCTGGCTAAATTCATTGTTAATCATCATCAGGAATGTCCAATTTTGCATAAGCCCATTCCAAATTCAGATGCGTTGACTTATTTCAAATCAAAACTGGCACGTGAATTTCACAATTTCTGGCAGCATGTAGTTGAAACCAAAGGAAAGTGGCTAGCTGAAATTAAAACAAAGATTTCTCCTCCTTGGTTTACAGGAGGAAATATCTATCGGAACAGAAAGTTTTATACAACGATTTGTCGTCTACGGCTATGTCACTGTCGATTTAATGCACATCTGTTTAGAATTGGCATTCTGTCTTCCCCAAATTGTGATTATTGTAATTCTGCTATACAAACATTGGATCACATTGTATTTGATTGTCCTAATTTTGCTCTTCAAAGGATCATTTTAGTTGATCGCCTGCTAGGTATTTATGAAAATGCTGAAGATATCCCGCGCTCGCTTCAGCAACTTTTGACGAAAAAAGATTGTTTTTTACCAATTTACGATTTTATTGTATCAACTGTTGATGAAATTTGAATTTGACAACTAGGTACTACACTTTTGACATAAAATTATATGATATTGAGATAATATTAAATAAAACATGAAAGAAGACTCGGCTCCGGTCTAACAAAAGGTACTGAACTTGAATATATTAAAAGAAGACTTGGCTTACGCCTAACTATTGGTTATTGAAGACATTGATAAAAATAAGACTTGGTTTCGGCCTGACTATTGGATATCGAAGACATTGAATAAAGAAGACATGGTTTCGGCCTTGATTATATTATAGAAAGACAAGAAAGAAAAAAAAGAAGAATTGGAAGAAAAAGAAAACTAAATCAGACTTGGCTGTATGGGCTCAGCTCCCTTTGCCTGTCCCAAAGAGGGACGAAAAGAACCAAAAAAAAAAAAAAAAAAAGTCTATGGTTAGTAAAACTAACAATCATGGCGGCCAACATGGAACGACATTGGTACCGATTCCCTTGTTCACAAACTAAACTAAATTTAAGTTCAGTGCATCTTTTTCTTTCTATTTAATTATGGAAAGGACAGAAGATAAATTTTAGTTTAGTCCTGTCAAATTAATCAGCGCCTGTCACTACTCCATACAAGTTTAGACAAGATTAAAAACTTGCCTACTAAAATTACGTCAATTTACGTCAAGCGCTGATTAATTTGACAGGACTAATCTAAAATTTATCTTTTGTCCTCTTCTAAATGAAATACAAAGAAAGAGATGCACTGAACTTAAATTTAGTTTAGTTTGTGAACAAGGGAATCGGTACCACTGTCAACAAAGGCGAAGAAAGAAATTAAATGTTATCGATGCAAACAAATAGGTCATTACAAGTCACAATGTACGGCTGAAGTGTCGAATAACAAAGGAAATGAACGTAAACAAACAAATGCGTTCAGTGCGGTTTTTCTAAGCGGAAACTTCAACAACCAAGATTGGTATGTCGATTCTGGAGCCAGCGTGCACTTGACGCCAAATAAACAATGGCTCACGAATATTTCTTACGAAAAGGAAGGTCAGACTATTATAATAGCCGACAAAACAAAAGTGCCGATTGCTTGTTCCGGCGATATAAAGATTTCTACCATAGTTAATGATTGCAGTTTTGATGTGGACATAAAAGATGTGTTTTGTGTACCGGAATTAACAACTAACTTACTATCAGTTAGCCAATTAATTCACAAAGGGAATAATGTTGCATTTACTACAAATGCTTGTGAAATATATAATCAGAAAGGTACACTAGTTGCTTACGCATTATTAAAAAATGGAGTTTACAAGCTACAACTTCAAGAAAATATGTCTGCAGCAGCGATCATATCTGGTGAGCTCTGGCATCGCAGGTTGGGACATGTAAACAGTGAATGCCTGAATAAAATGGAGAATTCAGTTGACGGATTAACCTTGAAAGGGAAAGTTGACATAACAAAGTCTAACTGTACTGTATGCTGTGAAGGTAAACAAGCTAGATTACCGTTTACTCATATTGGTAAGAGAAGTACAGAGGTGTTGAATATTATTCACACAGATATCTGTGGTCCTATGGAGTGCAATTCTATTGGAGGTTCTAAATATTTCCTTTTATTTGTCGATGATTTTAGCAGAATGACAGCTATTTATTTTCTGAAAAATAAGAATGATGCCTTGAAAAGCTTCAAAGAATACAAAGTGTTAGTTGAAAATCAGACAAATAAAAAGATAAGAATTATTAGAAGTGACAATGGAAGAGAATTTTGCAATGCTGAGTTTAATGATTACTTAAAGAAAATGGGAATTGTTCACCAAACGACATGTCCATACACGCCTGAACAGAATGGACTATGCGAGCGAATGAACAGAACCTTAGTCGAGAAAGCAAGGTGCATGCTTTTTGATGCACAGTTAAGCAAGACATTCTGGGCTGAAGCTACAAACACAGCGGTGTATTTGCACAATCGCACAGGTTTGTCCGTGTTGCAAGGAAAAACACCTTATGAACTATGGCATAGTGTGAAGCCAGATATAAGTCATCTGAGAGTTTTTGGCAGCATGGTAATGGTACACATAGCTAAAGAGAAGAGAAGAAAGTGGGATAAAAAGGCCCAAAAAGGTATTCTAGTGGGCTATGCTGATGGGAGTAAAGGCTATAGAGTGTATGATCCAGTTAAGAATGTGATAACAACTAATCGAGATGTGATAGTTGTCGAAAAGGAAAACACTACCATAGCAGTAATGGAAAAGGAGAATGATACAATTAAAGATACAGACCAGCCATCTTCAGTGGGGGATATGGAAGAAGAACTGTCTGATACTCTCACGTCCCATGAAAAGTCTGCAAATGACTCTAGTTCTGAGTACACACCCAGTGAGTATGAAGATGTAGAAGAAAGTTTACAGGAAACTGTGCCTACTACAAGAGAAGTTAGAAGCAGAAGACAACCTGATAGATATGGTTTCAGTAGTCAACAAAATGTCTGTCTTCAAGAAGCTGGAGACTTGACATTGCAGGAGGCGTTGACTGGACATGAAAAACAGTATTGGCAAAAAGCATTAAATGAAGAATTTCAATGTTTTGAAGAGAATCAAGCTTGGGAGTTGGTCGATACTCCAAATAGTGGTTGTGTGGTTCAGTGTAAATGGGTTCTAAAGAAAAAGTGTGATGTGGATGGTAACATTTTATATCGTGCTCGTTTAGTGGCAAAAGGTTTTACTCAGAGACATGGTGTAGACTACAATGAGACATTCTCTCCAGTGGTAAGATTTTCTTCTACCTTGAGATTATTGTTTGCTTTGACTGTAAAATTAGATTTTAAAACTACACACTTAGATGTAAAAACAGCATTTTTAAATGGACATCTTGAAGAAGATATTTTTATGCAAAAACCAGATTATTTTGGTGATTTAAATGATGGTAAAGTCTTAAAGCTAAAAAAGGCCATTTATGGTTTAAAACAATCTTCAAGAATGTGGTATAAAAAGGTTGATGACTGTTTGTGTAATATTGGTTATGAAAAATCTAAATATGAACCTTGTTTGTTTATTAAGAAAAACAAGAAGTGTGTAACTGTAATTGCTTTGTATGTTGATGATTTCTTCATATTTTCCAATGATTGTAATGAAGTAATAAACTTGAAAAAGTCTTTAGGAAACAATTTCAAGATTAAAGACTTAGGTACTATAAGACAATGTTTAGGTATGCGAGTTGTGTGCAATAAAAATTCTGTAACATTAGACCAAGAGGGTTATATAGACCAGTTGTTAGGTAAATTTAATATGTTGGATTGTCACACATCAAATACACCAATGGAATGTAAACTGAATCTCAGTATAGATAACAAATGTGATATTGGCATACCATATCAACGCCTTATAGGTAGTTTGATGTATTTGTCTGTTTTAACTCGCCCTGATATATCATATTCAGTTAGTTACATGAGCCAATTTAATAATTGTTTTACTAAAGAACATTGGCAACATGCAAAAAGAATTTTAAGATATTTAAAGAAGACGAAACATTATGCTTTAAAATATGATTCAAAACTTAATTCTAAAATAATTGGGTATGTTGATGCTGATTGGGGCAGTGATGCTATTAGTAGGAAGTCATATACGGGTTATGTTTTTGAATTATCAGGTGCTGCAATATCTTGGGAAAGCAGAAAACAAAAGGTTGTTGCACTCTCCAGTACAGAGGCAGAGTATATAGGGATCTCAGAATGTTGTAAAGAAGCTATTTACTTACAAAACTTACAATGTGAAATTACTGACAGTTTATATACTATTAATCTGTACAATGACAACCAAAGTGCACAAAAATTGTTGTTGAATCCTGTTTTTCATAATAAATCTAAGCATATAGATATAAGATTTCATTTTTGTAAAGAGATTATTGCTCAAAAGTTGGTAAGTGTTCAGTACTTATGTACAGCTGATATGCCAGCTGATCTGCTTACAAAAAGTTTAAGTTCAATTAAGCATAAAGCTTTTGTGAATGCTGTTGGCTTAGTTGAAAAATAAGTTGTTTGTGTTATTTTTATATAGTGGGGGTGTTAGTTTATATAAAAATAGTAAGAAAGTACACCTGGCGCCACCTAGTGTTAAGTATGTAACATGTATTAGTTTATGGTTTGTCTCTTCAATAAAGTTCAGTTCGTTCCAAGTCAATCAAGGAAACACATTGTTTTATTAAAATCACCTAAGTTTGTTGGCTTTGCCATGTTATATTTTAAACTATATCAAATACTATTATTATCTTACTGTAAATACTATAAAAAAAAACAAAACCTTACCAAGTACAGTGCTCAAAAAATTAAAAACAAATGTAAATCTACTGCCTTTAGACAAAAAATCTGTCAAGATTATCCATACTTCCATACTAATATTATAAATGTAAAAGTAACTCTGTCTGTCTGTCTGTCTCGCTTTCCTGCTAAAACTACTGAACCGATTTAAATGAAATTTGGTACACACGTAGTTTAGAGCCTGAGAAAGGACATAGGCTACTTTTTATCCCGGTAGTATGTTCCCGCGGGATAATTTCCGACCTCCACGCGTGCGAAGCCGCTGGCAAAAGCTAGTTTATTATAAACTTAACAAAAACATCTATAATCTACTTCAGGAAATGTACTTTTAGCTGCCTTTGGACAAAAAATCAGTTATGATTATTTATTAAATATAGCTAAATCAGAAAAATCATGAACTGATATGTTGACACTCTCTGCATAGGGGAAGGTGGGGCAGCTTCATACAGTTTTTATATTTCGTCTTATAGAATGCTCTCGGGTATCGATATCTGTATTGTTTCATCAAAAATCAATAGTTTTACTATCTGACTTAATATAAAAAAAATGAAATTTTTGTAAATACACTTGTACGGCTTTTTATAACACTTTAAAGAAAAAAAGAAAAATGTATGAATGTACCCCATATGTGGGGCACTTTCATACAGGCTATTGGGCAGATTCATACATGTGAAAAAATACACAAGTTGTGCGTGAAATGTTTATTTATATATCAATATTGGATTTTCTTTCGAACATAAAGTGTGTTTCTGGATGTGCTTTAGAAAATCAACAAAAATACTCGAGTTTATCCAACCACTTCTCGTGGCTACACCCAAAGAGCTTTCTGGAGCACCTTCTATGAAGTGGTCCCTACAATGTACTCGAGGGAAGATGAATGAAGTCGGTATGGTGTTTCCACTTGCTGATATAATACCATCAAATGTGACCAGCTCTGCTTTTTCGGCAGACACTACTTGACCAATCTGTTTTTGTTTCTTTTCAACAAAAATGTTAGGTGTGCTCAGCACAGTTGAGTAAACTTCGGCATAACATCGGCAGTAAACTTGTATTTGCGGTATATACTCTCCAGGTTTTGGAAGAAATCATTCACTGCCGTTTTATTGAAACCGAATGATCGGGCAGCACCTGTATTTTCAGGTTTACGCAAACTGAAATTTTCTGGCTATTTCGCAAACTTGCTAACCAGTCTGCTCCCACCATCTCATTATTATTCCAACTTGCAGGATATTTAATCCTATTAGCTTTAGCAAATTCATATGCAAGTTTTTTAACTTCGACACATGTCAGTCGGTAGTGCATCGAAGAACACTCTAAGATATATTTATTGAAAAGATCCGATTCTGTTTTTGCAAAAACTTGATGTGATGCTTTAGATTCGAATACACGAGTTTCGCTACCAAGATCTTGTGTTTTGCGTAATTTTTTATATGTCTTTGTAGTGTTTGTGCATTAACTCCATATATTTGGCTGGTGATTTCCGAAAAGAGAGATTGATGTCCACAACTTTATCGATAGCTATAACATTGCCTCGTCATCCACCCGTTTACTCCTAGTTCCCTTTTTCTTGTAATTTCTGAACATAATCGTTCTGCAAAACAAAATCATGGTATAACTTTAAATTTCACAAACTAAAATAAAAAAAAATGGAAGACAGAAGTGTACGAGGCATATTCATACTGTATGAATGTGCCCCGTAAACTTCTGTATGAACCTACCCCATCACAAGAAAATGAAATCAAAATATTGTTAGAAAAAACGCAAGCACATATAAAATTATTCACGGATTAATTCATGAACTTGACCCTATTATCTTTTAAATAAAATAGAACTGAATAATCTAGAGAGCAGCTTTTATTAAAAAAAAGACGTTATAAGTGAGATCATAAAATTACTTACGCCTGGCCGAATAACGTTCAGTGTCACACCGACGGGAGTATCACACCGACTGCTTTCAAACTCCGTGAGCAACCACACACATCAGTAAGCTACGCATACACCCATAAGTCATTCTGTTGATGTGGACCTAACATCACATATATCTAGTGTATGAAGGTGCCCCTTGTATGAATCTACCCCACTTCCCCCTAAGTGACAGGTTTTCTCGAAGTTGACGGCTGAGAAAGAAGAAAGTATGTAAGAAAGAAGATACGTTTATTTGCGGTAAATATGAAAAAATATTAAAAAGCTGTGGAAAATATGCGTCACATCCACGCAAAACGGCCATCGCTCAGCATATGTAATACTCCGACTCTACAATCAAAATAGAGGTTAGGTTTTTAAACAAGTAACAATTTAATAAAATATTTACATTTCTGCATAACTGATTACATAAATAATAACATGAAAACATATTTACCAAATGCCCTGTGCTATTTTCGACATGAAAGTGACTTTTTCGGAACCAAAAAATTTTTAAATTTTCGACCTCTCACGAAAGTGGCTTTAATGACATAAAATATAAAGCGTGTAAAAAGAAATGGCGGATGAAAACTTTGAAAATTGTGAGTTTTCACTTAATTGTCAAATGTTTAGGATTCGTTTATAATTTAATGAATTGTTGCAAAATTTTCAACGTAGAATAGGCGAAAAAATTTTTACAGAACAGGAGCATAATTACCCGTAGAGGAGCAAAGTAGGACCAAATTGCGGTAACTATTAATACAAATGGAGTTTGTACGGATGGTAGCAGGTGGAGTTCTGTAGTTTCTGCCTACCCCCATGGGAAAAAGGAGCAATTTTATGAATGTATGTAACTACTAATACTACTTAAAATTGCTTAGAATTATCTAAATAAAAGTTGGACTAGGATTGATGTTGTTTAACTTAAAATGTTTAATCTTAAAGTTCCGAGTAAACACGAAACATTTTGTAACTCAGCTCTCGAGACAGCTTAAAACCGTTCATGCAACACGAAATAACGAGTTGCTTTCACGACGATCTTAGTAAGTAGGTACTTAAGTAGGTATGACTAGGGCTTCCAAAATTACGGAAATGTCAATTACGTAACTAATTACGCAACTTTTTTCTCCAATTCCGTAATTCCGTAATTACGTAATTTTTCCTATTTTTTTTAAATTGATTATGAATTTTTGTAAATATTGTAGATAATCTACAATTTTTACAGTTATCTTTTAGTATCAAAATAAACACAATATTTAAACAAAAAAATATTTATTTATATTTATTTATTTTATTTTTAATTTTTAGAAAGCTTACAGACTAATAACATTATAGTAACAAGAATATATAACTAAATTGCTAATAACAAGCCTCCACAGTTTGTCATGGAACTAATATTTTTTTTTTTTTGTATCTATATACAAAAAAAAAAAAATATTAGTTCCATGACAAAATAATCTAACACTGTACTGTCAAATTATTGATTCATTTAAAGAGTTGGTTAATTTTATTTAATTGTTATGAATTATTCAAGAACTTAGTTAAGTCAAACCATTCTTTATCGTCCCGAATATAATCTTTCTTCTTGAAAATGTGATCTCATAAATGACAAGGCATTTAAAGTTTTGTCACCTAGGGAACTTCTTAGTTTATTACAAAAATATCCGGCGGATGAAAAGGCTCGCTCGGCTTCAACACTTGTAGGCGTTATCGAAAGTAAATAATTATACGCTGCAGTCAAAAAAAATTCGCGACCGCCGCCAGCGCTGTCGTAAATGCACATTTCTACCCTAATAATGGAATGGAGATCTGTGTTTACTGTTGAAATTGTTTTATTTACAGTCACTTTGTTTATTTCTTTGTCTAACTGTTGTGCGATTGTCAACTTCTCGTCATCATCGTCACTGGTAGCAATTGCGTCCGATGCACTCGGTTGTGGTTGTGAATTAGTGCTTTTTTGAGTAGAATTATATTTCAACCGTTCCAAAAGTTCCACTATGTACATTCGTATATCATCCGACGATGGTTTCGTGAAATATTCTGAGGCAGCTGTTTTAAAAAATTCCTCATTGTTATGCAAATATTGCAAAACACCGAATACATTTGTTCGCCTTTCCTTAATTCTCTTTCTAAGAGATGTGGCTGTTTTCCACTGAGATCGTTTGACTGAAGATTAAGTTTCTCTAGCATGAATCGAAGCGCAGCGTCGGCCGTCAATAAGTTTGAATCACGGCGACATAATGACAAAACTGTAGTTTTTATTACATCCAAGCTGTAATGAATGTCGTGAAGGTCTTGGATCTCTTCGTCTGTAAATTTCGCATTTGATTTCAAATCTAATAACGCCTTAAAAACGCATGATTTTAATTTGAGAAATCGCCCTACCATATCTGATAAGCTGTTCCATCGCGTTTTACAGTCTAGTATTAGGTCAATATTTTTACCATGTTCTTCTAAAATGTACTTTTGCAACAAGTCGTTTTTCAAAGGTGAGTTTTTAAACGATTTTATTAGATCTCTTAATTTTTTTTATAGTGCCTTTGTATAAAAACTCCGATTCTGGAACTCTGGTCGACTCTACAATAAACGCATCCTCATCTTCTTCAATTTCCTCTTCTTCTTCAGCGCCGGTATTTGAGATATCCTCCTGGACTTCAGGTTCTGGAGATTTTTGTGTTTTATATAAAACATCCAGGACTGCTAGTTCCCATGAGCCATACACAATTGGTGGTGGCCGTCAAAATTTCTACCCATTTGACCATAACACTCGCTCCATCTGTTGTGAAAGCAATTATGTCGTCTTCCAGACTTAAACCGAAGTCACTCAAATGTTGCTGTAATAATTGAGTGCCTACTTCAGCTGGCATTGATCCCTGTATCCGTACAAGTCCCAAATTTTTATATTTGGCCATATCAAAGTCTTTATTGTGGATATTTATATTCATATACCTTTTATTACGGGTAGACGTCCACTCATCAAACGTGATAGTAAATCTTTTATTTTCAGACTTCATAATTTTCAATTGATTTTTCAATTTGTTTTTTTGTGTTATCACTCTGTTTTAGAATTATCTGTGTTATAGTCGTAGAAGATTTCGGCACATCGTAGCCAGAGTTTTTAAAAAAATATCTCAGATCTTCTGACGTACAAAATGTGCTCAATGGTATCCCATCCAATGCAGCCATTCTGGCCACTCGAACCTCCATATTTGAAAAATAATCAGTGAGTTTAATTTTCTTTTGTGAAGGTTCATTCGTACGTTTTCGTGTTTGAATTTGACCACTATTAGACGTTGATGTACTCGGGCTTTGCGACTCATGCTGTTGCGGCATCTCTCCGATGTGCTTGGCACGCATGTGAGTGTGTAACGCTCCAGTTGCGCCACCTGGAGTTTTCAATTTTTTTTTGCAATGCTTACATTCAACACTGTCCATTATCAGCTCTCAAGAAATGTTCCCAGATAGAGCTTTGTGTGCGTTTGTTCAAAAACTCCTTGCATACAGTCTTATTTGAAGAAGACCTGAAAAAAAATAAAAGGAAGTTAGGTTAAAATGATATTGGTTAAACATAGTTGTCAACTCATTACAAAATAATGTAAACACTTATTTTGTAGCCAAACGTTTTTATCTTCTATAATAGGCGAAAGAGCATGCTTAGTTCATTCATTCCTGATTTAGAGACGAACTATGAGGAATTTCAAATTTTTGATAGGTACCGACCTTTTATGTTTTAATCAGTGTTCTTAATTAATATATATTTGGGAACCTAGATATTCTATAATCTAATCGGAATAAATACAATATAAGAAAATGTTTGATTTACAAATTATTTTGTATGAACTATGCATGCTCCACGCCCCATGAGGTTTTTAATGCCCTTTTAATACTAAATAAGACTGATTTAAGTACTTACATCTTTGAAGAGATAATCCACACATTCAAATTTCAAAGTCACCCACGATAAAGATACAACTGCTACAAATTGTTAATATTTGCGCGCATTTACCACCAACTTTTAATTAAGTATCAGATCAAGTGTCAACTGTGCCGAGAGTCTAGCGATGTGAACTGAACAACCGACAATTGAGCAATGAAACTACTTTCTTTTTAGTTAAGAATGTGAGGAGCATAGTAGTTCCCCTAAGTTCCCCGTGGTCGTAGGGACTTTTCGTCAGGGACTCCCCGGCCTTGCCGACTCGCCAAGTTGATATATTTGAACTCTATTCTGTACGTCTTAGAACTATTTTTTGCAAAATAGATATAAAATAAACTGCGGGGAATACCCTATTTGTACAGTTTCGATGTAGGTATATAGTATAGTGTTGCCACATTATAAATGTGTACGTATAATGCTTTTTTATTGGTTGACTATTTTGATGGATTGATGATACTAATAATTACGTAAGTACGGAATTGAAATCTTCAGTTACGGAATTGAAAATACTTTAAAATGAGTTCGTAATTACGTAATTGCGTAATTACGTAATGGAAGCCCTAGGTATGACTATTTAGTTCTTCAATGCTTAAAATGTATGAAGTCAAAGATTATAAGCTAGCTAACGAGCTAGATCTATCTAAGTGTATGAAGGTGACCTACCTACTTAATTATTTTTCGGCCTATCTAAAGCACTAGTACCACGAAGTAACACGAAGCATCCAGTAGTTAATGTACTGAAGGACCAGATTTAAAAATGCCCTGAGCTAGGACAGGTAGGAAGGTAATTGAACTAAGTAGAGTTTCTCATTACCAACTGAAGACGCATTCTCTCAGTCGTTGGCACCGTGATTTGTCTATCACGTGTTTAATGGTACCTAACTATGTTTTGTCTTTGATTGATTTTGAGAAATACCTACTTTAGGCCCTTTTAAAATTTTGCCATCCACACCATATCTGTAGCTGCTAATGCAGCTGAATATCTGTATTTGACAAGGAGCAACTGCCTATTAGACCTCCACAACCTAGTTACTAGGTAATAAAATACCCCGGTAAGAGTGATTTTTGGGAGCTTTCGAGATTCTGACGATTCGTAACGACTACCAAAGATCCAAGAATGACAGCTGGGAACAATGGTGTTACGAGCTTACGGAAGCACGGAGGGGTCGTGATAAATAAAGATGGTCACCCATCCACGGACCAACCGTGGCAAGCGAAGCTTACCCTGATCGTTGGACCCATGCGTTTGTTATTACCTAGCCAAAAGCTCCTCTCATTCGCCGCTCGCATGCGACACAACGACAATCTCAACAAGTAGATGTCATGATAACGCCCTTGCTATTCATAAGCGCATTGTGTGGTAAAAATCGGAAGAAATGAAACTTGAACCCAGAAGTGACGTGACGTCTATAGTCTACGCCTAATATTTCGTAGTGCGTAACACTTACGACCGCTCGGTTTGTAAACAACAATATTGATAAGCAAGGTGTCATGTTATATAGCCTTCCTCAATAAATGGGTTACTCAACACAAAACGGACCAGTAGTTCCTGAGATTACCGCGTTCAACCAAACGAAGAATCTCTTTAGCTTTATAGTAGTAGTATAGATTCCAAAAACGTTTTCTTACTGTGTACCAGGGATGTTGCGGATTCCGATTTTTCCACATCCGCGGATGCGGATATTTGAAGGCTCACATCCGCGGATGCGGATCTTAAGATTCATTATAAGAAACTATGTGAGTGGAGAAATTAAATAATAAGAGTAATTATTAATATTTTAATAAAATATTTAGTAAATAAAGTTGAAAATTAGAGCATTATATTCAATAAATAGTAAAATTGCCGCCTTTTCGGGGTCTAGTCTGTTACGCAGAGGTTTATAAATTAAACCCGCACTGCTAAACAATTGTTCGCTAGGGGACTGGCTGGTGGTGTCGATAAAAATCTACGTGCTATTGGTGATAATAGTTTAAATTCTTCTCGCTCCCCTATTTAAGAGCACAATGTTGTGTATATTCACAATTTTACAATACACTCGAAAACTTAAATGTTTATACGATAAGCGCAACTAAACAACACCTTACGACTGATTTACTTACCAAACAAATGATACACATTACACAATAACAAACGCGTCGGATCTTGTCACCGAGTGAAATCTTCGCTCCTATTGGCCAATGATCACGTGCGTACAGCACGCGCCAGTCGCCGGCCACGTCAATTTTCTTTCTTGCCGCGACCTGTGCAACAATTGCATCCGCATGAATATCCGCAATGATTATTACGGATGCGGATGCGGATGTCCAAATCAATGCGGAAGCTCCGCATTTTTTCCCTGCTGTGTACTACAATGCTTGAGTAAGATCCTGTTTGTATGGATGTAAAAATATCGCCGCAGTATTTTATAGCGCATTAGATTTTTAACTCTCGGTGTAGAACCGAACATTGAGAATCCCACAGCGTGTACCCCACTAAGACTAAGTATTGTACGGTGGGTAGGTACCTACTCGGAAGAAAACCAAGTGGATTTTTCAGCCTAGCCTTTTGTTGGCCGTGTGAAAGAAGGGTGGCTTCTATTCTCCTTAGCTACCCAGGAACTTGATCAATTTCCTGCAGTATTTCTTTGGATATGAAAAAAAATACACATTCATCACAAACCATAACACCACACTCCACCCACCACCACACTGTTTATTCTGCGAAGAGTTAAGCAGAGATCTATCACTATAGTATCTACACCCACATTTCGCCACTAATGTTTAAGTCCCATAAAAAAAAAAAAAAATATTTAAGGAAGTATCATGATATTTGATGCTGTTTGATCAATTCTAAACTTTCCTAACGTCATTAGGTACCTACCAATGATCTGTGGGAGTACAAACAGAAATTCAATGGATTCCTTTTAAAAAGAGGGTAAAATGTTTATGCTCACCGTACAGGGACATCTACCCCTGATGATATTTTACGACTCCCACTCATGCCCGCGTGTAGGTGTTGTTTGTACTTAACTGCCTATGTGAATGAATTTTTGACACACATTGGGAAAAAATGGGTTGATTAAATTACCGATTTTGTTCTACTGCGAAGCGAGCACGGCTTCTGTGACAGGCTTGAGTCACGCATTTTATTACGGTTTTCGTTCCCGAACTGTGATAAAAAATTGTGACTCAAATCTATCACAGTAAGCCGTGTTCGGCCCGCTGCTTTGCCGATGGGTTCTTATTGACTCAAGTAGCGGTATTTTGTAAAATCTCACGAACGAATCTCGCCAAAATTTACGTGAGGTGCACTGGCTAATAGTGTCCCTGGACTGACAGCCCACTTCATCTAAGTATTCACAGTGACATTTTTTACAGAATTTAGTAAATGGTGAATGTTGTGTAACTAACTATCAGCGAGGTTGTATTACAGACTAATAGTAGGAATGGCTTTTATTTTGACAGTTCCACAAAATTCACTGCGTTATTTACGTTGATGGTAAGACAATTTTTTCAAACAGATGAAGCACTGGACCAGCTTTATCCTTCTAAATTATACACATTCTGATTGGTAGTGTGTTACGAAATTAGGGTGCTGATCTCAAAGTCCTGAAATGTTTTACGGTCTTGACGCCTGTATGTTGCCTGCAACTAGATATTTACTATATTGTGGGTGGAAGTCGCCAAAATAATGACAAGAAGATTCAACCAATGCGAAGCCTAGAGATTCGATGCTCCCTTTGAACGTTACAGCGGTATCTATTTCAAATAGACGATTATTTGTCTCGTTTGTCATCGTCTATGTTTCTTTTTTATTGCCGAATTGTTTCTTTCCTTTGACTAGCCCAAAACGAAGCTATTTTGGGAGATAACAAAACATGCCTTAAAGTTAGAAGTAGTGTAAATAATCTTGTTCGTTGTGTTTTGTGCCGTGTGGACGTAAAGAATAGCACCACCCCATTTCCTCCCGTGGGTGTCGTAGAAGGCGACTAAGGGACTTACTAGAGAATGGGCAGCAGCGTTCTCCATGCATTTTACCAACCCACCTGCTAAACGTGGCGATTACGTCAAAGACCTCCCTTTGGTTGCCTATGTCCAGCAGTAGACGCCTTTCGGCTGAAATGATGAATTAATTAGCTCCAGTTGTCTTTTGATTGATTTGATTTTGTTGTCCACATTTTAACTAGTGCAAAAAGTATTGGGTACATAGATATACATGTCCGTTTTTTGTACCGTGTGGTGCTGAACGTAAAAAATAGCACCATCCCATTTCTTTCCGTGGTTGTCCTAAGAGGCGGCTAAGGGACGTACTGTGATATTTTTAACCGACTTCAAAAAAAGAAGGAGCTTCTCAATTCGGCTGCATTTTTTTAAAATGTTTGTTACCTCAAAACTGTTTACTGGGTGAACCGATTTTGATGATTCTTTTTTTATTTGAAAGCTGGTGCTTCTCGTGTAGTTCAATTTCAATTTGGTTCAGTTCTCACAATGGCATCCATGACAAAACCATATAAGTCTTAAAGCATTAAGTATGTGCGCAACAAATGGATGAATAACGCGCTTAGATTAGTGCCAGTAGTAATTAAAAATTAGGAAGACGGTGGCAAAAAAAAATTAATACAGATCCCAAGACACCGACTTCCGAAATTAAAGTTATTTTGCACTTTGTAATGTTTTTAAGGAAGTCGGTTGCTATTTTTTTGAAAAAAGTTTTCTAGGTATTATTTTTGCTCCATCATGTCAGTATGCTTTTTTTCCTGGAATAATTAGGTTCCGGTTAGACCGGGAAGCCAACCCCAGCATATTCGGGGAGAGGCTAGTCAGATGATGATATCAGTATGTTTTTTAACCGACAAAAAAAAACGGAGGAGGTTCTCAATTCGACGCGTAATTTTTTTGTTTATGTATGATAGCCTAACTTTTTACATAATAGTCCGATTGTAATAATTCTTTTTTTTTATTGGAAAGGGTAGGTCCCATATACATTTGGAAAACAAAATCGAACCCTAAGAGTCCGAAAACAGGGGATGATTGATTGTTCACTCACTGATTGTAATGTATAACAACGCATAACTTTATACAGAGTAGTCCGATTTTGGTAATTCTTTTTTTAATAAGGTTTGTTATTTTTTGCTTTTCAGTTTTTTCGGCGGTTTAATTTTTTGTTACTATAACTATTCTAACAGTTTTGTAAAACATGTCTTCTGTCCTATATAAGAGAGCCGAAGGACCTCAGACACTCTATTTAAAATTGTGTTTTTTATAAACCATGGCCCGTAATTATGATGAATAGATAAATAAAGATTTTTGATTATATTCAATCATAATATTTATTTTTATTTACATCTTAGGCATTTATGATTGTCAGAAAGGTTGCTCAAAGTAATGAAGTTTATTCCATATCGATAATTAATAAGGCCCAATAAGGCCCACTACTGATAAGGTGCACTACTGTTTAAAGGATCATTCTGTCTCTTTCATGTTCCAACGATTGATTGAAATATTAAGATATTTTTAATTCGTTATGTCTAAAATACATTTAGTGGTTTGTGGTCCAAAGTGTGCCTTAATAATTTAGTTCGTTTTTGACAGCTATAACTGAGCATAAGGTCCATGGTCGAATCCAAGGTCAGGGAAGTGTTGTTGGGTTTCCTTTAGGAATTTCTCCTTTGCTGCCCGGAGTCTGGATCTGTGCCCGATTGATGGCACAATGTTACATGTGACTTAAACATAACTGGTAAAATGTGGGTGTACAAGTACACCTAAGTCTTCGGGTATTGCAGGTCTGAAGTTAAGTTTAAACTCATCATCATCATCAGCCTATAATGTTCCCACTGCTGGGACACAGGCCTCCTCTCGGTGAGAGGGAGGGGGCCATAATCCACCAGGCGGGCCCAGTGCGGGTTGGTAGATGTCACATGTCTTCGAATTTTTGGTTCTAAGACATGCCGGTTTCCTCACGATGTTTTCCTTCACCGTTTTGAGAGCAGTACCTAGCGATGAAATAATTTACACAAAGTAATGCGTCTGCTTGGGTTTGAACTCACGACCTACTACTCGTCGCGGCCGTTACCACTGGGCCACCACTGCTCAAGTTTTAACTAGCATTCCATTAGTGTCAAACTAAAACAATAAAACAAAATATTTGCATATATCGCAACGCAACATCGCAATCCATTAATTCTTCCACAGACTCATGTGGAATTATACGTAGCAAACATTTATCTACTAAGAAGGTACTGTAAAACGTCAAAAAATGTTCCAGGAATAATTATAAAAATAAGACGCAGACCTTTTGCGTCCCACAAAGTGACGAACCAGCCCTTAAGGATTAAAACAACAATAACATTTAAGGGAATGAGCCGAATTTTAATGTAAATTGATCGACGAATTAACGTGTAATTCACTAGAGAACGAACATTATTTTTCTACTCTTTTAGCGTTTTTTAAAATGCAAATGTCACGTGGTTTGCCGCCCACCTCAAATGGAATTAAATTACTAGAATGCTTGCGAAGTTCTGTTTCCCTTGGGCTATTAAATGGAGAAGTTTTTAGTAAGGTGTTGTGTTTAAGGTTCTCATTAGCAAAGTTGTGTCTAACTACTTTTTGTGTATGTGCTCGTGGGGATATTAATGTGACTCAATGAACAGTTTAGGAGTAGTTCACTACGTGGTAAGAATCTGGCCAGTCTGCTATGAAATAAACGGCTAATTGCGTCTGCTCTTGACCTCAATGAAGCCCGATGGAATGCGATTGATGAGGTCTACGATGGAACGAGCTTACCCAGAATATGCTAGTAAGATGGATGCTGTGGTACCTCAGAGTTCAGGGTACCAAACTTTAAGTGCAAGTGTAACGATCCCTGTACCCCTGTACACTACAAATACTTTATTGAAGACTTGGTGAAAGCCAAGAGGCCATGTCATGTCATAGTGGTGTATATTTCTAGCAAAGCAGGTACCTATGGTTTTAGATATTGCATCCCCACTAAAGTACACTGTCCTTCAAGATAAGGATTTTCCTTGTTTGAAGAGCAGGGGTCTTACTAATCTGTAACGGCCATACCCATCCCTTATTGGAACAACACTGATGTTACCTAGGCTAAGTCTATTTATAAACAAACTTACTTCTTATTTTATAAATTGCACCATGTCTTATGTATCTGAAAGAAACTGAATCTGAATCCCCAGTATCCCCACTAAGGTTTTTATGGAAAAGGCGCTCGATCTTCATCATCACTCCAATACTAGAAAAATGTGGGCCCCCCAATGAGTCAGTTATGTTGTGACGTCATGTAATTCAATCCTAAAAAGTAACTAATTATTACGCCGAAGGAAAACATTAAAGAGTCATAAAAGAGTTAATTCATGGTTACGAAACAGTTTGCGGATGAAAGATTTCGAAAGCAACGATTTGTCAATTAATTAATCGCTAAAGGAACTAATTGGGGAAATGATAGGTTACTTAAATGTCGAAGCCTTTGGAATTCTTTTGAAGAAACGGCCCTCCAACGAAATACTTTTCCGGTGGGACCGAAATATTTCTTTTCGCTGCTAAAAAGTTCATCTTTCTTTTTGGTTTTATCTTTCTAGTGGATGGAGTTGATTAAATACTTGTTTTAAATTAATTTAAAAAATCTTTGTTACACTATGTCAAGGTTTTTCTAAGTAAACGGAAGTTATATTAATTTTGGGGTAACAATATTCGGGTACATTAAACAAGGTTATTTTCACAAGAGTGAAAATACCATGTGTGTCGAGTGGCGACAATACTGCAATAAACGAAAACACTGGCTGCACTACTTTAAGGCCATCTAATCGTGGAGGCGATCGGCGGCGGCGACCTCTCGCGTCCAGCCCTGGTGCGAGCCATGGTACGGAGCGAGAGAGCATGGGAAGTCGTCACCTTCTTCTGCGAAGCAGTAATGCTCGCGAAGGCTTCGCGAGCATTACTGTTCGCGCGTGAGGGAGTGGCAGTCTCTGCGCCCTCACGTCCCTAGCCGCCGCAGGAGTAGACGCCCCGGGCGTCGGGAGTCGATTGCGGACTCCCGGCCACCGTAGGCGCGAGCTTGCGGGCGGGGAGCAATGGGTAGCTCGCCGCCCGGTAAGGACCTAGCTCGGGTCGACGGCGCGTAGTGTTCCACGCGTGCCTCAAAGAGATGTCAGCAGCAGTGTAGGGGTCTACTAGGACCGATGCCTGCCGGGGTCGCGTGATTGTTCGAAAAAGATACCGTGACCCTGGCACATGGGCAACTGATGGAACACGGGTGGGTTTTAGTCAGTAAATCTGACACGCCCTCCCGCTCCGCCCAGAGCGGGAGAAGTCATTTGATGATTTCCCATCCAGAAAAAAAAAGGCCATCTCTTAGCCAAAATCTAAATCATTATCACTTCAGTCGAAACACGTCCACCCAAGTGCAAGTGGTGGTGCACTTCGACATACATACATAAACTCATGCCTTTTCCCATGGGGGTAGGCAGAAACTACGGAAAAACACCTGTTACGATCCTTACATACGCTTTTTGCTTGGTTTATCTTCATACAACTGGTCATACACGCACACCGGTTACCAGAGGGCTCCCTCTATCTGGCAGAAACTTAATGCTCTGATTTTTATTTGGCATAACACACTTGGCATAATCTTCTTTAAACAAATATTTGTGAGGCATAAAAAATGTTTAGCATAATCATTGTTTGGCCGAATGTTTATATGTCCTACTTTACGCTGGCATACTTTTAAGATGGCAGAATTTTATTAAGCATAATTACCTTTGGCAGACTTAAAATTCCGCAGAATTTCGTTTAGCATAACATTTATTTAGAGCGATGATTATTTGGTACAATTTCACTTGGCATACTATGAAGATGGCAGAATTTCATTTAGAATAATTTTGTTAGGCATATTTTCATTTCCATAAAATTGTATTTTAACCTTAAATTAAAATTAAAATAGTGTCTCAAAAAGTCAATATATGGTGTGCTACAAAAGTTATTGACAGAAACGAATCGCTGCAGAACCGACTCCACGTAGTCTTGTCTGCCCTACCCCTAGAGTGTAATTTAGAATCGCGTAGGCGCGGAGCAGCGTTGCCACTTTAGTGATTTTGTCACTAGATTTAGTGAATTTTTGGAGTTAAACAGTGATATTCTAAAAAAAAAATCACTGAAAAATTATTTGATGACTTTTAGTGATATTTATCGAATGTTATGATTTGGATCCGGGATAAAGTAAAATAATATGCACTATTATTAATATACTATTAATATACACAATTATTTGTTTTCGAACGTAGCTTTAGACGTCTTTGTTTGGTTATGCTTGGGGATTTCCCGACTAATAAATCAAACCTGGCATGTATTTAAAGTTTGTATGAGTGAGTGCTGCATTCTATTGCTTGCATTTAGTTAGTTGCTAGTTTTCGTTCGCGAAAGTAGGAGACAATATTTATCAAAATTATTCAAGTCAAGATCTAAAGTTTTAGTGAAGTATTTATTTTGCATCATCATGGACGTGCCACTGAGAAAAAAGACTTTTTATTCTCAAAAATATCGGAAAGAATGGGAAACCCAAGAAGAATTCAAGACTTGGTTACGGCCTGTAGCAAACGATCCTACAAAAGCCTTTTGTACTTTTTGTCATTGTGAAATGTTTGCAAGAATTGGCGACATTAAGAAACACAAAGTAACAAAAAAACATATAGATAAATCTGACTTAGTGTCTAAAAACCGACAAATTGAATTTCTGCCCGCTTCTAAAAATAATACAAACATATTAAAAGTTGAAGGAACATTGTCCCTGTTCATTGTAGAACACACATCCATACAGCAAATTGACCACTTATCTGAAGCTTTAAAAAAATGTATTACTGATTCAAAGAGTGTTATGGACATGAAAATGCACAGAACGAAATGCAGTGCAGTAATAAACAATGTGTTGGCTCCTCACTTCAAACAGATGCTTTTGGATGATATTGGATCACAAAAGTATAGTGCACTATTAGATGAATCTACTGACCTCAGTGTATCAAAATTATTGGGCATAGTAATTCGATATTTTAGTTGTACGCAAAATAAAGTTGTATCTGCATTTCTAGCATTAGAGCCACTGAGGAGCGTGGATGCTCGAGGAATTACTACTGCCTTGGTAAACTGCTTACAGGCACGTGGTATTCTAATAAAAAACTTAATTGGAATTGGAGTGGATAATGCCTCTGTCATGACTGGAATCAATAATGGCGTGCATAATATTTTAAAAACGGAATATGGCGTACCTAATTTAATTCTTGTCAGATGTGTTTGCCACTCATTGCAATTGGCGGTGTCACATGCGTCAGAGCAAACGTTACCGCGAAATATAGAGTTTCTCATTAGAGAAACCTATAATTGGTTCTCACATTCACCCAAACGCTGTGATGAGTACAAAGATATATATGAGACAATAAATTGTGGCGAGCAGCCTTTAAAAATATTGCGCTCTTGTGATACTCGTTGGCTGTCAATTGAAGAAACTGTGACCAGAATATTGTCTCAATGGGAAGAACTCAAATTGCATTTCTCTTTGAACAAAAATAATTGCTACACAGCAGAATTGCTTCATTCGATGTATGCCGATGAGAGGAATCGCCTTTATATGTGCTTTTTAAGGAGCATATTGAATGATGTCCAAATTGGAATTAAAAGTTTTGAAAGTGAAGACTCAAATCCAGTTGCCCTACTGAACACATTAATGACATTGCTTCGCTCTGTTTGCAATAGAGTACTGGTGCCGACGGCTGCAACGACTGACAAAGATTATTTATCCATTCAAATAGAAGCCCACTTGAATCCGGTACCGTATTTAGGATATCTTTTTGAATCACAAGTACAAAAGACCACTTTACCCAATGATGTCATCAATGCAGTCAGGAAACGTTGTATTGATTTTACTATCAAATTAGGAAAAGAGATTCAGCAAAGACTTCCTTCTAACTACATTATTTTGGAGAAAATGTGTCAACTGAGTGTGCAAAATACTCTTCGCCAGGGCAAAGACAACAAAATAGCAGACCTTGCCGCAGAACTCGGATTTGATGACAATGCTATAGATAAACTGTTACAGCAGTGGCATGATATAAATTATGTTAATTGGAATGCTACACATAACGTCATTGATTTCTGGGCTGAAGTGCGAAAATATAGGAATGCTGCTGGAATAAATACCTATAAAGAGTTATCTGATCTCGCTATATCCGCATTGTCACTTCCTCACTCAAATGCTGAAGTAGAAAGGGCATTTAGTGCTATGAATATCGTGAAAAACAAATTAAGAAACAAAATGGCTGTAAACACTCTAAATAGCATTCTTTTTATACGAAATCAGTTAAAGATAATGAAGAAGAACTGTTACAGTTACGAGCTCCCGGCTGATGTAATTACTGCTATTGGAAGCAATTCTAAATACTCTTTTAAATCAAAAACGGCTGACAAAACTGATGATCCATCTCAGCCGTCTACATCTACAATAATAATCGATCAAGATGAAGAAGAAATATTAGCAGAAGTATTTGAAGTTGATTTTTAGTTTTACAATTAAAATTTTTTTTTTTTTACTTACCTTGTGACTTCATTTTAAATTATTTAGTGAATTCTGGTGATTTATTCAGTTAAAAAAAACCCTAAATCTGGTGAAATTTCAGACTAAATCTAGTGAAAAAGATTTCTGTAAGGTGGCAACACTGGCGCGGAGGGGCGAGGCGGCCCGCGAGTTGAGGAGCAGGTGGTTGTAACGCTCGCCGCCGCAGCTGAGGCGAAGCTGCGGTGGTGATCGTTAAACCGTCTGCGACGATGAGGTCGCGTGGGACCGCCGCACTATGGGACCAAACGGTATTTTCCATCTCAAAAATCGATAGCTCTGTTGTTTTGTGATTAATCTCCTTGATTTTTTTTTCACGTATTTGTGAATATCTAGGCAATAAAAGAAATTAAACATCATCGTTCTAAAAAAAATATTTTTTCCGAAAAAAAATGACAAAGATAAAGTTCTACGAAATTTCATACAAAAAAGTATACAGTTATATTAAAATAGCAATAAAAGTTACACTTATGCTTTAATAAGTTTAAAACTAAATTATTATTATTAAACAAACAGTTACATGACAAAAAAAAATATATTTTAGCGCTTATCCTACTCATCACTTTCTATTTCCAACAATTATTTAGCTTCGTCAAATAATTCTTTGGATATTAAAAAAACTTGGTTTATTTAAGCTAGATATATAAGGATCAGATGTATATATCAAAATATGCAGAACGTCTTTGTTTGTTGCTGATCTGGAACACTTCCTAGCGTGATGTAACCTATATTTCTTGTAATCTTTATTTCGACCTTCCTGGGCATCTTCGGATAATTGTCCTATAGGCAAAACTGCATAATGCTCTATTATTTTAGCACCATGTATAAGTACTTTATGTACCGAAGATGGCATGTAGTACCAGTTATATTTGCTTACATATAATTGCGCGGTTACCAATCTCTACTGACCGAATTTTTCTGCGTTTACAGGGAATCCCGATGACATAGTTTGAAGAATTACATATATTCTCTTGATTAATTCTTCATCAATTCCGTATCAGTATTCAAACTAGAATTTTCAGTGGTTGAAGTACTGCAAGAATTCAATGATACTTTAAACTCACCATTTAACCAATTTGAGTATAGACTCTCGAACCGGTCTGGCTTTCTTTGAGCTTTGGTCCATTTCTGGTTGCAACTCGATGTTAGATTTTTTTGAATACTCTCTATTACAGTATTAACGTCAGTTTCCGATAGTTGAAAGTTGTCCAACAAATATTTTTTGAGGTCTGAGGTACTTTTCCCTTTTATTATTTGATCACAAAGATCGCGTCGAACACAAACGAATTCACTCATTGTTAGATAATAATATGTTTTTGTGCGTTAATTGTTATTGAAAAGAAGTATCTGAACACTTTGATGAATCGTATGCTGAAACACGAGTATTTAAAGGAACTGGACTAGAACTTCCGCAGCAATATAGTTTATAATACTTGCGGTTAAGGTGACCACCCCAAACAAAAGTGCCATGGGAAGATTCTTTCAAATATAATAGCAGTTTATTAATTTGTAAATGTATGTTTTTATCATAGAAATAGAAAAAAACAAGATAGACATCAAAGGATAATAACTATATATATATATCATAATAAAAAAGAAGAACCGTAATTTTCGAGGATTTTTCCCCGATTGACATTATTGCTTCAAAATCACCTTTGGCGCAAAAAACGCGCAAGTTTTTTTTTAATCCTCATATTACTGAATAGATAAGGTTTCTAATAGAGTAATTAACTTGACACCGGCTGCTTTCGGCAACAACGAAAACTCCAATTGAAATTAACAAAAACTAAATTTTCTTTACTTCACTAAAAAAATATTTAAAAATGAAATAAAAATATTTTTTTACATAACTTGAAAATGGTTGCAAAGTGTATGTTCTCAGCTATTTAATGATGTATAACACTAATATGTTTCCTTGGAAAACTTCCGAATAATTTTGTGTTGAACTTCCTTAACTGTAATTTAATTGGCATGAAAATATTTATGCCCAATGTTTGAGGGTCATTTTATAAACGTATAAATTTTTATTTTTTTATATTTTGTCATTTATTCGTAAGTTCCCTCTTTTGAGAGTATAAAACCATAAAATAATCTATGGATTTACGACTTTCGACAAAACCATTTTTGAGATGGAAAATACTGTTTGGTCCCATAGTGCGCCGGTGCAACGCAGCGCCGGAGCCATGACAGAAAGCATGCATGCTGCATGTTGCATGCTCGCCTGCATGCTGCTTGTATGCTGCATGCTTGCTTGCATGCTGCATGATTGCTTGCATGCTGCATGCTTACTTGCATGCTGCATGCATGGTGTATGCTTGTTTGCATGTCTGCATGCAGCGTGCTAAGTATGATTTTTCTGTAATGTAATAGATGAGCGTTTCAATTATAATGGATATGAAATTTTTGCGAAAAGCTGATTCTAACTGTACAGTTTCTGAGATATGATAGTTCTGCCTTTTAAGGACTATCGATATGAAATAATGCCAAGGGACGATTCTGACTGCGAACTTTCTGCGATATTATGGTTCTCCTTTTTAGGGTTCCGTTGCCAAATGGCAAAAAACGGAACCCTTATAGATTCGTCATATCTGTCTGTCTGTCTGTCCGTCCGTCCGTATGTCACAGTCACTTTTCTCCGAAACTATAAGAGCTATGCTGTTGAAACTTGGTAAGTAGATGTATTCTGTGAACCGCATTAAGATTATCACACTAAAATAGAAAAAAACAATAAATTTTGGGCTTCCCCATACTTAGAACTGAAACTCAAAAAAAAATTTTTCATCAAACTGATACGCGTGGGGTATCTATGAATAGGTCTTCAAAAATAGTATTGAGGTTACTAATATCATTTTTTTCTAAACTGAATAGTTTGCGCGAGAGACACTTCCAAAGTGGTAAAATGTGTGTCCCCCCCCCCGTAACTTCTAAAATAAGAGAATGATAAATCTAAAAAAATATATGATGTACATAACCATATAAACTTCCACCGAAAATTGGTTTGAACGAGATCCAGTAAGTAGTTTTTTTTAATACGTCATAAATCGTAAACCGCAATTTACCTTTAATTCAATCAACTCAAATATAAAAATTAAAAAAAAAAAATCATTTAATTTCATAAACATAAACCTTATGCATAAACCGAGGATGCCTACAGGTTTGTACGGAACCCTCGGTGCGCGAGTCTGACTCGCACTTGGCCGGATTTTCTGCGAAATGAAGTTTATGCTATCCGCTGTTATGCAAAATAATATTATGACGAAAAAAAATTCTGCCATAAAGGGTGGACCCGTTACCAGAATGTCACCAATATGGTCACCATATCTTCGACTTCGACATTAAAAAATATGTATATTTTCAACAATATAAATAGTAGTGATAGTGGACTATCACTACTATTTATATTGTTGAAATGCTATATGTACTGCCTATTTGTTTTTTTTTTTTTTGTAGTCTGTTAACATCATTGCCTTCACTATCACTACATAGTATAAAACAAAGTCGCTTCCCTCTGTCTGTCCCTATGTATGCCTTGATCTTTAAAACTACGCAACGGATTTTGATGGGGATTTTTAAAATAAATAGAGTGATTCAAAAGGAAGGTGTGTACGTATAACACGCGGGCGAAACCGCTGCCAAAAGCTAGTGATAAATAAAGTTTAATTTTCTATTTACTTAGCTTGTACCAAGTAATACAAAAGACGAGAAGAAAGAACAGACAAAATTGGACCTAGGAAAACGTTTTTAACGACGAGTTTAATTATCCTATAACCTTATGGCCATTTTGTAGGCACGTAACTGTAATCGTATTACGGCAATACAATGACACTTACGTGCCCGGTATATGGGCCATTGGCATAAACACCCATTAAACTACATGCACGCAAAACTTGTGCCGACCTCACAGTGTAAGAGGGTGTCTACGCCAACTTTAAAGTAATTCGCAGTTTCTTACGTACTCTCTTAAGGGATATCAACCCCACCACAGTTATTAATTAATATAACGCGTACAATGTCACTAATTATACTCCGCGGAATGATTAGAAGATTAGAAGCTATCCCTGTAGATCATTAAGAACGCCTTCATTTTGATGTAGACTTTCTGGAAGGGGTTAGAGCGCACTTGAATGGGAAAAAAGTTTTACAATCTATGTCCTTATAATAATCAGAATGTTGTCATTTACGTATACTCACAAAAACATACACACTAGGTTGATGGATATTTCCTTTTACTTATTTACATTTAATTATAACCTGTTTTATTTTTTTTAACATTTTCCTGATTCGAGAATTATTCGAACAAGTTCAGTTTATTTTTACAAATATGCATACGATTTTTTATTACATACCTAATGGGCGGATGGATGATCCCTGCAACATTGGTTTTTTCTAGCATCCCCATGCTAATTTATTGATAATTTATTTTGTAGGTATTTGTACTCTAAAATTAAATGTTACTGTGTGAAATAAATATTATTTAACACAGTTTTGTAACAATTTTTATATAAGTATTTTTACCAAACATAAGTTTATACCCAGAGCAGGCTAGGTATGCGCAAAATCTACCGTGCCTTAAAACAATATTTAAATACATAGTTCAAGAAACGAACTTCTTATTTTCATTCGTTACACCGTTGAATTTATTATGATAAATAGGAATTTTAAACAAAATACAGTTTTTCTTCGTTTTTTTCTAATCATGCTAAAATTTGTGAGTACCTCGACTAAAATTACGTAGAACGCTCAGCGTAGCCGCGTAGGCTTGGCGTAGGCCTGGCGTAGTAGCGTAGAGAGTGGTTGCTACTACTTGCTACGTGTGGCGTCCGCGTAGCGCATAAGTTCACTGTGCTACGCGTACGTCACAAGTAAATTACTCCTATTTTACGGCACATCACTGTGTGCCGTAAAAAATGTTTTTTGGAACGAAGCTCCGTAACGCAGTACGTGTACGCTTCTGGTAGGAGTTGTCTGGTAAAAATTCTCAATTAAGGAAACGCGTTATGCCCTCTCCATACGCCTTCTCTCTCTTTCTATTTTATATGCATGGAGCATGTGCTAAGTGTTGGGAAGTAGTGACCCCACGGAACCTATCGCCCTGGAGTAGTTTTATTCCTCACCTCAAGCTTGCCTTTATAAGCTACCAGAAATGAACACTGACGAGGATAGAGCTCCCTACTCTTTTTGCCTTTATTGCCCAGCTTGGGTGGAGATTCGAAAAAGCGGGACTTGCGTGAAAACGTGCTTGGAGGACGGAAGAATTTCAGTAAGATGCTGGTAAGGGTCTTGACCATCTTCCGGGCTGTGAGACTGTCCTAATCGGCTTGGAATACCTCTCCACTCCTCAAGTGGTATAATGGCATCATCATCTCAGCCGCAAGACGTCCACTGCTGGACTCAGGTCTCCCCCTATTTGGGAGGCTTTGCCATAATCGCCACGCTTGGCAAGCGGGTTGGCGATCGCAGTATGATGGTAAAATGCATAGAGAACGCTGCTGCCCATTCTCTTGTAAATCCCCTTTTACGACACCCACGGGAAGAAATCGGGTGATGCTATTCTTTATGTCCGGCACCACACGGGACGTATAATGGCATAATGGCATACAATACACATTGTATGCCATTATACCTGGAGGAAATTTGTCTCCTAAAGCACAGACCTTTGGCCTAGTTTAGGAGGCATGATTTTGCCCTTTAATGTGACTTTATTGTACAATATTCCTTTAATCCTTGTGTACTTATATATGTTTTCTTGTCTGTACAAATAAACATTTTATATTATTATAATATTATTAAGTACTTCAGGATATTTTGCCCCCTTTTCTCTACGGCACCATATGCTACCGATTCTTTCCTATTATTGAGTGTGCAAGTCACCCCTTGTAAACTTATCAGTGTATGTTAGATATCATTGGTCCTTCCATACTTCTTGGTAACCAATCTACCATAGCCCACCCATTGCACAGTATGTTTTGTTTACTTGTACTCCAACCGGGTTTTGTCCTTGCGTACACTTGAATAGAGCGTCTGGGGATAGTAGTCGGTTAGTGCTTCATTCCATTAAAATTTGTCGATTGGGCCTCTGCAAGTTGACATCTGCCCCTCGTGGCGTGCATTCCAAAAGACCGAAAACCATAGTCCCATGTCCAATAATAATAATAAAAAATACACCCGCAGGGCAGCATGTGGCCAGCTGTTAGGCAGGAGCGACCCCACGGACCCTATCTCCTGGGAGAATTGGGCTCTAGGATTGTTCTGAAAGCCGTGGAATACCTCTCCACTTCTCAAGTACCGACGTTTCCCGGGGCCCATTATTGAGTGTGCAAGTCACCCCCTGCCATTTTATTCATGTATACAAAACATTGATTAGGCAGGGGCCATAGTCCTTCCATAGTTGCGGTTACCAATCCACTATAACCATCCAAACCCACAGCCTAATTTGTTTTGTTTCCATATTCTGCAATAGTCCTGCTCTAACCGGGTATTGTCCTTGGGTGCACTTGCATAGTGCATACAGGGATAACCGTCGGTTGGTGCCCCCTTATCATTTCAAAATTGTCTAAGGGGCCTCTGTGAGTTGGCTTCGGCTCCTCGTACGCTTTCCAAAGGTCCAGAACCCCAGGGTACTGAGAAATGTTAAAGACATAAAAAAATACTAATACTAAACACATGCAGACTCGTGGGACAGGTTTTGCAAAGTGAATCAGAAAATCCATATCAAAACACAAATACGCCACCATCGTCTGTACAATCCTCTGCACGTGACCGCTTTAATACAACTAATAATCACTTGGCTTAGGCCCATGTAGTTCTTTCTGGTAAGCAGAGAATATAAAATAAAAAAACACTACGTTTATTTAACCCATCAATGTTTAATTTTGCATTTCATTTTAAAACGATGTCTCATTTAGTTTAACTTAAACATCTGTGTCGCCCCTATACATATACAAGAAATAGTCATAATTATAACATCCATGTAATTATCAATTTCATGAGAATAAATAATTGTAAGGCGGAGTGGTTCGCTATGGGTACATTAATTTGAAGCACTTTGATGACGTTAACTAATTATAAATGTGTGGGTGACATTGGATCATGTGTGTCAACAAATTAATGTTAATTTTCGTAGGAAATCCTATGTGTTATCGATAACATTTTATTAAAAGACTAGCTTCTGCCTGCGACTTCATCCGTGTCAAATTACTTGCACCCTGACCCATCCCGATGCATCGAATCGCTTGCCCGTGCGAAGTCTTCGTATTCGTGATTATTTTCTGTCTATTCGGCTCCTAAGAGTCAAAGCGTGATATTATATAGCATATAGCCTTCCTCGATAAATAGACTACCAAAAACTAAAAGGCTTTTTTTCAGTTCAAACCAGCGGTTCCTGAAATTATCGCGTTCAACCAAACATTCAAACAAACTTCTCAGCTATATAATATTAGTATAGATTGTAAACAACCCTGAATGTTAATCGACTAGGGCGCCTACTACCACCTTTAACAAAATCAGTCTTGTTGTAGGAATGTACTTACTAGCTTGTTTTAAGGACGTCATGGTACGGAAGCACAAGCATAATCATCCTAAAATGTTCCCGCTGTTGGTACACAGGCCTCCTTTGTGAGAGGGAGTGGCAAAAAAGGAAAGGAAGAATAAAGAAGAGGAGAAAAAAAGGAGGAAAGAGAGGAGGAGATTGTATTGTATTAACCACCACGCGGACCCAGTGCGGTTTGATGGATATCACGTGTCTTCGAACTTTTAGTACTAAGACATGCCGGTTTCGTCAAGATGTGTCCCTTCACTGTTTTGAGAGCGGTGGTGATGATAAAATCAAATACACAACGTATAGTGCTTTTCTGGCAATCACCGTTCCTTTACGACCTACAACCCGAAAGTCGGAACTGGAACCACTGGGCCACTACGCGTCTCCCAAAACACAGAGTAAGGCTAAAATTGAGGTGATGGTAAGCCCGAAAGGATCACACACAAAATAAAAACACTTGTTAACTTGCCGAATTGACTATATTAGCACGTCTCCTGTCGGTTCTATTAAATAGGCCTCAGTAGTTCTATCAATCAAACTGCCTAGCCGTTTCCCAACTATGTTGGAGTCGGATTCCATCAAACCAGATACAGCTGAATACCAGTGGTTTCTGACTACCAGTCGTAACTACTGCCAAAGATCTACGAATAATAGCTGGGTCCCACGTCAAATCATACCTGATTGCTTTTATAAGTCCAACGGTTTGTAAACAAGAACGTAATTTATGATTGCGCCATACCTGATAATAATTGGTGCACGGCGTTGTGGGGTTTCTTCTGGAAACAGGTGATATAATTAACTCCATATACTCGCATTTTGTTTCGCAGTCACGTTCGACGTTTATTGCAATAATTAATTAGTCAAACGATACTGAATTTAGTTCACCACTTGTGTTTTGATTAGGGAAGGTTAGTAATCAATGTTGTTTTACAAGTCTTGCTGTACCTGTGTTTGTATGCAACGTGTTTTTTAGATTCCAAGTTGAATTAACGGCTTGAGAATCGTTCCTGCTTGAGGAGATTTATAAAATTAATCATCATCATAATTTCAGCGAAAAGACGTCTACTGCTGAACATAGGTCTCTCTCAGGCACCACCACTGCGAACGCTTCTGTGCTTCTGGCGTCAAGACGAATGCCTGCACTCTTTACAAGGTCATCAGTCCACCATGTGGACGCTCTAACGCTACATCTTCCATAGTTACAATTGTGTATTGGAAGACAAGTGTCTTTCGAAGACTGCAAGACAAGGTGTCGGTCATTTGGTGCCGAGATAGGTGGACGACATTGTCATGACATTATTGTGGGTAGAACCTGAATGCGACTTTAACAGGATCGTAGAGATTGGCACAAGATATCAGAGGCAACGCCCCCCAAATTGGGGGAGGCCTGTGTCCAGCAGTGGACGTATTACGGCTGAAATGATGATGATGATCAGAGGCTGGATGGATGGATGATTTGAAAACAAAAGAAAATGTACGAACCATGTCACATATTTTCAAAGACAACCACAGAACTTAAATTAAAGTTATTATTCAAGGACTTACTTAAGACCTCGCCACTTCAAATCTAAACATCTGTTGTGGTTTACTTCATAATGTTAGTTACGCGTAAAATGAGGAGGAAAAATCCTCTATGTAACCTCAAATTAAACAAAAACAATGAGTGCACGTGATCTTGATTCTCAACACGTTGTCAAATACGCTAGCCACACCGCAAGCTAAGCTATAAACTTTGTTTCGCTTTAATCATTCGCAAAATTGAACTGTAATAACCCGTGCTGTTGAGGCGTAGATATCATCGGCCAGGTAAGCTATGAACTTAATAGGCTGAGCTAGGTACAGTAGGTACCCCATTAATATTCGACTACGACGAAGCAAAAAGGACGGTTATTTTTTACTTTTTTTATTTTGCCTGGCGCTTTGAGTGATCGTTCATTGTTTGTTTGGCGCCGACTCAAAATGACTCGGCGCTTTGAGTGATCGTTTATTGATTGTTTGGAGCCGACTCAAAATGACTCGGCACTTTGAGTGATCGTTGACTGAAAGATTTATTATTTTTTGCTTTTCAGTTTTTTCGGCGGATTTTTTTTTAAAAAGCTTTTATTTTTAATTTTTTATGACTATAATATACTAATCAAAATTGGACTACTCTGTAAAAAGTTATTCGTGGTCTGGGCATACATTACAATCAGTAATAATAAAAATAATAAATAATAAATGTCTGCGTCTCAAAATGGATGTAGGAACGGGTCCCGTGGTACTAAGGAGCTACTCCTCATCGACATGGCCATAAGCCAACAGGTTCGTCGATCCCGCAAGGATCTGTCGACATGCTGGATAGACTATAAGAAGGCCTACGACTCAGTGCCACATTCATGGCTCAGGAGGGTGCTGGAGTTGTACAAGGTTGATACAACTCTACGCACCTTCCTAGAGTCGTGCATGGGGCAATGGAGGACAGTCCTTCGCTATCCAGGATGTCCACAGATCCAGCGAAATGATGAGCCTGTATGGATTAAGCGGGGAATATTTCAGGGCGACAGTCTGAGTCCACTTTGGTTTTGCTTAGCCCTGAATCTTCTAAGCACACTGCTGGAGGATTCAGGTCTAGGCTATCGGCTGAGGAGAGGTGGTCAGGTTATATCTCACCTCCTCTACATGGATGACCTAAAAGTTTTTGCCCCCAACAAACTGCAACTGATGGAGCTACTGAAGGTAACTGAAACTTTTAGTAGCGCCATCAGGATGGAGTTTGGTGTGGACAAATGTGCAGTCATGCATGTAAAGCGAGGCGAGGTTATGGAATCCGAGGGAATCCAACTTTCGGATTCCGTATACCTCAGATCCCTTTCCTCATCCGAAAGCTACAAGTATTTGGGTATGTCGGAAGTGTTAGGCATCAACGATACTGACATGAAGCAATCGTTGAAGGAGCGCTTCTTTGTTCGCCTGAAGAAGGTATTAATTAGTCTTCTCTCAGGCGGAAACAAGGTGCGCGCCTTCAACGGTTGGGTCATGCCAGTTTTGATGTACTCTTTCGGCATACTTAAATGGACTCAGACAGAACTCGACGCCCTGGATAGGAGGGTCCGTACAATGCTGACCGCAAACCGGATGCATCACCCACGATCATCGGTGATGAGACTGTACATCCCGCGGAAGTGCGGGGGTCGAGGTTTTTTAAATGTAAAGACCCTCCACAACCGCGAGGTGTGCAGTCTCAGGGAGTATTTCTTAAAAGCCGAAGTGGGTATGCACCGTGATGTGGTCGCAGTGGACAAGGGACTCACCCCGCTCTCCATGGCTAAAGAGAACTGGCGCAAACCTGTAGTACTTACTACCGATGACCGCAAGGAAGTATGGCGAAACAAGGAGCTTCACGGGCGCTTTTACCGGGCTCTTCATGAGCCCAGTGTAGATTCCTTAGCGTCCGTATCCTGGCTACGTTTTGGTAACCTATTCGGGGAAACAGAAGGTTTCGTCTGTGCAATTATGGACGAAGTTATCTTGACGAATAACTACCGGAGACATATTATGAAGGACGGGACGGTTGACGTGTGTCGGGCATGTCACCATCCGGGTGAGTCCATCAGACATATTATCTCTGGTTGTTCTCGTCTGGCTAACGGCGAATACTTGCACAGGCATAACCAAGTAGCCAGGATTATTCATCAGCAACTTGCTTTGCAATACAAACTAGTGGATTCTAAGGTACCGTATTACAAGTATGTGCCCGACCCAGTTCTCGAAAATGACGATGTCACGTTGTACTGGGATCGGTCTATCATTACTGACAGGACTATTGTCGCCAATAAGCCTGATATAGTGGTGATAGACCGGTTAGCGCGCCGCACAATGATAGTCGATGTTACCATTCCGCATGACAGCAACCTCGTGAAAGCTGAGAAAGAGAAACAGATGAAATATCTCGACTTAGCACACGAGGTTGTTGACATGTGGAGTGTTGACTCGGCTGTCATTGTGCCGATTGTCGTATCAGCCAATGGGCTGATGGCCGATACCCTCGACCAACACCTGTCGAGGCTATCGTTAGGCGGTTGGATCAAGAGCCTGATTCAGAAGGCAGTACTCCTTGACACGGCTCGCATTGTGAGGAGGTTTCTGTCTCTGGAGCCCTAACCACCGGTAGCTTGGATCCTGCTCCCGCTACCGATGGACCGCTATTTTTTATATTTTTAAATGTTTTTGTATATTTATTTTGTAAAAATATTTAAAAATGTAACGAAATATGTATGAAAAAAATAATAAAAAAAAATAATAATATATGGATATATGGATATAGCAGTCATTGTGCCGATAGTCGTGACGGTCAATGGCATAATAGCCAAGAGCCTCGACCAACACCTAAAGAGGCTCTCGTTAGGCAGCTGGATCAAGCGCTTGATCCAGAAGGCGGTATTACTGGACACGGCACGTATAGTGAGAAGGTTCCTCTCTCAGCGGCCCTGACCACCGGTAGCTTGGATCCTATTCCCGATACCGGTGGGCTACTATTTTTTATATTTTTAAATGTTTTTATCATTTTTGTTATTTTAATATTTAAAAATGTAATTTATATGTTGTAAAAATTTGAACAAAGAAAATAATAATATTCCACAACTATCACACAACGCCATCTAGTCCCAAGCTAAGCAGAGCTTGTGTTATGGGTACTAGACAACTGATAAACATACTTATATATTTCTAAATACATACATATTGCCATTTGCCATTTTTTATAATCAGTGGGCGAACAATCAATCATCCCCTTTTTTCCTACCCTTAGGGGACGATTTTCCTTTCCAAATTTATATGGGACCACTTTTGGAGTATACGCTTTCCAATAAAAAAAGAATTATGAAAATCGGACTACTCTGTAAAAAGTTATGTGTGGTCATACATTAAAAAAAAAATATATATATGCGTCGACTTGAGAACCTCCTCCGCTTTTGTCGTCGGTTAAAAATCATCTTCTTTTATGTATGAAACAAGTAAATATTATCACTTGAAAGTCGTGGTCGCATACCTCGTTGTCCTCAAGCTTATAACATACTAGCAGACCCAGCGAAATTCCTACCGCCTCAGAATCAATAAATGTTGTGTTAACTTATCAGATCCCACCAACACAAAGCAAAGAGCACCAAGTACCATATACCCATGTTAGACCAAGTTATGACAAACTGGTACTTTGAAGGCATAAAGCGTTTTCTAGCTTCCACACACCCTTGATAGGTGAGCTCCTACCAAATCATACCAACCTAGTACTTTCAATATATAAAGCGTTTTCTAGCTACCACACAGCCATGATAGGTGAGCTCCTACCAAGCTATGCCAACCTGGTACTTCGAAGACATAAAGCGTTTTCTAGCTACCACACCCATATTAGGTGAGCTCCTACCAAGTTATGCCAACCTGGTACTTCGACGACATAAAGCGTTTTCTAGCTATCACACACCCATGTTAGGTGAGGTCCTCCCAAGTTATGACAACTTGGTACTTCGAAGACATAAGGCGTTTTCTAGCTACCACACACCCATGTTAGATGAGCTCCTACCAAGTTATGATTGTGACCACCTGGTACTTCGAAGGCAGAAGGCCTTTCTTTATGTTGTGTTTATTGATTAATAAGGAACCCTATTGGATGATTTTTTACACCTTGGGTCCCAAGAAAAAAACCCAATATCTTACGGACCCCTATTTTTTCTAAAATAAAATATAGCTTAAATTACTTGCAGATAATGTAGCTTTCTAATGGTGAAAGAATTTTTAAAATCTGTCCAGTAGTTTTTGAGTTTATCCATTACAAACAAACAAACAAAACTACAAATTCCTCTTTATAATATTAGTGTATGTAGACTAGCTTTTGCCCGCGGCTTCGCCCGCGTGGATGTCGGAAATTAACGCAGGTATTTTTCTAAAATGAATTATTT
Organism: Aporophyla lueneburgensis; assembly: GCA_932294355.1. NCBI lineage: Eukaryota > Metazoa > Arthropoda > Insecta > Lepidoptera > Noctuidae > Aporophyla > Aporophyla lueneburgensis. The sequence goes on along the minus strand of OW028757.1, from coordinate 12,431,135 downwards.
TTTCTAAAATAAAAGTAGCCTACGTTACTTCTTGTTACATCAGCTATCTGCCAGTGAAAGTCCCGTCAAAATCGGTCCAGCCATTTCAGAGATTAGCCGGAACAAACAGACAGACAGACAAAAATTGTAAAAAATGTTGTTTTGGTATATGTACCGTGTATACAATACATCCATAAACACTTAGTAAAAAGTGGTTATCTTAATATTACAAACAGACACTCCAATTTTATTATTTGTATAGATTATTTGTTTGTATAGATAATACAACGTGATTTTTCAGTAGTCAAGTTTTCGTTTTTGAACTTTCTTTTATAGCAAGCATATTATAATATTGCAAATAAATAAAGCTAAACAAGCTTAGCGTAGCTCAAAGTGTGGCCAGCTCTTAAGAATCAACTTAAGAAATAACTTTGGTTGAGCTTTTTATTAAATTTAAATAGGGCAAACCAGGTTAATGACCACAGAAACGAGCCTATTTAATTCAAAACCACCTGTATTCTCTTATGAATAAGGTAGTAAGTTGCGAAATGAAAATAAATAATAATAATTTAATACTTTATTTATGTGGTGGCTCAGTGCGCAGTGATGGCCCAGTGGTAATAGCCGCGATTTAAGAGTAGTAGGCCGTGAGTTCGAACCCAAACAGGCGCTTTACTTTGTGTAAATTATTTCGTCACCACTGCTCTCAAACCGGTGAAGGAAAACATCGTGAGGAAATCGGCATGTCTTTGAACCAAAAATTCGAAGACATGTGACATCTACCAACCCGCACTGGGCCCGTGTGGTGGATTATGGCCCACTCCCTCTCATCAAGAGGAGGCCCGTGTGTGACTTTGTTTTATATTATGTAGTGATGCTTCTGTGCACCCTAATTGAGTAAAACACCATTAATCCTACTCTGACTCATTTTGAAGATTATTGCTAATCCATTGCTTCATATGTTCGAAAGATATGTTTGCTCAATAACGTAAATAACGCAATGAATGTTCTTGAACTCTGAAAATGACAATGAACAGCCAATCCTACTGTTAGTCTGTTTACCATTTACTCTGCTGGTTTGTCTAGTGACTTACATTTTGATAATCAATACGTTTCCCTTCAGAAGCAACCTGTTGCAAGTCTTCTACCAGCAACCCTCAAAATGTACACTAGGGACGAGTGTCCCAATAGATTTGTTAGTCTTTGGTATATTGGTCCTTAGGGACAAATCTTGTGCCAGAAAATACATACATACATAATCAGTATATATAATTAACCGCTTCTGGGACACTAGTCCCTTCTCTTTGAGAGAGAGTGGACCGTATACCACGCGGGCTCAGCGGGTTGGTAGATATCACATGTCTTCAAATTTTGGGTTCAGGATATACTGGTTACGTAATTATTTTCCTTCAACGTTTTGAGAGCAGTGGTGATGAAATATATACAAAGTAATGCGCCTGACCGGGATCGACCCTAGCACTTTCTATTTCTGGTTTAACCAGTCAATTATCGTAATTACAGACACAATTAAAAACCATTGTGTCTGTACCAAATGTGGTATCGCAAGGACTTAGAGGTTAATGGTAAAAAAAAATCTCCAGGCAAGACATGTTAGGAAAATCGGTAAAAATGTTACGTTATACTCATAATATACATAAATGGTAGATTACGTAGTTGTAGTGGTAGGCTAACTTACGAGTAAAAAAATTGATTTGCTTGCCCTTAATAGGTATGATTTCCTCCTATAATTCCCACTGCTGGGGCAAAAATTAGAAAGGGTGGGCCGTAATCCACTGCGCATTAGTAAAAGTGACGTGGGTGAAGAAAATCGTCGAGTGGAAGAGTTCTAGAACTAAAAAATTGGAAACAGGGTAGACATATCTACCCATTCATAATGTTATTCATTTGTCATGTGGTTATATGGAAGAAAGGTTGCATGACTCCGTAAAAATAAAACACACAAATAGAAAATAAAGATTGCGGAAATATGCGTCAGTTCATAACAGAAAAAAATAAGGAGAGATCATTTCAGAAGTTGTGTGTACAATCATTGTTGTAGGTGCTTACCCCCTATTTTTTGACTGGGGCCGGGACCAATTTCCCGTGATTATGCAAATATTCAAGTATTGTAAAGTAGAGAGGGCAGCTTTTTGGTTATCATTAGTGTAGGATTCTAAAAATATCTACTTTATTTAGCTATGAACTAAAATGTTTTTGGAACTTCGCATATAAATTGCTTGGTTGGCTGCCCACTACGTATCTGGTACAGTCAGCCTCAAAAAGACGTATATGCGGAAAAGGTACCATTTTATTGTCAACAGCTTTTGTTTCATAACATTGTTTCCACCATATAGGTACAAAACATAGTGTAAAATTTAATTTTCCAATATAAAGTTAACATTTCTATTGGCAAAACATCTTTAGACACTATGATCTAAAAACAAATGACCTGTTAGTGACGACATGCATGAAATAAAGACTAAAAAATAAAAATAAACTTCTTTGAAACGAAATTAGAGACTTCTCATTTGATATTAGTATTATGACGTTGTCATTGTCAGTCTTGATTGCCTTGTTCTGGAACTATCACTATACAGGGTGATTGGAAGATGGGTGCAAAGCTTTAAGGCGAAATTAGTACAAACAATTTAGAACCATTTAAGCCATGGTTGTCTTAGACGAAGTCTTACCAAATATTTTAAACCAAATTTTTAAGTTTTTTTTCGGAAATTCTCAAAATTTAATGTAAACTGCATAATTATGGCCAAATTGAATGATAAATGAATTCATTTTTTATTTATTTAATTAAAGTAATGTGTAAGCAATCAAGCAAAACATGTTTTAGGCTTCTGTGTCATTAGACATTTTTTTTTACAGACATTTAAAGCTCAGAAAAAATAAAAAAATTGTACAATACGTCTTTTAAACCTTATTAAAAAAAAAACGGAGGGTGCTTTTTTTGTTCAAACCTTTTTGAAGACATGCTTGATAATTGCTCTTTCTTTTGAGGTATCATTTATGCGGATATCTCACAAATTATTGAAATTAGGGCCTACAAACCAATTTGAGGGAGATTTTTTTTATTTTAGGCAGACTAATTAAAACAACATTTGAATTAAAATTATTTATTTTTCATGTTCAAAATGACGGCCGTGATTCCTAATACAAGCACGGCCCCATCTTCTAACTTCTGTAGTTGTTATTTTCAACATCATCTCCTGCTTCATTGTCTCAAACGCTGAATTTATTCTTTGTATCAATTCTTCTCTAGTGTTTATTTCTATGTTGTTATACACCAGTTCCTTGGCCCGGCCCCACACGAAAAAGTCCAACGGGGTCAGATCTGGGGAGCGAGCGGGCCAAGGGATGGGTCCATCCCTGCCGATCCAGGTATCAGGAAAGCAATTTTTGAGGTGTTCCCTTACATTTAAAGTCCAATGCGCTGGACAGCCGTCTTGCTGAAAGATGACTGTTCGGTCACTTTCGAAGATCGGGACACCTGATTCCTTTACCAGCAGTGGTAAATCAATTTGCAGAAATTGCAAATAATTTTCGCCATTCAATGGATCAGGCAAAAAGTGGGGCCCAATCAATGTTCTGCCAATTATTCCAGCCCATACATTCACAGAGAATTTCATCTGAAATGACACCTGCTTCTTAAAATGTGGATTGTTGTCTGCGTCGGCCCATTCATGGATGTTGTGAAAGTTTGTAATACCTTCCCTTGAAAATTTACTTTCATCCGTCCACAAGATTGATTTCAGAAACCACGCATCTTCGATGTCTCTGTTGAGGAGGAAACGGCACAACTGAATTCTTCTTTGAGGATCTTGCTCTACTAGACCTTGCACACTCCTGCCATGGAACGGATACTTATCATTTTGGTGCATTGTATGCCACACCTTCCATTGAGAAATATTTAAATTTCGAGCTACTGCTCTAGTACTGGTAGTAGGATCCGCTTGAAATGCTGCTAAAATGTCTTCGTCGACGGCAGTTTCGTGTCTGCCCGGGTTGACTCCAGGTTCCACGCGGTGAAACCCATCTTGGGCAAGACGACGAAATGTGTTGTAAAACACTCGGACATTCGGTATCCTGCGATTCGGATAGCGCTCTTAATACATCCGTCGCGCCAAAGATCCATTGCCGTCTGCTCTACCGTACATAAATACGATATCCGCATATTCTTGATTGGAAAAGGTAGCCATAGTCACTTAACAATTAAGAAAAACGGCGTAGGAGCGCACTAAATGTCAACTCAACACAATTAAGTCAAAAATCAACACGTGCAGGAGCGCGAGGCTACGACTGGACACGGTGAAACAAAAAAGTTCAAAACTAACGCAAACACCACGTGCAGGAACGCAAAGGGCTACAACTGAACACAGTAAATTGTGAATCAACACGACAACGTCCACTCACAAGGGCAGTAGTTTGACTAATAAGTAAAAGATGTAACGGCTTCATCACAGACCGACTGACCCTGACTAAAGAAAAACGACTTTGTTGCCTCAGTAACTAAGACCATTTTGCTGTAAAAACCAACTCTTATCGCTTTTTGCTATTCATTGGGCGTTCTACCTGGAAATGCCGTCGCACTGCGCTCGGTGGCCATTGTTTAGAGAATCCCCTCAATGGGTTCCCCTCACTTGGTTCCTGCATGTGCCAAAAATTCTTAGAATTGAACAATGTTATCATTTCGAGCACATAAAGTATTCTTTTAAGCAAAAATTTTGTGTTTTGTTAGACTGCCTAAAATTTAAAATTTCTCCCTTAAATTGGTTTGTAGGTCCTAATTTCAATAATTTGTAAGATATCCGCATAAATGATACCTCAACAGAAAGAGCGATTATCAAGCATGTCTTCAAAAAGGTTTGAACAAAAAAGCAGCCTCCGTTTTTTTTTAAAATAAGGTTTAAAAGACGTATTGTACAATTTTTTTATTTTTTCTGAGCTTTAAATATCTGTAAGAAAAATGTCTAATGACACAGAAGCCTAAAACATGGTTTGCTTGGTTGCTTACACATTACTTTAATTAAATAAATAAAAAAATAATTCATTTATCATTCAATTTGGTCATAATTATGCAGTTTACATTAAATTTTGAGAATTTTCGAAAAAAGACTTAAAAATTTGGTTAAAAAAATTTGGTAAGACTTCGTCTAAGACAACCATGGCTTAAATGGTTCTAAATTGTCTATACTATCTTCAACTTAAAGCTTTGCACCCATCTTCCAATCACCCTGTATACATTGTTCCGTATGGTACCGGTAAAGAATAGCCCCATCCAATTTCTTCCCGTGGGTGTCCCAAGAGGCGACTAAGGAACTTACTAGAGAGTGAGTAGCAGCGTTCTCTACGCATTTTACCACCATTCTGTGAATGCCTATATCCAACAGAGGTGGTCTGTCGGCTGAAATGAGGACATTGTTTTGCTTATCCACACTATCCACATTTCCACACTAATATTATAAATGCAAAAGTAACTCTGTCTGTCTGTCTCGCTTTCCTGCTAAAACTACTGAACCGATTTAAATGAAAGGTACACAGATAGTTTAGAGCCTGAGAAAGGACATAGGCTACTTTTTATTCCGTGACTTTGTCAGCGTCCGCGATAACCGACATTTACGCAGACGAAGTCGCGGGCAGAAGCTAGTAGTGTATATTATTTTCCTGCATCAAACGTTTACTTTGTTTTGGTAAAATAAATTGTATACTATATTTTTTACCTGGACGGTAGATACAATGTTATGGAAAACTACTTGTAGACTTGGAGCTGACTGTACTTACTCACTCAAACAGTAAAAAGAAGTAAACAAGTGCATAATTATCACTTAAACCACATATTTACGCTAATATGTTGAATATTTTCGATTCTCTCGGTGAGTGGGTTTAAAAACCACTTCTTATGCACTTATTTGTTGGATTTTGGTGCGAATCCCACCAAAGTGATTATGAACCTTACTACCTGGACTTAGGACACATACTTAAGTGCCACGGAAGTTTCAGGGAGCATTTATAGGAAGAGATGAGTCTATCTCTTTTCCACGTGGGTTAAAATTATCTATTTTAGGTTATATAAAAGATGCGTTGATAGGGTTAATGACAGATCAAACCGTGATAATTTGCGGAAAATGAGGTACCTGTTTATAAAGCGTATGCTTGGTTCGAATTTAAATCATTCGTTCAATGAAATTTGTTAATCATTCCGTTCATTCAACTGTCAGTTTTAAGACTTCAAATTAAAGGCTTCAGGTTAAGGGTCCCTGAGGGTTCGCGACGTTTCGGGAAGATATTTGGTTTCTTTTCCTCTTTCGTTTGATCTGTAGTAAATGCATTAAGGGCACGAAAACAAAGGCAGTTTTTTTTAGGTGGGTGTCAATTTTTCGTCAACCTTCGCATAATTTAAAGACAGTTTTTTTATGTGAAATGTAGGTAGGATAACCTTTCTTAGCCTTAGATATTAAGCAAAAAATACAATAATTTATTGCAACATTTTATATAACACAACATCACGTCTTGTTACCCCGAAGGGTTGAGCAGAGATGTACATCCACATTTCGCCAGTTCTGTTTAAGGCCCATGCAATAGGTGGCGAGCATAGTTGCCATCAACCGGGCACAAATCCAGACTCCGGGCTGTTACTGAGAAATTTCAGATAGAAAACCCAATAACACTCTGTTCGATCTAAATTCGAGCTCAGGAGCTCATGCTGCAGTAACGCTTGCGACCACTATACCCAACTGGCAATTAAATATAAAATGTAGCTTTAAATTAATTTACCTTTTTATTGGGCCTTTTTTCAGTAGTAGTTTTACACACACTGAAATATTGACGAAAATGGATGCATTTTATATCTTCTCTGATTTACGTGAGTTTAAACCCGCATCGAGAAGTTCACGGAAAGAAAAAGACTTTCCACTTTCCGTCTTTCCAAATTGGGTGTGGAAAGGGTTGAATCACTGTTTAATACGAACTACGAGTTATTATTTCACGTTTGGGCGCGCGTTGCGATAAGCTTACCGCGTACTCGCGACGCGTTCCACAATGGTGTCATAAAACACGCGAATATTATTTAAAATGTGATCTCTTTCTGCATTGCACGTCGTCGCCACATCGGCTAGGGATTATTTTAACTGCCTTTATGAAAAAGAACATAAGGTTTTGTAGGTATTAATATAATATTAAGGAGAGCTAAAATATTTACCAGTTCCATTTGGTACGAAGTTAGGTGACTGACTTATTCTCGTACATACGAGTAGGTCCTCTGTATTACGATCCCAAACCCTGCTCATTGTGAACGAATGAATTAAACACGGACAGCTCGAAGTCCGGTAAGATAGCTTTCCTCATAGAGGTGTAAGCATTATTGAAGTGGTCCGCTAGGATCTATGCCTACCAGTGTCGCGGATTTGTTCGAAAGAGTTACCGTGGCCCTAGCATAGGCAACTGAAGGAACACGGGTGGATTTTAGTCAGTAAAAGTCAAAACTTAACCTCTAAGTCCCTGAGATACCACATTTGGTATGTAAACAATCGTTTTTTAATTGTGTCTGTAATTACGGTAATTGGCCGGTTAAACTTAAAGGAATCGTAAAAACAACATAAAATTAAACTACAAAGTAGGTTCTATGTAGGTTGGCAAGATCAAGAGCAGGGCATGACCGCTTAAAAATTTAGCCATGAAAACTTATTGCTTCATCACTATACTCATTACATTAAATTCAAATGCTCTGGTGCGTGTCACTATGTCAAGAGCAAATTTACTACACTTGATTACAAAGTTGTGATACTTAATTATTTAACATTTTACGATAAAGTATGCCATTGAACCCTAGAGAACTACATAAAGGTAATTAAAACTACCCCGTAAGTTTAAAAATCGAAGCAGATAAAAACTGACTTATGTGAAGGTGCATTTCTATTACGATTTAGTCTCTTACATTGAGATTCAAAATGCTTTACATATTTAAAAACGAGATATCAAGACGACAGTGGGTCTCTAACAATTTCCCTTCATATACATTTTATGTACCTTAATCTTTACTATTTTTTTGTACTTCATCGAATGTACGTCAATTCGAAGTGGACGTGGAGGTAACAATGGTCAGAACATGTTCAAATAACTTGAAGTGTGTATTTATAATAATTGGCTGTACAGTGCATACTTTTTTTTCTATTCTGTATATCCGTACTTTTGCTTAGCATTTATGAAAGATTAGGAAAACTCTGAAAAAAACATTAATGTACTTCAAAATCAAAACAACTATTCAATAGTTCAAAGTCAAACTAGTCACCAAACAACCATGAATTTTAAAGTAACTAAAGTGATAAACATGAAACGGGTAAAATATTCACTGTCAAATAATAACGCTCCCAACCTACTCGTACGTTCATTGTATAACAGCCCCGGCCATATAAAAGGGGGCGACGGAGTACTGAGGACCACAGTCAAGCCATACCTTCTAAGGAATCGAACGGTCTAAGAGAAGGAATCACCGAAATCATTTTGATTTTGGAACACCAATTGTTTTTAAATTACATTCCATTCTGTGGAGTTTGTGACGTCGACGGTTTTAATTGGTCACCCGTAATTAAACGGTGAGTTGTTCTTTTTTTTTCGTATTTTGTATTTGGAAAGAATTATTCGAGATTGAATTGTTGGCGGGTTTTTAATTTCGTTTTTTTTTGAACTTTTGTTTCTGTTTTTATCAAATATTTGGCGTTTAATCAATGAAATTGAAATTTAGTTACGTAGAAGGAAAATTGATAAATTGCGCATATCTTGTAGGTTGTAGTTACAAAATGCAGCTAAATTATTTAATTAAATGAAAGTTATCGAGTTGCAAGTTGCATCCACTAAATAACAATATAATGCACCCGAAACCAAAATTTTTCATGACTTAGCATCATCATCATCTGCCTAGCCTTTTCCCATCGATGTTGGGGTCAGCTTCCAGTCTAACCAGATGCAGCTGAATACCATTTTTTTACAATAAGCGACTGCCTAACATGACTTAGTATAGTAAAACGTATATAATCTTAATAATACATAATTGCGCAACATAAATGTTGTGGAAACAGGCTCGCTCCCTGTTACATGGGACTTAAAAAACATAACTGGCAGAATGTGGGGATAGTGTAGGTGCACTTCTGCCTTACCTTTCGTGGAATACAGGCGAGATGTTATATTATGGTTCCGTGTCGTACCGGACGTAAAGAATACCACCATCCTATTTCTACCCGTGGGTGTCGTAAGAGACTAAGGTACTTACTAAAGAATGGGCAGCAGCGTTCTCTATGCATTTTACCACCATATTGCGATCGCCAACCCGCCTGCTAAACGTGGTGATTATGGCATAACCCCCAAATTGGGGGAGGCCTATGACCAGCAGGGACAGCATATTTCAGACGTCTTTCAACTGAAATGATAATGATGATTTTATATTATGTGTAAAGTGATGCATCCGCAAAAAATAAATGCATTACATTAAATTTTAACGAAACTGATTTAAATATTTGCATTCCGTAATCTCAACATTACAGAAACAAAACAAACTGAGGAAACTACAAACAAAAGCATGTAACTTTATCGTACTTTAAAGTATACAAATACGTGCATTACAGTCGTTCCTATTTCTTCCACTGGGTGTCGTAAGAGGCTAAGAGACTTACTGGAGAATGGGCAGCAGCGTTCTCTATGCATTTTAGCACCATACTGCGATTGCCAAGTCGCCTGCCAAGCGTGGCGATTATAACAAATCCCCCAAATTGGGGGACCCCTATGTCCAGCAGTGGACGGCTTTCGCCTGAAATGACGATGACTGTCGTTCACGAACAAACGTAATAACATATTTTATGCAGGCAGTAACTACAGAACACAAAGTGCTATCTTCACATACACTCCTTTTAATAATAAAATCATATTTTGTTTTATTCGTCGATTCACACAAATTTACTCGCTCTATTCGGGCGAATCGACATTTTAAATATGACATTGTATTGGTGAGCCACACGAAGTAATTTATACATATGTGAGCGAATCGACAACTCCAGAATTACGTATTAGGTAATTAGCACGTTTTGAATTTTATAAGCAAGTCCATGCAATAAAGTGCATATAATTCAAAATGAGCCAATTGCTAAATATGTATTTCTGAAGTTCTCAAATAGCTTACAAATAAATTAACTTCGTGCGAGTCATCTGTAAAAATTAATATGTTAAAAGTGTCGATTCACCCGAGAAGAGCAAAAACCTTATAAGTACCTAATCCTCATAACCTCATGAGCTAAATAACTCATGCGAATCGGCAAATAAACCAAAAAATTGTCTAATTTCAGATAAAGCGAATATATTAAATGAAATTTTACAAAAAAATATAATAATGCGATCCGGTCAGTCCAAAATATTTTTCTTAATAATTTTCAAAATTTTTGGTCTTTTGCTTTCTCAATATTCATTACATCTTGTCATGGCTAACTGTACTCTAAATACAGGGACAACTTTTAGCATTAGCACTAAATCTAATATTCGTGTACACACTACAAGTTAGCTTTAGATTGGAGTGGTCATTTATGTGTGTTAGTACTCTGCCCAGACTTGGGACAAATTACTGAGTGTACTCTATGTATAATTACTATCCCAATTTATTTGGGGTCGGCGCAACAAGTCTTTTTCTTCCACACTTCTCTATTAGTCGTCATCTCAGTAGTCACCCCTTTTCTATCTCGGAAAACTAAGTTATTCATACACAATTGCCTTTCTCTCTTTCAGTGGTGGAAATATTGTCTAGAATATTATCCACTAGTATTAGTGGTAGCCTAAATTTTACATACGATTAGGTCAAAGCAAGTCTTTAAAAATGATTAAACCGTACTAAGTCGGCATAAATCACTAAAAACGAAATTACTGACGTTACCAAAAATCTGCCCTTTTTGACGTCACATCGTCGCCCACCATGACATATTCGACGAAACATCACATTCCATAGAACACATTAAGGGCTAGGATTGCCAAGCTAATAATAAGAAGCTATACGACATCCACAGTGTTCGCAATAGCCAGTCTGCTGCTGGGTAAGAAATATGATCACTTCGTTGCTCCTTGGATGTCCGGAAGAAATAATTATTATGGATCCACCCGGCAGGTATTTAGACCTGATTATTTCTATTCTTATATCTATACCAATATTATAAGGAGGTCAGATTGTTTGTAAGTTTGTATGTAGAGGGTAATCTCTGGAACTACTAGTCGAATTTGAAACATTATATTTCATTTGATAGCCAATCTTGAGGAAGGTTCACCATCATCATCGTTTACACGCTTCTAGTTTATTGAGGAATATAGGTCATTTAACATGACTACGAAAACAAAAAGACCGAGAAAACAAAGTACTTAATATCAAGATGTCACATGTGTTCGAACTTTTTTTTCTAAGATATTTTCCTGCACCGTTTTGAGAGCAGAGGTGATACAATAATTTACAAAAGTATAAATCACCTATCTAGGTTAGTACATGTGTACGTATATACCATTTTCCATGTCTATACATGTCATACATATATACATTACTGCCTTGTAAATGAAATCAATGTATGACAAAAGACATGATTATGCAACAATCGTCTTGTTGTAATTGTAATTGTTCTACTTAGCGTAACTTAATGAAAATCTCCGGTACCTTAGAAATCAATTGTATTCCTCTGCACCCTTTCTGTCTTCTGGTAATTGTGTAGCATCCTTTTGTCTTGTTTGAATTGTCTATTTTCTGATTGTCTTTCCTCTTTATCGTTACTTTAGTTCAAATAGGTATATGAAGTTGACAGGTTTACAAAATTTACGTACCATCCACTGCTGAGTATTCACCTGCTACTTTTTGTCCTACGCTTCGCTGTTCTTTGTATGTCTCTTCCAGGTCTTAAACTCGTTCTATGGCAGGAAATGTAGGGCATCCAGTCAGCATATCAATGTACTAACCGTTCACTGTGGCCCACAGATTATTATACAGGATGTATAACAGTACATCGTGGCAAGGACATCAAAACGCAACTTTTAACCATGGATCCATAACATGATTCTGAAGTGACCCTGCGTTGTATTTTGTCATAGCTCATAAAAAAATTGCTGTTCCATACATTTCGACCTCCTCAGGTTTGCACTTTTTTATGAATCACCTGATCTGTTTCTGATAACTGACGAAAACTTTCTACGATAGGAGGTTTAGCTGCGCTGAATTCATGGTTTCAGTGTCCGCGTCAATTTCTCTGACAGCCTGTATAATTATGTGAAAAAAGATTCACCGTAAGCCAATCGGTTTGGTAATCTTAGGTGTGATTCAGATCCTCCCAAGCAAATTACGAGAATTTCTCAATAGATAAATTTCCTTATTTGCCCCAGCCTCTTGTTCGAAGAGTACTTTATGTAGGCTGTTATAGCTTCGAACTGGCTACTCTTTGCTCTAAAGGTATAGCTCAGTGCAGTTATGTGCCTCAAACAGTCCGTCAGATACTATAGAAAAAGAAGACCACCTTTTTCTGTTGCTGTTGGATTCTTCCTGAAAAGATCTGACCAAGACTATGTCTGTACTTTAAGAGATAGTTTCGGCCTTTTTTCTTAGAGTTGTCGGATAAGAAACGCCAACCTTATGTAGTTTTAAAAATTATTGAGGTAGAAAGTGGTTGTACAAACCTACGTATTGAAATTAAATCATTTATCTTTGGCAAACCCGAAACTGAACTCAATAAGAATATTAAGGCTATGGCAACGTGTTTTTCAAGGGACTCAAAGTTGTAGTTGTACACGTTATATAAGTCAGTAAACATCAATTAGATTTTGGTGGTTAGTTGCGTAAGATATAAACGTGACGAAGTTAGTTAATTTTGAAACAATGAGTAAATGTTGTTGACGTTTTAGTTAATATTACACTCACTACCTATATACTAATAAAAAAAGCTGAAGCTATAATCACTGTTCCGTATGGTGCCGGACTACAGAATAGCCATCCCGTGGTTGTCGTAAGAGGCGACTAAGGGACCTACTAGAGAATGGGTAGCAACGTTCTCTACGCATTTTACCACCATACTGCGATCGCCTACCCACCTGCCAATCGTGGCGATTATGACTCACCCCCTTAAATTGAGAGAAGTCTATCTCCAGCAGTGAAAGTCTTTTGGCTAAAAAGATGATGACTAATCTTGAATATAATAATATATACAGAAATCCACCAGAAAAAAATGCATTTGCTAGCCTCATTTTTGAGGAAGGCTATGTAACATCACGCTAGGACTCTTTGGGCCTACTAGCTGAGCTAGATCTCTGGTATCCTACTAATATTATAAATGCGAAAGTTTGTGAGTATGGATGTATGGATGTTTGTTACTCTTTCACGCAAAAACTACAGAACGGATTTGGATGAAATTTGGAACACAGTTAGTTTATAACCTGAATTAACACATAGGGTACTTTTTGTCCCAGTAGTATGTTCCCGCGGGATATCTCTACAAGAAGATTATCAGATCAATCCAGATCATCAGAGATGGGATCGCTCTACAAGAAGTAATTCTAATAAATAATTCTAGTACATTGAGCAGCCGAGATAACAGGGTATAAGTAATTATACCTTGCTATCTCGGCTGCTCAATTTCAAAACCTAGTAAATGACATATTTTTTTAAAACGGGTGTTTCTGCATTTTTCGACCTTATAGACGGGTGGTCTATACATACTAGGCTAGCAAAAACTTTAAAAAGTCGGAAATCTAGTATCTACAACAAAAGTTTAGTTCTACAGAAATCTTTGAAATGCAGTTACTGGGTTTTGATATTTCACAGCTGATCTCTGCCTATCAGTTTGGTGAGATCCGGCATGATGTTTTCTGCGTGTGTATATAGCAAAGTTTTCCATAATACGAAAATATTTTTACAGATTCTGAAAATGTCTGGTCTGTGTGGCTTGTGTCCAAAACCTTCCCACAATATTCCTGTGTCCTTGCACAACAGTTTTAGTGCTGAAATCTTTGATGAGAGAACCTCTAGTTTCGTATGAAGTCGTATTTAGTCTGTCTGTTTAGTACAGACCAATTTAACTTTCAGCATTCTGATTTTGAGCAGAGATCTTCGTCGTGAGTGGTAGTGGTCCGATAGTAAGAGCCACAACTTACGAGTTGTAGGTGAGCAAGTTCTGACCGTTGGACCGAGCAAGTTGTAGACAGGCATGCTAGTCTGTCTACAATACATTTGACATAATATCGTTCATTCGTTCATTCCATTCGTGTTCATTCATACGTGTGGTTTTATTTCACTATTTCGTTATTTTCGGTGATTTCTATATTTTTAACCGACTTCAAAAATAGGAGGAGGTTATCAATTCGACTGTTTTTTTTTATGTTTGTTACCTCGTAACTTTTGTCTGAGTGAACCGATTTTGATGATTCTTTTTTATTTGAAAGCTGGTGCTTCCCGAATTGTCCCATTTTAATTTGGTTGCATTCGAACAATGGGGTCCATGTGAAAACCATATAAGTCTTAAATTTGTATTAAGTATTTGCGTGACAAATGAACGAATAACGCGATTAGATTAGTGCGGAGTATCTACAATAACTAAAAGTTAAAAATAAAAACATTTAACAAAAAAAAAAAAAATTACCGACTACCTTCAAAAAAAAACACTACAAAGTCAAAAATAACTTTAATTTTGTAAGTCAGTGGCAAAAAACCTTAAATACAGATCCTAAGACACCGACTTTCGGAATTAAAGTTATTTTTGACTTTGTAGTGTTTGTTTTTTTGTTAAAAGTTTTTATATCAATTATTTGACTTGGAAAAGTGCATTTCATCGTAATCACTTTCCTCGAAATGTGTCCACCATAACCTCGAAAAATATCTAAGAAAATCTCCTTATATCTGAGTACTTTGGGAACTGGTAGACTCCAATTTTTGGGTGTACTTTATTGGTTTTTAATCTACTCATCTCATCTCCCTAGCCTTTTCCCAACCGTATTTATTGGATTCAGCTTTCAGTCTAACTGGATACAGCTGAGTACCAGTATTTTGCATGGAGCGTAACCGGGTAATAAGGTACCCCTTGGTAAGACTGGTTCTCAGAGTTTCGGACTTCTGACAACCCGTAGCTACTGTCAAAGATCAGCCGGGACCAACGGCTTAACGTGCTTTCCGAGGCATGGAGGGCTCTTGGTATGTTAAGAAGGACACCCGGTTATGAACCGACCGTGGCAAACATTGCTTAACCTGATCGATCGACCCATGTGGCTATTATTACTTGGCGACAAGCCCCTCAATCCAATCTACTACGGAGGAAAATTGTTCTAGACTTCATCATTTCAACCGAAAGACGTCCACTGCTGGACATAGGCCTCCCCAGAGCTCCGCCGTTCTAGACTTAAGCAGGAAAATTAAAGACAGTGTATAAGTCTTTATTCCCTACTAGCTTTTGCCAGCGGCTTCGCCCGCATGGAGGTCGGAAAATATCCCGCGGGTATCGTCACTGCTCAGCTCCTATGTGTCTAAGCGTTATGTTATATAGCCTATAACCTGCCCAGGAGTAGGGACTACAATCGTATCAAGTTTGGTAAAAATCCCTTCTGTAGTTTTTGACCCATGCGTGCACATACAGACAGACAGACAGACAAAAAATTTACTGATTGCATTTTTGGCATCAGTATTGATCACCAATCATCCTCCAATATTAATTTTGAATGTATATTCAATGTACAGAATTGACCTCTCTACAGTTTTATTATAAGTATTCCCTATATCAGAAAAGTTTTCCTCGCCACTCAATAAATATACGAAGTATCATTCATGTATCTAGATATTATGTTATATAGATCATGTGGTATAAGAACTTTCCGAATGTGACCGTTGATTGGACCCTTTAATTTCGGAATAGTGACGAATTACTCTACAACTAATACAGACAAGGGATAAAGCAGATCATATTTTCATCTACATGACTACTACCCACAGTTAGTTCTCTATATGAGATTAGTTCTACCCATACTTCGTTCTTATTTTCTTCAGTGATATTCAGTATCATATTTAATGTTCTGCCGAGGTAGTGACTTTAATTTACTGTTCAAGCTTCATTCAACTTCCTTACAACAATGAAAAATCGATAATCAATTCAAGTATTGGTTTGTCTATGTTTTCAGGGTTGATTCTGATATATTTGATTTAGTTAATTGTCAGTAGGCCATAAACAACAACGTTGTATGTCATCCTCTACCTTATGGCTGATATTTATACTAATATTATAAATCTGAAGAGTTTTAGCTGAGAGTGGTTGAACGAATTGAAAACTTATTTTAACGTTTGGTAGTCCATTTATCGAGGAAAGATAAAGACTATATAACATCACGCTAGGACCCTTAGGAGGTAAGCAAAAAGAAAAAAGTCACGATACGAAGACCTTGCACGGGCAGGCGATTCGATGCGATGTGGAGGGTCGGGTGAGCAGGTTTAGCGTGGTCGAACTCGGGGGTAGAAGCTAGTACATACACAATACATATACGTCGCGACGTACATGTTTATCAGCTATAATGTACAGCTGATTGTGTCTCTTGACTGGACGTCACGAAGATAAATATGGGACACTAGCTTCCGCCTGCGACTTCGTCCGTGTGAAATTTTTTATTCCCCTGACCCACTCCGTTGCATCGCATAGCTTGCCCACTTTTCTGCTTCGTTTTCGCTTTGCGTTCTTTTTCTATTTGCTCGGCTCCGAAGGGTTCTAGCGTTGATGTTAAATAATCTGTAGCCTTTCTCAAGATATGGGCTAGCAAACCCTAAAAGAAATTCTAATCCAATCAGTAGTTCCAGATATTAGTGCGTTCAAACAAACAAACTTTCCAGTTTTATTATTAGTAAGTCGATTTACGCAAGATGCAAAAGCAATTGTATTTAAAACTTTATTTCTGAAACACAAAATAGGGTCGAGGTTTGAACTAAACTTAGGACTCATTTTGTAATGAGATGAGTAGAGTCTACAGAAGGCACATATACAAGTAACTTTCTAAATTAAACCTAAAAACATGTAGGATCATTCAGTTATTCTATAATAAATAATAAATAAAATAAAAATCTTTTATTAACAGACTACATGGGCCCAAATTGTGTTAGAGACTAAATTATCTTATACCTTATATTGGTTCATTAATCAAGTTAGTTCTATCCCCAAAGGACTACGAACATGCAAAATATTGGAAATAAATCACAAACTTTTTATAAATTTTCATACATTTTTTGTTTAGTGGATTATTTTTACTCGGAGATAGAATACCTCGTTTTTTCAGTGGTAAACGCGACTGTCGGTCTTGGTGCACTGGGTTTGATACTTAGACGGTTAAATGCGTAAACTAGTAACGGTAGGATTGTCTTTCATTTAGACTGTTCAACAACATTCATTGCGTTATACCGGATGACATTTTTTACCGTCTGGACCTTCATATGGTGTGTTGTGTAACTAGAATATAAGGCAGGAAGGCCTTCAGATTCATTGCAGGTGACTAAAGGAGCGCGGGATGCGGGCGGACGGGGATGCGTGTGTAACCTATCCTCGGTCAATAGCAATAAGGGTCATATTTCCATATCGTTTTAGAGTGTATTATCTTACACAGTGGTACCCTTGAAGAAATACAGGCGTGAAGATATTATGTTTGCCATTATGTTTTTTTATCATGAAAATTGCGTTCTACTTTTGAAGTAAATTGAATTAAGAATAAATTCAAGAGTGTCGCCTCTCAGTAGATCAGGTGGCAGCGTGGAAAACAACTCGTAGAAAAGCCATAATTCTTGAAAAAAAAAAAAAACGATCTAATATCAGGCGTAGGAGGAAGTATTTTTATTGATAAACAAAGACGTAGGTGAGTGTTTATATTTCCTCCTCCTTTCTTTCTCTTAGTCTTCAAAGCAAGAAAAGACGGAATTAGGCCACTTCCATGTTCATCAAGACTTCGTTCGACGATAATGGACAAGGAGTTCATCGATTTCCCAAACTGTATTCTTTAGGTCAAATACTGACTTGTCTATTTCCATTCGAACAGATTGGCTCATTCCCATTCCATCCCTGATGGTCGAAACCTGACTAATAGCTCCTTAAATTGGCATAGCTTCTCTGGACTGGCTCGGCGTCTAGTGGTAGTAAGTGTTACTGCTGGGCATGGGGTCCTGGGTTCAATTCCCAAGTCGAACAAAGTGTTTTTGGGCTGTCTTAATGGATTTTTGGCCCGGTTGATTGCAATAGGCTCGCCCCCTATTACGGCTTACTTAACCAAAACTGGTGAAATATAGGCGTACCATGAGTTCACCTCTGCCCAGGTTTTCGGAAAACAAGGTGTGTGGTGATATCTTCCCCATCTTGAAATCTCAACTGTTTTTGGCGTTCTCAAAATTTTCACTTCAAGCACTGTATGTAGGTATACCTGACCCATAATTGCGTCAGCCAATTTCAGTTACATTCCCAGGGTTGGAGAGAAAATTCTTAATCCATAGTTTCATAAGCTTGTAAAATTCGTTTGCTCAACAACGTAATTAACGCAAAGAATGTGTACGAACAGTAAAAATGAAAGGAATTGCGATCGATTGCCATTTTATGTGGCTTAGGCAAATTACCCCGCTACAAACTTTAATTTGCTACTTAAATTAGACCTAAGGTGCCTACGCAAAAGATAGATGACTACCGAAAATATGCGTACTTAAGGTTCTTCATTTAAATTTCAGTGCCATGAAGTTTCTTTAAGAAGGTAATTCATCATTACATGTGCTGTCACAAGTCCCCACAACCGTCTTAAATGCCGATCACAAAAAAAAAAAAACTGTAGCAAGTACCAATCCATCAAATCGGAAAACTGTTTAAAACATTGCAATATCAACTTTCAGTTTATTACTTCACGGTTTCAAATACGTTATCAAGTATCGAGGTTATATGCACTTTACCCAATGCCCTAGAAGATTTCCCAGCTAGTACTGTGTCTATGGTCTGTGAAATAGCATGCAATGGATATTCTACTTTATGCGTTGTTGAATAGTCTTCAATGTTGCTGGTTCACTTCTTTCGTTATATTATGGTTGCGTTTTTTCAATATCATTAACAATAAGATGGTCTAATGATGAAGATGATGTGTATAAAAGGTTTGATACCCGACAAAGGCGAAGCGAATTATGGGTTATGATAATGACCGGCATGTATGTGATGTGGATATGGATCTGTTCCCGCAGAACTCCTAAACTACTTATCATAATTTTACAAACGAAGTAGGTACCTAATTTTGCAAGCGTCTTGATCGTCCTCTGGTTATAGGCTATGTGACGTCACATTAAATTGCCGTAAATAAATACCGCCAGTTTATTGATGCCATCTTGTGTATCAAAATTAAAGGGCTTAATTAACACATTTCAAAAATATATATAGTTAGCTAGCCCCAAAATGATTTGAATGAAAAGTGTGTTTTAAATCTAAACTAAAATCATCCTCAGCATGTGCTCTTACGATCAGTACACAAAAAATAACTAAATCCCAACGACTGAAAATCACGCTCTATAAAGAATGAAAAAAGAAACTAGGGTCATTTGAAAGCGTATGCCACCTACCCTAACAAAACAATACATCCTAACAGTAGTAAGCGTTAATAAGCTTTAGGGCAAAGTGGCATATGACAACGGCTTTCAGATGAGAATATTTTCTTGTTTCATACTTTTTAGAGCGTGATTTTCAGTCGTTGGGCTTTAGTTATTTTTTGTGTACTGATCGTAAGAGCACATGCTGAGGATGTGGTCCTTAGGATCGGTTCCTAAGTCTGAAAAAGTGCCATTAGGTTTTTTCAATAGGATATCCTCAGTAACAGCACTGAATTAAGATCTCTGGGTAACCTGTTGAAGGGAAAATGCTGGCCCCCTATTTAAATGTACTTTACAGGGAGTTATAAGAGATTAAAAGAGTAAAATTATCTGTTTTAAATTAGGTCACTTTTCATTGTGGTTTGATCGCAGGATTTTAAAATTGTACTTCCGTTTCGTCTCGCATTGTGCGATCTTCTTTGGACAGCTACGGATGCACGGATGTAAACTTTTTACCGGATAAAGAAAATCTTTGAGGAATCATCTCTGAAAGAATCTTCTTTCACAAAACTCTTTGGAAACAGACAGTGTACATTGGAGCGTAGCTTTAAGTGGGGGTTGTATTATTTTGCAATAAAACTAGAGTACATTAAATAAATAAACTATCAACAAGTAATATGTGTAAACAAAACTACAGTAACAGTTGTTACACATTGATGAATTTCCCCAACATCAAACAAACGTGAAGGGCGTGCGTTTTGGGTGCATGTCTTATGTAAAGTTGAATGTATAAAACACACAAACAATAAACAAAAGAGTTTTGATTTTGAAAACGTCGCACAACTTCTGATTCACCATCATTTTAGTCGAAGGACGTCCACTTGATGTGTCCAGTGGACCTCGTTTGTCATGAAATGTCGTGGAGGTCTCTGGGTCACTCAAGCAATGCCACTTCGAGCGATCCTGTGTTTTTCTCATTCATCGGATTCCTACGGCCTTCTGCAAACTTTTGACTACCATAATTGAGTACCACAACATGTAGCCGCTTTTTAATACTATGTTTATTACATTTAAGATATAATATTTGTACTTATTTTTATTCATTGTTTGCTGCATCGGTCAATGTATCACGTCAGCGCCGGCTGTCGCTGAAAACCAGCGCTGTGGCTCTGTCTCGCATATAGTCGCAGTATTATGCCGAACGATGGCTGTTTTGAGTGGATGTGACTCTCTGTTTTGCCCCAGCTTAAAAAAAATGTGTTTAGTTTTCCTTTGCGTCAAATTTACCGCAAATAAACGTGTTTTTTTTTCTTTCTTTCTTCTAATACAATACTTTTTTATACATTGTCAGCAACACTGCAATATTCCATGCAGCAACATGTCATGTTCCCGCAATGCAAAAACATGTTGCACGTTACTAAAACAATGTTAACCAACTTTTGTTTCTATTGTCAATTATCTATTATATTCAGGTTCAACCACTTGTACTTCATTCAAACAGGAGCTGACATTAAAAACACTCAATAAAACCAATGAACGAATTTAAAATTGCTCCCATAAAATCAGTTTGCAGCTGTTAACAATAAAATTGTCCAGTGGCTTGCAGTAAAGTAGTTTGGAAGAGAGTTTATTTATTTTATTATATGTCTAAGAGTAGATGAGAACCAACAGAACGAATACAAATAATAAACCTACAAAGCGTGTCATCATCTGCCACTATAAGTCATTATCCCTTTTCCAACTATGTTGGGGTCGGCTTCCTGTCTTACCGGATGCAGTATGTTACTGACCTCCACAACCTAGTTACTGGGTAATACGATACCTCTTGATAAGACTGGTTGTCAGAGTTTCGGGCTTCTGAGGACCTGTAACAACTGTCAAAGATGCTCGAATGTCAGACGGGAACAACGGTTTAACGTGCTTTCCGAGACACGGAGGGGTCTTTGGATGTAAAGATGGTCACCCATCTGCGGACCGACCACGGCAAACGTAGCTTAACCGGATCAATCGACCCGTGCGGCTGTTCCGCTCAAACGTACAAAGCGAGTATCTATGCTTATAATGTTTTAAAGTGCCTCTTCACTTGCCTTCCTTCAGTGAGAATTATGTCAATCTTTTGCATGTGTCAATTTACAATTACCTACCTACTATTAGAGTATCTATAACGTATATTATCTTATTCAACAAGCCCGTGGTTTCGTGTCGAAGTTGGAAATTACCTCACGGGAATATAATACGGTCACCAAAAGAGATATCTAAGTAAATGGTGTCATCAAATATAGTTGAAGTTTAGTAGGAAATAGTTGGATTTATTGGAATAAAATTTAATGTATTAAACTAAACAAACAGTTCAATTTTCAAAATTAAATGTCATTGGAAATATCTCAAATATCCATCAATTTCTTACTAAAAGTTCAACTATATCCTACGACACTGGTTACTTATCTATTTTGGTGACTGTGCCATCGGGACAAAACTTATTCAATGTCCTGAACTCTAAACACAGGGCATAGTTTATTCATTTCCTCTTCATCCAAATCCGTTCGGCCGCTATCTACTGTGAATCATAAACAGGAACTTGTCTTTATTTTTAACCGACTTCAAAAAAAGGAGGAGGTTATCAATTCGACTGTATTTTTTTTTTTTTTATTTTTTTTTTTTTTTTTTTATGTTTGTTACCTCATAACTTTTGACTGGGTGAACCGATTTTGATGATTCTTTTTTTATTTGAAAGCTGGTGCTTCCCGAATGGTCCCATTTTAATTTGGTTTCATTCGGACAATGGGGTCCATGTGAAAACCATATAAGTCTTAAATTTTCATTTACGTATTTGCGCGACAAATGAACGAATATCGCGATTAGATTAGTGCGGATTATCTACCACAACTAAAAAGTCAAAAAATAAAAACTTTTTACAAAAAAAACAACCGACTTCCTTAAAAAAACACTACAAAGTCAAAAATAACTTTAATTTCGGAAGTCGGTGGCAAAAACTTTAAATACAGAGCCTAAGACACCGACTTGCGAAATTAAAGTTATTTTTGACTTTGTAGTGTTTTTTTAAGGAAGTCGGTTGTTTTTTTTGTAAAAAGTTTTTAAATATTCAGTACCAACGAACAACGATCTAACAATAGCGTAACAGAATTTTAAACTCATAACCTAATATTTAAATGGTAAACCCTATGCATCCGTTAACTCTAATAGTTTAACTTTTTAACTCAATTATCTAGTCGGTCCTTGCATTTGAGTTAATGGAATTATATCATTATTGTTCGTACCCTATTGAACTAACTTTTACATAACATTCACAAGATTCTAAAGGATAATTTAATACGATATTAGGATAAGATCAGCGTGCTTTTACCCTATCTGTATTCCATTTTTCAACCGATGAAAAAAAAACGGAGGAGGTTATCAATTCGACGCGTATATATTTTTTTTTATGTATGGCCACGCATAACTTTTTACATAGTAATCCGATTGTGATAATTCTTTTTTATTGAAAAGGGTATACTCCCAAGGTGGTCCCGTATAAATTTAGAAACAAAATCGAACCTTAAGGGTCAGAAAACAAATCCGAGGATACCGCACGATCTCGTGCGAGGCGGCGAGCCTCCTTGCTGGAGTGCCGCCATGGGATCTGGAGGCAAAGGTCCTCGCGCACATGTGGGGGTGGCGCGAGGAGGCGAAACGCCGGGGCGAAACTCCGCTGCCGCGAAAAATCGCGGCACGGCGGACAGATCTCCGGTGTGATCTCATGGCGTCATGGCGGGTACGATTGTCGCAACCCAGCGCAGGGCACGCCACAATTGCGACGGTAAGTCCCCTCTTTGAGGAGTGGATAGAGAGGCGCCACGGCGTCCTCACCTTTCACCTGACGCAGGTTCTCACCGGGCATGGGTGCTTCGGTGGGTTCCTGTTCAGGATAAAGCGGATAAACGCCCGGGTGTTTCCATTGTGAGGATCGTCTGGAGGACACGGTGGAGCCACCGTATGGTGGAGGTGTGCCCTGCCTGGGCGGAGCACCGCCATGTCCTCGTGGAGGCGATCGGCGGCGGTGACCTCTCGCGTCCGGCCCTGGTGCGAGCCATGGTACGGAGCGAGAGGGAATGGGAAGCCATCACCTCCTTCTGCGAAGCAGTAATGTTCGCGAAGGAGGAGGCGGGGTGCGTGAGGGAGTGGCAGTCTCTGCGCCCTCACGTCCCTAGCCGCCGCAGGAGGAGACGCCCCGGGCGTCGGAAGTCG
This sequence comes from Aporophyla lueneburgensis, assembly GCA_932294355.1. Lineage (NCBI taxonomy): Eukaryota > Metazoa > Arthropoda > Insecta > Lepidoptera > Noctuidae > Aporophyla > Aporophyla lueneburgensis. The sequence goes on along the minus strand of OW028757.1, from coordinate 12,407,341 downwards.
ATTGCGGACTCCCGGCCACCGTAGCGTAGGTGCGAGCTTGCGGGCGGCGAGCAATGGGTAGCTCGCCGCCCGGTAAGGACCAAGCTCGGGTCGACGGCGCGTAGTGTTCCACGCGCGCCTCAAAGAGATGTCAGCAGCAGTGAAGGGGTCTACTAGGACCGATGCCTGCCGTGGTCGTGTGATCGGTCAAAAGAGATACCGTGACCCTGGCACATGGGCAACTGATGGAACACGGGTGGGTTTTATTCAGTAAAAGTCTGACATGCCCTCCCGCTCCGCCCAGAGCGGGAGAAGTCATTTGATGACTTCTCATCCAAAAAAAAAGGGTCAGAAAACAGGGGATGATTGATTGTTCACTCACTGATTGTAATGTATAACCACTCATAACTTTATACAGAGTAGTCCGATTTTGATTATTCTTTTTTTATTGGATAGGGTATACTTTGCCAACTATTATAAGTACATTAAAGCCACAAAAATTATAAATTTAAAAACTTTTTAACAAAAAATTAAACCGCCGAAAAAACTGAAAAGCTAAAAAGTTTTGTATCTGCAGGAAGTCCCTAATGGGAAACTGTTGCAGATATTTATTTAAATAAATTGTTAAGAGCCTCACCTTGTATTCTCAACTCCTTTGTGTAAACAAAACGTGAATGCATCCCGCCAAAAACTTGTACAAATTACTTAATCAACCGTTGAAAGCTTTTGTTTTGAAGTATTTTTTGTGTTGTCTTTGGAAATCGTACTAATACATTGCATAACAGGATTCATTACGTCTTCTAGATTGGATTCTGGATCGGGTAACTAATGTACACAATGTCGCAAGAGACCATTTTGACGTGACAACGTCTTATAAATTGGTTTGCCGGGTGACACTTCAAGAAACTGCGTTACGCTCCGCTCACGTTATGCGCTCACAATGAGAGCGAGTGAGAGGCACGCGTCCCTTCCACTCGGGCATGGTTAGCCCGCCTAAGAGCGAGAGAGACAGACATAAAAAGTGAAAGGCACGCGTCCCTTAAATGCAATTAATGTTTTAAATATAATTCTTTGTATAAATAAATGTTTTAAATTGTTACTATTATTTCATCCTTCTTCCTACTATACGAATGAATATTCACATTAAAATTATTTTACCACTCAAAGTCGTTGTCACGTAAAACTTTCGCCGACTTTACAGGCAACCAATTTTTTTTTATTGTTCAGATACGTAATGAAATTAAATGAAACTATTTATTTTGTATTTAGGATTTCAGCATCACTTTTAAACACCATTTACAAAAAAAGTGTAATCGACATTTCTGTCGACTACCCCTGAAAAGAAATTGTGAAGCAAATGTTTTTAGCTGCCCCAATTTATTAATTTATCTTAAAATCCCTTGTTCCAGCCACCACAATGTCAACCAACGTGACCCTACTCCTCATCTTCGTGACCCTGGCCTCAGTAACAGCGCAGACGTTCCAGTACTCCCGCGGCTGGACGAACGGGAAGAGGGGCGGCCATAATAACATGAGTCCTGAACTGAGGGAAGCCATCAACAATCTGGACAAGATTCTTTCACCGTGCCAGAAAACCAAGCTCAAGGTCCTCCTAGAAGGCAAACCGGTGACTGAGAGGGTTGGTATTCAATCATTCTTGGAGTATAATAGTATTAGCAGCCTATAATGTTCCCACTGCTGGGATACAAGTCTCCTCTCAGTGAAAATGAGTGGGCCGTAACCCACCACGCGGGTCTTTTGCGAGTTGGTAGATGTCACATGTCTTCGAATTCTTAGTTCACATGCCGTTTTCCATCATTTTAAGAGCAGTGGTGATGAAATAATGTACACAAAAAGCCCTGTCTAGGTTGGTAAGCTGCGACGGTTACCACTGGGCCATTAGTACTCTCTGCCTGCTCACTCTTGATGTGGGTGGTCCTAGAGCACCATTTACACGATCCAAATTTCTTGCCTGTGTGACATATTAACTCGACTGTCGTAACTGTCCATCTGTCAATGCCAAAATATCGACATGATGGCTGTAGAGTCAGCAACAGTATTATAAAAGAATGCAGATTGCCGTACTTGTTGGCGTTATCGGTGAGGTGGGAAGAGAAGCGGGCGGGTAAATTCAATCTTATCAATCTTTCGACTTTGATACTTAATGGAAGCAGCAACTAAAGACAGTGTAGACTAACTTTTATTGTCACCATCGGGGCGAGGACGGCCTCTGTGATAGGCTTGAGTCACGTATTTTATCACGGTTTTTATTCCCAAACTGTGATAAAAATGTTTAACTCAAGCCTATGTTATATCACAGTAGGCCGTGTAACTTATTGTATGCTTTTGGCAATTCAACCGCACCGTGAAAACCATTAGACCTGGAGTTATTTCCTTTACCTGGCTCAACCATTTTCAGGGCAATTTGTCCAAGTAACAGTAACAGTTAGTTGCACCATTATGATATTACTAGCTTTTGCCAGCGGCTTCGCCCGCGTGGATGTCGGAAATTATCCCGCGGGAACATACTACCGGGATGAAAAGTAGCCTATGTCCTTTCTCAGGCTCTAAACTATCTGTGTACCAAATTTCATTTAAATCGGTTCAGTAGTTTTAACAGGAAAGCGAGACAGACAGACAGACGGACAGACAGACAGAGTTACTTTTGCATTTATAATATTATATAGTGTAGATATGATGTTGTGTGTTGACCTGAGCTATAAGATAGTATCGTGCTCCATTACTGGTATTTTGGCTGTCTCAGACCGACAGAGATATCTAGTACACTTTCTCAGATTTATCATGAATCAAATACTGCAAAGCTCCCGCAGATTGGTGCGACATGACAGCGCAACGCTACTCTTATAAAACAATTTTCATTTTTTTTTTAAGAAATTGTTCTACGAGAGTGGCGTCGCCCTGTTTGAAAGACCCTAAACTTGGACTAGGAAATGCTTACGTAGATACTCAGATACTCAAAAGTGTAACGTGAAGTGCGTTCCGTTTGTCTAAGGCGCTACAATTTTTCACAGTAATGTAAGAATAACATAAAATATACTTAGCTTACACGCATGTAAGATGTATGTACGTAAGCATCTGTGGGAACAAACAGAGGGTGAAGACTATTTTCGAAAAATGACATACGTCATTCGTCAACCTGTGTCTGTTGAGGTTACAGTTGAAATTTTCGTAGGGTAATTCAGTTTATGTCCCTTAGTCCAGTGTAATTCGAGCAAGCCATCAAGCCATCAACCCGAGAAACACGGACTCCCGACTGCTTTTGGGATAGTTCGTAATGATTTGGGAAAACCGAATAGCATTTTGCACGAACTCAGAACTCACTCACTCAAAAGTGCCCGGCCAAATCCATTGAATGATTTAGAATTATTAAGGATTTTTACAGAGGTCCCTTTACAATTCATATACTTCCGGGATAGTGAAAATAGGACTTCGGAAGTCACTGGCAAATTGTACGTTATTAATATATTAGCAAATTAGATGGACAGTCACCAAAACAGATTAGTAACTAGGCTCGTTAGATATAGTTAAAGTTTAGTAAAAAACCGGTGGATGTTTTCGAATGAAATGTAGTTTGACAAATGAACTGTTTGTTTTGTATGAATAAAGTTGACTTTCATTTATTTATTTATATCTTTTGGTGACCGTTCCTAATTCTGTAGTAAATCTAATATAATGAATATTTTTCCAGCTAATGCTGCCCTGTGACGTCTTAGAAAACGAAGAGTCCCCACGATCACTCACTGAGAGAAACCTGAACGCGTTCATGGATGCCTATTATTAAGAATATTTTAACTTTAATCATGTGCCAACAGAAAAGTATGAGATTATTGATATTTTTAATTTTATAGTTAGGTAATACAAGGACCATATTGATAGATTTTATTGTTGTAATAATGTTTACGTCCGGGTTAGAATTATTTTAAAGTAATGCATTCATGGCTGGATTGGTGCATTACTAAACCAAAGACAATTTATGTTAGTTTTTTAGTATCTCAATTTATGGCAACGGTATTTTTTCTTCTTAGTTATATTGTTAAGTATCTATCTATTATTAAGTAAATAATGAAAATTAATATTAAACGTTTACATTGCATGTATGTATCTATAGTGATTTCATTATACCTTTGGCTTACTATTGAATTATTGTAATTTGTGCTATTTCAAGGTGCAGTCCTACTAAAAATTAAAACTATAGTGTATAACGATGTTAAAATGTTGACAACAATATTGTATTGTAACTTATATTAAAAATAAAAATGTGAAAAGTGACGCAATTATTTATTTTTGAAAAACTTACCGAAGACTTATATTCTACACTAGCTTCTGCCCGCGACTTCGTCCGCGTCAATTTTTTTCTCCCTTGACCCTTCCCGTCGCATCGAATTACCTGCCAGTTTTCAAACATTTTTCGTTGCTGCTCCACTCCTTTTGATCGCAGCGTGATGTGATATGGCCTATAGCCTTTTTCAATGAACAGGCTACCTAACACAAAAATATTTTTTCAATTCGGACCAGGAGTTCCTGAGATTAGCGCGTTCAACCAAACAAACACACAACTAAACAATCTCTTCAGGTTTATAATATTAGTATACATTTCATTTCGTACCAGTAATTCCTGAGATTAGCGCGTTCAACCAAACAAACTCTTTAGCTTTATAATATTAGTATAGATTGTGATGTTTCGTAAATAGATATGGTCAGCAAAAGAGATAAGTAACCTGGGTCGCATAATTTAATTTATAGAAACAAACAATTAATTTATCAAATTCCATTTCATTCGTAAAAATCCATCGGTTTCTTAATATACGTCAAATACATCCGACAACTTTGATTGAATACTTATCTCTTTTGGTGATTGTACATGGATCCTCCTCTCAGACAGCACCTTAATTGGTAACACACCACACTACCAATCATGGGCGTACCCAGGTTCTGGGCCAGGGGGGGGCAAATCAGATTTTTTTATAAGCAAATAAATAAACGTAAATTAAAAAAGGTTTTTTTAAATTCTTTTTTCAATATAAAATATTTATTTTAAAAGTAACTTTCGAGGGTCTTCAGTAAAACGGTTTATAACGTCTTTTGTGAAAGAATCACCCATAGCGTTAACAAATTTGCTATGTAAACAGAGCATACAAAGCCCATTTAATGTACTTCGGTCATGGTCGATCTTAGCTATGTTTTTACGAGTCTGAGTGTGCTGAATAACCGTTCAATTACAGCGGTGAAATCCGTGGAATAATGCACTGCTAGGAAAATTTCTAAGGCTTTTTTTTTCAGTATGGGTAATCATCAAATGACTTCTCCCGCTCTGGGTGGAGCGGGATGGCGTGTCAGACTTTTACTGACTAAAACCCACCCGTGTTCCATCAGTTGCCCATGTGCCAGGGTCACGGTATCTCTTTCGAACAATCACGCGACCCCGGCAGGCATCGGTCCTAGTAGACCCCTACACTGCTGCTGACATCTCTTTGAGGTGCGCGTGGAACACTACGCGCCGTCGACCCGAGCTTGGTCCTTACCGGGCGGCGAGCTACCCATTGCTCGCCACCCGCAAGCTCGCGCCTACGGTGGCCAGGAGTCCGCTATCGACTCCCGACGCCCGGGGCGTCTCCTCCTGCGGCGGCTAGGGACGTGAGGGCGCAGATACTGCCACTCCCTCACGCGCCCCGCCTCCTCCTTCGCGAGCATTACTGCTTCGCAGGAGGAGGTGACGACTTCCCATTCCCTCTCGCTCCGTACCATGGTTCGCACCAGGGCCGGACGCGAGAGGTCGCCGCCGCCGATCACTTCCACGAGGACACGGCGGTGCTCCGCCCAGACAGGGCACACCTCCACCGTATGCTCCACCGTGTCCTCCAGACGATCCTCGCAATGGAAATACCTGGACGTATCCTCCTGCTTTATCCTGAACAGGAACCCACCGAAGCACCCATGCCCGCGTCAGGCGGAAGGTGAGGACGCCGTGACGCCTCTCTATCCACTCCTCAAAGAGGGGACTTACCGCCGCAATTGTGGCGTGCCCAGCACTGGGTTGCGACAATCGTACCCGCCATGTCGCCATGAGATCACACCGGAGCTCTGTCCGCCGTGCCGCGATTTGTTGCGGCAGCGGAGTTTCGCCCCGGCGTTTCGCCTCCTCGCGCCAGTCCCACATGTGGGCGAGGACCTTTGCCTCCAGATTCCATGGCGGAAATTTCTAAGGCTGGCTTCACCTTCGGGTAAAATGATTCTGATACTCCGTTATTAAGTGTGTAATTTCAATATTTTCAAAGTCCTGCTCCTGCTTATTCATCCAAAAAGTGCGCCATAGTTCGGCTTCAGATGTGATCCCTTCTAATTCATACAATATATAAACTTCCTCCCTAATGTTTTGCAATTTTGGAAATGTAATTTTAATTATCTGAGCAGGGTGCAACAATGAAAGAGTAAATACTGGTGAATGGTTTTTGCTCTCGCCTATAATGAAGAAAGTAACGAATCCAAATGGGGCACGCATATCGAACGACGAAAATAATCGCTAAGGGGCTGGCCGCAGTAGGCTGCTGGTTGATTTGCCCTCTGTTGTTGGCGGCTTGCTGTCTTAGGTAAACCCAGCTCAAGGTTCAAATCTGTAGCAATTATTTAAGCTGATTGGATGAAATCTTCACTCCCTTCTTCCGCAGAAGGCCTCTTTTTTGTGGGTGGGAAATCATCAGATTTTGTCTCCCGCTCTGGGTGGATCGGGAGGGCGTGTCAGACTTTTACTGACTAAAACCCACCCGTGTTCCTTCAGTTGCCTATATGCCAGGGTCACGGTAATTCTTTCGAACAAATCTCGCAACCTTGGCAGGCATTGGTCCGACCCCTTCAATTATGCTGACATCTCTTTGAGGCGCGCGTGAACACAACACGCCGTCGTCACGGACGGAGCTTCCCATTGCTCGCCACTCGCAAGCCCGCGCCTACGGTGGCCGGGAATTTGCAGCGTTGACTCTCGACGCCCGGGGCGTCTCCTCCTGCGGCGGCTAGGGGCGTGAGGGTGCAGAGTCCCTCACGCGCTCCGCATCGCTGCGAAGCTGTCACCTCCAAGGAGGTGACGGCTTCCCATGCCCTCTCACTCCGTACCATGGCGTACACCAGGACCGGACGCTAGAGGTCGCCGCCGCCGATCGCCTCCACGAGGACACGGCGGTGCTCGGCCCCGGCAGGGCACATCTCCATCGTATGCTCCACCGTGTCCTCCATACGATTCACGCAATGGAAACACCCAGGCATTTCCTCCCGCCTTATCCCGAACAGGAACCTCCCGAAGCAGCCATGTCTGGTGAGGACCTGCGTAAGGTGGAAGGTGCGGACGCCGTGCCGCTCTCTATCCACTCCTTAAAAAGAGGACTTACCGCCGCAATAGTGGCGTGCCCTACACTGGGTTGCGACAATCGTACCCGCGGGAGTTCTGTCCGCCGTGCCGTGATTTCTCGCAGCAGCGGAGTTTCGCTCCGGCGTTTTGCCTCCTCGCACAACTCCCACATTTGCGTGAGGACTTTTGCCTCCAGATCCCAAGACGGCAATCCGGCAAGGAGGCTCGCGGGCTCACAGGAGACCGTGTGGTATCCCCGGACTAGCCGGATGGCCATGACCCTCTGGGACGCACTCAACCGGCGCTCTGGGCGCATCCTCAGAGCGGGCGCCCTTACGCAAAAAACTGTCTTCGAAAACTACGCTGACATACGTCACAAAATTCGAAACACCCTAAAAATATAAAAATAAATAATAGTTTTAATAAAAACGTCTTAAACTATTATTTTTATTGGATAGGTTTTCAGGGGACCACCAAATATTTTTTATTGACTTTGCTTTGGTAGTTTTATGCGTTAGCTTCGTCAATATGTATTTAATTCACTTTGTTCAGCGTGATGATATTCTAATACCTGTCACTGCTATTGACTTGGCCAGTAATGGTGTACGAATTAGTGCAGGGTAGATTAAAACGTTTTTGCAAAAAAAAAAAACAATGTAAGTACTTCCAAAAAAACACAACCAAGCGAAAAATAACTTTAATTTCGGAAGTTAGTGGCAAAAAACTAAAATAAAGATCGAAGGACCCCGACTTCCGAAATTAAAGTTATTTTTGCTTGCAGCACTGCTAACGAGCAGGTAGAACGGGCGCGGCTCACGATTTTTAAAAGTTTTATATTGTATTACAAATTTAATATTAATTTTTATCGACAAAAATAGATAGTTAGTAGGGACATTCACAAACTCCAGGGGGGGGGGCAGCTGTTTCAATCGTAATTTTAAGTACCTAAGTCACTAAAAAGGTACTTAATTTTTGGGATAACGTTTGAGAAATTTATTACGAAAAACCAAAGCGGTAAGTCAGCTCCTAATGGGAATCAAACCATACGGGATACGGCTTATGCAAAGGCAGCAGAAAACCCTTGCTACAACTCAAAGCATGTTACGCATAATTTAGGGCAAATCGTTAGGTAGTAGAGTAAGTTCTTAGTATGACAAATGTTTAGAATCTGACCACTTCTTACTAGTTACCTACGGTGTCGGTAGGTGCAAAAAATTACCTGACTAAAGCATTATCAAACAGTCAGCTATTATTACATATATCCAACTCTACGTTCAAATACAAATATAACCGTGGGGTGTTTCCTTACACTGGATCTTCAAGGCTTTGCTTAGCGCTGAGAATTCAAAGTAGAACAGTCTATTTTTTCGACTCGCTGCATCCTAATGCAATCTATTGGATTTTCAATGCTCGGTTCAACACCGAAAATTGAAAATCCAGTGCGCGATTAAATCGCAACTCGATCATATTTTGATAGGTCCTAATATGTTATCTTTATTCTGTCATCATTAAAAGAACTATCTTCTGTTATTTGATAGAATTGATTTTTAAGCCAAACTCCAACAAAGTGCGGGGTAATCGCGGTAACGATAGGAATGGCTTTAATTTTTACAGCTCAACAGCATACTTTGCCTCACTTACGTTGTTGAGCAGACAATTATGACGAAGATATAAAGCAATAGATTATATATATCCTTCAAAATGATTGAGATTGTGATTGGTAGCATGGGCGTACCCAGGCCATTGAAACAAACAGAATTGCTGTCTTATAACTACATAGGAGTATTATATTATACAGAAAGAAAGAAAAGAAAGAAAATACGTTTATTTGCGGTAAACAAGGAACATAAGAAGATACATTACGGAAGGGCGAAAGCCAATTTTTGGACTACTATCATGCGGTAACAAATGTTGCAATAAATACTAGCAAAATGCAAAGTGAATTGTGGAACGCGCCATCTAGTGTTCAAAGAGGAAACTAAAGAAAATAAAACGAGTTTAGCTTCCTCTGTGTGCACAAGATGGAACTAAATAAATGAACTTTGTGAGAGCGCCATCTAGTAACGTATAGCATTACTACTACAAACGAAACTTCACTACGTGATATTTTAGTTCTACTACTCAACGCAAGATGGCAAATTTATGATTTAAATTCAAAATGTTGTATTATACTGAAGTGTTTTTTATTTGCGTTTTCAGGAAAATAGGAATTCACAACCTCTTTACCTTACAACAATAAGATATGAGCTTATGTACTAAATACTTATGAACTTATGTGTTTAATGTAGGAACTAAAAATAAAAATGAGAAAATAATTTTCTTTCGATAAAAGCTTATAACGGAAGGGTTTTAAAGTTTAATATCGTGTGGCACCTCAACAGCTAATTCATGCTTCATCTATCATTCGTAACAAGCGTCATTATACTTTAGTGGGCTTCAACTTGTGTATGGAGCCATTTAAAAGTAAATTAACTCGAACTGACGTTCATCGTAGATACTTAATGGCGTTCTTTTTTGTTCGTACCTATGTTTAAAGGTAGGTACATAAAATTGAGCATGACACACATGAAAGGTATAAAGTAGGACTGGGGGTTACATTATTGGCTATTTGTAATACTTAATAGATGCCTACGAAGAAATTAAGTTCCTTACGATTTTTTGATTGAAACATAAAAAAATAAAGAACACAGACAGTGTACACAAAAATAATAATAAATAAAGATTGCATTATCAAAATGTTCAGCCAAGATAAAATTAAAGTCAGCATTATTTACCTGCCTACTTATCTTATATCTTTAAACGAGCAATTCTTGTAATATATGTATTTATGTTACAGCAAAAGTAATAAATCCGGATATTATACATACTATCCAGCCATTATGTATAATGTCTACTCAGTTTAGACAAAGTGATAATTGACACAGAATTAATCACATTAACTAGATATTTTATATATCTTGGAAGAGTTGGATAATGTAATAAAAAAAGTATTGGTGAAGGTTATTATAAGTTTTATTTCAATTTCCCTTAAGCATTACTATTTATGAGTAGCAACGATTGTTGTTATTTTTAATACTGATAATTATCATTCATATTTTACTGGTCGTTAAATTACCGGATCGTATCCGAAACACAATACTGCTCTCCAAAACAAAGATAACTGACGTGGCTCAAAAGGCTGCCCAACTGAAATGGGACTTGGCAGGATATGTTGGCCACATGCCGGATAAACTGTGGACCCAAGTAACATAGAACTGCTACCCTGACATAATAAGGTGGGGTCGTGGCAGACTACGAAGGAGTTGGTGGGACTTGCTGGATAGATTCCGTCAAAACTGGAGGGAGGACGCGCGGGCTCGCGAAAATGGAAAGAGTGGAGGCAGCCCTTAGCCCAGCAGTGGAGGCTAGAAAAAAATATGAATAATAATATTTAATATAAGTTTTCAAAATATTATATTCAAAATATAATAATAGAAAATAATGAAAAAAAAAAACTAATTTGAAAGCCATAAAATCAATAACACACAATAAAATAAAAAACACAGATATTTATTTGGTATAACTAATTAGTAGGTACTGATTTACAACTCTGTAACGACTCATCATCAATATCAATTCAGCCGAGACACGTCTACTGCTGCACATAGGGCTCCCTCAATGTGGACATATTGAGACTTGTGACATTTTGAGTTACACAACAGGCTTGACTTTTTGCTTTTGAATCTATTAGAAACGCACTTGCCAGTACAGTTGCAATGCTGAAATCCTTGACCACCAAGATGTGTCTCATTTTTTACATATTCTGGGATGGTAACTTCGTATTCAGGAACAGTATGAACGGTTATTCGCAGACAGTGAACTGATTTCTTGTGTAAGGTAGAACGAGAAGGAAGGGAAGCAATTCAGACCGTATTTATTAATTTGACTAACTTTGACCTGATATTATGAATAATATCCAGATAAAGTGATTGATTTTTCACATTGTCTAGACAATTTAGTCATTTTATATAATAACCAGTCATTATGTATAATAGCTGTTTAATCACTATGACTGTAACATACCTATATATAATCTGAATCTCGGAAACGGCTCCAACAATTTTCATGAAATTTAGTATACAGGGGGTTTCGGGGGCGATAAATCGATCGGGTTGGCTAGCTGACATATGGCAAATCATTTAATTAAATTTTTTGTGTCTTTTAATGTTACCTCCTTACAATTGTATAGAATCAAGTTCTTCTAACTTAACAGACAGCTGTGCTGCTGGGGAGTTTGTTCCGCCACTTCCTCATCCCAGCTAAAGCACTAGGAAGTGTCGAAGGGCGGGCGTTTTGGGGGGACTGTCTTTTGTAACTTTGACGTTCAAAAAGTGCTGACTCTCAGCCTAGTTTGAATAAATGACTTTTGATTTTGATTTCGAATCCGTTCAGCCGTTTTTGCGTGACTGGGTTACAAACATCAAATCATACAAACTTAGACATTTATAATATTAGTAGGACCTATCTACCGAATGACGTCCACTGCTGGACAAAGGCCTCCCCCAATTTGGGGAGGTTTGCCATAATCACCACGTTTGGCAGGTGGTTGGGCGATTGCAGTATGATGGTCAAATGCATAGAGAACGCTGCTGCACATTTTCTTTCACGCTCTGGGGGACTGTATGTAACTTTGACGTTCAAAAAGTGCTGACTCTCAGCCTATTTTGAATAAATGACTTTTGATTTCTTGTAAGTCCCTTAATCGCCTCTTATGACACCTACAGGATGAAATGAGATGGTGCTATTCTTTACGTCCGGTGCCACACGGACAACTTACCTATCTACTTGCCTACTTAAATGTAAGTATGTAGATATAAAAACCAAACATCAAAACCTATTCAGTATAAAACTACTTATACCATAATTACTTGAGATCCAATTACGTTGTTCGATGTTATGCGTGATTACAAGTAAATTACAACAATTCGGTCTCAACGAGCACTGATGATGGCTACAATGTATAGCTGATGAAATTGGTCGTCTGCGTGAAGACTGCGCTCGAGACGTTTAGTTCACTAGTGATGGGAATGTGTCGATGAAATTAAAATATATTTGTAAATACAAACAAAGTTCTTAGCAAAAAAAAAAAGCAAAAAATAATTCTTCTCAGTCAACAAAAAAGCAAAGTAGTAAACATAAATAAATATTTACGCTTTTTTCTTGTCGGGAAGAACTATTTTTTTGGAAAATAAGTCTTTCGTTTTCTTGACTGCTTCTCGATAGGCCCCAACAGAAACAGAAATGTGTTTTGCCTTAGTTATTATGGATGAAATAAGTGTTTAATTAGGGAGATGATTTCACGTCTATGTTTTCTTTTGTTCTGAAGGTAAGCGATTTTACTTATTAACACATTACGGACTTAAGTACCTACTTATAGATCATAAATGTCACCATTGTTTTTTTTTTGTGTTTATTATGAAAGGATGTCCTTCTGTAAAGGTACTACTAACTATAAGAGTTAACATTTTATAAGCCTTCATCAAATATAATTAAGTATTCAGTTTCACACTTTTAAACCAGTGCTCTGATTATTTTTCTAAAAATGACCGAAACATTATAAAATTAGTTAGCTTTACTTAAGGAAAGGGAAGCACAACCAAGCAATTGGTCGTAACTAAGGGAATCCAAGAATTTACCAATTAAACAAATCGATATCGATACTGGATTAGCCGCACTGCCCTACCGATTGTAAGAATGAGATGCCATAGACTTAAATCCGTTTCCCGCCATCGCACAATCTGTACCGCTCACCGACCAATCGGGAGCGCGGAGGGCGTAGCGCGACCGCCAACCGCTGCCGCTGATTGGCCGAAAATATTAAACGGGTTGCTCATAATAAAAAAGAAAAAAATGTATCGCAGCGTAAACCTTACAATTGAGTGCCACTTTTTGCTCGTGTTAAATTGATGAAAAAAGACTAGGAAAAATTGGTACAGAGATGTAATACAAAATGATTTATTATAGCCGTCTCTCAACTTTTTAACTTATTGGACATTAATGACTTTTGATTTTTCACGTTATTTTTGAAATTCGTTGTCCTTTTTTTTATTTATAGATATTGTGTTGCCAGTTATTTGGATATCTAATTTGGTAGATTTAATGCACTGTTGAATTGCAAATATCTTTTTTATTTCCGTTTCAACAATGTAAGTGTGTCATTCTTTTCTGTCAATTTGTCTAATTTTACTGTGCAGTGATTGAAATTGAAGTCGGAAATATTTCATAAAATGTTTTATTTTATTTCTTTTTGTGCACATTTCTGTAACGTCAAACTCTATTAACAGAATAAGCGGCACGGTATATTCATGAATATTTAATTTCCTGACGAAGGGAATAGATTTTGTCAATTTTAGTTAGACTAAAGTAACTTAAGTTACTTACTTTACTGGAATTCTCAAGCACTTTTTTTTTCATTTGGCCTTTACAATTGTAATAAAAATTAATGATGTAGTTTTTATAGGTGCTATACTTCTTTAACTAGCATGGAGTGAATTTAAACAAAACGTTTACACATTAAAAAAAGTATAAATAGGGACGAATCGCTAAATCGAATTCTTTAAAAGGATTTTAAAATAGTTCAATTAAATTGTGATTTAGAGGGAAACGGTTTTAAACGAGTAAGTAACTAATTCAAATGAAGAAAACTGCTGAAAAATCGAAGTCAAAACATATCGGCTACTTAAAGCGCCGTTCAGGTCGATACAATTGTCTCTGTTAACGATACAGTGATAGTTAGCCGCGTTTATGCTGACACCTTGTCCGCACGACATTCGGTAATTTGGTGGGCGGTCGGTAGCCGGTCGGTGGCCGGTCAGTGTTCGTTACGGACTGCCTATTAGGGCACATAGGCACCAGTCCCACCGCAGGCGACGAAGTCACTAGCTATCAAAGACTTTCTCACTCACGAAATGTACAAAAGATTGTAGGTCCTGTGCAAATGATACGTTCTTTAGGTGGCATACGGCCAATTTAATGTGACGGCACATAGCCTTCAGCGGACGATCAAGACGCTTCCAACGATACCTCATTTGTCAAATTATGATACATAGTTTAGAAGTAATGAGAGATCAAATGGATAGAGATACATACCCACATTTCAGGAAAAAACTCTCCTTTTTGCTTACCCGTAGTCAGGTAAATCGCTAACCTTTCACACCGTCACGCCGGCCGTCGTCTTTTGTTGCAGGGACAAGGGCTATCAAAGAAGGAACTCGGTCAGCGACGCTTGCTGAGATACTCGTACCGTCATGCTCGGGCGCTGTCAGTAGAGACTGGTCATCTGTTAGCTGCCACAGCATATTTAAATTTCCGAATTGTTATTTTATTTTTGTTTTAATTACGGACGGTTTTAAGCACGTCTTCTTATATCGTTCTCACATTCATAATTTCAACATAAATTATGTTACCAACTTTTTGTAACAATGATTTTATTGAAAAGATTGTCCATGGAGTTTCTTGCCCGTTCTTCTCCATAGGTACCTACTACGCTTTGGAACCGGCAACTAGCTTGGTCTTGCTGACTCACCGATCCCTTGGCCCTTAAAAGTGCCTGTAATTGGTTTATTAGAAATAAATAAGTTTGAGTCTGAACCTCTTGGTAAGAAAGAAAGAAAGAAAGAAAAATATTTTATTTGGGACACGCACAGGACATAAAACAATAAAAAAGAACATAGGAACATTTCTACATTTAACATACAGATAACAAAATATTTCTAAAAGATATAAAATATAAAAAAGTAAGACCTGCGCGAGGCCAAAAAGGCTCCTATCTCAGCATAATGCTGCGATATTTGTAAAAAAAAAAAAACAACTACCTATATGCGCATATGAGCGAGTAGGTAATCGCTTGTCCCAGTCGTGCACTCGCTGCTTGTTACTCGCTAACTCGTTTCTAGCTCTACTCACTTATCGTCTATTGCCAGCGGTGTGGCAGATGCCGATCGTTGACCGTCAGGCTGTCATCGGCACTTTGTGGTTGATGCGTTAAATGGTAGCTACTTACTAGGAATACTTTTGGCAATTTGGCGAAGTAAATAAATGTATTTATTCACTACAAGGTAAAGATTCATGGCATTTATAGGTAGTTAAATTGTGTCATCATATTGATCCCACTGCTGGGATACAGGCCTCCTCTCGGTGAGAGTGAGTGGGTCGTAATCTACCACGCGGGCCCAATGTGGGTTGGTAGATGTCACATGTCATTGAATTTTTGGTTCAACGACATGTCGGTTTCCTCGCGCCGTTTTCATTAAAACGTTTTGAGAGCAGTGATGATTGGCGGCGGCGACCTCTCGCGTCCGGCCCTGGTGCGAGCCATGGTACGGAGCGAGAGGGAATGGGAAGCCGTCACCTCCTTCTGCGAAGCAGTAATGCTCGTGAAGGAGGAGGCGGGGCGCGTGAGGGAGTGGCAGTCTCTGCGCCCTCACGCCCCTAGCCGCCGCAGGAGGAGACGCCCCGGGCGTCGGGAGTCGATTGCGGACTCCCGGCCACCGTAGGCGCGAGCTTGCGGGTGGCGAGCAATGGGTAGCTCGCCGCCCGGTAAGGACCAGGCTCGGGTCGACGGCGCGCAGTGTTCCACGCGCGCCTCAAAGAGATGTCAGCAGCAGTGTAGGGGTCTACTAGGACCGATGCCTGCCGGGGTCGCGTGATTGTTCGAAAGAGATACCGTGACCCTGGCACATAGGCAACTGATGGAACACGGGTGGGTTTTAGTCAGTAAAAGTCTGACACGCCCTCCCGCTCCGCCCAGAGCGGGAGAAGTCATTTGATGATTTCCCATCCTGAAAAAAAAAAAAAAAAAAAGAGCAGTGATGATTATATTATTTTTAAATAAAGTAAACCGCCTGTCTGGGTTTGAACGGGGCCTATATTACTGGATCACCACTGCTCTTTGCGTTTAATTGTGTAGGTGAATGAAAAGGACGAAAAAACAACAGTGAATTTGAACATTGTCAAAATGAAAGTGAATGCGTAGATGCGTAGATACCTACAAACTAAACGGTAGGTGTGTCAAAAAATATTTTTTTGACAGCTGAGTGGCACAAATTAATAAAAGCCGGCGGCGCGCGGCGCCTACGTCACGTTGCAGTCGGAACACAATGTTGCCACTTTAAAAAAGTAGTTATTATATTGGGAATAAAGTATTTGTAGATATCTGCGTGGATGTGACGATGTTTTCCCCAGCTTTACTTTTTTTTTGTGTGTGGTCTTTCTTTTCGTCATGTTTACAGCAAATAATCATATTTCTTTTGTTTTTTAGGTAATATTGAAGCTGACGAAAAAACTACCATAGCGAAGTTTATGAAATTAATATAGGACCACCCCAGAGGCACCCTTTCCGTTAAAAATAATTTTCGAAATCAATCCACAATTGTTTGAGATATCGCGGAACACACCTACATACAAAAAACAAATACTCAAAAAACTCATTCTTTAAAAAAAAAGGTTAATCAGAGCATCTCTTATTTTTCTGGTACAAAACATTTAACTAAACATGATACAAAATGAATTTGAAATATGTAAGACCGATGTAGGTCAGGTAGAGGTACCAAGAAGACGGTGGGCTCATCTTATAACAAACATTACGGGAATCGATTGGATTAACTTAGGTAAGGACAGCTGCTGGCTGGAGAGGCGCCACGGCATCCTCACCTTCCGATTTACGCAGGTTCTCACCGGAGACGAATGCTGCGGGAAGATCCTGTTCTGGATAAGGCGGGAGAAAACGCTCGGGTGCTGGAGGACACGGTGGAGCATACGGTGGAGCATACGGTGGAGGTGTGCCCTGCCTGGGTGGAGAATCGCCATGTCCTCGTGAAGGCGATCGGCGGCGGTGATCTCTCGCGTCCGGCCCTGGTCCAGGCTATGGTACGGAGCGAGAGGGCATGGGAAGTAGGGCATGCAAAAACCGGGTTGTTTATAAAAACCGTTTTATTCGGGTTTTTTGTTTACAAAACCGGTGAAACCGGTTAAATCGGGTTTTTCGGTTTTTTTTAATTTTTGTTAAATAAATGAGAAATATGTCTGTAAACAAATGAAGATGCTGAAGTCTAATCAAAATATGTATTTTTTACGGACTGAAATAAGCTACAACTACTAACAAGCAATACAAAAGTTTCTTATCTTTATACATAGCATAGAATAATAATCATAAAGCTTATTATTTAGGAAAATAACATATTCTTTAAAACTTAAGGTATACAAACATACACAATTAGGAACATTTGGTAGGTAGACAAAGGCCTAAAATTACAGAATATTAAATAACAATTTAACTGTCATAAAATACAAACAGGCAAAATCAATGAGAAATCAATGAGATCAAAATAATATTCTTATAGATATAATAGATTACTAATTCTAAATTAAAATTACACTGCTAAATCAAATTACTAAGTATTTTTTACTTTGATAAAATTACCATATATGGCCATATATTTTTTACTTTGATAGGATACAACTGCATCGAGGAAGTCATCATTTAGAGTACTACGGTTTTATTACACACTAGCTTCTGCCCGCGACTTCGGCCGCGTCAAATTTTTGCTCCCGTGACTCTTTCCATCGCATCGAATTGCCTGCCAGTTCTCGTCCATTTTCATTGCTGCTCCGCTTTTTTAGATTGTAGCGTAATGTTATATAACCTGTAGCCTTTCTCAGTAAATAGGCTACCCAACACAAAAAGATTTTTTCAATTCGAACCCGTAGTTTCTGAGATAAGCGCGTTTAACCAAACGAACAAACTCTTCAGCTTTATAATATTAGTATAGATGAGACCTGCTGATAAAAAGGCTCTCTCTGATTCCACACTTGTTGGAGGTATAGATTCCAAAGCTTTATATACTTTTATTAAGTGCTCTCCCATTTTTCCTCCACCATCGTAAAGTGCCATCTCCACCCTCATTTTAGTTTTTAAATCAAGGTCTGTAAATGGGCTTGCACCAGAGGTATGTTGTTTGAGCGTATTCTTTATTTATTGTCCGAGTTGGTCCTTGATGTTCCATGAAACATTTACTACTGTATAGTCTAAGTTTTCCTGAGTTGTAGTTGCCGTCGGTTTAGTAGTCGAAAAATGATTATTTATAATGGTAACCGAAAAAACCGAAAACTCCGGTTTTGGTATCCTTAAAAACCCGGTTTTCAAATCAGTCGGTTATCCGGTTTTTTCGGTTATCCGGGTATCCGGTTTGCATGCCCTAATGGGAAGCCGTCACCTAATGAAACGACGTATAAATTTCGTAATATAAGTTTAATTATATTTATAAGACATTTTCTACGGAAAAATGTATGTCAAGAAGTGACACCATCGTTTTCATAATTTATAACGATTTAATCAGGTATTCCATTTATTCCATCGATTCTAGTTTCAACTCCAAAGAGTTCTGACATGCAAACTCTAACATCAATTTCCGTTGAGTTTTTTACATCACTATTCAATAAGTCCGTTAAAATAATAATAGTTGGCATAAGTGGTCACTCATTTGTATTTTCAATCTTAAATCTCACCAAGATTTGAGATTGAAAATACAAATGAGCTTTATACCTAATAGTTAGGGAGCTGGCGAGCAAAATTTCGATATGATCAGCACACAAGGCAGACGTTATTAATAGTGATAATTATACCCTAAGAAGCATCAAGGACCTCGTCTGCCACCATGGTGGCGCTGCGTTGTAAAGGCCCTAGGGGTATAAGCATAGTGAATTTGCCCTTGAAAGATATTGGCACGATACTTAAAGGATTTTTAGGTATCGACAAGGTAATAAGATCCTGAAAGTTTCAGATCTCTAACCCATTTGGTTTTTGAGAAAAAGAAAAAAAAAAGAAAAATCTGACAAAATCAGAAAAAAATAATTTTCTCAAGAACGCGTGAATCGATTGATTTGAATTTTGGATATGTTTTGGAAGCTGATAGTAGCTTCTAGGAAAAAAATTAACACCTTTAACGGTTCATAAGAACCTTAAAAAAAAATGCACTGTTTTTTTAATTTTGATTTTTAACTATGATACGAATCTGGCACAATCATGAAACTATTTTTTTTGAATTCCCCATTCATTTTTCTATAGACTTACATGCTTTTAAGATTTTAAAAAAAGGTACGCCATATTGCAAAAAAATAAAAACCATTTTTTGTGCAAATATTTACTTCATGTATTTTAAGCCTGCATCTTTATTTGTGTCGCTCGTTTATGTCTTTTATTCTTATTTAAAGTAGACATGTCTAAACCAATATTTAAGTCTTAAAATATCAGTGAATATCAACTAAAATATTATAAACATCGTACGCACGGCGACAAATCAAGCGATAGCAGCAACGCTTGATGAAACAGGTAATCATACCATTCAATTCGTAAAATACCAGTCAAACATACGCGAAGCTCAAATTCAGTCTCGTCATATCAATAAGAAGGTTTATAGATGTTTTATTGAGTATAAAAATAAAAACGCTATTGGTCCCAAAAGCATATTGAGGCATATCTGTGAGTGGGCAAATGGTCTTAGAACAATTAGATAATAAAAATAATTTCATGATTGTGCCAAAATGGTATCATAGTTAAAAATCGAAATAAAAAAAAAAAGTTCAATTTTTTTCAAGGTTCTTATCAACCGTTAAAGGTGTTAATTTTTTTCCTAGAAGCTACTATCAGCTTCCAAAACATATCGAAAATTCATATCAATCGATTTACGCGTTCTTGAGAAAAATATTTTTTTCTGATTTTGTCAGATTTTTCTTTCTTTTTCTTTTTCTCAAAAACCAAATGGGTTAGAGATCTGAAACTTTCAGAATCTTAGTATCTTGTTGATACCTAAAAAATCTTCTAAGTATCGTGCCAATATCTTTCAAGGGCAAATTCACTATGCTTATAACCCTAGGGCCTTTACAACGTTTCAAAAATGTTAAAAAAAGGTGTGCTATATTATGCGTACACGTCTGCTGCTGGGGCTGATGATCACAGTCATCCTGGAAACACAAAGAATCGAAAAGGCAGACATCCAGGGCTCTGACTTTTGTAGTATTCAATTTTTTTATTTATTTTTATGATTTAAAAAACTGTATATGAAGTGCACTCTTAGCAGATTTGAATTGTTCGATTAAAAACAATGAGAAAAACCACGGAAAAATAGTCTGCCAATATGTTGCCTCTGCATTGTCGACTGGCCTGTTAGTCTAGTGGTTAGTGACCCTGACTGCAAAGACTGAGGTCGTGGGTTCGATTCCCACCCGGGGCAAATCTTTGTGTGATGAGCACAATCATTTGTTCTGTGTCTGGGTGTAATTTATCTATAATATGTATGTATTTAGAAATATATAAGTATATTTATCAGTTGTCTGGTTACCATAGTACAGGCTCTGCCTAGTTTGGGATCAGATAACAGTGTGTTGGTTGTCCTGAGATATGTATTTATTATTATTATTTTTATATATGTTACATATCTGGGACCCAAACGTCCCGGTCCTTTGGAAGGCGTACGAGGGGTCGAAGCCAACTCGCAGAGGCCTCTTAGACAATTTTAAATGATGAGGGGCACCAACCGACGATTATCCCTGTATGCACCTATGCAAGTGCCCCAAGGACAATCCCCGGTTGGAGCAGAACTATTACAGAATAGGAAACAACTTTATTATTATTATTATTGTCTATTGACAGTGCTCCAAAAATGTTAAAAACAGAAGTTATTCTATATTATGCGCACACGTCTGCCTCTTGGACTGATGTTTGAATTACTTATGAAAACCAAGAAAATCGATGAGGCAGACGTTCAGGCCTCTGATATTCCAAAGGCAGACCATTTGATTTACTTTTTTCAACCAGACGCTCGCGCCAAATCAAGCAGGTATAAAATATCCCCATAGATCCTTTCGTGGTGTCTCTCTTTTATTTAGGAACTAGCTTCTGCCCGCGGCTTCGCCCGCGTGGATGTCGAAAAATATCCCACAGGAAGGAACGTATTACCGGGATTAAAAGTACTCGTTGTGTTGATCCAGGTAAACAATGGGTTATTGCACTGCTTGCTTTGTGTTATCCAAGGAGCAGCGTTCGGATTGATAAATGATTGTTGTAGGATAAATATTGCTAAAACATAACAATATTGACGGAATATGTAACGGAACGGCAAATTACCAACTTGCATGCCAAAATTGAAGACTACTTTAAAGCGAAAATATAAGTTCTCTTTATTCCCTGGGAAATTCGAAAAAAAATTGTTACCTAAATTAATCAAATTACGATTTTACTTATATTGCTCTTCACAGGGGTTAAAGACTATTTATTTTTTAGTTTATACTTAAAGTTTCTCTTTACATACTACTTTAGAGGTTCTGCCTTCAGGTGTTACTACAACCAGGCTGCTAGATGAGCTCGCTCTCGAGCAGGCAACGTAAACCTGGCCGTCGAGAAGCAGTCCCCTCTAAGATGATATCCCGCTGTTTACAGTGACCGTCCCCGAGACTTATTAATCGTCATTGCGAAACATGCCATTAGGGGACTGCAGCCTTTTAAACTCGAATGGGTACTCCGACGGTTTTAGTGGTATCTGCGGTATATAGTACACCGATTCACCTTGAGCACAGCCAGTAAATACAATGGCGGAGCCTCTACCACGTATTGATGTGAGGTTTTCACACGTGACCTGGTCCCATTGCACGACTTGGCCGGAATGAGATTTCGTGGTAGCATTGCTGGAGCACCCACTTTGAGGATAAGTGTGTGAGACGGGGACCAGATGGGTTGAATAAATTTGAGAGCTCCATAGGATAGTGTATAGCATCATCTTTATGAATTCATATAATTACAACAGATTTTTGTTGCCTGTGTTTATATCATTGGTTTATTTTGTTTAGCTTCTATCCGCGGCATTTTTTTTTTTCAGAAAAACACATTCCGCGCTCTCTCTACCTCTCAATTTAATATACAAACTGACAATATCCCAAACAAATAGGACGAAGTTCTTCGTAAAACTTAACTAATCTCTGGGATGAGAGTAGTATAGTTTTAATAGAACTCAAAGGGTGTGTGAAAAGATTTCTTTAGGAGACAACCAGAAGTGGATAATAAACAATTAATATTGTTTACAATGAAATACTATGCCTACCGTAGTATTTCTTTGTAAACAATATTTTTTGTTTTTACTTCAGGTGCTAGAATCACCAAGCTGCTGGTCTGCACCAGACCGTGTGAGAAGCAGTTCTCCCTTAAGTCTACCTCTGTTAAATTAAGTGTTTGGCCTTGAGATTTATTTATGGTAATGTCAAAGCAGACTTTGAGGGGAAACTGCACTCTTTTGAACTCGAAGGGGTAGTTCGACCGTGGAGGCGATCGGCGGCGGCGACCTCTCGTGTTCGGCCCTGGTGCGAGCCATGGTACGGAGCGAGAGGGAATGGGAAGCCGTCACCTCCTTCTGCGAAGCAGTAATGCTCGCGAAGGAGGAGGCGGGGCGCGTGAGGGAGTGGCAGTCTCTGCGCCCTCACGTACCCAGCCGCCGCAGGAGGAGACGCCCCGGGCGTCGGGAGTCCATAGCGGACTCCCGGCCACCGTAGGCGCGAGCTTGCGGGTGGTGAGCAATGGGTAGCTCACCGCCCGGTAAGGACCAAGCTCGGGTCGACGGCGCGTAGTGTTCCACGCGCGCCTCAAAGAGATGTCAGCAAAACTGAAGGAGTCTGCTAGGACCGATGCCTGCCGGGGTCGCGTGATTGTTCGAAAGAGATACCGTGACCCTGGCACATGGGCAACTGAAGGAACACGGGTGGGTTTTAGTCAGTAATAGTCTGACATGCCCTCCCACTCCGCCCAGAGCGGGAGAAGTCATTTGATGATTTCCCATCCAAAAAAAAGAAAAAAAAAGGTAGTTCGACGGCGTTAGAGGAATCCTCGGAATAAACACAGACTCCTCTCTGGAACAACCTGTTAGTTGGGAGACCGGGAGGCTTCAATGTGTTAAGAAACTCAACCGAGTAATGTGTGGCGTCATCGTGGTTTATCACTCGAGTCCACTGATTTATAATGGTTTTCAACTCCTTCGAACGATCTCAAGAGAATTTCATTGATGATTGTAGCTTGGTCGTTATGTTTTACTTTAATGTATAAACTAAAATCGCATTATTACTCACTGAACGTACAGATTTATGTGCCCAATTAGGTTTTACTTATAAAGTTGTATGGGTATCTATTTAACAATAGTCACTGTAGTTATTTAATTTTATTTAATACAGAAACAAACGCGTTTTAAGTATAAGTAACTTATTACTTGCAAATATTAGTTCATATTAATATCAGTTACATATTTGATACATCCCCGTTACCTTGGTTGAGATTGGACACCGGTGACGACAATGTGCTTCCCGGGCTGTCCCGCACGCCATGCGCCCGTCTACCAGGCCACGTAGGATATTCGAAACCCTATTTGACTCAGTAAAGGGATGATTTTGGAAAAACTGTGATACACATATCTCATAATTATACTTGAAGAGTATGTGTACCAATTTTTGTGTCAATCGACCCAGAAAATAAAAAGTTTCATAGAAACTTCAACCCCCCATTTCACCCTCTTAGGGGTGGTATTTCTAAAAATCCTTTCTTAGTGGATATTTACTTTTCACAAAGAACACACCCTTCAAATTTCATGTCTCTATGACCAGTGGTTTAGGCTTTGCGTTGATATATCAGTCAGTCAGTCAGTCAGTCAGTCACTCAGGACTTTGAATTTTATATATTTAGGAATATGAACGGAGAACGGTATAACTCAGTTCCGACCTTTTCCGTATTGTAAATCTAAATGTATAGAGCGTATATCTATATACAGCCTATATCTATATCTATATACCTATTTTACACATTAAAATGTGATTTAAAACGTTAAAGACTGTTCCTATCCTGATCCTAATCCTATTCAGATTACATTCAAGCATACAATTTAAAAAAAAAATACTTTCTAATTCGATTTCCAAGCGCATTTCGTTTCTGGTTGGCATTGAGAAAAAATATGATTGCATAGATTTCAACTCCAGAAGTTTAATCGTTACCGTGAGTTTAGAGGATAATATTAAACAAACTTATAAGAATAAAACTATAAAGAATAACAATAATCCCATGCAATACCCGCTGTCCCTTGATTCCTTGAATTTCAAACAGTTATACAGCTGAAAATCAGTAAGCAAAGTATCTGCCACATGTTTTTTCGAATCCACAGAGTCATAGTGAATCGAATGGGCGCAATGAGAACCACGTGCAAATGACTTAGTGAGCTTTTTTTTTAACATTTTTACAACTCCGTCCCATGATAATGCAGAGTCCTGAATGTCTGCCTCTTCGATTGTCTTCGTTTCCAAGATGATTGTAACCATGAACTCCAGAGGCATACATGTGCAAATGATATAATACCCCGATTTTTTAAAGCAACTTCAGTCCGCTGTTACGCGAAAACGCAGCGATATAGGACCTTAATTGGTTAGACCAAATCAATACCTGATGATTTAAACTGCAATCCACCTCGACGTGAAACGTGTGCAAATCATATACCGAAATGCTCGCTACCTCCCTAGCTATAAGTCATTTCGTAAGAATTTAATCTGAATAGTGTTTGTTTACATTTTCATCTCATAGTTTTGGAACTGACCATAATTATTTAGTCACTGGCGATTACACCAAGCTGTATCTAAAATTCTAGTCAGACGCCCAAAAATCATAGAAGGGGACAGAAAATAAAAACCAAAGCAATGCTCATACTTATCCTTAACTTGAATACCATCTTAAAGCTCCAAGAATGTCATTTGAACAATAGCGAACAAGGACAAAAAGAACGAAACACAACACATAACAATTCTCTCTAACATTTGATTACTTGCGCAATTTATTTTGGCGCGATAAGCGTCGCCGTGAACTTGCGCCTAACTTACCACACCGGATAACTTGAATACAGACGTTGAAGGGTTAAGTTGGTGGCACACTGGGATAAGTTCACTAAACTTTTTTATACGAATATAGGTAGTTTGTATTCTGATATCAGATGTAATACTTAGAATTTTCTTGTAAATCTCTACAAATAAATAAAATTAAAGTGTCTGTTTTCAACGTCAATATAACAGCTTTATACTAAATGCTGGATAATAAACTCTGTAAAGTAACTATGACAAAAAAAAACAGTTTTTAATTTTTTGTGTGCCGTCTGTTTGTTCTGGCTAATCTCCAAAACGGCTGGACTGATTTTGACGGGACTTTAACTGGCAGATAACTGATGCTAAAAGGAGTGACATAAGCTACCTACGTTTTTTCTGTGTAGCAATAATATCCAATATCCACGAGGGCGAAGTAGCGGGCACAGCTCATCTAAACAAATAAATAAAATTGGAGTGTCTGTTTGTAATATTAAAATAACCGCTTTTTACTAAGTGTACATGGATGTATACACGGTATATATACCAAAACAACATTTTTTTTTAAATTTGTCTGTCTGTCTGTCTGTTTGTTCCCGCTAATCTCTGAAATGGCTAGACAGATTTTGAAGGGACTTTCATTGACAGATAGCTGATGTAACAAGGAGTAACTTAGGCTACTTGTACTTTAGAAAAGAAAATAGGATCTCACGAAAAAAAAAAATCTAAAGAAAAACTTTTTTGTTAAATACCACGCGAACGAAGTCGCGGGTAACAGCTATATGAACTATAAATATAATCCTACTTCTACTAATATTATAAATGTGAAAATATGTATGATTGAGTGTTTGTTTCTCAATCACGCAAAAATGGCTGAATGGATCTGGATCGAAAATGGCACACAGAGTATATATCTATACAATATCTATACATATCCATACAATTAAATAAAATTGGAGTGTCTGTTTTTATTATTAAAATAACCGCTTTTTACTAAGTGTATATGGATGTATACACGGTACATATACCAAAACAACATTTTTTACAATTTTTGTCTGTCTGTCTGTCTGTTTGTTCCGGCTAATCTCTGAAATAACTGGACCGATTTTGACGGGACTTTCACTGGCAGATAGCTGATGTAATAAGGAGTAACTTAGGCTACTATTTTAGAAAAATACCTGCGTTACTTTCCGACATTCACGCGGGCGAAGTCGCGGGCAAAAGCTAGTTACCTATATATATAACCCTTAACACATTCTTACCGCGGTAGTACGTCCTCTTGCGATAATTTCCGACATCCACGCGGGCGAACCCGCGGGCAAAAGCTAGTACACTAATATAAGTCCGGTCTGGGGATTCAACCACATTAGGCAACGAAAAAAGTCTTGCAATTCCATACTTATTGAGAGTAAAATCACTTTTATTTTCTAAACAAAGGATTTCAATAAAAATCTCTCGGAATCTAAAACACTGCTGTTAGCCGTCGGGGATGACTATCGACCTTTTTTAACCAACTATATTCTTCTTTCAAAAAAGAAATAGTTTTTATAAGCACCAGTTCAGTTGGCCAAGCCAAGCATATAAAACCTCTACAGTACACACGGCGACACATCAAGCTACACATTTTCAGTTTTAGCTGACCTCGCATTGTATAGGCTTTTTGTACAATGAATAGTCAGTTTATACGGGAAATGTGTAGCTTGATTTGTGTCCGGGCGTACCTATATGAAAAATCCTGTAAGCAACAAGAATCTCAATTAGCCTGCCGTACTTATATGTAAACCATCCAAATAGTTCTATGACTGCTGAATTTAAACCAGTGCGACAACTCGTAACGCATAACTAAATCAATCAAAAATTTGACCGTGATCAAACCTAAAAGCTTGCTCATTTTAATAATTAATTTCTTACATAAACAGTTTATTTTTTCTTTATTTTCTTGTGTAATTGATAAGTGTACGTATTTGTACGTAATGATCACCCTGTGTGAAATGGAAATTATTTTAAATATTATAATATTTTTGTGACTTGGTGCTTTTTGAGATATTTTAATTGGTTTCAAGCACCTCACGTTTTTTTTTTTCAATTATTTTCTACTTTAGATTTTAGTTTTCTATTTATTTTCTATTTTTAGTTTGGCCAGCAACAAAAGACTGTTTTTTAGTTTTTTTGCTATCTTGGTAACCCTGGCAAGGATAATGGCACAAATTTACAAAATTATTGTATTGTCATCGGTCTTCGGTAACTTAGGCGGCCCCTAGACCTACAATAACATTGTACAATACATTTTATTGTACAATAAGATTGAGAGGCGCTTTGAATCCAAACGATCAATTATATTGCACAATAATACGAACTGCACAATGTTTTCGTGTTCAATCTGAGAATAGTATTTATACAGTTTACAACACAAAACTACACCACTTTCTGCCTTAAAATTCATCACAGTTCGGTTTTTGGAAAATATAACAAAAACCCAAGCGACGCGTCTGATTTCCCGCCAGAAATTCCCATGTACTCCTCGTTCAACACAAAACACATAGGTACTAAAAATATTGCGCAATACTGACCCTACACGATGCAATGGAAAAATATGGTGCAATAAAAATTAAACATGCTCAAACTTTCATTCAATCATTGCACAATCTTCAATATTAACCCTATACGGTCAATAATATTGCACAATTCGTAATATTGCACAATTTAATTGATCGTTTAGGGGCCGCCTAAGTCTACAAAGTTTAAATGAAATCTGACGGTTTGAAGTGGGTCAAAATCAAGTATAAAAGAAGTTACATACAATCATACAGGTGAAGCTAATAAAAGCGTGTCAAAAAAGGAGCATTATGTACCCCAGTACATCACAGCCCCAACACGGAATACCCGTACCTCGTATACCAGTCGTCCGTGCGTCGTGGGCGCAGCGATACCGATACGATATAGTGACGACTTTATTTTGCGACGAGCTCTGCGATTTATTGTCGGATGTGGTAGATAGCTAATCTGAAATTGAACGTGTAGGATTCAGATTGAGTTGAGTATTGAAAGCAATCTCTATGAGGTCCTCCAATGATATTGAATTTTGTCGTTCGTGTAAATTGTTCCTTATTTGCTACATTGTTATATTTTATTTTACGCTTCGTCCATGATAAAAGGTTCTCCGGTAGATATCGGATGTGGGATTGCGCTTTGCAATCATAGGGCTCCCGCACACGGGCCACCGGCCACAACCACAAAACGCCGCCACTGGCATATTTCCTGTAATTTTCATACATTTTATATGGACTCGCCGCACACGGTTGGCGCCGGTGGCGGCCGCACGCTTCAAATCGTCGCAGCTTGCATCTTGTGGCTCGCACCGGCCACTAAACGCCGACACAAAAAGCCGCCACACGCCACTCGCGCGATTCCGCGCCCCTCTCTCCCTTGCCTCAGTCCTGTGTAAGTCGACGGTAACGCACGCACGTAGTCTGTAGTTCATATAGGTAGATAAATATGGATATAGAATTATTTATAACAGAGATACAATCCCGTCCTGCGATTTGGGATTCAAAAAGTGATAGTTATAGTAATAGAGGAGAAAAAAGTAGCAAAAAAAGAAAAAAAAAGTAGCAGCCACCGACCGCAAGTGTCGACCACCGGCCACAAGTGGCTGTCGCGCGCTTCAGCTACCTTTGTAGCCGCTTCTAGCTTCTAGTGGCGGCGTTTGTGGCTGTGGCGAGTGGCTCGTGTGCGGCGACACTTACATACACTGAGACTGTATTCAGAATAACAATCTGTGGGATACGCAAATGATAAAATAAAATTGATAAAGAATTTGTTAAAGGTTCGTAGTGTGGTAGGATAGTTACTTTGATAATAGTATTCTTTATTAATCAGATTACCTATTGAATCATCCACCAAGAATGTGTTTACATCGAACGGCGAACCATCCAATATTTCGTACATCGATTAATGATTCTGAAATTAAGTGTGATCGAATTATAACTACATTATTTAAGCCGCACATTGTTTTTTTTTTCTTCTACGTACTTGGTGGTTTATTTGCTTTTTCAGAATTTCATCAATGTACTGTGAGACCACCGAGGTCTATTGCGTACCGGGGTCTATAAGTGAAACTTTGTATGTGGCTAATCATAAATTATTTCGTTTATTCCACACCTTTACCAGTCAATCAAGGTGATAAAGCCGTTTCGTTGCTTGCCGGTACAACATAAGGTTGCCTTCGGTAAACAACCAACATTTGCAGTACAGTTAGTACGTAAGCTGTTACTTAGCACGTACTTTATCAATTTTCCTATCCTAGTACTTGTTGTCATAAGATATATAGATATATTGCCTAAGATATATCTTATATTGAGCCTAAAAAATATAGCAGTATACTGCTATATTTTCTAGGCTCAATATTGCCAAATGAAACTCCTTTTTAGGAACTCGAGAACGAAAAATTTTCTACATTAAAACTCTCTATCATATAGCTCAAGTTCTATATAGGTACAGGTACCTTCATATGCTAGTGTAGGCGTGGTGCTCAAAGCACATTCATTAATACAGGGCCTGGTTATCGCGCTTTCATTTAAATGCCTTCGACTTGTAAGAGACGATCCACTGCATGGACGGACGAAAGTACTACA
Source organism: Aporophyla lueneburgensis (assembly GCA_932294355.1). Lineage (NCBI taxonomy): Eukaryota > Metazoa > Arthropoda > Insecta > Lepidoptera > Noctuidae > Aporophyla > Aporophyla lueneburgensis. The sequence goes on along the minus strand of OW028757.1, from coordinate 12,377,461 downwards.
ACAAATAATTAAACATATCAAATATATTTTTTTTTTTTTTTCATACCTGTAATTTTAGGTGGAGTGGAGTTTCTTACCCATTCTTCCCCATACGAATCTATCTTTTGGAAGGGGCGACTAGAATCAATTCTATTATAATTTAAATGTTGACATTCAAAAGTGCCTTTTGAGTATGTTTGAAATAAAATGCTTTGACTTTGACTTTGAAAAAAGGCGACAAATGCATAGAAACAGAAGAAATAAATACAGATGCGGGTGAAAACCCGAAACAAGCCTTCAGAAGCTCAATCACCAAAAACAAATATTGGGAGATATTTGGATTGAGGATCACTGATAGAAAAATCTCCGGAGGTCAAGTGAAGCAAGTAGAACACAACTCTTATTGACAATTGAGAAAGTGACCATAATGATATTTGCAGACAAAAAAAATAAAACAGATAAATTTGAAGGTTAGGTCTGAAAAGAAGAACTAAATGTCATAAATGCAAAGGATGTGTAATCTGCGTATGGAGCAAACCAAGCACCCTTTAAAAAAGATCATAAATATCACAAAAATGTTGATAGTAATGCAAAATCTGTGGCAGACTATCTATGCCAAATTCCCCAATATATGTTTTAAATACATCGCCAGTACTTTCCACAACCCGACCAAAAGTCCATAATAAAGTTCGAACAGAACATAATATTAAATAGCTTTTAACATTCCACTCGCTATCTTAATGTTCTCTCGAGACATTTATATTTAGTCTCCTACGTGTTCAATGTTTACCTTTCTGCCTCTTTATCTGTGCCTTCTTTTATTTTTTTTATGCCGTGTTTTGGGATCTGTGGCGAAAAAAAGGAACATGGTTTGTTTGCACGCGGGAATTTGGTGGATTTTTTTTCGGTTCGAAAGGGTTTGGGATTCTTAAGGGTGTTGTGATTTGTTCTGAAAATCTTGCGTTTCAGTCGTTGTAGAGTTGATAGGTGCCTATCAACTTGTTTTTTTCAGCATGGATTTTATTTTTTTGTTGTTGTTGTAAATATTATGTTTATTATTAGACCTTAAGGGGATATTTGTACTTAGTTCGTCAGTACCTCATGAGTTTTCAAATCTTCAATAGTACTTACATACCTATCTAGTAAAAGAATGATCTTATGCTATTGAGAAATAGGGCACCTTTTTTTCTTAACCTATTATTGCAATATTTTGAAAATTTTAAAAGTTATATGTAGGGGAAGTACGTCCAAAATGACATACGGTTTTGTTTTGTAATCATATATTTTTAATTAACATAGTTACAATCACTGTTTAGGTTGAATAATCATCCTTGGTTCATAAGTTTTAACCTACGTAAACTCATAACTGAATAGGACCCATATAAAAAATATAATTTAAATTAATCGAAGCCTCTAAGAAAATTTATTTTGTCCATATAGTATGGACAAAATGACATACATAATGAAAACGAAAATTATGAAGTACATATTTCACAAAATATTAAATATGAGCCCAAAGAGAACAATTGTTGCACCGTAGCCAGCACTCGTTGGGCTTGGAACGGGAAAAGAGGTCGTTACAGTAAACGCATGCGCAGTCATCATCATCACCGTTCGAAACAGCTGGAAATCTTCTACATTCGAGTCCTCAGCGTAATGAGTCTTCTATACTTGGGTTCACCTTTTTTCTGACTGCTTTTAAGGATCATTATCGTAGTTCGATTCAACATTGAAAACCTCATAATTGAATATAGGTATGTCGTTTTGCCCCGAATGTAAGTATGTCGTTTTGCCCCACAGGTTATCTAAACACTAATTAAGTCATAACTACTATAAACACGAGATTTATAAATAAATACTTTTAAGTAATGCAGCATAATGCTACACTTTTTGAATTTACTAAAAAAGATGTAATAGAAACCACGAGAAACTGATCAAAAACAAGACGAAATCAATAAAAATAAAAAACTTTTATGCGCACAAAACGCTTTCCTGCAAGTAACTTCGGCGTGACCAAGTCAATGGCGGTATAAACTTAACAGGTATTCCACTATGGCCGGCGTCACATAATAATATGCCAACTGCAGGATTATAGCCCACCAATTTCGAAAAAAGCCCGATGTGTCATTTTGTCCGTATATGTCATTTTGGCCGTACTTCCCCTATATTGTTTGAATTGACCGGCTTCCAGTCTAACCAGCTCGCGGTCCTCTATGAGGTAATGGGAAGCGGTCCCGGCGACTATAAAATACGCACGATCGGCCGGGCCCATTTTCCGGCTGGAGGCCTAAAAAGGTAACTTTTTAGAACTCGCCGGGCCACAATCCGTTTAAGTAGTAAGAATCTTTCAGATTAACTACGAGATGTCCGTCAAAAAAAAAAAAAAAAAACGGGCCCATTTAGTCGCAGGTCAGCCGTTGAAGAGGCACAACGAAGAAACAAGTCGAAATCTATGGACAAGAAGTACTAGAAGAAAAGTGTTTTATTTCGTTTCTCTCAGAATTCAGTCAAAACGTTTAGTCTCCCGAGGTCCTGGTCGACCGTACCGTTCATTACGCATTCAGGGGTGCGCGGTGACGTGTACTACCAGCGCAATTAGGTAAGTAGGGAAGCACGTCAAAAACGTGGGAGAAGTCCCAGGGCGAGTAAGGGTGTTGATCACATACCATTCGTCCACTACACACAGCTTAACCTGATCGATCGACCTGTGTGGCTGTTATTACTTACCCACAAGCCCCACATAAAGTAATATACTTTATGTCAGTTGTAGTAATTAAATTTGCAAACATTCTAAAATTACGACGAATTTCTCAATCAAAACTAAAGTTTACACCAATGTTTTTGACTACAGAACCCATACTATAGTATGCACTTAATACATTCTCAAGGGCCCAAGTGATTTGTGAGTCACATATTGAATGTTTTAAAACCTTTTAAGTTGGATACGAGGTTTGATAAAATTGTTATAAACTTGTAATTAATTGAGTATATTAAATAGAATCATTTTTTGTCGTTAGATTATTAGATTTTATGTTCTTTATGATTTTCGTGTGTGTCAATTGTTTTATTAGTCTTTAGGGAATTAAGTGATTCTCATCATGATCGTCCCATTAGACACGGCCGCAACTTACGAGTCATTCGTAGGTTCCAAGACAGGCGCTTTATTAGGGTTCCGTTGCCAAATGGCAAAAAACGGAACCCTTATAGATTCATCATGTCTGTCTGTCTGTCTGTCTGTCTGTCTGTCTGTCTGTCCGTCCGTCCGTATGTCACAGACACTTTTTTCAGAAACTATAAGAGCTATGCTGTTGAAACTTGGTAAGTAGATGTATTCTGTGAACCGCATTAAGATTTTCACACTAAAATAGAAAAAAAACAATAAATTTTGGGGTTCCCCATACATAGAACTGAAACTCAAAAATTGTTTTTTTCATCAAACCCATACGTGTGGGGTATCTATGAATAGGTCTTAAAAAATGGTAATGAGGTTTCTAATATCATTTTTTTCTAAACTGAATAGTTTGCGCGAGAGACACTTCCAAAGTGGTAAAATGTGTCCCCCCCCCGTAACTTCTAAAATAAGAGAATGATAAAACTAAAAAAAATATATGATGTACATTACCATGTAAACTACCACCGAAAATTAGTTTGAACGAGATCGAGTGAGTAGTTTTTTTTTAAAACGTCATAAATCGTAAACCGCAATTTACCTTACATTCAATCAACTGAAATATAAAAATTAAAAAAAAAGCATTTATTTTTAAACCGAGAATACCTGCAGGTTTGTACGGAACCCTCGGTGCGCGAGTCGGACTCGCACTTGGCCGGTTTTTTTTGTGAATTATTCATTGACCACTGCTCTCAAAACGGTGAAGAAAAACATCGTGAGGAAAACGGCATGTTCTAGAACATAAATTCGAAGGCATGTGACATTTAGAAACCCGTACTGGGCCCACGTGAGGGACTGCGTACTACTCTCCCTCTCACTGCGAGGACGCCTGTGTCCCAACAGTGGTACTTACGCATCATGATCCAGAAAATTTTATTTTCCTAACACGTCTTTACTCCTTCATACTTATTTAAGTACAAGTCATTTGCCCAAAGCGATTTCCCATCAGAAAAAGTGATGAATGAATTCTCAGTTGCAGCCCGGACTCTGGTTTCGTGTATTTAATGGCAATTGGCTCGCCCTTATTCCATGGGACTTAAACATAACGGACGAAAAGTCGGTGTACTATAGGTACAGCTCTGTCCAACTCTTCGAGGAAATATGGCGTGATGTTATGCGTAAAAGTGAGGAACTTCCATAAAAACCAACATTTCCTGATCCCTGTTTCCCATTTTGTTTCCCGTCTAAAACGCGAAAATCTGACGACTAGTCTTACTGTGGGGTATCGTATTACCCAGTAATTGGGTTCTGGAGGTCAGATAGCCAGTCACTCCATCCGGTTAGACTGGAAGCCGACCTCAACATAGTTGGGGAGGCAGAATATTAGGGGATAAAATTACAATAATTACGCATTAATTACTTATTGCTAACTTCCGTTATAAAGGAACTCTTGTGCAAAATTTCATGAACTTAAGAGTTTTATTAAGTAGATTACTTAAGTATAAGTATTTCGATATGTTTTTTAGTTTTGTATGCATTCTCTCAAATCTCAACTATGATACGATTGCTTCATCATTATCTACGTATCTATGTAAAACTGCCTATTTTGTAGTATTACTTTTTCAGCCAAAAAGATTTTATCGATAAAATTTTGCGACTCTATCCTTAGTATACCGAAGCAATTGTACAGAATAGCGAAGTGCTGTGCTCAATATCGATATGACACTCATACCTAAACGCGGTGCCCACTTCGATATAATTTTTATGAGATCTCTCATCTCCTTCCTATGAGGACGCTTAGGTTTTGATACTTTTGTAAACTTTTCTGAATTGCTGATAACTTCACGTTACTTGGCGTCAAAGCAGACTTTTTTGTTTTGTCATATACACACATGCCACGCCACGCCACCAAATCACACACCAACCACACATGTTATGTTTGATGTTTTTTTTTTGTTTTAGGCAATCCGTAATACAGTCATGACATACAGTTGTTGTTGAGATGCATTGTTCACAAGCCTTATCTAACTAGAATCAGATTGTCTTATCAGATTCTATTAAACAACTGTCTATTAAGCGGTCAGAAAGTCAAATAAATTGACTTTCCGCAAACGATCGAACTGGAACCTTTTTCTACCCACCTTTTTGTACTATTGAACTTGTAACGGAATAAGCATTTTTTCAAGTGTGGATTTCGAACAGATTTTCAAGGCTGGGAAGTAGTTTCGATGACGTACATCACATTTTTGGCTACTTCTACGTACAACGACGAAAAAACAAACATACACGTACTACCTACTCAAAAGCAGCAAGTATCAAAACGGCTCGCTGTACGAAGATCACCCGAAACGCAATAGGAACGTGACCGGTTTGCAAACGGCGCCGTATCCGGATCGCGTGCGCTGTTGTTATTGTTATGTAATTTGTCAGGGACGTTTACGGCTCTGCGGTAACCATTCCTTATGCGATATATGTACTTACATGCTCTTCGAAGTTTCAGAAGCTGGTGAATACGGTTTTGTGAGGAAGTCTTTTGCTGTATGTCTTTTTTATTTTAATAGTAAACGTTATTGAAATAATAGTCTTCTCGATTTATTTTGCGTGTATATTTTTAATAAGTACTTGGATGATTAAAGAGCTTCTTTTTTACGATGTTTACGAAAATAGCGAATAAATGGGTTATTGCTTATACACAGAGTGGCAGGAGATCGACACGCAAACTGAAAGTTGATTCTAGACCTCTAGCATAAAACGATTTCGTCGGTTATCAAAGAAAGAAATATAGCGCTGCGGGCTTAGAATCATGTACTGAATCTATGGTAATATACGCATCGATATCCCAGGCACCCTGTATCCTGACGCAGGTTCTCACCGGGCATGGGTGCTTCGGTGGGTTCCTGTTCAGGATAAAGCGGGAGGATACGTCCGGGTGTTTCCATTGCGAGGATCGTCTGGAGGACACGGTGGAGCATACGGTGGAGGTGTGCCCTGCCTGGGCGGAGCACCGCCGTGTCCTCGTGGAGGCGATCGGCGGCGGCGACCTCTCGCGTCCGGCCCTGGTGCGAGCCATGGTACGGAGCGAGAGGGAATGGGAAGCCGTCACCTCCTTCTGCGAAGCAGTAATGCTCGTGAAGGAGGAGGCGGGGCGCGTGAGGGAGTGGCAGTCTCTGCGCCCTCACGCCCCTAGCCGCCGCAGGAGGAGACGCCCCGGGCGTCGGGAGTCGATTGCGGACTCCCGGCCACCGTAGGCGCGAGCTTGCGGGTGGCGAGCAATGGGTAGCTCGCCGCCCGGTAAGGACCAGGCTCGGGTCGACGGCGCGCAGTGTTCCACGCGCGCCTCAAAGAGATGTCAGCAGCAGTGTAGGGGTCTACTAGGACCGATGCCTGCCGGGGTCGCGTGATTGTTCGAAAGAGATACCGTGACCCTGGCACATAGGCAACTGATGGAACACGGGTGGGTTTTAGTCAGTAAAAGTCTGACACGCCCTCCCGCTCCGCCCAGAGCGGGAGAAGTCATTTGATGATTTCCCATCCTGAAAAAAAAAAAAAAAAAAAAAAAAAGGCACCCTGTATAGTTTTTAGGACAATACTTGTTATGTAAATTGATTATTAACTTATATAGTCCGTATATTCAAATTACAACTGTCACTCTTTGACAGTTGTATGAAATTGGTTTACGAAGGCAATTAATTTCCCTGAATGTACATTAGGTATCACACAATTTAGAGCAAACTATATAAAGACTTGGATTACTTACACTTAAATTCAAATCCAACATTTTATTTCAGACCAGGGATCCATAGTGTTAGTAAGAACTTAGTCTATGTTAGTAAACTCAAATTTAATCAAATAAAATAATAATAAAATAATAACACATTAATTAGGTACGTGAACATGTGCACGCACGTGCCTGCCAGCCCAGAGCCTGATAAATGGACCATCAACCTTGTCCGCCAGTGTAGCTAATATACTTAAATGGTTAAATAAATCAATAAAACTTGCGATAACTAATCCATTTAGCAAGTAAGGTAAGTACACCAGGCACTGCTTTGTCAATGAAAATCGAATTCAAATCGAATCAAACCAAATTAATCCAAATAAAATTTAATATTTGAATACTAAAGCAATAAAATAAAAATGAAAAACTAGTTATAATAGTAGAAGTAAATAATAAACAATCAAACCAAAATGTTAATATAAATTATTGAAACGTACGTATTATTACATTGACAATACACACCGCCATTTTGTTTGTAATCCTATTTATTCCACCAATCCCAACAAATATCGCCCATAGACAGTTACACTAAATATTCTAGAATAGAATACTAATACACGAATTGATATTCAGCTGCAGGTCCGTTGTATGAAATATTGATGAGAACATAGCGATGCAGTGATTTCGATTGGTTCCGTACGTGCCAGCGACCGAGGGGGTTTTTCCTGCATTTTATTGGAACCCTGATTTTATATGACCATCGTCTGGTGTGGGAGTTATAAGAAATGATGTTATTTGAAATTTTATTTGGACAGACAAATTTATTCTGTGCTGGAATATCTTTGAGACGTCTTCGTGTTTCGGAGTAATGTAATATTGGTATTGGAGTTCTGTTGTGGTTACCAATGTGTTTATCGAATTTGTTTTGGACATAATAGTTTTGGATAACTTTGGATTCTCTACCGTTGAAGTGACAAATTAAATAACATGATTGTTTTGAAGGTAGGCAAGTTATAACTTAAAATACCTAAAACTATTTTCGTTTTGGGTGTTACTATCATGTTAAACCTGTACCAGCCCAGCCGTGTGACAGTTTGGTAAACAAAATTCTCCTTTTGGGCTCCCTCAAAGTCGGATGCAAGCAATGGCCTAAAGAATAAACAGGCCAAATGGCAACAGGTCAGACACAAATTAGGCTAAATTAACTGAACTAAACGTGTCAATGTTTCGTGTGGACGCAAAGAGTAGCACCATCCCATTTCTTCCCGTGGGTGTCGTATGAGGCGATTAAGGGACTTACTAGAGAATGGCCTATGTTTAACTTACCACCAAATATTGTAACATTTATCAGACAAAAATAGTAAATGATCACCAAAAAAACCCGCATTTGAATGTAAAATTATAACCAAACTTTTAACATCTCGCTATCCTATTTAAGCAAAATGACTCCAAATAAATAATTGTTAATCCAAAAATAGTTAATGAACACCAAATTATTAAGAGTGTAAGTACTACGTGAGCTCGACAAATGGATTTCTTGTGCGAATACCACTTGGGCGACAAAACTGTACTGCGACTCACGATAGTTCGAATGCACGCTTTTGCGACACACTGAATCTAGTCGTTTCTAGCACTCGCCGGTCGTTGCAGCTGCCGCGGCACCGCTCGCTTCGCTCGCTCGGCTCGTGCGTAGGAGGTCACAGTTTTAACCTAACCTAACCTAGTGTACTATGTGAGGTCAAGTGTGTCGCACAAGCGTGCATTCGAACTATGGTGAGTCGCAGTACAGTTTTGTCGCACAAGTGTTATTCGCACATTCATTTGTCGAGGTCACGTAGTACACCTAATTATTATGATTTGGTGATCATTTACTACATTTGGTGTTCGAATACAATTTGAAGTGCAGTCGTGACTAAAATAGCTAGTACTATTGTAATTTTAGACTTTATTTTTCTGGTGTCAAGTATCTATTTTTAGTAAAAGAACTAAGGGTATCAAAGCACTTTATGGTAGTCATTACATTTGATCCCCTAGAGAATAGGCAGCAGCGTACTGTATGCATTTTACCACCATACTGCGATCGCAACCTGTCTGCCTAGCATGGCGATTATGGCAAATAGGGTAGGCCTATGTCCAGCAGTGGACATCTTTCGGCTGAAATGATGAAACGTGTCATATACCTACAACCACAGTCTTAAAGTTACCACCAAAAGCTGTTATTATCAAGACCAAGGACTCTATGTTTTTATGGTCAATCGAAATAAAAATGGCCACAAGATAGCCGCAGATATGATTGCAGCAAAAACAATACGCAACCACGTTTTATAAGATTTAGATTGTGAAAAAAAAAATAGTATGTTCTACGAAGTCGAACCAAACGTGAACAAATGGGAAAATTCTGTATTTTGGATTTATAATTTAGAATGACGTTTGATTCTCCAAAATGGGTTGAGGAACTCCAAATTAGTACGCCAGTTATGCTTAGGTCCTAAGCAATGGGCGGATAAATAGGCGATGGGCAGCTTATAAAAAATCATTAATGAAAAACTGAACAAAATTTCAACCAACTTGCATAATTATAGGGTTTGAATCTAAAAATTGGTTAATGAACGCATTGATTTTTTTTAACGCTGGCTGTTAAAAAAATAAGCTTAATATTTTCGTCATTAAATTCCAAAAAACAAAACTATTTACTACTGGGGTGGAGTGGTAAAATAATTTTGTTGTAACTAAAACATACAAACGCAACAACGAATTTCAAAATGTATGTTAAGGATAGCCTAGCCAGTCTCACTAGATTCAGCTGAATGCCAGTATTTTATATAAAGCGGCTGCCTATCTGATTCTTTAATGTTTTTAAGCTGTATTCTTTTATGCTTCAAAATATTTAAATATCAATATTGTCATATTTTTTTTTTCCAAAATAACAAAACCTTTTTCCATATTAACACTCTCTACCAAAAAATTAAACACTATCCAAAACACAATAACAATATCCCGAATATCCTTAACCAATTAAATGCAATAGTTTGCCAAACTGCGGGACACTCGATGATACAATACCAATGTGCAATGTCCCGTTAACTAATTAACTGTAGTGGTTCCTATTAATAGCTGTATTAAATTTAGCTGTATTACTGAACAATATCACGTACGAAGCTGCCCGAATTAGGAGAGGCTTAAAATAGAATGTAGGTGCTTTGGAAAATGGATGTAGGTAGTTTTTGGGTTTTTAGAGCGACCTTTGCCTAGCAGTGGAGAATAGTCAATTGATACGGGACTTATCAAATAATCAGGCGCTAAGTTTTAAAAATATTAATCAAAAAATGTTGACGTGTATAATTGTCTTATAAGATCTACTTATACAAATAAACATTTAATTTCAGAATTGTCGTCTAGCCTTTTCCCAACTATGTTAGGGTCGGGTTCCTGTCGAACTAAATTCAAGTGAATACTAGTATTTAACACGAAACGATGGCCTATCTCACCTTTATGTGTAGGTGAGATAAACCGTCGTTTCGTGGGATGTCCCAGTAGCTGGGTAACACGATTCCTCTTGGTAAGACAGTTGTCGAAATTACGGGCTTTTGACAAGCCGTAACGACTGTCACAGAGAACAGTATAGAGAGTGACAGCGGGGATCAATGAAAACTTGTGCTGTAAAAAAAAGCTGATGTTACTACACAGAAAATAATTATATCGTCACCGTTGTATAAAAAGAAACTAAAGTGTCTTTAAAATATCTTTTGTACTTTTTTACTATTTCAGCAGACTTAGTCCCGTATAAACTAATTTCAATCAATCAAATGACTCTGAACTAGTTTATTACGAACGTATATAACGTACTCATTTCCAATTAAATAAAGAAACAGCTCATAAAAATTAAGAGAATATAAGTTATGAATGGGATTCAAATTTTAAAACCTGTATTTAATATGTCTAAAATGTGACTATACAATAATTCGTTTTCCTAGTCACCCCCGACGTGCTCAATTGAATTTCGTCCACCTATACAGGCCACTCATCTAGCTAACGACGTCACATGATCCGAACACAATTACCGCACAATTTGGCGCGTGCCGCACAACAGCGGCACAACCGCCGGTGCAGACTACGCCTAACGAGATTAACTGTTGCAGAATTATTGATTTTTTGAGTCAATGATTTATGATGATGAGTTTTGTAGTTATAAAAGAAGCTGTAGAGCTTTTGCATAAAATGATACTTTTGACGTACGTGTAAATATGTAATTCCAAATGCTGCCTAATTAATTGGTACTGAGAATTTTTTATAAGATAAAATAATTTATAGACGGGAAATATTTTTATATGTAGCTTTAACTATATGCATCCTATTATATAAGCAAAACATGTATGCTCTATTCACTATTGTATTTTATAACGACATTATATAAGGACCTTGTTTTATGCAAATAAATATTATTTCTATATGTATTGTTCTTGTAACAATTGTCGTTCCTAAAAGCTGTATCTAAATATTATATGTTAAGTCGTACTTCAAGTTTTGCCTAAATTTAGACTATGCAATGCGCGTAGCATTTCGTAGCGATCAGGACTAAGTGGCTACGCCGTAGATCGCAGAGGCGTAAAAACGCCAAAAGAGGGCAAATCCCCTGCCGGGGTCGCGTGATTGTTCGAAAGAGATACCGTGACCCTGGCACATGGGCAACTGATGGAACACGGGTGGGTTTTAGTCAGTAAAAGTCTGACACGCCCTCCCGCTCCGCCCAGAGCGGGAGAAGTCATTTGATGATTTCCCATCCTGAAAAAAAAAAAAGGGCAAATCCCATTTTGAGGAATGTTCGCATTTTAATCTTTGTTTGAGTCAGACAGTAACGGACTCAATAATTTATCCATGGAATTAGTATTTACAATAATTTAATATCTATATTTTTACCAAGTTTTAGACATTGATTGTTTCTGAGCTGATAGCTAGTAAATTTTCAAAGTTTTTAATACAAAAATTGGCCTTTTAGGTACTATTTAACAATACCAAATACTACACTGTGATGTTGGTGTACTTAATCATAAATGTTCGTCGAATGCTCTGAGTTGAGCTGAACGATTAGTGACAAATGTGCGATGCTCTCCATCTGTTTGGTTCTTTCCTCAAAATATTTTATTTCATTTCAGACAGCAATCTACATGGTCTTCACATGAAGTGACCAAGATTATATCTGGACTTCCAAAGAGACTCCCGAGACCGCTTAGTTGGCTCTGGTCTTGCTTTTCATAGTAGTCAGATAGTACATGCCGAAGTCATCTGGTTTTTAAAATATGAATGACGTGTAAAAGTTTTTGTACTAACCTACTAACATTAATAAAATCATTTATCACAATGTAAAGTATTACGTTATCCTAATCAGGTCATATTGTTCCAACTGCTGTGACACAGACCTCCTCTCGGTGAAAAGGAGTAATTAGAAGGTAATTTACCTTGGTTACACTTGGTAGATTTGATATGTCTTCGAATTTCTGCTTCTACGACATGCCGGTTTCCTCACGATGTTTTCCGTCACCGTTTTGGGAGCAGTGGTGATGAAATTATTTACCTACACAAAATAAAGCGCCTGCCGGGGTTGAACCCATGAGTATCATGTTAAAAATCATAATTCGGTAGACACAATCAAACACATGAAACATCATTTCGGACAAGATACGTGCAACAATTATAATTTAGCAAGTATTTAACAATAAAAATAACAATATTTGAAACTCGAGTAAAATAATGATTAAATAGATTAATTTCGTTCTTGTATAAATCTCAAACACACGTGTAAGCCGTCAATCGCCACACAATCGATTAATCGTTACAATCGTCAAACACGGCATCGATAGCGTGCGACTAATTAATCGCTTCATCTGTCGCATAATGAGCTGATAACCTGTCGCACGGTCGCGGTGTGAACAGAATTATTTATATGACGTCATTTTATAGGTTTATAATGTTTGTGAGTGTTTATGCTGAAATTGTGAGGCATAGATTTTTTCATTGTAAATCGTTGAAGGTACTTTAATTCTTTGTTTTTTTTTTACTTTCTCTTTGATTTTAATATAAATTGGTTTTAATTCTTTGTATTTTATTTCCTGTTTTATTCTTATTTTCTTTGGTTTAGACCCGAAGTTAAAATAAAAAAGGAAATTACATGATGTATTGGTTCAAAAATAACGAGGTTATAAATGAGTTTCATAAAATTCATAAAAAGTGAGTGAGTGTGTTTATTTTTCGAAAAGCCTCCTTATTGGCCCGAAATCTCTTTTTAGAAAGTCTCATGTTCAGTAATAACAGTCACACGGTAACACCGCCGATCGATCACGTTAAGCTACGCAAGCCGCGGTGGCCCGTGGATGGGTGCTAATCCCTACATACCAAATAGACTTGGTAAGCACGTTAAGTTGTTGGCTCTGGTTGTCTTTCTTGGATCTTTGACAGTTGTTACTTGCCGTCAAAAGCATGAAAGTCTGGCAACCAGTCTTACCAAGGGCATAGTATTACCCAGTAACCTGGTTGTGGAGGTCAGATAGGCGGTTGCTCCTCGTTAAATACTGCTACTATTCAGCTGCACCCGGTTAGTCTCGAACCCGACCCGACCCCAAAATTTGTTGTGAAAAGGCTAGGCAGCTTTTAATTTTTATGAATTAGCAAACCTACTAAGATTTTTCAAATCTTTGTGGAGGACAACTGTCAGGCGATGCCAGAAATAATACGTTGTCATCATCATTACCATTATTTCAGCGAGTGACGTCCCCTGCTAGACATAGACCTCCTCCTCAAACCTTGTTTACTAATTTAAATCAATGTTTCGCCAGTTGGCGTTACTCGGCTGCATCCGGTTAGGGCTGCTAAGAAATTTCAGATAGAAAATCTCAACAACACTTTACTCGACCTGGGAATCGAACCCAGGACCTCATGCTCAGTTAATTAATTAATTAATATGCCTCTTTATTCTGAATTATTTTAGTTTTTATAGTAAGTTAAAGTATATCTCTTAATTCAGCATGCCTCTTGGCAAAGGCCTCCTCTAGCAATTTCCATTGAATTCTGTCACGAGCCACTCTCCTCCAGTTAGGACCCGCTGTAAGTTTGAGCTCGTCCTCCCATCTCCTTTTCTGTTTTCCTCTGTTCCGTTTGTTGGTCCTGGGGTACCAATCGGTTACGATTTTACACCATTTCTCTCTTTGTTCTCTCATCATGTGGCCTGTCCATCTCCACTTTAGCTGGTCAATTCTGGACAAGACATCGGTCACTTTTGTTCTAGCTATCAATACCTCGTTTCTTATTCGGTCCACTTTCCTAGTTCCTGTCATACTTCGTTCCATGGATCTTTGGCAGTATTCGAGTTTGGTTCTATGTTCTTTTGTAAGCGCCCATGTTTCGCATCCGTAAGTAATACAAGGTAGTATGCAGGTGTTAAAAACTTTCCTTTTTGTAGCAATGCCTATGTCTTTTGATTTCATTACTTCTTTTAGTGACCAATATCTCTTCCAGCCGTTGGCAATTCTGGTGTTTATTTCCTTGGTTGTTTGATCTTTTGGAGAAATAATCTGCCCCAGGTATGTGTACTCTTCTACATATTCAAGTGGCTGGGTATCAACTTTTATTATTTCTCTGTTTGAATTAGTCAATAGCTTTGTTTTGTTAGTGTTCATTGTTAACCCTACCTTTGCACTTTCTTCACTTAGGGTTTGAATCATGACTTCTAATTTCTTTGGGTTTTCCTCAAACAGAACTATGTCATCTGCAAATCTGAGGTGGTTTAGTATTTTTCCATCTATTTTAAGACCCATATCAGACCACTCTAGTTTGCGAAATATATTTTCCAGGACTGCATTAAATAGTTTGGGGGACATTGGGTCACCTTGTCTGACGCCTCTCCTTACTTGAAACTCCGGTCCCATTGATTTCAATTGTATTCTTGCTTTACTGTTTATATATATGGTTTTAATTATGTTTATGTATGTTCCAGGTATTCCTTGGCTCTCCAGACTTTCCCAAATAGCTTTATGGCTTATACTATCGAAGGCTTTATTATAATCTATGAAGGCCATATATATGACTTTGTTGTACTCATTATATATCTGCATGATCTGTTTTACAGTGTGAATGTGGTCTATTGTTGAAAAGTTTTTCCTAAAGCCAGCTTGCTCCATTGGCTGATTTTCATCCAGTTTCTGGCTTATTCTTTCTAAAATAATTTTGGAGAATATTTTGTAAATATTGGACATCAAACTTATGGGCCTGTAGTTCCCTATGTCCTCTTTAGGGCCTTTCTTATGTAAGAGAATGATGTGTGAAGTTTCCCATTGTGTTGGAATATATTGGATGGTTAAGATTTTGTTAAATATTTTTGTAAGTATTGGGACAAGTTCTTCAGAGGTGCCCTTCAGTAGTTCGTTAGGAATTTTATCAGGTCCTGGTGCCTTTTCTAGCTTTTGACTTTTAATTGCCATTTGAGCTTCAATTGGTAGGATCGCTGGTTCGTCTACTTCGCCTGTGTGGAATTTATTTGTGTGGGCATGCTTGGATTGTTGTGCTGGGAGGTGATCTGAGTATAGATGTTGATAGAATTCTGTAGCTGTTTTAATAATGTCTCCTCTGTTTGTGATTAAATTCTTTCCTTTGTTTACTTTTGGTATCCATTCCTTATTTATTTCTCTGAGTTCTTTCCACGCTTTACGCACCCCTCCAGTTTTGTTTATATGTTTTTCCAGAGTCTGGAGTCTTTTATTCTTTCTGTCCTTCCTGATATTTTTCTTTATTTCTTTACTGAGTTCTGATATTCGCTTGATATTGTTCTTTTTTAATTGTCCCGCTAGTAAGTATCTCCTTTCTTCCACTAGTTGTAGGGTCTTTTCACTTAGTTGATATTTTTGTTTGATAGGTTTGTTTATTTTGGATGAAGTTAGTTGATTTTCTAGTTTTTTGTAGGTTGTTTTGATTTCTATGTAGTTGTTTATAGTTGATTTTGAGAAGTTTTCTGCCAGGGATTGGGAAATCTCCTTATAGTTCTGTTCAGTTAAGTTGTTTGGTATGTTCGAGGTTATATGTTTTCGGGAAAACTTATGAAACAATCTGAGAGAGCTTCTAATTAATCGATGGTCCGTGTTGAAGTTCAGCTTATGTATGACTGAAGTGTCTGTGAATGTTTTTGGAGCGTTGGTTATAATATAGTCTATTTCATTTCTATACTTCCCATCAGGGGATCTCCAAGTCCATTTGTTGTTCTTGTTTTTCTTGAATAGGCTATTTAGAAGATAGAGGTTGTGTTCTAGTAAGAAATCTACAAGTATTTGGCCATTAGCACTTCGTTTTCCATGTCCAAAGTTTCCTAGAACATATTCAAAGTTACTCTGTTTTGTACCGACTTGTGCATTAAAATCTCCCATTAGTATGATATGGTTGTTTACATATTTAGTTATTATTTCTGTTAATTCTTTATACAAAGCTTGAATTTCTTTTTTATCTGCTTGTTCAGTTGGTGCGTAGATTTGTATTATGGTCCAAGTCTTTTTACAGTTGGGTATATTGATATTCAAAATAGCTATTCGACCTGAGACTCCAATTAAATCCGTTATGTAGTTTTTCAGGTGATTTTTTATAAGAAAGCCAACACCACGTTTTCCTCCAATCTCTCCTTTTGAAAAAAGTAAATAACTGGAACGCTCTTCTATTGCATTTTGAGCTCTTCTCATTTCGCTAATACCCAATATGTCCCAGTTTAAGTTATCTAATGCTGTTTCTAGCTCTAATAATGATTCAGGGGTTCTTAATGTTCTGGTATTCAATGTTCCAATGTTCAAAACTTGATAATTTTTTTTTGCTAGAGGGTGGTGGTCATTTTCTCCCTCGGTGACCGGCCGTGGTGGGAGAATGTTTTTAGTTTTTATTTGGGTTTGTTTTTGTATTGTTGCTGTTTCCGGTTCAATGTGAATGTTAGTTTTTACGTGTGGGTTTTTCTGAAAAAGAGAGCGATCTTTCTCGCATGAGTTCGAATGCGTCCGTTTTTTTGATTTTCGCATCAGTGTTGCATTCACGAAAGGACTTGGGGCTTGGTGATTCTGACTCTTGTCTTTTTCTCTTTTCGCTTTCTCTTTGGTTATTTTTCTTGTTTTTGCGCTCCTCTAGTGTTTTTTTGGGATAATCGTGTGTGATATACGTAGATGGCTTCATTTTCTTCTTATTCCGTAATATTTTGATTTTCTTTTGTAAGGTTGTAGTTGCAAGAAGAATCGGTCATGCTCAGTACTAGCACTTTTAACCACTGCACTAACAAGGCAGTATCTTAAACATCCATTCTGAAATTCATACCTATTTTCAAACAATCAAATCCAACCAGTAGACAGTTATTTTAGTTCCTAAACGAAAATCTAAAATTAGACAATTCTGAACCGTCTGGTCACCGCAGACGATCGATTAATGAAGTTTGTCTTACAGCTACCCAGTAGGGCTGTTGAGCTATTTGCGAACAATCACTGGCTAAACTCGCTAATTGGGCAAAGTGGATATTGGGAGAGTTAAATATTCATCTCGATTTAGACGCCTGTTAGGTACGACTTCCTATCACGGGGTTATTTATGTTAAATGACGATTAGAATTTGAAATGATACTTATAAATGTATGAGAATATTGCTAATAGACGTCCACTGCTGGACATATGCCTCCCCCAATCTGGGGGGGTTTTCATAATCGCCTTGCTTGGCAGGCGGGTTGACGATCGCAGTATGTTGGTAAAATGCATAGAGAACGCAGCTGCCAATTCTCTAGTAATAAGTCCCTTACTCGCCTTTTACGACACCCAGGGTAAGAAATGGGATGGTGCTATTCGGAACCAGACTGTAACGGAGAATATCTATAAACAAACTAGCTGACCCGACAGACGTTGTCCTGTCTTAACGATAACTATTTAATTCGAATTGGTATCTATATATATAAAATAATAGTTTAAAAAAACTAAAAAACACGCTTCCATAGAAAACCAAACTAAAAAGTAGAAAATAATGGAAAAAAAGCGTGGGGTGCTTTTAAGGTATTTTTTTATTGATCAGGCACCCCACGCTTTTTTTCCATTATTTTCTACTTTTTAGTTTGGTTTTCTATGGAAGCGTGCGTTTTAGTTTTTTTAAACTATTATTTATTTTCTATTTTTTAGGGTGTTTCGAATTTTGAGACGTATTACAGCGAAGTTTGTGACGTATGTCAGCGTAGTTTTCGAAGACAGTTTTTTTGCTGTCCTGGTAACCTTGGCAAGGATAATGGCACAAATTTATGAAATTATTGCAATGTCATCGGTCTTTGACAGGTGTGCAAAGTTTGAATGAAATCTGGTCGTTTAAAGTGGGTCAAAATCGCGCTATAAGGAGTCGGTTACAAACAAACATACAAACACACAAACATACAAGTGAAGCTAATATAAAGCGTGTAAAAATGAATCCCTATTTCCCTTGGTCACGTCATCACGCGTGAACGGCTGGACCGATTTCACTTTTTTAATTTTTTTCTTTCACAAGAACCTTCTCCTGACAATAACAAACAAAACAAAAAAAAAGTGAAATCGGTCCAGCCGTTCACGTGTGACAGCGTGACCAAGGGAAATAGGGATTCATTTTGATATATATATATATATATAATAGATATAAAATTTAAGTTACTGGTTGTTATGTCAATTTTTGTTTTTTGTTACTAAATGCATATGCAAATAAATACGCTGTTAACAACTTTTATTTTTTTAAATTTTTGTCTGTTTGTTTGATCCGGCTTATCTTCGAAACGGCTGGACCGATTTTGATGAGTTTTGCGCTGTTAGATAGCTGCTATTATAAAGCTACTACATTTTTATGAAGCTAGGTGCACGGTTCTAATTATTTGATTCCTAAGCCGCCAAGAAACCCCACGGTTGCTCTTTTAAAAATAATTGACTTTTACAATGTTTTAAAATTATAGTGCTAACTAGCTTCTGCCCGCGACTTCGTCCGCGTTAAATTTCTTGTTCCCTCGAACCTCCCCGTCGCGTCGGATCGCCTACCCGTGCGATTTTCCCTGTTTTTGCAACATTTTTGATTACTGCTCCGCTCCTCTTAGTTGTAGCGTAATGTTAATAGCCTATAGCCTTCCTAAATAAATAGACTACCCAATATAAAAAGAATTTTTCAATTCGGACCAGTAGTTCCTGAGATTAACTTGTTCAATCAAACAAACAAACATACAAACAAACAAACTCTTCAGCTTTATAATATTAGTATAGATAGGCATGAAAGGACAGTGCAGCCTATCAACAAGTACCAAGTACTTAATAAAATAGAAATCGGTCTACAAATCTACAAGGCCTAGAATGTTGTCACATTTACAATTTATAAAGGAATCTTACATGAATAGCAGATAAATAAAACATTTCTTCCCGTGGATGTCATAAAAGGCGGCTACGGGCTATGGCACTTACTAGAGAATGGACAGCAGCGTCCTCTATACATTTTACCACCATACTGCGATGGCCAACTCGCCTGCCAAGCGTGGCGATTATGGCAAACCCTGGGAGGTTTAATTGGGGGAGGCCTCCAGCAGTAGACTTCTATCGGCTGAAATAATAATGATAATGAAATAAAATATAAGAACCTATATAAACCAAATGACATGATTGTCATATCCACGCAAAACGGCCATCCCTCAGCATAAAGATCCTACACGAGACAGTGCGCCAGCGCTGGTTTTCAACAGGAAAACTTCATCAGCTGGATATGGATTACCCCAACCACACCATTTAGTCTATCCTCGACTCTTAACCAAACAATTACCGTAATTACAGACACAATTAAAAACGATTGTGTCTATACCAAATGTGGTATCTCAGGGACTTAGAGGTTAAATGTAGTAAAAAGGATATGGCAAATCATGCTATTAAAAACCAGTCATAACCACTTTGTGAGCATATTTACACCACAGTAAGAATAGAAATGAACCTAATCTGCTGCACAGCCTGTCGACACGTACAAAGTCACATCTAACCCAGGCACACAGGCCCGCTACACGCGACCAATCTCTCACAGCCAGACACTCGTGTCCAGCCCCTTTTTAATTCGTCAAACATAAGTCAGACAGCGATAAAGCCGCCCCCTCACTCGCAGTATTAACTCAATTACTGATGCGATTTTTTTGTCGCATTGTCACAAGGGAGGTGGGTGAGTTAAAATTATCTGTAAGTTCTTTTGATTGGGTTTTTCATGACAGTAAAAGCAGTAACGGGTGTGACTAAATTCAAACAGGCGCTTTAGTTTGTGGAAATTATTTCATAACCACTGCTCTAAAAATGGTGAAGGAAAACATCGTGAGGAAACTATATTCCAAAAAATCAAAGACGTGGCGTGGATCTACCACGAATCAGCCAGAGTGGCGTGTGGCCATCCCTTTCTAGGCATAGAATCTATCACACAATCACTAGCATCGTTTTTTAGGGTTCCGTTGCCAAATGGCAAAAAACGGAACCCTTATAGATTCGTCATGTCTGTCTGTCTGTCTGTCCGTCCGTCCACTTCCAAAGTGGTAAATTTTACCACTTCCAAAGTGGTAAAATGTGTGTCCCCCCCCCCCCCCCCCCCGTAACTTCTAAACTAAGAGAATGATAAAACTAAAAAAAATATATGACGTACATTTCTATGTAAACTACCACCGAAAATTGGTTTGAACGAGATCGAGTACGCAGTTTTTTTTAAAACGTCATAAATCGTAAACCGCAATTTACCTTTCATTCAATCAACTGAAATATAAAAATTAAAAAAAAAACATTTATTTTCATAAACATAAACCTTATGCATAAACCTAGAATACCTGCAGGTTTGTATGGAACCCTCGGTGCGCGAGTCGAACTCGCACTTGGCCGGTTTTTTGGCCTTAATCTACTCTTATAGCCATCGACATTCATATTCAAAACTCTCAGCACAACACTTTTCTCATTCCTCCGCATCACATATAAGACCATGACAACCGATTTTCGTACAAGTTTTCAGCTACCGATGCCATTTTCAGACTTCCTCTTATGTTCTCACTTCTTATTCTACCCATTCGTGTAAAACCACACTTCCCTCTTAGCATTCGCATATCAGCGGCATGTAATTGTCTTTCTTTCATACCTTTTGTGGCCCAACATTACAGATCTATACAGGACAGCAGGTCTAACCATTGTTTTGTAAATGGGTGAAGTCCAAAATATTGACGCAGATGACACAATAGTAACACAAAATTTTGTGCGACAGTTACACAAAAGTCGCATAGAAATTTACACTACGGTGACACAATAGTGGCGCAAAATGGTAGCAAAAATCTGTAAAGTTGAGGTTACATTAGGTGTTTTATAAACGTATAGTTTATAAAAAATATTTTGCCCTTAAACGAAATTAAAACAAAATTATAATCTTGAGCAAGTTTTATTAAGTCTTCTACTTGGGTTTGAATTTTCACAACGGACCGTTGTCAGGTTGTACAGTGTTCTTTAAATGAGTGTGATCATTTGTTCACGCACTGCGTCCGCTCAATAGGCACCGTGGGCTTACGCTTCGTTATAAAAGATTAAATTTAAAGAACACAGCGCAAGAAGCCTATAGGGTACCTGTTTTCAATATTCACCTGTGTTATTACACAGGTGAATCCCTCTGCATCTGTATCAGCGTCACTTACCCACCTTTTCTGGTACAAGCTTAACTATCAAATTCCTTAATAAAAACATTCCTAATACTCAATTATTGATTGCTTTCTCAAATGCTAAACAACTATAGAACTAAGTGTATCCCAATACTACAATGGTAGCACAATTTTCGTGACACAGAACTTGTCCAACTAATGATACAAAAGTAACACAAACGTATCACAATTGTGTGGTAGCACAGTGAGTTAATACTGATTAGTCCGAAACTACGATGTAAATCGTATTGAAATAATCATTACACAAAAGTCCATGCTTTTCTGTACCTACAGCACTATAAATCATAGTTAAAACACAATACTTGCCGTAAAAATTAACGATAAACCTACCGAAAAATTTTTGTCCATGCTGAATTACTTTGATTCTGACATTGCAAATGATTCAAGACGGCCACTAATCTCTAGCTGCCATAGACAATTATACGCAGTATTGAGAGTTCTCCAAACCGAAATCCTACCTTGTTTCAAGTCTAAAAAAACTGCCAATGAAAACGGTTGCACAAAAAAAGTAGCACAATTGTTTAGTATCACACATCATGAAAAAGAAATTGAAAGAAGCAAATTATAGCCGTTATTTGCTTACACCATCTATTAGAAAAAGTTTGCCAATTATATGTTTTTGCTGTAGAATTCGATATTTAGCCTATATGTGACATAAAACTTATTCAGAAATATGTCCAAAGTTCCCGCTTCAAAATGATTATGGCTTTTTTACATAATTTGCTGCCGTTTATAGTATATCTAATATATAAAATTCTCGTGTCACAGTTTTCGTTGCCATACTCCTCTGAAACGGCTTGACCGATTTTGATGAAATTTTTTGTGCTTATCCGGTATCTATGAGAATCGACCAAAATTTATTTTTCATCCCCCTAAATGTTAGGGGTAGTCCACCCCTAATTTTTATTTTTATTTTTTAGACATAATTTTTAATTTCTATTTTTTTATGATACAACATACAAAAATACATACAATCCTCAATTTTTACCCTTCTACGATCAACCCTTATTTTTTAATAGCCATTTTAGTAATTTAATCATTTTTCCTCTCCGGTCGAAAACTGATCAATCGTCATTTAATTAGTTATCCCCGCCTAGAAAATTATTTATATGGCAAAACAACGTTTGCCGGGTCAGCTAGTATAATATATAACTTGGAATATCCGGCGAGCTGGACAAATAACCATTTCGTTCAGTATTGATTGTTGTAAAAATCTAGTCGTAGTTTTTAAGAAAAATGGTTGGGACACTTGTTATTGGGCAAATGCGTCAAAATTTTGGACTTTACCCATATATTTTCTTTTAATAATGAAAAATTTGATATTAGAAAATACGGTTAACCAAAGAGACAAATCCTTAACCCCTTACACTTGACAGATGTAGGTACTATAGTGACTAAAGACCAATGTAGGCAGGATATCTATAACCACCAATAAGCAATTTACCCCTGAAACTTCCACATTAAGTACCGCTCATCATAAAATAATCATACAACTATAATCTATAAGCCATAACCCTGCAAATGCAGCACCCGGTCGCAATAACCGTAATAAGTGGGACACTAAAACAAAACCGTACTTAACGATATCCCGATAACAATATAACGGGCCGGTCGTAACCCTCGCCCCTTTGCTAACAATTAACTTATTGCAACACTTGGGGGGTTAAATTGAGAGTAAGTTTGGTATCTATAGATGTGACGGTCTTTTGTGACGACGTAATTTGATTTTGCCCAGGTAAAACGTTATAATTTTGTGGATGCTTATCTGCTTTGCTTTTGAAAACTTTTTGTTACGATATATTTTTGGTTTCCAACTATGACCAGTCTAGTCGTGACTAGTCTGTGCCAGATGTGAGAAAAATAAAAGTCGTTGACACCTGCCTACCAATGTATTCAAATTATCGTTTTGACCATGCTAGCGACACTTTTTTATTTTTTTTTGCGTATCATATTGAAATATTTGAATACATTGGAAGGCGGGTGTCAACGATTTTTATTTTTTACACATCTGGCATAGACTTACAACGCTATTAACTTATTCAACCATTTATTTGCACATAAAATAAAACATGAATAAATTAAAGAAAGTCTGAAGAACAAAGGCAAAAGAAAATGAAAATTTGACGTGTTATTCGAAGTCATTGACGGTACAAACATATAATTATAAAATTTAAAGAATTGTGTCTCAATAATTATATTGCAGAGTATTTTACCTTCCGCACCCTCTGTTTAATTTACAGTTAATCGCAAGTTTATAGACAGACCCTGTCCGATACCGCCCTATTGAGTTTTAACGCGCTTTTGAGGGTTAAATAATGTGCCCACTTTATCCCGACCCATAATACCCGAACTTTTCTTTGATTGTCTTTGATAGTGAGAGGTCAAAATAAACTAGTGATGGGGATAAAATTTATTTGTTTGTGATTGAATTATAATCGATCAAAAGATAAGCTTCTTAGTTGGAATTGTTGCGGTTTATATTGTTAAGTGATTGCTCTGGGAAATAATCTTGTTATAATTAGATTTATTTATGAAATTATTTATTTTATTAATGAGTGGGGTCTTATGAAGTAATGTTATGAAATAGTCATAGAAACAGTAATTGAGTAAGTAGTTTAACTGAGTTTGGTCAGTAATAAAAACAAGTTTTGGCACTTATTACAACCAATATTCTGCCCTCGTATTAAAAAAATTGGTTATTTTAGTTAAATATTTTTCATTATGAGAACAGTATTGTAATTTATTATGGTCGAATTTACCTATTTTATAGACATCTTGTGAGTTCGACAACAGATATTTGAAAAGCCATAGTAAAGACGGTTTAGATTTAAAAAAAAGGTAGTGGTCATTTCTCACTCACAACTTATAAAATTAAAAATACGAACAAACCATAATAACTTTAGACCTATGACAGCGTTATTGCCCAACAAGCTAAATTTTGATCTCAACAGCCTCGCTCATTTTATCTAGACACGCGGGAGCGTGTCAAGCCAAGTTCAAGTAACAGAACTGGCGAGCAGCACCGTGTGTAATATTACACGAACCATTTGGAGCCACTTTAGACCCCCTCATAACTCAAAAACGATTTCACATAAACGTGTCAAATTTGGCTCATATATTGAGACTTGCGAGATACATATATGCTCCAAATTTCATAAACACATCTCAAACGGTTATTTAGATATTAACGTCCAAAAATCGTCATTTTTATCACTGACTGACCTATAGATCAAAATTCTAACCCAGTTCCAGGTGACCTAGAAAGTTGAAATTTGGCATGCAGGTAGGTAATTAGGTGAATATAAAGGAAAAAATCAGAAACTGGTAAATTTTTATAACTTTACTATAATTTTTCACTTAATTGTTTCTATTAGGAACACTTGTAATAAAAACCATTTGGTATTAATTTTGTTATAAATAAGTACCTACTAATAATTTATGTACAAAAAGTAATGATATCCCACCCAAAACATAAATGTGAAATGAAAGCCAAGTTCAATATTATGATATATGCCTTAGTTGTTGACTTCAGGGACAAAAGAAGTGAGATGTACATGGGTGCCAAGTTCAATGGTCAGTCCTGAAATTTATTTATAACTATCATTTCTTCTTATAACTTAGGATAATATATTGTAGCCTAAAGTCTGACTTGGCTAGTTTTCATATACGAATTATATTATAGCCTACGCAAGTTCTAAACCTGTTACTTGTCGGTTCTTATTTTATTATTCCTAAATTTTGGCTTGCTGGTAGAAACTAGCCATCGAACATAATAATTCGTATATGAGAACTAGCCAAATCAGACCTTAGGCTACAATATACTATCCTAAGTTATAAGAAGAAATGATAGTTATAAATAAATTTCAGGACTGACCATTGAACTTGGCACCCATTTAGATCTCACTTCTTTTGTCCCTGAAGTCAACAACTAAGGCATATATCATAATATTGAACTTGGCTTTCATTTCACATTTATGTTTTGGGTGGGATTAACATTTCATTCTTACACCAAGTCACCAAAAAAATTAAAAACTACACAATGTGTTATTTCATTAAGTCGCAACAAATATTATTATTAACAACGTTACAACAATATCTTTATAATATTTATTTGTAAATCAATGAGACGTGAACACAACGACTTGCTTGTAAAACAATCTGTTGTCTAAACAAACAATTGTAACTGCCTGTCTGTTGCTGTGTGATGAATTAAAAAAGTAAACGTACAGGGTTGTCTAACGTGCGAACTTGGAGGGTTAAATCTATTTACCGTCATTTAGAGGATGAGAGATTTGTGTAAAGATAATATAGTTACAAAGAAAACATGAAATTAGGTTTTGTTAAAAGTACACAACGAAAAATGTTTGGAAAAATGCATGCAACTGTAATGATAATATTTTTTATTTTTTTATTTTACTGTCAATTTGTTGTATAAGTATGGGTATGGGTATAATGCCTGCAATAAAACATTTTTTTTTAATAAGTTTTATTTGTTTATTAATTTTATTTTTTCCCAAACATGTATTTCTTCTCATAACTTAGTTTTGTTAGTGTTGTTATTTATTTGTTAGTAATTTAAGTTTTAAACTTAAAATAATGTTAGTATTGTTTGGTGAAAGGGCCGCCATTTGCGAATCATAAGTAGTAACTATGAAATAAAAAACTGTTAACAATTGTTTGCGAATTTTATAAAAAGTTCTAAATCCGAAAATATTTATTTTTGTAAATAATTAAAAAAGGGTTGGTGGTAAAATTGTATGGGGCTTGTTCCAAATGTCCACCGCTAACAAAACCTCTTTAACAAAATAGTCCATTAAAAATTCAATATAATTATTCAACTTAATTTTTTTTTTTATCGATATTAGTCCAAAATAACTCACTTAGAATTTCTCTCCAAAATAAAATAAAACATTTCTCCGTACCGCACAGCCCTACGATCCAACATCGCCCCATACCACTCATAGCCGGGACAATAAAAACTGCGAAGGGGCATGTGCTGTGAGGACACTGATCAAATTATCCCATTATATAATAGGCGCGATATGCAAGGACCATCTGATATCATTGTGAGGGTAGTACGAATATTTTATTATATTTATTATTTATACGTTATTGATTGGTTTGTTTTGGTGACGCTGTTGAGTTGTCGGATATGTTTAGTTGATGGTAAGATGGCATTTTTTTAAAGGGTTAGCTTCGGGCTACCCTGCGAAATTCAAATCTTACGTTTTTTGTAATTTGCAGATCAATGTTGTATATGTATATGCAGATCAATGTGTAATAGGTGTATGACCATTTTATGAAAAAGTAATTTAATGGGTTTGACTAAATGAACTTCCAGGGTTGTACTCGTATTTATAATTTTAATGATTATAATTTTGTAAAGTCATATGTGTTATGGTCATGAATATATTAACCAACATACAACCAAAATTTAGCGGGATACCTTAGTGTACCCGTATTAAAGAATTAATCTATACATCTATACAGATAAACTGAAGTGTGTCTGTTTGTAATTTAAAATTAATAGCTTTTCACGAAATGCATATGAAAGTAAATACGGTACTTACACCAAAAAAATTTTTTTTTAACTTTTGTTTGTCTGTCTGTTTGTTCAGGCTAATCTCTGAAATGGCTGGACCGATTTTGACGGGACTTTTATTGGCAGGTAGCTGATGTAATAAGGAGTAACTTAGGCTACTTTTATTTTAGAAAAATCTCTAATTTTAGAAAAATACCTGCGTTAATTTCCGACATCTACGCGGGTGAAGCCGCGTGCAAAAGCTAGTGGAATATAAAGATCAATTAGAAAACAACTCCCGAATAAAGAACACCCCTAGTTAGAATAGGGACCATAGAGAAATTTGCTATAGGTAAAACCAAAAACTTTATAATGACATATCCTAGCTAACATAATTATTCAAAATCTTTTTAAATAATTTCCAATCATCTTATATATTATTTTGAAATTATAAATCCTGACCGTAAATATACGCTTGCTGACACTACATTAATAATTAATATGTACCTATGAAAATCTGTTCAGTCATTGAAAAAGGTTAAAGACAGTAAGTAACCTTTGATACTAAATATCACCCTGTTTGTTTGAATTTCAGTTACCTAAGATTTATAGCACCAATCGCCAAAGTTTTAATTGAAAGCAGATACAAAATAAACTCCACAAAACCAAATGAAATTTCACGACGCATTAACTTTTAATCCAACAAAATTAACGTTCCGTGAGAAATTCACAAATATGATAAAGACATCAGAGGAGTTGACGCTATGGGACCATCGCCATCACCCTTTGTATAGTGAACAAGATGCTACCCATATATTCTGTACTAGAGTCAAGTGAAAAATTCGCTACTACACTAACGCATTACATATTATGGGAATCACGCCTTAGTATCAATGTTAAAACGTCCTTAGTACCTGCAGTTGTTGTATCCAAATTTGTATTTAAATCCCCGACATTCAAAGTTGGATTAACATTGAAAACGAGACGAGCTACAGCAATTACTTCATCCAAATAACAAACATCGTAAATCAAATCTTCACTGCCATCTATTTTAAATTTTATCTCTCCAACATTAGGGTCTGTTTCAGAATGTTTTGCTGTATCAATATCAAATGCCAGTTAACACGGTTAATCCCCATGGGGTACAACAAACCCCAAAGCTTTGCGGGGTACAGATGGAAAGTTTATGAAGGCGCACTTGTTAGCCAAGGGAATTACAAAAACCGTGTTATTGTTTTATATGGAGGGCTGGGAGATTTTATGTGTTAATAAAAAGTGGGTGGAAATTGGCGTCTGAATTGTGATTCTCTTATCTAACGTTTGAGTGATAAATGGGAGTGCTTTGTTTGATGTTTCTGGAAGATTTGAATGTTATTTGATTGGTTTATTGATCTTCTGTTGCTATTTTGGGTTGGTTATACATAGAGATGTATCCATAGTCCAACCACCAGCTTTGCCAGACTGTTTATAATAGACAGCGAGCCTAATGCCACTAACTGAACACAAATTCAATCTCCGGGTTGCTTCTGATAAATTCCAGATTCAAAAACCCATTAACACTTTTCTCGTCCTGAGAACTCAGGACCTCATGTTCAGCGGTAGCGCTTGCCACCAATAACGAGGCTGTCTGCTATTTATTAATCCATATGAATTGAATTATCATCGCTTAGTTACGCTTTGCATTTAAACTTTGTTATCCTCTAAAAGTGAATGTTTTTGATATTTTCAGCTACTTCTAGTAAAATAAAGGTTATCGACGGCTGGTAATATATATCAACCCAGTAACTGTGTAATACCTCCATAGTAAGTATTTCTAAAATTGTTGATTCGTCCATCAATAAATTAACTTCGTGCGAATCGCCTTCAGAAAATTTAATATTATTTAAAAGTGTGTTAACGGTTTTTGTTCCCAAACGGCGATAAAAATGTGTGACTCAAGCCTAACACAGTAGGCCGTGCTTGCCCCGCAGCCTGTAATACGAATAAATAAGAAGAAAATCAGTAATACAATTTCCTACAATCATAGGCTTAATTGTATGTCAATTCACACTCACACAATCATTATCAGATTTTCCAACTCCTTTCAACGCGTCCATTAAAGTTTCATTAATCTGTCAGTAAATATCGTGTCTATCAAATATTAGATAACTATCATCACTGAAGCGTGGGACTGTATCAAATTCGTGTGACGATCTCCAAACATTTGTAACTTCTCTCTTGAGAATATCATTAGTTGGGGCTGTTTTGTCCTCTTTAACTTGATCTACCTCACCATTCTCTTCTTTTACATTAATGGGAGTATCAGGGTTGAATGTTCCAAAGGGTGGGGTCATCTTATAATGGACAATTTGGACTTGGCTAGTTGAATTCGCACGGGTTTGCGATTACAGGATTAAATAAGTGAGAGACATTTTCTGATGTTATTTAGGATCAAATATCATTTTGGTATCTATCTGTGTGATATGAATCTATTTGAACTTTGAGTAATTGTGATTAAATAATTTGTTATTGCACTTTTTTTTTGTTTATTGCTTATTGAATTATTTTTGAATTAGTTGTTCATATCTGTTTTATCCGGAAGGAATCGCTTGGAGCGATTGGCCTTCCTATTGAATTTTAATTTAGTTTGGATAATCTTGTTCTTTCAGGAATTTCCCCGTGTACAAAAATCCACATCATTATTTCAGCCGTTAAACGTCCACTTCTGGACATAGTCCTCTTTATTTTTGGGGGGTTTTGTCATAATCGCCACGCTTGGCATGTGGGTTGGCGATCGCAGTATGGTGGTAAAATGCATAGAACGCTGGCCATTCTCTAGTAAGTCCCTTAGACGCCTATTACGACACCCACGTGAAGAAATAGGGTGGTGCTATTTTTTATGTCCGGCACCACACGGGTCCATGCAGAAATACCAAAATAAATTCGACTACTTTTTATTATTGTATTATGAGGGATCGTTCCTAAACAATAAAAACCACACGGGTCGATAGCAGGTTTAGCTACTTCTGTCGATTTTTGGATGGATGACCTTCCATTACGTATCGAGACCCGTCCGAGCATCGGAAAGCAAGTTAAGCCCTTGGTCCCAGCTGTCATTGGTAGATCCGTGATAGTCCTTAGTCAGAAGTCCAAAAGTCTGACAGACTCACCAAGGGTTATCGTGATACCCAGTAACTGGGTTGTGGCGGTCAGATAGGCAGTCGCTCCATTTAAAATACTGGTACTCAGCTACATCCGATTAGACTGGAAGCCGATCCCAACATAGTTTGGAATAAGCTACACAGATTAACTGAGGTTTACTTAATAGTAAAAATGAATAAGAAATATCAAGTAAGTACCTATTCTGAGATGAGTCCAAGTAATAACATATCCGGTTATTAAACAAATAGTATACATCATTAACCTTTTCACCTCTTCTCTACTAAGCCACAAATACTACTTTCTAATGACAACCATACTGTTACAGAAGAACATCACTGTATACAGAAAACCATTAGAGTTGTTAGTTGAATCGGACAGACTGTCATTAAAAAAAAAAAATCTGTTGGCGACTCGCACGGACTTAATTTATTTGTGAGTGAATAGATAATTCCTGAAATAAATATGAGGCCTATGGCACATTTTATATTTTATGTACTTAAAATTAGTGGACTTAAAAAGTACTTTTTTGTTCTTTCCATAACGTTCCATTTAAAACGTGCCAGTTGCCTAATACACGGTATTTCTGAAATGGTCGATCCGTCCAAAAAAAACCGGCCAAGTGCGAGTCGGACTCGCGCACCAAGGGTTCCGCATAAACCTGTAGGTATCCTCGGTTTATGCATAAAGTTTATGTTTACGAAATTAAATGGTATTTTTTTTTAATTTTTGTATTTAAGTTGATTGAATGAAAGGTAAATTGCGGTTTACGATTTATGACGTATTAAAAAAAAAAAACTACTTACTGGATCTCGTTTAAACCAATTTTGCGGTGGAAGTTTACATGGTTATGTACATCATATATTTTTTTTAGTTTTATCATTCTGTTTTTTTTTTTAGTTGACAGGCCTGTTGGTCTAGTAGTTAGTGACCCTGACTGCTATGCCGGAGGTCGTGGGTTCGATTCCCACCCAGGACAAATGTTTGTGTGATGAGCACGATCATTTGTTCTGTGTCTGGGTGTAATTTATCTATAATATGTATGTATTTAGAAATATATAAGTATGTTTATCAGTTGCCCATAACACTAGCTCTGCTTAGCTTGGGACTAGATGGCGTTGTGTGATAGTTGTGGAATATTATTATCCTCTTATTTTAGAAGTTACACACACATTTTACCACTTTGGAAGTGTCTCTCGCGCAAACTATTTAGTTTAGAGAAAAATGATATTAGAAACCTCAATACCATTTTTAAAGACCTATTCATAGATACCTCACACGTATGGGTTTGATGAAAAAATGTTTTTTGAGTTTCAGTTGTAAGTATGGGGAACCCCAATATTTATTGTTTTTTTTTCTATTTTAGTGTGAAAATCTTAATGCGGTTCACACAATACATCTACTTACCAAGTTTCAACAGCATAGCTCTTATAGTTTCGGAGAAAAGTGGCTGTGACATACGGACGGACAGACAGACAGATAGACAGACAGACAGACGGACAGACAGACAGACATGACGAATCTATAAGGGTTCCGTTTTTTGCCATTTGGCAACGGAACCCTAATAAATGAACTTCGTGCGAATCGCGTAAAGAAAATATTATATAGGTAATTTAAGAGTAAAGAATCGCCCGGGTAAATCTGTGGGGATCGACTAATTAGCCTGAGTTATACACAATATACACACTGTCCACTGCGTGTCGTGCCGGATGTTGAAGAATAGCACCACCCCATTTCTTCCTGTTAGTCTCGTAAAAGGCGACTAAGGAACTTACATTAGAGAAAGGGAAGCAGCGTTCTCTACGCATTTTACCACCATATTGTGATCGCCACCCCGCCTGCAGCGTGGCGATTATGCAGTGGACGTCTTTCGGCTAAGGTCGAATTTACATTCAGCAAACAAGCGTTTAGTCGCACGTTTCAAATTAAAAGAAATCGAGTTAATATGACGTGTGATTGGATAGGTATTTTGTCCGACATTGGACCTCTAAAGGTTGTTGGTCATGATGTAGAGCTAACTCAAGGGGATGCCTTTGTAGTCTTATCGCGTCTATAAATTATTAGACTTTCAATTGTTATCTGGCTGTTCACAATTGTGTGCTGATGCCTACGCTTATGTATGGAAGTGAATGTTGGGTGTGGTAAAAGAAGCATGAAAGTAGAATAAATGCTGTAGAAATGCGTTCGTTGCGAAGCATGTGTGGTGTTACTGTGAATGATAGGCTAAGGAATGATGTTATAAGACAACGGTGCGGTTTAAAGATGTAGTGACAAAAATTTAAAAAGTATGCTTTTTTTTTTTTTTTCAGGATGGGAAAACATCAAATGACTTCTCCCGCTCTGGGCGGAGCGGGAGGGCGTGTCAGACTTTTACTGACTAAAACCCACCCGTGTTCCATCAGTTGCCCATGTGCCAGGGTCACGGTATCTCTTTCGAACAATCACGCGACCCCGGCAGGCTCTTTGAGGCGCGCGTGGAACACTGCGCGCCGTCGACCCGAGCTTGGTCCTTACCGGGCGGCGAGCTACCCATTGCTCGCCACCCGCAAGCTCGCGCCTGCGGTGGCCGGGAGTCCGCAATCGACTCCCGACGCCCGGGGCGTCTCCTCCTGCGGCGGCTAGGGACGTGAGGGCGCAGAGACTGCCACTCCCTCACGCGCCCCGCCTCCTCCTTCGCGAGCATTACTGCTTCGCAGAAGGAGGTGACGGCTTCCCATTCCCTCTCGCTCCGTACCATGGCTCGCACCAGGGCCGGACGCGAGAGGTCGCCGCCGCCGATCGCCTCCACGAGGACACGGCGGTGCCCCGCCCAGGCAGGGCACACCTCCACCGTATGCTCCACCGTGTCCTCCAGACGATCCTCGCAATGGAAACACCCGGACGTATCCTCCCGCTTTATCCTGAACAGGAACCCACCGAAGCACCCATGCCCGGTGAGAAACTGCGTCAGGCGGAAGGTGAGGACGCCGTGGCGCCTCTCTATCCACTCCTCAAAGAGGGGACTTACCGCCGCAATTTTGGCGTGCCCAGCACTGGGTTGCGACAATCGTACCCGCCATGTCGCCATGAGATCACACCGGAGCTCTGTCCGCCGTGCCGCGATTTGTCGCGGCAGTGGAGTTTCGCCCCGGCGTTTCGCCTCCTCGCGCCACTCCCACATGTGCGCGAGGACCTTTGCCTCCAGATCCCATGGCGGCACTCCGGCAAGGAGGCTCGCCGCCTCGCACGAGATCGTGCGGTATCCTCGGATTAGCCGGATGGCCATGACCCTCTGGGCTGCACTCAACTGGTGCGCTGGGCGCAGCCTCAATGAGGGCGCCCACACCGGTGCCCCGTAGAGGGCCATGGACCGCACGACCCCCGTGTAGAGGCTCCGGCAGGAGGCGTTTGGACCCCCCAGATTGGGCAGGAGCCGCTTTAATGCAGCCCCAGCCCGCTCCAGTCTGGGAGCCAAACGTCGGAAATGCTCAACGAAGTTCCACCGGCTGTCAAGGACAAGTCCCAGGTACTTCATCGTCGACTCGACGCCGATGTGAACCCCTCCTACCGTGAGTTGGGAGCCCGAGGTGGCGCGTTCCGAGGACCATGAAAAACCATGGCCTTGGACTTGTGCAAGGCCACCTCGAGTCCCAATTGCCGGATCCTATCGACGATTGTCGCAACCCCGCGTGTCATAATTTCGGCCGCCGCCTCGTACGACCTCCCCTGCGCAAGGACCAGCGTGTCGTCAGCATAGCAGACTACGCTGACGCCGCTAGGGAGGTCGGCGCGCAGCACCCAGTCGTAACCGATGTCCCACAGATGCGGCCCCAGGACCGATCCCTGTGGGACACCGCACGACATCTCTCGCCGGTTCCATTCTCCCTTGTGACCGGGGTAGATGACGGCCCTATCCGTCAGATAGGCCTCGACCACGCGACAGAGGTAGGTCGGCATCCGGTGATACCGGAGTGCCTCCCCAATGCAACTCCAAGGCAGGGTGTTGAAGGCATTGGCGATGTCTAGAGACACCGCCAAGATGACCCCACCCCGGGCCACTGCATCCCCCGTCGTGAGGGCTCGCACGCGCATGATGGCGTCCACCGTAGAGCGCCCCTTGCGGAAGCCGTACTGGCCGTCCGACAAGTCCGGCCCCTCCCGCACCAGCCACCCGACGAGGCGGTCTGCAATCACTCTTTCAAAGAGCTTGCCCACCTCGTCGAGCAGCACGATGGGCCGGTAAGCGGACGGAGAGTCCGCTGGGCGCCCAGGCTTCTTAAGGAGGACCAGTTTCCCCGTCTTCCAATGAAGTGGGAACTGGCCCCTCTCCTGAGTCGAGGCCCGAGAGCCTCTAAGGCCAGGACCCATGCTTTGCCAGGCAAGCCGTCGGGTCCTGGGGTGGTATTCTTGGCATTAAGCCTTCGTACCGCCACCCTCATTAAAGTATGCTTACATAAGCTATTTGACTGGTCACGCCGGAAAGGGACCAGTCACATCTGCCTTGTAAACAAATTCTTGACTGAAGATCCAGTCAATTTCCCGCGTAGTAAGGTCACGGTTATAATTGCCCTTCTTTGAATATAATTTCAATAGCATTCATAAAACTCAAAGTAAACCACCTAAGTCATTTAGAAAAAATTGTCAGTCTCAAAAACGGACCATGCACCTGAGCCCTTATATCTTAACAACTGAACATCTACGTACAGTCGCGTCCACAAGTGTACCGAACTCTATCACCGTTGACACATCGTGAATATTGTAGCACAAGACGGTGCGGGTCAGCCATCATCCGTCAAAGTCCATTTTAACTTAAAATTTACTCTTTATTTCATTTTTTTCTTTCAGGGGGAACATAAAAGCGTTATCGAGTAAGGGTGTTGAAAATAATAGGGGACGTAGAATTTTTAACATTGAAAAGTTGCCTGATAAATTATTAAATGGTTTTTGTTTTGACTGTACTTTGCTGTGAGTCTAGGCTTTGTGTTCTGTTTTTTGTGATTTCAGCTTGCTTTTAAATTGTAAATGTAATGAATGGTGTTTTTGAGTTTGTTGTTGATGCCATCTACCTACTTATTAGTCGTCATATTACGTATAATGTCGTCAAATAAGAATAACTTAGGTAAGGCAGTGTCTTACGTACGATTGGTCTTATTGCAATTAAGTGCAATGGAGAAATCTGAAATTATTTTAAGTATTTTGGTTACAGGATCAAGGGTTTTATATTACTACTAAAAATGCAGTTATATTGATGAAATCAGATGGACACAGAGCAAAGTGAGTGCCAAGCAAGATATCTATAGCGTTTTTATAATAACTTTCTCAGAACAGTAACGAAGGTACCTACCATATTCTTTATTCACAAATGTCACATAGAACATTTTCGAATTTGGTACTCTCGAGGAAATTCCGGTTATTATAAGCGCCAAGCGGAAATCATTATCGAAAGTGAAATATTCAGGAAACTCAACCGTCATTATCATCCGCCAAGTTGTTGTTGGGGTCGACTTTCAGTTTAACCGGATGCAGCGATTTACAGGTGAATGTATGAAATATTTTTCTAGTCATACAAAAAAAAAAACCGTAAAATGTCTTATCTAATTCTTCTACATCGAATTACAACTTTTATTTACTCTCCTACTACTATAAATCACGTACTTGAATTGTTATTTTAATTATGTTTGTTGCGGTAGTCGATATGTAGATACGACAATTAATATTCCATATTATTATAATGATCACTTTTTACTCTCTACATATTTTACTGTCCACAACACAGTTCTCATTACCTACATTCATTCTAAATTGATTGTATCACAGTGTCGTATGAATTAACTGTGTCGGTCACATAGTGCAAGCCGGCGCACTGTGGTTTGGTAATGAGCTCATGTCAAGCGGGAAATTGTGTGCGGAACTAGTAAGGGAAATAGAAGAATTGAGAATTAAAATGATTCTGTTTCATTTGATTATTGAGTAGAGGTATTTTAACATAAAAATCACGCTGATATTGCCCAAAAGGGTAGGACGAGGTGTATATTAAAGGTATGTCAGCACAATTGAAGGGGTCCGCTAGGGCCGATGCAGGCCAGGGTCACGGATTTGCTTGAAAGAGTTACCGTGGCCCTGGCACAGGCAACTGAAGGAACAGACTTTTCCTGACTAAAACCCACCCCGGTTTTAGTCAGGAAAAGTCTGAAACGCCCTTCCGCTTCGCCCAGAGCGGTAGAAGTCATTTGATGATATCCCACCAAAAAAAAAGTGTATATTATACCCACACTTCATAAATTTTTTTTTTTTTGACTCTCATGTTATGACGAGCCTATCTTCATCAATTGAATATACATACATTTAAACCCTTTCAATCTACAACTGAGAATTTTCTGATGGGAAAACCCAACAAATTTGCTACACTTGGATCAAATTCAGGAGCCATGCTTTTTTTTTTTTTTTTTTTTTTTTCTTTTTTTTTTTTTTTTTTTTTTTCAGGATGGGAAATCATCAAATGACTTCTCCCGCTCTGGGCGGAGCGGGAGGGCGTGTCAGACTTTTACTGACTAAAACCCACCCGTGTTCCATCAGTTGCCCATGTGCCAGGGTCACGGTATCTCTTTCGAACAATCACGCGACCCCGGCAGGCATCGGTCCTAGTAGACCCCTACACTGCTGCTGACATCTCTTTGAGGCGCGCGTGGAACACTGCGCGCCGTCGACCCGAGCTTGGTCCTTACCGGGCGGCGAGCTACCCATTGCTCACCACCCGCAAGCTCGCGCCTACGGTGGCCGGGAGTCCGCTATTGACTCCCGACGTCCGGGGCGTCTCCTCCTGCGGCGGCTAGGGACGTGAGGGCGCAGAGACTGCCACTCCCTCACGCGCCCCGCCTCCTCCTTCGCGAGCATTACTGCTTCGCAGAAGGAGGTGACGGCTTCCCATTCCCTCTCGCTCAGGAGCCATGCTCAGCCGTCGTTTGTTGTGATCATCAGTCATGTCCGTTGAGCTGGATGGTGCTCATGCACGCGTCATGTTCGTGAACGGGCGCCATCGGTTGAAACTGGTCATCTCCTAACTTCCAGGGCTTATTTATGATCTTATATTTAGAATTGTGTCTTAATTTTTCCATTGTAGAAGCATATAGGTAGAAGCAACAAGATTAATGTACCCAAGTTTAAAAAAAACGTCCTTGGAGTTTCTTGCCCGTTATTCTCTCAACAGATCTAAATTTTGGCATGGGCTCCAACTTTCCGACTCACTGATCCACTTTTTTTGACAGCTCAAAAGTATCTCTAGGTAAATGGTTTTTAATATAATCTAATCTAACTACCTTGTATTGTCCCACTGCAGGGCAAAAGCCGTCCTCTCCCTTTTCCACAGAATTCGGCCTTTTGCTAGTATTGGCCAGTCCTTTCGGTAAATGGTTTAAATGCTTTGAGTTTGATAATAAAGTTATAACCGAAAGAGCATTGAGTGCGGTCGATTCGAAGTCGCGCGACTGTTTGAAGGTAAATTTGAATAAACAGAACCATCTTCTGAACGTTTATACTCCAATAAAACCCACTCTGATCCATTCCTAGCTCCATGCTCCCCTCACCTCAAATTGCACGCCAGCTCGAGATTATATTTGATGCAGACCTAATCAGTCTCACTTACCGGCTAATTGCTTTCCACTATTGTACTAAATTACTAAATATGTGAGTACGGCATTCACCTATTAAGGACGGTAATAATTAAACTTTTGATACGGTTTATTTTATAATGTGTTATTTGACTTTGGTTTTTACGGAGTTTGTGGAAATTAGGGCTTTATGAGATCTTACAAGATTTTCTTCCTGCTCTTTTGGTTTTCCGGAGTGATATAAAATAAAGTGAAACCTTGTTTAGATTGGCCTAAACGATTTATTTACACATATGCTGAAGATACTACTCCGGAGTCGACTATGCCAACCCTTGGGAAGGTCATTGGCAATGGGACATCATCATCAAAATTATAAAGTCACATTAAGGAGTTCACAAAATACATATATTACGTGAAAGTAGAATAAAACATAAATATTATTTTGTACGCTGCATCCAGTTAGACAGAGACAGAGTGCACTGGTGGCCTAGAAGACCAGTGATGGTCCAGGGGTATCAGCCCCAACTTACGAGTGAGATTGAAACCGCAAATTACTTTGTGTATTTGATTTTACTACCACTGCTCTCAAAACGGCGACACACAGAAGGCCTCCCGTGTGCTAGCAATAGAAATATACTGATAACGCCACCTGGTTAGATTGAAAAATGATCTCAACATGAATGCTAGACTAGGAAGATGATGATGATGATTGTGATGTAGGGTAAGGTACAGACGCCAACACATCAAGCTACTACAATCTGTCAGATTTCTTTGATAGATTGTCGACTTTATTTCTAGAGCATTAGGTTCAAGGTTCATTGGGAAAAATTGACAGTTTCGGGTAGCTTGACCTGGTGGCATCTGTACCCTTTTAAATATTGTAAACGCCAAAAGAATGAAGTCTTCTAAGAATGTTATCAGCTACCACCCTAATTCAGGCTTTCAGTCAGTCTGATCTTTCCTACACGAAACAGTTTATTCATTTAAAAAGAAAAAAAAACTTAACAGAACAAACTATCAGTAGCTAGTGGAAATAGTCAAATTATGGTGTCGTGTTACGATATGACATCGAATTAGCTGCGACCGGCGACTCGCAAAGAAGCTCATGTCAAACTGACGCGTTCATTTCAATAATAGGGGAATTGTGGATTGGTCCATTTTAACCACGGTTATTTTTAGGTGGCTACGGAAAGGCAACCCGCGATATAAATATAAGAAGAAATAAGCAGAAGAAGAAGAATATGTATTAGTTTATAGTTATTGGTTTTATAATAGGTGTTTACCTATGAAAATGCCGTTTTGTATGAAACAAATTAAACGAATTTTTTTCATGTATTTTTTATTTGTATTAATCGAAATAATCACCCATGCAATCAATGCAGCTTTGCCAACGCAGTGGCAGTTTATTGATGCCCCTCTTAAAAAAATCAGCTGGACGGGAGGCAACAAATTCTTCAAAGGCATTTTGTACTGCCTCTCGGGTATTGAATTTTTTTCCCGCCAAGAAGTTATCCAAATTCTGGAAAAAGTAGTAGTCTCTACAGACTACTACTTTTTCCAGAATTTGAATAACTTGCCGCCTACGCGCAAGGTCTGGTGAGTAGGGTGGATGACGGAGAGCTTCCAACCCCAGTTCTTGCAACTTGGAGACCGTCTGCTGTGCAGTATGAGGTCGCGCGTTGTCGTGCAGGAGCAGCGGAGACGAGCGATTGACCAATGCTGGTTGGAGATGTGCCAGCTTCTCCATCATTGAGTTCAGTTCTTCACAGTACACATCTGCAGTAATGCTCACCCCGTTTGCTAAGAAGCTGTGATGAATCACACCGGCGCTAGACCACCAAACAGTGACCATCACTTTTCTAGGGGTAAGTTTTCGTTTAGGGCATTGTTTAGGTGCTTAACCAGGATCCAACCAACTTGCTGAGCGCTTGCGGTTATCAAACAGAATCCATTTTTCATCGCAGGTAACAATGAGGTTCAAAATTCCTTCATTTGTGTGTCTGTTGAGCAGTGCAAGGCACATCTCGACGCGTACTTCGCGCTGGCGATCATTGAGTTCGTGGGGCACCCATTTGTCAAGCTTTTTTACCTTGCCAATTTGACGCAAATGGACCAATATTGTTTTGACGCCAACGTCGAAAGCTGCTGCTAATTCAGCCGTAGATTGTGTATCATCAGCTTCCACAATCGCCTTTAATTCGTCATTGTCGACCAAAGTCTTCGGACGACCGTGAGGTTCATTTTTCAGGTCGAAATTTCCAGAACGGAAGCGGGCAAACCAATAACAGGTGGTGCTTTGGTTTGTAGTGTTAGCTCCGTAAACGTCGTTGATGTTGCGTGCCGCTTGTGCCGCGTTGCTGCCACGACGGTACTCATATTCCATAATTACTCGAATTTTTAACGTATCCATGATGACGAAAAAGATTGAAATGCGATGAAAATGTAACACTAATCAATAAACAAATGACTTCTTTTGGAAAAAGAATTCCATGTTTTTAAAATAAAATTAATTTGACATTAGAATTCTTAGACAAACAAAAATTATTTTGATTTGAAATGGCCAGTACTGCAGAACGGCAATTTCATAGGTAAAGACCTAATAGTATTTATGTATAGTGTTTTTATGGGCCTTATTTGCCTGAAGTAAATGATTGTATTGTATTGTATTGTATTGATATTCAATTTTTCATACGACTTTTTGCAATTGTCACGGTAGTGTCAGGTGTTATGTTGATTAAAATGGGATTCGGGACCGTAACACGTATATATTCACAGAATTATAATAGTGAAAATCATCAATAAAATCTAATAAGTTAATTTAATCCATTTGAATGATAGTTTCATGAAAAGATGATCACTGATCTGCAAATTGTAAATAACGTAAGAAAATTTGCATTACGCGGGATACTATATTTACTTTTGTTTTTGTCGCTTTCCAAGTTAAGTTTATAAGACTGCTAGTATCAATATGGACATTATGGGACATATTGTATACATATTTACTAGCCGTCTGCCCGATGGGATTTCCCTTTGTTAAGAATAACTCACTTTTGTAAAACTTTCACTCACTTTTAGGGGATGAATTTCGGAGAGGTCATTTCTGACTCAATCGTAAAAAATGAAAATAAGTTAATGAATGAGTCAGATAGGTGGTAACCTGAAGATTTTGGTTCTGCAATGTTTTGCTACTAGAATGAGTATATTTCAGTTTTAACAAGCAGTAACAGCAGTCTTCACGTTAATTGTGTAACATACTAACATCAGCAATGGCTTTCATTTTGATAATTAAACAATATGCATTGCATTATTTACGTTGTTGAGCAGACACATTTTACGAATGGACGAAGCAATGTATTACCAATATCCTTCTAAATGGTTGGGATTATGACAGGAAGCTTATTACGCAATTCGGTTGCTTCATCCGTTGTATCTAACTTCACAGTTTATGTAATACTACGATTTTCTTTTGGTTTATTCTTTTTTTCGGTTAAAATAAATGATGATCAAAATCATGCCAATACAAGACGCCATCACTACATTCTCTAGTAGCACAGTTTGCACGCTACACCTATTATAATGGTCCCTGCTTCGATTCCCGTCAGCGGTGCCCTTGCGACTTTTGTAAACTAATTTGAGACAAAACGTCACGCGATGGAGAAAAAAACTGTTTTAAACCTTTTTTGACCCATTATTTTAATACGGCTGCTTTGATGGATGCCAGTAATTCGGATTTGGAGACAACATTGAAGAAGTTTGACTGTTGTTCTGAGATTTTGGTGTTATAAATATAAAATACCTAATACTTACTGGGCACTGGATTTTGGTGTTTTTAATACAATAATACCTAGAGGAGATTGTGGGCTTGCCTGTACCTACTGAAATAAGACGTTCCTAAACATGAGGTATTACACCGACCGAGCTCTGCTAAAAATAAAGGTGACTGCGGCTACCAAAGAAACCACGTACGTGACACTGTGAGATCCTGAGGTTATTATGTACCGGACCGAATAAGAATAGTGTATTCTTATTCTTGCGTGATTTTGCTAACTATTTCTAGAGGATTATTCTACGAGTATACAAGCGCGACTGTTG
Organism: Aporophyla lueneburgensis; assembly: GCA_932294355.1. Lineage (NCBI taxonomy): Eukaryota > Metazoa > Arthropoda > Insecta > Lepidoptera > Noctuidae > Aporophyla > Aporophyla lueneburgensis. Next base: position 12,335,609 of record OW028757.1, on the reverse strand, counting down.
ATTTTTCAACTCAGGGTTCTATTCCCAGGCCGGGCCAACTGTAATTGTTTTTTCAACACACTTGCTCGTAAAGTGAGCCTTATTATATCGTTCTTAGGGCCATAAACCGAACTATAACATACACGTGCATAATAATATTACACACTAGTGCATAATAGAATGATCCCTACAAAGTTAAGTTATTACCTAACTGCAAATTATATGCGAGTAAACAGAGCATTTTCAATTTAACCGGGTAATACAGTTTTTTTTTTTTTTTTGTAACAACAAAGAGGTTTTATGCCACCGAAAATCTATTTACATTTTTGAAATAAATAAATGTATCCCTAATTAAGACGAAAAAACATTTATTATTATCAAATTATTTATAATTCACAATAATTTCTTATAAAATATTTGCATTTTATCACAAAAATTATCATTTTGAAGTAGGCTGTATGGCTGTAATCAATCAACTTACATTTGGCGCGTGCAAAAAAAAAAATTGCGCGCCATTTCCCAATTTTCCCCTAATTTTCATATTTTGTTTGTATCGCATTTGTTGCTGTTATTTGTTTTTTCCTCGCAAGTGTGTTGAAAAACGTCGTATGATACACGTGTGTATTGATGATTACCGTCCTCGGCTCTCTTAAGACCCTCACCTGACGGCTCGGGTCTCAATGGCGCCTCAGCGGTAATCACCAACATTACACACTTGTACCATAATGTACTATTTTATTTCTATTCGTAATTTCTTAGTAACTGCCCGGAGTTCGGAAGTTGGCGGTGTGTCACCCCCGTGCCTCGGAAAGCACGTGAAGCCGTTGGTTCTGCTCCTGATCTCACTCCGGTCGTGTTGGATTGCCGTCACATCGGACTATGAGAGTGAGGGAAGAGAGAGTGTCTCTATGTCTGCGCATACACTTGCGCACTATAATATCTCCCGCACCGACGCTACTCTCCGTTGAGATTAATTAATTAATCAATTATTATACGAGTTATCAATTTTATACGAGTCGAAATGTACACATATCCGAGTACAGTTTAATTTTCTCCCGTTATTTAGCTTGCCACACAAATATCACACTTACTGCTTTTTTTTCTATTCCTTTTTTTAAATTAGTTTGACAGTTCGAATGTTATTGAAGTTATTTTGTCGCCAGCCTATACTACATAAAGTTGTCTTTCGCGCACAAGCTTATAGTATGTACTTATAGCTTTACTTTGTATAAAAATGTAGATTAAATCGTCCACTACAAACGGAAATTATGGAATTTGTTTTTGAAAATTCTTCTGTTTTGGTGGGATTTTATCGCGCACTCGATTTTCAACTCTCAGTGTTGAACCGAATATTGAGAATCCAATAGAGTGCACCCCAGGGCGTCGAAAAAATTATATCTTCTGTTCAAATTTCAACTCTTGGCGATAATCAGTACGTTGAAGCTCCAGTGCGCCAAAAAAATTCGCTGTGATATTTTTATGTTCGTGGGAGCATGGATTTGAGGTGTGAATTCCACTGCTATGTAGGTGCTAGGTGCTAGGTGTTAGCCGTGGGTCATAATCGACTATCCCGTATACTGCCCTCAAGAGCACAGTAGGATCAGTGTCAATGATAAAGCTAGTGGGACCAAACGTTTAACCGTGGACGTGTGGCGTCCAAGAGCGAAGGCGCCCCAGCACACATATGCATCATAAGACATATTATATGTACAACGCCGTCAGGGCTTTAACGCAGAACAGAGCAATAATGACCCAGTGTTAACGGTTGCGACTTACGAGTAGCAGTTCGTTAGTTCAAACTCAGGCAGGCGCTTAACTTTGTTTCCATTATTTAGCACAACCGCTCTCAAAATGGTGAACTAAAACATCGTGAGGAACCCGCATTTCCTAGAACCATAATTTTGAAGAATGTGCCATCCGTCAACCCGCACTGAGCCCGCGTGGTGGATTACGGCTCGTTGCCTCTCTCTCACAGAAAGGAGGTCTTTGTCCCAGCACTGGAAATATAAAAATTATGCATGTAGTATATGGTTTTAAAAGCACATAGATTTGTACTTGCTTTTTCCTCACTAACTAACATTAAGCCATTCTCAATTTGAGCGACTAAAATAAGATAAACGTGCAAGCTTTAATGAAAATAATGATCTATCATATGGACAATAAGGCGACTTATAAACGACGCCGAATCATTTTCATCGCTAAACATCGATTATATGGAGACATCCTTTATAATATAATTTGGACTAACCTTGATATGCTCCCATTACTGTGTAACTCTTCAATTTGAACTGCTGTTCCGAATTGTACGAGAACCATTGCTAATTTTGTTATGGGTCGTATTATTTGCGTTCAAACTGAAGCAGCAATGGATAGGGAATAATGTTATAGGTGGTGAAGAGTGAGCGTTCCGTAGTACAAAACTATTAGGGTTAACAAAAACAATCAGTTTAGTTTTTTTACGCTTCATAAAACAAAACGTCATAATAATAGCACAGGAGTCACGTTCCATATAATGTTTCGTCATTATATCAAACCTTCTTGGTATTAAAATTGTATTAAATTTTCAAAATGGAGGTCTAATTATCGTTAAATCGTTCGTTTGAGGACGGAAATGTGGTCATTTTTTGTTTAAAATCGATTTCGTTTAGTAGTTTTGTGGACAATTGTTTTCCGTTTGCAGTGTGTAATTTGATGGAGCGCCGCTTTTTTATACTTCAAATATGACGAGTAGATCTACCTTCTGTATTTTATTTGATTGGTCGGTTTCTTTTATGTCTGGCAATGATTCTATGATTATAGGTCTCATCTATTTTACTACGTTTGAGAAGTATGAGGAAAACAATAGATATTATAACTACAACTAGGTCTATTGGCAATTTGGAACTTCTTCTTCTGTATCCGTAGAACGACTGACTTGCTGCAATTTTCTTATATTGTTTAATACCTACCTACTTACGAACCTGAAACGCCTGTAGCTGATCGCAATTCTATAAATCCTATAAAATAATAAATTTTACCTGTATTCCACTTCAGCCGAAAGACGTCTACTGCTGGACTTATGCGTCCCCCAAGAACCGCCGCTTTGACCGGTATCATTTTTGGCAGGATTTGCCATAATCGCTACGCTTGGCAGGCGGATTGGCGATCGCAGTATGGTGGTAAATGCCAAGAGAATGGTGCTGCCCATTCTTCAGTAAGTCCCTTAGTTGTTTTTACGACACACATGTGAAGAAATGGGGTGGTGCTATTCTTTAAAAGAAATGACGATGAAATGATGAATGATGATGTTTAATTTTCCTTTCAAAGTGTGACTCACTTTGTAAGGAAAATTAAACAAATCCAACATTTCATGTTTGTTTCTATGAATACAGGCATTTCTACTTTTGGAGATAGTCGAAATGGATTTAACCCATTCCAGTCATTAGCTGCATAGCAAATTATTAAAATTTGTCCTATTCGTAGCCTTGATTTGACTATTTTTGGAAGACACAAAGCCTGTATGTACCTGAATAGGGTTTTCCAATGGTAGCTTTTTAATATTCTTACACTAAGGCAGAAATCAACTATTGTAAATAATAGAAATTTACTGAAATTATAACTCTGGGTACCTACTAAACAAGTGCAAAATCACTTACTTTTACTTTATCTGTTCTCGGCTATCGTGTAGACTTACCGCAGTTTTTTTTAGCTCGTTGTCCAGATAATTCTTCTATATTTTTCTCTGTGTTTCATCGTGACTGATTTAGTTTAAATAGTAATCTGGTACAAACAAGTACAAATTGTCATTATCAATATGGCGAACCGAGACGTGATTGACTAATTTGGATTAAACTGTTTGAAAGTAAGAATAACTGGAAAAGTCATTAATGTTTTTTTTTATAATATGAACGTTTTAAAGAGGTTTACAACGAATTAAAAAAGTTTATTTCTAGAACTTCATGTCTTCTTCTTATTTTTTCTTTTTCCTTTGATTTGAATAACAATTATTACTTAATTGACGAGAATTATCAGTAGAGGGATCTGTTGAATTTGTTTGAAAGTATAATTATATTGGCATTGCCATTACACAAGTTGTCTTTTTTTTAGTTAAAAAAATATATAAGGAATTATAGTCGTACTTACTATTCGAGCAGTGTTTCATACTAGCACTCCTGATTTGGGACTACAGTTAAAATTACTACTATGTAGTTACCACGCTACCTAAACGTAATGTAAATTCGACCGATTTTTGAAACACAAATACAACCACTTAGGTATCTTAAATCTTTGGTTTAAATTTTTGTGACACCCATACAAATTAATAAAGTCTTAAATTTAAGTGCGAAATGAGTGTTTTCAATATTAAAATCGTTCGTATTTTACGTTACGTTTGGGTGGCGCGGTACCTCATCATCATCATTTCACCAATAACTAGCCCTCCTCTACATTTGAATTGAGTAGGTATGTAGTCCTCCAGACCGTTTTTCGGTTATGGCGGCCAATCTCAATGGAGACAAGCCTTCGTCGTGGGATGTGAACAAGAGTGTGCGCAGACACTCCTGTGTCTGAGGAGGTACCGCCTCCTGTGTCTGAGGGAAGAGTGAGTGCTCCTGCACTCACTCTTCCCTCACTCTTTTATTATTTATGAGGAAGATTTTTAAGTTGAATAATTTTTGTTATCCTTACATAATTTATTTACCTTTTAATTTAAAAATAAAAGTAATTTATGTTAGATTAATTGGTGGGGTTTTAGGTTATTTAGTTAGAAATATAAAAGTTTATTCAATTAATTTTATTATACTTATTTATAAATATTTAATTGAAATTCTTTCAATTACAATAAGCATAAATCTATGGTTAGCTCCACAAATTTCAGAACATTGTCCATAAAAAGTTCCATAGTTCGATGGGACGGCAATCCGACACGATCGTAGACAGATCAGCCACAGGAGACCGTCGCCAACTTCCAAGCTTTGTGTTATTGAGAAATTCCTAAAAAAAAAAACAGTCACACTTTGCCATGGGAATCGAACCCGGGAGACCACACGCTAAGCAGTCGCTATGTCGTATGGGCTAGTTGACATCTTTACGCGACTGTGATGACATTAGTACCTACTGTAATTTTGCGTATGAGCTATGTCGTGGCAAAGTTATCATATGCCAAGCCTTTTCCCGATTATTTAGAGGTCGGCTATTAGTCTAACCAGATGCAGCAGAAAACCAATATTTTATATGAAGTCACTGTCTATCTTGCCTCTACAACTTAAGTACTGGGTGACACGTTGCGCCTTGGTAAGACTGGTTGTCAGATTTTCGGGCTTCTCACGACCCGTGACGAATGTAGCAAACTGTTACGCGCATACCTTTCTAGATAACCTCTATAAGAAAGCTTTATCGATAGGAAATCTGTCTCCATTGTACTACCAACTGTCTACATGTGTAATGTACTTTGTCTCCTTTCTTATGTACAAAATTTGGATTCATTTCAAATTTGGTGCAAGATTGGATTTGAAAGCTTTTTAAGAAGGAATATAGAATGAAAAAAAAATATATGGATATCTCAATATTTTATTAAAACGTCCACCTCGTGTATGTAGCCAACGCAATGAAAATTCGACAATTATACAATAATTTACATTTCTAATACATTAACGCAATTTAAGACAAATTTCACAGTGAATTGAGCTACTTTACAATCTATCACTTATATTAATAATATTACATTTTAATATTTACAAGTGTCTACTTGGAATGCATATTATAACTTACATTTAAAAGCCGTTAATTTTCTTAAATTTAAAAATCGTATTTTAAAACGAGAGATATTTGTAAAAAGGTGTAAAATACAAATAAGATCAAAATTAAGGCATCGTGATTATTTGATAAAATTTCTTATATTCTTTATAGAGTACATGTTTTCTTTATAGAGTACATGTTTTCTTACTGTTTTATTGCAAAATTTAGAATTTGAGATCCGAGTGGAAAATAAAAATAAAATATGAAGAGTATTTTATAGGTATACATACTTACTTAATTATTTACAATATTTTTACAACGTATTAATCTTTATAATATTTTCTAACAATAATATAGTATGTAACTGACTGCGCCAGTATAATTTTCATTACAGAAGGCTGAATAAATTCAGATTTTATGAAAACTGGCGTCATTTGGATATACTGCAGGTACACCTCTGCCTACCACGTGGGAATTTCAGACGTGATGTTTTGTATGTCTTATGATGACGGAAAAATGCCTAAATAATGTCCATTGCATGCCTCTTCCACAATAATTATTATGACTGGTTTAAGTACTATCGTGCACGCAGTCTATACGTACATAAGTCACCATTTACAAAACTGTGTGGCTTAAAATGTCATTTGTAATTATTATTTTTAAATATGGAATTTAAAAACTCTTCTATTAAATAAGTGTTATGTGGTTCAAGAAGTTCATTTACTATTTCTTTATGCAATGTTTTAAATCTATTATTAATTTACATATTCTTTGCTACATTTCAAATAAGCAGATTTAAAGAATATATTCTATTACACATCATATTTATTATAGACATACCTATAGTTATAATACTGATAAAGTTTATTTACAAAGAATTATTTTTATTTATTGCTACTTACTATAACATAATGTAAAAGAGCTTTGATTATCAGTAGTTCGGTATTTTTTAATGTAATTAATATGGACTAGAGGCAAATTTCAATAATAAATTGAGTAGATACGATATAGTTTACTACAAGAATTGATTGATATGATAATATCATTACATTTGATGCTTATCATCATGCAAAACTAGTTCCAAGACAGACTGAATAGCAAGCTCATTAAATCATAATAATTGATGTATTGCATGTATTCAGTTGTCTTGAAGTTACAAGGTTGATTATAACAAGATTCAGGATAGTAGAAAGGAAACAATAATTTAGAATTTGTAATACATATTTTTTTCATTTCAATTGCACCTTTGGCGACGCTTGTACTGCACAATTATTTTTTAAAGGAACCTCTAGTGCAGCCCATGAATTCAGATATTCTTACGATTTTTGCAATTTGCAAGCCAGTACCAGAGGGGTAATTGTGTACCTACTACACTATCAATAGGAATCGGTTTCATTTTGACAGTTCCGCATCATTCATGGCGTTGTTAGCGTTGCTAAGCAAACAATTTTTTCGAACAAATGAAAGAATGGATGACAAATAAGTTTCAAAATGATGCAAATTCTGATTAATAGTGTATTCCGCAATTAGGGTGCAGGTTTTATGTTGAATAAAGTATGATATTAAAAATAGATTTATAATATATAAAAAGAAAAGCAATTACAAGGAAAGTAAGAAAAATTTGAATTTTGCGGACTATCCTGGTGGTTTCACCATAGGGACATTTATTTCGACCTGTTATTTACGTGTATATCAAGTGAAATAAGATAGAAACATTCGGTTTTTTCTGTAAAAATCCGAGCTTGAAGTGAGCCATTATTAATGTCAGGTGCCTAGCATTAGGTGAAATGACAACTCTTTTCATTGTCACTTCACCTAGATTTTCACCGTGAGATTCTTTAATATCAGTTGGTTTATGAAGTTCAAAACCAAAAGAAAAAAAATCTAGATCAGTAAGCATGCAGATGCTTAAACAAGCTAACAACTTTCAACACTGCATTTAACATATCTAGTACAAAAAGCCCTATACACTCCTAGTACATAATTCCTTCACAAAAAATCTAATCTAATTCCGATCAACATATAGGCGAGGCGACTGGTGGGGGGTGAGGGGGCGGGGCAGTCGCCGCTTGCGCATTCATAAAATTACTTTGATTGCCTGCCCATGGCTGGAGGTTTTGTAAAGCGCTTAAAGCGGTATTTGACGGCTGTCCTTGCGCTGCATTTGCGGAGTTCTGGTAGTGTAAAGCGGAAAGTTGCGCTGAACCGGGCGGTGCTTCGGGCATGTAGCCCTTGCTTAGAGCTTCAGCTTGCAGGGAGAGCATCAAGCGGTTCGCTGCTTGTCGTTCGGCCTCGCGCTCTTCTGCTGTTTGGCGTCTGTAACAAAAGATATTGGGTTAGGGAGTTTGTTGGTGATTGTACATGTAGGTAAATGTAAGGGGAAATTATACGCGTGGGCATATTTACGGTTCATATTCGTATGATCGAAAAATTTGATCGCTGAAAAACGTAAATAACGCAGTTAATGTTGTTGAACTTAAAATAAAAGCTTTCAGTTAGTGTGTTACGAAATTACCCCTTAGGATCATTGTAATTGATCGGTTTACTAATATTATGCATAAAATATATTGTAATAATTTACATTGTCATAATGAAATTCAGCATAATTATCTCTACGCACAATTTTATTAGGCACTAGCTGACCCAGCGAACTTCGTACCGCCTCAGAATCAATCAATGTTGTGTTAACTTATCAGATCCCATCAACACAAAGCAAAGAGCACCAATACCCATGTTAGACCAAGTTATGACTATGATACTTTGAAGGCATAAAGCGTTTTCTAGCTACCACACACCCATGATAGGTGAGCTCCTACCAAATAATGCCAACCTAGTACTTCCAAGCGTTTTCTAGCCACCACACAACCATGTTAGTTGAGCTCCTACCAAGTTATGCCAACCTGGTACTTCGAAGACATAAAGCGTTAGGTGACTTTGTATTCAAATTCATTTTAGTGTATAATTTACTGTAATTGTGTAATTTGTATGTTAATTCAGATACAAGGTACTTGTTTATGAAATAAATGATGATGATGATTCTTAAATAAGTGTTCTTAAATTTTCTAATTTTCCGCGCAATTTTTTAATTTTTTTCTTTCATAAGAACCTTCTCCTGACAACAACAAATACAAAAAAAAAAAAAGAAGTGAAATCGGTCCAGCCGTTCACGCATGATGGCGTGACCAAGGGAAATAGGGATACATTTTTATATATATATATTGATGTTTTGTCATAAATACTGTTGGCATAATGATAATGAAGCATAAAGCATAATGTTATAAACGCAAGCAAAATGTCATTCATTTATATAAAATACTGCACTAGCAACTTCACCCGTGACTTCGTCCGCGTGACCCTTAGGAACTGTGCATTTTTTTCGGGATAAAAAGTAGCCAATGTTACTTGGTGATAATGTAGCTTTCTATACATGGAAGAATTTTTAAAATCGGTTTAGTAGCTTTCGTGTTTATCCATTACAAACATACATACAAAAAACAAATATTTTCTCTTTATAATATTTGTTTAGATATTCTCATTGATAACAAACATGTTCACGGGTCAGGGTTGGTCCATGGGTCAACGCACCTTAACTTAATCCAATAATTACCAAATTATTGTAAATAATGTAAGCGCATAACACCTATTTTTTATTTTTCAGATTTAAAATATATGCAACTCCAAAATTTAGCTCCATAATTATTATATCCATTATTATATTATTAAACAAATATCACCAAATTACAGTTATGCTAAACTTTTGATTTTGCCGAAGTATTATTATGCTAATAAAAGTTATGCGACAACGTTATGCCAAACAATAACAATAGTTACAATTTTATGCCAAGAAGGAGATTCCCGGTAGAATACCTTCCACCTATGTCCCCAGACATTGATCGTTTTGTCAGGATCTACTCGACAACACATCTCTCTCTCTCTCTCTCTCGAGGTCTCGTAGTACAATTAACTATTTTTATCCGTCCCATCAATAAGTCAGTTTAATTAAGGCAGTACCACATGTAAACAGATCAGCTCGGTCAGTGGACAGCGCACTAATGGGCAGGCGGAATAATTCACGAATCAGGACGGCTTATTAGTCGATTCTCACGAAATTACTCGCCCGAAGTCGGCGAATTCACACTTTTAGATAATGTTTTATTTTATACTAGCTTTTGCCCGCGGCTTCGCTCGCGTGGATGTCGGAAATTAACGCAGGTATTTTTCTAAAATAAAAGAATTTTCTAAAATAAAAGTAGCCGAAGTTACTCCTTATTACATCAGCTACCTGCATTAGTGAAAAGCTGTTAATTTGAAATTACAAACAGACACTTCAGTTTTATTTATTTGTATAGATGTATAGATAGGCGACTCACACCAGTCACACGGCATTAATCTATTTGTGGACGAATCGATAAATACAAAAATATGTATCATGCTATTGGTACGTTTTGATATTTATGCAATACAGTTTAGATTGCGAAATGGTCGCAAAATTACACGCATTATAGTGCATAAAATTGCCAAATACGTATGTCTAGAGTTGTTGATTCGCCCATAAATATATTAACTGCGTGCGAGTCGTCTGTCAACATGAAACAATAACTTTGTACCTCTTTATATGAAAATTACGCGGAAGGAGGAGTATGAAATTTGGCACGGTTACAGATTACAATAGAAGCAGTGCAGAAAGCTATCTAATATTTTTACATAACAATGCATTAGAAATACATTTAGTTTTTAATGACTTATGAACCACTAGTCCACTACTATTATTTAAAAATGTCAATTCACCCGATTCGTGCGAGTAATTTCGTGCGAATCGAATAATAACCCATCAGGACTCAGTTCAGCTTATTGTACTAAATATTAAATAATATATGACTACGATAATAAGATCCGTGTAGATATGACAGGGTAATAAGACTGTTTTGTAGCGTTTGGTTGCAGAATTACGTATCGGAGTTATTGTTATTGGTTTGCATGATTTATGGTAGAATGCGAATATCAATACCTGAAGTCGTTTGGCCGGATGAATGGTAAATGATTTTATTTCTGTAAGTAGGTTTGTACAAATACGTCAATTATATTTTTAACTAGATGAGGTCAGTGTTTTCTTATCTGATTACTCTGAGAAGAAAGGTCGGAATAAACTCAGAGGTCTCAGTCTCTATTAAAGTCCTGACATAATCTTGGCCAGATGATGTCAAGACCATATGGATTGGTGTCTCAAACGGTCTTTTGAGGGAAGAATCACACAGATAGAGTAAACTGTCCAATCAGTGCACGTATTTATCTGTAACAATGTATCTCAACTCACAACTTAAATCACAACTCCAACTCGTAATTCTCCAACTCCAACTCACAACTTAAGGATTTGATGAAGAAAGGACATGATGACACGAGTTGAGGCACATAAATGAGAAAGGTAATAGATTAAAAATTAAGCCTGTCATACTAATATGTAATTCTATACTCTTCGTTTAACTAGGAAGCACGAAAAGCCTTTGATTCCGGTGGTCATAGATATTTCGTATATTTTTGACAGTCGCTACGGGTAATCAGAAGCCCGAGAGTTTCATAATCAGCCAGCTATACCGTGTATCCAATCATAACTGGGTTGTGGAGGTTAGAAAGGGGGTCTCTGGGTGTAAAATACTGGTATACAGCAGCTACATCCGGTAAAACCCGACTCAAACGTAAATAGCTAGGCAAAATTTAGGCAATTGATATCATTTAACTAACACAGCTCTGAAAACATCAGAATAGGATCAAAAGTTGGAAAAAAAAATACTTTTGCCTTATCTTATCCCATTCTTTGGTATGTTTGTTTTTTCTCTATTTAACTTAGGTTGTAAAATAAGTATTTATATACATATTTACTACTACCCCCCCCTACTTTTTTTTAACATAATTATTCACATTATTGTGAATAATTATGTTACTAACACATTTGTCAGTAAGGCAAAAAAGGTGTTTTAAAAGCTGAGTCCGCGTTTGACTTAACGATTTCGTCCGTCGACAAGCGATGAACGAGTTCTACGCGGGATCCTGTCTATTTCAGATTGATGATTAAAATGAAATGAAATTCATCCTTACTGAAGACATAGATTCACTGAATTAATTGTATAGATAGACATAGAATATTGCCAACACAAACTAATTATGATCACCGCCTACAGCTTTCAGCGCCCACGTACATAATACATGAGTTAGATCTGACGACGAGGGCCGTGACGTCAGCGCTGTCAATTAAATACGACTATCTAAATGGCGACAGGCGAATTAGTTTTACGCGTAAATTAGTGGGCGGGTTTAATTCAGATTACTTGAAATTGATGTAGGTTTAAAAGGTTTTAATAAGTAACCAAAGTCTGTTTAACTACACAACTGATACGCAACAAGAACAGAAGGTCAATTCTTAAAAAAGCGTTCAAAATCGCAGTTTCACCTCGGTGACAATCATATGTCACAAACTTGTCAAAAATGTATGGACTTGTGAGGTATTTTTACAGATTAAGACTGAACTCAGACTGTGAACGATCTTAACATTACGAGGATTGCTCCTCTGGTGATGTATTCGTAGATATGGTGTAGAAAATCGTGTGTTTACATAATAAAGTGTACATAATAAAGAGTATCCTATGGAATGTGTTTTTTTTTGGAGATCATTCAGCTCAACCTACGAGTTTGTCGGCTGCTTAACTGGTGTTGCGTCTGTGGGCTCGACTAAACACTGCTTGCGCGATGCAAGATTCTGCGTGACGCGCTGTCTGAAGCGTAATTCGTGGCGGGTGTAGTTGCCGCATTAGGACCAAAAACTTTTCGGTGTTTAGTTTAACGGAACTCCTAAGCAGCACTATAGAGCAGATATAGTAATGGACATCTGCAATAGCTCATGCTATAATAATTAATGAATTGTCAAAATTGCTTACTAGACATTATCGAATTCAAAGAAGTAAGCTTAAGAGGTAACGTTTTCTTCATATCGATTTTAAGCGTTTAGTTACTACAAACCGTATTGTAGAGGTTAAGATTGGCTTTCATTTTGATTGTTCAACTATATTCATTGCGTTTTTTACGTAACTGAGCAGACAAAGTTTTCAAACATATGAAGCATTGCCTTCAAAATTATTCAGATTTTGTATTGTCCTTTTGTAAGTATTTTAATCACGAAAACCCTAACATAATTTTAATCACGAAAATGAACCATGAAGCTCAGCTTATAAGATTTGTGTCAAAGTTAAGTCTTGGTTTGGGTATCACACAACCGCTTCGCAAAGCTTGGTGAACCGCGCTTTGAGTGTCACCTGAGAACCTGGGTAATGTGGCCCTTTCTTGTTATTAATTTAGACTGGAATGTTGGTATGACCAACAGTAGACTGCTATATGGTTCTGAGTGCTTATGATAGCATAATTTGTCTATAATTTTCCCAATGCTGCGACTCGACCAGTACCTCTCGACGACGCGACGCCAGCCCAACGCGGGTTGTGGAAGTCACATGTTTTAGGGTTTTTGGTTCTTGGACATGCTGATTTCCTCACGATGTTGTTGTTGTTGTTGTGGATGTTGTTGTTGTTGTTGTTGTTTGTTGTTGTTGTTGTTGTTTGTTGTTGTTGTTGTTGTTGTTGTTGTTGTTGTTGTTTGTTGTTGTGTGTTGCATGGTGAAATTTGTTTAAAACAAACGCTAAGATTTAAATGATTACGTCTAATAATCACCAAATGTACATTTTCAAAGATTCACTACTAACTAAAATCACAAAACATTGCAGGGAATCAAACTGTTCATGCTACACCACGCCTACACATTTCCTCCTTCAAATAACTCAGCTCGTATCTTCAGCAAGTCGCATACAATGTCATTAGCACTCCTAACGGCTTCACTATGATTTCTGAGTGAGCAGTTGATCTTAACCAAGTAATTTGATAACAGATGATCTTTTGTTTTAAATTTACCTTTCGAATACTCTCATCCATCCATTATCAACTACATCGTGAAGATAGTCATAAGTCGTTCCACTTTGGAGCGTTTTACACTGTTTATGCAGAACTCAGTGGTTAATTTTAGAGGCTTACGTCCAGTACACGGTCACTTGGACACGTGGTCGCAAGCGTGACTGCGGAGCGTGGGGTCCTGGGTTCGATTCCCAGGTCGGGTAAAGCGTTATTGGGTTTTACCAATGGGAATTTTTAGTAACACACGACCCAGAGTTTAGTAGTTGGCGGTGTGATATCCCCGTGCCTCGGACAGCACCTCCTGCGCCTGATATGTCTCTTTTTTATCGTTCTTTGAACTGCTTTAAAATCCTTGTCAACCATCACAAATCATCTCTACAAATAGACGGTTTTCATAGATACACTCCAGTGCCAACTAAATTCAAAGAAATTGTAGATAATCAAACAGTACTATACAACACCACACCTACACATTTCCTCCTTCAAATAACTCAGCTGATATCTTCAGCAAGTCGCATACAATGTCATTAGCAGTTCCAACGGCTTCACTGCGCTCTCTGAGTGAGCAGTTGATCTCCGGAGTCAAGTACGCCGCCTGATAACTTCCGAGCCAACCCTCTTAACACGAAGTCTTGCATTTGCATAATTTATTCCTCGATTTCTCGCTAGATCTGTTGGGACGACTAGTCATGCGATTTGTCGGGGCGATTAGTCGCATGTTCAGTCGGGTCTTGTAGTTATTGATTGCGACTACTATGTTTTTATTTTGTAAGATTTGAAATTAGACAAATTATAGAAGGCTATGTTTAAAGATAGTTTTTGTAACCGTATTCGGAAATGCAATGAGTAATTTGATCGTGGTTTGCTTTTAAATAAAATAGAAAGTCCTCTAAGAGTAGTCGGGTAGGAAACGCCGACCTCATCTAGTTTTAAAAATATGATTGATGTGTAAAAGTATTTTTTCAAACCTACTTACAGAAATAAATTCATATATGATTTAATAAGGGAGTCATTTATAGCATTGTCAATATTAGGAAACTTTTTTAAAGTTTTTACTGTATTTACAAAGTTACGAATCAAATTGATTTAAACACTAATCAAAGCAACACAAAGACTTTAATGCCTGAACCAGATTGAAGACTTTTAAACTTCGGGCAAACCTCAGCATCGTTTGTTTTATATGTGAGGCAAAATTTAAATATTAAGTGACTTAGCGTTTTGAGTACAATATTTTTTAACTAACATCAGTTTATTGAACCCTAAGTACATTACAACCTCAACAACATCACAATCATTTATTTAAGAAACAACTACGGTGACCATATTTTCTCCTTGAACCAGTAATGACGGATACCACCGCAGTCTGTAACCACAGTCCAAACTTGGATGGGTTGCGCAACCGATCGGGGCTTCGTAATTTTCATCAACTCAGCCTATCGCAGTCCACTGCTGGACATAGGCCTCTCCCATGTTGCGCCACAACACCCTGTCCTCCGCCTTCCGCATCCAGTCTACCCCAGCCACTTTCCTAAGGTCGTCGGTCCATCTAGCTGGGGGGCGTCCTACACTACGCTTGCCGATACGCGGTCTCCACTCCAGGACTCGTCTGCTCCACCGGCCATCGGTCCTTCGACAGATATGGCCAGCCCACTGCCACTTCAGCTTGCTTACTCTGCGAGCTATGTCGGTAACTCCAGTTCTTTTCCGGATAACTTCGTTTCTGATTTTATCCTTCAAAGAGACTCCGAGCATAGCCCGCTCCATAGCGCGCTGAGCGACCTTGAATTTGTGGACCAGCCCAACTGTCAGTGTCCACGTTTCGGCACCGTATGTCATTACGGGCAGGACGCACTGGTTGAAGACCTTAGTCTTCAGACATTGCGGGATAGGTGACGAGAAGACTTGACGAAGCTTTCCAAATGCTGCCCAACCTAGCTGAATCCTCCTGTCGGCTTCCATCTCGAAATTGTGTCTACCAACCTGGATGACTTGGCCTAAGTAGACATACTCCTTCACAACTTCGAGAAGCGAACCCTCGATGCGGATTGGATTCGGCAAGACATGCGAGTTGAACATGACTTTCGTCTTATCCAAATTCATGCCGAGGCCAACCCGCCGGGAGGCTCCATTCAGGCTGTGCAGCATCTGGTCCAACTGTTCCAGCGTCTCTGCCATTATGACGATGTCATCGGCAAAGCGAAGGTGTGAGATGTACTCGCCGTTCACGTTGATACCCTGTCCAGTCCAGTCCAGCGTCTTGAAAACATCCTCCAATGCGTTGGTAAACAGTTTCGGGGATATAACATCCCCCTGTCTCACCCCTTTTAGAAGTTGGATGGGCTTGGTTTTTTGGTCCTGGATCTGGACAGTCATCGTGGCAGCGTCATACAAGCATCTCAACACTTCGATGTAGCGCCAGTCAATACGACATCGTTGCAGAGAGGCCAGAACTGCCCATATTTCGATGGAGTCGAAGGCTTTCTCGTAGTCCACAAATGCCATACACAGCGGCTGGTTGTACTCCTCGGTCTTCTGTACAATTTGCCGAACAGTATGGATGTGGTCTACGGTACTAAAGCCTTTTCGAAATCCGGCTTGTTCTGGCGGCTGGAACTCGTCAAGTCTCCTGGCGAGACGGTTCGTGACGACTCTCGAGAACAGCTTGTACACGTGGCTCAGAAGTGAGATGGGTCTGTAGTTCTTCAGCAAGGTTTTGTCACCTTTTTTGAAGAACAGAACCACCGCACCTCTGCTCCACGCTTCGGGCGTTGTACCCTCTTGGATGACGGAGTTAAAGAGACTCGCGAGCTCTGTCAAGACTGGAGCCCCGCCCGCTTTAAGGAGCTCTGTCGTTATTCCGTCATCGCCAGGTGCCTTGTTGTTCTTTAGCTGCTCGAGAGCCGCCCTAATCTCGCACTGGTCGACATCTGGGATGTCCTCCGTGTAGTGGCGCGTTAGTTCGGCTCGATGGTCATCCGCACTATGTTCCGCACTATGTTTCGTAATTTTAGAACCTCCTTAACGAGAGATTAAGATTTACTGGAAACGACAAACCTTTTGTTGATTATTTCGGTACTGTGGTGAGGTAACTTTAGTGTTTTTGTTTTCATTACTTATTTAGTACTTCCTTAAATGTATTTCATTTTCTTCTTTACTTTGAAGCTGATTTTAATAGATTTTGTCTGACTAAAAAAAGATGGCGATTATAGAGTGTTTTCTTTCACAGAATACGTATATGTAAACCTTTTTCGGCAAGTCGTTTAACTATAATAAATACTACAAAATGCATATTTAATTTAATGATTATCTCACTCTCAAAATGGGAAGAAATCTGACGACAAAACAATGTACAAATCTGTTGCAAACAAATGTTGAGTACTAAGTGCAGAACAGTACCTATACGGAAGTACGGAAAGGCATAAAAGATGGTAAGTTTAAGGCGTAAGTTCAAAAATTCAGGCGGTTGAATGCCATGGTAGCCCTTCCAAATTTTACTTGTAAATATAACAATGTTTACATACCATGGCCCCTCCGTGCCTCTGAAATCCGTTGAGCCGTTGGTCTCAGCTGTTGTTTGAAGATCTATGACACTCGTTACGGGTCGTCAGAGGCTCAAAAATCGAACATACCAGTCTTTATAAAGGGTGTCGTATTTTTTTTTTGGATGCGAAATCATCAAATGACTTCGCCCGCTCTGGGCGAAGCGGGAGGGCATGTCAGACTTTTACTGACTAAAACCCACCCGTGTTCCTTCAGTTGACCATGTGCCAGGGTCACTGTATCTCTTTCGAACAATCACGCGACCCCGGCAGGCATCGGTCCTAGCAGGCCCCTTCATTAATGCTGACATCTCTTTGAGGCGCGCGTGGAACACTACGTGCCGTCGACCCGAGCTTGGTCCTTACCGGGCGGCGAGCTACCCATTGCTCACCGCCCGCAAGCTCGCGCCTGTGGTGGCCGGGAGTCCGCAATCGACTCCCGACGCCCGGGGCGTCTCCTCCTGCGGTGGCTAGGGACGTAAGGGTGCAGAGACTGCCACTCCCTCACGCGCCCCACCTCCTCCTTTGCGAGCATTACTGCTTCGCAGAAGGAGGTGACGGCTTCCCATTCCCTCTCGCTCCGTACCATGGCTCGCACAAGGGCCGGACGCGAGAGGTCACCGCCGCCGATCGCCTCCACGAGGACACGGCGGTGCTCCGCCCAGGCAGGGCACACTTCCACCATGTGCTCCACCGTGTCGTCTAGATGATCCTCACAATGGAAACACCCGGGCGTATCCTCCCGCTTTATTCTGAACAGGAACCCACCGAAGCATCCATGCCCGGTGACGGCCCGGACCTGCGTCAGGCCGAAGGTGAGGACGCCGTGGCGCCTCTCTATCCACTCCTCAAAGAGCGGTTGCGACAATCGTACCCGCCATGTCGCCATGAGATCACACCGGAGCTCTGTCCGCCATGCCGCGATTTGTCGCGGCAGCGGAATTTCGCCCCGGCGTTTCGCCTCCTCGCGCCACTCCCACATGTGGGCGAGGACCTTTGCCTTCAGATTCCATGGCGGCACTCCGGCAAGGAGGCTCGCCGCCTCGCAGGAGACCGTGCGGTATCCCCGGATTAACCGGATGGCCATGACCCTTTGGGCCGCACTCAACCGGCGCGCTGGACGCAGCCTCAATGAGGGCGCCCACACCGGTGCCCCGTAAAGGGCCATGAACCGCACGACCCCCGTGTAGAGCCTCCGGCAGGTGGCGTTTGGACCCCCCAGATTGGGCAGGAGCCGCTTTAAGGCAGCCCCAGCCCGCTCCAGTCTGGGAGCCAAACGTCGGAAGTGCTCGACGAAGTTCCACAAGGGTGTCGTATCACCCAGTAACTGGGTTGTGGAGGTAAGATAGGCAGTCGCTACATATAAAATACTGGTATTATAAGTTTGGAAAAGGATAAGCAGATTGAATCTAAGCAATGTAAAGTGATGATAGTGTTAAGCAGAACTTACACAAAAAAAGACTGTAAATTGTAGTTGATAGCGGATGCCGTTTCCAAGAAACTATATCGGTGTTAATAAGTAGACAAGTACTTAGATAATGCAGCCACAACTTAACTCTTAGCGGCCTTTACTTAAAAGGGGTGAACACACTTTAGCGTTAACGATACGACGCTTTTAAAATATTTATAAGGCTGAGTATGAGACTTCTTGAACTTTGAGTTTGGCGGTTTTAATCATGAGTATTTATGAAGAATTTTGAAACAAGTCTTTAAAAAGCCTGACAAAAGAGGGCGATAGGACGGAGGTACGCCTATAAAATATCGTACAGAATCAAGTTTTACTAACAGGAACCAGCTGTGCTGCTGGGGAGTTCGCTATTTCTTGTTCCCAGCTAAAACATTAGGAAGTGATGAAGGCCGGACTTTTTGGGAGGACAGTTGTAAATAATTTTGATGTTCGAAAAAGTGCTGATACTCAGCTTAGTTTTTATCAATGACTTTTGATTGTGTAATACATTAAAGTCAACGTTACTTATTTCGATTAGAAAATACAAAAGAATAGTGAAGTGTTATGGAGGACACCACTGATATTTAGTATGTTAGAATGTTACAATTATATTAATGATTTTATTCTCCTCATTGGTTTAGATGTTGTGAAAATGTATGTTTCTTTATTTTCAAGTTGCACTGGCTTATATTCTTGTGCTTATGTTTATATTATTACTAGCAAACCCGGCGAACTCCGTTTCGCCACCAGATGTCTTCGTTTTATGTAATATTTCGTTAGGTGATTAAAAGAAGAAGATTTTGACGTGACAACGTCTTATAAATTGGTTTGCCGGGTGACACTTCAAGAAACTGCGTTACGCTCCGCTCACGTTATGCGCTCACAATGAGAGCGAGTGAGAGGCACGCGTCCCTTCCACTCGGGCATGGTTAGCCCGCCTAAGAGCGAGAGAGACAGACATAAAAAGTGAAAGGCACGCGCCTTTAAATATAATTCTTTGTATAAATAAATGTTTTAAATTGTTACTATTATTTCATCCTTCTTCCTACTATACGAATGAATATTCACATTAAAATTATTTTACCACTCAAAGTCGTTGTCACGTAAAAGTTTCGCCCGTATACCGACTTTACAGGCAACCAATTTTTTTTTTGTTTTATATTTGAAAAGGAAAAATTTTATTTCATTTCACAACAGTAATGAATTCATTTCGATTACAAAAATGAAGTGTTATTTAGTTGAACTTCTCTAAGTAAATGAAAGTGAATCCTGAAGTAAATACTGAATCGAAGCGTTATACGTATCCGCAAATTATCCGTTTCATTGAAGTGCTCTTTGGTAAACCACATTTTTTGTTTTTTGGTTTGACGTTAACACAAACAAAGCGGATGGTTTCCCAACTCGTGAACACGCAACGTATAACTGCCCATGTGAAAAACAATGATTTTCTAAATTTATCCCGCTAACACTAAGCGATTGGCCTTGCGACTTGTTAATTGTCATTGCGAACGCAAGACGAACTGGAAATGGGAGAATCGTCAGACGTCCAATATTCTGAACATCACCATCTGAATGAATAGCATCACGCAAGTGTATATGTATAGTCCTCAGATCGTAGCTTTGCCTGATTGAATCGGATGAACGCTAAACGTTCGGTCTCGACTTTGACATACATGTCGACAGCGAATTGCTGGAATAGCCGACGGCATTTCATAATGACATTCTCCTCATGTGTACGAATCATCATACGATACGCATAGTAATTCACTGCGCTTAGATTTTTATTCGTTGATACGCCTGAAAATGCAAAATTAAATGAATTGTTAATAGAAACCGATAATAGCAATAATAGCAATAATTAGTGTGTGAATATTGTACCTGTAATTGAATCGACCATCTTCAACGTGATGTCGTATCCGTCTTGCCCTTGCCAATAAATGATTGGATATTGTAACGCATCGTACAAACGATGTGTCTCGTTTACACGATGCATGATATTGCTTCTTCGCTGAACGACAATGTCTCGCGATTTAGTTGGATCGCCAACAATAATTGCAGCAACATCATTAACGGTGGGTGCATTGAATCTTCGCACATGTTCACCTGTTGGGGTACAATCCGCTCTTATGACAAATTTGTGCGTATCCGATGGCATTCGTTCCAATGCTGTTTTGAACATATTAACCACAGCATTATTAGCGTGAAGAAATGCTTGTAACTGTTCAATAATTCGTCTCTTTAACTGTTGTGTTCCCTGTATATTGCACCGCACATTCAGCTGATCCACCATCGACGAAATGAAATATATTTGCAGAAATTGATGCGGTTCATCTGGTGTTGGCACCATTGAACCATGCAAATGATATATTTGTCCTAGTATCTGTAATTGCAAACAATCATTTGTTGAAGAATACGGTGTAACTTCTGTATATGTAGTTGTTATGTGTTGCAATTCATTGTGTTGGTGTGAGTGATTGGTTATGTGTGTTGTATATTTTACCTTGCAAGTCGGCATGAAGCCGCCTTCTCGAATGATATTAGCTCCAAAGGAAGTCATGCGAAAGCAATTATTGTATTCAAGGATGTGTTGAAGAAAATGGCTGGAATCGGGATCACTTCCATCGAACAATGGTTTCAGTGGCTGTGGTGGTGTAAATAATGGATCTAGTTTGACTTTTCCACTTGTGCAGCACAATCCAGCCGTTTCTCTTTTGAACTTTAACGCATTGCAATATCGGCATATAGTCGTCATTGGTCCAATATCTAAATTTTCATCATCACTGTAGTTCGCAGTGGGATCATATTGGAATGCCAAGCGATTGTATGATGCCAATGATCTTCGTGTGCTCACGCGTTGTCTCAATCGGGCATTTTCTCTTATTATATTTTGTCTTTCTTCGCTTAAGTTCTGTGAATACACTTGTTGCTGGCTTGCATGTCTTGTGCGGCGGCCGATGTTCGCACGTCGTCCTCTAGGCATTTTGGACTATGGACAGAGTGGTGAATTTAACCTCAAATGCACGATCCACATAATTTACACAGTTCAACTTACCACCTTAAAGACAAATGCCTGCTGTTGAAATTGAATAAAAATTTGCACTATACACGTGATTTATTTGATGGTTTCCAATTGAAATGTTAGGAAACGAATAACTTATTTTTTTTACTTTTTTTTCACAATTTCACAGTGAACATAATACCGGTTTGCCACATGAAATTAACTGAGCAGAGAACAATGAGTAGCTGTCAAAAAATGTATCACGCACCGGCGCCATCTACTTAAAATATTGGTTTGTAGTAGGTACATGCTATGTATCAGAGATGACGCTGTATGTGAAAAAAGATTTTCCCACTTTTCTATTGAATTTTTTCCTGAATTTTCTTTTTTTTCTGCTATAAACCTCACGGAGCCCGAGACCTTTCCAACGAATGCAAAACCGTGGAAATCGGTTCGTGCGTTCTGGAGTTATAGCGTCAGGAAGGAAAACCCGACTTATTTTTATATAGTAGATTATACTGACATTGCTAATTGTAGAACTGTGTGTAAGTGTTAATTGTGTGTTAGGAATTGTATGTAAGTATATAAGTAATTGAATTATTTTATTTCAATTGTGTGTCTATGATATCGACACAACTAACTTTTAGTCTTATTTGTATACTCTCGGGTAAAATGTAGCGAACTGTGCATCTTCTTATAACATCCTATTGTAATTTTTAACCTACATTTACAAATAAATGAGATTTGATTTGATTTGATTTGAAGCAATAAATATTTTTCTGGGAAAAGAGGAAAGTGAACCATTTGCAACATATGCGTTTTTTTAACAATAAATGGCGTGATGGAGCAGTTTATGGCAGGCAAAACTGTAAATAACACAGATACAACATTGTAAACGATGTTTTTTAATTTTTTACCCGACCAAGGTGTAGCAAAAAGGAGGGTTATGATTTTATCCGGTAAGTATGGATGTGGAATGTGTACGTATGTATGTTCATCTGTTCTCTCATAACTTCTAAACTACTTATCACAATTTGACATGAAGTATCGCTAGAAGCGTCTTGATTTTCCGCTGGTTATAGGTTATGACGTCAGATTAAATTGAATAAGGCACTCTCTTTGTCTCACATAAAGTCATAAACAAAAAAAAAACCTACAATAATAAAACATTCTAACACTAGTAAGCGACTATAAGCTTTAGGGCAGAGTGGGATATGACCGCGGCTTTCAGATAAGAATATTTTCTAGTTTCATACTTTTTAGAGTGAAATTTTTCATTAGCCGAGTTTGTTACTCACTTTTATTTAGTAGTAATTAATGTTCAAGTTTAATATTTTTTGTGGTGCAACCAAACTCAATGGTGTATAAAATATGTCGATAAGAAAATGCCATATCAAATTCCTTAAAAATATTTTAAACGCCAAAAAAGTCTTCTGAAAAAGGTTTGAAGATTCGCTTATGATTATGACTCTTTCAAGCTAATTCGCAAACTGACGATTCCGATTAACTTAATCTCCATTTTACTTAAGCGTTACATTAAATACTCTTAAAAACGTTGGTTAACCATCCAAGCATAACATAATGCCTGGTGCACACTAATGAACACTTAAAACTTAATCGTTATTAAGTACGCAGACAAGAATATCGAGACGAAAAATTTTCAATTACGATAAAGCCCTAACATAATTGAGACTCTTAACTTAACAGCGTTCGCGATATCGTGTGGACTCCGCTTAAAAGCTTTATTCATCTATAAAACGTACCCTTCTCAAGATCCAAATGAAAATATACTTTATTATGTTTAGAATAAAGTTTAATTTGGGTGTTTGTGTGAAGTGGTTCCTTTACATGCAAATTAATGTTGGGTGCATTGGAAAAGTTTAATGGTATCTTAATTAGTGGATACAAGGAGGCTGGTGCTTATTTAGTGGTGGCCAGTATCAAATTTATATCTTCTCTAATAATATGCTGGGCAAAGTTGGGAAGATTTTGTGTATGTGTCTCTTGTAGTACATAGAAGGTACATAGAATTTACATTATTTTTTACCAACTTTTTGTGAAGGAATAATGAAATTCTATATTTAATTCATAAGTATTAGGCCACATATCGCAGTATCTCAAGACGAAAGTCTTTGACCAGTGTATGTTGCCAGTGATGACTTATTGTACTGGAACGTGGTTGCTCACAATGGGCCTTATTAGAAGGCTGAAAGTCACCCAAGAGGCGATGGAGAGGGCTATGCTTAGAGTTTCCCTACGTGATCGAATCACCCAAATTGGGGGAAGCTTATGTCCAGCAATGGACGTCTTTGGGCTGAAATGATGATGATGCAGATTGCCGAAATTCAGCTACCAGTGTATTCATAGTAAATCAACCATTAAACTGTCTATCTCTCGGTCAGAAAAAGGCATTTTTTGATACACCAGGCAAGAGTGATTAGTCGAATTAATTTAGGTGTTTAATTACCAAAAAGGATAAAATATACTACATATCAAACACATTCAAAATCCACATTAACTTATAAGCGAAGAAAGTTCCACAATAATTCACGTTTCATTAAAACTGACGTTCAAATGAATATAAAGTTAATTCATTCGTTGAATTCAAACTTCAGACTGATATATGACCACCCTGAAGTTGAACCTCCAACAGCCAGTTCTCCCTGATCTCCCCCACCGCCTTCAGTTATGAAGATTCTAATGAGAAAAGGGGAGATCTGGGATGTTTGGAGGGTTCTCATTATTCTGGCTTGTATGTAGCGCGATAATGAATGATTGAACAAAGCGTTAAGTCTATTATAACGTTGCAAGAACTTTATTAGAACGGTTAATGTACGAGGCGTAGGGAAGTGCCACGATATCGATATGTTTTTGTTGATGTTTTTATTAAGGTTAAATTTACTAATGGATATTGCAGGTAAAGGGACAACAATTATCATAACAAAAAAAATTTACTCATTGTTTTCATTAAACCGTCCTTGCAATCGCGACACCGATAATGCCTAAAAAGTAAAAACCTACGGCAACATACAAAAACAGAAAATAATTGGCGCATTCAATTCTATTTATCTTTCAATTTGAAAAAGAACCAATTAATTTAATTAAAACCAAACTTGTCTATTCTATTGTAATCTAAGAGATAAAATGTAACTATTAAAAAGTAATTTAAACGACACAATATCGCAATTAATATTATCGAGTTAAATTTTGTCGACATGGCACACCACTAGCCGCCGCGCCTCGAGTTGAGTTCGCGTCTTTATAATTAGATAAAGCGGGTAACAATTAAACTTCCCTTAAATAAGCCAAACGTGGAGGGTAGCAATTAGTATTTTCAGGCTGATTATTTTATAAGTATAACAACGATGATGCATTTGCTGGATGTGGCAACGGTAATGGTATGACTGTATGTGTGTGTGCGTCAGAAAAATTTAAATGACAATTCGAAAGTTATTATTAAAAAACATGGTCAAATATCATTGGAGCCATCATACATCAGTCAGTGAATGCTTACTGCTGGAGTGACAGCGCGATTTTTTTGTTTGGGTTTAGTAAGAAGCAAATACGTTTAAAAAAAATGCTGACTAGCTAGTCAAGTACAGCAAAAGCAAAGCAAAGTTAAATAAGAGTTTAGCTGACTTACATTAACTAATGTCAGTAAGCTACGCGGCGACGGGCGGCGAGAACTGTCCAAGGAGAAGTGGCGAGTTGACGAGGCGACCTAAACGCGTATTGCAAGGGTTGGTTCGCGGTGGCTCTAGAAAAAGATACCTGGATAGATTTCAGGGAGGCCTGCGCTCTGAATTGCCACAGTGTTGGGTTGGGTGATTAAAAAAAAACGTCACCTGTACTCTAATTTAACTTTACCAACGAGTGCTGCACATATACCTAACTAAACCACTAGAATTTTCATCATCACATACTAGGATAGTTATACAGAAAAATTGCTATAAAATATATATTTTTCCTCTTTAAAAGCTCTTCCAGTTTTACCCGTACACCCGTGTCCTCTTCTCCCACCGGCGCGGTCGGTTCTAACAAATTTATGCTAGCTAATTAAGATCTGCTTTATTAATTACTTTGGCCAACTCTCTACGGTTCTTTTTCTTTTTTCTCTCATCCAAAATCGTGTCTAATAATCTGTTTAGCGGCTATGAATTTTTGGGGTTAAATAAGCTGATTTGACGTTACTTCTTCTCTCTGTTTTTAACGGTAGGTAATTAATTTTTGAGTTATTTTATGTCGGCAGTTTGGGTGCTACGTTTTTTCATATTTTCATTTGAAGAGTTCTGTTGTATCACGTAGAACGTCATTTTATATTTTGTGTCTATTGTAGTAAAACAAGCGTTTATCGCTTGTTTTACTACAATAGACACGACTAGACTAAGAAATTCAAAATCGATTTTTGTTAATGCACTCTGTTTCTATGTTCCAATATTTAATGTTCTCTTTTACAAACTGTATCGCCCGTCATTAAAAAATCGTTTTACCTCTAAATGACCTAAGATTTTAATTCAAAATTTTATAAAGTGGCTCACTGAAAACTCTCATAGCGTTCGTCAAAATATGCCTCCGAAAATTCCCTGAACCCAAAACATACCGACATTAAAAATGTTCTACGATAAAACTTTACAACTTTGCCCTCAGCAGTTATCAAAACAGTCAAATAAATCCGGGGAGCGTTTTAAAACTTCAAGATGCTCTCGTAAAAACTCCCTGCATAATGTATAGCCTTCTGAATTTGTTATTATTTCGTTCCTTAAATTCTTTGGATCGTAATCATGGTATTCTTCCAGAAGGAAACAACTTTGTTAACTTTGCTAACTAGGCTTCAGTATGGAGTTAGAAAACTACGTGTATTGGCATTGCAAATACCTTTACTACTTTTGTAAAACACAACTTTTTTTTTTACGAGAGATGGCGTCCCTTAAAGTAAGATATAATTATTGTGTGTAACATTTAATGCTCTTTACTTATCATAATAACTTATAATTCGTCTATCATTGAAATATCGGAATATAATAGTAGCCTTCTTCATGTTTACCACGTGATAGTCATTTGCATCATTGACAGCATCAATACATCTTCTTCCTCCCCTAATCTTACGAGAATATAAGAAAAGACGATGTGCAATAAAATTAACGACTGACTGTGGAACACATCACTCCCCTTCCTAGAACCCTCGTATCAATCGGCAAACGGATTTGTTTCCTAATGCCTAAGGAGACAACCTACAAGCAACAATTATACAAGAGACAACCGACATACCTCCGAAGGAACGCTCAAGAAATAAACACAAGCCATTTAGAACTGTATGCGGAGAAAAATACACCTCGTTATCCTTTACAAATAATGTATTCGCGAAATTAAATCGCAGGAAATAATCTTATACGAAAACACACTCTTGGCGGTTGGGATAAGACGTTCTTTTAAGAAACAGGCCTAAACACCCTAATTCGTGGAGTTTTAATATTCACTTATACTAGGGAAAAGAATTACAAGAAGAAAATGAAACAGGGTGAGTAAATAAATAAAGAAAACGAGACGCCTAGGGCGGCCATGTTGCTACGTGGGTAACATTACGTGTTAGATCGTGCAACGATTCCAATTCGATTTGTCGATAGTCGAACACGATTCCAGGGAAATGACCATCGACCTTTAGAATGTGTAAATAGTTTGAGGAAATTGGCTTACGATACTTAACTTCTAATAGAAAGAAAACTACGTAATATGGTTCCAATTGCAGTCGACTTTTGAATACTGAGAACTAAAACTAACTTTAGTGCTGTACCCAGAAATTATAGATAATACCGATATCGACTAAATGGAAAAGCTACAAATAGATTAAGATACTAAACAGTATATTAAGAAGATGTTAAGTAGTTCAGAACAGGGAAATATTTTACTTTAATATGATGTTAAAATTTACTGCTTCGTAATGACTCTATCAATATTCATGAACACTGTTGCAAACTATGTTGGTATTCCATATGTAATGGAATGGAACTACTTTAAGTTCGATAAAATTTGACAAAAATAAATAATTAAAAAGCTACGCGGCATCATTAATTGTAAAATAACTAGTAGTACCGCTTATCCAAGACGAGTTGCGCATAAAAATAACGTTAAAATATCGGTAAAAGTCACAAAAATAGGCTATAAACCAAACAAACGGGTACAATACATGTAAAAAGTCGAGCGTTCGTCTTTTCCACCGCAGTTAATAATTGATGCCTCAAACTGCCGAGTTGTGTTGCTCATACAAAATGTATGTCCCTAGCTACCCCATGTTACCGCCTGCTTGATGTTGTGTACATAGCATATGTATAGTTAGTACGTCCACTTAACTGTTTCTCTCTAACCTTTGTTATAGCAATTTGGATCGGTTTGGGGAACGAATTGATTGGGTGTACGCGGGAATATATCGTTACGCTTGTAATTTATTGTATAGCTGGATTTGGATGTGGTATAATATGATTTATTTATTTATTTATTTAAACTTCTCGCACACAAACAAAAAGTACAAAGGTGGACTTAATGCCTTAGGCATTCTCTACCAGTCAACCAAGGGTGGTGAAGAGATTACATGGATCATGATAAAACGATGGATGAACGATAGATGTTATGATTTAACGTGATTATCTTTAGAAAAGTTGGGTTTGATTAAGTCTTCTTTTATAGACATACTTACTTTAAAAATAAGCTTTTTACTAAATGCATACAGTACTTCTCCAAAACGGCTAAACCAATTTTGACGGGATTTCCTCTGGCAGGTTTTTGATATTATACGCAGTAACAAAAAAAAGTTACTTTTTAGGTAGCATGTTTGTGGGATAATTTCCAACATTCACACAGGTGAAGCAGCAGGCAAATCTATTTTCCTTGTTCTTTGGTTCAGCAACGTGGACTTAGCCGGTGTTTTCATTTAACAGCATTATCTCATAGATATATCGCAAAATAAATACAATTTAAACTTAATGGTTTTTGCAATCTCATGAATAAAGAAAATGAAGGTACTTTTAAGTAGATGTCAACAGGATTTTTTCTTTTTAATAAGTAGACACTAACACCTTTTTCAATATCCAATAGGAATAAAAATAGGTAAAAAAACTTTTTAAGTTAAACGGTTTTATGTTAAACATACATTGCAATGTTTAAGATAAATGTACTAAAAACCAAAAAATAATAAAATAGATACAGTCGTGGGAATTATAAACATATGTATAGACTAGACTAAAATAAAACCGTGGGGCACGTCAATTGTCTACAAATTATCGACTTAATTGTCTACAATCAACGATTGTAGACAATTGACGTGTCCCACGGTTTTATTTTAGTCTAGTCTATGCATATGTTTATAATTCCCACGACTGTATCTATTTTATTATTTTTTGGTTTTTAGTACATTTATCTTAAACATTGCAATGTATGTTTAACATAAAACCGTTTAACTTAAAAAGTTTTTTTACCTATTTTTATTTTCTAGTTTTTAGTTTTTATTTCGCATTCTGTTTAATTCATTTAGTGCTTCATTATTGCAAGGTTTCTTGCCCGTTAGTTTATTGCAGTCCAACTCCTCTATACGTAGTCCCTGCAAAGATCTTACTCTACTAAGAGCCAAAAAAAGGGGCAAGGCTATGTACAACAAGATGCGCCTGAGTCTTGAGGGGAAAACGCTAACGACATATCATTTTTATCCACCCTAATGCCATACAGTTCTCGGCGCGTTTTAACCTTTCACCTTAACTTGGGTGGTGTACCGCTAACGACGTATCATTTTTAGCCACCCTAACGCCACACAGTCCTCAACACGATACAAAATCTTGACTTGGGTGGTGGATTCAGGCTGGATTAATTAGATACCTAAATTACAGATTCAATTTCTAAATTTAAATCTTATTATTATACGCCATTTGGTGGCTGCGACCATCTTAAATATTGAGGTTGTATAGTGCACTGTATTCTTCTTGTCAAGCCCTTTTATTTGATACCCATATTGGTGGGATTGATAAAAAATTGTTATCAGCCATTTGGTAGCGGCGGCCATCTTAGATTTCAATTTTGCATAGTAAATTGTATTCTACTTGTTGAGACCTTTCATTTGATACCCATGTTGATGGGATTGATAAAACCTAAGTTATCCGCCATTTTGTAGAGGCCGCCATCTTGGATTTTAATTTTATATAGTACATTGTATTATACTGGTTTTTTTTTTTTTTTTTTTTTTTTTTTTTTTTTTTTTTTTTCAGGATGGGAAATCATCAAATGACTTCTCCCGCTCTGGGCGGAGCGGGAGGGCGTGTCAGACTTTTACTGACTAAAACCCACCCGTGTTCCATCAGTTGCCCATGTGCCAGGGTCACGGTATCTCTTTCGAACAATCACGCGACCCCGGCAGGCATCGGTCCTAGTAGACCCCTACACCGCTGCTGACATCTCTTTGAGGCGCGCGTGGAACACTGCGCGCCGTCGACCCGAGCCTGGTCCTTACCGGGCGGCGAGCTACCCATTGCTCGCCACCCGCAAGCTCGCGCCTACGGTGGCCGGGAGTCCGCTATTGACTCCCGACGCCCGGGGCGTCTCCTCCTGCGGCGGCTAGGGACGTGAGGGCGCAGAGACTGCCACTCCCTCACGCGCCCCGCCTCCTCCTTCGCGAGCATTACTGCTTCGCAGAAGGAGGTGACGGCTTCCCATTCCCTCTCGCTCCGTACCATGGCTCGCACCAGGGTCGGACGCGAGAGGTCGCCGCCGCCGATCGCCTCCACGAGGACACGGCGGTGCTCCGCCCAGGCAGGGCACACCTCCACCGTATGCTCCACCGTATCCTCCAGACGATCCTCGCAATGGAAACACCCGGACGTATCCTCCCGCTTTATCCTGAACAGGAACCCACCGAAGCACCCATGCCCGGTGAGAACCTGCGTCAGGCGGAAGGTGAGGACGCCGTGACGCCTCTCTATCCACTCCTCAAAGAGGGGACTTACCGCCGCAATTGTGGCGTGCCCAGTATTATACTGGTTGAGCACTTTCATTTGATACCCATATTGACGGGATCGATAAAACCTACGTTATCCGCCATTTTGTAGCGGCCGCCATCTTGTATTTCAATTTTTTATAGTATATTGTATTCTGCTTGTTGAGCCCTTTCATTTGATACCCATATTAATGGGATTGATAAAACCTACGTTATCCGCCATTTTGTAGCGGCTGCCATCTTGGATTTCAATTTTTTATAGTATATTGTATTCTGCTTGTTGAGCCCTTTCATTTGATACCCATATTGATGGGATTAATAAAACATAAATTATCCGCCATTTTGTAGCGGCGGCCATCTTGAATTTATAATGATAATGAATAAACATAATTGTATTGTCACCAAAATCCAAAGTGTATACAAAATTTCAGATTAATCGGTTGACAGGAAGAGGGTGAAATTTGAATTACTAAATTTGACCCAAGAATAATAAATAAAACAAACGGGGTGAGCTAAATAAAACCGTTTAAAAATATATGTTTGTTGTATTAATGAGATGTTGATAATTTGTTCCTTCATAAATAAGCAACGCTTTCTACTCTCTAAAAGAATGACAAATTACAATTCGAAAATTCTATTAGGTGTCGATAATTCAAACTGATATATTATTCATCAATTCAAAAAAACCTACACGACTATACAACTACAATTAATTTCGAATATAGAAATCGTTACACAAGAATCGACTGTCAATAAAATCGATAGTTTAAATATATTCGTTTGTCACATCCTTATCTAAGTACACAGATAATCAATGAAGCCACAGATCATAATGCATGGAGCCATTGTTTATGGATGAGTTTAAACTATTACTTACGCGAGAGGTGTAATTTATTGTGTTTCATTCATGTATTGTTTTCATTGTTGACAGATGAACGCTGATTGCATGCATATGAATGATTGCATGTTTTATTTAGCGCACGTTTAGTTTATGAATCGGTGAAATTAAAATGTTATGTCATCGAACTCATCGAAGTTTCAGAATGTTCAGAGACGGCACGTTAAAGTCATGATGGCTGCGGCAAAACAATAAAGCCGAAATAGGTTATCGGGATCTTCACCATCAGCCTAAGTACATTTTCTCTTCTATATTGGGGTTGGCTTCCAGTCTAACCCGATGCAGCTAAATACCATAGAGCTACGGTCTATCTGACCTCCACAACCCAGTTACTTGGTAAGAAAGGTAAAGTGACTAGGTTCTTATACGACACAAATTAGCGCTCTAAGCATTAATTATATTATAGAGTTTGGGAACTATCTCAAGCGTATAGACTACCGGAATTAAAAATGTGTAACTAGGATAGGTAAAGGTACCGTGTGGTGCCGGACGTAAAGAATAACACCACCCCATTTCTTCCTGTGGGTGTCGTAAAAGGCGACTAAGGGACTTACTAAAGAATGGGCAGCAGCGTTCTCTATGCATTTTACCACCATACTGCGATCGCCAACCCGCCTGCCAAGCGTGGCGATTATGGCAAAGCCCCCCAAATCGGGGGAGGTCTATGTCCAGCAGTGGATGTATTAGGGCTGAAATGATAAACTAGGATACCATTTATACTATGTGTACCTAATATGGTTTACCTGAGAGCCAAATTGCATCGGAATACGTTCAGCCGGTCAAACGTAAAAGAAAAAAATCTGACTGATTTGATTTTGCATTTATTGTCTTTTTCTTACAAGGACCAAGGAACTTTTAATATGTCATATCGCTTAATAAAGTAAGTATTTCAGAATTCATCTTTAATCATTGTCAAATAATAACTTATTATCATAGAATACTCTACGGTAGCCCAATATTTGTATTAACGATCAGCATCCTCCGACGGAGCCACAGATAATATAAACCCATTTGTCATAGATAAAATGCCACTTCATTTAATTTATGTCTCCTATATCAGTTATAAGGATATTAAGTTAAAATCATAGTGATTTAGATGATTTGAGAGCATCGTTAAGTCTCGTACTATTTACACAGCGTGTTTCAAAAATGTATTGTCATAAAAAACGAACCTTAAATATGACCACACATTGCTGATATACGCTGTAGACAGAAGGTATGTCTAGGTTTTATGTTTATTTAAAACAGTTTGCAAATGAATAGTCCTTATTACAAAACGCTAAAATGCAAGTTTCTACTTGTCTTATTGCTAAACAGTGTAGGCACTAGAGAAGTAGCAAGCAATAAAAACTATCTTTAAAGCGACGCCTATGCAGTAATAAAAAATTCCCTGAATATAAAGATTTGTACAGGACAAACTAAACGCATTCTAGTACAACATAGACAACCATTGAAGATATGCTACTATATTGAAACTCATTGCATAAATCCTTTTAAAACAATAAACACAGGCACAAAACAAGAAATTCGATATTCAAAACTGCGAGACAATGCACGAGGTGCGTTCCGAAGTTGTGTTGGTGGCATCACAACCGATTACGTTCTAATGGACAAGCGGTGTTTGTGTTCGATACTGATAACGCATGCTCGATACGCGCGGCGCCATGCCACTGATTTTATTATAATAAAACAAAAAAGACTATTGGCCAGGCACTCACGGCCGATGTTCGTGATCTACTGTCTGATACAGGATTTTATTTCGCCTTTGTAATCGTACTTTGATTGTGTTTCGGAACGTATGTTTGTTAAGTTGGTAGCGTTAGTATTGTTGGTTTGAATTTAGAATAAAGGCTAGATAGGACTAAAGATTGAATAGGCAACAAAGGTGTTTGATAAATAGTTAGTCCTATACATATTATTTTGTACACGGAATTAAAATGGTTCCAAGAACTGGTAAATATTCAGAAGAATAAACCATTTGATATGAAGCGCACTAACTAGTAGTGTCATTACTGAATCTTGCCCTGTTCTCGAAAAGATGAAACTTCGCTAAAAACCTTTTCTGTGGGTGAAAATATTATCTAAGTAATAAAAAGACTTAGTTTGTATGAGAACTTTTACGATGTTACTTTTTAAGCCAGATCCAGAAGTCTTTGAAATTCGAACACAATCTGAAGATGGCGCCTAAATATAACGGATTAATCCATTCCTATTTTGAAATCTGTCTTACAAAGGGCATTAGTATTCGGATTCGGTCGATTTAGCCGACGTCTCTTTGTATTAACCGGCTAAGTTAATGGTGTCTTATCTCTAGCTCCTTGTTTTAGTCCTGTTGTGTATTATTAAAAGTCGGGTTATCTGCTAACGAGGGGCGACGTGGCTAGGACCAATGATGATAGGATTTGTTTCCAGTTTACTTGATTAATTTACCGCCTAATGTTTTTGACGTAGTAAGTAGGTAACCGACAGATTTAGTAAAAAGCGGTTTTTAACATAAATAATGATAAAGTTTAAAGAGCTACGTTTTAAGTAATTTATAGCGTCCAGTCTACAGAATTATTTAAATTATCTGTCAACTAGTTTTGCGGCTGAATATAATGAAAAAACTTTTTAGTTTTATAACGTAACCTTTTGTATTTGGCAATAAATTACATTTAAGTTGTATTTACATAATGTAAAACATCATAATCGCTAAGTATGACATGTATTCAAATAAATCTTATTTAATGTTACTCTCAATTCGAAAAAGGAATTTAGTGTTCTAAAATATTTGAAATACAGAGGGTGTTTCATAAATAATGTCGGTTTTTAATATTCACTTCGATTAATAATTAATTATATAAAAAGAAAACCTTAGTATTCGAAGTATAGCCCATCGTATTCTACAGTCCTAACCCAACGTTCAGCCAGCTCTTTGAGACCTTGGTAAAACCATTCCTTGGGCTTAGATGCAAAGAATTGCCGCACTGCATTTTCAACATCTTCTCTTGACTCGATTTTTTTTCCACGCAGGAATTTTGCCATGGATCTGAATAAATAGTAATCAGATGGTGCAAGGTCTGGACTAAATGCTGGATGTGGTAGGAGTTCAATTCCACCAAGTTCTTCGATCTTATCCCGTGTAACTTTCGCCGTATGCGGTCTAGCATTATCCTGTTGTAAGAGCACTCGTTTTCGGTTGACTAAGCCTGGATATTTCTGCGATAAAACCTCATACATTCGGGTTAGTTGTCCAGAATATAACTCAGCATTGATAGTTCGACCATCCGGAACTATCTCAAAGTACACTAAACCTTCATAATTCCACCAGACACACAACAAGACTTTCGACTCGAAACGACCTCTTTTCACGACAGGTTCAGGTAATTGTCTTATGTCTAACCACTGTTTTGATATGTCTGGGTTGTTTAGATAAATCCATTTTTCGTCGCAAGTAACAATGCGTTTAATAAAACGATCACCTTTCGGCAGAGCAAGGAGCTGTTTACACACCTCTACTCGTCGTTTCGCCTGAATCTCGTCTAATTCATGGGGAACTATACGACAACTTTTATAGGTCTTACCTAATGATTTTAAGTGGCGATGTATAGTGTCTTTAGAAGGTCCCAACGAGTCCGATAATCGACGAGTGCTGGTACTGGGTTGGTTTTCTACTGCTTCCTTTGTAGCCTCAACATCCCACACAGGTGGACGACCAGAACGCGATCGATCTTCAAGTGTCAAATCTCCACTGTTAAAGCGATTAAACCAACGCTGTGCCGTTCGCTCATTAACCATGTCTTCCCCTTCAATTTCACATATTTTCCTTGCTGCCGCGGTTGCTTTAAACTTTTGTTTCCAATAATGTCTTAACAGTACACGAATTTCATATTTATCGCACTCCATACTTTTTAGTATCAAAACGACCTACGACGTCAATAAACAAAGACAGTACGATTAAATTAAAGTTAATCAATTGCACTCTCCACAGAACTAGAGAATATCTTAACAAGTTGCGACATGTATAAAATGAGGCGTAATAAATTTTTAGTTATGAAACCCGACATTACTTATGAGACACCCTCTGTACAAAGAAATGATATCGTTTTAAAATACCAACATAAAAATACGATGTAAATTGGGCAATGGAATTTTGGGTTCAGCCGCACTTTACCGTGTTTCTGAACGGACTTTTGAAATAAAAGACTCATTTAAAAGATTAGGATAAAGCACGCTCGATTTATTACGAGACTCTCAAAGTATTTTAAAACTGGGTTAGGGTTAAGTTATGGGCTGATAGGAACGTATTTGATCGTATGAGGCTCAAAACTATTTTATTGAAAGTAAGAGTTTTGTGATAAACTCATCGAGGGTTGCAAAAAATACACTTATAATCATTCCACTGAGCTGTGATTGAACTACCTTTATTATCATTTCATAAAATATCATGCAACGAAAAGTATTTTTAAGACAATTTTATGAAATATATTTTTGATTAAGTCTTTTATTTGAACATTTAACTGTACCAATACGCCAAGCTATGATTTAAAAAACTGAGTTTTACTGTGTTCTACGTTTGGGCAGTGCTTTAATATATCATAGAGAGAATATTGTCTCTCAACGCATATGCGTTGGTAAGCCTCCCGCAAGGTGGACCGACGACCTGGTGAAGGCCACAGGAATCCGGGAAACACAGAATCAATCATAGTGCCGATACTTGGGGAGGCCTTTGTCCAGCAGGGGTCATTCCGCTAAAATTATGTTATTGATGATGATGAGAGGAAATATTGGACCAAGTTACAACACATTTTCAAAAGAGAAAATCTCAAAAAGGTTTCTATTTCAATAGTACTTTCGTATTTTCTTTGTATCAACTGTGGTATAAGGCTTATTGTGGTCAAACACGAGTCTATTTTCTAGACTACATTCAAGCACTAAGATATTAGTGTTTATGTTTGTGGTAGGAATAATGTCACGCTTCAGTGCTTTTACATTTTATTATCATCATAAACATAACGGAACCCAAATTGGGTAACACACTGATTGTGAAAAATTTAGAACGAAATTGCTAATCTATTGCTTCGTCTATAATCCTACTAATATTATAAATGTGAATGAAGGTTTGTTTGTTACGCTTTCATGCGAAAACTACATGGAACTTTGTACCATATGTACAAAATTCACAAAGTGTACAAAGAAATAATAATAATAATAATAATAATAATATACATAGACACAACCTAGTAGCCAGGATTATCCATCAGCAACTTGCTCTGAAATACAGCCTTGTGGAATCAGAAGTGCCGTACTACAGGTATGTGCCCGACCCAGTTCTCGAAAATGGAAATATCACATTGTACTGGGATCGATCCGTCATCACTGACAGGACTATTGTAGCAAATAAGCCTGATATAGTGGTGGTGGATCGAGTAGAGCGGCGCACAATGATTGTTGACATAACGGTCCCACATGACGAGAACCTCGTGAAAGCTGAGAAAGATAAACAGATCAAGTATCTTGACTTGGCTCGCGAGGTTGTCGACATGTGGGATGTGGATTCAGCGATCATTGTGCCGATAGTCGTCACAGCCAATGGGTTGATAGCCAAGAGCCTCGACCAACATCTAAGGAGGCTCTCGTTAGGCAGCTGGGTCAAGGGCTTGATTCAGAAAGCGGTACTTCTGGACACGGCTCGCATCGTCAGGAGGTTCCTCTCTCTGGAGCCCTGACCGCCGGTAGCTTGGACCCTGTTCCCGATACCGGCGGGCTACTATTTTTTATATTTTTAAATGTTTTTATTTTATATTCTAATATTTAAAAATATAATTTATAAGTATATTAAGATGAATAAAGGAAATAATAATAATATGCCTTATCACTCTGTTTTTTTACTGTGTGTACATAAATAATAAAATAAATAAATAAATAAATAAACATGTTCTTGGAGGTATTAGAAGTAACATAGGATACTTTTTATGAAAAAAAAAATCTTTTATTGTTATTTTTAACGCGAGCGAACCTGCGGGCAAAAGCTAGTAATATTAAAAATGCGAAAGTAACTCTGTCTGTCCGTTAAGCTTTCACAACTAAACCACTGAACCGATTTTTATGAAATTTGGTACGGAGTAAGTCTGAACCCTAAGAAAGGACAGGCTACTCTTTATTACGGGACTTTGTCTGCGTCTACGATAACTGACATTTACGCGATCGAAGTTGCGGGCAAAAGGCAGTTTTATATGCATAAATAAAACGAGATACTACTTGATAGTTGATTGCTGAATCTTTTTTAAGCTTTTCCTACAACACCTGTTTTAGGAAAAGATTTTGGGTACCGTATCCACACTCTTTCTCTTGGCGGAATGGTAGAGAATAGAATAGAATAGAATAGAATTTATTCGACGTAAAGTACACAGATACAGGGTGACAATTTAATATGCAAATAGACTGGTACAAGATAAATGATCAATGACCCCTATGCTAGGAAAAACCAGAAGCAAGATATACAAATATATTGTCAGAATTAGAACGCTAATTACGTAACACACTTTTAATCTTAAACTGAATGTTTTGAAGTACCTTTTATATTGCTAATCCATTGCTTTATATGTTTCAAAAAATTTACTCATACAGAATCGGTTGTGTAGTAAATGCCAATTATTAAACGTGTTTTACCGTATCAAAATACTTTTGCAACATTGGAAAAGAGGTCAATTATTGATTGTAACAAGGTGCAAATCAATGGAGGTTCACACCCATGTTACATGAGAAGAAACAAAAACGAGTTTACGTGCCTACTTTTAAAGAAAACAGGCGTGATGTTTTGTTTAATGTTACTAACTTACTAACACATAGCTCAACTTTCAGTTCCTACTAGGTACAATTCTATATTTAAATTGAGCTCTTTCGGTCAATATTCAAACAAGAATCTCATTATTATCTATGGTAAATGATGACTTCAGAATTTATGGTCAAGCTAATGTTGCCATAAATAAAATGACAGTGTTGCTGGCTAAAAGCACTTACAAAACACGTGTAGTTCAATTGATTGAATGGTTTAAATTAATTTATGTTAATCATCCATTTCAATATAAGATGGCATGGGAATTGATTAAAATTATCGTTAGAAACTTGTTTCCTATTTGTTACCAGATTATAGTATTAAATGAAGGTTGTTGGAGATATAAACTGGTATATTTACTATGTTCTTATAATCTGACCAAAGCTAGATCAATCGTTGAGCTGGACGGTGCTGATCCACGCGTCTTGTTCGTGAACGGGCGCCGTCGGTTGAGACTGGTCATCTCCTCACTTCCAGGGTTTATTTTAATCTTATATTTAGAATTGTTAATTTTTGTTGTCATTGTTCTCAGATATAGTAGCGACAAGAATAATGTACTCAGGATTTTGTAAATGAAATGAAATGTTTATTTCTGTGAGTAGATCTTATAAGACACTTTTACACGTTAACATTTTATGTTCAATGTTTTTTTTAAAGATGGCGCCGGCTTTTCCTAGCTGACTGTTCCCTGAGAAGAAACGCCGAAACGAACTCAGAGGTCATGGTTTCCTTAAAAGTCCAAACATTATATTATTAGAATTTTATGTGATTCTAACAATGCAGGGCAATGTCTGGAAGAGCCTTTTGAAGAAAGAGCCATTGCAGCTTTGAGCTGACCTGCCCCAACAGACGGCATGTATGTATCAGTCATCGTGTAGCTCAACCCTCTTGAAGATCAAAGATCTTGATTTAAAAGAGTGTCCTTGAAGTCTCTTTACCGTTCTTCTTAATAGAGATTTACGTTTTCTTAGATTTACGTTTTACTAGATAGAAATAGTCAGCTAGGTGAGATGTTAAGTTTTGCTCAAGTAGTTTGAATTGCTGTGAATCATCATTACATTACATATTATAAAATAAAGTCACTTCGCTGTCTGTCTGTCCCTATGTATGCTTATATCTTTAAAACTACGCAACGGATTTTGATGCGGGTTTTTTAATAGACAGAGTGATTCAACAGAAAGGTTTATATGTATATAACATGCATAATATAGTAAAGAAACGCTGATAATTTTAGAGGTTTCTAATGTGATGTCATAAATAAACTCTTTTTTTTGCGTTTACATTGCGAACGCTGGCTGAACCCCACGAAATAGATCAAAATAATGTACTACAGTATTGTACACCTTAAAAAGGTCTACAAAAAAGTCCGCAATGGTATATGTCTATCTCTTAGGGATATCCCACAATAACCATTTTTTATCCTTTACTTTTTACGAGAAATAAAGGCTTATTTACGAAGCGATTTTAAGCAATCCAGCATAAATCCTTATCCAATTAAATACATTAGGTACGTTGTGCATTTCATGTAGATCAAAACTGCTCTTTACAGCATATCATTAAAATGAATATTTTAGAAGATATCAGAGATTATAATAAAATAGCCGCAGAGCGGCTAGCGGGCCGTCCCGCGTCCGGCCGTCCCGTTTGGTAGCGTTCGGGTAGTGCAGGATTAGTAGGATTGTAATATTGTAATTCATATTACTTTGGCTTCACAGTAAATGCGAATATCATGTGTGTTCGAAGTACTCAAAAAAAACCTAATTGTATTATTCCAAGTAAGAGACCGCGAAATATGGCTTTTGATGATGTTTAGATTTTTGGATGGATTTGGATTTTTGGTTATCCTTGATACTTACCACATAGGATACTTTATCCCGGTAGTAGGTTCCCGGGTGATATTTTCCTACAGCTATACGGGCGAAGCCACTGACCAAAGTACTATTCTTATAACTATGTTTAATTTGGTGTCTGGTAAATAATTAAGTGTCTGTAGGTATAGGTAGAATAGGAGCGTTAAGAAAAACCAGAAAGACTTATATTCAATTCAATCCTGCCCTATGTCGCAGTCTTCTTACTCTGAATACTATTAGTTTTATTTTAAGTTCATCAAACACACA
Organism: Aporophyla lueneburgensis; assembly: GCA_932294355.1. NCBI lineage: Eukaryota > Metazoa > Arthropoda > Insecta > Lepidoptera > Noctuidae > Aporophyla > Aporophyla lueneburgensis. The sequence continues at coordinate 12,295,174 of OW028757.1, read as the reverse complement.
TGATATGTAAGGATCGTAGCAGGTGGCGTTCCGTAGTTTCTGCCTACCCCCATGGGAAAAAGGGGTAATTTTATGTGTGTATGTAACACACAAGCCACATTATAGGCTGATGATGATGACTGCGGTAGTACGTCCTCTTGCGATAATTTCCGACATCCACGCGGGCGAAGCCGCGGGCAAAAGCTAGTAATAAATAAATAAATAATTATTAGTTTACGATACAGGAATTTGTCAGTACAGCCCGGAGTCTGGATTAGTCTGCCAGAGTCGCGAGATTGTTCGAAAGAGATACCGTGACCCTGGCACATGGGCAACTGAAGGAACACAGGTTTTTTTTTTTTTCAGGATGGGAAATCATCAAATGACTTCTCCTGCTCTGGGCGGAGCGGGAGGGCGTGTCAGATTTTTACTGACTAAAACCCACCCGTGTTCCATCAGTTGCCCATGTGCCAGGGTCACGGTATCTCTTTCGAACAATCACGCGACCCCGGCAGGCATCGGTCCTAGTAGACCCCTACACTGCTGCTGACATCTCTTTGAGGCGCGCGTGGATTACTACGCGCCGTCGACTCGAGCCTGGTCCTTACCGGGCGGCGAGCTACCCATTGCTCGCCGCCCGCAAGCTCGCGCCTACGGAGGCCGGGAGTCCGCTATCGACTCCCGACGCCCGGGACGTCTCCTCCTGCGGCGGCTAGGGACGTGAGGGCGCAGTGACTGCCACTCCCTCACGCGCCCTGCCTCCTCCTTCGCGAGCATTACTGCTTCGCAGAAGGAGGTGATGGCTTCCCATTCCCTCTCGCTCCGTACCATGGCTTGCACCAGGGCCGGACGCGAGAGGTCGCCGCCGCCGATCGCCTCCACGAGGACACGGTGATGCTCCGCCCAGGCAGGGCACACCTCCACCGTATGCTCCACCGTGTCCTCCAGACGATCCTCACAATGGAAACCCCCGGGCGTATCCTCCCGCTTTATCCTGAACAGGAACCCACCGAAGCACCCATGCCCGGTGAGAACCTGCGTCAGGCGGAAGGTGAGGACGCCATGGCGCCTCTCTATCTACTCCTCAAAGAGGGGACTTACCGCCGCAATTGTGGCGTGCCCTAAGGAACACGGGTGGCTTTTAGTCAGTAAAAGTCTGTCATGCCCTCCCGCTCCGCACAGAGCGGGAGAAGTAATTTGATAATTTTCCATCCGAAAAAAAAAACTCTGGGTTAGTGCCCGGGTCTTTGCAATAGGCTCTCACCCTATTGCATGGGACTTAATCATAACCGGCGAAATGGGGGTGTACTATAAGTAGGTATACCTCTGCCCAACGCTTCGGGGAAACGAGGCGTGATGTTATGTTGATACAGGTACCTACTCAAACCACTTTCTATGTGCCTTAATACTTTGATAAAACAGTAGGTAACCTAAAGGGTCTGTTTTTAAAAACTCATTTCGTATTATTTCATAACGCGTTGTCACCTTAGTTCTAGCCTAAAGCTTAAAGCCAGTTTTTGCACTTCCATTTTTATTTCGATTTGGGTAAAGTTTTTAATACAAAATGTCAATTTAACACTGAGCTTCGTATTCAATATTGTAAAAAGAACTGTATTTTGAATTCTGTTAGGTTCTTATATCAAAAGCAGGCTTGATGGTTTAGATCATACCTAAAGAAATAAGTCGGCAAATTTTACTACAACCTAATTTGCCTTCACAAAACCGTTCCTTTAATGAGTCCGACACGTTATTATAAATTGAAATCTGACATAAAACATGCCATTCCATTTTACGATTTATAATTAAAACAAATACTCAACTGACCGTATCATACTCCTCTACTTTACATTTTACTATCCAACACTATTAGGGTACAAGATACACCAGTTTCTAAGACCCTCAATTGTGAAGGGCATATTAGAAAACAGGGATCAAGTCGTATGGACGTTACAACCAGTTTGTAAGACCCTCAAATGTGAAAAGCATATAACAAACGGGGGGTCAAGTCGTATGGACGTTAGAAACTTGGCTCTGGTTATCTTAATGAGGACAAGCAAGCTAAGAATGTTGACGCCTCTTCTAAAATAATTACAAGTATTTTAAGTGTAGATAAATGTTGTTATCGACTGTCCACGGTATTTGTTATCAAGGAAATCGTTTTAATAAATGTTGAGAACATGCATTTTAGGGAAAATGAAGCTATTTTCATGTAAATGAATAGAATTTAGTGTAATGTATTAGATGTATCGATAAATTGGGTACAACATAAGTAACTATAACTTTTTTGATAACGAAGATAGCACCTACTTATTTATTTTAAACAGATTTGTTTAAATTCATACCTCGTAATTATAACTATGGCTTTAAGTAGCATAGCAATCTATTCAAGTATCTAACTTGAATATACTATTTTAGAAGAATAAATGTGGAATAACGTTAAAGCTACTTTTACGTTTTCGAAGTCTAATAGGACTAGACTGGGCTTGTAACTTATCTTAAACTTTTATGGAAGCTTTAGACTTCTAGAACTTTAAGGAAATCATTAAAAATTAGGTAGGTACGTGGCGGACCCAGACAAAAATGACAGACTGGTGAATGGCCAAACATTTTTAACGCCTTCTTGTACGGTTCATAGTGCTAAAATTTCTATATTCGTAGACCCTTAGCCTAGCACTGTTTAGATTTTTCTTAACTCACTAAAAAACGACCCAAAAATTATGATCTGTTTAACTGTTTCGTCATCAAACAAAATACAGCTCTCACCCTATTGAAGATTATAATCAGAGAAGATCAAAAAACAAAAGAGCATCATCTAACTCACCTCCACTTCGTCCGTCTATTCTGGAACCACGTCTTGACCTGCGCGTCAGTCATTTTCAAGGTCTTCGCCAGGCTTGCCCTCTCAGCAGACGCTAGGTACTTCTGCTTGTGGAACCGTTTCTCCAGCTCGGCGATTTGCAATCGAGTGAAGGATGTTCGGGGCTTCTTCCGCTTCGGAGGTGTTCGGTTCTGGTAGGGGTGACCAATCCGCCTCGTGATTGGGAATGATGCTGGAAAAAGAGGTTTGAAAATTGTTAGTTATTTAGCAAAAGAAAGTAGGAGTTTTCAAGGTGTAGTCTGGTTGCAATGAAATAAAGTTTTTCAAGATTATTTCAATTTTACGGTAACTAAAAGAGATAAATAACCAGGGTCGTCTTATATAGTCGAAGTTTAGGAAGAAATCGAAGATGTTTTCGAATAAAATTTAATTTAATTAAGAATTACAAAACAAACAGTTCATTTAACAAAATGTATTATACGTATATCAATCTTCAATTTTATCTACGAACTTGAATTGGTCAGGAGTTATGCATTGAATACAAGAATGAAATAAATATTTCCTTTTTTCCTTTAACAGCTTTGAATAAAAAAGATTGTTTCAAATTTTAGCGATTATGAAAACTCCTGAAATGACTGAAAATATTTAAAAAACTACACTTTGTTAAAAGCATCTATAACATACGATACAAAACCATATAACCTGAATATTGCATAGGATTAATATCACGAAAGAAGCAATCAAAATCTACAATAATGAAACTACGAAGCCATGAATCATTTTTATAATGAAACAATAACAATCAAATGAATGAAAAGTAATTTAAGAAGCGTATTATTATTTCCATTCATTGTTCCTTTTATGACTCAATGTTTATTAAAAACAAAACCTCAAGAACTAGGTTAAACTGCTTCCGTAATAGGTTTTATTCAAATTCTGCTACGTAACGTTTATATCAGACTGAAGCCATCAAACAATTACACCGATTACGACTCTTAACGTACATTTACATCTTATCTTTGTAATTGAAATCACGATTTAATCCTTAAGAACAATACAGATTGAGAATTATGAAAAAAATTCTTATGAATAAATAATAATCTCATTAAAATACGCATTCATAGGTCTATGACGTATGTATTAAGCTTTGATTACACCACATAATCAAACTAAGATTACATGTTCATGATCATTCATGGAAACACACCTTAAAAGATTGACCATACACAAACCGCAAGCTTTATTACTTTTAAAAAAGGAAGCGGTAATCGTTACAAATCGTTTCAAAGTAGCTGTTGCACGTTCTCTTTTCAAAATTACATCCAAGATGGCGGGCGTAATCACGTTTTAAAAATTCGAAACTCAATAAATTACTATTTAAATGGCGCGTCGCTATTGGTCGGGCGGTCGGTAATAGCCGGTGTTTTCCGTAATAGATCGATTTGCATTAAATGATCCGTGAGATGAGATCATGTTGTTCCTAACTATATTGTTTTCAATGTCATATACATATTATAGTACAATCAACGTAATAGCGTATTTATGGCCATTTACTTCTATAATTTCCTAGCAATCTATCTGTCTATTTACTAGACCGTAAATAAGCTGGGCATTTATCATAGAAAAAAGCAAGTTTAATTTCGAGCATTAGTTGAAATTGAGTTGATGTTAAATTATTCGTAAAAAAATAAAGGCTTGAGTGCTAGTAGTAAATTATTGGTACATCATATAACGTATTAGTGGCCATTTATTGCAGATTACCAACACTTTCTTTTCTAAGAATTATTTACTTTTCGCTGACCTTTAATTAATTGGCAATTAAATTCAGCCCTGTCAAAGTTTTAACACTTTTTTGTGGCATTTGACCACGTCGCGACATACACATTGCGATAAATTCATTGCACTAAGCACTATATCACTACTGCCCTGTTCTGAATTAAAAATACATTCATAAATTCTTTTCAAATATGGAAACGTATTAAATGGCGCGCTCTCATTGGTCGGTCGACAGCGTAATGGCCGCCTCACGTGACCGCAAATTATGTAGCAATTGCTGGGGAGTAACTTGGTCGTAGTTTAAGATTGTTAGTGACTTTTGTTCCCCCTGCAATTTAAGTTTAAAGGTAAGGCTTTCGGTTTATTCATTTCCCAGTGCACGAAGTACTTGTGCTTATGTTTTGACTTTTAGAACGCATTTTTGTAGATTTTTTCTTTGTTGTTACAGACTATAGAGATGGTAAATATAGATCATATCTTTCCGATACGATAGCTAACTGCGAAACAAAAAGTGTTAATGCTTTGTGGTAACTACCCCATAACATTCAAGAGATTAAAGTTTTTTTTTTAAAACACGTGAAAGGGTCTCTTACCATTTTGAGGGGACGTTATAATGTAATTTTTTGGCATGATATTAGTAATATTTATTACGTATTTTTTACACAGATTGACGACGCCGAGAGCTTTACGATAAAAAATATCTTCAACACTGCCAATACTACTAAAACAAACCATCCATCTTAAAACCGCCTTCAATATTCAGTACAACCTAACAATATGACCCACAGCCGCCACAGAACTATATAAAAACGATTAGCTACATAGTAAAACGAATTTCCCGTCCGTTGGTATCAGGGTGGAAAAGGGTGCGGTAACAAGATTCCGCGGGTCGTAATCCAGTTAAGGGTGGTATGATTCATGCGTGCGCCCGAAATGGCGTGGTTTGTGTTACGAGAGAGATGCAGAATAAGGACGTTTAGATTTGGGTGCACATTTGTAGCGTTTTGGTTAAAATGTGCACCGAGCTTTATTTATCTTTTAAAGTCGGTGCTCGTTTCAAACATTTTACTTATATTACTTTGATTGTGGTTGTTCGTATTTTGCTGTCTGTTTTTTTATTTACCTACTTTTTTAACTCGTTGACTAATAATAATAATTTATCAGATCATAAAACGATTTAAAATTGACTCCAAATCTAGGTGATTAAAGGTACATCGCCACCTGACCCTGTGCGTTATGTCATGTTTTGTTATTATCTCAAAAGGTAAAATATACGTCGCTCACGTAGAGACGTTTTATATTGCACAAAACAAAACACTCTCTTTCTCTAAACTTTACACAAAACTGAAATAAAACAGATTTAGGATCTGTTTTTGTCACTGATTTTACATCATCATTAACTACCGCTTAAAGGATAAAACTTAAATTATAATATTAGTAACAAGTAGAGTTAATTTATGGTTGAACTTGAATTATCTTTTATTCATAAGAAAGATGATTCATAACCATATAACTAACGTTATTGCACCCTAAGTGACATTATACTAAGCACTGTAATAAAATCTAGATATTAGTATAATTTCATCACGTCTTAACTGTCATTATTGTCGTTACGTCAACTTGTTTCAATAAACTCGAAGTTAATATAGCTGTCAACTCCTACGCAGTACAAATTGCTAATGCATTGGTGTGTCAAGGTGTCAACTATCAGTTTAATCAATAATGTAATACATGACTTTAAGGATACCATTCTGTGCATAAAATTATATCAACCTGTATCTGTTTTACTGCAGTTTGAAATTTTGATTTGAGAACATTTGGGATTGATAACAACCGACTTCCTTAAAAAAAAAAAAACACTACAAAGTCAAAAATAACTTTAGTTTTTGAAGTCGGTGTCGTAGGATAAGTATTTAAGGTGTTTTTGCCACCGACTTCCGAAATTAAAGTTATTTTTGACTTTGTTGTGTTTTTTTTAAGGAATTCGGTTGTTTTTTTTTTGTAAAAAGTTTTTATTTCTAACTTTTTAGCCATGGTAGATACCCCGCACTAATCTAATTGCGTTATTCGTTCATTTGTCGCGCAAATACGTAATGCAAATTTAAGACTTATATGGTTTTCCCATGGATCCCATTGTCCGAATGGAACCAAATTAAAATGGGACTATTCGGAAAGCACCAGCTTTCAAATAAAAAAATCAACAAAATCGGTTCACCCACTCAAAAGTTATGAGGTAACAAACATTTAAAAAAATACAGTCGAATTGAAAACCTCCTCCTTTTTTGAAGTCGATTAGAAATTGTGTCTATCTTGCTGTTCTTCTCCATGGGTACCTACTATGCTTTGGAATGGCCACCTAGCTTCATTTTTCTGACTCACTGCCACTTGACAATTCAAAAGTAGCTGTAATATGTTTATTTGAAATAAATGCTTTGAGTTAGTGTTTGATCTACATAGTGTATCGTTATTCTCATCTAAAAGACTGATATAAAGGGTGAGCATTTTCGGAGATTGTATACCTAACGTAATTTTGACTTTTAAAAAGTAGTGATTCTTGGCCTAATTTGAATAGCTGATTTTATTATTTTGATTTTGGAATAGTTGATTTTCTCAGTAATGTGTTTTGTTATGGCTAGCCAGTCTTTGTAAGCCTCAAAACCCTCTCAGTTCATATAATCCCATTGAATGACTACCGATGTCATGAAATGGTAATTCTATGGGATTATATGAATTTAGGGGGTTGTATTGATGATTTTAATCTTTATAATTATGGTAATACATATTTGTTACGATGACGAATCAAATTTTTGAACACACAGCCTGACTCTAACAAGGAGTAAAAAAAAACTTTTTTTTTTTTTCGCGGGCTGGTTGCCACTTTCTCTGGAATTATGTATACAGAATGATGATTTCTTCCTCATTGCTTGATTGCAAATTCATGTCCATATTTTCTCACTAAGTCAATATTTTCTCAATAAGTTTTCCTTCTACGTAAGTAACTATGTATAGCAGTTTGCTTATTTTACTACAATACAAGTAAGTTAAGTGAATTACGTATGTCGGTCTGTTGTTTTATTCCATAAGACTCTTCTTTTATTGAACCTCGTACAACTTGTACGAGCTTGTCCACAGATCGCCCCTTTGCTGTACTTTACTAGACTCTTGCCTAGCAAACATGGTAAGAATTCATGTCTGCAATAATATTATGTACTACCTACACATACTATTTAGGTGTAAAGACCCTGAAACAATAGCTATAGCAGACAAGGAAACAGTCTTATTTCACTCTAGCTCTTTGCTACGGTTTTGTCTACGATCCAGTATGAAAAGTAGCCTATGCTCTTTCCTAGGTCATGGTCTAACAATGTGCCAAATTTCATCCAAATCAAAATCAATTGTTCCGCTATTTTAAAGTGAAAGCATATTAAACTAACATACCACCACTCTACATGGTCGTCACATGATCTGACCAAGATTAAGTTCGGACTTTAAAAAAGACTGTATCCGTTGAGTTTGTTTCGGTCTTTCTTCGCAGAGAAGTCGGGTAGGAAACGCCCACCTCGTCTAGTTTTAAAAATATGATTGACGCGTAAAAGTATTTTTACAAAGTTTTTAAAAGAAATAAATTCATTTTTTACCATTCATCACGCAACAATTCAAATTATTCTCTTACAAAATCAAAAGTCATTTATTCAAACAAGGCTGCCAGTCAACACGTTTTGAACGTCAAAATTATATAAGACAGTCCTCCAAAACGCCCGCCCTTCACCACTTCCTAGTGCTTTAGTTGGGAAGAACAAATAGCGCAATAAACTCTTCAGCAGCACAGCTATCTATTAAGTTATAAGAACTTGATTCTATACAATAATATGGAAGTAATTAATATTACAAAAAAACAAATAAAAAATAACATGAGTGTAGATAGAGAAATGTAGCTGTGTCTTCAGTGGATATTTAATTTATAATAACAAAGTGAACTTCGAGTCGAAGCTTGCTTTATTGCGTCGTCGCAATGAAATTGAAAGGAAAATTAAAAAACATTCTTCACAACCATAAAGATTTCCACCATAATTTTCCTCATGAAGACAAAACAATAAAAAATCATAACCCTTCATTTTAAAAGGGAAAACCTAATTACGTCAGATATAAAGGCAGAGAAAAATTAACAAACAAATTAACATTGAAGGGTTTAACCGTCTGGGGCGAACCCTTTATGATACAACCGTGTAACTCAACCCCACGTGCCCGGGCAGCCCACTCACCGTGAATCACATTTATTTATGCCGTTTTATTGAAACCTACAGTTTTGTTGCAGATATTAAGTGAAAAAGGTATTTCAAACTTTTATATTTAAGGTAAACAAATAAATAAAATAGAAGTGTATGTTTCTACTGTCAACCTTCTTAGTAAATGCGTATGAAAATATAAATGTTAGAAGAACATAACAATTAAAAAAAAATACTGTTAGTTCGTCAGTCTGTCTGTTTCGGCTTATGCTGCGAAACGGCTGGACCAATTTTGACGGGAGTTTCGCTAGCAGTCAGCTGATGTTATGAGTAAAATTACCTACTTTTTGTCCCGGTAATTGGTTCCCATGGCAAAATTTATGACATCTATGCGAACAAAGCCACGGGCACAGCTAGTTTTTAAGATTAAAGACTGTCTAGTAGAATACTTGGGTAGTATAGGTAATATGGGTATATCCAATCAGTTGGGTTGAAAAGGTCAAACCGAACCTAATATGATCATCATCATCATCAGCCTATAGCAGTCCACTGCTGGACATAGGCCTCCCCAATTGCGCGCCATTCAGCTCGATTTTCGGCAACTCTCATCCAGTTGCTACCAGCCACCCTGCGAAGATCGTCGCTCCACCTAGCCTGAGGGCGTCCTACCTTACGTTTGCCGATTCGCGGTCTCCACTCAAGAACACGTCTACCCCAACGGTCATCGGTTCGACGGCTATTATGGCTGGCCCACTGCCACTTCAGCTTGCTAATCCTATGAGCTATGTCGACAACTTTGGTTTTCTGCCGGATCACCTCATTCCGGATTCTGTCCCTCAGAGATACTCCAAGCATAACTCGTTCCATAGCTCGCTGAGCGACTTTAAATTTGTGGACCAGCCGTACCGTGAGTGTCCACGTTTCGGCTCCGTAGGTCATAACAGGTAGGACGCACTGGTTGAAGACTTTCGTCTTTAAGCTCTGTGGAATACGCGACGAGAAGACTCGACGAAGCTTCCCAAACGCTGCCCAGCCCAGCTGAATTCTCCTGTTAGCCTCCTTCTCAAGGTTGTTCTTACCAAACTGCAGAGTTTGCCCGAGGTAAACGTAATCTCGAACAACCTTGAAGGCACCGCCATTGACCGCAATCGGTCCCGGAGTCGCGTGATCGTTGGACATAACCTGTGTTTTGTCCAAGTTCATCCGGAGACCAATGCGTACAGAAGAATCAACTAGGCCGTCCAGCATCTGCTGCAAGTCCTGTAGCGATTCCGCCAATATGACGATGTCGTCTGCAAATCTCAAGTGTGAGATGTATTCGCCGTTGATGTTTATTCCGCGTCCACTCCAGTTTAGCGTCTTGAACACATCCTCCAGTGCGTTAGCGAACAATTTTGGGGAGATTACGTCCCCTTGTCTCACTCCTCGACGCAGGGCGATGTGTTCAGTTTGCCGGTCCTGAGTTTGGACGGTCATTGAGGCGTTTTCATAAAGACATCTCAGCACTTGGATGTATCGCCAGTCGACTTGGCATCGCTGCAAAGACTCCAAAACAGACCAGGTCTCAATAGAATCAAAAGCCTTCTCATAGTCCACAAACGCAAGACACAGCGGCCGATTATACTCCTCGGACTTCTGTATAATCTGCCGCACTGTGTGAATGTGGGCTATGGTGCTGTATCCTCCTCGAAACCCGGCCTGCTCCGGCGGCTGAAACTCGTCGAGTCTCCGCGCTAGACGATTCGAGACGACTCTTGAAAACAGCTTATATACGTGGCTTAGGAGCGAAATGGGTCTGTAGTTCTTTAAAAGGGTTTTATCCCCCTTTTTAAAGAACAGTACGACCACACTCCTTCGCCACGCTTCTGGAGTTCTCCCAGAGAACAGGACAGAGTTGAAGAGCTCCCGAAGCTCTTTCAGTACAGGACTTCCTCCTGCTTTCGGGAGCTCAGTCGTAATCCCGTCCTCACCAGGGGCTTTTCCATTTTTAAGCTGTTTGAGAGCCGCCTCGATTTCATCTTGGCTGACTTCTGGCAGGTCTTCTGTGAAGTGGCGGGTTAAAGTGGCTCTAGAATCCTCATTTTCGGGATCAGGTCGAGATGCATGCGATGCGTACAAATGGCCGTAGAAGTTTTCGACTTCCGAAAGGATCTCCGGCTTCGAAACGACGATATCCCCACTAGATGTAGTCAACTTCGTCAGGTGGCTCCTCCCAAGTGGTTGGACAAACACTTTCGACCCCCGATTTTGCTCAATCGCTTTCTCTATGAAGTGTGTATTAGAGCGTCGGAGGTCGCGTCGTACCAACGATCTAATCTTATTGTTGAGTGCCCGATGTTCTGACGAAGTGACAGGTGGGTTTTCACGTCGTTCCGTCATAAGCTCCAGAGTCTCTTCCGAAAGTTTGGACTTCCTGCCCTAATATGATATTGTTATGTATATTGGTTAAATAATTGGTGTGACGTACATATTGCTTTTGGTAAGTACAGTGACTAAAAAAGAAAAGTAGCCGGGGTCGTCGATATAACTGAAAGAATATATAACTGTAAGAAACCGATGGATATTTTCAAATGAAATTTAATTTGATAAATTGGACAATTTGTTTTTTTTTTTAATTAAAAGAGATTTTTCTCGAAAATATTCATGGGTTTCTTAAGAACTTCAACTGTTATCCGAAGACCCTGGTTTTTATCTCTTTCGTTGAACGTACATCATCGATGACCTGGTCCAGTTTATTGAAATCCAGCTGGTTATATCCTACCCTCGTGCTATCTTCTTCTTCTTAGCGAATCGATGGTAAATATCCAATGTTGTAAGGAAGGTAAAATATTATGTTTTACCCAAAAAGGGCTGTACCATTTACGTTTTATAAATATTCCGACGGTAAAAAGTACTTTCAAGATGTATGTAAAATACATACTGCCATACACAACACCTCAGCGTGTTGCTTTCACTTAAAGTGAGACAAATTCTCGCTCATATTTTCCTACAAATCCGCCCCCAAGTGAGGGAAGTGAAAAAGTAAGGACGGGAAGACGAATGCCTGACGCCTAATTGGACGCAGCCGTCACGAGGGATTACATGGAGTCGCTCCATCACTCCTACACTCGCATTTGTCCGCGCCTCCATAATTTTAACACACTGTGCACCAAAAATTCAAGTAGACAACGAAAAATTTAACAGTATCCATTATTTACTGATTGAAATGTTCCCGCCATCTGCATACCAAATGTAACTACCGAATCGAAAAAAATAAAAAACTTAAATTTTTGGGATTTTTTTTGCAAATCAATTTGCGCTGCGATCATAAATATGCAATTATACGATCCACTGCAGCGCCAGCAATGTGCACAGAGTGCAAACATTTCTCAATTACACCGGACAGTGGTGCGGATCGAAAAAAATGGTGGACAAAATCTCATATATATTGTACGCAACAAGCGAATACCAATTCCCACTAGTTACGTTACCAAACGAACGGGAATCGGGGAGGTACGACCTCATGGAAAATTCATGGGTTGAAATGCAATCGGGAAACGGGAGAGCAGGTTTAGGTTGCATTTTAAAACGTTGCACTCGTTCGCCGGTACAAAAGGCAGGCTTTATGATGTTGTGCTTTTAGTGCCTTTGTTCGTGTGCCGTATTCCGTGTACGATTCGTGTTCGATGTGTTCCGAACACTTTTTTTGTGTAGGTTTTGTTTTTTGGTATATAGTGTAAAGCTTGAATGGTTTGCCATTTTATGTTGGAAGTTAAGTCATCCCAAGTTTTTAAATCTAGTAAGTCGTTTAGTTTATTAAACGTTTTCTTTTTAAGAGCTTGTATTTAAATTGTTTAGGTGGTTGTTTCGTATTCCTATATACCTAATAAGGTATATTAAATTTACTATCTAGGTATTTAAATATTGTAATATAAAAAAGTACAATTTATAATAATATCCGAACTTCATCATCTCTTATTTTATAACTTCATTTCTTTTTTCATTGTAAATGAATTTTTCAAGCAAATAATTGGTTAGAAATATTGCATACTTAGATAAAATCATTGAAAATATTGTATGCAGTTTGCATTATGGTAATATACCAACAATGATAGGTATAATTCAACTAATTCCATATATATATTTGCGGAAAATCCCTTCATGTTATTAGCGTAAATTGGTTCCACGGTTATATTATATTATTATTGCTCAAAATACATTACGATTTCAACGCAAATCATACCTTATTTAATCATAATATTATCATCTTACACGCATTAAGATATGCAAAGTTAACTTCACACTATCTTTCGTTGCCTAGGTATTGGCGTTATTATAAATTGCATTTTATAATGCAATACTCAACACTCTTTATTTATTTATATTCCACATGCTACATAACTTAGGTAGTTTTAAAAAGACATGATCATTATGAATCCTGTCGAGAGCAAAGTAGGAGAGAGGAAGAGGGATTTTAATCTGATAAATTAGTTGGTATACTGGTTTGTTAGTTTATGGTAGTATACTTTTATGGGGTCAAATGTCTTAAGTACAGACACAATTAAAAACCATTGTGTCTATACCAAATGTGGTATCTCAGGGACTTAGAGGTTAAGTCGACGTTTCATCCACCAGAAGATTAAGTTGTCGAGTTTTCAAATACCCTCGAACATTCCAAATAAATCATACAGTAAAAAAATAAAATAAGATACTTTAAGATAAAACACTAGCCGTTTTATGTTAAAATATCTAATTTTATTTTAAATTACAAGAGAAAATTAATACACCCAACTCACAGAACTCCAGACATGCTAACATGGTCGTCTTTTATTCGTCCGTGAACACGTCATAGACTCACAGTACTCGACAACATACGACAAGAGGAAACTGCATGTTTGCAAGTAAAAATAACAAGAAAACCTATTCTTCACTGTTATCTCATCTCTTACATACCTTACAAAAAACAGAAGCACGTCACAACATTTTCATAGCGGCTTTATTTTTTTCACGACCTCACTATGATTTGTAACATAAGGAAATACTTCAACAAATGCTCCCACGTTCGTGGGACAGTCACTCGGCACACTGTGTGATTACACGCACGCTCGCTCATTTGCCTCATTAAAATTTTGTCTCCACTGTCGTCGGTTGGACCACTGGGGTTACGTGTCACAGCCTAATTGCGTATAATCTAGCATCCGTTTGTCGGTGAATGGGAATTGTAGACTTGAAACTTGGTTGAGGAAATGTGGTACGATCAAATTATGTTAAAGGTCATCATTATCATCATTTCAGCCATCAGACGTCCACTGCTGGACATAGGCCTCCCCCAAAATGGTGGTTTGCCATAATCGCCACGCTTTTTTTTTTCAGGATGGGTCATCATCAAATGACTTCTCCCGCTCTGTGCGGAGCGGGAAGGCGTGTCAGACTTTTACTGACTAAAACCCACCCGTGTTCCATCAGTTGCCCGTGTGCCGGGGTCACGGTATCTCTTTCGAACAATCACACGACCCCGGCAGGCATCGGTCCTAGCTGACCCCTTCGTTGATGCTGACATCTCTTTGACGCACGCGTGGAACACTACGCGCCGTCGACCCGAGCTTGGTCCTTACCGGGCGGCGAGCTACCCATTGCTCACCACCCGCAAGCTCGCGCCTACGGTGGCCGGGAGTCCGCAATCGACTCCCGACGCCCGGGGTGTCTCCTCCTGCGGCGGCTAGGGACGCGAGGGCGCAGAGATTGCCACTCCCTCACGCGCCCCGCCTCCTCCTTTGCGAGCATTACTGCTTCGCAGAAGGAGGTGACGGATTCCCATTCCCTCTCGCTCCGTACCATGGCTCGCACCAGGGCCGGACGCGAGAGGTCGCCGCTAATCGCCACGCTTGGCAGTATGGTGCGATCGTAGTATGGTGATCAAATGTATAGAGAACGCTGCTGCCCATTCTCTAGTAAGTCTCTTAGACGCCTTCTACGACAGCCACAGGAAGACATGGGTCAGTGCTATTGGATTGTTAAAGGTCGCGGTAGTCTAATTAGGCTTTTTGTTTTCATAAGTTAATTCGGCATTGCTGGCCACATTAAGGGATGACTGAAAAGTAGCTGAGATCTGAATGTTAAGACGGATATGAGTTACGGGAATGGATGTGTTGGAAATGAGGACGATCAAGAAAATACACGGAAATTCTAGATAACAATATGGAATTTCGGGTTAGTGGTCGCGAATACTGGGATTGCGACTGAAAGAGAGGTAGTGTGGGTATGGAAGAATAATTTTGTGATAAGTTAATAAGAGAGCATAAAGATCAGAGGATAGAAGAAAAGAAGTCGCCCAAAATTTTACCATTTCATAAATATGTTTTGATACAAACATTTAGAAATGATCGTGTATTTATTTTATTTCTTATTCTTATTATTTCGTATGCTGCACCTCTCACTGCTGCTGTCCTCTCACCGAGAGGAGGCCTGTGTCCCAGCAGTGGGAACAAAATAGGCTGATGGTGATGTATGCTGCACCGGTAGACGTCTTCACGTCAATGCCGGTCTTCAAAACCAGTGGTAGAGCTCTGTCTCGTTTGAGTTGTAGCATTATGCTGAGCGATTGCCGCATTGCGTGGATGCGACGCAAATTTTCCCCAAACTAGTACTTAAATGTGTTCTTTCCTTGCGTCATGTTTACCGCAAATAAACGTATTTTCGTTTTACAATATAAATAAATTATTATAAGAGTCAACTCATTTTCCTTCTTCCATATGATCCTCACTCCACGATAATAATGAACACCACTGACTGGCGGTGTCGGAAAACATTCAATGGTTTGAAATTAAACACAAAGAGAACAATTAATCCATGATCGTTGTTTCTAATAGGTCTTTAACTATGAAAATGCCGTTTTGTATGAAAAAAATTAAACGAATTTTTTTCATGTATTTTAAAAAAATCAGCTGGACGGGAGGCAACAAATTCTTCAAAGGCATTTTGTACTGCCTCTCGGGTATTGAATTTTTTTCCCGCCAAGAAGTTATCCAAATTCTGGAAAAAGTAGTAGTCTGTAGGCGCAAGGTCTGGTGAGTAGGGCGGATGACGGAGAACTTCCAACCCCAGTTTTTGCAACTTGGAGACCGTCTGCTCTGCAGTATGAGGTCGCGCGTTGTCGTGCAGGAGCAGCGGAGACGAGCGATTGACCAATGCTGGCTGGAGATGTGCCAGCTTCTCCATCATTGAGTTCAGTTCTTCACAGTACACATCTGCAGTAATACTCACCCCGTTTGGTAAGAAGCTGTGATAAATCACACCGGCGCTAGATCACCAAACAGTGACCATCACTTTTCTAGGAGTAAGTTTTCGTTTAGGGCATTGTTTAGTTGCTGAACCAGGATCCAACCAACTTGCTGAGCGCTTGCGGTTATCAAACAGAATCCATTTTTCATCGCAGGTAACAATACGGTTCAAAATTCCTTCATTTGTGTGTCTGTTGAGCAGTGCAAGGCACGTCTAGCGCTGGCGATCATTGAGTTCGTGGGGCACCCATTTGTCAAGCTTCTTTACCTTGCCAATTTGATGCAAATGGACCAATATTGTTTTGACGCTAACGTCGAAAGCTGCTGCTAATTCAGCCGTAGATTGTGTATCATCAGCTTCCACAATCGCCTTTAATTCGTCATTATCGACCAAAGTCTTCAGACGACCGCGAGGTTCATTTTTCAGGTCGAAATTTCCAGAACGGAAGCGAGCAAACCAATAACAGGTGGTGCGTTGGTTTGTAATGTTAGCTCCGTAAACGTCGTTGATGTTGCGTGCCGCTTGTGCCGCGTTGCTGCCACGACGGTACTCATATTCCATAATTACTCGAATTTTTAACGTATCCATGATGACGAAAAAGATTGAAATGCGATGAAAATGTAACACTAATCAATAAACAAATGACTACTTTTGGAAAAAGAATTCCATGTTTTTAAAATAAAATTAATTTGAAATTAGAATTCTTAGACAAACAAAAATTATTTTGATTTGAAATGGCCAGTACTTCAGACCGGCAATTTCATAGGTAAAGACCTAATATTTATAAAATTAAGTAAGTAAAATAATGAAAGGCTTGAAAAATAATATAAAATTTATTCTGCGTCTGTCTGTCTGTGTGAGGGGCTTGTGGCTAAGTAATAACACCCGCACGGGTCGATCGATTAGATTATCGCGGTTGCTTCGTGGATGGGTGACCATATTTACATATCAATATGCTATTGGTCCCGGCTGTTATTCGTGAATCTTTGTCAGTCATTATGGGTCGTCAGAAGCCCGAAAGTCTGACTTCACTGGGTATTGTTTTACCCAGTAACTGGGTTGTGAACGTCAAAAAGGCAGTTGCTCCATGTAAAATACAGGTATTCTGTAGGATCTGGTTTCACTGGAAGCCAACATGGTAGAAAGAAAGAAAATATATATCTTAGCACAGTTGAAAGGCACATAACAGTAAGTTATACAGCAGAAAAAGAAAAAAAAGAAAATAAAAAAAGTGTAAGGTGAGACATCAGAAAGAAGCATTGTAGTGTGCCTCACGGCTACGCCAAAAAGGCAAAGGTAGAGGCAAGGCTAGGCAGATGATGTTATCTTTTTCTCTATCCGAAACGATTTTATCATCGAATGTGAGACATTGACTGAGAATCTAGCATTTTATAGGCGCAATTATTCTAAACAAGTATTCTTTTGTTCAACGTCAGTATTACTCATCGTAACAAGGAATCGCTTTCTTATACTCAGCTACAGGTCAAGCTGTACTATTCCAGTTTTAGCTGACCTCGCATTGTAAAAGCTTTTCGTACAATGAGATGTCAGCTTATACTGGAAATGTATTGCTTGATGTGTGGTCGTTGTACGTACACTTGTATATAAAGTAATTTGTGTTTCGAGCCGTAAACACATTAAAAGCTTCTAAACGTTTGCTCGAACATCATTTTCTAGGCTGTTGAAGAAGTAATTTCGTAGGTTAATTTCAAGTGGTTAACAGTAACTTTAAAGACAATTTACGTAAAGAAAGACATTGTTGGTTCGGTAGAGCTTGACGTAGGAAAAGTAAATATTTTGATGTGCATTCAAATATCCTGCTCGGGTAGCAGCGTAAGAAATAAAAACAATTAAACTGTCTGTTTCTAATGTCCAAATAACAGCTTTTTACTAAATTTATACGAAAACAGGTAGGTGCAGTAATTACTTTTATTGAAACATTACAAACGGACATTTCAATTGTATGTTTTTTTCTGTTCAGCAAAAAACAACTTATATTTGTGTGTCTCTGTATTCCTGTTAACCCTAAAACCGTTGGAAATTTAGTATGAGGATACCTTGAACCATGGGGAATAAAATGGATACTTTGTATAGACTTGCCCGGCGGGCGACGCTGCGGGCAGAATTTAGTAATAATTTCTTTTATGATGTGTTGTTTTAAAATTATCTGTCACGAAGCAAGTTTGTTATCTGTAGTAAGCAATGAAATTGAAAAAATAAATCTTTGAACCGTCTGAACACTTTTTTGACAGTGTATCTTTACACTGTTCCTTCAGATTTTGACTGTGCTTTACTTATTACCAAAACCCAGGGGGGGTAATTACGTAACACATTAACTATACATATAAAGGTTCAACAACATTCATTGCGTTATTTAAGTACGTTGTTGAGCAGATATATGAACAAATGAAGCAATGGATAAAAAATGATCTGCAAAATGATTCAAATGATTGTGATCCATATAGGTCTGTATATCTGGCATTACCTACAATTCCGCGAACAGAAAGGTTGTGGAAACAATTCCCAAAAGCTTAATTTAACTTTGCCTACAAGGTGTTGTAGTTGCCTATTAAGTTTAATTTTTGAGTTTTTCACTTCAGCTATCAAGTACCTCAATTTATATATGCCAACATTAATCATTATGCGTCTTATTAAATTGCATATTTGGGGTCTTACTTTTTCAGTCACGATAAATCATGTCTGACATATTCATTTGCAAATGCACATTTGATTTTCGGTCTGCCTAAGGACATCTAGTGTCTGAGAATGCAGGATCATTTATCGACATCATTTCAGTCATAAGACGTCCACTGACGGTCATGGGGTTTTTTTGGATGCGAAATCATCAAATGACTTCTCCCGCTCTGGGCGGAGCGGAAGGGCGTGTCAGACTTTTACTGATTAAAACCCACCCGTGTTCCTTCAGTTGCCCATGTGCTAGGGTCACGGTATCTCTTTCGAAC
This sequence comes from Aporophyla lueneburgensis, assembly GCA_932294355.1. Classification (NCBI taxonomy): domain Eukaryota; kingdom Metazoa; phylum Arthropoda; class Insecta; order Lepidoptera; family Noctuidae; genus Aporophyla; species Aporophyla lueneburgensis. The sequence continues at coordinate 12,276,152 of OW028757.1, read as the reverse complement.
AATCTCGCAACCCCGGCAGGCATCGGTCTTAGCAGACCCCTTCAGTGCTGCTGACATCTCTTTGAGGCGTGCGTAGAACACTACGCGCCGTCGACCCGAGCCTGGTCCTTACCGGGCGGCGAGCTACCCATTACAAAGTCACCTACTACAAAAACGCTTTATGTCTTCGAAGTACCAGGTTGGCATAACTTGGTAGGAGCTCACCTAACATGGGTGTGTGGTAGCTAGAAAACGCTTTATGTCTCGGAAGTACTAGGTTGGCATAATTTGGTAGGAGCTCACATATCATGGGTGTGTGGTAGCTAGAAAACGCTTTATGCCTTCAAAGTACCAGTTTGTCATAACTTGGTCTAACATGAGTATATATGGTACTTGGTGCTCTTTGCTTTGTGTTGGTGGGATCTGATAAGTTAACACAACATTTATTGATTCTGAGGCAGTACGAAGTTCGCTGGGTCAGCTAGTCATTAATAAAAGTAGTATTTGAATTTACACAAAATAAAATAATTATTATATCAGCTGAGGCCAACAGGAGTTTCAAATTCCGGTTTAAAGCTTATACGGGACACAGCTACGTAACAGTGCTTGGCAACAGACATGCATACATGGGTGATCTGGTCGTAGAGCTCTTTTACAAAAGAGTTCACAACGGAGACTAGCCTTCGGCGCAGGAGACATTATAGTGTACACGTGTGTGCGCAGACACAGGGGCACTCACTCTTCCCTAACTCTCATAGTCCGATGGGACAGCAATCCGACACGACTGGATATAGATCAGGCGTAGTACCAACGGCTTAACGTGCTTTCCGAGACACGGGGATATCATACCGCCAACTTCCAAACACCGCCCTTTGTGTTATTAGGAAATTCCGAAACGTCATAAGCACGGTTCCGATTGGTCGTTTCCAATAGAGACGAGCCGAGAAACTGCATGGTTACTTTTTTAAACATAATTGGTTTTGCATTGTTTCCTAATTACAGTATTAATAGATATTAGGACAGTGCAGTGTAGGCCTTTCAATAAGTCCCAGGTACTTACTAAAACAGAAATTGGTCTACAAATCTACAGTATACAAGGCCTACAATGTTCTCACATTCACGATATATGAAATAATCTACATAAATGTAATACTAATGAAATAAAATATAAAAATATTTAAATCAAATGACATGATTGACATGAAAACCACTAACAAAGAGTTGAAATTAGTCCGATGAGACGGCAACCTGAAACGACCGGAGAGAGATCAGGAGCTGGAGCAACGGCTAACGCTTTCAGAGGCACGAGTCTTGTCAAATTAGTGTTAATAGGTATAACAGGACAGTGTAGGCCTGTCAAAAGTACCGTTCATAATAAAATAGAAAATGATCTACAAGGCCTACAACATTCTCACATTCACCAAATATGAAAAAAATCTACATTAAAATAGTATTAATCCACATCCACACTATATCCACACTTATATATATTATATGTTTTATATATTTATATATTTTATATATTTATACAAGATTATTTTTAGTATATGCGAAACCTGAATATAGTTTGTTCAGAATCAGTAACTGAATCGATTCCAATAATTTTTACACCATGTTATATTTTGTACCAAAAATATTTAATTACGCTTCCAAGTCGCGGGCCGCGCTGTTTTGTTTCGATTTTAAAATTATCATGTTTTTCTCGTATTCAAACGTCCATTACACGGAGATGGTACGTACACTAGCTGTTTGTGGTGATCTGCATATGTTTTTGCGTGGACAACCAGGTAACTTATCAAGCTTATAACTTTGTGATTATTAATGATACAGTTTTGAAATTTTTTTCATAGATTCTTTACACAAAAATACTAGACCCGTGTTTCGGGTTTCGCATAAACAAAAATTAATGTTGTATATTTTATATACAACATTAATTGGGGTGTAAGGGGGAGCACACAACAACCGGACTCTCCAAAAGTCAACCTCACCTGCACGCGGTACACCCTGCCACTGACAGACGAGGCGCTGGCGACCGACTGATGGCGGTATAACCATCCAACAAGCCAATCGAAATCCTCCAGAGCGATGGCGGGCAGCAGCGTCATCGCTGCGAAAGGATTGGCACTGCGGTCACCAACCCGCATGCCCAGCGTGGTGACTACGGGCATTAAACCTCACCATGGATAAAGTGCCAAAACAACGGCCCCCAGTTCCCGGTGGTCCCGCTATTCCTGGTCAAGGTAGCGGTCACGGTAACGGCGGGACGGGGGGTGCTAAGAATCTCCGGGTGACGGCAGGCTACCAACGACGACTACATCTGGCTACGTATAATGGACGTTCGATGAGGCTGGACCATCACCTTGCCGAACTAGAGGTAGAGCTAGGGCGCATTAACTGGCATATACTGGGGTTATCTGAAGTCCGAAGACAGGGGGAGGATACGATAACTCTGGAGTCAGGCCACCTACTCTATTTCCGCGAAGGTGATCAGCTCTCCCAAGGCGGTGTCGGCTTTCTGGTCAACAAGGAACTCACTAACAGCGTTGTGGAAATCAGTAGTGTGTCGACACGGGTAGCGTACCTTGTACTAAAACTCACTGACAGGTACTACCTGAAAGTGATACAGGTATATGCGCCGACTTCGACATGCTCTGACGACACAGCCGAGGCCATGTACGAGGATATTGCCAAGGCAATGCACTGTACGACTAAGGCCCACTACAACGTTGTTATGGGGGACTTCAATGCCAAAGTGGGATTACAGGAACGCGGCGAATCGAGAGTCGGACCCTTCGGTGTGGGGCGCAGAAATCACAGGGGGCAAATGCTTGTCAACTTTTTAGAATCGCAGGGGCTCTTTTTGATGAATTCGTTCTTCGAAAAGAAACCCCATAGGAGGTGGACCTGGCAGAGCCCCGATAACGTAACAAGGAACGAGATAGACTTCATCATGACGGATAAGAAGCACATATTTAGAGATGTCTCCGTGATCAATAGGTTTAATACCGGAAGCGATCACAGACTTGTCCGAGGCAGTCTAAATATCAACTTTCGAGCTGAGAGAATCCGCATGATGAGGCCTACCCTCCGACCTACGCCGCTCCAAGCCGCTCTAGGGTCCGAAAAGTTCCAACTGGAACTTCAAAATCGATTCGCGCTACTGGAAACCACTGGCACCGTTGACGAGAAGGCCGACGAGTTGGTCAAGGCACTACGCGACGTTTCCCGCAGAGTTTTCCCGTCACAGCGGAAAAGTAAGGTGTCCAAACTTTCCTCAGAGACTCCCGGACTTATGAGGGAAAGACGAGAGTTGCCATCCACGCAGCAGTCTTCGTCAGATAAGAGGGCCTTAAACTTAAAGATCAGAAAGCTGACGCGACGCGACCTTCGGTGCTCCAACACCCGCGACATTGAGGTCGCGATTGAGCAGAACCGAGGGTCGAAAGTGTTCGCTCAGCAACTAGGAAGGTCCCATCTGACGAAACTTAGAACTGGGGATGGCAGAATCGTGACTTCGAAGTCCGAGATACTCGAGGAAGTCGAGGATTTTTACGGGCACCTATACTCGACGCGGACGGCAAAACAAGCGGAACATAGTGCGGATGACCATCGAGCCGAACTAACGCGCCACTACACGGAGGACATCCCAGATGTCGACCAGTGCGAGATTAGGGCGGCTCTCGAGCAGCTAAAGAACAACAAGGCACCTGGCGATGACGGAATAACGACAGAGCTCCTTAAAGCGGGCGGGGCTCCAGTCTTGACAGAGCTCGCGAGTCTCTTTAACTCCGTCATCCAAGAGGTTACAACGCCCGAAGCGTGGAGCAGAGGTGCGGTAGTTCTGTTCTTCAAAAAAGGTGACAAAACCTTGCTGAAGAACTACAGACCCATCTCACTTCTGAGCCACGTGTACAAGCTGTTCTCGAGAGTCGTCACGAACCGTCTCGCCAGGAGACTTGACGAGTTCCAGCCGCCAGAACAAGCCGGATTTCGAAAAGGCTTTAGTACCGTAGACCACATCCATACTGTTCGGCAAATTGTACAGAAGACCGAGGAGTACAACCAGCCGCTGTGTATGGCATTTGTGGACTACGAGAAAGCCTTCGACTCCATCGAAATATGGGCAGTTCTGGCCTCTCTGCAACGATGTCGTATTGACTGGCGCTACATCGAAGTGTTGAGATGCTTGTATGACGCTGCCACGATGACTGTCCAGATCCAGGACCAAAAAACCAAGCCCATCCAACTTCTAAAAGGGGTGAGACAGGGGGATGTTATATCCCCGAAACTGTTTACCAACGCATTGGAGGATGTTTTCAAGACGCTGGACTGGACTGGACAGGGTATCAACGTGAACGGCGAGTACATCTCACACCTTCGCTTTGCCGATGACATCGTCATAATGGCAGAGACGCTGGAACAGTTGGACCAGATGCTGCACAGCCTGAATGGAGCCTCCCGGCGGGTTGGCCTCGGCATGAATTTGGATAAGACGAAAGTCATGTTCAACTCGCATGTCTTGCCGAATCCAATCCGCATCGAGGGTTCGCTTCTCGAAGTTGTGAAGGAGTATGTCTACTTAGGCCAAGTCATCCAGGTTGGTAGACACAATTTCGAGAAGGAAGCCGACAGGAGGATTCAGCTAGGTTGGGCAGCATTTGGAAAGCTCCGTCAAGTCTTCTCGTCACCTATCCCGCAATGTCTGAAGACTAAGGTCTTCAACCAGTGCGTCCTGCCCGTAATGACATACGGTGCCGAAACGTGGACACTGACAGTTGGGCTGGTCCACAAATTCAAGGTCGCTCAGCGCGCTATGGAGCGGGCTATGCTCGGAGTCTCTTTGAAGGATAAAATCAGAAACGAAGTTATCCGGAAAAGAACTGGAGTTACCGACATAGCTCGCAGAGTAAGCAAGCTGAAGTGGCAGTGGGCTGGCCATATCTGTCGAAGGACCGATGGCCGGTGGAGCAGACGAGTCCTGGAGTGGAGACCGCGTATCGGCAAGCGTAGTGTAGGACGCCCCCCAGCTAGATGGACCGACGACCTTAGGAAAGTGGCTGGGGTAGACTGGATGCGGAAGGCGGAGGACAGGGTGTTGTGGCGCAACATGGGAGAGGCCTATGTCCAGCAGTGGACTGCGATAGGCTGAGTTGATTTTATATATATTATATATTTATATATTTTATATATTATATATTATTATATATTTATATATATTATATATATAATATTATAAATGCAAAAGTAACTCTGTCTGTCTGTCTGTCTGTCCGTCTGTCTCGCTTTCCTGCTAAAACTTCTTAACCGATTTAAATGAAATTTGGTACACAGATAGTTTAGAGCCTGAGAAAGGACATAGGCTACTTTTTATCCCGGTAGTATGTTCCCGCGGGATAATTTCCGACCTCCACGCGGGCGAAGCCGCTGGCAAAAGCTAGTAAAATATAAAAACCAAACCTATATGTACGAAATGACATGATTGCAATGACAACTACTAATAAAGAGTTGAAATTGACATTCTATGTCGCGGTCTACCCTGTCGGTTTCACCTTAAGTAATAGTGCCTATGATGTAGTAAGCCTATTGTTCTATAATCTTGATAAAACACACTTCAAGCTGATTCGTCACAACGGTGATTGATTAAAGTAAAGTAAAAAAATGTCTATGCTAAAACACATAAACATACATATGCAATACCACTTAACATAAACGGGGATTCTTCTAATCTTTCTGAAGCGAGAAATATAAATGGCAATATAATATTTTATGTACTCGGGTCCACGTCTCGGGGGGAGGCGCGGGGAGTTCCCTCACATATATTTACACATTTGAAATATGGCCGGGTTTATAGCATCGCGCGTTATGGATTGGCGATAAAACATATCAACTTGAGGCTTACTTTACTTATACTTAAGGTTATGGATCTTTGGCCTTTTTTGGCGTTTTACTATGGTTATAACATGTCTTGTGTTGATCAGCAAAATTATAGCCTTCTTCCTCTCTCCTACCTTGCGGTGCTCATAATGACTTGTTCACATTGTGGAAAGCAAGAAATATATTGAGTATGGAATCATAATTATGTTAGGTTTTACCCTAAAAACCTTGAATCTAGTTGGGAAAACTTATGAATAAAGAGTACCAATCAGCTGCTGAATTGTTTGCCATTCTATTTACGTTTAATCACAAGTATATTACTTTTAACTGACCGGGTCTTCACATAACGGGTTTGTATTATGTCGATAAAATCATTCGATCATACCAAAACGTAACATAATTATCGTCAACTTACCTTTTCTGTATGCACGTAATTTTGTGACTAATAAACCTCCTATTCCCTTTTTTACCTATTTCTAATATTCATTTTATCTAAAGCAGTTTATCACCCAATATAGTTTATTCATGACAGGTATTACAACAGCTTAGCCCAAATTAATATGCAAAGCGTTCAGATATCCTTACCGACCGCAATAATTCTAACGCACCATAAACAATTACTGAACTAAAGCCAACCGATTAAGAAAACCCCATCTCACCCACGAGGGGAGGTCGGGCAATTTCACACATGTAAAATAATATACGAAACGTAACCCCTGAACGTATCATCGCATATTGGTTCACGTCAAATTTTCATAACGCCAACGATCCCGCGTCTCCCCGCGGGAAATGCGGGCGAAGAGGCTTTCGAGGGGAGGTTGGGGATATTAGACATGTGTATTAGTGTATCGATGATTTTGTGGCACGTTTGAAAGGCAAAGGGAATGTTGCGATAAAATACAGGTGGAGTGACGACGATATAAAATTGTGGTGACGTGTCGTCAAATGTTATGTTCTGGGTAAATTGTATTCATATTATATTCATATTCATATTCATATCTTTATTTGCATTCCATAATGTTAAAAGTTCTTATAAGTGGCTTAAAGCTAATGTACAATTATGGACCCTGTAGGGCACAGCAAAAAGTATTACAACTAATAATTCAAAAAATAAAATTAAAATAAAATAAAATCATAAATGAATAACAATTAACAATTTTAAAATAATTATCTATGTCATTAAATATTAATTAGGTATGTGCATCATTTATTAAATTGAGATCAATTATATATCCTATACTAAAATTTAGCTATGTGCGGTGTCTGTCTGTGTACAAATAATGTTTTTGTCATGTAAGTATTTTGTCATGTAAGTGCAGCTGTGAAGGGTTTTCCTTTATGTCAGTAGATAACTTAGTTATAGATTATAACATAAGTTATACTCATTATGTTAAAGTATCTTACAATTAAATAAAAAATAAAAACTATTATAGAAATCGTAATTTTAAATAGATTTTTACTAAGGTACCTGCGTTTTGCTTACTGTTATAGGATTTATCTCTAAGCCTTTCGTTGAAAATAAAAAGAAACAGCTGTGAATAATTTTATATGATAATGTCGATACTTATCTAATATCTACTACGGCAGTAAACATTTTATGGTTTTTTTTTATATTTAATTAATACTTGCTTTTGCCAGCGGCTTCGTCCGGGATAATTTCCGTGGAGGTCGGAAAATATTCCGCGGGACCGTACTCCCGGTATAAAAGTATCCTATATATCCTAAGTTAATCCAGGTTATAAGCTATCTGTGTACCAAATTTTCATCTTAATCTTTTCACTAGTTTATGCCTCAAAGAGTAACAAATATCCATACATCCTCACAAACTTTCTCATTTATAGGCAGAGCCTATACTAAGGTAATCAGACAACTGGTAAATACACTTATATATTTCTAAATACATACATATTATAGAAAAAACTTTTTGACAAAAAATTAAACCGCCGAAAAAACTGAAAACCATAAAATAATAAACCTTAAAATTATGAGTCGGCGCTTTGAGTAATCTTTGTTCATTGATTTTTCAGCGCCGACTCAAAATTTTAAGGTTTATTATTTTATAGTTTTCAGTTTTTTCGGCGGTTTAATTTTTTGTCAAAAAGTTTTTATTTTATAATTTTTTGTGACTTTAATGTACTGATAATACTTGGCAAGGTATACCCTATCCAACAAAAAAAGAATTATCACAATCGGACTACTCTGTATAAAGTTATGCGTGGTTATACATTACAATCAGTGAGTGAACAATCAATCATCCCCTGTTTTCCGACCCTTAGGGTTCGATTTTGTTTTCCAAATTTATATGGGACCACCTTGGGAGTATACCCTTTTCATTAAAAAAAGAATTATCACAATCGGACGACTATGTAAAAAGTTATGCGTGGTCATACATAAAAAAAACATTAAAAAAAAAATATACGCGTCGAATTGAGAACCTCCTCCGTTTTTTTTCGTCGGTTGATAAATTACACCCAGACACAGAACAAATGATTGTATTCATCACACAAAGATTTGTCCTGGGTGGGAATCGAACCCACGACCTCAGTCTTAGCAGTCAGGGTCACTAACCACTAGACTAACAGGCCAGTCATATTAGTAGGATGCAGGTACATTTAAAACTGGCAAATATTAAAAGCACCCATATCCACATAGTTATCATTGGCAATTCAAAGTACAATCCCACTTAAAAGAATCTAAAACCTCGTAATATAATTTCACTATAAATATTGTAAACATAATATCTAATTCACAATTAAAATTAAATACTAAACAAAGCGATAAAACTAAAAACATTGACTAACACTCACAACATCCACTTATCTCAAGTTTTATTCTTTCTTTATGCTTCTATAAGTACTGACTTATCTTTACTTCTTTGATATCTAGATAAGAATGTGTTTAAAACGTCATTATCTATACATTTTCTCTTGAAAATAGTGGGTAAGATGCTAAATAGACTACTGTTAGTAGATAGATATAGATAGATATAATGCTCTTTATTATGTACACCATAAAAAAATGTGATTGTGGCTTGAGCAATCCTAGCTTAGACTTTTCTCAACTATTTTGGGGACGGCTACTAGTTTTTTTTTTTTTTTTTTTTTCAGGATGGGAAATCATCAAATGACTTCTCCCGCTCTGGGCGGAGCGGGAGGGCGTGTCAGACTTTTACTGACTAAAACCCACCCGTGTTCCATCAGTTGCCCATGTGCCAGGGTCACGGTATCTCTTTCGAACAATCACGCGACCCCGGCAGGCATCGGTCCTAGTAGACCCCTACACTGCTGCTGACATCTCTTTGAGGCGCGCGTGGAACACTGCGCGCCGTCGACCCGAGCCTGGTCCTTACCGGACGGCGAGCTACCCATTGCTCGCCACCCGCAAGCTCGCGCCTACGGTGGTCGGGAGTCCGCAATCGATTATATGAGGGGACGGCGCGTACGCAGTCCCCACTATCAAAAATTACGCATCCGAGTTATCCACATTAGGGATAATCGCAAGGGTCAACCTAGCCGCAGTGCAATGGTAGGTCTCGCCCTGGGGGAACCGCCGTAGTGATCACGGTGTCCCCTATGCCAGGTAAGTATACGGCTACTAGTTAAACTGGATGCAGCTCCAGCAACTGCTGATTCTATCTACACCACCCAGTTAGTATCAGGGTTTTTTTCTGGATGGGAAATCATCAAATGACGCCTCCCGCTCTGGGTGGAGCGGAAGTGCGTGTCAGACTTTTACTGAATAAAACCTACCCATGTTCCTTCAGATGCCCATATGCCAGAGCCACGGTATCTCTACTATCAGGGGTAACACGATAGCTCTTAGTAAGACTGATTGACAGACTTTTTGATTTCTGACTATCCGTAACGTCTGTCATAGATCCATGAATGACAGTCTTGACCAATGGCTTAAGGTGATTTCCGAGGCACGAAGAGGTCTTGGTATGTAAAAATGGTCATCCATCTATCGATACACTGCAGCAAGCGTTGACTTACCTCATCGAACATTGTAGCTGTTACTTAGCCCCCAAGCCTCTATACAACGTGTTTCTTATGATATCCTATAACTCTAGGGTATTACCTAATAAAAGCATGTCAAAGAATCAACTGGATTTTTTTAAATACGGGGATAATTTTAATTGATAAGTACAAGTAGGTAAATAATTTTCACTCAAATCAGTAATTACATTTAAAGCTAAGAAAATGCGACTGAAAAATTTAAGTTGAATGATTCAGATGAGCCAGTTGATTCTTTGAAATAGTCCCATTGAGTCAGAGAAGAAAGTGAGAGAGAGTTTGAGTTAGTCCATTGTCCCTAAAGTTATGAGATTTCTAAAGGAACAACTTTGTATAGCTATGATTACCTAGTGGAACTAAGAAAAACTAAAAAGACCTGATTCTCACGGCTTCGAGTAACTAGCTATGTACTTACATAATCTTATAAAATAATGACGAATTATTATCCCATCATCTTAGCAATCACTTTGGGTGCCTTGGCCTAATTTAAGGCGCAGCGTTCATTAAACAAAATAATGGAATCAAGCAAATTCGTGCCGACTCTACAACTGGCCAAAATTACTATGAATTAATGTTTAGTTTTTTGGAAGGTCGACTCTGTGGTTTTGTGTCCGTCGGATAAAAACTTAAACCTAGTAGATGAATCATCGCAATTCTTTCTTTTTTTTCAAGGACAACAGCGTAATTACGTAGTTCATCAACTTTTGTGTTGACTTGGATATCTTGAACATGGGTTTCAAAACATCCGACAAGGAAAGAAATGTCATAACAAGAGTGTTACATAAAATACACCGTACCTTAGGTCTAACTAAAGAGCAATGGTGGCCTAGTGGTATCGGCTCCGACTTGTGTTGCAAAGGACTCGAGTCTTCGAGTAGTAATTTTAACGACTCGACTCAATTATGCAAGACTCAGTGTGCTCAAAAGGCTCGGAGTCTAGAGTCAAGCCGAGCCCGAGTCATTCTCGAGTCTAAAAAGGACTCGAGTTTAAAAAAAGACTCGAGTCTTAAAAACGACTCGAGTCTTAAAAACAACTCGAGTCTGAAAATGAACTCGAGTCTTGTAGCTCATCATTCGAAAAAACTCGAATAACTCGTCAGATTTTTTTTGTACGCAAAGTTACATCATAACAGCTAACTTGAATTTATTGCCTTCTATTCAAGTCTTTTCGAATGATAAGCTACAAGTTTCATCTTCATGCTCCGAGTTTTTCTTTAAGACTTGGGTTCAGTTAAAGACTCGAGTCCTTTTTAAGACTCCGGGCCTTTTTAAGACTCGAGTCCTTTTTGAGGCTTGAGTCCTTTTAAAGACTCGAGTGCTTAACTGTAGACTTCGAGCCTTTTGAGCACACTGAGTCTTGCATAATTGAGTCGAGTCTTTAAAATTAGGACTCGAGGACTCGAGTCCTTTGCAACACTAGCCCCGACTTGCGAGTACTAAGGTCGCGAGTGTGAACCCAGAAAGGCACTTTACTCTGTGTATTTGTTCTTATCACCACTACTCTTAATACCAAAATTTTATTGACATGTGACATGTACACCAATCCGACCTGCGCCCGCGTAGTGGATTATGGCCTACGTCCTCTCAGGTTTTTTCCGTTCAGAGTAGACCTGTGTGCCAACTGTGGGAACATTGTAGACTCGTTATGTTCGGTGTAGTTAAGTTGAGTAATGCGATTAATTCTCCACCTATTTTGTCTAATATTCGTCATTTATTTGTCTATTTAGAATTATTATTTCAAATTAGCAAATCTGCTCTATTTTAATTGTTTAAGACATTTAAAAATGTGTCCCTTTTATTAATAAACAGTTTTATTATTTAAAACCCATAAATCACTCAAATGTGATGTATATGTGGTTGTACGTTCTAGGCCTAAAGTGAAAAATCAGGGAAACGGTCGTTGATGTCTTTCGTATGAGAGGAAGTAGGAGAAATTGTTCGTACTAAATTTTACGTGAAGTCGTGTGAGTGTCGTTTGTCGTTGTGCCATTATAGTTTAAGACCATACATTGTAAACCATGTAGGTTTACAATGTATGGTCTTAAACTATAATGAATTTGAATCCGGCAAATAAATGAATTTGAATTTGAATTTATAGTGTAAAATTTTTGTATTATTTATTTAGCATCCCCCGTAACCCCACTTCTAACACTATTAAAGCTGTTATTTTTTTACATTAAAATATTCATGATTGATCATTTGCAGGGCACATTGCTCGCAGAACAGATGGCCGATGGGATTGGAAGGTTCTGGAATGGCGACCTCGTACTGGAAGACTTAGCCTTGGAAGGCCTCCCACAAGATGGACCGATGACCTGGTGAAGGCCGCAGGAATACGTTGGATGCAACAAGCACAGAACAGGTCGAAGTGGCGGTGCCTAAGTCCAGCAGTGGACGTCTTTCGGCTGAAATGATGATGATGATGATGATCATTTTAATTTGACGATGAAATATCTCTTTGACTTATAGTGTCTTAGGACTGGAATATATTCAGGGGTGAGTCAACTGTTCATGTATCTTCCGGGCCTCCGGCTTATGATAGTAGAAGAACCATTGGGGTTTTAGTCAATACGACTCCGACAGTACCCTTCGTTCTTCCCGGCGTGATCTATGAGTATTTACCCAAAGACAAAATAATCCTTACATAGCATAAAGCAAAGTCGCAGTTCTTGTCTATACTCTTAGATCTTTTAAACTACGCAACCGATTTTAATGCGGTTTTCATTAATAGACAGAGTGATTTAAGATGAAGGTTAATATAAATCATAACACGAGCGAAGTCACTGGCAAGAATTTGTATAATATTTGTATTAATAGACAGAGACAAGAGGAAACAAAATGGAATGTGAATATTGTGTTAATGTTTTGTTGTTGTTATGGCTGTTAATGTTAATCTTCTTAACCTAGTATAAAACAAAGTAAACTACGCAACGGATTTTAATGTGGTTTTCATTAATAGACAGAGTCAAAAGGATTATATGTGTAATACGCGGGTGACGCCGCTGGCAAAAGCTAGTAATAGCTATATAAATGTAACATGCACGTAAAGTAACAAATACTTACAAAAAAATATTACCTATTTTAATATTAATTGCTTCTAAATCAACATACAAATTAACTTCATAATCTATGTACCAGCTGGGTTTTTCTGAACCCAAACTAACAAGTTACGCGGCTCCTCAGAATATAAGTTACAACTTACATGTAACGCTGCTTAGAAAGACTATCAGTAGATTGATATTTAAGAGTAAGCTCACCTCTGTATCTTACTTTATGATAAGATAAATAAAACCTGTTCTAAGAATAATTTACTAGGTCTAGTATAGATTATGTTTAACTGTTTTATAAATTTTCTTTTACGTGTGCTTCTTTGAGCGCCGTTTATTTTCCAATATTGCAATCCATATTATTTACCATATAAAAGCGATCTACCATAAATATCTTGTCAGAAGTGATCAAAACGAAATGTAAATTAAACGTTATAAGTGGCTTTTTGCTTTAATTAGTCGAATAAAAGTCGTTCAATTTTCAAACTAGCTTAACTGTATTTCTTAAAAATCAAAACGTGACAATAACCTAATACTTATTTCTGGGGTTCTCGATTTGTCAACAAATTAATAAAATTCGTGCGAGTCGCATTCAGAAAATAATATATTATTCAAACTGAAACATTCGCCCGTTCCAAGCGACTAATTGTGTGTGAATCGGCTATCATTGTCCTCCCGTTATCAACTAATAAGCCTAAATTAAATCATCGTGAGGATGATGATTACATTTGGAAGGAAGTTAATAATAGGCCTATTCTTATTTCAAAAAGTAAAAATCGGCATCAAAAAACAAAAAAACCTTTAAATGGTATGGGTTCAATACCTTACTTGCTTTTCCAAAAATGTTCGCCACCAACGTCAAAAAACCAAAAAAAGAACTCAACCGATTGCAAGGAAAAGGCAAAACGGTTGGTAAATATAAAAAGCTATAATAAAACAGCTCGATGCTCACTAATAGACGCAAAAAGGTGGATTAGGTAAAACTATGCGGTAGAATAATGAGATCTGTAGCGGAAATAGGCAACAACCATTAGGTAAGTACTAGAAAGACCGCGGTGAGCCTGATTCCACTCTCTATTGATTTCGCAAAGCGATCACTGTTTTTGTTAAGGTAACTGACTTGCCTTTCTAAACGGTTGACAATCAACTAAGGTTAGAAAAAACTTTTTTTGCGTTTTCGTTAAATAACCGTTATTCAACAGTTTTTGGGCGGTTAGATGGCGTTGTTGGCAATTATGGTTTGTTTGAAGAAGCTGGCATTTTTAGATGCTGTGTGTGCTATCCGTTGTAATTATGTTAGTAGTTACGTACAGAAATCGTCTTCTAGCATCAGCTAACATAGAGATAAAAACATCTGGCTGTACGGGATAGGATTAACTCGTACTGCTCTCAAAATGATGAACGAAAATATCGTGAGGAAACCGGCATGACCTATACATGACACATCTACCAAACCGCACGAAGCCCGCGTCCTGTGCCCTAGCAGTGACAACATTATAGCTGATTATGCTATGCGTTGGACGCGAAAAATAATTCAAGTGATCAATTAGAACCGTGTACCTAGCTTCTGTCGTTTCATTTAGGTTTATTTGCAATAAAATATTTTGAATTAGAATTTCGAATTGTTGGAACAAACAAACTTCCGTGAATATATACAGGGCGTCCCACGGATATGCCACATGGAGGGAAAGTACCTTGAATATTGTAGATGGAATATTTTACTGCAAGAAGACATTATTTCAATTTAAAAAACAATTTGAACTGCATTCATAGACATTTAAATAATTGCATGGTTGAACCGGGAATCGAACCCGTTACACGAGAAAAATAATCACCCTGTAGTTTTATCATACCGATCGAAAGGCTTCATTATAAGGATTATTTTTTGCTAAATAACGTAGTGTAAAAAATAAAAGGAAGACCATGAATTTTAACATTTGAATTTTAACAGTATGATAAAACTACAGGATGATTATTTTTCTCGTGTAACGGGTTCGACTCCCGGTTCAACCATGCAATTATTTAAATATCTATGAATGCAGTTCAAATTGTTTTTTAAATTGAAATAATGTCTTCTTTCAGTAAAATGTTCCATCTACAATATTCAAGGTACTTTCCCTCCATGTGGCATATCCGTGGAACGCCCTGTATATATTCAGGGAAGTTTGTTTGTTCCAACAATTCGAAATTCTAATTCAAAATATTTTATTGCAAATAAACCTACATGAGCAAACCTAAATGAAACGACAGAAGCTAGGTACACGGTTCTAATTGATCGTATCCTATGGAGAAACTCTACGATTCTTCTTTTAAAAACAATTAGCATTTACAATTTTCAAATTAAACTGTTCACAGTAAGTTTTAGGCCCGTCAACAAGTTACTACGTTAGGTATTTAAAATAATAGATAATTTAAAAAATCTTGAACCTATATAACCTTTAAGAAAACCGTCAAGATAAAAGTCTAGAACAAAAATCCTACATAAAAACCCCGCGCGCCGTCGGCATGCAAAGCGTAATAACCGCAAATCGACGGAAACTGTTCCAGACGACACGCTTCAAATGGCTCGGTTATACAACTATTATACAGCTACGTTACTGAGCACATACCCATGCCCATAATCACACCAACAGTTACAATAAGTACTATATTTTATGAAATAAGGGGGATATATTGACGACGTTCATGGAAAATGTTCGGTGAGTGTGAGTTATGTAAAAAGAAATGATTTTTTTTTGGGAAGAAAATGTTATTTATAATAACTTAGTTATGTGTTATCAAGTGCATGAATATCTATACTAATATTATAAAGCTGAAGAGTTTGTTTGTATGTATGTTTGGTTGAAATCGCTAATCTCAGGAACTACTGGTCCGAATTGAAAAATTGTTTTTGTGTTGGGTAGCCTATTTATTGAGGAAGGCTATATAATATCACGCTACAGTCAAAAGGAACGGAGCAGCAACGAAAAATAGACGAAAACTGACAGGCAATTCGATGCGACGGGAAGGGTCACGGGAGCAAAAATTTTACGCGGACGAAGTCGCGAGCAGAAGCTAGTTAATTTATAAGAGTGAATAAACACTGATCTTAAAATAAAGTAGTTTTAAAATGTTCTATTATAATACCTACTAGGTCCATAAATGACTAAATAGTAGCATTCAGCGATTTGCGATTTGGCCTCAAAACTTATGATTTATTTATAGAATATATTTTTCTAATCGCTTAAAATATGTATTTCGAAAACAGCAGACTGTTTTAGTTTTCAAGGTTTTTACGTAAGTATGTGTTTTATTATCCTCAGAATATTCATATTATTCAAAACTTTTAACACGCAAAACTCAAAGCTTTTATAGTTCTATTTACCATGTTTCTCAATTCACTTCACTGTAAATTAAACTCTTTGACAAGTACACAAGACAGAAAATTGCTCCACTGGACATTTCAAATTCTAATCTAGATCACTGATTAATCAACCGCAAACTATTTACCTGTACAGTTAATCACAGATTATGTTAATCTACGTTTAACGACCCTATAATACTCAAATGGTGTAACGACAAAAGTGTTTCAGTGTTTTGAAAAGTCATAAAAAACTTTAATAGTGTCATAAAAAAAAGTCATGGGCGCCGACGATTTTTTTTTCGTCATTTCTTAAGTATTTCCGATGCACGTACGGATCTGAGGATTCCGAGTAGCTATTGTCTCAATTATATAGTGTAACCCTGTGACCGCTTCCTCTTTGCCGGTGGTCGCAAAAACCCAAGGGTCCTGCACGCGTGGGGTTGTGGAGTGGTTTTTTGTGAATTTGTTTTGAGCGAATCGACTAAGATGGGATGAAAAAATGAAAGTGTTGTTCTAGCTTTGGTTTTAGCGTTTAGCGTCTCGGTATATTTTGCTACAATCTTTTGCCGCAGAGAGAAAGTAGACTCTATTAGTATAAGTAAGATAGGCTATTATACACCACTCCCCGCCAACGCGCGTATTTACGTACGGACAAATATCAATTGACACGATAGATGTTTAGTTAATTTTAAATTTTTATTAGATAGTTCTAGATATCTATTATGGAGTTTTTATCATAAAGCTAAAAAATAAAAGCAACGACAAACATGACAAACTTTTTCGTAATCCCGATCTGTATTAACTCACAAAAACATCAAATCACCAAAGCATCCGGCTCAATAAGAAAAAGTTCCCAACTCCAATTACAGCGACACCAAACGTGCAACTTAACAACCAATTTTCTGTCAGGATGAGTAACTTAACAAAAAAAAGCAGTGTCCCCAACCTGACCGGCGGCCGACGCGACAAATTACAGAACGGGGCGCCTTCAATCTCGCCTCGAAGGACCAAAAAAAAGGGAAAAGAAATAGTTCTCTAGGTGTGTCATCGGTTCGCACGCGAGAGTAATTGGCTCAGAGGCCGTTGGCACCCGATTTGGACCCTTTTTTATAAAACAAAGAAGGAAAAAGTCGTGTCTCAAATATTACAATTTTCGATGCGTATTTGTTTCTTTTTTTGAATTTTAGATTTTGTTTGGTCGGAGAAAACGATAGGTTTGTAGAATAAGCGGTTTACTTTAGATATTTTTTTTTAAATTATACTTTATAAGACACGTTTGAATAAAAAAAAACATAGGTTCTAAGTTGGAAAACATATTATCTAAAGTGAAAACTTAAGAATCATATTTTGATATTAGAACACGAAACACTAAAGGAAATGCCATAGGATAAAACAAAGGTAACTAGTAACGAGCAACCAATTACCGAAATAAAATATCGTAAAAACTAATAAATACCGATAATTTCGGTCAATTAAAGAATACGGACTGTAATAAATAGTATAACTAACAGCAGTAATGAATCGATCCAGGTCAGCATTATTGATAAACATGAGCATATTAATTAACTAAGAATCTAATATTTATTACAACTATCAGGGAATATATGCGACACTTCAATTTAAGTCTTATCAGTCTCATTAACCCTTTTAACTGATCTGACATTTGACGTTTTGTCTATCATAGATTATAATTAATTAACGCTAATGTAGCGTCAATCAGATATCTTAAGACCATTAAATAGACAAGATATTGGTATCAATTTTAGCATCATATCTGACCTTAATTTAAAATGTTCTCGGAACTCAAATGAAATTTATTAAGTATCTTAACAAATGACAATATGTCAAAACTATCATTTATGAATTTCATAAAATAAAAATTATGTTGAAGAATGATTCGTTTTTTAATAATGACATTTAAACTTACCGTTCAATCTATCCTTAACAATTTGATGTGCGAATGCCGCCGCTGCTGCCTGTCGCATCGGATCCATGGTGACTCCCCAGGCACCCAACGCGCCCAGAGCCCTATGAGCAGGCACTCGGACAACCCCAGGGTTACTCGAGAACCCATATCCGCCACCAATACCCAACCCAGGTCTCAATAACAGTCCGGAATTCGTATATAAACCTGGCGAATGCGAAAAGTTCAAAGGTAAACCAGAATTGTCCTTGCCGTCATCTTTAGCACTCTCCGATTCAGTGTCCTGATCACTTCTATCATCACTTTCCCCGGAATTTCGACGCTTATCTATATCTTCGAATTGTTTCCCTAAAAGCCGAGATATGCTGAAAGGTAGGTTCACCCTCGGTTGAGTGTCAGTCATATGTTCGTTCGGTGAATCACGATATCTGTCGTGGTAACTGTGTTCTGAATCTCGATCTTCTGATGCTATGCTTCTGTCGCAATGGCCCGATAGCCTACTGTCAGAGTCCACATTGATCTCCTCTTGGTCATCATCAGAGTGAACCGACGACATTTTTATAAAGATTTTGTAACAGTTTATCAAAACACTGACACTAGATTTTAGTCTTCACCGATACTTTTGACAGCAAACATTTTTTAGGAAACACCAATTTAAAATTAGACCATTGCTATTTGAAATCCGAAATAAGAATGGAACATACGAACTCGAGTTTCTTATTTGAAAAAGCTCAGTTGGCGCGCTACGCTCGACCGCACGCGACCGTATCGTTACACAGTGTATCGGCCAAACGAGCCAATCAGCAGTATCCCCACCGCTTTTCGAAGTTCAAACGCGATAGTTTGACCGCACAAACGCCTCAACTATGCCCGTTGAGTGGAACAGTTTCCAACAAAAGCTTAATACGATTTCCAAACATAAAAACTCGTTTGGACTCACTAACTTAAACAGAACGATTCGCTGCGTCCCTTTCGTGGATCGTCTCGCTTCAATTGAGTCCCCCCATGATACCATTAACAACGTGTTTTCGACTTTAACTTCAGTCACATTAGGCTTACAATCTTGCAGCAATTGTTGGTCTTTGCCACATTTTTAGCGGTCTTGTAACAAGGTAAATACCACCAAGAATGTTCGTTGGATAGAGACAGATGGAAACTTTAGCGAAGCCTTTTAGTGTATTAGAGTGGGCGGGCTATATGTTTGTCAGAGGGCGTGGCCTTTTTCTTGTAACGCGTCGTTTAAATCCAGTTATGGCCTGACAAATGGTGTACATATTAAGGGGGGCAATGTTAGGAAACTATTTTTGAATCTTTTAAGACAGTTAAATTATTTACGTTCGGCGGTCGACCGACCTCCTCTATAGTAGACAATGCACTTTATAATAAAATAGATCCCAAGTTTCATGTTATGGCCATAGATAAGTAAGGATAATGTATTGCTGAAGATAGCTACTTTATAGTATTGTATCCGACAGTTGGAGTGGTAAAGGGTGTTAGATTATGGTTTTCTATGATACGGGAATGCTTATTCCTTTTGCTGTTATGGTTGATCACGGTAAAAGGGATGACGTAATGGAATGTGTATTGAATTCGCAAATTCATAAATATTTGAGTTATGCGTGTTTGCAGAGAGGATGGTTTTTTAGAATCGTTTTGAATGAAACGTGATCGTGATTTAGCAATCATAACTAGCATATGTGTAAATAACCATATTCTCTAATAAGGAGTCAAACAAATTGATATGAATTCAACAGTTTTCAGGGCTCAATTGATAAAATATACTAGTAATCAATTTACTACATTTGTCTTTGTTATTTTAACTTTAAACACTTTTCATTTTTACTAAAATAAATCTTAAGTACACAGCATTACCACCTTAGTACCACCTAATCAAAAACATATAAGTCAGCACAATTTTGGATTTTGTCTAATTACGATTATTTGCTACGGTCCTATAATCGACCCTTGTGGAACGCCATCCTCAAAATCCAATATCCTATACGTGTTCTTCAGTTCTTTGCATCCAATACTCACTCGAATAATTGAGAAGCAATGGTAATATTGGGATATAATGAGCGAAATAGTTATCACACTTGAATATGATCAACCCCAGTGTCAGACGTGATCAGAGGCTGATACCAAGTCCAAATGGTTTGTGGAACAGTTGCTTCTATCTTTAACGGAGTTCAGCAGGACGAAGGAACAGTTGATGATGATGATGATGATTAATTTTAGTCTAGGTTATTAATGCCACTGGAATATTGGGACCAATCAAGAGTCTGTAGAAAGGAATAGAATATCTTCTGGCACAATGGTGGTAAACGCAATCAACACCATTTGATGTCGTGAAATTGTGAAAACTAAAACATAATATTCCTACCCACATACATAACATAACATTACACCTGTATTGCATGAAGGACTAGCTTCTGCCCGCGACTTCGTCCGCGTCAAAGTTTTGCTCCCCTGACCCTTCCCGTCGCATCGATTTGCCTGCTAGTTTTCGTCCATTTTTCGTTGCTGCTCGCTCCTTTTGAGTTATAGTGAGTTAACCTTAAAAGATAGACATATGCTCTCGCGGACTTTTTTTTAGAACTTTTTAAGAGGAACAATTCCGTTATACATTATTTTTGCGTTACTTTAACCGTTTACGCAGCGCACGCAACGGAAACTCTTAAAAGGAATAAATTTTCCCCGTTTTTGCAACATTTTTCATTACTGCTCCGCTCCTCTTAGTTGTAGCGTGATGTTATATAGCCTATAGCCTCCCACGATAAATAGGCTACCCAACACAAAAAGAATTTTTCAATTCGGACCCGTAGTTCCTGAGATTAGCGCGTTCAATCAAACAAACAAACAAACAAACAAACAAACAAACAAACAAACTCTTCAGCTTTATAATATTAGTATAGATTAGTCAGAGTTGAGTTACTATACTCTTCACTATTGTCCACATTTCTTGAAATTTCAGTTGATGGAAATGAGAAAAGTTCTGGTGCTTTAACCCCGTGCAGTAATCCACATATAGTAGCAAAAGGCTTTTTATTGCATCATTTTATTTGACTTCAATGTGAAACAAAATTTATTTTTCTGCGCTACCATTTTCCAGTAGCATCATGACTCTAAATCCCTTTGCCAAGCGTGGTGACACTATCCGTTTCCCTTCAAAGCCGTCGTAATCTACGTACCTACTTATAGCGCGTGCTTAGCTAAGAACGAGGTTTAAGATGAATTCTTTAATCACCACGTTTGGCAGGCGGGCTTGGCGATCTCAGTATGGTGGTAAAATGCATAGAGAACGCTGCTGCTCCTTCTTTAGTAACTCCCTTAAGAGGCGGCTCTTACGACACCCAAGGAAAAAAAATGGGATGTGCTATTCATTACGTCCGGCACCACACGGCATCATTTTGAATAACTAAAACTGTCTAGCGGCTTTTAGTATTTTGTACATGGCCAACGTAAATGTCCTGTAGACTCGGTCGCGTCTCGTGACGGGTCGTTGAGCTCCCTGAAATAGGGTTGGTTCGCTACACGGCAACTGATGCATGCATACTGTTTGTTGGGATGGATTAGCAATGGCTTTTTCTTCAAAAGGCCCTATTAGAGATGGTCTTGCATTTTAAAGCTCTCATTAAATCCTAGTAATATAATGTTTAGACTTCAAACGAGACCTGAAAGGTTTCGTTTGTTTCGGAATTTCTTCTTACTTAAATCAGTAAGCCAGTAAATGCCGGCGCCATGAAGTTTCTAAAATATTGACCAACAACATGTTGACGTGTAAAAGTATCTTAAAACATACTATATAAATAAACATTTCAGTGTTCAATGTTCATGGGCAAACTTATGTAAATTCAAGACTTCTACAGCTTGAATTTTGGAAACATTGTTTGTGATATACTATGTGTTACCTCTTCCCGCTTCACAATTCATACAAAAGCCTTAGTTTCTTGATTCGAAAATATTATCCTTAGTGTGTGTTTTTATAAAAGAACACTGCGTTGATTTTTATTAGTCAGTATGTTATTCGGCTAGAATTATATCCCATCAAAAACATAAATGTGAAATGAGAGCCAAGTTCAATATTATGATATATGCCTCGGTTGACTTCAACGACAAAAGAAGTGAGATGTAAATGGGTGCCAAGTTCAATGGTCAGTCCTAACTTGCCTAGTTCTCATATACGAATACGAAATAAATTATAAGTAGGTACTTATTTATAACAAATTTAAAACAAAATTAATACCAAATGGTTTTTGTTATAGGTAAGTGTTCCTAATAGAATCAATTAAGTGAAAAATTATAAAAATTTACCAGTTTCTGATTTATTTCTTTGTATTCACCTAATTACCTATCTGCATGCCAAATTTGAACTTTCTAGGTCATCTGGAACTGGGTTAGAGTTTTGATCTATAGGTCAGTCAGTGATAAAAATTACGATTTTTGGACGTTAATATCTAAATAACCGTTCGAAATATGTTTATGAAATTTGGAGCACATAAGTATCTTGTAAGTTTCACTATATGAGCCAAATTTGACACGTTTATGTGAAATAGTTTTTGAGTTATGAGGGGGTCAAAAGTGGCTCCAAATGGTTCGTGTAATATTACACACGGTGCTGCTCGCCAGTTCTGTTACTTGAATTTGGCTTGACACGCTGCCGCGTGTCTAGATCTGTTACTTGAACTTGGCTTGACACGCTGCCGCGTGTCTAGATGACACGCTGCCGCGAGTCTAGATGTCAGCTGTACTTAATTGGTAAGTTAAAGATGTTAAGTTTAAATACGTGTAAATAATTCCAAAAATGTGTTTTATTAAAAGTAAAAATATGGTTTAGTGCCAAAGTCAAGTTAATAATATTTTTGTGAATTTGAGGACTATGTGAGTGTATGTTTTACTTTCCTTTGGTCATGGTTTAGCAGTTTGAGTAGTTTATGCAGCCTAACCAAATGTCTTTTTTTTGTACTGTTTGTTTCGAATCGTTGAGCTGCTAAAGCTCTGAGTTGAGCTGCACGATATTTGACAAATGTATGCACTGTGCGAAGAGTTCCACTTAATCTGTGTGGTTCTTTCCTCAAAAGACCATATCAGACACCAATCTACATGGTATTCACATGATCTGACCAAAATTGTGTCTGGGCTTTAAAGAGACTGTGACCTCCAAGTCTTTTTCGGCTTTTCTTCTCAGAGTATTCAGATATGAAAAGCCGATCTCATCTTGTTGTAAAAAATGATCTTCTTCTTCTTCGTCTTCTTCCATCTTTCTGTATCTGAAAATACTGAACCGATTGTCGTTTCATTTTCTCACCAGCTTGATTCGATTTTCGGTAAAAGAAGTGATTTGATATAATTAGGTATTCTCTGGGAAAACTTAAACTGTTAGTTGGTGTTAGTAAGGTATTATAAATACATTATAAACATTGTGTTTCACGTAACAAACGGCTTATTGCCCAAAATAATTATTGACGATGATGACATGTGAATAATTACAAGACATTTTAACGACATTCGTATAGCAATGTCATGTCTGTAATATTTAAAGGTAATAAATAGCAAAGGATATTCGTTCTTCGTTCAACAATTATTTTATTGAGATTTCCTTGTTGTTCTACTACCTAGAGCCGTAAGGCAATTTTAATTAAATTTTTGAGGTTTTGTCTTTACTTTAGTAAAGAATTACATCTCGCCTTGTTTCCCGGAAGGGTAGGCAGCGTTATGAAGCACACCAACATTTCACCAGTTATGTTTAAGTAAGTACTACGTTATACGGAGCGAGCCTATTGCCATTAACCGGGCATAAATCTAGACTCAGGGCTGCTACTGAGCAATTCCAGATAGGAAAACTCAATAACACTGCCCGTCCTGGAAATCGTACCCGGGAAGTACACGCTATTGTGTGTTCATTTTATTTTTCATAGCTGCAGCGCCATCTAGTCATGAGTAGCGAACTGAGAAAGACGACTGCGGCATAGCGCCATCTAGTAGCGAATAGGTGAACTTCTCAACCTACAAGGCCTTTTTGCATACAAATAAAAATAAATGTGCGGTTCGGATTACGCACATTAAAGGGTTGCATAGTTAGGATAATATTTAAGCACGCACAGTATTGGTTTTACCGACCGTAAAATTAGTTTGTTTTCTACATTCAGAATTCAATTGCGGCGTTTTTTTTATCGCCTCGCATTAAATCGTGGGTATGACTACTTCAAACACTTCTATTAACTGGCCGTCATGTTCTTCCCATCAGTCATTTTGCCTATTTAGCGTAACACGAGTCCACAAACCAGTGATGTGAACAAAGGGTACTTATTTAATAATTTAACAGATGACGTTCACTGCTGGAAATGGGCCTTCCCGAAGCTCCACTACAAAGGCCAGTTCTGTGTTTCCTGCATCTAGAGGATTCCTTTTGAGAGGCCTTCCAATGCTACGTCTTCCACCACCCCAGAACCATTCGGCCCTATCCGTCATCTGTTTATTTTTTTATTTAAGTAATAATTTACGCACACAAATGTACAGAGGCGGACTTAATGCCATAGGCATTTTCTACCAGTCAACCTTTAGGATCACCTAAAGGTTGATTGGCAGAAACATACAGTGGTAGGTGAAATTTTGATGCATAAATATTTATAATACTTAGATGAATAATATTTATTCTGCGAGCAATGTGCCCTGCCCACTGCCAGTTAAGTTTGGCAATTTCTTCGGGCTATGTCTAACCTAACCTAACGACAAAATAAGTATTGACTTAAAAATAAAACTCAGTCAGAAAACCATCTTCATAATTGTGGTATCCAACGATATCCACATGCTTTTTTGCGATGATTGATTTCTATCGTCATTTTCACTAAGGTCATTTTAGTAAGAATACCATTGTTTAGCAATAAAATGGCTGTTTGATATCAGGACGGAAGGACGACCAACGTGACCAAAAAATTATAAGTGTTCCGTTTATGTCCTTTGGTTCCGGATGTGATATCCACCAACCCTCATTGGGTGGCACTGGGGTTACAGCCTATACCCTCTCGCAGAAAATGCTAAACCTATTGCCATGGTAGCACAAAAGTCAAATCTTTTGATTTCGTTTATTGCCACTTAAAAACTGTCCATAAAGTCAATCACGCATGTTATCGAATGGCATATTTATTAGTGACGCCGCACACTAGGCGACAACATTTGTACCTATATATTTACAAGCCACGTGCCTGATGGAATTCTTATCGGCAAAAATGACAAACTTTCTTATATTGCAACCCTTCAGGGAATCACTTTAATAAATCCTTCCTTAGTGCTCACTTTTAATACCTAGGTAAACTTATGAGGAATACTTATAGGTTTTTTTATAGATACCCTAGAATATCAATGGATGGATGAATTTTAATAAATAAAGCATCTATCGAGTCTTCTAGGTCGAATGGTTTTGGTTGACATGGCAAATATAAGTACCAACTTGAAAAAAAAAATTTGGTAACACGACCATGTCAAATATAAAATAAAGGGCTTAAGGGAACGATTCCAAAACTTTAGCATACTAAGGATAAAAGCATTTTCTTTGTATTTTTTGTGCTACTGGCTGGCTGGGAAAGTGCATAAAAAGCGACGTTCACTAGTGGCGCCGACTGGTGGTCGCCGTTGGTCGCTTATTTCGCGACGGCTGCTTGCCATAAGTTAGTTTACGAACACGTGCACGTTCCGTGTAAATTGACAAAGTTAATACTTACAGCTAAATTATTATGTAACGTAAGAAAGTTATTTTGGCTATAAACATGTTGTTTTTAATTAATTTTATGGTGTGCGTCATGACTATGTCTTTAGCAGGTAAGTTTAAGTATTTGATATCCACAGAGTACTTTTTATAGTAGGTATGTACATAATGATGAGCTAAACTCAAAAGTAGATCAGATCAATCTGCGAACTATGCGAATCTCTTACAAGTCTTGCAGCAGCGGTGGCCAACTGGTAACTGCTGCTCCTTAGGGGTTATTGTTGTGGTTTGAACCCAGATAGACATTTTGTCTTGTGTAAATTATTTCATCATCACTGCTCTCAAAACATCGTGAAGAAACCAGTTTGTCCTGGAACCAAAAAAAATGGCGAAAAAACCGAAGGCATGTGACATGCAAACCAACCCACACTGGCCCGCATGGTGGATTACGGCCCACTCCCTCTTACCGAGAGGAGACCTGCCTCCCAGCAATGGGAAAATCATAGGCAGACTATACTTATGGGACTTCAACTGAACCCTTGCCTGATTTGGAAAATTTGATTGACCGGCAGTCTTGGTTGTTAGACGTAAAAAGATTGTATTCTATCATGATAACGCACCCAACTAACCTGACCTAAACTTACAGCTGATAACAAATACCTAGCAGATGATGGTTTCATATTTAATTACATTTGACCCAATATTGCTCGTACTGGAAGGGGCAGCGTAGGTAAGGACAACGTTAGCCGGTGACCTAGCCGATAGTGAAGGTTTCCTATCTTCATCATCAGCTGGAAACGATGCGGAAAGGACAGGACCGGTCGTTGTAACGATGCATAAAAAAGGCCTATGAGCAGCATATGTTTTTCGGCTGATGATAAACAACAGAAGACTCCAACGGATGGAGGAAAAATGCAAAGTTGTCAAGAATAAACACTTTATTATAAAACTAGCTTCTGCCCGCGACTTCGTCCGCGTTAAATTTCTTGTTCACCCGACCCTTCCCGTCGTATCGAATCGCCTACCCGTGCGATTTTCCCCCTTTTTGCAACATTTTTCATTACTGCTCCGCTCCTCTTGGATATAACGTGATATTATATAGCCAAAGACTTCCTCGATAAATAGACTACTTAACACAAAAAGATTTTTTCAATTCGGACTAGTAGTTCCTGAGATTACCGCGTTCAATCAATCAAACAAACTCTTCAGCTTTATAATATTATTATAGTATATTACTAGCTTTTGCCCGCGGCTTCGCCCGCGTGGATGTCGGAAATTATCGCAAGAGGACGTACTACCGCGGTTAATGTATTGAATGTATTAGTTCCAGGCTAATAAGAGAGCAGTTGAGTGAGAGCAGTGGTGGCTCAGTGGTATCAGCCCCGACTTACGAATTGTAGGTCGTGGGTTCGAACCCAGGCAGGCTCTTTACTTTGTGTAAATATTTTCATCAACACTGCTCTCAAAATGGTGAAGGATAACATCGTGAGGAAACCGGCATGTCCTAGAACCAAAAAATCGAAGACATGTGACATCTACCAACCCGCACTGGGCCCACGTGGTAGATTACGGCCCACTCCCTCTCACCGAGAGGAAGCCTGTGTCTCAGCAGTGGGAATAATATAGGCTGATTATATATAGGTAATAAATACTATCTGTGTGCCATTTTCGACCCAGATCTATTGAGTCGCTTTTGCGTGATTGTGAAACAATCATACAAATGTTCACATTTATAATATTAGTAGTAAGTAGGTTTATAATTCATTTTACTTCGAATTCATAGTTTATGAGAATATCATGTGTGTTTGATGAATAGTATTCAGAGTAAGAAGACTGTGAAATAGGGTTGGATTGAATTGATATAAGTCCTGGTTTTTCTTAACGCTCGTATTCTACCTATACAGACACTCAATCATTTACCAGACATCAAATCGATCATAGGAATTATAGGAATAGTACTTTTACCAGTGGCTTCGCCCGTATAGTT
This sequence comes from Aporophyla lueneburgensis, assembly GCA_932294355.1. Taxonomy (NCBI): domain Eukaryota; kingdom Metazoa; phylum Arthropoda; class Insecta; order Lepidoptera; family Noctuidae; genus Aporophyla; species Aporophyla lueneburgensis. The sequence continues at coordinate 12,248,283 of OW028757.1, read as the reverse complement.
GTTAGAAAATATCACCTGGGAACCTACCACCGGGATAAAGTATCCTTTATGGTAAGTATCCAGGATAACCAAAATTCCAAATTCATCCAAAAATCTAAATACCTAAGCCATATTTCGCGGTGTCTTACTTGGAATAATACAATTAGGTTTATTTTGAGTACTTCGAACACACATGATATTCGCATTTACTATGAAGCCCAAGTAATATGAATTACAATCCTACTAATCCTGCACTACCCGACCGAAGCGAGACGGCCGGACGCGGAACGGCCCGCTAGCCGCTCTGCGGCTATTTTATTATAATCTCTGATATCTTCTAAAATATTCATTTTAATGATATGCCGTAAAGGGCAATTTTAATCTACATGAAATGCACAACACATTTAATGTATTTAATTGGATAAGAATTAATGCTGTATTGCTTAAAATCGCTTCGTAAATAAGCCAATATTTCTCGTAAAAATTAGAGGATAAAAATTGGTTATTGTGGGTTATCCCTAAGAGATAGATATATACCATTGCGGATTTTTTTGTAGACCTTTTTATGGTGTACAATACTGTAGTACATTATTTTGATCTATTTCGTAGGGTTCAACCAGCGTTCGCAATGTAAGCGCAAAAAAATGAGTTTATTTATGACATCACATTAGAAACCTCTAAAATTATCAGCGTTTCTTTACTATATTATGCATGTTATATACATATAAACCTTCCTGTTGAATCATTCTATCTTTTATAAAAACCCGCATCAAAATCCGTTGCGTAATTTTAAAGATATAAGCATACATAGGGACAGACAGACAGCGAAGTGACTTTATCTATATATAAACAAACAACAACAGAAAAAAAAACAAACAAACAAAACAACACAGTAAAAAAACTGTGTCTGTACATTGAATATATTAAAAAAAAATAATTGAGGGAGGTTTAGAAACAGTAATAGAGCACGAAACCAAAAAAAAAATCTGTCTGTTTGTCTGTTTGTTTGTACACGCTAATCTTCGGAACTACTAGACGGATTTGAATGATTTTTTTTTTGTTGTATAGGTATTAAGTCTGGGCAAGATATAGGCTATAATTTATCTTGGAAACTTGAACACCTGATGCAGAACCGCAACAGACCAGCTAAACTATAAGAGATACAAAAATGGTACTGTAGCAAAAATTGTTTCACGTGATGAGCATTTTCTGCTAAGAGAATAAATTTGAAGATCTGGAACACCTGATGTGGAACTCCAACAGCCCAGCTACACTATAACAAATATAGGAATGACGTCTTAGCAAGAGTTGTTCAACCTGATGAGCACTCTCTGTTGTCGTAAAAAATTTGTAGATCTGGAACAGCTGATGTGATACTCCATGAGCCCAGCTACACTATAACATATATAGGAAAGACGTCTTAGAAAGAGTTGTTCAGCCTGATGAGCACTCTATGTTGTCGTATAAAATTTGAAGATCTGGAACAGCTGATGTGGAACTCCAACATCCCAGCTACACTAAAACATATATAGGAATGACGTCTTAGCAAGAGTTTTTCAGCTTGATGAGCACTCTCAGTTGCCGTATATAATTTGAAGATCTGGAACAGCTGATGTGGAACTCCAAGAGCCCAGCTACACTATAACATATATAGGAATGACCTCTTAGCAAGAGTTGTTCAGCCTGATGAGCACTCTCTGTTGACGTATAAAGATTGTAGATCTGGAACACCTGATGTGGAAATCAAAGCTACCACTAATTTCACTGTATAATTATAAAATAACATAAGCTGGGAGTATCTCCACGCGGTGAAGGCAGTAACGGTTTAGCACTGATTTTCGATGAAAATTCTACGAATCATTGAAAATTTGACTCTACTGGCTAAAACTCCCATTTATTATTTTATATTATCGAAGAAATATGCCTTCGGGCTTATGGTATTTGAGTGTTTAATTTCCTTTTCCATTTATCTTCGTGACACGGTAGCCTACCCGGTAACGCAGGCGAGCAGTCACTTAGATTTTAATTGATCAGATATCTTCAGAATAAAACTATAACCATGCCTAGAAAGAGGTCAAATCTTTCCCAACGTTCCAAAGGAGCTAAAAGATTGAGGATCATAAGATCCCAAGAATCTACCGAAGAGCGTCAGGATAGACTTGATGCTGTTCGAGAACATCAGGCTGCAACTCGCTCCGTAGAAACATCTTCGGATCGCGAAGCTCGCTTGCGTTCTCAGCGTATTTATGCATCTACACCCAGGTCTCTAGACACCAGTGAAGAATATGATGCGCGACTGTCCGCTGATCGCGAAAGTTATGATTACCCAGTTGAGTTTCTCAATTCACTTACAGCGAGTGGTCTCCCTGCTCATAAAATAAGACTTAAAGTCGGTGTTCCCATAATGCTGATGCGAAATTTAACTCCGCCAATACTGTGCAACGGAACCCGTCTTATTGTCAACGCTTTACAACGTAATATAATTGTTGCTATAATACTAACTGGGTGTGGTGCCGGTGAGACTGTGTTCATACCGCGCATACCACTCATCCCCAACAATTTCCCCTTTCAATTTAAGCGCACACAGTTAAAGCCGCTGGTGTTGACCTGGCAACCGACTGTTTTTCTCATGGCCAACTTTATGTTGCTTTTTCAAGGGTCAGCAACGCTTCCGGTCTTTATATATTAGCTCCTGAAGGAAAAACCTCAAATATAGTTTATAAAGAATTTTTTAAAGTTATTTGCAATATTATTGTTAATTCAGTGTACCCTTGGAATCCGCTGCGGAGTAACGGGAAGAAAAGTTTTTTGTTGTATAGGTATTAAGTCAGGGCAACATATAGGCTATACATAATTTATTTTGGAAAATGAACACCTGATGCAGACCGCAATAGACCAGCTAAAGTAAATATAAAAGATATAAAAATGGTGCCATAGCAAAAAATATTCCACGTGAAGAGCATTTTCTGCTGTGAGAATACATTTGAAGATCTGGAACACCTGTTGTGGAAATCTTAAGTAAAACTCTTAACAAACTTAAACATATTAAGGAATGACGTCTTAGCAAAAGTTGCTTAGTCTGATGGGCATTTCCTATTGACATACAAAAATGAAAGATCTGGAACGACTCCAATCGTCTCGCTCATCCCGTTGTTTTCCCTTCCGGGCCTTAGAATTCTACATCAGACTTTTCAGTCTTTTCAATCTTCGATTTTGACGATCCCGTTGTCGCTGGCATAAGCAACAGGATCCGCGTACGAAGTTGCGGGCAGAAGCTAGTTTTATAATATGTAATGATAATGATAATGATATTAGGTTGGGGAAAAAGTCTTTTCGCATTATAGTATTATGAACTTGTAATAAAATCTCTTTGGCTATACTATTTGTATCTGGCTGGTTTTGGTATCATTGAAAGTTTAAATTTTAAAGAACATAATTCCAAATTCAAATTAGGAAAATGTGTGATTTTCATTTGTTTTTCGTACCGTCAAGATGAGTGAATCTAATGAAGAAATTCGATACATTTTAAAATTTTACTACGAAAAAGGTAAAAATGCAACGCAAGCCGCGAAAAAAAATTGCGATGTTTATGGACCTAGTTAGTGTCTGTGAGAGTAGCACAAATTTGGTTGTAGCGTTTTCAATCCGGAAATTTTGATGTCAAAGATGCACGTCGCTCTGGTCGCCCTATTACGTAAATAATGGATGCCATTTTTGAAAAAGTGGAGCAAGATCGGCATACCAGTAGTTACGACGTAGCTGAAGAACTGGAAATTGACCACAAACAGTTTTGGCGCATTTGAAAAAAACTGGGTAGGTACACAAAAAAGCTCGACATTTGGGTACCTCACGAGCTCACTGAAAGAAACCTAATGAACCGTGTACTCATTTGTGATTCTTTATTACGACGTAATGAAACCGAACCATTTTTGAAGAAGCTGATAACTGGTGATGAAAAGTGGATCACGTATGACAAGAACGTGCGAAAAAGGTCGTGGTCAAAGGCCGGTCAGGCTTCACAGACTGTGGCGAAACCCGGGTTAACTTGCAACAAGGTGATGCTGTGTGTGTAGTGGGATTGGAAGGGCATTATTCATTATGAGCTGTTACCACCAGGCAGGACCATCAATTCTGAACTCTACTGCGAACAACTGATGAGATTAAAGCAAGAAGTTGAGAGAAGGCGGCCGGAATTACTCAATAGAAGGGGTGTGGTTTTTCATCATGATAACGCTAGACCTCACACATCTTTACCCAACAAAAATTAAGAGAGTTTGGCTGGGAGGTGTTAATGCATCCGCCGTATAGTCCTGACCTTGCACCTTCAAATTTCCACCTGTTTCGGTCTCTTCAGAATTCTTTAGGCAGTGTCAGGTTAACATCACGAGAGGACTGCCAAAACCACTTGTCACGGTATTTTGACCAGAAGTCCCAAAATTTCTATAGCAATGGGATCATGTCCCTACCTACAAGATGGCAAAAAGTTATCGAACAAAATGGTACCTACTTACTTTAGTTAAATGTAAATTAACTTTATTAAAAAATGTTTTGAATTTTCTTAAAAAATGCGAAGAAACTTTTTCCCCAACCTATTAGTATACTAGCTTCTGTCCGCGACTTCGTCCGCGTTAAACTTCTTGTGCCCCCGACCCATCCCGTCGCATCGAATCGCCTACCCATGCGATTTTCTCCGTTTTTGCAATATTTTTCATTACTACACAGCTCCTTTTGGTTGTAGCGTGATGTTATATAACCTATAGCCTTCCTCAATAAATAGACTACATAACACAAAAATATTTTTTCAATTCGGACCATTAGTTCCTAAGATTACCGCGTTTAAACAAACAAACTCTTCAGCTTGATAATATTATTATTAAGTAAAACTAGCTTTTGCCCGCGGCTTCGCCCGCGTAAATGTCGGAAATTAACGGAGGTATTTCTCCAAAATTAAAGATTTTTTCTAAAATAAATGTAGCCTAAGTTACTCCTTGTTACATCAGCTATCTGCCAGTGATAAAAATCCCGTCAAAATCGGTCCAGCCATTTAAGAGATTAGCCGGAATAAACAGACAGACAGACCGACAGACAGACAGATAAAAATTGTAAAAAATGTTATTTTGGTATATGTACCGTGTATACATCCATATACACTTAGTAAAAAGTGGTTATCTTAATATTACAAACAGACACTCCAATTTTATTTATTTGTATAGATTAAGTAAAGGTATAGTAATATATTATAGACAAACGCCCGCTTCCGCCACTCTGTCTGTCTTAATGCGATAAAAACTAACCAACTGATTTTCATACGGTTGTCACATGTGCATAGAATGATTCATGGGAAAGATTTCAGTGTAAAATTCAGTAAGCTTTATTGTTAATTGGCTGAAATATGACCATGGTTGTAGAAGATGTCTCAATTCTGGATTGACTTAAACGGTGCACTAAATCGTGATGGTACGTTCCCATGGGACATTTCCACGCAAGCGAAGCCGCGGGCAAAACCAATTTTTTACTTTGTCTCCAAATATTTCAGGTCCAATAGAAAATGTAGCCACAATACCTTACAATGTTAATGAGACCTTACAGCCTACGAGAAGAATATTACAGGGACGTCCAGTGGGAGATACGAGACCATATATGGTAGGCCACCTTATTATTAAACTACAGCATACTATTTGCGTTACACACTAGCAATCGTAGTACGGTGGCCCGTGAGCAATGGAAGCCCAGTGGTAACAGCCGCGACTTACGTATTTGTAGACCGTGGGTTCGAACCCAAACAGGCACTTTACTTTGTGTAAATTATTTCATCACCACTGCTCTCAAGACGGTCTAGCAAAGAGGCCTGTGTCCCAACAGTGAGAACATTATAGGCTAATTATGCATACTAGCAATCAGAATCTGAATCATTTTGAAGGACATTGCTTATCCGTTGCTCCATATGTTTGAAACATTTGTCTGCTGAGCAACATAAATCACGCAATGAATATTTTTGAACTGGCAAAATTAAAGATATTCCTACTGCTACTGTGTTACTCAATTACTCCGCTAGTTAAAGTACTAGAGATATTCTGTAAAGTTAGTTACGAACCTCCGTCAAGACTAGGTACTTAGGTATAAGTAATATAGCTTGAATACAATCTCAGTAAGTTTTAAAGGTCATAGAAGATGTAGAAGACCCGATACTTTTCGAATTTCGAAGGGATATATAAAGCATCACACCCCTCTGTCCAAATCCTACCATATGCATATCGGAGACGAGATTTAATTTGTTTAGTCACTGGTCCTATCATTAGCGTCATGGCCAAATACATTTGAAAACAGATCAGTGAGTTGTTGTAGTGAGAATTGTGAGAAGTAATCGCGATCGAATTATCTTCTTTTTTGTGGGAAATCATGAAATGACGGTGGCGGGAGGACATGTCAGTCTTTAAGTGACTAAAACCCATCCGTGTTCCTTTAGTTACCTGTGTGAGAGCTACCGTAACTCTGTCGAATAAATCCACGACCCTGGCACGTGCACATCCTACCTAGCAGTGGATTTCCGACTTAAGGTTCAAAATATTTCCACAAACTTTCAGATAATTAATGAAATGTGATGTTTTGTGCAGGTGTACTTAAGGTCAGCTCCGAACACGGACCCCAAGTTTACGGAATCAGAATGGATCTGTGGCGGAGTGATCATTCATGAGAGATACATCCTCACGTCAGCAGCCTGTATTGAGGACGCTAAACATTTCTACGTAGTCTCCGGAACATCCAAGTATGTAAGGCTATGTATACCGGGGCTGTTAAATACATTACGATATACTAGCGCAAGCTTACGAGCACTAGTATCTATGCGAAATGAAAATGCAAAGTAGGCACCAATGTGTGAATACCTACTGTACTTGAGCGCAACTAAACTTGACGAAGGTGCAATTCTTCTTTAGCTAAAAATTTATTCACTGATGAACAACACAAAGCTTAAATCGCTGAGAACCATGAAATATTACACAAGTTTCTGTTTATCGAAAGTGAGCACTCAGCTAGGATTTTTTGAAAATTCATTCCCTGCAGGGTTAAGGGATAATAGTTTGTTTAGAAGTTTTTCATTTTTGCCGATGGGAAATCCCATCAGGCTTATGGCTTGTCTGAATATTACATAACTTTATGTCTAAGTACATCTACAAGGTACGTTCGAGAACTTCGACGGCTATTTTGTTAGTATGGGTCAGTAATTTAGGCTCCATGTAGCTGACGATTATTGTGATAATTTGTTGTTAAACTTGCAGATGGGTTCCATTATCAGAGAAAAATAATGAGTGCATTAACAATGGTGCTAAGAAGGCCGTATGGAAATGTGTGCCAAAATGTAAGTATTTTTATTAGACCAGTGAGATCTATATATACCTAAGTATAGTTCCTACTTTCGTCTAGTGTTAGCTTTCGAGCCAGTTATTGTACTTTAAACTTTATACCAACAACTTGAATGTTGACAAAACTGACTTTTGACTCGGGTTTAACGTCAGATTTTGTAATCAGAACTTTCGCTTTGGCAAAAAGTTCGAAAAAGGCTCGAAGGTATCTAACGATATTCTTGTTTTGTAATACCGTCGAATACAAACATACCAACATAGTTGGAAAAAGACTAGGCTGACATCTGCCAAGTTAACGAGTCAAGAACAAACTTTTTAACCGACTTCAAAAAATAAAGAGGTTCTCAATTAGACTGTATTTTTTTATGTTTGTTATCTCTGAACTTTTGATGATGAACCGATTTTGATGATTTTTGTTTTATTTGAATGTGGTCCCATTTCAGGTCTAACAATGGCATCCATGAGAAAACCATATAAGTCTTAAATTTGCATTGCATTGTAGTGTTTTTTCCTAACTATGTTGGGTCAACTTCCAGTCTAACCGGATGCAGCTGAGTACCAGTATTTTACATGGAGCGACTACATATCTGATACCCTTGATAAGATTGGTTGTCATTCTTTCGGGATTCTGACGACTCTTAACAGCTGACAAAGAACTACAAATGATAGCCGGGACCAGAACCGTTACGTGCTTTCCGAGGCGCAGAGCGGTCTTGGAATGTAAAGATGATCACCGCTGATCCACGGATCAACCCTGGCGTAGCTATACTGATCGATCGACCTGTGCAGCTGCTATTATTACTGTCGTATAAGTATTTTTTAATAAAATCTTCTTTCGAATAAGCTTACGTCTACGACGGCGACGAATTCGACAACATTCGCTGGATGGTCGGCGATATAGCTGTGGTGAAAGTGGAAGATGACTTCAACTTTAAGAAGCGTGTGCGAGGCTGTGACTTCATACCGAAGAAGGTGGACTTTAACAACCGGTCTGCTGATCTCGAGAAGCAACGCAGTTTCGGATCCATTGCTGGCTGGGGATCAACCGATACCTTTGGAGATGTAAGAATGTCACTTATATTATTTACCGACGAAAAAGAAAGGAGAAGTAAATAAATAAATATAAATAATATCATAGGACAACCAACACAACGGTATCTGATCCCAAACTACTGACAAAAATACTTATATATTTCTAAAAAACCCAGACACAGAACAAATGATTGTGCTCATCACACAAAGATTTGTACTGGGTGGGAATCGAATTCTTAAGTCGATGCGTAGTAGTATGTTATATATTTTTAATATATGACCACGCATAAGTTTTACTGCTTACTACGATTTTGCTAATTCTTTTTTATTGGGCAGGGTATTATACTTCGTACTTGATCACATTTAAAATTTCAAAACAATTTTTTTTTTTCATATTTACCTAAACAGTAAGAAATAAACCTTTTAGTCCAACTAAGCTCCTAAATTAAGGCATTAAGGCGCCAAGTAAAGCGATCATCCGACACGTTTGTGGATGTAAGAAAGACACACTTGCTTTTGTAATTTTCCGAGTTAGGAAGACAGATTGTTTGGTTGTCGAGTAAGGAAGATAAATTAAATTGTCTGTAGGTATATTTAAACAATAACTACTATATTTAATCAGTCGTATAAATGGCTATGACACGGTTCTACTGGTTATGCTACATAGCATAACAAGTAGAACCGTGTATACATATTAATACATAAATAATATTAATACATATTATTTATGCATTAATATGTTAATACATATTAAATGAAGGTGTGGGCAGAGGTGTGTTATACCCATCTATCTATAGTTATTTGGCCAGTAAAAGATGGCGTATTGCGTGGCGCATTAACGGGGTAAAAATCCAGGCACCGAGCTGCAGGCAAAAAGTTGCTGATGGAACGACGAAAACTTAACACTTTGTCCAATTCGGATGGGGATCCCCGATCACGCTACAACGTTTAGCATTCATATTTGTACCTATATATTATTGTTTTTCAAATCTTAATGACCTAACTAATTGTCGTATCTAATTTTTAGGTAGTTGAAGAGCCGACCGTAAGTACCTTCTTATCTACTTACAAGCTAATATAATTTGATATTTTATTACTAACAGTACTTAACGACTTCATCGTGGAACGAAATTGTACTGTAAATCAAAATGTCTATAAAGATTTACCTTTCAAAGTCTAGCTGAAAGAATGATCAATGTTATTAAAATCTGCCTTACCGTTTCCAAACTACGTTGAGGTCGGTTTTTTTTTTGATCTCGAGATGGAAATCCTCTTGGATGTCCCCCGCCTTGAGGTGGGTGGAGGGGGCTGTCAGACTCTTACTGACTAAAACCACACCACACATGGAGCGACTGCCTCTACAACCCAGAGACTGTGTAATACCCCTTGGTAAGACTGGTAATAATCACTGCACCATCATCAGCCAATAAAATTCCATTACTGGACGCACAAGTATCATGGGTCCTTCAACTCGAACTAATTATTTTTTTATGAGTCTTTGATCCAATACACCCATGAATTTTTCATAAAAAATTATCATCATCATTTCAGCCGTAAGATGTCCACTGCTGGACTTAGGCCTCCCCCAATTTGCCAATTTGCAAAAAATTATAAATTAAGGAAAAAATCCTATAAAATACATAATTTTATAGGAAAAAATCAGAAAGAGCACCATTTGAGGTGTAAAAATATCCCAGTCTCAAATTTTTCAGATATGTATGGAATTAGTTACGAGCCGCTAAAATGCGGTGTACTAACGGTGCCTTTCTCGTCCGAAACAGGTTAAAATGGTTGCAATAACGACCAATCATTGAACCCCTCTCCCTTTATCTTATTGAATCTCCCTCTATCTTATTGCTTGTCAGTGGCGTAGCTCGGACTAATGTAGATGTGGGCGAAGTTGTATGTATCAGCGAGGCCCCTTTTCTTTGGTTCCCAAAATCTATCCAACAAAATCTTACCAAACATGCTTTGAAGTAAAATACCTACTCATGATTGTGAAAAAGTATAAATGCGCGATGGGAGAATATTAAGGAGCATATAGATTTGAAAAAAGGTTTTATTTTTACAAAAGTAACGTTCTTCGGCTTTTTGCGTTACTGAAGTCCCCAGGAAAGATTAGTATCTAATCAATTTTTGCAGCTAAATCTGCTTCAATGGAGAGCATTGCTAACCCCATGGGCGTAGCCAGCCATGGGCTCAGGGTGGGGCAGCAGTCTAAAATAATATGTAACAACTATACCCTCAGTCTTACCCTGGTTATTTTTTTTTGTTCATACAAAACGGTTTAGCACCCTGTATCTGTATGTATAATTGGAATTATCCAAAACACTTCCTTGTTGCTCACCTACGTACACCACAAAATCTTCCATCCAAAAATGTGTCTCTAACTGCAGTCGTTTGGGCTCTGGGCGCATGCCAATTTGTAAATCAGCCAATTTAGAGGTTTATATCTATCTATAGATAGTACTTTCAGGTAAACAATTAAACATAGGTATTATAGGTTCTTTATTTATTTCGGTATTAACTAACTTTATAATATTACTTTAAGAGAAAACGTGGCCGTGGGTTCTAGCAGAACCTCCTTAGCACTTCGGTTTCCAATTTATTTGTCTCTTTTGCGATCCTCATCCTGTAAACACTCAGCATACAGTGACCGGTCAGACAATTTTCACTCATTGTGGAGCGAAGCCACGTCTTGACATGCCGTAACGTACTGAACACAGAGTACGTTATAATATACTGTAAGTACTGAAAGACCTCTCTATAGTACAGGTCGTACACGATTGGGTCTTTCAGAACCTTTTTTTTTTCTGGATGGGAAATCATCAAATGACTTCTCCCGCTCTGGGCGGAGCGGGAGGGTGTGTCAGACTTTTACTGACTAAAACCCATCCGTGTTCCTTCAGTTACCCATATGTCAAGGTCACGGTATCTCGCTTGAACAATCTCGCGACCCTGGCAGGCATCGGTCCTAGTAGACCCCTTCACTGCTGCTGACATCTCTTTGAGGCGCGCGTGGAACACTACGCGCCGTCGACACGGGCCTCGTCCTTACCGGGCGGCGAGCTACCCATTGCTCGCCGCCCGCAAGCCCGCGCCTACGGTGGCCGGGAGTCTGCGATCGACTCCCTACGCCCGGGGCGTATCCTCCTGCGGCGGCTAGGGACGTGAGGGCGCAGGGACTGCCACTCCCTCACGCGCCCCGCCTCCTCTTTCGCGAGCATTACTGCTTCGCAGAAGGACGTGACGGCTTCCCATGCTCTCTCGCTGCGTACCATGGCTCGCACCAGGGCCGGACGCGAGAGGTCGCCGCCGCGCCGCCGATCGCTTACACGAGGACACGGCGGTGCTCCGCCCAGGCAGGGCACACTTCCACCGTATGCTCCACCGTGTCCTCTAGACGATCCTCACAATGGAAACACCCGGGCGTATCCTCCCGCTTTATCCTGAACAGGAACCCACCGAAGCACCCATGCCCGGTGAGAACCTGCGTCAGGCGGAAGGTGAGGACGCCGTGGCGCCTCTCTATCTACTCCTCAAAGAGGGGACTTAACGCCGCAATTGTGGCGTGCCCAGCACTGGGGTGCGACAATTGTACCCGCCATGTCGCCATGAGATCCTGCCGGAGCTCTGTCCGCCGTGCCGTGATTTGTCGCGGCAGCGGAGTTTCGCCCCGGCGTTTCGCCTCCTCGCGGCACTCCCACATGTGCGTGAGGACCTTTGCCTCCAGATCCCATGGCGGCACTCCGGCAAGGAGGCTCGCCACCTCGCACGAGATCATGCGGTATCCTCGGATTAGCCGGATGGCCATGACCCTCTGGGCTGCACTCAACCGGCGCACTGGGCGCAAACTCAATGAGGGCGCCCACACCGTTGCCCCGTAGAGGGCCATTGAATCGCGAAAGGCCTCTGTTTTTTTTTTTTTCAAAAATTCTTCGAATGTCATTTTATATGAGTGCAACATGTTATATGGGTACAATGAGATTAAATAATATGACGGTAAGTTGTTCTCCGAGAAACGCTCTCCCAATGATATAATTAGTGAGGTAATTCAACGTTAAATAATCAACGATCGTTTCCAAAACTGGGTAGAACTCTCTGCCGGAGGATTTGCACGGTGCGTCTGTCATTTCGCGATGCGTGGCATTGTAAAATCAACTTCTAGAGCGTCAGCGATCACTTGAACTTCAGCTATGAAACTGCTGCTGTGATCGTTCACATTTTCACCATATTTTTTTATGTTACGATGAATCGCGCCCTTTTTGTTTTGATCGCATGTTTTTTTATGTTGACTGTTGAGTGTGAAATTTCTTATGGATATTAAGTATTGTAGTTAGTAGGTACCTATATTTTTTTTTTTGGTTTGGTTAGGTACCTTACAGACCGGAGCCAGGATGGGCAGACGCCCCACCCTGCCCCACCGTAGCTACGCCCATGGCTAACCCAGGCAACCGCTCCTGCTTCATATTGTTTCTTAAGTCGTTTATAATTATTTTTAGCTTAGAAAAACTTAGGTATTTCTGCGGAAGCTGTACTTACAGAGTTACAGGCATAGTCAACATAATTCCAATGTTACCATTACCAACATGTTAACATTACGATAGATATCTTCCAATTCATTTATTATTATGTATTGAGTGAGTCATATGATATGATTGGTCTCTCTAATGGAGTTTGGTAGGTAGGTTAGGCACTAAAAGTTTTAGTTCTTCGTAAAGGTCAAGATTCTATGTCTGCTTTCTCCATCTTGAAGAATACTATACCTAAATTAACAGTGCTTCAAAAGTTCGTTATTTATCAAAGATTTTAAAATTATTTCTGTCGAACAAGAATCCAAAATTGTTGTAAAATTCAGTGAGTGCAGTAAATCTTGTGTCAATAATATCTCGTATCACGGCGTCAACCATTTTAATAAAAAATAAAAATAAAACTGAATCTACTTTCAGCTGAATCAATAGGCTCGTCTGCAACTTCATGATCAAACACATAATTTTTTCTTGTGAACCCTTTTCTCTTTAAAAGTCGTTGGAATCTGACAGCTGCTCTTTTCCATGAATTCGTAGACTTTTGCAGTACATTAATAAAGCCTGTTTCCCGAAATTTGTGTGTCCAGTCACGAAAATTGCGTAAATTGTCAATAGCGACTTTCAAATTTATATCAACTTTTTGCCAGATCTTATTTATGTTATTGACACGGTTTAATACTTCGTACCACATGTGTATTGAGATAATAAATTCCAGAGTTAGCATTTCATTTATAATTGTTTAGCAATCGCTGAGAGTATCTGCATCTTCAGATTGAATTTGCAGATTATTTATACCATCGATAATATCATCAAACTGAAATAATATCTATAGCTTTCACTAAGGGGTTCGGCTATCGCATCTTGTATCAGATAACGACTTTAAGGTTATCTTCAATTTATACTTTACTAATTCCCATCTCTTGCTGAGATTTTACATTTGGTAGCATCGTATATAAAGAGGCCTCGCGAGGCCCTTCTAAGTGCGAGGCCGTGGGCACAGGCCCACTTCGCCCACGCCTAGCTACGCCACTGTTGCTTGTTCTAATAGATGTTACGAACCCCATCGAACTCACCGGAGCTGATGGAATCAGATGTGCAGCTACTCGCCAGTAACAACTGCAAGAAACGCTGGGAGCCTCGCTACCACTACGTAATAGATGAACAAATGGTCTGCACCAAAGATATCGCTGATGATGAGACCATGAGTAGCCTGTGTATGGTACGTATTTTATTTTATTTAACCTCCGATGCAAAAGAGGGGTGGAGTATCTGTGTTTCTGTGTGACTGTCTGTGACATCGTAGCTCCCAAACGGCTGAACCGATTTTTTTTTTGTTTTGGCTAAAAGGTGAATTAAGAGGCCGCTTATTTTGATTTTACAAACGTACTTTTACAGTTAAAATATTGAATTCGCATAGGTTTTAATGCACAACATGAAATAGCGTTTCAGTTATTATCTAATGAATGAGTTCCTTTTTAGGGTCCCGTACCTCAAAAGGAAAAACGGAAATCCCTTATAGGATCACTTTGTTTTCCGTCTGCCTGTCTGTTTGTCAAGACCCTTTATCTCGAGAACGCGTGGAGGTATCGAGTTGAAATTAAAACGATACACTCAAGTCTTAAGTTTCTTTAAGCTGTGAAAAAATCAAACTTAGTAAGCATAAAACGTATATTTGGACACTCTCAAGGGAATCAAAATGTATAGGGTATTGCCCGTTGACCTAGAACTATGAGCAATTAATACCGTCTTATACTACAAGTATAGGGAAAAATCTGAAAACTGTACATTTGTAATTAAATCATAAAAAAACAGGGTCGTAACCCTCGGTGGGCGAGTTCGACTCGCACTTGTCCAGTTTTTTATTTTTGTCGAGAATTATAATGCGAGTTTTAGGTTATTTTGAAAGATTTTTTACTACCAACTCTTTTCATTTTTGAACATTTTATTTCTATTGTTTTAATTTTGAGTAAGAATGTAGGTGTAAATAGTATATGAATTTGAATTTGAAGGTTTATGCTAATCCACTGCTGCATATGTTCGACAAGATTGTCTGCTCAACAGCGTAAATAACACAATGTATGTTGTTAAACTGTCTAAAGAAGCCATTCCTACTGTTAGCTCCATTTTAAAATACTTACATACAAGACGGCAATCTATCGTCAATTTTGCGACTGTGTGGGAAATGGATGTCTTCAAAAAGGAGGTGCATCGTTCCCACAGCTGGGACACAGGCCTCCTCTCGGTGAGAGTGAGAGGGCCGTGATATACCACGCGGGCCCAGTGCGGGTTGATACATGTCACATGTCTTCGAAGTTTTGTGTTTTTGGAAATTTAAATGCAGTTAATCAATTATAGGAACGTGACGTCAATTGCAAAGAGTTGCAATATAGTGATGAGGATGATGACTATGAATATGAAGACCCCAAGGCTACCAAACCTGCTGCACCCGCTTCTAGACGGATGGTGGCAGAGCCTGGCCAGCTGCAGGTTCACACCGGTGCCAACATTCACGATTCCAGAAAGAAAAATACTGTTCCCACCGGCGGATTTTGTGAGGTATTTTAAATTATTTGTAGGTAGTTTATAGGGGAATGTTGGTGGTCAAAAAACTGTTTTTTACACTTTACCAAGGGATCTTTACACCCTACCAAGGTACCGAAATTGTTCGAAAGAGTTATCGTGGCCCTGGCATAGGAAATTGAAGGAAAGCGGGTGGGTTTTATTCAGTAAAAGTCTGACACGCCCTTCCTCTCCACTTAAAGCGGGAGACATCATTTAATGATTTCCCACCCAAAAAAGGGGATTTTTACACAACCACTAAAATTTTATAGTATAGAAACAAACCCAGGCTGTAAGCTGCTTCTAGCCTTCTGAGTTTCTCAATAGATGGCTTGGTTTTCCAACGTACTGGTCAGCGCCGAAAGTAGAAAATCGAACACGTTTTTTTGACGCCCTGAGACTTGCTCGCGCTACACATTGTTGGATTCCAAATGCTCGGTTAAACTCAGAGGGCTGAAAATGACGTCAATGTGAATGTATATATGTATATGCATAAACTGGGGGAAAACAGGAACACATTCTCAGCAGTTGCGCTTGTGGTCACTGAAAAGAGTGCAATAACAATAACCATGAATTCAGCACATGATTCTACACATTCCAGTAGCATAGACATTTTTCGTAGGTTATTTAAAAGTCTACTATTTCATGTTAAAGTACAGTAGGTATCTATACCGTCAAAATGTATGAAGGAACCTGTAAAAGCTGATTAAAAAATAACTGACGAGAAACTTCTCCTTGTATAACAAAAGTAATGTAGATTCACCAAAAGACATAAGTAACCAGGGTCTTCAGATATAGAAGCAGTTTTCTGAATGAAATTGAATTGATTTAGTAGAAAACAAATACTACATTAATCAAATTAAACATTCGAAAACGTACATCGGCTTCTTACTAAAGTTCAACTATATCCGATGACATTGCAAACTGATTTATTTTGGTGACTGCTCATATGGCTATTCAAATTAATGATTTGGCTTGATTTTTATTAAATAATTTATTAATTCCATACAGAACGACCACGGAGGGCCTCTAATCGTCGGTCAAGGCAAGAGCTCCGTGGTTATAGGCGTAATGTCTGCTTGCCTTACTAGAGAAATTAGCAGGAAATGCTACGGTCCCTTCCTCTTCACCAGCGTTTACCGCTACAGGAACCTCATCACCTGTGCCATTGACAAGGACCTTGGGTAAGTTCTATTTCCAGTGCATTCTAAAAATATCTGATGAAAATGTAACCAAACTCTGTTCACGTTATATTTTGACGCAGTCACAGACTTACTGAAGGGGTCTGCTAGGACCGATGCCTGCCAGGGTCGCGAGATTGTTCGAAAGAGATACCATAACCCAGGCATATGGGCAACTGAAGGAACAGGGGTGGGTTTTAGTCAGTAAAAGTCTGACACGCCCTCCCGCTCCGCCCAGAGCGGGAGAAGTCATTTGATGATTACCCAACCAAAAAAAAAAAACAGACTTAAAGAATTTAATTATCCATTTATCTGTATTTAGATCATTTCAGCTATATTCAAAATGTTTGACATCGTCCAAAATTGAGGTTATAAATAGTTACTTCATTTTTTAGAAATTGGCAGCTACTTCTATGTTTTATGATCTATTTGTTTACATTTTCATCAGGTAGTTTCAGAACAGACATTAGTTTCTTGATAAGTGAGCTATAACTACTGGACGTATAGCTCAATAAGCAAGAACTAGAGTTACAAATATAGCTTGCAGAGTTAACAGAAAGACCAGATATATCCATTGGAAAAGACGTATCCTCGAGTGGGACTCAAGTATCAATAATCTTAGCATGAGCCCCCTCCCAGGTGCTCTCAAAACGGTGAAAGAAAACAACGTGAGGAAACCGGTAGGTCCTAGGACCAAAGATCCGAACTCAGAGACATGTGACATCTTATCAACCGGCACTTGGCCCGAGTGGTGCCTCTCAATGAGAGGAGACCTGTGTCTGAGCAGTGGGAACATTATAAGCTGATTATGCTACATGTAGGTAATGTTCGTAGCCCAATTCACACACAGAATTCGCGTTAGTCCACGTAGCACGGATGGAAGAAAATCGCAATTGGATTTTTTCGCGCACTGGAACTTTAATGTTTAGCGCCGAGAGGTGAAAATCGAACAGTGTACTTATATTTCGATACGCTGCTGGTATGCACTCTCTTGGATTCTCAATACCGAGTTAAAAATCGAGTGCGCGATAAAATTTTGCAGCGATATTTTTACTTCCGTACGTGGTCTTACGTAACACATAACACGCGTCTGTACTCGGCAATGTATGGTGTTTTCTGAGGATTAGAGATAAAATTGAAAACAAAAATCATATTTTGACCTATTCAACATGTAGCCAGCCGCCCGGTAAAGACTAGGCCCGGGTCCACGCGCGCCTCAAAGAGATGTCAGCAGTACTGACGGGGTCTGCTAGGACCGATGCCTGCCGGGGTCGAAAGAGTTACCGTGGCCCTGGCATATGGGCAACTGAAGGAACACGGGTGGGTTTTAGTCATTAAAAGTCTGACACGCCTTCCCGCTCCGCCCAGAGCCGGAGACGTCATTTGATAATTTCCACCCAAAAAAAACTTTTCAACATATCGTTCGACACATAATTAAGGCTACAATAACTAAAAGTTAAATATTTTTGTTCATTCACAGGGCAACATGCAGGAAGTTGTTAAGGACATCTAAGACTCCGATGGTCGAGACTGAGTTTGATTGGTCCAACCATAAGGATGATCGAAAACGTTCGTTCGGGTACGTTACATTCAGAATATAACTCATCATGATCATTCTCAGAGAATTCCCTTAGGCCCACACAGACAGGCGCGACGTGACTGTTGTTCTATCAAAATTGACCGACGCGCCTGTCTGCGAAAGGATTTTTCCTAATGTGTTTGGGGTTTGTGCAGTCCTACCAAGGGGTGTCGTATCACCCAGTACCTGGGTTGTGGAGGTCAGATAGGCTGTCGCTCCATGTCAAATACTGGTATTCAACTGCAGCCGGTTAGACTGGAAGCCGAAACCAACATACTTGGGAAAAGCAGATTATGATGATGATGAATTGGGTCGATTGTTTTCTTCTTCCATACTTCTCTATAAGTCGTCATCTCGGTAGTCATCCCATTTCTAGCCATCTCATCTGCAACAAAGCCCATCTGTTTCTTAGGTCTTCCTCTTTATTATAACCATTAATATTCATAATCAAAACACAAATCATCACAATAACTAATTTGCTAGACAAGTATAGTGCACACATATAATGCACACGACGCACAATGACCATGAAATGGCCTAGAGTATGGGGCTTCAATAGAATAAGAGGCCACCATAGCTATTCACAACCAGTCGATACGTTTCCGTACCGAATCCAACGTCAATCAATGTTATTGTAGTAGTCCTATAAAAACTGTTCACAAATCAAAAACCCAAAAAAAATGTCATTTTAATTTCTGATGGGAAAATCCTATTACACTTCACTCGAATTGGGAATCCAACCCAGGACTGCGTGCGCAGCAGTAGCGCTTGTAACCACCAGATGAAAGAAGCAGTCTTCCCAAAATTATTATAACTAAAACCTATGATTCATGTTTTAAATATTTCGTTTTTAGAGCCGCAAAGAAAGAAATAGCACCAAAGAAGAGGGGACAAGTAAAGACAGTGCAAGTCTCTATAGGTGATCAAAAGAAGGAAGCAAAACCTAAGACATTGTCTTTTAAGAAGTTGCCTGCAAAATCAACAACAAAATAGACGTAGTATTCGCCAAAAGTGGATCTTCTCTTCATCTCCAAACTTCACATTAATGCAAATGGAAGAAAACAATCACAATTTGGTTAAAAAATTAAATAAATGATGAATCTGATTACTTGTTTGTTGTGTTAATTAATTAACAATTACTGGCTAAGAAGCATAGGACCGGTTGAGTGAGTATTATTACCAGCAGTGGACGTCTTTTCGCTGAAATTATGACGATTATAATGACATAGAGGGGCCATATTGACCAAACGGCAATAGGGTGTTTACTCTGATATTTATTATATGATCTCGATCCCACTTAGTTCTCCAAAATGGAAACTCAAAATTCCAATGTCAATGGATCGGAATGTTGAGTTTCGTATTCTTGAGTTCGACGCTAGCGCCAAAATGTGTTAAAATTGGGTGTCTATTTTGGAGAACTAAGTGGAATCGGGATCGGGCGTTGTTGTTGTTCCAATGTAGACACTATTGTTTTCAAGAGTACCGAATCACGTATATGCAAAGTTAACATTGAAATTGTATTGGATTGGAATTAAAATTAGGTTGTAGAGTAAGCCTGGGTACAGATGAGGTAGGTACCTATTGCATTACGAACCATGTCTGATTGGTGGGCTAATTGCGTGACATACTAACAGAAATGGCTTTCATTTTGATAGTTCAACAACATTCATTGTTGACCAGACAAATTTTTCGATCATAGTTAAATGAAACAATGGATTAGGGATATTCCCTCAAAATGATTGAGATTGTAATTCGTGATTTGTTATATAACTAGGGTGCTGACTTTTGTACCTCAACGCATCCAGATGAGAACCGAAACCTCTGTGTGGACACTGAAGACTTAACTTTGCTAAGTAAGATTCGTATCAATCAATCAATCAACTCAGTCTATCGCAGTTCGCAGTCCACTGATGGACATAGGTCTCTCCCATATTGCGCCACAAGATTCGCATACGATCTAATAATTTTTTTGTTTAACATTAATGGTTAGGTATATTAAAAATTAAATGATTCCTGACATTCACTTATTCGAATATAAACGATTTCAAATAGAAATAAGGTTCATACTTGTGTGGAACGCTTAGGTAATTAACTTAGTAAAGTCAAAATGCGATCTTACTATTGCCCTGAAAAACACTTAAAGTGATAATTTTTCGAGAATATAAAGTTTATAATTCATCGTACGGAACTTTTTTAAACGAGGAATAAGTATACATAGTACCTACCTATCTACTAGTTCTACTTTAAACAGAATAGTTCATAAACGATTTTAAATGAAGCGAGACAGTGAGAGGTATAACTAGGAATGTAGTTTTGGGTAGTAGGTTCGATCCCAAGTAGGTTCGACTTCACTTTGTGTTAATTATTTCATCACCATGGTACCATCACATGCCGGTTTCCATACGACGTTATCCTTCACCGGCTTGAGAGCAGTGATGATGAAACTATTTACACAAAGTAAAGCGCCTGCCTGGGTTCGAACCTACGACCCACAACTCGTAAGTCGCGGTCGTTACCACTGGGCCCCCTACTGCTCTGCTACTAACATGGGGACCCACAAGCGACTTAAACATATCAGGCGATATGTGTGTGTACTATAGATTCACCTATGCCCAACCCTTCGGGAAGCAAGGCGTGATGTTGTATACGTGGACCTCATTTTAGTCTGATTATAAACAGTGCATATGCTATGTATGTTTAGAAGTTGGCATACATTGAGTCATTCAATGACTGAAAGCGAATAAAATACAAGATTGATGAAATCTTGCTCATTCGAAAGCAGTCATATGCACTTGAAACCAATAAGTAAAAATCTCAAACAATTATACAAAGTTTACTCTAAAGACAAAACCAATTACATTGCTCATTCAATTAACTTGAACAAAATTAATTGCATTGTACGTAACATACGATTTCCGGATAGCGTATAAATAATTGGCTTCAACAAAGCGTAACTTACGGGAAATTGACCAAAAAATTAACATCCTCAATTTCATTTTGAGATCGAACAAATAAATTTATCGATCCTTCTTGGATCGGGCCGTGACTGAAAATGACGAAATTTTGCCTGCTCCTGGCGACGAGTTTTCTCCTGTTAGGTAAGATCTAGTTAATATTTTTCATCTTTATATTGATGTATATATAAATACGTATCAAAAATATATCGTCTAATTTTAATTTTTCTATTCAGGTCCTCTATTAGCACACTCATCAAAAAAAGAAAAGGACAATGATGAGATAACTCCAAAGCCACACCATTCGAAGCACCACGCAAAAAGTAACGACACGTCTTTAAACGAAGTGGAAGAAATAGCAGATGATGGTTGGAACTACGAGAACACCACCCACGTAGACTCCAGGAGGATCCTGTTCAGTAAGAGAACTGAAAAGGGGAAAAGGCCATATATGGTGAGTATGCATCGGCAGCGAGAACCTTGAAAGACGATGAAAGAATAAAGAAAAAAGTATTTTTTTCAAGTCTCTTTTTCATCGTAACTTTGGGGAAGGGGGGAAGAAAATCAATTACCTACATGATATATAATTTATATGATAGGTATCCTCTATATACCTATCGTTCCAATTACTGTGTATGGCGGAATTTCAAATATAGATGACGTCATCAAGCCTACCTATAGGTTCTAATACGCTGCCACGTGTGAACACGGGACATTGAGACGGCATTTGAAATTGTGAATATTTTAACAATTTCGCTGTTCTACTAAAGTCATTAATCGTTGAATTCTTCGTACAAACGTATTCAATAATATCGTATCAATAAATATTATGGTTCAGCTTGTCTTGGCGCTGCCATTTAATCCAATTCCCGTCGCGTCTTTATTTTATGGTAAGCCCTACGCCTCAACACTCTCCGAAGGTGTAAGATTGCAGTCTCATCCGACCATAAGAGTGAAGGCACCTGAAGCGCACCTGTGTCTGTGCATTCATTTGGGTCCTTATCTCCGGCGTAATTAGGTAGTCTCTTTTGAGACTGACTACCACCGTGACAAAATTAAGTCGAGGAATTTTTATATTTCCTTTTAGTCAAAAGAAACTCCAAGTAGAAACAGTCCGAGCATTACGAAGGTTATACCTCCAACTGACAAAAGAATCTGCCAAAGCCTACAAATACCGTGGCTGGTTCTGCGGTGGGGTCATCGTTGATCGCTATTATGTGCTGACGTCACTACGCCATTGGTATCCATTAACATGCTGCCACGTGTTAACATCGGCTACCAAGGGACATTGAGATTGACCTCTCTTTTTTGTTTGACCTATACTGTCCCACTACTGGGCACAGGCGTCCCCCAAGTCCTTCCAGCAATTTTTTTCCCGCACCACTTCAAACCAACCCTTGCGTACGTGCCAGGTCGTCCTGCCATCGCTTTCTGAGTCGACAACGGCTCCGCCGTCCATCTTCAGCCACCCATTGAGTGGAGACTCCTTGCCCGAAGGACTTACTTTTATAGGAGAGCTAAATGTAAAAGGTACAGAATAAAAGGAAGATTAAAAAGTAAAATGTCCTAATTTTCCCATATTTCCGGCTTTTTGTGACGACAGTTGAAGTTTCGAGGTAGCCCCAGTCGGCAGGAGTTCTGTCAAATTGAATTTGCGTAAAAATCGACCCTCTCACTTGGAAAAATCAAGTAAAATCAGACTAATGTCATTTCCATCTCGCAGGTATACCTCCAACTGACAAAAGAATCTGCCAAAGCCCACAAGTACCGTGGCTGGTTATGCGGTGGAGTCATCGTGGATCCCTATTACGTACTGACATCAGCTGCGTGCGTCGAAGACGCTGACAGATTCTACATTGTCTCTGGCACCACCAAATTCGTTGATAGCTTCGATTATAAGAACGACGAATGCGTTTGCAAACATCGCCGCAAAGTCGTATGGAAATGTATCCCTAAGAGTAAGTATTTTCTGACTACCCGCATTCGCTAACAAATAATGAACATCTGAAAACTTTATTTCAAATGTTATACTTAGAAAACGTTTTTTTTTCGAGTCTCATCTGACTGATTTCACACAAAAGAAGCACTTAAAAAAAAAATTCTCCTATTTTCTAGACTACAAATTTGACTTCCAAGACAGTATCAAATGGTCATCGAACGATATCGCAATAGTCAAAGTAGACAAAGCTTTCAAACTCGGTGTCCAGGAGAAGGGATGCGAATTCGCCACTGAGTGCATTCAGTATAACAACATAAGTAGGGATATGGAGAAGCCAGGAACGAAGGGATGGATCGCTGGCTGGGGAAGCGGCAATAACTTCAGGGAGGTAAGGTTTTGAGTGTGTGCCTAGACTTATACCTAAAACGGCTTTCCCCAAGCAACTTGGCAGTTATTTCTTTTATAAAATGTTATTTGGGTTATCATTCGCTTCTGCATTCTTTTAATATTAAGCTTTAAATAATGCAATTTTTGTAGTGGTAACGGGTAATTCTATGTCGTATAGAGTCGTTCCAGTTCACCAGGGCTCGACAAATCCGACAAAAAAAAATTGAGTATTTTTTTCAAACTTTTCCTAGGGTGTATACCGTCGTCAAAATCAGCACATACCCAAGAATGCCAAATGCCTACAAGAAGCGAAAGTGTGCATTATGGACAACGAACAATGCGCCAAGAAATGGGCTCAGAGGTTCAGGGAAATTATCACACAGTACATGATCTGCACTAAAGACGTCATGAAGAGGCTCAGTGAACTTTGCGAGGTAAGTGGTAATTTTACAGCGAATGGAGTGTTTGAAAAATTTAATGCCATAACATATACAGGGTGGCAGCTAGGGACATCGACGTGCAGACTACATCCATTAATAAACATATGATTCTAGACTCTGTAGCGAAGAATTTTATGTCGGTTATTAAAAAACAAATCTGCTGTATTATAGACAACCGCAATACCTACGTGGTCAGAATGTTTGGAACAGCAATATTATAAAATAACTGACAAAAAAAAACTCAGAATCATGTACGCAACAGTAACAGGTTGCACGTCGGTGTTCTTGCTCCACCCCGTATGAAAATCTAATTAAATTCCTTAAAAGCAATTATTTAAAAATGTCGTCATTCCGTAATCATTTCACATCAAACATGAAGATTTGAAATTGGTGCAATAAAGACAAAACGTTCATCTTCTGCAAATACTTGGAAAGCTTGCAGTTCCTGATTTTCTTCATCGATTTTAAATTGCCTTCGTTGCAATGTCACTTCTACAAAATTCAATCTCATTTCAAACAAGGGTTTCTTTGAAATATGACTATTCTTTAAGACGAAGAGAATTCTTTAAAAGGTAACCAATAGAACGACTAGAGTCAGAGACCACACTGGACCCGTGTGGTGATTCTCCCATTCAACCCACTCCCTTTCACTGAGACGTCGTCTCAGTAGTGGGAACAATATTTGCCGATTATGCTTTACTAAAACCTACTTCATTATTTATAGAAAAAATACGCTAACTGTACGGATGTAGACTCTAGACGGCAAACTGATGTAGAAATTCCAACTAAGACATACAATGTTGACTTGGGTAGACATTTGAAGGACCCTAATGACTATACAGCGAGAAGATCATCTATGCAAGGCGGTTTCTGCGAGGTAAGTGACCTACTTCTGATTATAGTATCTACCTAATTCACCTGCCTTCTACCAATATCCTGAATTTCGGGAAAATTAGATAGATAGTTTGCTTTATCCAACATTTTACGAAGGTTTCTTTGCAGAACCATTAATATTAGGTACCTCGACGGTCTAATCGCTACTAGCGAGATATACCAGACTGTACAAGTGTACACATTTATCTTTTTTTAGGAACCTTAAGCTTAACCGGCGAGGTAATTGCATAACGGATTCTTTACGTTATTTGCGTTGTTAAGCACAATTATTTTGAAAATATATAGCAATGGATTAGCAATATTCTTCTAAATGATTGAAATTCTGATTGATAAAGTGTTATGTAATTAGAATGCAGTTTATAATTAATGAAAACAATATCATTGGTTTTTTTTTTTTTCAGAATGACCACGGCGGACCCTTGATAGTGCGATACCAAGGCAAAGAGCGGGTTATCGGTGTCATATCGGCTTGTAAAATTGACCCCAAAACTCACAGCTGTCATGGACCCTTCTTATATACCTCAGTCTATAGGAACCGTCAGTTTATATCTTGTGCTATTCATAAGGATGTTGAGTAAGTATTTTATCCCTGTTTAGTCCCCAGGTTAGTTTAGCTGAGGAACAGTTTCCAATTGATGCTCCCGCAACTTCAAACTTAGCTATAAAGTGTTTTAACAATAGTTTTGTGTTGCCAGCTAAATGTATGTTAGTGCTGCCAGCGACACTGCAACATGGTTCCTACAGCAAACTATAAACATATTGTGAAACTTTGGTTTCCTATGAATATGGGTCTTAATTTGGTTAAAAACATATATTTTGTGCTTGATAGTTTAATAAATATACATTTCTATTTTGTGGTGTTTAGGGAGAACTGCAGAAGGGTGTTCCGGTCAGGTATAACTCACGAAGAATGGTCGGTTTCTTGGGATAATGTGGAGTAAGTATTTCCAAATTCCTTCTTATGGTCCTATGAACTGAAATACTGAATGTATTTAATCAATATTATCATTATTTTAGCGAAAGCGGCGAGACTAAATCTAATAATAGGTAAGTAAGAAATATTTTCTTCTTTTTTATATTTTCTTTATTTTATAGCATATAATTGATTGGTTTCTAGATCAGATATTTAATGCTAAATTTTTTTCATCCAGAGACGAAAAGCCCAAAAAAGCAGCAGCGGCAGAAGGGTTTGAATAAATTACTTGTTTATTATTTTTACAACATCCTAAAATCGTTACTCGATGTCAATAATATTTTCTCTGATTGCAGTGATGATGATAAGTCATCGGACGAGAGGTAAGTTACGGCAGACAGTATAGATAAAGCAACATTTTCAGATAACCACCAGGATAAATACTAATTATCATTTATCGTTCATAGCGACACAAAGGAAGAAAAAGGCGCCCTGAGACAACTTGTGTATGTAACTTCACATATATTTTTATATTATACTAAATTATAATTAAGCACCAATATTTTTTAAAGAATCATAACATTTATTATAGCGAAGCAAAAGCAAAGAAGCCTGACAACGAGAAAAAGGAAAAAGCCGCAGAAGAAGAAAAAGAGTCAAGTTCAGAGCCAGAAGAAGATGACAAAACAACCACTGAAAAACCAAAGAAAGAAAAAGCAGAGAAACACAAGAAGAAGTCCAAGTCCAAGAAACATAAAGCTAAAGAAGCGAAAAAGGAAAGTAGTAGTCAGAAGGCTAAAGACGGTAGCGGTTCGAATGAACCCCAAGTGAGAGGCAAAAAAGACCCTGTTTCCTATGAGTCCAGTAAAGATGCAGATGTAAATGAACCAGACAACGAATAGATCCTGGGTCAATATATCATATAAGATAAATAATAATAATTGCGTTTTATTTTAAATATATATAAGTCATCAAAAACAATATTTGAAACAGTATAATATATGTCTATATGTTATAAATTATAGTCGGTTTTCATGTCTGACCGCGTTATTTTCTGGACTACGCTACGGATTTTGATGCGGGTAGCACCATTATTTAAAGAACGTAATGTCTATAAACTTAAATTAAATAAAGGAATATAGATATTTTGATACATATGTCGCCACTTCAATAGGTATATTGCACCCATACGAAGCAGGGGCGGGTCGGTAACAGTAAACAAGGCAAAATGGGCAAGGAGCCAATTTCGACTTTATAGTTAGCAATAAAGTAGACCATCTATGCGCGGTACATTTGTATACCAGCCACGCATTCCTGCGTAACGTGGACGTAGGTCACAGTAGACGATCACGGCTACATTTTCACAAAACGTGAAGCTAAGCACACCGTGCGTAGAGTAGCCGTGGGCTGCTGTGGAGCGACGCCTAAAGGACAAAGCACTAGATTTCAAGAGAATGGGATTAACAAACATTGTCTTGTATCGGAAAGGAAGTTACTTTTTATTGAAACCTGAACTTCAGAATCACAAATGTACATTTTTAGATCGTTATAGAACTTCTTTTTAAATACAAATACGTAAATTTTAACAGGTCAAACCAAATTTTCTAGATTTTAATCCATTTCAATTAGTAACTTCAGATCTAGGCAGCACATGAATTCCTTGTTAGTCTTGCAATCTTTCTCTGGATTCTTGTACAATGTCAAAAGTGCTTGGTACCTCCCTGCAGTGTTGCTGTTCAGTGGCAAATCGTCGGTATCCACTATGAACTCTTTGATTGGATAGTCGCCCTGTATAAACGACAATCAATTTAATAGTTGTTTCGAAGATAAAAATTAATTAATGTAGGTAATTAATGAAGGTTTGGAAGTTTCAAAGGAAATTAATTGTTTACCAAGTTAAGGCTCCCATAAACAGGCGCGACGCGAACAATTTCTATGGAAACTTCATCGAAATGTAAGAAGAAGCCTTTATTATATTCAAATCACAACTGATATAACCCGAACTACGTAAAGTCTCAATTTTATAAACTCTTGCCTGTTCCAAGACTGAGGTACATACTTCTACTGAATCTGCAAATAGATGCCCAGCATACTGTAGTTTGTAGTCTAGCATTAGCCCGCAGGTTCGCTTTTATGGAGGTCGGCAAAAACTATCCACGGAAAAGTATTGCCGTGATTAAAAGTATCATCATTTTGTCCAAACCTAGGTCCTGTGCCAATTTTATCCAAACCCATTTAGTCGTTATGGCGTGATTAATAAGATTAGTAGAAGAAAGAAGGATACAAAAGTAGGATACGTGTCTTACTGGTCCTAATTAGAATATACAGGATGGCAGAGCATTGCCACGCAACATGTTACCACGGGTTCAGTCCATGATTCTTTCTTCATAATTTCAACACTGGGGGATCCAGGATGATGTACTGAATCCATGGTAACAGGCTATGCGTCAATGTCCCATGAGGATATGAAGCTTGCTGGCATACGTACCGCTTCAAAAGGACACTTCTCGGGGATTCCAAAGTATTTCATATACGCATAATAGTCGCTTTCTGCGCCCAATGCCACCTCAGCGCAGAGGTCGCATATCTCGTGCGTAAACATTATTTCATACTTTCCAGATGCTTCCTTTTGCAGCAGTATTTCTATCTGAAAAATAATTAATTTTTCACTACACTGATCATGTTTTATGTCTCTTGGTAATAGGGATGCTGGGGTTGCGTAGGGGTATTATCATCATTTCAACCGAAATTTATTCCTAGTCTTCACCAGGGCATTGGTCCACCTTGTGGGATGCCTACAAACGCTACGTCTTTCAATACGCGGCTGCTACTCAAGAACCTTTTGGTTCATAATATCACCATCGACCATCTGTTCTGCGAACAATATGCCCTACCCACTGCCACTTAAGTTTGGCAATTCTTCGGGCTATGTCGGTTAGCCTGGTTTTCCTACGGATCTCTTCTTTTCTGATTCGATCGCGTAGGGTAACTCCAAGCATAGCGCTTTCCATTACCCTTTGGGTGACTTTCAGCCATCTTAAGAGGTCCATTGTGAGAGACCACCTTTTAGTGCTACAGGTAATTACTGGCAACATGCACTGATCAAACTTTCGCCTTGAGATACTGCGATATGTGGAACGAGAAGATATTGCTTAAATTCCTGAACGATGCACAGTCGAGTTTGTATTGACCTTGTGAAGGCTGCAGGAATCCGCTGGATGCGGGAAGCACAAAACCGGTCGAAGTGGCGGAGCTTGGGGGAGGCCTATGTCCAGCAGTGGACGTCTTTCGGCTGAAATGATGATGATGGTGATGCACAGTCGAGTCGGATTCGACGTTTGACCTCTTTCTCGAAGGTGGACCTACCTAACTGGACAGTTTATCCTAGGAAACCATACTCGTCCACTTCCGTGTCGGTTTCGATTGCTCGGGCTGTCCGATCGTAGAAAAAAAAAACGACTACGTCAAAATTACGAAGGAATTTGTAAAACAGTAACAATGAAAGTCAAACCTCCAGTCCAGAACCTTGAAACCTAGACCTCCTCCGGCTATCATAACTTTTTGGTAGATAGTAGGTATACGAGTCTCGAAGTCTGTAGGTTTCTCTATACCAGTTCGGTTATGACGTTTGATAAGGAAATAGGAGCGTAAGTAATTGTCTATAGGTACCTACCCTAATTTACATATGTAAATATTTTTCGCCTGTTCCTTGTTCGGGTCGGCATGATTTGGTACAGCCGGACGACAAAATATTCATTAGATTTGGTCGCCTGTGCCGTATCATACCACCTCGCACAGTGTGTAGCACCTTTTACTTTTAAAGGGCCTCACCGGGTTTCCATACGAAATCTGCACTGGCGTCTTTTTTGACATTGGTGCCTCAATTATGTTGCCAGTTGTTGAAAAAAAATTTGGGCCAATTATCAAACCCCTAGCTGCTTTAGTTATTGAAAAATAAGGGTTGCAACCTCAAACTTGAATGTTGTTTTTCTACGAAACTGACTTATTTGAACAGTATTTTCGTCAACAGCTTAAATGTGAGAACTTCTTCGTCTGTTCGAATTCGTTTATATTTGCCACAGATACTATTTCCCCTTCGATTACAGTTTTGCATCTTCTTAGTTTGTCATTGTTGTCTGCCATTCTGAAGGTTTCAACCATATAAAAATGTTTGAATATACACAAACAAATGAAAACTATTTTCTGCTAGACACAACACGATATTCGAAAGTTTAATTAACGCACAATACCATTCTTTTTTTCAAAAGAAACGAAATTATTACGTCTTGACATAATAACGTTTGGAAGAAGTGTAACACGATACTTCAACTAACACAAATAACGCAATTGTGTAAACTTGTTGATAGCGCATTATATTATATGAGTCTAGTATATGATTATAATTCCTATGATTACAGTACGCACGGCCACACTTTCCAGTATAAGCTGACATCTCATTGTACGAAAGCCCTATGCAATGCGAGGTCAGCTAAAACTGGAAATGTACATGTAGCCGTGTGTACCTCATTGAAAACTTTTCAACTACCTAATATGTAGTTCTGTTTAGTAATATGTTGGTACTACAGGCAATAGGATTGCATCTGACGCCCCTGATCGGCGCGTACCTACCTACGCCATAATAGCCAGCGAGTGATCGAACATTTTTAGACATCCATAATCAGCCTGTAATGTCCCCACTGCTGGGACACGGGCCTCTCTCTTCGAAACGGGGTGGGCTGTAATCTACCATGTGGACCCAGTGCGGATTAGTAGATTTATTTATTTATTTATTTTTATTTTAAATAGAACGGCCGAAGCCAATTACACTATTTAGACATATAATAAAACTATTTGACACAATTCATTTAGCACAGTCATGCATTCTTCTCACAAAAATTCAAACATTCTGACAGTATCATCTTCCATTCATTTGCAAATATATCAATATCTGTGTTTGAGTTCAGGAGAGCGTTAGTAGCTGCTAATGTCCGAGGAATAGGTGACTTGGAGTGCGCAACAGTACGGCAAGTTGGAACAGCCAACAAGCGGTGTTTTCTGCCACGACAGTAATTGTCTGGGACAAATAGTTTACAGATCTCATTATGCAAATCAGGAGCATCAATAATGCCCCTAATAATTTTAAATATTACAGTCATCTGATCGCGCGACCTTCTTACTTCTAGAGAATTAAAGCTTAAGCAACCCAACAGAAATTTAGTGGGATACAAGAAAGGATAAAACCCGTACAAGCGCTTGTAAAGATATCTAAGGAATGCTTTTTGAACTTTTTCTAAAGCTAACGCATACTGCTTCTCAAAAGGATTCCATACGCATGCACTAGACTCAAGTTTGCTACGGACCAATGCCCCAAAAATAAGCTTGATAACGTGGGGGTTATGAAAATCACGACAGTTCCTTAAGATGAAACCAAGGCGCTTGAAAGACTCTTTAGCAGTGGATGTGATGTGGTCGTGAAAAGTGAGCTTACTGTCGAATACGACTCCCAGGTCTTTCATGGAATCTGTTCTTGTGATTGCCTCTCCATTCAGCTTGTATGCAAAGTTGACTGGGTGCCGCATACGACCGAAGGACATCACGTAGCATTTTGATTTATTAAATTCCATTTGATTTTCTAGGCTCCACTTATATACTGAATCAATGTCTGATTGCAGAGCTTGGCAATCGAGCTCAGATTTTATTTCATAAAACAGTTTTAAGTCATCAGCATATAAGAGGGATCTGGCATTCGCAACTACGTCTGGGAGGTCATTAATCACCAAGATGAAAAGGAGAGGGCCGACTACCGAACCTTGACTCACACCCGAGCGAGTGTGGTATGGGAGTGACTCATATAAACCTAGTCTGACAAATTGTTGTCGGTCCCGCAAGTAATCTGCAAGAAGTCGCAGGAGACCTGGAGCTACACCTATAGCACTGAGCTTTGACAGCAAGACGTCATTGTTGACTCTGTCAAACGCCTTTTGAAAATCAAAGTAAAGAACGTCTACCTGGCGTCTGCGATCAAGACTAGTAGAGATATAATTAACTAGTGTAAGTAAGTTAGTATTGACGGATCTTTTTTCGCGAAAGCCATGCTGTTCATTGCACAGGTACTGGTTCACTTGGTTATAAATTCCTCGATGTAGGACATTCTCGAAAACTTTCGCGGGAGACGATAATATCGCTATTGGACGATATTCATCTACTGAAGATTTCTTTGACGATTTCGGTATAGGAGTCACACGTGATATCTTCCATGGTGGTGGGTAGACTCCAGATTTTAAAGCTAAATTAAAAATATGGTGTAGGGGCCGAATGAGAAATTCCTTTCCCTCTTTTAAGAACCATGGAGGAATATTATCGGGACCAATAGAACTGTTGAGCTTTATTTTATTTATTCCGATTGTAATATCACTTTCTGAGAAGTTAAGTATATTAATGTAATTACTAATATTGCAGTTGGTTGGATTGGCTATATTCTCGTGGTCCAGTTTTGGTACTTCAGTTTGGAAGACGCTTGCGAAATATTCTGCAAACGCTTCTGCAGCAGCTGCACCACTGTGAATTTCACCTTTATGGGTTATGTTAGGCTCAAATCCACCTTTGATAGATGACGCATGTCTTCGATTGTTTTGTTCTACGACATGCCGGTTTCACCTTGATCTTCACTGTTTTTAGAGCGATGATAAAATAAAACACAAAGTACAGCAGCCCAGCCTAGGTTTTAACATACTACCTACAAATCGTAAGTCGGGCTGTCACGACAGGGCCAACACTGCTCTAATTATCTTGTTTTTAACACACAATGTAATGTTTACTTAGGATCGTTTCTTGTTATTAGTACTGTGTTTTTTGCCACGATAAGCCGCCCTATGTCCGGGACACAGGGCCATAGGACACATCCGCTTCTGCACACTGGGCTTAGATAGTGGACAGCCATGTAGGCACCTTAACATAATATTAAAGGCTCACCATCGTATCAGGTCCGACGTCCTTCAGGAATTTGATATCTCCGTGCATAAAGGCAATAGTCTCGTTGTAGCGTCCCACGGTCACTCCCGAAGTGTCCACGAATGCTTCGCTCTCTTCGTCACAGCACTCCATTTGAGAGTCCATGTTCACTACATAGTTCTTACGAAATACGTTTATTAAAGCAATTTATCTTAACGCACTATGGATGAAAATTAGACTTAAATCCACACTTCCACACTAAAATTATAAATGCGAAAGTAACTGTCTGTCGGTCTGTCTGACTGTCTGTCTGTCTGTCTCGCTTTCCTGCTAAAACTACTGAACCGATTTAAATGAAATTTGGTACACAGATAGTTTAGAGCCTGAGAAAGGACATAGGCTACTTTTTATCCCGGTAGTATGTTCCCGCGGGATAATTTCCGACCTCCACGTGGGCGAAGCCGCTGGCAAAAGCTAGTACAATATATAGTCTTCCTAAAACAGGCGCGACGCGATTCTACAAAACAACTCCTATGAAAACTCCATGGAAATTGTTCTACAAGTCGCGTCGTGTTCGTCTGAAGATGCCTTTAGGAAAAAAATATATAATTTTCTGTTCTTATCTTTGACTGAATTTAATCTGTTTGACACTTCTATAGCTAATATTTGACTAATTACCAATTTAAATGTAATCCTATTATTCATTTAGATACTTCAATATTTCTTAGATTTATATCTAAGAAACTATTCTTAAATCTCAGATACTAAATAAACCTCAAAATTTATTTTAAGCCAGAAATGGCAGTAGATATATTATTAACTTTCAAAACTATGTAACATCTCTAATAATATTCTGACAAATAAATTAACTATTAGATACTAATGTACCACTTGAAGATTGCACTTCGACAATTACCACATACCTACCTATGCGGCCGATTGCTTCGTTGTTCCAATGATTGCGCTGAGCCTGCGGTCATGGATTCGATCTTTCAGGTAGAGCATTTCTATGAGAATTTTTCATTAGGAAAATAACAGCCCTTTTTACGTGGGACTTAAACATAGAATTAGATGCGGGTGTAGTTCTGCCTACGCAATCCAGGAGTTCAGGTGTTATTTTTCCTGATGGCAAAACCCAATAACCTCTTCTGCCCTAATGATCAAACCCAGGACGACATGACCAACGACGTAGCTTTTATTAAAAAAAAAAAAAAACAAATAAACCAAACAAAACTTACAACTTCAGGCGATTGCGCACCACAAAACCGTAGCAAATAAATCAGTATAATTGGAATCATTACGGCAGCTCATCAATGCAAAATGAACTGTATGAAGTCCTCGCCTTATTTAATATATTGCTATAATCGCGTGCACCATCAGATATGGTGGGACATGTCACTTTATTTGTCCACCGTGATATGATCGCACGGGAAGTGTTTTTTAAACATGTTATAAGTTGTTAATTAGGTGGAGTATGTTGTGGTAACGTGTAATTATGTATGGTTGGCTGGAAAGGTTTATTTGTAGGTACTCATTTTTTAAGGGAATTGTGGCTAAGTAATTGAAACCGCACGGATCGATGGGTCAGGTTAAGGTACGCTTCCCGCGGTTGGTGACCATTTTTACATACCAAGACCCCTCCTTGCCTCGGAAAGGACGCTAAGTCGTTGTTCCCGGCTGTAATTCATGGATCGTTGTGATACGGGTCGTCAGAATCCCAAAAGTCCGACAACCAGTCTACCAAGAGGTATCGTATTACCCAGTGTCTGGGTCTTCTTAGCGTGTCGATAGCAATCCAAATAGAGTTAGTCCAGAATTTGGCTACGAGCTTAGCACTTTCAGAAGCGTCCATCAACTGTAGCGTGAAAAAAACGGAACAAGCTGGACAAGATATCAAATGCCGCATTGTTTGTGGGACAGCACCACATTTAAACTCCAGGGCGGAGTCATTTGTGAATCGCCACTTGAGCAGGTTTTCTTTATTTCGGCCTAACTGCGTCCGGAATCTACTCCAAT
Source organism: Aporophyla lueneburgensis (assembly GCA_932294355.1). Classification (NCBI taxonomy): domain Eukaryota; kingdom Metazoa; phylum Arthropoda; class Insecta; order Lepidoptera; family Noctuidae; genus Aporophyla; species Aporophyla lueneburgensis. The sequence goes on along the minus strand of OW028757.1, from coordinate 12,213,569 downwards.
ACTCGGTTAGAGCTCTTACACACGAGCGGTATGTTGCCTACGGCAAAGGTAATTGCTACCGTCGATACTTGTCTGCGGCAGCCGTCGACGCTTCTCGACGGCAGCCGGCGACATGCCATTTTCAAAGATCAGCGTTATCATCGCATGTCGATGGCTGCACTTACCTGCCGTTGGCAACATGCCGCTCGTGTCTAAGAGCTCTTATGGGGGTCAGTTAAGGCGTAGCTCCATGTAAAATACTAGTATTTGGCTTCATCCGGTTAGTGGTCTAACATAGTTGGGAAAAGCTTCGACAGAAGATGATAGGGATGATGGTAGGGAATTGAGGTACCTACCACAAAAAGTGTGATTATGTGTTTGTTGTTGATAAAAAATGTTTTTTCCAAAGTTAAGTTTGAAAAGGGTAACTGTAACATTCACATATTGGTATCAATAAAACAGTAAATCGGCTAGAAAAATAGATTTTAATTTACCCTCAACCTCTAAGCGGCGAAATGTTTAAGTAGGTACATACAATCACAACATTAAGTTTTCGAATATTAACGACTATTAATGAATTATATTCATATAGTATCTAGCTACCAGGGTCCTTTACAGTTATAACAAGAATTAACTCCACAAGCGTTGCAAAATAAAAATAAAAAGCCAAAAATAAAGTGTTTAATAAATTTATTAAAAAAAAATACAAAACAAAAAAAACGCTCGTCCATGCTTGCTACCCAACGTTATAAAATTACAAAATAAACTAGTAAATAGCGTTATGTGTTAACAAGTTATATACATAAATATATATTTTATAGTGCATAAACTTGCAAAGTGAGGAATAACAACATAAGCACACAAGCACTTGTGTGCGCAAGTGTACAGATGCTAACGGATACGAGAAATGCTTGAAATGTAATCAACAAAGCCTTTAAATATTATGCAACCCGATAACAAACAATTTCGAAAAATACATCAATAAACTTCCTCTCTATATAAAATACATTTCTTTTAATGCTAAAGGAGACCAATGCGGCGCGAACGTCTAGTTCGCTAACTCTAATAGAAATATAGTTTAAATACATCTTATTATGTCAGTAATATATTACTTTTCAAGTCTTAAATTACAGATAACCTAATACTGAAAAAGTAACTTTGACATCCACAGAGGGTTCAAAATATTTATACCAACTTTCGCTCACTCGATATGTTAAATGTAAATATATTATTATTTTCGAGACAAACGTTAAAATGCTGCGACTGCAGACTCTATGGATCAAAATTACGCAAAATTTTATCTAACAAGTTGGATTCAATTCAAACAAAGTTGGCACAAATATACAACTAGATAAAAAACAGAGCCCCAAAATTCGTAATAAAATAAATACTCTTAACACTAATCAAATCCTTCCAAACTAATTTCTAAACAAAGTTCGGGACTCCATTCTTACAAGCACCTTACAATATTAAATATAAACCTTTTTAGTTTTAATTCTTTCTATACTATATACTAAAAATATAGCTTCTCTTTCTCGTAATATAATTATGGAAGAATGCTTAAAATGTATCTGCATTGAAAAAACGTGGAACCATAAACATTTATAGAAACAACGTTCAATTACATGCTAAAATTAGACTAGAGACAACTAAAACATTCATAGAGATATAATTTTCGTTTAGTGTATAAATATAGCTCACTCTAGTGGCCGGCCCATATAAATAAGAACAAAAAACCATCGAGCGAACACACGTCCGAACAATCGACAAACTAAAATCGAACCTTCTCGCTTCCACTTCGGTTACAGCGAACGCGCTGCTTACTGCACAATTACAACTAACATAACACGAGGAAATACTACAAAAGAGCGATCTCAAGACGAGGCAATTAACAGTTTTGTAGCACACTACTTGAAAACAAAGTATACACTCCAAGAAGACACTACGGCGAAACATTCCATAGTGATGGATGCAACTAACTATACGAAAAATGCAGTAAGCAGTGCGCGCGCTAGCGTTAACTCGGGCCGGCACAAGGAAAAATGTTCCTTAACGTTAAACAAATTAGTGTCGGAATGCGACAGGGAACCCGTCAGTCCATGTGCAACCAAGCGATCAACGATATATGCGTGTTTTAGAAATAATTATAAGGTAGTCGTTAACAAAATATCGAGAGATATAGGTTGGTGTCCATCGTCTTTGGGAAGTCAATGAACCTGCAAAGAGAATGTTAATTGATTATGTCTATGTTTAAAGCGAGCGTTATTCTGGGAAAATAACATTTTGGTGAAAATTAAGGCTGAAAATAAGTCGAAATTTCACGACACGAACTATGACTATCACGACGCATGACATTAGCCAGCTTTAAGGAGATGGTAGTAACGGCAGTAGGTCAACCTTACAAACCGCTATTCTGCATACAAGTAAAAATAAATGTTCACAGTAGGTCCTCGATGATGTCAAATGCCTTTGCTGCAGAACTGCAGTCTTAGCTTCCCTCACGAGTTAACTCTGAACCCTAGTTCACAATTAACTCCTGAGGGAAGCGAGGGAAGGCCGGAATCCTTCGTTACGAGTATAGTGTCCGTGACATAAGACCCTGCTTTGTATCCTCGGCGAATAACCTATGTATGAACAGGTAGTACCTCTGCGGCTGCGGGCGCAGCGCGAGGCGGCGCGGGCTCGACACACAGAAGGCGCGGCTTGTCGTCGCGCGGCTCGTCGCCCGGTGCGGCCCCTCCACTGCCCCCCAGCGACATCTCCGCCAACGCGGTCAGCACGCTGTCCATACTCACAGCTGAACCACTGTCGCCCTCGCCCTGGACAATACACAATACACAAAACTGTACTAAAAAAACAATACTCTATACGAAAGAAGTAGCTGTCAGCGTCACCGTTTCAGCTGAAAAACGTCCACAACTAAACATAGGTCCGAAACTCCATCATTTGGTGGTTCTGTCCTTCCCGCATCCAGCGGATTCCTTCGGCCTTCTCAAAGTCATCCGTCCACCTGGTAGGAGGACTTCCAACTCTTGTTCAAAGACGGGCTCGACCAACCGGGTTTCGCGGAAGTCGCATTCGATCCCTAGGCGTGGAAGGGAACACCCGCGTGGGTTATAATCATAAGAGTCTGACAGACCCATGGCGGAGGACATCGATGGAGATTTCCACCCGACATAAAAAAGGGCTTCCAACTCAACGCCTTCTGGTATGCGGTCGCCACTGCCACTTAAATTGGACATATCTTCGGGCTAAGTCGGTTACCTCGATTCTCCTGCGGATCTCTTAATTTCTGATTCGATCACGTAGGGAAACTTCAAGCATAGCCTTCTCCATTGCCCTTTGGATGACTTTTAGCCTTCGAATAAGGCCCAATGTGAGCGACCACGTTTCAATACCATAAGTCATCACTGGCAACACGCTCTGGTCCGAGGACTTTCTTCTTGAGAGACTACAGTATTTGAGACGAGAAAATATTGCCTAGCTTCCCGAACGCTACCCACCCGAATAGGGGGTTCGACGGTTGACCTTTTTCTCATAATTGGACGTACCTAACTGAGGAATTTGTCCTAGGTAAACATACTCGTCTACAAATTCGAGTGTAGCGTCTCCGAGCTTCAAGGGAGTGGGTGTTACATGTATTGCATTTAACATAAACTTTGTCTTATGCATGTTCATTTTAAGACCTACTCATTCGGAAGCTCTACTGCAGTTATAAAGCATTATACTGCACGCGTAGCATGACCGCCTAGAAATGGAATTTGTCGACGGAAGAGAAGACAAAATTATAGATTGTATCGTAGAAAAATTCTGTAAAACAGAAAAGAAGAGATGTTTCTATTCTTTAGTCGACAAGAGTACGATGTCAAGTATGATGACTATTTTTCTGATGAGATAGAAACATTTTTACAGAATTAAAATACATAAGGAACTTTTTTTGTTCTTGGTAGAATAGATATAGAATTGGTCATGCTACGCCGGCTGAGGTCCTCCATAATCTCAGGCAAGACAACTTTATCATCGGCAAACCGAAGGTGAGTGACGTACTCGCCATTGATGTTGATGCCAACCTCTTTTCATTCCAGAACCTTGAGACATCCTCCAGTGCAGTCACACCTCGCTGCAGAATGATAGGTTTCGAGGACTGGTCCTGGAGCGTTACTGACATAGTGGGGCAGATTTTTTTAAAAGTGTACCTTGAGTTTTCATGATGTCCCTTAAGTTTCGATTTTTTTTTTACTTACGTCATTACAAAATACTAATATTTTTTAACGTCACTTGATAGAACATATGTTTGGTAGCATAGCAGTAATTTTTTTTCTTTGATTTTTGGTTAATTGATCATTTTTCAGTGCAATAACATTACTAATCAGCAGGTTTTTGCCATGTCCCATCGTCTCGTAGTAACATAAAAACTAGCATAACAGTTTAGTTATCAGTATGTAGATTGCTGTAATTACAGTATTATACGGCCTTAATAATATATTTATGAAAAACCTAAACAAAAATTAATAACAATAACAAATAGAATTCGTTTTTAAATCAAAGTCTGAGATTTCGATTGGGTGGAACTTTCCCCTGAGTAACGCGAGTTTTAGTGGTTTTATGAAAATATTTCTAAATCAGAAATATTTTCTTTCGTTGGCACCATAACACAGCCGTCTGATTGGCTGCCGACATCTTGACAACAAATTACCAGTATCGTTCACAACCCCTACATTGAGGACGCGTGCAGCGTGTGCACAAATTACATCCAGTGACTAACCACACTTTTTAAGGTAATTAAACAATCTTTTACATGTTTCATACTTAATTTACGAACAGTCAGTTATTAGTTTTTTAAATTGTTGCATTATTTCGTTGATATAATTACAGGTCATGGAAATATTAATGCAAACATATTTTTTGTCGGACTTTCGTTACATTCCACTGACAAATTCTGTTAAAAATGTTACTCAGTGGAGAAAATTGTTACACAATGGAATGCTAAAGCTGTATTCACGACGAACAGCGTTCCGTCAGATCTCTTTTATATTTGATTACGTAATTTAAATAGCTTCTGAATCATTTTAAAACTAGCTGAACTGAACGTGGATAATTATTTGTTTTTGTTGTGCGTGTATGTATTTGTTTTTTTTGCTTGAAACATTGTCAAACAGTGACCATAGTAAGATTTTAGTTAATTTGTTTCATAATAACACAAGGATAGGAGAGTTAACTTTTTAAGACTTTTGTTATCTGTGTAAGAGCTTGTAATTTTTGTGTTGTTATTGTTGGAACCTCTTTTAGTTATGGCTAGTATTATACTATCTGTGGTGATGCATTGAAGTTTATGCTCTGTGATTGATGTCTATGGTAACGCATAGAAATAAAAAGGCAATTAATTAATTTGCGTATTATTTCTAATAAAATAATATAAAGTGAAATACAACATTGGCGACGAGCGTGATACGACCCATAAAAGTCAGTAAATGTGAAAATACAGACAGAAATGTTAGTTGTGCAGCAAAAAAACAAAATGATGGTCATCCATGGTCATGGATACTATTGAAGAACTAATAAAACAAGGAAAGAAAACGTGGATTCAAGAAAAGACTAAAATTGAACTTATAGAAATTGCAAATAAATTAGCTCATCAAACAATATTTACAGATACAAACTCAATTCAAGAACTCCGAACATATTTACGCAATTACATTGACGGACTAAAATCAAAAAGAACAACCAACATGGCAGCTATTGCGTCATTAGAAATATTTAGTGGGGAAAATTGGAATGCTTATGTTCAACAATTTGAGTGTTTCGTGCTGCTGAATGATATTCCTGAAACAAAAAAAGTACCATTACTTATTACCAAGTTGAGTACTAAAGTTTATGAGCTACTGACCGCCTTGTGTACACCAATATCACCTGTAAATGAAAAATATGAAAATATTTGTGAAAAATTACAGAAATACTATCATCCCGTTCAGAACTATGCATTACACCAAGCAGAATTCCGAAAAAGGTGTCAAAAACCTGATGAAACTATAGAACAGTTCATTATGGAACTCAAAAAATTGTCCAAAAACTGCGATTTTAAAAATTTAGACCCAGAAATAAAAGAAAGATTATTAAATGGCACTTATTGTGATGCAGTAAAATTTGAATTGTTAAAGTCAGCAGATAAACCATTGGAAATTTTAACTGTAATTGGGAAGACGGCGGAGACAGCATATAAATTAGCATTCAACCAGGAGAGAGGACAGGAAAAAACACAGATGTTTAAATTGCAAGGAAGAAATTTCACGAAGAACAAAAATAGAGGGTTTCGTCAGAATCCAGGATCCAGTAGTAAACAAGATTCTTCATGTTTTTGTTGCGGGAAGAGCGGACACATAAAAGCACAATGTTCGCTACGTGAAAAATTTTGTAGTGAGTGTGGTGTCCAGGGCCATATCTATAAGCAGTGCAGTAAAAATAGGAATGTGAAAGTGAATAATGTCAATCTAGTTGAAACTCCAAGCACAGAAAATAATGACGTAAATAAAAAAGAAAAACTTTGTAAACCACAGGACACTGAAATTTTTGACATATTTTATTTTCATGGAAAAGGAAAAGTTCCAGCTGCCAAGTTGAACATTGTAGTAAATGGAAAGGTATTAGAATTTGAAGTTGACACAGGTGCGGATGTAAGTACCATCACTTTAGCTGAAAAATCAGAGTATTTTCCTAATGTAGAAATAAAAAAATGTAATGTAATATTTACCAACTTCGACCAATCAACGTCAACACCATTAGGGGTAATTGAAAATTTAAATATCAAATATGAATCTGTAGAAATAAGCAACCAAAGGTTATTTGTTGTAAAAAATGGACTTCCAAAGATAATTGGAAAAGATTGGCTCTCCTTATTGCTATTGTGGCCCCCAACATTTGATCAAAAAGTATGTCTAGAAATAACAAAAGAAAAGTTAATTGAAGAAATTAAAAATGATTTTACTGAAGTTTTTGAACCTGGTATGGGGAATTATAAAGGCGAACCAATACATTTGTCAATTAATCCAAATGTCAAACCCATATTCATGCCAGTGAGAACTGTCCCATTCGCATTAAAGGATAAAGTAAACAATGAAATTAAACGATTGATTGAAGCAAAGCGTATAGAACCAGTGGAGTACTCAGAGTGGGGTACTCCAGTGGTTCCGGTCTTAAAACCGGATGGAACAGTTCGATTGTGTGGTGATTTTCGTATCACAATAAATAGGTACTTACAAATTGATCATTATCCTCTACCAACAATTAATGACATTTTAATGAAGATCCAAGGTAATACTTACTTTTGTGAATTGGATTTGCGGGAGGCGTACTTGCAAGCACCATTAGATAAAGAGTCACAAAAATTAGTTACAATTGTCACTGAACAAGGTATTTACAAATATTTGTATTTACCTTTTGGTGTTAGTACGGGGCCTGGGTCTTTTCAAAGGTTGATTACACAAAGACTTATAGGATTAGATGTAATAGCGTACATTGACAATATTTACATATGTGGTAAAACATTATCAGAAACATATGAAAAGTTAAAATTAATACTACATAGAATTAAGGAAATTGGTCTTAGATTGAAATTAAATAAATGTAAATTTTTAGAAGAAAAATTAAATATTTTTGGTTTTGAGGTAGACAAAACTGGCATAAGAGTTGTAGAAAGTAAAATAGCACCTATATTATCTTTGCCTCCACCGGAAAACATGAAAATGTTGAAGTCTTTCCTTGGAAAAGTTAACTATTACAACAGGTTTTTGCAAAATATGGCAATAATATTGAAACCATTATATGATTGTTTTAAAAAAGATAGATTTGAATGGACAGAAAAATGTGATAAATCTTTTAACCAAATAAAAAAAGCACTCTCAAATACAGCCAAATTAACACATTTTGACCCAAACTTAACGCTCATATTAACATGTGACTCTGCAGATGATGGTGTAGCTGCTGTTTTATCAATAAGAGATAGTAGTTATGTCATAAAACCAGTAGCTTTTGCCAGTAAAAAATTAAATGATGCTCAAATTAAATATCCAATATTAGAAAAAGAAGCATATGCTATCATTTTTGGAGTAAGTAAGTTTTATGAATTTTTATTTGGGCAAAAATTTATTTTGCAAACTGATAATGAAGCACTTTCCAAGATTTTAGGCCCAAAATATGGTATACCAAAAATGGCAGCAAGGCGGTTACAATATTGGGCGATATTCTTAAATGCTTTTGATTATGAGATCCAACATATTAAGTCAAAAAATAATCCAGCAGACTACTTGTCACGTGTAGGGTCAGGGTATCTACACAATGATTGGAAATGCCCTGAAATTATTGAAAGGAATTTTGAAATAAACACAGTTAATTACATTAATAAATCAGACTTAGATATATTGAGATGGCAAACTGTACAAAAGGAAACTCAAAAAGATAAAATATTGTGTGATATAATTAGATTCAGTAGAGATGGGTGGCCACTTAAAAATGAGATTGGTGAAGATTATGAACCTTACTTTAAAAGAAAGAACGAAATTACTGTGGAGAAAGAGTGTTTACTATGGGGATATAGGGTAATTATACCCAAGCATATACAAGAAAATATCATGGCAGAGCTTCATGCTAGTCATTTAGGAATAACTAGAATGAAAGAGATAGCAAGGTCATACTTTTGGTGGCCAGACATGGAGGGAGACATTGAAGGTATAACAAAAAACTGTTTAATTTGTTTGCAAAATCATAAAAATCCTGAAAAAACCAAGATATCAGTATGGCCACAGCCACCAACGGTTTGGCATAGATTGCATGCAGATTTCTTAGGACCTCTGTATTCGAAGATGTTCTTAGTAGTAATAGATGCATATTCTAAATGGCCAGAAGCATTTGTCATGACTAATATAACTGCAAAGAAAACAATTGAAGTATTTAAAAGCATTTTTGTACGTTACGGGTACCCATTACATTTGGTGACCGACAATGGTCCAACATGGACCAGTGAAGAATTTAAATTGTTTTGTAAACTAGTAGGAGTCAAACAATCTTTCTCTCCTCCATACTATCCCGCTACTAATGGGCTAGCTGAACGGTTTGTTGAAACATTTAAGTCACATGTTATAAAAATTGTAGAAAGTGGCCAGACTGTGGAATATGCTTGTAATCTGTTTCTGTTTGACTATAGATGTACTGTACATAAAACCACTGGTCAAAGTCCGGCCAAAATTATGTATGGAAGAGAGTTGAGATGTCGTTTCTCATTGTTGCGGCCAAATCCAATACATGTTAAAATTGATGATGAACAAATAAAAGTAACCAATAGTAGTAAAAACTTGTATAAGACATTTGTGACTGGAGAAAAAGTAATGGTTAAAGATCTAAGAAAACACAAAAAGAATTGGAGTCTAGGGCAAATTATTAAGACTCTAGTACCTGGTGTGACCTATATGGTAGAAGTGGATGGTATGCAATGGAAACGACATGCCAACCAACTGCTGGAATGTGGGCAGAATTTGGAATAAGCTTAGTAATAATGATTGTTATTTTTTTTTCTCTTTCAAGTTATGTGGGGGGAGAGTGTTGGAACCTCTTTTAGTTATGGCTAGTATTATACTATCTGTGGTGATGCATTGAAGTTTATGCTCTGTGATTGATGTCTATGGTAACGCATAGAAATAAAAAGGCAATTAATTAATTTGCGTATTATTTCTAATAAAATAATATAAAGTGAAATACAACAGTTATGATTAAGAAGTTTATTTAGTTTTCTACGATAGTTTACTATATTTTCACACAACAAAATAATTTCAATAAGTTGATAAAGCAATCAAAATTGGCAAAAAAATCCTTCATTGTAACCAGAACCCTTACTTTTCCACTGACCAATTTCAACATTCCAATGAGTAACTGTCCATAAACAAATAATTCAACATTTTGGGTTTATTTTTACTTGGTGTACAGTTTTTAATATTTTAAATATTGTTATGAAGAGAACATACTCTTTTTACTTTAAAATTTTATGACAAAATAGTAATCAATGACAATTTGAATAGTTATAAAGAAAAACACGCAAGTGATTAATCAACAAGTTAGTCAGAGGATATAAACATACAATAATATTATTATTTCATTACTTTATTCGGACTAAATGTTTATTATTCTCATATAAAAACCTACCTGAAATTAATAAAAGGATGATTTTCATTATACCCGTTTTATTTAACTCACTGAGTAAGATAATAAATTGTTATTCAGTGGAACCAAAAATCCTCTAACTGAATTTCAATAATTTATTATGACTAATTTGTAGCAGTTATTCAAATATTCTATACATTTTATTATAGTTCACTTATTATACAATAAGAATTCAACTTCATATATTGAAACAAATACAAAAAAAATGAGGACCCGCATTTTAACGTAGGTACACTTTTAAAAAAATACGCCCAGTGGCGTTTTCGTACAGCGCTTTAGCACTTCGATCGATCGATTGTTGATTTGGCACCGTTTAAGAGACTGCAGTACAGCCCAAGTCTTGATCGAATCAAAGGCTTCGTACTCCACAAACTTTAGGCAGAGAGGCAGGTTATACCTTTGGTCTTCAGTATGTCCTGCCGCAGCGTATGTATGTGGTATACGGTGCTTAATCTAGCTTGTTCGGGAAACTGGACGTCATCAAACCTACGCGCGAGGCGGTTCATGATGAGACAAACTAAACGTATAAAACTGCCACATTGTGCGGCGGGATGTACACATGCTATTTTAGAAAACAAAGATTACGAAAGTACATACCTTTCCTGCTTTAATTGTAACTCGTTCAATATAGCAATAGCATTAGTAAAGAATCTTCAACTTACCTTTTGCGGACTTGGCTTGAAGAAATGTAAATAACAGAAGCCACGGAATCCCTAAAAAATATAAAGAAATGAATTCTGGGAAGGTCTCAAACATTTTCCAAACAGTACGTAGGCCGCACGTCAGTGGTAAAAAAAAATGTGTAAGCTGACCTCGAATTCTATTAAAAATCCGTACTAAGCTGGGCCAACTCAAGAGCAAAGTGTTACGCCGGCCACTCGCGCATACAGTCATATTTTGTACGAACATTTGCATTCGCATGTGAAGGACAGTCAGACATTTCCACGAACTCATGAGACGAGAACAAGAAAATGGCGAGACGTCCGATACATTCACTACATCATCATCATCACTTCAGCCAAAAGACGTACACTGCTGAACACAGGCCTCCCCAATTTGGGGGGGGGGGGGGGGGGGGTTGTCATAATCGCCACGCTTGGCAGGCGGGTTGACGATCGCAGTATGGTGGTAAAGTGCATAGAGAACGCTGCTGCCCATTCTCTAGTAAGTCCCTAAGTCGCCTCTTACGACACCCACGGGAAGAAATGGGATGGTGATATTTCTTACGTCCAGCACCACACGGAACAAAACAAAACATTCGTTAAAGTGTGCGTAACTAATAGGACTAACGTGTGAGACAGTACGCGGAGGATCGAGGTTCGCGGACGTCGATGTGCCTTAAAAAATCGACAGCTTCTAAAACCACGAATGCAGCGAAATCTTTGCTTATAATCATTTACAACTGTCGTCCTACACTTGCGAGTTTGCGCATTCGTGCGAATGTGAGTGACCGGCATTACGAGCGAGGCGACGTGCGGTCTACTGTACTTTGTCTTCAATAAGTTTAATATGGGAAACACTATTACCTTCCAGACCATGATCTGTGGCTTGACTCCGCGTTCAGACAGCGCCTGCTTCAGATCACGTACTCTTGTATTCGGGCTGATGTTGGATATCTGAATCAAAAGAAAATATCCAAGATTAAATATTAAGGGTATCACATTCCTGCCGGGGTCACGTGATTGTTCGAAAGAGATACCGTGACCCTGGCACATGGGCAACTGATGGAACACGGGTGGGTTTTAGTCAGTAAAAGTCTGACACGCCCTCCCGCTCCGCCCAGAGCGGGAGAAGTCATTTGATGATTTCCAATCCAAAAAAAAGGGTATCACATTGCCCGATCACTGACGATTTGACCTCTGTACTGGTATTTTTTCGTTTGGTGCCATCAATCAAAACAAAACACAAACATACTGGAGATTAAGCAAGAACACAGATGTGTAGGTTTTTGCCTATTTTTATTCGCTCTCAGGGAGATCTTTAATATTGTAATACTCTATTAAAAATTATATTTATTTTGAATTAAATGATGGTCTTTGCTTGCTGACCTAGTTTTGAATAATTATTTTGTGTGATGATGACCAGGTAAGTGCTTATCGATTCTCAGTAACGGAGTTAGGATAACTTAACGTTTAACATTTCAGTTACAGAATAATTATAACAAAACAGCTTTTACTTACAACAATGCATTAGGTATACAATCGAAATGTATGAAACAGTTGTTTTAATATTGGTCCCATACATGACATAGTAAACGTTGCTCATATTCATGACTAGGTACAGTCAGCATCAAATAGTAAGTGACACTCAGGGTATTCAAATAAATAGACGCAATCAAAAATCAATAATATTGGTACAAACCAACTTTCCTTATTCTTGTAAACAATATAATCGCTCAAAAGGTCGAGATGTTTAAAATGTCATGTACAAATAATTAGGTTCAGTCAAATAGCCAGAAATATGTTTACAGTCTTTCCGCCAATGGCATTCTAAGTACCTATTTTATTTTAAGAAATGAACGAGAACAAAGCTAAAGACTACCGAAAAGTAAACAGACCTCGATAATACTTGAAAAAAATAGGTGCAAGCGATTTTCGCACTTTTGAATTTCATTTAAAAATCTCTATTTTAAACATAAATTAGGTAATAGAGCAGATAAATAACTAAAATAATGTCAATAAAGTTGAAAACAGTTTGCACCTATTTTAACCACTAAAAATCGTTTAAACAATGGAATCAAGTATCTTTTGTTTTCGACTGCTTACCATTTTTTTTTCTGGATGGGAAATCATCAAATGACTTCTCCCGCTCCCTTGTGTCAGACTTTTGCTAACTAAAACCCACCCGTGTTCCTTCAGTTGCCCATGTGCCAGGGTCACGGTATCTCTTTCGAACAATCACGCGACCCCGGCAGACTGCTTACCATCAGGCGGGCCGTATGTTTGTTTGCCACCTTAGTAGTATACAAAAGGAAGAAATCTATCTGATTATTGTCGACTGTACGTACTTATACGGTGAAAAGACATTCCGAAAAAATGAGAATTCGAAAAAGTGCGAATATACGGAAATGACAAAATGAAGAGATGCGAATAATTCAATGGGTAACTCATCTAAAGCGATACTTACGGATATTCCAACTTAGCGCTTAGCAACCCGCTAGGGGGACCTAAGCTGCCGTTTAAACCTTTTGCTTCCAGTATTTTTTTTACAGTTTTGTGTACATATGTGTGTAAGGACTACTACTAGCTGTAATACTGGAGATAATAAACTTTATCCTATTCTATTCCAAGTTCATTTGAAATATTTGTTTGACAACTTCCTCCCTCAAATATAGAATAATAAAATAATAGAATAAATGTATTGTCTTACCAAAAATTACAGCTTACAGTTAAATTAGTCTACATATACAATTTTGTAATTAAATTGTGGAACACTTGTGCCTAAACTAGGTTTTTTTCGAAACCTGTAAGTCAGGTCACCATGCAATTGGCACTTGTGCAAAGCACTAATGCGATATGTTGCACTATTTAAGCATGAAACACTATTATTGCCTTCATCTTGACCTTGATATGACTGTAGATAAGTATTTTTTTGAACACTTAGAATGCTTGGAAATCAATAGTGGGATGACTGAAACCATATTTATGATTGTTTGACTGAACCTGTGACATTTTAAACGTCTCGACCTTTTGAATGATTATATTGTTAACCACAATAAGGAAATTTTGGTTGTGTTCCGTCCCGTTTGAATTGTTTACTCTGTGCGCCTACGTTTCTAAACGTGTAACAGAGTGACATCTGTCACTTGTCAGTTTGATTTTTCACTTTGGTTTGATCCATGGTATAATAATATACTTCGCCAGGTATGGCATTCCGAGAACACATTGGTCACGTGGGTGACACAAGACAACGTCATCATCGCTATCAATGGTTCTCAAACTTTACAGTTTGGGGAAATTCAACATATAAAACATTGACCTAATTATTACATTCCTGCTAGCCTTTGCCTGTGGCTTCACCTGCGTGAGCCAAGGTTAGGTAGTCTATTTATGAGAACAAAGGTACACACGGCTAAATATTATCAAGCTAGATACTTTTAGTATAAGCTGATCCCGCATTATATATGATTTCCGTACAATGAGAGGTCAGCTTATACTGGAAATGTATTGCTTAATATGTAGACGTGTGTACCTACCATAAATAAAATTTACTTCAGCATTCATAATATTAGTAGTGGATTCTAGGGATTACTGATTACTTTGGGAATCATTGTTTACACTGTCACTGAGCGAGACAGGCATACGTATAAAACAAGAATAGCGATACACGACAAAATGGCGGAATGTCAATGAGATAACCCGTTACTGTGTTACCAGTAGTGGTTGGTAATAACTCCCTAACCACATTTATTACCTGTGCGAATACGATAAAACATTGTGGTTTTAATTAACAATTATGTTGGTATACGTATTGAATTGTTTCATTTGCTAGGCTAGACACAATTTAAATGTTTTATATATTTTTTTTAACAGAATGGTGACTGAAAATGTTTCCATAATTTCGTATTTTGTTGCAATAAAGTGGCAACTGGATAGTGACGTAAGCATGACATGTGTCACTTTCGGAATGCCAGACCTTGTTTTTTAGACCATGGTTTGATCTTGAAAAAAGAATGGCGGTCCTATTTGCCTCGCGACCCGTTTGTTAAATTAATCCTTTTGAACCGATCGTTTTGAGGACAATTTGTCGTGATCCAATTGTTTGTTTGTGTAACCAAGCCCTTTTGACGATATAGAACGGGTTGATCTTTGGACTTTGATTGAAATAGTTTGAGGTTATAGTGACAGTGATTGAACCGCGTGCTATGAGAAAATCTCTGGCGTATTGCAGCGGCCTGTATCCTGGAATACCCACTTACAGCGTCACTACACAATACAATATACACTCATTTACATACATAAATCCAGGTAGGCTGCAGAGCCAGTTTCTTCAACCAGGTGAGTCTTTTGAATATTGTATTAATCAGCTCCGCGCACGGCGGACAGTTCGCTGAGCCACTCTTGTTCCAGGGCCCTACCATCATCTTCCACTGCGCTAATAAAATCCTATGGTCGGGGCCTTGGCCTGGCGTCGAACAGTTTGTACCGATATTATTGGCTGTTTGGTTGCGTCTATTTATTTGAGTACCCTGAATATCATTAACTATTTGACGCTGATTGTACTATGTTCTTTAACAGTTTGCCCAGATATTTTTTTTACACCTTATACACAAGATGAAATAAAATCTGCTGCGGAAACTTTATATACGTGATGAATTTCGCCAGTTAATTTGATTGATTGTGTATTTGCCATCATCGAGTAATAAAGTTGGATGTCTGATGATGACTGGTATATCTAAAAAATATTGCAAGCTTACTTTATGATTGGTTCAAAAAACATCACGAAATTACAAACTAATTTATTTCTATGTACATAATTAATTTCTGTTCTTATTTTACGAAATATTTATATTTGTAATATTAACAATATTATTTAATTCAGAAATCATTCAAAACGTGAACTTTTAAATTTTATTTGGTGAAAATAACGCGCGTATGGTCCACCCTACACGGCAGCCATCAAGGCACTGATGTATCGCGTCATTCGCGTCAGAAGTGTCACAAGAAAGCAACGAGTTTCTCGCACAGTTTCGGGTTTTTAATTATTATTTAAAAAAGAAATAAGAAAAAGTAAACAATACAAATTATTAAATAAATCAGTACGCATATTTTGATATAAAATTCATGTCAAACGATTCAGCCGTTACAGAGACAATTTTCAATTTAGGTTGAGGTAGGAGGAACTGTTTACTACCAGATTTTTTTTTCTAAAATTTGGAAAGTTTATTAAAATTCTAAACAATACAAAGTATTTATCATGACCTTAAGTATGACATATATTTTTCATATGAAAATCGCACGGTAGAATTTGTCAACAAAATTCGTTAAACATACGCTATTTTTCGGATTTCAGCAAGGTAATCCCCTTAAACTTTTCAATTATTATCTGTGAGATACATAAGACTAAACTTAAGTATCTCACAGATGATAATAGAAAAGCAATTCCTGGTCTAATCTGTCCTCATAATTTGCCCACATTTTTGACATGATTTTCTGAGAAGAGATTGGGACTAGATTTTAACTGTTTTTAATTTCTAGAATTGGCTTAGTGCTGCCGACCAGAGTTTTAATCAGATAATGTCATCATCATTATCATTTCAGCCGAAAGCTGTCCACTGCAGGACATAGGCATCTAGCTGATTCTTGCAGCCTTCACAAGGTCATCGATCCCCCTTGTGCCGTCTAACTTTACATCTTATTCAGGATATTTTGGCCCCATCGGCCGGGCTGATCAGTGAGCAATGTGCCCTTCCCACTGCCACTTAAGTTTGGCAATTTTTAGTGCTACGTCGGTAACCTTGGTTCTCCTGTAGACCTCTTCATTTCTGATTCGATCACGTAGGGAAACTCCAAACAGAGGCAATGTTTTAAATAGGTAAACGTATTTAATTTTGTCAGTGTCTCAAGACGAAAGTCTTTAACCTGTATGTGCCAGTGCTGACCGAACTGAAACGTGGTCTTATTAGAAGGCTTAAATTCACCCAAAGGGCGATGGAAAGGGCTTTGCTTGGAGTTTCCCTACGCGATCGAATCAGAAATGAAGAGATCCGTAGGAGGACCAAGATAACCAACCGCCATAGCCCGAAGAATCGCTAAAGTGAAGTGGCAGTGGGCAGGGTACATTGCTCGCAGAACAGATGGTCGATCGGGCTGAAAGGTTCTGGAGTGCGACTGTGTACCGGAAGACGCAAGTTGAAGGCCTCCCACAAGATGGAATGATGACCTTGTGAAGGCCGCAGGAATCCGCTGGATGCGCAAGCACAAAACCGGTCGAAGTGGCGGAGGCCTATGTCCTGCAGTGGACGTCTTTAGGCTGATATATGATGATGAATTATGATTTAATTTTGCCTCCTCGCCCTTTGAACTGTAGTGCGGATACGGGAAGCATTACCTTGACAGAGAAGTCGATGTCGGGCCTCTGCCGCTTGGGGCGGCGCGGCTTTTCGTCCTTGTCCTTGCTGGCCGACTTGTGACTGTTGCGCCGCCGCGCCGAGCGACGCGCCTTGCCACCGCCCTTGCCCTCCTCGCCCTCTGTTGTGTTGCCCTGGGTGATGCAGTTAATGTGTTTATTGACGGTGTTTTTGTAAAGAAATTCCAGTAAAAAGTGTTGCTAACTGCTTATTACGGTAATCCAAGCCAGTAAGACGAAAAAAATCTGTTAGAATTCACGCCACCCTATTTTGTTGTTATACAAACCGTTTGTATTATCTTATTCAAATTTCAGTCTCCCTATCTCATGTGCAACGCTAGAAGGGACTGCACCTTTTTTTTTGATGGGAAATCATCAAATGACGTCTCCCGCTCTAGGGTGGAACGGAAGGGCGTGTCAGATTTACTGACTAAAACCCACCCGTGTTCCTTCAGCTGCCCATATGCCAGGGCCACGGTAACTCTTTCGAACGAATCTCGCGACCCTGGCAGGAGGGACTGCTTCTTGATTTTGAATTTAAACTCTTATCAAAAGAAGTTGTATTTCAGGAGACGCGCACTCTGGCCCCATGACTCCTCCACGTCCGTGTGCACCTACAGGGAGCCGCACTATTGCGGCTGTCAACACTAGAGCGCTACGTACTCACCTCGCCCTCGCTGTGGCTCTTGTGCGAGCGCGTGCGCCTGCGCAGGCGGCGCGGGCGCTGCGCCGCGCGCTCCTCCACGTCCGTGTACACCTTCACTGTCAACATTAGAGCGCTACGTACTCACCTCGCCCTCGCTGTGGCTCTTGTGCGAGCGCGTGCGCCTGCGCAGCGGCGCGGGCGCTGCGCCGCGCGCTCCTCCACGTCCGTGTGCACCTTCACTGTCAACACTAGAGCGCTACGTACTCACCTCGCCCTCGCTGTGGCTCTTGTGCGAGCGCGTGCGCCTGCGCAGCGGCGCGGGCGCTGCGCCGCGCGCTCCTCCACGTCCGTGTGCACCTTCACTGTCAACACTAGAGCGCTACGTACTCACCTCGCCCTCGCTGTGGCTCTTGTGCGAGCGCGTGCGCCTGCGCAGGCGGCGCGGGCGCTGCGCCGCGCGCTCCTCCACGTCCGTGTGCACCTTCACTGTCAACAATAGAGCGCTACGTACTCACCTCGCCCTCGCTGTGGCTCTTGTGCGAGCGCGTGCGCCTGCGCAGGCGGCGCGGGCGCTGCGCCGCGCGCTCCTCCACGTCCGTGTGCACCTTCACTGTCAACAATAGAGCGCTACGTACTCACCTCGCCCTCGCTGTGGCTCTTGTGCGAGCGCGTGCGCCTGCGCAGGCGGCGCGGGCGCTGCGCCGCGCGCTCCTCCACGTCCGTGTGCACCTTCACTGTCAACAATAGAGCGCTACGTACTCACCTCGCCCTCGCTGTGGCTCTTGTGCGAGCGCGTGCGCCTGCGCAGGCGGCGCGGGCGCTGCGCCGCGCGCTCCTCCACGTCCGTGTGCACCTTCACTGTCAACACTAGAGCGCTACGTACTCACCTCGCCCTCGCTGTGGCTCTTGTGCGAGCGCGTGCGCCTGCGCAGGCGGCGCGGGCGCTGCGCCGCGCGCTCCTCCACGTCCGTGTCCACCTCCTTCAGGACGCATGCGCGGCCCGCACTGTGGGTCGTACATATCATTATGATCACAGTATATTCGCGAATATTCTCAGTCGCCCCCACATATATTGCCATCAGGTGGTAATCGGAAATTAAGTTCCCAGTTGCCACCCGGCGGCGACTGGGAAGTTATTCCCCCTAATTAATCCCCCGCTTCATATCGCTATACACTGGTGGATCGCCAACCCCCCCTCATAGCTGTCCGTCTTACGGCCACGATGAGGGGGTTGGCGGCCAGACTTTTCCAATTTGGTTTTATTAGTAGACTAGCTTCTGCCCGCATAAATAAAAATAAATAATTCGTTTTAAAAAAAGTACTAATAAAACCATATTGGAACAGTCTGACCGCCAACCCGTCATCGCAGCCGTAAGACAGACAGCGACGAGAGGGGTTGGTGATCTACGCCGCAGTGTACAGTGATTTGAAGCGGTGACAATAACTTTCCAGTCGCCGTTTGATGGCAACTGGAAATTTTATTCCCGATTGCCACCTTGTGGCAATTTATGTTGGAGCAACTTTTCACATATTCGGGACAAATGAGTGCTTACAAAGATGAAGGTTAAATCTGCTGGGGAATTTGTTACGTCACTTCTTTCCAGCTAAAGCACTAAGAAGTGGTGAAGGACGGGCGTTTTGGGGGACCGTCTTATGTAATTTTGACGCTCTAAAAGTGCTGATCCTCAGCTTAATTTGAATAAATGACTTTAGATTTTAATTTCTTATAAAGTTTGACTGACATCGTGTAAGTAAATCATGGAAGTACAAGCCTCATTTGTTTGTAACCGTTACTTGGTTGGGTTTTTGTTTTTTCTTAATATACAATATAGTCTTACTTTATGTTAAGAGGCTATAAGTTAGTCTTTAATCTTTAAAGACACAGCCTTGTTTTGAAATTAAAGTACTTATTCGACATTTATGTCGGCAGTATCGGTATGCCAAATACCGATACTGCCGACATAAATGTCGAATAAGTACTTTGTCACACAAGGCTGTGTCGGTTAACTAGTCGCAAGACTTGCAACGGGATAGGAGTTGAGAGTGGCGGCGGTACGTCGGGTAAATGCCAAAAATACCGCCCCAGGACCCGACGGCTTGCCTGGCAAAGCATGTGTCCTGGCCTAAGAGGCTCTCGGGCCTCGACTCAGGGGGCTCCTAAGCGCATGCTTGGAGAGGGGCCAGTTCCCACTTCATTGGAAGACGGGAAACTGGTCCTCATTAAGAAGCCTGGGCGCCCAGCGGACTCTCCGTCCGCTTACCGGCCCATCGTGCTGCTCGACGAGGTGGGCAAGCTCTTTGAAAGAGTGATTGTAGACCGCCTCGTCGGGTGGCTGGTGCGGGAGGGGTCGAACTTGTCGGACGGCCAGTACGGATTCCGCAAGGGGCGCTCCACGGTGGACGCCATCATGCGCGTGCGAGCCCTCACGACGGGGGATGCAGTGGCTCGGGGTGGGGTCGTCTTGGCGGTGTCTCTAGACATCGCCAATGCCTTCAACACCCTGTCCTGGAGTTGAATGCAACTAGGGAGGCACTCCGGTACAGTGGTCTCGAACCTACCGATTTTTTGGTATTTCTACCGATATGGGCTCTGTTCTACCGAAATACCGAAATATAACGAATATTCTACGATTTCACAGTACACATGGAAATGTCATTTACCGATTTTGGGTACAAATATACCGTTTTTAACTGGCAATTCTACCGATCTCGCTCTATGACGTTCGAGACCATTGCTCCGGTATCACCGGATGCCGACCTACCTCTGTCGCGTGGTCGAGGCCTATCTGACGGATAGAGCCGTTATCTACCCCGGTCACCAGGGAGAGTGGAACCGGCGAGAGATGTCGTGCGGTGTCCCACAGGGATCGGTCCTGGGGCCGCATCTGTGGGACATCGGTTAGGACTGGGTGCTGCGCGCCGACCTCCCTAGCGGCGTCAGCGTAATTTGCTACGCTGACGACACGCTGGTCCTGGAGCAGGGGAGGTCACACGAGGCGGCGGCCGAATTAATGACACGTGGGGTTGCGACAATCGTCGATAGGATCCGGCAATTGGGACTCGAAGTGGCCTTGCATAAGAACGAGGCCATGGGTTTAATGGTCCTCGGAATGCGCCGCCTGCGGGTTCCCAACTCACGGTAGGAGGGGTTCACATCGGCGTCGAGTCGACGATGAAATACCTGGGACTTGTCCTCGACAGCCGGTGGAACTTCGTCGAGCATTTCCGACGTTTGGCTCCCAGACTGAAGCGGGCTGGGGCCGCCTTAAAGCGGCTCCTCCCCAATCTGGGGGGTCCAAACGCCTCCTGCCGGAGGCTCTACACGGGGGTCGTGCAGTCCATGGCCCTTTACTCAATGAGGGCACCGGTGTGGGCGCCCTCATTGAGGTTGCGCCCAGCGCGCCGGTTGAGTGCAGCCCAGAGGGTCATGGCCATCCGGCTAATCCGAGGATACCGCAAGATCTCGTGCGAGGCGGCGAGCCTCCTTGCCGGACTGCCGCCATGGGATCTGGAGGCAGAGGTCCTCGTGCACATGTGGGAGTGGCGCGAGGAGGCGAAACTCCGCTGCCGCGACAAATCGTGGCACGGCGGACAGAGCTCCGGCAGGATCTCATGGCGACATGGCGGGTACGATTGTCGCAACCCAGCGCTGGGCACGCCACAATTGCGGCGGTAAGTCCCCTCTTTGAGGAGTGGATAGAAAGGCGCCACGGCGTCCTCACCTTCCGCCTGACGCAGGTTCTCACCGGGCATGGGTGCTTCGGTGGGTTCCTGTTCAGGATAAAGCGGGAGGATACGCCCGCGTGTTTCCATTGTGAGGATCGTCTAGAGGACACGGTGGGCTATATATACGGTGGAAGTGTGCCTTGCCAGGGCAGAGCACCGCCGTGTCCTCGTGGAGGCGATCGGCGGCGGCGACCTCTCGCGTCCGGCCCTGGTGCGAGCCATGGTACGGAGCGAGAGGGCATGGGAAGCCGTCACCTCCTTCTGCGAAGCAGTAATGCTCGCGAAAGAGGAGGCGGGGCGCGTGAGGGAGTGGCAGTCACTGCGCCCTCATGTCCCTAGCCGCCGCAGGAGACGCGTCGGGCGTCGGGAGTCGATAGCGGACTCCCGGCCACCGTAGGCGCGAGCTTGCGGGTGGCGAGCAATGGGTAGCTCGCCGCCCGGTAAGGACCAATCTCGGGTCGACGGCGCGTAGTGTTCCACGCGCGCCTCAAAGAGATGTCAGCAGCGCTGAAGGGGTCTGCTAGGACCGATGCCTGCCGGGGTCGCGTGATTGTTGGAAAGAGATACCGTGACCCTGGCACATGGGCAACTGATGGAACACGGGTGGGTTTTAGTCAGTAATAGTCTGACACGCCCTCCCGCTCCACCCAGAGCGGGAGAAGTCATGTGATGATTTCCTATCCAGAAAAAAAAAGACTCGCAACGAGTAGCGACATCAACGTTGCCAATTAATTACAGAACGACGCTTAAGATTTACCCCAATATAAGTACAACCTTTTCAGGAAACAGGTGTGATGTGAAGTTTTACTTACAGCATCTCAATCTCGCGCAGCTGTCCCAGTATAGGCATGAGTTCCAGACGGCGGTTGGACAACAAATGCCACAGAATCCCCACCGGTCGCTGGCTCATGCGTTGAGTTGATATCACCTGGGTGGAAACATTTTCATTATTTTTCTGCGAGCCTGGTACCTTTGGATTTTGAGTAGGTATCACATAATAATAAAATCGTAGCGAAGTTAAAACAGTACGTAGTTTTATTTTCTTACAAATTTTGTGAGACCTAAGAGTTCTAATGCTGAAACATATAAATATTATTTAATGATTTTGCTGTATGATGTATTTTCAGCATCTCGCAAAAACTACTGGTTTGATTTCAAAGGGGAATGCCGATTTTAGGCCTTGCGATGCCCAAGAAATTTACTTTAGTAAAAAAATATATGTAAATTTTACGTAATTAACTCTTCTATTCACGACGCGATACAAGTTAGTAACATTTTTTGATAAATAATAAATATTGAAACGATACAACGAAATAAACACATTTGCTAGGTTGCCAATTTAATATCCGGGAAAAAATAAAGATTTGTTGCAAAACATTGATTTGACATTTACACATATTTGTACTTTATTTATTCGTCCTTTTATTTATAAAAGTTCCAATGCATTTTATGTATATACATTTAGATTTGTAATCAACTTACAAAATATAATATAATGATTTTAAAATGATCTACATAATGCACCGATCGATACTTTGTTTGTGCAATGGCAACACTGAAACTTGTCAGTTGACAATATTAGAAATGTCATAATGTCATTTCAATGATTTCATTACTTTGTTTGCGTTCCAATGCATTTTATGTATATACATTTAGATTTGTAATCAACTTACAAAATATAATATAATGATTTTAAAATGATCTACATAATGCACCGATCGATACTTTGTTTGTGCAATGGCAACACTGAAACTTGTCAGTTGACAATATTAGAAATGTCATAATGTCATTTCAATGATTTCATTACTTTGTTTGCATTTGCATCATAGTGATTCCCTGCGTGTATTTTGCTATTAAAATCGACGTTTTGACCATGAATACTGACTCTGGCGATTCTACTATACCTGACGACCACGGCTTGAATACGGATTCCGCTATTGCTGATAATGACAACCCCCGCGATAACTTGGATTTGATGTCAGTACCTAACGAAGACCCCGGCATTCAACCTGGTTCGAGTTCTTCACTGCGAACTGTTGCAAGTGGATATGTACGCTGTGTAAATTGTAATTTAAACATATCAAGAATGCGCAGACACCCTTTGGAAATCGTCGAAGTTCGATCTCTCATACAAAGATGGGTTGGACATCAGCAGGTAACTATAATAAGTTTTACAACTGTAAAAAGAATATGCAACTATTAGGACTATTTTATTTCGATTTATGTGAGCTCAAAATAAGATACCCATTCATAAATGCATGCAAACAAATACTCACAAAATATTGTTTTACTTTTTCAGCCAGTTACAAGTGATAGTTTGGTGTGCCATGCATGTTGGACCAAAGCATGGAATGAAATCAGGCAGCCAACAAGTCAACACTCAACAGACCCTCTTGTTGGTCACATTCATGTCTGTATTAGCTGTGGCACCTCTCTTTTAAGGCAAAGGTCCCATTCACTGAACATTGATACACCACGGGTTGAACAAATAAGGAATGTGATTGCAGATCAAATTGCACCACAACAGGTTAAGATAACAAACTATACTATTGTTAGAATTCTATTGAATGCAGTAAGATTGCTCTGAGATGTTAAAAGGTTAACATTATATCAGATTTTTTTTTGTTTTTCTACAGTTGCCAATATCAGCCTGTTTGTGTCATACTTGTTGGCGAAGGACCGAGAGAGCAGCTTCACGCTTGACTTCAGAACGGGAGTCATCGGTACCAAGTCTTCCATCATTGGACACAGACTCTTCTAGAACGCAAACTGAAGTACAAAATACTTCTAATAGCATGCAGTTGTCTAATTATATTAGAGCTCCTGACACACAACGCCAGTGTTTCTTTCCTGGATGTAACCAGTCCGAACGACTTTTAGTACCATCCTCATTGAGAGTAAGTTTACTTTGCGACTACAATTATTATGTGCCTGCAGATTGTAGAATATGTTCTTATCACTTGAGAAGCAATTCATGGGATTTACTTCTAGACTCAATTTATAATCCTATCAGGACATTCAGTGCAGAGCATATGGAAGAATTAATTTCTTTATTAAAAGATAATATGCTAATGCATTTAGATTTTGACAATATATTAAGTATGCCAGAGCACATTGTTCACTATTACTTGGGCTTTTCAAAGGAACAGTTTCAGCAAATGCTTTTAGAAATTCCTAGACTATCAAACAGACATAGGGGTTCTTTTGCACTAGCTGCATACTTAATGAAATTGCGGACAGGTGATACTAATGAGCGTATTTCGTCTCTATTGCAAGTCCCAAGGAGTACATTAGAAGGTCTTATGAACATAGCAAGAGAAATATTGCATCAAGATTTTGTTCCAAGAAATCTTGGCATAAACCACATAACAAGAGCAGAAATTGCTCAAAGGAATCTCTTGATTCCTAATTCTTTATATGGAGGGCCAGAAAGATCACCAATTATAATTGCTGATGGTACATACATATACATAGAAAAGAGTTCTAATTATTTGTACCAGAAAAAAACATATTCATTACATAAACACCGCAATCTGGTAAAGCCATTCTTATTTGTATGCAGTGATGGTTATATCATTGATATACTGGGCCCCTATCCTGCTACAACCACAGATGCAGATATTATGATACAGGAGTTTGATAATGAAAACAGTCCACTCCGTCAATTTTTCCAAGCAGGAGATGTTTTTATTTTGGATAGAGGTTTCAGGGACTCCTTAACATTATTAAGAAGTTGTGGCTATAATGTACATATACCGTTATCCCCAGAAGATAATGAGCCACAACTAACAACAAGCCAAGCCAACAAGTCCAGAGCTGTTACATTATGTCGTTGGGTTGTGGAGGTGGTGAACGGTATTTTTAAAAGCAAGTTTAAATTATTTAGACAAAACTTTTTTAATAGGGCTTCCAAGCATCTCATGATAGATTTTTCTGTAGCTGCAGCTCTTATAAATAAATACCACACCAAATTAAGGGATAGGGATGATGCCCGTGAAATAATCCAAATAGTAAATAGAAACATGAACAAAAACAATGATCTCTCAGACTATGTTAGGGAGCATAATCTCAATAGAGCTAGGGCAGATTTTCACAACATAAATGTAGACAGGGAAAATATTAGGGATTTCCCAAGATTAAATTACAATGAGTTAATATTGATTGCCTGCGGGATATATCAGTTAAAACAAGCTCGCTCTTACTATGGAGAGCACATCAGATTTAATGGATCTTACGTTATAGAAGTATCTAGGGACCCTAGGAATAGAACGATGGAAGAAGTCATATTTGGGTCGAATTGCTACTTGATAAGAGCAAAAATTGCAAGTAGGCATATCAGTCGCAAAATATACTTCGTGTATATTTTAGTTAGTAATACCGAAGCAGGTCGTGAGGCGATAAAGCAGTATTGCTGTAACTGCATTGTTGGCCGTCGTACTGTTGGGTGCTGTGCCCATGTCATGACAGTGATATGGTATTTGGGGTGGGCACGGCATCAATCTAATATTTTTCCTCCTGCTCAATTTTTGGACGATGTCTTAGTTTATGATGAATAAAATGTTTTCTTTTAATATAGTGTTTTATTTTCAACCATCTGAAATCTTTAAATAATATATTTAGCTTTAATATGTTATGTAGGAAGAGTTTTCAATAACTTTTTAATACTTGTGTAGGGCACATAAAAAATCCTTATAATTTGGAAACTCCAAGATTTTTCAATAATGTTCTTTTATCAATAGTTTATTTGTGGGGCATACTAATATTAACATTCGATGTTACTTGTGGGCACTCAGGGCCTAAATCACTATGGCGGCTTGGCATCCCCCTTTGCGTAATAAGGAAGTGTTACCTTCTTATAGACACGAACAAACAAAAACTTCAAAGCACCTTTTTTGCGACTCAATGTTTTGCATGAATAATTTAGAAGATATTTTACCGACCCTTAAATATTTTTCAGATTAGTATTATTTTTTCTTAACTTTTCTTTTAAATTCTAGTGTTTCTATTTAAATCTTGTAAACATACCTGAGTTGGTGTAATAATAATATCGATGGGAACATCATGCGGCCCAAATAGATCAGCAGGCAGTGTTTCGAACACCTATAATAGAACAATACAAATTACTATGACGTCAAAAACAATGAGCAGTAGACATTTTCACCTGTTTACACTTACACAAGGCGACATCTAAATTTAGTGGCAAAATAAAACCGCTCTGTTGGATTTGCAAACCACGGGTTAGTGCCGAGAGTTGAAATTGCAAAAACGCAATAGTATTTTGGCATTTCATTTTGGAGGTTGCCTAGTGTCAGTGAAAACGGGTGTTACAATAACATAATACAGGTACATGATCTTTATTAACTACTCGGCGGAATTTCACACACATACGCAACTGGTCTTCCATTGTAGCGGAATCTACAACGCTACTTGCGCATAACGCATTAGACTGAAGAAACGCAAGATCCTGCATCGCGCAAGCAGTTTACCGCGCATCTAGCATTTATATGCCACCTTCAAAACGTACATTTCGTTAGATTATAATCTAACTAGTGAGATTATAATCGGACGGTTCACAATCTTTCGGCAGATTACAATCTCGCTAGTTACATTGTAATCTAACGGTATTTACAATTTCATATTGACAAATACAACGCCCCCACATCAATCGGCGGGGAGTTAGGCAGCGGGTAGCAGGTTTCGTCCGAGATTCTCCCTTTTCTATGGTGAATGATTAAACTATTCAACCTGCTCCTCATACCTTTAAACAACTATAACAAAAATAATTCCTTAGTTTTCGTAGTAAACGATGACTTGATAGTTTTGCTTTACAAATATCCATCACGTGTGTGAACTTTCGCCAGCCAACTTTCAAATTTTGTTATGGGGAAGATATATTAAGGGGGAGTGTATGTTGTAAAGGTCGTTATTAATTATCCAGGTATTTGTTAATCTATTTTTTTTTTCTAAATACGACGTCTTCCATTGCAAGTAACTAAATCACATATACACATACCCTACACCATGGAGAAGTTTATTATAGGTATACATAGATAAGTTAGAACCATGCAGACACGATACATCTTGTTCAAATGAACACGGACGTGTTACATACATGTAAAACAACAAATTATGTTAAATACTTTGGTGTGAATGCTTGGTAAGAGTATTGTGTCTGCTATGGCCCCTTTTATAAGGACTATTTTGGTTGGTGCAATACAGATATTTAGTGAAAAATTGAGTGCATAAACTTCTCCATAATATGATGTTTACCTGGCAATCGTGCACAGTAGTGGCGACCACTGTGTTAGGCTTGATGGCTTTCATGTGCATCATCAGACCGAACTCCAGGTCGCCATAGCCTATACAATACATATCATAAGATACAGGCTGCAGGGAAATTACATCAAGAGGGAGCTTTAATTTTTTTCTGAACCCTGATAGATTTTTTATAAAAAATTGTAATGAGTCTGACTGAATAGTCCCCTTGTCCTTTTCATTGGACTTTGCTTGGATCTTCTTTTTCTGTACTGAACTAAGTTTTGGGACAAACCTACATACAGCTGACTTTTCATTGAAATAAAATAAATAGATACAGCAATTATTACAACCAATAAATTATGAATAACTTTTCAGAGTCAAAATAAATACACAAATCAGATAAAATAAACACGCATTATTAATACAAATTAATCCTACCTCTTCCTTTGCCGATGCGGTATCCTTCCTTGGACACGGCGACTGATCCCATGACGACCAAGTCAAGCGAAACGGAATCTTCTATGCCTGATGATAAAAACCTTATTTTAGTATACATATTTATTTGTAAAATCCCATAAATCTCGGGTATTAATGAGACCATGTACACACAGATTGAGTGGACTTGTTCAGCCAGTACGCATTTGAAAGTAATAGTGTAGCTCAACTCAGAACTTTTTGGTTTAGAATAGTTATGAACCATCCTCGCATTGTATTATTTTCTATACCAACCGACTTGAAATTTATTGGCATCCTTCCATGGAGTAAAACTAATCAAACATGAACAACTTTAATGATGGAAAAAAGAGAATGAAAAAGCATCACAATCGTCACAAACAAGCAGCTGTTTCTTACATTTAGTTTAAATGGACATTAAGTTACAAACAGCAGTTTTTTTTAATCAAATTCCGTGTAGTTTGTCGCATAGTAAGTAAAAGGCATTAATGAGCACTTTCACCCTTTGGAAAGATGCCAATTGATTTAAGGTCAGTTTTCCATAAACACTGACGCGCTTATGTAATACTGTGAAAAGCCTCATTTGATTTCCCTCTTTTAGTATCAAACATCAAACAGTAAATTAGGCGTTGCTATCTTGTAGCAAGGTCACATCTTGCAATATAGCCTAAGAAATAAGAATGAAACCGTATTTCTGAAACCTTTCTTGAAAGGTCAATGTGTTTATCCCACACACATTTTGTAAGATAATGTAAACTGCTCCATACACGTAAGTCCATTATTTCATTTTGTACCCAGAGAAGTGGTCTACAGTTGATAATATTATAATAAACATAATTGATTAATAGAGTATTGCATAGTATACTTATGAGTCAGTGAGTCTTCGATAAACTAATAAACAGGCATTTTGCTGGTGCAAGGTCACGTCTGGACAAAAGACCAATCGATACTACGCACCTGTTTACTGATGACGTCATACTAGTATTACAATACGTCTATTGGCAAAAGTATAGGACAATCTTTAAGATTTATACGGTTTTACTGACAAGGAATAAGCTACACTTTCCCTTGACTATGAAGGCGTATATATGGGGACTAAGCAGTATCTTTTTCTGGACAGGGGTTTCTATTCAGACGGTCGAAAGTGGGGACCATGGGGACTGCTTGACTGCCGTGATTTTGGGGTCACATGTTTATGGAATGCTGGAATAATCCCAAAGTAACTTCATTTATAGCCTTCTCACTTCTTGCATAATGTATTTAAAGGATATCCACAGATGACGATTCAACTCAACGTCTGGCGCATAAAGAGCGGTCAGTCCCGCAACTAACTTTCTGTTTGGTTCATATTTTTAATTATTCCCACATATTCGTGCTGGCACAAGAGCCTGCATAAAAGTTGGTAAAAAGATTCTAAGTGCTACAAAAGAAGATGTGAAATTAACATAAGGAACTATAACATAAGGTGCAAATTTAAATACTTAGCTGAGTAATGAGGCACTACACAGTATTTTCTAGTAAGTACTCACCAATCGGTTTCCCATAGGACTCCATTCCGTTACGCGAGACGGCCTTCCTGATGGCTGCTGGACCGGTCTCTCCTTCAGGCAGTTCGAGGCGGTTGAGAAAACCCTTCTGCAGACGAGGCACTGGCACGTAGAGGGTCTTTTGTTGCTCCAGGCACAGCACCCTGGGGATGACAGGTTCTTTATAAATTTTACGCGGCCATAATCAGAACTATCGCCGCTATCTTACATAACCTCACGCCTTTTTCGCATGGGGGTAGGCAGAAATCATAGAACGCCACCGCCTACGATCTTTACATACTCAATTTGCCTCGTGTACGTTCATACATCTGTGGCCCTAGTCTTAGTTTCTTTTAACCATCTCGGTTAAAGGCATTGACTGCGTTCGGCGCTCCGACTGGCCCTGGATTAGTGAAGGACCTATCGGAGCGCTGAACGAGCTCGATGCGTTAGCTCCGAGATGGTAAACTAGGTCATACACGCATGCCACTTGTGAGTACTGCGCACGTGACGTTTCTGAAATACATCACCATTAAGGTCTATATACGTCTTCCTAGGGCGTCTCCCCTTCCGGCGTTTCATATCAATTTTTGACAGTAACTGGCGAAACGTGGGTGTACTATAGGTACACCTCTGCCTAACCCTTCGGGGAAACAAGGCGTGATGTTATATGTGTTTATTTTGACAGTACTTTTGCAAATAAATCGAAAGAAACCTTATTAGTCGTTGATGTCTAAAAAGTTAAATTGCAGTTCGAGGAAGCGTTGTCTTTATAAGTCCAATTAGTGCCTATTTAATATTTTTGGATTCCGAAATTACCCTCAGCTGAGTTTCTGAGGTAGTAAATTTTTATAGGTACAAATGTTTCAAGGAGTGCTTTGCTACTTTATCTTTAATATTATATTAAGCGAATAAATCCGTAATCGAGTAAAATAATCGTAGGAAGAACTAGATTAAATGAACAATTGCATCTAACAAATTGAACTATATAAAAAGTATTGATACCTATACATTGACGGGATTGAAAATTATCGAGAATTAAATCAACTGTTCACTATTTAGTCCCACCCTGCATCAAGTCTTCAATAAAGGTGATTATTACTATCGTAGACTCGATTGTTACGATTTTCAATCGAGTAACCCCTCACATTATTTTGATTAACGTAAAAAGTATATAACATATCGTTAAAATAGTCGACGATCACGACTTAAAACTGCATGCTATAGTAAATCGTGTCGCGTGAACATATTAAATTGTAATTATTAAAAAAAAAAAAACTGTCGCGTAAAGCGAGCAGTGCCTGATCTACGAGTGAAAGTCGACCGTGTATCGTATATTATATTTATCTGTTTGAAAAAGGTAATAAGTTACCGTCTCGATAAGCATGTCTAGCTCGGCACTGTGATCTTTAAACTTCCTTCGAACTACACGTAACTGAATGGTGTCTGGAGTGCCAACAGAATGATTGTAACTATACAGCATAATCAGCCTAAAATGTTCTTAATGCTGGGACACATGGCCATAATTCACCACGCAGGCGCATTGTGGGTTGGAAAATATCACATGCCTTCCAACATTTTGGTTCTAGGACATGCCGGTTTCTTCACGATACTTTCCTTCATTGTTTTGGGAGCAGTGGTGACGAAATAGTTCACACATAGTTAAGTGCCTGCTTGGGGTCGAACCCACGACTTACACGGTAAGTTGCAGCAGAGGATATAAAAAGAAATGAAGACTGTATGAACAAGAACGGAAAAATATATATATCTTATGTGCTTATTTTATAAGTGTTACAGAAAAAAATACCAGTACGCGCCCAGTCCAAGGCGTTGTATCACCGGTGTAATACAAAAGTATAAGGTCACTTTTTACAGTAGGTACATACCGATTAACCAACGCCTCACAATGTATTCATGCCGTCGATCAATGATAAAGCAATCATAAGGATATAGTTAAATACAGATTATGTAAGCGGTAAGTTACTATTTAACAGCTACAGTTAAAAAGGAACTGTGGTTCACGCCTCGACGAGAGTTTACTAAATTGTTTACTTTTAACAAACTTTTCAAAGTAAATCTCATGCAACACCATTAGTATCTAGAAATACATAAAGCGCTACTCTTTAATTTATTGGACGCCCCGGGCACTTAATGATGAGGCTCCTATGGAGAATGCAAGATGTAAGTACATACTTTTCACACTTTTGCGTTAATAAGGTTGAAAGTGGCCAGCCGCCAGTGTCCACGATGCTATCTATGAGCAAGCGATGCGAGTTCGATTTTAGCACCCCCTAGGAGATTTAATTAGGTTTACTTTTTACAGCCTCTATTTAAACCGCTGGCAGGAACTAGGGAGGCCCTGCATCGCGGGTCCTGGGCTCATGCCCAAAGTAGCCAATGAAAAAGACGGCCCTGGCTACAAAGTTACTTGGGCGCGGGTTATTGTTTATGACATTTCACTAAACAATTGCACGAATGTTTAAACAGCGCCCCCCTGTCAACATCATACAAACGCCAAATGATCTTAGCACAAACTTTTCACAGTTGCTACAGCAACCTAAAAGCAACCTTATTGAAACTTTTATTAAGATCACTAACTAACAGACGTGTCTATGGTAGCACTCTAAGGGCAACCTTATTGCAATGATTATAAAGATCACTGTGATTTCGACAGTGATTTAGAATCTGAGATGAAAGAACGGAAAGGAATCCAGCAGTGTACGCTATTATAGGATTTGACAGTCAAAAAGATAAATAGGCTTCTAAGAACCTGTGTAGATCACACAAACATCGTCTATACTTTTCAGATTTCCGAAGTGTAACCCTCGGAAGCTACTACTGAATTGAATATGTTGCCAAATTTTAGGTAAATTGATGTGACTGGCTTTTGTGATTCAGTCAGCCAATAACAGAGAGCAGTGGTAGCCCAGTGGTAACGGGTAAGACATACGAGTTTAAGTGATGAGTTCGATCCCAAGTAGAGTGTTAGCTGCCAGTAAACAGACAAGCTACTGTTTCACGACACTAGCTTCACAACGCAATCGCTTCATCGTATCTACTGGCTATAACTAGTAATTACGTGAAAGTGGATACGCCTTGTTGAGTAAGATTAACTATCGTATCAACAAACATACGAAACTATTGTACCTTACTACTGTTGATTTACGATTTCGATTTTAGGACGATTACAAGAGAAATGCTAAATTAATCATTGTCTTCTTTCTTTTATTTTTATTTCTCGCTTTGATAGTAAAACTCCATACAGTTATTTTTATAACAGATTTTTTTTGAGTAATATTAACTTAAAAGACAGGTGTGCTGCTGGGGAGTTTGTTGCGCCATTTCTTTCCAGCTCAAGCACTGCGAAGTGACGTAGGGCGGGCGTTTTGGCGAACTGTTTTACCTAACTTTAACGTTCAAAAAGTGCAGATTCTTCGCCTTTTTTTTTTGTCAGGATGGGCTCTCATCAAATGACTTCTCCCGCTCTGAGCGGAGCGGGAGGGCGTGTCAGACTTTTACTGACTAAATCCCACCCGTGTTCCATCAGTTGCCCATGTGCCAGGGTCACGGTATCTCTTTCGAACAATCACGCGATCCCGGCAGGCATCGGTCCTAGTAGACCCCTACACTGCTGCTGACATCTCTTTGAGGCGCGCGTGGAACACTGCGCGCCGTCGACCCGAGCTTGGTCCTTCCCGGGCGGCGAGCTACCCATTGCTCGCCACCCGCAAGCTCGCGCCTACGGTGGCCGGGAAGATTCTCCGCCTAGTTTGAATGAATTTTGATTTTGATAAAACCGATACACTTTTCACAAATCTACGGTAAAGTAAGTAAAAATTGGACTGGACTGATTTGTTCGGACTTCAAAGTCTGAAATTTTCAACCAGCCTTGAGCTAGCGTAGCGAGTGATGCTTTTGCTTTCTGTGTATGAGAAGAGGTCGTAGCAGCAGGAGAATAATAGTCTGGTATTGGTACCGATTCCCTTGTTCACAAACTAAACTAAATTTAAGTTCAGTGCATCTTTTTCTTTGTATTTCATTAAGAAGAGGACAAAAGATTTTTTTTAGTTTAGTCCTGTCAAATTAATCAGCGCCTGTCACTACTCCATACAAGTTTAGACGTGATTAAAAACTTGCCTACTAAAATTACTTCAATTTACGTTTTAGTCCTGTCAAATTAATCAGCGCCTGTCACTACTCCATACAAGTTTAGACGTGATTAAAAACTTGCCTACTAAAATTACTTCAATTTACGTCAAGCGCTGATTAATTTGACAGGACTAAACTAAAATTTATCTTCTGTCCTTTCCATAATGAAATAGAAAGAAAAAGATGCACTGAACTTAAATTTAGTTTAGTTTGTGAATAAGGGAATCGGCACCATTGTTTATTTTATTTAATAAACATGTTGGTACAATAGAAATAAATGGTTCTAGTTTTATTTGATCTTATGGCGATCGACAAAGTCGGAAAACATAGTAATAAAGATTTCGATCCAGTTACAAAGAATCGAGAACGATTGGATGGATGAAAAGGGATGCAGGGGTGAATCGAGATGATACTGTAAAATGGATTTTATCGTTCAATTAGTACAGTTTGTTGCAAACAAGAGCACTTATCTATACTAATATTATAAAGCTGAAGAGTTTGTTTGTTTGATTGAACGCGCTAATCTCAGGAACTACTGGTCCGAATTGAAAAATTCTTTTTGTGTTGGGTAGCCTATTTATCGAGGAAGGATAAAGAAATAAACAACATTTATTTCAGAATTTCTTCCATAAGTGTAAGTAACAGTGAAAACTTATGAACTAATGTTAGTAAAATTTATTCTTAGCTGTCTACTAATGTCTACTTGACTGCGTGCAGTCTTATCCACCGCCCCAAGATCGGAGAGTCCCACCTATCAGCCAACGCTCTAAGAATACTGTTGGGGCTGGCGCGAACACGGCGAAGCAGAGATGCGCATCTCTTGCGTATGATGGCCGAAAAACTATCGATATCCGCGTCGGCAAACATGCTGGACGCGCTATAGGCTATCTAACATCACGCTAAGATAAAAAGGAGCGGAGTAGCAACGAAAAATGTTCGAAAACTGGCAGGCAATTCGATGCGACGGGAAAGGTCAGCGGAGCAAAAATTTGACGCGGACGAAGTTGCAGGCAGAAGCTTGTCGTTAATAATATTACAGTAAACACAAGGTCCTCTTTAGCTATCATAAAATACAGACTTATAATAGATACGAAAAATATATATATTATTTTGTCTTATTTTTTGTGCATGTGTTACGAGTATAAATCCGTTTTAATGAAAGAAAGCATTAAGTAAATAAGAGAACAATTGATCTAACATATAGGCACCATCTTTAGGCACGTTAACAAAAACAAATTATTGAAAAACGTGGAGACATTATTTACATTTTAAGAATTCCAGAACAATATAGAAAATGTGGATAAAATATTAATGTTTATATCTACTTCGAAAACGTAATATGCATGTTATGTTCATTTAGCGTAGTTTACATAGTCTGCAATGAGTTATCATAATGATTACAGGGTCAATTATACAAGAAATTCATTAGTTACATGATTAACATAGTATCAGATTAACCAAAGAAATATTCACAGAATTCCTGGAAGTTGAAACCTAATGATACCGCTTATCATTCGGTTTCAGTGACAGTGTTGTTGTGTTTTTTCATTATATTATTTTATAGTTCACTATTAATATAATAAATAAATTTGCTCTGAAATTCAGTACTTTTATGTATTTATATTTATGGTTTAAATAAAAAAAAAAATATTAAATGACATTATCAGCATATATTTTAACTAGTGATATTTACTCTAGAAGTATGTATGTCATGTATATTTTGTATGTTCATAATTAAATTATATTTTTTTCTGTTTTCCCTTCTACTATTACATGCATTGTCTATATCTTTTTTATCTTCTCTCCTATCGCAAGGATGCTGGAAGAGATTTCTGTAGAAATAAGCATTACCTTTGTATGTATTTTTCTGTTCCTTACTGCTTTGTCCGTTTATATGTGTACATAAATGGTTAAATATTTTTTTTTTACCTAGATTTCATACTAAAAGTTTTACTCGGAACGAAATTAATCAATGTTCAATTTCTAATCTTGTGCTAGCGACATAATATTGTTTCTGTAACTTATCATTTCGCTCCATTTCCATTTCGTATTTATAATTGCTGTGACCGGCGCGTACGCAGAAAATATCGCTGCAATGTTTTCAGGATAATAAAATTATCTCACGGTTATTATGTAAACCAATTATGATTTTTCATTCAACAAATCTATAAATAATACGTTTTGTAGAACAATAGCGTTTTTTTTATAATTTACTAGCTTTTGCCAGCGGCTTCGCCCGCGTGGAGTTCGGAAATTATCCCGCGGAAACATACTACCGGGATAAAAGTAGCCTATGTCCTTTCTCAGGCTCTAAGCTATCTGTGTACCAAATGTCATTTAAATCGGTTCAGTAGTTTTAGCAGGAAAGCGAGACAGACAGACCGACAGACAGAGTTACTTTTGCATTTATAATATTATAGTGTGGAAGTGTGGATAGTGTGGATGATAATTTAAACCCAAGTTAATATCACTTTGAAAAAAAGATATATAAAAAGATACAAATATGGGGGATATCAAATATTTTCACTTTTCCAATCACATAATATTTAACGAACTAAATATATTTGAAAAATAAAATCGTAAGTCACGCCAATACCGTAACATGCTCATTATTAGAAAATTAAATTTAATGTTAGCAGAACGTATAAATTTTCAGTGCTTGCAGCGATTTATGTAATAAAGCAGAAAGTTATAAAACATTGAGTAGGTATGGAATGCGTTACCCAAGATATCGGTCACGGGTTGCGTAAGTAATCAATGTACTTGGGCACTCTGGTTTTCTACTTGCTTCGTATATAACAATAACAAATAACATAACAATGTTGGTATAACTAAAATAAAATGTATACATGTAGGTAAGTCTCTAAAGCTGTAAAGTATCGCAGTAGAAAGTTCAGGTGTCAACGAGATGAACCACTTAGTCGAGGAGAATCTCTAAATCGTGGATATTTAGAGACCCATTCGATAAGGAATCGATTACCTTTACCACGGCAGCGATATAAGATGACAATCGATTTGACTTTCGTGAATTTATATTAATTAAAGGTAAGTGCGGTGCTCATGTGACCCGACGGACTTATTGACAAACCAACAATTAGAGAAAATCTACTCAGACTCAATTGATACGTTCATATTGAGAGATCGAAGAAAAGATTTCGTTCAAGTAAATAAATCATGGATTTCCGAATTATTTACGCAGGAAGAATTCCCGAAGTTTGAGTCGGTAGGATTCAGAGATAACCTTGCACTCTCTCACCTGACAAAGGGTATCCATAGGAGAGCTCTAAAGTGAAAGAAAAAATGCCTAGACGCGAGATATATCTTCAGATTGGACTACCTATTCTCTCCTAGAAGAATATGTACAGAAAAACGTTGCTTGGAAAATGATCAGTGTCAAGGAATTCGACTGTTCCATCGGACATAATATACAGCTACTTCGCCGCCTGTCACCATTATTTTGTAGCCGTGTTTCAATCTCGCGCTCCAATTGAGAAATTTATTGGCTATTAGAGAAATCCAATCAGAACTCTCGGCTTGGGATTTTAAACGTTAGTTATGTGTAGTTGGTGTTAGTTGCCGCTACGACCAATTGGGAAACAAAGAAAAGATTTTCGAGCAGTTAGAAACTTCATATTCCACAATGACACTACCAGTTAGTGCTGATTAAAATGGCTTACGTTCTATTGTAATGTGTAATGTATTGTATTAATTGTTCAGCGCACCCATTCCCTAACCCTTTACGTTCCTAACGCTGAGAGCGTTGACTCAGACTGAAGAAACATACAGTAACGTGAAATATAACGTTTCTTCATAGCAACAGTGAAAGTAAATAAAATACCAACGTCGGTTTTTATTTTATTTTTTATTAACTTTCTGCACATTAAAACTGCAAAACCGAGCTGAAAACTGAATGTAATTCTTTCAGTTACGACTATTTAGGCGTTTCGGTGAGACACCTCTATGCTATAGTCTAAAATTAGCCCTGTATTATACGAGTTCTGGAATGTGTCCCGTGCTCGCCGGCTAACTCGAATCAACTGTGCACGACGCAAGATAAAGGTATCGCTTCAAATTCGCGAGACTGGTGCGGTTCTAAGCTGTGAGCCGTCAATCAGCAAGCGGCGCGGAACGCACCAACTGCACGAAAGGATGATATAAGAGGTACAAATGCGAGCGCTATGTACACTCTAATTCGTCTCGTGCTTGACTTTCTTCGCGATTAAATACTTTTATTTACTTTCTCAATGTAACAATTATGTTATTATAAATTTGATTGCACTTGGAACAGTAAAGCCCCTAGCTTGGAAGATCGATAAATTATAAATTATTCAGCAATCTGTCGATCAATCCACTTGTGGTTATCTGATGCCCCTGAAGCTACTATCGCCTCTTTCTTGGAAATTGACAATTAAACTGCATATTTTATCCAGTCTCTTTCCAAGGATACCTACTTCATCGTGTAAATGTTTGCATTTGATAATGTTCCAACAGCGCCAAATCTGAGTTAGTCTTTTTCTACATCATTATATAAGAAATATGTCGTTTTCTCGTATACTTTATACGGTATCTACCTACTAAAAGTTTTGGCAAAATTTGTCGATGTAAAGTGCAGTAAAGGCTGTTTTGAATCTAATAGCTAATATGCTGATGAAAGAAGAGACAGAAAGAGAAATCTTTAAAGTCAGAGTACAATTATTCGGAAGTTCTTGATATCTACTGTTGTGTCAAAGACAGTCCTATGAAGTCGCTTACCTCACAGCTTCCTGCGGCTTATCAGGGTTGACTTTCACGGTGCTAGCATTCTTGAACACATCCAGCTCAGCAAGTTTGGCGGCAGCCTCCGAAGCCCCCTTGAAGTTAGGGATGCGGTTGTACACGGGACGCGGGAACATGGCCAGCCCGTTGGTCTCCAGATGACGCCATACCTTCAGCCGGAACGAATGTTTCGTAATTTCCTCCAGCACCGCTTTCTTGGCTGAAAGTTAGTAGACAGTATT
Organism: Aporophyla lueneburgensis; assembly: GCA_932294355.1. Lineage (NCBI taxonomy): Eukaryota > Metazoa > Arthropoda > Insecta > Lepidoptera > Noctuidae > Aporophyla > Aporophyla lueneburgensis. Next base: position 12,174,561 of record OW028757.1, on the reverse strand, counting down.
TTTATTGCGGGTCATTGAACCTTTTTTATTTTGTTATGTTAGTGAGTGGACGCGGAGCGTAGGATGATTGTTGGCAAGATGTGTGTCGATGAATAGATGTAGTTTGTGGAAACACCTAGACAATATTGGCGTAAAATAATCGACATTTTAAGGCCATTCTGATCCAGAGGGGCATTCCCGTATTTATAAGAACTTTCGCATACAAATTTCAGTCAAGTCATTGATTAATTTGTTGCTGCGATAAGATGTGACTGGAATTTGAGCGTTTTTAATATCGAGATTTGGCCTTCTGTCTTTGGCATGCAGTGGTGTTGCAAACTCTACCGTTAAATGAAGTTATACCACATTTCGAACTTCTCGTCATTCGTAAGAAAACAGGTTTTCAATTAACTTTTCCATCAACGAAGAAATCGCAATTTCAAAATTAGGTCACAGCGATAAATTACTGAAAAACCGAATAATATAATAGTATATTTATAAAACTGATGTATAAACTAAGGTAAATGACCGTTATATTCAACAATAGTATGTCATACGTCGAGTAATAAAACTGTAAGTTGCGTATACGCGTTTCGTAGTAATAGAAACGTTATTTTACCGATGTATAAACTTTATATACGACTTTAATAATGGTCCGTGAAATACTGATAGTATTTGAAGTGAAGTTTAGACGTATCGATATGTTTATAGAGCTATGCTATTGATTAATTTTATCGATAGTTATTGTGCACGGCTTGAATCTCGGTAAAATCGTAGAGACGAAATTTATAAGTGTGTGTGTAGAGAGGTAATCTTCGGAACTACTGATCTGATTCTGTCATTAATTAGAAGTATCGGTATTGCTGAGTGTCATACATAGTATTTACAGGCCGGCAGGGAAATCGAGGCTCAACCTGTTACCTGTTGGTGGATCATTAAGTTCCCTTCAAAATGGTTGAGCTAAGTGGTGCTGATCCATACGTCATGTTCGTGAACGGGCGCCATCAGTAGGGACTATTCATCTCTTAGCTACCACGGCCACGTTTTAATTTCTGATTTTTTATTTTATTTTTGTTTTAATTGCGGACACTTTTAATGTGCACGTATTTTTACATCGTTCTCACATTGATAATTTCAACATAAATGATGTAACCAACTATTTGTACCAAATTTGTTTTACTGAAAAGAGTGCCCATGGAGTTTTTTGCCCGTTCTACTCCATAGATACTTGCGCTTTGGAATGGGCAACTACCTCCATTTTTCTGACTCGCCACTTGACAATTCAAAAGTGCCTGTAATTGGTTTATTTGAAATAAATGCTTTGAGTTTAATGATGATGAAATGTAAAGAGAGTAATGTTTTCATCACAGGGTGGGGGGAGAGGGTTGCGTTGTTAACTTTACTCAGTTAAAAAAAATCTGTTGTTTCTTATTAAAGTGCAATTCATACGCGGTGAAGACAAAATATATGGAATAGTCTTTTGTTTTTATTTTTTTGTACGACGACAAAATTCAAACGATAAAATAAAAAGGTTGAGCATCGATATCCCCTGCCACCCCGTGTTTTATGTACAAAGAAGAAATTTTACGCGGACGTGGTCGTGAGCAGAAGTTTATTTTCTAAAGACGTTTGGCAAACTGATTGCCGATCACATACATTTTTAATTAGCTTATGACTACTCTTGGAAACAATAGCGTTGTCCCGTACAGGGTAGTCACAAGAAGAGACGTGATTTTGCACAATTTTAATTTTACCTATTTGTATTAATTTTGTGTAACTTATTTTAATTAATTAATTGTGTAATTAATCTGCGCATAATACAGTGAATATGGTGCTTTTCTGTAACTAGTGAGGCACTTAGAGTTAAGATTACCTTGTCGTAATTATAAAGTAAGAGTATACTCACTGTTGAGAAGCCAAAATAAATAAATAAATATCAATTTTAAAGGTGGTCCGACATCTTTCAAATAAAAAAATAATCATCAAAATCGGTTAACCCAGTTAAAAGTTATGAGGTAACAAAGATAAAAAAAAATCTTGAAATCGGTTAAAAAAACCTGTCAAATACAGTAAGAGACCCATTTCATGTTAGTTCTATATTGCGCCACGCTCATAGCGATCCGTTTTACTATACATCCCTTGTTAGCTTAACAATGCGCGTGAGTGTCAAAGGTGACACCCATTAAAATTTTAAACGGTGAATTGATTGTAGTTCGAAATTGAAATACTTCTTTCTACATTTGCTTGTGGATGCCAAAAAATTGGTGGCCATGATATTTTGTTGTATTTGTCATAGCTATTTATTTTTTGTGGGCGCGTCGTAATGGTCGGTTTAAATGTCTTTAGAATATTTTTTATATGAGCAGATTTTCTAGTGTTGGTACAGTATATTAGAAGTCTAGATTTATTCTAAGCCAGCGCAGAAGCTAACGCAGCCGACCCGTGGCCGCCAAATTGATTAATGCGTCACCCTGCAGTCTTTCAATGGACAGCGCGGTATTATGCGGCTCAGAAACTTGTCATGAAACGATAATAGCCGTAGATGAACAAACCCCTCTTAAGGCTGTTTTAAGTCGTTTCTTTTTTTCGCGATTACGATTTTGGTCCCAATGTGAAAATTGTTCAGTCTAATAATCTGTCTCAAACCCTTTAATTTCTGCCGGGGTCGCGTGATTGTTCGAAAGAGATACCGTGACCCTGGCACATGGGCAACTGATGGAACACGGGTGGGTTTTAGTCAGTAAAAGTCTGACACGCCCTCCCGCTCCGCCCAGAGCGGGAGAAGTCATTTGATGATTTCCCATCCTGAAAAAAAAAAAAAAAAAAAAAAACCCTTTAATTTGGCATTTTATAACTAACCCTGTTTTAAAAACATAAAAAAGAATAAACCAACCTTTTTGAAATCTACAAAAAGGTTGCATAGGGATTGTTAAATTGATTGAAAATTTACCCTGTATATGAGATTCTTATATGAGTTAGCAATAATAGCTGTATTCAAAAAAGTCAGGGCCATTGCTATTAACACTGGTGAGGTACTGTCCACCCAAAGACCGTAAGCAACACAGACAAATAGACGACGCAAACAAGCCGTTTTTTGTCAAAGCCACTCATACTCTGAGCAGTTTGCAATCAGTTTAAATATCTACAGTACGGCAACTGTACATAATAGTAGAAAAACAAACTACATTTTTTTATGTTCCTATAAAATTATAGCCATAATGTTTTCATAGAAAGTTTTATTGATCATAGAATATAAAGTCATATTGCGCGACCTTGCTAACAGCGGCACAGTTCAGTCCAAGTTCAAGTGCAAAAACAATACGCCATGTTATATGTTAATTGCCTTCTTAGGGTTCCGTATCCGAAGGGTGCCAACGGAATTCTATTATTAAAGGCTAAGTTGTCCGTCTGTCTGTCACAGGACTGTATCTTTCGAACTGCAATTAGTAGACATTTTAAATTTCCAGTACCTGTATTTTTCATTAGCCTCTAGTCCTTACCCCGAATTTACTTAGTGTCAGCCGGAACATGACTTTTTCTATCAACACTTTACTATTAGTCATCATCTCGGTAGTCACCCCTTTTCTAGCCAGATGATATTTTTCACAGTCCATCCATAATTTCTTTTATCTTCCCCTATTCTTATAGCCATCCACATTCATACTCAAGTTTCGTCACGACATTACCACTACATTCAGCCGCTATGACAACAACTAATAAAGTCAAAATTTATGGTGGTCTTCCATACAAGAAACGTGATTTCTTCGACGGTATATTGCTCAATATTTATAATACTGGCAATATTGTACGGTGGTACGGGAACCCTTCGTGATTCGCATTGGGCTGATTTAAAAGTAAAAATATAGTTTTCTTTATTATCAAAACAATTTTTTTTTTGTTAACCGTTGCTGTCCCACTGCTCGGCAAAGGCCTATACAAATTACACTACCAAAAAAAATGGCCACTATATTACACAGGGTGGCCGTGACTTTCGGACATCAACATTCGGGACATCGTGTTTACACAATTCACTGGTACATGATTCTGAACCTTATTGCAATTTTTCGTTGGTTATTTAAAAATTGCTTATTATTATATTGCTTTGCCAAACGTTTTGGGGCGTAGGTATTGCACTTTTCTATGAAACATTTTTTTTTTGGTAACCATTGAAAACTTTCACTGCTAGAACCATGTGCTGAATTCATAGTTTCAGTCTCCCTGCCACCCTGTCCATATCCACTAAAACGGCATGTAGACAAACTATCAATCAGGCATTTTTTTTCGTCATAGGAGTAATCTATTAATAAACATGTCACATATTGAGCGAGTAAGCAAGGTTGAAGCGAGTTCCCAAGCAGAGTACGCTTGACGTACTTACTACGTTAATATTTAGTCTTCATTTTTAACCATACAAAAACATCTTACCATTATAACTTCAATTCCTACCAAATAAATACAAAATGATGGTGTACATTTTACATGTTTACGCGCGCGTCTGGCTGGCCTCTTCAGCTGGCCATTCCGTTTAGTTTGTGAACAAACATCCAATGGCTTGGGGCACGCTCCACGAATATAAAATGTTTTAAGGCGAACTTAAATTATATTTCTAAGAGTTTACAAGTTTTTCATTATACTCATACATTATGGTGTATAAAAAATATTTTCTAGCCAAGATTAAGTATACATGAAAGTGTCCTTTAATAAACAGAGAAGTGTGGAAGAAAAAGACATGTTGCGCCGATCCCAAATAAATTGGGAAAGAAAAAGATATGTTGCGCCGACCCCAAAAAAATTGGGAAAAGGGCGGGAAAATGATAATAAAGTGTCCATTAATGAAATATTTTATTGGGTAGTAACTAGTATTTTTATTATTATTTTAATTTAAAATTAAAAATATGCAAAAAAGTCATGCATGGATGAAGATACGAATTGCGCCCATAAACGTGACGAGTTCTATTGTTACCAGTGTCAATTTTTGTATACCAGTTTTGCACAAGACACTGGACAAAACTATAAAAACATTTTTTTTTTAAATATAAATAATTTTGTAACAGAAAAGAAAAGATTTTAAAATTGAGAAAATCCTATGTGGTTTAAAAACCAAACAGAATATGTGAAGGTTTATTTATATTCTTCCAAACTAGTGTTTTATTAAATTTTACCTTGGCAACCTGATTTTACCTCACTTTCCCATACCTATATTCTCAAACAATGAAAATCAAAGCAAGTTAAACAAGCATTAACCCTGATGACTATATTGTATGCTTAGTAAACAAGTGGCATAGAAAACTTAGTGCGATCCAAGGTGAGAGCATTACATGGATGAAATACAACACCTGTGTCGCACACAGAACATGTTTACTTTAATAGAGTTTTGTTACCAAGATTGAAATACTTGTACAAATGTGCAATTTGATAAGGATTAGGATTTGTTTTGCTCACTGCGTTTTATAATAAAGCTATGATGTGTTTTTAATGGTTTTCTTTTTTTGTCAAACTGTTTTTTTTTTTTTGTTGGAAAATCTGCTTCCCGCTAAATATTTGAATCTTGGTTTAGAGATTTATTTATTCAAAATCCAGTGTTACTTTAGCAAAAAAAAGGAAATGTGTGTGTTATGAAATTATGATCGAGTATGTTTGATTCTCATGTTGAAGAGGCTTATCAAATTTTATTGTATGCAAATTCTAGGTTGCATATTGCTTGAAATTATATTGAAATGTCTACTGCTCCAATCAAACATCATTATACCGAATGCAAGTGATAAACCGAGGTACAAACTTAACACTTATCATAAGTTTGTACACACATTAAGATACATGCATATCGATAAACATACTCAGAATTCACAAGTAAATAATCAGGAAAGCTGACAAACTGATAAATAATTCAACCATGACCTATGCAGCCCACACTTAAATAAATTGTCTCCGATAATCCACAAAATGTAGGTAGATACAAAAAAATATGCTAAAAAGATTTATTCAGTAAAGAATTCCTTAATTGCACACTCATATCTATAAAGATAGATGAGGCAACTACCTGCATAAGCAGACCTTCAAACCTATGATTCAATGCAAATAGAAAATCTATTATGACCTCACACATGACATAGCGAAGGCACTTAAGTGAATTAAATTTTATATTAATTACTGCAGCAGTCCAACTTTCATGAGTTTTTTTTTTAATGTGACATACTGTCAGCAATTACGAGTACATTGTACTCCGCGCTATTCGACTGCCTAATAAATCAATTGCATTTTTACAAAAGAGGTGGGCAGACCAGAAGTATGTGAGTCATGCTTCACACTCCAATTAAGCTACCCACAAGTATCAATAATTACAAGCCGAGGTAACAACCCAAATCGCGGTAATCGATGCACGAAACACTCAAACGCTAGTGAAATTACAGCTGCAATCCGATTCTACAATATTTTTTAACAGCAGCGTCGAAGAAACTATGCAGTTTTCATCATCGATTGTATGCGGGTATTTCGAAATACATGTGCTTCTTTACAACAAAAACCATTTTCAAGCATTTTTACACGCATTTTAACTAGAATTTTCTCTAAATGAGTAAATAAAACAGTGGAATAATGATTGTTATTCCATTATTTTTAACAACAAAATGGAAAACTTACTGTTATCCGCGGCCGTTGGCGTACCGTCTCCGTTCTGCATTTTGATAATTTACCGCAATCGGGAGCTCTTCTGCAAGGATTTCGATTATCTAAATGAAAACCATCAAAATTATTTGCAAAATCAAATCCTTCTCCGCCGGACGGAACCGTCACACACAAAAATAGAACGCGAAGTCGCGAATAAAAAACAAATGCCACCAACCTGCCAACAAAAACGTTTTAGAGTTGTGCGTATATTACTAACAAGTTTCGTCACTTAAATCGACTACATCCTATTATTTCTAAAAAACCGTAGGTTGTTTACAATCTCATATCAGATGAAAACCACTGAGTATTATAAAACGATAACTGCATTTAATGTTTTTCTATTTGATAAAAATGATAAATTTTGCTGTTTTCACGGCCATGAAATACATTTGACAGCTCTTTCTTCTTCCGGGCACATCTCTATTCACAGGCTAACCCAAGGAACTTATACCCAACCTCTGGAATGTGCATTATCAATTTGACACCATTATAAAATAAACTTTATGTATATGTCACTAAGTTCTATTACTGACAATCACTTGGTCAAAGAGAAATTCGGTCCGAAAGAGAAAGCGTTGCGAGAGCCCTGTGTCCCTTTCTTGAAGTAGGGTGCCCATAATGAACGAAATTATAAGATTATTTACCATTGACGCATTTGCCCAATAAAAAGTGTCCCAACCATTTTTCTTAAAAACGACGTCTGTTAGATTTTTACGACAATTAATACTAAACAAAATGGTTATTTGCCCAGCGCGCCAGATATTCCAGGTTATACAATAATACTCGATAGCAGAGTTAATGCGTTGCGTTGCGTTTATGTTTACTGCGTTTTACTTTAATCCATCTTTAAAGCGTAACTATTTTTTTTTTTTAAATCAAATTATTGGTTAATATATTATATCCTGTTATATTATTGGGTCGGCCGGAAAGTCTTTACAAATCCTTCGGTTCCTTACAATTGAATAATTCTTGATTTTTCTAGAACTCACGCAATACGCATATAAATAGCTCGATTGTCCTTGAATCCTGTTAAACCTCGATTCATCCATAGGATGCAGACTCTCCAGAACCGTTTCCTCCGTCAAGCCACAGGCGCGCCTTGGTTTGTTCGGAATATCAATCTTCATTTAGATATGAAACTCCCGACTATCCATCAGTATATGGAACGCGCTTCGAAGCGTTTCTTCGATAGGGCCGTAGCCCACCGCAATCCTCTGGTTGTGGCGGCAGCTACTTACACCGGGATGGCCCGTACGGGAGGGCCCGTATCAGTAAAGTCCGCCGCTCGCGGCACGTTCTTACCGATCCTGACGATCCCACTACTCTCCTCCAGGAGAGTCGAAAAGAGACCAGTACAACTAGATCAGCACACAAACACAAACCGTACCGACCTCGCCGCCGAGGTCCGTCGTCGCGACCCCGACTTAATAGTCCCTCCCGACCCTTGCAAGAGCCAGCCCGCGATGCTGCGCCGTTAGCTTTAAATTAGTCCCTAAATAATTTAACCCAGATCCAGCCAGTCCCTTGCTGTCCCCCTACCAGTGATTGCCTAAGCCGAGGTTCGCACCCCCCTCGGGGTAACCCTTAGAGCTTTCGCTTTAGTTTTAAGTATAATAAGCCCCGGCTGGAGGCCTAAAAAGGTAACTTTTTAGAACTCGCCGGGTCAAAATCCGTTTAAGTAGTAAGAATCTATTCAGGATTAACTACGAGATGCCCCACAAAAAACGAAAAAAAAAAAAAAAAAAACTTGAATCCTGTCAGTACAGAATCAGTGCGCTTCGTATCAACAAATCCGAAAGAAATTTAATTTCGCGTGTGCAAGTACATACATGTCTACTTTACGAGTTTCGTCTGGGAACTAAAGTAAATGCTGCTCATCAACGATTATGTCAGGCATTCGGAGAGAATATTGAGTCTGAAGACTTGCTACAATTGCCCTGCCTGGGCGGGGCACCGCCGTGTCCTCGTGGAGGCGATTGGCGGCGGCGACCTCTCGCGTCCAGCCCTGGTGCGAGCCATGGTACGGAGCGAGAGGGAATGGGAAGCCGTCACCTCCTTCTGCGAAGCAGTAATGCTCGCGAAGGAGGAGGCGGGGCGCGTGAGGGAGTGGCAGTCTCTGCGCCCTCACGTCCCTAGCCGCCGCAGGAGGAGACGCCCCGGGCGTCGGGAGTCAATAGCGGACTCCCGGCCACCGTAGGCGCGAGCTTGCGGGTGGCGAGCAATGGGTAGCTCGCCGCCCGGTAAGGACCAAGCTCGGGTCGACGGCGCGCAGTGTTCCACGCGCGCCTCAAAGAGATGTCAGCAGCAGTGTAGGGGTCTACTAGGACCGATGCCTGCCGGGGTCGCGTGATTGTTCGAAAGAGATACCGTGACCCTGGCACATGGGCAACTGATGGAACACGGGTGGGTTTTAGTCAGTAAAAGTCTGACACGCCCTCCCGCTCCGCCCAGAGCGGGAGAAGTCATTTGATGATTTCCCATCCTGAAAAAAAAAAAAAAAAAAAAAAGACTTGCTACAATAAAGAAGTCGAAGATCGACCAAGGTCAGGCCGACCGTCCGAACTGAATGACGACGAATTGCGCAATCTAGTGGAAGCTAATCCTCGATTGACTACGCGCGAAATGGGCAGCAGGCTTGGTTGTTCTCACTCCACCATCGAAGAACACCTAGCAAAAATTGGAAAAGTTTCTAAGCTGGAAGTTTGGGTTCCGCACAGTTTAACAAAGGAGTTGCGGCATAAACCTTTGGAAACCTGCACATCTCCTCTCCCGAAAGCGTACATTTAGTTGGTTGGACAATATTGTCACTGGCAATAAAAAGTAGGTGATTTATGTAAATCACTCCCGGAAGCGGCATTGGCTTGCAAAAGAAGAAGTTCCAAAATCTCACCTGGTAAAAAACACACATTCGCGCAAAGTTATGTTGTCTATTTGGTGGGACGTAAAAGGAGTTATATATTTTGAGCTTTTACCGGACGATACCAGCATTACGGCCAACTACTACTGTGATCAACTGCAACGTTTGAGCGATGAACTTGCACGCATTCGGGGCGGTAACAGAAAAGTTTTCTTTTTACATGACAATGCCAGAGTACATACAGCGAAAGTCACTTTTAATAAACTTTTGGATCTTGGTTGGGAAATTTTACCCCACCCGCCTTACTCACCGGATATTTCCCCATCGGATTACTACCTGTTCAGATCACTCGAAAATAGTTTGAGAGGGAAAATTTTTAATGATCGCAATGAAGTCGAAACATATCTTCAAGAATATTTTGCTTCAAAGTCTAATTCCTTTTACAAAAGAGGCATACACTCGTTACCCACAAGATGGCAACAAGTAAAAGATCAAGAAGGAGAATATATTATAGATTAATCTTTAATGTGTTAATAAATGTTTCATTTTAAAAAGTAGTTTAATTTTTGTAAAGACTTTCCGGCTAACCCGATAGTATCTACCTACATCATATTGCTTGGTCACCCTAATGAAAGGGACAGAGGGCTCTCGCGAAGCTATCTCGCTCGGACCGCGTATTGGCAGCCTGTGCGCATTCCAGGTTGGATTTAAGTTCCTTGGGCTAACCAATCTTGTAACAAAATAGTTTAAAGTATGTTTTCATTTACCAAATACTGTAAAAAAGATCAAATAAAATCTGAAACCGAAGAAACAAATGAAAACAATGTAGGTATTGAAGCTTATTTTAGTGACCCTATTTGTTTATTCTGTAGTGCGTTGGACCCTCCCTCTATTATTCAGGATGCAAAACATATTTCTTTCTACGACTTGAGATCATGCTCTTGTTAGCGTGTGGAGTTTAACTATAAGGTTTCCAAATATTTTAAATATTACCTTTAAAACGTTTGTCACGCTCATTTCAATACAAGTCCCGAAACAAAAACATAATACCTCTTATTTTTTTTTTAAAAAACGGCTACTAGTATTTTAAACGTTGTTTTTTGTTAGCCTGTACTGTCCCACTCCTGGGCAAAGGCCTCTCCTTCGCGTTCTATCGCGAGCCCGCGCGTCCTCTAAAACGGTTACTAACCTTTATTTATATCTTATCAAAAACGTTTAGCTTCTGCGTTTTAACTCACAGAATTTATACGAAAGACACGCAACAGCTGTTGCCCTATATTTCTCCCATTATCTAAATTAATGTTTTCTTTTCCTTTCATTAAGCTTTACTTAAATTGTTGGGATGTATAATAATAAACATAGAGCTTTTGTAAACATTTATTAAAAGCGTAGAATAAATAAATTATCTGATAGTTTGGGACATATGAAGCGGAGTGAGCATCAGCTCGAAAGCCGCGTCTTTAAGATTGGCACCACGGAGATTCGCGTCATGAAGATCACTGCCCGACAAGTCACAACACTAGAAAAAAAAAAAACAATTTAAGGTTAATTTCTAATATTAAAAAATAGTGTGGCGCTGTGAGTGTGTTTATCAAACGAGTAACTACTAGGTACTCACTAAAGTTAGTGGTTCCTGGTACGACAGTATCAAACAGAAAATATGAAATTCCAAAGGTGTAATGGAGGATCAATTACTTAACATGGTGCTTGTCAAAACGCATATGATACTTTGTAAGATTTAAACATAGTGTGGCCCTGTGAGTGTGTTTATTAAACCAGTTTGATTTTCCCATCAACTACTAGGTACTTACTACAGTAAACGGTTTTTGGTACGAGAGTAACAAACAGAAAATATGAAATTCCAAAGATGTATTGGAGGTTCAAGTTTGCACCAATCATGGTGCTAGTAACAAAGCATATGATACTTTGTAAGATTTATAAGTCAGAGGTAGCATTACCTCTATGCCATACATTGAAGATTTTTTATTAGTATTGGGTAAATTGGCACGTGCTAGCACAGTTGTAGCTAGTCATTTGGATAAAGAGTTACTCCGTCTTTTTATTTTTATACTAGCTTCTGCCCGCGACTTCGTCCGCGTCAAATTTTTGCTCCCCTGACCCTTCCCGTCGCATCGAATTGCCTGCCAGTTTTCGTCCATTTTTCGTTGCTGCTCCGCTCTTTTTAATCGTAGCGTGATGTTATATAGTCTCTAGCCTTCCTCAATGGATAGGGTTCCCACTTCCCACCATTTTATTTTTTCATTTCAGACCAATAGTTCCTGAGATTACCGTGTTCAACCAAACAAACAAAGGAACTCTTCAGCTTTATAATATTAGTATAGATCATACACACCACAGCACAGGCAGAGGCAGAATATCCCTAAGGCAAACTAGACACGTGCCTAGAAGCGCGAGGTTACGCGCGATCATGTAGAGTTAGTTGACATCAGACATCTTCGTGTCTATGCAAAAGAATTTCATGCTAAAACTATGTTGACTCATAGGAAAACGAATAGCATTCTTTCACTAATCAATCTATACATTGCTTCATTTCATCGCATCAGTTCATGTTGCGCGTTCTCATGCATTTCATTGGTCTCTCTAAAGCTACGCTTTCGTAGAAGAGCGGAGGCCGCTATATAATGGCCGCAGTGCCGTCAGAAAAATGATGATATCGGGGTTTAACTTCTTGTTATTGACTTTACGATGTCAAAAACTGTCTAGGGAAACACACCAAGTTACTTTCATAAATAATCTATCCGTGACGTCATTTGACGGTCAATTGCGGACGCTATGTGGCAGTTACCACGGTTATTCTGGTGCAGGTGTCAGTCATATCATAATCATGATCATGTCAGCCGAAAAATGTCCACTGTTGGACGTAGGCCCCTTCAATTCCGGAGGGTTTGACATAATCGCCACGTTTAGTAGGCAGGTTGGCGAACGCAGTATGGTGATTAAATGCATAGAGAACGCTGCTGCCAAGTCTAGTAAGCCCCTTAGTCGCCTTTTACGACACCGACAGTCAGAAATGGGATGGTGCTATTCTTTACGTTCGGCACCATACGGACTATATCATAATGCTTTGCGAAAAATAATACTTAGGATAATATCATTGATTTGTAACATTTATCCCCTCGCTTTCCTGCAATCTGTGGGAGCGATTTCGTGAAAAGGTGCGGGTGTGTGTAAACGGGAAGCCGGGGAAGCACATGCACATGCTATTTGATTGAACCAATGAGCGCTCGCGGTGGTAATTGCGGCCGTCAGATGGTATACGAACCCGTTTTCCGAAAGGTTGGTATAATATTGCTTACTAGCTTTTGCCAGCGGCTTCGCCCGTGTGGAGGTCGGAAATTATCCCGCGGGAACATACTACCGGGATAAAAAGTAGCCTATGTCCTTTCTCAGGCTCAAAACTAACTGTGTACCAAATTTCATTTAAATCGGTTCAGTAGTTTTAGCAGGAAAGCGAGACAGACAGACAGAGTTACTTTTGCATTTATAATATTACTAGCTTTTGCCAGCGGCTTCGCCCGCGTGGAGGTCGGAAATTATCCCGCGGGAACATACTACCGGGATAAAAAGTAGCCTATGTCCTTTCTCAGGCTCTAAACTATCTGTGTACCAAATTTCATTTAAATCGGTTAAGTAGTTTTAGCAGGAAAGCGAGACAGACAGACAGACAGACAGAGTTACTTTTGCATTTATAATATTAGTATGGATAGTATGGATAATATCTGGTTGACCGAGCTTTGCTCGGTATTTTTTGGTAAATTGTGTTTAAAATAACAAGTTTATGTTCAAGTTGATTATCGATAAAATTGGTAACTGAAAACACGAATAAAACGACATTAAAAAAAAAATAAACCTAGCTAGATCGATTTATCGCCCCCGAAACCCCCGTATACTAAATTTCATGACAATCGTTGGAGCCGTTTCCGAGATTCAGATTATATATATATATATATATATATATATACAAAAATTGCTCGTTTAAAGGTATAAGATATAGTGTGGATTTTAAGGTAAGATGTCAGATGTTACACATCATAACATTTGGAAATATGTAATGCTATAATTTCATAAATATAACGATTTTAATACAAAATCTCGGAAAAAGTCCCTCACCTTATTTTCAACGTCGAATTAGCAAATGTAAGAAATTGCTAATACAAAAGTGAAACTGTACTAAACATACATACATACTGTCATAATCAAATAGCTTATTTCATAACAATAATGAATGATGCGTAATTTCTGAGATATCGTAGGTTCTGTGAACGGGATCGCGGAAAAATCGTATCGTATCGTACCTAGAAAGTGTTGCAGTGAAAAGAAGACGCAACTAATCACTGGATGTACGACTACTGTATGGCTCGCTCATTTTCTTAATACAATACCTCTAAATCAGCCCCAGCAAGGACGGCAGCTCTTAGATCACAGTTCTGTAGGTTGGCATTTTTCAGTGTTGCCACCCGTAAGTTGACACCCGTCATGTTACTACCCTCTAAGTTTGCACCTGCAAAAAGTATTTGTTATTAGTTGTAAATTGTCGCATAACATGGCTGTACTCCCCAAAAGGGGTAGTTAGAGAGTCCATTCATCCTATTTTGTGATGACTAAGTCTCAAGTTAAAGGATCCAGAAGAATCCATCCTAATGGAAAACCCAATAGCACTTTGCCCAACCTAGAGATCGACCCCTGGACTTCCCGTTTAGCGATTGCACTTGCGTCTACTAGACTAAGAGGAAGTCATTATACGCAATATATATTTTAAGGTCATAATTTGTTTAACCTTTCCTATGTTGGGGTCAGCTTCTAGTCTAACCCGATGTAGTTGAACACTAGTATTTTAAATAGGATTGTATTCTTGTATTATATAGACTACATACTTATCCTACTACTATCTTTTTACTAGGGCAGCAGCGTTCTCTATGCATTTTACCACCATACTGCGATCTCCAACCCGCCTGCCAAGCGTGGCGATTATGGCAAAGCCCCCCAAATTGGGGGAGGCCTGAGTCCAGCAGTGGACGTCTTACGGCTGAAATAATGATGATGATGATGATGATACTTATCCTATATAGACTTATCAATTTACCTTTTAAGTTAACACCTTCCATCAATGCTCTTGATCCCGTAGGATCATCCATGTTACAACCTTTCAAATTTGCACCTGTAATCATAAACGTTAATTATAAGTCAAGTATAATCTGGTTAATGAATTCTGGCAATATATTCATCTATCCGAGCACATACAACGGCAATAAAAAAATATAAAGCTACTTGACAAAACAAAGCATTAAACGAACTGACGTTATTAAAAAACTGTAAGTCGTCATCTTTCCATACAACTAAATATTATTTAGCACTTTTTGTTTAATACTTTAGTAAAAAAATCATATCACACTCTTACATAATTCCTGCCAGGGTTGCGAGATTTTTTCGAAAGAGTTACTGTGGCCCCCTGGCACAGGGAACTGTAGGACCACGGGTGGGTTTTAGTCAGTATAAGACTGACATGCCCTCCCGCTCCACTCAGACCGAGAGACGTCATTTGATTATTTCCCACCCAGACGAAAACTCCCTAATGGAATTTACGTCAGATTTAAATTAAGATTGTCTTATCTATCTGTTGGTGCGTTTCAATCCTCGTTCTAGAGCTATTCCTATTTAATGCATCAGAACTAGTGTTATATTTTTAGGGATATACTAGTGCCAATCAAAATCCCAATAAAAGCAAGTTCGATTATATTTCTTAAAATAGCTGTTACATAGACAGAATTCTGAGGCGAGTGAAAATGACAGTTGGTTAACTGAAATACGTATGCATAGCGCCTGTGCAATTATATTGGCAACGGGTTTGTTATGTGCTGAGTGTTGCTTATGTATGTATGGCAGGCGTTAGACCTGGACAGGTAGCTTTAATGTAACTAGCTAGTACTATTCAAAATACTGACAAACACACTAACCTTCCATATTGGCACATAAAGCTTTGACACCTAACAACTGAGCTCCCTCTAAGTTGGCATGTGATAAATCTGCGCGCTCCAAACAGCAGTGCGATAAATTAGCACCGTTCAAGTTGCATCGGGACAAGCAAGCATACTGAAACATAGAAATAATAATACTTTAAAATGTTATTAATTTATCTTTTGACTGAGTGAAGTATTTGACTGATATCATGATTATATCCTTGGTTTCAGAGAACTTCAAAAAACAATATTTTATTTTAATTATTAAGAGGCGGCTTTGCCTGCGTGGAGGTTAAAATTATCTTGAACTACTAGGATTAAAAGTACCCTATGTTAATCCAGGTTATAAACGATATTTATAAACTGGATTAACATAGGGTAAAACAACTAACACGGATACATTCGAATCCGTTAAGTCGTTTTTGTGTGAAAGAGTATCAAACATCCATACTATTACATATTTTTAAATTAAAAATACTGTCAGAAAAGGATATAATGTAGCGTTATGTATGTTAATACTTGCTTTATGTTTAATATTTTAATTTGAGATGTCACATATCATATTTTTCTTTTCTTCTTCCACACCCTATTTTGTATATGTGGAAGAAATAAGCAAAGTTTTAGTACAAAATTTTGTTGTTTCTCTTTGTATTTACTTAAAATAAATAAACATGCAGGAATATCTTAAGCTATAAAACAAAAATATATTGTTAAACATACCTTGAAATTAATATACCTAAGGTCCAGCCTATTTAAGTCAGCTCCAGACAGGTTAACACCTTGGAACCTTAACTCCCAGGTATTAGGGGTCATTATTATGGAACGGACCACGTCCATTCGTGTTAGAGCATGGTTGATACCGCAACTGCTCTGTGACTCCTCAATAAGAAGGTTTAGTTGCGGTATCATTGAGTCTATACCTGGAATCAGATAAAATATCTGGATATTGTTTTCATCATCATCCGCATTTCAGCTGAAAAATGTCCACAGTTTCACTTGTGCCTGCCAAGCATTGCTACATCAACTGGTCCTGAGCTTCTTGCATCCAGCAGAATGCACATTTTGTTGCCAATTCTTCTGCGTTGGTACCTACTATGCTTTGGAATGGGCAACTATCTTCATCTTTAGTTCTGACTGACCGAACCCTTGATAATTCAAAAGTGCCTGTAATTGGTTTATTGGAAATAAATGCTATGAGTTTGAGTATTGAGTTTAATACGTTTTAAATTAATATCAAAGTACTTTGATTATGTAGGGGATAAGCTGGGTCTATAAATTCTAAACATCTTCATAAAACTTGCTATAACTTGGAGGCAGAAATAACATAACATTCTCCAAAGATAAACTTTGATGTACACCTATAGTATGCTCACAGGCAGAAATAATTCCGTACAATTATTTATAAATCATGAAAATGAGTAAGTTATACCATTTATCCACCTCACAAAATACACCCTAGAAGATTAAAATCATTGTAGAAACGCATGTCTGAGAGTCTCTTACTAGTAAGATAAATGGAATTTATAGGCTCGGACATGCGTTTCTACTGGTATGCGGTTGATAAACAGAATAACTCAAATATGGTATATACCAAAATACTTAATATTAAAACCACTCCTTTTATGGTAATGCATAAGTAAGTAGGTAATATTACTTGGATGAGAAAAATGTAGATTAAATATCATTGTAAGGGACAAGACTTATTAATAAAAGGAGCAATAGTTTCTTGTACTTGTAATTTCCAGTTTTGTGGGTGTTCCAATAGACTTGATATTGATTTTAAAGAAACTTTAGTAGGAATATTAATTTATAGAGAACCAAGTTTAATGTACTTGAAAGTTCAAGTCATCAACATTTTACTGAAACAAACCATGACCATCCGTCCATGTTCTTGTAACAATAAACAAAGAATTCAGTAACATAATTATGTTTATTAGTGAATTCTCACACATTTTTCATGGAAAGGTCAAAATATTTTGCGAGGCATGAGTAATAAACATACGCACCATAAAACACAGCCTCTTCCATCACACCTTTTGGGTTAACATGCTTATCTAATATCACATCGCCGTGCCTCAAATAATTCAGAATAGGCTCAAAGTACTCTGGGCTACGGTCTATCAAATACGCTCCAACAGAATCTGTAGCACTTGGGGTCATCAAGTACACATTTTTGTCATCAGCAAACATTCGCGCCAACATGGACAAAGGCTCTTTGGCCAATAGTGTGGATCGAGATGTAGTAAAATGCTTGCCGCCAACATTCAGAGTTATCCAATCGGTTACAGCCTTGCCTGGTTTAATGCAATCGCCCAAGCCCAAATCTTGCATTGAATGAGCTATAATATCACAATTATTCGACTCTCCGTTGCCGTTAACACTTAAATATAACTTTTCATCGTCTCTAAGTACTCTCACGTCTACAATTTCACAGCCATTTGATGAATATATTCTCAAGTTTTCTTTACTTTCTTCGAACTGCTTTGATATTTCCGATTTTAATGCTTCAATCGTGTTTTCCACGGCCACAACTTTACCATTTTGTTCAGATTTATTTCTGTAAATGTACACTCGTTTCATAATAGGCGTCTCCTGTGTTCTCTGAATTTTAAATGCTCGGCAAAATCAATATTATTTATGAAAAACCTTTAGAACTGCGAATAAAAACACCATGATCATCGAAGTCACGAAGACACGAAATGTCAAAATACAACAACTGTCAAAATATTTTGGGAGCAACAGATAATAAACAGAGAAAAATCACTGTCAAAAATCGACTAAGCTTAAAAGTTCATACTAGATCAAATTCTTTATATGCCAAATGCCAAAGCCTTCGTAGTTTTTTAAAGATGCATTAAATTACCTACTAGTAATTAATACCCAACCACTGATTAAGACAACCATAAGACGTATAAAAAATAACAACCTAAATATTAATACACAGACCAACTCAACGGTTATTTCAACCGTTTTATTGGTCTGTATATTAATATTTGACTTAATCAACACTAGGTAGAGTGTATTAATATTTAGCTTGTGAGTTTTTTTTTATTATTTGCTAGCACGAAACACACTGTCACGCGCTCTGGCAAGCGTCGAGGGATCATGCGATGGCTGTGCGTCATTGCCACAACTCTATATGTAATTAATGTGATGATAGATTCGAGACTTTTATGATAGGTAGCGCTGTTATTATTATTGCTTATACAGGTTGCAGGGAGATGTTACCATGGATGTCCAGCAAAAACATGATTGATCAAATGCCGACTCACAGAGCATCTTATAATAATATGCCCAGTATTTAAATAATGCTCTGTGATTAGTGTTGGGATTTTATCCGGATAAATACTCAAAATGGATAAATACTCGATAAATATCCGTTTTTACTGAGTATTTATCCAAAACAGCGGATAAATACTATTTTATGTTTTCGTAACGTAAGTTTTGTCATTTTACTAACAAAAGGATTAAAATTAATGAAAAATAGAAAATGCAGATTGGTATCGTACCTTATTAATCATTGTAACAATTACAAAACGCCGATATTGACAATAATTTCATTCAATTATGAATACAGTTAGTTACTCACTGTCAAAGTTAGATAAAAATATACATTTGTGCATTGGTTTTTCACATACATACATGAACTCATGCCTTTCTCCCATGGGGGTAGGCAGAAACTATTTAAGTAACGCTTAAATCATTGTAAAAATAAAAATAAAACTACCTCGTGAAAGTCGAGAAAGATAAACAAATCAAATAACTTGACTTGGCTCGCGAGGTTGTCGACATTGTAGGATATGGATTCAGCGAGCAATGTGCAGTTTTGAAACCAGTGGTGATGTCATTATTTACCACAAGTAAAGCGCCTGCCTGAGTGTGAACCCACGACCTACAAGTTGTAAGTCGGGGCTGATACCACTGGGCCACCACTGCTATTGCCAATATGTAAGGCATGTCAGATTTTTACTGACTAAAACCCACCTGTGTTCCTTTAGTTGCCTGTGCCAGGGTTTTTTAAACAGATCTGCAACCCTGGCAGGCATCGGTCCTCGCGGACCCCTTCAATATGTAATGACATCTCTTTGAGGCGCACGTGGAACACAATGTGCCGTCGACACGGGCCTGTTCTTTACCGTGGCGAGCAATGGGTGGCTCGCCCCCGCAAGCTCGTGGCCACCGTGGCCGAGAGTTCACAATGAACTCCCGACGCCCGGGGCGTCTCCTCCTAGGGTGGCTAGGGACATGAGGGCGCACAGACTGACTCTCCCTAACGCGCTCCACCTCCTCCTTCGCGAGCCTTACTTCTTCGCAAAAGGAGGTGAAAACTTCTTATGCCCTCTCGCTCCATAACATGGCCTGCATCAGGGCCGGACGCGAGAGATCGCCGCCGCCAATCGCCTCTACGAGGATACGTTGCACCGCCTAAGCAGGGCAAACCTCCACTCTATGCTCCACCGTATCTTCCAGGCGATCTACACAGTGGTAAAATTTACTGAAACCTGCTTTTAGATTTTCTCAAATCCAATGACTCATTATCAGTATCTGTCTGTCAATATAACCCATTTTGTGTTGATTTCATATCCTTCAATATTATAAACACTAGAAGTGCATTGCATTTGTTGAACTCTTGTTGAAAGACAGGTTCTTTTATGGGTTCAAAAACAGATATGCATTGATATACCTAATCCCAAAAGTTATCGTCAAGCAAAGCTGCTTGTAGCATTTGACTTGACGATATATTTTTCTTTTGCGTACGCTGAGAGAGCGGCTTTTCTATTTTTCATACTCCTGATCGTAGATATTTGCCCTATTTTGTGTAGCATGGCAGGTTTAACTTTTCTCCCGTTACCTTTTGTTTTACGATTTGTTGTAGCTTCGATCGTGGTTTTTGGTTTTAGTTCTTGTGATTTTTTGACTGTCTTATAAATCGATGAACGCTGGCTGCACGCACGGAAAAACATGACTAATTGTCACGTTCCGCCTGAACCGAGCGTTACACGCTCGGTTCGCGAGAGCGTGAAACAAGCGATAGAAAGGCACGATCGGCCTTAGCGTTCAACTTGTGAAATCTATCTCTCTTCCACTCCATCGGCCAATACATCCGAGTAAAAGAGACTTAGACATTATCACGTAAAATTATAGTCCGTATACCAACTTTACAGACAACCAATCGTTTTTTATTAAAGATTTTATCATATCTGCACAGTTTATAATTTTTTGAAACTACCGCATTTCAGTGCACCATGAGCCAGTAAATTACTAGTGTGTGCTGCGCAGTTTACAGGCTCAACACCTTTAACTAATTGAAAAGCCCTTTGCATGTTTATAGCGTTGGCAAACAACAACAACAGCAAACTTGTCTTCGCCGCATTTTTCTTGACTTTTAGAAGCTCTTCACAGAGATAATCAATTATGTGGCTATTCTCTACACTCTCAACAAAGATTCTAAATTTGTATCTAAAAACCATGCTCTATTAGAGACGTTTGGGCTTCTGACACAATTACAGCCCTGGCAATTGACGTTAGAACTAAATAATGTAATAACGTAGTATTCTGAAAAGCCTAAATAACAATAAAAGTCATTAACATTTTAAAATAATCATCCGATGCGCAAAAAAGATATTTATCCATCATTTTGAGTATTGTATAAAATGAGTAAAAACGAGTAGGTATTTATCCGTTTCGGATAAAAACTCGAGTATTTATCCTCCGAGTATTTATCCACTGCCCATCACTATCTGTGATGGATGCAGTATTTCATTCCAACTCAGCCTGTCCCTTGCTGCCTTCGCACCAGGGATGGCCTAAACCGAAAACTTACTCCACAAGGGGTGCCCTTAGCGATTAGTCGCTTTAGTTTCAAGTTTTTTAAGCCATGACTGGAAGCCTTAATTTATAAAGGTAGCCACAGCCAAGTCTTGTGAAGCATGTCGGCTGCTTGTCCTCATAGGTTGACCTGCGAGATGTCACCTGCATCAATTCTTGGACGCAGTATTTTATTTTTGTAAATTGTTTAAACAAAATGAACTGATGATAATATTTTGACAAGAATCCGCAGATTTATTTTTATAACCGCAGAAAAAAGTCTACGGTATGGGATAGGGGTCTAAAACAATACGCAATAAGCAACAATAAAATACACTTCAATTTATTATTGTTCAAATACAGACCAACATTTAGAATTTATAGGAAAACGATTAAAGCGCTCTTCTTCTATTTTACTTACAATATAAAATGTTCATGTGCCTGACAGGGTCCATAATTGTTTCTATTTATATTAATATCCCCACCTGTACCTATACATTATGGAACACAATAAATATTTGAGATTTGATATGATTTTTGAGAATAGTGTGTTCAATTCTTGGTTACTTACTGTCTTTGTCTCAACGGTTCCTGCATCCCTGTATTTATATTTTTTGTATTGTATCTCGTTACGGTCAAGGTATCATATACTTAGCTCTAATTTTACTTTATTTGTAACTTTATCTCTAAGACTACTTATGGGTGCACCAGCCATTCAAACAATGTAAATCAGTTCCCATAAAAAAAAACGAAATAAAAATAAACGTTTCATTCATGCTAGCCTTTATAATGTTAATAAAGTATGTGCTTACCTGCTACTAAAAATTAACGGTATCCGAGCATCATACCGGAAACGGGAATACCTAAATGGCAAATGTGTGTGGGGTAGGTAATGTTTCACCGTTTCCGATCTGTAAAAGGTCTAAAAATGCACAATATTCTGAATATGTTATGTCCCAAAGGTGTACGGTCCCATACAAAATTTTGGTAGTTATATCAGAGATCTTTTTGCTGTTCCTGACGCGAGAATAAGCCTAGACGGCCCCAGACTCCGGGAAGCGAATTTACAAAGGCTATACTATTTTAGTCACGAGTCAGACTCTAATCAGTGAGCTTTTGTTTCTGAATATTACTCGACAATACCTAGTCTATCTCAGTAAAAAAAATGACTCAAATAGATTAGCTTTTTGTTTTGATATTTTCAAAGAAAATGCACGGACAAAATCTAGTACCATTTCAGTCACGCGTGGACGAAATCCCATCCATGGTTAATACCCCGACTCAGAGTACCCCGACTCGGATAGGTTAGGTTAGAAGGCTAAGGCGGGAGCGAAGCGGAGCGGAGCTCCCGCCTTAGCCTTCGTGGTTATTTTTTTTTAAACCACCCAGAAATAGGAGCCCCGCGAAGCGGGGCTCCGTCAACCTATCTTAGCGCAGGTGGCAATCAGTTACATACATATTAATTTTGAATACATATTAATCAAATAGATAAGCTTCAATTATAGGTTGATAGTTACATGGCAACTGTTATCATTTTAATTGCTCGTTTCCTCTCGTTTCTATTATGTATTTGATAAACAAAAATAAAACGAATTAACAAACGAGAAGTACTTTTATTAGGTAAAGAACACTACCCACTTGTTGCGAGTATAAATTTAAAAATATCTCGCCAAAAGCTTAGCTATTCAAGTGATATGTATTATATAGAACTAGATTTTGTCCGTGCATTTTCTTAGAAAATATTAAAACAAAAAACTAGTCTATTTGAGTCAATTTTTTTACTGAACTACTTTAGACTAGGTATTGTTGAGTAATATGCATAAACAAAAGCTCATTGATTAGAGTCTGGCTCGTGACTAAAATAGTATAGCCTTTGTAAATACGCCTCCGGGAAGGTTTGGCTTTGATTTTATTTCGTATTAGCTGTAGCTACCTTATAAGTTGGCACATTATCTTATGAGGACTCTCTTAGTATCGTCATGTTCCTTTCCTTGGCCCATATTAGGTACTCCGTATTTGCCGTAACATGTTTTATTCTCCTATTCTCCTCTCCATTCTCTCCCTTGTTCATCACCATGGGGTCTCTGTCCCCAGGGACCCTCTTACCATGGTCCTCACATCCTATAATAATTACCTATCATTCCCACACTATCCGATGAAATACCTGTCAATAAACTACGGAGCTAACAAGCAGTACTCCACGGCAATAATTATTAATAGACCCATAAACAGTTAGTTAACTATAGATTGATCGCTCAGTAAACCCAGATGGCTGTCGTAAAATCCGTCAGTCTGTGATCTTGATCCATGGTATTGATGGAAGGTATGACAACATTGTTACGTTGTGAGTAATACGTAGGTTTCGTCTTGAGATTTCTGGAACTAGATCCACATAGATTATTGTTTTTACTTTGGTGAAAACAAGAGCTTCAAAGATGGTAAATAGATCTTTATAGTTCTTGTGATTACCATTTCTGACTGCTTCGTTGAATCCGGGTTTATTTCACGTTTGCACGACGACGTAAAATTGCGGAGGGATTTTTTTGTCGCACTAGATCGTAATGGCTATGCTTAGCTTCTAGATTTGAACATCGAAGAGTGTGTATTTTCGATGCGCTGGTAGATATGTACTCTGTTGGATTATCAATATAATCGATTCAACGTCGAGAGTTGAAAATTCAGTGCGCAATACATACATATAATCCTGCCATGATGTTTTTGCGTCTGTGCTAAAGTAGTCTTTGGGTGTTTGCAACTTTGTCGCCTTAGCTGCGCTCAGATTAGTTTCCGAGATCAGTTAAGGTCTCTAAACTCTAAACTCTTTCGAACAAATCTTGCAACCCTGGCAGGTTGCAAGATTTGTTCGAAAGAGTTACCGTGGTCCTGGCATATAGGCAACTGAAGGAACACGGGTAAGTAAAAGTCTGACACGCCCTTCCGCTCCACCCAGAGCGGGGAAAGTCATTACCTTGTAATCTGGTTTTGTGCTAAGTTCGTAGCATAGGCTCGCCCTCCTTGGTACAGGGGACTCTAACACACCTACCTCTCTGAAAAAATTAAATGAGTTTACAAGTGAAAAAAACTGACACGTAAAGACGTACCAACTTTCACAAGGTCTGCGTGGCAAATTACACAGAGGAGGAGGTGTCGGTCTCAACAGAAAGAACATGATTAAGTACCTTATTCACTTAGGCTTCTTCTTAGGGTATCGAAGGCAAAAAGTTCAAACATCTTTGGCCCAAAACTCAGCTGCGTGAACAGCTCTCATTGACGTAGTCATAAGATCAGGTCATTAGGCTGATTATGTGTTGTATAGGTACAGCCATATATCACCACGTATTTACATTATTCACGCTAACGACACGAGCGGTTTATCACCTACTTATACATATTGTAAACCCGTAACGAACACTAATGGAATAGATTACAGTAGCTAGTTGTAAATTGTAATTCAAGTAGAATGCACCGTGTTACGGAAATTATCGGTCGGGATGGGCTCGGTCTGACTAGGATATGATTCGTGTTCGTGTATTTGTTTGTACCGAGTTTAGTGAACTGTGTGATGGATCTACACTTTTGGGTCCTGACCTTCCTTTATCTGAGAGTGGCAGAGGGAAATGCGGCACTTTTCTAACAAACTCCGCTTAAGGTGAAAGTGCCAGTCACCCGCGAAATTCAATCATTCTGACGTTTTTTATGAAATTTGCAGGTCAGTGTCAGACTGTGTGTTGACCAGAATATGACTCGCGATCGTAACAAATAAGACTTTACAAAATTAAAATCACCAATACAACCTTTTAAGTTTAACTTATATTATACTTTAAGTTCAAATTATCAATGCCGTTGAGTTTGCTCAAATATTTTTAATTTTTATATACCTGAAAATTTTCAGGTACCTTTATGAGAATTCACAAACATGAAAACTTCAAAATGCGATATCTCAGCGAAAAAAAAAGTTGAGCAAACTCAACGGCATTTGAAAGAGGAAGACTTGTTCTTTAACATGGTAACCTTTTTAGGGTTCCGTTGCCAAATGGCAAAAAACGGAACCCTTATAGATTGGTCATGTCTGTCTGTCTGTCCGTCGGTCCGAATGTCACAGCCACTTTTCTCCGAAACTATAAGAGCTACGCTGTTGAAACTTGGTAAGTAGATGTATTCTGTGAACTAAATCAAGATTTTTACATTAAAATAGAAAAAAATAATAATAAATTTTGGGTTCCCCATACTTAGAACTGAAACTCAATTTTTTTTTTCATCAATCCCATACGTGTGGGGTATCTATGAATAGGTCTTCAAAAATGGTATTGAGGTTTCTAATATCATTTTTTTCTAAACTGAATAGTTTGCGCGAGAGACGTTGCCAAAGTGGTAAAATGTGTCCCCGTAACTTCTAAAATAAGAGAATGATAAAACTCAAAAAAATATATGATGTACATAACCATGTAAACTTCCACCGAAAATTGGTTTGAACGAGATCCAATAAGTAGTTTTTTTTTAATACGTCATAAATTGTAAACCGCAATTTACCTTTCATTTAATCAACTCAAATATAAAAATTAAAAAAAAAACATTTAATTTCATAATCATAAACCTTATACATAAACCGAGGATACCTACAGGTTTGTACGGAACCCTCGGTGCGCGAGTCCGACTCGCACTTGGCTGGTTTTTTTATTTAGAAGATATAATTCGTGAGTCTACATAAACTCAAAATCAGGCAAAAACGGTACTTTTGCACTTTAGGTTAGGATATCTCAGAAACCTGACGTGATAGAGCGATTCTGAGGCCAGATTCGGATTCAGCGCATCGAAAACCTTTGGAAATGTACAGTCTAGTTTCTGGTTAAATTCAAATTCAAATTAAAAATATTTCGTTCAGAAATAAATCCATATAACGTAAGTAGTAAAACAACTAGTTATGAAGTTTGGTTAAATTTTGTTGGTCTGTGTTATTATAAAAGATTAACGAATGCGTTAATCTTTTATAGAACAGCAATTATCCTTGTATAAACAAAACATATGTTTTCCGGTTCGGCATTTCAAACCGTCGAAGCAATAACAGAATGTCAATCATTTTGGACAGGTTTATTAACCCAGAAACTTATTGCCACTGTAACCTCGACTCTCCATCACAGAGATAATAAATAATTTTGATCGTAACTCGAATACCGTGTTGGTCTTTTGACCTAGTGCTTGCAAGTGCTTCTGATGAGCTGAAATATTGGGATGGGAGAAGCACAGAACCGGTCGAAGTGGCGGTGCTTGGGGGAGGTCTAGGTCCAGCAGTGGGTGTCTTATCCCTTGATAAAACTGTTTGTGAGACTTTCGGGCTTCTGACTACACTCTTAAACACTGTGAAAGATCTACTAATCTCAGCTGGGACCAACGGCTTAACGTACTTTCCGAGGCACGGAGGGGTCTTGTTATGTAAAGATGATGAAAGACCCATCCACGGACCAGCCACGACAAGCGTAGCTTGAGCTGATCGATCGGCAAAGCGGCAGTAATTGATTTATAAGAAGCCCCTTCAAAAGTCCTATACGACTTGGATATAACTGCCGAAAAGTGGCCCCATCGGGGAACACAAGCATAATATTATGTTTTATTTCACCGAATAGAAACGTAACTCCGTGACAGTTACATAATTTAGTCATTATGCAAAAATATTCCAATTCCATTGAAGTAAATAGATAACAGGTACATTACAATAATAATACCTACGTTAATACCTAATTCTACGCTTCACTTGGCAAGACGCGTGAAGTCTTAGTTCGTGCGGTATTCACAGGTAATTCTACGAGGCAAGACAATATTAGATGAAATGATCTAATGCACTTATTATTAGGTGTGTCAGAATCTTAATGGTGGCATAGTAATTTGTCTAGACTTGTTGCGTCACTGGAGTGTTTCGTAAACAATTATTATTTAGCTTACTTTGAGAGCTAAACCCCTTTATTATGGTTACTGGGAGCTTATATAATCTCACTACTGGGCCAAGACCCCTCTTCCGTACTGACAAATATTATTTAGCTTAGGTTGAGAGCAAGTCAAAACCATTTATTATGGTTACTGGTTACTATGAGCCCGCATCATCTCATTGCTGGACAGACTCTTTGTGTTATGTGGCTCGTTGCTTAGACATTGTAAATCATTTGAAACAGTAACTTTGTAGTTTTGCCTATTTTGCACCATACGAACTTATTTTTTGGAAGCAGCTTAATCAACTGAGCCTATGGCAATCTCTTGCTGTATATAGGCCTGTTCCGAGCTGAGCCACAACACCATGTCCTTCACCATCCGCACCCAGTCTGTCACATCCACGTTCATGAGGTCGTCGGTCCATCTAGCTGGGGGGCATCCCACGCTTCGCTTGCCGATATGCGGTCTCCAGTTCGTCTGCTCCACCGGGGATCAGTCCTTCGCCTTCGTCCCTTGCCATAATCGCCACGTTTGGCAGGCGGGTTGGCGATCGCAGTAAAGTGGTAAAAGGTATAGAGAACACTGCTGCCCATTCGCTAGTAAGTCTCTTAGTCGCCTCTTACGACCCCGACAGGAAGTAATGTCATCCCATTGTTTCTTTACGTCTGGAACCACGCGGAACATTTTTATTTTTGTCATCATCATCATCATTTCAGCCGCAAGACGTCCACTGCTGGACATGGGCCTCCCCCAAGCACCGCCAATTTGACCGGTACAATTTTTGGGGGGGATTTGCCATAATCGCCAGGCTTGGCAGGCGGGTTGGCGATCGCAGTATGGTGGTAAAATGTATAGAGAACGCTGCTGCCCAATCTCTAGTAAGTCCCTTAGTCGCCTCTTACGACACCCACGGGAAGAAATGGGGTGGTGCTATTCTTTACGTCCAGAACCACACGGTACATTTTTGTCATATTATTAGGTAATCCCTCGATTGACCATTGCTTATATAATTTATCACCATTCCTAATTAGTATTGAGAAAGTTGGCACGACAAGCGACAATCACGTGAATCGTTGTTTAAACATCGGTACTTCTTGTAATTCTGACGCCCCCACTTTATTATAGGTCAGGGAAGGCAGACTTTGTATGGGACTTTGGGCTATTAAAAGTTTAATTGAAATCGCAGCGCAGATGTGAGTCACGCAGGGTTTTATTTTTCTGTTCTGGTTATGCGAATAATTTTATGACTGCCATGTAGATATCGTAGAGCCCAACAGACCACCATCTCCTTCCCTGTGTCATATATGGTCACCTAAGAAGGACTAAGGCACCAGCACAGTTTTCTGCGAGGTGATAAAACATGATGCAATCACCAACGCTGGTCATAATGAT
Source organism: Aporophyla lueneburgensis (assembly GCA_932294355.1). Taxonomy (NCBI): domain Eukaryota; kingdom Metazoa; phylum Arthropoda; class Insecta; order Lepidoptera; family Noctuidae; genus Aporophyla; species Aporophyla lueneburgensis. Next base: position 12,145,959 of record OW028757.1, on the reverse strand, counting down.
TTTCTCTCAAAATCGATCACCGTTGCAGTTTAAGAAGAATTCTTATGTTCAGATCCCAATGTATGCATGAATGCAGACTGATTTTGTTGAATTACAGTTAATTACACAATAAAACTATTCCTGACACCCAACAAATATAACTATTAATAAATAACTAATTAGTTTAAATAACAGAATTCATAGACGCGTTCCAAAAGTGCTTCACATTCCAAAATATTTTCAGCTGGATCGATGTCAATAATTTTGGCTCGGCGCCATGTTTGGCGAGGTAAAGGACAGTTTCCGAAGGCAAACACCCAGCTAATGGGCGTTTTAACTGTTAGTTTTATATTTAATTGTTAAAACTTTGTTTCTTTTTTGTCTGTCGAGATTTCAATACTTAACAACAGGTAGAGAAACGATTGAAAGGAATTCTGTTGAGACTGGTAGAGATGAACATGTATAACTGGTCAAAGAATTACCATTGCGATTCAACGCGGCAATGCTGGCAGTAGGCTAGGCTAGGCCAGGAGTACTTCGACACCTAAGTGACCAAAAAACGAGAGGATTTTTTGTATATTTATCTATACTAATATTATAAAGCTGGAGAGTTTGTTTGTTTGTTTGTTTGATTGAACGCGCTAATCTCAGGAACTACTGATCCGAATTGAAAAATTATTTATATGTTGGGTAGTCTATTTATCGAGAAAGGCTATAGGCTATATAACATCACGCTATAACTAAGAGGAGCGGAGCAGTAATGAAAAATGTTGTAAAAACGGGGAAAATCGTACGGATAGGTGATTCGATGCGACGACGGGAAGAATCGGGGGAACAAGAAATTTAACGCGAACGAAGTTGCTGGCAGAAAAAGCATTTAATTAGTTAGTCATCTTTACATTTAAAACAAAGTCGCTTCCCGCATTTGTACGCTTAGATGTCAACTACGTAACGGAATTAATGTGGTTTTCATCAATAGACAAAGTGATTCAAGAGGAACGTTTATATTATGTATAATATAAACGAAGCGGGCGAAGCCACTGGCAATAGCTTGTTTAATATAAAAGGCAAATGCATTCAAGTTTCAATATGACATTACAAATAAAAACTGCATTTTCTGTGACTGCGATATCCATGTCGCTCTACGAATAGATTTGGCTAAAGGCGTACTTGCATAATAAATAATTGTTAGAAGTTAATTTTATTGAGAGTGATGACTCTGATGAGCCTGTAATGGCCATTCGTTTCAATAATGTAGTCGCCAAAACACTGAACACGATTTTATGTAGGTACCTAAGTATAGAAAGATAGAGATTATTTTCGAATAACTTGTGTATGTAAGAAATCACGAAGATTATAAACTAAAATATAATAACCCGGTAAAGTAGTAAGACAGGCTGGTGTCCGTAACTTCACGTCAAAGCGCGTATATTACGTAAGTACGTCAGACGTTAAAATGCCACAGCGAGATTTTTCCCCGCACTGAATTTACAACGGTCTGCTTAGCACCAAGAGTTCAAAATCGAACAGAGTATTTTTTTCGATGTACTGGATTGCTTTCTATTGCATTTTTAATGCTCGGTTCAACCCCAAGAGCCGAATATCCAATGCGTAAAAAAATCTGTTGCAATATTTTTACGTCCTTGCGAATGTGATTAAATGACCTATTACGCAAGATGGGATGGCCATGGATCGATTAAATAACGTACGATTAGAGAGGCCTAAACCAGCAGTGAAGTGGTATGGACTGATAAACGATGATTTGGGGATTATCTCATCATCATCATTTCAGCCGAAAGACGTCCACTGCTGGACATAGGCCTCCTTCAAGCATCACTAATTCAACTTGTTCTGTGCTTCACGCATTAGCGAATTCTTGCAGTTTTTTTTGTGGGTGGGATATCGTCAAATGACATCTCCCGTTCAGAGTGGAGCGCAAGAGCGTGTTAGACTTATACTGACTAAAACCCACCTGTGTTCCTTCAGTTGCCCATATGCCAGGGCCACGGTATCTCTTTCAAACATATCTCGCGACCCTGGCAGGATTCTTGCAGTCTTCACAAGATCATAGGGCTACCTTGTAGGAAGCATTCCAAGTCTACATCTTCCGGTACGCGGTTGTCACTCCAGGATCTATTGACCTGATGTGATCCCTGTAAATTATCAACTTGAATGAGTCCAAAATCTCGTCTGAATCTTTCTGGATGAATCATTGATCTAATTATGAAATTCATTGCCAAATTGCCAAGATGTTAACAGAACAATTATCATGAAAGTTTGTTTGACGTAACAACTCGTGTAAGCGGGAAAAAATTATGTATATCTCAATTTAATTTCTCATTCTTCCTCTGATGTTGCCAAATCATTGACTATGAGTGAAGTGTTTTTTTTTTCAAGTGGATTGTTACTCACAGATTATGTTTTAAGAGAGCATGTCGTTATTAAGTGCGTTGCTACTTTTCAAGTGTAAATAATTGGTTGGCGTTGAATTAAACAAATGGTCGGTTAATCGAAACTACTCATTTGTAACATGTTTGCTGATTGCATGTTTTTACTTCGTGTAGGTACCTACTAAAAAATTTCTTTTCATTTTCCATGCAGAAGTGATCGAGCATTTCCGTCTATCCACCAAAATGAAATAGATATTATGAATGTATTGGCTTACATAAATCGAGTGAGTGTAGTCGGTTTTAACCTGTACTAGTGTGCTTAAATTAAAAGACATCACCAGTCTCTTGCCCTGCAAAAATAAATTTGGAGTAGGTAGGTAAGTATTGAAGTATCTATTTTATTTCTTTAAGGCCCTCTACATGTGGCTCCTATTCCAATTTATTAAGGGTCAGCGCAGCACGTCTTCAACTTATAAAGCGTAACGTAAAGTAAATCGTTTTTGTCTTCATATGCTTCCGACATTGTGTAATAGAAAAACTATAAGCCGATGAATTTAATACCGAAGAGAAAATCGCGACAAATTTCAGGCGCCACGCCAAAATTAATACCTACAGAATTTGGTTTGTCATCAAAATGTTGATGACAAATCTCCAAGAATAGCCTGTCTTCTTGGTATTTCTTAGTATAGAAATGATTTTATTTTGTTATGGGAAAGTTTGAATAGCCGGAACTTTGTTTACAAAGAAAAAGTTCTTCACATTAAGAAATCAGGGAAATTTATTGATAAGCAAATTGGCACACATGAATTTGTCGTGTTATAGTCATTTTTACAACAGCTGTGAAAGAACTGTGATTTGAATATACGAACAATTTATGTTGGTAGTCAATTTGCTTAACAATTTATTTTCCTTTTTCTTTTTGGCGTGTCGATAGCATTTTATATATATCTTAAATATCTTAGGACAACCAACACACCGTTATCTGATCCCAAACTAGGCAGAGCCTGTACTATGGTAGCCAGACAACTGATAAACATACTTATATATTTCTAAATACATACATATTATAGATAAATTACACCCAGACACAGAACAAATGATTGTGCTCATCACACAAAGATTTGTCCTGGGTGGGAATCGAACCCACGACCTCAGTCTTAGCAGTCAGGGTCACTAACCACTAGACTAACAGGCCAGTCAACCAAGAAGACCCAAGACCAAATACCTACAGTCAGCCAAGAATTTGGCTACGAGTTTTGTACCTTCAGTAGGATCCATCAAGTCCTGTAGCGTGTAGAGAAGAGGCCACGCTGGTCACGCATAATTGTTTTTACACTCCAGGGCGGTGACATATGACAATTTTCACCTGTGCAGGTTTTCTTTGCTTCGACTCGATTCCAAAGTCTATTTAAAGACTTCCAGGTAAGCCAAGGCAATTTATGTCCAGGTGCGGTTTTGGTAGGGAAATACTAAGTATCTCACCACAGCTTTGATTTATTTTTATACCAATTATTTAGACAGCTTCATTAGAATTAATACGCCAGCCTTTAAGAACAAAGAAATCTTTATTCTTCCACTTGCGATTTTCCACAAAGTTATATAAAAGGGTAGCAAGCAATGAAAAATATTATAAGTAGCCAAGATTTCCACGAAAAATCACATAAAAATAATCGCGTGTAAAAAGAAAGAATATACAGAGAATATCTCGGTAGTCGGTGAGTCATCCAATTTACATCAGAGGCTGTTGACAACATCTTTTGGTAGGTACAGTGTGAAAGAAATAGGCACTAAAAAATGAAAGTGTTTGACTGTTGTCTGTTCCAAAAGTCTTGTATACATTCCATCTGATAAAATTGTAAATAAACACTATTCAGGTTAAATTGTTACGTAACCTTCTAATAAAGAGTTCATTGGATTCGTATATATTTAGGTTTTCCAACAATTAAATTGTAATTGAAGAATCATCGGCCAAAATTGAGATTACAAAATTAACCTCAATAATTGCCAAATAAAAACATCTTGTGATTTAAAATTAGAATCTCATTTTGGGACCTATCCAAATGTTCAATTTGTAATGGCACCGCAAAATTGGTATCCACAGGTACCTAAATTTTAAGATCTTTTTATTTACATTTTTATCAGATACATTTGGAACAGAGCATACCTATACGTCACTTAAGATATCGGTCTAGGCTTAGCTCACAACCAGATGTATCAATAAAGTACAGGACATAAAGAGGGTGAAGTAATAAAACATAATGGATAGGCTTCTGGCGATCTAGATACGAAGACTTTGTAGTTTTTTTCCTTTTTATTTGAACTATTTATTAGGGAGTTTGACATCTTTATAAAGGTCTTAAGAGAAAATCATATGAACGATTTTGGTTTTTACTTTAACACATTATTAATCATCATCATCATCATCATCATAATTTTAGCCTAAAGACGTCCACTGCTGGACATAGGCCTCCCCCCAATCTGAGAGGTTTGCTATAATCGCTAGGCTTGGCAGGCGGGTTGGCGATCGCAGAATGGTGGTAATATGAACAGAGAATGCTGTTGCCCATTTTCTAGTAAGTCCCTAAGTCGCCTCTTACGACACCCGCGTGAATAAATGGGATGGTGCTCTTCTTTACGCCTGGCCACCACAAATTACTAATACTGGGTTAGTTTTCATTGACCGTCAAACTGAACAATTTTCTCCATGACTCCAAAATCGTAATCGCGAAAAAAATATTTATTAAAATTAGTTATTAAAATTATGAATTATTAAAATTCTAAATTGTTAAAATGATAAATCTTCAACCATCAAAACCTACTCGACCAAAATGTATGGTACGGCTATTTTTTTTCGCAGTTACAATGTTCCTCCCACGGAGAAAATTTAAAAGTCTGATGACTGTACCACACTCTTAAATTTGGCAGGCTTAACCAGTCAATTACCGTAATTACAGACACAATTAAAAAATGATTGTGTCTATACCAAATGTGGTATCTCAGGGACTTAGAGGTTAAGAAAACTATATTTTTTAAATAATTAGAAACGCCGCGATGTCTCTTGCCATTAAGCGAGAGTGCGAGACTCATTGGGTCGTAAGATTCACCCATTGATCGTCTGACATACGGTTGATGTGTCCAGCGCAATTCCATGGGATGAGAAGCCCAGAAGGACATGGCGGGATGAGCTAGACTCTTTTAATAAAGATTGGTCCTTGGCAGCTCTGGACAGAGAGACGTGGATAGAGAGTAGGGAGGCCTTCGCCCAACAGTGGGACGGCAACGACTAGTAAAAAATAAAAATATTCAAAGGAGTTAGCATCCTGTACCCCATCTCACAACAGTAGCAATACACAATCACATATGATTTCCTTTATCTCCTTATATCACTATAATAATTATGGTGTTAAGTATCCACTGATTACCGTAGTAAGAACGGTTTTATATAGAATTAAATAGAATCTGTAAGAAAAGTGGAAAGATAAGTAAAATTAACCCCTTTTGTTCTTAAAAACCTATTGTAGATAAACAGTTCATAAATAATTTTTTATAGCTCTTATTATCACTTTTACTAACGGAAAGAGTCAGTAGCAACGTATTTTTAATAATAGAAATAAGATTACCGAAAACCCTTTAAATACATTTTTATTTAAACCAGTAGCCGCTTAATAAAAATTTAATGTATTTCTAATGCATTCATAACAAAACTTATTAACTTTCTGCACTCCTTCTCCATATAAACTTTAACTGTACTAAATAGGTACAAAGTTTTTGCTTCACGTATTAATATGTAGATTCATAATTGCCATTTCAAACATCAATCTCAAACACGAGTTTGAAGTGCCGGAAAACTTGCGTGGAGTTTATAAACACACACTTAAATATAAATGAATTGGAAGTGAGTGTTATTCACCACGAAGCGAATGACTTCAAGCGAACTTTTTCATCAGAATTTGCCCGAGTGCCTTCTCAAATACACCTCATTCGGAGAAAACGGATTCAGTGCGTTACGCATGAAAGTTCACGGAACTAAATCGTATTGGCAATACAACTCAGAGATAACCGGCAGACAAGCGCCGATGACACAACGGGAAGCACTCGCTAACTCCCGTTTTATTTATAAAATCAGTGTCCAGTCAGTTCGAGCCCGAGCACGTCCAAAACCTCACGCCGCGAAAAGTATTAAGTAATGTCAATGAAGGTTACAATTTAGACGCCGGCGCTAAAACAAACATTGCGCGAGATTGCACGCGCACCACTGCAGTCGATAAACAGTGTAGTGTTATTAAAAGCTCTATAAACAGTGAAGATGGCCAGTTTTGACGTTCCGCCTAGTCACCCGCCGCCGCCTCCTCCGTCGAGGCCGGTGCGGCCCAAAATCACGTTGCAGATACCAGACTCAACTATACTGATGACACCTAGGGGGCCCACGACAGGAACCTCAGTTTACTGGGGCCAACCGAGGTATCATGGAAAGCCTCCGGGTACACCTGGTTCTCACATCTCCGATCCACATGGAAACCCTTATTTCAACCCTTTCATGCAAATGTACCATACTAAAGCCTCGGAGTTTATGTTTAAACAGTTTGAAGGATTCAAAGACTTTACTATAAACACGACGAAGCATGGATTAAGTGCTGGTGAAAAGACAGCGTTTTGGTTCTACAATAGGTTAAAGTTGCTCTCAAGGAAGTGGTTCACTCATCTCTTCCTGAGTTTGTGTTTGGTGTTGTACAGCTTTGCTGGTGCTGCTATATTTATGGCTATCGAGGGTGAGTAGAATATTGTCCCTTATATTTTAATTTAAAATGCGATTAACTGGTAAATTTTCAGTGAAATTTTGCACACAAATACGGAGAATTCATTTATGTAGCTATTATTTATGATAGGTCAATTGTACGTAATGAAACAATCGATTTCAAGCAAAATATGGAAATGATAGTAATCCGTTTGGATTAGCACTTATGATACATATTAATTTGCGGTTTTGGTCGAATTAATGCAACACCAAATATCAATATGATTGCAGCGTAATTTCACATTATTTCGAAAGTTTTGAATGCCAGCTTTATTAAGCGTCAGTCTATAGAGTTTTGTTCACAGAAGAAATTAATGCGAATATAATATTCTATTACTTAATAGACCATGCAAATGATGATTATGACCATCCAAATTATAATATGATGAATGGGTACTTGCAATCGGAATTTTTTAGCATAATTTGTTACAAGAACTGCAAAATCATATAAGATCAGAAACAACATAATTATGTATTGGAAAGGTGAGTTCGGTATCAAAAATGTTCTTCGATTAGCGTCGACACTTAATATTTGAAATCACCAAAAGCTCTAATCGTCTTATCAAATTGATTGATCCAAAATCTCTCGTGATAAGAATGTTTGTTCTTATTGTGTGATATTTAAACATGACACATATGCCTAAAAAATCCGCCTGTATTGCTCCCACTCTGTCTGCTGGAATTCAGTCTGTCTGTGAGAGAGAGTGGTTTATTAGACGAATCGCACGAATTAACTCACCCGAAACGTGCGAATCGTCACTTTTAAATAATATAGTATTTTCCATAGGCGACTCGCATAAAGTTAATTTATTTGTGGGCAAAATGACAATTCCATTGTTTAAAAGTGAGTATTTGCCCAATTCGGGTGACTAAATTCTTGCGAGTCAACTTATAAATAAGAGTTGGCTATCGTCCACCATAGCTTTCTATCCAATCCTGACGATCCCAATACTCTCCTCCAGGAGAGTCGAAAAGAGACCAGTACAGTGAGAAAAGCACACAGACACAAACCGTACCGACCTCGCCGCCGAGGTCCGTCGTCGCGACCCCGACTTAATAGTCCCTCCCGACCCTTGCAAGAGCCAGCCCGTGATGCTGCGCCTGTAGCTTTAAATTTGTCCCTAAATAATTTTAACTCAGATCCAGGCAGTCCCTTGCTGTCCCCCCACCAGCGAATGCCTAAGCCGAGGTTCGTACCCCCCTCGGGGTAGCCCTTAGAGCTTTCGCTTTAGTTTTTAAGTATAATAAGCCCCAGCTGGAGGCCTAAAAAGGTAACTTTTTAGAACTCGCCGGGCCACCATCCGTTTAAGTAAGTAGTAAGAACTGTTTCAGGTTAACTACGAGATGTATTACAAAAAAAAAGTCCACCATAGCCACCGTGTAGGTTCAGTGCTGGCAACATAACAATATATTGTGGTATAATATTATGATCTGAAGGGTAAATATTGTATAGGTTAAATTCTTACGGAGTCATTCGCTAATGGGAACCCGTATCCCAATCCTCATAATATTAGGGTTTCAACTTTATACCTCGCGACTTTTTCCAAAAAAAGTATTAGTCTGCCTAGTCTTTTCCCAACTATGTTGTGGTTGGCTTCCAGTCTAACGGGATCCAGCTGAACATCAGTATTTTACATGGAGCGACTGCCTATCCGACCTTCACAAACCAGTCCATTTTTAAGGTTATGACAACCCTGAACGACTGTCAAAGATCCACAAGTGACAGCCGGGACCAACGGCTTAACGTGCTTTCCGAGGCACGGAGTGGTCTTGGTATGTTAAGATGGTCACCCATCCACGGAAAACCACGGCAAACGTAAATTAAATCGATCATTCGAACCGTGCGCCTGTTATTACTTAGCCACAAGCCGCAATTTTCACCGCAATGATTGTTTGACTAACATTATTAGGTTGTAATGGAAAAATCATTGACAAATTTTGGTGGCGTAAAAATTAACTCATTACTTATGAGGCCGTATACGAAATTTTGTCGATTTCGCTGATTTACTTGATTTTACAGACGTTCTGTACTTTCACAGTTTAAATACTGCATTCCCATAAATTTTAATGCACTATATGAAATTACTGTTAAAACGAATATCTAATGAATGAGCTCCATTTTTTTGTAGCGAATAATAATGCGAGATTTTGGTTATTTTGGAACATTATTTAGTGCCAATTCTTTTTAATTGTGCTGCATTTTTTTCAGGAAATTGATTTATCTTGCACTGAATTTTTTATTATTATTGTTTGAATTTTATGTACGAGAGTTCTTTGTAGCGGAAATCAAAACTAATTTTTTGCCCATTTTTCAAAAAATTAAGTATGTTAAATAATTTTTAAATGTGTTTTTAATATGAAAGTGGTAAAAAGTCATTCAAACATTGTATAAATAACTTTCACAATAATATATTGTAAATTTTACATCCCTTATATACGTTAAAAATATTCATATATATGTCATGTGTTTATTCTAAACGTTTTACCGCAAAATTCACAAAACAGTCCCTGGAGGTCGTTTAATCTTAATTAATCGAAAAAATAAAATAAAAAAGTTCGTTTGATTAAAATTGGATTAATCTTTCTAATGGTGCATTAAAACTCATAGAACAGACACAGTACAGACACACACAGTACAGTACAGTACTTTATGCAGTATTTTTACTGTTAAATCACATAAATCAGCAAAATTTGAAAAATCCCGTGTACGGCCTCATAATGATCGAATAAAAAACATATTACAGGTGATTTGAAATTGGAATTTCGGCGTTACTGGGGGCCTAAAAAGGCCACATAAAGCAATTCCTCTAAAAGCAATTCAAAGCAAATAATATGATTCATAATATTATCATATTATGATTCAGCCGCTGATCTATGTTTACCACAACAATAGAGTTTCAAAATCTAATCGGTTTCTTATCGAGAACATTAGTGCCACAGAAACGTAAAGGTCAAAATTGATTGCACAGATAAATTAATACAACTTAATGCCAGGACATTTAGGAAACTCACGATCTTAATTCTGAAACTTGTAGATACTGGAACTTGGTAACTAAGTTAAACAGCTTTCGATCTGTCAATAGGGTCTGCAAATTGATTTGCAATAGTTTCGTGGGATGTACCTTGAGAAGGCATTTGTGCCTTTCTGTTAATTAGTCTTGGTTTTAAGTAATTGGGCCAAACTGTAAAGTCATTTCATCATCATTTGTCTCCTGTCTTTATTCCAATTTATTGTGGTCAACGTAAAATGTCTTCCATACTTCACTATTAGTATCAGTATTAACCCCGTTTCTAACCATATCATCATTGACACATTCCATCAATCGTTTTTTTGGTCTCCTTACTCCTACTCTCATTGCCATCGATATTCATAGTCTAAACTTTCCTCACGATATTTTCGTCTATCCTTCGTATCACATGCATCTGCAATATCGTTTAGTTTCTATTGAAATTATTTTTCTTTATGTTCTAATTTCAGCAAAGATACTTGAATTCTTGCACCAATTGTTTAATATTTTTATTTTTCGGTGTACTTAATCACTTATTTCCGTAAATGCTGGTTACGCTGATATGGGTGACTGTGTGAGTCCAAGGCAAATTTAACCTTAATATGTATTGTATAGGGAAGGTTTCGATAAACCTTGAATAATAAATAAATAAATCAACATGAATGACTTGGCGTTGGCCGAATCACTTATCAAATGTTGGTCTACTAGTCGCGAGCACAGTTATTGGACATTGGGTTTAGTGCCCAGATCGGGCAATAATGTACTCAATACGGTGTGTTGTAAGGTTTTTCCACAAAGTGATTTGAGCCCAATTAATGGCAATAGTTTTGCTCCTATAAAATGGGACTATGGGTACACTTCTGCCGCCCCTTAAAGTTGAACAGGCGTGATGTTATGCTAATTTGACCGTCCGTTACTTGATTCCAACTAACACTCATTCTGTTTAATTCTTTATTAACTACCGTAGTGCTTCGAAACGGCAATATTTTCCGGAATGCGATGTGTTTTACGACCTATTTTTAATCTGTACAATAAAGCGTCTGGAATACCTAACTCCAGAACAATTTCAGTTTTATATCACTTCAGTAAAAAAAATCTGTATTGTATCCGATTTCAAGTATTTTTAAAGTTTCGATTTTATCTTTAAACGTTACAAACAGTAAGTACCTATCTATTCTTCATTCTACATATTGATTTCTAATGATTTATTGTTTTCACCAAAATCCAAAATTCAAATATGTTCATTCTACGTTTAAAAAAATAATAATTTCGCAGCTAAAAATTTCGAAAAGGCAATGTGACCAAATTTTCGAACAGCGAACCAATATTCGGTGCGAAAATCGAATTGCGAGCAGAGATTACAAGGTTAGCTTGCCATAGGATAGGTCGAATTTAAAAAGTAAAGTCTCACGTTCACTGCCATGCTATTTGGTTCGCTGGTGTCGGAATCGGATTAAGCTGTTGTGATTCCAGCTTGAACTTGTTGGTATTTACATGTTAGAGATCTGAGTATTTGGAATCTGTACCAGGGAATATATTAATATGCAGAGAAGTTTCATAAAATGATAATGATCACCTTTTGGTTCTTTAAGAGATTTACCAATAGGTATCGTGTTACCCAGTAATTGGGTTGTGGAGGTAAGATAGGAAGTCGCTTCATGTAATTACTGGTATTCAGCTGCATTCGGTTAGACTAGAATCCGACTTCAATTTAGATGGAAAAGGCTATGCAGATTCATTGAAAATATCTATTAAACGATTAATCATTTCAAAACGTTTTATAAAAAAAGTTTGAGGTCGGGTAGACCCACGTTAGGAACCAAGTTCCTTAGCTTTTTTCTGCAATCCCGAATGCAGCGTCGTTCACTTTATCTTTAAAATATTCCAATTCTATTTTGACCCCAATATCAGCTTCAGCATTCTCAAAAACCGTGAAAATGACACCCAAGATAAAAAGGTTAAACATTTTTCTTTTGACCTCACTATTGTCTTTAGTACAGTCGAAAATCATCCAACCAACACTTTTAGTTACCTAACACTTTTTGTTACGTGACGATTTTTACAATTTTACTTCTACCGCAAGCTGCGTTTTAAGAACTTTGTTCCAAAATGTAAGAGGCAGTTTTGGCGTCGCTTAAGACAAGTTAACTAGTGATTGTCCATCAGTCTATTTGACTCAGCTAAGAAACCAATAATCTGTAAGCAAGTATTCGATTCGTTGAAATCGAATTTCGCCTATGAAACTGAACAAGATCAGCACGTCCGAGCTTCAAGAGCTGTAAGTGTCATAGTCGTGGAATTTGACACTGACAGTTTTAGGAATTGTGAATTAGTCACTAACTTACAGAAGTTTACAGCATAGCAAAGCAATTAAACAGGACGGATAATAATATCGTTAGTTGAATTGCATATCTACATGTTATATAATCATAAAGTCATATAAATGAGCTACGTTTACAAATACGATTGGCAATACAAAAGTACTATAAAAACCACAAAAAAAGGCTGACAAAGAAGGGAATAGAGGCGAATTCAATTATTAATAGCCAGCTCGTGTATTTTTCTAGCGTAGCTTATATTTTATTATGCATTTTCGAGTTTCTTATAAACGAAACCAAGAAACAACGCATCACAAAAGTAACTCATATTTATTCCTTCCCTTTCTTCGAAGAATCTTTACAAACGAAAGTTCCACACAATTCGCATCGAGCCATTGTGAGCACTAGATTAAACTTTTACACTAGAGAACTAACTTCTTCAGAGCACTTCAGTTTTAATGTTCTGAAAGCCATAGAACTTGAAATACTCACTAAATCTAAAGAGGTAGAAAGCACTTGAGAACTTAAGACTTCCTAGGTTCTACAGGTGTAGAATTCGTTTTATTATTTTACTTGACATAAGTAAAATAAACACAAAACCATAACCCACTCATTACAAAACGTATTCTTACTTTAGTTCTAGCCTTAAGCTCTGAGCCGGTTTTTGTATTTCCAACTTTATTTTGATTTGGGTGAAGTTCTTAATACAAATAATTTAAAAAAGTTTATCGTGCATTGTCACAAGAAACAAACATGTGTGCCAAATTTCAGACCGATAGTTTAGTGGAAGTAGGTGAAATATTGATTTCAAAATTCCAGGACAGTCCCACAAGTGAAGTTATATAAGAGCTAAAATGACAACTAAGCACCCGACTAAGTTGTCAGTTTTATAAAACGGACGGTATTTCAATTTCTGTTACGTTGTTATTTCAAAAACAGGTTCGATGGTTTAAAAACTCTAAACCATACAGAACTGGTGCCCTGAGACAATGAGGCGGGGTCGCGGCAGACCACGTAGGAGATGACGGGAGGAGCTTGATATGTTCCGTCAAAACTGGAAAGAGAAAGAAAGAAAATTATTTTATTTGCGACACGCACAGGACATAAAACAATAAAAAGAACATAGAGGACGCGCGGATTTGCGAAAGATAGAATTAGTGAAGGAGGCCTTTGCTCAGGAATGGGAAAGTGGAGGCTAGCAAAAAAATACAAAATCATTCTTGAGAGTTTATTCAAGAATACCGCACATAACAATTTACAGTACATATATGTATAGTACCTCTACCTAAGTATCTCCCTCTCCCTAGCCCGCAAGCAAAGACTTATAGTCGTTACGTAAGTACGTACCCTTAATTCAGTTGCCAGCATTTTATCCGAACCGATATTTAAAAAGTTTTTATATCCCAACCACATGATGCGAGACGGGACTTAAACTTCGAAGCACCTAAAAGTGTGGCCATAAGAAAAACGAATCCAAAATAACACAATACACGAATCAGAATTCAGATGAAAATTTAAATGTGTAAATTATTCAGGCTTGCGGTGATCGCCGGAAACCACAACCTTTGATGAGGCGGACGTTATGGCCACAACATGTGGGATAGTAATCGTAAAAGTTTGTGTTCATGAATTGTAATAAAAGAGAAGCCAACAAATACATTTATTGGTGTCTAATGTTTTGTTGTTCAGTGTTTCCAGCACAGTTCAGTGTTTTCACTGAGTTTTATCAGACTACGGGGAAATAAAAAGGAGGGTTATGATTTTACCACTATGTAAAGTATGTGTCCCTCCTAACTTCTAAACTACTAATCTAAATTTGATAAATTAGGTCATTCCAACCGTGGTAAAATGCACAGGGAACGCTGCTGTCCAATATCTAGTCCCTTAGTCGCCTTCGACGATACCCACGGAAAGAAATGGGATGGTGCTATTGTTTACGTCCGGCACCACACGGATTGCACTCTGTTGGATTTACAATGCTAGATTCAACATCGAGAGTTGTAAATACAGTACAAGCGATAAAATCCGTTTGCGATATTTTACGTCCGTGCGAGCATATAATGTCTGTAGATAGATCAACTATTTTGTTTGCTTTTCGATGTCAATATCAAAGCCTTTGTCTAATATTTTTCACGCTGCTATAAGTACACAAGCATTTTCCACTGCGACACGACTTATCGTCTAGCGTGTAGGTTCTTCGGAACAAGTTCTTGTTCACAGTACCGCTCCTGTTCATACAACCCTGCTCTAAGTTATCAACTCTCCGATGCGTAAGCGAGATAGCGATAGTCAGTCTCACTAACTACTGGAAACTGTTGTCATTTCAATTGCAATTCCATATATGAAACTCTAGAGTTGCTTGTTACTTGTTACATACATGTTTCGTGTGTGTGTGCATCCAACAACCAGCATAGGTCTCACTCAGAGAAACAGTCTGTATTCTCAAAACTTACTAACAAGAACAATCTAAACACGAACGTAAAACTTAGGTCCAAAGTTTAATTCGTTCACGCCATTTTCTCTTAATATAATAAAGTTTTAATATCGTAAGCCTCTTAGTACTCCGATTCAATGTGTTAACTGCTTCGGAACTTTACAAGCGTTTTATTAATACTATAGATTGCTCAAGACTGCTCTTTTTATGCTCTAAACTTTACGTGGGAACGGTTAATAGATTTGCAATTTATTGCTGAATTTTCAACGTTCAAGTTCGTAACTCCATTTAACTTTGTGAGGCATAAAGATCATCTGTCAAAACCGCTTATTCAGACTCATTCCAAGAAGTAAATGACGAATGTTTTCCAAAAGCGCGGGAAGGTTAGTTGTCAACGTCATTGTCATTTTAAATTTTCGTGGTAATTCTTGTATTTAAGTGTCAAATTTTTCGAAGTGGCTTAATTTTGACAGGCAAGTGTTTTTTTAATGTTTCTTGATTGATGTTTCCCCTGTATTCCTTTAATTAATTTGTCGTTTTGAGATTGGGGCACGTCCGAAGATGTAAACTGCTTCTTGCAGTGTCGGAATTTCTTACATCTTAAAAGCATTCAGTTAAATTTTTATAAACAAACAATTTCTCGTTTCTATGTGCAGCTTCGTAGATATTTATAGTTTCTCAACATTCTTTTTAGATACTGAGTTCGAAAATAAACTGGAGACACCGACATTATTTTTGTGTTAATAAATTATGTTTCCCTTTTGACTAACACCTACTGAATTCGTGAGTAGTTACATCACCTTAGCTTGTCTGTAGTTGTTATTTTTGTAAACTGTTTACTTCAGTCATGGGAGTATCTCCACGAACGTGGATAGTTGACAAGTGACAAAAAAAAACAAAGAAATAATAGCGGCTAGAGTGTTTTTTCTGACTGAATTCACGAAGCGAGATCGTGAGTTAGAGAACATTGACAGCCTCTGTTTTGATTATTCTAGTTATATGAGTATAACTACTGACATATTGGCCAGTGATATAGGCGGCATATAGGTTCAAATCCAGACATGCGCTTTCCTTGTGAAAATTATATCATCATCAAAGCTCTCAAAACGGTGAAGGAATACATAGTGAGGAAACCAACATGTCCTAGCACCAAAAACTCGAAGATATGATTTCTACCAGCCCGCACTATGCCCGAGAGGTGGATTGCTGCCTACGCCCTCTTATCGAGAGGAGGCCTATGTCCCAGCAGTGGGAATATTATAGGCTGATTATGCGTTATCGACATAGGGCAAAAAAGATTCCGGGAACAAGTCTCTGGAACATTTGAGAGCAATAATCGCATGCCAAACAGTATATTCAATTAATGTCATTCATGAACTATGTACACATTGTACACGCGTGCGATTTCCATAAAATGGCATACATGCGGCTTCTATTTACAACAATATTATTATTGCAAGGCAATTAGTATATTCAAGTTTTATCTCGTCTAAACAGTTGAACGTACTTGTACCATTTTATAACGCATTGATTGCAGTATAACCCGTATTTGCGCTGCCAAATCTTTCATTCATTTTCATTGAAGGTCTTCTCTAGATACTTTTGTATTATTTTTTATAAGCACTTTCTGTCATCCGATAGGGCTTGGCACACTTACATATGTAATTTCGGTGACATTGTAATAATTTGTACAATAGAGCTGGTTTGATGATGCACTCGGAAGGTATACATAGGATTTATATATTAGATATATGCAAGATAGCTCCGTTGTGATGGGGTTCGTTGGATAAATTATGTTGGCAAGTGCTTTAAACCCTGGTTAAAAGAGCAGGGGAGTAAATTTTCATGCCAGAATTGCGTAAACGATTTTATTGTTTGTGCTGCTTACACCAATATCAGTTTTGAACGGTAACTTGAAGAATTGAGATACAATTGTACGTATTGTTGAGACGGTGCCAGTAAATTGTTGCTTCATTTTTACCCGACCATGGCGAAGCAAAAAGGAGGGTTATGATTTTGAGCGATATGTTTGTATGTTCATCTGTTCCATCATAACTTCTAAACCACATATCATAATTGGACAAATGATGTATCGTTGGAAGAGTCTGGGTTGTCCCCTGTTTTATAGTTTATAGGTGACGTCACATTAGGTGGGATTTTCACGCACACAGGATCTTGAACGCACTGCTTAGCACCGAAAATATCTCACTGTTCAATTTTCCACTTTCGGCGCTAAGTTGTGGGTTGAAACTATTGTAATACGCAAAAAAAATAACACCAAGATTGTATTACGGCCATGGGTACATGGGCTGAACAGCTCCTTTAACGAAGACGCTGCTCAATTTTCAAGTGTCAAGTCACTACTGACTTGCCTTTGACCGTACCTCTACCCTTTTCAAAAATACAAATATCATGATACTAAATATTTCTGTCCATTTCAAAATGACCTTCATAGAAATGACAGGTTATCGTTTAATCTATACATCTATAAAAATAAATAAAATTTAAGTGTCTGTTTGTAATTTCAAAGTACTTAACAGATTTTCACTAAATGCATATGAAAGCATATACGGTACTTACAACAAAAAAACATTTTTTATTTTTTTGTGTCTGTTGTCTTTTTTTCCGGCCAATCTCTGAAACGACTTGGCCGATTTTGACGGAACTTTCACTAGCAGATAGCTAATATTATAAAGAGTAACATAAGCTACTTTTTGTCTCGGTACCACGTCCATTTTCACATCCACGCGAGCGAAGCCGCGGGTACAGCTAGTTCGTTATAAGTAGGTAACAATATCCGTATCCATAACTACCTAAAAGCTTTAGATATTGGCCTGGCATTTTGTTTATCGATAACATAAACCAAGCTTTTACTATAGAACTGTGATTACAGGTAGATATCAAACATGGTATGTAGTTCACTTTCGTGAACAGGGTTATCTGTGTGTCCCCTATATTTTTTTGTTAGTACAAGGAAATTTCTAGTAGATATGATCTGTTCCAAAAGTAGGTCATGAAAATGTAAAAAAATGTCTTAGAAAACGTACTCCTGTGAGTGAAAGTTTATAGTGCCGATTACAAATGTAGTGCTCTAATTTGTTTATTTACCGACTCACAGCACTACTTAACTTACCAACATCTCGCCTAAAATACATTTAACAAGCCCGCTGGATATGTCAATAAAAAAACTATATAAGTTAGCCGACTCAATTAGAAAACAAATTAAAAACTCTATTAATAAGTAAATGTTATTACAGTGTAAACGAATGTAAAATGATAAATCCCTAAAACTCATTTAGAATACCCTGAAAGAGTTTCTTTTACAATTTGTTAGATTATAAGATAAACGATAGGTCCTCATTTCTACCTACTATATTTCTTTTGCTGTGCTCGATAGGGTCCAAATTGTGCTTGTGCCGCCTAAGCATACAAATTGTGGAATGTAGTAAAGTAGTATTGCGTATTTCGATGTTTGACCCATATTCTATATATCTGCGGTGGAAATCTCAAATGACGTAAGGGACGATTAAATCCCTGTCCCTAACGATATCTGAGAGTTCCATAGTCGATATATTCCAATTTTAAATCACTTAAATATTTTCATTAGTCAATCATTTTTCAATTACAATCGTTCATTTCGCGAGGGCTGACAACATCGCATTTCTTATGGTTCTCCATGATTGTTTTCAGTTTAAAGAATTTATTTTAGTAAGTTCAAATAAAAATACTTCATAAATAATTCAAATCATTCATCATTTCGAAGAATATTGCTAAAATTTTGCTGCAAATTTGCGAAAAAATTGTCTGCTCCACAACGTAAAAAATCGGCCAAGTGCGAGTCGGACTTTCGCACCGAGGGTTCCGTACAAACCTATAGGTATTCTAGGTAAGGTTTATGTTTATGAAATTAAATGTTTTTTTTTTTATATTTGAGTTGATTGAATGAAAGGTGAATTGCGGTTTACGATTTATGACGTATTAAAAAAAAACTACTTACTAGATCTCGTTCAAACCAATTTTCGGTGGAAGTTTATATGGTTATGTACATTATATATTTTTTTAGTTTTATCAGTCTCTTATTTTAGAAGTTACGGGGGGGGGGGGGACACATTTTACCACTTTGGAAGTGTCTCTCGCGCAAACTACTCAGTTTAGAAAAAAATGATATTAACAACCTCAATACCATTTTTGAAGACCTATTCATAAATACCCCACACGTATGGGTTTGATGAAAAATTTTTTTTGAGTTTCAGTTCTAAGTATGGGGAACCCCAAAATTTATTGTTCTTTTTCTATTTTAGTGTGAAAATCTTAATGCGGTTCACAGAATACATCTACTTACCAAGTTTCAACAGCATAGCTCTTATAGTTTCGGAAAAAAGTGGCTGTGACATGCGGACGGACAGACAGACAGACAGACAGACAGACGGACGGACAGACAGACAGACAGACATGACGAATCTATAAGGGTTCCGTTTTTTGCCATTTGGCAACGGAACCCTAAAAACGTAATAAATATTTTTGAAAGGTCAAAATGAAAGCAATTTACTGTTGGAGTGCTAAGCAATTACACCTCAGAACAGGGTTTGTTTGTTTACACTTTCATCAGATACTTTTGAAACAGACTATAGTTTTGTTGTACAAAGAATGACGCATTG
The DNA here is from genome assembly GCA_932294355.1 of Aporophyla lueneburgensis. Classification (NCBI taxonomy): domain Eukaryota; kingdom Metazoa; phylum Arthropoda; class Insecta; order Lepidoptera; family Noctuidae; genus Aporophyla; species Aporophyla lueneburgensis. Next base: position 12,126,377 of record OW028757.1, on the reverse strand, counting down.
AGAATAGTTTGTGGAGAGATACGTAATCTACACGCGTATTAATCTGAACAGCTTTCTTATGTAAATGTATATTGTTATGACGTGTCCTCCACAAATACTTAGCCTCATGATTACGCCTTATGGGATGAATGACCGTATGTTTATTTTAAATCTGGAGTAAATAAAATAAAAACGAAACTTTTTTCACAAGTGTTTGTCACACATTGTGACTCAGAAATAATTATATATTTATTAATAAACAGTTAAAAATACGATACTATCTTTAAAACAGTATCTAATGCCAATGCTTTTATTACATCGTGGGCGAATCACGGCCACAGAAATTATTAAGATTTTTTTTCCAGGAAATATTTACAGGGTTATTCACATTATTCATCTTAATATGAATAGTTCAATTCATTCTGTGAATTGAAGTGAATCAGGGCTTTGATGATTTTATTGTAATTATAAACGGTTTTATGAAAAATATCTGGCTGACCGAGCTTTGCACGGTATTTTTTGGTAAATTGTGTTTAAAATAATACGTTTATGTTCAAGTTGATTATCGATAAAGTTGGTCATTGAAAACATGAATAAAACGACATTTTATGAAAATGAATCCTAGCTAGATCGATTTATCGCCCCCGAAACCCCTTGTGTACAAAATTTCATGAAAATCGTTGGAGCCGTTTCCGAGATTCAGATTATATATTATATATATATATATATATATATATACAAGAATTGCTCGTTTAAAGGTATAAGATAAGATTTAAAGGTATAAGATAATGATAGGCACGTTCCGTCCTAATAAAACATAAGCAGTTTTTCATATTTTTGTTGAAAGTTTTTATCCTGCTTCTACTAATATTTTAAACTAGCTTCTGCCCGCGACTTCATCCGCGTTACATTTCTTGTTGCCCCGACCCTTCCCGTCGCGTCAAATCGCCTACCCGTGCGATTTTCCCCGTTTTTGCAACATTTTTCATTACTGCTCCGCTCCTCTTGATTGCAGCGTGATGTTAGCCTTTTTCGATAAATAGGCTACCTAACACAAAAATAATTTTTCAATTCGGACCTGTAGTTCCTGAAATTACCGCATTCAATCAAACAAACAAACAAACAAACAATCAAACAAACTCTTCAGCTTTATAATATTAGTATAGATGTGAAAGTTTGGATGTTAAATCTTTGAATTTTTGGAAATTTGTTACACAAACACGGAAAAACGGGTTTGGAAGAAAAATGGCACTCAGATAGTTTATAAGCTGGATTTAACACAGGATACTTTTATCCCGACTTGCATGCGGGCGACGCTACTGGTAATAGCTAATCTAAACTAATATTATAAATGCAAAAGTAACTCTGTCTGTCTGTCTGTCTGTCTCGCTTTCCTTCTAAAACTACTGAACCGATTTAAATGAAATTTGGTACACAGATAGTTTAGAGCCTGAGAAAGGACATAGGCTACTTTTTATCCCGGTAGTATGTTCCCGCGGGATAATTTCCGACCTCCACGCGGGCGAAGCCGCTGGCAAAAGCTAGTTGATTTATAAATTGATAAGTTTAACTTCACCCATTTAAAAATGGTTTCCTCCAAAAAATAAATATACTTGAAAACATTACCCTCATTTTGGAGTAGTCAGGTATAAATAAAAGTTAAAGTTTTTTTAAAAGTTCATTTAAAAGTTCCAAATGTAAGTTTACTATTTACAATTCCTCTAACGTCTGGTTTGGTAACGTCTAAGAACTTGGTGACCACAGTAGGTAATTGACAGTAGATCAACAAAGATTTATGATAAACTAGATTTTCCTGCTTAAACGCTGCTCAGACTGTCCCGCTATAAAAACTATGACGAAGGTTTAAACTAACTCCGCCTCCATACTCTCAAGATTCTGTAGTTATTAAAGACGGGTCACGTTTGAGCAGTAATTTCACTTAACTAGAAGCACGTTTGGCCATTACTTTAAGCAAAGCTTTCAGCGTAACTTGTATTTTGTATCTCCTTGTGCGATTTTATTTTCAAAGAAATAAAATCTTAAAATTAATAAATAAACTAGCATTCTTCGAAATGGGCAGTTGTTATGAGTCTTATGTGAATTTTGAACTGTTTAACAGAAAAGGAACGGATATTAACATAACTTCACGCTTGTTACATCTGAAAGGTTAGATGGTGTACCTACCTTGTGAGATTCCTTCCACAGTATTTTTTATACTCAGGTACATTAACTGTATTTAGCAACTACTATGATTTTATCATATTACTAGCTTCTGCCCGCGGCTTCGCCCGCGTGGATGTCGAAAAATATCCCGCAGGAAGGACGTATTACCGGGATTAAAAGTACCTTTTGTGTTTATCCAGGTAAACAATGGGTTATTGCACTGTTTGCTTTCTGTTATCCAAGGAGCAGCGTTCGGATTGATAAATGATTGTTGTAGGATTAATATTGCTAAAACATAACAATATTGACGGAATATGTTACGGAACGGCACATTACCTAATTGCATGCCAAAATTGAAGACTACTTTAAAGCGAAAATATAAGTTCTCTTTATTCCCTGGGAAATTTGAAAAAAAAAAAATTGTTACCTAAATTATTCAAATGACGATATTACTTACATTGCTGTTCACAGGGGTTAAAGACTATTTATTTATTAGTTTATACTTAAAGTTTCTCTTTACATACTACTTTAGAGGTTCTGCCTTCAGGTGCTACTACAACCAGGCTGCTAGATGAGCTCACTCTCGAGCAGGCAACGTAAACCTGGCCGTCGAGAAGCAGTCCCCTCTAAGATGATATCCCGCTGTTTACAGTGACTGTCCCCGAGACTTATTAATCGTCATTGCGAAACATGCCATTAGGGGACTGCAGCCTTTTAAACTCGAACTCGACATCATCTTTATGAATTCGACACATATGCATGTAATATAATTACAACAGATTTTTGTTGCCTGTGTTTATATCATTGGTTTATTTTGTTTAGCTTCTATCCGCGGCATTTTTTTTTCAGACACAAACATTCCGCGCTCTCTCTACCTCTCAATTTAATATACAAACTGACAATATCCCAAACAAATAGGACGAAGGTCTTCGTAAAACTTAACTAATCTCTGGAATGAGAGTAGTATAGTTTTAATAGAACTCAAAGCGTGTGTGAAAAATTTATTTAGGAGACAACCAGAAGTGGATAATAAACAATTAATATTGTTTACAATGAAATACTATGCCTACCGCAGTATTTCTTTGTAAACAATATTTTTTGTTTTTATTTCAGGTGCTAGAATCACCAAGCTGCTGGTCTGCACCAGACCGTGTGAGAAGCAGTTCTCCCTTAAGTCTACCCCTGTTAAATTAAGTGTTTGGCCTTGAGATTTATTTATGGTAATGTCAAAGCAGACTTTGAGGGGAAACTGCACTCTTTTGAACTCGAAGGTGTAGTTCGACCGTGGAGGCGATCGGTGGCGGCGACCTCCCGCGTCCGGCCCTATTGCGAGCCATGGTACGGAGCGAGAGGGAATGGGAAGCCGTCACTTCCTTCTGCGAAGCAGTAATGCTCGCGAAGGAGGAGGCGGGGCGCGTGAGGGAGTGGCAGTCTCTGCGCCTTCACGTACCTAGCTGCCGCAGGAGGAGACACCCCGGGCGTCGGGAGTCCATAGCGGACTCCCGGCCACCGTAGGCGCGAGCTTGCAGGTGGCGAGCAATGGGTAGCTCGCCACCCGGTAAGGACTAAGCTCGGGTCGACGACGCGTAGTGTTCCACGCGCGCTTCAAAGAGATGTCAGCAAAACTGAAGGGGTCTGCTAGGACCGATGCCTGCCGGGGTCACGTGATTGTTCGAAAGAGATACCGTGACCCTGGCACATGGGCAACTGAAGGAACACGGGTGGGTTTTAGTCAGTAAAAGTCTGACATGCCCTCCCATTCCGCCCAGAGCGGGAGAAGTCATTTGATGATTTCCCATCCAAAAAAAAAAAGAAAAAAAAGGGTAATTCGACGGCGTTAGAGGAATCCTCGGAATAAACACAGACTCCTCTCTGGAACAACCTGTTAGTTGGGAGACCGGGAGAATTCAATGTGTTAAGAAACTCAACCGGGTAATGTCCACTGATTTATAATGATTTTCAACTCCTTCGAACGATCTCAAGAGAATTTCATTGATGATTGTAGCTTGGTCGTTATGTTTTACTTTAATGTATAAACTAAAATCGCTCACTGAACAGATTTATGTGCCCAATTGGGTTTTACTTATAAAGTTGTATGGGTATCTCTCGTTAACAATAGTCACTGTAGTTATTTAATTTTATTTAATACAGAAACAAACGCGTTTTAAGTATATGTAACTTATTACTTGCAAATATTAGTTCATATTAATATCAGTTACATATTTGATACATCCCCGTTACCTTGGTTGAGATTGGACACCAGTGACGACAATGTGCTCCCCGGGCTGCCCCGCACGCCATGCGCCCGTCTACCAGGCCACGTAAGATATTCGAAGCCCTATTTGACTCAGTAAAGGAATGATTTTGGAAAAACTGTGATACACGTATCTCATAATTATACTTGAAGAGTATGTGTACCAATTTTTGTGTCAATCGACCCAGAGAATAAAAAGTTTCATAGAAACTTCAACCCCCCTTTTCACCACCTTAGGGATAGAATTTCTAAAAACCCTTTCTTAGTGGATACTTGCTCTTCACAAAGAACACATCCTCCAAATTTCATGTCTCTACGACCAGCGGTTTAGGCTGTGCGTTGATATATCAGTCAGTCAGTCAGTCACTCAGGACTTTGAATTTTATATATATAGATCTGTAATTTTCCTTTGTTTTTTCTAGATAATGCTATATTCAAAGCCACAGTACACATTACACAGTAATTCAAATTGAGAACCACCTTCTTTTTTTTGAAGTCGTTTAAAATTTATGAACTTAAACTTGGCCAAACTCTTTTCAAGGAATAAAACCTTAAAATCAATGATTAAGCTTGTCTTTTTCGAAATGGGCAATAGTGATGATTCTTATGTGACTACGAAACAAATTTATATTTATCTGTGCGTTTGCCCATTGCAAGGCAAAAGCCTCTATCTCCTTTTATCCACAATAATTCTGTTCTAGAGCAGTGGTGGCCCAGTGGTAACGGCCGCGACTTACGAGTTGTAGGTCGTGAATTCGAACCCAGGCAGGCGCTTTACTTTGTGTAAATTATTTCATCACCACTGCTCTCAAAACGGTGAAGGAAAACATCATGAGGAAACCGGCATGTCTTAGAACCAAAAATTCGAAGACATGTGACATCTACCAACCCGCACTGGGCCCGCGTGGTGGATTATAGCCCACTCCCTCTCACCGAGAGGAGGCCTGTGTCCCAGCAGTGGGAACATTATAGGCTGATGATGAACTTCTGTTCTTGTAATCCTCAAAGAGTTCAGTAGAGGCGTCTACCTTTTTAGTATACACACACTTCGCCAGTTATGTTAAACGTAACAGAGATAACTTTTCTCGTTTTTTTTTTTACTCGGGTACATTGTCGTTTATCCACTATGTTTGTGTCACATTATTTCTCATTTTCCCTTGCCCTACATATAGATTATTCAATGCCACAGTAAAAAATAACTACGTAGGTAACGCGATCTTGAAATTTAAACGACATTGACTGAGAGGTATTTATGTCTTCATGAAAACAATTCGGTTACATAATCTATCGTATTCTTTGACACTGTAAAAATAAGTCAACTGACTATAAGAATACTATGTAGTTTTAGTATTTCGTTGTTCAATATAATCTTCCACTGAAGCGCGATGGTGGTACAATGGTAACGGCTGCGACTTACGAATTTTACCCAAGAAGGCGCTTTGTGTTAATTATTTCATAGCCACTACTCTCAAAACGGCGAAGGAAAACATTGTGGGGAAGCAGGCATGTCCTAGAACCAAAAATTTGAGCATATGCTATTTCTGCCAGCCCGCACTGGACCCAAGTGGTGGATTACGGCCCACTCTCTCTCACAGAGAGCAGGCCTAGTTCCCAGCAGTGGGAACGCTATAAACTGATTATATTATGTTACTTTTCACTTCCCCGACTGAAGTTATCTAGAAAATTACGTATGTGTATAGACACAAACGAGAAACCTCTACAGTACCTTTATATTGCGGTCCATCTTTTTATATGTACAATAGGGCTTTGAAAAGGCTCACGATAACCCTGACCATTGTATCGACAAAAGCTTAGTTTACGTTACAACATTTTGAATTAACACAAAACTTCATAATTAATTTGCTAAAGTTGGTACGTCTAATAGGTGTAGTTCCGTTTAAACTTTGTAGCTTGCCAAATTATTTAAGAAGGAAATGATCATGCACTTGCATTAATGAGCCAGTCAAGCAAAGTATTTTGGCACCAGTCCGGGAAAATGATACAAATTATAAATACGTAATCGTTCTAAAACTGGGGATAACGTATCTTCTGGAAATTTTACGTACTGCAATGTTAATATTTAATTTTGGATATCAATGATTTGCTGTGAATGAAAACATTGCGGGGCAATCTGCCGAGTCTATGCTGTAATAGTTCTGAAGATCTTTGATATTGGAAATGGTATTAAAGAACTCAAATGGGGTTGGGCAGGACACCTGGTAAGGCGCAGTGATGACAGGTGAACTAAAGCTGTTACAAAGTGGCGTCCAAGAACTGACGATGAGACAAAAGACGAGATGTTGATCGTCCGGCGGCGGACGACATTGTTGCCATCGTGGCTAAATCCCGCAAGAGTCAGTCATAGGAGAGCGTGAGTTTTTTTTTTCTGTCGGGATGGTAAATTATCAAATGACTTCTCCCGCTCTGGGCGGAGCGAGAGGGCGTGTCAGACTTTTACTGGCTAAAACCCACCCGTGTTCCTTCAGTTGCCCATGTGCCAGGGTCAAGGTATCTCTTTCGAACAATCTCGCGACCCTGTCAGGCATCGGTCCTAGCAGACCCCTTCAGTGCTGCTGACACCTCTTTGATGCGCGCGTGGAACACTACACGCCGTCGACCCGAGCCTGGTCCTAACCGGGCGGCGAGCTACCCATTAGTCGCCGCCCGCAAGCTCGCGCTTACGGTGGCCGGGAGTCCACTATTGACTCCTGGTGCCCGGGGCATCTCCTCCTGCGGCGGCTGGGGACTTGAGGGTGCAGAGACTGCCAAGGTTTTGCCCTTTAGGTACCAGTACCCGGCCATTTAAGAATATGCTTTTGCCCTGTAGGTTCTAGTATATATGAGTAGAAACGTTTGCCCTGTAAGTACTGGGATATTATATATTGGGTCGATGAAGTATATGTTTTAGAGTAGTCTCATAAAAACGATAACTTAAAAAGTGCCGAAGATTTAAATTCTCCACATAAATGCCTCTATAACATTATGCTAAAATACGATGTTCTCAGACATTCTAGTAATTAACGTAGCTGTAAAAACATGACAAACGATAGAGTTAGTCTATATTTTTATTTAGAAGTCAGTAATAGTGATTTATGTGTCCTACGCTATGTTTGTAAGCTAATAATCTACTAAACTGATTCTAAACGGTGTCATTTGCTTTATGGTCGTTGATTTCTGGAATGTTACACACATAAATTCATCACGCTTGTTTAATATGGGGGTAGGCATAAACTACAGAACGCAACTTGCAACGAATACTAATAAGACAGAAATGGAGACTTTAATACGAAGAAAAAAACATTTTATAGCTTAATTCTTCCGTGTCACATTTCACAAAACAGCGCATACTTAAGGTGACGTAGCGAGATAAACGTGCTTTTTCTTTTTAGCGTACCTTTCTTACCGTATTACTTCTGTACTTAATATTTTAGTGTATGTTTTTTGACTATATGATCTAGTATCCTGTAAAAGGAATACACGATACGATGAAATTTTCTCGATACAAAAAAATCGCAGAGTTCTATCTATGATTATGATTTTTTTAGCTTCAAGGCGCGATGCGTATGTATTATTAAACATAGTTTACTTTAAAACATTGATTATAATTCTATATAAGTTTTTGTAAAACAGTTTTCGTTTTAATAATACTTTTCATTCATAAAAAACGGCGATTCGGTTTGGCACATACGTTATTTTATTCCAAGCGCACACACATTATCGCCATCTCTTCTTTTGCCTATCATAAATAGTGTCATCACTCTCGTTCGTTCATAAATCAGTCGCCCAGTAGGGCTCATCGACGACGAACCTATGTCACTTTTTTACAAATCGGTGCGATCAAAATTACGTTTTTTAAATATTTGTGTTCACAGAAAAAGGTAGTAGTTAAGCATTTTGCTGTAATTATTTAATATAATAAGTGTTGGCTTTCCAAATAACTTTGTATTTCGTCTGTATATGTGTCTATTTTTGTAACTGTGAACAATATAACATTCTTTCTCTATTACCATTTAGAGACGACCTAAATTATGTATGAAAATGGAAAGAACCATAAACCAAAACTGAACAGTTCCTTCAAGGTTAGGAGTGCCTGCACAGGGCAATTAATTTATTCATTTTGCAAGAATGAAATACCAATAAGATGATGATAACAATAAATCGAATTCACCACCTTCACTAAAGCATTACAGCAACAATCTATTCTCACTTTGTAAAATAATATTGAGTAAACACCTTATTTTCTAGAGAAGAACGTCTGTTTTATCCCAATAACTTATAATAATCATTCATTTAGAAATAAAATAAAATATATAATTAGTTTTTAGGTTTGAATTACCTATGTCAACAATATATCTAACGAGGGTAGATGGGGCGCCTCACTACCGGTGTGGTCACACATGGCCGTGGGTTAAAAATAATATTCCAAAAACTTAGAGATACTGTGTATTTGTTCGATCACGCACACTAATTACAAAAATGTTAACAGATCAAGCCGATCAGAACAGATTAGATCGGAAACGCGGTAAGTTCGATGCAGCACGTGGTGACAACAGTGAAAACGACCGTTCGCCTTTGCGTCTCACAGAATAATGCCGCCCGCTCTAACCGTCACCGTCCGTATCACCATCCTCTATGGTCACTGTCACATCCCATCAGGATGACAACCGTCAGCGACCGACAGATGACAACTGTCAGCGACTGACAGATGACAACTGCCAGCGACTGACAGACGTCTACCGTCAGCCATGTGACAGATGTCAATTAAATGTCACCACATCTGCATCGACCATACCCAAGTGTCACACTTGACGTTTCCGTTTGACGTTTACATTATTTACTTCTTGACTACTAAATCAAAATAACAGATGGCGCCACGGTGATGCCGTCGCTGCGACACGGCCATCATGACAACTCACACGTCCTCGTGTGTGTATTCTGAAATAAAAGAAAATACCTCTGCACAGTACAACTTTTTTTTAACTCGGCCTTCCTGACCAATGAGTCAGGATAATTTAAACACTTAGGTACACAAACAAAATAATTTATTTCAAATATCATGAGGGCTTAACAACATTCGTTTTGACACTACAGAATGTAAAGCTTAGCCATATTTATCTCAAATCATCAATAATCTCTCCAGGAAAAATAAAATAATAATCAAGCAGTCGATCAAAAGTCACAATTTTACTTAATCAGTTCAAAAGCATTCATATGAAATCCAGTATGCAATACTCTACAATTCAACTTAAGCCTCCATCCGGCCACTCCTCTGGGCTACCTCCAACCGGTACCCATTTCAACACATCGCCTCCATCCGGCGGTATCATCAGCGAGCACCTACATATCCAAGCCAAACGCACGCCACTCACGTTCGTGGCCGCACTGCGACGGGAAATTAGACCCGATTTTACGCCTACGCCTACGAATGGCATGGACATGTATGCGATCTGAGCGACTTGCATACTGATTCACAACTCATGACTTGAAGGTCCATCCCCTTCGTCAATTAGATTCCTCGAAGGTCCATCCCCTTCATCATCAAAGTTCATCTCATCGATTAATGTCAGTCTGTCAGTGTCAGCGTCTTGGTCGTCAGGATTGTCAGCGTCAGGCATTTTTCGTAATCGGTCATGTGCGTATTTGTATGTGCGATTTGAGTTAAGAGCTTTAAGGGTATAGCGGTCCCCTTCAAGTACTTCTGTAACCTTGAATGGTCCTCTATACTTAGGGTCAAGCTTGGTCTGATTGCGCTCTTCATTTTGTAATAAAACAAAGTCACCTACAGAAAAAGGTTTTAGTTTAGCTTTGGTGGAGTCAAATCTTACCTTATCGTATGCAGAAGCCTTCGCCATATTCTCCACTGCCTGTGATCTGACCTGCTCGATGTCGCATTCTGCTTCGTCATCACCGGCGAGCAACATATCTAAAGGCCTTGCAACCTTACCTACCAGTAGTTCTAGTGGACTGGCCTTTGTTATTCTATTCACGGAGCAGTTGAGCGCGAGTTGCACGTCGGGCAAGGCATCCTGCCACGAACGTTCACTGGTCTCCACGGCCGTGAGCATATTTTTTAAAGTGCTCATAATACGCTCCACCTGGCCGTTAGCTCGTGAAGAACCCGTTGCTATCAAGTGAAGCTTAATATTCACAGAGTCACAGTAATCTTTGAAATCTCTGCTTGCAAAACACCGGCCCTGATCAGCTATCAAGCGGTTAGGTGCACCAAAAAACGAAACACTGGCTTTCAAAGCTTTAATGCTACTGGCTGTGTCAATGTGAAGGGTATGGTGAAGAAACACATACTTAGTGAAAGCATCGATTAGCACAAAGACGTATTCTTTCCGGTCGTTCTTACCGCTTAACTTTCCAGTGGCGTCGATGTGTATCGTGTGCCAAGGTATTGCTACCTTTGGAATGGGGTGCATTTCAGCCTGAATTTTGCCGCTACGTGTCTTAGATATTTTGCAGGTCACGCAATTATCCACAAATTTCCTTACAAACTTCGTCATGTTATCAAACCAATAAAGCTCGTAAACTTTTTCTAAGGTCTTTTCCCATCCCAAGTGTAGCAATCCCTCGTGCACATTATTAATGACAGACCATCTAAATGATCTAGGCACGATTGCCAAACAACGAGTCCGACCTCGTCGTTGAATTTTCCGGTGCAAGATACCTGATCGGAGCTCGTAAGTTTTAGCTACATCAGATGAAAGCCTTCCCTGTCTTAAATCTAACATAAGCTTAGAAAGCTCCTCATCTTTCTGCTGTTCCGCCATCAGCCAGTTGTCAGTGAGTTCCGCTAGATTAATTGTTTTGGGTTCTACCTTATTAACTAGAGTGTTCTCATCGTTGATATCGCCTGGCAGTGGATTTCTTGAAAAGAAATCGGCATGTGTCATTCGCTTACCGTTACGGTGAACAATACTAAAGTCGAACGCCTGCAGGAACGCCCACCACCGATGTACACGTGGCGTCAGGTCTAGCTTTTTTCGAGTTGCCTGTAATGAGCTGCAGTCTGTTACCACATCAAATTTGCGGCCGTGTAAATAATGCCGGAAGTGTTTCACCGCGTTGACAACTGCGAGAGTCTCCAACTCATAAGAGTGGTATTTCGACTCCGCGGCCGTCGTTCGTTTGCTGAAATAAGCGACTGCATGCGACTTACCTTCCTTCAACTGTATTAAAACTGCACCGTATCCAACAGCACTCGCGTCCGTGTGTAGTTCTGTTTTTAGAGCAGGATCGTAAATCATAAGCACCGGCTCACTGGTCAATATAGAAATTACCTGCTGTCTGACAGTCTCATGTTCAGGCTTCCAATCTATCCTGCCGTGCCCGGAAGTCAAAGCATATAAAGGTGCCATAATTTGGGAAAACCTTACCACAAATTGTCGAAAATAAGATGCCAGGCCGATGAACTGCCGTAGTTGTGTTACCGTCTGAGGCGGTGGTAATGCAGTCAAGGAGTCGATCTTGCGAGGATTAGGGCGTATTTGCCCCTGACTAACTTCAAACCCAAGATAAGAAAAGAAAAGCACATTTTTGGTAATTTAAGGAAAACCCCTTTTCAGCCAAAACGCGAAGAACGCCTTGAAGTCGTTGAAGTGCCTCCTCAGCATTCGTGGCCACGATGAGTACGTCATCCATGTAAACCACAACGTAGGTGTTCACCAGATCCCCAAGAGCATGAATGAGTGCCCGTTGGAAAACTGAAGGAGCATTCCGAAGTCCGAATGGCATTGACAAAAATTCAAATTGCCCATCGGGTGTAACGAAGGCTGTCCGTTCAATGGATTCAGGGTCAATGCGAATCTGGTGAAAACCTGACGCTAGATCTAAAATTGAAAAGAAATGTCCTCCATGTAACCTGGCTATTTGGTCAGATATGAGAGGCAAAGGGAATCTGTCAGGTACCGTATTATCATTTAACTCACGGTAGTCTACGCACATTCTGTCGGTGCCGTCCTTCTTTTTTACAAGGAGTATGGGACTTGCGAAAGGGGATGAGCTACAGCGAATTATGTTAGCCTTCAGCAACTCTTCAATGTTACGTCTTACAACCTGTCGTTCTTCTGGACTCAGTCTATAGGGGCGTCGATTAACAGTTTTATGGGGGTCTATTAAACGTATTTTCATAGGCTCAGTATTAGCAGGGGAGGTAGGAAACCCAGTGATAAAACAGTGTTGAAAAGATTTCAAAATGTCTAACAGTTGAGTTCTATTTTCGAAAGGAACATCAGTGTCAATCAAGTCAAAATTAGTCCCGTCGTTATCGATCACGTCACAAGTCTCAACTACTTTAAGCTTCTGAAATCTTAATTTGTCCGATGACATGTATACTGCCAAACCAAGAGCTAAAACTTCTCGTCCAATCATAATTCTATACCGTAAACAATGGTCAGGCAAAACATGCAAAAGAACTTCGAAAACTATCCCGTCAATTTCAATAGTAGTTAAAATCTGTACAGTCGAAGTTACAGAGGTTTGTCCAATACCAGTCATAGTCACGCTGTCATAAAATCGTTTACCACTAAACTTAGATGAAACAGATTCTTTAATTAATGAACATTCGGCGCCCGAATCATAATTAAAAGTATACAGCTCACCAGAATGACGTAGAAATCCAGCTGGTGCACCGACGACGCATACGTCCACTCGCTTTTCTTTGGAAGAACCAGCTGCAGCACTGCCGCCCACCTCCTTGCTGCTCCGTTTGGGGCAGTTGGATGCATAGTGTCCTTGTTCATGGCATTCGAAGCAGGTAATCCGGTCCAACCTCCCTGTGGACTCATTACTAGAGCTAGAGTTGTTGTGTGGGGTTTTGGGTCTAAACCGATCCTCTCGTGGCTTCAGATCCTTGTTAGCACGACAATGCATCGACTTGTGGCCTAGTTTCCCACAGCTAAAACATTTGGTAATAGTAGGTGGTCCAGTTGGACGTAGTCGTTTCGCATCAACACCATCACGATCGTCACTAGAGGAAGCGTGTCTCTTCAGAAACGATACGGCCTGTAACTCCCTTTGTAATTCACTACGGGTCTTGATGTCCGTGGTGAACGACAGTCTTTGTACACGCGGGTCGATCTTCGCAACATGAGCCAAAACTGTAGCGATCGCAATCTGTTCCGTAGTAAGGCCGTTCCATCTAGACATTATAGAAGTCATGAGGGTAGCGGCATATGCGGCCAGGCACTCATTTTCCTTTGGCTTTTTATTATTTAGGTTGATTAGGAAAGAGGCGGTAGTGTCACGACAGTCGTACCTTGCTACAAACAGCGCCTTGAATTCACTCCATGTCATGCCAGGGTAAGACACAGATGAGAGCCAAGTGGAAGCTTCTCCTTTGAGCGCACGACTCAACGCGATCATTAATGATGCGCCTTGACAGTGTTGATCGGCCACGCACATGTCTGCAGTTGTTACCCAGGCACACGAGTCAATATCCTGTTTTTCTGGGTCGAAATCCGGCAGGCGAAGGCGATCCGTGCCTGACGATGATGTTTGCATTGATCGTATAGCAGCCAGAAAATTGCGGTTCTGCTGTTCTAATAATAGAAGCCATTTTTCGTCACTTTTACCACTTTCACAAGCACGTGTTTCGTTATCGCACGAATTCCCGTTCGTCTCACCGCTCGCACCATGTGGGTCGTTAGAGTTACATCCCACTTCTGATAACGAGGGTAGATGGGGCGCCTCACTACCGGTGTGGTCACACATGGCCGTGGGTTAAAAATAATATTCCAAAAACTTAGAGATACTGTGTATTTGTTCGATCACGCACACTAATTACAAAAATGTTAACAGATCAAGCCGATCAGAACAGATTAGATCGGAAACGCGGTAAGTTCGATGCAGCACGTGGTGACAACAGTGAAAACGACCGTTCGCCTTTGCGTCTCACAGAATAATGCCGCCCGCTCTAACCGTCACCGTCCGTATCACCATCCTCTATGGTCACTGTCACATCCCATCAGGATGACAACCGTCAGCGACCGACAGATGACAACTGTCAGCGACTGACAGATGACAACTGCCAGCGACTGACAGACGTCTACCGTCAGCCATGTGACAGATGTCAATTAAATGTCACCACATCTGCATCGACCATACCCAAGTGTCACACTTGACGTTTCCGTTTGACGTTTACATTATTTACTTCTTGACTACTAAATCAAAATAACAGATGGCGCCACGGTGATGCCGTCGCTGCGACAAGTAACAGATGGCGCCACGGTGATGCCGTCGCTGCGACATATCTATATGTCAAGTACTGTCACTTCAAATGCAAGAGCACAACGAATGAATGGAGTAGCATTAGAATTGTAAAAAAGGTGAGGTTTTACTTGACAGCAGGCCAAAGAAGGGTAATTATTTAAACAGGCTGTGTCAAACGCCGAACTAGTATGTTTTTAACATAACATTGGTATGTAAAAGTGTTTGTACAAACCTACTTACAGAAATAAAATCATTTATCATTTATAGCAGATGTGAAGTTTTATTGAAAATATAAATTTTAATTTCATATATCAATCAAATCAGTTTATTTCGGGCTACAAAGACCCAAATCATAATACCATACAGACTATCATACATACAAATAAAAACCACGTAAACATAATTATTGTACACGAAGTGACGGCGACGTGTTGCGCTGTGTAGTATCGCGTAGCCTTCCGCGGAATCGCCGATACACGACACCCTTCGGCCAAAACTGTTCCTTGAGGAAAGTCTCGATTTGATGAGTTGGAACTCGCACCACGAATGACTTGAAGTTCGTGTTGTGGCACGGTTCCAACTTCTCGACCCTTAAGGTCCAGTTGGACTTAACACGTACAAACTCCACGATCTCCTTAACCTTCGTGGTGTAATGTAGACGGGACACATAGAGCTGCGTCGTTAGTGTAGCTGGACGCAGCAGCATATTGAGTCCTGCTAACGCGGTCTCACACTGGTTCCGACTACGAAGCTTCTCTCTACCTTCACGAAGCCATGCATGTCAGGCACGTGGCCTGACGCCAGGCCTAGGTATTTCGAACCCTATATGTACCGTGTTTGATACCTAATCATTAGCAGCCTATAACGTTCCCACTGCTGGGACACAGGCCTCCTCTCGGTGAGAGAGAGTGGGACATAATCCACCATGAGGGCCCAGTGCGGGTTGGTAGATGTCACATGTCTTCAATTTTTTGGTTCTAAGACATGCCGGTTTACTCACGATGTTTTCCTTCACAGTTTTGAGAGCAGTGGTGTTGAAATACACAGAGTAAAGCGCCTGCTCGGGTTCGAACTCGTAAGTAGTTGCCACTGAGCCACCACTGCTTCTCGATATCTAATTGATATCTAATCAAAGGTCTACAAGAGTGCTTTCTGAAAACATATTGGCTATTTATATTTTTTCATTCCTACAAGATTTTAATCAAAATCAAATAATTGGATGATCAAAACAATGGTGTTTTACTCTGTTTTGAATAACACTAAACATACTTCTATAATCTTATGAAGACTGTTTAGCAAATTATTTGTGTCTCTGAATTACCCCTAACCCCAAAGTAAATGTAATGAAAAATAAAATTAATAAAAGAACAAACATACATACGAGTTAATAGGCTGATAAACACATTGCTCTCAGCAGTTGGGTAAAACACCCAAATAAAAAGATATAATCTAGACATAGTTACAAAATATCGGCAATAATATCGGTTTTGGTTTTCTAACCGCAGTCACACGTAATTACTAAAATATATGTATGTATACGTCAAGTAATTTTGACATTTATCATACACATTGCCATACGTAATTGACCTTGAAGGAAATATAAATGACTTGTAAAATAAGGTGGAAAAAAAAATCATAACTAGTATTACGTAATGGACGAAGTCTACGTAAAATATTGTAATTGTCATTTACCAAATAAATGTATAGTGATCGGTGAAACGAAATTGAAGTTTATTAATCTCTTAAACACCATCACATATTTTATTTATAGAGCTCTAGAAGATTAATTCGTTATTTTTAATTTCATGTTGTAAATCTATATATTAATACGTGAAGCGAAAACTTTGGATCCCTTTTTACAAAAATTGGGCGGACGGGCGGAGTATGAATTTCGACCAATGGGCGATCACTAGTAATTAATAAATACTTAAATTGTTTATTATATATTTTTAATTATGTTGAGTTAATCAATCTCGTATAACCCAACATCCGTACATAAATATTAGCTAGCTTTTTCCCGCGACTTCGTTTGCGTAAATCTTACGTTACGCGGACGCACGTGAAGTCGCGGAATAAATAGGGTTAATGGGTAACGAATAAGGTTTAGTCGTGAAAGAGTAACAGACAGACAGAATTACTTTCGTATTTATAATATTACATATAGATAAAGAAGATAATTTCTTGCTGTAAGATAGTTTTATTGCTTATAATTAAATATTTGTATTATTTGTCTACTCCATCGCACGCTATGTGCAAAAATTTCATAGACCGACTAAATTAATGCTACTTTCACGTACTTTTTTCTAAGATGTTTCCGTCTCTACCTTGCTATTGCAGTTTGACAGATGTGCAACAGTGACAGAAATAGTGCTTACAGCAAGGCTATGCTAAGTTAGTAACGTTTTTTATATCGAGAAATTTTCTGTCATTAGTTCAACTTTTGGCCGCTGGTTTTCCTATTTTCTATAAACGGTTCAGATATAAGTTTGTGGCGGCCGGCCACTTTAGGTTGACCCGCCATAAACCACGCCCATCCTACTATCATTCACATTCAAGGTGGGCCCTTAAGTTGTACAATAGTTTATTTATCTATTGAACTATCTATTATATAATCGCTACACTGATC
This sequence comes from Aporophyla lueneburgensis, assembly GCA_932294355.1. Taxonomy (NCBI): domain Eukaryota; kingdom Metazoa; phylum Arthropoda; class Insecta; order Lepidoptera; family Noctuidae; genus Aporophyla; species Aporophyla lueneburgensis. Next base: position 12,109,140 of record OW028757.1, on the reverse strand, counting down.
AACCAAATTATAACAAGCCAGCAAACAAGTTAAGTGCACAATATTAAACGAAAGACACAGCAGCAGACATTAGGTAGGTAATATCTGGATGACCGAGCTTTGCTCGGTATTTTTTGGTAAATTGTTTTTAAAATAATAATAAGTTTATGTTCAAGTTGATTATCCATAAAGTTGATCATTGAAAACACGAATAAAACAACATTTTATAAAAAATTAATCCTAGCTAGATCGATTTATCGCCCCCGAAACCCCCTGTGTACGTTGCCAGACTAGGCCCACATAAGGTTTTAAATGCGCAGTGGAAGTGTGACAACCTTGGGGCTCTAGAGACAAGAGTGGCTAGCGTACTGTCCGCCGTACGCGGAGCAGACAATCAAATCAAACACTTACCATACAACAAAAGAAACTCACCTGATGGGCGACACCACCTGCTTCTTGGGATTACCTGGATCCGTGTATGTAAGTGAGTGTATGTGTATCGTGTCGTAACGTTACGAGTATTCTTCAGGTTAGAATCCGCTCCGCTCCAAGAGATCTGCCTTCCAGACATGCGGTCTTCAAATCACTCATTCACAATAGCGTCACACTCAACCATCGGGTCATGACAGATTGTCCACAAAACGACCGGTTAATTAATACAATTGGATCACGACTAATTGTCACAAACGGATCGATTTAAAGGGATTAATTTCAACAAACGCGTCGCGGAACTCAACAGGCGAACAGGGCTATTTTAGCGGCAAAATTAACAAGAGAGAGTGTCAAACGTCAAAATCAAACTTGACAAGTCGGATGTCATTCCGTTACGCGTTGCGTGCGCATAGAGAAACTATTTCAGGACGCAACATCTACCCCCCCCGGACGGGCCTTCCCGTCCGCTAATCACTTGGCAATCCCGACAAGGTTGCGTTTTATCAGTCCACCTGACGCGCTGCTGGAGGATGTGCAAATACTCCAAGCTCCAACGCTTCCAAAACTCTGAGCGAGCTGCTGCACCAACTGAAACCGCGATAGCCAATTTTGGCTCACATCGACAAAAGGGTGCTCCGGCAGGGCGACAAGTGGCTGTCAAATCAAAAAAATGGCCCGGGGTCAGGGCCTCCAAGACGTTCGGGTCCGAAGACAGCGGGCACAATGGACGCGAGTTCAACACAGCTTCAATGCGGCAAAATACCGTAGCTAACTCCTTAAAGGTGAGAACGGTGTCTCCCAACAATCTGCGCCAGAGTCCCTGTGCCGCTTTCACCGCGGCCTCAAAAATACCCCCCCAATGGGGACAGGCTGGCGGATCAAAACAGTAACAAACAAACAACAACAACCAAATGGCCCTCCTTAGGCGACAAAAGGGGGTGACGGACCCCATAAGGAAGGCTAGAGTGACTCAACCGTCAACAACCAAACAACAAAAGACCCGTATCGTCCAAAAGGGGTTCAACTTAATAACGGCTCCCGACAATATCCAAAACTCTCGCTGCAGAATGGCCAACAGCGCATTGCAACCGGCATGCGAGTTCATAATGTGACGATCAGTCACCAACAATTCAACAACAAAAAAAACAACAATTCAACAATTTGTCGAGGGAGCCAAATCGACTCAACAAACTCAGGGTCCTTTGTTCCAACAACGAGCACCTTGAGCCCGGGCAAAGGACCCGACATCAAGACTGGCGATCGAGGCCAATCATCCTCGGGATGAGTCAGCCAGTCTGGTCCCCACCATAGGGGGTAAGCAAACAAGCGGGGTGCTATGCACCCACGTGAGGCCACGTCACCTGGGTTTAAATCTCCAGGCAAGTGCCTCCAAATCAAAAGCGTATCAAATTTTTGAATCTGGGACACTCGGTACGCAACAAAGACCTCCAAAGAGTGGACGGACGTCTTCAACCAACACAAAGCAATTTGACTGTCCGTCCAGGCGTAAGAAAACCGAATGTCCACAGTTCCACCTAAAGTGTGAGCAACGTGGTTCAATAGACGCACAAGACGCGCCGCCCCTGACAATTCAACTTAGGGATGGTCAGTGCCGTCCAGAGGGGGGGTGCCACCTTGCTCTTGGCCAAGACCAGTGACAACTTCACCTGGCCTGTTGCGCAGACGGTGCGCAGACAAACAACAGCTGCATAACCGTGCGAAGACGCTTCACAAACAAGGGTAGCAGTGTAGCTCCCAGGGGGGAGGATAGCGCGGGGTAACACGACCTCGTTGACTGCAGGGAGTGCGGATACAAATTGGAGCCAATCATCCAATAGGGTTTCCCGAAGTGGCTCGTTCCAACCAAGTCCCGCAATCCAAAGGCGCTGAAGAAAACATTTTAAACAAAACAATACAAACAAAACAAAACAATAGACAAAAGGCAACCTTGAGCTCCCGTGTCCAAAATGGCACGGACCACAACAGAGTCCCCCGTGGGCCCCCAGACCTGACCGATGCCGTTGGCAACAAAACCGTGTCGATCTGAGGGGTACCTTAGCGGGGCAGGCGCCAATGTCCTAACAATGCCTGGGCGGCGACCGATCGCCCCACCCAGACCCAAGTCTTTCCCGACGAGGATGCAATTCAAATTCCTCGTCCGCGCGGTGTCCCGAGCCACGCGCCATCGCTGGAAGGGCATATCCCACCGGAGGCCTGAATGGCGGGGGGCGTGACTCCAACCGGGGACGTTCCGCCAAAGGAGGGGAGGAAAGGCGGTGCTGGTCTGGCCAGCGGTGCCTAGCAACAATTGCGTAATCGCCTTTACGCGGGGAGACCAAATGGCGGTCGCGCGGCTCCCGATCAACTTGCGCGGGGGGTGGAGTGCGGCGCTCAAAATTGCGGGCCTCTCCCCGGTTCTGAACCGGCGAGGCAGAAGCCCGGTGACCAACTCCATGGTTCCCCCCCGTACGCGAACCTTCATCAGAGGCTGGTCTGCCAGCGTGGTTCGCGTTAGCGCACAAAATGTCCAAATGGGACCCCCTACAAATTCTACAAGGGCGGGGGTTGGGGCAGTCCCGATGGAAGTGAGCCCCCAAACAAGAGAAGCACATGCGGCGTGCATTGGCAATTCGGCGGCGGGCACTCACGTGCAACTTCAAAAAGGCCGCGCAAGTTGCCATGCCATGCCCCGTGTCCCTACAAACTCACAACCAGGACGACTCTGGGTGCCAGCAAAACGAGCGGCGGGGCGACCATCAACAGGCCCGCGAGCCCTAGTCCGTCCCTGGTCTCGTGGCCGGGAAGACGGCTGGCATGACTCAGTGGCAACGCCAGAGTTGTCCACAAACCGACACTCATCCTCCAAAAATTGGACGAGGTCACCAAATGGGGGGAGATGTGTAACACTATCCCCACCATACCTTTGCTCGAAATGAGACCTCAAATCGGCAGGAAGCCGTTGCAGCACAACGTGCACCAAAAGGTAAGACCATTGGTCCACCGGCAAGTCCAATTGCTTTAAAGCGTTGGTCGCTGCCACCAACGGGTTCAACAGGTCAGTACGCAATGCTGACAAACCAGTAATGACCGGTAACCCCAAAATCAATGCAATATGAACATCAGCCAAACAACGTTCATTTGGTACCGCTGGGTGAGTAGTCCCAAAGCGGTAGGGTAGGCTGAGTCAGTCAACGACAGATGCTGTACCAAGGCTCGGGCCTCACCTTCCAGGACAGACAACAAATAGGCCAACTTTAGGGCGGGTCTGAGGTCCGAGCGTGCATCAACCAAACTTGCAAACAGGTTGTGGAAACCGTACCAGTGGTCCCAGCGACCGTCAAGTGTGGCAGTTCCAAAGCAGGCAATCTACTCAATAGTCCGGGACCTGAAACAACCGAGGTCTCCGGCTTGACCTGGACAGGTGTCCGGCACTGCAATATTTCCATCTGTATGCCATTGCACAAACAAAACCATTCAAATAAACAAAACAATTAAATTATCAAATAACAAACTTCAATCAATAAATAACAAGGAAATCCAACGCAAACAATCAAATAAAATAAACCAAGCAAAAGGTAATTAAGTAACAAAGTTCAAACAATATATTACAAAATAACTACAAGGAAACAATCAAACTACCAAACCGCTAATCAGCAACTCAAGAAATAACAAAATAAATACAAGCAAACAATTGGTTTCAATCCAATTCAACAATAAACTTTTATTTTAATTCAAACCCAATATCAACGTTCAACATTCAACTTCAAATTCAATTCCAAATATTCAAATTCTATCCAATTCCAAAGGTTAAGTTTACAAACCACTTTGTTAATGGTACAACAATAATGAACCTTTATTCCAACTCAAAACAATGGTAATACTCAAAAATGCCAATAATTTTTCAAATATTAATTTTCACAAATAACCATATCAATGGTACAAACTCAACATTTTAATGTCTTCCTGACATTCAATACAACACAGAGGTCAATTAACAACAACAAGAGGTTATAACATAGCTCAATCTAACCAAATCTGTTAGAATATGCAAACCTGGTTGACCCGTCAATATGAGTTACTCGACTCAATAAATTCCAACAAATTATTTCAAATAACAATTAATTATAGTTATCAAATATTTACAGCGTATTACTACTTCCCTTATAGAGACTGCCAAGTAATTAGCCTACTGTAAATTACCAATTTGGTGGTTTTGTAGGTTAAAACCACGCCTCTGATACCAAAATGTACGTTGCCAGACTAGGCCCACATAAGGTTTTAAATGCGCAGTGGAAGTGTGACAACCTTGGGGCTCTAGAGACAAGAGTGGCTAGCGTACTGTCCGCCGTACGCGGAGCAGACAATCAAATCAAACACTTACCATACAACAAAAGAAACTCACCTGATGGGCGACACCACCTGCTTCTTGGGATTACCTGGATCCGTGTATGTAAGTGAGTGTATGTGTATCGTGTCGTGACGTTACGAGTATTCTTCAGGTTAGAATCCGCTCCGCTCCAAGAGATCTGCCTTCCAGACATGCGGTCTTCAAATCACTCATTCACAATAGCGTCACACTCAACCATCGGGTCATGACAGATTGTCCACAAAACGACCGGTTAATTAATACAATTGGATCACGACTAATTGTCACAAACGGATCGATTTAAAGGGATTAATTTCAACAAACGCGTCGCGGAACTCAACAGGCGAACAGGGCTATTTTAGCGGCAAAATTAACAAGAGAGAGTGTCAAACGTCAAAATCAAACTTGACAAGTCGGATGTCATTCCGTTACGCGTTGCGTGCGCATAGAGAAACTATTTCAGGACGCAACACCCTGTATACTAAATTTCATGAAAATCGTTGGAGCTGTTTCCGAGATTCAGATTATATATATGTATATATATACAAGACTTGCTCGTTTATAGATATAAGATATATGTAAATAAATTAAAAACTAAAAACACGTTTTAACAGAAAACTTACAAAAAGTAGAAAATACGAGTAATGTCTAAAAATATTTAAAAACGGATAAAGTAATAAATGAAATCCTTTAAATGTAAAAAGCGTGGGGTGCTGAATATCAATTGATGTGAATGTTATATCAATCAATCAAATCAAATCAATCAAATCAAAAGTCATTTATTCAAACTAGGCTGAGAGTCAGCACTTTTTGAACGTCAAAGTTACAAAAGACGGACTGTCTTTTGTAACTTTTGTAACCCCAAAACGCCCACCCTTCGACACTTCCTAGTGCTGTAGCTGGGAAGAAGAAGTGGCGGAACAAACTCCCCAGCAGCACAGCTGTCTGTTAAGTTAGAAGAACTTGATTCTATACAATATTGTGTAAGTAAATAAATAAATAAATTAACAAAATCTGTTAAATAAAAAAATAAATAAAAAACAATTATATGAACTACCCATATAAACTGTCAGTAGGAAAGCTAATTCTGGATTGAAAGAACATAAACATTGTCTTGAGTTTGTCTTGAGTTAATCACAGCGACCAACTATTCTTATCGTTTAAGTAGTCGTTGATAGAATAATATGCCTTTGAACAAAGGTTGGATTTTACTTTAGCTTTAAACTCATTAAACTGCAAATCTAGTAAAGCAGAGGGAAGCTTGTTATAAAAGGTAATACCAAGACCAACAAAAGAATTATGAACCTTATGAAGCCGGTGAAAGGGAGCACGTAGTTTGTCCTTATTTCTAGTATTAATATTATGAATATCACTGTTTTTAGTGTACAGGTGTATATTTTGCCTAATATATAAGATGTTGGCGAAGATGAATTGTGATGCCACCGTAAGAATACCAATATCTTTAAACAAATCTCTCAGAGAAACTCTAGCACCTAGTTGGTAAATCGCTCGAACAGCTCGTTTTTCAAGAACAAAAATATTTTGAATGTCCGCGGCTTTGCCCCACAGCAGAATGCCGTAGGACATTATGCTATGAAAATAACTAAAATAGACTAATCGAGCTGTATCAACGTCCGTATACTGTCTAACTTTCCTTACTGCGTAGGCGGCCGAACTGAGCCTTCCCGCTAGGCTTGATATATGTGATCCCCACTGAAGTTTGGCGTCTACTGTTATGCCCAGAAAAACCGCCGAGTATACAGTTTCAAGCACCTCATTATCTAAAACGACATTGGGTCCCAGATTCCTAACATTCGGTAAGGCGAACTTTATACATTTCGTTTTCTTAGCATTGAGAACTAGGTTATTTGTGGTAAACCATTCCGTAGCCATTGAGAGCGCACTATTTACGTCGTCAAAATCTTGTCTATTTCTGTCTACTTTAAAGATAAGTGAGGTATCATCAGCAAATAGTACAATGTCACAGATATTCTTTAAATAAAATGGTAAGTCATTAATATACACTAAGAATAAGAATGGACCCAGTATTGATCCTTGAGGTACACCTAACTGAACTAGTAGCCCGGAAAATTTTACACCATTGACATCTACACATTGGTGCCTATTTTGCAAATAAGAACTTATGACACTGAGAGCTTCGTTTTGAACACCGTAATGACGTAGTTTACGCAAAAGTGTGTCATGGTGAACGCAATCAAAAGCTTTGGAGAGATCACAGAAAACTCCGATAGCATTTTGCGAGTTCTCCCATGCGTTGAAAATATGTTTCAGCAGAGCAACACCCGCATCTGTTGTCGAACGACCTTTTGTAAAGCCATATTGCTCATTATGAAGGAGGCTATTTAAATTAAAATGTCTTAGCAACTGCTTGAGTATTAACGTTTCAAATATTTTACTAAATGCAGGTAAGATAGAAATGGGCCTAAAATTGCCAACATTATTTTTATTACCTGTTTTAAATAATGGTATGACTTTACTGCTCTTCATGAGGTCAGGAAAAGATCCCAAATCAACACATTTATTAAAAGTTACAGCCAGATAGGGGGCTACGATATCTATTATATTACTTAACAGTTTAACAGAGATGCCCCAGTAATCACCAGTGTTTTTTGACTTGAGTGTGTTAAAAATATTAATCACATCACGAGGCGTTACATGTTCGAAACTAAATAAGCGACTACATCCGGGCACACTACTATGCAAAAGGTTTTCAGCTTTAGACGGGGACGAATTTAAGGAGCCGGTCGTAGTTATAGGTATGTTGGCAAAAAACTCATTAAATGCCTCAGCTATGTCGGCTGCTTTATTAACCAATTTGTTGTTAATCATAATCTCTAGTTGTTTTTCCTGTTTAACCGGTTTACCCGTTTCATTATTAATAATTTTCCAAGTGGTTTTTATTTTATTGTTGGATTTTTTTATGGTATCGCTTAAAAACTTTGACTTAGCTAAAGCGCAGATCTTTTTAAATAATTTTGAATAATTACTGACATACTCTAGAAAAGGAGTATCAAATCTGTATTTTTTCAAACCATATAACTCGTATAGTCTTGCTCTACTTTTATAAATTCCTGGAGTAGCCCATTGGTTGAAGCTAACGGAAGTGCTATTAATGTCAATAGTTTTGGTCTTGAAAGTAGATTCGTATTCTTTTTGCACAATATCAAAAAGGGCTCCATAGATTTCATTAGGATTCTCGCGTTCTTCTATAGATGGTGTAATCCTATGAGCTATATTATTTTTAAATTTATTACAACGACTAGCTGTATAAGGCCTGCATAATATTTTATGCGGCTTTTTAAGTAGTGGCAAAGGGAAGCTGGCTAATAATCCACAGTGGTCAGACGTTAAGTCACTTAAAACTAACTTATTTTTGGCATCACAATCACTAAATATATTATCGAGACAAGTCGACGAAGAAGCCGTGATCCTAGTTGGTTCAAGGAACAAGTTTATTAAATTAAAAGACCTAAACAGATTGAGCAGTCTAATACTTAATGGAGTAACATCTAAAATATTAATATTAAAATCTCCACATAAAATTATACATTTATTAATTGATTTTAATTTATTGAGTGAATCCTCCATTACCGATTCGAAACGAATAAAATCCCCAGAGGGGGGCCGATATATCGACAGATATTGGTAAAATTAGAATCGAACCAAATAACACACTCGCCGACTCGTTTCCAGTTCCAAGCTTTACTCACTTATCACTTATCGTCAGCAGTGAGAGTAACATGTCTTCGAATTTTCGGTTATAAGAGATGCCGGTTTATGCTCACGATGTTTTTCTTTATCATTCTGAGAACACCAAGTAAATCGCCAGTTTGGATTCGAACTCACAACCTATAATAGTCGTAGCCAATACCACTGGGTTACCATCTCTCTCTGGGTCTGCTGACCAGTATTGCTCCCTAGACCAATATAAAAGGGTAATATTTATTTATGTTTTGGTATCATCGTTTTAGTATGACTGTGACACATTCTTTTTGACGAAGTGTGTGCGTGAAAACTGACTGGGTTTTTATATTTGTGAGAATATGACTCATGTAGTCAATATATTATTATAAACCATTTTCTCAGGGCTCGCGAGAAACGTGTTTTATTTTTATACGGCCTATACCTATCTGTTGACAGTTCATGTACTGAAGATTTGTCGATCTCTGGCTTTTCGCGATCATCGGGCGGGTTTATGAAATGGATTACATTTCAGAATATTGTTACGAGCTGGGGTTCGGGATAAATTAATTTAAACCAATTTACCAAAACACACAAATTGTTTAATTAAATAAACACAAATATCGCAACTACAAGAAACGTCACTTGGAATCACTTGTTTCGCTTCGCTACTGTATCACTCGAATCGTATTCGCTCGCTTCCGAAATCGAACTGCTTGTCGGCCCGACAATCCGCTATTTATATCCCAAGCACAACATTCTCGAACATTCGACACCGCCACAGCGTAGAAGCTTCTAGTAACTTCCATTGAACTGTTTAATCCCACTATTCAACAATAGATGGCAGTAGCGTCTACGTACAATTTCGTGTAGTACTTGCTACTCAATAACAGATGGCGTTAGCGTGTCATTTCCAGTAGTTTCTAACACTGCCCCGTCCTTAGATGGAATTAGCGTGATGTTTCTAGACTTTTCGATTTACGTCACACTGCCCCTTTCTGAGATGGAGTTAGCGTGATGTTTCTAGACTTTACGATCTACGTAACACTGCCCCCTCCTTAGACATGCTCGTCCCGAGCATCATTATTCCCGTAGTATCGTGCCAATCGATCTACATGGACAATTTTAGGTGCAGTTCGCATACCCTTTTGTATTCGGTAAGTGACGTCGTTGATCTTGGTCACAATTCGGTACGGCCCGTCCCATTTTGCCTGCAGTTTAGGGGACTTTCCTTTGCTGCGCACTGGGTTATGCAACCACACTAGCGAACCTTCGTCGAAGCCAGTATTGTTCATCTTCCGATCATAACGAGTTTTCATTCTCTCGGACATCTGTTGGCCTGATTCTCTGACATGCTCATATACGTCATTCATCTTGTTGCGCAGATCATTTGCATAATCTGTTATACTCCGTGGTGAATCAGGGGGAATGCCGGTTATTAGATCAGCTGGTAACCTTAACTCCCTTCCAAAGTTCGCGAAGGCTGGCGTCACATTTGTACTCTCGTGAACTGCACTTCGGTATGACAGAAGAAACGGTTGTATGTGCTTGTCCCAATCCTTTTGTCTGCTTGCTACAACTTTTGCCAGATATCTTTCCAACGTCTGATTAAAACTCTCCACCATTCCGTCAGATTGTGGGTGGTATGAAGTGGTTCTGGTTTTGTGAGTACCCATAACCCGACATGTTTCCTGAAACACTTGAGACTCGAAATTCCTTCCTTGATCGCTGTGGATTTCCAAGGGTACCCCAAACCGACAGAAGACTTCGTGGACTAATTTATCAGCGACTGTTGAAGCTTCTTGATTAGGGATGGCGAAGACTTCCGGCCTCTTGGTGAAGTAATCCATGACAACCATGAAATATTTATTTCCACTTTCACTTTCAGGGAACGGCCCAGCGACATCTAGTGCTATCCGTTCCCAGGGGGCTCCCACGTTGTACACTTTCAATGCACCCCTGCTGCGTGTGTGTGGTCCTTTTACCGCTGCACAACTGGTACATCTGCGACACCAGTCCTCCACATCCTCTCGACAATGGATCCAGTAAAACCTTTCTCGGATCTTTAACAGAGTCCTTCTTACTCCCATATGACCTCCTGAAGAACCATTGTGGTAGAGCTGTAGAACTTCTGGTACCTTCGTTTTTGGGACTACCATTTGCAGGTGGCAGCTATTCCCTCGAGCATTTTCCCATTTTCGGCCCAAGACACCATCCTGGATCACCAAGCTCTCCCATTGTGCCCAATAACTTTTGGTGGTGGTACTCATCGCTGCAATATCACACCATTTCGGTTTGGGAGCATTAGCTTTAATCCACTCGAGAATTGGCCGGATATCTGTGTCACTTTGCTGAGCATGCTGTAGGGTTTCCTTCCATTCGTCACTAAGGTCCGTTCTTAGCATCCTGACAGGTACTGTTTCCTTAGCTTCTTGCCTGACACAATGCTTGCAGTCTTCAGGACAAGGTCTTCTTGATAAAGCGTCCGCGTTACCGTGAGACTTCCCACTACGATGTTCAATTGTGAAGTCATACTCTTGTAGCAATTCAATCCATCTCGCCACTTGTCCTTCTGGATTCTTAAATTGCAACAACCACTTTAATGCAGCATGGTCAGTCCTCAGGTGGAATTTACGTCCAAGCAAGTATTTGCTGAAATGCTGCAATGTCTTTACGACGGCAAGAAGTTCGCGTCTCGTGACACAATAATTTCTTTCTGGCTTTGATAAAGATTTGCTGAAGTAAGCTATCACAACTTCATAATCTCCTTTCCGTTGAGATAACACACCGCCAACCCCAGTGTTACTTGCGTCCGTGTCGACTATAAATTCATTTTCTGTGTCAGGGTAGCCCAAAATTGGGGTATTACACAAACGTTCCTTTAAATCTCGAAATGCGATGTCACAGTTCTCATCCCAACAGAACGGTCTCTTCTCCTCCGTAAGCTTGTGAAGAGGTTTGGCAATGTCAGCAAAATTCTTGACAAACCGTCGATAGTACGAGCACAAACCCAAAAATGCTCTGACCTGCGTCTTGTCTTTCGGGACTGGCCATTCCTTGACGGCGACAATTTTCTCAGGATCTGTTTGCACTCCTTCTTTCGAAACCACGTGCCCCAAAAAGCTTACTTGCTGTCTGAAGAATAAGCACTTCTTTGGACTTAGCTTAAGATTTTTGATAGAACACGTTCCAGATTTTGAAGGTGGTCTTCGAATGTGCGGCCCACGATGATGATGTCATCTAAATAGACAAGGCAGGCGTCTCCAATTAGTCCAGTGAGAACTAGCTCCATTAGCCTTTCAAAAGTTGCAGGAGCATTGCACAATCCGAATGGCATAACGTTAAACTGCCATAGTCCCTTTCCCGTAGAAAATGCAGTTTTCTCCTTGTCTTCAGGGTCTATTTCCACTTGCCAGTAGCCACTTTTTAGGTCTAACGTGGTAAACCACTTCATTCCTGACAGCGTGTCCAGTGTGTCGTCGATCCGGGGTAGTGGATAGCTGTCTTTCTTAGTAACGTCATTCAATCGACGATAGTCTACACAGAACCGCATGCTGCCATCTTTCTTTTTCACCAGAACCACAGGAGAACACCAAGGACTAGACGAAGGCTCTATAACTCCATCCTTTACCATTCCTTTAATCATGGTATCTACGTCCTTTTCTCTTGCCACTGGTAGTCTTCTTGGTCGCTGTCGTATTGGTAACTCATTTCCGGTATTAATTCTGTGTTGAACCAAACCAGTCTTCCATAGGGACATAGGTCTGCATCATTTGTAGAGAATATGTCTGCATACTGAAGTAGCATCTTCCTAGCTTTCTCTCTTTCCTCTTCCGATAAATCTTTACGACAGTCTTCCAAAAGATTTAACACATTAAATCTTGCACGTTGGGCGTTATTTTGAGAAGGCCGATGTTGGCATTCACGCATCCAAGCTACTTCCCCACAGGAACCCATCAACGTACCCTTCTTGATTACTTGTTCCTTTTCACTTGGGTTCAGTATGCGTACGGTTGCAACGTCGATTGCCTTTACCAAGGTCCGCGCAATCTTCCATGGAAGGTTTCCATCTAATCCTTCAATGAGAATACATCGGTTTTTCTGCCCAGAATCATGTGGAAGACTAACTGGAACTATTGTTTCCGATCGGGGAGGAAGAACAATCTTCTTCAAGCAGTACACTTTCCCTGATGGTGCACCTTCCATGAAGACTTCTTCTGACCCACATTTTAGGACTCCTTGGTTAATGTCGATCTCACAACAGTGCTGTCGCATGAAGTCCAAACCTAGGATGCAGTCGTCTACTATGTCGGCCATGATGACTTTATGCCGGTATATTGTGTTACCCAGTTTTAACTCCACCTCCTTCTCACCACGGACGGTTATGTGCTGACCGGTAGCTGTTACTAAATTTACGCCGTCATGCTTACCAAAGAAGTCCCCAAGAAAACGATTCGCTAGTTGGGAACTGACAACCGTGCGAGAAGCTCCAGTATCCAATGTCAGCTTACATGGTCTTCCGTTCACTTCACCTTTTATGACTAGGGTGTTCCCATCATGGGCTTGTGAGACCAAAATTCTTGGGGCTATTTTAACACCAGCCAGCACCCGCCCCGCAGTCCTGGCGTTGACTAGTTTTCCTGCTGCTGGGCAGTGACATCTGCCGCCCTTCTTTCCCGGGTCTGATCTTCGTTGGCAGTGCTACGCTTCGGACAACTTGAACGGAGGTGGCCCTTTTCCCCACAAGTGTAGCACCTAGGGCTGTTCCTCAGACGGTCACGAACAGGTGAAGCCGCAACCTCCCTGATGCGATGGGCTCGATGATCATGCCTCACTGCCTCCACCTCCAACGCATGGGCCAAGGCGTCCTTGAGCGTCTCGTGGTGTCCAAGTCTTACAGCAGCCCTTACTTCCAGGTCCCGTATGCCATCTATGAAAGCTTGAGTCAGAGTCCCTTCGATGACTGCAGGCGCAGACTGGTACGCTTTTCGAACCAGCTTCTCGATTTCTAGGGCCCACTGCTGCAGGTTTTCACCACTGCGCTGCACACGATCCTTCAACTGCGCACGAAAAACGTGTTCCAGGTGCGCCTCACCGTATCTGGCTTCTAACGCCTCAACAAGCTGCTCATAGGTAACATTTTTGCCGAGAGCCTCTAACACAGTTAAGGCCTGGTCACGAAGCGCCAAAGTAAGCGCGGTCATGGCCTGGCCCGTTGTCCACCCATTTGCTTCCATGACAGCTTCAAATTGAATTTTGTATGCCGACCAGGAAGATGTTCCGTCGAAGGGTGGCACTTTAAACCCGCGCACGGAAGGTGCAGCAACTATCGAAGCCGTAGTCCGATCTCCAGCTTTCAGAACTCCAACCGCTTTTCTTATATCAGCGATCTGGACTTCGGCCTCGGAGATACGATTTTCATGTACCTGAACAGTCTCCTTCATGGCTGTGATGTCCTTGCCAAATGTCGCGAGTAGATCTTTCAAAAGGAGAACCTGCTCCTCTTTATCACGCTGAAGCTGTTCTTGCAGGCGGCGGGTCTGTTCTTCCTGTCGACGGGCCTGTTCTTCCTGCCGGCGAGCTTGCTCCTCTTTGTCCTGCTGCAGCTGTTCCTGTAGGCGGCGGGCCTGTTCTTCCTGCCGGCGAGCTTGCTCCTCTTTGTCCTGCTGCAGCTGTTCCTGTAGGCGGCGGGCCTGCTCCTGCAGCATCGCCATTAGCGCAGAAAGATCCATGGCTGGTGATGCTGTAGGAACACCAGACGCTTGGGAGACTGGCTCTGTCGTTGGCTGATTACCCCCAGGCGTCTGTCTAGAAGTTCCTTCAAACCGCCTCTGATCCACCTCCTGCTGGCGCTGACTCCTGGTGCGGATACCTTCCGTATCCTCCTTCGGTAAAACTGGCATAATTTATCCCTTACTTCTGACACCAAATGTTACGAGCTGGGGTTCGGGATAAATTAATTTAAACCAATTTACCAAAACACACAAACTGTTTAATTAAATAAACACAAATATCGCAACTACAAGAAACGTCACTTGGAATCACTTGTTTCGCTTCGCTACTGTATCACTCGAATCGTATTCGCTCGCTTCCGAAATCGAACTGCTTGTCGGCCCGACAATCCGCTATTTATATCCCGAGCACAACATTCTCGAACATTCGACACCGCCACAGCGTAGAAGCTTCTAGTAACTTCCATTGAACTGTTTAATCCCACTATTCAACAATAGATGGCAGTAGCGTCTACGTACAATTTCGTGTAGTACTTGCTACTCAATAACAGATGGCGTTAGCGTGTCATTTCCAGTAGTTTCTAACACTGCCCCGTCCTTAGATGGAATTAGCGTGATGTTTCTAGACTTTTCGATTTACGTCACACTGCCCCTTTCTGAGATGGAGTTAGCGTGATGTTTCTAGACTTTACGATCTACGTAACAATATTATGGGATAGTATAAAAAACCTTGACAGACTGACAACCAACGGACAAAAAAGTTTATTAGTGTTCTGTTTCTTTAAGACGTCCCTTGGTGTAAGCCCCATTGACACGCAAACTGTAAGCCTGAATGCAGCACTTGATTCAAGACTCCATAGCGTAGATTTAATTTTAATATAGTATCAGCCTGTTCCACTGCCGGGCAAAGGCCTATCCTCATAAAAGACACATTGGTAGCATAATTAGCCTATAATGTTCTCACTGTTGGGACAGAAGCCTCTCGGTGAGAGAGAGTAGGCCTTTTTTTTAAATTCTGGATGGGAAATCATCAAATGACTTCTCCCGCTCTGGGCGGAGCGGGAGGGCGTGTCAGACTTTTACTGACTAAAACCCACCCGTGTTCCATCAGTTGCCCATGTACCAGGGGCACGGTATCTTTTTCGAACAATCTTGCGACCCTGTCAGGCATCGGTTCTAGCAGAACCCTTCATTGCTGCTGACGTCTCTTTGATGCGCGCTACGCGCCTTGAGCGCGAGCTTGGTCCTTACCGAGCGGCGAGCTACCCATTGCTCGCCACCCGCAAGCTCGAGTAGGCCTTAATCCACCACGAGGGTCTTGGTAGATCCACATTTTTTTAGATTTTTTGGTTCTAGGACATGCCGGTTTCCTCATGATGTTTCCCGTAACTGTTGTGAGAACAGTGGTGATGAAATAATTTACATAAAGTGGTGGTAGTGGTGGTGTGTCTGGGTCCGAAATTACGACCTACTCGTTAGTCGCTGCCTGAACTATGTACTACTGGGCCACCACTGCTCCCATAAAAAGCACCCTTTCTTTTAATAACCAATGAAACATTTCTTGAACGACTCTAGGTGCCTAGAATCACGTACCTATTGAATTCACGGCACCAGTTTTAGCGTCGCTTACATCCCGTACATTTTTGCAGAAGCAAACTGTCTGCCTTCTATCTAATGCATCATAAACTACATATCAAACTATCTCCATTTTTTTATGTGCGTTGTCAGTTATTCAGGGATTTTAAGTAAGAGTCGTTGGCTACAGCTAGTCTGACGCATTAAAATCGTGCTAAATGATATGAAATCCTCTGTGGGTGTCAGTCAATCGCCGTTATACCATCGGATAGTCATCGATCCTTATTGCAAGCGTAGGATGCGATCAAAACAGTTTCTTACTGACAGACAGATTGCATTAACTAGATTAGTCTCAGTGCTGTCTTGTGAACTATATTTTTACTAAGATATTGTGGTACATCAAGTTGCTAGCCGCAATAATAAAATTATAGTTTGGTTATTTATAATTGACTGCGTTGTTGGTCGTGTATCGAATAGGGCAAAGCCGAAAGAATCCCTTTATTAGGGCTTCTCCATCAGGAATTAGCAATCCCATGGTAATCGGTAATCTACGTTGGACTTAATATAGAAATGTGGGTGTACTATGTAACTTTCCTTTCCCTTTAGAATAAATGTGTGATTTTATATCGACTAGAGTAAATATTTTTAGGTTCTAGAATATACAAGGTTTATTATGAACTTTGAAAGAGCTCTTTGCGAGAGTTGTTTGTGATTGTAAAGAGTTCAAGAAGATACTTAAATGAAGACATAGATGAAATTTCCAAGCTCATTGCTTATTATTTAACGGCTCGTGATAGAAGAAAATGATCAAGGTGTCCGAAGCGATGAAATACTTAGGCGTAGGTAAATTTACCTCCTGATAAAAATACAGACGGGGCTACACGCCTCGTACTACGAATGAATAACTAATAAATACGATTCTTTATAGGGTATCAGTCAGTTGAGTAAAACACAAACATCAGATAGTCATCGATATTCTTTACAAGTGAAGGGCATGATCAAAATACATACACAGATGCTGAAAGACGTATGGACTGCTAAAACTAAAACACATATAAAGCTGAGCGCACATTACAGCGCAATGGGACTTACGATTCGCAGGTTGAAGATTCCAACCCATGCATGCACTTTTGCTCGCGAAGGAGGAGGCGGGGCGCGTGAGGGAGTGGCAGTCTCTGCGCCCTCACGTCCCTAGCCGCCGCAGGAGCAGACGTCCCAGCAGACTCCCGGCTACCGTAGGCGCGGGCTTACGGGCGGCGAGCAATGGGTAGCTCGCCGCCCGGTAAGGACCAAACCCGTGTCGACGGCGCGTAGTGTTCCACGCGCGCCTCAAAGAGATGTCAGCAGCATTGAAGGGGTCTGCTAGGACCGATGCCTGCCAGGGTCGCGAGATTGTTCAAACGAGATACCGTGGCCCTGGTATATGGGTAACTGAAGGAACACGGGTGTTTCAGTCAGTAAAATTGTTATGATTTCCCACCCAAAAAAAAATGCATGCACTTTTTGTAAATTATTGTATTTCATGCTCTCAAAACCAAAGATAACATCGTGGGGAAACCGGCATGCCCTAGAACAAAAAATTCGAAGACATGTGGCACGCGTGGTGGCCCTTCTCCTTCCTAGAGAGGTGTCCTAACAGTGGGAACATTATGAGCTGCTGATTAGTGGACATAGGGTGCTAAGTTCACTTATCTTTCAAAGAAAAAAAAATATATATATACGGTCGAATTGAGAAACCTCCTACTTTTTTTGAAGTCGTTTAAAAAGGGTTAATTTTCCGACCGTGTTGTATCCACTTCCCGGCGGTTGTTTTTTTTAAATGATATCACGTAGTTGACCTTCAGGGGTCATGACTACTTAACCGGGTTTACAACCCCGACGATTGATGTCCGAACGTTGTATATGTAGGTATAATTATGCTAGTCGCGCAGTAAACTGTGGTTGCGCGATGTAGGTTTTCGTGACGTCAGTGCGATTTGTAGTTCCCATGTGGCAATGTAAAAGCCCCCACACTTCTTTTGGCTGAAATGATGAGATGGTTATGCACATTCTGTCAGGGTCGCGAGATTTGTTCGAAAGATTTACCGTGCCCTATGGGCAACTAAAGGAACACGGGTGGGTTTTAGTCAGTAAAAGTCTGACACGCCCTCCCGCTCCACCCTAGACCGGGAGAAGTCATTTGATCTTGTACCAACCACAAAAAAAATGGTTATGCACATTAACTGCAGTTGCATCATGCCTCAGCACATTTCATTTCCTTACACAAAAATTGCGCGATGCGGCTGTGCGATGGTTCATACAAAATATACAAAAATAATGAAGTAGGTACAGGCCACGCAGCACAATATCAGGTACACGCAAATGTGACTTCCCTGGTAGCTCAGTAACCGCATAACCATGTTAATGTCTAGTAACTGCTCCCAAATTATGATGTTTATTTTTATTTTTTACAAACTTCCTTGATATAATCTTCTCATTAAATGAAATTAAAGACCTACCTACAATCAGAGGCTAAATTCTAATTTCGACTCTTTATTAGTGGTTGTCATGGCAATCATGTCATTTGATTTATATAGGTTTTATATTTTGTTTATTTAGATTGTAGACCATTTTCTATTTTCAACCGACGAAAAAAAAAGGAGGAGGTTCTCAATTCGACGCGTATATTTTTTTTTTTTTTATGTATGACCTCGCATAACTTTTTACATAGTGGTCCGATTGTGACAATTCTTCTTCTATTGGTAAGGGTATACTCCCAAGATGGTCCCATATAAATTTGGAAAACAAAATCAAACCCTAAGGGTTGGAAAACAGGGGATGATTGATTGTTCACTCACTGATTGTAACGTATTAACACGCATAACTTTGTACAGAGTAGTCCGATTTTGATAATTATTTTTTTTGTTGGATAGGGTATACCTTGCCAAGTATTATTAGTACATTAAAGCCACAAAAAAATTATAAAATAAAAACTTTTTAACAAAAAATTAAACCGCCGAAAAACTGAAAAGCATAAAATAATAAACCTTTTGAGTCGGCGCTGAAAAATCAATGAACAAGGATCACTCAAAGCACCGATTCATAATTTTAAGGTTTATTATTTTATGCTTTTCAGTTTTTCGGCGGTTTAATTTTTTGTTAAAAAATTTTTTAACTCTTAATTCGAAGCCGTGCAGTATACCTCCCGTTGAGTGAAAATAAATCTACATGAAAAATAGACCGTATATCTTGAGTTCTAGGTGCTATCATTGAACCCTGAACTAGCTAACTTTTTTTTAAGGTATTTTTTCTGCAGTCTCCTACAAACTAAAAACCAAAATCTGTAACGATTTTACAAATTTTATTTAAAAAAACTGTGAGATTAAGGGTTAATAAGTACCTGATGTTTTTTGACAGGCCTACATTGAACTCATACCTATTAAAACTGTACGTAATTTTAAAACATTGGAAAAGCCAATTTTTCCAATGTTTTTAAATTACGTACAGTTTTAATAGCTATGAGTTCAATGTAGGCCTATCAAAAAACATCAGGTACTTATACGTTTATTGCAAACCTGTGCGGGTTTAAGTGATTTAATATTTTGATTTCATGTTTGTAATGCATTGCAGCCTGCTCAAGTCTGCATCAGCCTTAAAGTAAACTATTAGTTTGGCCTTCAAACTAATCATGTTAGACTAAAATTGTTTAGTTATTTCATAGAAGCGTTTTATGGGAACGAGCGCTGAAAATAATTGGAACAAAGTTTTTTATTTGAAAATTCTAGTTCTATGCGTTTGCTTGGGAATGTTTGTTTGTTAGTCAGTCTGTTTATTGGAAAAATGTTAAAAATACATACAAAGATTGATCGTGAATCAATCATTAGGAAATACAGGTAGATCTAGATAAATTCTAATTTCGTTTTAGAGCTACCGCGAAACGGCGCGAACATTACAGAGCGACTCTAGTAGATCAATTTCCATGCAGTTTGCATATAAATTGTTCTCTTCAAGTCGGGTCACGCTGTCTGCGGGAGCCTTTACATTGACACTTTTGTACTTTACTACGAAGTAACAACTTTCATTGGTTTAACAATTTAAATTATGTTCTTCCTTTTCTTTATTTGCCTGGTCCTATTATTTTGGGTTTCTTAACTGATCCGAGCCATACTGTTAAATATTGAGTTTTCGATTCTTGCCATTGGATCTCTTGGAACGAGCGTGAACCTTTTATTATTCCGTCATCTGACCTACTTCTTAATGAAAAAGGTCACAGTCATTAACAAAAATCCGGTTTAGAAAAAATAAATCTTCTCGCTACGTTGCTGAGCAACGTATTTGGCAGATAAAAAAAACTTCCTGTCAACGTTGCATAAAATCACCACAGAGATAATGAAATCCCAATAACATTAAACAAAATTGTGGCAAAACAGCCACAAAGCATGCAAACAAATAACTAAAAGCTGTAACTTCATAAAACGGACCAAATTTTCACATCGAGTTGTAACATAATTTTCTGAAACAATGCCTAGTAAGTTTCCATTCTTGTTTCTATATTGTTTTACTTAATAAGTTGTTATTTCTATTGTTAACTTAGTATAACAGACTTGTCGAAGAAATGGCAGGACAGAATAAGTAGGCATCAACTTTACCCAAAATTTCAGTCAGAGGGCCGATCCTAAATCCTGTTTTTCGGCAGAAATAGAGAGGTATAATGGTGGTGACCAAACTTACCTATTTCTTCTACCCGAAAGCATTGGTGTGTTCGAGTTTAAACGGTATTGTAGGTAGAGATAAACGTAGGCAGGACGTGGCATGGTGCCTCAGTATGACAGTTCATCCAACATTTCAAGCTTTTTCTTTTAGATGGCATCGCATAATTATTTGGCAACCGGTCACTTAACTTTTGGGCTTGTCTCTGAGGGGGATAGGCATCTGTGATTCCTCTGAAATTGTAGTTGTCCTGTTATTAGAAATTTTGGCCTAATCTCTGAGAGAGCAACGAATTTGCGATGCCTCTGTCATTTTGGATGTCCAGTCATTAGATATTTTAGCTTCGTCTCTGAGGGGGTAAAGCATTTGCGATGCCTCTGACATTTTAGATGTCCCGTTTTGCAGATATTTTGGCCTTGTCTCTGAAAGGGCAAAGCATCCTCTGACATTTTTTATGGTCGGTCTCAAGACATTTCAGTTTTAACTCTGACAGGGATATGCATATGCCTCTTGACTTTTTTGATGCCAATAGACGGCGGGGACCGTATAACGTGTTAGTCATCCAAAAAAGGGCATGCCTTGACAATCTTTATCCAATTTTTCCAGCTTATGAGGAGTACAATATCTGTCAAGGTAAGCGAGCCAAAAAGAGGTATTCGGTGTTTGAAGTATTACAATTTTGCTGCCTTTCCTGTTTTTACTACGTGGCCAGACTTATACCTGAAGTTGTATACTGCTCTTTGTGGTTAGTCTACCTTGTAGGCGCAAGTAGTTTGTGTTTCATGTTCTGTCCTTAAGTTACCACGATCTATAGCTTAATATTACTTAATATGAAAAAGTGTAAATATATTTACGAACTATGATAACTTTTTCGCAAAATTCGAGTTTTCTATTGGTATGTTGCATGGTTATTTGGTCCCTCCTGTTGACTGTTTTGTTGTCAATGTTTAGAAAATGGTCAACAGAAGTTTTATTGCTGTCCACTGAAACGGTTTTGCCGTTCAGTCCATTGAATTTTGTACATTTTTCGCTACTGGTTGTTTTGTGAATTTTTTACTCCATAACTGTGCATTTTTTATGATATAAGACGTTAATTACACATTTAACTACTAACTATTACCTTTGTTTTACTTTTCATTCCCTATCTTAGTTTTGATAGCAATTGCTTTGGTTACGAGCCCCGGCTGGAGGCCTAAAAAGGTAACTTTTTAGAACTCGCCGGGCTACCATCCGTTTAAGTAGTAAAAATCGTTCAGGTTAACTACGAGATGTCTTACAAAAAATAAAAAATAAATTGGTTACGAGGCAATATTCTACAGTCAGCACTTAGAAATAGGCTTAAATGAAGAAAACACTAAAGTTATCATCTTTTAAAGAACATACACAACAAGTATGTATATTCCCCATAATTAGCCTAGAATGTTCTAACTGCTGAGACACAGGCCTCTTCCCGGTGAAGGCGAAAAGAACGAAATCCATTACGTGGGTCCAGGGCGGGTTGGTAGATGACACGTCTTCGAATTTTTGGGGCAGGTCCTGCCGGTTTCCTCAAGATGTTTTTTCTCCGTTTTGAGAACAGTGGTGATGAAATAATTGAAACGAAGTTAAGCGCCTGTTTGGGTTCGAACCTACCACATTAAGTCGTTGTCGTGACCACTACACCACCACTGCTCTCATATTCATCATCATCATCATCATTGCAGCTGAAAGACGTCCACTGCTGGACATAAGCGTCCCCCAATTTAAGAGGAGGTTTGCCGTAATCGCAGTATGGTGGTAAAGTGCTTAGAGAACGTTGCTGCCCGTTCTTACATTAGTCGAATTGCATACCACACTTACAATTGCAATCCGACGGTTTAAGAAGGAAATTGCTAATCCATTGATTCATATGTCTGAAAAATTGCCAACTCAACAACGTAAAATCGCAATGAGTATTGTCGAATTTTCATAATGAAAAGTATTGCAACAACTCATCTCCGTTACTCCTACCTGTATGAGACTCCGTTTCAAAGCTTGCTCATCAATCTCATTGCCAACGAACAACTTTCCTCAATCCTCAGGGGTAACATAAAACTCAGATAAACCGTACAAGCATTAAATATCGTGGAGTTGGTAGGTACATGTCGTCGCAAATGATATCGATCACGCAGAGGAAGCTACAAAAATGTGTTTATTCGCTCATGATTTATGGCCATCAGACATGTTTCTTAGACGTGAACTTGGCTGACATTGGCATTGATCACTGTCATGCTCCCTTAGGGTTGGGAAAGGATAAATCGATGCGGGTGACGTCATAAGCCTGACTATACTTTTGCGGTTGGAAACATGTAGGTACATTACGACAGAGCATAATCAGCCTAATGTTCCCATTGCTGCGACACTAATCTCCTCTCTATGAGAGGAATTACGCCATAAACCACCAGATATAGCTTCGAATTTTTGGGTTTAGGATTTGCAGGTTTCGTCACGACGTTTTCCTTCACCGTTTTGTGAGCAGTGGTGACAAAATAAAGTGGGTGCTCGGGTTCGTACCTACGACTTAACATACCGACCTACTATGATATAGGCTGGGTATACGTTTAGTTCGATGGGAGTTTTAGATACTTGTGATGTTATGTTGTTTAATTTCTAACATTATGCCATACAGTGGCAATCAAGCTAGTGGCCCTCCTGATCGTAAGTAGGTAGTCATTGCTGCCTAATGAAATCTGCAAAAACAAGATGCATTGCCTATTCTTTTACATTTTTCAAGGTGTCTTTATGTTAGCTCCGCGGAAATCTCTCTACAGGAAGTCCATTTTATTTTCGTTTTTCTCAACCTGTGTTTCTCTGAAAATGAATATACATTTTAAAGTCTAAGTTTCGTCCACTAACAGATAACGCACAGCCTAAACCGCTGGGTCCGTATATATTTACATGACAGTTCCTGTTGTAACGAAGGTGAACAAGATTTTTGGGGATGCTAAAGTGGTTAAATACAACAACAACTAACACTTTGTATATAGAACCTTTACTTTTTGCCGCTGGGAAGCTACATTAGGCGCATAGCTTTAAGGGAAAGAAATCACGTTCACGAACGGACGTAAAAAAATTTCGTTGGGGTTTTTTTCTGGCAAAGGATCATCAACGTTCTGCTTAACGCAGTGAGTTGAATATTGTGTTTTTTCGGAGCCCTCGGAAATGGATTCTAAATGCTCGGTTCAACACTGAGAGTTGAACCGAGCAAGTCCAAGGCACGATGAAATCTAGTCGCAATATTTTCACGTCGATGCGAATATAAATAATGCGATCGAAATCAACATCACCATTTCAGCCAAAAGATGCCCCACTGCTGGCCCATTCTTCAAGTTTAGTTGCAACCACTCCTGCACTTCCCGCATCCAGCGGATTCCTTAACCTTCACACTCGAAACATTTTCTTAGCAGGCACGTCCCTATTCTGAATCGACCCAAATATCTGCCCCTTTCGCATTATGACTCGGCTTGTTTTTTACTTTCCCTGTTTGTTCAGGAAGCCATTAGTTAACCATAAAAACAACCGAAGTAAAATAAAACGGTAGATAAAGCTTATATAAATAATTGTGTTACATACTTGGGATTGCAGTCTGTCGTTGTAAATCAACTGGTAAATGGAACAGCTATTTTAGATGTTTGAGTTTTGTTTGAGCATTGAGAGTACAAATAATGGGAGCTGTGATTGTCTTGATACGAATGAGAGCAATTTACATGTTGTAGAACTAATTTGGCGATCAACAAATTCATTTTATTTAGTAGAGGAATATGTGACGCTTTTAGAAAAAAAGTGACGAAATCGCATAAAACGCAGGCTTATAGTCAATTCGCATGTATTTAATCGCCCATAACGGGCGAATCATCATCATCATCATCATCAGCCTATAATGTTCCCACTGCTGGGACACAGGCTTCCTCTCGGTGAGAGGGAGTGGGCTATAATCCACCACACGGGCCCAGTGCGGGTTGGTAGATGTCACATGTCTTCGAATTTTTGGTTCTAAGACATGCCGGTTTCCTCACGATGTTGTCCTTCACCGTTTTGAGAGCAGTGGAGCAATAGAGTCTTTTAAATAATATATTTTATTTCAACCGACGAAAAAAAAACGGAGGAGGTTCTCAATACGACGCGTAAATTTTTTGTTTTATGTATGACCACGCATAACTTTTTACATAGTGGTCCGATTGTGATCATTCTTCTTCTATTGGAAAGAGTATACTCCGCAGGTAGTCTCATATAAATATGGAAAACAAAATCGAACCCTAAGGGTCGGAAAACAGGGGATGATTGATTGTTCACTCACTGATTATAATGTATAACCACGCATAACTTTATACAGAGTAGTCCGATTTTGATAATTCTTTTTTTATTGGATAGGGTATACCTTGCCAAGTATTATTAGTACAATAGCTTCTGCCCGCGACTCCGTCCGCGCGGATGTCGGTCTTCGCGTGGATGGTTTATTTCTCCATTTTGAGTAACTCTGACAATGACATCTTATAAATATCTATTGGACCCAAATACGGCTAAGCCTATAATAATTAAGGAGATCCCTCTATTGAGCTACTGCTGTTGAGCTCGCGTTCTGTAGTAAGTATTTTTTTCACAGTAATTCCGACCTTGATAAGTAGCATGTAGCAGTAAATTACTGACAGTGACGAAAAGTTTGCAATAATAAAAAAGTGATCGTGACAATGCGACAGAAAGTTAATTGAGAGCTTCAGCATACACAACATTGTTAGTGAGCTCGTCCGGAAAGAAAATAAAATACCAACCTAAATAAACCAATTTACGATGAAAACTTAAACTACGTACGTACTATAATATTTACAAAAGTATTTACAAATAACTGATCGGAACAGTAATCAAAAAGGTCGCGCTGAAAAGCACGGTTTAAAATTACACGCAAACAATATTAATTCCACGGACGACCGCTCGCCACACTGGACACGTCCGCATCAAAATACAGAATTTAAATGCATCGCGCGGCGTTTTTTTTTTTTTTTTTTTTGTGGGGCATCTCGTAGTTAATCCTGAAAAGATTAAACGGATTGTGACCCGGCGAGTTCTAAAAAGTTACCTTTTTAGGCCTCCAGCCGGGGCTTATTATACTTAAAAACTAAAGCGAGAGCTCTAAGGGTTACCCCGAGGGGGGTACGAACCTTGGCTTAGGCAATCACTGGTAGGGGGACAGCAAGGGACTGGCTGGATCTGGGTTAAATTATTTAGGGACTAATTTAAAGCTAACGGCGCAGCATCGCGGGCTGGCTCTTGCAAGGGTCGGGAGGGACTATTAAGTCGGGGTCGCGACGACGGACCTCGGTGGCGAGGTCGGTACGGTTTGTGTTTGTGTGCTGGTCTAGCTGTACTGGTCTCTTTTCGACTCTCCTGGAGGAGAGTAGTGGGATCGTCAGGATCGGTAAGAACGTGCCGCGAGCGGCAGACTTTACTGATACGGCATAGCGCGGCGCGGAACGCGGCTCGTTATATAGGAGTCGGGGAGGCGTGGCCCGCGTGTGCCGCAAACGGTTCAAGCCAAATCCGACTTTCGGCGCTACAGGTTACGGCGCTGAATCCACTGCGGGTAATGCAACGTGTGTTCGCGGTTCTACAGAACAACGTCTATGAATAAAACTGAAAAATAAGATTTTTTTTCTACGTATTTTTCCAGGATAAAAAGTATCCCATTTTATGCCCAGGATAATAAGGTATAATTATACCAAGTTTCATCGAAATCGAACCGTTAGTTTTCACGTGATGCCTGCACATACAGACAGACAGACAGACAGACAGACAAAAATTTTTTTAATCACATATTTGGGTTTGGTATCGATCCAGCAACACCCCCCGCTATTTATTTTTTCAATATTTTCAATGTACAGAATTGACCCTTCTACAGATTTATTATATGTATAGATTAAAACCACAAAAAATATAAAATAAAAACTTTTTAACAAAAAATTATACCGCCGTAAAAACTGAAAAGCAAAAAATAATAAACCTTAAAATTTTGAGTCAGCGCTGAAAAATCAATGAACAAAGATCACTTATCAGCGCCGACTCATAATTTTAAGGTTTATTATTTTTTGCTTTTCAGTTTTTTCGGCGGTTTAATTTTTATTTTATGTAGTCGACTCATTTATTTGTGGGCAAATCGACAGCTTCATAAGTACGTAATAGGTTATTGGCATGCTTTGAAATATATATATATATATATATATATATATATTTCAAAGCATGCCATATATATATATATAATTTTAATTATATAGACTGCTGCAAGTATTTGAAGTGACATTTTACCCGAATTCGCGACGCAAAATTGTTGTCATAATGTGTTTTCATTACTTTATTGCATAGAATATAATGTGCTAACTGCCTAATACGTATTTCTGGAGTTGTCGATTCACCCACAAATAAATTAACTTCATGCGAGTGGCCAATACATAATAATATATTATTTAAAAGGGTCAATTTGCCAGATTTGGGCGAATAAATACGAATCCACTAATAAGCCGATCTATCAGGATTACCAGACAAAAGAATAATCCTTAATTGGTTCCATTTTTCCCGAACCCATCGAATATTCACGTTGTAGATACACAAAAGAAACTTCCACTTGATCCGGATTTTACTAGTTGAAGAGCAATCAACCGAATTGTCCGTAAAGGTTTTACGTTGACGGAAAACCTCACTACGTACTGCGAATTAAAAGAAGGAAAAAGTAACTATTGGTGGCTTTGTACCGCTGGCTTTCATGTTGATTGCGCAAAGCTTGCAATGGAACAGCTTTTCAATCATTTGAACGAGAAGGAATTTAGTGGTGGTGTTTTTCTATGTAGTTTCTGCTGATTTGGATTGAGGATCTTTTAAAAAATAGAGCGACGAAAGTGCCTTTAAAATAGACAATAAGGCGTGGACAAAGCATGTCAACAGAGAAATCGCTAACTAATAATTGTTTCCGGTTGTTTTCGTCTTGCTAACGGCAAGTAATTCCACAGACACAATCTAGTAGCTAGGATCATCCACTAGCAACTTACTTTGCAGTACAACCTTGTGGAATCGGAAGTACCATACTACAGGTATGTGCCCGACCCAGTTCTCAAGAATGGTCACGCCACATTGTACTGGGATCGATCTATCATCACAGACAGGACTATTGTAGCCAATAAGCCTGATATTGTGGTGATAGATCGACGAGAGCATCGTGCAATGATTGTTGATGTCGCTGTCCCTCATGACGAGAATCTCGTGAAAGATGAGCAAGATAAAAAATCAAGTATCATGACTTAGCACACGAGGTTGTCGACATGTTGGATGTGGACTCTGCAATCATTGTACCGATAAAATCGATATAGTAAATGGCTTAATAGCGAAGAGCCTCAACCAACACCTCAGGAGGCTCTAACTACGCGGCTGGATCAAGGTCTTGATTCAAAAGGCAGTACTCCTGAACACGGCACGCATAGTCAGGAGGTTCCTCTCTCTAGAGCTCTGACCACCGGCAGCTTGGATCCTGCTCCCGATGCCGAAGGGTCACTATTTTTAAAATTATTAAGTTTTTTAAAATATTTTTGTTAAATGTTTAAAAATATACTGAATATGATATAAAATAAATAAATGAGAAATTTATGGCTATGAGATGAGGACAGACTTATTACATTCAGTCTAATGACACTCGGGACCAATGCTTTAACGTGCTTTCTGAGGTACGGAAAGGTAGCATCCACGGACCAGCCACGGCCAGCGTATATTTAGCCAATTGATCGAGCCGAGCGGCGGCGTTACTAATTCACAAGCCCCTCATAGCCATACGCCTCCCCTAAAGAAATAAAAATAAACAAACAATACATATGTATGTAAGTATTTATGAATTATTTGCTCTAAGGGATCGCGTTTCGCTGAAGTTTGTCTTCATTTTATTGATTTCATAACAGATTAGATATTCTACTTTATTATGATTAGAGGTTGATGGTAATCTTAGTTGTACAGTTCCTGGAAAAAATCTTGGCCTAATTCTTAAAATGATAATATTTTGCTTCGGGCACCAGGCAAAGCCTGTAAACGAAAAATAGCCTGAAGTATAGATAATTTTATATATATGTATGTATACATATGTGGAAGCTGTAGTGGTCCAGTAGTAACCGCTTACGAGTTATTTGTCGTGGGTTCGAACCCAGGCAGGCGCTGTACTTTCTGTAAATTATTTCAACACCACTGCTGTCATAACTGGGCACGCCACAATTGCGGCGGTAAGTCCCCTCTTTGAGGAGTGGATAGAGAGGCGTCACGGCGTCCTCACCTTCCGCCTGACGCAGGTTCTCACCAGGCATGGGTGCTTCGGTGGGTTCCTGTTCAGGATAAAGCGGGAGGATACGTCCGGGTGTTTCCATTGTGAGGATCGTCTAGAGGACACGGTGGAGCACACGGTGGAAGTTTGCCCTGCCTGGGCGGAGCACCGCCGTGTCCTCGTGGAGGCAATCGACGGCGGCGACCTCTCGCGTCCGGCCCTGGTGCGAGCCATGGTACGGAGCGAGAGGGAATGGGAAGCCGTCACCTCCTTCTGCGGAGCAGTAATGCTTGCGAAGGAGGAGGCGGGGCGCGTGAGGGAGTGGCAGTCTCTGCGCCCTCACGTCCCTAGCCGCCGCAGGAGGAGACGCCCCGGCCGTCGGGAGTCGATAGCGGACCACCGTAGGCGCGAGCTTGCGGGTGGCGAGCAATGGGTAGCTCGCCGCCCGGTAAGGACCAAGCTCGGGTCGATGGCGCGTAGTGTTCCACGCGCGCCTCAAAGAGATGTCAGCAAAACTGAAGGGGTCTGCTAGGACCGATGCCTGCCGGGGTCGCGTGATTGTTGGAAAGAGATACCGTGACCCTGGCACATGGGCAACTGAAGTAATACGGGTGGGTTTTAGTCAGTAAAAGTCTGACATGCGCTCCCGCTCCACCCAGAGCAGGAGAAGTCATTTGATGATTACCCATCAAACAAAAAAAAAAACTGTCATAATGGTGAAGGAAAAAATCGAAACCGGCATGTCCTAGAACCATACAAGCATATAGATCAAAATAAAAAAATCATAATCAAAATATTTTTATTTCACATAAACCTACATGTGTGCTTATGAAACGTCGGAAGCTAGGTGCACGGTTCCAAATTGTTGGTTCCTATGGAAATGATCTGGCAAGAATCTCCAATGTTACACTTTTAAAAATAATTGCCTTTTAAAATGATTTTAAATTACAGTATTAATAGGTATGGGAGAACAGTGTAGGACTGTCAACAAGTACCAATTACTAAATAAAATGGAAAATTGCCTACAGTCTACAAGGTCTTCAACGTTCTTACATTCACAATATAAAATAATCTACAAAAAAGATTGTATTTCATAAACAAGATAAAATAACATAATATTTCAACCAAATGTCATTTTTGCCATGACCACCAATAATAAACAGTTATAATTACTAGTGATCGCCAATTGGTCGAAATTCGACTGTACTTCATTTGAATAGAAATACATGACTAAATGAAAAAAAAAATGTAATAATAAATATAAAAAAAATAATATGGATATTTGACATTCTGTAACACTATAGACAAATTGTTATATATATAGAATTTTCTCTATTATTTTTTATTAATTATGACAGTTCAAAATGTCATAATTATAACTAGCCTGTACAATCGTGAGGCATACAACCTCTACAGTTTGCACACGACACTAAGTTTTGTATGGGAAACTTACTAATGCCATACTTGACACTCCCCATAAAACCACAAAAAATATTTCTACTAAATCTAAACTAAATTCCTATCGTCGCTAATACAAATATTATTAAAGACAACTATTCTCGATATAATCATAGTCTTTAAAAATGAAATAGGTTATATATCTATAAAATTAATTTATTACCTATGGTTATACTTGACATTCAATAAGAAGACACAAAATATTAAAGACATATCTATGCATGTGTGTATTGAATACACGGTAATGAAAAGTAGTGTGTGTAACGTGTTATTTATTGAAAATAATGTATTTTTACGCATAATTTAAAAAAAAAATTAGCATTCGTCACTTCTTCTCTGTATAAATAAGTGTGCGAAATTTCATACTCCTCCGTCCGCCCAATTTTCGTAAAAAGGGATCCAAAGTTTTCGCTTCACGTATTAATATATAGATTATTGTTATATAAATTAGAATTAGGTATATAATGTCAAATAATGAGTAGATGTCAAAGAAGTATGTAAAATAAATAAAACATGTACACAATCATTAGGGAGCAGTTAACAGACATGAACATGGTTATCCCGTTAATGAGGTACCAGGGAAGCCACATGTGCAAAAGGAATTATTGCCAAACTTCCTTGTCTTGAACGTAGTCAAATTAACTTATAAAATGTTTTTTTGATAAGGACACGTTTGATGTGTGTTTTGAAACCATCGCTAAGTACAGTAACCGAATTTGGCAACTTGTTATAGAAGCGGATACTGTTTATATGAAATAACTTACTAGTTTTGGTTAATCTAAATTTTGATATCACAATTTCATTTTTACTACGCGTATTTTATGTTATGGAAATCGTTTCTTATTTCGAAAAGGCCTAAATTATTGTGAACATACAAAATACATTTAAAAATATAAAGAGAGGAAAGAGTTAGTATATAAACTGCAAGTTTCTAAGAGACTTGCGAGGCCCTATTTTATAGATAGCGCGGAACGCCCGCTTTTGTAAAATAAACACTCAGTCAGCTGCCGAAACCTACAGCAGAACGCCATAAGACATGACACTGTAGAAGTAAGCAAATTATACTAATCTAGTTGTAGCTATACGGGTCAACTGCCTTATTTTTCTTACTGCATGAATAGGTGAACTTAATCTACCTGAAATAGCTCTAATGTGGGCACCCCATTGCAATTTTGAATCTGAAGTAATGTCTAGAAACACAGTTTCCGAAATAGCATCTCGTTTCTTGCCATCAATTTTTAAATTTAGACCTACTTGGGGTACATTTGGTGTTGAGAACTTAAGCAAATTAGTTTTGTTTACATTACGAAAGAGATTATTAGCTGCAAACCATTTCGAAAGAACAGCTATACTATCGTTAACATGTAAGACGTATCCTTTCTATCTTATTTTAAAAATAAGTGAAGTATCATCAGCGAACAAAATTATATCAATATCCGAGATATTAGCCATCATGTAAGAAAGGTCATTAATGTAAACTAGAAATAAGAAAGAGCCAAGAATTGAAACTTGAGGCACGCTCATGTTAACAAGAGACCCCGAGGACGTCACCCCGTTAACGTTTACTTTTTGCTGCCTGTTTGATAAATAGTAAATAACTACAAGATCAGCAGCTTGTCCACGAATTCCGTAGTGGTGTAATTTACAGATCAGTGTATTGTGGTATGAATGTGTTATTGTGTAAAATGTCACCTGCTACCATCTTCTTTACACAAACTTTTTGCTCAGCAGGTATCAATTGCAATTACCCCTAATTTTGATGAAACTACCCTTGTGGCTTGTGGTAGGTACGTTATTCACATAGAAATAAACATATTAAAGAAATCAAAACAATTAGCTAATAGGTGTAAGTATCAAATACCGCCTTATTGTACTAGTCAACGTGAAACGGACGTCAAAATATCGCCGCGGGATTTTATTGCATACTGGATTTCCAATTCTCTGTGTTGAAGCGATTTTTGACTCTCGGTGCATTGAAGATCCAGTGCACAAAAAAAAACCCACTGCGATATTATTACGTACGTTTGTACGTCGACTTAGACAAAAAGATTGTTAGAAAATAAACAAAAACTCGAAACATTAACCTTCCCTAAACCCTCCTTACTATAATATTTTTGTTTCTGTTTAACTCCTCTTCATTATATTATTTATGTTTAAGCCTACGATTGCTGGGTTAACTCAGCTTGTCCAAACATTTATTTAAAAACATCAAAACAGGTGAATGAACATCAGACTTCCCGCGTGTGAACTTGCAAACTAAATACAGAATGATGAAAGAGAAAATTATCGAAATTGTTAGGATTATAATTTGTTTGTGTTGTGTAAATAAACATTGTTTATAATACAATCAGCCGAGGCTCAAACTTGATCACAACATCACCATAAACACATCATATCATTTCAGTGTTTATAATCACCCGATTTCCTTCGCACAACTGGTCAGACCATGACCCAACCCACCTGCTGGAGTGTCCCAAGGGCCCGTTCACCTGCACCTCAGATGATGTCAAAAATGCCACTGATGCCGCAATAAACGTGGGCACCTACTGGGCTCAAACAATATAATAAAAAGTGTATGGGTACCATCAACACGAAAAGAAGAAAAAGAAGCGTTTATAATAATAATATCATTAGGAAAAAGCGGTGGAGTTGGACTCGCACACGAAGGGTTCCGTACCACCAATATACGGGGGTCACACATAGTTTTTAGAATAGGCTAGTAAAAAAAGCAACCGATGAAAAATCTATTTAAATTTCGAATTAGGAACTCTTTGGGAATCGGTAGATGTGTAATAAATTCATACATCATTTGTTTTTACAAATTGGCGGCAATTTAAAAAGCGTCTGTCGGGCGTCGAAAATGATTTCACTAGAGAAAATTTTTGGTCAAAGACTTATTAAGACTTACGTCGGTCTTACTCAACAACAATGTTACGATAGACTTTGATAAGCATTTCATGAAGACGCTCCATCCCGTGCCACTGTTTATAACTGGTTTAATAAGTTTAAACATGGTCGAAGCATACTCACTGATGATTCGCGAGAAGGATGTCCTTCTACGGTGATTACTGACGATAACACGAGTGCTGTGTGATAGAAGTTAATTAAAGGTTGACATATCAACAGGTTCGGACAGATTTAGGCATTGGTTTGAATCGAAAACAACAAAAAGTCTTGCATGATTATTTAAACGTCAGAAAGCTTTGTACTACTTAGATGAATACCTCATAGTTTGACGGAATATCATAAATGCCGCCGTAAATAGATTTGTGCCGCTAAATATATGTCCCAGGGAACATGTAATAGGTATACGTTGTTACAGTTGCTATGAAAGACAAGGTCACACACTCGTTTTAAAGTGTCGTTTCTAATACAATTCAAAATATAGACAGCCCTGTAATAGGGTCGGAGCCTTGGTAATAGGGTTCAGGTGGCACGCTCTAGGTACGGAACCCTTAAAATGATTAAAGTAAAAGTTTTTGGTGTTAACGCTTTCCTACTATCGCTACTGCTACTGTATCAACCCACAGCTGGGCAAAGGCCTCTCCCGGTGACTTCCAGTTATCTCACTTACTATCCTGTAAAACTTGAATATGACTTGAATATGAATAACGGCGGCGGTCTTATCTAATACTCGCAAGAAAAGTTTTAATAGTTTCAAATCCCTTTCCAAACCCTAAGTTCCGTACCAAAATGGTAAAAAGGTCCGCCCTTATTATTTATTATTTATTTATTTACACCAAACATACAACATCCTTACAGGCTAGACCCAATGCGATATTGTAGCACACTTAAAAATTAAACATTTACACTATTTCAAGTACCATAACAAATTTTATAGGTAGCCATTATGGTGCGACTCAGTATGTCTGTCCGTCTGTTTGTCAAAGTTGACTATCTTAAGAACTACTAATGGTCGTCTTAGTCTAGTGGTTAGTGACCCTGACTGCTAAGACTGAGGTCGTGGGTTCGATTTCCACCCAGGACAAATCTTTGTGTGATGAGCACGATCATTTGTTCTGTGTCTGGGTGTAATTTATCTATAATATGTATGTATCTATAATATGTATGACAGGCCTGTTGGTCTAGTGGTTAGTGACCCTGACTGCTATGCTGGAGGTCGTGGGTTCGATTCCCACCCAGGACAAATGTTTGTGTGATGAGCACGATCATTTGTTCTGTGTCTGGGTGTAATTTATCTATTATATGTATGTACTAGCTTCTGCCCGCGACTTCGTCTGCGTAAATGTCGGTTATCGCGGACGCAGACAAAGTCACGGAATAAAAAGATATATAAGCCTATGTCCTTTCTCAGGCTCTAAACTATCTGTGTACCAAATTTCATTTACATCGGTTCAGTAGTTTTAGCAGGAAAGTGAGACAGACAGATAGACAGACCGACAGACAGACAGAGTTACTTTTGCATTTATAATATTAGTATGGATTTAGGAATATATAAGTATGTTTATCAGTTGTCTAGTACCCATAACACAAGTTCTGCTTAGCTTGGGACTAGATGGCGTTGTGTGATAGTTGTGGAATATTATTATTATTATTATATTATTATATTTAGAAATATATAAGTATGTTTATCAGTTGTCTGGTTGCCATAGTACAGGCTCTGCCTAGTTTGGGATCAGATAACGGTGTGTTGGTTGTCCTTAGATATTTATTATTATCAGCTTGAGATTTGGAATAGTTTTAGACGACGTTTCTTTTTTTATTGAATTGCATTTTAGTCTGAAGGCCAATCCTCGTCCTGTCAGGATTGCGAGATTTGTTCGAAAGAGATACCTTGTCCCTGGCATATGGGC
Source organism: Aporophyla lueneburgensis (assembly GCA_932294355.1). Lineage (NCBI taxonomy): Eukaryota > Metazoa > Arthropoda > Insecta > Lepidoptera > Noctuidae > Aporophyla > Aporophyla lueneburgensis. Next base: position 12,074,091 of record OW028757.1, on the reverse strand, counting down.
AACTGAAGGAACATGGCTGGATTTTATTCAGTAAAAGTCTAACACGTCCTTCCGCGCCACCCTGAGCAGGAGACGTCATTTGATGATTTACCCACCCACAAAAAAAGGCCAATCTTCGTACATAAAACACGGTCATAAATTAAAGTTGCAATTTTATCTCAGCTACAATTCATGTTCATTTGACAAGTAGGTATGTAGGGACATGAGTTTTTTTCCAGGTTGAGGCTGTGATCAGAACGCAAACGTTCTACACGGGCATTGCCCCTCTGTTTCGCAAGAAAAGTTTTAGTTATCTCCAGCATGGTATAACTTATACAAGAAAAAAGAAGAAAAATAGTCTAGAATAATTTGCTGAAGTAATGGTTACAGTTTTTGCTCTGCTTAATATTTTTATCTAGTACTAGCTTTTGCCAGAGGCTTCGCCCGCGTGGAGGTCAGAAGTTATCCCGCGGGAACATACTACCAGGATAAAAAGTATTTTATGTGTTATTTCAGGTTATAAACTAACTGTGTGCCAAATTTCATCTTAATCGGGTTAGTAGTTTTTGCGTGAAAGAGGAACAAACATCCATACATACAAACTTTTGCGTTTATAATATTAGTAGGATGAGTACGTGCAATTTAACTTCTACGAGCCTACAATACCTACACTTATACATTACCGTCAATAGATCACCCCAAATGACAGACTAATGCCCGGTTTCTGAAGTTTCAAGATAAACTCTCAACAACTATTCATTCAATAAAGTTATGCATAAGATAAACGTCGGCTAACTGTCACTGCGTTTCTGAATACAAAACAAACCATTCAATAACTATGAAACTGTCAACTAGTTTTTTAGATGCCGCTAGATGGGTCTGTTTATGAGATTGCATCTAAAATTGATTTTTATTGTTGAAATGGTCTTTAAAACTAGTTTAATAAACAATGTATTTTTTTTTCAAGGGTAATTAACTGGCTTAATATTATTTTAGTTAAAATATATAAAGTCGTTATTTTATATTTATGGGTAAAACCTTTTTTTCTATTGTCAGTACTCAGTTCATTGTTTATGATTCCTGATATTAATTTTACTTCGCTGTCAGTTACATGTCTTTCGAATCGTTTGCGCTTAATCCATTCTTTTATATCATCATCATCATCATCATTTCAGCCGAAAGACGTCCACTGCTGGACATAGGCCTCCCCCAAGCACCGCCACCTCGACCTGTTCTGTGCCTCTCGCATCCAACGCATTCCTGCGGCCTTCACCAGGTCATCGGTCCATCTTGTGGGAGGCCTTCCAACGCTACGTCTTCCAGTACGCGGTCGCCACTCCAGAACCTTCCGACCCCATCGGCCATCTGTTCTGTTGTTCTTTTATATAATAATAACATAATGGAATCTGGAAATCGTAGTAAACATTTTACTGAAAGAGACAAGATGCTTCTTTGTATTGCCAAGTTCATATGTGAATTTTTATTTGTTTCCCCATTATACGTACATAATTGTACAATATGACAATTTTCCAGTTTGAAATATTTATAAAAACGAAGGTTAGCAACCTAAAATATTGCTCCAACAATAACCGACGGGCATGGTTTCCTTCAGAGGAAAGGGGTTGATCAACAGAGTCTATTACGATTTCTTGTTCAGAAGCAGAATCAAGTGTTAGTTATCAGTGAATCATTTTGCTTTAGAGTTATACCTATAATGTAACACAACTGTTGCAATAATTACAGCTAATGTGTGATCTAATTTTTACCGTAATTTTAGAGAGGCATTGAAATTTTCTTTTCCACACATCAAATGTTCTTTCAACTGTGTTTCTGGTCTTTATTTGTGCTTCATTGTAACGTTTTACCGCATTTGTAGCTGGATTTAAGAATAGTGTCATCATGAACTTTCTACAAGGATAAGCACTGTCTTCCATGAGGTGACCATCTATCTCATTATTATCGAGTCGCGCTCGTAGGAATGAGTTATGATACACGGTACTGTCATGCAACGAGCATCTATATCACGAATATATAACTTTGCATCACATAGGTACAACTTGTACATTAATAGAAAAGAAACTGTTGGGGTTTATATCCAGAATTATTTTGAATAAAAAGCTTCCTATGATTTAATAGCTGTATTCTGTGCAAAGACAAGATGAAGAAGAAAAAAATAACATAAAGTGTACAACGTGGTAGGTACTTATAAAATAAATTCTTCAAAACTAAATGTTCATGCAATGAGCCGTATTTGTGCATTATTGCTCAACAAACTTGATTAGGCGTTTGATTAAAAACGAGTTGACATAGTTTGAAATGAAACGTCAAATAAAGTTATGGAACCGATAAACGCCACACATTGGTCAGATAAAATAACCTAAGTTTAAACGGAGTTTATCTTACAATGCGGTGTTCGGAAACGCAAATTGTCAAGTTATCGAACCAATAGCGCTAATGAATAGATAAACTACCGATAAAAGTACCTCAGAAACCGGGCATAAGTCAGATCAGTGGATCAATTAATAAACGGTGTATAAACTAGTAAACGAGTCTATTGTTTTTTCAGATCATTCTGCTAGCTATAAAAACTGGCTTTCCAGGCCAGCTGAGACAGTTAGGTACTTATCATTCTTCATTTGATAGGTGGTGCTTAAAATTATTTAGATATTCAGTCTACGATTCTAATGCCCGGTTTCTGAGGTACTCTTATCGGTAGTTTATCTATTCATTAGCGCTATTGGTTCGATAACTTGACAATTTGCGTTTCCGAACACCGCAATGTAAGATAAACTCCGTTTAAACGTTATTTTATCTGACCAATGTGTGGCGTTTATCGGTTCCATAACTTTATTTGACGTTTCATTTCAAATCAACTCGCTTTTAATCAAACGCCTAATCAAGTTTGTTGAGCAATAATGCACAAATACGGCTCATTGCATGAACATTTAGTTTTTAAGAATTTACTTTATAAGTACCTACCACGTTGTACACTTTATGTTATTTTTTTCTTCTTCATCTTGTCTTTGCACGGAATACAACTATTAAATCATCGGAAGCTTTTTATTCAAAATAATTCAGGATATAAACTCCAACAGTTACTTTTCTATTAATGTACAAGTTGTATGTGATGCAAAGTTATACATTCGTGATATAGATGCTCGTTGCATGACAGTACCGTGTATCATAACTCATTCCTACGAGCGCGACTCGATAATAATGAGATAGATGGTCACCTCATGGAAGACAGTGCTTATCCTTGTAGAAAGTTCATGATGACACTATTCTTAAATCCAGCTACAAATGCGGTAAAACGTTACAATGAAGCACAAATAAAGACCAGAAACACAGTTGAAAGAACATTTGATGTGTGGAAAAGAAAATTTCAATGCCTCTCTAAAATTACGGTAAAAATTATATCACACATTAGCTGTAATTGTTGCAACAGTTGTGTTACATTATAGGTATAACTCTAAAGCAAAATGATTCACTGATAACTAACACTTGATTCTGCTTCTGAACAAGAAATCGTAATAGACTCTGTTGATCAACCCCTTTCCTCTGAAGGAAACCATGCCCGTCGGTTATTGTTGGAGCAATATTTTAGGTTGCTAACCTTCGTTTTTATAAATATTTCAAACTGGAAAATTGTCATATTGTACAATTATGTACGTATAATGGGGAAACAAATAAAAATACACATATGAACTTGGCTCTACAAAGAAGCATCTTGTCTCTTTCAGTAAAATGTTTACTACGATTTCCAGATTCTATTATGTTATTATTATATAAAAGAACAACAGAACAGATGGCCGATGGGGTCGGAAGGTTCTGGAGTTGCGACCGCGTACTGGAAGACGTAGCGTTGGAAGGCCTCCCACAAGATGGACCGATGACCTGGTGAAGGCCGCAGGAATGCGTTGGATGCGAGAGGCACAGAACAGGTCGAGGTGGCGGTGCTTGGGGGAGGCCTATGTCCAGCAGTGGACGTCTTTCGGCTGAACTGATGATGATGATAATGATGATATAAAAGAATGGATTAAGCGCAAACGATTCGAAAGACATGTAACTGACAGCGAAGTAAAATTAATATCAGGAATCATAAACAATGAACTGAGTGCTGACAATAGAAAAAAAGGTTTCACCCATAAATATAAAAGTAATTTACCCTTGAAAAAAAAATACATTGTTTATTAAACTAGTTTTAAAGACCATTTCAATAATAAAAATCAATTTTAGATGCAATCTCATAAACAGACCCATCTAGCGGCATCTAAAAAACTAGTTGACAGTTTCATAGTTATTGAATGGTTTGTTTTGTATTCAGAAACGCAGTGACAGTTAGCCGACGTTTATCTTATGCATAACTTTATTGAATGAATAGTTGTTGAGAGTTTATCTTGAAACTTCAGAAACCGGGCATTAGGCAGACAAACGCGAATTAAAGTCTATTCAGACGAGACCGCATGGCTCTGGTCATTTCCATCACTCATAAAATTAATAATAAAAATAAAAAAAGCGTTTTATTCCATGCAACATATTAGGTGTAACATACTTGCAGTGTTTTAACATTGAAAAAAAAATATAACAGTTCAGTTCCAATCAATAATTAGATTTCTCTTCGAATTTCGATACTTTTTTAAACATTAATATATATGCAATAATTAGAAAAAGTAAAAACATTTCGTTCTTTAGCATGCTTTCCAATATCCAGTGTTGAAGTAAACCTATTATTCTCATTAAGCATTTGAAGTATATGACATTTTTGTTTATACATATTTTAATACTAGCTATGATACCCGGCTTCGCTCGGGAGTTGATATGAGATTACGTGGTAGTTGAAATAAAAAAATAAACTATGACGTAAAAAGTAAAAAAAAATTGAAAACATTTTCTCATTATTTACACTACTTGTTTATAAACAACATTTTTCATTTTATTGCCCGGGGTATATATATATATATATTTTTTTTTTTTTTTGAATTTCCTGCTCTTGAGCAAGCTACATGTAGCTGACCGTGAGAGAAGCAGGATTCTTTGAGGTTGATGCCACAATATTTTAAAGTCTGCCCTTGCACTTTGTTAATTGTAAAACTAAAGGCTAATTTAATTGGAAACTGCAATCTTTTAAATTGAAATGGCAATTCAGAAGAGATCAGTGGTATTCTAGGTAAAAATACTGTGTGTTCTTTGTTCTTTCCAGAAATAAGTTCAGCTTCAATGATATTATTCGATAGCTGTTTTACGATCATCCTCGTTCCATTACATAGTTTTGGGGAGTTGAGATTTCTGAGTAGTATGATTGGAGATCCAGTTTTCAGACGAAGGTAGTGTAATGGCATTCCTGTAAAGAGTGTAGAAATTCAGTAGGGAATTTGACACTTTCTTCAATGGATACCATCGTGTCGATCGATTTATATATTTTCTCTTCACCAGGTATTTTCTTTAGAATATTAAAATTGATATCGACAACAATATAATTTTTAATGGCCAAAATTGCTCTTAGAAATAACCACTCTACGTTGGTATAGTTCTGAATAATATTTGGATAAATTTTGTCGATTAGTTCGTTTTCAGTAGTGGCTATGTTACAGAAATCACTATTGAGTTCAATGAGGCCGGTCGTTTGGTCAGTAGGATATGTACCGTCGCCTATTTGTAAAAGTATTTTAGTAAAATGACACCTAGAATGTTCTCGAGATTATCGTCCACCGTAACAATAGGTTCTGCAGCTGTAGCATACGTAGTAAAGGCGTAAAATTTAAAAACTTAAATTTTAAAATGTTTTCAGAACTAATTTGAATAACTAAAATTATGTCGCTTTAACTCCAAAATATAAGTTAGCTACTGCTGTATAAATACACACAATTTAATAACTTTATTATAGAAACAAATGTAATTTAACAGTTTATTGAAATTGGCATCGCGCCGTTACTACACATGCTGCAATTGCTCGCAGCGCCTTTCGAAATGCAACCCAAATAATCTTTGTTCTGAATGAAGATCAAATACTCGACAACAGATGGCGCCACTACACTTAATTTCCAAGTTGAAGGGTTGGAAAAGCCCTTATATCTTTAAAAACACGCCTTTTAGGTTAAAACGGGAACTTTCTTGTTCGAGGGGGGATAAAGGGCTATCACACTATATAAGTCCCTTTATCGTGCCGGGACTCCTTTTTAAGTTTTATTGGCATGCACATTTTATCAACTTAGTTTTATTATATACTAGCTTCCACCCGCGACTCCGTCCGCGCGGATGTCGGTCTTCGCGTGGATGGTTTATTTCTCCATTTTGAGTAACTCTGACAATGACATCTTATAAATATCTATTGGACCCAAATACGGCTAAGCCTATAATAATTAAGGAGATCCCTCTATTGAGCTACTGCTGTTGAGCTCGCGTTCTGTAGAAATACCAACCTAAATAAACCAATTTACGATGAAAACTGAAACTACGTACGTACTATAATATTTACAAAAGTATTTACAAATAACTGATCGGAACAGTAATCAAAAAGGTCGCGCTGAAAAGCACGGTTTAAAATTACACGCATACAATATTAATTCGCATCAAAATTCAGAATTTATATGCATCGCGCGGCGTTTTAGGACATCTCGTAGTTAATCTGAAAGATTCTTACTACTTAAACGGATTGTGGCCCGGCGAGTTCTAAAAAGTTACCTTTTTAGGCCTCCAGCCGGGGTATCGCGCGGCGCGGAACGTTGCTCCTTATATAGGAGTCGGGGAGGCGTGGCCCGCGTGTGCCGCAAACGGTTCAAGCCAAATCCGACTTCCGGCGCTACAGGTTACGGCGCTGAATCCACTGCGGGTAATGTAACGTGTGTTCGCGGTTCTATAGAACAACGTCTATGAATAAAACTGAAAAATAAGATTTTTTTTCTACGTATTTTTCCAGGATAAAAAGTATCCCATTTTATGCCCAGGATAATAAGGTATAATTATACCAAGTTTCATCGAAATCGAACCGTAAGTTTTCACGTGATGCCTGCATATACAGACAGACAGACAGACAGACAGACAAAAATTTTTTTAATCACATATTTGGGTTTGGTATCGATCCAGCAACACCCCCCGCTATTTATTTTTTCAATATTTTCAATGTACAGAATTGACCCTTCTACAGATTTATTATATGTATAGATAATCATTTTAAATTATTTATTTACAAATATTACGAATAGGTGTATTTATAATTAGATTATTATTATTATATTATTAGTACATTATTTCCATCACACATAACTTTTTTATTCGTTAGTTTTGTTTATAAATCCACGCTTGAACGCACGTAAAAATATCGCGGTGAGATTTTCTCGCGCACTAGATCCTCGCATCGCATTATTTGGTGCTGACAAACTGTCACCGCTAAACAATGCGTTAAAATCGAACCTAATTTTTTCGAAGCCCCGGGATGCACTCTGTTTGAGGCTCAATGCTAGGTTTAACAACGAAAGTTGAAAATCAAGTGCACTATGAAATCCCGCCATATTTACGTCCGTGTGGTCTATATCAATTTCGCGAATTGGACAGTTTTCCGGATTTGAATGTTGCGTGTCTACATTTTCTAGTATTTGCTAGTTTTACATTATTCTCTGGTTTGCTACACAGCCCGAAGAATTGCCAAACTTAAGTGCCAGTGGGTAGTGCACATTGCTCGCAGAATAGATAGCCGATGGGACCGAAAGCCTCTGAAATGGCAACCGCGAGTATATTGGGAGACAGAGTTGGAAGGCCTTCCACAAGGAGGATTGATAACCATGTGAAAGCCAAAGGAACACGCTGGATACAGGAAGAACCGAACCGGTTGAAGTGGACAATAATAGGCTGGATGCAGTTGAATACCAACTCATTTACGTGGAATGCCAACCTATCTGACCTTTACAACTAACTTACTGGGTATCACGATACCCTTTGGTACTGGCTGTCAGTGTTTGGGACTTCTGTTGACCCGTCACTTCTGTCAAAAATCCACAAATGTCAGCCGGTGTGCCGAATGGCAGGGTGCAATAGTGCATGTATTTTTTGACTTACGGCATTTGTTAGGATAAGATAAACCGCATAAACATATAGATATAATATTAATAAACTTCAGTTAACAATCACTTAACGCCACGCTCAAAATAGTCTATTCTGTGAAATGTGAACCAGATGATCTCGTTTACACGCATTCTTACCGAGTTAATAGGTTAGTTTTAATTCAGAGCTAGTTTACACGGGCTCACATAAATATGTTAGTTAATGTACGTTATTTATTTAGCTTCTTGTATTTTGAACGGAATACAAGAGAGGCTATTGGCTAAATAATAACAGCTGCTGAGGTTGATAGAAAGTAAAGCTTACCGCGGCTCATGAATGGCCGACCACCCATTACATTATCGAGACCCTTTTATGCCTCGGAAAGCACGTTAAGCCGTTGGTGCGGGCTGTTATTCCTAGGTCTTTGATAGTCGTTAGGGATAGTCAGAAGCCAGAAAGTCTAAGCAAGTGGCATCGTACTACCCAGAACCTGTGTATCGAAAGTTAGATAAGCTATCGGTCTATGTAAAGTACTGTAAAAACTCACAGTGAAAATTTAGGTGACGTAAGTTTAAAGTGACCTGTCATTCCACGCATTGACACTATTGACAGGTCACTTCTACAGAGGATTTTACTGGTTTTCCAATAACAAAAAATATGGACAGCTTTGTTTTGTGTTTAGTAAAACTCAAAGTTAAGTAGGCTTAACATTTTCCCAAGCTTCAAAACTTCCTTGCATGTTTTGTTTACAATTCATTGTCTTATTTTTTCGCATTGACGTGGCTAAAGTTTTGATTTGTGGCGTCGAGTTTAGACTACTGGCTTATTAGAAAAAACAAAAAATATTTACGGCCTTTTCACAACAGAAGTAATACTTTTAACATTCTCTTTGAAAAGTTAATGCATTCTTTGAAAAGTTGATGCGTTCTTTGAAAATAGAATACAAGCACGTCGTCACGTTTCGATGAGGCATTAATTTATATAAAAGGTGTATTTATTTACCATTAAATCAGCTTGATAGGTGATCAATCATCTATTGTTATATAGCAATTTAATATTGAACGAATATTTGACACGTCACGTTCCTTAGAAAAGCTAATACCACACCATTTATTTAATGGTGTTCTACGTGCTATTTTTTACTGCGAAATGTTTACGTGTGAAAATTAATGAGATATTTTTTCTACCAAGTACCTATATATATCAAATTAATTTTAAATTCGAAGTAAATGTAACATCATTAAATAAACATAAAATCTTGCCTATTTTCGTCGATTACTAACGCAGACATGTTCTAAGAGGGGACAAGCCTATAATTGCCATCGACCGGGCACAAATCCAGACTCCTGGCTACTACGGAGAAATTCTCAATAGGAATAGTAGATTACCCAATAAACCTGCCGGGATCGCGTGATAGTTCGAAAGAGATACCGTGACCCTGGCACATGGGCAACTGAAGGAACATGGGTGGGTTTTAGTCAGTAAAAGTCTGACATGCCCTCCCACTCCGCCCAGAGCAGGAGAAGTCATAAAAAAAAAGGGGATTAACGATTTAAATCGCGAGCGTAACAAAGGACTCGAGGTTTACTCCCGAGCTTAGCGAGGGTGTTAAAAACTTAAATCATGAGCGAAGCGAGGGATTTAAGACGAGTCCTGAGTGTAGCGAGGGATTTAAGTTCACCCAGGACTAAGACAGCTTTATCACCGAGGAAAATACTCTACTTTTCGTACCATTTGCGAAAAAATTAACAGAATAATAATATGAGATAAGCATTTATTAAAAATAATGACAATTAAAAGTAAAAGTTAACATTCGAAACATTGGTCCAATTAACGTTTATTTATTTGAAGAAAACAAAAACGCGGCAAATTCCTAGACTAATATTTTTTTGTCGGAAAAGCAAAGGCATCAAGCTCATACGGCCTCGTCGGTTTTCGTAATTTTATTTAAAATCATAACTGCATAATAAATGCGTATTCCGTTTTCAAAAGATGTATAATGCTTTATATACAAACTCAATGGTGTCAGCACAGATGTAGTTCAGTATAAATTTCGGTAAGTATTCTAAATTTAAATCACATTCTCCCCCTAGAGGATGAATGAAATTCAGTACAATTTTCTTTCCCTGTTTTTAACAGATTAAAAATGACTATTGTTATGTTAGCTTTTTGCGGCACAGAATATCACTTTTTTGAGCAAGTGGAACGAAAAACCCAATAACACTTTACCCTACCTTTTTTGTGGGTGGGAAATCATGAAATGACGTCTCCCGGTCTGGGTGTAACGGGAGGGCGTGTCAGACTTTTGTTGACTAAACCCCACCCGTGTTCTTTCAGTTGCCTATATGCCAGGGTCACGGTAACTCTTTCGAACAAATCTCGCGACCTTGGCAGACTTTGTCCTACCTAGGAATCAAACACAGGTCCATGAGGACCTGTAAGCATGGGCTTAGCAGTAGCACTTGCGACCATTAGACTAATGAGGCAGTTCATTTCATTTGAAGTTGTAGCGGCATCTATAACGCTACATGCGAACTAAGCAGGGTCTTGGGGCTTTCGGGACCGGGACCGCGGTCTTGAATTCCTCCTAAAATACAAAAATTATTTTGCAGTAGTAATTTGGGACCACAAGAAAAATGAAGATAAAGTACAGTGAAAAAAAATTACGAGAAAAAACAAAAACATTTTCTCATACATTTTGTCTGTCAGCTACAAAACGCGTTATGCCTTTGAAGTACCAGGTTGTTATGACTTAGTAGGAGCTTACCAAATATAGGAGTATCAGCTATCGCTTTATTCCTTCGAAGTACCAAGTGGTCATAACTCGGTAGGAGCTCACCTGACATGAGTGGGTATGTATTAGCTAGAGACAATGCTTTATGCTTTTGAAGTACCAGGTTGTCGTAACTTGGTAGGAGCCTTAACAGTTAACACATCATTTATTGACTCTATGGCAGAACAAAGTTCGCTGGGTCAGCTAGTATATTAAGATAACATTTTTTTTACTGTCAATTGATTATGTTTATTTTACAAAAATAATTATGATATTAAATAATTGTAATGATTAAGACCACTACTGATGTGTCTAATTACGATAGTGAAGTTTTTTAAAAGTTTATTGTTACGATTCGGTGGGGGATTAGGGGGACTATAGGTGATTCAAACACTCAAGATTACTTTTCTTAGATAGTATTTTGTATTCTTTTTAGGTTTAATTCTTGTAGAAGGCTACCATTGTTGAAGTAAAATAAATATTATATCGTTTTATAAAAATAACTTTATTTGTATTACTTCATTTTTTTTGGTTGACTGTACTTTTCCAAGACATAACTTTGTTATTTTTTCTTATGGTCCCAAAATACTACTAAAAATATTTATTATATTAATAGGTGAAATCTGGGACCGCGGTCCCGGTCCCCAAAGTCCCACGACCCGCATGACACACGTCACCCAAAATCCTGAATCGCGAAAGTGAAGTTTACCGCACAACTATCATGTCATACAACGTCCCGACATGAATTTTCGTGCAGTTGCCCACCAGACACATCAATAGTCTGGTCGGAGGATCCTCTCTTTTGTATAGACTACGAAAGAACTTCCACCAACAGATGAACAGACTATGAACCAAGCGGGTGAAGCTGCAGGCAAAAGTTGGTTCAAAATAATCGAGTTTCTTAATGTTTTTTTTTTAATTAGCCTACGCTGTCCCACTGCTGAGCAAAGGCCTCCCCCAAATCCTTCCAGGTATCCTTTTCCAGACCCACCTTGATCCAACCCTTGCAGTACGCATCTAGGTCGTCTCACCACCTCTTCTTGGGCTGGCCTTGGTTGCGCCGTTAATGTTTCTTAATGTTTAAAACTAAAAATTAACGCCTCTTCACACGACGACATATCAAGCTATAGATTTCCAGTTTTAGCTGACTTCGTATTGTGTAGGCTTTTGATACAAAAAAAAGTCAGCTTACAAGTCAAGCTTACTTAAATTAGAAGTCAGGTTAATTAAATCTCGTGTGGTGCCAGACGTTAAGAATAGCACCATCCCATTTCTTCCTGTGAGGGTCGTTAAAAGCAACTAAGGGACTTAGGTACTAGAGAATGGGCAGCAGCGTTCTCTATTCACTATTCCTGAGTTTTTTATGTTTTCCGCAAAACATTTATTTCCTCGATTCAATCGTATACAACACCTAAACTCAAGGCTAAAAGCATCTTGGTGTTTAGTTCTCTAACCCTCAAGCCACTCATACTGATGAATAGATATTTCTTTGGTAAGTTATTTCGTTTAACACCTACACTCCTACAGCTTTTGGCAAGTTATTGAAGAAAACTGTCCAGTTTGAACCTAGGAATGACGTCTAGCTTTTCAGTCCATATTTCATTCTTATGTTCCAGAAAGAAACAGTACTCAATAAAATAAACTCTTCCTCTGAGCAGCTTACAAAAATACTGTTTTTACAAAATGACGATTCATTATTCGTGATTTAAGCCGAAGTTATGAGGTCATCGAGATGAATCATTTTAAATCTATCACTCACCGAATTATTTTATGCAGTTTCTTGTAGAATTATGATAGTGATTAATCTTGTGTTTGAAGTTTTGGTATTGATCCTACCTACGTGTAGATTATGGCAATTCCTTGCGCGGGCGTCGACTTTAAAAACAGTATGCTTATCGTATACGTGCGGGGTAGATACTATAACGAAAATAAGATCGATTTTTGGATTAAAAATACTAGTATTTTTACACTAAATATGGATGTGAAGACACATTTTCCCATCAATGAATGTATACTTATTGTTTTTGTAGCATTTTAAACTGACGTTAAGTACCTCCTTGTACTTTCGATAAAAAAAAATCGTTCCAATGAATACGTTCGGGTGGTGGAGGTATGAATTATGCATTCGCTCCATTTAAAATACTCGTATTTAAATGTATCCGGTTTAAATAATTGAAACTGACCCCAACATAATGGAGAAAAGGCTAGGTAGAACTACTAAGTAGTACTACATACAAAATGTTTTAAACAAACTACCTTTAATGCGAGCTGGCAGAAAAATCCTTGTTCAAGATCTCAATAACACCTCCCGAACTAAAACTGACATAAAAATGCTCTAGAACATCTGAAAAATCTTTGATTCCAAACTGACCTTCAACAGAAAACGTTACTCAACAGAACTAGAATAACAAATCTTACGGAAACAGAATTCTATTCTGCAAACTTTACGAGCGTTGCTTATGCAGACTTTTGGAATACCACTGCGCTGCAGATTTATGAATTTCCATCGCTATCTATTCCGCAATGTCATCCAACTGTGCATATTTCGTATGACTGACTTCGGTATTTTCTCAACGGTTCGTAAACTGACATGCATTCGAAATATGGTTTCTGTCCAGAAGTTCATATGATATCGTATGAAGTTAATGGCTTCTGTAGACCGGCGCGACGCAACTACAGTAGATCAATTTCCGTGAAGTTGTCATATAAATTGTTCTGTTGAAGTTGCGCCGCTCTGTGGCGTCGTGCCTGTCTGTAGTCAATATTATAGACTAGCGACTTTGCGTTTTTACGAATCGAGCATCCCTTATTTTATGTAAATTTATTTTTTAATATAAACATAAAAAGGAAAAGAAATCGAGGAAGACTACTCAACAACGTAAATAATGCAAAGAATGTTGTTATACGGTCAAAATGAAAGCCATTGCTACGGTTAGTGTGTTACGCAATTACCCGCAGTTGACATTTAGTTTAAATCAGTTCTAATAATTACTGATAAGCTTGTACATCGGTAGCTATAAGAGTAGGAGAAGAATAAAGAAACGGTGGATGAACTGTGTGAATGACCACCGAGATGACGACTAATAGAGAAGTATGGAAGAATGAGATACCCATGTTGTACAGAAATAAATGGGGAAGGAGAATTATGAGTTCCACATACAAACTTCATAATCACTCTATAATGTTGCCACTGCTGGGACGCGGCTTTCCGTGATGAAATTATGTGTACTACTGTCTGGTTTCAAACCTATGACGCACAATTCGTAAGTCGCGACCGTTAGCACTGGGCCCCTCTGCTCACACATACAAACAAATAAATGTTACCTCTTTACAATATTAGTATAAATTGGCAAATCCATTGCCCTGTGATCAAACTTTTTTAACCCCCGACGCAAAAAGAGGAGTGTTATAAGTTTGACGTGTCTGTCTGTCTGTGTGTCTGTCTGTCTGTGGCATCATAGCTCCCGAAAGGATGAAGCGATTTCAATTAAAAAAATATTGTATTAAAGGTGACTTATGTGCGAGTGTTCTTAGATATGTTTGATGAAAATCGGTCGAGTCGTTTAAAACTTGTGTATTAATAAAACTTGAAGAAAGTGGAGAAAGTGGGGAAGGGTAACCGAATGTCAGCAAATATACTCGACTGGGGTCTCAAATCAAAGCGCACTGAAAGAGAATATTGATAAATTAATCGAGAGTGTTCTTAGCTTCGTTTGATTCTACATTATAATAAGTATGTACCTATAGAAAGTATAAAATAAAAAATTAAATTAAAAATTTAAAAAACCCCCGACACAAAAACCTAATTTCCCTTTAAAAAGTAAAAAATTACCCCAAGGTCCCCCAACGCGACGTATTTTTATTTGAATTATTAATACATATTAAGACTGAGTTTTTTTTTATTATTTTTTTATTTTTTAAAGGGAAATTAGGTTTTTGTGTCGGGGTTTTTTAATTTTTTTTTTAATTTTTTATTTTATACTTTTTATAGGTACATACTTATTATAATGTAGAATCAAACGAAGCTCTCACTAATTCATCAATACCCTCGATTAATTCATCAATATTCTCTTTCAGTGCGCTTTCATTTGAGACCCCAGTCGAGTATATTTGCTGACATTCGGTTACCCCTCCCCACTTTCTCCCCCACAACTTTTAAATGGCTCGACCGATTTTTTGTAAACATATGCTACACAGCTGTGTAAAATGAAAGACTCGAAACTCATTGTAGATTAGTCTATCATTACCTGTTTCTTAGTACCTACCTAGGTACAGTCACGAAAAGAGATAAGTAACCTGGGTCGTCGGGTATAGCTGAAGTGTAGTAAGAAACTGATGGATGTTTTCGAATAAAATTTAAATGAATTAATAAAAAACAAATAGTTCATTAAGCAATTAAATTTCATTCGAAAAAAATCGTAGGTGACTTACTAAACTTCAACTACATTCGCCGCCCCAGAGGGGTAATTGTGTAACACACTATCAGTAGTAATCGCTTTCATTCTGACAATTCAACAAGAAAGAAAAAAAAGAAAGAGAGAAAATACATTCAACAACATTCATTGCGTTATTTACGTTGTTGAGCAGACAAATTTTTGGAACATATGAAGCAATGAATCAAAAATAATCTTCACAATAAATCAGATTCTGATTGACAGTGCGTCACATAATTAGGGTGCTGTTCATCTTTTGGTGATTGCACATCTTCAGGTCAATTTTCGTAATTAATTTTAAATCTATACTAATAATAATATAAAGCTGAAGAGTTTGTTTGTTTGGTTGATCGCGGTAATCTCAAGAACCACTGGTCAAAATTGAGAAATTCTTTTTGTGTAGGGTAGCCTATTTATTGATAAAGGATATAACACTACGTTACAATCAATCAGAGTGGAGCAGCAACGAAAAATGGATGAAAACTGACAGGCAATTCGATGCGACGGGATGGGTCAGGGGATCAAAAAAGACATTGCCCATTTTGTTAGGAGATATGGGCCCCTAGAAAAAAAACGCGGGCAACGGTGGTTTTAACTTTGTTTTGAAGAACAACAATTACCTTTTTAGATCCTGAAATCAATTTTCAGTTTTTCACCCTAGTTTCAGAGAAATGTAATTTTTAAAGATGATGAAATTGAGATTCCACTTATAAACAATTTGAATGATCTATTGATTTGACAGATTAATCTTTCTACTCTCCTCGCGTTCCGAGTTACGCAAAATCGATGTATGTAAGCGCGCGAAACAACCCTTCCGTAGAGTGTGGCGATTTCTTAGCGATTTTATTGTGATTCGGAACGCAGGGTAGGTGTGAGCCATGTTAAATATTTTGTTGATCGATTTACCAAATCGATTTGATAAAAGTCGATTTTTAACAATTGTGGTGTGACCGTTTTGTAGTTACTTTTGTTAGTGTTGATATTTTGCTGTTTGTGCAAAAGTTGTAAACAGTTTCTCTTTGTAAAAAATAGGCTTTTGCTTTCTATTTACATAATTAAAGAGATAATTTTGCATATGATTTATATTATTTACTAAAAGTGAATAACAATTTCAAATCGAAATGTCAATTGAGATATCATCAAACGTTAATTTTTAAACGATCTAGCCAGTTTTAGTTGGCCATATCATGAAATGCAACTAATTCATGAAATGGCTAGTCACATCATAAAGTAATCAATTCTGCGATCTGACCACGACATATGTATATATCCTCAGATTACAATTCCTTCGTGTTTTAGTTTATTTACTACCTATTTCTATGTTCTTTTTATTTTAACCCGCCCGCTGCTTATTTTAATCCGCGATTTGAATATACGTCTAATCAGTTACATGAGACCTAGATTATGACCGGAGAAAAGCTATTGTAAACATCTCTGGTACTTTTAGTCGGCGGAATAGTAATATATCGATATTTTCAATCGATTATTACCATTTAATTGACATAATCTGTGGTCTATCTTGACAACATTCAGGTTAAGTTTTAATGGCAGAACTACCTTTGATTCAATATAATAATTTAATTAATTACGGTTTTTAATGCTAGGGTGAAAGAGATGTTGATAAAATAAAATTGGACTTATAAAATTACGCCTTAATTTTTGAGAAGTAAATAGTCTCTGCCCGGCACTGAAAATAAGGGGCCCATCAGCGGGCAATGTCTTTTGACGCGGACAAAGTCGCGGGCAGAAGCTAGTTCTGTACCAAAATAAAGAAGAAACTGTTAATCGTGTTATGTATTTTAGTTTGCAGCGTTGTTATTAAAGTAGCTAAAGAAAAATAGACTTCGTAAAAACCAAATTTCTTTGCATTTTCTTCGTTTAACGAAGTTACTCGAATTAGGTTTATACATTGTTAATTTATGGGAGTTTTTCTGGAAAAGCAATTGTGTTAGAAAGTCGGATTAACCAAGTTTGTAGACTGTTATTTTTGGTTGAATTTTTATAACTTTTAAGTCCATTCTGTGGTAAAGTTATTTAAATATAGGTGTGTTCAAAATATTCGGATTATGGATACTTTGATATCTGAGATGGATTTTACGAGACAGGCTCAACCTAGTGTGGAGTTCATAAGCAAAACGCTTCCATTGCGTCTTCTCTTCCATTTTTAGGGTTCCGTTGCCAAATGGCAAAAAACGGAACCCTTATAGATTCGTCATGTCTGTCTGTCTGTCTGTCTGTCTGTCCGTCCGTCCGTATGTCACAGCCATTTTATTCCGAAACTATAAGAGCTATGCTGTTGAAACTTGGTAAGTAGATGTATTCTGTGAACCGCATTAAGATTTTCACATTAAAATAGAAAAAAAAACAATAAATTTTGGGGTTCCCCATACATAGAACTGAAACTCAAAAATGTTTTTTTTTCATCAAACCCACACGTGTGGGGTATCTATGAATAGGTCTTCAAAAATGGTAATGAGGTTTCTAATATAATTTTTTTCTAAACTGAATAGTTTGTGCGAGAGGCACTTCCAAAGTGGTAAAATGTGTGTCCCCCCCCCGTAACTTCTAAAATAAGAGAATGACAAAACTAAAAAAAAATATATGATGTACACTACCATATAAACTACCACCGAAAATTGGTTTGAACGAGATCGAGTGAGTAGTTTTTTTTTAAAACGTCATAAATCGTAAACCGCAATTTACCTTACATTCAATCAACTGAAATATAAAAATTAAAAAAAATATATATTTTTAAACCGAAAATCCGACTCGCACTTGGCCAGTTTTGTTTTATAAACTTGTTGCTACTAATGTTGACTTTAAAAACGAAAGTATTGTTTTAGGGAAATAAATATTTTCTACATATATATCTAAAACATTCTATGACAATCATAAAGCGACTATTTTGCCAAATTTATTTTTGTATTGCTGAATGTGAGGTCGAGTGTTTTTATATTTTTTAAAGGTTTGTTTAAGGTTTTGTTTATTAGAATTCTTTTATAATTCTGTGGGAGCAGTGGTGGCCTAGTGGAGCAGTGATGGACCAGTGTAAACGGTCGCGACTGGTGTAAGCTCGAACTCAGACAGGCGATTTATTTTGTGTAAATTATCGCATCACCACTGCATTCGAAACGGTGCAGGAGAACATCGTGATTGAAACTGGCGTGTCCTTCAAAAAAAATAAAAACTATAGACTCGTGACATCTAGCAACCCGCACTGGGCTCGCGAGATGGCTTATGGCCCTCTCCCTCTCACCCCATCATATCTTTTTTTTAACCCGTGTTACACTACGACATAAGCATGTAATCTAGTTGTGTCTATAGTGTTTTTCGTTTATCGTATAGGTGTCATCTAGTTGCACAGCAAAGTGTATAAAATCTAGGTATATAAGAATACAAAACAAGACAAAAAAGTGAAAAAAAACAATCAATCAATCATCCAAACATACAAACTTTCACATCTATAATAAGAGTGGGATTACTGAGATCCACAAAGGAATGCTTTGTTTGCAAAAGAAGCACAAGCAAAATCAACTTTTATTCCTAGCTGCTATTTTGTTTTCTACCATTTTGCCGACATTTCAATAGTATCTATACCTACAATGTCTGCCTACCTCCTTTGTAAATACAGGCGTGATGATACGAATGCAAGTAAAATTCTACATTAATTCAGCTCATTCATATTTTACGTGAATAACGCCCATTTTTCCACCGGCCCTCGTTATGACTTATTATCTGATTACATTAGGGCGCGTACGTAAAAGCAACGTGGAGCGTTCACATTGATCGAGTAACTAGGCTAGTAAGCAGTCTAGTGCAGTTGTACCGACCAAAATATAATGTTATGTTCAAACATTTGGGCTTATCATTAAAATCAAAATAAGCCGAGGATCAGAACTGTTCAAACGAAAAAAATACATAAGACAGTCCCCTAAAACGCCCGCCCGGCACCACTTCCTAGTGCTTTACATGGGAAGAAGATTAGAATACTAATGTAAGTCAATAATGTGCTTTCAATTTGGCTTTCGGGAAACTAACTGCAACCTTATTACGAACGTCTCGGAGAAACTAGCGGTCGATGGCGTTTAAGTAATAAAAAACATGATGGACTGAAGCGGCAATGACCGAACGATTGGAACGAACTGCCCAGCAATAGGAGTAATTTGAAAGAAAGCTTACTTCAGTACCAGCTTACTTTTGTACCAATTTCCTGTTCATCCCGTATTGGTATTTAGTAGAAAGGAGGTTCACAGTAATACCAGTAATATGGAATCAATATTTCCCAAAAACTTTCCCTAGCGATAATGATATCTATAGAAATAAAATGGAATTGGGCTAGTGCGAGCAGAGGAGTAGGTATTTAAAATGTTAACAATATTTTAAATACCGCTGCAAATACTAGACTGCTTTACTTTACCAATGTAAACGCTCCACAAAGCCGTACTTTCTACGTGCCGTAGTCATGTTGTTAGAAAGTATTGCAGTCCATATTGTGATGAAAATGCAAGTAGTTTCATAAGTTCTTGTTCGCTGAAGAATATGAAACATGAAGCGGTGCGTTGACTGAATACATTATACCGGTTGTATTTTCTATGAAGAATAGAATAGACACTTATATCTGTGTTATATTATACCTCTCTTCTTTAAGTATTGGATAGCCCATTATCGAGGGAGGTTAAATGCTATGCATCACAGGATATGTATAGGAGTACCTTGCCTTGTCGCTTACATTGCTTATTAACTGACGTTCTCATTTCTTTTAAAAACAATATCCTCATAATGTTACATATAATACAAGTTATTACATTTTATTATTTGTCGGTTGTCTTTGATGTTATTTTTTTTATATTTAGCTGACACTGCCATGTCCAATTAGAATAATTAATTCATATTTCCCATAGCAAAAAGGACTTCCAGTTTCCCAAATTTAAAAATTTTCCGCGTAACTTTTCGAGCTTCCTCTCCATTAAAACCTAATTCAGACTGTTACGAAAATATAAAACAAAATATTGGCAAATCGGTGCAGTCGTTCTCAAGTCACTGCTCACGAAAATGCTATGAAATTGTCGGAATGAAAATATAAGCAATCCCGTTGTTATTACCGCTGCATTTGCATTAATACCTGCCGCGAATGTTTCCGACGCCTCGCAGGAAGCTCACATCTGGGCCAGCGGGGGCTGCACTTAGGGCTCAGTCACGTGGACATAGGATAAAAGAACCAACTTCCGAAAAACACAACGATGTGCGAAATAACTTTAATTTCTGAATTCAGTGTTTTTGGATCTGTATTTTCGTTTGTGCCATCGATTTCAAAAATTTTTGTTCAGTCAGTTTTTTTTTTTTGTGAAAAAATTATATATTTCACATTTTAGCTATGAAATAATTATTTTGCAGCGGATGAATTCTTGTAAATAGCAAATCATATCAAAGTTTGACCCATTCACCATCCCATTCATTATTACCAGATTATTAGTAAACAACAATTGTATAGTTGTATCAACAAAATAACCCATCACTACGAAATGCCCAGGCTCTTTCAAGCAGCTATCACCTTTAACATTTATCTTTCTCAAGTAAACATTATAAAAATAACGAAGAATTTTCATCCATTTTTTTTTAATCTCAGGACAACCAACACACTGTTATCTGATCCCAAACTAGGCAGAGTTTGTACTATGGTAACCAGACAACTGATAAATATACTTATATATTTCTAAATACATACATATTATAGATAAATTACACCCCGACATAGTACCCCAGTCTGGATGTAAGTTCCAGATTGGCGCAAAAACGGCTTAACGGATTCTGATTAGGTACATAGATCGTTGTATGTATCTATGTAGAACCTGTATCTGGCTTGTGGATGTCTGATAGGCAGTTGCTCCATGTAATATATTAGTATTCAGCAACATCCCGTTAGACTGGAAGCCAACCCCAACATTGCTGGGAAAAGACTAGGCAGATGTTGATGACTTTTAATGCCTGTGCGTTCCCTTGGGATAATTTTAACCGACTTCAAAAAGGAGGAGGTTATCAATTCGGATGGTTATTGACAGGCCTGTTGGTCTAGTGGTTAGTGACCCTGACCGCTATGCCGGAGGTCGTGGGTTCGATTCCCACCCAGGACAAATGTTTGTGTGATGAGCACGATCCTTTGTTCTGTGTCTGGGTGTAATTTATCTATAATATGTATGTATTTAGAAATATATAAGTATGTTTATCAGTTGTCTCGTACCCATAACACAAGCTCTGCTTAACTTGGGACTAGATGGCGTTGTGTGATAGTTGTGGAATATTATTATTTTTGTTTTCAAAGTTTATTTTCTCAGGTTCATCGAACCTGGTTTTTCTTTTTAAATCTCACGGGTGTAGACCAAGGTGAGATTTAAGTTTCAATAGTTTAAGTGTTTTATACTGCATTGAAGTTATTGTCTAAATCTAATTGTAAGAATTTCCGGACTATACGACATGTGTTTAATATAGCTGCTTTCTGCAGTGTAAGCTAAACATATTTGGAGATATTAATTACTTTTAAACTGATAAATAGTTGTTTTGGGATGACACCAGTCGTTGATATCACTATTGGGACTATGGTAACTCTGTTCATTTTCCAGACTTTGGTAATTTCTTCTTGAAGTTCTGTATATTTCCTAATTTTTTCGGTGATGGTTTTCTGTATATTATTGGTGTTTGGGACTGCTATATCTATTATATATGTGTGTTTGTTTTCTTTATCAACGAGTGTTATATCGGGCCCGTTATTATATATTGTATGATCGGTAATTATGGTACGGTCATAATACAGTTTGTAAAATTGGTTTTCTAATACAGCCCTAGGTGAGTATTTGTAGTATGGTGTGTATGGGTCCTGCGTGAGATTGTGTTTTGTTGCAAGTTTTTGGTGTATAATGTTAACTAGTTGATTGTGTCTATGAGTGTAATCCTTTTGAGTGAGTGTGCTACAAGCTCCTGTGATGTGTTGTATAGTTTCAGGTTTGTTGTGGCATTTTCTGCATAAATCGCTTCTTACTGTGGTATCTTTAATTATATATTTTCTATAATTTTTGGTATTTATAATTTGGTTTGAATGGCCAGAGAATCCTTCTGTTTCTGGAAATAATCCACTTAATTCCAGCCATTTGTTTGAAGCTTCTTTATCAATGTGTGTTTGGTATAAATCATTTGGATGTCTTCCATGTAGTTCTTTCTGTCTCCATTTTTTATGTATCTCCTCTATATGCCTCGCTTTATCTATTGTTTCAATATTTATTTATTTATTTATTTAACACTTTAAGCACATATTATGTACAGAGGCCTATTGTCTTGTGCAATTGGCTGGTATTCTTTTTCCTATTGAAAAATTGTTTAAGGTTTATTATTTGTCTTTTGTGTAGGTGTGATATTTCAATAAGCCCTCTGCCACCTTCTTTTCTGGGTATAATTACCCTTTCTATTGCTGACTTAGGGTGGTGATATCTATGTTGTGTAAGGATTGTTCTTGTTTTAATTTCGAGTGCATGTAATTCTGTGCTGGACCATTTTATCACGCCGCCGAAAGAATAAGTTAGTATAGGTATAGCATAAGTATTTATGGATTTTATATTATTATTTCCTTTATTACATTTAAATACATATTAATTACATTTTTAAATATTAAAATATATAAAAAAATATAAGAGAACATTTAAAAATATAAAAAATAGTAGCCCACCGGTGTCGGGAACAGGGTCCAAGCTACCGGTGGTCAGGGCTGCTGAGAAAGGAACCTCCTAACAATACGCGCCGTGTCCAGGATGACTGCTTTCTGGATCAGGCCCTTGATCCAGCTGCCTAACGAGAGCCTCCTGAGATGTTGATTGAGGCTCTTGCCGATTATATTATTATATTTTTTTTTTTATGTATCGGCCATAACTCCGTCTATTTGCAAAATTATTTTTTTGTTCGAAAGGAGTTTATTCCGAAATGGTCCCATATAAGTTTCATATAGATCTGATGATGACTTCCGGAGACTGACACCGGAACTCTTTAAAAAATAACAACAAATCAACCGCGATTTCTGCTATCGCATAAATATGCATTTTTTGTTTGGAATTAGTGCGGGGTAGATACCTACTATAACTAAAAATTAAAAAAAAACAACCGACTTCCTTAAAAACACTACAAAGTGAAAAATAACTTCAATTTCGGAAGCCGGTGGCAAACACCTTAAATAAAAAAATCCTAAGACACCGACTTCCGAAATTAAAGTTATTATTCACTTTGTACTGTTTTTAAGGAAGACAGTTGTTTTTTTTTTTGTAAAAAAGTTTTTTCTTACATCCACGTGGGCGAACCTGCGGGTAAAAGTTAGCAAATCATAAAATATTAATCTCTCTAATTTAAGAATTCAATACTCAGTCAATAACTTATATTGCTAACAAAGGTGAAGGTGGAAAGTGCAATTGATCAATATAAAGTTTCATTGAATTAAAGTGTTCAATCATTATGAGAAAGAAACTTTGACAGTACATTCTTCTTTTAGTTTCATTCAATAATATTGAAACGTCTTTGTTACAAAGAATAACATACTGGCACGATAAATAAAAAGTATAATTGGCATTAATCTCGCAGTCGGTGATTTATCTTTACTTCTATATTATTTTACTAAATAGTTTTTAATATAATAAAGTTGAAGAGTTTGGTTGAAAGCGCTAATGTCAGGCACTACTGGTTCTAATTGAAAAAATATTTTAGTGTTGTATAGTGTGTATAGTGACTATCGAACAAACTTTTCTGGTCTTCCAGTTGTTTCGTAACAAAATTAGATGGCGGTAATTGCTGAACCGTCAAAGTTTTATAGTTACTAATACTAGGTTTTGCAAGCGGTTAAGCCTGCGTGGAGGACGGAAATTAGCCTCGGGAACGCACTACCAGGTTAAAAGTATCGTATGTCATGTATTAATTCAGGTTATGATCTATCTGTGTTACCAATATCATTCTAATCTGTTCAGCAGTTTTTACGTGATTGTGTGACAAACATCCAAACTTCCACATTTTTAAAATGGATACGATAATATGATTTCCGTTATTCCATGTAGAGGTAGCCACATTTCGCCAGTTATACTTACTTGAGTTCACAACTCCAACGAAGCACTTAGCAGTCAATTTCTGAGATACGAGTATTAGAAGAAATTGATAAAAAAAAAACTAGAATCACATCCTTAATCATTCAAAACGCCTTTCAGCATTTTCAGTTATTATTATTATTATAAGCCGTTGCTGTCCCACTGCTGGGCGAGGCCTCCCTACTCTCTTTCTAGGTCTCTCTGTCCAGAGCTTCCAAGGACCAGTCTTTATTAAAAGAGTCCAGCTCATCCCGCCATCTCAGTATGGGCCTGCCGCGATGTCTCTTGCCATTAAGTGAGACCCATTGGGTTGTAAGTTTGGACCACTGATCGTCTGACATGCAGTAGATGTGTCCACCCCAATTCCATTTAAGCGTAGCAGCTTTGGGAGTGACATCACTTATTTTAGTAATGGAACGGATTTTTGGTATTTTTAACCCGGTCCACAAGTTTAATAGCCAGAATATTTTCAGTTGTCAGACAAAAATCTCTGGTTGCGATTAGAAAGCCTATTGTATTTTTTGTTTTTGTAAAACTTTAATTTTTCCGAGAATTCTATCACAAGCAGACGTCCCATTGTGGCTGAGTCCTCACTCACTTCCCACCCGAGCCGTGCTGAACGCATGCACTCGCTGCCGGCTTCAGCTTGCTTCATTTATTATCACAGCCTACGTGAGACAGGCTCGCATTGTACATTCTACGTTGTGCTGTGGTTTTGTTGGTTCTTATAACAATTATTATGGTTTGTAGGTTGTCAACACAAGGTTTTAGTTTCATGAAAGATTGTATTTTAGAAGCGATTGACTGTTGCGTACTTGATCCGGATTTCACTAAAGAAACGTAACTTAAATCAGCAACTTTTTACTAGCTGTCAAATTCAGTATAGTAGCAGTGGTGAAATTCATTTTTAACCGATTTCAAAAAAAGGGGGCGGTTTCTCAATTCGACCGTATATATTTTTTTTATGTGTGTTCGCGGAAAGCTTCTTCGTTTTTAGAAATAATTTTTAAGGCACAGTTAAAAAGTTTAATCCCGTATTTTCTTATTGTTTTAATAATTATTAGATTGTCAAGTTCCTTTACCTAATTCCTTTTAAATTATAATTAGAATAGTGAATTTTAGGTTTGATCCCGTTATGGTTGAATTCACTATAGTTAAATAACAGAATAATATATTGCATTCGTTTTGGCCTCGGCTTCGCCCCCGTAGATGTCGTAATTTTTTTTGTATTCATTTCTAAGCATTATGCATAGAAAGCTTAGAAAGTAACACAACAAAAAATTAACAATAAATTTAATGTCGTTTACTTTGAAAATGAAGGCCTTTGGCCTTTTGGCCTAAGTCCACACAACTTCAACCCCTTTTTCTACTCCTCCGGAGTAGAATTACCAAAAATGCTGAGAAACGTATAAATTTATTTTTAATTCTCCACATAAACACGAAATTTGAAGAATCTGTCTTTGAAACTCACGGACTTTGAGTCTAGTGTAATGTTAAATAGCCTTCCTTAAGAATTGGACTCTCAAATACATTTTTGTTAATTCCGACTGGATCTTCCAGACATTACTTGCTACAAACAAACTTACAAACTTTACCGCTTAATAATATTCGTTTAGAAATTTATCAGAAATGTATAATTGCAAAGGTAATAAGTTATAACAAATAAATATTTTGGTAACATAAACAAGTAGGTACATGAATAAAAACGACTAAAAACAAAAGTTAGTAGTGAGACTGCTTTTTCACAGAAAACTTGATTAGACTAATAAAACCGAAGTGGTATTCAAAATACTATTGTCAAAATCAATGAAAGCCACTTTAAATAAAACACATTTTATTCTGGATAACAATTCCGAGATATCACAACAGTCTTTGTTGCCAATTCTAAATTATTATTTCAGAATCCATTAAAGGTAACAAAAGAGATTTTTCTCCTTTTGTATGAAATGGACAAACCTTGTAGGCGAATGAGTTTTAGAGATTACAATCGCAATCGATAAAATTCGTCGCATGATATTTTGTTCAAAATAAAATGGCTTTTCGTTTGAAATTGGTTCCTTTTAAAATATGGGTATGGGAAATATATCTTTCTCCACATTGAACTTAAGCCTCTGTCGAACGTATACGCTGCTCTAACGCAGCGTCTACGTAGCGTCAACGCTGCGTTGACGCATCTGTTGATGCGAAGGCTAAATAAACGGTGCCACGATGGTGCGTTAATCTTGACAGTTTCACAACGAATATTTTCATTCAGTACAAAACTGTTTTCTAACTTTATAGTCTACATTTCATTGTTGCCTGAGATATTAACACATTCGATTAATTTACGTCGTAAAACAGTTGAAGCTTGAACTTGGCATAAACTTGCAAATATACGTCAAGGTATCGGCTACGAATTCGTAGAGGCTGCGGCTACGAATTTGTAGAGGCTACAGCTACGAGAACGCGTAGCGGCTACGGCTATGAGAATTCGTAGAGGAGCTACGTAGAACTTCTAGTTCAAAATAATGTATTCTAACATTTCCATATCGATAAAGAACTTTGAGGATTCCGCTTTGTATTGGTTCTTATTTACAAGTACAAGTAAGTTTCATTCCGTCAAAAAAACTGGTTAGTTCGTTCACGCTTAAAAACAGTAATATTTTTTTTCGTGTAACAGTGCGTCTGTTTTACCCATCGCATCGGTGTTATCGGCAACTTTTTACGTCTGGCTCAAAATAGTGTTGCGGACAGAGTTATGAATTCTATAAAAATCGCCTACGAACGTATCAGTGAAGTCAAACGTCCTTCTGGTGAAATGAGTGTAGATGGTCCCCAAGTAGAATAAGAGTCCTCACCTCTTTGCCAAGAAATGCCGTGCTAAAAAGCAGACTCAGACTGGCCTAACAAATTTAAAGATTTCTGTTGTAGTTTTCTTTTTCGCTCATGTATACGTGTATTCAAAAAAAAAGTTTTGCTCAAATGGAAAATATACGGTAATGCAACGGACTATGAACGTTTTTCTACTCATCGTAAACAGTTTAAATCTGTATGTGACAATTTTTTTGGTATAATATTCTTTAAATTGCGCTTTACAATATTCACTTATGGACTTACGTTTCAGACAGGAAGGGCCGGGAGGAAATTCCAGCAAATATATTTCTCGAAACTCTTAATTTAAAAAAGTCAAACTGCTCATAATGTAAAGGTTATGGCTTCAGGTGTGGTCCTATATAAATATTAATATCTGGATGACCGAGCTTTGCTCGGTTTTTTTGGTAAATTGTGTTTAAAATAATAAGTTTATGTTCAAGTTGATTAACGATAAAGTTGGTCATTGAAAACACGAACAAAACGACATTTTATGATAATTAATCCTAGCTAGATCGATTTATCGCCCCTGAAACCCCCTGTATACTAAATTTCATGAAAATCGTTGGAGCCGTTTCCGAGATTCAGATTATATATATATATATATATATATATACAAGAATTGCTCGTATAAAGGTATAAGATTGACTTTGACTGGGTGGTTGTAACGTTAGGTTCGATAATCCACTTTGTTTATCATGATGATGTTCTAATACTACCTGTCACTGTAGTGGTATACGAACTATTTCGAGGTACAATACATATTTTATTCAAATAGTGGACATATTTTTTTTATTGCAAAAAAAAAACAAAAAACAGAAAGTCGGTAGCAGAAAACTAAAATACAGATCCAAAGACAACAACTTCTGTAATTAAAGTTATTTTTCACTTTGTAGTGTATTTTTTTTTGGAAATCTGTTGTTTTTTTTTTGCGAAACAGTTTTGTCTCCTCTGTTCATGAAGTTACAAATTTTAATCCTACAGTGTAGTTGCCACCTTATGTAGATAATTCGTCCACTATCTCTGACTTCTATTTGCTAGTATATGTTGTTCGTAAACCACTTACCTGATTAGACTTAAATATAAATCCTGGTCTCTATAGTCTACAAGTCTTCATAATAAAGACCGCAGAAACTATTTTATATTATATTAGATAAATATTTACGAGACATTGCCTTCCCGATACGTGAAAACGGGCGCATATCATACAGGTGTTCAAGAGTGCTTTTCGAGAGTCTTGTGCATAGTGAAGTATTTTCTCACATTCACAATCTCATTATTGGTGAGCAGCATGGTTCGATGAATACCAATCTCTTGTTATTCGCTAAATATTTATTCAAAAGCATGGATACACAAGCTTAAGTTGACGCTGTGTACACAGATTTTTGAAATGCCTTTGACAAGGTAAACCACAAACTGCTTTTAGATAAAATTGCTTACAAAGGGAATCCATGACAATTTGTTAAGTTGGTTCATGGCGTATCAACTAATCAGCGGGCGAGATACGTTTCGTCGCATGCCATTTCCCAATTTGACGATTTCACTTCGCGATAATGTAATCTAAATATAATAATACGTTAAATTGTAAGCAGTGTGTTACGATCACAATATTTCGACAGATTACAATCTCACTAGTTAGATATTAATCTAACGGTTTTTACAAATTGACGCTGACATATACACAATAGATCGCAGAAAATAGTCACTAATGGCTAAAATATGCGGACCCTACTCTTTATTTTCTTCATCAATGACATTCATGGTCTACAATGCGTCAGAGAGGCGCTTGTGCACACAAGCGCCTCTCTGACGCATTGTAGATGCATAAAACACACACTTCATCAATTTGGATAGTTTTGTGTTTACACAGTATAATTTAAAAAATATGGCTATTTAATATTTAAAATAGCGAGTTTATACCAATTATTCCAAAATAAGTGCAAATACTTGTTACTTTTATTATTGAACGCACGAATTAAATTATCTAAATACAAACCATTATTTCGCGGATATTGTTGAGGGTTACAAACGACTAGTTTTTGATTTACTCTGTCACGCCGAAATTATAATATGCGACTGTTTTATGTCCCAATAAAGTATAGAATAAATTACCGTCTACAAATATAATATTTATGTACCTAGTAATCCCTGTTACGGAAATACGTAGAGGTCTCAACTACGAATATTCGTAGCACTCTTAGCTACGCTATTCGTAGCTTCGGGTTACGAATAGAAAACAGTTCTGTTACTGTCGTAGTATTAATGTTAGAAATAGCCGACAAAATGTTTTACAATTTTTTACCCGTGCATTTGCTATAAATTACGCACTTTAAATTAATAGTTTTTGCCGTCATTTAAACCGAGTTCAAAAAGGTTCTGTTTCTTACCCGTATTATTTGCGTAGTACTCGCAACCGACATGTGTGTATGACCAATTGTATGAAACTAAACTAGACAAAAGAAGTATGTAAGGATCGTAGCAGATCCTACCCCATGGGAAAAAAGCGCGAGTTTATGTATGTATGTATGTATTTGTGAATGATTATTTTGAAAAATCTGTTGTGGCTAATATATTCTTGTGTAAGATTGTCTGGATCGTCTTCTAACTTAGTAAGTTACAATAAACTTAGACAACTCAGTCCCGTCTGTTACATAAACGAATAACTTCTGCTTGAATTTGTGATTGTTCTCTGAATGGTTTATGGGAAGTTTGGACACCAATCAAAACCCTTGTTTCTGGTTTCAGACAATTGAATATTGTTTGGTCAATTGTCTGAATGTGAAATGAAAGACTTTGCAACACCCATTGTAAGTTAAACTGGTTTTAGGACTATTTATAATGAAAAATGTACCAATTTATAAACATGAAAATTACATTTTGTATAAAAAAAAATAGTATCGTGTGCTATCATCCTGAGCAATGACTTCCTATTCATTCTTTCTCCATCCTTTTCTATCTCATCGTTCCTATAATTTAATTAATATAAAAATAAAATTCCGTCATTAAAGCCTTATAAAATAGTATATTATTGTTTGTGTAGTAACACTTACCAAATAACAAACAAACAAACACAACAACAACAACAACAACAACACTAGGACAACATTTATTAGGACTGATTCCCAAAATACAAGCCCTGGCTTAGTTTAAGTTTTTTTTTTAATGGTAAATCAATAAAAGATTTCTCCCGCTCTGGGCGGAGCGGGAGGATGTGTCAGACTTTACTGACTAAAATCCACCCGTGTTCCTTCAGTTACCCATATACCAGGGTCACAGTATCTCGTTTGAACAATCTTGCGACAGTTTAGGTATCAGTTTCAGTATCAAATGTAAACATAATTGATTATTTTATCTAACAATAAGTCCCAAATTCCCGAAATGTGAATGCTTTTCGTAGAATAAACTTTTTATTTTTACTGTTTATAAAAAATCTCTTTAGCTTCCTCGTTATCCTACTTATAATATTAAAAATGAGAAAGTCTGTATGTTTGGGTGTTTGTTACTCAATCACGCATAAACGGCCGAACAGATTTGGATGAAATTCCTAAACAGAGAGCTTACAACCTGGATTAACGCATAAAATACCACACGTATTGTAATAATAATATCTTAGGACAACCAACACAACGTTATCTGATCCCAAATTAGGCTGAGCCTGTACTATGGTAACCAGACAACTGATAAACATACTTAAATATTTCTAAATACATACATATTATAGATAAATAACACCCAGACACAGAACAAATGATTGTGCTCAACACACAAAGATTTGTCCTGGGTGGGAATCGAACCCACGACCTCAGTCTTAGCAGTCAGGGTCACTAACCATTAGACTAACAGGCCAGTCTTATATTTATCACCGTAATACGTTCCCGTAGAATAATTTTCGACCTAAAGCTGCTCGCAAAAAGCAAGTCAAATATAAGCACCTCCTTCAATACATCTACATCCTATATCACGACAACAATGTACCCATTCATTTCCGAATAACTTGTTCAATGGTGTTCCCTGTTTCAACAGTTACAGTGTCTAACATTTCTATTGCATTGTTAACTTAACAATGTCGGTAGACAGGGCAGATGTTACCTTACACTAAGGGTATATGCAGTACACTATTTTCACCTCAAAGTTTAGCTTCAACTTCAAAGATGAATTTCGTTAAGTTCCACGCAAATTTTATCTACCTACTAGCTTCTGCCCGCGACTTCGTCCGCATCAAACTTTTGCTCCCCTAACCCTTCCCGTCGCATCGAATTGCCTGCCAGTTTTCATCCATTTTTCATTGTTGCTCAGCTCCCTTTAATTGTAGCGTGATGTTATATAGCCTTCCTCAATAAATAGGCTACCCAAAACAAAAAAAAAAAAAAAAATCAATTCGGACCAGTAGTTCCTGAGATTACCGCGTTCAACCAAACAAACAAACTCTTCAGCTTTCTAATATTAGTATAGGTACTTTTACTTTTTAGGATTCCGTAACCAAAGGTTAATAACGGAACCCTGTTGATAAGCCTCTACTGTCCATCCGTCTGTCAGTCTGTCAGCGGGCTGTATCTCATGTACCGTACTAGGTAGACAGTTGAAATTGTAGCTGAGGGTATATTTTTTTTATTGCCGCTATAACAAAAAAGGCTAAAAGTTAAATAAAGTTTAACTTCTAAGTCCCTGAGATACCACATTTGGTATGGACACAATTGTTTTTTAATTGTGTCTGTAATTACGGTAATTGACTGGTTAAAATTATGTGAACGTAATCTAGACATAAGGAGAATGTTAGAATTGTAATAGGTGGTGTTCTATAGTTTCTGCCTTTCTGCTTACTCCTATGAGAAGAAGCTGTGAGTTTGTCTTGGTATGTAGTGTTGATTATTGTATGGTGGTACAAATTATATCAGCATTCATATAGGTACCCCTCATAGCCGGTGTTGTTATTTAATCTGCCCAATGAGTTGCGGGTAGTAAATAAAAAACCAGCCAAGTGCGATTCGGACTCACACAAAGGGTTCCGTACACCTGTAAACCTGTAGGTATTCTCGGTTTATGCATAAGGTTCATGTTTATGAAATAAATGTTTTTTTTTTAATTTTTATATTTCAGTTGATTGAATGAAAGGTAAATTGCGGTTTACGATTTATGACGTTTTAAAAAAAAACGACTTACTCGATTTCGTTCAAACCAATTTTCGGTAGTAGTTTACATGGTAATGTACATCGTATATTTTTTTTAGTTTTATCATTCTCTTATTTTAGAAGTTACGGGGACACACACACACACACATTTTACCACTTTGGAAGTGTCTCTCACGCAAACTATTCAGTTTAGAAAAAATGATATTAGAGACCTCAATACTATTTTTGAAGACCTATTCATAGATACCCGTATGGGTTTGATGAAAAAAAAATTTTTGAGTTTCAGTTCTATGTATGGAGAACCCCAAAATTTATTGTTTTTTTTTTCTATTTTTGTATGAAAATCTTAATGTGGTTTACAGAATACATCTACTTACCAAGTTTCAACAGCATAGCGCTTATAGTTTCGGAGAAAAGTGGCTGTGACATACGGACGGACGGACAGACAGACATACAGACATGACGAATCTATAAGGGTTCCGTTTTTTGCCATTTGGCAACGGAACCCTAATAAAATAGTTTCATTTCAGTAGGCAACTCTCGACTGTTACAAATTGATATTTAGCATTTACTCATGGCGAATGATCTCTATTTTTTCATAAGTAACAGTACTAAATAAATTCTGTTTCAACTATCTCATCATCTGCCTAGCCTTTTTCTCAAATATTTTGGGGTCGGTTAAGAATGAAATTCTGTTTATGATCTCTTGTTTCCCGTTTCTTTGAATACAGCACATGATTCTGGAAATATAGCGAAGAAATTTTTCGTCGGTAATGAAAAAAGAAACAATAATTAAAAAATAAACGACCCAAAATTTCAAAGCAAGGGGATTCATAATTATGTACGGAATATGTGGTAACAGGATCTGAGTCGATGTCCCTATCACCCTGAATAAATAATTAGAATAGCTAGTGCTGTTATACGATGTAAACTAGGTAGGTAGGTGATAATGGGACTAACTGTCCATGATGGTGGCACGACATCTATCGCTAGTCCCGAAAGTAAAAACAAAACTGAATTACTATCAAACTCTGAAATTTTCAATTTGTGTAAAACTCTCAAAGACTCCACGAGACTCGCTCGACTTAATGTGGAATCCACAAAATAAAATATTACAATTATATTTCTTTCGTAACAATAAACTCAAGAGTAATAAACTTATACTTTAGATATACGGAAATGTAAGAAAATTATTTGGTTAGTATATATATATATATTTTTACTTGATACTATATTGAATTAAAATAAAATAATAGACATAATCGACAAATATTACGTAAAGAAACTTGTGACATTTTTAACCGTAATATCTAAGTAGGTACTTACCTGTTTTCCTCATCTTATTTTAAGCAGCATTCATATAGGGCAGTGGGTCGAACCTTTTATATTTTGAGCGCATTCTTTGTCAAGCGTGGGACATTATGAACCCATTCACATGTCTTGAGGTGTGCGGAAAAAAAACATTTATGATACGAAGGTAAATGGCTAGTGGGTATGTTGGGTCAGAGTTATTTAACGTAGTGGTTGTTATTAAGAACTGCGGGTGGTAATATATTTTTATAGTGCGACACTATGGTCCAATATTGTCACTATTGTGCTTTGACGATATGTGAAGTGTCATGCAATATTGTACCTTGTGTGAACCCACTTTTTGGTCGTTAAAAAAATCCTCAAGGATATCCGCCACCCTGGTGTGGGTGGAGATGTCTGTCAGACTCTAAATGACTAAAAACACACGGTTTCCTGGTGCTACCTTTAACTGGGGTGCTGGAGTACTTGCGCATTTCGTTACGCACCTCCGGCCAGCTGTTGAAGTCATGCGGACCCCGTCACCCTCGGCGACCGCATAAGGCAGCAATTCCTCATCGTGGAGGACGGCGCACCACCGTCTCGGGCTTTTTTCTGCTTAGGCAACAAAGTCCCCAAATTTGTTGCCTGCAGGCGTCACCCTTAGGCGGCCGGAGATTGTTCCGTTGTGAAAAACTACTCATTACCACACACACTCCACACTTCGAGTTGCAAGCCTCTTGAAGCTGCAGAAGTCTGCAGGGGCACTAATTTGTTGTATCGATGATGCCATTAATCTATACTAATATGTATATATAATATTATAAAGCTGAAGAGTTTGTTTGTTTGGTTGGTTGAACGCGGTTATCTTAGGTACTAATGGTCCGATTTTTTTTTGTGTTGGATAGCCTATTAATTGAGGACGGTTATAAGCTACATAATATCACGCTACAATCAAAAGGAGCGTAGCAGCAATGAAAAATGGACAAAAACTAGCAAGCAATTCAATGCGTCGGAAAGGGTCAGGGTAGCAAAAATTTGATGCGGACCAAGTCGCGGGCAGAAGTTAGTTATTTTATAATAGCTTTGATTAGAACTCAGCTACATCTAAAACGTTAGCAAATGCCTCATAACTACAGATTTTTTGATTTATTTGCACAATGTACACACTACATGACTCTATTAGGGCGCCGTACACA
This sequence comes from Aporophyla lueneburgensis, assembly GCA_932294355.1. Taxonomy (NCBI): domain Eukaryota; kingdom Metazoa; phylum Arthropoda; class Insecta; order Lepidoptera; family Noctuidae; genus Aporophyla; species Aporophyla lueneburgensis. Next base: position 12,039,297 of record OW028757.1, on the reverse strand, counting down.
CTACATGACTCTATTAGGTAGCCAGGTTTTAAATAACTTTTATTGCATACCCAATAAATTATGCAATCTACCCAAATATTCTTTCGTTGTTCGTCGAATCGTTGAGATCCTTAAGTTTTGTGTTGAGCTGCATGATTACTGACAAATGCGTGCACTGACTATACAGGTCCACTCAATATAATATAAAATAAGTATTTATTCGCATCAACAAGACAACTATTTAACACTAGCTATGCCCGCGACTTCGTCCGCGTTAAATTTCTCGTTCCCCCAACCCTTCCCGTCGCGTCGAATCGCCTACCCGTGCAATTTTCCCCGTTTTTGCAACATTTTTCATTACTACTCCGCTCCTCTTAATTTTAACGTGATGTTATATAGCCTATAGCCTTTCTCGATAAATAGGCTACTCAACACAAAAATAATTTTTCAATTCGGACCCGTAGTTCCTGAGATTAGCGCGTTCAATCAAACAAACATACAACAAAAAAAACTCTTCAGCTTTATAATATTAGTATAGATTACATACTTAGACTTAAATGTAAAGGCACACTGAAAGATGACTGAAATATCTGTGTTTTTATCCTCCTTAGATCATTTTAGACACTTATCAACTTGTTCTTCGCAAGATCTAACCAAGATTATGTTTGGACTTTAAAAGAGACTGTAAGCTCTGAGTTTATTTCAGCCTTTCTTCTCATAGTACTCAGATAGCCATAAAACCACATCTTGCTTGAAATATGATTGACTCAAAAAAATAAAATAATTTATCATTTACTAGATATATCAAAACAATCATTATTATAACACTTATACTCTCATTAACAATTTATATTTAGCATTTAGTGAGAGGAAGTGGACCGTAATACAACACACGGGCCCATTGCGAGTTGATGGATGTCACCGTTTCGTGATCAAAGGTGATGAAATAATGTACATAAAGTAAAGCTCCTCTCTGGGTTTGAACGTACGACCTACAACCCGTAATACGCGGCCGTTAGCACTAAGTCATCACGGCTCCAGGCCAGCACCAATTTTATATTTGATTTATATTTATTTTATTTATAGTTAATTAAAACGGTACAACACCAATTAAATGAATTAACATAGAAACACAAAAGTAAAACGTTGACAATAATAACAGAAACTTACGCAATTACCTATATTAACAACTAATATGGAACAGTGGACTCCTTTGCATACTTTTTCTCACAGAACACCAGACATATACGCATCATTTTATTCTATTCAGCAACAAACACATCACATTCAGGGTTGGCAGTCAGGAGGGCATTTAGCATTTTCAAGGTGCAATAGACTGGGGATTCGGCTCTGTCTTAGATGGCAGTTGCGCAAAAAGGTTGTGCTGGCGGCTCTGACGGTGTCCAATGTATTTATCGGGTACAAATAACCGACAGAAAAGACCATGGAGCTCTGGGCAGGCTACCGAGAGCTGATCAAGGCCTTTTCTCACCTGCAACGAGTTAAAGCCCAACGTCCCTAAAAGATAGTTGGTGGGGTACATATATGGAAAGAAATGGTATAACCTTTGGAAGAGACATCTGAGGAAGGTATAATAATTTAAACAACACAGCAAAATCTAAGTCAATAACGTGACCTGACTAATAGCCTGACCTGCACCCTAATTGCGTAACGCATTATCTATCAGAATCTGAATCGTCTTGAAGATTATTTCTAATCCATTGCGTCATTTTTTTGAATAAATTGTCGGCTCAATAACGTAAATAACGCAATGAATTTTGTTTAACTATCTAAATGAAACCGGTTCCTACTGATAGCAAGTTACGCAATTACCTATCTGGAGACCGAAACTTGAACCTTGCAGTCAGAAGCCACAAGTTTCGTGGTAGTTCAGGGTTAGGATAGCTTGTCTAGTGTGTCAAGTATGTCAAAAACTATTTCATTATAATATAGTTTTTATATAAATTAACTAATATACATACCTACAGACATAACTCACACCTTTTCCCTTGGGAGTAGTCAGAAACTACAGATTGCTACGATTCATACAAACTTCTTTTGCTCCGTTTATGTCAAGGTTTATGTTCATTCATCTGGTCTTACACGCACGCCATATGCGAGAAATACGCATCTGACCTTTTTGAAGAACATCAGCATGAATTCAATAAATTTCCTCCTAGGACGTCCCTTCCTTCGCGTTCATCTGCCTTTAAAATATATTTGGTTAGCTGGCCTTTTTTTTTTGGATGGGAAATCATCAAATGACGAGATGAGGGCATGTCAGACTTTTACTGACTAAAATCCACCCGTGTTCCTTCAGTTGCCCATGTGCCAGGGTCACGGTATCTCTCTCGAACAATCTCGCGACCCTGACAGGCATCGGTCCTAGCAGACCCCTTCAGTGTTGCTGACATCTCTTTGAGGCACGCGTGGAACACTACGCGCCGTCGACCCGAGCTTTGTCCTTACCGGGCGGCGGTGTAAATATATTTTGTTAGCCGGCCTTAATTCATTCTGTAGGTATCATCTTTCATGAACTAATATTAAGTATATTTTTGTTCTAGGTCCAAACGAGGCCAGTTATGATCAGACCCTGAATATGTCTCGTCAGGAAATAGCCAATAGGATACGAGATGCAGTACACAATCAAACGTCTTGCCTGGTAAGTATCTATATTGTCTATACTAATATTATAAAGCTGAAGAGTTTGTTTGTTTGTTTGGTTGAACGCGTTAATCTCAGGAACTACTGGTTCGAATTGAAAAACTCTTTTAGTGTTGTGTAGTCTATTTATCGAAAAAGGCTATAGGCTATATAACATCACGCTAGGATCCTTAGCAGCCGTGCAAAAAGAAAAATAGTCACGAATATGAATGATGCGACGGGATTGGTCGGGGGAGCAAGAAGTTTGATACAGACGAAGTCGCGGGCAGAAGCTAGTATCAAATAACTTTTTTTTTATCGTCCCATTATCAAAACGGTTGGTGTCACCGGGACCCATTACTAAGCCCACGCACCGGACACCGAAAAAAATAAATGTTATAATTTTCCACGTGTAACTTGCCCGCTATCATGGCACGTCAAAATAATAAGTCTGAAACAAAGGGGTAAATCTGCCAGGGTCGCGAGATTTGTTTGAAAGAGATACCCTGGCCCTAGCATATAGGCAACTGAAGGATCACGGGTGGGTTTTAGTCAGTAAAAGTCTGACACACCCTCCCGCTCCGCCCAAGAGCGGGAGACGTCATTTGATGATTTTCCTACCCACAAAAAAAGGGGTAAAAAGACTATGTACAAAACTTTAATACCTTTTTAACAGGCTTTTATTAGCTTGGTATGTATGTAACGGAATCTTTGAACTTGGATTATTTGCACATTTATCAAGGATCGATGACAATACAATCGTTTTATACATTTGTGCCATTATCTTGGCCAGGATCACCAGGATAGCAAAAAATACGCTTTTATAGCTAGTCGAACTAAAAAATAGGAAATAAATAAAGCGTGCGATGCTTTTGAGGTATATTTAATTAGTATCAAGCACCCCACGCTTTTATCCATTTTTTTTTCTACTTTTTAGATTGGTTTTCTATGAAAGTGTATTTCTTAGTTTTTACACTTTTATGTACAAACGTGGCTTGAAGTTAAGTATGTAATATTAACCATACATTTATGACGTTTTAACATCTCTTAACGTCTCTTAACCAGTCAATTACCGTAATTACAGACACAATTAAAAACCATTGTGTCTGATACCAAATGTGGTATCTCAGGGACTTGAGGTTAACTTTAACCAACGTTTTTCAACAAATCTTTTTATGTGCGAGTTTGACTATTACACGAGCCGATTTACAAACTGCTTAATGTAAAATAAAATAATGATGACATAAATTAAACATATTATTAAATGCTTTAGAGAAGAAAGTAAAAGACTATTAGGCACAATGCCATACTATAAAACATACTGTTGTATGTTTATCAGCTGCTTTTGCGCCTACGCAAGTGCTCAGCTGGAGAATATAGGTTACTAGTTTAAAAAGCAGACTTTTTTGATGTGCAAAGGTAAAAGTTACATTAATATTACACCTACTATTCCGATGGGAAAGGCAGAGGCATGTTAAAACATCTCTTTGCTAGTTACGTTTAAGTCCTATTTTTTTTTTTTTTTTTTTTTTTTCAGGATGGGAAATCATCAAATGACTTCTCCCGCTCTGGGCGGAGCGGGAGGGCGTGTCAGACTTTTACTGACTAAAACCCACCCGTGTTCCATCAGTTGCCCATGTGCCAGGGTCACGGTATCTCTTTCGAACAATCACGCGACCCCGGCAGGCATCGGTCCTAGTAGACCCCTACACTGCTGCTGACATCTCTTTGAGGCGCGCGTGGAACACTGCGCGCCGTCGACCCGAGCCTGGTCCTTACCGGGCGGCGAGCTACCCATTGCTCGCCACCCGCAAGCTCGCGCCTACGGTGGCCGGGAGTCCGCAATCGACTCCCGACGCCCGGGGCGTCTCCTCCTGCGGCGGCTAGGGGCGTGAGGGCGCAGAGACTGCCACTCCCTCACGCGCCCCGCCTCCTCCTTCGCGAGCATTACTGCTTCGCAGAAGGAGGTGACGGCTTCCCATTCCCTCTCGCTCCGTACCATGGCTTGCACCAGGGCCGGACGCGAGAGGTCGCCGCCGCCGATCGCCTCCACGAGGACACGGCGGTGCCCCGCCCAGGCTGGGCACACCTCCACCGTATGCTCCACCGTGTCCTCCATTAAGTCCTATATAGGTTAAATCAATTTGCTTAACAATTTCTCTGCTATGTTGGGGTCGACTTCTAGTCTAACCGGATACATCTGAAAACTAGACTTTTACATGGGTCACTGTCTATCTGATCTCCACAAAACTCAAACTCAAACTCAAAGCATTTATTTTCAAACTAGCTGTACCCGGTGTCCCGAGGGTATCTGTCCTAATCTGGGTGACGCCTGTACATTCGAAGAGTACATGCGCAACGGTTTCTTCAGCCTCCATGCAGGCCCTGCACAGGGGGCTGTCCGTTATGCCTATTGTGTAAAAGTGTTTGTTTAGCGGGCAGTGTCCTGTGATGGTGCCCGTCATCAGACGCAGATCATACCTGTCCAGGCGTAGCAGACGTCTGGTTAGCTTGCCATCCGGGGATGGCATAGCTTCCCTGGACTGCCTGCAGCCTGGTGCCGAGGGCCACCAGCTCTCCGCTTGTGTGTGGGTAAATTCCTGCAGCCACCTGCGTAGCTGGTTGAAGGGGATGGGCACGATGGGCTCGGGGCCGCAGACTGACGCGCTGGATTCCTTTCTGGCCAGTTCGTCAGCAGCGTCATTGCCTAGTGATCCACTGTGCCCTTTTATCCATTGCAGTGTCACTTTGTTGCGATTAGAACCTGTTATTCGTTCTAATGCGTTGTGACATTTTAGTGTAAGGCTCGAGGTTATGTATCGTTTGGCTAGGGATTGGAGGACTGAGGCGCTGTCGGAGATTATGCGAATATGGGTGTCCGTAACTCCAATGGGCTCTATGGCATATGCCACCTATATAATGCCCACGCATTCCGCTTGGTAGACGGTGTTGAGCATTCCCAGCGAGCTGGATATTTTTATGTTCAGGTCGTGTGAGAAAACTCCGACTCCGGTTCCAGAGGTGGTCTTTGAGCCATCAGTGTAGACTCTTACTTAGCTTATCCGGACCCGAGTGGTCGTTTTGTTCTTCTGTGAGTATAACGTTGTAGTGCTTTCGAAAGTAGTGTATTTTTGGGGTTTTATCGCAGGGTGATGCCATCATTGGTTGTCGCTTGATCACATCGTCCCTAATGTGTGAGTGCTTGACTCTCGATTCTTGCTTAGGGTCCCTGCTATGTTCAGTCTTAGAGCAGCTAGGGCAGCCTCCTCCCGCACGATCAGGTGTAGAGGTGGTAGCCCAAGCATTACCTGTAGAGCAGCGGTGGGTGTAGTCCTCATGCAGCTAGTGATGGCTACACAAGCGAACCGCTGCACCTTTCAAGGTCTTTTTGTGCTTAGGTCTGTTCTGGGCCACCAGACTATTGAGCCGTATGTGATAATTGGTCGAATAACTGTGGTGTATAGCCAGTGGGTGACTTTGGGGCTGATTCCCCAATTCCTGCCAAGCATTCTTTTGCACTGCCACAGGGATATGCTAGCTTTTATAGTAATGTAATTGGTGTGTTTTGCCCAGTTCAGCTGTTTGTTCAAAAATATGCCCAGGTATTTGGTTTCAGTTGATAGGCTTAGGGTGGTGCCAAACAGTCGTGGCAGTTCGAGTTTCACGAGTTTCCTCTTTTTTGTAAAGAGGGTCGTCTCTATTTTTGTGAGGTTTACTGATAGTTGTTGTTTATTGCACCAGTCCTCTACTATTTTCAGGGCTTGGCGCATTAGTGGCATAGGTTGTGTTCATGAGTGCCATTTATTATTATGGTTATATCATCGGCGTAGCCTACGGTGAAGTAACCTTTATCGTTGAGTGTTTTGATGAGGCTGTCTACGACCAGGTTCCATAGAAGTGGCGAGAGGACGCCCCATTGCGGGCAGCCCTTTACCACTACCGCCCTTGTAGTGTCGTTCACTCTGACTTGTACAGCTCTCAATTTGAGCATGTTGGTGATCCATCCGCTCAAGGTCGGGTTTATGTTGTGTCTGTCGAGGGCCTTGCTGATACTATTGAACATAGTTTTGTCGAAAGTGCCTTCTATATCAATGAAGACCGCCAGTGCTGAGCATTTGTGGTCCACTGCGCATTCAATTTTGGAGACCACGCTATGTAGCGCAGTGGAGTACGCGTGCTGTTGTTTGTGAAGAGGTTTTACCCGGAGAGGTCCGTCTCGGATATTTCTATCGCAGAGTCTCTCAAGGGTTTTTAGTAGGAAGGATGTGAGACTTATAAGACTATAGGCCTTTGGTTGTGTATAGTCGGGTTCGCCTGGCTTGGGTATGAAAATGACTTTAACTTCGCGCCACGCTAGGGGTATGTATCTGAGTGCAATGCAGGTCCGGTAGATCTCCACCAGGCATGGTATCAGGTGGTCGGCCTCCCACTGTAGGAGGGCTGGAAAGATGCCATCCAGCCCTGCAGATTTGTTGGGCTGAAAGACGTACCATAGGCATTTTCTACCAGTCAATCTGTGTCTATGTGTGTGTTATAATTTAGCGTCAAGCTCCTCCTAGCAATGCATTAAAGATACATCTAACTTACAGTTGAAATACTATTGTTTCCTTAGTACTACACATCTGCATACCCTTTGTGAATAGCTGATATGATATAATGTGTTTAATTCATATCTTTTTTGTCACCAGAGTAGTACCTTCGACCTGTTACCGTTCATAGAAGACTACTTAGTCGAGTATGAGACGAACTATACGGAGAGCATGAAGCATATCAATGACAACAATAGTACGAAGACGACCTGGACTTTCTGGAACTCACTGTTCTATGCTGGCACTATTTACACGACCATAGGTAAGACAATTTAAATGGCAGTGAGCCTCATTTTTTGCAGAATGGGCATATAAAAGAGTGGCTGATGGTTGCGGCAATGATGAAAAGTGGTCCTTCGACGGGTTGACGCAGTAAAAAGCTGAGCAAAACCGACCAAAAATTAAATAGTATAAGGTTACTAAGGTAAGAAATACGTAAGAAGACCTTAATTAAGCACGCGCGATTATTCTGCGTTTTTATTTTGCTCAGATTTATCCCCAGCCTAACGCAGTTTATCTAAGTACCACCAATTAATCACAGTTGAGTACCACGATCTCTTCAGTATAGATAGTCCGACGCCTTGTTAAATTCTATGAGCAGTCTTAATGACTAGATAACGAGCAAGTTTGTAGTATACTTGATAGCAATAGTTATGTAGTAAATGATAAGTTTTAAGCGCCTGGTCGTTTTATAAGAGCAGACATTTGTGAAAAGCTGTTTGAAAACAAAGCTTTCAGGTGCATGAATCTCTTTTACTACTGGAAATTAATAGAATGAAACAGAATAAAATTTTCCCTTTTTTGGCTGCATTTGTTGTTAATATTTTCAAAGGTTTTAAAAGGGGCCAATTTATTTCCTTTTATAAAGGTGGACTAAAACACAACCAAGCAACGCATTCTTTTATGTCGGGTCGAATGAGTTTACACAATGCGGCTAAGACACATTAGGAAATAAATTCTTTATTCTAGTAAAACTCTCTTTACTAAAATCCTTTCATTTCTTTTGTTTTACTACCTACTGTCTTTTATTCTCTTTCAAACGTTTGTTTTCATGCAACGTTATTTTAACTCTTTTGTTCGTACTGTACTCTTTTAAATCGCAGGCTTTCGAAATAAGTTAGCTCCGTATGATCTTCAGATGTTTTAATAAATAAGCAAGTTCCTTAATTCTTGAAAGAATGTACTACTTTTAGAAAGAGGAGAACGAAGTGTTTTCAGAGCTGCAAATATGATAAGCATTTTTCATCTTAAATGTGTTATAACAAAAACAATACGTAATAAAATCTTACGTCATCAACTTCACATCTGTCTTTAAATATGCCATTTTAACGCAATACAGTAAATATCAAATTCCAGTATAAATCGACCTTTTCAAATCGAAATTTGCTAACAAGTACAGCTAATACAGTTTCTACGCAACGTGTCAAATAACGATGGTCGTTAAAGTCGACAACATTTTCTAGAGTTCGACTGCAAATACGAACTGGACTGAATTTAGGTGTAGTTGTTTTAAATTTGGAACGCCGCCCGGCGGGCTTGGCGCTCTTCCGCTCAGTATCCCGCTTCACAAACGCACGGCGTGTATCACGAAATCTGTGACAACATTTACCATTCAAAGTTCTAAATAAAAGCCAGTGAAAATCATTTTATTGCAATTGCATCTTAACTGTTCAAACTGTGATAATACTGTAATGAAAATGAGTTGCAGTATCTTATCAACGGGCGTTTGTTTACGTCCAACACTGTGGGGCGGCCAAAATAGATTCTTTTATTAGAAATCTGCTTCGACCCCGATATAATAAAGAAGTTTTGTTATTGGGATCGTTAACGAGAGGTAAGTTTACACTTATTGAATTCTTATCGTAGTTGGCTTGCCTGATCTTATTTGTGTTATAATTATTGGCAGGAGATTGATTATTCGCTGCCAAGCTTGATATCGCTCTGACTCTTTTGATCGAGTTCAATTCCCTTAGTCTATTGTGAGCGGTTGTGATATCACAACTTTTTTTTTCAGTTACGGTGGGAGTGAAAGTTGGTGGTGATGAGTGATAGCGAATCCCAAGAAGAAGAAGAAGTTAAATTGAAATTGTCAATTCCAAAAATAAGAGCAGAATCTGAAACACAAACGTCTACTCAACCTGTGATTAAATCACCTGAAATACGACTTAACGAAACGGAGATCATGGACGAAGATATGCAAAGTATGTCCATTAGGAAACGAAGAAACTTATCTAAGAACAGAGGTCAAGCTGCAAGACAGAGAGAAAAGACACCAGAACCTAGCAGAACTCTAAAGCCTCACGAGGATACGTCTGATGATGAAGAATCAAAACCACGTTTACCTCGCCCAAACTCTAGGGAAATTGAAGCTGATTGTACTTATGAAGAAATGAGACGATTAGTGCAGGAGCAAGCAAATGTCAAAGATCCTGTTTATGATTTAGACACAGACGAACTACTTGAGCAAAGAGCAATGGCTGCTCAAGAACGTAGACGCAGAAGTATTTCACCATTTGCTATACCAGATAAAGAGGAACTTGCTAATCTTTTGGAACGGAAAGGAAGCTTTACAGATCCTACTAATAAACTCTTGTCGACTAATTACGCCCTGACTCGAAAATACGAAGATACTTCTCGACGTAATTCACTAACAATCGAACCTCCAAAAGAAGTTAAACATGTTCTTTCTACTCCTTCGCCTGTCAATAGCTCTCCAAAAGAGTTGTTCCCTTTTGCTTTGCCCGCCACCCAAAAAAAAACAGAAGAAGTTCCTGACGAAAAGAAACCAGAAGAAGCAACCAAAAAACTGAAAACACCAGTTAAAAATGAAGAGGTGTTCACGTTTGAAGATAAAGATATTAAAAAAACGGTAAAAACGCCTATACCTAAACCAGAAACACCGGGTGAGCTTGTCACAAAAGTGATCCAATTAGAAAGAACGCCAAGCAGGAAAGTCGTACCAGAGAATAAACCCAATGTGGAAGTACGAGAAAGGATAGTTAGAACTCCTAGCAGGAGATTATCTACAGATATTAAACCGATTATTGTGAAACAGCAACTTCCTAAACAAGTAAAAGATGAAGCACAGAGTCGTCAGCCACCCGTCAAACCGGCCCGCAGTAAATCTGCTTCAAGATTTGGGGTCAGTTTTTTCATGAAAATATTTTTTATACTGTTTGTCGCTTTGTTAATAGCACTTTATTTCCAATTGACATAATCCCAAGCCCTGCAATACAATGATCACAATGTAAATAGTTTGCCATAATTATGTAGAATGAGAGAAGCAACTAATAATTTATCCATAATAACATTTACAGAATAAAACTAGTGAAAGTGAGATGAGTGAGGATCAACATAATGCCAAAGTAGAAGCGCCTAAACGTAGAATGATGCCTGTGCCACGACGATACACGAAGAACAAAATGTCACCAAAAGTAAATCGGTCGCAGTCGGTTCATCGTACTGAAGACGTCAGAGAGGCGGATAAAACTGGAACAGGTATGAGTCAGACTAGTCGAGAGATCATGGAGTTGATGGAAAAAGCCCGAGCAAGAAGTTTATCTATGCCCAAAGATGATCCCCGGCTTCCAACCGAATACAAGCCCAGTCATAAAACTTTAAAGACTCCCAATAAGACTCCTACCACCTTGAGGCAGTCCAGATCTCGAGGCGTGTCCTGTCCTAAAACTATTCAGATTATTAGTGAAAAAGAAATTTTGGCTGGTTTAATGAAGGCTCAGAAAACAGATCTGGATCAACGTAGTAGGCAAAGCTCCGGTTACATTGATGCCAGTCAGTCTGAATATACGTCCAGTTGTTACTCATCATCACCGAGTGAAAATGAGTTTGACTTTGATTTAAAAGAGCGAACAGCGGAGTTGACTCGCAAACTCAATGTACTTAGTCAAGAAGTTGATAGACGTGAAATGATGACAGGTATCATATTAGGAGCAAACGATAACAATGCTCCTAAAGTCGAAAGAAGTGAGCACAAGTCAGGGTTAAGGAAAAGATCTGTGGCCGATTCTAAAAATGCGACTAGGAAACAAAGCAAGGAGTTCGCCCTAGAGAAAAAAGCAAGGAAAAAATCTCTAGAAGAAGACAAAAACAAAAAAATTGTTCGATCGAGATGGAAATTCATTGCTAATTGGCAAGATTTTAAGCAAGAACAACGTATTCATTGCGATAAAATAAGGCATTTGCGAAACAAATGTATTTGTGACCTAATAATCTTAATAATAATGTGTGGTCTAGGAGGAATGATGTTTAAGACGTTAGAAGGGTCGTTTGAAAACGCTTACAAGTGTAGTACAAGGAATGTTAAAAGAGATTTTATTGAAAATCTTTGGCGAGGAAGTCATAATTTGAGGGAAGAAGATTGGAAGTCGATGGCAAGAAAGAAGTTGTTTGAATTTGAGAATCAGCTGCATACGGCACACGAAGCAGGAGTTACGTCCTACAGCGGTCAGAGGTCCTGGAACTTTATGAACTCTTTCGTGTACTGCTTGACGTTAGTCACAACTGTCGGTAAGATTAATAGAATATACTTACTCATACACGAAAAACAAACTCTCACGAATTGCACAAGTATTACAGTGTTATTAAACTTAAAAGCTTTATTTCACACCCCACAGTGTATTTTTATGCAGTTATTTTTTTATTAAAACGGGTGAACTTGCACTTTTTCTTTTTATTTTACTACATGCATATTTATCCTTACATTTCTGTATGTCTCCTCAAAATTATTTTGTATTTTTAAAATCTAAAACAATATAAGTCTCATAACTATGCCTGTCTCAGTACACATTTTTAAGAACTTCAAATTGGTTTTTTCCAGGTTATGGTCACATAGCTCCGAAGACAACATCTGGTCGGGTAGCTACGATAGTGTATGCCACTATTGGCATTCCATTGTTCCTGATTCTCTTAGCAGACTTCGGTAAATTCTTCACACGAATCATCAAATTCTTCTGGGCATACATCAGAAGGTTCTACTACACAAGGAGTTGCAGGAAAGTCAGAAGAACCGCTCCAATGCAGGTAAAAAATTTAAAGTCTAGTAGTTATACTGAAATACTCTAGATCAGGGACTGGGAATTTATCGCACGCGAGCCATCAACGACACGTCACTAACTACAAAAAATTCTGGGCACAGCATCAAACAGAGGTTTCCAAACCTTTTTAATTGTTTCTTAATCACGAACTCAATTTATGTTGTGAATCGTTCTGTTTTTAGAACCTATTTAATGTGAACAGTTTTACTCAGATTTCACTATGTCGTTTTATGGCACACTACCCTCAATATGTTCACCCATCCGTGCTCTAAATAATACAGTACCTCACCCCAACAGCCCTCACCTCATACCTAACTGCCTCGTTGGTTTCGTTGTCACTGGCGCAACTGCTGAGCGTGGGGTCTTGGATTCGATTCCCAGGTCGGGCAAAGTGTAATTAGGTTTTCCAATAAGATTTTTTTAGCAACAGTCCAGAGTTTGGAAGTTGGCGGTGAAATACCCCTGTGCCTCGGAAAGCACGTTAAGCCGTTGGTCCTGAGCCTGATCTCTCTCCAGTCGTTTCGGATTGCCATCCCATCAGAATATGAGAGTGTGGGAAGAGCGAGTGACCCTGTATCTGCACACACACTTGTGCACTATATAATATCTTCCGCGCCGATGACTAGACTCCGTTGAGATTGGCTGCCATGGCCAAAAACCTGTCTGGAGGACTGATGTAATACCCAGCTATATTTACTTAATTTAAGGTACTTTCTTCAAAAGGACAGAATTTTGGTTGTTTTGGAGAATTGTATAGTCTTAAAAAGTAGCACGTTTTGCTAAAGTTTTACTTGTAAAAATGGCAAAATTAAATTTGTTAGCAAATTCCGAAGATGTGTGGTTTATCGATATCTGAACATTATGATGATGTTGAAAAACCAGTTTTCACTCATTTGAAAAGTCTGGGTATAGAAAAAAAGCGCCATATTTGGCAGCTACATGAGCTCACTGAAAGAAACTTAATGAATGGTGTACTCATTTGTGTTAGCAACAGAAGACTGTCAAAACCACATGTCGCAGTCAATTAACTGAAGACCCAAAATTACTACGGCAATGGGATTATGTCACTGCCTGTAAAATGGCTACAAGTTATCAAATAAATTGGCGCATATAAGTTAAAGTCAAAGTTATTAACTACAAAAAAAAAATGTCTTGAATTTGTATGTAAAATTCAAAAAACCTTTTTCAACGACCTAATATATCCCCATATTACTCAAGTTCAAAGTCAAACTACAGGATAATAACAAAAATTAAATTCTCTCTAAACTTGCTATCCCTCACATACTTGGTTTTAGTAGTAATTACGTGGTCCACCACACGTTTCGCCGACGTGCACTACGCATCATAGCGTTTTAGCCGTATTATGTTTAATAAATCCTGTTACTATAACAGGCTAAAAGAGAATTTGGATCAAAAGGTTAATTTAGCAGTCTCGCTGTTTTCAGATTTATTATTTACTAGCTTTTGCCAGCGGCTTCGCCCGCGTGGAGGTCTGAAAATATCCCGCGGGAACGTACTACTGGGATAATAAGTAGCCTATGTTTTAATCCAGGTTATAAACTAACTGTGTTCCAAATTTGATCCAAATCCGTTCAGCAGTTTTTGCGTGAAAGAGTAACAAACATCCACACATCCATACATACAAACTTTCGCAATTATAATATTAGTAGGAAAAGACTCAGATCAGACGTGTTATAGCGTAACATACTAGGAATGGCTTTTATTTTGTTTCAGTTCAACAACAGTTATTGCGTTTTTTATGTGGTTGAGCAGACTTCTTGTTCGAAATTGGTCATGATTCTGATGAATATTGCTAATATTTATCAAAATTATTCTGATTGATAATGTGTTACAAAAAACTTTTTAACAAAAAATTAAACCGCCGAAAAAATGAAAAGCAAAAAATAATAAACCTTAAAATTATGAGTCGGCGCTTTGAGTGATCTTTGTTCATTGATTTTTCAGCGCCGACGCAAAATTTTAAGGTTTATTATTTTTTGCTTTTCAGTTTTTTCGGCGGTTTAATTTTTTATTAAAAAGTTTTTATTTTATATTTTTTTGTGGCTTTAATGGACTCATAATACTTGACAAGCCATACCCTATCCAATAAAAAAAGAATTATCAAAATCGGACTGTATAAAGTTATGTGTGGTTATACATTACAATCAGTGAGTGAACAATCAATCATCCCCTGTTTTCCGACCCTTAGCGTTCGATTTTGTTTTTTCCAAATTTATTTAGGACCACTTTGGGAGTATACCCTTTCCAATAAAAAAAGAATTATCACAATCGGACTACTATGTGAAAAGTTATGCGTGGTCATACATAAAAAAAAAACAAAAAAAAATATACGCGTCGAATTGATAACCTCCTCCGTTTTTTTTCGTCGGTTGAAAATTAGGGTATAGGTCATTGTTGGACATAGACCTATTGCATGTCGTATTATATGACGCTCAGCTATTCTCATCTAGATGCTACTAGTTAGCTACATTCTTACAATAACCAAAACATCAAAATAACTTAGCCACATAAAATCAGTAGTCATGAAAATTATAATCAATGAGAAAAATATTTTTATACAAGGAATTTTTGAGGTCTTTGTTGGTAACAAATGCCACCACAATCAAATTGCCGGTGTACTCGAAAAACAAAAGGATGTTTTTCCTTTTAGAATAGAAATGAATAATGATAAGGCTCCGGGCTATATGTAATCTTACATTCATAAAAACCTTTGTTTGAGTTCACCCATTGCTGAATCAAAACTCAGAGAAGTAACATCGAATTTTGTTAAATTTCAGGAAATGATGAAGGGGTTCAATATTGTCTACGATGTCGTTCGTCGTCCGTCGCAGATATTCTCCGAAGAAGATATTGAAGAGAGTCCAGATGGCTCGCAACCTCCACCCCTAGAGAGGAAGGCAAGTGACGTGCCTCCTCCTCTGCCACCAAAACCTGGTACCTTACCAAGAGAAGTCGACATCGAGACCGATATGGAAACTCCAGCTCCATCAGTCTTTGAAATAGATGATGAGTTCAACCTACCAATCTCAGTCGCCGTCTTCATCCTACTCACTTATATTAATATAGGCGCTTTTGTGTATAGTTTATGGGAGAAGTGGAGCTTCTTTGAATCCTTCTACTTTATATTCATATCCATATCTACGATCGGACTTGGCGATCTGGTCCCCGACCACCCTATGTTCATGATGGCATCTATATTGTACTTAGTGTTCGGGTTTGCCCTAACATCTATGTCTATCAACGTTGTTCAAGTGAAGTTGTCTAATACATTCAAACAAGCTAGTGCTAAACTTGGTGCCACCATTGGTTTGAAGGTAGCTGATGAGGATGGCAGCCTTGTGCCTATTACACCACCTGCCACAGAAATCGTCCCGGTACATAAACCAAAAAGTAGTACAACGGACGAAAGCAAAAGTAAAGAACCTGACGATAATGATACTAAAAATAGATAAATATAGTTTCGTATCTCACAAATAACTCTCAATATAATAATGTTTTAATTAAGCCCCGTTTGACGATTGCAAGGAGCACTTAAACCAGAGTCGATCAATGTATTTATATGTAGACTTTGTTTTTTTTTTTTTCCATTATGGAAATGGAATAATTCGTGATAACGCAGTGCTGGTAACATAAAGTAGAAACCGTGGTATTATGTAATATCGTTGCTGTAAGCATGTAAAAGGTGATAAATTGTTACTAATTATTAAAAATTTAATTAAAACCGTAATGTGTTTGTTGCTGTGTGTGTAAATAAAGATTTTTTACATGTTCTTGCTATATTATTTAAGTCTCTATAAACACCACAATACCAAACCTACTACTAAATAAAAACCTTACATTCAAAGTACAACCTACGGCTGGGTGAAGAAGCTTGAAATTTTACGTAAGGATTCCCTTTATAAATAATGAAAATTCATCATCTGAATAACATTAAATAAGAAATTTTTGGATGGGAGTTCGTCTTTTTTGCCGATGAACAAGCACAACGAGCACATGACTTGTAATAATAGACGACGCTAAGTACTGGACTGGTTTCCACAAACAATAATGAAAATGCGAAAGAAGTAAAAGAAGAAAAGTCTCGTTAAACAACGATACTCGTTTTATTTTACAAAGAATGAGAAACGTACGTACAGTAATAAGCAACAATGTACCTTGTATTCCATTGTACGAGTCGAATGAATGCTCGATATATTTTTTTCCAAGTCATTGTAATCAGAAATGGAAGCGACTTCGAGTATCGTACGTTCCATATGGTTTCAAGAATTTGATTATGGTCGTCTGTAATGGAGTCGGTTCGATGGTTGAAATGGGTATGGTAATAAGGGATTACCGTTGAAAATGTTTGTATGGGAGTTTTGCATTTCGAAATTGGTTTTTATTCTTTTCTTTTTAATATTCAATGAATACACCATCATTAAGATGCTATAATTAACACACCACTGATATTTTCTACAGTGGTTTTGGATTTTCTATTTATGATTGATACCAGAGGCTCAATTCTCGTAATTTTAAGATCGTTTACCGAGAGTTACAAAATCGTTTTAATACCTCAATTTGCCATACATTTCTGACATACGTTTGTCGTCAACATGAGACTGCGACTAGATTTTGAACGTTTTTAATTACGAGAATTAGACTTTAGAACCAACGTCAATAGTTTTTGAGTCAGCTACGAGACATCGGAATATGCTACGCTGAATAATGCGGCGCCGAAAGTATGCAATGATGAATAATGTAATGATCATGTTTGCTTCCTCGTGCGTTCGAAGTCACGTAGCAGACTCAATGGTTCTGGTGTCTTATTTTTATTTTTGTGTGTGGCCGCTCTGGGTGGATCGGAAGGGCGTGTCAGACTTTTATCAACTAGGACCCACCCGTGGTGTTCTTTCAGTTACCTATATACCAGGGCCACGGTAACTCTTTCGGACGAACCTCACAACCCTGGCAGGCATCGATCCTAGCGGACTCGCTCAGTTAGGCGCGCGTGGAACACAACGCGTTGTCGACACGGGCCTGGTTATTATCGGGCGGGTGTATCATTTGTCAGCTCTATGGAGTCCACAGTTGACCCACTGGTTACAACGCTGCTGTTCTATTCTGTGAGAATATCACCAAGGGACTTAGATGAGAAAGGCAGCTCACTTTAAGCTCACTTCACCTTAGTATTCACGGTAACATTTTAACAGAGAAAAACCCGCAGTGAAGACTCTGTTGTTCACCAAGTAAACTTAATATAGGCTATTGCTATCGTTTTCCTTCTAATGAAACAAGTAAGAGACGAAAATAAATGAGAGCTGTCAAATTTAGTTGAGCTAAGATTTTCTTCGATACAAAGCATCATAATCAGCCTGTAATGTTCCCACAGGTGAGACACAGACCTTCTCTTTATAAGAAATACGACGAACTAAATTCAATCACACCAAATTCAAGGCAATTGAGGCGTCATTTCATTTGAAAGTTGTGTGTCTTTTTCTTTTGCGGCCTGTCAGCAAGAGATAGCAATATTCTTGTTTAAGTTTAGGTGGTAAACAATAGAATCGGCACCGGTGTGTCTCAGTAATAAACGTAAAGGACTAAATACAACAGTTATATCAGTAGCGGTCCCTGTTGATAACTTTATCTTTTGTATTCTAAACCAGCGTGCTGGCTTTTTAACGGGCAAGGCGGGAAGGGCATTATACTTTGATTGATTATGCCGTTGTATTGAATATTGAAAGCTCTCAATAGAACGCTCGTCAACGGATAACACGGTTTGATACTTAAAGATTTTGGTATTGATGTGAAATTTGTTGTAAAATGTTGTTTAAACTCACGTTCTGACGGACCTAATAAAATCGTGGCGGGTATTTCCGTGCACAGGATCTTCAACACCCTGCTTAGCACTGAGAGCTAAAAATCGAACACTGTGTTTTTTCGATGCGCTGTGACTCACTCGCGCTGCACTCTGTTGGATTTTCAGTGCTCGGTTTTACACTGAGAGTCCAAAATCCAATGGGCAATAAAATCCCGCCGCGATTTTATAATGTCCATATGTACGTCGACTAAAGCCTTAGCTTTCTAAGAAAGCGATGAACGGTCACGCAACGGCTTTCGAAAAACAAAGAAAAGAAAGAAAGAAAAATAGATTTGTTTATCACAGTAACACGTGCAAGTACAGAAAGATAAGATCAAATGGGTAATTGCGTAATACATTCACTGAATGTTAAAAACATTCAGTGAATGTATTACGCACTGAATGTTGATTCCTACTGATAACCGTAGAAATCAACATTCAGTGCGTAGTTTTAACGTTGCTAACCAGACAATTTTTTCGAACTTATGAAAGAATGGATAAGAAATAAGCTTCAAAATGATTCTGATTAATAGTGTGTTATGTAATTTGGATGCAGATAAAGACGAGGAAAACAAATAGGTACGAACACAGAACATGAATAGTGGGCAGCTGTACGCCGTGACTGCGACAAGAAGCCTTCAACTCAGCATGATGCTGAAAACGACGTAAAAAAATCTGAGTAGTAAGTAGTAAAGTAAAATCAAATAATCAGTTGTTGGTTGCAGGATCGAATTCATACTGGCCCTTGACTGTGTGTAAATTATTTCCTCACCATTACTTTCAAAAAGGTGCACGGTGAAGAAAAGCATCGTGAGGAAACCGGTGTGTCCAAGAACTAATCATTTGAAGACACAGGACATCTATCAACCCGCACTGGGCCTGCATGGTGGATTACGGCCCACTCACTCCGACAGAGAGAAGGCATGCACCCCATCAGTGGGAATCTAGAATAGAAACATACAATGTATAAAAAATACCGTAGAAATAACCATAACCATTGCATAAATAAAATGCTGGTGTATTGTGAGCACCTGAAGTTCTGGTATACCGGGATCGAACAATAAAACATTTCTTTTGTGGAATTTGAAATTGCAAATTGTTTCTAATAAAAATCGTTCTATGTTCTACATTACTTACTTCTTTCTTCGGCTTGTCGTTGTCAGTCCAATATATCGTCTACAGTTTTTTGCAGCTATTCTATTTTTAAACTAACTTGACAGTTGGAATGACTGAAAGTTAATTTATTTCCAACCAGTACAACGCAAGGTCATGTTTTGCAAACAACCTTTAGAGTACATACTAAAACATAATAATATTCAGAGCGTTTTGACACCTAACTGTCAATAACATTTAATGAAAATGTCAGATTTTCATGAGAACCTTTAAAATATGACGGAACTTCATCAACTTGGCATTCTTAAGAAACCAGCACCCTAATAAAATTATTGCGTAAATCGCTATTAATCAGTGTCTGAATCATTATCAAGGTTATTGCTTCATAAATGTTCGAAAAAAAATATCTGTTTACCAACTTAGAAACGCTATGAATGTTGTGGAACTGTCAAAATGAAAGATATTCCCACCGATAATGTATGAATGTACCGTGTGGTGCCGGACGTAAGGAATAGCACCATCCCATTTCTTCCTGTGGGTGTCGTAAGAGGCGACTAAGGGACTTACTAGAGAATGGGCAGCAGCGTTCTTTATGCACTATACCACCATACTGCGATCGCCAACCCGCCTGCCAAGCGTGGCGATTATGGCAAACCCCCCCAAATTGGGGGAGGCTTATGTCCAGCAGTGGAAGTCATACGGCTGAAATAATGATGATGTATGAACGCAAAAACCTCTAATAATACGTCACCGTGCTAGAGTCAGTGACTGACCAATGAAGATGACCAATTTGAGCATATTTATTTAAATTTAATTAATAAAACAAGTAACAAATGATAATTGTGAAGAAGGAACGTGTTAGTAACAATATTTCATAATCCTATATTAGTAAACTTAACCTACACACGTACTCGTAACTTACACTGACCTATAGATAAATTAGAATCCCTGCTACAAGCTCAAAACCGAAGTGTAGAGTTTGTAGTAGCGACTCACACATAAGTAGTCCAGTTGGCTCGCGATATTTCGCAGTATAATGTTGAAGCTGCCTCGCACTCGGCGCATCAGGGAGGCGCATCTTTTCCGCATTGTAGGGTTGAAGCATTCAACACGAGCTTCAGCAAACATCCCTGATGCGATTAAGAACCGGAATAGGCACATCTACACCCGGAACACATTATTATATTTAATGCGAAGGTCGCTGTACGATTTTTGAGTGTAAACTACCCACAGGCTGCACGTGTAAAATGAGGTGCAATATGCACGAAATAAGGACCCTCTGTTACAGGTTTCACGATTCAGATAGGTACAAAAATTATAGGTAATTGTGCATAGTAGATAGTCTTAGTTTTTTCTATTCCAAAAACGAGCATTGCAATCATGTAAATAGTCCATTAATCTCTTAATATTCTTTGCAGGCACTTGTACAATCTGATCAGTGTAACTTTTGATGACATGAAATTTGTAATAATGGACCATAAATGATTCCAGGTGCTTTTTAGAGCCTTCTAATTTTTTGA
The DNA here is from genome assembly GCA_932294355.1 of Aporophyla lueneburgensis. Classification (NCBI taxonomy): domain Eukaryota; kingdom Metazoa; phylum Arthropoda; class Insecta; order Lepidoptera; family Noctuidae; genus Aporophyla; species Aporophyla lueneburgensis. The sequence continues at coordinate 12,018,542 of OW028757.1, read as the reverse complement.
GCGCTTTTTTACACAGTACAAAACTACTATCGAAAGTGGTCATATCCACATACGTACTTACACTTCGACACTCTGATACATGTTCAAGTAGATGAGAAAGACAATCATAAAGTAATGTGGTATTAAAATGTTTTTCTTGTTCTGTGTAAAGATATGTGTTTTCAAAAGAGCATTTTTTATCAGTATCACCATGGCTTCTGAAGATTTCCCTAAATTCTTTATTTAAATATTTATTGAAAAAGTCGCAATACGGCAGATCTAAATCGCCGTCGTCAATACCATTTCTTACGGTTTTTATCAATAAAAGATTCAAAATCAAGCTTGGCATAGCTATTGGAAGAAGTTCACACTGTGGAGCCATGTGAGTGTATCTTGACCAGCCAGTTAGAATGATACCTTTAAAATTGTGAACTTCTTTTTCACCTCCAAACTTGTAGTCTAATATAAACTTCATCCAGCTTATATGATTCTGAAATCTTGTTTTAATGTTAGGGATTGTTGCATTTCTACCATCAGCGCCTTTGTAAGCAGAAGCTATCCAAATATTTTTGAAATTTTTATGTAGATTATAGAAATATTTATGAGAAAACTGTGGCTGAGCAGCGTACTCCCACGCTACTGCTTCAACATCATTTAAAGTAAACGTTTGCGGCTTCTTGGTTTTTAGCAGCATGTCGCCCCATATAAGAACTTTTGTCTCCGGATTTAATTCTTTTACTATTGAAGTCACTTCTGCCACGTGATTGACGAATAAGGAACTGAAAACAAAAAGTGAAATAAAGTGAATATGTAAGGAAAATCGAATTGTTGCCACGCTGGTTAAAGTTTGTATATTATGCTAGGAATCAATATCATCATTAATCGTCTGAGTCCACATGAGTATGCCAAATCTGATAACTGGTATGACCCAATAGGTAGACAGCAGGACTTAGATACCTAGAATACAACAGGACTTAGATATAGAATAGAACCTCTTCAATTCAAGTTACTTCATGGCAGCAACGTTGTTCCTCAACGCTTCTTTACCTGTTAAGTTTTTGTTAAATTAAAACCAAACCTCAAACTGGACCATTGTACGCCCCCTCGAAGTAAAATTTGTTCGTAAAGAGAAAGAGACGAAGCTAAAATTCACCCTGACCTGCTGAAATTGACGCCTTTAATGCGGAATATAGTGACGATTATGCCATAAAATTAGACAGACACTTCCCCAGACATGCTTTTTTTTTTCTGCATGGGAAATCATCAAATGACTTCTCCCGCTCTGGGCGGAGTGGGAGGGCGTGTCAGACTTTTACTGACTAAAACCCACCCATGTTCCATCAGTTGCCCATGTGCCAGGGTCACGGTATCTCTTTCGAACAATCACGCGACCCCGGCAGGCATCGGTCCTAGTAGACCCCTACACTGCTGCTGACATCTCTTTGAGGCGCGCGTGGAACACTACGCGTCGTTGACCCGAGCCTGGTCCTTACCGGGCGGCAAGCTACCCATTGCTCACCACGCGCAAGCTCGCGCCTACGGTGGCCGGGAGTCCGCTATTGACTCCTGACGCCCGGGGTGTCTCCTCCTGCGGCGGCTAGGGATGTGAGGGCGCAGTGTCTGCCACTCCCTCACGAGCCCCGCCTTCTCCTTCGCGAGCATTATTTATTTATTTATTTATTAAAACTTTATGCACAAGTAAAAAATACTGTACAAAGGCGGACTTAATGCCTGAGGCATTTTCTACCAGTCAACCTTAGGGTGATGCAGAGACAAAACATGGCAGGTGCAACATAGGGATAGATAATTCGGAAAAAAAAATACATACAAATACATAGATATATACATAGATACATACATACATATATATGTATAACGAAAATAAACATTGTCTGGAGAAATAACGATAGGTAGAGGAGAAAACGAATCCAGCAAATCAGCGCTGGGATGATTCTGCCAACTTCTTATGAATATGCTCACGTGCCTTCACTTTAAACGAAAACCGACTGGTTGCCAACCTGATATTCAGAGGAAGCGCATTCCATAGAAAGACCGCCTGGACAAAGAAAGAAGATTTAATGAAACCAGAGCGGTGAGAAGGACATCGTAGAAGACGATTGTGAGTGGAACGGAGATTTTTACTATGTGCAGAGCACAAGCATTGAACCTGGGAAGTCAGGTAAGACGGAGAAGTGGGTTTGTCAAGAATAGAAAACAGCATTAACAGAGCCCTTAACTCTCTGCGCTGACGGATGGGTAGCCATTTTAAAAGCAACCGGTGCTCAGACACATGATCGTACTTACGAAGATTGAAAACGAATCGAATGCAGTTATTTAGAAGGCGGTCAAGTTTATTGAGTAGATCTGCATTCAGGTCGTAGTAACACATATCGCCATAGTCAATTATGGGAAAGATTAGGGACTGTACAAGCAATGCCTTTATGTGTGATGGGAGAAGGTTTTTTAACCGATAGAGCGACCGCAACGTTCCAGTGACTTTCCTACTGACAGTCGTGACCTGCTTTCGCCAGTCAAGACAAGTGTCGACATGCAGGCCAAGATCCTTAACATCAGAGCTAAACGGGATGACTGAGTTATCGAAAATTACAGGTGGCACAGTTAAGCCATTCAACTTCTTTATACTGTGCGGGCTCCCTACAACGACCGATTGACACTTAGCAGGGTTAACCGCCACCCCAAATCGATCAGACCAGCTTTTAACCACTTCTAAATCCCGATTTAGCTCCTCAATCGCATCTGATATGTTGTCAACACTTGCCTGGCAGTAAAGCTGCAAATCGTCTGCATAAAGATGATACGCATTCCGAAGTTCAGTGGTAATGAGATTAATAAAAATAGAAAACAAAAGAGGAGATAAAATGCCGCCTTGAGGGACACCAGCTGTAAGATCACACAAACTCGACGAGGAGTCTCCAGCACGAACAGACTGCTGACGCCCCTGAAGATAAGAAGCAAACCATTCCAATACCTCCGGAGAGACCATAAGATACGAAAGGATAGATAAAAGGACTTCGTGACTCACGGTATTAAAAGCATTGGAGAAGTCTATTAACACTAAGACTGTGACTTTAGTGTCTTCCATGCCCCGCCTAATATCGTCAGTCACCTTAAGGAGAGCTGAAGTGGTACTGTGCCCAGGCCTGAAACCGGACTGGAAAGGACTGATGAGGGAGTTGCAGTGAATAAAGTGCGAGAATTGTTTGTGCACAACAGCCTCAAGCACTTTAGATAAAAAGGGAAGGATGGATATTGGGCGAAAATGACTAGGAATAGAGGGATTGGGGACCTTAGGCAGGGGGCGAACAAGGTCTTTACGCCACAGGGAAGGGAAAACACCGGTATAAAGGGAGAAGTTTATGATATGGGAGATTGCAGGAAGGAGTTCATCCAAAGCCGCTAAAATCATATGGCGGCTGATGTCATCGCAGCCTACGGCTTTGGATTTAATGGAAAGGATAATCTTATTGATCTCTTCCGGGTCAACTGGGGTGAAGATAAAGGGGTTAATATTTGGACGCGTCAGCCCAGCAAGGTAATCGAGTGTTTGACATTTGGTTAGACTATCCAGAATAGGAACGGTGGAGAAATGGCGATTTAGGTCGTCTAAACCAATTGTGTGAGGAAGGTCCGAATGTCGCGATTTGCCGATACCCAAAGTTCCAAGAAACTTCCAAATATCGGCAGGAGAAGAAGAAGTGATGTTATCTAGAATGTGGCGGCGTTTAGCGTTGCGTATCATCTGATTACACCGATTCCTAGCAGCCTTGAAGAAAGCCCAATTGTCCTCCGAGCGATCCTTTTTAAACTTCCGAAACGCGCGGTCCCTCCGTCGCATTGCCATCCTAACTCCTCTGTTCATCCAAGGTGCAGGCGAACGCTTCAACTTTACTTTCTTGATAGGAGCATGGGTGTCATATAGCTTGATCACAGTATCGTTAAAGAATCTAACTTTATCGTCAACTGAGGCAGCTGCCTCCAGGGGTGACCAGTCAATATTGGACGCATCTTGTCGAAGCCGCTCGCTATTCATACGCGCAAAGGCACGCCTGTACTGGAACGTTGGTTTAGGTTTAGGGGGTTTAAGGACATAGGATAGGAAAATAAGGTCGTGATGGGAAAATCCAGGAGCATCGTGTTGCCCATGCGAGGAAACTAGGGAAGGATTAGAAGTGAGGAGCAGGTCAAGCCAAGTGTCATCACCAACTATATTATGATGAGTGGGATGGAGAGGCAAAACATGTAAACTGGCTGACTCGATTATATGCAGGAGTTTACGGAACCGAGGGGAGTTGTGGGCAAGGAGGTTGGTATTAAAATCGCCCATAACAATGTGATGTGCATACTCCGAACCCAAAGATTCAAGTACCGATTCGAATTCAGTGAAGTAATCAATGGAAGGGGGGCAATAAACAACACCAAGGACAGTTTTAGCTCCTTTGACGCAAACCTCGAGGAAAAGAAACTCTGCTGAATCGTTGGGAGAAGAAGAAGCTAGAATTTTAAATGTTAAATTATCGCGAAGGTAGATGGCTACACCACCTCCCCTCCTACCGATACGGTCATTCCGAAGAAGAACGAAACCGGGGAGAGAGTAAGTGGTTGAAAGCAGATCAGGTTTGAGCCAAGTCTCTGAAATCAGGATGGCGTGAACGTTGTTGTCAGCAAATGTGTCGTATAATTCGTTGTAGTGACTAGGTATGCTCTGAGCATTTAGGTGGCACACGTTAAATAGTCGTCCAGAATTTTGGCTGAACTGTTGACGTAACAGAACACCTAAGGTGTCTGTAAGAGAAGGAAAACTTTCATCACCGGATGAAGCACTAGATTCATTAGCAGAGTAAAATGTTTCGTTATCAGAAGTCATAAATAAATAAAATAACTAAAATATATAAATAAATAAAAGCGCTAAAACACTATACAAATGACTGGTACGACGTTTGCATCTCTGCACCACCCGCCAGCTCACAACATCATCTAAATCTAACACTGGTTTAACAAATTAAAAGGTAAAAAAAAGCACACAGTAGATAAAACAAAATAAAAAATAAATGTAAAGAAACAAAATTGAGAATAAATTAAAAACTCGATTAACTAATGACTAGGTACATCGTGAATGTATCCGATTTAGAATACGGGTTGAACCGATCATTTTGACGTAGATAGCCTGTGGACTTTTAACTTTTGCATTTGACACTTGACGTTTGACGTAAACACAAGACATTGTAAATACAAAATTGTTGAGGGTAAAATGTTATTCTATAAAGTATCTCTAAATTAACAATAGTTTGAGAGAATAACTTAACTAATAATAGCAGGACTAAAATTAAAACACAAAGAAAGATCATGAACTATGAAATAACAGCCGTAAGTAATTCTATAATACCAATTGCATGCAATTATTTCTTGTTTCTAGTGAGTATAAATAACATATTACCACTATTGACCCGTTGTGTTTTGCAGGCTTTCTCCAGTACCTTGGGCCTTTTGATCATGGACCTTTGGATACCTCGCAAGCAGAGGACTGAGCTCACCCATTGAAGTTACTTTATGCCTACTTCCGTCAAAGGCCTTTAGAACAATAACACCGTCCTGAGTCCAACACGACCGCATTCCGAAGTGCAGACGCGCCTTCCCGAAGATGGATTTTCGGATTTTCGTCAAAAACTCCTTGACTGAAATGGATGTGCCCTTCAAGCGCGTCTTGGCTTTCCAGATTAAAGATTTGTCCTCGTAGCTAGAAAACCTCACCAGTATGGGCCGGTGATTTTCTTTATTGGCAGTGCCAAGTCTGTGACAAACCTTAATGGATGATGCAGAGAAGTTCTTGAGGGCCAGCTTATTGGTCACAATATCCAGGATGACTGCGGTGCTGTCTTCACTGTTATCTTCAGCAACACCTTGAAATATTAGTGCCTTTCTTCTATGTCTGGTCTCCAAACCGTCAACCTGCTTGGCACACTCACTAATCTGAGTCCGGAGCAAGCCAAGCATGCTGAAAATTAGCTCCCTGAAGGTCCGGAACTCCTCAGCCACCCTTGCTACCGTGTCCTTGGCAGGCCCTGCGCACTGAATTTGAGCTTCCAGGGCTTCCATCTTCCGTGTGAAGTTTTCTTCAAGGCACTTTTGTGCGGACAACACCTCAGCGAATTGAGACATGGTGATGGATGAAGTATTTGTTTCTCCGGTATTTAGTTAAAGTTGTGAAAGTGAAGTGACTGTAGATGATGAGCTGGCAGGTGGTATAATTTAATGCCTGGGTCACATAAATGTGCCACAAACGTGAGTATCTGTGTAGTGAATATTAAACACTTATATTTCTTAAAAATTGGGGCAAAATACTGTGTATTTCTATTTTAAATAAAAATTATAAAACAGAGGCACGTCTATAGTATTTCACACCTACCCGCGAAAAAAACATTACTGCTTCGCAGAAGGAGGTGACGGCTTCCTATTCCCTCTCGCTCCGTACCATGGCTCGCACCAGGGCCGGACGCGAGAGGTCGCCGCCGCCGATCGCCTCCACGAGGACACGGCGGTGCTCCGCCCAGGCAGGGCACACCTGCACCGTATGCTCCACCGTGTTTTTCAGACGATCCTCGCAATGGAAACACCCGGAAGTATCCTCCCACTTTATCCTGAATCCCCAGACATGCTTCAAAACTCAATCGATTTGACGATATTTTCAGTGAAACCAAAAAAATTATCAGACATAGGTAATATTTTAGGGCGACTGTGTCGTATAAGTGTGCAAGTGGCAAGACCGCCTAGCAGGAGTGACAGCCACTCACCCGCTTGAACCATGGGGCTGTCACAAACAAAAAGTTGCCCTATATTATTACGTCATTTCATATCATTAATTTCGTACTGTAATGGACATGGCTAAATTGAACTATAGGCGACATCCTGGCAAGTTATAATTATGGTACCTAGCAATATGTAAAGCTGAATAGTTGAATATTAATATTTCATATAAACACTGTTTCAGGAACTTTTCATTTCTTTACAATCTTAAAAATAAAATCGCTATCGTGTAACTCCTACGTCAATAGGTATGGAAACTGCAAACAGATGACATTGCTATAAACTTTTACTTAGGCGTATCTGCATCTGCTGTATCTGGATTATATTGTATTTTTGACTAGCGCCCCATTCTCATTGCGCACGGTGGCACTTGAGTAAATATCAACAGAGAGGTAATTGCACCAAAAACGTAATACAAAACGTTTTCTACAATCTGCGCGAAAATCACTCCCGCTCGCGTGTATTTAAGTACCTACATATTATAGCCTTGTAAAAAGTTGAAACAAAGACAGTTTTCACAGAAAAAATAAATAAGTGGCTGAAATGATAAGCATGTTTGGAAATAAGGATTAATATTAATTGACCCAAACAAGTGTATAATTTTTGTATTTGAGGTAGGTAAACAATTCTGCTAAGTATTATACATTATTTAAATCTAACTAATCTAAGTCACCCTGGTGCGTTTTTTTGTCAGTATATTTGTACTGATGTATCAACAAACAGATTTAAATCAATTTAGGAAAATCCTTCCGCCTGGGTGCTTTTCTTGCTCGCGTTGCTGCGTTGTAATTAATAAAACCGGCCTAAACTAGATAACGAACGCAGTGAGTAACCAAGGACATATAATATGTTGAAATAAAACAACTAAAATATGATTTATTTATTTGTTCTTTAATCTATGAATCTTTTTCAATGCCCCAAACACACAGTGTCTAGAGGTGTTTGCAGCCCATTTTAATTTGGTAGGTTTAATTTCTGTTCTGATACAGGTCTAGGTACTGGTTCAGGTATTGGTTCAGGTTTAGATCCAGGTCCAAGCAGATTTACCCGATCTTGATGTGACTGGATGTAACGTTGATAAATTCTGTATCACTGAAACGTTTCTTTCCACTGCATGGCGTTGTATACTTCTCACAGAGCGGCCACAATTTATGCACAGCATTGTATGGCCAAATAAACGAACATCACCCGTAGCTTTTGAATTACCGCAGTTTATGTATCGCATGATGAATTTATTGAAAGTCAAGCCCGTGTAGAGTAGGTAGCAAGAGGTCAGTAGGTAGGTGAGCACACACAATAGTCTAATAAACAAGCGTCGGTCAGTGAAAATCCAAAATAAAAAAAACACAACGAACAAGCAAACGGGAAAGCGTTCAAACGACGCGCGACGTCTGATATCTGACGTTTGCTTTTTATGACAGAGATGTGATTGAACTTCATGTGTAAAAGAATCGATAAAATAATCGAAAGAGTTGAAAAAAAAAAAAACGGTTTTTTCGTCCACTATTACTATTATTACTTAATATTTTTCGACACAATATAGATAGTAAGATTAAAAGAAGAGGCACATTCCTTGAATGAAAAATTGGAAATGGAATGTGCCTTGAATTGGAATGTGCCTTTTTAAAAACTACCCTATGTTCCGAATCAAAAACGACTGAAAACACAATAACAAATCACTAAACAGGACACCGAATTGAACGCCGAAAACTCTTTAGTTTCAGACAGTAAATCGTTTTGATAGCAGTTATCAAAAATCGAATCAGTTTCCATTTGACATTCGGGAAAAGCGCTATGACCCCTCCCCTCCCTAGCTTGCAGTACTGTATTATTTCCCCTTGACATGTCAATCAAAAAGCTTAAAAAGCAATTAAGATACTTTTTTATGCTAAATAGTTCACGAAAGTTCTTGGAAATTAATAAACAGTAAATAATTCATTAATGAATATTTAAATATTACGAGTTAATGTGAGATTCCAATACATTCTGAGGGTACTCATTTAGCCATCTCCTTTGTCTTTAACAACTGCTAATTTAAAAGAAAGAGAAGGTTCAAAAAGTTGGCAACTTCACAAATAGCAAATAATTCGCTGTTTTAATGAATTAATCAATATTGTTAAATAACCCCACCTAAATAGAACTGCCAAGAAAAAAGGAAAGCAAACAGCTTTTAGATACCCTAAAGAGGCTATCAGAATCGAAAAACTGTAATCAGCGAGAATCAAATGTAGGGTATCGCTATTCATTTTTTTGAAACTACTAGATTTGAATGCGAACATCTTATGTATAAAAGAAAGTTGTGTTAGTTACACTATTTATAACTCAATAATGGCTGAACCGATTTGGCTGAAAATTGGTAGGGAGATAGCTTAGAACCAGGAGACGGACAAAGGATACTTTTTTTTATCCCGTTAGACTATAAAGGGGAAAGATTTGATTGTTTGTTTGTATTGAATAGGCTCCGAAACTACTGGTCCGAATTGAAACAATCTTTTTGGGTTGGGTAGCCTATTTATTGAGGAAGGCTAAAGATTATATAACATCACGCTACGATTTGTAATTAATTTGGTACTCACGTGGTTTCTAAATTCCTTTCTTTACATTTGAGACACTCATTTATTTTACCTACTTCGTCGCAGCCAATATGTATGTGCTTCAGCGGTTGGACTGTGGCATGAAGATCAATTACCTGAAATCGAGCAAAATTATAATAATTAAAACCACAAAACTTGCTGGAAATATACATGGTCAAGTTAATTTATCTAGAGAGACTCCGCAGACGTGATCGGTATTGTTATCAAAATACGACAAGTAAAAGGTTATAAGTTCTTTATTTTGGGGTCAACGACCGCTGGTATTGGACATAGTTACCTATTTTAATAATGGATGAGTCCCATATCACGCTTGCCGATACACAGTCTCGTCTGCTCCACCGGTCATCAGTCCTTCGACAAACATAGCAAGCTCACTGCCAGTTCAGCTTGCTTACTCTGCAGCTATGTCGTAACTCCTGCGGCTTTCATTCAACTCCATACCTACTCTTATTTCGTATTTTTATATTTACTAAAGAACATCACCTACTAACTTGTTTCAACATAGTAGTAATTAATTCTCGGCTCAATGGGTTGCTGGGACATATGTCTGCTGGATATTTCTTCTGCTCCCTAAGGTGGGAGAACTCTTTCAGTTTCAAGACAAACTCCATGTGCCCGAAGGTTTGAATCAAAGGTATTATTTCCATGTTTAGAGTTTTGGCTTTGCTGATTAATCTTAAGACCTGTAATGTCACACCGTCATCATCATAAACGTCCACTGCTGAAAATAGGGGTCGCCCCCAATTTAGTCGGCTCTACCATAATTGCCACGTTTGGCAGCCGGGTTAGCGATCGCAGTATGGTGGTAAAATGCATAGAGAACGCTGCTGCCCATTCTCTAGTAAGTCTCTTAGTCGCCTCTTTTTTGCTCAGGCCGTATCTACAAGTATATCAAAGGGCCCACATGTAGGGGTTTAAAGGAGGTTTATCAAAAATATGGGGCCCAAATAAAATATTGCATCATATTGTCGAAGAATTTGTCTACTCAACAACAAACTACAACTGGTAGTGCATTACGCAACATTTTCGCTGGACTATTTTTTACAGGAACTCATATTCATGTGTTTTTCATATTCGAGAAGAATTTCTACTTTAGGACGGAATATTTAACATCCTCTTAAAACTTTTAATGGTTTTAATGGCACATAATTTTTTAAAATAATTGAGCCTCATTAAATGTCTTACCTTTCCTCGCAGTTGGTCGCAGTAACTAAACGAGGGCATGCCGACCAAATGGTTTAGGTTCCGTTAGAACTGTGACCAACCGCGTCATCTTGATGGATGAACATCCAAGTTGGTCGTAGTGACTTGTCTTTTTAGTATATTTAGGAAACCAAAATAGAAATTGATTGAGGTTCACAAAAACAGGCCAAAAATTGTATGATGAAATGTATTATTAATTTTTTATTGAAAACTCTAATGTATCTAATGATTTATTAGTGTGTTCAATAAAATATTATATAAGGAGTGCAAAATTGGAATTATTGAATCGTTAAAAGAATAAGCCGTTTCATACATTATGGTGTGTAAGTAAATATACAACACAATCGGTGGTTGGAAATACCCTCGTAAATGTATTATTTTTATTGTGCAAGAGAAGAACAGCGTGAATATATATTCACGCTGTTCTTCTGCTGTATGTATATTGTGTCATTTTATTATACTTTTTATTGACTTATAATTTTATAAATTGTATTTTTATGTGTCATGTGGTTTGCAATAATATTTTTTTTTTATATTATTGCACTTTCATTTGCATGGAAAAGATGTTGTATTTATATTGTATTGTGTATGTAATAATACGTGTACCACAATATAGTTGAAACTTACCTCATTCCTATTGTAAGAATTTTTCGAGCTGATGTTTACAATACTGCCTTCATATGGGAACATGTCTTCATACTCCACAAGGATTGAATTCACTCCGTATTTACTCAGTACAGGCAGGACAGATAACAAATAAGACAGTTTTGGAGGTGACCCCTTCAAATCGAAATGCACCGCAACATGTTGTAAGTTAACTGAAGATTTTTTAACTTGATTCTTCGGATCAGTTATACTCGTAGGTGCCAAAAAATAATACAATACAACCAATGCACTCAAATAAATAAGGAAATATTTAAATCTTCGCCACATATTCGTGACATAAGTTTTTAGTAAACGTCTACGACACATTTCATATTTTCCACGTGTTTTATTAATGGTTTAAACTTTTTTTTTAGATTAATTCACTATCAAGTTGTTTATTACTCGTAGTACAATAAAAATATGAAGGTTTTACGAGTTAGGCAAGTAGTCGACGTGAAATACGAGGTTAACTGCACGAAGAACGTTTTGCATATGTACGGATTCAGAGTGTGCTATAATTTAATTTAATTTCTGGTATTTTAACGAATACAATTTCTTGTACCTGTTTGTTAAAATATGTACTTGAATTCGTTCTATTATCTATTCTATACTTAAATACAGTTACATGTTAGGACACCGATAGTATTATCCAATATTAAATAATTCTTTGGGATGAAAAAAAAACTTTCTTTCTTTGCTTCTTTGTAGAAAATAATGTCACCAAAGTTTTTACAATCAAGTGCAATCAACGGATAATTTATTATTATGACGTCATCATCATTTCAGCCGAAATACTTCTCAAACATTTCTTATATCATCAGTAATACAATAAATCGTCGTTCGTATTTAATTTTCATAGTTGCTTCGATCATTTTGAACAGCACGAATAAAATTATTTATTATATTCTTTCATAGACACACTTTTTGCGTCAGAGTATCTATGAAAGAATATAATAAATGCCTGGAGACCAATTATTACTGATCACAAGAGCGTGGTTATAACTACCTTTTCCATCCAGAGAGTATTCACGAAATCCTACCCACCACAAACAAACAGCCGGTAACATTTTCATTGAAAAATTCCGGGTTTCAATTTACATCTTGCCTAACTTTTTTCTTTAAATCCATAGATAAGAATTATTTAACTCTATTCTAAATAGCATTTCACAGCATTAGTAAATGCTGAAGTGTGTCAGATGTGGCAAATAGGCATCCACTCTACCATTTTCTTAAAAACTATAACAGTTGATTTATTAACGAACTAAACGGAATGAATATTCGACAGCATAATTATATTTCCATATCTTCCCGTGGGTGTCATAAGAAGCGACTAAGAGACTTTCTAGAAAATGGGCAGCAGTCTTTCCTAGGCATTTTACCACCATATATACTACGATCGCCAACCCGCCTGCCAAGCGTGGCGATTATGTCAAACCCTCCAAATTGGTATATAAAGAAGTGGAGGTCGTTCGTCTGTAATGATAATTATGTTGTAAACCTTACTACATAACACAAGTAATAATCGAAAAAAGCTTACCAACACGGATGATATCTGTAACATTTGGACTTGAACCTTCTGGCTCCATGCCAAGATTTCACAAAGGAAGATTTGGCAGAGCGCGCTATTACCCTGGCCTTGAACTGAAGCCTTTATTACCAAAGCTTTCACGGTTTTAAGGCCACAAACGTATCCTAACGATTCACATAATGTGGATGTTACTGAAGCAGTTTTAGCAAAGAGGTTGCATTCAGTTTGAATGGGATTTGGAGTAGAATATTATTGGGCTGTGATATTCAAGAGGATGCAGTCCCATTAAAGTTTATGAGCGGTTGTACCGGATGACATTTTTTACCGTCTCGACCTTCATATGGTGTGTTGTGTAACTAAAATAGGAGGCAGGAAGGCCTTTAGATTCATCGCAGGTGACTAAAGGAGCGCGGGACGCGGGCGGACGGGGATGCGTGTGCGGCTCGTGCGCCTGCGAAAGATCAATGAGACCGCCTATCGGCCGGCTTCAAAGGGTAGGTCCACGCTACGAAATCATTGATACATGCCGCACATTGAGTAGAGTGCGTATGATTTGAGTTACGATAGATTTTATTTTTTTCCAAATTTCTGTTTTTTTTGTTCTAGTATGAAAATGTTACTATAGATATGTAGTATTTATTGCTAGATCAATTTCATTACATGTTATTCAAAAATAAAAATAATAAAAAAATTCAATGGCAAAGGCTTCTACTCCGTTCACCTATTACACCCATTTTTTTTCAAAACGTTAAAGTAGTCACCCAGTATTACGCGTAAATAAAGTGGCTGTGTAAGTGTACGTGTGGCTGACATTTAATATCTTCTAGCTTTTTTCAGTGGCTTCGCTTGTGTGGAGGTTGGAAATCATCTTACAGGAACGTATCACCGATATAAAAGTATGCTATGTGTTAATGCAGCGTAAAACCTATCTGTGCGCCTTTCATCTAAATCCGTTCGGTCGTTTCGGTGTGGTTGAGTAACAAACATACAAACTTTCAGATTTATAATAGTAGTAGGACTATTTGTTTCTCTTAACTAAAGGTAATTTTATGAGTCTTAAATGAAATGGGCTAACCAAATAATAGGGAATTGAGTTTTATTTTATTGTATTTATTCGGGAAAACAAACAATTCCACATTAAGAATTATAAAAACCACGTTCTCCACAGATCACAATAAGACAATTTGGCAAATTTTAAGACTAAAAGTAAAGAATAAACACAAATAAAGCCATTAATTGTGCCGCATAAGTGGAACAGCAGTGTCACATTAATGTTTCAATATGTTGAGTAGCATGAGTCTAAACTTTCTATGCGGTGAAGCAAACAGATCCAAACTCCATATTTTTTTATTAAAATTGCTCGTAAGGTGACGAAGAGGCGCACGCAGAGAGTTAGCTATTCCTTATTCTGATCTTTTCTGGGTGGGCAGAAGAGGCCGCCACCATTTGTAATATTATTTTCACAATTTCAATTATTGTTATTAAATGCAGGACAAAGGCTTCCCCGCAACTCTCTTTCCACTTCTCTATTTGAAGCTAGTAAAAGTCAGTTCTTGTTGAAAGTAAGCAGCTCAATTTCAACTATATATTGCTCAATAGCAATATATAGTTTCAATAAAATATCTCTTCTGTTGACTTTGATCGGACAAGTAATTTCCTATATTGCACCACCAACTATTGGCTAGAGTCCAGTTATTTTATGCCACAGGACATTTACGAGTGCGATATTGGAATTGTGGCAACACTGTCAAATTTCCCCCGACGTTACAGCAGTAACATACAATATTGAATTTTTAGCTGGCTACATTGCAATTTTATTTTTATTTCGCGCCCCTTGGTTAACAAGGTATTACAAATGAAGATTTTAAGTTATAATTTCAGCTTTCTGTATAATCTATGATAAACATGTATAGAGAAGGGTAAAATCTGCAAGATTAAAAAACGAAATCATCTTTTGCTTTCTGTGTTTCTTGAGAAGTAATATGTCTTTAAAATTTATGAAAATAAAAATTGAAAGGCAATCATAATTATTGAATGTAGTTTACACTGGTTTTAAAATACAGTGTTAATAAGTAATGGGAGGACAGTGTAGGCCTGTCAATAAGTACCTGGTACTGAATAAAACAGAAACAATTCATTCGTTTTTTTTGGTGTTTTAGAATCTGCATTTAAGTTTTTTGCCACCAACTTCCGAAATTAAAGTTATTTTTCACTATGTTGTTTTTTTTTTTAGAAAATCGGTTATTTTTTTTTGTAACATTTTTTATTTTTTACTTTTTAGTTTTTAGTTATGGTAGATACCCCACACTAATCTAATCGCGTTATTCGTCCATTTGTCTCGCACATACTTAATCCAAATTTAAGACTTATATGGTTTTCTTATGGATGCCATTGTCAGAACTAAACTAAATTGAAATGGGACCACAAAGAAAGTACAACCTCTCAAATAAAAAATCATCAAGTTCACCCAGTCAAAAGTTCTGAGGTAAAACAAAAAAAAAATATACAGTCGAATTGAGAACCTCCTCCTTTTATAAAGTCGGTTAAAAATAAAGTACTAACATACTTAGGTGCCCTAAGTGCATGAATATAGCCTAAAGGAATGTGCAGAGGAAGCACTTAGCGACAGTAACTCAAGTTGAGCGGCGATGGTCACTACCATCCTTGCGACTCCATTTTACGTTAAGGCCAAGTTTCAATACATTCTCACAATATCTTGCTAAAATTATACATTTTGAAACTTTGTAAGTAAATAAAGGAAACTCTGCTTCGGTTTTAATTTGGCCTTAAATCCTAACACGCATTGAGTTTGGTAGCAATTTTTTTTTCTTTTTTCTTGAAACACGGTCTATCTATAAGAACACTCAAGTATTTAAAACGAATATAATGATACCTAAACTGACAAAATGAAATAATTTTTGGAAGCTGTTCAGAAGATACGAGATAAAAAAAAAAATACAAACAAATATACAAAATACGCGCAAAAAACATAAGCCTTCCGTGGAACTCGGGTAATAAGCTTGCAACTATTTTATCTACTATCACGTAAGAACAGCTTCACTGAAAGAAAATAAAAATAAAGTTTTATTCCTCATGTACCTATACGTAAAAAAAACGGGCGAAATATGTCCAAAAATTTTACCAAAGAGCAGCCCCCCCCCCCCCCTTTTTGGGTGGGAAATCATCAACAGACGTCTCCAGCTCTAGGCGGAGCTCGTGTCAAAGTTTTACTGACTAAAACCTACGCGTGTTCCTTCAATTGCCTGTATGCCAGGACCACGGTAACTCTTTCAGACAAAAGTGCGACCCTGGCAGGCATCGGCCCTAGTGGACCCCTTCAGTATGTGCTTACATCCCCTAAATTCCAAAATAAATTTTTCAAACAACCGTTTGCTTCGAACTAATTACTACAAAATACCAGCAGTCATAACTCTTTAGCTTAACTTAAACACATTTAGGCGAACCAAAATATTACTATATAAATAATTATCTTCTAAGTTTGATACTTAGATGCTATTTATCTTAGGAACAAGTCTGCGCTCAAAGTTTTAATTGACCACATTGTTAACGATTTATAAACATTTATGTATTAATATATGAATATGCGTGGTAGTGTTTATCATTTTACCTAAAATCTAGACAGACGGAGCATAACGATCTAAAATTCCAGTCCCTTTGTTGGTCTAGTGGGCACAAGCGTGACGACTGAGCGTGGTTCTAGGTACGATTCCCAGGTTGAGCAAAGTTCTATTGGGTTTTATCATTAGGAGTTTGTCAGTAGCAGCCCGGAGTTTTGAAGTTGATCGTGTGATAACTCCCGTGCTTCAAAAAGCACGTTAAGCTGTTGGTCCTGCGTCTGATCTTTCCCGTTCGTGTAGAATTGCCGTCCCATCATTAGAGAAAGAGAACAGCGAGTACAGTTGTGTTTACACACAAGATTACAATATCTCCTGCATACCTGGATAATCTTCGTTCAAATTGGCCTCCGTTATCGAAATCAGTCGGGAGTATTATGTTCTCATGAAATTCACTACGACATCTTAATCGTTGCGTGTGGAGCCGGATGTAAAGAACAGTACCGTCTCATTCCTCCCTGTGGGTGTCGTAGAAAGCGACTAAGTGAATTACTAGACAATGGGCAGCAGCGTTCTCTATGCATTTTACCACCATACTGGCTACCGCCAACTCGCCTACCAAGCGTGGTGATTTTGGCAAACCCCCCTGGGGGAGGCCTATGTCCAGCAGTGGACGTTTTTGGCTGAAACGATGATGAGGAAGATTTGTTTTCATTATTTTTATTATGGTCAGAAAAACGAACATAGGAAAACCTTCCCCTTAACACGTCATTTACCGACCAAGATTAGAGCGAGCAAGCCGCAAGATCTAAAATCTAATGCTTGCATCATCCCGCAACGTATTAAATTAAGGTTTAGATTAGTTGTAGCACTAACTTTTACTTCCTAAAACTCCTCTTGTTATTTTACTTCGGTACCTACACGTCGTTAAAAGATGAACATGTTTTACAAACTCGTATTATAAAAGTTTTAGTTGGACGCGGTGG
This sequence comes from Aporophyla lueneburgensis, assembly GCA_932294355.1. Classification (NCBI taxonomy): domain Eukaryota; kingdom Metazoa; phylum Arthropoda; class Insecta; order Lepidoptera; family Noctuidae; genus Aporophyla; species Aporophyla lueneburgensis. Next base: position 12,001,210 of record OW028757.1, on the reverse strand, counting down.
CGGCGGTTGAAGTTAGTGTACTGAAGCCTTTTGGTGAATTTAAGTAGATACTCTTTACTTGGGTGGATTTTTAAAGGAGTTCCTATTTACCTTTTTTGGAAATCGTGGCTAATTGATAACGGAAGCAGAGGTAGATCGAAGGTTAAGCTACGCATGCCGCGATCGATTTGTGGATGGGTGACTATGCCTTATCTACATATCTAGTTCGCGAACCCTCTATGTCTCGGAAAACGTGTCGTTGGTCCTGGCTGGCATTAGTAGATCTTTGACAGTCGTTATAGGTATTTAGAGACCCAAAACTGACATCCAGTAAACTTCGAGTATAGTTTTACCCAGAAACTGGCTTGTGGAGGTCATATAAGCAGTCTCCATATGAAATACTGGTATTTAGCTGCATCCGGTTAGGTTAGACATCGTTCCTAACACAGGACAGGAAAAGTCTGGGCAGATTAAATAACCTATCCGTGTGTATAAGTTTTTCTGTAACTTCAGATCAGTAGCGTTTATTCGTTTTTTTTTCTAACAGTTCTTCGTCATCCTATAAAAGGCAGGTTTCTTTAACCAGACGGGTATCACCAGGCTGTTCTATATAATAATTATGTTAATGGGAGGGATCGTGGTGAAATATGAATAGCCGCGCAGGGCGACCGAAGGATAAGCTTCACTGGTCGCGGATGGTTTGGCGATGGGTGACTATTATTAGATGTACAACTAAGTTCTACCCGTTTTCAAAAGATGGCGTTATCTCACAGCCGGTTATTAGATCACTATTAATACGCATATGTACATACACAGCTGTTTTTACTCTGTAAATTCATCACGCTCTTAATATATTAATCTTCAATATTTATATGTTTTTATTGAGTTGAAAATGAAAGTAAGTGGTGTGCATATCCGTCATTGTCTTCTATACGAATTTCATCCAGGAAAGAGTGCTGCTGAAGCTCAAAGAATAATCTGTGCAACTTAAGGTGACAGTGCTATTGATGATAGTACATGTCGAAGATGGTTCCGGAAATTTACAAATGGAGATTTCAATTTAACTGATAAACCACGCTCTGGAAAGCCTTCAACAATCAGTGACGAGGAATTGCAAGAATTACTGGACCAAGACTCTGCACAAACACAACAAAAACTTGCAGACAAGTTAAACGTCACTCAACAAGCTATTTCTAAAAGATTACATGCTTTAGGTATGATTCAGAAAGAAGGGAAATGGGTACCCCATGAATTAACCCCAGAACAACGTGAATGACGAGTTCCCTGTTTGACGTTGCTTTCACGGCAGAAAAAAGTTTTTTGTGGAAACTCGTAACACGTGACGAAAAGTAGATTTATTATGAGAATCCTAAACGTCGAAAACCAAAACGTAATGCATTTGGAAACAAAATATTGCTTTGTATTTGGTGTAATGAATGGGGAGCGCTATATTATGAGTTGCTCAAACGAAGAGAAACCGTTACTGCAGAACGCTACAGTTGTCAATTAAAAAAAAAAGGAAGATAAAATCAATGAAAAAAGACAATTTGTGGGACAAAAACCTCAACCAGTGATATTGCAGCATAATAACGCCAGACCTCATAGAAGTTCAATCGTCCACCACACTATAAATAATTTACAGCGGGAAATTTTACCGCACCCAGCGTATTCACCAGACATTGCACCATATATTTTCACCGATTCTGGTCGTTGCAACATTACTTGGCAGGCAGACACAAAACGAAAATCACGTGCAAAAAATAATAGATGATTTTATTTCATCAAAAGATCAAGCCTTTTATCGCCATGGGATTCACCAGTTGCCTGAGCGTTTGCATCGTGTAGTAGATGCTGGTGGTGGTTATATTTATTAAAATTTGTAAAGTATTAAATTTTTTTAAATATATATTTTTTTTTTTTGCAAAAAACGGGTAGAACTTAGTTGTACACCTAATAATTAAATAGTGAGACCACTCCATGCTTCAGAAAGTACACTATCGAAGACGATACAGATAACCAAGAGGTCCCGGCTGTCATTCGTAGATCTTTGACAGCCGTTATGAGTTGTCAGAAGGCTAAAAGTCTGACCTAGAAACATTGGTAAGTTAACAAGTTGGTGTTCCATGAAAATGCCAATGTAAATATTTGTTCCGTCCCGTTTGACTGTTTACTCTATGCGCCTACGTTTCTAGACGTGAACAGAGTGAGAACTGTCACTGTGTTTTGATCTTGAAAAGGGATGGTGGGTCCTCTTGGCGTTCCGACCCCGTTTGAAAGTAATCCCTTAGAATCGGTCGTTTTTGTGGACAATCCGTCGTGACCCAATTGTTTGATTGTAAATAACCCCGTTTGACGAGATAATACGGGTTCAGTTTGTTTGTTGGAAATACTTTGAAGTGACAGTGACGCTATTGGAAATCGCGTGTTGGAGACCGCATGTCCTGGTAGCAGGACGGATTGCAGCGGCTGGTATCCTGGAGAAACTCATAACGTCACCACACAATACAATATATACTCATTTACATACATAAATCCAGGTAGGCTCCAGAGCAGGTGTTCCTCAACCATGAGGTGAGTATTTGAATATATTACTGTTCAGCTCCGCGCACGGTGGACAGTTCGCTCGCTACTTCTTGACCCAGGGCCCACAATTATCACGCTTCCACATAATAATTAAAATTCTAAGTATGATCGGGGCCTGGCTTGGCGTCGAACAATATTAGGTCTTTACCTATGAAATTGCCGTTCTGCAGTACTGGCCATTTCAAATCCAAATAATTTTTGTTTGTCTAAAAATTCTAATTTCAAATTAATTTTATTTTAAAAACATGGAATTCTTTTTCCAAAAGTAGTCGTTTGTGTTACATTTTCATCGCATTTCAATCTTTTTCATCATCATGGATACGTTAAAGATTCGAGTAATTATGGAATATGAGTACCGTCGTGGCAGCAACGCGGCACAAGAGGCACGCAACATCAACGACGTTTATGGAGCTAACACTACAAACCAACGCACCACCTGTTATTGGTTTGCTCGCTTCCGTTCTGGAAATTTCGACCTGAAAAATGAACCTCGCGGTCGTCCGAAGACTTTGGTCGACAATGACGAATTAAAGGCGATTGTGGAAGCTGATGATACACAATCTACGGCTGAATTAGCAGCAGCTTTTGACGTTAGTGTCAAAACAATATTGGTCCATTTGCGTCAAATTGGCAAGGTAAAAAAACTTTACAAATGGGTGCCCCACGAACTCAATGATCGCCAGCGCGAAGTACGCATCGAGACGTGCCTTGCACTGCTCAACAGACACACAAATGAAGGAATTTTGAACCGCATTGTTACCTGCGATGAAAAATGGATTCTGTTTGATAACCGCAAGTGCTCAGCAAGTTGGTTGGATCCTGGTTCAGCACCTAAACGAAAACTTACCCCTAGAAAAGTGATGGTCACTGTTTGGTGGTCTAGCGCCGGTGTGATTCATCACAGCTTCTTAACAAACGGGGTGAGCATTACTGCAGATGTGTACTGTGAAGAACTGAACTCAATGATGGAGAAGCTGGCAAATCTCCAACCAGCGTTGGTCAATCGCTCGTCTCCGCTGCTCCTGCACGACAACGCGCGACCTCATACTGCACAGCAGACGGTCTCCAAGTTGCAAGAACTGGGGTTGGAAGCTTTCCGTCATCCGCCCTACTCACCAGACCTTGCGCCTACAGACTACTACTTTTTCCAGAATTTGGATAACTTCTAGGCGGGAAAAAAATTCAACACCCGAGAGGCAGTACAAAATGTCTTTGAAGAATTTGATTCCAGCTGATTTTTTTAAGAAGGGCATCAATAAACTGCCACTGCGTTGGCAAAGATGCATTGATTGCATGGGTGATTATTTCGATTAATACAAATAAAATACATGAAAAAAATTCGTTTAATTTTTTTCATACAAAACGGCATTTTCATACGTAAAGACCTATTATGTTGTTCATCCCTGATATCTTGTTAAAAGTGAGTATGAACGTTTTCAAAACATTTCAAAGTTTTAGTACAATATTTTCAACTGCATTTAGCAGAGAACTCAACTGTCTATGTAAGTTTCTAAGTTGTGTGGCGGAAGGCAGATAGGGCTGCCACGCTCCGTTTCTACTGAGAACACGCCTCAGAAATACTTAACTTATTTCTTCAAGCAAGTTACGGCTCAATTTTGTAATAAAGCACTATGTTGTGATAAAGCCTGCAAGAAGAAAATACGTAGTTTGTTTCTGCACTAATATTAATAAATCGGGTGCATGCATTTGTTTACGATGCTAGAGATATGCAATGCTACATGTTGTATGTTAAGAATTATTCTAAATTATTTAAAAAAGTTTGTAGTATTGCGAAGTCACATTATTTGAGTTCAAAAATAAAAAATAGCAGTAATGTAATTAAAATGACATGGAATATCATTAATAGCGAAACGGGAAGGTCATGCAATCGAAATAGTGATTACAGTCTTGTCATTGATGACAGTATAATTAAATCGGATTCTCAAGTCGCCGCGGCCTTTGAAAATTTATTTGCAGAGATTCCCAAATCAATTTCTAACTCTCTAAAGTCATCACCGAGTGCCGCAGAGTCCTTACTTAAAGAAAACGTGCCTGTATGTGATAATAAATTTCATTTCCAATATGTAACCTGTAACGATATCATTAAAACCTTTCACTCGTTCAATGTTAAAAAGACCGCCGATCTATGGGGTAATTCTGTGGACGTTGCTAAGTCTATTATAAGTATTGTAGCACCTACTTTAGCTGTTATTTTTAATAATTGTATTGACCATGGTGAGTTTCCTGATCTTATGAAAAGCAGTAAAATAATACCTTTGTTTAAATGGGTAGTACATCAGACCCTACTAATTATAGACGTATTTCAGTGCTACCTACCTTTAGTAAAATTTTTGAAAAACTTATTCTAAATCAATTGCAACGATTTTTTAATAAACATAATTTATTACATAACAAACAGTTCGGTTTTACAAGGGGTCGTTTGACTACCGATGCCGGAGTTGAACTTTTAGGACATATTTATAATGCATGGGAGGACAAGTGCGATGCTTTGGGCATTTTTGCGATTTGTCCAAGGCATTTGATTGTGTTCTTCATGAAACATTGATCAGGAAACTTCACCACTACGGAATCCGGAACGCCTCTCTGGATCTTCTTACTTCGTACTTAAGTGATAGGATTCAGAGAGTTGACGTCAACGGAAAAAGATCACCTGGATCTGTAATTAGAATGGGGGTCCCCCAGGGCTCAATTTTAGGCCCATTTTTATTTCTTATTTATATTAATGATTTGCTTTACCTCATAAAGGATAAACATGATATAGTATTGTTTGCCGACGACACTTCACTTTTGTTTAAACTCAAACGTCAGCAGCTAGTAACTGACAATGTAAATAGTGCCCTTGCAAATGTAGTTAACTAGTTTAATGTTAATAATCTACTTCTAAACGAGAAAAAAACGAAATTTATTAAGTTTACGATACCTCATGTTAGACAAGTAGAAACTAGTGTTCTCATAAAGAATGAAGAGTTGAAACCCGAAGATACCACAGTATTCCTAGGCATAACTTTGGATAGCAAGCTTCAGTGGGGCCCTCATGTAGAAAAATTGTCAAAAAAGCTTAGCTCTGCAGCATACGCGGTTAGAAAAGTTCATGATTTAACTGATTTAGAGACAGCCCGTTTAGTTTATTTTCACAGTGTGATGTCGTACGGTATTCCATTGTGGGGAAATGCCGCCGACATTCAGACAATTTTTGTTTTACAAAAAAAGGGCAATTCGTTCAATTTATAAATTAAGTCCCAGACACTCCCTCAGAGATAAATTTAAAGAGATTAATATAATGACTGTGCCTTCTCAGTATATTTATGAAAATCTTTTGTATGCAAATAAAAATATTACTCTCTTTAAAAGATACAGTGATATCCATAATGTTAATACTAGAAACAAAAACAAATTTGTTATTCCTACAACCAGGCTCAAGAAAATAGGTGGCTCCTTTAGATGCCAATGTATACGTTTTTATAATAAACTTCCCAACCTCATTCAAGAACTAAGCTTAAATAAATTCAAATCTTTTATAAAGCGGAAACTATGTCAAAAAGCCTATTATACTGTCAAAGACTATATTGGGGATAAAACTGCTTGGGATTGAGCTGCTCCAATAACTGCACTGAATGTTGATTTTTATATTATTTTGCTACTTTATTCTGATTTTAATTTGATATATTTTTTTTTGTTTTTTACAGCTACATGTATATTTACTATATGTACATATTATTTTAACTACTGTGAATTTGATGACTATGTGGGTCATTATTTTACTTTCGATTTTGGTCTGGCAGTTTGAGTAATTTGTGCGGCCTACCCAAATGTCCTTTCTTTGGTATTGTTCGTCGAATCGTTGGGCTAATTAAGTTCCGAGTTGAGCTGCACGATTGACAAATGCGTGCACTGACTGGACAGGTCCACTCAAATCTGTGTGGTTCTTTCCTCTAAAGACCATTTTAGACAGCGACTAACATGGTCATCAAATGATTAGACCGAGATCCTTTCCGGATTTTTCATATACACATTGACATTGATAAATTTTATTTATACAATGACATGAATATTTACTTTGTAAAGTATCATATTGTTTAATCATTGTGAATGTGAAGACTGTGTGGGTATGTTTCTTTTTTTTCTTTTATCTTTCTTTATTTGTCAAGTATGTTGTAATTATGATCTGGCAGGTTGAGAAATTTTTGCGGCCTACCCAAATGTCCTTTCTTTGGTATTGTTCGTCGGATCGTTGAGCTTCTTAAGTTCTGAGTTGAGCCGAACGATTAGTGACAAATGCGTGCACTGACTGGACAGGTCCACTCAATCTGTTTGGTTCTTTCCTCTAAAGACCATTTCAGACAGCTATCTACATAGTCTTCACATAATGTTACCAATATTATGTCTGGACTTTAAGAGACTGTGACCGCTGAGTTTGTTTGGGCCTTTCTTCTCAGAGTAGTCAGATAGGAAACGCCGACCTCATCTAGCTCAAAAAAATATTATTGACTTGTAAAAGTGTTTGTACAAACCTACTTACAGAAATAAAATCATTTATCATTTATTTATCATTTAAATTGCTATGGTTTCGTTTGATATCCACCCATCATACGCATACTAGGCACAGGCAACTGAAGGAACATGGGTAGGTTTTAGTCAGTAAAACTCTGTCGCTCCGCCCAGAGCAGGAAACGTTATTTGATGATATTCCAACCACAAAAAAAAAAACCATCATATACATTGGTCCACATAGCATAGGCTTGCGCTGGTGGAAACGGGTTTAACTAAGCTGTTTTATAGAGAAGAATACGTTCGTGGATACAACCACAAAGGTTCGTAGCTTAGTTTTTACATCCTCGCTGCATAGCTCATATCTGGTACAAAAGCAGCCGTAAGATGCTCGGAATGAGACATTTCAGGGAAGGCAACAAGCACCATATAAGAATATTTCTATTACTCCATAAATGCATTTACATAATTTACATCTAAATATAGCTTAAGCTTAGTATTCCCTGCCGGGGTCGCGTGATTGTTCGAAAGAGATACCGTGACCCTGGCACATGGGCAACTGATGGAACACGGGTGGGTTTTAGTCAGTAAAAGTCTGACACGCCCTCCCGCTCCGCCCAGAGCGGGAGAAGTCATTTGATGATTTCCCATCCTGAAAAAAAAAAAAAAAAAAAAAAAAAAAAAGCTTAGTATTCGAGAGTGAAAAACCTTAGTCTTCGAAACTATATTTATGTACCTGTATCTTAGAAGCTAATGTGTTACCCTCGTATGATATGCTTTATCTCTGGTATGACAGACGTCCATAAGCATAGATGTAAACTTTCTACCATCGATAAAAAATATAATATCTATCTATCAAGTAATAGATATTATACTATTGGCCAAAGAATCAGCATTGCCATAAAACGTGGCAATACTGCCAGCCTTTTGGGCACTTTCCCATTGACAGCGATGCGGAAGAGTTTTTTGATGCCCTGTTAAGATGTCTTTTATCTCTGTTTTTATATACTTGTACATATCTATACTAATATTATGAAGCTGAAGAGTTCGTTTGTTTCTTTTTTAGGTAGAACGCGGTATCTCAAGAACTGCTGGTCCGAATTGAAAAATTATTTTTGTGTTAGGAAGCCTATTTATTGAGGAAGGCTTTAGGCTATAAACACTACGCTACAATCAAAAGGAGCAGCGCAGCAACGAAATATGGACGAAAACTGGTAGGCAATTCGATGCGACGGGAAGGGTCAGGGGAACAAAAATTTGACGTGGACGAAGTCGCGGGCCGAAGCTAGTTATTAATATTATCTTATGTCTTTTATCGAAGAATAAAAAATTCTGCAAGTGACTGGTAGCCCTAATGTACGCCGGAACGTCGTCGCCGGTTGCATGACGTCATGGCCTTACGAGTCACGTCACCATAGATTTAAGTATCTACTTACCAGGATACTGTGTAAGTTCTTATACAGTGTATCAATGCATGATGCTAGCACCCCGAAAATATAGGGAAATGAAAAGGGTTTTATGTAATCAGATAGCGGGTTAGTAGCCTTTTTTTGTTTGGAGGGGCGGGAATCATCAAATGACGTCTCCCGCTCTGGGTGGAGCGGAAGGGCGTATCAGACGTTTACTGACTAAAACCCAGTCACGTTTCTTCAGTTGCCTATGTCAGGGCTACGGTAACTCTTTCGAACAAATCCGCGATGCTGGCAGGGGCAGCCCGGAGCCTGGATTTTGTACCGGGTTGGTGGCAATAGGCTCGCCCTCTTTTACATGGAACTTGAGCATAGCTGTTGAAATGTGGGAGTAATTTATGTATACATCTGCCCAGACTCACCGCTCAGGAATAAACAGGCATGATGTTATGTGGTGAGGATAACATAAAAGCTAAATAAGCCTGGGTCTTAGTTATCGTGTCTATTATCCACATTACATAACAAAACAAAGAAAAAACAATTTAAATATTGTAGGATCAAGTGGTCTTGATCCTGATAGTACTTATGGTTTCCGCCATCTATGAGCATCTGCAAAACGAATAAACTTACTACTAATATTCCTAGAACAAACCACACAAAAATACTGTTATTTTTCAAAAATGTTTGATTAACTTTTATTTGAAATCATGTAAGGAAAACGGTTTAACGTTCATTGAAAACAATATATTTTTTACAAATTATTGAAATTTAAAATTGTTTAAAATGTTAAAAAATAACATGCATCAAAAGTTTCATTTCAAAAGTAATTTGAATGAATTTTATTCAAAGTGTGAGCAGAAAGAAAGATGAGTTGTCTGACTGAATGTACAAAATAAAAAAAATAAACCGCCGAAAAAACCGTAAAGCAAAAAATAATAAACTTATGAGTCAGCGCTTTGAGTAATCTTTGTTCATTGATTTTTCAGCGCCGACTCATAATTTTTTTTGCTTTTCAGTTTTTTCGGCGGTTTAATTTTTTCTTAAAAAGTTTTTTATGGGTTTAATGTACTAATCATACTTGGCAAGGTATACTCTATCCAATAAAAAAATAATTATCAAAATCGGACTACTCTGTATAAACTTATGCGTGGTTATACATTATAATCAGTGAGTGAACAATCAATCATCCCCTGTTTTCCAACCCTTAGGGTTCGATTTTGTTTTCCAAATTTATGTGGGACGACTTTCGGAGTAAACTCTTTCCAATGAAGAAAAATTATCACAATCGGACCACAATGTAAAAAGTTATGCGTGGTCCTACATAAAAAAAATATACGCCTCGAATTGAGAACCTCCTGCGTTTTTTTTCGTCAGTTGAAAAGAGGTTCACCCTTTGCAAAAGTTATTCATACAAATATCACCATCACCTGCCTAGCCTTTTCCAAACTGTGTTGCGGTCGACTTCCAGTCTAACCAGATGCAGCTGAATAACAGTATTTTACAAGAAGCGACCTGCCGGTCTGACCTCCACAATCCAGTTACTCAACTCAGTAAAATTTTCGGGCTTCTGACGCCCCGTAACAATTGTAAAAGATCCACCGTAGCCTTAGTAAAAAAAAGCCTTAGTAAAATATGGATAAAAAATGAGAAGCCTGTTGAAAAGGCCTGCTGAGTTAGGTTGATAATTTATTTCGACACAAACCAACATAAACACAAAGAAAAAGAAATAGTCTTTTCAGCTCAAATTATTCCGCCCCCGCTACAAGAGATTGACATGTAAAAAACTTCTTTGAGGCTTTGAAATTCAGATGCCTCAATATCTTTTCAAATTCCAATATTATTTAGCTTTATATCTTAGCTACATTTTTTTTCAACAAAGATTTATGAAACACTGCCTCATTGATCGCACTACTGCTGATCATGAGATCTGGGGTTCGATTCCCGGGTGGGATAAAACATAACAACATAATTATTTATTTCTCACAAAAAAGGTAAAAGTTTGGTACATGGTTCTTAGTTACTGGCTAATTTAGACCTTTGTGAGAGCTGGAGTCTGTACTGGGTTCGGGACCTGTATTGCAAATCTCGAGGCTTCCACCCTTAAAATAGTAAAATAACACTTACGTACAACAATATTTTAAAAGCATTAAGTACTGAGAGGAAGAGGATTAATATAAAAGCAAAAGGAGATGTAGGTACTATGTGTGTCTTTGTAGAGTGTTGTGTGTCCGTGAGTGCAGTATGTCCTCACTGCCTGAGAGTGTGTGTGTGTCTGTGTGTGATAACAAGGCGTAACGCGATTTGAGTAACGTGTTTTTTTTTTCATCTAGAATTTCTTAGTAGCAGCCCGAAGTCTTGATTCGCTCGGTTGATGGCAATAGATTCGCCCTCTAGAACATGGGACTTAAACATAACTTGCAAAATGTGAAATGTCACCGTTGGGGAAAATCAGGCGTAATAATATATTATGTTATTAAATACAAAAAATAGATTCTGCTCGCGACTATGGTCTGTGTCAAATATTATTTCGTTCCCCCACTCCACTGCATTGCATCGCCTACACACACTCTTACTTCGTTTTCGCTAAGCGTTCTTACTGACTTTTAAACCGACTTCAAAATAAGGAGGAGGTTATCAATTCGACTGTATTCTTAACTGACTTCAAAAAAAGGAGGAGGTTATCAATTCGACTGTATTTTTTATGTTTGTTACCTCATAACTTTTGACTGGGTGAAGTGATTTTAATGATTTTTTTTTGAAAGCTGGTGCTTCCCGTGTGGTCCCATTTTAATTTGGTTACATTCGGACAGTGGGACTCTTGTGAAAATCATATAAGTCTTAAATTTGCATTAAGTATTTGCGCGACAAATGAACGAAAAATGCGATTAGATTAATGCCCTATCACACGTAACTAAAAAAATAAAAATTAAAAGACCCACAGCACAGCGCAGATTTTTCGTGATCACCTGAAAACGATGTACAGACGCCAACACATCAAGCTACTACAATCTGTCAGATTTCTTTGATAGATTTTCGACTTTATTTCTAGAGCATTAGGTTCAAGGTTCATTGGGAAAAATTGACAGTTTCGGGTAGCTTGACCTGGTGGCGTCTGTACGAAGATCAAGCTAGGATTTTTACAGATTAGACAAAAACAAGTAATTTCCAGACATGTGATTTATTTTGTGTAATTTATTTCATCACTACTGTTCTCAAAACGGGGAAGGGGAAACCGGAATTAAACCAACAATTCGAAGACATGTGACATCTAGCAATTCGGGGCCCGCGTGGTGGATTACGGCCTGTGTCCCAGCAGTGGGAACATTAAAGCCTGATAATGCTAAGTAATTAAATCGAATAAACAGAACTTAGAATTAATAATAGAACCATACAACAAATAAAATAAAAATACTTAAATAAATCCAATACCTAGACAATATTGTCATTTGCATATCAGACATACCTAGTTGGATAGAGAGGCGTCACGGCGTCCTCACCTTCCGCCTGACGCAGGTTCTCACCGGGCATGGGTGCTTCGGTGGGTTCCTGTTCAGGATAAAGCGGGAGGATACGTCCGGGTGTTTCCATTGCGAGGATCGTCTGGAGGACACGGTGGAGCATACGGTGGAGGTGTGCCCTGCCTGGGCGGAGCACCGCCGTGTCCTCGTGGAGGCGATCGGCGGCGGCGACCTCTCGCGTCCGGCCCTGGTGCGAGCCATGGTACGGAGCGAGAGGGAATGGGAAGCCGTCACCTCCTTCTGCGAAGCAGTAATGCTCGCGAAGGAGGAGGCGGGGCGCGTGAGGGAGTGGCAGTCTCTGCGCCCTCACGCCCCTAGCCGCCGCAGGTGGAGACCCCCCGGGCGTCGGGAGTTGATTGCGGAGTCCCGGCCACCGTAGGCGCGAGCTTGCGGGTGGCGAGCAATGGGTAGCTCGCCGCCCGGTAAGGACCAGGCTCGGGTCGACGGCGCGCAGTGTTCCACGTGCGCCTCAAAGAGATGTCAGCAGCAGTATAGGGGTCTACTAGGACCGATGCCTGCCGGGGTCGCGTGATTGTTCGAAAGAGATACCGTGACCCTGGCACATGGGCAACTGATGGAACACGGGTGGGTTTTAGTCAGTAAAAGTCTGACACGCCCTCCCGCTCCGCCCAGAGCGGGAGAAGTCATTTGATGATTTCCCATCCTGAAAAAAAAAAAAAAAAAAAAAAAAAGACATACCTAGTTTTATACTCTCACCTGGATGAAGGACTTGTGGCTAAGTAACAGCTGCACGGGTTGATCGTTCAGGTTAAGCTACACTTGCCGCTGTTGGTCTGTGGATGGGTGACCATCTTTACATACCAAGACCCTTCCGTGCCTCGGAAAGCACGTTGAGCCGTTGGTCCCGGTTGTCTTTCGTAGATCTTAGACAGTCGTTACGGGTCGTTACAAGCCCGAAAGTCTGACAACCAGTCTTACAAAGGGGGTATCGTATTACCCAGTAACTGGGTTGTGAAGGTCATATAGCTCGCTCCATGTAAAATATTGGTACTCAGCTACATCTATTTAGACTTAAAGCCGACCCCAACATAGTTGGGAAAAGGCTAGGCAGATGATGATACTCTTACTAGACGTATGTAAGTCTAAAACACAGCAAAAAAAAGCTAAGACCGATTTAGCGAAAAGCCTCTCAGTACAGCCATGGTACGGAGCGAGAGGGCATGGGAAGCCGTCACCTCCTTCTGCGAAGCATAATGCTCGCAAAGGAGGAGGCGGGGCGCGTGAGGGTGTGGCAGTCTCTGCGCCCTCACGTTCCTAGCCGCCGCAGGAGGAGACGCCCCGGGCGCCGGGAATCGATAGCTGACTCCCGGCCACCGTAGGCGCGAGCTTGCGGGCAGCGAGAAATGGGTAGCTCGCCGCCCGGTAAGGACCAAGCTCGGGTCGAAGGCGCGTAGTGTTCCACGCGCGCCTCAAAGAGATGTCAGCAGTACTGAAGGCGTCTGCTAGGACCGATGCCTGCCAGGGTCGCGAGATTGTTCGAAAGAGATACCGTGACGCTGGCAAATGAGCAACTGAAGGAACATGGGTGGATTTTAGTCAGTAAAAGTCTGACATGCCCTCATCTCGTCATTTCATTCGCCCTCCCGGTCCGCCCAGAGCGGGAGAAGTCATATGATGATTTCCCATCCAAAAAAAACCTCTCAGTACAGCTATTGTTTCCACTCAGGTGCATACTTAGGTCAATATCGAGACTCCAATTCGAATTACCGACGATACCATCGTATTGTTCGCCATAATCGGTCAGTGTGCATTTGGCAAGATTATCTTGCTACTAAATTGTTCTCATGATGTACATGGGAACAATTTACAGGCTATTAGAACTGGTAATTAAGATATCGTATCGTATTGACGTACAATGTTGTGTATTGAATTTAATTTGCTTGAACGTACTTGTGTTTATGTACAATGTAAATTGCGTTTTTTAGACTGAAGTTTTTCCACATCATTTCAGCCTCAAGACTCCCACTGCTGGACATAGGCCATTCCAAAAGGGGGATTTGTCATAATCACCACGCTTGGCAGGCGGATTGGCAATCTGAGTATGGTAGTAAATGCATAGAGAATGCTGCTGCCCATTCTCTAGTAAGTCGTTAAGTCGCCTTTTACGACACCCACGGGAAGAAATGGGATGGTGCAATTCTTTACGTCCGGCTTTTCCAGTTTTTCCATAGTCGCTTTTAAATTTACAATTGCAAAAACTGTTAAATCCAAGTATACCAAAACAGTAAGCAAGTATTATTCCCACAATACAAGTTATAAAACTAATAATTAACTGACACTTAAAAATCGTTTAGAATTTCAAAACAAACGAATAAAAAAGAAAACTGCTGGCATGCAACACTGAATTTTAAAAACATTTCGTTGCCAAGCGCTTTTCTCAGTGCAATATCTGACAGCTAGCCGTTTGAAAATGGAATCGGACTAATTTTGTGCTCTCGTATTTAAAAATACGAAAATAATTGGCAGTAGTAAGTACAGTGAGATCATAAAAATACTAGAGTTTCACACTGCTACACTGTCACAGAAAAGCCAATACTAAGAACAAGAAATTCGAGCGATTTTGGAGTTCATAAAAGTTCAAATAAATATGGAAAATCGACTACCTAGAAAAAATGAAATTGTAGGCAGATATCTTCTTACAAATTGGTTAAAAACTTTTAAAATTTTTAATAAACGTATTGGTAGTTGTAACATGTCATCGAATTTTTGCTTCCAATTTGCCGGTGTCTTCACGATGTTACGAGTATCTTTCACCATTTTGACAGCGGTATTGAGAGTGGTTATGAAATTATTTGCACAAAGTAAAGCGCTTGTCTAGTTTGAACTTACAACTCTTAAGTAGCCACTGCTCTCGTCCACTGCGGATAGTCGTTAAGTCGAGTCATTATTTCCTGGATAATTTTAGTCCGATCTTATTAAAAGAAAACCGTGCATAGCTCGCAATAAAGAGCGCAGTATATTTTTTGCAATGGTAAATGATTAAAGTGAACATTCGTGTACTTTGATAATGATGCCAGAATGAATTTAGAATGACGCTGTCACTGTCAGTGATAATAAAAGAGAAAATATTGTGAATGTGTGACAGCACTTTTTAGATTCTGCTGTTGTTTATGATGTAGGATGATCCTCTGAAAGTTATGTTTGATGTATCGTGAGAGAAAATCAGATTTATATGTTGGTGGCATTGTTGGTAATGGATTATGCAACTTTCTTATTTAGCTATAGTTATAGTTTTTGGAGTTTATGTTGTAGGTATACCAAGATTTTGACAAGTAAATGAACGTGAATTTGAATTTGCAGCCAATTATACAAAAATGAAATAAAAAATACGGGCCTATGTTCCTAAGCAAAAGTGAACTTATTTATAGAAAGAGATAATAAAAGAAACTCCCTATTGACATTGAAACTCATCTTCACGAGGTCATCAATTTGAGTGAGTTCACATTTTCGCTTATCATCAAGCCGCTGCTACAAGGTCATATCATCCCATTCAAGCTTAGAATCGAGGAAAAATATAACGCGATATTCCTTATTACCCACGATCAAGGTCACTTCACGAGGTCATCAATTTGAGTGCTTTCCCAAATAATGGACGGGTGTCGACCTCCGATACGTCAAATAATATCTAATGACCCGAAACAGACACGGATTTGGTTGAAAAGCGAAATTTTGTGGAACAATTCCAATTTGGCAAACGTTTCGCTATTGTGTTGAAGGCGGCTGATGCATTGTTATTCAGTATATATGCTCATTATTATGTAAAAGCGATTAATTATATTGGCAGGAAATGGCAATCTTATTTAAATAAAATTCGATTTTTATGAAGCGAGAGAATATTTTCGAATAACAACTGGGTTCGCTTCGTAAGTGTTTTGAAATCAAAGGAAATGTTCATTTTTATGTGAATAAATCTTTGAAGACACTTTTATATGTCAATATATTGTTGGTCCATATTTTAAACTAGATGGCACCGGCACTTGGCACACAAAAGGTAGTTGCTGAAAATCAGCGCTGTTGACGATAGATTCGTCTGAAGTCACAGCATTTTGCTGAGCAACGACCTGTTCTTGCACAGATGCGACGCACGGCTCAACTGTTCTTATTTTTATGGTATTTTTATCACAAAAGTAACCAATAATGTACTCTGCATTCGGCAATTTTGTTTTTGTTTTGTTTGTTATTAAGTAATTGTCAATGTCGTAATCGCATATTTATCTGTATTGTCTTTGGTCCGTATTCATGACATCAACAAGCAATGGACAATATTGTACAACCTTTTGAATCATGAATACGGGGCTTTTGGCTACTTTGTGCGTGTGTATTTTTATTTTTTTTTAATTTTTAGTTACTAATTTATATTGTGCGTTTTGTTTGTGCAGAATAAATATTTTTTCTTTCTTTCTTTCTTTCTTCACTTCCTAGCTGACTGACCCCTGAGCAAACATGTCGAAACAATCTTAGTGGTCATGGTCTCAAGTTCAACATTATATTATTAGGATTTTATGTGATTCTAACAATGCAGGGCCTTTTGAAGAAATCAAATCAAATCAAAATATTTTTAAGTCACATAAACTTACGAGCCCATCTCTTATGAAACGTCAGAAGCTAGGTGGCAGATTCCAAATTGTTGATTCCTATGGAGAAGAACCGGCAAAAAACTCCATGGTTACTGTTTTAAAAATAATTGCCTTTTAGAAAGGTTTCAAATTACACTGTTAATATGTATGGGATAACAGTGTAGGACTATCAACAAGTACCAGGTACTTAGTACAATGTATTTCTAAGAAATATTGATAAGAAAGAGCCATTGCTGCTTTGAGCTAGCCTGTCACAACAGACGGCATGCAAGCATGAGTCAGCGTGTAGCTTAGTCCTATTTTAGGGAGCTCAACGATCCGTCACAGGACTCTACCAGATCTGTAGGAAATTCGCGTAGGCCATATACAAATTACTCAACACCGTCAGATAGTTATCAGGAGTCAGATTTATCTTTAAATGTCATTAAAGTATCATATCATAAGTTATATCACTAAATTATAAAAGATAATATTCTTTCCAAAAATTGTTTTTATTTCTAACTTTTTAGTTATGGTAGATACCCCGCACTAATCTAATCGCGTTATTCGTCCTTTTGTCGCCAATTTAAGACTTACATGGTTTTTACATGGACCCCATTGTCCGAATGGAACCAAATTAAAATGGGACCGTTCGAGAAGCACCAGCTTTCAAATAAAAAAGAATCATCAAAATCAGTTCACCCAGTCAAAAGTTATGAGGTAAAAAATATTAAAAAAAACAGTTGAATTGATAACCTCCTCCTTTTTTTAAGTCGGTTAAAAACATAGTTTGTTGCTTGGGGTACATTAGAGTAGCTCTATTAATGGCCAGCCTAGCTTTCATTTATTAAGGTAGCCGCAGTCACCAGTCAAGTCCGATTAAGAAGCTGACAACCTCATCGGTTGACCTGCGAGATATCGCGTCCAGAAAAATAAACATATGAATTAAATACAACTGGCAAAAGTTGTGTACTATAGTCACCTCTGTTTACTTCCTCGAGGAAATATACAAATGATTTTGTGAGAGTTTTCATAAAATTGACCTCATGCATAGCGAGGCCAGTTATTTGGCATGCCATACACATAAAAGTGGAATTAATCTGGCATACCTGGAAGTTGTTTCCAATAAACCAACAAAAGAGCCGACGGCAAATCTCCACAGAGAGATACTCCTATTGCCCTTTGTGGCTTAAAACAATCTGCAAATAGACGGTAACAATAAAGGAAAGTAAACATAAACGTATCATGATGTTCACAAAGAACTCTAGATAACCTATTTATAATTTATTTTAAATTCACATTTTCATACTGAAATTTCTTTGTACCTGGAATGTGGATTTGTGCCTTGTAGATAAACTCACTGATCAAATGTGGGGTAGACAACGCGTATATACCCTTTGAAGAAAACAGACGTTAATTTTTATGTGATCAAATTATTTTAGAATTTATTTTGTAAATTCAGCTGGATGCGGGAATCACTGGCTTGGTCGTAATGGCGTTAATTCTTGGTGGAGACTGGAGGCCTATGGCCAGCAGCGGAGATCTTTTAGCTATAAGGACTGATGGCGATGATGACGAAAAATTCACAATAATCTAGATTTTTAACTTTCAGAACAAAAGAGGACGAATATAAAACAATACATATTGATGTAAGAATCTTTCTTTATTTTTCTTCCACATCTAAGAAACTCTCAAGTTTTCAATTAGTTAGATTAAAACTCTTCATAAAGATGGCATAATTATGCGGAGGGTAGTAAAACTTAACGCAAAATAAATGCAAACTAAGACTGAATATTCTTTACTTTGTTATTAAAAGCACGTACCAGCACTAAACCGCTCCATTAGAGTACCGGTAGAAAAAAAACTATCAAAGACTTTGAATTAAGAAGTGCGACTTAACTATAATAATAATAATAATATGCCCC
The DNA here is from genome assembly GCA_932294355.1 of Aporophyla lueneburgensis. Taxonomy (NCBI): domain Eukaryota; kingdom Metazoa; phylum Arthropoda; class Insecta; order Lepidoptera; family Noctuidae; genus Aporophyla; species Aporophyla lueneburgensis. The sequence continues at coordinate 11,982,710 of OW028757.1, read as the reverse complement.
CTAAAATCCAACCTTACGTCCAAGCAGAACATCTAGCTACGTGGGGGGTGGACACGCGTACCGTACATATGTACGAAAAACTTACGCGGCTAACAAGGCATGGTAACCCTTTATGGAGATGAGCAATAAGAGAATATATAATTTACGGTCGCTTCCCGGGGAGCGCCGGGGTGCATCTGGAGCCGATGCTAGGTGCCACAGCATGCGAACCATCGGTGGTGAGGAGTTGAGCAAGCGGGCTCCTACCGACAAAATTGTTACAGCTGGTCGTAGTGAGTTGAACAGGCGGGCTCACTACGTAGAAGCTACAGCCGATTCCACGGGCGATGATACCATTTCAATATTCTCATCCATCCCTTCTACTCGCTCCTCTTACATGACAAGAAGAACACCTAGCTTGTCCACCACCAGCAGGCTTGATAGTGTTGTGCAAGATGTCAACCTTGACTCTGAGCTTACACCCACTACAAGCAATCCTGCTACGCGTAGACGATGGACACCTGAAATGAACAAGTTCATACTGCGCACTTACCTTCAATTAACTTCACTAGACACAGACAGAAGAACTTATCTCGAACCATTACACCTAAAATTTATAGAAAAATTCCCAAACATGCAGGTTAGTCGACAAAGAATAGGAGACCAACGTAGAGCTATAATAAATAAAAAACTACTAACGCAAAAAACAATAGATGAAATACAAAACGAAGTCAAAGACGAGTTAGATCAACTACAGTTAAACCATTTTACCCTCCAGTTACAAAACTCTAGCCAGCAAAGACAACAAGTACTTACATCAACACAACCTACAACACTAGAGGCAAATAAAACACAAAACAGTACACAGACCCGAATGAGATGGACGAGTGAACACAATGAAGCTATCATGCGTTCATATTATAGAGTTACAGCTTTGGGCACTAATCAAACTACATATCGAAAACCTATGTACCTAGACTTTATTAATCAATTCCCCTCACTTGCTCACTTAAGTGAACAACGTATAGCTGACCAGAGGAGAGCAATAATAAACAATAAATACTTAAGCGATGAGGAATTAAATAAATTAAAATCTGAGATATCGGAAGAGCTAGGTGTAGATAACACACGATTACTAGATAACTACAATAACAATACCAATACCCAGTTAACAAATAGCATTGACATAAACTCTACAGAAGAATTAACATCTAATATACAAACACCAAATAACACTGAAATGACTAACATACAAATTCATTTAGAAAGGGACCCAATAATAGACGATTGTTTCCAACAAGCATTCCAATTTTATAAAGACACTAGCCCCACAAATAGAATATATATTCCAAAACAAAAACCATCTAAAAATCTTGCAAGAATAATTAGCTACCTAAATAAAATCATTCTCCCTGAAAATATTAACAACGACACAAACTTTCACACATTACAGACCGTTATATATTCTGCAGCATGGACCGTTGCTAAGGTTAACGGAGCCAAAATAACCCTCGAACCAAAAGAAAGTACCCGAGGTACAAAAACAGAATTTAAACCAAAATGGCAACGAAGACTAGAACAAAAAGTAAAGGATTTACGATCAAAAATAGGTAGAATGACACAATTTATGAATGGCAATACAAGTAGAAAATTAAAGAAGCATGTAAACAAAATCATAAAACTATATAGAATTCATACCATACACGAAGAACCAAATACACAAGCAGCACACACACTAGATACACTTAAACAAAAACTCTCAGTTGTAACAGGCCGACTCCAAAGATATAAAGCATGCACTTTAAGAAAACAACAGAACACCCAATTCATTCAAAACGAAAAACTTTTTTATCGCAATATCCGACAGGCAACAGGAAATATTCAAAATAACGACCCAAATGATGATGAGATTAACACTCCTAATCCAGCGGCATTACAAAACTTCTGGGCAAGTATATGGGACCAACCTATTCATCATAACGCCCAAGCCGATTGGATACAAACAGAACTATCAAATAACATAAACATTCAGACAATGGCATTTGAACATATCACCCCACAAATATTCCATAAAGTTCTATCTCGCCTACATAATTGGAAAGCACCTGGGTCAGACCACATCCATAGTTACTGGTACAAAAAATTTACAGCAGTTCATTGTTACCTATATAATTTTATAAATAGCTTCATCCAAGATCCTAAAATTATACCTTCTTATATAACGTCAGGCACAACTTACATGATACCGAAAGATTGCAATGACCTCTCTAACCCAGCTAAATATAGACCTATTACATGCTTACAGACCTTGTATAAGATCATCACATCCTGCATATCTGAAATAATATACGAGCATATTGACGCCAATAACATCTTAGCCGAACAGCAAAAAGGCTGTCGAAAGTATAGTCAGGGCTGCAAAGAGCAATTAATAATTGATTCCGTTATATTAAAAAGAGTTCAGAAATCTAAAACTGATTTGTTTACCATGTATATTGATTACAAGAAAGCGTATGATTCTGTTCCCCATTCATGGCTATTGCAAGTGTTAGAAATTTACAAAATAAACCCAACAATAGTTACGTTTTTGAAGACCATGATGTCAACTTGGTGTACAGTATTAAGACTCACAACCCCAACCGAAACCACAGATACTAGCCCAATTAAAATACAGAGAGGAATTTTCCAAGGAGATGCACTCAGCCCACTGTGGTTCTGCCTTGCTCTAAACCCCCTATCTAAGATATTAAACGCGACCTCATTAGGAATCTCTTTAAATTTTTCTGCTACCGACCGACGAAGGAATCCACAGAAAGGCGTTTTAAATCATTTACTGTATATGGATGATATTAAGCTATATGCAGAAACAGAGAGTCAACTTAACGAATTAGCTAAGCTTACAGAAACATTCACAAATGATATTAAAATGGAGTTCGGCATAGATAAGTGCAAAATAAATTCAGTTAGAGCAGGCCAGAACTATCAACACCAATACACTTTAGGCACAGGAGAACGAATAGAGCCATTGGATGAACTTGAAACATATAAATACTTAGGTTACAATCAATCCCGTCAGATACACTACAAAGATACCAAACAAAAACTTAAACAACAATTTCAACACCGACTTAATACAATACTGAAAACACAACTCTATTCACGAAACACCATAAAAGCAATTAACACCTTTGCTATACCTGTGCTCACTTATTCATTCGGAATAATAAACTGGAACAAAACTGACCTAAAAAACCTGCAACGGAAAATCAACACTACAATGACTAAATTTCGCAAACATCACCCAAGATCTTGTATCCAAAGGTTAACGCTGCCAAGAAAAGAAGGAGGTAGAGGACTTATAGATATTTTAAACTTACACAACAGACAGATTACAGCTCTTAGACAATACTTCTTTACCAAAACTGAATCTTCCCTACTCCACAAACTAATAGCACATAATGACCAAAATTTCACACCTCTTAATTTAAATGACACTACAGAACAAAAAAACGAGAAAGTGACTGACGACAAAACCAAATGTCAAGAGTGGATCCAGAAGTCTCTACACGGGAGACATCGCCAAGATTTATGCCAATTAAATGTCGACAAAGATGCGTCGAACGCATGGTTAAATCGAGGCGAACTATTCCCGGAGACTGAAGGGTTCATGCTTGCAATTCAGGACCAAGTAATTGAGACGAAAAACTACAGAAAATACATTATAAAAAATTTAACCACCGATACCTGTAGAAAATGCAATAGTTCTCCAGAGACAATCCAACATATTACCGGCGCCTGCAAATCAATAGCACAGACTGACTACAAACATCGGCACGATCAAGTAGCAAACGTCATTCACCAAAAACTAGCGTTAAAATATAAATTTATCGACACTGTAGTTCCATATTATAAATACAACCCTGAACAGGTTTTAGTGAACCCCACAACGAAACTATATTTCGACCGAGCCATACTCACAGACCGCACAATACATTTTAATAGACCTGACATCACATTAATAGATAAAATAAATAAAACTGGGTTCTTAATAGACATTGCTGTGCCTAATACGCATAACTTACAGACTACAATAGCCGAAAAATTATCTAAATACACCGAACTTAAAGACGAAATAACTAGAATATGGCATCTTCAAAAAGTCACAATAGTGCTTTCAACAACAGGAGTAATTCCTAAACAACTTCATCAGTCCCTTACTTCCCTCAACCTGCCATCTAACACCTTTCACTTGCTGCAAAAGGCAGTGATCCTTAACACATGCAGGCTAGTTAGAAAATTTCTTCAGTCTGAACCGGACACCTTGCACCAATACGCCCATGCAAATTCGTCTACCATACAGTCCACTTATCATATTACTCCCCCAACACTTAACCCCAATGCTGGACACTTGGCTTAGGCCCGTGCCATCATTTCTATCCGGCTAGGCCGAGAAAAACAAATTCTAAATAAAAATAATAATATAATAATAATATTCCACAACTATCACACAACGCCATCTAGTCCCAAGCTAAGCAGAGCTTGTGTTATGGGTACTAGACAACTGATAAACATACTTATATATTTCTAAATACATACATATTATAGATAAATTACACCCAGACACAGAACAAATGATCGTGCTCATCACACAAACATTTGTCCTGGGTGGGAATCGAACCCACGACCTCCGGCATAGCAGTCAGGGTCACTAACCACTAGACCAACAGGCCTGTCTGAGGTTCAAACTGTTTCTTTTATATGACCAAATTGAGCATATTACAATTAAAAGTAAAAGTTAGTTGATTCGAGGCGCGGCCAAAATCGGAATGAATACCGCTGTTTTTAACCGACTTCAAAAAAAGGAGGAGGTTATCAATTCGACTGTATTTTTTTTTTATGTTTGTTACCTCATATATTGTGACTGGGTGAACCGATTTTGATGTTTTTTTTTTTTTGAAAGCTGGTGCTTTCCGAATGGTCCCGTTTTAATTTGGTTCCATTCGGACAGTGGGGTCCATGTGAAAACCATATAAGTGCAACAAATGAACGAATACCGTATGTTTGTTACCTCATAACTTTTGACTGGGTGAACCGATTTTGATGATTCTTTTTTTATTTGAAAGCTGGTGCTTTCCGAATGGTTTCAATTTAATTTGGTTCTATTTGGACAGTGGGGTCCATGTGAAAACCATATAAGTCAAATTTTCATTACGTATTTGCGCGACAAATGAACGAATAACGCGATTAGATTAGTGCGGAGTATCTACCACAACTAAAAAGTCAAAAAATAAAAACTTTTTACAAAAAAAAAAAACAACCGAATTCCTTAAAAAAAAAACACTACAAAGTCAAAAATAACTTTAATTTCGGAAGTCGGTGGCAAAAACCTTAAATACAGAACCTAAGACACCGACTTTCGAAATTAAAGTTATTTTTGACTTGGTAGTGTTTTTTTTAAGGAAGCCGGTTGTTTTTTTTGTAAAAAGTTTTTCAAAACAATTGCACAAACATTTACAAACTCGATGATGGACTGATGACCTTGTGAAGGCCGCAGGAATCAGCTGGATGCGGGAAGCACAGAAATTGTCGAAGTAGCGGAGTTTGTGGAAGGCCTATGTCTAGCAGTCGACGTATTTCGGCTGAAATGATGATGATGATGATGAAATATAAAAAAACATTCAAATTTATAATGTATAATAAGTCCAGTATAATAATGCGTTCAGGGTGCTGTTCGGGCTGCCGCGCCACTGCAGCGCTTCAGCAATGTTTGCGGTGCGAAGCGTTGATGGCTTTCATGCCATCATGCGGAATCGAAGCGCTTCTCTAATGAAGTGCATGCGTGCCAGCTCGAATAGCTTTCTGAGCGTGTTCGTCGGACGCTGGGACTCGTCTATGTGGCAGCACTGGATGCGACTACACACTGTGGGTGGTCGCGTCCAGGGCTTGCCATAAACTGGCACTCCTATGCGATCCCACTTTTTGATTTTGTTTTTGTATGTACTAACAATAGTTTTATAAGGTTTTTTGTGTTACTAACAACAATATGGACAATGTCTGAAATAAACATCTTAAATTAAATTAATTAAATTAAAATATTAATTAATAGGATTTCAATAATTGCTCCGTAAAGTGCATTTTCACTGCGTAATGTGTATTTCATTTTGCATTCAATTCAGTTTGCAAAAATTGACATGTCCCCCTGCATTCGATGCCCATGTCTCTCGCCACAGTCTCGTTAACAGGGCAAGCGGGACATTAATCAGGCACTCGTTTGTGCTCAGTATAACATTTTACACATTATTCATAGACTAATTTTGGTCTCATCTGGTACTTGGACGGTTCTATAAGTCATCCTGAGTCGGTTCTTATGACTTGACTTTTAGTTCCAGAGATTTCTTGGTTTATGCCGCGTTCTATAATTGGGTCATTAGATAATATTTTTTAGAATAGTTGTTACAAAACCTTAGTGACGGTTTTGTTCCACTAAGTATTTAGATTTCTGAGAAAAATTTCCATTCAATTTTGTTGATAATATTACACAGGTTGTTGATGAGTGTCCCCATCCCCACAGGGATTTTTTTTATATAAAAGAGTGTTCATGGCACACTCTTTTAAATAAGAAAAAAATCCTTAATTTCGACTCGATACGGGTTTAAGAAATCAACTGCCTGTGTAATATTATCAAACAAAATCCAAACTCCATAGTTTCTTGCCAGTTTTTCTCTATAGAAAGGTTCCTATAGAGAAGTAGATGGGTAAAAAACTTCGTAGTAGGACTCTGACTGACCAACTCCTTAACAACTCAAAAGTGCCTTTATGTGGTTTAATGAAATAAATGCATTGAGCTTGAAGATCATGAGGATTACCACACAAAAAAAGGCAAAAGGTAAGGTAAAGCTATGATTGAAGTACGCAATTCACGAGAAGAATAAATCATGATTCCATTGTCAACATCTGTTTTTGACAGCCATTATTCGGAACGATGCCGATGCACAGATATTCGTGTACGTACGATATTTGTTGATATTTGATATCGATTTCAAATAGCCAACTGAATATTGAGAGTTAAGACCAGTTTGGAAACACTATATAAAAATATTTGAATAACCTGGAGTTAGTTGTTGCTTTTGTTGTTTGAATACTGCAATGAAGTGGGGCTTTAAAATTTATTGATGTTGGATTTATAACACACATTATTTGCAGGTATGCAGATACTAATATAATTAGGACCGGTGGTAACTTAAAGTAAACGGTTTAATGAAGATTTGCATCTAGATTGAACTACAAGTTGTATCCAGGATCAGCAAGGCAATTTACTTCGCTTGGTACAGAATAATACTTTAACCACTACGTAAAATGTAATCATGAATTCAGCGTATGATTCTAAAGTAGAAATTATCTTCGGTTATTTTTTTTTAAACATCTGCTATTTCAGAGAAAAGTGCAATACCGTCGCAATAATAATGTAGGAACAGCGTATGTCGCTGCTGTGAACGTTCTTAAAATTACGAGTATTGCTCCTCTGATGTCAAGATTCCGAGACCAGACATGGCCTCCGCGATCATATGATTTAACGCTCCTTGATTATTTTTGTGAGGTTATACGAAATCACTGGTGCATGCGAACAAGCCAAGAACGGTCAAAGACCTAAAGACTAACATCACTGAAGGGGTCTGCTAGGACCGGTGCCTGCCAGGGTCGCGAGATTCGTTCGAAAGAGTTACCGTGGCCCCGGTGGGTTTTAGTCAGTAAAAGTCTGACACGCCCGCCGGCTCGGCCCAGAGCGGGAGAAGTCATTTAATGACTTCCCATCCAAAAAAAAAGATTAACATCACACGCGTCATCAATGAAATGAGGTGTCATTATGTCAAAAAGGAATGAAAATTGTACCTGTCGTATTGACGCTACCTTAGGAAGCCAAAATTATAATTTAAATGTATGGTATTCTATACATAATGCCATAAAGTACGCCTTCCAATAATAAAATATAATAGGTAGAACTTAGATCTGTTTCGCTTAGATCTTTTAAACTGCGCAACGTTTTTATTGCAATTTTTGTCAATAGACAGAGTGAGGAATTCAAGAGGAATGTTAAAAACGCAGTCCTTATTGGGAAATCCTGTATATGACCATTTAACACACTAGTACTGTAATAAATGTCACTTCACAGAAACCTTGCCTTTACTGAAACATCAGCTGTTTTTGCATAATATCTGTTTCATCTGTCGACAATAGCGACAATATTCTTGGCTCAGTGCTCCAGTCGGAATGTTAGTGCATAATCTGTGAATACTTAATGTGAGACGATTTCGGAAGGAAGATGATATCATTTGTGTATACATGTAGGTAGGATTTACTGCGGCGGTTTGTATTAGAACAGAACATAATAGAAATAATAGTTTAATTGATTTGTAGAATAAATTAAAACATTTCCGTTATGCTGTAAGTGTTACGGAATTGGGGCACGCATTGTATATAGGGCAGTGCTGGCCCAGAGGTATCAGCCCAGCGCTTTACTTTATGTACTTCATCACCACTGCTCTCAAAACGGTGATGGAAAACGTCGTGAGGAAACCGGCATGTCCTTGGATCAAAAATTCGAAGACATGTGTCATCTACCAACCCGCATTGGGTACGCGTGGTAGATTATGGCCCACTTCCTCTCACCGTGTGGAGGCCTGTGTCCCAGCAGTGGGAACAATATAAGCCGATTGTGATGATGAAATATATAGGCAATGGAATTAAACTAGCTTATACCAGTCACCGGGCTGCGGCTAAGAAATAGGTTTATTAGTCGATTCGCAATTTCGTCAATTCAAAATTACTCATCGGAAATGGGCAATAAATTTATTTGTGTACGAAGAAAACATTTATGTATTTTTCCTACTAGACTATAGCAGAAAATCAAACTAAAATGTTCTCCTACTGTAACTTTACTGCACATTTTTTGTTGGTTTTCTTTATTCCTCCGTAATTTATAATCACGATCTGGCAGTTTGAGTAATTTATGCGGCCTACCCAAATGTTCTTTTTGTGATACTGTTTGTCGAAACATTGAGTTTTTGAAGTTCTGAGTTGAGCTGCACGATTAGTGACAAATGTGTGCACTGACTAGATTGTGTTCTTTCCTCAAAAGACCATTTCTGACATAAATCTACATGGTCTTCAGATGATGAGCCCAAGATTATGTCTGGACTTTAAAATACACTGTGACCTCTAAGTTTGTTTCTGCTTTTCTTCCCAAAGAGTCAGATAGGAAACGCCGACCTAATATAGTTTTATTTTAAAAATATGATTGTTCCGTGTGGAGCCAGTCGTAAAGAATAGCACCATCCCATTTCTTCCCGTGGGTGTCGTAAAAGGTGACTAAGGGACTTAAGGGAAGAGAATGGACATCAGCGTTCTTTATGAATTTTACCACCATACCACCAACCCGCATGCCAAGCGTGGTGATTATGGCGAACCCCTTATGACAATCCATTTGAAATAGGCCTATGTCCAGCAGTGGACGTTTTTTGGCTGAAATGTTGATGATGATGATGATAAGTGTTTGTACATAAATTATTTTATTTCTGTAAGTAGGTATTTACACAAATAAAATCATTTATCATTTATCCACAGCTCCCTTACTCACCGTTCCTGTAAACCCGTCACTCACGCTAGACGCCTCAGTGCGCAGAACCATGCATATGTACAACTTTGATGTGATGCCAACTCCACTGGACGGCGGATATTCCAAGAATGCTAATATGAGGGGCTGGCGATGACAGTTTGTTGAATTGTACGAGAGAGTGGTGAAGCGTTCATTTGTTTATTTAGTTTGTTGGTAAATAAGGTGGTCATTCCTGTATTTTGAAATTATTGTATGAAGATTTCATCAGAGGAAATACCAGCTAATACATTTCTGCCATATTGCTGAACTGACTTTAAGGCTGTTGAGGAACTTCTGGACCAATACAATAACCAAAAATACTTAATCTACGAGGCAGTGATGGACATTCCACGTTCACAAGACACCGACAAAATAACTCATCATCATCTTTTCAGCCGAAAGACGTCCATTGCCTCCCACAAGTACCACCAATTTGACCGGTTCATATTATGGTGGGTTTTCCATAATCGCCAAGCTTGGCAGGTGGGTGTGATATCGCAGTGCGTTGATAAAATGCATAGAGAACGCTGCTGTGCATTTTCTAGTAAGCACCTCAGCCGCCTTTTACGACACCCACGAAAAGAAATAGGATGGAATGGCCGACAAAATTTCATAGTCATTAATGATCATGTGTTTCATTTCATTTGTCAATTATTTGGAAGGCGAGTGAAATTTCAGAGAGCCGAAAACACATTACCTAGTTTTTAAATGTAGATTTTTCGAAATTATTTTACCAACAAATCCTAAAACAAACTATAAAAGGACGGATTGGTTAGTTTACTCATCCCAAGTTCTACATTTTTCTCAAATAAATAAAAAAAAAAAACAAATTCGAAGTCATTTATTCAAACTAGGCTGAGAGTCAGCACTTTTTGAACGTCAGGGTTACATAAGACAGACCCCCAAAACGGTCGCCCTTCATCACTCCCTAGTGCTTTAGCTGGGAAGAAGAAGTGGCGGAACAAACTTCCCAGCAGGTGTGTTAGCAGAACTGTGTCACAGAGCAGAGCAGAATTTTATCTCGCAAAACGAAACAAAAATCCCACACGGTATCAAATACACGGACCATCTATTATTAGAACGGTTATAATGATGGAGTTTTCCCTAAAACCTGAGACCCTCTAAACGAGAACGCTGCGGGTAAACAGCGGCGAAATATAGAAAGTATTCGAATATGTATATTTATATTGAGAAATTTAACTTCTATATTTTATATTTATTACATTTACAAATAATACATTTAAGTATTACATTTAGAAATAACTGTTTGTATTTTTTTACTTATTGTTTGCTGCACCGGTCGACGTCATTACAGCGGTCGATGACAGCGCCGGCTGTCGCTGAAAACCAGCGTTTCGGCTCTGTCTCGCATAGGGTTATCCACACTATCCATACTAATATTATAAACGCAAAAGTAACTCTGTCTGTCTGTCTGTCTCATTTTCCTGCTGAAACTACTGAACCGATTTAAATGAAATTTGTACACAGATAGTTTAGAGCCTGAGAAAGGACATAGGCTACTTTTTATCCCGGTAGTATGTTCCCGCGGGATAATTTCCGACCTCCACACGGGCGAAGCCGCTGGTATATTATATACAGCATTATACTAAGCGATAGCCGTTTTGTGTGGATGTGATGCACGTTCTCCCGCAGGTTTTTCTTTATTTTTGTGTGTGTTTCGGTCTTTCTTTGCGTTACCGTTTCTTTGGTTTACCGCAAATAAACGTATTTCCTTTTTTCTTTAAATGCTTGGATTTTGTTATACCTATAGGTTGTTTCAATGGAGTAAGTGTGTTAGGCATAGAGCAACACGGACCAGCATGTCGATTCTGTAAAAATCTCACTGTGAAAAGGCGCGTGGAGTGAGCTGTCAGTGTCATCCCAGTGCTGCTAGGGATTGACCAAACATAACATTTACAATCATAATCGAGATTTTGATACTTATTCTATTGATCATTTTATGCGTATTTCAAAGCTAGTAAACTATCATAACATTACTACTGTTTCGGCAAGTTTTTCAAATTAAATAGCGAAACAAAAATTCATTCAGAAACGCATAGTTGTTTTTTTTTTCAGTTTTTTCCTCAACTAGCCCTTTATGCCTGACGCACAAGTGCGACACGCACGAACAATTAATGAATATAGTAAGACATACGTACATGTATAATATAGCTACAACAGAAAATGCAAATCGACATTGTCAGTTATTAATTTATTATGAACCCACTGTAAACTGATTAAAATTAAATACGTAAATGCAATCACATGGCCTAATCGCGATGTGTCTTGGAGAAGCGATTGTAGATCGACTCAACTCGTAGAGATTGTGCAACGTTCTTCAGCGTTGTTACTAACCCAAATCTATAAAAAAAAGACGAGTGAACCTGGCCGTGCCTGGCTGACGGAGCATAGAATTCAATCTCACGCATACTATGTGGGAACCCACATCTAGGCACTGTCATATTCACATTGACATTTGTTTTTTTTTTATTATGTAGGTATCGTCACGTATGCGCACACTAAGAACATTAGGAAAATGCAATACCAACGTCCAAAAATGTGCCGAGTAACATTTTATTGTAGATAAACATATACCTACTTACATACTAATGTCGTTGTCATCAATAAAAAGAATATTCATCAAATGGTCACACATCTTGAAAACCTTGAAAATATTATGTCAAAAACTGTTGAACAGTTCAAAACGGGGTGAAGTGATGTTACCATGACAACGGCATTGCGAGGATCGCTTGATCAAGCCGCGCATGCGCGCTAGACGCTGTCATCAATAGGTATAAACTTGTTTTTTGTTCGCCTTGTGCACACACCATTGCGTATTCGGTTTAGAGAATAATTCGTACGCAGGGATTTATTTCAATTCTTGTAGATAATTATGTACCTATCTAAATACAACAATTTTTATACATGTATAATTTCAGTTTGATGTCAACAATTATTCCGCTTTTTTAAACTATGTACCTACTTACTGCTCATTTAACCTTTATCGCGTGGTGACACCTGCACGCTAAGAATATGCAATGCCAAGAAGTACCGTACACTACCTACTACAAAGAATCTTCTCGTAGTCTGAGCATTGGTAAGGTAACGATGATGAGAGATAAAATATGATGTGCATGTGTACTTAAACACTAATCATCATCAGCCATCATTCTCATCAAACTCATTGTCTATAATAATAGAATATTCATCAAATCATCATCTTGATACCTACTAGGTATGTCAAAATTCAACGCTTCAAATGACTATCGCGTAGCGCGCCTCTGCGCGTGTTCACTTCACCGAGAATACATGCGATGATGCGACGAGAATCGCGTGTAGTGCTCACGCCGCGCAAGCGCACTAATGTCATACATTTCTTTTTATCTTTGTTTTGATGACCATGTGCCTGGACATATTTAGAGTTCAGACAAAATTATTAGGTACCCACTCATTTATTTCAATGTTTGTAGGTTTCAATATTTGGTTGCAAACAATAAAAAAGAATATTCATCGAATCGTCATCATCTTGATAATAATGTCAAAATTCAATAGTTCAAATCGATCACCCGTGTGCTCGCGAGGTGAAGTGATGTTACCATGACAACGACATTGCGAGCATCGCGTGATCAAGCCGCGCATGCGCGCTAGACGCTGAATCGCGTGAAGTGTTCACGCCGTGCAAGCGTGTCTCATTCACATTCATACACCCGTTTTCAATCGGTGAGCACCGATTGAAAACGGGTGAAGCGGGGTGACAGGCGCGCTTGCGCGTTAAGAGCTGTCACTGTTTTTTTAATTTTTAGCCTTATATGTCATTGCTAAAGGCAATGACGTATTCGCAGTTAGAGCCAATGAAGTATATTTTAATGTCAATTCCAACCATTGTTGAACTTTTCAAAATTATAAATTATGTTTTCATCAAATGAATATTAAGTACTTACTTGAGAGGTGTGAGATCGAGCATTCGGTGAATCGAGAGGCTTGTAGCTAAATAAAAACAGCCGCACAGTCCGACCGATCCGGCTAAGTTACGCTTGCCTCGGTCGGTCCGTCTATGGGTGACCATCTTTACATACCGAGATCTCGAAGGTTGAAACTCTGACAACCAGTCTTACCAAGGGGGTAACATATTACCAAATAACTGGGTATTCGGAGTCGGGTGGACAGTCATTGCGTGTAAAATACCAGTGCATTCAGCTGCAGCCAGTTAAGACTGGAAGCGACCCCAACACAGTTGGAAAAAGGCAGGCAGATGATGAGGTGAGATCGAGAAACTTCATTAAATTGTGCAATGCAAGTGTTCAGTGATTGGTGACATGTTCGTTTAATTTTGTACATAATACATGTAAACAGCATATAAGTTTTTTTTTAAACAGCCTATCATCTAGATAAACCACAGTTCCAAGTTACAAAACCTTATAACAACAATACACAAAATATTTAGACATATCAATAATCTAGTTATGGGTGCCGTTAAGACACAAATTGCTTAACTCCCTTGCTAACAAGATTTCAACATTCAACATTATTCATGTATTTATTTTCGTTAATTTTTGTACTGTAGGGTACACCTCTGCCACATCTTTACGAGTCGAGTCGATCTACAATCGCTTCTCCAAGACACATCGCGATTAGGCCATGTGATTGCATTTACGTATTTAATTTTAATTAGTTTACAGTGGGTTCATAATAACTGACAATGTCGATTCGCATTTTCTGTTGTAGCTATCCTATACATGTACATATGTTTTACTATACCTATTCATTAATTGTTCGTGCGTGTCGCGCTTGTGCGTCAGGCAATAAAGGGCTAGTCGAGGATAAAATAGAAAAAAAAAACAACAATGCGTTTGTTTGAATATCTGTTTCGCTATTTCATTTGAAAAACTTCCCGAAACAGTAGTATTGTTTAAACACAATGCTTTTTTTTTTCTGGATGGGAAATCATCAAATGAATTCGCCCGCTCTTCATGTCAGACTTTTACTGACTAAAACCCACCCGTGTTCCATCAGTTGCCCGTGTGCCGGGGTCACGGTATCTCGCTTGAACAATCTCGCGACCCCGGCAGGCATCGGTCCTAGTAGACCCCTTCACTGCTGCTGACATCTCTTTGAGGCGCGCGTGGAACACTATGCGCCGTCGACCCAAGCCTGGTCCTTACCGGGCGGCGAGCTACCCATTGCTCGCCACCCGCAAGCTCGCGCCTACGGTGACCGGGAGTCCGCTATCGACTCCCGACGCCCGGGGCGTCTCGTCCTGCGGCGGCTAGGGACGTGAGGGCGCAGAGACTGCCACTCCCTTTAGACACTATGCTAGCTTTGAAATCCTTATAAAAATATTCAATAGAATTAGCATAAGAATATTAGGTATCTAAATCTCGATTATGATTGTAAATATGATAGTTGGTCATCCCTTGCATCAGGTGGAATGACATTGATAGCTCACTCCACGCTCACTTCACCCGGTGAGATGGTTACAGAATAGCACTGCAGGGTCCGCCGGTGGTCCGTGTTGCTCTATGGTGTTAGCCAAACTTAATTATCTACTAGCTTTTGCCTGGGGCTTTGCTCGCGTGAAGGTTCGCTGAAATTACCCCATGGAAGCGTAATACCGGGATAAAAATGAATCATATCTGAGGGCAAACAGTGTTACTTTCGGATTTAAAATGTTTTGGAGTTCAGTGTAAGCACGGAGAGCATGGATTTATTGTGAACTGAATATATGATCTTTAAAGTTCAGGATCGGGTTAAGCTACACTTACCGCTGTTGATTTATGTATGGACCATCTTTATAGCAAAAAAAGCCTACTCCAACATATTTGGAAAAAGTTTAGACAGACGGTGAAATTAGTGATTTTTAAATCGGTTACAAACATTCTCTTTCTTTTCTAACTTTAAAACGAATGAAATCAAATAATGCATGCTATTCGTAATATCTGAGTAATATTTACCTCAATGTTTGCCGAAACTCCAACTAAAACTAACAAACTGTGAGACATTTCCACCTGCGACCGCACTTGTCGCTGACGGCTCCAATGTTGGAAAATAACATTGCAATGATAAATATTAATTGTAAAGTGAAGCTTTTTTCGATAGGGATACGATAAAGTGTTTATTGGGTACCGCAGATTTATTACACGAACTTATTACGAACTAAAGATCCCTGTACGTGTATACAGGTGCAATGCGCCAGTGCAACGCAATTCTACTATAACAATTGATATGAAAACTTAATGGAAATTTATCTACTAGAGATAGAAAGAAAGAAAGAAATATATTTTACTAGCTTTTGCCCGCGGCTTCGCCCGCGTGTATGTCGGAAATTATCGCAAGAGGACGTATTACCGCGGTAAGAATGTATTAATCCATGTTATACATACATAAAATTACGCCTTTTTCCCATGGGGGTAGGCAGAAACTACGGAACGCCACCTGCTACGATCCTTACATATCATGTGTTTGATGTACTTAAAATAAAACTAATAGTATTCAGAGTAAGAAGACTGCGACATAGGGCTGGATTAAATTGAATATAAGTCTTACTGGTTTTTCTTAACGCTCCTATTCTACCTATACAGACACTCAATTATTTACCAGACACCAAATTAAACATAGTTATAAGAATAGTACTTTTGCCAGTGGCTTCGCCCGTATAGCTTTCGGAAAATATCACTCGGAAACCTACTACCGGGATAAAGTATCCTATGTAAGTATCCAGGATAACCAAAAATCCAAATCCATCCAAAAATCTAAACATCTAAGCAATATTTCGCGGTCTCTTACTTGGAATAATATAATGGATAGGTTTATTTTGAGTACTTCGAACACACATGATACGAATATCCCCAGTCCCGTGCAGGAAATGCGAACATTTACTATGAAGCCAAAGTAATATGAATTACAATATTACTACCCGACCGCTACCAACCGGGACGGCCGGACGCGGGAAGGCCCGCTAGCCGCTCTGCGGCGATTTTATTATAATCTCTGATATCTTCTAAAATATTAATTTTAATGATATGCTGTAAAGTGCAATTTTGATCTACATGAAATGCACAATTTATTTAAGGTACTTAATTGCATAAGGATTAATGCTGTATTGCTTAAAATCGCATTCATAAATAAGCCATTATTTCTCGTAAAAAGTAAAGGATAAAAATGGTTATTATGGGTTATCCCTAAGAGTTAGACATATACCATCGCGGACTTTTTTGTAGAACTTTTTAAGGTGTACAATACTGTAGTACATTATTTTGAGCTATTTCGTAGGGTTCAGCCAGCGTTCGCAATGTAAGCGCAAAAAAATGTGTTTATTTATGACATCACATTAGAAACCTCTAAAATTATCAGCGTTTCTTTACTATATTGTGCATGTTATGTACATATAAACCTTCCTCTTGAATCACTCTATCTAATAACAAAAACTGCATCAAAATTCGTTGCGTAGTTTTAAAGATATAAGCATACATAGGGACAGACAGACAGCGAAGTGACTTTATTTTATAATATGTAAAGATTTGCGACACGCACAGGTTATAAATACAATAAAAAAAAACATAGAAACTTTTAGAGTACATACAAATAACAAAAGGTAAAAGACCTGTGCGAGGTCAAAAAGGCTCCTATCTCAGCATAATGCTGCAATCTTTGTAAAAAAAAAAAAACTCTACCGCAGCGCTGGTATTCAGGTAGGGCCCACTGTGATGCCACGGACACACTTACGGACGTTACAAAATAATTAATCCCCCAATCAAAATATATTACATATAAACAAAAAAAAAAAAAACAAATGATAAAATATACTTAGATATAAAAAAAAACCGTATTACTTATAGAGATGTGTCGCGCTGTAGCATCGCGTTTGTCTGTACGAGGCTTAAGTCTTGATTTGTTAGGAATATGGAGATAAAAAGTATTTAATGTCTTAATCCAGGACATGGTCTAACCCTGTGTCCAATTTCATACAAATACGTTCAGCCGTTTTAGCGTGAAAGCGTTACACAGAAAAAAAAACAAATCTTTTTATAATAATAGTTTACAACGACGGTTTGCGCCTTGTCAGAACATGCACGTCTCTTTATTTTTATAAAATTTTAATAAACATTAACCTTTGGGATCAATTCTTTTAATGACTGTGATAGTCGCATTAAAATTCAATGCGTGGTTTACAAGATCAAACAATAGGGAACTTGTAGCTGTTTTTAACCGACTTCAAAAAAAGGAGGAGGTTTCTCAATTCGACCGTATACCGACCGTTTTTTATGTGTGTTCCCCGATAACCTCGTCGTTTATGAACCGATTTTGATGTTTTTTTTTTTTGTTGGAAAGGAGATATTCCAAGGGTGGTTCCATGATAAGGAAACCAGGATCTGATGATGGCATCCCAGAGAAGTCGAAGGGAACCTTCGAAAATCGTAGTGGCGACTAGTGCGTTTTTTATTTCTCTCATTAATTATCTTAAAGCACTACTATTTAATGAAGGTCTAAAGTTGCTCTGATGATGAAGCCGAAAGACATTCGAGGGAACTCTTCAACGACTTACAGCAATTACCCGGTGTTTGGACTTAATTCATTTCTATTGATGAGAACTTTGCACCCATATGGGTTATAAGTGCCATTACAGGTCTTCAGTTATGCAGATAATAGACTGTTGAGGGAATGCTTCAACGATTTACAGCAGTTCACTATTGTTGGGCTTACTTTATACGGTTCAAAGTGCCAATTTTATCACTACTATTTAATTAAGGTCCGGAGTTGATCTGATGATGGAGCCGAAAGACAATCGAGGGAACTCCTCAACGATTTATAGTAATTACCTGGTGTTTGAACTTAATTTATTTCGATAGATAAGAAAGCTCCCATAAGGCTTACAAGTACCATTACAGGTCTGATGATGGAGACCATAGACAGACAGTCAAGGGCATTCCTCAACGATTTACAGCAGTAGTAAAGTATTATATTTCACCTGGCGATTAGTGGAATTAGTGCGGGGTAGTCCGTACCATAACTAAAAAATAAAAATTAAAAACTTTTTTACAAAAAAAACTGACTTCCTCAAAAACACTAGAAAGTGAAAAATAACTTTAATTTCGGAAGTCGGTGAAAAAACTCAAATACAGATCCTAAAACACCGACTTCCGAAATTAAAGTTATTTTTCACTTTCTAGTGTTTTTGAGGAAGTCGGTTTTTTTTTCATATATGAAATAGAGGCCTTCACGATTTGTAGTCAAAATACGTAGCTACATCACCTACATCACTAAGGATGGTCAAAAAATATTTTTATGCCCCAAATGTTCGAGTTATGTCTTCGTACGCCAAGTGATTTGTCTCTGTCCTTTGTCCACTGTGACGGTTACTTCGGTTAACATTACTTATGGGTCCGGTACATGATCAGTTGGACATTCAGTTTTGCCTTCATCAGTCTGAGAAGTTTTTGTTGTAGCAACCTTTATTCGATTATATTCAATGCAAATAATATTTTCTTAGCTGTTTATTGACGTCTTAATGAAACGCTCTGTATGTGTAATTTACATTAATTTGGGAGTTTCGTTTGCTAAAAACAATTTTTTTCATTTTTAGTTAATTTTTTCGTCGGTTTAATTTTTTGCTACATAGCTTTCTTATTTTGGAGATTTTTTTCTACAATGGTTTGTTTTTTGATTATAAAATGGGACCAACTAATAAATCACATTATATCTTTAAAAATAAAAAAGAATGATTAAAATCAGACTATTCAGTAAAAATTCTATACATAAAAACATATATAACGAAGCGTAGCATATTGAGATACGCAAGTCGTTCTCAGAAGTAATCCTATTGGGCATGGTAACACAACATTAATTAATTAAAACATAGTCGTAAATATTCAACAATTACATTGTCTTTATTTCAAATTAAGTGCAAATTTTATTAAAATCGTTTAAGTAGTTAAGGAGTCCATCCCGGACAAACAACGTGACGCGTAATTTATTATATAATAATAAAGGTTGGTGATGTCCTTCAGAATGGTCTGGTGCGTAGTACTGATACTGAGGTGTGATGACCAGATATATGAACTAATACGAGGGAAAAGGAATATGTAAGGATCTTAGCAGCTGCAGGTGGCGTTCTTTAGTTTCTGCGTACCCCCAAGTGAAAAAGGCGTGAGTTTATGTATGTATGAATTTTAACATTTTCGTAAATCGCGCCTATATCTCACGATATCTCAAAACAGAATTCGGGATCTAGGCCCCTTTTCCAAACATCTCTCCCAAATCAAAACATTATTATTTATTCATCATAGGCCGGCCACGACTACGTTTAGTAAACTGCATATACAGAGCACATGTTACCGCCGCTCGCCGAAACCATACTGGTCCTTCTCAGAAGGATTTACATATATCTGTACTGCAGCATTGAATGCTTTAAGCGCCTATTTGCACGCGTATCGACAAATGTATGTACAGAGTATTTGGGGGATTGGGTGGGAGGTGTGCTATCTTTCACCCATAGACCCCGTGTCATAAGTGTCACCGTAACCGAGATGCAATATTTTTGTTTGTTTTTGAAAATTACCTGAATGTTCTTGTCTGTTTTATAAAAAAAGCGACATATTTTTTATTTTTTTGTTGTATTTACACCAAATAACTTTTATTGTGCTCTCTTATATATGATTATTTATACTAATATTATAAAGCTGAAGAGTTTGTTTGTTTATTTAGTTGAACGCGGTAAGCTCAGGAAACATTCGGCCGAACTGAAAAAAACATTTTGTGTTGTGTAGCCTATTTATTGAGGAAAGCTATAGGCTATAAAACTACTCATCTACAATCAAAAGGAGTGGAGCAGCAACGAAAAATGGACGAAAACTGGCAGGAAATTCGATGCGACGGGAAGGGTCAGAGGAGCAAATATTTGACGCGGACGAAGTCGCGGGCAGAAGCTAGTTCTAAATATAAGATGAATTCGTAGCATAGGTAATATAAAAATACCCGACGACCTTTCAAACTCATAAAACTGAATTAATCTATAAAAACAGCGACACTTAAGGGTCTAATCTATGATATGGGGGCTATGGGTGAAACAAACATGACCCACCTAATCCCCAAAAAAAATGTCAGTCCATGCGCCAAACATTCTGTATAGTAATGCGTCGACATGAGAATCTGCTCCATTTTTAGTGAGTAAAAGCAAAGAATCTTAAACTCAACAGTCTCACCGTCCTTTCAAGCCAAACTGTCGAGAATTCGCCTATTCATATTATCTTTTCCATCTGTGGCAGTCTTAAATCCATATCGAGCGCTTGACCAGTAAATAGGACTATTTCACACGATATATGATGCTTTCGTGACACATATTACATCGAGGCCGTCAGATGAATATTTGAATAGAAATATGAGGAATGATAGTTTATTTTTGTTATCAGAAAAAATAATCTATACTAATATTATAAAGCTGAAGAGTTTGTTTGTTTGATTGAACGCGCTAATCTCAGGAACTACTGGTTCGAATTGAAAAATTCTTTTTGTGTTGGGTACCTATTTATCGAGGGAGGCTATAGGCTATATAAAATCACGCTACAACTAAGAGGAGCGGAGCAGTAATGAAAATGTTGCAAAAACGGGGAAAATTTATTCCTTTTGAGAGTTTCCATTGCGTGCGCTGCGTAAACGGTTAAGGTAACGCAAAAATCATGTATGACGGAATTGTTCCTTCTAAAAAGTTCTAAAAAAAAGTCCGCGAGAGCATATGTCTATCTTTTAAGGTTGACTCACTATAACTCAAAAGGAGCGAGCAGCAACGAAAAGTGGACGAAAACTAGCAGGCAAATCGATGCGACGGGAAGGGTCAGAAGAGCAAAAATTTGACGCGGACGAAGTCGCAGGCATATAATATATAATTCTTTATTTATATAAAATAGATTGTATTACATATAGGTTGCTATGTTATATTGTATACAAATATGGATAAAGATGAGGTACATAGTTATTAATCAAACATTTTCCAGTTACAATATTTTGTATGCTCCGGAGGTTACGTAGTTGGTAACTGGATAATATCTTTAGTATATCTGTATATTTACAGGGTCATAAATAGCTGGAAATACTCTACCCTGGGTATCAATTTTCAAATTTTTTGCAAAACCTTAAATTACACTATGATATGTATGTACATTAACCAGTCAATTACCGTAATTAGAGACACAATTAATCAACGATTGTGTCTATACCAAATGTGGTATCTCAGGGACTTAGAGGTTAAGGCATACATAAGACTGCAACATTATGGTTTTTTGACATTTGTAGAGATAGATCAAAAAACTGACAGCTCTGTTAAGGGGCGGCAGAGCGAAATCATTCAAAACAGTCGTCACTGTTAAAGTAATACAATCAATACGTTTGCCACAATTACCATAAAAAATATGTAATAAACATTGCAATGAATGTATTAAGCGATTATAGTTGGCAAAAACTAAAAATTTAATAAAAAAGAAATTCGTAAAGTTGAACAAAAATCATAAAAAAGCATGCTCGGGTTTAGTTGAATTTTGATAGTAAACTGTTAAATTTTTTGACTAACTTGAATTCATATTAATTTCTTATTATCATACTACAATTTGTAGTTTTTACATTTTCAAAATGTCACTTATTTATTTTATTATTAATTTTTGTTATGATTCCCACCCTGTTTTGAGTCATACGCAACGTACACGAGTCGAAAATTCAGTCGTCCACGAGAGCTCGGAGAGTGGTCACGTAGCATCGTGCAGCGACGCGCTGGTGACGATAATTCGCGATCTATTGTGTACGTATACGTTGTCGCAAAGAGTGAAATAGGATAAGTCACATTTGTGTTTTTTTGAGTATGACTTATATTTAGTAGGCATAACTAAATTTTACTTTTTGTTGTTTTTTTTTCTGCTTCCATATTACTATAACATTTTTCTTAAATATTTGTTTTAGTAATTATATGGAAAAGCGTAAGGACAGCTATTGTAAGAAAAAAGTTGGCGCTCATTTCCGTAAAAAAAGCCGTTATCATAAAATGTAATTTATATTTTATTTTATTAGTTCCAGTTATTTTTTTTTCTCTAACATTCGATATGAGTGTCGTGGCTTTTGAAGGTGGCGTTTGCAAATCTGGCATTCAATTTGAAATCCAAAATGGCGGATGTAGCTTTTTCTCAAATGTTCGATATGGGTGTCGTGTAATGGGTTTTGGGGGGTGGCGATTGCAAATCTGGCATTCATTTTAAAATGTAAGATAGTGGATTTAACTTCAACTTTTCCGATATACTCTATATATTATATATACCACATTTACCTATGATTTTCGCATGTTTTTGTAAATTAAGCAAGGTTTCTATTATATTAGGTAATTATACATTTTTTATCACAGACTGGTTTTATTATACCTACCACTTACCCATCTACCCTGCCTACCTACTTTACCGAGTAAAATTCCCGGGCGTGCAAGTAAAATTCATAATGCCAAAATTTCATAGCAATCGGATGAGTAGTAACTGATAATGTAGGTAATTTTTTATATTGTACTATATTTATACCTACATTATTCGCTCTATAAACTACAAACGTTAATTTTTATATAATACTGTAACGAACACACAGCGCCATCTAGTATAATTTATTCAAAGCACTATGATGAGCGGCTACTTAAACAAGAAGACAGCAAGTAAAGACAACCTCTGTGGACATGTGATGCCATCTACAATCTTCCGAGTTCAACTATCTGCGCCAGCGCCACCCGGCTTGGTATCTGCACCACAACTACAAACGACTAGTGTGAAGATTGAGCACACATACAAACCATCCACCTTTATAAGCAGAGCTGTCTTCGAACAAATCATCATTCTACGCTCGACGCCCGCCTTGGAAGGTCGTTACGCTGCCGCTCCGCTGCGCGTATCCCCTCCACCGCCCGCCGCTCGTTCGCCCGTCAGTTGTGCTCCGTGCGCCACGCTGCGTAGTCGCCCCGACTACTCTCCGCTATTTTGCGATTTAAATTTATTTAAATCGCAAAATTCGGATTCCTGTTCTTCAGATTCAGTCTAAAACCGTACTGTCTTGTTCGCAAGACAGTGGTATTTCTGATTCGTCAGAAAATCGTCAAAAACGTGTGTTGTGTTGTGGCCCCTTCAGGGCAAATCCACAGTTTCGTGGTCACTCGGTGGATACCTTAACGGTGCCAACGAAGCCGAGTGGGTGCAGACCCAACGCACCCGTCTATCCCCTTCAGGGCTAGACGAAAGTTGGACGGGTCCCGGATCGCTGGCCTTGGGGGCTTCCCTCGTCAGCCCCGGTGACAGTCTTCCCTCCACAGCCGCGTACTAGTGCCGCGGGTATATCTATACCCCCCGCACTAGACTGGTCGGGTACCTTCAGTACCCATCGCATGACCGGTTAGGAACCCGTTCGCACAATAAGATTGGCGACGGGAGTCACTCTTAGGGCTCACCAGGATCACCTCCCTGTCTATACCCGACAGGGAGTGTAACACTCACCCCCGGCATCCCACCGGGGATTAGGCTACGTAGGAGTAGGGTTTCTGATCAGGATCACTCTCATGAGTGATTAGGTCCCCCCCACCCCTTAGTTTTTCTCCCCGGGAAACATGGTTAAACCCATATCTCCCGAGGAGAGGCAAGCCCTCTCGGAGGCTTTCTTCGAGCTTGTGGATGATGACCGAGAGTTCATCATCTCTTTTAAGAAACGCTGGAAGGCGAACAGGGAGAGGAAGGCCAGAGCCAACAAGCTAGTCGCTGTTTTCAGCGACGCACTTGAGACTCCGGCTATCCCCTCCCCCATCGCCCCAGTAGACGATCTTCCGGTGTCCATGGACACGGAAGATCATCCCGATACCGCCTCAACCGCTCCCCAGGCTGACTCAAACCCCTCCTCGTCCTCGGACACGGAGGCGTATGAGTTAGTCTCCCATACAAAGGGCAAAGGGAGCAAGAGGAAAAAGAGCAAGGACAGCAGCTCAGCCCCAGCCGCTAAAATCATAGCGGCTGAGGACTCCGCTCCTCCGTCCCGCGCCCCCACCCCGCAGGCGACCTCCGCCAACGCGTCTGACCCCCTCCCCGATACGCAGGCGACCCCCGCCACCGCGACCGCGTCCATCCCCCCCACGCCGCCGGCGACCGCCGCCACCGCGTCCCCCTCCCGTCCCTCGCCTTCAACCTCCACGAAGGTTGCCGCGCCCCGCGCTAACGGTAGCGCCCCGACCGCTAACTCTGGCTCAACCACCGCCAGGAAACTCCCTCCACCGCCCCCTGTATTTATACAGGACAAGGCCAAGTGGACGGAGGTGTCCAAATGGTGCGATGACCAGAGGGTCAACTATACCAGTGCCCGTGCCACCCAGCAGGGCATTAAGGTATCCGTACCGACCTCGACCGATTACCGCGAGCTGACCAGGCTCCTCTCTGCCAGGAATGTGTCCTTCCACACGTATTCCTTGCCCGAGGAGCGTCTGACCAGGGTGGTGATCCGCAGGATCCCCTGCGAAATCCCCACCAGCGAAATCAAAGCAGACCTCGAAAGACAGAACGTGCCTGTCACAGAGGTCCATAGGATGCACAGATCCAGGCAAGGCATTGCCTTTGATATGGTCCTGGTGGTGTGCCCTCCCACGGAGGGTCACCACCCCATTTTCAAAGTCAAGGCAGTCTGCAATCTGTCTGGTCTCATCATAGAAAAGCCCCGTAAATCGAACATCATTGGCCAGTGCCATAGATGCCAACTTTACGGGCACTCAGCGTACAACTGTTACGCCACTCCCAGGTGCGTCAAGTGCCTGGGAGAACATGGTACAGCAGATTGTACCCGGCCCAAAGACCGCACTCTCTGCACCGAGCCACCTAGTTGTGTGCTCTGCAAAGAGTCCGGTCATCCGGCAAACTACCGGGGCTGCCCGAAAGCCCCCAAGTCCTCGTCCCCTAAATTGGCGCAACGTTTCGACGCTCGCCAGAAAAGGGAATCCCCCTCGGCCAAACTCCCCGCGAGATTTCCTCCAGGCCAAAGCCCGCCCCCATCCCTCCCTTAGTGGACCCGCGTACCCGCGCCCCCGCGCCCCTTACGCCCCCCGGTTTTCCCGCGACCGCTCCCCCCGCCCGCGCCGCGGCCCCTCCCACTGCCCCTATGGCAGGACCAACCCCAGTACAGAGGAAAGGTCAGGCTCCCCTCAATGCGTTTAACGTCATTGCCGGGACCTTTAACACCTATAGCACGTTCCTCTCCCCGCGTGCCCAACAGATGGCCCAGGAACTAGTTGACGCCGGCGGCAACCTGTTCCGTATCCAATCTATATATGCTGCGTATCCAGAGATCACGCAAGCACTCCACGCTATGAACTCCCAACGCCCCTATTATGGATAGTCGAGGAGTATTAACTAGACTTAAACCCCGTTCCCTAAAGCTAGGCTTCTTTAATGCCAACGGCATTCACGGCCAACGTGATGAGATCGCCACGTTCCTCCGCGACCTTCACGTAGACATTTTACTCATACAAGAGTCGTTCTTAAAGCCTCATCATCGCGACCCGAAAATTGCAAACTATCGTTTAGTTCGCAACGACAGGTCACGTTGTCACAGAGGCGGCACCCTCATATACTATAGGAAGTCCCTGTACTGCATACCTATGGATCCCCCCCAACTCTCCCGATTAGAAGTTTCGGCTTGTCGGTTAGCACTGACAGGTCACCAGCCGATCACTATTGTGTCGGCTTACCTCCCTCCCCAACATGAGTCAGAGGACCCTCAACTCCTCGCTAACGACCTTTCCGATCTCTTCGGCATGAGTGACTCCGTTATCATAGCGGGCGATCTCAACGCCAAACATCCAGCCTGGAATAGCACCAGGACCTCGACTAGAGGTAGGCAACTTTTCAACCTCTGTTCTACCATGAACTTTGACGTCATCGCCCCGATGACTCCCACTCACTTCCCCTTCGATGTCGATCAGCTACCCGACGTTCTTGACATAGCGCTCCTTAAGAATATCAACTTAAGGTTGGATTCTATAGAGACTATTCACGAACTCGACTCTGATCATCGACCAGTAGTCATGAACCTGGCCCCCCGATTAGGTATTCGCGACCCCTCCCAACCCCCCGCCACTAAAGTGATCACTGACTGGAAGAAAGTAAGCGAACGCTTACAATCTAACACGTCACATCACTTAGACTCTATCCCAGATCAGTTTGACTCTGTCGCCGCCACAACGGCCGCGATCGACTCTCTCACGGAACACGTACAATCGATCGTGAGCGAAAGCTCACGGGAGGTTCCAGACACGGGTGACCGTAAATGGAAACTCCCCGACGATGTACGTGATCTGCTGACAGAGAAGAACGCGGCCGTCCGTGCCTACAGCATCTTTCCCTGTGATGCTAACAAAGCTCACATGCGTTACTTACAGCGTGCTGTAAGGACACGTGTGACTGAGCTGCGTGACGCTAACTGGGACAAGATGGTGAGCGAACTAGAGCCGACTCATCTCGCCTTCTGGGAACTTCAGAGGAAACTGAAATCCTCTGAGTTTTCCACTATGCCCCCCCTGACCCGCCCCGATGCGACCATTGCATTCGAGGATATCGACAGGGCTGAATGCCTAGCCGATAGCCTCGAAGCCCAATGCACACCCAGTTCGCAGCCAGTAGACCAAGCGTTTGTCGATAAGGTAAACGCGGAAGTCGAACGCAAAGCCTCACTCCCGCCCGTTGAAGACCCTGATGATCCCCTGCCCCCTGTCACACCTGACGAGGTGCACGAGATCATCAAGGGTCTGAAATCTCGTAAAGCCCCCGGATCAGACGGCATCACCAACAGAGTGATCAAGCTGTTCCCCGCTCACTTGATTATGCTCATGTGCACCATCTTCAATGGTGCCTTGAGTAATAATATTTTCCCCCAAGCGTGGAAGGAAGCCACCGTCATTGGCATCCCTAAGCCCGGTAAGCCCAAAACCGAGCCCACGAGCTACCGCCCCATTAGTTTGCTCAAAGTTCTCGGCAAAATCTATGAGAGACTTATTTATAAGCGACTCAGGGATTATGCCGAAACCAAGGGCCTCATCCCCAACGAGCAGTTCGGTTTTCGAACCCAACACTCGTGTGTCCATCAGGTACACCGCATCGTCGAACATATCAATGCTGGTTTTCAGCGTGGTATGTTCACGGGCGCTGTTTACTTCGATATAGCGAAAGCGTTCGACAAAGTCTGGCACAACGGCCTATTATATAAGCTGTACCAACTCGGAGTGCCAGACCGTCTCGTGCTCATCTTACGAGACTTTCTTGCGAACCGTACCTTTCGCTATCGCATCGAAGGGGCACTTTCCTCCCCTCACCCGATCCGTGCAGGAGTTCCTCAAGGCTCTGTACTAGCCCCCCTCATTTTCACGCTGTTCACTAGTGATATCCCCAGAAGCAAGAAGGCAAGGTTAGCTCTGTTCGCAGACGACACTGCCATCTTCTTCTCGGGATTTAGTGACACAGCGCTGGTTCGCTACCTCCAAACCGCAGTCGACGAGCTCGGCGATTGGTTCAGGAAGTGGCGAATCGAGGTCAATCCCGATAAAAGTCAGGCGGTCTTTTACACCCGACCGCGACGTAATCACCCCCCTCCCCGACCCATCTCAATGTTCGGCAAGCAGATCCCTTGGGCGAAGCAAGCCAAATATCTAGGTGTCATCCTCGACGAACACCTCACCTTTTCCGAGCACATAAAGCAGGCTCGCTCGCGGGCCGCTTTCGCTCTCAGTAGGCTCCATTGCGTCCTGAACAAGCGGAGTAAATTGTCTCTTCTGTGTAAGAAGCGGCTTTACACCGCTTGTATCAGGCCGATTATGACATACGCAAGCCCAGTCTGGGCACATGCCAAGCCCCGATTCATCCATAGGATGCAGACTCTCCAGAACCGTTTTCTCCGTCAAGCCACAGGCTCGCCTTGGTTTGTTCGGAATATCAATCTTCATTTAGACATGAAACTCCCGACTATCCATCAATACATAAAACGCGCTTCGAAGCGTTTCATCGATAGGGCCGTAGCCCACCGCAACCCTCTGGTTGTGGCGGCAGCTACTTACACCCCCTCCCGTATTAGCAAAGTCCGCCGCTCGCGGCACGTTCTTACCGATCCTGATGATCCCACTACTCTCCTCCAGGAGAGTCGAAAAGAGACCAGTACAGCTAGACCAGCACACAGACACAAACCGTACCGACCTCGCCGCCGAGGTCCGTCGTCGCGACCCCGACTTAACAGTCCCTCCCGACCCTTGCAAGAGCCAGCCCGCGATGCTGCGCCGTTAGCTTTAAATTAGTCCCTAAATAATTTAACCCAGATCCAGCCAGTCCCTTGCTGCCCCCCTATCAGCGATTGCCTAAGCCGAGGTTCGTACCCCCCTCGGGGTAACCCTTAGAGCTTTCGCTTTAGTTTTTAAGTATAATAAGCCCCGGCTGGAGGCCTAAAAAGGTAACTTTTTAGAACTCGCCGGGCCACAATCCGTTTAAGTAGTCACAATCTTTTCAGGATTAACTACGAGATGCCCCACAAAAAAAAAAAAAAAAAAAAAAAGAACAAATCATCATTCTACTAGCTAGAGGATCAGAGTTCGGTAGCCACGCAGCCAATTCTGAACCTAAGTACGACTAACTCCAGTTCGATAGCCTAGCGGTCTTCTGGAATTAGCCAGCTAGGGGAGGTCTGAAAGGCGATAGCCACGCAGTCCCTTTCATCCCTCCACTTAGGGTTGCGACTAACTTGATTTGTTTAAATTAAATTGATGTAACAGTGACGTTGCCAATAAATAAATAATCATCAAGATCACCGGGGCTTTAATTTCATAACCAGCAACCCTACATTGGCGCCCAACGAAAATAACCGCGGATACCCACATGTTCGGACAGTCACATCTATTTTGACGTCCAACGAAAAATCCACGGATACCCACATATTCAGACAGTCAAAAATATTTTGACGTCAAAAGAAATATACGGATACCCACATAATTGGAAAGTCAAACCTACATTAACGCCAAAGGAAAACGACGGATACCCACATATTTTGACGGCCAACCCTACATTGGCATTGGCATTTACATTGGCCTACCTTCAAATTTTGCACGGCCTACAGTAAAATTGTAAGGAGTACCCACTTCATTGTGAAGATGTCAGTAACAATGACACAAGAACAGTTAAACAGTTTACTGAGTACTATCACGTCGACGCAAGTTAACAATATGAACGGAGGAAGTTTTGCTCGTTGTTCCAAGCGATTTGATGGAGTAAGAGACTACAACAAGGTGGAAGAATTTATAAACAGTATTGTAGTTTATAAAAAAATTGAACATATCTCCGATGAAGACGCTTTGGAAGGATTACCATTATTGTTGAATGGCACAGCAGCAACATGGTGGCATGGAGTGAAAAGCGACATAAAGAAATGGAGCAATGCTTTAGAGGCAATACGTTCGGCATTCGCACCAAAGAAGCAGCCGCATGATGTGTATTTGGAGTTATTTGGGAAAAAACAAACGAGTGAAACCATTGACGAGTTTGTGTGTGAAAAACGTGCTCTTCTCTCTCAACTTCCAAATAAACGGAATAGAGAAGAGGAACACCTGGATTTCGTGTATGCCCTACTAAAACTTAGTATTAAGAAGCAGGTTGCCAGAACCGATTTCAAGTCGTTCGCCGAGTTACTTGAAAAAGTACGCCACTTAGAAAGTCTGGAAGAAGAATCGCAGGCGAGTACAAGTGCTTTATTTGTAGCACCAGGCTCTTAAAAATACCCCAAACGCTGCGCATTCTGCGGGAAAAAGGGCCATAGCATTGAAGAATGTCGGAAACGCTTGGCGGAATCGAAGACTCAGGCAACAGTAGACACAAAAGCCACCGAGACCCCATCAGTGTCATGCTATGGATGTGGTGAAGAAGGAGTTTTCCGAAGCAACTGCAAGAAGTGCAAGAATAAGGAAACCCCACCTAAACCAGTTGCGTTCCATACTGTGGACATTACGGAATTAGTGGAGGACACAGCAAAGATTCCAACAATTGAAATAACTTATAAAAAGGAAACAGGTTATGCCTACATCGACACGGCAGCAAGAACCAGTATGGCAAGTACACAATTATATAAGTTACTGATAAGAAATGGTGAAACATTTAATTCGAAAACTGCAGAAACAATCTTGGCCGATGGATCTATTCAAACCCGGCAAGTACTCACTTCCACCACAGACATTACTATGGGTAAACGTTGCCTACCAATAACGTTTACGATCCTCCCTGATGCAACTGATAATCGCACATTGCTCGGCATTGACTTTTTAGAAGCTGCAGGAATAATGCTCAACCTACCTCAGCGAGTTTGGTTCTTCCTGGACAAACCTAATGAGGAACACAGTTTCCTACAGTTAAAAAATAAGAAAACACCCTTCAAGGCAACTGAAAGTTTAACATTTGAAGGAGGCGAGACATCTCCACAATCCATGTCAAGCTTCATACAGTGGGCCAAAGATCTGCAATCCATGATCTCTCCACTTCCTCAAACACCGTCACCGATGAATGACTTTGAAGACAGTCCACCGCCTGCGAAGATACCAAAGTGGAATCTTCAGAGGATGGCGACACCGCCACGCCCTGTTCGTCCTCGTGAGCCAGCGGACGAAGAATCTTGCAAAGATCCACGTATTAAATATATTCCAATAAACAAAATGTCATTCTATTCTCTTGATATTTTATTACACCCAACTGAAGGAAAATTACTATCTGAAGATGAAAAGTCACTATTTAATAATTTACTGACTACCTACAGTGACGTATTTGATAAAAATACAAAACCAACGTCATTCATATTACACAGAATAGACACAGGTACTCATTCACCTATAGCCCTAAAACCATACAGACTATCGCCTTGCAGACAACAACAATTGAGACAAAAACTCGATGAAATGCTAAGCAACGATATTATAGAAGAATGCGATTCAGCCTGGTCAACTCCTGTTATTATGGTACCTAAAGGTAAAGACGACATTAGAGTTTGTATCGACTATCGGCGACTCAACGAAATAACAAAACCAGATAGATATCCACTGCCACGGATTGACGATCTTTTACATCAAGCAAAGGCAATGCCATACATTGAGTAGCACTGTTGGTCCGGAGTAACATAATACACTCCCTTCTTCCCACTCCAAACACATATAACTTAGAGTGTATCGGTGTCCAGGTAACTACTCTAGGGAAAAATTTAGCTATCTACTCAACTTATCAGTCACCAAATCTGCCTCTACTGGATAGTGATCTGGACTTATTGCTAGATGCAGACAACAAGTCCCTGATATTGGGTGACCTAAATGCCAAACATTCTTACTGGAACTGCTCTACCTCTAATCCACATGGCAAAATCCTCTTCGATCACATGGTAGCAAATGATTATGAAATACTAGCACCTTCTTCACCTACCCTAGTGCATTATCAAAGCTCTCACGAACCTTCTACTCCAGACATTATATTGGTGAACAATACTCACGACGTAAGTGAACCTCAAGTTCTCACAAGTCTTTCGTCAAATCACCTGCCAGTACACTTCACTGTTGGTGGAACCTATAGTTCTAAATCCCAAACATCATTTAACTTTGCTAAAGCTGACTGGAAATATTTTAGATCTCATTTGGACAGCAATATCACGCTATCTAGTACAATATTAGATTCAATACCCTGTATTGACGCTGCTGTAAATCATTTTACTGACAGTGTGCTAAATGCACGGACAGCAAGTGTTCCTACCATCGAAATAAACAAAGGTCGTTTAAAATTACCAAGGCGCATTAAGAGCCAAATTAAAAACAAAAATTACATACGCAGAAAGGCATTGAATGAGAACAATCCTTGCCTCAGACGTCAACTGTTCTTCAAAGTCAACCAGCTACAACACACTATCAAAGCTAGTATCCAGACCTTGAATGATAGTATTTGGAATGAAAAGCTCTCAAAAGTGGATAATCCCAGTAATGATGTTTGGCGTTTGGCCCGATCAATCAATCATAATCCCGGTAAGATCCCTCCCCTAAAAATCAGAGGCGATCAAATGACATCCTCAGTATCGGAGCAGTGTGAAGCTCTTGCCGAGGCATTTGCTGGTAATATGAGTCTCACTCATCAGTGGACCAGCGATCTGGAAACTGAGGTTGCTGTCAAGGAATCCATGGCGAAATTAAATTCTAAAGACATAAGTAGTCACTTTTCTCTCGTTAGACCTAGGGAAGTTTCGAAAATAATACTTAAATTAAAACTCCGTAAATCCCCGGGTCTAGATGGGCTAAGCAACCGACTTCTCAAAAACCTGTCTCAAAAGGCCCTGGTCTACCTCACAAAAATATTTAATGGCTGTTTAAGATTAGGCTATTACCCCACAGCTTGGAAAATGGCAAAAATAATAGCGCTCAAAAAACCTGGCAAAGACGGCAGCATCCCTATAAATTATCGTCCTATAAGCCTGCTACCATGCCTGGGCAAGTTGTTTGAGTCTCTTATTCTGACCCGTCTGTTAAAAGTCACAGAACATTTACTGCTACCAGAGCAATTTGGATTTCGTAAGGCACACTCCACCACTCAGCAATTGGCCAGGGTATCGGAGCATATTGCACATAACCTAAATGAAGGCAAATCGACGGGAATGGTAATGCTAGATATAGAAAAAGCTTTTGACACCGTCTGGCATGAAGCACTACTTCACAAATTAATTATTAACGGCGTTCCTCTCTCACTTGTCAAAATAGTCCAAAACTATCTATTTAACCGCCATTTCAAAGTTTTCATAGGTGAACACTGTTCTATGGCGAAATTAATTGTATCTGGTGTACCACAAGGTTCAAATTTAGGTCCATTCCTCTTCATCTTATATCTTAATGACATACCTAAGCAACCTAGAACTCATCTTGCAATATATGCTGATGACACTGCCTCCTATACTTCTTCAAAGGATGTTGATTTAATAACTGGGCGGCTTCAACTAGCATTAAATTTACTTGACACGTATTTCACTAGATGGAAACTAAAATTAAACTCCAGCAAAACGGAAGCTATTCTTTTTACACGTAAACGAGCGTTACCCTCCAGGCGCATTCAATTTAAAAATGACTCCATACCCTGGAGCCGCTCAGTCAAATATCTCGGTGTAGTGTTAGATAGTAAAATTAACTGGAGTGAAAACACTGATGCACTTCGCGAAAAGGGTTTGAAGGCTATGAATGCGTTAAAACCTATTCTTAACAGAAAATCTAAGATAAGCGCAGCCACTAAGTTACGCATTTATACCACCCTCGTCCGACCATGTCTGACATATGCTGCGCCAGCCTGGAGTAGCCTGACTGATAAACATTACAATAAGTTGCAAGTTGTCCAAAATAAGGCAGTCAAAATATCTTTTAACACTCCCTTTCGTACAAATTTAAAACGAGTGCATGAACAAATTAAATTTCCAACAATAAAAAATTTCATTTTAAAATCAGCACGAAAATTCTATTTACTGAAAAATCCCAAACATAATAACCCATTAATTTCATCCATAGGTAAAAGTAGATCTAATAACTTATTGTATTCAAACACATATAATCGATATCGTTTACCACATCACTACTTTCTGAGTGAATGACAATTTCTACCTACCACCGGACCGACCGTGCTGCCCTCAACCGGTCGCAATAAGCAAACTCGGCGAAATATTACGCAAATTACCCTCAACTTAGAATCTATCTTTTTTCTTTGAGTCAACTTATGATGACAAATGTTATATTCTAACGTATATTTTATTCTTGTAATGTTATATCCTGCGCTTCTAATATTTTTCTTTTTAGTATTAGTTAAGTGCATTGCCTTTAGTAGGTAAATAGTTTAGTGGTATGCATTTAAAGTCAGTGCTACTAAGACTTTCGTGCCGTCAAGTAATACTGTGTTCTTGTGAACTTATTATAGAATGCTTAGGAATAAAAATGTTTAAATCAGTGTGAAATGTCTATAAAGGTAAGTTAGCCTAAGAATTTGTTACTGTTATGGTTGTACACAATTAGAATAAGATCTTTTTGCATACCTTCTGTAATATTATGTTTATAATAAAGACATTTAAAAACTAACTAACTAACTAATGCCATACATGTCTACAATCGACCTTCAATCAGGCTATTGGCAAATAATGGTACACCCCGAAGACCAAGACAAAACTAGCTTTGTCTCACCATTTGGAACGTTTAGATTCAAACGAATGCCGTTTGGTCTACGGAACGCGCCCGCAACGTTCCAGAGGTTAATGGATAAATTCATTCAAAGTTTACGAACGAAAAATGTACTGTCATATTTAGACGACTTGATTTTGCGATCTGCCACCTTGACACAACACATGACAGATCTGGAAGAAATATTCAAAAAACTAAGAGAATATAACTTAAAAGCTAACAGGAAGAAATGTAAATTTATGTGCTCCGAAATAAAGTATTTGGGACACCTCATAGTTCCAGAAGGGATTAAAACTGATCCGGAAAAAGTATCGGCTATTGCGAGTTTATCAAAACCAAAGAACTTAAAACAATTGATAACATTTCTACAAACTGCTTCTTGGTATCGAAGATTTATTTACAATTTCGCAGACATAGCTCGACCTTTAACAAACTTAACTAAAAAGAAATCAAGCTGGCAATGGCTAAGTGAACAAAAAGATGCATTCGAAAAGCTGAAAGTTGCGTTAACAACAGCCCCTGTGTTGAGACAAGCAGATTGTGACACTCCTTTAACAATCAAAACAGATGCAAGTCAATATGCAATTGGTGCAGCTTTAGTGCAGGGGGAGGGCGATAACGAACACCCAGTCGAATACGCAAGTAGACTTCTCACATCTGCAGAATGCAATTACAGTGTTACAGAAAAAGAAGCTCTAGCCATTGTGTGGGCTATTTCAAGATTCCGTGGCTACATTGAAGGTACAGAATTTATTACAATCACTGACCACCAGCCACTAAAATGGTTAATGAATTTGAAAACACCAACTGGTCGTTTGGCCCGTTGGGCACTACAACTCCAGCCCTATAATTTTAAAATTCAATATACTCCGGGACGGACCAATGTTGTAGCAGATACTTTGTCGAGACCACCATGCTCACATGATGTTGAAGAATGTACTTTATGTTATATAGAAATTGAATTACCAAAGTACAATGAAAAACAAATTCGTGAAGAACAACTTAAAGATGATGAACTTAAAATGATAATATATGCTCTTGAAGAAGAAAATGAAACCGAAAATTATATAGAATGGTCTAAAAAAGGGTATTTACTCCACAAAAATGTATTATATCGCTTCACACCAGATCAAGAAGACGATAATGCAAAACTACTTATACCATCACAAGAAAAACAAAACATATTAAAAGCATACCACGATGACCCCACAGCTGGTCATTTAGGACTAGAACGTACAATTAAACGTATTACATCAAAATTCTATTGGAAAGGATTAAGAAAGGATGTTATTAAGTATGTGAAGACATGTGAAGAGTGTCAAAAATATAAACCATCAAATAGAAAACCTGCAGGGTTATATCAGTCAACAGCAAATAATCACAGATTCGAATTACTCTCTATAGATCTTTTTGGACCTTTACCAAAAGCAACAATGGGAGAAAATGGATCTTTATTGTTGAAGACACAGCTCCTCGATGGGTTGAACTTTTTGCTATAAAGGAAGCCACAGCTGAAACATGTGCATTAACACTTTTGAATGAAGTATTTCTACGCTATGGTTTGCCAAGAAAACTAATAAGTGACAATGGAGTACAATTCATATCAGCAATAATGCAAAAACTTACTTATTGTCTGGAAATTCAACACATTCTGACACCAGTATACCACCCGGAACCCAATATTGTGGAGAGGAAAAATAGAGACATGAAAACTCAAATCGCAATTATGGTGAAGAATCAACACCATAAATGGCCAAATACTCTGCCTGCTATCAGATTTGCAATGAACTCAGCTGTATGTCAAACAACGGGATTTTCACCGTCCTACTTAACTTTTGGACGTGAATTAAGAACTCCCTATGATCTTACACATGATTTCAGTACAGTATTAACTCAAGAAAAATTTATATCACAAATCACACCTACTTTGAAGCAGTTAGCTGAAGATTTATTAATTGCAAAAGACAATATAGAAACCATGCAAGACAGTAATAGTCAACGTGCAAATCAAAAAAGAAGACCAGATCCATGTTATAAAATAGGAGACTTAGTACTAGTTGAGACACATCCAATAAGCAGTAATGAAAAACAATTCACAGCAAAATTTGCACCACGCAGAGATGGTCCATATGTTGTCATAAAGAAACATGGAGCATCAACATATGAAGTAGCAAGCACAAAGGCACCAGAACAATCCATGGGAAAATATCATACTTCAGCAATATGTAAATTTGAACAAAGAGATATCAATGTGTCCAAACCATTAAATCCCATCAGAAAAAGAGGGAGACCGAGGAAGATGGTTACTGATCCTGGTACTCAGTCGGGACGACTATAGAGTACCAGAGGGGGAGAATGTAACGAACACACAGCGCCATCTAGTATAATTTATTCAAAGCACTATGATGAGCGGCTACTTAAACAAGAAGACAGCAAGTAAAGACAACCTCTGTGGACATGTGATGCCATCTACAATCTTCCGAGTTCAACTATCTGCGCCAGCGCCACCCGGCTTGGTATCTGCACCACAACTACAAACGACTAGTGTGAAGATTGAGCACACATACAAACCATCCACCTTTATAAGCAGAGCTGTCTTCGAACAAATCATTGAACCCAACACTCGTGTGTCCATCAGGTACACCGCATCGTCGAACATATCAATGCTGGTTTTCAGCGTGGTATGTTCACGGGCGCTGTATACTTCGATATAGCGAAAGCGTTCGACAAAGTCTGGCACAACGGCTTATTATATAAGCTGTACCAACTCGGAGTGCCAGACCGTCTCGTGCTCATCTTACGAGACTTTCTTGCGAACCGTACCTTTCGCTATCGCATCGAAGGGGCACTTTCCTCCCCTCACCCGATCCGTGCAGGAGTCCCTCAAGGCTCTGTACTAGCCCCCCTCATTTTCACGCTGTTCACTAGCGATATCCCCAGAAGCAAGAAGGCAAGGTTAGCTCTGTTCGCAGACGACACTGCCATCTTCTTCTCGGGATTTAGTGACACAGCGCTGGTTCGCTACCTCCAAACCGCAGTCGACGAGCTCGGCGATTGGTTCAGGAAGTGGCGAATCGAGGTCAACCCCGATAAAAGTCAGGCGGTCTTTTACACCCGACCGCGACGTAATCACCCCCTCCCCGACCCATCTCAATGTTCGGCAAGCAGATCCCTTGGGCGAAGCAAGCCAAATATCTAGGTGTCATCCTCGACGAACACCTCACCTTTTCCGAGCACATAAAGCAGGCTCGCTCGCGGGCCGCTTTCGCTCTCAGTAGGCTCCATTGCGTCCTGAACAAGCGGAGTAAATTGTCTCTTCTGTGTAAGAAGCGGCTTTACACCGCTTGTATCAGGCCGATTATGACATACGCAAGCCCAGTCTGGGCACATGCCAAGCCCCGATTCATCCATAGGATGCAGACTCTCCAGAACCGTTTTCTCCGTCAAGCCACAGGCTCGCCTTGGTTTGTTCGGAATATCAATCTTCATTTAGACATGAAACTCCCGACTATCCATCAATACATAAAACGCGCTTCGAAGCGTTTCTTCGATAGGGCCGTAGCCCACCGCAACCCTCTGGTTGTGGCGGCAGCTACTTACACCCCCTCCCGTATTAGCAAAGTCCGCCGCTCGCGGCACGTTCTTACCGATCCTGATGATCCCACTACTCTCCTCCAGGAGAGTCGAAAAGAGACCAGTACAGCTAGACCAGCACACAGACACAAACCGTACCGACCTCGCCGCCGAGGTCCGTCGTCGCGGCCCCGACTTAACAGTCCCTCCCGACCCTTGCAAGAGCCAGCCCGCGATGCTGCGCCGTTAGCTTTAAATTAGTCCCTAAATAATTTAACCCAGATCCAGCCAGTCCCTTGCTGCCCCCCTATCAGCGATTGCCTAAGCCGAGGTTCGTACCCCCCTCGGGGTAACCCTTAGAGCTTTCGCTTTAGTTTTTAAGTATAATAAGCCCCGGCTGGAGGCCTAAAAAGGTAACTTTTTAGAACTCGCCGGGCCACAATCCGTTTAAGTAGTCACAATCTTTTCAGAATTAACTACGAGATGCCCCACAAAAAAAAAAAAAAAAAAAAAAAAAAGAACAAATCATCATTCTACGCTCGACGCCCGCCTTGGAAGGTCGTTACGCTGCCGCTCCGCTGCGCGTATCCCCTCCACCGCCCGCCGCTCGTTCGCCCGTCAGTTGTGCTCCGTGCGCCACGCTGCGTAGTCGCCCCGACTACTCTCCGCTATTTTGCGATTTAAATTTATTTAAATCGCAAAATTCGGATTCCTGTTCTTCAGATTCAGTCTAAAACCGTACTGTCTTGTTCGCAAGACAGTGGTATTTCTGATTCGTCAGAAAATCGTCAAAAACGTGTGTTGTGTTGTGGCCCCTTCAGGGCAAATCCACAGTTTCGTGGTCACTCGGTGGATACCTTAACGGTGCCAACGAAGCCGAGTGGGTGCAGACCCAACGCACCCGTCTATCCCCTTCAGGGCTAGACGAAAGTTGGACGGGTCCCGGATCGCTGGCCTTGGGGGCTTCCCTCGTCAGCCCCGGTGACAGTCTTCCCTCCACAGCCGCGTACTAGTGCCGCGGGTATATCTATACCCCCCGCACTAGACTGGTCGGGTACCTTCAGTACCCATCGCATGACCGGTTAGGAACCCGTTCGCACAATAAGATTGGCGACGGGAGTCACTCTTAGGGCTCACCAGGATCACCTCCCTGTCTATACCCGACAGGGAGTGTAACACTCACCCCCGGCATCCCACCGGGGATAAGGCTACGTAGGAGTAGGGTTTCTGATCAGGATCACTCTCATGAGTGATTAGGTCCCCCCCACCCCTTAGTTAGTCTCCCCGGGAAACATGGTTAAACCCATATCTCCCGAGGAGAGGCAAGCCCTCTCGGAGGCTTTCTTCGAGCTTGTGGATGATGACCGAGAGTTCATCATCTCTTTTAAGAAACGCTGGAAGGCGAACAGGGAGAGGAAGGCCAGAGCCAACAAGCTAGTCGCTGTTTTCAGCGACGCACTTGAGACTCCGGCTATCCCCTCCCCCATCGCCCCAGTAGACGATCTTCCGGTGTCCATGGACACGGAAGATCATCCCGATACCGCCTCAACCGCTCCCCAGGCTGACTCAAACCCCTCCTCGTCCTCGGACACGGAGGCGTATGAGTTAGTCTCCCATACAAAGGGCAAAGGGAGCAAGAGGAAAAAGAGCAAGGACAGCAGCTCAGCCCCAGCCGCTAAAATCATAGCGGCTGAGGACTCCGCTCCTCCGTCCCGCGCCCCCACCCCGCAGGCGACCTCCGCCAACGCGTCTGACCCCCTCCCCGATACGCAGGCGACCCCCGCCACCGCGACCGCGTCCATCCCCCCCACGCCGCCGGCGACCGCCGCCACCGCGTCCCCCTCCCGTCCCTCGCCTTCAACCTCCACGAAGGTTGCCGCGCCCCGCGCTAACGGTAGCGCCCCGACCGCTAACTCTGGCTCAACCACCGCCAGGAAACTCCCTCCACCGCCCCCTGTATTTATACAGGACAAGGCCAAGTGGACGGAGGTGTCCAAATGGTGCGATGACCAGAGGGTCAACTATACCAGTGCCCGTGCCACCCAGCAGGGCATTAAGGTATCCGTACCGACCTCGACCGATTACCGCGAGCTGACCAGGCTCCTCTCTGCCAGGAATGTGTCCTTCCACACGTATTCCTTGCCCGAGGAGCGTCTGACCAGGGTGGTGATCCGCAGGATCCCCTGCGAAATCCCCACCAGCGAAATCAAAGCAGACCTCGAAAGACAGAACGTGCCTGTCACAGAGGTCCATAGGATGCACAGATCCAGGCAAGGCATTGCCTTTGATATGGTCCTGGTGGTGTGCCCTCCCACGGAGGGTCACCACCCCATTTTCAAAGTCAAGGCAGTCTGCAATCTGTCTGGTCTCATCATAGAAAAGCCCCGTAAATCGAACATCATTGGCCAGTGCCATAGATGCCAACTTTACGGGCACTCAGCGTACAACTGTTACGCCACTCCCAGGTGCGTCAAGTGCCTGGGAGAACATGGTACAGCAGATTGTACCCGGCCCAAAGACCGCACTCTCTGCACCGAGCCACCTAGTTGTGTGCTCTGCAAAGAGTCCGGTCATCCGGCAAACTACCGGGGCTGCCCGAAAGCCCCCAAGTCCTCGTCCCCTAAATTGGCGCAACGTTTCGACGCTCGCCAGAAAAGGGAATCCCCCTCGGCCAAACTCCCCGCGAGATTTCCTCCAGGCCAAAGCCCGCCCCCATCCCTCCCTTAGTGGACCCGCGTACCCGCGCCCCCGCGCCCCTTACGCCCCCCGGTTTTCCCGCGACCGCTCCCCCCGCCCGCGCCGCGGCCCCTCCCACTGCCCCTATGGCAGGACCAACCCCAGTACAGAGGAAAGGTCAGGCTCCCCTCAATGCGTTTAACGTCATTGCCGGGACCTTTAACACCTATAGCACGTTCCTCTCCCCGCGTGCCCAACAGATGGCCCAGGAACTAGTTGACGCCGGCGGCAACCTGTTCCGTATCCAATCTATATATGCTGCGTATCCAGAGATCACGCAAGCACTCCACGCTATGAACTCCCAACGCCCCTATTATGGATAGTCGAGGAGTATTAACTAGACTTAAACCCCGTTCCCTAAAGCTAGGCTTCTTTAATGCCAACGGCATTCACGGCCAACGTGATGAGATCGCCACGTTCCTCCGCGACCTTCACGTAGACATTTTACTCATACAAGAGTCGTTCTTAAAGCCTCATCATCGCGACCCGAAAATTGCAAACTATCGTTTAGTTCGCAACGACAGGTCACGTTGTCACAGAGGCGGCACCCTCATATACTATAGGAAGTCCCTGTACTGCATACCTATGGATCCCCCCCAACTCTCCCGATTAGAAGTTTCGGCTTGTCGGTTAGCACTGACAGGTCACCAGCCGATCACTATTGTGTCGGCTTACCTCCCTCCCCAACATGAGTCAGAGGACCCTCAACTCCTCGCTAACGACCTTTCCGATCTCTTCGGCATGAGTGACTCCGTTATCATAGCGGGCGATCTCAACGCCAAACATCCAGCCTGGAATAGCACCAGGACCTCGACTAGAGGTAGGCAACTTTTCAACCTCTGTTCTACCATGAACTTTGACGTCATCGCCCCGATGACTCCCACTCACTTCCCCTTCGATGTCGATCAGCTACCCGACGTTCTTGACATAGCGCTCCTTAAGAATATCAACTTAAGGTTGGATTCTATAGAGACTATTCACGAACTCGACTCTGATCATCGACCAGTAGTCATGAACCTGGCCCCCCGATTAGGTATTCGCGACCCCTCCCAACCCCCCGCCACTAAAGTGATCACTGACTGGAAGAAAGTAAGCGAACGCTTACAATCTAACACGTCACATCACTTAGACTCTATCCCAGATCAGTTTGACTCTGTCGCCGCCACAACGGCCGCGATCGACTCTCTCACGGAACACGTACAATCGATCGTGAGCGAAAGCTCACGGGAGGTTCCAGACACGGGTGACCGTAAATGGAAACTCCCCGACGATGTACGTGATCTGCTGACAGAGAAGAACGCGGCCGTCCGTGCCTACAGCATCTTTCCCTGTGATGCTAACAAAGCTCACATGCGTTACTTACAGCGTGCTGTAAGGACACGTGTGACTGAGCTGCGTGACGCTAACTGGGACAAGATGGTGAGCGAACTAGAGCCGACTCATCTCGCCTTCTGGGAACTTCAGAGGAAACTGAAATCCTCTGAGTTTTCCACTATGCCCCCCCTGACCCGCCCCGATGCGACCATTGCATTCGAGGATATCGACAGGGCTGAATGCCTAGCCGATAGCCTCGAAGCCCAATGCACACCCAGTTCGCAGCCAGTAGACCAAGCGTTTGTCGATAAGGTAAACGCGGAAGTCGAACGCAAAGCCTCACTCCCGCCCGTTGAAGACCCTGATGATCCCCTGCCCCCTGTCACACCTGACGAGGTGCACGAGATCATCAAGGGTCTGAAATCTCGTAAAGC
This sequence comes from Aporophyla lueneburgensis, assembly GCA_932294355.1. Taxonomy (NCBI): domain Eukaryota; kingdom Metazoa; phylum Arthropoda; class Insecta; order Lepidoptera; family Noctuidae; genus Aporophyla; species Aporophyla lueneburgensis. The sequence goes on along the minus strand of OW028757.1, from coordinate 11,939,785 downwards.
CCCCGGATCAGACGGCATCACCAACAGAGTGATCAAGCTGTTCCCCGCTCACTTGATTATGCTCATGTGCACCATCTTCAATGGTGCCTTGAGTAATAATATTTTCCCCCAAGCGTGGAAGGAAGCCACCGTCATTGGCATCCCTAAGCCCGGTAAGCCCAAAACCGAGCCCACGAGCTACCGCCCCATTAGTTTGCTCAAAGTTCTCGGCAAAATCTATGAGAGACTTATTTATAAGCGACTCAGGGATTATGCCGAAACCAAGGGCCTCATCCCCAACGAGCAGTTCGGTTTTCGAACCCAACACTCGTGTGTCCATCAGGTACACCGCATCGTCGAACATATCAATGCTGGTTTTCAGCGTGGTATGTTCACGGGCGCTGTTTACTTCGATATAGCGAAAGCGTTCGACAAAGTCTGGCACAACGGCCTATTATATAAGCTGTACCAACTCGGAGTGCCAGACCGTCTCGTGCTCATCTTACGAGACTTTCTTGCGAACCGTACCTTTCGCTATCGCATCGAAGGGGCACTTTCCTCCCCTCACCCGATCCGTGCAGGAGTTCCTCAAGGCTCTGTACTAGCCCCCCTCATTTTCACGCTGTTCACTAGTGATATCCCCAGAAGCAAGAAGGCAAGGTTAGCTCTGTTCGCAGACGACACTGCCATCTTCTTCTCGGGATTTAGTGACACAGCGCTGGTTCGCTACCTCCAAACCGCAGTCGACGAGCTCGGCGATTGGTTCAGGAAGTGGCGAATCGAGGTCAATCCCGATAAAAGTCAGGCGGTCTTTTACACCCGACCGCGACGTAATCACCCCCCTCCCCGACCCATCTCAATGTTCGGCAAGCAGATCCCTTGGGCGAAGCAAGCCAAATATCTAGGTGTCATCCTCGACGAACACCTCACCTTTTCCGAGCACATAAAGCAGGCTCGCTCGCGGGCCGCTTTCGCTCTCAGTAGGCTCCATTGCGTCCTGAACAAGCGGAGTAAATTGTCTCTTCTGTGTAAGAAGCGGCTTTACACCGCTTGTATCAGGCCGATTATGACATACGCAAGCCCAGTCTGGGCACATGCCAAGCCCCGATTCATCCATAGGATGCAGACTCTCCAGAACCGTTTTCTCCGTCAAGCCACAGGCTCGCCTTGGTTTGTTCGGAATATCAATCTTCATTTAGACATGAAACTCCCGACTATCCATCAATACATAAAACGCGCTTCGAAGCGTTTCATCGATAGGGCCGTAGCCCACCGCAACCCTCTGGTTGTGGCGGCAGCTACTTACACCCCCTCCCGTATTAGCAAAGTCCGCCGCTCGCGGCACGTTCTTACCGATCCTGATGATCCCACTACTCTCCTCCAGGAGAGTCGAAAAGAGACCAGTACAGCTAGACCAGCACACAGACACAAACCGTACCGACCTCGCCGCCGAGGTCCGTCGTCGCGACCCCGACTTAACAGTCCCTCCCGACCCTTGCAAGAGCCAGCCCGCGATGCTGCGCCGTTAGCTTTAAATTAGTCCCTAAATAATTTAACCCAGATCCAGCCAGTCCCTTGCTGCCCCCCTATCAGCGATTGCCTAAGCCGAGGTTCGTACCCCCCTCGGGGTAACCCTTAGAGCTTTCGCTTTAGTTTTTAAGTATAATAAGCCCCGGCTGGAGGCCTAAAAAGGTAACTTTTTAGAACTCGCCGGGCCACAATCCGTTTAAGTAGTCACAATCTTTTCAGGATTAACTACGAGATGCCCCACAAAAAAAAAAAAAAAAAAAAAAAGAACAAATCATCATTCTACTAGCTAGAGGATCAGAGTTCGGTAGCCACGCAGCCAATTCTGAACCTAAGTACGACTAACTCCAGTTCGATAGCCTAGCGGTCTTCTGGAATTAGCCAGCTAGGGGAGGTCTGAAAGGCGATAGCCACGCAGTCCCTTTCATCCCTCCACTTAGGGTTGCGACTAACTTGATTTGTTTAAATTAAATTGATGTAACAGTGACGTTGCCAATAAATAAATAATCATCAAGATCACCGGGGCTTTAATTTCATAACCAGCAACCCTACATTGGCGCCCAACGAAAATAACCGCGGATACCCACATGTTCGGACAGTCACATCTATTTTGACGTCCAACGAAAAATCCACGGATACCCACATATTCAGACAGTCAAAAATATTTTGACGTCAAAAGAAATATACGGATACCCACATAATTGGAAAGTCAAACCTACATTAACGCCAAAGGAAAACGACGGATACCCACATATTTTGACGGCCAACCCTACATTGGCATTGGCATTTACATTGGCCTACCTTCAAATTTTGCACGGCCTACAGTAAAATTGTAAGGAGTACCCACTTCATTGTGAAGATGTCAGTAACAATGACACAAGAACAGTTAAACAGTTTACTGAGTACTATCACGTCGACGCAAGTTAACAATATGAACGGAGGAAGTTTTGCTCGTTGTTCCAAGCGATTTGATGGAGTAAGAGACTACAACAAGGTGGAAGAATTTATAAACAGTATTGTAGTTTATAAAAAAATTGAACATATCTCCGATGAAGACGCTTTGGAAGGATTACCATTATTGTTGAATGGCACAGCAGCAACATGGTGGCATGGAGTGAAAAGCGACATAAAGAAATGGAGCAATGCTTTAGAGGCAATACGTTCGGCATTCGCACCAAAGAAGCAGCCGCATGATGTGTATTTGGAGTTATTTGGGAAAAAACAAACGAGTGAAACCATTGACGAGTTTGTGTGTGAAAAACGTGCTCTTCTCTCTCAACTTCCAAATAAACGGAATAGAGAAGAGGAACACCTGGATTTCGTGTATGCCCTACTAAAACTTAGTATTAAGAAGCAGGTTGCCAGAACCGATTTCAAGTCGTTCGCCGAGTTACTTGAAAAAGTACGCCACTTAGAAAGTCTGGAAGAAGAATCGCAGGCGAGTACAAGTGCTTTATTTGTAGCACCAGGCTCTTAAAAATACCCCAAACGCTGCGCATTCTGCGGGAAAAAGGGCCATAGCATTGAAGAATGTCGGAAACGCTTGGCGGAATCGAAGACTCAGGCAACAGTAGACACAAAAGCCACCGAGACCCCATCAGTGTCATGCTATGGATGTGGTGAAGAAGGAGTTTTCCGAAGCAACTGCAAGAAGTGCAAGAATAAGGAAACCCCACCTAAACCAGTTGCGTTCCATACTGTGGACATTACGGAATTAGTGGAGGACACAGCAAAGATTCCAACAATTGAAATAACTTATAAAAAGGAAACAGGTTATGCCTACATCGACACGGCAGCAAGAACCAGTATGGCAAGTACACAATTATATAAGTTACTGATAAGAAATGGTGAAACATTTAATTCGAAAACTGCAGAAACAATCTTGGCCGATGGATCTATTCAAACCCGGCAAGTACTCACTTCCACCACAGACATTACTATGGGTAAACGTTGCCTACCAATAACGTTTACGATCCTCCCTGATGCAACTGATAATCGCACATTGCTCGGCATTGACTTTTTAGAAGCTGCAGGAATAATGCTCAACCTACCTCAGCGAGTTTGGTTCTTCCTGGACAAACCTAATGAGGAACACAGTTTCCTACAGTTAAAAAATAAGAAAACACCCTTCAAGGCAACTGAAAGTTTAACATTTGAAGGAGGCGAGACATCTCCACAATCCATGTCAAGCTTCATACAGTGGGCCAAAGATCTGCAATCCATGATCTCTCCACTTCCTCAAACACCGTCACCGATGAATGACTTTGAAGACAGTCCACCGCCTGCGAAGATACCAAAGTGGAATCTTCAGAGGATGGCGACACCGCCACGCCCTGTTCGTCCTCGTGAGCCAGCGGACGAAGAATCTTGCAAAGATCCACGTATTAAATATATTCCAATAAACAAAATGTCATTCTATTCTCTTGATATTTTATTACACCCAACTGAAGGAAAATTACTATCTGAAGATGAAAAGTCACTATTTAATAATTTACTGACTACCTACAGTGACGTATTTGATAAAAATACAAAACCAACGTCATTCATATTACACAGAATAGACACAGGTACTCATTCACCTATAGCCCTAAAACCATACAGACTATCGCCTTGCAGACAACAACAATTGAGACAAAAACTCGATGAAATGCTAAGCAACGATATTATAGAAGAATGCGATTCAGCCTGGTCAACTCCTGTTATTATGGTACCTAAAGGTAAAGACGACATTAGAGTTTGTATCGACTATCGGCGACTCAACGAAATAACAAAACCAGATAGATATCCACTGCCACGGATTGACGATCTTTTACATCAAGCAAAGGCAATGCCATACATTGAGTAGCACTGTTGGTCCGGAGTAACATAATACACTCCCTTCTTCCCACTCCAAACACATATAACTTAGAGTGTATCGGTGTCCAGGTAACTACTCTAGGGAAAAATTTAGCTATCTACTCAACTTATCAGTCACCAAATCTGCCTCTACTGGATAGTGATCTGGACTTATTGCTAGATGCAGACAACAAGTCCCTGATATTGGGTGACCTAAATGCCAAACATTCTTACTGGAACTGCTCTACCTCTAATCCACATGGCAAAATCCTCTTCGATCACATGGTAGCAAATGATTATGAAATACTAGCACCTTCTTCACCTACCCTAGTGCATTATCAAAGCTCTCACGAACCTTCTACTCCAGACATTATATTGGTGAACAATACTCACGACGTAAGTGAACCTCAAGTTCTCACAAGTCTTTCGTCAAATCACCTGCCAGTACACTTCACTGTTGGTGGAACCTATAGTTCTAAATCCCAAACATCATTTAACTTTGCTAAAGCTGACTGGAAATATTTTAGATCTCATTTGGACAGCAATATCACGCTATCTAGTACAATATTAGATTCAATACCCTGTATTGACGCTGCTGTAAATCATTTTACTGACAGTGTGCTAAATGCACGGACAGCAAGTGTTCCTACCATCGAAATAAACAAAGGTCGTTTAAAATTACCAAGGCGCATTAAGAGCCAAATTAAAAACAAAAATTACATACGCAGAAAGGCATTGAATGAGAACAATCCTTGCCTCAGACGTCAACTGTTCTTCAAAGTCAACCAGCTACAACACACTATCAAAGCTAGTATCCAGACCTTGAATGATAGTATTTGGAATGAAAAGCTCTCAAAAGTGGATAATCCCAGTAATGATGTTTGGCGTTTGGCCCGATCAATCAATCATAATCCCGGTAAGATCCCTCCCCTAAAAATCAGAGGCGATCAAATGACATCCTCAGTATCGGAGCAGTGTGAAGCTCTTGCCGAGGCATTTGCTGGTAATATGAGTCTCACTCATCAGTGGACCAGCGATCTGGAAACTGAGGTTGCTGTCAAGGAATCCATGGCGAAATTAAATTCTAAAGACATAAGTAGTCACTTTTCTCTCGTTAGACCTAGGGAAGTTTCGAAAATAATACTTAAATTAAAACTCCGTAAATCCCCGGGTCTAGATGGGCTAAGCAACCGACTTCTCAAAAACCTGTCTCAAAAGGCCCTGGTCTACCTCACAAAAATATTTAATGGCTGTTTAAGATTAGGCTATTACCCCACAGCTTGGAAAATGGCAAAAATAATAGCGCTCAAAAAACCTGGCAAAGACGGCAGCATCCCTATAAATTATCGTCCTATAAGCCTGCTACCATGCCTGGGCAAGTTGTTTGAGTCTCTTATTCTGACCCGTCTGTTAAAAGTCACAGAACATTTACTGCTACCAGAGCAATTTGGATTTCGTAAGGCACACTCCACCACTCAGCAATTGGCCAGGGTATCGGAGCATATTGCACATAACCTAAATGAAGGCAAATCGACGGGAATGGTAATGCTAGATATAGAAAAAGCTTTTGACACCGTCTGGCATGAAGCACTACTTCACAAATTAATTATTAACGGCGTTCCTCTCTCACTTGTCAAAATAGTCCAAAACTATCTATTTAACCGCCATTTCAAAGTTTTCATAGGTGAACACTGTTCTATGGCGAAATTAATTGTATCTGGTGTACCACAAGGTTCAAATTTAGGTCCATTCCTCTTCATCTTATATCTTAATGACATACCTAAGCAACCTAGAACTCATCTTGCAATATATGCTGATGACACTGCCTCCTATACTTCTTCAAAGGATGTTGATTTAATAACTGGGCGGCTTCAACTAGCATTAAATTTACTTGACACGTATTTCACTAGATGGAAACTAAAATTAAACTCCAGCAAAACGGAAGCTATTCTTTTTACACGTAAACGAGCGTTACCCTCCAGGCGCATTCAATTTAAAAATGACTCCATACCCTGGAGCCGCTCAGTCAAATATCTCGGTGTAGTGTTAGATAGTAAAATTAACTGGAGTGAAAACACTGATGCACTTCGCGAAAAGGGTTTGAAGGCTATGAATGCGTTAAAACCTATTCTTAACAGAAAATCTAAGATAAGCGCAGCCACTAAGTTACGCATTTATACCACCCTCGTCCGACCATGTCTGACATATGCTGCGCCAGCCTGGAGTAGCCTGACTGATAAACATTACAATAAGTTGCAAGTTGTCCAAAATAAGGCAGTCAAAATATCTTTTAACACTCCCTTTCGTACAAATTTAAAACGAGTGCATGAACAAATTAAATTTCCAACAATAAAAAATTTCATTTTAAAATCAGCACGAAAATTCTATTTACTGAAAAATCCCAAACATAATAACCCATTAATTTCATCCATAGGTAAAAGTAGATCTAATAACTTATTGTATTCAAACACATATAATCGATATCGTTTACCACATCACTACTTTCTGAGTGAATGACAATTTCTACCTACCACCGGACCGACCGTGCTGCCCTCAACCGGTCGCAATAAGCAAACTCGGCGAAATATTACGCAAATTACCCTCAACTTAGAATCTATCTTTTTTCTTTGAGTCAACTTATGATGACAAATGTTATATTCTAACGTATATTTTATTCTTGTAATGTTATATCCTGCGCTTCTAATATTTTTCTTTTTAGTATTAGTTAAGTGCATTGCCTTTAGTAGGTAAATAGTTTAGTGGTATGCGTTTAAAGTCAGTGCTACTAAGACTTTCGTGCCGTCAAGTAATACTGTGTTCTTGTGAACTTATTATAGAATGCTTAGGAATAAAAATGTTTAAATCAGTGTGAAATGTCTATAAAGGTAAGTTAGCCTAAGAATTTGTTACTGTTATGGTTGTACACAATTAGAATAAGATCTTTTTGCATACCTTCTGTAATATTATGTTTATAATAAAGACATTTAAAAACTAACTAACTAACTAATGCCATACATGTCTACAATCGACCTTCAATCAGGCTATTGGCAAATAATGGTACACCCCGAAGACCAAGACAAAACTAGCTTTGTCTCACCATTTGGAACGTTTAGATTCAAACGAATGCCGTTTGGTCTACGGAACGCGCCCGCAACGTTCCAGAGGTTAATGGATAAATTCATTCAAAGTTTACGAACGAAAAATGTACTGTCATATTTAGACGACTTGATTTTGCGATCTGCCACCTTGACACAACACATGACAGATCTGGAAGAAATATTCAAAAAACTAAGAGAATATAACTTAAAAGCTAACAGGAAGAAATGTAAATTTATGTGCTCCGAAATAAAGTATTTGGGACACCTCATAGTTCCAGAAGGGATTAAAACTGATCCGGAAAAAGTATCGGCTATTGCGAGTTTATCAAAACCAAAGAACTTAAAACAATTGATAACATTTCTACAAACTGCTTCTTGGTATCGAAGATTTATTTACAATTTCGCAGACATAGCTCGACCTTTAACAAACTTAACTAAAAAGAAATCAAGCTGGCAATGGCTAAGTGAACAAAAAGATGCATTCGAAAAGCTGAAAGTTGCGTTAACAACAGCCCCTGTGTTGAGACAAGCAGATTGTGACACTCCTTTAACAATCAAAACAGATGCAAGTCAATATGCAATTGGTGCAGCTTTAGTGCAGGGGGAGGGCGATAACGAACACCCAGTCGAATACGCAAGTAGACTTCTCACATCTGCAGAATGCAATTACAGTGTTACAGAAAAAGAAGCTCTAGCCATTGTGTGGGCTATTTCAAGATTCCGTGGCTACATTGAAGGTACAGAATTTATTACAATCACTGACCACCAGCCACTAAAATGGTTAATGAATTTGAAAACACCAACTGGTCGTTTGGCCCGTTGGGCACTACAACTCCAGCCCTATAATTTTAAAATTCAATATACTCCGGGACGGACCAATGTTGTAGCAGATACTTTGTCGAGACCACCATGCTCACATGATGTTGAAGAATGTACTTTATGTTATATAGAAATTGAATTACCAAAGTACAATGAAAAACAAATTCGTGAAGAACAACTTAAAGATGATGAACTTAAAATGATAATATATGCTCTTGAAGAAGAAAATGAAACCGAAAATTATATAGAATGGTCTAAAAAAGGGTATTTACTCCACAAAAATGTATTATATCGCTTCACACCAGATCAAGAAGACGATAATGCAAAACTACTTATACCATCACAAGAAAAACAAAACATATTAAAAGCATACCACGATGACCCCACAGCTGGTCATTTAGGACTAGAACGTACAATTAAACGTATTACATCAAAATTCTATTGGAAAGGATTAAGAAAGGATGTTATTAAGTATGTGAAGACATGTGAAGAGTGTCAAAAATATAAACCATCAAATAGAAAACCTGCAGGGTTATATCAGTCAACAGCAAATAATCACAGATTCGAATTACTCTCTATAGATCTTTTTGGACCTTTACCAAAAGCAACAATGGGAGAAAATGGATCTTTATTGTTGAAGACACAGCTCCTCGATGGGTTGAACTTTTTGCTATAAAGGAAGCCACAGCTGAAACATGTGCATTAACACTTTTGAATGAAGTATTTCTACGCTATGGTTTGCCAAGAAAACTAATAAGTGACAATGGAGTACAATTCATATCAGCAATAATGCAAAAACTTACTTATTGTCTGGAAATTCAACACATTCTGACACCAGTATACCACCCGGAACCCAATATTGTGGAGAGGAAAAATAGAGACATGAAAACTCAAATCGCAATTATGGTGAAGAATCAACACCATAAATGGCCAAATACTCTGCCTGCTATCAGATTTGCAATGAACTCAGCTGTATGTCAAACAACGGGATTTTCACCGTCCTACTTAACTTTTGGACGTGAATTAAGAACTCCCTATGATCTTACACATGATTTCAGTACAGTATTAACTCAAGAAAAATTTATATCACAAATCACACCTACTTTGAAGCAGTTAGCTGAAGATTTATTAATTGCAAAAGACAATATAGAAACCATGCAAGACAGTAATAGTCAACGTGCAAATCAAAAAAGAAGACCAGATCCATGTTATAAAATAGGAGACTTAGTACTAGTTGAGACACATCCAATAAGCAGTAATGAAAAACAATTCACAGCAAAATTTGCACCACGCAGAGATGGTCCATATGTTGTCATAAAGAAACATGGAGCATCAACATATGAAGTAGCAAGCACAAAGGCACCAGAACAATCCATGGGAAAATATCATACTTCAGCAATATGTAAATTTGAACAAAGAGATATCAATGTGTCCAAACCATTAAATCCCATCAGAAAAAGAGGGAGACCGAGGAAGATGGTTACTGATCCTGGTACTCAGTCGGGACGACTATAGAGTACCAGAGGGGGAGAATGTAACGAACACACAGCGCCATCTAGTATAATTTATTCAAAGCACTATGATGAGCGGCTACTTAAACAAGAAGACAGCAAGTAAAGACAACCTCTGTGGACATGTGATGCCATCTACAATCTTCCGAGTTCAACTATCTGCGCCAGCGCCACCCGGCTTGGTATCTGCACCACAACTACAAACGACTAGTGTGAAGATTGAGCACACATACAAACCATCCACCTTTATAAGCAGAGCTGTCTTCGAACAAATCATTGAACCCAACACTCGTGTGTCCATCAGGTACACCGCATCGTCGAACATATCAATGCTGGTTTTCAGCGTGGTATGTTCACGGGCGCTGTATACTTCGATATAGCGAAAGCGTTCGACAAAGTCTGGCACAACGGCTTATTATATAAGCTGTACCAACTCGGAGTGCCAGACCGTCTCGTGCTCATCTTACGAGACTTTCTTGCGAACCGTACCTTTCGCTATCGCATCGAAGGGGCACTTTCCTCCCCTCACCCGATCCGTGCAGGAGTCCCTCAAGGCTCTGTACTAGCCCCCCTCATTTTCACGCTGTTCACTAGCGATATCCCCAGAAGCAAGAAGGCAAGGTTAGCTCTGTTCGCAGACGACACTGCCATCTTCTTCTCGGGATTTAGTGACACAGCGCTGGTTCGCTACCTCCAAACCGCAGTCGACGAGCTCGGCGATTGGTTCAGGAAGTGGCGAATCGAGGTCAACCCCGATAAAAGTCAGGCGGTCTTTTACACCCGACCGCGACGTAATCACCCCCTCCCCGACCCATCTCAATGTTCGGCAAGCAGATCCCTTGGGCGAAGCAAGCCAAATATCTAGGTGTCATCCTCGACGAACACCTCACCTTTTCCGAGCACATAAAGCAGGCTCGCTCGCGGGCCGCTTTCGCTCTCAGTAGGCTCCATTGCGTCCTGAACAAGCGGAGTAAATTGTCTCTTCTGTGTAAGAAGCGGCTTTACACCGCTTGTATCAGGCCGATTATGACATACGCAAGCCCAGTCTGGGCACATGCCAAGCCCCGATTCATCCATAGGATGCAGACTCTCCAGAACCGTTTTCTCCGTCAAGCCACAGGCTCGCCTTGGTTTGTTCGGAATATCAATCTTCATTTAGACATGAAACTCCCGACTATCCATCAATACATAAAACGCGCTTCGAAGCGTTTCTTCGATAGGGCCGTAGCCCACCGCAACCCTCTGGTTGTGGCGGCAGCTACTTACACCCCCTCCCGTATTAGCAAAGTCCGCCGCTCGCGGCACGTTCTTACCGATCCTGATGATCCCACTACTCTCCTCCAGGAGAGTCGAAAAGAGACCAGTACAGCTAGACCAGCACACAGACACAAACCGTACCGACCTCGCCGCCGAGGTCCGTCGTCGCGGCCCCGACTTAACAGTCCCTCCCGACCCTTGCAAGAGCCAGCCCGCGATGCTGCGCCGTTAGCTTTAAATTAGTCCCTAAATAATTTAACCCAGATCCAGCCAGTCCCTTGCTGCCCCCCTATCAGCGATTGCCTAAGCCGAGGTTCGTACCCCCCTCGGGGTAACCCTTAGAGCTTTCGCTTTAGTTTTTAAGTATAATAAGCCCCGGCTGGAGGCCTAAAAAGGTAACTTTTTAGAACTCGCCGGGCCACAATCCGTTTAAGTAGTCACAATCTTTTCAGAATTAACTACGAGATGCCCCACAAAAAAAAAAAAAAAAAAAAAAAAAAGAACAAATCATCATTCTACGCTCGACGCCCGCCTTGGAAGGTCGTTACGCTGCCGCTCCGCTGCGCGTATCCCCTCCACCGCCCGCCGCTCGTTCGCCCGTCAGTTGTGCTCCGTGCGCCACGCTGCGTAGTCGCCCCGACTACTCTCCGCTATTTTGCGATTTAAATTTATTTAAATCGCAAAATTCGGATTCCTGTTCTTCAGATTCAGTCTAAAACCGTACTGTCTTGTTCGCAAGACAGTGGTATTTCTGATTCGTCAGAAAATCGTCAAAAACGTGTGTTGTGTTGTGGCCCCTTCAGGGCAAATCCACAGTTTCGTGGTCACTCGGTGGATACCTTAACGGTGCCAACGAAGCCGAGTGGGTGCAGACCCAACGCACCCGTCTATCCCCTTCAGGGCTAGACGAAAGTTGGACGGGTCCCGGATCGCTGGCCTTGGGGGCTTCCCTCGTCAGCCCCGGTGACAGTCTTCCCTCCACAGCCGCGTACTAGTGCCGCGGGTATATCTATACCCCCCGCACTAGACTGGTCGGGTACCTTCAGTACCCATCGCATGACCGGTTAGGAACCCGTTCGCACAATAAGATTGGCGACGGGAGTCACTCTTAGGGCTCACCAGGATCACCTCCCTGTCTATACCCGACAGGGAGTGTAACACTCACCCCCGGCATCCCACCGGGGATAAGGCTACGTAGGAGTAGGGTTTCTGATCAGGATCACTCTCATGAGTGATTAGGTCCCCCCCACCCCTTAGTTAGTCTCCCCGGGAAACATGGTTAAACCCATATCTCCCGAGGAGAGGCAAGCCCTCTCGGAGGCTTTCTTCGAGCTTGTGGATGATGACCGAGAGTTCATCATCTCTTTTAAGAAACGCTGGAAGGCGAACAGGGAGAGGAAGGCCAGAGCCAACAAGCTAGTCGCTGTTTTCAGCGACGCACTTGAGACTCCGGCTATCCCCTCCCCCATCGCCCCAGTAGACGATCTTCCGGTGTCCATGGACACGGAAGATCATCCCGATACCGCCTCAACCGCTCCCCAGGCTGACTCAAACCCCTCCTCGTCCTCGGACACGGAGGCGTATGAGTTAGTCTCCCATACAAAGGGCAAAGGGAGCAAGAGGAAAAAGAGCAAGGACAGCAGCTCAGCCCCAGCCGCTAAAATCATAGCGGCTGAGGACTCCGCTCCTCCGTCCCGCGCCCCCACCCCGCAGGCGACCTCCGCCAACGCGTCTGACCCCCTCCCCGATACGCAGGCGACCCCCGCCACCGCGACCGCGTCCATCCCCCCCACGCCGCCGGCGACCGCCGCCACCGCGTCCCCCTCCCGTCCCTCGCCTTCAACCTCCACGAAGGTTGCCGCGCCCCGCGCTAACGGTAGCGCCCCGACCGCTAACTCTGGCTCAACCACCGCCAGGAAACTCCCTCCACCGCCCCCTGTATTTATACAGGACAAGGCCAAGTGGACGGAGGTGTCCAAATGGTGCGATGACCAGAGGGTCAACTATACCAGTGCCCGTGCCACCCAGCAGGGCATTAAGGTATCCGTACCGACCTCGACCGATTACCGCGAGCTGACCAGGCTCCTCTCTGCCAGGAATGTGTCCTTCCACACGTATTCCTTGCCCGAGGAGCGTCTGACCAGGGTGGTGATCCGCAGGATCCCCTGCGAAATCCCCACCAGCGAAATCAAAGCAGACCTCGAAAGACAGAACGTGCCTGTCACAGAGGTCCATAGGATGCACAGATCCAGGCAAGGCATTGCCTTTGATATGGTCCTGGTGGTGTGCCCTCCCACGGAGGGTCACCACCCCATTTTCAAAGTCAAGGCAGTCTGCAATCTGTCTGGTCTCATCATAGAAAAGCCCCGTAAATCGAACATCATTGGCCAGTGCCATAGATGCCAACTTTACGGGCACTCAGCGTACAACTGTTACGCCACTCCCAGGTGCGTCAAGTGCCTGGGAGAACATGGTACAGCAGATTGTACCCGGCCCAAAGACCGCACTCTCTGCACCGAGCCACCTAGTTGTGTGCTCTGCAAAGAGTCCGGTCATCCGGCAAACTACCGGGGCTGCCCGAAAGCCCCCAAGTCCTCGTCCCCTAAATTGGCGCAACGTTTCGACGCTCGCCAGAAAAGGGAATCCCCCTCGGCCAAACTCCCCGCGAGATTTCCTCCAGGCCAAAGCCCGCCCCCATCCCTCCCTTAGTGGACCCGCGTACCCGCGCCCCCGCGCCCCTTACGCCCCCCGGTTTTCCCGCGACCGCTCCCCCCGCCCGCGCCGCGGCCCCTCCCACTGCCCCTATGGCAGGACCAACCCCAGTACAGAGGAAAGGTCAGGCTCCCCTCAATGCGTTTAACGTCATTGCCGGGACCTTTAACACCTATAGCACGTTCCTCTCCCCGCGTGCCCAACAGATGGCCCAGGAACTAGTTGACGCCGGCGGCAACCTGTTCCGTATCCAATCTATATATGCTGCGTATCCAGAGATCACGCAAGCACTCCACGCTATGAACTCCCAACGCCCCTATTATGGATAGTCGAGGAGTATTAACTAGACTTAAACCCCGTTCCCTAAAGCTAGGCTTCTTTAATGCCAACGGCATTCACGGCCAACGTGATGAGATCGCCACGTTCCTCCGCGACCTTCACGTAGACATTTTACTCATACAAGAGTCGTTCTTAAAGCCTCATCATCGCGACCCGAAAATTGCAAACTATCGTTTAGTTCGCAACGACAGGTCACGTTGTCACAGAGGCGGCACCCTCATATACTATAGGAAGTCCCTGTACTGCATACCTATGGATCCCCCCCAACTCTCCCGATTAGAAGTTTCGGCTTGTCGGTTAGCACTGACAGGTCACCAGCCGATCACTATTGTGTCGGCTTACCTCCCTCCCCAACATGAGTCAGAGGACCCTCAACTCCTCGCTAACGACCTTTCCGATCTCTTCGGCATGAGTGACTCCGTTATCATAGCGGGCGATCTCAACGCCAAACATCCAGCCTGGAATAGCACCAGGACCTCGACTAGAGGTAGGCAACTTTTCAACCTCTGTTCTACCATGAACTTTGACGTCATCGCCCCGATGACTCCCACTCACTTCCCCTTCGATGTCGATCAGCTACCCGACGTTCTTGACATAGCGCTCCTTAAGAATATCAACTTAAGGTTGGATTCTATAGAGACTATTCACGAACTCGACTCTGATCATCGACCAGTAGTCATGAACCTGGCCCCCCGATTAGGTATTCGCGACCCCTCCCAACCCCCCGCCACTAAAGTGATCACTGACTGGAAGAAAGTAAGCGAACGCTTACAATCTAACACGTCACATCACTTAGACTCTATCCCAGATCAGTTTGACTCTGTCGCCGCCACAACGGCCGCGATCGACTCTCTCACGGAACACGTACAATCGATCGTGAGCGAAAGCTCACGGGAGGTTCCAGACACGGGTGACCGTAAATGGAAACTCCCCGACGATGTACGTGATCTGCTGACAGAGAAGAACGCGGCCGTCCGTGCCTACAGCATCTTTCCCTGTGATGCTAACAAAGCTCACATGCGTTACTTACAGCGTGCTGTAAGGACACGTGTGACTG
This sequence comes from Aporophyla lueneburgensis, assembly GCA_932294355.1. NCBI lineage: Eukaryota > Metazoa > Arthropoda > Insecta > Lepidoptera > Noctuidae > Aporophyla > Aporophyla lueneburgensis. Next base: position 11,924,651 of record OW028757.1, on the reverse strand, counting down.
AGCTGCGTGACGCTAACTGGGACAAGATGGTGAGCGAACTAGAGCCGACTCATCTCGCCTTCTGGGAACTTCAGAGGAAACTGAAATCCTCTGAGTTTTCCACTATGCCCCCCCTGACCCGCCCCGATGCGACCATTGCATTCGAGGATATCGACAGGGCTGAATGCCTAGCCGATAGCCTCGAAGCCCAATGCACACCCAGTTCGCAGCCAGTAGACCAAGCGTTTGTCGATAAGGTAAACGCGGAAGTCGAACGCAAAGCCTCACTCCCGCCCGTTGAAGACCCTGATGATCCCCTGCCCCCTGTCACACCTGACGAGGTGCACGAGATCATCAAGGGTCTGAAATCTCGTAAAGCCCCCGGATCAGACGGCATCACCAACAGAGTGATCAAGCTGTTCCCCGCTCACTTGATTATGCTCATGTGCACCATCTTCAATGGTGCCTTGAGTAATAATATTTTCCCCCAAGCGTGGAAGGAAGCCACCGTCATTGGCATCCCTAAGCCCGGTAAGCCCAAAACCGAGCCCACGAGCTACCGCCCCATTAGTTTGCTCAAAGTTCTCGGCAAAATCTATGAGAGACTTATTTATAAGCGACTCAGGGATTATGCCGAAACCAAGGGCCTCATCCCCAACGAGCAGTTCGGTTTTCGAACCCAACACTCGTGTGTCCATCAGGTACACCGCATCGTCGAACATATCAATGCTGGTTTTCAGCGTGGTATGTTCACGGGCGCTGTTTACTTCGATATAGCGAAAGCGTTCGACAAAGTCTGGCACAACGGCCTATTATATAAGCTGTACCAACTCGGAGTGCCAGACCGTCTCGTGCTCATCTTACGAGACTTTCTTGCGAACCGTACCTTTCGCTATCGCATCGAAGGGGCACTTTCCTCCCCTCACCCGATCCGTGCAGGAGTTCCTCAAGGCTCTGTACTAGCCCCCCTCATTTTCACGCTGTTCACTAGTGATATCCCCAGAAGCAAGAAGGCAAGGTTAGCTCTGTTCGCAGACGACACTGCCATCTTCTTCTCGGGATTTAGTGACACAGCGCTGGTTCGCTACCTCCAAACCGCAGTCGACGAGCTCGGCGATTGGTTCAGGAAGTGGCGAATCGAGGTCAATCCCGATAAAAGTCAGGCGGTCTTTTACACCCGACCGCGACGTAATCACCCCCCTCCCCGACCCATCTCAATGTTCGGCAAGCAGATCCCTTGGGCGAAGCAAGCCAAATATCTAGGTGTCATCCTCGACGAACACCTCACCTTTTCCGAGCACATAAAGCAGGCTCGCTCGCGGGCCGCTTTCGCTCTCAGTAGGCTCCATTGCGTCCTGAACAAGCGGAGTAAATTGTCTCTTCTGTGTAAGAAGCGGCTTTACACCGCTTGTATCAGGCCGATTATGACATACGCAAGCCCAGTCTGGGCACATGCCAAGCCCCGATTCATCCATAGGATGCAGACTCTCCAGAACCGTTTTCTCCGTCAAGCCACAGGCTCGCCTTGGTTTGTTCGGAATATCAATCTTCATTTAGACATGAAACTCCCGACTATCCATCAATACATAAAACGCGCTTCGAAGCGTTTCATCGATAGGGCCGTAGCCCACCGCAACCCTCTGGTTGTGGCGGCAGCTACTTACACCCCCTCCCGTATTAGCAAAGTCCGCCGCTCGCGGCACGTTCTTACCGATCCTGATGATCCCACTACTCTCCTCCAGGAGAGTCGAAAAGAGACCAGTACAGCTAGACCAGCACACAGACACAAACCGTACCGACCTCGCCGCCGAGGTCCGTCGTCGCGACCCCGACTTAACAGTCCCTCCCGACCCTTGCAAGAGCCAGCCCGCGATGCTGCGCCGTTAGCTTTAAATTAGTCCCTAAATAATTTAACCCAGATCCAGCCAGTCCCTTGCTGCCCCCCTATCAGCGATTGCCTAAGCCGAGGTTCGTACCCCCCTCGGGGTAACCCTTAGAGCTTTCGCTTTAGTTTTTAAGTATAATAAGCCCCGGCTGGAGGCCTAAAAAGGTAACTTTTTAGAACTCGCCGGGCCACAATCCGTTTAAGTAGTCACAATCTTTTCAGGATTAACTACGAGATGCCCCACAAAAAAAAAAAAAAAAAAAAAAAAGAACAAATCATCATTCTACTAGCTAGAGGATCAGAGTTCGGTAGCCACGCAGCCAATTCTGAACCTAAGTACGACTAACTCCAGTTCGATAGCCTAGCGGTCTTCTGGAATTAGCCAGCTAGGGGAGGTCTGAAAGGCGATAGCCACGCAGTCCCTTTCATCCCTCCACTTAGGGTTGCGACTAACTTGATTTGTTTAAATTAAATTGATGTAACAGTGACGTTGCCAATAAATAAATAATCATCAAGATCACCGGGGCTTTAATTTCATAACCAGCAACCCTACATTGGCGCCCAACGAAAATAACCGCGGATACCCACATGTTCGGACAGTCACATCTATTTTGACGTCCAACGAAAAATCCACGGATACCCACATATTCAGACAGTCAAAAATATTTTGACGTCAAAAGAAATATACGGATACCCACATAATTGGAAAGTCAAACCTACATTAACGCCAAAGGAAAACGACGGATACCCACATATTTTGACGGCCAACCCTACATTGGCATTGGCATTTACATTGGCCTACCTTCAAATTTTGCACGGCCTACAGTAAAATTGTAAGGAGTACCCACTTCATTGTGAAGATGTCAGTAACAATGACACAAGAACAGTTAAACAGTTTACTGAGTACTATCACGTCGACGCAAGTTAACAATATGAACGGAGGAAGTTTTGCTCGTTGTTCCAAGCGATTTGATGGAGTAAGAGACTACAACAAGGTGGAAGAATTTATAAACAGTATTGTAGTTTATAAAAAAATTGAACATATCTCCGATGAAGACGCTTTGGAAGGATTACCATTATTGTTGAATGGCACAGCAGCAACATGGTGGCATGGAGTGAAAAGCGACATAAAGAAATGGAGCAATGCTTTAGAGGCAATACGTTCGGCATTCGCACCAAAGAAGCAGCCGCATGATGTGTATTTGGAGTTATTTGGGAAAAAACAAACGAGTGAAACCATTGACGAGTTTGTGTGTGAAAAACGTGCTCTTCTCTCTCAACTTCCAAATAAACGGAATAGAGAAGAGGAACACCTGGATTTCGTGTTGTACCTAAAACGAAGCGGTGTAATTGGTTATCCTTCTCGATTTATATTCATAAGCCCGGCCACCTCTATCAACGTGTAAATTGGATACAGCGAACGCGGCTACTCAGGTCCCTGTCTCTACTCAATGTACTTGGTGTGAGGTGAAGGCGCAGCTCAGCCCGCTAAGGTATAGTTTTCTTTGATTTTTTACAAATTGCAGCTGTGTTTCACTATAATTTCATTATCTCTACATTCATTATCACTGACCAATAATGTGAACTGTATCTGCAGGTCTAACTAGAAACTCGAACGAACTTAAAAAAAAAAAATGCTTTATTGCGTAGAAGGTGTAAAAAGTATTATGTGCGGCTGGGAGAGCTACAAACTGGAGCCATGCCACTGCTTTATCTTCCTTTCATAAATAATTTTCTATTACGTTATTCCAAAGCAGCTCATTGAAAACCCATTATGGAGTCAAAATGTTTATGGAGTGGTCGTGGCATTAGGTGGGCAGTTAGCCTACTTTTCAATCTTTTACATAAAATTAATAATTTTACTGTGGCTTTAAAAATAAGTTTAGTATGAGTTGGAACATATCTATAAATCTATATTAATATTATAAAGCTGAAGAGTTTGTTTGTTTGTTTGGTTGAACGCGGTAATCCCAGAAACTACTGGTTCATGTACTGTACATTTTTGTGTTCGGTAGCCTATTTATTGAGGAAGGCTGGCTATATAACATCACGCTACGATAAAAAAAACGGAGCAGCAATGAAAAATAGACGAAAACATGCAGGCAATTCGATGCGCCGGAAAGGGTCAGGGGAGCAAAAATTTGACGCAGACGAAGTCGCGGGCAGAAGCTAGTACTAATAATAAAGCTGTAGAGTTTGTTTGAACACGTGAAACTCTGGAACTACCAGTCGGAATTAAAATATTTTCATTTTCATTTGTTAGCCCAATTCATGAGAAAGTCTGCATGCTATTTAATATCACGATAGGACTCTTAGCAGCTATGCAAAAAAAAAAAGAATACTAAGCGACATCAAAGTATGAAATGCGGGTAGGCGATCGCAATTCGTCTTCCAATAACAATATTTGTCATCGTATTGGTTTCGTGGGCTGGTGAAAATTATAACGGAAAGGCTTTAGTAACTATGTCAAGTGGGGTATTATCTGCCAAGTTCACGAGATTCGTTTGAAAGAGTTACCGTGGCCCTGGCATATGGGTAACTGAAGGAACACGGGTGGGGTTTAATCAGTAAAAGTCTGACACGCTCTCCCGCTCCGCCCAGAGCGAGAGAAGTCATTTGAAGATTTCCTATACAAAAAAAAGGTGGGCAGTTAGCCTACTTTTCAGTCTGTTACATAAAATAATCATGTTACTGTGGCTTTAAGACTGAGTTTGTTAAAAGTTGGAACATATTTATGAATATTAATAATGAAGCTGAAGAGTTTGTTTGAACACGTAAAACTCTGGAACTACCAGTCGGAATAAAAATAAAAATTATTTTCATTTGTTAGCCCAATTCATCAGAAAGCCTACATGCTATTTAACATCACGATAGGACTCTAAGTACCTATGCAAAAAATAACAAAGAATGTTAAGCGACACCAAAGTAATAATGTAGGTAGGCGATACAATTCGCCTACCAATAATAATATTTCTCATCGTATTGGTTTCGTGGGCTGGTGAAAATATAACGGAAAGTCTTTTGCTGTCTGTGACAAGGATCGTAATAAACAAGTGCTGCACATCAAAATGCAACAGAACAGCACTGTCAAGACCGATCGAGATGGCGTTCTCAAAATATAAGCCACATCAAATTTTATGACTCGTATATAATATCACATTTATACGATGGATATAATACGCCTGAGGTGGGTGTGATCTCTATTTATTTATTTATATTTCCATTTTATTTTTAGTTAGGTGTTAGAATTTTTCGCCACGAATTTCTCGGTGGCTTTTCCAGGTCAGGTGGACATGGATTTTGGCAATGAACGCGCTTGGAACACATAATTGAAACATTATGGCTTTTTTATGGCGTTTTGAAGAATACAGGCGGAATGCTGGCACTAGCGGTGGCTGGTAACAGTTGGATGAGAGAGAGACGCATTTCCCAAGAGCTCCAAAATTTGTATGGTGTGCAAAATGAAACTATTAAGATTTAAATTAAAAGATGCCTTGCCGAGGATCGAGTGGAGTGGCGTGTGATTGATGTGGCCTCCGTCCAGTAGTGAACTGTTGTCGATTCATGACGATGAAGAGGCGGAATGCTAGAACAGCGTGGCATCTCCATCGACTCGCAAACTGCAACTATGAATTCGAGTACATGATTCTGGGCTAGGGGGCGTAGAATGGAATACTAACACGGTCAAATTTGAAAAGTTATGGTTTGATAGAAATTATATTGATTCCTATGAAACCCACCCTGTGAGCTGAAGAATGATATGACGTGGTTTAGAATGGTTTCGACGTCAGCACTGAAAACTATTGGCCCACTAACCTTCAGACCAACTCCGGGACGCCTCACCAGCAACTGTCAGCAGCTCACACCGTGAAGCACTTTCACGAAACAGATTGTCAGATCACTGTTGGGTATTTATAACGAGTTTCTTCAAACTTTAGCTGTCCATCACGGTGAAAAACCAACTTTTCCTCAAAATTACAAGAAAAGCACCGACGGAGCGTTTTCGAAAAAAAGAAGACTGGCGGGTTCTCATTGGTCGGCGCTCGGGGAGCGGTGGCCAAACTATGGCGCTAGTGTCGCCAGGTTCAGCGAATCCCAACGCGCGATCCGAAAGGCGCCCGAACCAAATAGCCACAGATACTAACTTATAGAAACCATTTGAAACGAATTAATTATTGCTAAAGAAATGACCTAATACTTAGGTATAACACAAATAAGTATTAACAAGTCAAAAATAAGTATTAACGGGTCACTTAAGGTGCCCAACCACATGGTATGACTTCTTTTTTAATTAATGGACGAAAAATTAAACGCACGGGTTTACCATCTTGAAATGAAATGGTAATAAGTTGCGCGTCAATATCCCTGCCATCCAGTATTGAATTATTCAAAATGCGAATAAGAAATCAATCCAATTGAGAATCACCTACTTTTTTGAAGACGACAAATTGTCTTTCAATTGAAATGAATTTCCATTTTCTCTTCATTCAAACTCGGTCAGTGCTCGATGCAGTGGTAAATAACATTCGGATGTAGCGCACAAGTTGTAGTCAAATGTTTGCACAGATTCACACTATTTGCTTCAACCACCAGCCTCGTGTTGGGAGTCCACTCGTCTGATTTGTAATTGTACTGATTGTGAGACAAATAAGCAAGAATGAGTTGTAGTATAATGACAATGGTGCATCGGTACTAACTGTTGATTTTCAGAAGGTATGTCTATTTATTGCTGTGATAATTATCAAGGAACTCTAGGGAAAATGGAGACGGAACAAGTTTGTCGAGTTTATCGATTCAAACAAAAAAAAAACCTTTTAATTAAATTACTATTTAAATAAAGAATAGTTTAAAAAAAAACGCTTTCATGTGAACGTTTTACGTGGGAAAAAGCATGGGGTGCCTTTGAGGTATTTTGAATTGGAAGAAAAGTGTGGGGTGCTTGCCCCACACTGTTATTTCCCATTATTTTTTACTTTTTAGTTTGGATTTCTATGAAAGCGTGTTTTTCATACTATTCTATATGTTCTGTTGTTTACTTCGGCTAGCAAAAACAGGTTTTTCGTTTTATTTATTTTTTACTGTCCACACAATTTTATGAAATTATTGTATTGTTATCGGTCCTTGATAAGTGTGCAAAGTTTCAAATTATTCCGACATTTAGTAGGGGGTGAAAATTACGTTCAAAGATTCCATTACATCATACAAATTATGCGAATAAAAAACTTTTTAACAAAAAATTATACCGCCGAAAAAACTGAAAAGCATTAAATAATGCACCTTAAAATTATGAGTCGGCGCTTTGAGTGATTTTTGTTTATTGATTTTTTAGCGCCGACTCAAAATTTTAAGGTGCATTATTTAATGGTTTTCAGTTTTTTCGGCGGTTTAATTTTTTGTTAAAAAGTTTTTATTTTATGATTTTTTGTGGCTTTAATGTTCTAATAATACTTGGCAAAGTATACCCTATCCAACAAAAAAAAGAATGATCGAAATCGGACTACTGTGTATAAAGTTATGCGTGGTTATACATTACAATCAGTGAGTGAACAATCAATCATCCCCTGTTTTCCGACCCTTACGGTTCGATTTTGTTTTCCAAATTTATATGAGACCATCTTGGGAGTATACCCTTTCTAACAAAAGAAGAATTGTCACAATCGGGCCACTATGTAAAAAGTTATGCGTGGTCATACATAAAAAAAAAAAAAAATATTCGCGTTAAATTGAGAACCTCCTCCGTTTTTTTCGTCGGTTGAAAAGCGTGTTAAGAAATATGTGTTAAAGAGAAGCGATATTTTGAATTTCTTGAACAAACTGTCAGTCAGTTGCATGCAGCGATCATTGACTGTTCACGGGATAAGAGGAATGTATTTCAACACCACCAAACGATTGAATTAAAACCCTCTCTGGAAGTTCACTCACTTGGAATCAATTAATATCAAGATAAAATACTGAAGTATTCATCATTTTTACGTAGGTAAAAACAAAAATAGTTTGGGGTTCTATACCCAAATTGTGACAACGGGTGCCCCGTTGGAAATATAAAAACTCCACTGTCCGCCAGCCGTCCGTCTGTCACAGTGCTTGAAATTTTCACAGAGTGGTGTATGGTTGCTATAACAACAAATAATCAAAAATTAAAGAGGGCATGCAAGTAACGAGTTTAATAATAGTTTGAAATATGGAATGGTACTTTGAAACCGTTCGTGAGCGCTTTCGACTTGCAATTACGCCTTTTTAAAGTACTTATTGTAGCGAAAGTAGCGAAATGTGGATGTACACCTGAGTATAACGCTTTGGGAGATACTGGCATGATGTCATGTCACATGTATCACCAAAAATTACAGTCGACATTCACAGGACGTAATAAAATCACGGATTTGAATTCAATTAATTTTCAACTCTCGGTTTTGTACCGAGAATTGAGAATTCAACAGAGTGAAGTGCGATTGAATCTCAGCGTGTTGAAAAAACAGTGTTCGATTTTCAGTTCAATTCTTCGACTAATAGCTAAATCGAATACGTTGCAAAGTCAAACTTTGTCTTTGCAACGTATTCGTTGCGACAGTCTCCATAAATAAAACAATAATAATGTATGATCAGGAAAAATGATTGGGTTGAAAACGCAAAAGTTTCAAATAAATATTGGTCAATTTATAACTTTGATCACCTTTTCACTATCACTAAAACACATTCGCGTTTCCCAAAACATTACATAGGAGAAAGTTCTCTAAAATAGCCCTAAATTCGCATTCAAATGTTTTATCAACCCTTTTCATGGTGGGTCTTATCATGGGGTCAAAGCTTGCCCAAATGAACGACCCAATACCCGGTAATCGGCTCAGAGAACCCACAGCCAACGCAAACGTGCAACAAAAACAGTACCTAAATGTTAATTTACTTGGCAGACAGACGGTTTTAAGTAAAAACAGTTGTAAAACAATTCGAGGAATATTTCTTGTTCACTTGTTTTACTACGGACGTCAGCACAAAATGCTACTACAATCTGCCAAATTTCTTTGATAGGTTTTCAACTTTATTGCTAAAGTATTAGATTTAAGATTGATTGGGAAAATTTGGCAGTGTCGGGTAGCTTGATGTGCTAGCGACTTTACTTTCATAAAAATGTTTCTGTTTAGAAGTCCATTTTATCTGACACTTGCGATTATTATTTTTATCTTCCCGCTTTTAGGAACTAAGGAGCTCACGACTAAAAAAGCACGGGACGGTCTTTAAGGTTAAGCAACGTTTGGTAAGGTGTGTCCGTGGATTGCTGGCCATGCATTACATATCGAGACTTGTTCATGCCTCGGAAAGCACGTTAAGCCGTTGGTCTCGGCTGTCACTCGTAGATCATTGACATTCGTTACGGGTAGCCAAAAGCCCAAAATTCTGAAAACCACTTACCAAGGGATATCGTATTACCCAGTATCTGGGTTCTGGAGGTTCGATTGGTAGTCGCTCCATGTAATATACTGGTAATCAGCTGCATCCTATTAGACTGTAAAATGACGTTGGGAAAAGGCTAGAAAGATTGATAATATACATATATTATCACTACTAGGAACTCAATATATGAGGATAAAATAGTTCCAAGAAAATCCGTCCACTGTAAACCTCGTTTCAATTATTTAAGCTTATTGTACTCCATAAGATAGAGTTTCTTGTATTTCTAGCATTCATTATTTGCTTTTCCAGTAAACTGAAATCTACAGTGCTGGTCATCTTTAAAATATTTATCAACTTCTATTTTGAAATAAAGTACATTAGTTTATTATAAGTATATATTTATTACTAGTCGTTCCTGAGATTTCGCGTTCTTCAGCTTTATAATATTAGTATAGATTATCAATTAACAATAATCATATCAGAGCAGTTTTGGCCCAGTGTTAACGGCCACGACGTATGAGTTGGAGGTCATAGGTCCGAACCCAGAATGGCGATTTATTTTGTGTAAATAATTTACATCAACATCACTACTGCTGTCGAAACGGTGAAGGAAAACATCGTGAGGAAACCAGTGTGCCATGATTCGAAGACACGTGACATCCGGGCACAGCATTACAGGCTGATTATGTAAGAAACATCAAGGAAAACGGAGATCAAGGGAAACAGAATCGGTCTGGAGAAACGTACTACTGTATGTTTTTCCAGACTTTATATATTAAATAGTAAACCAAAAACTAAAAAAAGGAAAGTATGTAATTTGCAGTAGTGCAGAAAGTTAATATTTTTATGACATTTAATAACGCTAAAACTTTATTATTTAAGGTTAAATTTCAACCAATGGGCGACTACGAGTTAATTCAAACATGTCAGATTTGAACACCTTTTTTTTTTTTTTTTTTTTTTTCAGGATGGGAAATCATCAAATGACTTCTCCCGCTCTGGGCCGAGCGGGAGGGCATGTCAGACTTTTACTGACTAAAACCCACCCGTGTTCCATCAGTTGCCCATGTGCCAGGGTCACGGTATCTCTTTCGAACAATCACGCGACCCCGGCAGGCATCGGTCCTAGTAGACCCCTACACTGCTGCTGACATCTCTTTGAGGCGCGCGTGGAACACTGCGCGCCGTCGACCCGAGCTTGGTCCTTACCGGGCGGCGAGCTACCCATTGCTCGCCACCCGCAAGCTCGCGCCTACGGTGGCCGGGAGTCCGCTATTGACTCCCGACGCCCGGGGCGTCTCCTCCTGCGGTGGCTAGGGACGTGAGGGCGCAGAGACTGCCACTCCCTCACGCGCCCCGCCTCCTCCTTCGCGAGCATTACTGCTTCGCAGAAGGAGGTGACGGCTTCCCATTCCCTCTCGCTCCGTACCATGGCTCGCACCAGGGCCGGACGCGAGAGGTCGCCGCCGCCGATCGCCTCCACGAGGACACGGCGGTGCTCCGCCCAGGCAGGGCACACCTCCACCGTATGCTCCACCGTGTCCTCCAGACGATCCTCGCAATGGAAACACCCGGACGTATCCTCCCGTTTTATCCTGAACAGGAACCCACCGAAGCACCCATGCCCGGTGAGAACCTGCGTCAGGCGGAAGGTGAGGACGCCGTGGCGCCTCTCTATCCACTCCTCAAAGAGGGGACTTACCGCCGCAATTGTGGCGTGCCCAGCACTGGGTTGCGACAATCGTACCCGCCATGTCGCCATGAGATCACACCGGAGCTCTGTCCGCCGTGCCGCGATTTGTCGCGGCAGCGGAGTTTCGCCCCGGCGTTTCGCCTCCTCGCGCCACTCCCACATGTGCGCGAGGACCTTTGCCTCCAGATCCCACGGCGGCACTCCGGCAAGGAGGCTCGCCGCCTCGCACGAGACCGTGCGGTATCCCCGGATTAACCGGATGGCCTTGACCCTCTGGGCCGCAAACAGCCGGCGCGCTGGGCGCAGTCTCAATGAGGGTGCCCACACCGGTGCTCCGTAGAGGGCCATGGACCGCACAGATTTGAACACCTTACACATAATTCCACTATTTAATGCAAAGTCGAAAGAACTTCAGTCACAACATCTAACACTTGCAAATTATGAACTTGACGTACGTACACGCAATTATTATGCTCGCGTATTCATGTATTTTATGCTTTCAACACTTGCCTAGCCTATTTGCTTTCATTTAAAACATCGTGGGACTAAATTAATAAATGCTCATTTGAAATCACAGAGTAGGGCGAAAAAGGAGTCCAGAGATGTATAAATTATTATTAAAACAGTAACTGTGGAGTTTCTTGCCGGCTTTTCTTTATAGGACACAACTGTTGGAATTGTGCACCTAGCTTCTCACGTTTCATAAGTGCACATGTAAGTTTGTAAGAATCAAAACATTTTTTTATTTTGATAAACGTGGTTTAGGTATTATGGTGGAGGACATATATATGACATGTATTTGTAACTTAACAATCATCTGAATGTTCCTATACTAATTTCACCAAGACTGCTTACACTGTTAACTTTTTCTTTTTGGATATAGCCACCTAATTCTGTGCATTCAACATCAGCCATACCCTTTCTTTTGCATCTGTCAATAAAACCAGTAAATTTTGTTGATTTACACATCATATCACCAGCCTATACAGTTCCCATTGCTGAGGCCTACTTTTGGTGAGAGGAAGTTTTGTTGGATTTTTTTTTTGATTCAATTTGGTAAATTTTGAGCGCCATTAACGTATATATATGATAAAAACACGAACGAAGTCTTCAATCTCTTGCGGTCCATTCCTGTTTTTTTTTAGTAATTGAAACTTTATGCACTGGTAACCAAAATACTGTACGAAGATGGATTAAATTCCGGAGACATTTTCTATGTGAAGTAGAATTAAAACGTAACATGTGCGTTATACCGGGTAGATTTTTCGGAAATAACTATAAAATATACTTACATATACATAGAAATGTGTATGGAGAAATAACAATCGATGGAGGTGAAAACAACAACACAGTCCAAACAAGTTATGCGCTCTCCATTTACTCATTACTCTTTGTTACAATTCAAACTTGAGACGCTTGTATGGAGTGTTACTGCTTGAGTTGAAATCAGATTAAATTAGCGTGTGTTTCACTACTTAAGTAAACATTTTATTACTTAAAGGGAAGTAGCTTATTTGCCAGCTTTTGCGTTGATTTTGACTTGTTCTCTTCGTAGGTAAATATGTACATAGAACCACTTTTTTTGTAATCTACATTCTTGTATACAACAAGGTGGCAGGGACTTTTACCACGGATTCAGAAAATGATTAAATAAACCCTCTGCGTTGGAATTTTTAGTTGGTTATTTTAAAAATATGATCAGTTCAAAACTAAATTGATAGGCAGGAAAGTTAAATAAATAAAGATTATCTACTCAATACATTACAATTAAGTTAATGTCTTAACTACACCAAACAATAATCTGAACACTACACCAAAAATTCCTCCGAATTTTATATGTTTTTTAATTAAGAATTAGAAAAGAACAAAATTAATTTGAATTCCGATCTCGTATCTGAAGATAGATATATAGACAGTGATGATGTCTGTTTCATATGAATCATTGTTAACTCTAATGCGTTTTATGTAAACTGGCTTCGACGTTGCATCAATCTAATAACATATTATTCTAGCATCATCATATTTATCATCGAGGTAACCACGCCACCACACTGCCATTCATCTTCATTTATTCCGTGTCATCTCTAAACTTTGATATTTTATCGCTCAATAATTTTCAGTAGATCTTTCCTTCCTTCACTTTTCACCTCACAAGCAGTTTTACGTCAATGATTAATATCCATACTTCAGATATTTTATCAGTTTCCTGTCGAGAAAGTACGTGACAGCTTTCTCTTATAATGTCGTGCAACTTTAGATGAATTATGGTAATGTCTTAGTAAACTGTGTTTTGTTTTAGTTGTCCCTTTTGTAAGCGAACATGGCGAAAGGAAATTGTCATTATGGGTCGGTTCACATCTGACGAAAGATGCGTCGCGTATTATCGGTCGCGTAACGCCAGAACAGACAATTATATGAGAAAACATTCAACTTTTCACACTTAGGGTCGGTTCACATCTGACGGAAGATGCGTCGCGTATTATCGGTTGCGTAACGCCAGAACAGACAATTATATGAGAAAACAATCAACCTTTCACACTTAACCGATGATGCGTTAGTGCGTCGAGCGTACAGCGTCTGTTCCGTTTCCGTCAACGCATTGTCGGCCGACGTAAAGAGCGGCAACGTCGTGCCACGTGTATTTTGACTGATACATTCAAACTACGCGTAATAATGTGGCAAAACAAAGTAACGCCCGACGACGCATCTTCCTTCAGATATGAAAACACCCTATTTGACCGAATTGATGCGACCGGTGATACGCTCGACGCATCTTCCGTCAGATGTGAATCGACCCTATAAGAAAAGTAGTGTTTTTTTTGTTGTATATATATTATCTGTGTGGTTAACAAATATTATGTCATTCATCATTATCAGCATTATTTCAGCCGAAAGACGTCCACTAATGGACGTAAGCCTCGTACAGAGCATTATGAGTATGAAGCGAGCGCTATGTCGCATTTCAGCAGTTACTAGGCTACGTAATATTTTTAGGAACCTAAAAAGGGAATTATTTGAGGTTCAAAAATAAAGAGTTCATAGTCATTATAATATTTTCTCAATAATATTTTTAGACACACAGAATCAATGGGGTTTCGATTAAATACATGCCATATAAAATCAGATTTCAGCTTTTTACTGAAATAAAATATACCTATTTAGTTTTATTGTTTTTCACGAATGTGTCACGAAAACGAATACAAAATAAATATTCGCAGGAACGTTTAAAATTCTATTCATTCTCATTGCTATAAAGGCTGCACGTAGAGAATAAATTTAGAAAATGTCGTCGGTTGATTCATGGACTACAATTTAATGTTGGTATTTCTCATTTTTAAAGAAATAATGTCTGTAAGTAATAAATATCAAAATAAAGAATTGATCGTGTGTGGTAGAAGGCAAATCTTTTCAAAAAGAAAAATATCTCTATATTTCTCTTTATCTTGTCTCCTATCGTGGGTATGCTGGAAGAGATTTCTATAGAAATAAGCATCACCTCTGTACCAATTTTTCGGTTATATTCTTTTTGTATATTTATAAATGTGTGTACATAAATGGTTAAATAAATAAATAAATAATATTTATTTGATGTTTTTAGTGAAATAATATGTTTGGTTTTTATTGGTTTGGAATTACTTGTGCATGCGTAAGCGATGATTTATCCTAAAACAATTGACTCAAGTGCTGAATTGAAAAAAAGCGTTAGAGCTTCTAATTCTATTCTATTTTATTAAGTACCTGGTACTTGTTGAAAGTCTTACAGTGTTCTCCCATACCTATTAACCCTATAATTTGAAACCATTGTAAAATCCAATTATTTTTAAAAGAGTAACCGTGGATTTTCTTGCCGGCTTTTCTCCATAGGAATCAACTATTTGGAACCAAGCACCTAGGTTCTGATGTTTCATAAGTGCCCTTGTAGGTTTATGTGAAATAAAAATATTTTGATTTGATTTGATTTGAATTAAATAAAATAATGATAAGCATTTTCATTACTAAGTTCTTTTAAATCGTTGGTCTAGTGGTCGGGCAAAATATTATTTGGAGTCTAGATTTTTGCCCAATTGGAAATAAGCTGCCTGTTTTTACATGGGACTTTAATATTACTGGTGAAAAGGGGGTGTACTATAGAAACACCTCTGCCCAACCCTTCTGAGAAACAAGGTGTGATGTTACTTTATTTCTACCCATAAAAAAATATACAACATATTATTTTGCTTCTGCATTTCATATTGCTCGTTAACAAACACTAAATTAACTGATATCAATCAATTCAAATAATCACATCCAGTAATGAAACTGTATCCCATTAATTTGGAACATAATAATTTAAAATAACTACAAATTTAACAAATGATAAGTACAAATAAATCGTAGCTCATTTGTTTATTGCCGGGAAACAGAATAGTCCAGAAGTTCCACTCCATATAAGGAGATTTAAAATATTATAGAGGGGCTATCAAAAGAAATGTCATAGAAAAAGTATGATACCGTGTTGCAGTTCCATCTAACGTCATGGTCATCATCAACATTTCAGTCCAAAACCATCCACGGCTGGATATAGATCTCCATCAAACACTGCCATCTAGCGTAATATAGCAAAATTACGCAATGGTCAAGTTTGACAAGTAACACTGTTACCGACACCATTTTTCCATTCTTTGATAACCAACCATCAGATCGTAGAAAATTGTGCATTTGTCTAAATACTAGTCAATTGCAAAATAGGTAATTACGAAAATTTAAAACCAGTTGTTTTATCACTAGGAGGTTCCCAATACTTACAATTCGGTATATTTTCTTTTAGCACACTGCAGCTGGTTACGACTGAGCGAAATTCGACCACCACCCTACTTGCGTAACGCAATAATATCCGATTATTTTTAATATTGGTCATCCATTGCTTCATTTGTTCGAAATATAGCCGAAATATATGCTCAAAAACGCAATGAATGTTTGGGAACTGTCAAAATGAAAGTGATTATGAATGTTAGTTTGTTAAGAAATTACCTCACTCGTGATCATTACAAGATGTTGTCACTTCCCTGTCACTTCGCGTCTATTGTAAGTTTTAACTGCCATATGAGAAGCAAAACATTCCCACACACATGCGTATCTATGGATAGCGCATATCAGTGTCTCTCAGCTGAATTGTCATTGCCAGTCACGAGTGCGCTTGCACTCGCTGTACGTGAAGCATGTCCACCTCAGCGTGCATTTTTGCTCTCTATACGGAGTTGACTTTCTGCAACTTTTTATTCATTGTGAGGAGTGGCAGGAGTGCTAGTTGTGTTGCCAGTATTCATTATCACTAATCTGATTATTACTGATTATTTTGCTGCGAAATCGTTTACTGATTAATCTTTTTTCATGTTATGAGTGTTTACATAGTTTTGTTTTAATAGTTTTTGTGATTAACACGGATTGAAAATTGGTCCATCTAATATAAAAATACATTGCAATATTGTAGATAGAAATAGGCAACATTTATTTTTATACTTTATGAAAATGAAATCTTCCTTATAGAAAAAACAATTTCTCCTATGAACAGTAAAAGTAACATTCCCCAAAATCCAACCAAATCGTCTTAAAACTAAAAAAAATCATCTCTTCACAATATTTTTACTATTTCATCTTTAACCTTGAATTTTCCGACAAACATCTGTTACCCCCACATAAAAAAAGCCTCTTACCCAAGACCCATAACTATTATCCTTAATCGACTGTGAAACTAGGAATAATGTTTAGAAACAAAGAACAAACGACGCTCAATGATGTGCTAGGCTTATTAATAATTCCCAGGGTCTGACTAACGGTTTTACTAAGTGTCGGAGTTCTCGCTGCCATCTTGAATTCTTGATGTTCGCACTATGCGTAAAACTAATCGTTGGAACCCTGTTTTAGTGATTTGAGGTGTACAGCGGTTTTGGACTTTGTGCTGGAGAAGAGAAAGGCGAGTTTCGGATGTCAGCGATGCTGTTAAGGCTAGGTCATAATTTTATGGAACGTTTGCTCACTTTGTCTGTCTTTTATGTTGGGTTGCTTTGTTGTGAAGTGCTTCACTACAACACATGCTTTTTATTTTGTAATTTTCTTAGCATATTTTTTAAAATGTCTGTGTATAATATTGTATATATAATAGTTAGTTTATTGTTTCATATAAAGTGTTACAATATTGGGTGAGACACTGGATCCTGCACTAACTCTGTGTCGCAGGACTAGACTTTTTTGACGTATCATATGAAATTATTAAAGATAAGTAAACAAAAGCAAACTGTCCTATGTTTGGAGTTTCCCTACGCGCTCGAATCAGAAATGAAGAGATCCGTAGGAGAAACAAGGTAACCGACATAGCCCGAAGAATCGCTAAACTGAAATGGCAGTGGGCAGGTCACATTGCTCACAAAACAGATGGCCGATGGGGCCGAAAGGTTCTGGAGTGGCGACCGCGTACCGGAAGACGTAGAGTTGGAAGGCCTCCAACAAGGTGGACCGATGACCTTGTGAAGGCCGCAAGAATCCGCTGGATGCGAGAAGCACATAACCGGTCGAAGTGGCGGAGCTTGGGGGAGGCCTATGTCCAGCAGTGGACGTGTTTCGGCTGAAATTATGATGATGATGATGAAACAAAAGCAACGGTTTAATATAATTCACTGAAACTTAAGCCTAAAGATTATCAAAAGTATGTGTGTATGTGATGGGTGTGTGTATGTGATGAGTATAGGTATAATAAAACAATAAACTAGACTTAAAATAATAAAGTGTGGTGTCTGACGCACACATAGGCATTGTAAATAAGATAGTTTAAAAAAAAGTTTATAGACTCCTAAGATGTGAAACGAAAGTCATGTATTTCAAGATACTTTCTTAAACTATGATGACATTAAAAATCTACTTATTTCCTAAAAATATTGGAATCCAAATTTTGTACAAGAAAATGTTTTTATATCCTAAGCTTTTAATGCTCCTGTCAGTCCATACCTATATTATTTATAAAAGTTTTGATTCTCTTTTTTTCAACAAGCTCTGTTAAAGAAACAAGACAAGAGCTTGCCATTTCTGGTACATTGTTACACATTTTGTTTTACATTTTTCAAAATAAATATAAGTAGTAGATAAGTTTAGATAATCATCACCATTCTCCTGCGTTTATCCCAATTTATTTATAGTGGGGTCGTTGCAACATGTTGTTTTTTTCCATACTTCTCTATACATTTTTGATATTATTAATATTTGGTGTGGTGTGGTGTTTGGTGTATTTGGTATGTGTTTGGTGTGTGTGGTGTGTAGTATTTGGAGTGTGTAGAGATCGTGGCAGGTGGCGTTCCATGGTTTCTGCCTACCCCCATGGGAAAAATGCGTGATTGTATGTATGTGTATGTGTGTGTAATATTTGGTAATAATAGTTGATAGCCGTATTATCGAATGAGGTTTTATTTGTTCTGTAAAGATAGCCGTAAGAGGTAAATAAATAAATAAAATATGTAGGTAGTTATGATACATGATTGTATTGACGTACTTTCAGACTGTTTTGTCAACTATTTTGTTCATCTCTTAGAAAATTAACTACAAATATTGTAAACAACTCGTCTTGAAAACTTGTTTAAGGAGTAAAAGATAAACTGAAACAGTAGACACGACATATGGAATACATGTTACATATACCTTGGTACAAACGCGGAGTTTAATCTCGTAAAATGCCTTCAAACTCATCTTTAACACTACTAGTGTTCTAGTGTATTTTTATCTCAAAAACCAGCAATCACCCATTATTTAATTTGTAATGAAATGTAGTGCAAATGTCCAGAAAAGTTATTTCTTTTGTGAAGCATAATTTTAATTTACTTGGAATCGAAAATGTCTTTAAAAAAGACGAAACATTTCATGCCTTAAACATCTGTATAAATGAAAGCCTTCCACGTTAATCTAAAAACAAAATACTGAGAAATAAAAACAATTGTATACAGATACATCCAATGTATCTTGAGATGGAATGGTGGCAGTGTTCGCTGAGAAATAACGTTATATTAGCGTTTAGTCCAGTACATTTTTAGAATAGTTCCCAATTTCGCCACTGGTCAAATTATACTGGTCGTTCGAAAGCTCGAAGTATCGTTAATCATAAGTCATTTAACTAGAATGACTTTCGACTTCTCATTCATTTGAAGCGAAATGAAAAGTTGATGAGTCATTTTGAATAACGAAAATAAATCATATTTTTAAACGAATTTCGAACATTTTCGTTTAAGGGTTTGGGTACACACAGTAATTTTTAAACAGTCAGTAATTTTTGTTCAGTATTGCATAGATATTAATTACTAGATATACTTGTGGTTTCTGATTATTGGACAAGAATTGAATACTTTTAGTTAATAGTACAATAATAACAACGGAATACTCCGTTGTTATTTTTTTTTTTTTTGTAAAATGAACATGGTTCAATAGTAAGGTACCTAATTCACCTGACGACGACATATAACGCTAGATTACACACATACCTACATTTACTAAGGGGCTGGATCTGTCGTTTCACTGTGTGAGCCAATCCAGCAGTGAGGTCTGCCAGACAATATGACCCACCTGGTTGGAAGATTATGAATTTGCGTCAAAAGAATATCATTTCTCATTTCTGAAGAACTAAAAGACACAGAATTTTCCAAAACCAACTGTTTAGTTTTAGTGGATATAAATACCTTGCGGATACAAGGTATTTATATCCATCGTTGAGTATCAATCTCCTGCCCTTATCCCAATGTATTTGGGGTCGGCGCACCATATCATTTTCTTCCACATTTCTCTATTAGTCTTCATCTTAGTAGTCACTCCCTGCCAGGGTTGTGGAAATGTTCGAAAGAGTTACCGTGGCCCTGGCATAGGTAACTGAAGGAACACGGGTTGGTTTTAGTCAGTAAAAGTCTGAGTCTCCAGAGCGGAAGACGTCATGTGATGATTTCCCACCCTTAGAAAAAAAAAGTAGTCACCCCCTTTTTACTCATATCGTAATTCACACAGTCAGTCCACCGTTTTTAGGGTTCCGTTGCCAAATGGCAAAAAAACGGAACCCTTATAGATTCGTCATGTCTGTCTGTCTGTCTGTCTGTCTGTCTGTCCGTCCGTCCGTATGTCACAGCCACTTTTCTCCGAAACTATAAGAGCTACGCTGTTGAAACTTGGTAAGTAGATGTATTCTGTGAACCACATCAAGATTTTTACACTTAAATAGAAAAAAAAAAATATTGGGGTTTCCCATACTTAGAACTGAAACTCAAATTTTTTTTTTTCGTCACACCCATACGTGTGGGGTATCTATGAATAGGTATTTAAAAATGGTATTGAGGTTTCTAATATCATTTTTTTCTAAACTCAATAGTTTGCGCGAGAGACGCTTCCAAAGTGGTAAAATGTGTGTGTCCCCCCCCCCCGTAACTTCTAAAATAAGAGAATGATAAAACTCAAAAAAAATATATGATGTACATAACCATGTAAACTTCCACCGAAAATTGGTTTGAACGATATCCAGTAAGTAGTTTTTTTTCAATACGTCATAAATCGTAAACCGCAATTTACCTTTCATTTAATCAACGCAAATATAAAAATTAAAAAAAAAAAAAACATTTAATTTCATAAGCATAAACCTTATACATAAACCGTGGATACCTACAGGTTTGTACGGAACCCTCGGTGCGCGAGTCCGACTCGCACTTGGCCGGTTTTTTGATCTTCCTCTACTCTAAAAGCCATCAAAATTCATACTCAAAACTTTCCTCACAACATTTTCCCCATTCTTCCGTATAACGTGACCATAACAACCGACTTTCACACAATTTTTCCGTTATCGGTGCCACTTTCAGACTCATTTCCTATTTTTATCCATTCGTGTAAAATTACACATTCCTCGTAACAATCTCATCTCAGCCGAACGCACTTGCTTTTCGATTATTTTTTATGGCGCCCAACATTTTGTACCACAGAAGACTCTTCATAGTTGGTATATGTGAATAAATTATGGATACTATATTCTTAGTGAAAATGAAAGAAAGGCCTAAGGGACTTCAACAAAGTTCTTCAACTTTCACTTGCCGTAAACAATTTCTTTCATATTTTTTTTCCACACACGCTGTCGCAAGAGGCGTATCGCTTTAGTTTGTAGCTGTAACGAAGTAAGCGAAAATAAAAGACCTTTGTCGAAGAACCATAAAGTATGGTGTTTCTCTCATTTTCACTACACCGTGAACAAGGTCTTTTTTTGTGGATGGAAAATCATCAAATGACGTCTCCCGCTCTGAGCGGAACGGGAGGGTGTGTCAGAATTTTACTAACTAAAACCTACCCGTGTTCCTTTAGTTGCCTATATGCCAAGGCCATGGTAACTCTTTCGAACAAATCTCGGGATCCTGGCAGAGTGAACGACACCTAAGAGTCGCTTTGTTATGTATTTTTTTCAAAATAAATAATATTAATGTTCAATTCTTTATTTAGATTAAAAAAAAACTAACAAATGAGACCGACTTCATGAGTTCATTCAAATTATAAGTTGTAATAACAGTGGACCCCGAGTAATTCAGCCCCTGTCTAATCCAGCACCCCCTGTAATCCGACATATCTATTATTACTGTTTTTTTTTTGACAGTCTTCGCTTATGTAGATAATGCATGATTTTACGGGAAATGGATCTGTAATTTGTCGGATTACCAGGTACTCTTTTGTAAAAAAATCCATACTATAGGGGGGGTCTTCTTAGGCAGTATTCTATAATCCGACAAATTCGATAGTTCGACACTGGTGCCGATTCTGTTGTACACGAACTAAACTAACTAAACTATCTCTAAAATTCCTTACTTTTGGCTATGAGAATTTTAACGCTATTCTGCTAGGAAAAATCTCTAAATTTAAAAATTATTTTGACACGACTAAAATCGAATTTGACAATCGCGACTCAGCGTGGTATTTTTTTTTCTTTTGGTTTCGCAACGTTGTACTTGTGTGTGCATTGCGTAGAATGAATTTTTTGAGAGACGAAGGCGCGTGCTGGGGGCAGCCTCAACGTGTTTTATATGGAATTTTTCACTTTTGTTTGAAAAATATAAAAAAAATATTACCCACGTGTTGAGATTTAAATGTGCCGGGGTGTACTAAGGGGGCCGAAAATTTCATTATTTTTGCGATAGGACACGCCATTTTCAAGATATAAGCAAAAGAAAATAAAAAATACAGAACTGTTTTTGCACGTGAAGGCGAGGCGTTGTGTTGAGAATTTTAGTTCATGACCACTAGTTTTATTCAACACCTTTTAAAATCGCGATTAAAAATAGTCAGATTTAGTTAAAATAAATTATTATAGTCAAAATTTTTGGTGAAAACCGGCAAACTCAGAATAGCAAAATTGTCATTTTCACTAAACTAATAACTCAGTGCAATCTTAGTGCTGTCAAACTAAAATATAGTTAAGTTGTGTCACTTTAGTCTATTTCAGAATAGAAAATCGTCGTTTGACAGAATTAAACCAAATTTTAGTGATTTTTAGTTTAGTTTAGAGAATTTTGTGACAACAGAATCGGCACCACTGTCCTGCAAAACGTTTGTCAGATTACCGTTGTTCCGCTGTATATGTGTGCCTCAGTCCTTATACTTTAAAGGCATTGACTTTATGGTTCGAAATGACGAAGGAATAATAAAGTGTATTAATTTAATATTACAATTTGTTCATTGTCTTAAATAAATGGTGATAAGTATAAAACAACAGTGGTGGCCCAGTTAGAACGGCCGCGACTTAACGAGTTATAGATTGTGTGTCACGTTGAGCCGTTGGTCCTGGCTGTTGACCAAGTTCCACAGTTACTAACGTCAGAAGCCCGAACGTCTGACAACTAATCTAACCATGGGATATACGTATATGTATGAGGGTACACAGTAACAGGGTTGTGGAGTCAGAGTTGTTTCATGTAAAATACATAACATTGGAAACCAGCCTGGAAGAGCAGCGGTGGCCCAGTGGTAACGGCCGCGACTTACAAGTAGGTCGTGAGTTCGAACCCAAGCAGGCAATTTACTCTGTGTAAATTATTTCATCACCACTGCTCTGAAAACGGTGAAGGAAAACGTCGTGAGGAAACCGGCATGTCTAAGGAATCAAAAATTCGAAGAATGTGACATCTATCAACCCGCACTGGGCCCGCGTGGTGAATTATGGCCCACTCCCTCTCACCGAGAGAAGGCCTGTGTTTCAGTAGTGGGAACATTGTAGGCTGATAATGATGAAGTGTAAAAAATCATCAGCAAAGTTGTCAATTGTCAATCTGTAATATTCTATTGAAATATTCACAATGATTGTTCGGTTTAGAACAACTTTATTTCTCATAAAGAATTGCAGTACAAATTCACTTACTGAGAAACAATATTTAAAACTAAGATTAATATTAGAGCGCACAGGTGTACGTATTTAAAATAACAAAACAAAACAAAATACCTAGCAAAAAAAAACAAATTAAATTATGGGGGTAAACAGAATAACTCGATCGTAACTTAACCAAAACACAACATGGATGTATGAGTTTGATTTTTACTGATTGTTACTTCTGATATACTTGAATAACATAACATTACGCCTGTTTTTCAAGGAGGATTGGCCAGAGGTACACCTAATAAACTTTGTCATTTGTGTAATTCTTCGCAATGAATAAATTATATCCCATTAGAGCGTCCACCGTTACGTATGATGTTTTCGAGAAAATAACAAATTCTTCAAAATATTGTCTAAAACTAAATACCTCAGCCAATGACTGACACGTGATTATTGGGGTAATTGCTTAACACATTAGCAGAAGGAATTGCTTTTACTTTGACAGTTCAACAATATTCATTGCGCTATTTACATTGTGACAAGATAAAATGTTTAAACATATAAAGCAATGGATTATAAATATCCTTCAAATTAATTCAGGTTCTGATTGATTGTGGGTTAGGCAATTGGGGTGGAAGTTAATAATATGCAAATTGCCAAGCAACTATATTACAAGAATCTCTTCATCATCATTCGAGCCGAAAGACGCCCCACGCTGGACTTAGGCCCAATTTCGGGGGGTTACCATAACCACCACGCTTGGCAGGCTAGTTGGTAATCGCAGTGTAGTCTAAAAATGCAAAGAGAATGCTGCTGCCCAGTCTGGGGCCGTCAATTAATCACGTGATGTTTTTTTTTGGCATTTTTGAACCCCCCTTGGTGATACATGGTGAGGTTTAAGACTACGCCCTCTCCCCCCGCCATATCACGTGTATTTTTTAGTACCTACAAAGAGTCTTATTTTATTTTAATATTTATAAAAGACAGGTATAAGTATCATCTAATTTATAAAAAAAAATACACGTGACACATTACTACACCCCCCCCCCCCCTTTGCGATATTTCGTGATTTTTATGGACCCATGGACGAGGCAATTATGGCAAAGCCCCCCAAATTGGGGGTGGCATAAGTCCAGCAGTGGACGTCTTACGGCTGAAATGATGATGATGATGGACCCATCCCCCTCCTTTCGAGCCTCACGTGATTAATGGACAGCCCCTCTCTAGTAAGTCCCTTAGTCGCCTCTTATGACACCCACGGATAGAAATGGGATGGTGCGATTCTTTACACCCGGCACCATATGAAAAAACCTAGGTAGCCCTTTTTACTTTGAATAATTTGAAACCTTAAAAACAGGATCAATCTTAACCTAGATACGGCAACGCCATAAAGGTGGGGTGCGTACCTGCGTCACTTCCTACCCTCCACTTCCAGTTGCCTCACATCCGGTAAAACACAAAGGGAGGTATAACCTCTTTTATATTTTTATTTTTCCTTTTTTGCTCCGCACACCTCGCCTTTAATATGGATATTAATATCTGGGAATGTGTTTAAAAGAATACACTGAAGATAATAATACGCTTTAAATATGCAAAGTGATAAGAATGTTGATATTATCATGAAAGCTTTTAGAGAAATTATACAATTTCTTGGGAAACAAATTGTTCATTTTCATCGTTGCAGTAGGTATCTCCAGATTGATTGAAAGTTGGTACTCACACTGCTGGCAAAACATCGACAGTCGATAGTCGACTCCAGTTGAATAGCTGGTTGTTCCAGCCGTAAGAATGTTATTTATTTATTTATTCACACCAATAAGTACAACATCTTACAGAAATTATTCCAATACGATATTTTACACACTAATTAAACTATCCATATATTATCAAATATACATAAATATAAAATCATTATTATTATTACATATTATAAAATAAAGTCACTTCGCTGTCTGTCTGTCCCTATGTATGCTTATATCTTTAAATCTACGCAACGGATTTTGATGCGGGTTTTTTTAATAGATAGCGTGATTCAACAGGAAGGTTTATATGTACATAACATGTATAATATAGTAAAGAAACGCTGATAATTTTAGAGGTTTCTAATGTGATGTCATAAATAAACTCATTTTTTTGCGCTTACATTGCGAACGCTGGCTGAACCCTACGAAATAGATCAAAATAATGTACTACAGTATTGTACACCTTAACAAAGTCTACAAAAAAGTCCGCGATGGTATATGTCTATCTCTTAGGGATAACCCACGCTTATTTACGAAGCGATTTTAAGCAATACAGAATTAATCCTTATCCAATTAAGTACCTTAAATAAATTGTGCATTTAATATAGATCAATATGGCCCTTTACAGCATGTAATTCAAATGAATATCTTAGAAGATATCAGAGTTTTAAAAAGCGGGAGCAGAGTGGCTGGCGGGCGTTCGTCCGTGCCGTCCGTCCGTTGGCAGCGGTCGGGTAGTACACGATAAGTAGGATTGTAATTCATATTACGTTGGCTTCATAGGAAATGCGAATATCATGTGTGTTCGTTATACTCAAAATAAACCTAATAGTATTCCAAGTAAGAGACCGCGAAAAAGACGGCCAAACGGATTTAGATAGAATTTGGCACAAAGATATATTTCTTGGATACGTAACAGATAGCATACCTACTTTATCCCGGTAGTAGGTTCGGGGTGATATTTTCCGACAGCTATACGGGCCAAGCCACTGGCAAAAGTACTATTCCTATAACTATGTTCGGTGTCTGGTAAATGATTGAGTGTCTGTATGGTAAAATAGGAGCGTTAAGGAAAACCAGGAAGACTTATATTCAACTAAACCAAGCCCTGTGTCGCAGTCTTCTTACTCAGAATACTATTAGTTTTGTTTTAAGAACGCGAACGCCAACACACTTGATATTTTCATAAACTATGAATCCGAAGGATTATGAATTATAATCGTACTTACTACTAATATTATAAATGTGAAAATAATGTATGATTGGGTGTTTGTTTCTCGATAACGCAAAAATGGCTTAATGGATCTGGATCGAGTATAAATTACCTATATAACCTGGATTAACAAATTTTTACCGCGGTAGTACGTCCTCTTGCGTTAATTTCCGACATCCACGCGGGCGAAGCCGCGGGCAAAAGCTAGTTTAATTATAAACACAAAACTAAAAACAAAACAGCACAGAGGTTTTTGGAGGTTATACATCATAGACAGCGATGCACAACCTTTTACTATGAACAGCTTTTTAACCGACTTCCAAAAAAAGGAGGAGGTTATCAATTCGACTGTATTCTTTTTTTAACCGACTTCCAAAAAAAGGAGGAGGTTATCAATTCGGCTATATTATTATTTTTTTTTGTTACGTTTTTTTACCTAATTTAGTTCCATTCGGACAATTGGTTCCATGTGAAAACCATATATGTCTTAAATTTGAATTAGGTATTTGCGCGACAAATAAACGAATACCGTATGTTTGTTACCTCATAACTTTTGACTGGGTGAACCAATTTTGATGATTCTTTTTTTTATTTCAAAGCTGGTACTTTCTGAATGGTTCCATTTTAATTTGGTTCCATTCGAATAATGGCGTCCATGTGAAAACCATGCAAATTTAAGACTTATGTCTTAAATATTTAAGACTTAAGATTTAAGACTTATGTCTTAAATTTACATTAAGTATTTGCGTGACAAATGATCGAATAACGCGATTAGATTAATCTACCATAACTAAAAAGTTAAAAATAAGAACTTTTTACAAAAAAATGACAACCGACTTCCTTAAAAAAAAACACTACAAAGTCAAAAATTACGTAATTTTTACTTTTTTTTTATTCCTACAAAAGGGATTCGTGATAGCCTTTTCCAAACTATTCGGGTCGGCACCCAGTCTTATCAGATGAAGCTGAATATCAGTGTTTTTCATGGAACATATCTGTTCTCTACAACTCAGGTACAATACGATACCCCTGGGAAGACTGCCTGACAGACTATCTAGTTTCTGACTGCAATTAATGACTGTCCAAGATCTACGAATGTCAGTTAATGTACGGTCTGAGGGATGGAGGGATTTCGGTATGTAAAAAGCCACCCATTCACGGAACGGCAGCGGCAAGCGAAGCTGATCGAATACTCATGCGGTTTAATCATATTGCCACGAGCCCCTTACTTTAAGTACTTTAAAGATATAGTTGAGTAAAGGCTAGTCTTATGATGATAACATAAGGCTTAGATTTCAGAGGCTACCACATATACATTTTATGTGATCTATCTTCAACCTACCCTCATTCCCCAGACAATAGGCATCAGTTCAATCTATACAGCTCACTGTCATGGCACCGGTCAGGTGAATGTAGTGCGACGGCTCGGCACGTGTGGGAGAGACATCCGACACGTTCATAAATGTAACGACGTGTGTTCTGGACTGCTTCGGAGATTTGAGGAGCTAGGAAATCATGGAGATGGTAAGTTTACAAGTGTAGGTCACTTTTTAGTCTAAATCCCGTTAAAGATTTATGAAAATCGGTTGCAAATATTTGGTAATTTTATACTCTTTTTAAAGCTTAATATAAGTTGTCAGTCATGATAGCATGTCAGCTTTTGATAAGAACAGATATTTACAAAATTAAAAAACGACTGGTTATAGAATTCGTCCGCATCGTTGTCAATGGGAAAAGTGCCTAAAGGACTGGCAGCATTGCCACGTTGTATGGCGATGTTGAATCTCTGGCACGTGAAGAGTCGACCAACCACTTAGCAATGTCTCAGGAAACTATGTGGGTACTCGAACCCTATGGCGTTTCAACCACAAAGCGGCGACATATCACCTAGAGTTTCAACCCCAAACGGCTAATTTTTGTACTCTTATATTCTCGTGAGATATCTAATTGATGTCTGAAATTCTTATGAAATGAAATGAAATGAATTGCACCGACCCCAGCGTGGTTTGACCAGACTCGATTAATCGAATGAACCCCAAGATATGCACTAGCCTTTGAAGCCTCATGTTTCATGGTGCTACATAGGCCATTGCATATCAAGAAGTAGACCGGGGGGCGCTGTAATGGTAGGGAAGACGTGCCCATAGGATAGGAAAGGATTACGAGCCTACCGACTATGCAGCCTTAAGTAAGCATTGGACTAGTGGAGAGAAGGGTGATATTTGTCTATAGGAGGGCATCTTTTCACGTCGTCGCCGGCATGTTGATCCAGGTCGAGCTTCACCGATGCATGTTTTGGTGGGGTTAACCGTTTGCTGGCTCTTTTCTATGTCAAGGGTTCGCTAAGTTCCGTGTTGTTGTTTTCTTGGTCGTATTCTGCGTTTTCGCTGCTATCAGTTTCTGGTTTTTTGTAGATATCACGAGCCACTTTCTTGATCTTATTTCTGTCTCCAGCCGTGCCCCTTCAAAACTGGAGTTCCTTTTCGAAGTATTTCATGTCCTGTTTTAGGTTGTCATTCCATGTGTAAATAGGTCATCCGATCTTCTTAGGTTTTGCCCTGTACTGCATTGCTGCTTGTAACAGGTGTGGTTCAGAGCGTCTGAAAATGTGTGCCAGGTAGCAAATCCTGTGGTTGTCCTAACGAAACGAAACGAAAATATAAATTCTAATTAGAGACCCCCCTCTCCAATTAGAATTTTCATCCTTGTTTCGTTTATTCGGAGGCTTACATTATTTAGCGAGGTTTTAATTTGGTATTGGATGCATTCTAGTCCTTCTAGCTCAACAAAGGGAGTGAAATGTTGCAGTCCCAATTGATGATTTCCATTATTTCCTTTACCGTCGGTCTATTGTGCTTCGGTTATCGGTTTTGTTGGTTACGCAAAAGTACGCTCTGCCTATTTTTGTACTGATTTTTAACCTTTTGGAGTATTGTCTGGCATTCTTGTACGCGACTATTGGGTTATCCAGTTGCCAGCTTTGGCCTTTTGTAGGTTAGCGAGGGCTATTCGATGGTCCCTTGAGTAAATTGGCTGAAGACTCGAGAGTTTCCTGGGCAGCGGCTTTTAATACCCCCGTTATGTTGTTCCATGTTATTTCGGTGTTTTCATTCGTTGGGATGATACCTATATTTGCTAGTTGTTTTTTTTTTATTTTTATATGCGATCTTGATATTTTATTTAAATATGTTTTCGATTGAGAACGGTATAGTTGCATTGTTTATGATTGAAATACTTAGCTTCCATTGTTGTTTCCTTCGTTCCTATTTGTTGCTTTTGTGTTTGGTTTATTTTTTTCGTTTTTGTTTACAATTCTGTTTGATCTTGTAGTCCCGTCTCGTCAACGTGGATGAGTTTTTCTGTTGCCTGTGGCATGATGATATAGTCCAATTGCGATTTTTGAGTGCCTTTTGACCATATTATTCTAATGGATGATCAACCTTTTGTGGTTTCTGTTTGAAGTTTTTCTCTGTAGGCTTTATCCTTTAATAGTTCGCCTTGTAGTTGGGAAATTTATGCTGAAAGTTTTGTTGGATCCTTTGCGTTTTCTTTTGGTTAGAGTATCTTGTCGACCAATATGGACGTTGAAGTTTCCGAGTATTATTAGCGTACTTTTTGTCTAATCAAGTTTAATAAGACGGTGAAGGGTCTGGTTGCTTTCGGGGAACAACTGTTGAAGTGGGAGTTGAATAAGTGCAGAGGAGTTGGCTAGTCATTTCCCATGCCAATAGTTGACCTAGTATCCTTGTATTACTAACTGTAGCTAATTCACTTGTACTATTAACTAATTCAATTTGGGAATACGTTCTTAATAAAATTGCAAGATCCTGGTGCGTGTTACCTACCGGTTCGGAGAGATGCCAATCGTGGTATGTGTAGTGTAGCTGAATGTTCCTAAGTTCATCCCTGTTTCTTATAGGTTGGCTTGAATTCCTGTACGTGGCAGTGCCGCGTCAATACGTTTTTTTTAGCTGGTTTTTCTGTGCAAGTTTACTTAATTGGGTAGACTTCGGCTTTCTCATAATTGCGTATCCCGTGTCGTCTGCGATTACGTTTGATACAAGTGTAAGTAGTGTTTGTTCTTATTGTCCGCACGGTGTGATTGATTTAACTAATTGGGGGTTGCTCGTTTGAGTTTAGGGTTTCATGGGTTTTGCTCTTCTCATGTGTTGTGCCTGTTACCTAATGTGTTGGTATGATCCAGTGCTTTCAATCTAGTTGAACCTTGCGTTAGGTTATTCCGGTTGTTGTTGTATTGTTTGTCGTTTGTCGGGACCCAGTTGTCATAGTGCTGGTTCATGAACAGTACGTATTTGTTAGCAGGAGCTTGTTCGCTAGTAGGTGAATGCACCTGTGTGTTTCTGTTTTGCATATGCACATGCACATTTACGACGTAGAATTCGGACGCGGCAATTATGATATATTCGCCACCCCAGATTTCTTCATTATATTGCGCGGCTTTGTATTCTGTTATCCTTTATTCCTGGAAAAGAATGCTGTTGGGGAGAAATTCCTGTATATTATTTACAAGTGCCAATTATAACCATTATAAACGCTTTGTCTGTGTGGCCACTAAAGACACGTGCAAGTTGGGGGCTGAAGCACACTTGTAGTGAGTCAATTTATGGGATGACCTTTTTTTTGGTTTCTTTTGTTTATCTGTATAGCAAAATGTGCATTTAACTTGAAACAGAGAGAGTCTGGATTGGGTACCCTTTTTTTATTAAGCTGCCGCCCATGTGTTCATTTGGAGGGGCTGTGGCCTCTTAGCAAGCTTTTAGGAATTTTAAGAATTCATTACTGTGTTACAAAAATAGGATCTTTTGGTGCGGCGTCTTAATCGGTATCGTATTATGTTCCAGAATTATAGCGTGAATAGGGTTATTCAGCCTATTGTAGTTAGTGTGAACACAATCATTCACACAACGCTTCCTGGTGTGATGTGATGACGATGATAGGTCCCCAAGCGCGGCAAAACAAAGCCGCGGTCATGCGCAGTTTAGTAAACAAATCCCTGAAATGTTAGGAACGGGCTCACCGGGTTCGGCAGGGGTCAGCTGGCAGGCAGGCTCTGCTGAGAGCTGGGCGCACGAATGACACATTTGCTTCCTTGTTTTATACAATGTGTAACTGAATAGACGCAAGTCCACTTATTGAGCCCGAAAGAATTCAATCCTATCTCAAGGCAATAGGACTCAAATTTAAATGCAGAAAACAATGCTAGTGTTCACACGATTTTCTTTATTCAATACTCTAATAAACTCAAAACTCTAATTCGGGTGTATGAGGTCTTGCGTTAATTATGTTACACGTTGTATTATGCCACCGGATTTTAAATTATGACACAAAAGCACGCACACACAACAACACGGTTTGATTTCGAACTCAGGCGGGTCGGACCACATCTGTTGCGCGCGCGCCGACACGTCCGGCTGTGTCGATAGCTCAACTTGAACTTGAACTTGAATAATTGATGTCTGAAATTCTTAGTATAATTATTATGTATTTTTGGAAATAAAATAAGTTATAAATAATATTAATATTATGCTTATAAAATAATTTAATTGTTAATTAATTAAAGTTAAATAACGATTACAAATCGTCCATTGTTTTTGTGGATCGTCATTATGAATTAAATAATACCTGCATCATTTTCTGACTTAACTTTATACTATTAAAGTGTTTGCCAAGACAAATCCTTGTCAATCCAAAGCCCTAGAAATTTAACGCAGTTGACATGTTCAATTTTCGTCCCATTATGATTAATATTAAAGTTGTTGTTTATAGTTTTACGCCCAAAATTCACAAGTTTAGTTTTTTCTAAATTGATAATTAAATTATTATTCGTCAGCCAGTTAATTATATTGCAAAGAGTGGAATTTATCTCACTTTCAAAAGTATTAATATTTTGACCAGTAAATATAGCTGTGCTATCATCAGCGAAAAGGATCATTGGATGCTGTGAAACTTTAGGCAGATCATTTATGTAGGTCAAAAATAACGGAGGACCTAACACGCTACCTTGAAGCACTCCATATATTACTTTTTTGGGCATGGATATCGTATTGTCGTATTAAATTACTATTTTATTAACATAACATAATATTAACGCCTTGTTACCGAAAGGTTGAGGCAGAGGGTGTAATTTAAATATTTAGGAAACTTTTGATAGCGTAGCAGTGTGCGCTCGAGAATGTTCTGAGGCGTACACACAACAACTTAACAAAGTTTACTTACAATCGGTAGAGCCATTTTCAAGTTTTTTCGAGACTAACGTACTGCAATTGGTTTTTATGTATTATTAGATAAGATAGCTTATTTGAATCGCAATCATTAAGATTATAATCTCGAAGAAATCAGTCAATGACAGAAATACCTAAGCTTACCTTTTGTATTTTTGGTTGATAAAATCGTATCTCACCTGTTTCCAATGTTATTTAGAGTCAGCGTAATATATATGTTCCGTCCCGTTCGAATTGATTGCTCTATGCGCCTACGTTTCTAAACGTACGTAACGAGTGACATCTGTCAGTTGTCAGTTTGACTTGACACTTGGGTTTTGACCTGGGGAAGTAATGTCGGTCCAATTTGGTTGTGCGACCCTGTTGTAAATTAATCCCTTAAAACCGATCGTTTTGTTGGACAATTAGTCGTGATCCTATTGTTTGATTGTAACTAACCCCAATTTGACGAAATAATACGGGTTGAGTTTGGATATATCTTTGTTGAAATAGTTTGAAGGTTAAGTGATCTGGAGACCGCGTGCCATGAAAACATCTGGCGGATTGTTGCGGCGTGTATCCTGGAAAACCCATTTACAACGTCACTACACAATACAATATACACTCGCTTACATACATAAATCCAGGTCGGCCCCAGAAGCAGTTTCCTTCAACCATGAGGTGAGTCTTTTGATTATTATATTGATAAGCTCCGCGCACGGCGGACAGTTCGCAGCCACTCTTGTCTCCAGGGCCCCACGATTATGTTTCCACTGCGCTTATTGAAATCCTATGGCCGGGGCTCTGGCTTGGCTTCGAACAATATATTTTTCTTCAATATATTCTCTACTAGCTTTTGCCAGTGGTTTCGCCCGCGTGGAGGTCGGAAATTATCCCGCGGGAACATACTACCGGGATAAAAAGTAGCCTATGTCCTTTCTCAGGCTCTAAACTATCTGTGTACCAAATTTCAGTAGTTTTAGTAGGAAAGCGAGACAGACAGACAGAGTTAATTTTGCATTTATATTTGTGTGGATTAGTCGTCATCTCGGTAATCACTCCTATTCTAGTCATATCTTTTCACAGTTTATCCATCGTATCTTTGGTCTTCATCTTCTCTTAAAGCCAAACAACAGCCTAGAAACTCTTGTAGCTTATATCTTACCCACTCTATTCCATAAAGATTCGTAGCTCCTGATGTGAATAACCCTAGTACCAACTGGTGTGAACTGGGTCGGGGGTAATACACAATACTATCGTCGATCTATAGCCGTTAGATCATATCTATGTGTTAAACGTCTGCCTATTGAAATTCTAAAAGCATTTCTCTGTAATGAATAGCTTGGAAGGAAGTTGTGGAACATGCAAACCGTATAGGTCAGGTGCATTTAGAGGTAGTGTAATGATAGTTAAGCCACTTGGACCGCATTAGGCCGACTATTTCTAGAACTGAGGGACTTCAAAATCCCAGGGTGAGAGCACTTTTTTCAGATTGCCAAGCATGCCTAAAGAGAGAAGTGGAAGGAGGGATATTTTGTCCTGAAGAGGAACATTACAGGCTATTAATATACTTCTACTATCTGTTAATACTTTAAATGTGAAAGTTTGTATGCTTAATAACTTTAATATTTATTATTAAATCACGCAAAATAGCTGACAGAAACTTTATACCCTAGATTAATACATAGGATACTTTTTATTCCGGTAGGACGAATCAGATAATTAAATAATCAGATAATTATCTTAAGCGAGCTTGTTATCATCAACAACGGGCTTTGGGCTGTGGAAAATACTCATTTAAAATCCCATTTACACTTTGCCCACCCTAGCCAACTACCAGTTTATCATTTGATATCGTTGCCGATTAAACTGATTCTGCTGATTTCGTTTACTCATTCAATAACATTAATTCTGGCTTGCTAGACTGAAAATTCTATTGAGTATACAGTATTTAATGTCGTAAAAAAATTCAGAGCTTTTTATTTATTTTTTGTTAATAAAATACTATTACACTATTTACTGGCGAACTTGGTGTGTCGTAAAAGGCGACTAAGGGATTTACTAGAGAATGGGCAGTAGCGTTCTCTATGCATTTTAGCACCATACTGCGGTCGCCAAGCGTGGCGATTTAAATCAAATCAAAATATTTTTATTTAACATAAACCTACAAGGGCACTTATGAAACGTCAGAAGCTAGGTGCACGGTTTCAAATAGTTGATTATGGCAAAACCTCTAAATTCAAAGTGTTCGCTGCCAGGCCAGGCCCCCATAAGGTTTTTAATTATTATGTGGAAGCGTGATAATCGTGGGGCTCTGGAGACAAGAGTGGCGAGTGAAACTAGTCCGCCGTACGCGGAGCAGACAATATATAATTTAACTACAATAAGTACAGTACAACGAACAAATGACTCACCTCATGGTTGAAGGAACTGCTTCTGGGTGGTACCTGGATTTATGTATGTAAGTGAGTGTGTATGTATCGTGTAGTGACGTTATGAGTAAGTATTCTCAGAAACAGGTTACAATCCGCCGCTCCAAGAGGTCTGCCTTCCAGACATGCGGTCTTCAACACGCGATTTCCAATAGCGTCACTTTCACTTAACCTTCAAAGTTTCAACAAAGATATATCCTAGACTCAACCCGTATTACTTCATCAAATTGGGGTTATTAACACAAAACAATTGGGTCATGACTTATTGTCCGCCAAAACGACCGGTTCTAAGGGATTAATTTAACAAAAGGGTCGGGACGCCAAGAGGACCCGCCATTCCCTTTCAAGCACCAAATCCAAAAGAAGTGTCAAAGTCAAACTTGACAAGTGACAGTTCTCACTCTGTTACACGTTTAGAAACGTAGGCGCATAGAGTAATAAACGGTACGGAACACAAAGTCAAAGTCAAAGTATCTTTATCGTGGGCATATGTAAGTTACAAGTCTTAACAATATATTAAAGTATCAATATGTTCTGCCTTATAGGCATACAATAATTATGTAGGTAGATATTGGCATAAAAAATTTGGAATTATTATAGATGGGAAGTTATTATAAATGTAAAAGTACAGTGAAACTATCACATGGTCAATACTAATGCATGTCAAATACGGTGAATCTAATACATGGTCAATACTTATATATGTCAAAATACAGTGGAACTAATAAATGGTCAACAATTCAGGAAATCTTGGATCGTGTAGAATGCTTTATCAATTAAAAATGTTCGTAATTTATTTTTAAATACTGAAAGTTCCTTAGTGTCTAGAATGCTAATAGGTATTTTGTTGCATATTTTAGATGCAATGCCAAAGAAGCTTTTGTTAAATAGAGCCGTTTATGTGGCACATTAGAAATTTTTAACATATGCCTTTTCGATTTAAGTTCATCAAATAGATTTTCATTTGTTTTTATAAATACAGCTACATCATAAATGTAAATTGCAGGGAAGGTCAATATTTTTAATTCTTTCTTTCTTTTTCTTTTAAATTGGGGGAGGCTTATGTCCAGCGTGGATATCTTACAGCTGAAATAATGATATCGACCACAGTATTTTATTGAAAAACAAAACAAGCATTTACATATTAAATTGCACTGAACAAAACAAAGTCATCGCTTAAAAGTAAGTAGTCTCATAAAACCCACGAAATAGCCGAAAAAATCTCTTTATAAAATGCCGTTATCCAAAATGGCGGCTGTTTGCACGTTATCTCGCCGCCCCGCTTGGCACATTGTAAAGTTAGGAGTTCTGTGCCTTGGGCCAAGCCGAGTTTCTTCATCACCTTAATTACCTGTCTTATGCATTGTGGTTCACCGACCTGTACAGCTTTAGCATAGACTAGTAATCTCTTATCTCGCAAAATATGATACGACTGCGGAGATAATATTTAAATTAAGCTTTGTAAACGAGAATTTGCCTTTGAATTAAAAAGTAGAACGTGGTTTAGCATTGTAAATTATTTGTTTGTTTTTTTTTTTATTATTTCTTAGTATAGCTTGAATTAAATTATGATGTTGAATGAAAAGTGTTGTTAAAGTTAGCGTTATAATATAACGCTATTATAGCGAACATTAATCTGCTTACCCTTTTCCAAACTATGTTAAGGTCGGCTTCCAGTCTAACCAGATGCAGCTGAATACCAGTATTTTATTATATGGAGCGGCGGTCTATCTGATTCCCACAACCCAGTTACTGGGTAATACGATACCCCCTGGTAAGTCGGGTTGTTGGACTTTGGGGTTTAGCATTTAGCATAACATATCGTAATCAGCCTATAATGTTCCCACTGCTGGGACAAAGACCTCTTCTTAGTGAGCGTTACCTACCTATTGTTATTTTCAACCTCAAGGTAACATTTTCCGACGCGTCTGTTTTCCCTTCAAACTTCATCCAACCCAACGTATTCCCGACACGTTTCGTAAAACGAATTTGAAACAATGCACCCAGCAATCCAGCACTTCGTTGTTTCAAAGTCAACAAATATTTCAAAGAGAAAACTCGATTTCGGATGCATCTAAAATTGTCTACCGAAAACTAGTGGGTAGAAATAGCTGATTTTTATGCATTTAAATGTATAGGGAGATGCAATCTGCTGAACGTATCTCTTAGAACGTGAAACCTACTAGGGGTGTCAAACATTGAATATATGAATTCAATGAAAATAATATACATGTGGTTTAAAATACTCGCATATAGAGTAGTATGATTAAAATAAGAACCTTCATTAATACTCTTTTGCAAAACCTCATCAAAATCCAACAAACTTCCTAAATTAATATGCGAGGCCCATAAATAGGCCTTTCCCACCTGGAATTTGAGCACCTTTCTGATCTCTCAGTCATGATGTGCGTTATGTGTGTAACTGGTAAGGAGTAATGTTTAATCCCAAAGTCAAGCACAGTATTAAGGTTTACAATAAGAACCAAAGAAACCATATTTCAGAACCTCACAAAAGAACTTAACTTAACTTTGGCCATTTCAATCAATAAATTCAGCCTATCGCAGTCCACTGTTGGACATGTCCGCCTTCTGCATCCAGTCGTTTGTAGCTACTTTCTTAAGGTCGTAGGTCCATCTAGCTGAGGGCGTCCCACGCTACGCTTACTGATACGCTGTCTACACTCCAGAACTCGTCTGCTCCACCAGCCATCGATCCTTCGACAAACATGGCCCACTGCCACTTCAGTTTGCTTACTCTGCAAGCTACATCGGTAAATCCGGTTCTTTCTCGGATAATTTCATTTCTGATTTTACACCTTCAACGAAACTTCGAGTATAGTCACCTTGAATTTGTTAACCAGCCAAACTATCAGTGTCCACGTTTCGGCACCGTACCTATTTCATATCTGGTGATCGGATATTTGGATGCATATTTACCTAATGTTACTATTTAGCTGTGAAAGCGCGAAAGCGGCTTCGTATTTTTTTATTAAAGCCGGGTTTCTTGGATCATATTTATTTAAAATTAATGTTTAATCCCATTTGCAAATACATATGATTGTGTGTAGGGTGGTATGTGTTAGTTAAAACAACACGGAAAACATGGCAAAAACGCGCATTCCATATTAGCCAAAATTTCAACTTTAGGTGAATATGCATTTGAATATCCGATCTCTAGTTATAACAGACGAGACGACTTTAGCCTTCTAACATTGCATTTAAATCCATTTGATTGGTTGAAACTAGTTATCAAAAGATTTCTGAAGCCAAAACGTAATTGTTACAATATTGTTGTCATAGCTGTTCAAATATTGCGTGTAGCAACACTTTTTTTTTGATATCGAGGTGGATATCCTGATGGATGTCCTCCACCCTGGGACTGTCAGACTCTTACTGACTAAAACCACCCCGGTGTTTCGTCCCACACCGGCGCACAGTGGGCCCATACTGAAAATTAGTGGACTTAGGCAACAAAGTTCCTATATCGATGCGATTTTTTTTTATATGACGTGTTACATTATTCCTGACAACTTTTATTCTTGTAAAATTTCTTCTAGAGTTGATAGTTTGTCTTGAAAAAAATTAATTAGATTTTTTTGTATGGAGCGAATCACGTTTAATTTTTTTTCTTCAATTGTACTAATATGTTGAGTGTGTGGCGTGAGTATATGATAGCTAGGGTCATTCTCTATTCATGAAAAAAAAATCAGTGCCGGCCATCTGCGGCAGCGCGAGTAATCATTCGGTAAAAAAAAATGATTTGGAAGAATTTTTTTGTCATTTAAAACTAATTCAAAGCATATTTTTTGTCTCATTTGGCGGTTTTCACCTTCTTTTTAGTTAAGTAAATAGTTTTAATAGGGCATACGTACTTATAACTAGTAATTCTGGTAGAGATTTAGTTATTATTGCATGTTATCGGTAGCACCTGCATTGTGATAGATGACTCATTTTTTTGTGCACTCGGCTAAGCGCATAACTAATGAGTCATCGAAAAATGCTCGTCTCTGATTAGCTGAATAACTTTCACTCACTGTTATGTCCACTACTTGAGTAATTAACACTAACTATAAAATATAAAGACATTCATTAAGTCCATCTAGTTTCGCTCTTGTCGCTTGTTTGTGAACACAGTGAAATACTTGTATTTTTATATTTACATTAGAACTATGGCTGGATTTTGTACCAACCTAGATCTTTTTGTGAAATTAAGAAGTGGCGGTGATCTATATGAAAGTATCATTTCTGTCTTGACTACCGAAGTTTCTGAAGAAGACAAGAACCGAATCAAGGAGTTCTGTCGACTTTTTTGTGTAAATTTAAATAAAAAGTGGATAGAGTCAAGTAGAAATCAAAAAACTTTTATGATTCGTGTAATTAATCGCAAGTGGTTGGAAAAAAACATCAACTGGCCTGTTTGTGACAGTGTTGATCTGAGAAGTGTGATGGGCTTTTCGGACGCAGCTTTATCTGAGCTTGTGGATATAGATTGCCATGTTCCTACTCTTGCAGTATGTACTGCGGAAGCGGGAACATCTACAGAAAAGGAGCACAGAAAACCGTTCGAAGAGTTAAGTAATAAGCAAAAGAAAAGACGTTCTACTTCCATAGTAGAAGAAAATTCCGAGGAAGAGTTGCAGCACTGGTACATAACAAAATTGAAAGACAACGGCAAAACCAATCTGGAAAAAGTGGTCGAATACCTTTCCAGTAATCCAGATGCGCTATCCGAAGTAGAAGAGAGACTATTCAAAAAGCAGAGCTTAAGTACTGTCTCTGAAGATAAGTGTTTAGCTCTTTATACATCAGTTGCGCTCTCGAAATGGAAGTACTTAGCTCTTCGACAATTTCTGAAAGAAGAAAACTGTGCTGCCTTTCTATCTTATCCAAAGCTTGTAAATGCCAAGAAAAGATGTTACCCACCACAAGAGAGTATGGAGATTACCGAAAACGGAGCTCACATTAAATTGCAAGCGCTATTGGACCACACTGTGGAGAGGATATTACTTGATATAAATACTGTTGATAGGTCTCAAAATGAAGAACTCAAGTTGACCTGGAAATGGGGACTTGATGGTTCTTCGTCGCAGAGTAACTATAAACAGAAAACGTCAAACACAGCTACAGAGTTCGATGATTCATCATGTAGTCATGATAAGCATCGTCCCTCTTCGGCTAGTGTCTACTAGGCCATCATCTGGGAATGAAAATCTAGTTTGGGAGAACCCCACACCTTGCTCAACTCTGTACTGTCGACCAGTGAAGTTCACTTTCACTTCGGAGACAGCTGACTTTATAAAGTCTGAAGAGTCTGAGATGAAAAAACAAATTGATGAACGAATATCTACACAGTGTGGAAATATTATTGTATCACATGAATTGCATATGACCATGATTGATGGAAAAGTGGCCAATATTATTGCTGGAGTACCATCATATGCAACGTGTCCCATTTGCTTGGCAAAACCGAGTGCGATGAATAATTTAGAATTTTAGACGCTTTGACTTCTAAACACTTCGTGAAGAAATTTACAAACAAGGAATTTCTTCACTGCATATGAAGATTCGGTGTATGGAATGTCTTCTCCATATATCTTATAATCTGGATTTTCAACGATGGACTGCTCGCGGCGAACATAAGGCTTTGAAACAAGCTAAAAAAAATACCACACAGCAAGAGTTTCGTGAGCAAACTGGAATGCTGATTGATATAGTCAAACAGGTATGTATTTAATTTTCGCTCTCTTTATGTTGTTTGTGAATTATATCTCTATGTATTGTATATTATAGTATTGTTTTCCCATTTTAAGGTTTTGGAACTACAAACGACGGGAATACAGCGAGGCGCTTTTTCCAAGATTACAAAAGATCTTCCAGAATAACGGGAATTGACGAAAATCTGATTTTCAGATTTTCCGTTATTCTACAAGCCATATCATCAGGCAAAAACATTGAGTGTGAAAAATTTTGAAGATACTGTAGAGAAACAGCTGATGTGTACGTGCAACACTATTTGTGGTACTACATGCCAGTTAGTGTTCATAAACTTCTAATGAACGGTGCAGACATCTGTAACCACTTTGGTGTTTTGCCAATCGGTAAGTAAAAAATAAATATAGTTGGATGTATTATTTGACTCGATTGCGTTTTGAAATTAAAATGTATGTACTTATTCGTTTTAGGTACCTTATCTGAAGAAGCTTCGGAAGCCCGTAATAAGGACTTCAGAAACGTCAGGGAGAGGCACACTCGGAAAACGGGGAGAATAGCAACAAACGAAGACATCCTCCATGGACTTCTAATAAGCTCTGATCCCCACATATCCTACATAAGGCCTAAAATAATGAAACAGGTTCATAATGAGTTGTTGCCTGAAGCAACTCAGTTGTTACAGACTACTGAGCCTCCCTGTGACAGTTAAATTATGGAGGAAGAAGAATGCCTCATAGCAGAGTCCGAAAATTTGGCGGACCCACTAGCACTTCTGGAACAAGAAATAATGTGATCCGGCTCTAAATTATTCCCACAAAAGCCCATCAGGGTTAGGAATATGACAAACAGCCCTTTTCAGGGCTACAATTACTTCACAGTTTCATATTGATCATACGTACGATAACTTATACTATAATAATATACATACAGTTGATTATGTAGATAATTATCAACGACTTGCCCGTACAAATTTAAATTATTTCACCTATCATTAACAAAATTAGTATAACCTGAAACATTACGATATATTTATTCAACAATAGATAACGTGCAGTTAAAAAATAACACAGCCAATCAGAGACGAGCATTTTTCGATGACTCATTAGTTATGCGCGCACAAACAAATGAGTTATCAATCACAATGCAGAGCACCTGCATCGTGATTGATGACTCATTTGTACCGATAACATGCAATAATAACTAAATCTCTACCAGAATTACTAGTTCTAAGTACGTATGCGCTAATAAAACTATTTATTTAACTAAAAAGAAGGTGAAAACAGCCAAATGAGACAAAAAATATGCTTTGAATTTATTTTAAATGAAAAAAAAAATCTTCCAAATTATTATTTTTTTACCGAATGATTACTCGCGCTGCCGCAGATGGCCGGCGCTGATTTTTTTTTCGTGGATAGAGAATGACCCTAGCTATCATATACTTACGCCACACACCCAACATATTAGTACAATTGAAGAAAAAAAATTAAACGTTATTCGCTCCATACAAAAAAATCTAATAAATTTTTTTCAAGACAAACTATCAAGTTTAGAAGAAATTTTATAAGAATAAAAGTTGTCAGAAATATTATAACACGTCATACAAAAAAAAATCGCATTGATATGGTAACTTTGTTGCCTAAGTCCACTAATTTTCAGTATGGGCCCACTGTGCGGCGCCGGGGACAACGGGAACTTATGCGACTTCCGCGATCCCCGACTGTTGCCAGCTCTCCTCTGCGGGCCTCCTCACGTTCGGGGGGAGTGAGGTGTTAAACTCCCCCCCGTACATCACAGAGAAGCGCGCTTGGAAGACTACGCGCCACCATCTCGGGTCCTAAGGAATAGGGGGCGATGGATGTCCCCAGATCCATCGCACCTAGACCCATTTAGGGGGGCTGGAAGAGGGCGTTATCCGCCCTCGGTAGACGCCCGGTGCACCTGCTGCGGGCTGGATGAGCGGAAGATATCTCCCGCTCCCTTTCCGCAGCCTCCTTCTGCGGCATCACTGTTTCACAGAAGGAACCCCCGCGTCCCAGGACTCCTCGCTGCCGACCATCGACTCAACCACGGCCAGCAGGCGTGTAGCAACCCTAGCCCTAACGTAGGTACTAGTTCGAAATGGATGGATGCATCTAATGTTTTGCTCTACGTTGGCACGCTGATGGATATTTCCTGTTAGTATGCTAATTTTATTCCACTACTGTTATGTTAGGAGGATTAATAGAAAATACTAATGGTTTAAAAGGGAAATTCGCCCTTCATTCCAGACGAAATGGTGATAAACATTAGCATTTATCATTTCTGGAAATAAGCTCGGCCCAACTCGCATTTTTTATTTTTGCTTTAAGGTAATTTCAACATTTTCTTTATCTGGTAACCCTGTAAGGTGCCAGGTACATCGACGCATGAAATTAAATCATGAATTCAGCACATGACACTGCACCGAAGATTATCTAATTTAAAGTTATCTAATTACGGTACAAACTTTGCTGTCCCATACATTTTGAGCGCGTAAGCGATTGTAACAGCAGAATTTTGTACATAACGTCGAAAAAATTCTGCGCTTGAGGGTCTAGAGAATCATGTGCTAAAATCATATTTTCAGTTTGCGCGTTTTATATCTTTGCTTGTTTACTGTAGAACTACTGCTGTAGTCTAGAAGCTGTCATTATTATCAAAGCGCTTTTACTTAAAACTGCTATTTATCTGCCGTGCAGACCCTAAAACCCAGTAACAGGTTTTTTGTCATTTTTTTGTTAAATATTGAACCTTAATGTACACGGTATAAGGAACATGAAGATCTAATCAGGTTTTTGTTAGGATGCTTTAAACGGTTAAAAAATCAAATTTGTGAAAGCAGTAACTTAACTTTGCATGACTAAATATATTAGAATACCAACTAAAATACAGTTATAGCAGTTACGTCTACCACGATCCGTCACTTTACCAAGTTAAACGCAGTAAATATCTATATTACCACAAAAAATCTGTATTTTTCACCCAAAAAAATATTGAGAGATATAAATTAAAACGCAGTAAGTAGTTTTTGTACCAGCACTGTTAATACTGCATGTTAGATCACTAGTTTATTTCACATGAACTACAGATTAAAATGCAGCAAAGTAGTCAAATGTGGTATTTTATTTAGTGTCATTCAAGTAAGTTTATATCGTGAAAACCAACTAAAGTGCAGCATAATCAAAACTTTTTTCTTTTACTTTTATCGTAATATGATTTTTAAGTGTGAAGATACTATTTAAATTGCAGTATGTTGATTATTTACTGCAGTATAGTCGGTACTTTTCAAAGATGAAAATAACTTAAATGCTAATTAAAACGCAGTATGACACTCTGTTACTCATTATAATTGGTAACTTGAACGATTTTACTAAT
Source organism: Aporophyla lueneburgensis (assembly GCA_932294355.1). Classification (NCBI taxonomy): domain Eukaryota; kingdom Metazoa; phylum Arthropoda; class Insecta; order Lepidoptera; family Noctuidae; genus Aporophyla; species Aporophyla lueneburgensis. Next base: position 11,880,652 of record OW028757.1, on the reverse strand, counting down.
TTTACTGCAGTACAGGTCATATTTTACTGCGTTCTAGTAATTTTCAATATTTCTTTCGCCAGGCTTGGACACGAGGAGAGTGAATCGTGCGAAAAATTCAATATTCATAATCCTGACCATACTAAAAACGGCTAGTCCGTTTTTAGTATGGTCAGGATTATGAATATTGAAATTTCGGAATTTATCGGAATTATTATTAGTAGTGACATAGCCGGTTCAAAAATTATATTGAAGTATTTCGAGCCGGGACATACTTTTATGTCTGCCGACTCGTTCCACCACAACGTAGAACAATCTTTATACAAAAAGAAAAAGGTTTACGATTTCGACGATTTTTGCCATGCTGTTGAGATTGCTAATTCCACTATAGTGGAATAAAAGGTAGTCGTAAATAGAGGAAGCTACTGCCTATATTAAAAAATTATAAAATAAAATCTTTTTAACCAAAAATTAAACCGCCGAAAAAACTGAAAAGCAAAAAATAATAAACCTTTAAATTATGAGTCGGCGCTGAAAAATCAATGAACAAAGATCACTCAAAGCACCGAATCATAATTTTAAGGTTTATTATTTTTTGCTTTTCAGTTTTTTCAGCGGTTTAATTTTTTTTTAAAAGCAAAAAATAAAAACCTTTAAATTATGAGTCGGCGCTGAAAAATCAATGAACAAAGATCACTCAAAGCGCCGAATCATAATTTTAAGGTTTATTATTTTTTGCTTTTCAGTTTTTTCGGCGGTTTAATTTTTTGTTAAAAAGTTTTTATTTTATAATTTTTTGTAATTTTAATATACTAATAATACTTGGCAAGGTATACCCTATCCAACAAAAAAGAATTATCAAAATCGGACTACTCTGTATAAAGTTATGCGTGGTTATACTCGTACATTACAATCAGTGAGTAAACAATCAATCAACCCCTATTTTCCGACCTTTAGAGTTCGATTTTGTATTTCAAATTTATATGGGACCATTTTAGGAGTATATTCTTTCCAATAGAAGAAGAATTGTCACAATCGGACTACTATGTAAAAAGTTATGCGTGGTCATAGATAAAAAAAATATATATATACGCATCGAATTGTGAACCTCCTCCGTTTTTAACAATACAGTCAATTTAATTGCTTAAAATAAAAAATAACTTCCCAGACCTGATAAAAGATGCACCCCCAAAGGTACCACTTCACCAGGAAGCTAAATATAATAAAAATCTTGGGGCCATTGATGCCAGAATGGCATTCTGGAGAATGTTAAGTACCTTTATCGGCTGTAGAAACCGAAGATGCACTAGAAGCATTTGCTTTTGATGATGATACCGGATCATAGGTAATTTGATTATGCATGTCATATAAAAATGTACCGAGCGTTAAGCATTTATGTTTTTTTAAATACATTCGTTTTTTTTTTTTTGTTTTATCGTTAACCAACTTTTGTTTTTGGTAATGAAACCGATTAAATGATACTCGTATCATTACCATATTTTATTATTTTTATATTTATGCATGCCATATAGAGATGTATCGAATGTTGAGCATTTATGGTATTTTTGATACGTTTGATATTTTTTGTGATTTATTTTTAGTTATATATAAATGTGCCATTTAATTGAAATATCTCATGTTTCTTGCGAAACCAAAAGCTTTATACCATTTAATTTTTATCGAAATGTATTTATAACCATTTGTGTTTAAAGCACCTTAAATTTAAGTTACAATTACCCTATAATATTATAAAATAAACGACAATTTTATACATACATAAATGTATTTTTTTTTTGTAAATTCCTACCTAAAACATACGTAAGTTGGAAGAAATTGTTATATACTACATGTGCAATTAGTTCAAGACACAAATTAAAATGCAGTAAAGAAAGTCTTATGCTGCAAATTAGTCTGCAAAGTAGAAAAAAATCAAAGTTTTTGTAGTATCGAGTATTTTTACGGCATTTTAATCTGAATATGTGTAACTTTTTGCGTGCAGTAACTGCTAAGATTTAAAAAAAACCCGGTTTTAATTAAAATCTAATAAACTAAATTAACATTTGTTTTTGTAAATACCATCTTTGTTGTCACTTAGTCCTCATAGTAATAAAAATATGCACCATACACATTAATAATATTAAAAAAAACAGTGTTAAAAAGTTTTTCGCGACTTTCTCGAAACCGCTTTTTTCCTCATACTGCACTTTAGGGCCTGCACGGCAGTTATGCAATTTCATTTGCACTGTCATTGAGAATGCTTACCAACTTTGAATTTTTACAATAAAACTGTGAGTCGTAGTTTTGTCGATTGCTATGTCTTGCACTTTTCAAGATGTGAAAACTTACTACGACTAAATTGCTTGCTACGACACCATCTACGAGCAGGTTTCGTAGAAGGTGGCGTTCAAGTCATTCGTGGTGCGAGCACTGACTCATCGTATCGAGACCTTCCTCAAGGAAGAGTTTTGGCCGAAGGGTGTCGCGTATCGGCGATTCTGTGGAAGGCTACGGGACACTACGCAGCACAACGCGACGCCTTCACTTCGTGTTCAATAGTTTTGTTTACATGGTTTTTATTTGGATGTATGATAGTCTGTAAGGTATTTATGATATGGGTCTTTGTTGCACAAAATTAATTGATTCGATTTGTAGCAAGTTATTGTCTATGAGTCTAAAATGACTCAACATGAACCACATTATTAAATATTAACTTAAAGAAAAACAAACAGCTATAACAGATGAATAACATTTATATATGAGACATAGAAGTACAAAGTAGTACACAGTAGAAAATTAGTAGAAAACTTGGGATAAAAAACAAAAAAAAAAAAAAAACGGAAACAAACAAAACCCATTATCGTCAAGTTTTAATGACTCTGTGATAAGTACAAGGCAACTAAACGACTGATAACCTATAGTTTCTATAAATTCGTAAAGAATTTCTAAGTTCTGCGAAAAATAACAAAAATAGTCGATCAATTACGTTATCTTCGCCGACCGAAGGACGAAAAACATTTTTTTTTTTGGTGAAATCGTTTTCCATACCGATACTCAACGTGTGGGAAAAGTTATATTAAATACTAGCTTCTGCCCGCGGCTTCGCCCGCGTGGATATCGAAAAATATCCCAGAGGAACGTATTAGATACCAGGTTTTTTTTTTTTTCTTTTTTTTTTTTTTCAGGGTGGGAAATCATCAAATGACTTCTCCCGCTCTGGGCGGAGTGGGAGGGCGTGTCAGACTTTTACTGACTAAAACCCACCCGTGTTCCATCAGTTGCCCATGTGCCAGGGTCACGGTATCTCCTTCGAACAATCACGCGACCCCGGCAGGCATCGGTCCTAGTAGACCCCTACACTGACGTATTACCAGGATTAACCCTTTGTGTTTATCCAGGTAAACAATGGGTTATTGCACTGCTTGCTTTGTGTTATCCAAGGAGCAGCCTTCGGATTGATAAATGATTGTTGTAGGATAAATATTGCGTAAACATAACAATATTGACGGAATATATAAAGGAACGGCAAAATACCTACTTGCATGCCAAATTTGAAGGCAACTTTAAAGTGAAAATATAAGTTCTGTTTTTTCCCTGGGAATTTCGAAAAAAATTGTTACTTAAATTATTCAAATGACGATTTTACTTACATTGCTGTTCACAGGTGTTAAAGACTATTTATTATTTAGTTTATGCTTAAAGTATCTCTTTATATACTACTTTAGAGGTTCTACCTTCAGGTGCTAATACAACCAGGCTGCTAGATGAGCTCACTCTCGAGCAGGCAACGTAAACCTGGCCGTGCGAGAAGCAGTCCCCTCTAAGATGATATCCCGCTGTTTTAAGCGTCTGACCCCGAGACTTATTAATCGTAATTGCGAAACATACCATAAGGGGACTGCAGCCTTTTAAACTCGAATGGGTACTCCGACGGTATTAGTGGTATCTGCGGTATATAGTACACCGATTCACCTTGAGCACAGGCAGTAAATACAATGGCGGAGCCTCTACCACGTATTGATGTGAGGTTTTCACATGTGACCTGGTCCCATTGCACAACTTGGCCGGATTGAGATTTCGTGGTAGCATTGCTGAAGCACCCACTTTGAGGATAAATGTGTGAGACGGGGACCAGATAGGTTAAATAAATTTAAGAGCTCCATAGAATAGTGTATAGCATCATCTTTATGAATTCGACACGTATGCATGTAATATAATTACAACAGATTTTTGTTGCCTGTGTTTATTTCATTGGTTTATTATGTATAGCTTCTGCCCGCGGCATTTTTTTATTCACAAACGAAATCCGCGCTCTCACTACCTCTCAATCTATATATATAAAATTCAAAGTCCTGAGTGACTGACTGACTGACTGACTGATATATCAACGCACAGCCTAAACCGCTGGTCGTAGAGACATGAAATTTGGAGGGTGTGTTCTTTATGAAGAGTAAATATCCACTAAGGGTTTTTAGAAATTCTACCCCTAAAGGGGTGAAATGGGGGGTTGAAGTTTCTATGAAACTTTTTATTCTCTGGGTCGATTAACACAAAAATTGGTACACATACGCTTCAAGTATAATTATGAGATACGTGTATCACAGTTTTTCCAAAATCATTCCTTTACTGAGTCAAATAGGGCTTCGAATATCCTACGCGGTACCTATCCTGGTAGACGGGCGCATGGCGTGCGGGGCAGCCTGGGGAGCGCATTGTCGTCACCGGTGTCCAATCTCAACCAAGGTAACGGGGATGAATCAATTAAGTAACTGATATTAACATGAACTTGAAATTCATGCAAGACTTATGGAATATCTAAATTCTTTCGGTTTTCTCTTCGAACGTCAATATGGTTTTAGACCTAAGTCTAATGCACTAGCTGCTGCTACTGATTTGGTCACGAAACTCAGGACCAAAATTGATCAAAAGCAAATAGCTCTGGGGGTCTTTATAGATTTAAAAAAGGCTTTCGATACCGTTAGCCATGATGTACTCCTGCAAAAATTAGCGTCTATAAAAATAACGGGAAATTGTTACAGAATGTTCAAGTCTTACCTAGAAAATCGTATGCAAGTCGTTAAAATAGGAAACAACACCAGTAGCTATAAATTTATCAAATGTGGTGTGCCTCAAGGATCAATATTGGGGCCTCTCCTGTTCCTTATCTATATCAACAATGTACACGAACTAGGATTAAAAGGACATATTACGCTCTATGCTGATGACACTTGTCTATTTTACTTCGGAAACTCCATTGAAGCAATTATACAAGATGCACAGGATGACCTAGTCATTTTGGAAAGGTGGTTCTTGGATAACCTATTGACAATTAACACATCCAAAACAAACTACATAATTTTCTCGGCCAAGAACAAAAAAAATCACAACCACAAGCCTTTGTTGATAAATGGAGATGTCCTAAACAAAGTAAATACAGAGAAGTATTTGGGTCTTACACTTGACAGTCACCTAACGTGGCAGCCACACATTAAAAGGATTTGTTCTAAGTTATCAAGCCTCACGGGTACGTTACGAGGAATAGCTAGATGTCTTCCATCGAAAATTCGGTATACTGTGGACAATTCACTAGTAAAACCACACATTGAATACCTTATTGAGGTTTGGGGATCGACAACAAAAACAAACATACACAAACTTCAAATCGCCCAAAATAAAATTATTAAAGCTTTGTTTCAATATCCCTACTTAACATCCACAAATAAAATCTAAAACGACACTAAACTATTTAACATCACCAAAACACATCAATATAATACCTGTATATTAATAAGAAAAATCCTAACAAAAGAAATACACACAGAAATTACATATAAAAGAAATAACGAAGTGCAAACACGATCATCACGTCGGGCAAATGACTTAGTACTATTACACAAACCTAGAACAAAGCATGGAAAGAGAAATATTAAATACGAAGGAGTGCAACTATACAATTCACTACCAAAAAACATTAAAGAAGCTAAAACTAACTTATATTTTAAAAAAAATGTTAAAGAAACACATCTTCGACGACTCCAACGTAAAATAAATAAAATAGTAAATTATTATTGTCTAGTATTGTAAAGTGTGCACGGTTCTTTATAACAGTAACTGATAAGAATAGCGCGCTCGATGGGTAGATCGATGCGCGCCTTATGAGAACTAAATGTATTACTGGCTTTTTTTTTTTTTTCAGGATGGGAAATCATCAAATGACTTCTCCCGCTCTGGGCGGAGCGGGAGGGCGTGTCAGACTTTTACTGACTAAAACCCACCCGTGTTCCATCAGTTGCCCATGTGCCAGGGTCACGGTATCTCTTTCGAACAATCACGCGACCCCGGCAGGTCACGCGACCCCGGCAGATGTATTACTGGCTAACTGCATGACGAGCACTCTGCACTTCCTTAATGTTTACCTATATGTTATTATTAAAACTTTGTTTCTCATTAAGTGATTATGTAAATCTTTGAGAATTAAATGATATATTTAACCGTAACTAATATTTTGCAAGTAATAAGTAAGCACATGTAAAAAACGGGTTTGTTTCTGTATTCAATAAAATTAAATAACTATAGTGGCTATTGTTAAATAGATACCTATGCAATTTTATAAGTAAAACCTAATTGGGCACATACATCTGTACGTTCAGTGAGTAATAATGCGACTTTAGTTTATACATTAAAGTAAAACATAACGACCAAGCCACAATCATCAATGAAATTCTCTTCAGATCGTTCGATGGAGTTGAATATCATTATAAATCAGTGGACTCGAGTGATAAACCATGATGACGCCATACATTACCCGCTTGAGTTTTTTAACACATTGAAGCCTCCCGGTCTCCCAACTCACATATTAAAAGAGTTGGCGTCCCAGTTATGTTGCTGCGTAATTTAAACCCGCCAAAATTATGCAATGACACCAGGTTAAGAGTGAATATATTGCAACGAAATGTTATTGAGGCAACTATACTGACAGGTTGTTCCAGAGAGGAGTCTGTGTTTATTCCGAGGATTCCTCTAACGCCATTGAACTACCCCTTCGAGTTCAAAAGAGTGCAGTTTCTCCTCAAAGTCTGCTTTGACATGACCACAAATAAATCTCAAGGCCAAACACTTAATTTATCAGGGGTAGACTTAAGGGAGAACTGCTTTTCACACGGTCTGGTGCAGACCAGCAGCCTGGTGATTCTAGCACCTGAAGTAAAAAAATATATTGTTTACAAAAATATACTGCGGTAGGCATAGTATTTCGTTGTAAACAATATTAATTGTTTATTATCCACTTCTGGTTGTCTTCTAAATATATCTTTTCACACACGCTTTGAGTTCTATTAAAACTATACTACTCTCATCCCAGAGTCCCAGAGATTAGTTAAGTTTTACGAAGAACTTCGTCCTATTTGTTTGGGATATTGTCAGTTTGTATATTAAATTGAGAGGTAGTGAGAGCGCGGATTTCGTTTGTGAAAAAAAAATGCCGCAGGCAGAAGCTAAACATAATAAACCAATGAAATAAACACAGGCTACAAAAATCTGTTGTAATTATATTACATGCATTTTTTTTTTTTTTTCAGGATGGGAAATCATCAAATTACTTCTCCCGCTCTGGGCGGAGCGGGAGGGCGTGTCAGACTTTTACTGACTAAAACCCACCCGTGTTCCATCAGTTGCCCATGTGCCAGGGTCACGGTATCTCTTTCGAACAATCACGCGACCCCGGCAGGTATCGGTCCTAGTAGACCCCTACACTGCTGCTGACATCTCTTTGAGGCACGCGTGGAACACTGCGCGCCGTCGACCCGAGCCTGGTTTCTACCGGGCGGCGAGCTACCCATTGCTCGCCACCCGCAAGCTCGCGCCTACGGTGGCCGGGAGTCTGCAATCGACTCCCGACGCCCGGGGCGTCTCCTCCTGCGGCGGCTAGGGGCGTGAGGGCGCAGAGACTGCCACTCCCTCACGTGCCCCGCCTCCTCCTTCGCGAGCATTACTGCTTCGCAGAAGGAGGTGACGGCTTCCCATTCCCTCTCGCTCCGTACCATGGCTCGCACTAGGGCCGGACGCGAGAGGTCGCCGCCGCCGATCGCCTCCACGAGGACACGGCGGTGCTCCGCCCAGGCAGGGCACACCTCCACCGTATGCTCCACCGTGTCCTCCAGACGATCCTCGCAATGGAAACACCCGGACGTATCCTCCCGCTTTATCCTGAACAGGAACCCACCGAAGCGCCCATGCCCGGTGAGAACCTGCGTCAGGCGGAAGGTGAGGACGCCGTGGCGCCTCTCTATCCACTCCTCAAAGAGGGGACTTACCACCGCAATTGTGGCGTGCCCAGCACTGGGTTGCGACAATCGTACCAGCAATGTCGCCATGAGATCACACCGGAGCTCTGTCCGCCGTGCCGCGATTTGTTGCGGCAGCGGAGTTTCGCCCCGGCGTTTCGCCTCCTCGCGCCACTCCCACATGTGCGCGAGGACCTTTGCCTCCAGATCCCATGGCGGCACTCCGGCAAGGAGGCTCGCCGCCTCGCACGAGATCGTGCGGTATCCTCGGATTAATCGGATGGCCATGACCCTCTGGGCCGCACTCAAACGGCGCGCTGGGCGCAACCTCAATGAGGGCGCCCACACCGGTGCCCCGTAGAGGGCCATGGACCGCACGATCCCCGTGTAGAGCCTCCGGCAGGAGGCGTTTGGGCCCCCCAGATTGGGCAGGAGCCGCTTTAATGCAGCCCCAGCCCGCTCCAGTCTGGGAGCCAAACGTCGGAAATGCTCAACGAAGTTCCACCGGCTGTCGAGGACAAGTCCCAGGTACTTCATCGTCGACTCGACGCCGATGTGAACCCCTCCTACCGTGAGTTGGGAACCCGCAGGTGGCGCGTTCCGAGGACCATGAAAACCCATGGCCTCGGACTTGTGCAATGCCACCTCGAGTCCCAATTGCCGGATCCTATCGACGATTGTCGCAACCCCGCGTGTCATAATTTCGGCCGCCGCCTCGTACGACCTCCCCTGCGCAAGGACCAGCGTGTCGTCAGCGTAGCAAACTACGCTGACGCCGCTAGGGAGGTCGGCGCGCAGCACCCCGTCGTAACCGATGTCCCACAGATGCGGCCCCAGGACCGATCCCTGTGGGACACCGCACGACATCTCTCGCCGGTTCCATTCCCCTTCGTGACCAGGGTAGATGACGGCCCTATCCGTCAGATAGGCCTCGACCACGCGACAGAGGTAGGTCGGCATCCGGTGATACCGGAATGCATCCCTAATGCAACTCCAGGGCAGGGTGTTGAAGGCATTGGCGATGTCTAGAGACACCGCCAAGACGACCCCACCCCGGGCCACTGCATCCCCCGTCGTGGGGGCTCGCACGCGCATGATGGCGTCCACCGTAGATATTACATGCATACGTGTCGAATTCATAAAGATGATGCTATACACTATTCTATGGAGCTCTTAAATTTATTTAACCTATCTGGTCCCCGTCTCACACATTTATCCTCAAAGTGGGTGCTTCAGCAATGCTACCACGAAATCTCAATCCGGCCAAGTTGTGCAATGGGACCAGGTCACGTGTGAAAACCTCACATCAATACGTGGTAGAGGCTCCGCCATTGTATTTACTGGCTGTGCTCAAGGAGAATCGGTGTACTATATACCGCAGATAACACTAATACCGTCGGAGTACCCATTCGAGTTTAAAAGGCTACAGTCCCCTTATGGTATGTTTCGCAATGACGATTAATAAGTCTCGGGGATAGACGCTTAAAACAGCGGGATATCATCTTAGAGGGGACTGCTTCTCGCACGGCCAGGTTTACGTTGCCTGCTCGAGAGTGAGCTCATCTAGCAGCCTGGTTGTATTAGCACCTGAAGGTAGAACCTCTAAAGTAGTATATAAAGAGATACTTTTAGCATAAACTAAATAATAAATAGTCTTTAACCCCTGTGAACAGCAATGTAAGTAAAGTCGTCATTTGAATAATTTAAGTAACAATTTTTTTCGAAATTCCCAGGGAAAAAACAGAACTTATATTTTCACTTTAAAGTTGCCTTCAAATTTGGCATGCAAGTAGGTATTTTGCCGTTCCTTTATATATTCCGTCAATATTGTTATGTTTACGCAATATTTATCCTACAACAATCATTTATCAATCCGAAGGCTACTCCTTGGATAACACAAAGCAAGCAGTGCAATAACCCATTGTTTACCTGGATAAACACAAAGGGTACTTTTAATCCTGGTAATACGTTCCTCTGGGATATTTTTCGACATCCACGCGGGCGAAGCCGCGGGCAGAAGCCAGTTTAATATACAAACTGACAATATCCCAAACAAATAGGACGAAGTTCTTCGTAAAACTTAACTAATCTCTGGGACTCTGGGATGAGAGTAGTATAGTTTTAATAGAACTCAAAGCGTGTGTGAAAAGATTTATTTAGAAGACAACCAGAAGTGGATAATAAACAATTAATATTGTTTACAACGAAATACTATGCCTACCGCAGTATTTTTTTGTAAACAATATATTTTTTTTACTTCAGGTGCTAGAATCACCAGGTTGCTGGTCAGCACCAGACCGTGTGAAAAGCAGTTCTCCCTTAAGTCTACCCCTGTTAAATTAAGTGTTTGGCCTTGAGATTTATTTGTGGTCATGTCAAAGCAGACTTTGAGGAGAAACTGCACTCTTTTGAACTCGAAGGGGTAGTTCAATGGCGTTAGAGGAATCCTCGGAATAAACACAGACTCCTCTCTGGAACAACCTGTCAGTATAGTTGCCTCAATAACATTTCGTTGCAATATATTCACTCGCAACCTGGTGTCATTGCATAATTTTGGCGGGTTTAAATTACGCAGCAACATAACTGGGACGCCAACTCTTTTAATATGTGAGTTGGGAGACCGGGAGGCTTCAATGTGTTAAAAAACTCAAGCGGGTAATGTATGGCGTCATCATGGTTTATCACTCGAGTCCACTGATTTATAATGATATTCAACTCCATCGAACGATCTGAAGAGAATTTCATTGATGATTGTGGCTTGGTCGTTATGTTTTACTTTCATGTATAAACTAAAGTCGCATTATTACTCACTGAACGTACAGATGTATGTGCCCAATTAGGTTTTACTTATAAAATTGCATAGGTATCTATTTAACAATAGTCACTGTAGTTATTTTATTTTATTGAATACAGAAACAAACCCGTTTTTTACATGTGCTTACTTATTACTTGCAAATATTAGTTACGGTTAAATATATCATTTAATTCTCAAAGATTTACATAATCACTTAATGAGAAACAAAGTTTTAATAATAACATATAGGTAAACATTAAGGAAGTGCAGAGTGCTCGTCATGCAGTTAGCCAGTAATACATCTGCCGGGGTCGCGTGACCTGCCGGGGTCGCGTGATTGTTCGAAAGAGATACCGTGACCCTGGCACATGGGCAACTGATGGAACACGGGTGGGTTTTAGTCAGTAAAAGTCTGACACGCCCTCCCGCTCCACCCAGAGCGGGAGAAGTCATTTGATGATTTCCCATCCTGAAAAAAAAAAAAAAAAAAAAAAGCCAGTAATACATTTTTAGTTGTTTTAATAAATATGGTAGGTCTTGCGGGTACATCGAAAAATTCTCATAAGGCGCGCATCGATCTACCCATCGAGCGCGCTATTCTTATCAGTTACTGTTATAAAGAACCGTGCACACTTTACAATACTAGACAATAATAATTTACTATTTTATTTTTTTTACGTTGGAGTCGTCGAAGATGTGTTTCTTTAACATTTTTTTAAAATATAAGTTAGTTTTAGCTTCTTTAATGTTTTTTGGTAGTGAATTGTATAGTTGCACTCCTTCGTATTTAATATTTCTCTTTCCATGCTTTGTTCTAGGTTTGTGTAATAGTACTAGGTCATTTGCCCGACGTGATGATCGTGTTTGCACTTCGTTATTTCTTTTATATGTAATTTCTGTGTGTATTTCTTTTGTTAGGATTTTTCTTATTAATATACAGGTATTATATTGATGTGTTTTGGTGATGTTAAATAGTTTAGTGTCGTTATAGATTTTATTTGTGGATGTTAAGTAGGGATATTGAAACAAAGCTTTAATAATTTTATTTTGGGCGATTTGAAGTTTGTGTATGTTTGTTTTTGTTGTCGATCCCCTAACCTCAATAAGGTATTCAATGTGTGGTTTTACTAGTGAATTGTACACAGTATACCGAATTTTCGATGGAAGACATCTAGCTATTCCTCGTAACGTACCCGTGAGGCTTGATAACTTAGAACAAATCCTTTTAATGTGTGGCTGCCACGTTAGGTGACTGTCAAGTGTAAGACCCAAATACTTCTCTGTGTTTACTTTGTTTAGGACATCTCCATTTATCAACAAAGGCTTGTGGTTGTGAATTTTTTTGTTCTTGGCCGAGAAAATTATGTAGTTTGTTTTGGATGTGTTAATTGTCAATAGGTTATCCAAGAACCACCTTTCCAAAATGACTAGGTCATCCTGTGCATCTTGTATAATTGCTTCAATGGAGTTTCCGATGTAAAATAGACAAGTGTCATCAGCATAGAGCGTAATATGTCCTTTTAATCCTAGTTCGTGTACATTGTTGATATAGATAAGGAACAGGAGAGGCCCCAATATTGATCCTTGAGGCACACCACATTTGATAAATTTATAGCTACTGGTGCTGTTTCCTATTTTAACGACTTGCATACGATTTTCTAGGTAAGACTTGAACATTCTGTAACAATTTCCCGTTATTTTTATAGACGCTAATTTTTGCAGGAGTACATCATGGCTAACGGTATCGAAAGCCTTTTTTAAATCTATAAAGACCCCCAGATCTATTTGCTTTTGATCAATTTTGGTCCTGAGTTTCGTGACCAAATCAGTAGCAGCAGCCTGCTAGTGCATTAGACTTAGGTCTAAAACCATATTGACGTTCGAAGAGAAAACCGAAAGAATTTAGATATTCCATAAGTCTTGCATGAATTTCAAGTTCATGTTAATATCAGTTACTTAATTGATTCATCCCCGTTACCTTGGTTGAGATTGGACACTGGTGACGACAATGCGCTCCCCAGGCTGCCCCGCACGCCATGCGCCCGTCTACCAGGATAGGTACCGCGTAGGATATTCGAAGCCCTATTTGACTCAGTAAAGGAATGATTTTGGAAAAACTGTGATACACGTATCTCATAATTATACTTGAAGCGTATGTGTACCAATTTTTGTGTTAATCGACCCAGAGAATAAAAAGTTTCATAGAAACTTCAACCCCCCATTTCACCCCTTTAGGGGTACAATTTCTAAAAACCCTTTCTTAGTGGATATTTACTCTTTACAAAGAATACACCCTCCAAATTTCATGTCTCTACGACCAGCGGTTTAGGCTGTGCGTTGATATATCAGTCAGTCAGTCAGTCAGTCACTCAGGACTTTGAATTTTATATATATAGATGTAAGGTACAGTAAGCATTTTTAAGGAAGTCAGCATTCAGCCGCTACGTTTAAATGAGAACTCTACAAAGAAAGTTAAAGTCCTAACTCACTCGCAATATGTATGAGTTTTGCCCGTAAGAAGAAGAGAAAAACGGAATGAGGATTAAAACTATCTGATCTCTAGCGGACATTAAAACGTTTATTTAGGTTATCAGGACAGTCAATATAATCAACAAAAATAACGTGCTGTGATGATCATATATGCACCAAATTATGGTGAAATCATAAAATGTTTTACTCATTTTACAAACTTGCGACGCCGAGTACAGACCGCAGGTGAAATCAAATTGACACGAAAATTTATTAACTATAAAAGCAAAAGTACAATCTCCTAACCAAATTAAAATGAACTCTCAATTTAAACTTAAAATGGTAATTAAATGTACGTGGCTGGTAACAAAATTATATATATAAAACTTTTTGATTGTATGAGAAACAATAAAACTTTTTAATTTTTGATTATTTTGAACAAAATTATGGTCACTGTAAAATAATTTTATATTACGTGAGAATTGTGAACATAAATAAAGTATAATTTCAGCCAAAAGACGTCCACTGCTGGACATAGGCCTCCCCTAAAATATGAAGGGGTTTGCCATAATAGCCACGCTTGACAGGCGGGTTGGCGATCACAGCATGGTGGTCAAATGCATAGAGAACGCTGCTGCTCATTCTCTAGTAAGTTCCTTAGTCGCCGTTTACGATGCCCACGGAATGACATCGGATAGTGCTATTCTTGGTACATTAATCTTGGTCTATTATTGGTACCGTGTGGTGCCGGACGTAAAGAATAACACCACTCCATGTCTTCCCGTGGGTGTCGTAAAAGGCGTCTAAGGGACTTACTAGAGAATGGGCAGCAGCGTTCTCTATGCATTTTACCACCATACTGCGATCGCCAACCCGCATGCCAAGCGTGGCGATTATGGCAAAGCCCCCCAAATTAGGGGAGGCCTAAGTCCAGCAGTGGACGTTTTATGGCTGAAATGATGATGATGATGATGATGAGTGCTATTCTTTACGTTCGGCACCGCACGGAATAAAGTCATATTCTGATAGTAGTTAATTTTAAAATCGCTAGGACCTGCCATGAGGGTTTGCCCTGACTTCAACCTGATGAGACATAGTTTACCATTAGGGTTATCACGGATCAGTGTGACCAGATTCAGTATTTAAAATACTGAATCTGGTCACACAACTCGATAGCAGCGTCACCTACCGGGTCCAATAGTTAATTTATACCATCCAGGGTGCCACCCAAACGCATACAAAAAAATTCATTCAAATCGGTCCAGCCGTTTAGGAGCCATTCAGTATTTAAAATACTGAATCTGGTCACACTGCCACGGATTGATCTGACGTGACAGTGCGACTAGACTCTAGTTGAACTATTTCCAAAAAAAAAATCATATAAATTGTTCTACCACAGTTGCCTCGCGCTGTTTAATCGCGCCTGTGAGCTTTGAGGCATAAAATACATTCTTTTTCGACCAAATTTTAAACAGTTTTGTAGGTTTTCAGGCCGCTCATACAAAAATATCGTGTCACTTTAAAATTTGAACATGCTTGTTTCTTCTTCCCACGAACTGCAAAAATATCTCTTCCACCAACGCGTTTCCATAGTGACTTGAATTTCTATAAAACTTAATGTAAGAAGATTCCTGAAATCTTCGTAATTCTTTCATAATCAAGTCAGAGGGGTAATTTCGTAATACACTATCAGTAGGAATCGCTTTCATTTTGAAAGTTCATGGCTTGGTTTGGTTCCACAACATTTATGGCGTTGTTTACGTTGCAAAGCAAAGAATTTTTTCGAACACTAGAAGGCCTGGATGACAATAATAAGCTTCAAAATTATTCAGATCCAGAGACATTCAACATCTTTTAATCCACAGGTATGTACCTTCCACACACAATATATGTTTTTTACATGAAATAGACGTAGTGAGGTTTAAAGATAATAATTCTGTAAATACAAACATACGTATTACGGTCGTGATTCATATTTTAATCAAAATACTACCCGACAATAACCTACAAACTGTAACAAAAAAAAAAAAACTTTGAAAATTTGAATTACGCGGGTTTACTCAAGGTGACAAACTTTTTGGATGTGACTGTACCATTTAAGGATTATAAAATCTATTCCTTTAAGGTAAGGTATATGTTTCAATGAATCGTTAATTTCCTCAGAGATGTAGCGAGTGAAACAGTTTCTTAAAAATAAACATTACTTTCACCTGGACGCCTGCATTTTTCTTACAAATTGCTTGAACTCAGTTCTTGGCGCGCTCAAGTTAAATTATCTCAGAAATGATCATGTGATTTTCTTTCTACTCTTTGTGCGACGTGGAAGAATTCTTTCACGGGTGACTATTAATTTGAGAATTACGTAAGTACCGGATTTTGTCGTGAAGGTGATTCGGTTGCAGAACGTAATCACAGGTTGTTCAGAAGGATGTTAGATAGATTTTATGCACCTGCCAAACTACTGACTTCTGCCAGGGTCGCGAGATTTGTTCAAAAGAGATACCGTGGCTTATGGGAAATTGAAAGAACACGGGTGGGTTTTAGTCAGTAAAAGTCTGACACGCCCATCCGGTCCACCCTGAGCGAGAGACGTCATTAGAAGAATTCCCACCCAGAAAAAAAGACTAAAGTCTTAACGTAAGTTTTCACGTGGGCACTATTCAGAACACTCCGACTGAAAATTTATAACGTGTAAAGAATTTCCTTTTTTATTTCTCTTTAGTAAAGCGTCGTCACTCTCTTGGTTGTACTCTCTAATAGGGTTCTCACACTCTCTTGGTTGCACACTCTAATAGGATTGTCACTCCCTTAAGGTTTTCAAGAATCATCCACTAGTAACTAAAAAATAATAGTTTACAAAAACTAAAAAACACGCTTCCATAGAAAACCAAACTAAAAAGTAGAAAATTATGGAAAAAATATGGAAGCGTGTTTTTTAGTTTTTGTTTTTAACCATTACTTATTTTCTATTTTTAAGGTGTTTCGAATTTTGAGACGTATGTTATAGGGTAGTTTGTGACGTATGTCAGCGTAGTTTTCGAAGACAGTTTTTTTGCTGTCCTGGTAACCCTGACAAGGATAATGGCAAATTTATGAAATTATAGTATTGTCATCTGTCCTCGATAAGTCTACAGAGTTTAAATGAATTCTGGTCGTTTAATGTGGGTCTAAATCGCGCTATAAGGAGTCGGTTACAAACAAACATACAAGTGAAGCTAATATAAAGGGTGTAAAAAAGGCACGTAGAGTACTTGCAACTGCCTAAATATTTTGTAAAAGCCATGCCAAGCCATGTAACCTGGACCAGGCTCGGGTCGAGGACCAGGCTCGGGTCGACGGCGCGCAGTGTTCCACGCGCGCCTCAAAGAGATGTCAGCAGCAGTGTAGGGGTCTACTAGGACCGATGCCTGCCGGGGTCGCGTGATTGTTCGAAAGAGATACCGTGACCCTGGCACATGGGCAACTGATGGAACACGGGTGGGTTTTAGTCAGTAAAAGTCTGACACACCCTCCCGCTCCGCCCAGAGCGGGAGAAGTCATTTGATGATTTCCCATCCTGAAAAAAAAAAAAAAAAAAAAAAGCCATGTAACCTCAACTTGACTGTTTTTTATGCCCACACCTTAAAATACCCTCCTAAAAGTCACGATCTCACCTCAAGATTTTTTTTTTGATATGGAGCTTCACTTACATATGCACGTAGACACATAAACTCATAAACATGAGTTAAACTATCACGCCAAATTTTCTTTGGAAGATACTTGATCGCCTTTACCCGTGGGAAGGAATAGAAGATTTATAGTATCAAGGCCAAAGGGCACTGAACTAAGAAATACGATCAATGTTATCAGAACTATTTGTGAATGTCATCTCAAACTTTCAGACGTTAGAACAAATGGTTAATTCCCTTGATATCACGAGAACTTGAAACAGTCTCAGAAATATATTACTTTTACCTGGATGTCTGCATTTTTCAAATAAATTGCTTGAAGTCGGTGCTAGCACATTAGAGAGGTGCACATTCATAGTTTATTATGAAAATGATTAGTGAAAATGTATACTTATGTTGAAATACTAAATTAAAACGTATTTTCTTAACGAACGTTAACAGACAGTCAATATTTGAAAAAGTAGCTAAATAGCAGCGCTAGTATAGTAGCGCTACTATTCGTGATAGTCATATTGATTTTCCCATCGACCCATGGTAATTAAAGAACTTGTTTCATACTTGTACATAATCACATATCACCCTTGTATCTGTGAATTATAATTTATTGAGTCAGACAAGAAGTACACAGTATTTAGGTCACCATCTGCTTAGCCATTCTAAACTACGTATGTTGGGGCCGGTATCAATCATCAGCCTATAATGTTCCCACTGCTGGGACACAGGCCTCCTCTCGGTGAGAGGGAGTGGGCCATAATCCACCACGCGGGCCCAGTGCGGGTTGGTAGATGTCAAATGTCTTCGAATTTCTAGAACATACCCATTTCTTCACGATGTTTTCCTTTACCGTTTTGAGAGCAATGGTGATGAAATAATTTACACAAAGTAAAGCGCCTGCTTGGGTTCGAACTCACGACCTACTTGTAAGTCGCGGCCGTTACCACTGGGCCACCACTGCTCTTCCAGGCTGGTTTCCAATGTTATGTATTTTACATGAAACAACTCTGACTCCACCCTGTTACTGTGTACCCTCATACATATACGTATATCCCATGGTCAGATTAGTTGTCAGACGTTCGGGCTTCTGACGTTAGTGACTGTGGAACTTGGTCAACAGCCAGGACCAACGGCTCAACGTGTTTTCTGAGACACGATGTGGTATATGTGAAGATGGTCATGCATCCATTGACCAATCGCGGCAAGCGAAGCATAAGCAGAAGCTATTACTTTGCCACAAGTATTTACATAACAATCTAAACCTTTCATTTCCCACATTTAAAACCACCTTTTAACAACACACTTCAAGCATCAAATACAAAACATTTAAAGAGTCTCAAAAAATATTCAGCGGAGTGCCCGTTGAGTCGTAAAGGAGATAGATAAAACGTATAATTTACGAGGCTTTTAGTGCTAATGGCAAAAAGCTTTATTGCGAACCCATCATAAAGTTAAACAGAAGGTGCTACTCAAGTGGCATATCTCGGGAGACGTAAACTGAGGCTTGGGTATCGTTTATGGCTCGGACGAACCGTGGCAACGTTATGGATGGTGATAGATATCATGGGTTGATAGCAATGGTTGATGAGATGCCGTTGATGAGTTTAATTTTTGGGTTATTAACTTCTTCTGATATTGTAGGCGTTTTAGGCGCAACAAGGAGCATTTATAGTTTCGCTATGTCCGTTCATTTGTCTAGCTTAGTTCTGAGTACTTGAAAGCTGTACTTTGGCGTGGGTATACGTACATTAACGACCAAGTGGTCGTTATTGGATAGGCTATTCAAAAATATTGCGAGTGTGTGTGTGTCCGTCTGCTAAATATTAAAGTTTACACAGCAAATTTTTGTTGTAGTCAACTTGATTACAGACTGCAATTTGTTTTGTCATTAGACTGTCGGAGAATGTTGTTCATACTCTTGATGCTGGCGCATTTCAAAACATCCACAGACTAATAATTGGTGCTCTACTATATACCTTGAGTTATTTTTACATATAGTCATTCTTTAAACTTTGCGGACCTTTTTCATCTGCACAGAGTAAGGCACGTTTAAGGTTTAACTCTTTCCTACCGGATTAGAGATTTTGAAAGATATTTCCTAATTGAACTTTATAATATTAATAAGGAAGGTAAAAATAAAGCCCATAATTTTTTCTAACAAAAAATTGAACCAAAGTCACTGACGGTACTCATAAATCCTTGTATATTTTTATCGTTATTTTAGCACTAAAATTTAAAATTATAATCTAAAACCATACTAATTGTATAGTTAAAACTACAATCTTAAATAATAATATAAAACAAATAACACTTACCCCGTCTTTTCTATTTTTGAATTTTTTCTAAAAAAAAAAGCAATCCACAGTTCTCAAATCCGAAAGAGGTCGCTATTTGAAAGTGTCACTTGCGGGCGGTATAAAGGCAAAATATAAATAAACCACTGTGATTGGCTAACGTAGTGGTATTCGAAAGGAACGTCAGTATCCAATACGTAATGCGAGATCGTATTGTCGAAATAATGAACGGGGAATCATCCGGTACAAATTAGTACCGTCAGTTAGGAAAGGGTTAATTCTCAGATGTGGAAACGTATAATGGGTTTTTCTATATGAAATTCTCGGTAGCCGCCCTGAGTCTAGATTTGTGTCCATCATCATCATAATTTCAGCCGAAAGACGTCCACTGCTGGCCATAGGCCTTCCATAATTTGGTGGGCTTTGCCTTAATCTCTACGCTTGGCAGGCGGGTTGACGATCGCAGTATGATGGTAAAATGCATAGAGAACGCCGCTGCCCAGTCTTTAGAAAGTCCCTTAGTCGCCTTTTACGAGACCCACGGGAAGAAATGAGATAGTGCTATTCTTTAAGTTCGGCACCACACGGACCACCGGTGTTCTACTACCTCTAGCTATTTTTAACTATAGTCATTCATAAAACTTTGTAGGACTTTTACGTCTGCTAAGAGTTTAAGACGCATTCAAGGTAAGTGAATGGCGCTATATATAAATGGGGAACTTCGAGCAAAGCTTCTTGTGGATGGCGTGAACATAACTAGGTCTTTATAGTCTACTAGCAATTCGCCCGCGACTTCGTCCGCGTGACTCACAGAAACTATGCATTTTTTCGGGATTAAATATAGCCTATGTTACTCGGTGATAATGTAACTTTATAAAGGTGAAAGAATTTCGAAAATCGTATGTATGTATGTTTGTAAACTCGAAATCTACTATTTCGACTTTACAAACATACATACATAAAAATCAAATCTTTCCTCTTTATAATATTAGTTTAGAACAGTTTCTGCCCGCGACTTTGTCCGCGTCAAATTGTCGCTTCCCTTCCCGTTGCATCGAATTGCCTGCCAGTTTTCGTCCATTTTTCGTTTGCTGCTTCGCTTCTTTTGACCGTAGTGTAATGTTATATACCCTATAGCCTTCGTCAGTAAATGGGCTACTCAACACAAAAATATTTTTTCAATTCAGACCAGCAATTCCCGACATTAGCGCGTTCAACCAAACAAACAAACTCTTCAGCTTTATAATATTACTAGCTGACCCGTGCCCACTTCGTTGGGCGGTAAACATTTTAACTTGTGATGAAATTATGAGTGTGGTTCAGTTAGTACTGAGTGCTATGATTTATTTCCTGACTGCCAAAAGAAGGGTTTTGTTTTTATTGCATATATGTATGTATGTATGTATCTGCATAGCACTTTGGCTATATAACCGGGTTTCAAATGAGTGAATGGAATGATTAAGATTGAATAAATTATGTTAAATTTAACTATTCAAAATTTCTCTGTATACTATATTAGATGCAATGCTATTATTTGGTACCAAAATATATTGTCTTACAGGAGTTCCAACCCGAGATAAGCCAACATATAACTGTCCATGGCAAAAACACTGCTTTCTTAGGTCAATGCCCACCAGAGAGAATGTTTGAGCCTGGGACTTAATTATAGTGAGGGCAAAAGAGATTTTGACGGGATACTGTAGCCTTTTAAACGGTATGGGTAAATCCGTCGGAATCATGGGTATCCGCGGAATATAAGCCAGTTGTCCCACTGCTGGCCCTGTGAGAATGGTCGCCACGATTATATTCTCCCGCAACTCTTTTATAAGCAGCCTTGTGCCATTATGTATGTTGGGGGGCTCAAGTTTCTTAATAGCATGATAGGAATGCCAACTTTTAACATAAGGTCATGAGGAGGTAAGCCAGAAGGGCTCAAAGAATTTAAAAATTCTTGAGGATAGTGCACTGTATCCTCAATATTACACACCGTATCAATGGACTTATAGTGTTTGACTTGACCGGGAATTTTCTCTAAAATCAGTTTATTTATCTCATTCACTGTGTCGTTTCTAGGAGACACTGTTGTCCTGGAACAATGCCAATGATAATCTCTTTCCAATAAATTTTCAAGACCGGGATAAATAGCGTCTATCAGATGTTCTAACCTATGTAATATGTGATCTAATCTATCGTCAAGTTTAATGTCATCGCTAGTACTGTTGGTGCTAGGACAGCTAATTATTCCTTCTCCAAGATTTAGTAGTTAATGCGGAAAGTCGTTATCGTAGTTGTCGCTCAAATGAGGTCTCATGTTTGTTCGTAAATTGAGAGTTTGCAAAAACAAAAGTAACACCACCCATAACAGCATCTGAGTTTCAGAGGTTTTTGAGCGTTCGGTTTACTGCTTCAACATGAGCTCTATGACTCATGGTACAGTCGTCCCAAATAATTAAAGATGTCTCTTGTAACAGTTTCCCGAGCGGTCCATTTTTACGTATGGAGCATATTGACTGTTGTTCCAATGATACTGTCAGTGGTAGCTTAAAGGTGGAGTGTGCTGTTTTCCCATCATTTAATAGAGTTGCGGCAATCCCTGAAGAGGCAACAGCCAGCCCATTTTTCCCGGATTGTCTGACTTTTGCCAATACCAAATTTGCGAGGAACGTTTTCCCAATGCCGCCCGGGGCATCTAGAAAAAATATTTTACCCCTGTTATTTATAACACTGTCAATAATAGCATCAAAAGCTTGTCTTCTATGGGTAAATGGATAAAACGTCCGTACAAAGCATGTTATAATGCGGTTCGTGAATGGACGGCGGCATTTTGCGATTTAGTAATTTTATATTATCTTCGAAACTATTTAACCAATTGACATACTGTTTCGGGCAAATCGTATCTCTATGATGTTCTTGTAATCATAATAATATTTTTTTCGATAAGGTTTAATATTTTGTTGTTTAAACAATCGTCCAAAGGTAAGTACGTCGAAAAATACTTATTTTAAAACATAAAAGCTACTATATCTGCTAAAATATAAAAGATAGAAATATGGTGTCGCGAACTCTTTTGTAGTCCTATTCAAAACAAACCAGGTTGCTATACATTGTTTTGAATTATATACAACTGTTAAGGCAGCGCATGCAAATAACTATGTTGTAAGAGCTATTTTTTTCCGCCTGGCTAGACAAAAATTAAGATAGTTCAGCTAATATGCATGATATCTTTATAATGTATAGTCTATAGCACTTACGAATAATGAAGCTTTCTACCAGAGAAACAATTTTTAAAATTGGTTCATTACTTCCGGAGATTACCCCCTACATACAAACTTACAAACATACAAACTTACAAACAAATATTACCTCTTTATAATATTAGTATAGATAATAAATTTTGACATTTAATACATTTGGTGTTCATTCATGAGTTGCGTTTTATTTCTCTACTTCGTTATGTTCAGTGTACTTCAATATTTTAAATCAAGTATTTGACATGGACAGTGTATTTCCACGTAATCACTTTTATCAAAATGATTCCGATATGAGTTAAAACTTTCTTTAGCAAAAAAAATCTCTTCGAATAGTTTGAAGCCACAATCTTCTAATTTAAGTGTATTTAGGGAAACGTTGGACTCCAGCTTCGGAGTATTTAGAAACATAACAACTCGTCGTTTTAACAGGACTGCCCAAAAAAGGAGTATTATGAATTCAGGGTTCATATGTATGTTTGTGAGTTTCTTGGTTCCACCATAACTTCTAGAAGACTTCACCGATTTCAAAGTATCGTTAGAAGCGTTGCGTTATTCCGGGTAACATAGGTTAAAAAGTTAAAAAAAAAATAACATGAAAAAAAAAAAATGTAATGTTATTTACTTGTAAAAAAATTGGCAAACAAAAAAAAAACAACCTCACGCTTTGCAATATTAACTTGTGTTGAGAACTACTTACGACAGTGCCTTTTTACAATCGCCTTTTCTATTGAAATACTACAAATTTGAACCCTTAACAACTAAACATTCATCCGTTCGACGACCCACCTACCCGCGATTCTCGTGTTCACGTACTTATAGATGAACATCAATATAAGCTGTTGCTGTGTGGAATAGTTCTTAATTACTGTTTTGGTTATTTTTTGTATCCAAAGAATGTACCAATGTCAGAAGTTCCTGTGATTAATAAATAATTTACCAAAAAAACGCATTTTATTTGGTAAAAACCAGAAACTGATAGCAGCGAGAACTTAGAAGACGACCAAGAAAACAACAACACGGAACATGCGAAGCCTTGACATACAAAAGAGCCAAGCAAACGGTTAACCCCACCAAAAGATATATCGGTGAATCTCGACCTGGATCAACATGCTGCTGGCGACGACGTGAAAAGATTTTTCTATAGGAGGGCTCCTATAGAAAAATATCACACTTCTCTCTACTAGTCCAATACTTACTTAAGGCTGCAGAGTCGGTAGGCTCGTAATCCTTTCCTATCCTAAGGGTACGTCTTCCCTACCATTACAGCGCTCCTCGGTCTACTTCTTGATATACAATGGCCTATGTAGCACCATGAATCATGAGGGTTCAAAGGCTAGTGCAAATCTTGGAGTTCATTCGATTAATCGAGTCTGGTCAAACCACGCTGGGATCGGTGCAATTCATTTCATTTCATACCAAAAATACGCATTTTATTTGGCGTAGTCGGTTCGACGAATGTTTAGTAACCATGTAGAAATGAAAATATTGTAGTTTAGTTATCTAGGGTTAAGATACCCATTTGAACTACGTAAATCTGTCCAATTATTATCACAATACCAACTTTCAATCGGTCCAGACACACCATATACAAAATAACTCCTACATTTTTCAACACACCTAACTATATACCACGTTCACTATCCGGGGTCCACTTTCGGCGACTGTAACTCATCTAACAACGTTCTACCCTGCTGGGTATTCTCGGCACGTCACTACGCTGTCAGATCAATCACCCCTTTTGATACCCGGTACATTTCCCGGCTAGTGTGGCTTTTGGTTCCACATTTGATACCTACTCTGGGGTGTAGAGTTACCGTTCTTTCGAGCTTTATTCGGCCTTGTCAGTTGTCCGGAATGTTCGACTTCAGCAATATAAAAAGGAATCTAACTAATATTATAAATGTGAAAGATAGTATGTTTGAATGTTTGTTACTCACGCAAAAACGGATGAACACTTAGCAGATTGAAATGAACTTTGGTACACAGGTAGATTTTAACTTGCACATTTTTTATCCCGGTAGTACGTTGGAACTAGTCGTTCTCCATGCGGGCGAAACCATTGGCAAAAGCTAGTATGAATACTAAAAACATAAAAATAAAAACTAAAATGTCCGGCCGTTGTTTGAATGTCTGGCTCTACAGCTCTTTTCAAATTTCTAAATGGGTATAGAGAGTAAATTTAGATGGGCTTTGGGTGGCCTTTGAGATTCGAATTTCAAATCAATACCCTCTGAATCTTTACTTAATAAGATGTCTAAAGCCAAATTGCTCGAGTCAAGGTCACCAGCATATGTGGGAGTATTCAAAGTGCCTGATACAAGTTACGATGAATTTCAGCTATGTAATTATGAATTTGGGAGATGCTACCTACACACAATCATATATGTCTCCATTTTAATAGATGATTCATCCACGAAATAATCAAGCAATCCAATCGGCAACCAAGCCTACATACCTTGCAATTTGTCTCAGTCTAACAAAAGTAATAAAGTTGTATACAATGGCGGCATGAATCCAGCAACGTTACATTTCAAAGCGCAGGTTAACTCAATTCAGAAGCGAAGCAAAGCAACTTCCGTAGTAAATGCAGCGCTTTGGGGCTGTAAACATTTTGTGAAACTAAAAATAGATGCGTTGCGTGGAAGCCTTTAGCGAATTACACAGAACAAATATAACCCCTGCAGGTATATGCTTCACAATACTTTTTTGTTTTGCTTGGTAAATATGGACGGTCGGTAAACTAACGTTTTTATCTCAATTTTTCTTGTAAAAGGCAGTGTAGAAAGGGGTTGTTTTTCCAAGATCTGGTACTGTGTAGGCGAATAAGATGAACCTTATTTTCATAGCTTTACATAGAAAAACCCATTTTGGAATAATACTAGATGTGATATAGTGTCTTTTGACTGGTAAGGAATTATTTCTAGAATGTTCTTATAATTATTTAAAAACAACAAATTCGACAGGTTAATTTCAAAATTAGAAAATGTGACAAAATTAAAAAAGAAGTTTTTAATTCAGTCTTTGACGTTTATAAAACGTTAGTACGGAAACAATTTATTCTTCTGTAAATAGTTGCAAAAAATCAAAGTAACACAATATCGTAATTGTGTGATTTTCTGAAATATAAGTACTGCACTCTAGAACTTGAAAAAATTACAAACGTATTCCATCAAAAATAAAAAGTAACTATGTATTTTTATTCCCTTTCAGTGAGTTAAAAGCAAACAACATTATATTCATCTTCATTAGTCCATCAGTACTGTATTCATATCTGCTTCTTTGAATTTCTCAAAATTCATGTTGTGAAATATAATTCAGCAGTTATCTGTGATGGCCATATGCAAAAGTCTTTGATAAATAATATACGTAGTGATGCAAATCTTTTATATTTCAGCCTTTGAAAGAGAATTTGAATTTTATGTGTAATTTTTTCTTGAGCATTTTTGAGTAGATTCAGTGAACTTTATTGTGTTTAGTTTTATTAATGATCCGACTCTTTTGACTTTTTGCAGTTCATATCTTTAGAATTTGTATTCTTATCTATGTATACGATTAATTTCAAACAATGGTAGTTTATTCTCTGTTTATAAAAAAAACCATGCAGAAGAACTAGTTATATACTTATTTTTTTTATTATTATTAGCCGTTGCCGTCCCACTGTTGGGCGAAGGTCTCCCTACTCTCTTTCCACGTCTCTCTGTCCAGAGCTGCCAAGGACCAGTCTTTATTAAAAGAGTCCAACTTATCCCGCCATCTCCGTCTGGGCGTGCCGCGATGTCTCTTGCCATTAAGCGGGACCCATTGGGTCGTAAGTTTGGCCCACTGATGTGTCCGGCCCATATACATATACTTATTAAGATTTTAATTTTGTTGTCTCTTTACAGGATGGCAACGAAATTGTCGCGCATACTGTAACCATGATGAATTCAGCCCATGAGTTTAGACCCCCAAATGTGTACATTTTTCGTCGGTTATCAAATCAGAACCGCTGTTGCATAGGAAAGTGTACTTACGCGGTCAAAATGGAATAGGTATTGTTTTTTAGATAGATAACCTTAGATAAATGTCAGCGCCCACCGCGGTGACATTTTTCTTCAGGGTTCATTATAATTATCTAAATCTATGGTAGAGGTTTGTGAGTCCCTGTATACACAAATCGTACACAATATATGAGCTTAATCCTGCCAAAGTTGACCAACCCACGTTCTATATCATAATTTCTACCATTCTCCTAACGGAATTGTAGTTTTAGCATATTTTTTGTATTTGTATTGGATTGCTTTCGAACGAAATTATTCATATTATCCATTAAAGTATTGTATCAGTAAAATCTCTTCTTTTTTTGGGAATGACACGTCCACTTATGAGATTGTCGGCTGCTTAACCGGACTTGCCTGTGGCTACCTTAATAAATTAAGCCTTTCAACCAGGGCTTACAAACTTAAAACTAGAGCGACTACTCGCTTAGGGCACACCCTATGAGGTATGGGCTTCGGCTTAAGGCATCTCTGGTAGAGGGGCTAGATCGAAATGACAGTAAAATATCCATTAGTCGTAGAGTATTGGATTAATGTGACGCAAAATGAGCTAATTAGTCTTTGCGTGTTGGTTCATTTTGACAGAAGTAAGTCCAAATAACGTTTAAAAACCAATTTTATATGTGACCATAAATACTTGTGTTCGCTGCCAGGCCAGAGCCCCAGCCATAGGATTTTAATTATTATGTGGAAGCGTGATAATCGTGGGGCTCTGGAGACAAGAGTGGCGAGCGAAACTAGTCCGCCGTACGCGGAGCAGACAATATATAATTTAATTACAATAAGTACAATACAACGAACAAAAGAACTCATCTGGTGGTAGACGAACACCTGCTTCTTGGGGTTACCTGGATCTATGTATGAGTGAGTGTGTATGTATCGTGTAGTGACGTTATGAGTAAGTATTCTCAGGAACAGGTTACAATCCGCCGCTCCAAGAGGTCTGCCTTCCAGACATGCGGTCTTCAAACACGCGATTTCCAATAGCGTCACTTTCACTTAACCTTCAAAGTTTCAACAAAGATATATTCTGAACTCAACCCGTATTACTTCATCAAATTGGGGTTATTAACACAAAACAATTGGGTCATGACTTATTGTCCACCAAAACGACCGGTTTAAGGGATTAATTTAACAAAAGGGTCGGGACGCCACGAGGACCCGCCATTCCCTTTCAAGCACAAAATCAAAGAGAAATGTCAAAGTCAAAACTGACAACTGACAGTTCTCACTCTGTTACACGTTTAGAAACGTAGGCGCATAAAGTAATAAACGGTACGGAACAACTTGGACTATTATTTTTTGTTATTATTCCGACTTACGAGTCGGTACGGTACGGTCGACGTACGGTCGTGGGTTCGAACCCAGGCAGGAGCTTTACATTGTGTAAGTAAATAATTTCATCACCACTGCTCTCAAAACGGTGAAGAAAAATATCGTAAGGAAACCAGCATACGAAGACAAGTGACATCTACCCGCGAGGTAGGCTACGGCCCGCTCTCTCTCACCGAGATGAGGCTTGTGTCCCCACCAGTGAGAACAGTATAGGCTGATTGTGGTTATTCTTACAGTAAATACCCGATGCCTAACACAAAATTTGAGGGAGCACCTAAATTCCTAAAGTCTAAAACAATCCACTGTGGTCTCTATAAATATTTGGAGAATTCAGGTCAACTAGACCGGAGCTCACAGGCGTGTGGCTTAATTTTAGTGCAGTGCAATCACACACTTCGAGATGTCCTTTATGTACGAACACGGATTTTAGGAAATAATTTCACAGAAAGGTGGAAATTGACACTGTAGTGGTCCGAGGGTGAATTTTATAGATAGTTTTACTATACACTTTTATGCCTTTCAGAAGTGCCTGTACTTAAATATTTTAATTATGTTCACTTTAAGTATATTATATAATAACATATTTTATTACGACACGTCGGGTAATAAAAGTGTTTGCCTTGGTACATTCTGTTCCTAAATGTATTTAATGAAAGTGTAATAAACCTCGTTAGTTAAGCGGTCGCAAGCGCTTCTGCTGAGCATGAGGTCTTAAGTTCGAATCTCGGGTTCGTGGTAAGTGTTATTAGTCGGGTATTCAAAAGGTATTAT
Organism: Aporophyla lueneburgensis; assembly: GCA_932294355.1. Classification (NCBI taxonomy): domain Eukaryota; kingdom Metazoa; phylum Arthropoda; class Insecta; order Lepidoptera; family Noctuidae; genus Aporophyla; species Aporophyla lueneburgensis. The sequence continues at coordinate 11,851,781 of OW028757.1, read as the reverse complement.
ATAGGTCACTTTAGTATTCCTTCTTTCTTTTTTATTGAAGTGATACAAGTGAAATATCAAGGACGCGTCACGTTAAGGCTCATTTCGTTACCTACATGAGAGAGAAGAAAGATATAACTAGCTCTGTCTCTTACACTATAATCTCTCTTATTCTTATTTTTTAAGAAGTTTGACATATACATATCTCGTTAACAGTGCTGCACGCGCAATTTTCATGTTTTTTTTTTAAATCTCCCTGTAAAGCACCTTTAACAAGACGGGTGACGCGTCCGATAAAGCTAACTATCGACCCATCTCGCTTGTCACAATAACAGCTAAGGTTGTTGACGTGCTATTAGAGAAGCTAGGAAGCGCGGGTGTACCGGTGGAATGTACCTCTCTTCTCAAGTAGTGGTACTCAAAAGTTAATTGTTAAAGAATAAATAAATAAAATCAGACAAATCAGGCTCACCTGATTTGTCTGATTTTTTTTTATTTATATGGGCAGGTACTTAGTCGCATGACTATAAATTGGAATATGGTGTGAGAAAAGGGGGTTAAGCTCGCCACTGTTCTTTAATCTGTATATAAATCAGCTGATTGAGCGGCTCAGTAGCACACATGTCGGCTGTTATATTGATGACAAGTGTGTTAACAATATTAGTTATGCTGATGATATGGTGCTGCTGAGCCCTACAATCAGCGGATTAAGGAATTTGGTGTCACAGTATGAGGCTTTTGCGATGTCACACGGACTTAAATACAACTCAAGAAAGAGTGAACTTCTTGTATTTAGAGCAGGTGCATACTATCTTGCATATGTTCCTCCTGTCATGCTTAATAGTGCAGCCTAAAAATTGGTGGACAGGTTTAGGTATCTATGGGTCACATTGAGACAGGTGGACTTAAAGATGACGAGGACATAGAGAGAGAGCGCAGGGCTTTGGCTGAGAGAGGCAATATGCTCGCTCGTAGGTTCGCACGTTCTACCAAGGAGGTGAAAATAACACTTTTTAAGGCGTTCTGCCAGTCGTTTTACTCGAGTGGTCTGTGGTTGAAGCATATGCAGCGAACCTACACAGCCCTGCGCACCAAATATAACAACGCTTTTAGGATGCTGTTGGGGCTGCCGTAGCGCTGCAGTGCATCCGGCATGTTTGCTGAAGCGCATACGGATGGCTTTCAAGCCATCACGCGCAAGAAAGCAAACTTGTTGCTGCTGCGTCTACGAAACAGCATCAACAGCATCCTAAATGTGATTGCTGCCAGTTACAACTGTCCTTTCTAAAATCATTGGTTATGGACAGCCATTGGCATCAGTTAGGAATGGGTAGTAACAATATAGTTTTTACGTCCTATTATTGTTACTAACACACTAGCTTTTTATGATTTTACGGTTTTTATATATTACTAGCTTCTGCCCGCGACTTCGTCCGCTAAATTTCTTGTTCCCCGACCCTTCCCGTCGCGTCGAATCGCCTACCCGTACGATTTTCCCCGTTTTTGCAACATTTTTCATTACTGCTCCGCTCCTCTTGGTTGTAGCGTAATATTATATAATCTATAACCTTTCTCGATAAATAGGCTACTCAACACAAAAAGAATTTTTCAATTCAGACTAGTAGTTACTGAGATTAGCGCGTTCAATCAAACAAACAAACAAACTCTTCAGCTTTATAATATTAACATAAGTATAGAAGTATAGATGTGATGTTATGGCTATTTCTCTGAAATAAATTAATTGAATTGAAATAACTGAATTAAGTCGTTGGGCCCAGCTCTCATTCATGGATCTTGAGCTGTCGATTCGGTTCGTTCCAAACCCAAATGTTTGTCAACCAGTTAAATCGGGTACCCTGTTAATCAGTAAGTGGGTGTTGGAGGATAGGTAGTCGCTCCATGAAAATTACTGATATAACATAGTTGGAAAAAGGCTAGATAATGATGATTTTTATATTATTCGAAATTAACATAAATCTGGAAACATTCTTGATTATCTTAGAATTCACCATTATTTTCTTTATAATATAACTAGGTATCTAAGGATACCAGCTCCAAATTCTATTCAAAAACTTATAATACAAGTTGAATTCTAAAACTTTTTGTTTTAATAAGTAACTTAGTAAGTCCTTTTGTATAAGAACTCATAAATAAAGACTTAACTGTTTTTCAAACAAAACGAACAACCTTCAATTTATGCCCGAATTGTCGTCAAAAACTTAAGTGTGTTCAACTTATTAAAAGTGTCAAGTGTGTGTCGGTCAAAATAAGACGGTTCGTTGAAAATCATGTGCTGCATGGTGTCACGCAAAGCAACTGCGTTGCGTCTAAGCTTGCCAAAAAAATAAAAAAAATAGTGCGTGGAGTCCCTCCGAGCGGAAGAAGTGACACTTCGTAATGTGGAAATGAAAATAAGAAGGGGTAGAAATTGATTTTTAGTGAAATCATATTGTTTCTTTAAGACAAACTTCATTAACATTGCTTACAATTAACAATTGAACACAACAGTGCTTTTATACCCCCTACATGGTAGCATTAAACGTTTAACACAACCTTGTTGGAAGTCGCATTAGAAGTTTCACTTCAAAATTAACCTTTTCCCAAATGTGTTGGGATCGGCTTCCAGTCTAAACTGCATCCTAATTGAGTAAACACACTATTCATCAGACTCCGAATCATTTCCAAAATTAGGTAGTATCACTTATCTATTACTTCATATGTTCGAAAAATATGTCTGCTGAGCAACGCAAACAACAGAATGAATGCTGCAGAACTGTCAAATGAAAGCCCTTCCTATTGTTATTGTTTAACGCAATTACCCCGCAGATGCAACTGAATATAATTTAATAATCAAACGAACTTACCTGAAGTGAAGTTCGATTTTAATTATCCTGTCTTCGTCGAAGAGATTTAAATATTCACCTGTAGTAGTCCCGCTACGCTTCGACTCACTCGCACATAGTTTAGCGCCATAAGAAAGAAAGAGATAGCACTATTTCCATAGGCGCCCGATCACACCACTACAGCATTCGTCATTCATTTCAGAGTACCAGTCTACCGGACGAACTATAACATTGTTTAGGGAAATGGAAGGTTCATCTGAATGTCAGGGTAGGGAGGGACCTTAAATCTCTTCGACGAAGACAGGATAATTAAAATCGAACTTCACTTCAGGTAAGTTCGTTTGATTATTAAATTATCCTGTCTTCGTCTTTCGAGATTTAAATATTCACCTGTAGATGTTTAGAGATAGACATTTGCAATGTTATAGGTAGGACTAAATTGAAAAATGTATTCCATAAGTAAATAATACATGTATTCTTATTTCAATTAATAAACACAAAAAAAAAGATAACTTAATGATTATAACTAAAGAAATAAACAAAACTTCCTTACTGATTAGTAAGTACAGCGTTTGCTCACAATTTGTTTGAGCGCACGCTGTACTTACTTTACTCACAAATTCACAATTTGTTTGAGCGATTGGCCGATTATAAAAATTAGCAAAGGTAGCAGATTGATCTGACCACCCAGCGGTTCTCCTAATGACATCAACACTGATTCCTGCTTGATGTGCAGCAGACGATGATGCATGCCGAGTGCTATGGGCACTAAATATTTCAGTGTTGATCCCACTAGCAGCCAAACCCTGCTTTATCCATCGTCCTATAGTTTGTGAAGACGCTGCGTGATGAGGTTTTTTAAAAGTTAGAATCAGTTTATTATCTACAGTACTTCTTTTGGTGGATGTAACATTCATGTAAGCTATTAAAGTCTCTGCAGGTCAGATTGCAGGACGCTGTCGGAAAAAAGGAAGGTCAAGAATTGGTTGGGATTTACCTATACCAGATGTCTTAATTAAATCAGTAATAGTTATTAAAACTTTATCTTGATTGATCATAATATTGTGCAACCTAATCAATGAGAGCGTCTAACATCTTTGGCCTGTTGACAAAGCCAATAATATAACCAATTTTTTGCTCAACTGCTCCAAACTTAAATTATCGTTGGGGTATAAGTCACCAAAATAATTAAGGACGATATTGGGGTTCCATGTACAATTATACTTTGGGAAGGAAGGCTTCAACTTAAATACCCCCCTAAAGAATCTTTTGACACGTTCGTCTTGTCCCACATTATTTCCGGAAATAAGTGATAAAGCCGAACGGTGATGGTTTATCGTTCCATACGTGGAACCATTTGTGAAACATTGAGACAAAAAGTCCAGAAGATCGTGTACTTCTATCTGGAACGGATCTAATCCTTTATCGTGACAGTATAACCACCACTGTTTGAAGCTAGAAGTATATTGTGATTTAGTGTTCCCAGAAATAGATGACGTCATTAAAGTCAGTGCTGATTGAGGAACCTGCAATCGCGCGAAGGCTTCCCGGATAATATAGTCGCCGCCAGGGAAAGGTGGTGATGCAGAGGATGAGTTTCCCTGAAATGAGATGATAATAGAAATTTATCCGGAGTAAATATCAATATTTCACTTACAGCAAGAGATCTGAATACTGGGAACCATGCTTGAGATGGCAAATGAGGCACTACAAGTATCCCTGTTGCTTCATCAATAGCAATTTTTTGCAGAACCTTTAAAACGAGTGAAAATGGTGGAAACGCATAAAAGAACATATCCCATTTAATAGTAAAAGCGTCCACGTTGTAAGCATAGGGATCGCGCTTCCATGATATATATTTTTTACATTTAGCATTCGTTCTCGATGCAAAAATGTCCATCTCAGGTTCACCAAATTTTGAAACAATAGTATCAAATGCTGTAGAGTGCAATTCCCATTCAATATCTATGTTTCTTGACTCTGTGTCTGCTTCAATATTCTGAGATGAAGCTATGTAGGACGCAAAAAGGAATATCTGCCGTTCTTCACACCACGTCCATATTCTACGGGCAATTTCATTGAGATGTGGGTATTGCACTCCACCCATTCTATTTATGTAAGCAATCGCCGTAGTATTGTCAATGCGTAGGAGTATGTGACAATTAGTGACCTTGTTCGCGAAAGATTTAAGTCCAAAATAGGCTGCAAGTAGTTCCAAATAGTTAATATGACAAGAACGCTCGTTTTCTGTCCACGAACCGCCTATACTTTCTCCCCCAGAGGCTGCACCCCAGCCGATACTAGATGCGTCACTAAAGATCTCTAATGCAAACGACATTGGTCTGATGGGGTTATTGGTGTCTAAAATTGAAGATTTCCACCAAGTCAAATCAACACGTAAACTATTTGAAACAGTCATCATCTTGTCATAATCATTATTATCCAATAAGGCTAGATATTTGGCCCGCTCTAAAGATTTTGTATACAACCAACCGTACGCGACGGCCGGGCAAGCAGCTGTCAGGGTACCTAGGTAGCGAGCAAAAGCACGAATAGTGATTCTCGTCATTACTAACATATTTTCGGTACGTGACAGGATGTCGCGTCTTTTCTTTATAGGGAGTTCTAGGGTCATGTTTATTGAGTTTAAAATAAAACCTAAAAACTGACAACATTGGCTTGGTACCAGTGAACTCTTCTCATAGTTTATTATAAATCCTAAGTTCACTAGGCACTTAATGCTTTCATTAATGTTATTTAAGCATTCTTCATAATTGTTTCCGAAATAACAACTGTCATCTAAGTAGAATACTGATTTAAAATCTCGAGATCGCAAAAAGGTAGAAACTGGTTTCATAAGTTTTGTAAAAGCATGAGGAGCTGAGCTCAATCCAAAAGGTAAAACCAAAAATTCGTACAGAATATTATCAAAATAAAATCTCAAAAACTTTACATGATCTTTGTGGATAGGTATCAAAAATATGCTTCTTTTAAGTCCAAGTTAACCATAAAGCAGCTAGGTGTCATTAATTTGACAGCTGTTCTAACATCTTCCATCTTAAAATGGTTAACTGCGACAAAATTTAATTTCTTTAAATTTAGAATTAAACGTTTCTCACCATTACTTTTAGGAATTATAAAAATACTAGATACAAACTGATCACGGGTAGGATTACATTTACGTATGACATTTGCTTGCAGCAAACGATTCAATTCTTGTTTAATATGAAACCTGTCATCTTTCGAGAAAGATGATTTTGGAATCATACCCGGATGTTGTACAGGATGCTTAAGAAAGGGAATTCTATAACCAGAAATGGTCTCAAGGATCGTTTTTTCTGGAGACTGGAGACTGGATCAGCTTGCCTGTTTTCTGTATTCCACGCGAAGATTTAATAAATTCTCCTAATTTCTCTCCAAAAAGAAGACTGTCTCTCTTTCTATCCTTAAAAGGCTCTAAAAAGGTCTTGTCAACCATTGGAGTGACAAGAGATCTTCTAGTCTCAGACCCCAAGTAATGAGAATCCGACAACAGCTTAGTCGCGTCTGTAAGAAGACGAAGGATGTCGGTAGTGTCACTAGATTTGGTCAATATACCTGACATCGTCCTTCCTAAGATAGCCAGGATGCATCCCATATGCGATTGCTTCTTCTGAATCCTTACATCACGATTTTTTGCGGACTCATTTAGCATTGCCGCTATTTCAGGATTAAGCACTGGAGCTCTCATTAAGGGACAGTTTTTTGGAAGTAGGTATTTCTTTAATAGTTCCTCTCGTGTTTCTTTTTTAAGGCCATCTTTAAGGATAGGATCCCATCGCTTTGATAAATCAGCTACAATATCTGGACCCCAATCGGTGGGTTCACCTTCAAAATCCCCTAGTGCCCTTAAGAGCTCGGGATCTGCAATAGGAGGAATATTATCGCCATTCGTATTAGCGTCATCGGCCAGGGCTATCACACCCTGGGGATCAGCTGGCTGTGATGCACTTCTTCCCGTTGTAGAAAGCTCGGGCTGCATGGATGACGCAGAAGGCGCAGAGGTGCCTGGCTCATCCACTGGCCCCGCTGATTGAGAAGGTATGCCATCCGTCGCCGCAGCCGTCGGCGTAGGCGAGCGATCAGGAGACGAAGGCCTAGATGCACCGCTGTCCGATTCCAGATATTCTGGAACGATGTTTTTTGGTTAATATCTCGTATTAACTCTTGTAAGATACAATAGGTCAATATCTCGTATTGACTCAAAAAAAAAAGAGAAAACAATAGGTCAATATCTCGTATTGACTCTAAAAAAAAGAGAAAACAATAAGTCAATATCTCGTATTGACTTGAAAGTTTGATGTACCGTCTAACATCTCGTGTTAGATCTAAGGTACCATTGGAAAAGAATTATACATTTCGGCCTTGTATTTTGTACCATAACAATCACCACTAAAATTATGTAGGTGTAATTGCGAAAAAAAAAATGTACCTTCAATTGACACACGCCTATGACGACGTCTTTCCTTAGACAATTTTTGTTCATATTTCTTTAATTTCTTTCGCCATTTGTCTTCTTTAGTTTCTGCATGCTTCCTTTTAGGCATTTTTTAAGTTTTTAAAACTGCTCAACACCAATAAAATCCAAAAAAGAAAAAACTTATTTCACTATGTGCGGTAGCCGCGCGCGCACGGAAACGAATGACGAATGCTGTAGTGGTGTGATCGGGCGCCTGTGGAAATAGTGCTATCTCTTTCTTTCTTATGGCGCTAAACTATGTGCGAGTGAGTCGAAGCGTAGCGGGACTACTACAGGTGAATATTTAAATCTCGAAAGACGAAGACAGGATAAATATTATTGTTACTGTTTAAAGCTAATACCCCGCAGATGTGACTGAATATAAATATTATTGTTACTGTTTAACGCAATTACCCCGCAGATGCAACTGAATATAAATATTATTGTTACTGTTTAACGCAATTACCCCGCAGATGCAACTGAATATAAATATTATTGTTACTGTTTAACGCAATTACCCCGCAGATGCAACTGAATATCAATATTTTGCAACTGTCTATCTAACCTTCAGAACCCATTAACTAGGCAACAAGATACGCCTACGTAAGATTGGTGGTCAGACTTTTGGGTTTCTGATAACCAGTAACGACTATATGATCTATAAATGACAGCCGGGACCAAATGCTTAACACGTTAACTGCCATGGTCAAAATCAGAAAAAGTAAAAAAAATTACGTAGTGTTATTTCACTTTAAATCGATTATTTGTTCCATAAATAAATACATTCTTTATTCCAAAAACATCCAAGCACGCCAGGCAGACATGTTCAGATTTTGTATGTGTTGTCAGTCATATAGTCCGACAAGGCCTGAATGGAACAAAAAGTGTCGGACACATAGTCCGACAAGGCAATTAACGTTTTAAAGTGAAGGGATATGTCATGTTTGGTCACCCATCCACAGACCAACCACGAAACACTTAGGTTAGCCTTCAATCGACACGTGTGGGTACTATTATCTAGCCACCTTGCTTTGAACTTATCTACAGAAAATAATAATTTTATTTAAATTTAGCCTTAAATCTAGTGGGAGATACAAAATGCGCAATAATAGCAAGAACTTGTATATTTTAAAATTAGATTATGTAAAACAGTTTTCTTTGAGAAACGCCACAGCGATTGATAGATATATAAGGTTTCCTCCTTCAACAAAGGAACCCAACCCACGGTTTACCCAATAACTCTACATTACACTGCACCACTGGGTTTTCTTGCAAAACTTTCGTATTAGCCACTTAGATTTACTCCGCTCTAGAGAAATAAGTTTTCACTCAAAGGATAGCTCTAACAGACTGGTTTATAGAATGCCTATAGTGTGTTCTTCTTACTTGTCATATTTTGTAAACAAATAATATGTGTTGTCAGTTTTCTGGGTACCTTTTCGGATGAAAGTGATTCAGGAGAGTGTTTTGAAGCCTAAGTGTCATTTTGTTTTTGTATTCATTTGTATACTTAGTCATTTATGGAATTAAATAGTTTTTGGTTGAAACAATCATACTAAGAGTAACATTTTGTTATAAGAAAACAATAATATTTAAATGGCTAAAAGCTTCTTACAAACAAGACTTTTATATCTGTCCTGAAGTTTGCAGCAAAAACTTATGACAATTCGATTTGGAGAAAATCAAAGTATTAAAATGATAATTTAAAACAATTCTTGGTATTAATTGTTCAGTATATTATGTTTCTCACAAAAATCTAGACGTTTACACCGACCCTAAAGTGTGGGGTTGAAGCGAAAACTCATGATTTTCATGCGTTGTTTGTTTACAAAATTAGACAGATACAGGAAGAATACATTGTAGTTCCTAGTTTTCATTGAAGTGCTTCGTAAGAGTTATAAATTATCAAAAGTTTACAATAAAGCCACTTATGTATTGAGGTAGGTATGTACGAGTATATGAGTTGTGTTGCAAGACTCTACGTAGAAAAACTAGGCGATGCGCAATTGTTCTAATTTTATCATCTATTTCGTGGAGGTCAAGATTGTATTTCGATTGTACTCGCACACGAGAACAGATGGAAGACCTATTTTCCTTGACCAATATATGGCCGGACACGTGAATAAATGGTCAAATATAATTTACGCAACTACTACTACAATCGTCTAATAATGTTACAAATATGTTGTAGCAATCCAATTTAAAAGAGTTTTGATGGAATTTCTTGTACTTACATTCTTCTATATAGGAACCTACCCCACTTTGGAATTGCTCCATCTTTCTGACTTACCGACTCCCTTGAAAATTCATAGGTGCCTGTAAATTGAAAGAAATAATTTGAATGTGATTTCACCATCTTTGAGAGATTGTTTTTAAACGAAGCTTTAGGTACATTTGTCTGCATTGTAGCCTGGCTGCTACGGAGCATTTAAAAAGAGAAATGTTTTCAACGAGGGATACAGTCATCAAATTTAAACAATAATAAAGTGTATCATCACCATCATTTCAGCCCGGAATCACCAACTGCTGGGTATAGGCCCCCTTTTTTCCCATAAAGTGTATGCCAGTTGGCATATATCGAGTTTTACTAAAGCCGTCTATTGAATCACGTTATCATAACAGAGAAGATCCTCATGTTCGTGCTAAGGATACAGATGTCAAATAACAATACCATAAATGGACGATTTGGTAACACAAACAAAGGACACTAAAGACGTTACTGTTCATGTCATATCCATAGTAAAACAATACTGAGACTGCTTTTATTACAATACTAAAGCCCAAACACTAACCTGAAACGTTCGTAACACCACTTTCCAATTCCAACCCTGGAGCTTGTCAGGCAGAGTTCAAAATCATTTGGTGAGTAACTTTTAAGTCTTGGATATTATACTGTCAACGACGATGCAGGTAGTTTTGGCAGTGATAATAACATCAGGTTGGCGTGAAGGGTAGACAAACAAAGGATATGGAGGATATGTTTGAAACGGACATTACCTTCTCAGACAGAGTTGGAAGCTGAGCGATGGACGTTTTGCACGGAATACACAATATTAAAATTTGTAGTTTTGTGTGGCACGGCTTTTTTAACTTAAATTACGGTAATATGAATGAAAGCATGTGGTGCAATTTTCAACCAACTTACAGTTACCTGTTATCGCACAGTTATTTTGTTTTAAAAAAAATCAGTACACAATACATTGGGCTGTGTTATGACTTATGAATCAATCAACACATTTTACTTGCAGAGACCCTAAACCCATCATACCCATAACTTATTTCATAAGTGTACTAAATAACGCTTGTTGCTTGCTCCTATATATTTAGGCCGTGAAGCCTGGCAGTCAAACCGTCTCTCAAACTCAGTCTCCTGTCCCGCGCACGATGTCTGCGCTCAACGCTCTTTTGAACGCTAAGCCTAACTGTGTGGTGTTCACAAATGAATAGAAGAAGATTTTGTCTTTAACTAATACTAGTGGTCGCCCAGTGGTCGAAATTGGACCATGATTCATTAGAATTTTAATGTATTTCTAATGCATTATTATATAAAATATTAGCTTTCTGCACTACTTCTCCATATAAAATTTAATTGTGCCAAATTTCACACTCCTCAACCGATTAATTTTTGTAAAAAGGGTTACAAAGTATTTGCTCCACGTATTAATATACAAATAGCCTTGGGGTATTCTTAATACATAATTTTGTAACAGTTTAACAATATCTACCACACAAAAGCTCAATATTGAATATTTTAAGCTTGTCTACAGAAGCCGTAACGAAATAATTGTAACTTCATTAAAAACATTTTCTATTTTGGCAATACTTGGGGCTAAGTATTAGTACAAAGGACTTTGGAATACGTTTTATTTCAATTCAACTACAAGAGATAATCTATTCCGAAACTTAGAACGAATAACAAAAGAATTCGAGACTTCAAAAGCCGTTCTTGAAAACAAAACAGACAAGGATGAAAAAGTGCTTCTACGTAGGTAGGCAGACATGAAACTTTATTGCAGAGAAAACCAAAGTAGGACTATAATCCAGTTTATCTTTATAATTTCAGCCGAAAAACATCCATTAATGGACATAGGCTGCCCCCAATGGGGGGTTTGCCATAATCGCTACGCTTGACAGGCCGGTTAATGATCGCAGTATGGTAGTAAAATGCATGGACATTGCTGCTGCTCATTCTCTAGTAAGTACTTTAGTCGCCTTTTACGACACTTACGGGCAGAAATGGGAATAATAGGTAGAAAAATTAAACCGCCGAAAAACTGAAAAGCATAAAATAATAAACCTTAAAATTATGAGTCGGCGCTTTGAGTGATCCTTGTTCATTGATTTTTCAGCGCCGACTAAAAATTTTAAGGTTTATTATTTTATGCTTTTCAGTTTTTCGGCGGTTTAATTTTTTGTTAAAAAGTTTTATTTTATATGTTTTGTGGCTTTAATGTACTAATAATACTTGGCAAGGCCAAGTCTAGGCCCTATCCTACACAAAATGAATTATCAAAATCGGACTACTCTGTATAAAGTTATGCTTGTTTATACATTACAATCAGTGAGTGAACAATCAATCATCCCCTGTTTTCCGACCCTTAGGGTTCGATTTTGTTTTCCAAATTTATATGGGACCACCTTGGGAGTATATCCTTTCCAATAGAAGAATTGTCACAATCGGACCACTATGTAAAAAGTTATGCGTGGTCATACATAAAAAAAAAATATACGCTTCGAATTGATAACCTTCTCCGTTTTTTTTTCGTCGGTTGAAAAAAAAAAATACGTGTCGAATTGATAACCTCCTCCGTTTTTTTTCGTCGGTTGAAAAAGACATCGTTTTTGTTTGTGGATATCCTTATGAATACTTTCCGCCGTTCCGGGATGAACTGAGTTGAACTCCTACCGACATAAACCTCAATTTTCATGTCGGGGCCCCGGGAGATACTTATACACTCGCCGCATCCCCGACTACAGCCGATCCTATGACCGCACGTCCTCACAAAGCATGTCGCAATGGAGTCCGATGACGGTCGACGACATACAAGATGTTATGTCCGGTACGTGTAACGTCCCTTATGGCCCTATTATATTCTTAAAGGTGGATTTTTTCTCGAATAATGACGCGCATGGAACACCGTGGTGTGCCACCTCTTTGCTAGGTATTAGTACCTTCCTAAATGGTTTCAGAGACATAGACATGCAAGCTAAAAGTTTGAATGTTACCAAAAAGTCTGCTGTGTTATAGAAAAATGTGGTCGCGGGCGAAATGTAGGGAATAACAATTTTTCTTTTTTATTACTAATTTTTCTCCGGTTTAGAATTATGTATTGAATCCATGGTATCAAGAAGTGCCTTGATGGGAAAAAAAATGTAGTCGATAAGAATGTTTGACCTAATCGTGAAGACCGTTCGCCGTTTCCAGCAAAATATTATTTTAGTTACTTCACTTCATCAATGGATTCGAATGAGAGAAAAGGAACTATAAATATACATTTTTTTCTTTAACACCAATCCACCACTTTTCTTCCAGCTTTTTCGACAAAAGTAACATGACCTATAAGATACCTATGTGCTTTCTACATTTCTGACATAATAATTTATTTGTTTCGACATAATAATCTTTACGACAATATAATTTACAATCATCCTTCACTCCTTACTCACTCAAACCTGCCTAGCTAATGCCCTAAGGAATGTTAGGATTGACTTCCAGTCTACCTGCATGCAGAGGCACACCAGTATTTTACATGAAGACACAGTTTATCTGACGTCCATAACCCAGTTATTAGGTAACTAGCTTCTGCCTGCGATTTCGTCCGCGTTAAATTTCTTGTTCCCCCGACCCTTCCCGTCGCGTCGAATCGCCTACCCGTGCGATTTTACCCCTTTTTGCAACATTTTTCATTACTACTCCGCTCCTCTTGATTGTAGCGTGATGTTATATAGCTTATAGCCTTTCTCGATAAATAGGCTACCCAACACAACAATATTTTTTCAATTTGGACCAGTAGTTCCTGAGATTACCGCGTTCAATCAAACAAACTCTTCAGCTTTATAATATTAGTACGATAGCTCTTGGTAAGACTGGTTGTGATACTTTTAGGTTTCAAACAATCCCTAACGACGGACAAAGATCTTCGAATGAGAAATGGTACCATCGGCTTGTCGCACTTTCCTAGTCACGGAAAGATTTAGGTGTGACATAATGGCCACGCATCCACGGAAAACCGCGGCAAGCGTAGCTTAACCTGATTGATCGACCCTCCAACACAACATAAAAGAAGCCCCATTTCCCAAAATCCATTGAATACCTATACATTACGTTTTCCACATAACAATGTCACTCAAATGGTACACATGATATAAATAAAACAAGATGGATTCTCCCGGTTTATATTTCGATTCAATTCAGTCCATTGTCGAATGGAAAATACGGGAAGTATTTTCCTTAAATAGCTAGGGAATTCGATTTCTTTGCGAAATCGAATTTGCATAAACCGTTGGTTTATTTAAAGTTTTTTTTTAATTAATTAGGCTTGGTTGTTTTAAATTGCGTTTTTGTAGGAATTGTGGGAAATGAAGAATGTGTTTTACCCTTTTTATTAAGTATATTACATGGATTACAGATTTAAATTCATTAAGAAGCAAAATGATAACCTAAATTAACTAAAACTATTTACAAATTAAAAAATTGCGTCGAACAATCATCCGCATCGCTGTCGACTGGTAATGTACCCAAGAGACTGGCGGCATTACCACGTTGTATGGCAATGCTTAGCCTCTGGCCAAGGTAAAAACCAGCTCTTGGGTCACGGGATGTGTCCACCAGCCGTTTAGGAATTTTCTTAAGAATGTTTAAGTAACTTTTGTAAGTTCTTTAGTCCTAAAAATCAATGATCATTCTCAGAGATCTTCTTTTCACTCGTAACACACAGTTACGTCCAGTAAAATGTTCAACGGTGAAAAATCCAGCTCCAATTGGCGTCTTTTTCCGACCATATATGTATATATATATTTTTTTATTCCAGCTACTTTTTAAATGTCCTTTTCCCATTTCCCCTTCTTGCGTGTTCCTTGAGGCCCTGTGATGCTGTTATCTTGTTGTCCACCTGTGGTCTTGTTGACGCGCTACATGCCCGGGCCTGTTCCAGTTTTATTTTAAATGTTTTAGTATAAATTAAAAGTTCGAATTTTTCATAGTAAGTGGAAACCTGTTGCTTTTATTTGGATGAAATCCAGAGCTCTACAAAGTTTCCGATGTTTTTTGAACGAAAAGATTAATCCTTATTTTTACACCTGTAAGGTTTCTCACGACTAAAATTTTAATTGTATTGCACTTTGAGCAAAGTGCATTTTTTTGTGTAATCTACTTTTACCATATTATATTTTTATGAAATAAGTATTTCAAAATGTTATCATGATGAATTTTATGACTTTTAAAATACTGAAATACGGATGACTGATTATTTATTATTGTATCTTTTATTTATTACCTTATGATGTGGTAAAGATAATTGTTTATAATAATATTACTATGCTATATTTACTAAGCTTCTGCTTCCTTTTGGAAAATGCGATAATACCAAGTAATTTATTGGTATGATTTAACAACAGGAGTGTTCAAATAAAAATAGTTAATTTTGTATTATCTTCGGAAGTTAATAACAGTGTCTTATCAGTCAGTCTATCTTCTTATCTACTAAGTCTTGTATTTTTTTTTCTTTTACCGTCGATAAAGCAAGGGTTTCCTAATACTTAGAAACGCTCGGTGTCAACACTGCGTCTATCGTCTGGAGGATACGTCGTAGCATACGCTTGCAGAATGTGCAGCTTAGGAAGCCGCGCCGTGCGTTCGTTACGGAACTGGGAAGCAACCTGTCGCTGATAAGTGTAATTCGTTCTATGGCCGGTGACGAAACGTCTTGGGAAACGGTGAGCTCTTTCTGCGAAAATTTTATGTCGCAGAAGAAGGCAGTGGAACGGGAAAAAGAGATTTTGTGATACCAGTATTTAACATATACCAGCTGCCTGTCTAATCTCCCAGTTAACGGATCATACGACCCCATGGTAATACTGGTGGTCAGACTTTCTGGTTACCGACCCAATAAAAAAAAAACACAAAAACCCACATGGAAACATCAGAAGCTAGGTTCACGGTTCCATGTCGTTGATACCTATGGAGAAGAGCCGGGAAGAAACTTCATGGTTACTCTCTTAAACTCTCAAAGATTTACAAATAACAGCATGAACCAATAGCTGTACGTGCTTACCGAGGCACAGAGACATCTAGATATATTATGGATGGTGACCCATCCACGTAAAAACCGCGACACGATTAGCTTAACGTTCAATCGACACATGCGGCTGTTATTTTTAAGCCACGAGCTCTGCACATATTTATTCCTCCATATCTCGTAGTTGCACTTACTGCTCTGTTTCTCTGCATAACCCAATGGTGAACTAATAGAAAATGCCTATCCTATTAAGTCCTCCTTTGCACATTTGTGTGCATAAATCTAAACTAATTATATTATAAAGAGGAAAGATTTCATTTTTTGTATGTATTTTGTTATGGATAAACTCGAAAACTTCTGAACCGATTTTAAAAATTCTTTCACATTTAAAATAATAATTTAATAATTTATCTTTATTTTTTGGGTTAGAGATATCTTTATTTCCCCTAAGAAAGAAATTTCACTTACATGAGAATTATTTACATGATCAAAAAAACATTGTTACGTACAGATTTGATAAGAAGAAAAAAAAAATGACACAATTAAAACAAAACAGAAATAATTAAAAAATGTAGGGTATTCGCTAATAAATTGAACACGGTTAAAATGTGAACATACACGGAACGCGCGCAACTAGATGTGGCATGCAATGTACTAAGGTGCGCTCGTTTTATTTTTATATCGTTTTATTTTTATTTCAAACATACATCCATACATTTTACAAAGATAGCGTTAGTAGGGTTGTTAGTAGTACACACAAAAAAAGGTATTTCCTATTTCTGTGCAGGACTGTTAATTTTACACGCTAACGTTCTGAGGACAGTGTTGATGCTACCACGGACCCTGCCCATCATCGATGCAGTTCTTTTCCTAATGATGGGGAAGAAATTATCAACATACAGAAAGCTACATTATTACCAAGTAATAGAGGCTACTTATTACCCCGAAAAAGGAACACAGTTCCTGTGGGTGACGCGGCCGAAGTCGCGGGCGAAGTGCTAGTATTAAATAAATAGAGGTACGTAAATGTTTACACGTACAAAATGGCGGTAGCGGCGCATCAGAACGTCACCGCCACAGATAACTATGACAAATGGCGTCCTGTAATGATTTACATTACGTAAAATGACGCAAACGTTTCAGTGAAACTTGCGAAATGGGAGCTTTTAGTTTTTTTCTGGGCTTTTTGTGGATAAATTGTGGGTAGGTAGGGAGTACTTATCAATGGTCGGACGTTAAGTTTTTTTTTTGGGTAATTACTTATAATAAAATTCAGACTAAAGGCTCAGAATGGTGGGCATTTATGTGCGCAATTTAATAGAAAGATTTCTATGAAAACTATGAGAATCGCGTCACGACAGTCTGTGGGCGCCTTAACTCACTATTTATTATGTTAACATTTCTGTTCCTCTTTTTCAGTATTTAAGCTGTCTGGGTGTCCTGAGACCGTGAATAGTAACAGACGTTCATCAGTACTGAGTACCAGTATTTTACATGGAGCAACTGCCTATCTAATCTCCACAACCCAATTACTGGGTAATACAATACCCCTTGGTAATACTGGTTTGTCAGACTTTCGGGCTTCTGACGACCCGTAACGACTGTCTAAGATTAACGAAAAACAGCTGAGACCAACGGCTTAACGTGCTTTCAGAGGCACGGAAGGGTCTTGGTATGTAAAATGGTCACCCATCCACGGACCAACCGCGGCAAGCGTAGCTTAACCTGAACGATCGTCCCGTGCGGCTTTTCACACACGCTATATGATTTAATTAACTGTTTGCGTAAAAACAAGTTTTCTCATACTTGCAGTGATTTCAACGTAAAAACGTAAAATGTATCTACTTCTCTAACTTTGCTAGAATTTCTAATATTCACGAAAATATTTTTTAGCTTGTTTTACGCGAAAAATGGAAACATTAACGAAAAAATATAGACGTCAACTTGACATTCATTTTCATTTTACAATGTAATTTACAAAATTAATGCAATTTTATAAACCAGTATTAAAATATCAGCCGCAATATGCAATTTAATCCATCAATCCTCAGGCAGACATTGAAACATCCATTTTTTATTCAACATACATCTCATTTGAGTAACACGCGCAAATAATGACCAAAACATGCTATTAATATATCTTCAGATACTCAAATAACTATGACAAATGTTCCCCAGAACGTTTTGCGTGCAAAAAACTTGGCAAAATACGTACAGTGCATATCAACACTATACATCACAGTCTGAATTTTAGGTAATTTTTCACGAAAACACATCAATTTAACTCAGATTTTTTGCTTTGTGCAAAGTCAAAATGGTGCTAAGTAAATTAAGTGGGAGGATTAAAAATTGGTGTCGTGCTAAACAGAATCAATTGCAATGACAGTTGTAATTTATGTCTAGTTGGTGACACAAAACAATTTGATAATTTTGGCCGAAAAAGAATGTCTATAAAATACTAATTTCCGAATAAACCCCATCCGACTGACGATTTAAATTAATTAAGTTTTGGATAGGTGGAATTTAGTAGATTTTTCTCGTTAACGTCATTGTTCCAAAAATGGCCATACCGAATGTAGAAAAATAGCATAAAAAAGTGAAAAACTAGCTGCACCAATATAAATACCCACAGTACACTGTAGTGACAGGATTCAAATTCATATACTCATAAAAGTGAGACGAGGGAAATAACGAGCTAAGTACTTCCTAATGAAATCGATATCAATACTTCTATTATAATATTATAAAGCTGAAGAGTTTGTTTGTAGCGCTGCTCGACCTTGGAATCAATCCCAGGGCCTCACGGTTAACAGTAGTATTTGTGACCACTGGAGTAGGTCTAATAATGGTCGCAAATGCTACTACTAAGCATAAAGACACTGAAAAAGAGAACTATCGATCTACTCGTATCTTACAAAATCTACCACATACATTCACTAAATCCTGAAAACTATCGCTTGTTGTAATAAAATCTTACTTTCTGTTCTGCCATCAATCTTGTCCCAAATGATTAGGGAAGGGAGACGAATCGCCGCGGTCAGCGAGTCTCGCAGATAAATGCGTCGCGGACCACTAACGCTTCGCGGTATATTTGTCAATGATTTAACGTGGTTATTTGTAACCTGAGTCCCAGATGTCATTTGTCTATCTTTAACAGTCGTTACGGGTAATCAAAAGATTAAAAGATGACACGCTACTCCTACCAATACTCCTACCTCGGGCTGTGAAGTTCAGATAGGTCATCGCTCGATGTAAAATACTAGTATTCAGATGCATCCGGTTAGACTGAAAGCTGACCTAAATATAGTTCGTAAAAGGCTAGGATGGCCTTGACCTCTAATTTATTTTGATTTCTTATAGATGATTTTTGGATAGTTAGAGATGATTAAAAATAATGCATTTTACCAAACCACCCGTCGATTGAGCCAAAGAAAACTCAATCTTATTTTAAGACAAAGACAATGAAACTTTTTAAATGTATAAAGATAATACTAGAGTTAACACGTTTTTCTTAATACAGCTATAAAAATAAATGTTGGTATTTATTGATTTAAACTTCTCGCACACAAAAATGGGATTTATTCTTCGTTCGTCCTGAAGTTTTGTCCCACATTCCAAAAAAATCTTAGTTTGTCCCATAGCACAATTAAAGTTGTGCTTCGTCCCAAATAACAAGTACATTAAAGGTACAGTCAACAAAAAAATAATGTACTTATTTGAAATTTTTGAAACAATAATAATTCAATAATAACACAATTTTAAACATTTAGGTATAAATCATCTTTATTATCCAGTATCACAATCAAAATCACAGAAATGGTATAATAATCATCTTATCATTACTACAGTGTAAATAGGTATACAGAATAGTCAGATTTGTAATAAACAATATTTAAGACAATTATATTATTTTAATAACCAAAAATTTTACCGACTAGTAATTAAATGAGAGTAATCAAAACAAGCGTTTAAAAAAGCAATCATTTTTATAATTTTAAAATTTCAAAAACACCATGCCCTATTTAAAATTAAATCAACAAAAATTGTGATTATTACTCAATCATGGATAAAACAAACATTTTAAAATCAACATTCATATAATAATATAAAAATTGGATCAACAGTAAACTAAGAGATAAATTTCAAAAAACATATAACTAGGTAAAAATCAACGTCTAACTCACTGCAATTAAAATACAAACGGGCTTATTTTTTCCAAACAATGTCCCAAGGAAATAGAACCATTTAATAAAGCTGCTATTGAATCATTAATGATTTTGTCATACATAATAACGTCTTTATGTCGTGGTCTCCCTTGACTTAACACTCGAGATTGAGCGTCATTTTTTATTACATTCAAAAAACTAATCATGTTCAGTTTTCCAGAAAATGTTCTATTTAATCTAGCGTTACCACCTTCTACTGGGTTATTCGTTCTGTATGTGTCACCATAAAAATCCCATTTTCCATTTAAATATTCATTATCAAGCCACGCTGACACAAAATAATTATTAAATTTATCGATATTATCTGTTCTGGGACAATCTTCCATAATGTAAAGCCAGCCATCACATTTGAGTTCTGATGGAAGCAAAGCTAAAGATGAACACAGAGCAATATGCTTCTTGAACATTCTGTTTTTATTTAGTTTCAATGCCTTAGCTCTTTTCCAAAGAGCTTGAGAGAAATGGAAGTAACAGCCTTTGCATGTGACGTTTGAAAATATTTTACAGATACCATTCATGGCCGCCTTTTCATAATCAGTTCTGAATGAAATGGGATTCCAATCAGGAATTTGCGATTTAATAAGAGCGAACAGAGTTTCATATGTGGATTCCTTTTTGTTCATTAATAGTACATATAATAATGGCAGAACATTAATTTTTTCACTGGTACTCCCGAGATCACCGTAAATGACATACAATTGTTTAAATGGCTTCACCACACATTTAAATGTACCATCCGCTAGATAATGTTTGACGTTTTGGAGAAGTCTTCTGCTTTCTTCTTCAGCAAATGCTATTATTCTTGTTTTTTTATAATAATAATCAAAAAATAGAAAAGATTTGTAGCTTACTGGAATTTGAACATCAGACGGTTTTCGAAATGAAGATTTCTGGATTTGCTGCGATTTGTTACGTGCACTGTAGAGACTGCCCTTAACATTACATAAGTTTGGTAATTTTTCTTCTACAATGCCGGTTCCTCTGTCCTTTAATCTTCTTAAACCGGCATTAAAGATAGATGGGATCGATTTCCCATCCGCAGCTCTTGCTTCTTTCTTGCAGCGATGTAATTCCTCTTTAATGTCATTTTTTGATTGACTAGGTGTGCAAACGTTATGATTTAAAATCTTTTGAACACTATTATTCACTGTAACCATACCACCACGGCACTTTCTGTTCACACATCTCCAAATTATTGAGCCATTTTTGTTCTTTCGTTTTTGTGTGTGTTCAAAACCACCATACAGCAGAACAGGTTCACCTCTTCTGGATTCTATAAATGTGATCGGCTCCCGTGAGGTAGATGGTAAACTAAGATTTGGTTCCATTGTAGAACAACTGAAATTAAAGCATAAATGATTTAGTTATAAGCTTTTTAGTTATTATTTGTTTATTGTTATTATTCTTTATTAGCAATTACATATTAGCTTGACATTATTGTTACCTTAATTAGTATTATTTAAATATAAGAACAAATATTTGATATTTAACTTCTATTTTATCAATAATACTTCAGATAAAAATATTAACTTACCTATAACAAATTCGATCAATTCTCAATCTCACTTTACACACACTTTAACCAGGTGACGAATGAGTACCTGAATGCACTGTGCATCACGGGAGCTAGCGTGAATCCCATTTTGCAGATAACGAAAACTAATGCTATTGGCCAAATGAGTCAATACAAGCAAACAAACAAAGGACGCAATAAAGAAGGGGTGGTCATTTTTTTACCTGCTCTTTTGAAAAAAATTCAGTGACGTCAGTTGTTTACAAATAACTTGCTCACTAAAAGCGGCTAAAGAGTGTTATTATAAAATAATACGGGCAAATTTTCTCTCGCAGAGAAGACAGAGAGGAGCGGTTGTTTTAAAAAGTTGATGTTAAATATTTAATATTAAGTAACCCTTTTTTGCCGATTGTACAAAAAAGTAAGTTTGGCATATACAAAAAAAAATGGGCCGAAGAAGGAATATATAATAAGACAAAGCGGGAATAAAAAATTAAAATTATATTTTGGGACGAAGGAAGCATATTGTTTGGGACGAACTAGGATTTTTTTATGTAGGACAAAACTCAGTGGGCCAACCGAAGAATAAATCCATTATTACAAAGGCGGCCTTAATGCATGCTTGGTATTCTTTGTATTGTGCTTTTAAATTACACTAATTGGGGTTTATGAAGCGTTGTGTTAATTAATTATGTTGCATGTTGTATAAGGATCATCATCCTTACTCATTCATATCATTAAATATATTAATTGTTGAAGAATTGAAATCATAATTAATGAATCTCCCTTGATAAAAAATACGGGAGCACAGTTTGATAAGTCATCGTTTTTAAACGCATGTTTTCATTCAATTAGTTAACAATAACGATTTGAGCTGGTATTTCAAAATAAGAACATCAACAGTATTTTCACGCCAAAGGTATTTGAACAAAAGGTTTACATTTTTGCTAATGCTTGTTTTAATTAAAACGAAGCGCAAACAGACATTAGCTTACTTGCAGTATTCACAATGTCGTAATTAAAGATCCCTTTGATGAATCTGTTTCTATTAATAAAATGTTATACCTCATGATCGTTATAAAGCACGTTAAGCCGTTGGACCCGGCTGTCTTTCGTAGACCTTAGACAGTCGTTACGGGTCATCAGAAGCCCGAAAGTCTGACAACCAGTCTTACCAGCTATCGTATTACCCAGTAACTTGGTTGTGGAAGTCGGATGGGCAGTCGCTCCATGTAAAATACTGGTCCTCAGCTGCATCTGGTTAGGCTGGAAGCCGACCCCAACATAGTTGGGAAAAGGCTAGGTAGATGATGACTTCATGATCATGATTGGCAATCTTGTTCCACCCACTGTTGAGTGCATACCTTCTCCGTTTTGTGCCATACTTCTCTAGTATGTTCGAGTCTCATCCCGGTTTTCTTCGCGATCTTCTGGAGACTGTTTAGAAATGTGTACATCAAGCTTAAGAGATCGTCAACTATGACTTTCCATGTGCCACTTTATCCATGAGTATAATATGAATATAAAATTGTATATCTCATTACTACTAAATATCTGGACTTTTCTACTTCTTTATCGCTTTAATATTAAATGGCGGTAACAGACCTTCAGTAAATATATGTATAAATACTCGTATTTGCTCAAGGCTTTGCCCGTGTGGATGTCACTTTTTTTGCGTTGGTTTCTAATCAAATGCCTAAATAATAAATTTAATGATGTTTATTTTGAAAATGAAGGAAATTCCACACACAACTTCATCCTCTTTTTCAACTCTTCGGATGTAAAATTATCAAAAAATACTGAGATACTTATCAAACATTCATAATCTTCAGCCTAAATATAAAATTTTGAAAAACCAAGCTTCGAAATTGAGAGACATTCATACAAACTTGCACCTCGTATTTCACCCCTTTACGGAGGAAGTTTCCTAAAAATCCTTACTTAACTGACGTCTCCTACTCAAGATCTACTTAAGTGCCAAATTACATCGTCGTAGGGGCAGAAGTATTTGAGATTTCGTGATTAATCAGTGAGCGATGAAAGACAATACAAATACATGTTGCTCATCGAAAATATAGATGCCAGAGTTGATCGTTCTTTCAGAATAAAAATAAAAACTGGTCTCTGTAATTGGAAGAAAAGATGGATCTTTAGCTTTTAAGTACTGGATTTTAACGAAGTTTCCAACGTTGTCTGCAAGCTAGACGAAGTTAGCTCAGTTTTTAAGTAAGGATTTTATTTCTGCGCTTCTTGGAAAGAAAGCGAGGGTAGACGAAACAAAAGGGTTCATACAACAATGCTTTGTTTTGATTGAACTTTGTTTTGTTTTTGTTGTGAAGTTGTTTTTGAAGCTCAATGTTTGGGAGCAATGTATTTGTATGTAGGTATTCAATTAGAGGTCTAAATTGTGCTATTTTCCTTTTTAACTGATAAATAGATGTTGTGCTATGTTGACATCAATAAATACGCTATGTAATTGTATATACGTAGATATTTAGTAATTATAAAAACATAGACTCACTCTCTTTGTCCTGGGACTTAAACATTAAAAGCAATAGTACTAAACGCACAGTTCTACCTAACCATCCCTTGCTGCGCTCTACCAGCGATGCCTTAAGTCGAAGTCCGTACCCACAGGGGCTGCCCTTAGCGAGTAGTCGCTCTACTTTTAAGTTTTCAAAGCTCTGGTTGGAGGCCTTAATTTATTAAGGTAGCCACAGGCAAGTCTGATTAAGCAACCGATAACCTCATAAGTTGATCTGTGAGATGTTATTCCAAAAAAAATAAAAGCATCCAAAAGACCAAGGCGTGATGGTATGTTACGGTAAATTACAAAAATACAGTCTATTGACCGAATTCTTCAGAGTTGACTAAATAAAATAAATTAACAACGTTAACAACCGAGGTGACATTTTCACCAGTTGGTGATTTATTATTACAGAACATTAATAATTTATAACAATTTACTATAACCATTTTGTTGGCTAATCAAACAATGATTTAATGGCCACATCAACCCACTGCTCTATCACAATTAATTCATACATTTCAGTCATTAATCACGTGGAAATAAAATGTTAACTATAATTTCGTACAGTGTAACAATAATTTAGTCTGACATCAAAACGTCCGAAGCCCTAACACTTGCATAACTGTAAACATTTTGCGACGCTTTATGACCTTCAACATAAGTAGCAAGCGGCAGCGGAGCGATTCTATAAGCGGAGCGAGAATGTAAAATAACTGTTTATACAGGCTACTTTGGAACTTATTGGTTATCTTTTTGGAGCTGAAAGTATTTATGAATATGAAAAACTTTTACTGAGGTATCATTTCTTAAATAGTTATTAAAAAATCGTCTTCTATTAGCATTTATTCCATACTCGATATCTCTGGCAACTGTTAATCAATGTGGAAAATTATTTTTATGATTCGTAAAAAAAAATTTTTTTCTATACAACTGACTTCCAAGAAAATACTACAAAGCGAAAAATCGTTGTCAAAAAATCTACAATACAGATCTAAGTAAGTTTTGGATTTCTTTTGTAAAAAGTGTTTTCAGTAGACTTCAGTCAATTTTGACCAGTCGGTGCACCGCCTATTTGTCTTATAGGTATTAAATTGATAGACGGGCAATTCACTATACCTTTTACTAATACTACCGATTAGAAAGTTCAGTTCGTTATTTTTTTGGCACATTAAACCTCCTTTGGGTAAGGCATTTAGTTTAAACAATTATTTATACTAGCTACTACAACGATATTGTTGTAGGTATGCATCTGTGTATGACGTTATAATTTACATAATTTATAAGATAAGATGCATTTATCTGTCAGAAACACGTGTAGGTTTAAAATCAGTTGTTGTGATTACAGAGGAAATTACAGGAAGTTTCAACATGTTTTGCCTAAAAAGGCGTACAAATACAATAATAATGTTATTAAAAAGAATTATACAATAAAAATAAGAAATAAAATAAAGTCACGTTAAATCAAGCTAAAATAATAAAAATAGTAAAAATGTCTAAAATACATCATTTAGATAGTCAGCAACACTATAATAGCACTTATTTATTAAAAGTTTCTTCATATTTTTACTAAAAATACTTATATTTAAATCTTTGTATGCCTTTGGTAACTTGTTGTATAATCTAGGAGACATACAAAATACACTTTTACGCATGAGAGCCGTTTTAGCATTATAAATACGAAGTCTTCCATCATCACGTTGACTTCTTTCAGTACTATCTGAAAACTTTGTAAACAGTTGCGGATTCTTTTTTAACAAATAATACTGTTTCTAATATATACAAGGAAGGAAGTGAGAGAATTTGATGTTTAATAAAATATGGTTTGCAACTGTCCGTAATCCCAAAGCCAAACATAGCTCTTATGCATCGTTTCTGCATTCTAAAAATAACATCTTTTTGTGTAGAGTTTCCTCAGAGAATAATACCGTATCTAAGAATCGATGCAACAAGTCCGTGATAGGCAGCAAGCAATGTATCCGTATTTACAATTGGGGCGAGTTTATGCAATGCGTAGGATGAACTACAAATTTTTTTACAAATTTCATCAATGTGATCTTTCCAATCAAGTTTTTTGTCTATGGTTAGTCCAAAGAATTTTGCAGTATCAACTCTGCATATGGTGTGATTTTTATAGTTTAAGTTAATGTCATTCTTTACAGGTATTCTTTGACTAAAATGTAAGATTTGTGTTTTATTTAAATTAATTTTAATATTATTATTGTCTAACCAAGAAATTATAGAAGCTAAAGCATTATTAATGTCAAGTTCATAGCTGTCAGTTTTTTGACATGCTATCGTGACTGGGCTATCGTCTGCAAAAAGAGTCATTGGATGTTCAATAGATGTCGGAAAGTCATTTACATAAATAATAAACAATAATAATATAATATACGTGTGTATGTTAGTATATAACAATGTTACTAGTCTGTGCGGATGTGACCTGGCCTGTTAGTCTAGTGGTTAGTAACCCTAACTGCTAAGACTGAGGTCGTGGGTTCGATTCCCACCCAAGACAAATCTTGGTGTGATGAGCACGACCATTTGTTCTGTGTCTGGGTGTAATTCATCTATAATATGTATGTATATAAAAATATATAAGTATGATTATAAGTTGTCTGGTTGCCGTAGTACAGGCTCTGCCCAGTTTGGGATCCGATAACGGTGTGTTGGTTGTCCTAAGATAGTTATTATTTTATTTACTGTTATCAAAAAAAAAAAAAACTAGCTTATTACGTATTCGACATAGGGACAAACCTACATAATATACCTACATATAATTTGTAATAATGTACATTAAAACTAAAAAAGAACTTTCGATTATAAATCAATATTATATCGAGCAAAGTCAATTGAATACTTATTTACTAAATTACATGTATTCTTACAATCCAAACCAACAACGACACTGCATGCTTAGCATTAAATAGCGCCTGTATTCCTCAAGGATTGGTGTACAGAGGTGTACTATTGAGTACGCCCACATTTCACCAGTTATTTTAAAAATCCCGTGAGATCCTATAACTACCAAGTGGACACAATCACAGATCCTGAGCTGCTACTGAGAAATTCTAAATGGAAAATTCCAATTACACTTTACCCATCCTGGGAATCAACTCCTGGACCTCATGTTCAGCAGTAGCGCTTGC
This sequence comes from Aporophyla lueneburgensis, assembly GCA_932294355.1. Lineage (NCBI taxonomy): Eukaryota > Metazoa > Arthropoda > Insecta > Lepidoptera > Noctuidae > Aporophyla > Aporophyla lueneburgensis. The sequence continues at coordinate 11,824,809 of OW028757.1, read as the reverse complement.
GCCCTCTTGACCAACGAGGCGGTTTCAAGCACAGTTGGTGTGTTTTCATAGATACCGTGTTGTGTTTCTATAAAGTCAAACTTCACTGCTATCAATTTTATGATATTATCTACAATTCTTTGACATGGTCTCATTGAAATCCTAGACTTATGGGTTATCAAATCAAATCAAATCAAAATATTTTTATTTCACATAAACCTACAAGGGCGCTTATGAAACGTCAGAACCTAGGTGCTTGGTTCCAAATTGTTGATTCCAATGGAGAAGAGCCGGTAAGAAACTCCACGGTTACTCTTTTAAAAATAATTGGATTTTACAATGGTTTCAAGTTACAATGAGTATGCGAGAACAGTGTAGGACTGTCAACAAGTACTACTTAAACCACCAACCAACCAGGTACTTAATAAAATAGAAAATTTTCTACAGTCTACAAGGCCTACAACAAAAGGAACACCTTGTATATTGTATATAGCTACCTCTTTTCAACTAAACCATAAATTTAGATTTCCACGCGTGTCAACGACTGTCACAATTCGCTACCGCTTATGAAACACGCCATACAACAGTACCACGGGCATAATTCAGCTAACACGGTTAACTCTGTCGGGAGCAGATGCAAACGAGGCTTCAATGTTTGAACTTAATTACGCGATTGCCATGTCAGTCGGTACAACACTACATGCGGTGTGACTGTGGGAGTAATTTTAGGTGATTAGCTTCTAGTTTGGGAATGAAGGGTAATTAAGATGTTAACGATGGAATGGTTATTTGAATTTTCATGTTTGTGTTTTAAAATACTGAAATATTCTTGCCCTAGGCGATAAAATAATTTGGGCACGGCACCCCAAGTGACAGTAATAAATATAGAATTCTGAGTGCGATATTTTCATCTACATATACTCGTGAGTCATTATTTTTATAAACCGTTTGTCTCATGATTACAATTCATCTTGCATTCCGGTGAAAGTAAAAAAAAATATGAACCTGATAAAAACTATTTGGCAACATCAGAAGCTGCACTAATTTGTTCTTTCATTTAAATAAGGTGGTAAGATGTTATTTACATACATACAGTAAAATAAACTAGTGTAAGTCTATTTCTGTTTACAAATAAAAAGTTATTGTGAACGTATTTAGTCTTTTCCAGCAGTCACTAAGTCAAGATTGTTTGTTGGCACGTCATGGTCACATTGATGAATGCAAAACGGCACGTAGATGTAGATATTTTGTTAGAGGTTTGCCAATCCCTGCCACAGGCAGTTAGTCCGAATGGCTAATATTTCCAAATCGTTTGTGTCTATACTGAAGACGTGAGGAACTGCTATCATCAACAACCAACAGCCGAAGCAAACCGAAGTTACATGTACATATGTATCCCACGCATGTACCTACCAATACTACCTTCTGTTACAACCTAGATTTACTGTTAGAACCGCTTCGTTGTGTCGTGGTGCTGACTGCTGACTCTGATCCTGGGTTTGATTCCCAGGTCGAGCAAAGTGTTATCGGGTTTACCATTAAAAACATCTAAGTAACAGCCCGGAATTCAGAAGTTGGCGCAGTGGGCCCCTATGCCTCGGTAGCACGTTAAACCATTGGTTCTGCGCCTGATCTGTTTCCAATCGTATCGGATAGCCGTCCCACCGGAACTCAGGAAAAGACAGTCTATCTGTGTGCGCGCACACACTTATGCAGTGTAACATCTTCCGCGCCGAAGGTTAGACTTTGTTGAGACTGGCCACCATGGCCGAAATACGGTCTGGAGGACTATATCTATATTGATATGCCATAAAGATGTTCACTGTTAGGACACTGACGCAGAAACAAAAGTTTAGCGATTTATTATGAAATAACGTTATCGGCGATAACTGACAAAAACATTACAATAAATAAATAAATATTGAGGTATTTGCATCAGTTGAGAAAACCGGCATTGATGACATTATATTTTCATTATAATACTCCTTTGCTTGCATTAATCATGTGCCTATTTATACCATAACGAAGCAGCGACTTGATCGCTCAAGACTCGTACTAAAGATTGTAGGTTCTCTGTAAAGCTTCGGTCACACATAGCGATTAATCGCTGCGAATGCCTACTCGCCGCGAGTATTCGCTGTATGTGACAGGCTATTCGCTGCGAATAGATTCAGTCGCCGCGAGCTGAATTCGCAGCGATTTGAATTGAGCATGTTCAATTTTACTCTCGGCGAATGCGCATTTGCCGTGTATTCGCTGTGTGTGACAGGGTACTCACTGCAAATAGTCATTTCGAGCAGACAACATTTTGAATTTGCGCACCAACAGACTGTGAACTCATCTGTGTGACAGGCAGGCAACGAATTGTCGCTGCGATCATTATTTGCAGCGAATGCACTCGCAGCGAATATTCGCTCTGTGTGACCGAGGCTTAAGTAAAACAGATGCCAATGTATTATTATTTGAAAACTGACTGTTCACACTGCCAGCGACTACTTGTTTCTCGCAGCGACAAGAGTTGTACCTAATAGGTACTTCTCGCTCGGTGAAGCTCGTTTGGGGAAATGAACACTCGCTGAGAGACTCATGCAGTGATGCAGCGAGTAATCGCTCGTCGCCGTCACGCACTGACTGCTCGTTGCTCGCTCTCTCTTATTTAGTTGCTAAAATTTCTAAGTACTCATTTCCTGGCGGTAAGACAGGTACCTGGTAAACGGACAAATAGTAAAGGCTGCCCAAATACATAACATTATTTGACACCTTACGTGATTTTTTTTCTGACAGCCGTTTTTATACGGCTTTCCTAGGAACCACAAGCTTAAGAGAAAGAGAGAAAACAAAACAAAAGATCCACAATAAAAGCCAGTATTGCAGCCACTACAAGCTATCTCAGAATATTGGCACTATTAAAGCACAAAGGTCTAACTAAGTTGATCTTAAAGTGCTGACTAGCCCGTGAGGAGCCCAATTGAGGAAGTTCTGAAGGTGCGATGGAGACTACACTTTAGAGTACCGCTGAAGTTTGTTGTTGACGATTCTCTTATAGGTGTCTAGCTGGTATCCCTTTTGAAGTCAGTGAATTTAATTTGCCTAGAATATTGAAAATAGTAGTTTTAGAAACGGTTTAATACAGTACAGTGTTTTAAGACCTAGTTCAGTGCAGTTTCATGCACAAATATATCAATATTTTAATTAAAAACACAATGAATTATATCGTAAATATGGCGCCTAAATTCAATAGTGCACCGTTTAGTCATAGATTTTATCAGACAGATTTTACTAGCTTTTACCAGCGGCTACGCTCGCGTATTATATTTTTAAACCTTTCCCTTGAATCACTTTGTCTATTGATGAAAACTACACTAAAATCCATTGCGAAGTGTAAAAGATCTAAACGTACAGACGCGGGAAGCAACTTTGTTTTATACTATCTATACCAATATCATAAAGCTGAAGAGTTTGTTTGTTTGATTGAATGCGCTAATCTCAGGAACAACTGGTGTGTATTGAAAAATTATTTTTGTGTTGAGAAGCCTATTTATTGGGGAAGGCTTTAAGCTAAATAATTTTACGCTACAATTAAATGGAGCGGAGCAGCAACGAAAACTGGCAGGCAATTCGATGCATGCGGAAGGGAGGAAAATTTGACGCGAACGAAGTCGCGGGCAGAAGCTAGTGTGAAGATAATTCTTCAATTATGTCATGAGGTTAATAGATTATTTTAAAGAATTATTTCGTTTAGGAAAGTTACTTATAATACATTTTTATAATTTGACGTAGATTATTAATAAAGATTGAAGAATCGTCATTTTAATCACACGCATCAATATCGCGAAGTCATTCAGAAGTACTGCGTCATTTGCGCTGATTCGCGCAAAATGGCCTCGACAGCTGTAGGGAATGTATTTTTTATGATTTCAAAATATAAAATTTACGATATTAATGCAGATAGATAAAGAATGTTTATCATTGGCCTGAAATTGATGATTTGGTTGTTTAACTTTTTATGTTTGTCTCAGCACTTATGTATTTTTTTATACCTACTAGATAAATTTGTTATTTTTTAAATATTTTAAAGCTTTTCACTTACTGTTGTGAATAATGTACCGCTTATGACTAGCGCGAGATTTTTTCATGCCGTCTAACCAAGTTGATTTCATTACGAGGCACTTTCGATATAAAATATTAAAAAAAATTGAAACAAAATTGCATTTTTATCTGCGGTGTCTGGAAGGCTAATACTTGCTGATAAATTTCATACATACTTATACATTACATTATTTTGTTTAGTAATATAATATTTTATCAGACTGCCATCACATCAGGCAAAATTTAGTGATATAGTTGCTACCTACTAGTGAAGTCAAAACATATCGCCCACGACTTCGTTTGAATGTTTTTTTTTTTTGTGAAGGAAATGTTCAAATGACGTCTCCGGCTCTAGAGTGGAGCGGAAGGGCGAGTCAGACGTTTACTGACTAAAGGCTACCCGTGTTCCTTCAGTTGCCCATATGCCAGGCCCACGGTAACTCATAGCTCATGTTACTCCGGAATAATGTAGCTTTATAACCAATCAAATATTTCCTCTTTCCTACATTAGTGTAGATGGGCACATAAAAGACACTTTTGGACGTTAAAATTTAAATTAAAATAGAATTGATTCTAGTCGCCTCTTCCGAAAGGTTGATTTTGTAGTGAAGAATGGGCAAAAAACTCCACCGTTACTCTTTTAAGGCCTGGTTGGTGGATTACAGCTCACGAGGCCTGCATCCCAGCAGTGGGAATGATAAGGCTGATCATGCTTTCACAGTGATTTTTACAGAATATACCGGTTGTTGAAATAAAACGAAAACAGTTTAGTTCAAAATGAAAACTATATTCGACTACCGAATTTATTTGGCAATAGTCGCATGCTATCGAAAACTGCGGAAGTATATTTTGATGTACAAACACAATTGTATCTTTTGACAGCTGGCGGTCTCACAATTTATTTCATTCTATCCAATACTGAATATTTCAGTTTTATATAAATTTTGTTTGTGAATAGAATTTAACGCCGGCTCTACACGTTGGCCCCAACGTTGGCCCCAACGCAACTCGCCCAACGTGTGGATCTAGAAAATGGGCACTCCAACATTGGGGCCAATGCTATTTTCTAGATCCACACGTAGGGCGAGCGGCGTTGAGCCCAACGTTGGGGCCAACGTGTGCAGCCGGCGTAAATGAAATATTCGAATTTCATATTGAATTCGAACAATCTCGCTTTAAAAAAGGAATGATGGAAGCGGAAAATGGCGGTTAGAGCACAGAAATGCGGAATTTTAAGTAAACATTGCTCGTTTACCGTTATAGTTTTTCGTGTATATTCACATGGTTATTTATTTTATCTGGTTTGATTTTAATAAAAAAAAATACCATACTTAATGAAGCTGAAGAGTTTGTTTTTTTGGAATGCGGTCGTTTCTAAACTAACAATCGGATTTAAAAGCTTATATTTGCGTTTGTGAGCTCAATTCTTGAGGATGTTTAAAGGTTGTTTTACGGTACGATCTATAGGAAACGAGTAAAACAAAAAAAGTCAGGAAAAACGCAAAGTGAAAACAAATTAATAGCGCAGGGGGCCATACGACGTGGTAGGTCGGGAGTTGAAATTCCAGGTGGATGAAGTCGTGTGCAAAAGTTTTTTCAATCAAAATCAAAAGTCACTTATTCAAATTCAGCTGAGGATCAGCACTTTTCGAACATCAAAATTACATAACACAGTCAGTTCCGAAAACGCCCGCCTTTCACCACTTCTTATTGCTTTAGCTGGGAAGAAGATGTGGCGGAACGAACTCCCTAGTTTATTTATTACTAGCAATTCGCCCGCGACATCGTCTGCGTGACTCACAGGAACTATGCATTTTTTCGGGATTAAATATAGCCTATGTTACTCGGTGATAATGTAACTTTATAAGGGTGAAAGAATTTCGAAAATCGTATCTATGTATGTTTGTAAACTCGAAATCAACTATTTCGACTTTACAAACATAGTACATACATAAAAATCAAATCTTTCCTCTTTATAATATTAGTTTAGAACAGTTTCTGCCCGCGACTTCATCCGCGTTAAATTGTCGCTTCCCTTCCCGTTGCATCGAATTGCCTGCCAGTTTTCGTCCATTTTTCGTTTGCTGCTTCGCTTCTTTTGACCGTAGTGTAATGTTATATACCCTATAGCCTTCCTCAATAAATGGGCTACTCAACACAAAAATATTTTTTCAATTCAGACTAGCAGTTCCCGAGATTAGCGCGTTCAACCAAACAAACAAACTCTTCAGCTTTATAATATTATACTAGCTTCTGCCCGCGACTTCGTCCGCGTCAAATTTTTGCCATTCGAACATTTTTCGTTGCTGCTCCGCTCCTTTTCATTGTAGCGTGATGCTTTGTAGCCTTTCTTAATAAATAGGCTACAGTGGCGAAGGCCCCATATAACACGATTCCTACCGGCTTGCCTTCGGGGATTTGCATTGGTAACTCTATCACTATTAAAAATACAATAATATGTAAATAGTGGCTACTATTGTCAATAAATATAGTTACACTACGGGTATTTAATTCACCATAACATTCAAACAACAAAAAAGGTTATTTATAGCTTTGTATTACAACAAAAGAGAAATGTTCTAAATTAACCCGGCGCCGAAACGTCATAATCGGGAACTAAAAATTCATACAACAGCGATCCCGTAATGATGTCACTTTAGGTCACGTGGCACCGCTTGATATGTACGAGAGCAAGCCGCTGTACAACGGGTTATGACAGAGACAGGTATAGAAAAATGCGTCAGCGAGAACGAGATAGAGGAATATTGCTTATTTTATTCGGTTTTCAGCTGTTCAATTTAATTGTATTTAATTCATTACATTCCTATATTAATTTTAGAATGATAGTAAGTATTCTTTATTGATGAGTCAGTAAGTTAAAGCCGACTTCGCATCGGCTTCTCTTTTAGAAAAAATTACACCTCGCCACTGATAGGCTACCCAATACAAAAAGGATTTTTCAATTCGGTCCAGTAGTTCCTGAGATTAGCGCGTTCAAATAAACTCTTCAGCTTTATAATATTATTATATACTAGCTTTTGCCCGCGGTTTCGCCCGCGTGGATGTCGGAAATTAACGCAGGTATTTTTCTAAAATAAAAGTAGCCTAAGTTACTCCTTGTTACATCAGCTATCTGCCAGTGAAAGTCCCGTCAAAATCGGTCCAGCCATTTCAGAGATTAGCCAGAACAAACAGACAAACAGACAGACAGACAAAAGTTGTAAAAAATGTTGTTTTGGTATATGTACCGTGTATACATCCAAATACACTTAGTAAAAAGTGGTTATCTTAATATTACAAACAAACACTCCAATTTTATTTATTTGTATAGATTAATATATTATATATTATACTAGCTTTTGCCAGCGGCTTCGCCCGCATGGAGGTCGGAAGATATCCCGCGGGAACGTACTACTGGGATAAAAAGTAGCCTATGTTAATCCATGTTATAAACTGTGTTCCAAATTTCATCCAAATCCGTTCTGTAGTTTTTGCGTGAAAGAGTAACAAACATCCACACATGCATACATCCATACATACAAACTTTCGCATTTATAATATTAGTAGTATAGTATAAGTAATAAGTATAGATTATAGTATATTACTTTATTTTTCTAAAATAAAAGTAGCCTAAGTTACTCCTTATTACATCAGCTACCTACCAATAAAAGTCCTGTCAAAATTGGTCCAGCCATTTTAGAGATTAGCTGGAACAAACAGACAGACATACAAAAGTTTAAAAAATGTTTTTTTGGTGTAAGTACCGTATTTACTTTCATATGCATTTAGCGAAAAGCTGTTAATTTGAAATTACAAACAGACACTTCAGTTTTATTTATTTGTATGTATGTATAGATGATGTTTTAATGTTTTCTGTGTTGCATGATTCTGAGATTTTTCTCACAATTTCTCTACTTTAATTCAATGTACATTATTATAAATACCTTACATCACAGGAATTTGTAAGAAGTAACTTATTTACTTAGCCTAACATTTAGATAAACACCATGATTCAATCATAATCGTTTTTCTGGAATACATACTTCTTTAATATCTTCATTGCAGTTATTTAAAGAACTTTTTAGGTGAACTATTAAAGGTGACCACTGAAATTCACCACTATGGTAGTCAGCCTAGGAAAATATTGGCTGCTTAACCAGACTTATCTTAATAAATTAAGGTCGTGATTATATTTTGTGTTATAGTTATGTTAAATATCCTTCCGTATACACATTTCCTGTGACATGAAACAAATTTTTCTTTCTTTCTATTTTTCTAAAATACAAAAGCTCAATTCGAAACTTGGAACAGTATTCAAGAAATATGGCACAGCTGTATAACAGAGCTTACTAAGATTAATGTCCGGTGTACGAATCACAGCTGAAAAAGGAAGCTTCGGCTTTCGTCTTATTTTAACCGCCGAAAACAAAAAAAAAATATTTAAAGATATAATAATATAAATATTTCTGCTGTATGTGTGCAGAAAAAATACAAAATAATACATATTATCTCACTTCACAACTTCAAAATAAAATGTCAAAGGAATGAAACCACTATCGGGCTCGATTCACCTCGAAATTAGCCGATTGTCACTTCATTGCCATTAGTTTGTTGCTTTACGAAGTAGACTGAATGACGCGCAACATTTCACAAACTTTTGATTTTCGGCTTGGCCGAAGCTTCGGTTGTTTTATGGCCGAAAACGAAAATATGGCCGATTTATGATTGTTGGTGAGCAAGTGGACTGTATAAAGAATGATAGAAACACGATCAGTATATTAGTTTATTAATACTTAATTATAATAGCAATGTACAAGCACAGCTCGACCTGTCAACCCACTGAACAATATGTTTCTTCAGTTCCAAAACTGTAAAATGTCATTATAAAAATATATACTTCTTAAAAAAAGGTGGCATCCCAGCCAGTCGCCAACATACCGGACCCCCAGTGGAACACTAACAACTGGTGGCTACTGGCTGGGAAGCAGCTTCCATTAAAACGAGCTTACGGGCCGGTCGGCGCAGTATGCCGCCCCTAGTGCGGACGTCTGCTACGCGGACCGCTCCGTCTGGCCCTGGGTAGATAGACACTATTCTTCCTAACGGCCATAAGCCATGAGGAAGGGTAGGGTCAGCGATCAACACCACGTCTCCCTCACTGAAACTGAATGTGTTGGTGGAGGGTCCTCTTGCTCGGAGCGTGGGCAGGTATTCGCGCAGCCATCGTGCCCAAAACTGATCTGCCAGACGTAAGCTTCGACGCCAGTCACACCTTCTGTCTAAGTCTGCGTCTGTGAGCGTGCTGGTCCAAGATACGACTGAGGAGGAACCCAGGATAAAATGGAAAGGAGTGATCGCTTCTGGTGAGTCGGTTGAAGAGGGCACAAACGTGAGAGGTCTCGAATTGATTATGGCCTCTGCTTCAAGGAGTAGTGAGGATAATACGTCTTCTTTTAATACTTTTTCGGCGAGGCAGGCTCTCAGGGCTGTCTTTACGGTTCTTACCAATCTTTCCCATGCTCCGCCCATGAACGGTGATGCCGGTGGGATGAAACGCCATTCGATTTTGTGGTTTGTGGCGTATTCTTGCACTGCGTCGTCTTGTAACGAGCGTAGCTCTCGGGAAGCTCCAGCAAAGTTGGTGCCATTATCTGTAAATATTGTGGATGGCGATCCTCGGCGAGCAATGAAACGTCTGAGGCTCATAATGGCAGCATCGGATGAAAGTGAGGTGACAAGTTCTAAGTGAATGGCTCTCGTTACCAGGCATGTGTACAGCGCAACGTAGCGTTTTTCGTGGCGTCGGAATATTGTGACAGTGATCGGACCGAAATAATCTAGACCCACGTGCGTGAACGGCCTTTTGTGATGGTCGAGTCGTTCTTCCGGTAGATTACCGATTTGGGGTCGAACAGGTTGGCCCTTCCACCTTCTGCATTGGAGACAGGCTTTGGCTACGCTACGGATGCTGTCTCTTGCTTTGAGTATCCAAAACTTCTGCCTGAGCTCATTTAGGACAAGTTCGTTGAAACAATGTGCGGCGTGAATATGTTCGTGAAGGATGAGGAGTCGCGTGACGTGATGGCGACCATCCAGAATTGCAGGTGATATGGCTCTCTCACTCACTCCTGGCGCATACTTTGTCCGTGAGTCCAGTCGCAGCAAGCCATCCTGGCCAAGAGTTGGCGCGAGTTTTGCTATTCGGCTGTTTTTGGGCACGGGCTGTGAAGATTCGACTGCTTTTAGCTCATCGGGGAAGCTGTCTCTCTGAGCTCGTTGGAGTACCATCTTCTCAGCTATTATGATGTCCGCCGCGTGAAGTTGTGAAGGAGACGTGGTGCTGTCGATGTATAAATTAGAATTTTGATCTATTGGCCGAGACAGTTTAAGCCGGAACAATCGCGCACCCTGGAGAACACGGGCGGTAGTGCGCAAAAGGCGCAGCCAAGAGCTAAAACGCGTCGCGTCAGGTACTGGACTCGAGAAAGGAAAGTCGAGGAGCAACCCCACCAGCTCCGATTTGAACTCGAGGTCTGGTGGAGTCTCCTTGATGTCAGCAACTCGCTCGGTCGGCCAAGCGTACGGCGGCTGTAACAGAAATGGAGGACCCGTAAACCATCGGTGAGACTGTGTGAGGTTTAATTTTTTAGGTTTTGTGGCATCATCGGCGACGTTGAGGGACGTAGGTATCCACCTCCAGTTGGACGGGTTGGTGGTTTCTAATATCTCTTCCAACCTGTGCGCCACGAATGGTTTAAACGCCCGAGCATCACTCCGAATCCACTTAAGGACGGTGGTTGAGTCTGTCCAATAAGTGATTTCGGAGGGCTTGATTCGATGAGCTTTCAAAATTGTTTGCGCGAAACGAGAGGCTATAAGCGCAGCTTGTAATTCAATGCGTGGAATTGAGACCGGCCTTAAGGGCGAAACGCGTGCTTTACTGCCGATTAGAGTCGTAGACACGGAGTTGTCATCGTAACTAAAACGCCAATAGGCAGCACATGCATAAGCTTGTTCGCCACCGTCGGCTATTACATGCAGTTGGGTATCCACTACATCTGTCCTAGTCATATACCAACGAGGTATTTTTATGTTGGACGCAACTTGCAATTGTAAAAACCAGTCTTCACATTCATTTACGTACGTGTCGGGAAGCGGTGAGTCCCAGCTGACCCCTGCCCTCCATAGTTTCTGTATCAGAATGCGGCCCCAGATGATGACTGGCATTAATAAGCCGAAGGGGTCATAGACCTTCATGACGTTTGACAAGAGACTACGTTTGGTTAAGGTGTCGGCCGGTAACCGCGAAATTGCTCGGAAACCCAGTGAATCCTGACGTGGGTTCCACTTAATACCTAATACGCCAACCTCGCTACTAGGTGGTAAATAGACGTCGGAGGTTGCGTCGCTTCTAAGTTCCTTTGGGATAAGCGAAAGTGCCTCTGGAACGTTTGACGTCCACGCGCGCATCTCGAAACTACAGGTTTTGTGAACGGTGACTACGTCGGCGGCCGGCTGCGCCGCGTCGGCGACACTGGAGTGGCTACCTAAATAGTCGTCCATATAGTGGTCGTCAATTATTGCCATGCAGGCGGCGGGGTAATCGGCTTGGAGTGTTCTTGCATTTTTGTTTTTAATGTAGAGTGCGATGAACGGACTCGAAACCGCGCCAAAAATCATAGAAGACATACGATACTCTTTCAGTTCGCCTTCTTTGTTACGCCAGAGAAAGCGTTGGGCGTCTCTGTCTCTTGGAGCGATTTTTATTTGAGGGAACATTTCTTTTATGTCACCGTTTAGAGCCACGGCACCTTCTCTAAAGCGGAACAAGATATCCAATAAAGAACAAAGTAAGTCCGGACCTTGTAGGAGTAGGTTGTTTAAACTTACACCCTTCGTCGATGCGGCAGCGTCGTGGACTACTCTGAGCTTCTTCTTTTGGGGGTGAAGTACGCCGAAAATAGGCAGGTACCAGCGAATACCAGCTTCTACGTCAACGCAGGAACCATTTGGTGGTTTTCGTTGGTGATATGTGATCGGTTCGCACTCCTCAGCGTAGCCTTTTGCGATGATGTCGTCTATGAATTTGTTAAAGGCTGTGGCGAACGATTCATCTTTTGCCATCTGGCGTTCGAGGGCCTTGAAGCGCGATAATGCCTGCGGGTAACTGTCAGGTATAGTCTTCGGCAGTTCTTTCTTCCAGGGTAGGCCAAATTCAAAATGTCCGTCATCAAGTTGGCGCGCCGATGATTCAATAATGTCTACGGCGCGTTTATCGTTCTCGTTTGGGCGAGGGGCGCTTTTCGTTATGCCTAAGGCATCGATGTCATATTGACTTTTGATGAGAATGTCTAAGTCGTCCGATACGTAGTTCACAAATTCGAGTGGCTTAGACGAAACGGAAAGCGCGCCGTGAATTACCCAACCTAACAAAGTTCTCGAGGCGACAGGATCACTCTTCTTGCCACATCGCACTTCGCGACTTAATGACAGGTGCCAATCGGGTGCACCAATGAGGACAGTAGGGGTGACGTCAGTGTATGAAAGGTCGTCGGATAAGTCTACCAAGTGATCATAGTCTGAGAAGGTAATTTTGCCTGGGTGTTGCGCGCGCAAGCCCAAAGGTTTGATCGCCCGCGCGTGTTTTAGTAAATAGCGATCAGACAAATTTCGACCTCGAATGTAAAAGTTTACGTAACTTACGTCAACTTCTTTCATCATACCACTGACGCCTTCGATGCGCAGCCGCTCCTGACAGGTGGGTTTCGCACCGATGCGCGCAGCAACCTCGCCGTCAATGAGTGTCGCAGTACTGCCCTCATCGAGTAACGCCGTCGTGTGAAACTCGCCGTCAGGACCCTCGAGCACGATCGGGACTACCTTCAGCAGCCCGCGAGGGCGATTGGTTGACCGCGAAGTCCCTGTGACATCAATTAAGGTATCGCATGTATTTCCAATTTTGACAGATGGTTCAGATTCGTTAGTTAAATTGTCCACGTTGACAAGAGTGGGCGGTTCAGCAGACAAAGTTTGAGTATTGTTGCATTGGCTGCTGGATGCTACGCTAGGTTTGGAATTCGCTGTCATTGTGCCGTGAAGGACCGCGTTGTGACGTCTCGGACATCCGTCTACTCCACAACGTTTGGCACGACAAAAATTCCAAGTGTGTGGGTTGGACTTTAAACACCGGTAGCATATTTTTGTCTCACGGACCCAACGCCATCTATCGTCTGTTGAGAGCGCTAAAAAAACTTTACAGGTTTTTATGTTGTGAGGTCCTTGTTTACAATATGTACAACGCTCGGGCACTTTGTCGTTAGATACGGTGGCATGAATTGTTTCCTTCTTCAACTGGAATCTAGTAGGATGCGTTGTGTTCTGTGCCTTAACCGTACTGTCGGCAACAAAGTTATATTTTAACTGTTTATCAGCCTCTACTAAAAGAAAGCGTGACAAAATATCCAATTTTGTGAGGTTTGGTTGATCGGGTGCATAAACGGAAGCAAAGTCGGTGAAACGAGCGCGCGTGTGCTCACTCAACTTCATCAATATGCACCGAAAGAGCTCTGGTGACCATAAGTAGTCGCTCTGATTAAGTAACTTAAGCGTTGTCACGAAGTTGCGTAATTTATTTGCTAAACTGTTTAATTCTTCGGGAGAACTTAGCTTAGGACTGCTACGCAGCTCGGCGACCTCGCGGGCGATGAGAAGTTCCGGGCGCGCGTACGTCTGCTCTAAGGCACTCATGATGTCGTCCGGTTCCCCAGAAGTCCACAGGAGAGATGCCACAGACTGGTACGCCGGACCGCGCACAGCGTTATTTAAACGATCTAAGTTATCTGACGGAGAAAAATTAGATTTAGTTCGTTCGTAACTACTCTTGAATGCCATCCATTGACTAACCTCGCCCGAGAACGTGACGAGTTCGGGTCTCTTAGGTCTGTTGGAAAGGGCGTTTATAGCTTGGGTAAGCTGAGTTACCGGGTCTGAGATAGGGCGCTGTTGTGTTGCATCGTTGTGGTAGTTGGTACAGGCGGCGCGTGTAACTGACGACGGGGTTGCATGGTTGACATTAGGTACATAGAACGATACCGTGTTGGTAGGAGCAGCCGGCTGTGAATGTTGTCCTTGAGGTTTACCCAAGGTGACGGTCGGTGCTTCACCAGGCATGTTCGCGTTAGTTACCGTGGTCATGTTCTGCTCGAGAACCCACGTCGCGGTGCGTTTTGCGGAATTACAATTAGACAAGCGTGAACAATGGGATTTAGACTTATCTGTTGCTTCCAAAACGGCTAGTCTGGCTTGTAGTTCCGTCTCTTCCGCCTCGGCCTCGAGGCGGGCAAGCTCGCGCTCACGTTCCACCTGTTGTCGTTCGCGCTCCACTCGGCGCCGCATTGCGTCAGCTTCGATGGCCAGTTTCTGAGCGCGGAAGGTCGCCGAAGACCTCGAGGAGTGAGTGCGTTCACTGCACGACTGCATACTGTAGACACTATGTGCGCTTGGGCGATTTGCGAGGCTAGGTTGTGCCTGGTCGCAATGTTCAGTGCCCGCGGGCTGTGTGGTCGAGCTAATTGCTGTGGCCAAAGCCGGCCGGTCGCCGCCCTGTGAACGTTCGCGACGTTCGGGTTGCGTCCGATCGACTTCCGTGGCCGTAGTGTCCGCGTTTGCCTTACTTTGACTACGTGTTTCTACCATAGTTAATGAATTTATAAGATGAAATGAATGTTTAATAAGCGAAATGAAAAACTTACGTCAAAATGTCAAAACGAAAATTTTGAAAATGGTTTGTTTTTACGGCGAGAATGGACCAAAATGTTGGTGAGCAAGTGGACTGTATAAAGAATGATAGAAACACGATCAGTATATTAGTTTATTAATACTTAATTATAATAGCAATGTACAAGCACAGCTCGACCTGTCAACCCACTGAACAATATGTTTCTTCAGTTCCAAAACTGTAAAATGTCATTATAAAAATATATACTAAAGGTGGCATCCCAGCCAGTCGCCAACAATGATATTTGAGTCGGAAATTGCTGAAAATGAAAACGAAGCTTCGGTCGCTTAATAAGATGCTGATAGCCCAAGACAACGCTTACTGTCAAGAAATAGCAAAAAATCTACCATAATATCCCAATTAAAATACCCATATAAAGTAAATACAATTGAAACCATAAACATAAACACATTTATTCGGTACAATCATGACGATTACGATTATGTGTGCCAAAAGCGAGTGTACGTCATAAAACGCTTGTACAAATACATTCACGTACAAAAGTACTCGCGCTTTGAGTGCTTTATTTCTTTGTAAGGAAACTGCAATAAAGTAGAAACGTGGAACGTTCTGATGTTTTGTAACGATGATACAACGTCGTTTTCTGCAGTATGTTGTTTGTGAAATGTGTTTGAGGAATGTGTCTTTATATCACTGCATTATGGCGTTATTTTTTTGAGAGAGCGTTTATTATATCCCTTTTTAGTAACATTATGGCTTATATTTGTAGACAACTGTGTCCCGAACGTTTTTTAAATCTGCGTAAGCCATATTATTATTTGATAAAATTATGAATTAGTAGTAGATACTTATCTCATATTGGTATGGTTACACACGTTATAGTTTCGTAAAGCACGCTACAATAAGCTCATATAATTTTACTTCTACAACTTTGTTGGACTACCCTCCGATAAGCAGTCGCTCCATATAAAATGTAGAGCAGCTGCATCTGGTTAGACTGAAAACCAACCGCAACATAAGTGGGCAAAAGGCTAGGCAGAAAAAAAGTCTTTTGTCACTTATTGTATGGCGATCAGAATTTTTTGTAACCAATTATTGCATCATATACAACATAATATATATAACAACTACACCACTATGTATTTTTCCCGATTATTTATTAGTACGGTTGACATCCATTCATTTTTACATCGAACCCAATAAACTGAAACATAAATAAAAAAAACATACCACAGAATCACTTCTCCACACGGTGGTATCTATACAGATGTTTTCCTGAAATAAAACAGGAATGAAATAAGAATTTGACGCGTTACCGGAATCACTGTATCGAGTGAGACCTCTTTATTGGCTCATAAAAGATTAGTACCTACCTACTTTTAGCGCCCTTCAGATTCAACGTGTAGGAAAAAAGAGGTGCTGTGTAGAAATAGGATTGTTAATAACGGTGGATTCACGAAAGGGGCTCAAGGAGAAATGATAGCAGATGTATGGATCGGTCGAAAGTTAAGCTACGCGTGCCTCGGTAAGTTCGTGGATGGGTGACCATCCACTAGATATTATGACCCTTCCATGCTTCGAAAAGTATGTTAACCAGCTGATTTTTGGCAATAGGTATGGGTAATCAGACGCCATAAAAGTTTGATAAACGAAGCCAAAATAAGTAATAGGTTCTTCAGGTCAGATAGGCAATCGCTCCATCTATAATAATATTATATCTATAATAATATAATAATAATATTAACGCTGATGCTGGGTGTCTCAGCATGCGAACCGTCAGCGGTGAGGAGTTGATCAGGCGGACTCCCACCGACAAAGATGCTACAGCCGAAATCATTGACGATGGTGATAGACTGACGGACAAGACAAACACCCCTGTAGAACCGTATAGTCCAAGTACAATATCTTACACACCCTCTAGACAATCATCACCATCCATACCATCGTCACCCATGATATCATCACCTCCTATTAGTAGTTTAAATTCAATTCCACCCATCCCAACCTTGAATGTTGCGCGGGAGGTTAGTTTCTTTTTACCCGCGTCCACCAAGGCTGGAAAAGCAAGAGTTCGTATGAAATGGAGCAAAGAAGTTAACATATTTATCATGCGAACTTATTTTTATATCACAAAATTAAAGACCGACATGACCACCTGCAGACAACAATTGCATGAACTTTTTACTCGACACTATCCTGAAATAACCGTTTCAGAACAAAGAATCGCAGATCAAAGGAGAGCTATAGTTAGAAATAAACTCTTATCTCAAGTCATAATAGAACAATTAAAAGAAGAAACAAAAATACAACTACAAGAAGCACAAAATAATACAAACGCTAACGCTATCCCAATGTCGCAAACCATTATTGAAGTGGCTGAACAATCACAAGCACAGCCGCATACCCAAGTACAAGCTTATAATCAGTCTCAGTCATATAACCAATCGCAAGCTTACACGCAAATATCATCACACATATCCACATAAACCGAAACCATAACCCTAACACTTGCAAATGATATTGAGACCTTAACCATTGCTGATCAAAATCTAACAACAGAAATGTATTTCCAAGAAATAAATGACAAATTCAGAACAACCTTAGCCCAATACTCTGGGATGGACCCAGCAGTTCGACCAAAATTACCTAAACTTCGATATAGTCCAAATATTTTCCGGTTAGTCAACCTATTTAATGAAAGCATACTTAATCAATTTACTTCCGATGACACACAACTTATAGATATACACACACTTATATATTGCACAGCGGTAGTCGTATCTGAAGAACTTCACTTTAAAATTACGCATCACACCGGAAACACAAGACAAAAACAGAATATCAAACCAGCATGGAAACAGAGGTTAGAAAAAGACATCGAAAAATTAAGAGCAGATTGTGGTAGGCTTACACAATTCATAAACAACACCAGGTCAAGTAAAATAGTGAAGAGAGTGGAAGCTATATTTAAGAGCACTGTCACGCATACCAGACACGAAAATAACTACAGAAAACCTGAAGATTTCTTAGAAACCTTAAAACAAAAGCTAGCTCTAAAAGTTCATAGACTCATGAGATACAAAAAAGCACAACAACGCAAAAACGACAATGCCATATTTGCCACAAATGAAAAAATCTTTTATAGAAACCTACACAAACCAGATATCAACAAAAATGAGAATAACACAGATGCACCTGACTGACCTACAAAAGAGCAACTAGAGGCATATTGGTCCAGCATTTGGGAAGAACAACAACAACATAACAAAAAAGCAACGTGGATAACGGAAGAAGAAACAAAATAGAAGGCAATACATGAAATGGAATTCGTAGAGATTACGGAATCCGATATCACACACATAACAGGCAGATTACATATTTGTAATTCTCTTGGTATAGATACAATACACAATTGTTGGTACAAAAAATTAACTTTATTACACAAACTCATAGCAAAAAACTTAACAGAAATTATATTAGGGCACCAAAATATACCCGATTTTATTGCAACAGGTATAACATACATGTTGCCGAAGACAAAAAAATCACCACAACCGTCCCAATATAGGCCAATCACATGCCTACCTACGATATATAAAATACTAACATCATCAATAACAATGAAAAATAACTCACATATTGAAAATTACAACATAATGGCAGAGGAGCAAAAGGACTGCAGGCAGGGTCATATGGGCTGCAAAGAACAGTAAATTATTGATTCCACTATCCATAAACATGCCTCCACAAAGAACAGAAATCTACACTGCACCTATATCGACTATAAAAAAGCTTTTGACAGTGTTCCGCATTCCTGGTTGATACAAATACTAAAAATTTATAGGATAAATCCAAAAATTATAGATTTTCTACGTAAAATAATGCCACTATGGAAAACTACTCTTAAAATAAATGGCAATCACAATAATGTTATAACCCGACAAATTTCAATCAAAAAAGGTATCTACCAAGGGGATTCACTGAGTCCCCTATGGTTCTGTCTCGCACTAAACCCTCTGTCTAATCTATTGAAACGATGCCGTTACGGATACTGTCTTAAACACACTACAGAACAAACAACAATCTCACATCTTATTTACATGGACGATATTAAAATATACGCACAAACAGAAAAAGATATGAAGAAACTAGTAGAAGCTACAGCAGAGTTTAGCCTAGATATAAACATGAAATTTGGTGTGGATAAATGTAAAACACTTCATATTATACGTGGCAAGATACAACCTGGGAATTATGTCGTAAATAACACAGACACCATTACAGCAATGGAACCGACTGATTTGTATAAATATTTAGGGTATACGCAATTAAAGGTACTAGATCATGTTAGGATTAAAGAAACACTTACTACAGAGTACAAAAAGAGATTAAATACCATATGTAAAACATAACGTTCCAGTAAAAATCTCATCAAGGGCTTAAATACATTTGCCATTCCTATATTAACATACTCATTCGGAGTTATTAAATGGACAAAAACAGACACAGAACAATTAGAAAGAATCACACGCACCACTCTAACAAAACATAACAATTTACACCCTAAATCTGCAATAGAACGACTTACAATCAAAAGACACAACGGAGGGAGAGGCCTGATGGACATCCAGCATCTTTGGCGGAAGCAAGTCTGTCGACTAAAAACATTCTTTTACACAAAATCTCGCACTAGTAACATTCATAAAGCAATAGTTTTAAATAATTTCAACTACACCCCACTCAACCTAAATGAACAGCTAGATACCCCACAAATTACTAGCGATGGCCCGCAAAAACAAAAGATTGAGGGTTGGAAGAAAATAGCACTACATGGCCGACATCCTCATGACCTTGAACAATCCCATGTGAACCAAGTAGCCTCAAATAAATTTCTTAAAATAGGTAATTTATTCCCAGAAACTGAAGGATTCATAATTGCGATACAAGACCAGATTATTAACACAAAAAATTACAGAAAATTCATCATCAAAGATCCAACAATAATAAATGATAAATGTCGCTAGTGTCACATTCAACCAGAAACAATTCAGTACATAACAGGAGCTTGCACAACTCTCACACAGACAGACTACACACATAGACACAATCCGGTAGCAAATGTAATTCATCAAAAATTAGCACTTAAACATACACTCATACAAGACACAATCACTCCTTACTACAATTACACACCACAAACTATACTAGAAAATAACACACATAAACTTTATTACGATCGCGCCATTCGCACCGATAAGACCATTCACTACAATAGACCAGATATAACCCTACAAGATAAAATAAACAAAGTTACTTACTTAATAGATATTGCCGTTCCCAACACTCATAACGTTCAGAAAACAATATCTGAAAAAAATTGTAAATATGCAGAACTCAAAGATGAAGTAACTAGAATATGGTGCCAACAAAAAGTTTATGTGGTTCCTATAGTCCTGTCCACAACGGGCGTCATTCCAAATAATCTTCTCCATAGCTTTGAATTACTAAACCTAAAAGAAACCCTCTATATCACCCTACAAAAAGCTGCAATTTTAAATACATGTCGCATTGTCAGAAAGTTCATGCAAATTGATGAAACTGAAATAGATCTTCACCACAACACATCACAAGCGTAACACACCACACGCTGCATTTACTTGACTTTGGTCCGTAAATGTTGCAAAAACCAGCCAAAAAGATGAGAAGCAAAAATACTCAACAAAAATCATCATCATTACATATTATAAAATAAAGTCACTTCGCTGTCTGTCTGTCCCTATGTATGCTTAAATCTTTAAAACTACGCAACGGATTTTGATGCAGGTTTTTTTAATAGATAGAGTGATTCAAGAGGAAGGTTTATATGTATAGAACATGCATAATATAGTAAAGAAACGCTGATCATTTTAGAGGTTTCTAATGTGATGTCATAAATAAACTCATTTTTTTCCGCTTACATTGCGAACGCTGGCTGAACACTACGAAATAAATCAAAATAATGTACTACAGTATTGTACACCTTACAAAGTTCTACAAAAAAGTCCGGGATGGTATATGTCTATCTCTTAGGGGTAACCCACAATAACCATTTTTTTATCCTTTAATTTTTAAGAGAAACAATGGCTTATTTACGAAGCGATTTTAAGCAATACAGCATTATTTCTTATCCAATTAAATACATTAGATATGTTGTGCATTTTATGTAGATCAAAATTGCCTGTTACAGCATATCATTAAAATGAATATTTTAGAAGATATCAGAGATTATAATAAAATAGCCGCAGAGCGGCTAGCGGGCCGTTCCGCGTCCGGCCATCTCGCTTGGTAGCGGTCGGGTAGTGCAGGATTAGTAGGATTATAATTCATATTACTTGGGCTTCATAGTAAATGCATATCATCATGTGTGTTCGAAGTACTCAAAATAAAGCTAATTGTATTATTCCAAGTAAGAGACCGCGAAATATGGCTTAGATGTTTAGAATTTTGGATGGATTTGGATTTTTGGTTATCCTGGATACTTACCATATATAGCATACCATAGATATTTTATCCCGGTAGTAGTTTCCCGGGTGATATTTTCCAACAGCTATACGGGCAAAACCACTGGCCAAAGTATTATTCTTATAACTATGTTAAATTTGGTGTCTGGTAAATAACTGAGTGTTTATATAGGTAGAATAGGAGCGTTAAGAAAAATCAGGAAGACTTATATTCAATTCAATCCAGCCCTATGTCGCAGTTTTCTTACTCTGAATACTATTAGTTTTAAGTACATCAAACACACAAGATATGTAAGGATCGTAGCAGGTGGCGTTCCGTAGTTTCTGCCTACCCCCATGGGAAAAAGGCGTAATTTTATGTATGTATAACATGGATTAATACATTCTTACCGCGGTAATACGTCCTCTTGCGATAATTTCCGACATATACGCGGGCGAAGCTGCGAGCAAAAGCTAGTAATATTATAAAGCTGAAGAGTTTGTTTGGTTCAACGCGCTAATCTCAGGAACTACTGATCCGAATTGAAAAATTATTTTAGTGTTGAGTAGCCTATTTATTGAAAAAAGTTATGGCTTATATAACATCACGCTCCAATCAAAAAGAGCAAAGCAGCAACGAAAAATAGTCGAATACTGGCAGGCAATTCGATGCTACGGGAAGGGTCAGGGGCGCAAAAATTTGACGCGGACGAAGTCACGGGCAGAAGCTAGTGTATAATATTAGTATTCAGTTGCATGCGGTTAGACTGAAAACCGACGACTGAAGCGAATTGTTTCACGAGATTCTATGTGAAAACTGGCTGCAAAGATAATATATTATTTCAGTATGTTTTGTTTTTCAGCATTAGGCTGGAATAGAGCCAATTTTTTGCCTTGCACGGACTTTCAGATTCCATCTGCTGCACATGAAAAATTGTACACACCATTCCCATAAAGTTACTGGTGACAAAGTTTGTAATCATTCAGAAACAAATGAAAAAAAATGAAAATAATTAAAACTACTCCAAACCTTAGCAGATTTTATGCAACTACTGAATTCTATTACAAACGAACATGCAAGTCATTACACCTACAAACAATGATTCAGCAGACAATAATAGCAGAGAATCAATGGAAGCAACGGAAATGACACATGCAAATATTACGTTTGCCAAATGCCGTTCAAATGTCGGACTAAAATCTTATTGTACACCGACTTGGCTTATCCCACGACGAGCCAGAGGTGTGGCACAGGAGTGCCTGGCACTTCTCATTAGAGCCGTCGACGGCTACATTGTGATTTCGTTTGGGTATGGGTATATTGTTGGTACAAAACTTATCTATTTGAAGGTAGATTTATTATCATCTTTTTTCGGTTTCATCATCATTTCAGCCTAAAGAAGTCCACTGCTGGACATAGGCCTCCCCCAATTTGGGGAGTTTACTATAGTCGCCACGCTTGGCAGACGGATTGGCGATCACAGTTTGGTTGCATAGAGAACGCTGCTGCCCAATTTCTGGTAAATTTCTTAGTCGCCTCTTACGACACCCACGGGAAGGAATAGGATGGTGGTATTCTTTACGTCCGGCACCACACGTAACTGCTGTATCTCCTATCAAATGGACCCTGTGCAGGGTGTCTAAGAACTTGCTGATTTGCTTAACCTTTAACGTGAGCTTCTTTTGCTGGTCAAGAAAGAAAGAAAGATGCTGTCTGACGCTGGTTTTCTAATGAACCTATAGGGACAAGTGACGAGGAGTACAAAACAGTTTCAACATACCTACATTATTTAATAATTATAAATAAATAAACTAACCATTAAACATACTTACTTAAAAACACAAAACAAAACGAAAACAACAGAAACCGCAGAAACCATAACAAAAAACCTATTAGGTACCGTGCGCGATACACTCACAGCTCCTTAGCGCCGCAAAGAAATAAATCAAAGCAATAATAATCGCTATTATAAACTAATTGGGTCTGCGATTTTGTTCGCGTGGATGTCAGAAAACAACCCACCTGCCATTTTTTTTCAGGATGGGAAATCATCAAATGACTTCTCCCGCTCTGGGCGGAGCGGGAGGGCGTGTCAGACTTTTACTGACTAAAACCCACCCGTGTTCCATCAGTTGCCCATGTGCCAGGGTCACGGTATCTCTTTCGAACAATCACGCGACCCCGGCAGGCATCGGTCCTAGTAGACCCCTACACTGCTGCTGACATCACTTTGAGGCGCGCGTGGAACACTGCGCGCCGTCGACCCGAGCTTGGTCCTTACCGGGCGGCGAGCTACCCATTGCTCGCCACCCACAAGCTCGCGCCTACGGTGGCCGGGAGTCCGCAATCGACTCCCGACGCCCGGGGCGTCTCCTCCTGCGGCGGCTTGGGACGTGAGGGCGCAGAGACTGTCACTCCCTCACGCGCCCCGCCTCCTCCTTCGCGAGCAGTACTGCTTCGCAGAAGGAGGTGACGGCTTCCCATTCCCTCTCGCTCCGTAACATGGCTCGCACCAGGGCCGGACGCGAGAGGTCGCCGCCGCCGATCGCCTCCACGAGGACACGGCGGTGCTCCGCCCAAGCAGGGCACACCTCCACCGAATGCTCCACCGTGTCCTCCAGACGATCCTTGCAATGGAAACACCCGGACGTATCCTCCCGCTTTATCCTGAACAGGAACCCACCGAAGCACCCATGCCCGGTGAGAACCTGCGTCAGGCGGAAGGTGAGGACGCCGTGACGCCTCTCTATCCACTCCTCAAAGAGGGGACTTACCGCCGCAATTGTGGCGTGCCCAGCACTGGGTTGCGACAATCGTACCCACCATGTCGCCATGAGATCACACCGGAGCTCTGTCCGCTGTGCCGCGATTTGTTGCGGCAGCGGAGTTTCGCCCCGGCGTTTCGCCTCCTCGCACCACTCCCACATGTGCGCGAGGACCTTTGCCTCCAGATCCCATGGCGGCACTCCGGCAAGGAGGCTCGCCGCGTCGCAGGAGACCGTGCGGTATCCCCGGATTAACCGAATGGCCATGACCCTCTGGGCCGCACTCAACCGGCGCGCTGGGCGCAGCCTCAATGAGGGTGCCCACACTGGTGCCCCGTAGAGGGCCATGGACCGCACGACCCCCGTGTAGAGCCTCCGGCAGGAGGCGTTTGGACCCCCCAGATTGGGCAGGAGCCGCTTTAAGGCAGCCCCAGCCCGCTCCAGTCTGGGAGCCTAACGTCGGAAGTGCTCGACGAAGTTCCACCGGCTGTCGAGGACAAGTCCCAGGCATTTCATCGTCGACTCGACGCCGATGTGAACCCCTCCCACCGTGAGTTTGGAACCCGCTGGTGGCGCGTTCCGAGGACCATGAAAACCCATGGCCTCGGACTTGTGCAATGCCACCTCGAGTCCCAATTGCCGGATCCTATCGACGATTGTCGCAACCCCGCGTGTCATCAGTTCGGCCGCCGCCTCGTGCGACCTCCTCTGCGCCAGGACCAGCGTGTCATCAGCGTAGCAAACTACGCTGACGCCGCTAGGGAGGTCGACGCGCAGCACCCAGTCGTAACCGATGGCCCACAGATGCGGCCCCAAGACCGATCCCCGTGGGACACCGCACGACATCTCTCGCCGGTTCCAGTCTCCCTGGTGACCGGGGTAGATGACGGCTCTATCCGTCAAGTAAGCCTCGACCACGCGACGGAGGTAGGTCGGCATCCGGTGATACCGAAGTGCCTCCCTAATGCAACTCCAGGGCAGGGTATTAAAGGCGTTGGCGATGTCTAGAGACACCGCCAAGACGACCCCACCCCGGGCCACTGCATCCCCCGTCGTGAGGGCTCGCACGCGCATGATGGCGTCCACCGTAGAGACCCACCTGCCATATGTAGCAATAAAGTCAAACACCCCCCTTCGGAGAAGGCCTATGTCCAGAAGTGGACATCTTTTGGCTGAAATTATGACAGCAATCACAGTTAGTGATATCGCTTTGATCTTGAGCTGGCCTACCGTGGTACGGAGTTTCAAAGAAAAAAAGGCCAGCCTATACTGTTTTTTAGCACCATAGCTAGTGGAGGCTCTTTCGAAGTTCTTGTATCTCAAAAGATTTTATCCAATAGAAATCTGACGTAAAAATTACTATCTTTCTTTTTTTGAAATAAAGATGTTTACAAAAGATTTGAACACCAAAAAGATAAGTAAGCACTGCAAACACCACCGACTGCATTAAAATCGCAACAAAATCTAAGCAAGAAAACGAAATGTAAACTGGGACACAGTGAAATTGAATAAGGCGTTAACTTGAAGAATTTACAAGGAAATGAAAGCCATTCCCTCGATCTAGCGCATCTAGTTACTTCCACTCCACGCCAAAATGACTCGTTTAAAAACAGTTTAAAATTTTGCAATTTCGCCCTCCTTTTTGCTGACAGTTCGACGATATTACGTCTCTAGTTTATTAAGAGGTATTTATGAGTGTATTTCGTGAAGAGAATTGGAAAAAGTATTGCTATTAAGGCGTTTGAAAACATAATTATGGAGAGAAGAGACATTATAGAGATGTCAACTGATTTATGGTGCAATACAATGGTACTTCTTTTGTTGAAATTGTTGAATTCGTACTCACTAGGAAGTTCAAAAAGTACAATATGCATGTTTTATGTTTTTGAATTACCTAGATTAGAAAAGAAAACTCTAAGGGGTTTACTAGAGAATGGGCAGCAGCGTCCTCTATGTATTTATCATCATACAACGTTCTCCAACCCACCTGCCAAGCGTGGCAATTATGGTAAGCCCCCTAAAAATTAATCGGTCAAATTGGCGGTCTTTGGTATAGGCATGTCCAGTAGTGGACGTCTTTCGACTGAAATGATGGTGATGGTGAGAATATTGTTTATTGTTGTTGTAGGTGGTTAAAACATAAGGTTAGTATATATTGAAAAATCAAGATGTTTTTACAACATACCCCTAGACGTCACCCAAGAACCTAGGTAGTAAATAAGACAACAAAAAAGGAATATTCCAACATGAATAGGATTAACAGAAACCAAAAATATGTACAAGAACAATTCTAATAAATACAAGGTAAGGCAGAAAATGTATATAGGTATTTTTATATTGATTTAGAAAATAAGGAAAGTAGGGAGTCAATTCTTAGGAGTCTTCAAAATATTTAATAAGTAGGTAATAATAATATTTCTGTAAAAATAACATACACAGCTGTTTCAAATATAAGACTATCATTCGTCTTTATAATTTGATTGGTAGCTTATTATAAATATGCAGAGCGTCGCAGAATTTGCTTTTGTACATCAGTATGGTTTTGCGAGGTACCACATAGGTTGTCTGTGACTCGTGCTCTTTCCCTTTTATTAAAAAAAAAACCCACAATATTGTGCTTTATCAACAGAGTGCTTTCACATAAATTTAAACAGTGAAAACGCACTATATCTAAATTTAATATTATAAAGAGAAAAGATTTTAATTTTTTGCTTATTTGTTTCACTTTCACCATGAAACGACTGAACAGATTTGGATGATATTTTTAAACATTGATAGACTATGATCTGGGTTAGAACGTAGAATTTTTATTATTTCGATAATTTTACAGGATCGTGACTAATACGGGTCAAACTGTGAGGTGTAGCTAGTGTTCTTTAAAAAGGGTGCCATCTTTAACAGACTCCCATGGCTACCTTTCGGCTTTATCATCAGATGATCTTCATGACATAATAAAATTGCATTGTCAACCTATTTCAGCTCAATCGGAAACCTGGAAGTGGGTGAAATTGTACTTGCAAGATTTAATTACACACACTTTCTAAATAATATAAATGTAAATTAGATAGAAATTACTTAACATACACACATCAAAAAATGTTTGTGATCACTAGCATATAAACTGATATAGTTTTTTAAATTGAAATTTATCAAGAAAAAATCTTTCTTGTGTGTTTTCTTTAATAGAAATACCGTGTACGCGTGCTCTATTGAGTTTAAGTCAGGCGAGCCGGCAGGCCAGTCTAACCTTATGATGTCGTATTCTCGGAGAGCAGCATTGACTCGTTGAGCTCGATGGGCGGGCGCATTATCATTGAACAATACAAATTGGTGCCCATGGTTTACTCGGAATAGTCTGACAATAACATCAATTGCCACCTTGAACTGTTCTAGTGGCAGTTCTTTTCCTTTCACGGTCTCCTGGTCTTCTCCAGACACAGACAGGTCAGTTATCTGGATGAGTACTGATTCGCGATCCATCAACGAAGAGACAATTTGCCAAATGTTTTCTTCTTAATTTTGCTGAAGTCTAGCCCACTGCAATCTCTGTCGTTGTCGTCGCCGGGAATTCAGAGGAGCTCGCCAAGACCTCCGTGCTCGTAATTCAGCTCGTAAAACTTCTGATAATCCTCTTGGAATTTTTTCAATCACAACTTTCCGCGAAATAGTGTTTTAAATCCGTTAAAATTGACTAAATCAGATTTCTGAATGAGCGTAAACTACGACTGAAAGCCTTTTTATATGAAAAAAACGATTGGACTGTTTTATATTCTAAATCAATATTTTTAAATAAAGAATCTAAAAAGAAGAAGAAATCATAATATAATCTACTGTAACAAAAAAGATTTCGATTTTTCAAAGTGATCGTAAACTTTTTTTGATGTGTGTACCTGTATCTGTTAATATAAATATTATGCAATGATGTGCATGTTTAAATAAATTATGACAATGTGTTGGGTTCTGGAAGTCTCGCATGGTTTAAAAGAGATTTCGTTCAGACTCGTTTCGAAGGATTTCCTTACATATTAACGAAGGTCTATGATGCGTTCGCCTTGTTCATTTATTTATCAGCCTATTTTTTTTTGCAATTTTATCCAGTCGCACACTATAGTACCTATGATATTCGTTACTATTTGCATCTGATACATATTTATTTTATTTTAGTATGCATGTCACGTGTAGCATGTGTATTGTAGTGTTCGTGTGCATCCGTCACCTCACATTTCAGCACCACTTTTTTTTTGTGGGTGGGAAATTATCATATGACGACTCCCGGTCTTGGGTGGAGCGGGAGAGAGCGTATCAGACTTTTACTGACTAAAACCCACCCGTGTTCCTTCAGTTGCTCATGTTCCAGGGCCAAGGTATCTCTTTCGAACAAATCTCGCGACGCTGGCAGGTTCCACAAACAGCTTGCCCAGCTTCAGCACCCTTATTGCGTAACATATTATTCATCAGAATCTAATCCAATTTGAAGGACAGAGTTAATCTAACTAATAGAGTAGTTGAACTGTCAAAATAAAAGTCATTCCGGACTACTGTTAGTATATTACGAAACTAGCTTCTGCCCGCGACTTCGTACGCGGATCCTATTGCTTATGCCAGTGACAACAGGGTCGTCAAAATCGAAGATCTGAAACGTCTGATGTAGAATTCTAAGGCCCGGGGACGGGAAAACAACGGGATGAGCGAGACGATTGGAGTCGTTCCAGATCTTTCATTTTTGTATGTCAATAGGTTGTCCAAGAAATGTTTTGACTGTGGATGGTCACCGTTTAGCAGTGATCTTAATATTTCTGGAGGATTTTGTAATATTTCAATATGTACTTTCCCACCTGAGCAACACATACCGGTTGTTTCTTTTTGCCATTTAACAGCTTCACAAAATGTACAATTTTGAACCACACCTCCGATGGCGGAATATGTGGCGTAGTCAATCATAGGAGTGTACGTAAATGCACTCCACCCCTACAACCCAAGGAAGGTCGCCATGCCCTACGGCGATATCTTGAGACACGTCCGATTCTTCAGATGATATCGACATTCTGTTCAGAGAATGTCGAAGGCGATCAGAATTCAAACGTTCGTTGCGCTCTTCTTCTGTCTCTTCATGCCGTACTCCAGCAATTCTTTCTCTCTCACTTTCTAACTGATTATGAATATTTTGTTGTGTGCGTGTTCGAGACAATGTATGATAATCTCGATCAGCAGTTAGTCGCGCATCACGTTCATCACTCGTTTCGAAAGACCTGTTAGTAGATGTGCGAATTTGCTGAGAACTCAAGCGTGATTCTGTATCGATAAACGTCTCCGACTCGCGAAACAATGCGTGATGTTCACGATCAGCGGACAGTCGCGCATCATGTTCCGCACTTGTCTCTAGAGACCTAGCAGCAGATGCATAGATACGCTGAGAACTCAAGCGCAATTCTCTATCAGTGAATGTCTCCGACTCGAGAGACAATGCGTGACGTTCACGATCAGCGGACAGTCTCGCATCATGTTCCGCACTTGTCTCTAGAGACCTAGTAGCAGATGCGTAGATACGCTGAGAACTCAAGCGCAATTCTCTATCAGTGAACGTCTCTGACTCGAGAGACAATGCGTGACGTTCACGATCAGCGGACAGTCGCGCATCATGTTCCGCACTTGTCTCTAGAGACCTAGCAGCAGATGTGTAGATACGCTGAGAACTCAAGCGCAATTCTTTATCCGTAAACGTCTCCGACTCGCGAGACAATGCATGACGTTCACGATCAGCGGACAGTCGCGCATCATATTCTTCACTGGTCTCTAGAGACCTGGATGTAGATGCATAAATACGCTGAGAACGCAAGCGAGCTTCGCGATCCGAAGATGTTTTTACGGAGCGAGTTGCAGCCTGATGTTCTCGAACAGCATCAAGTCTATCCTGACGCTCTTCGGTAGATTCTTGGGATCTTATGATCCTCAGTCTTTTAGCTCCTTTGGAACGTTGGGAAAGATTTGACCTCTTTCTAGGCATAGTTATAGTTTTATTCTGAAGATACCTGATCAATTAAAATCTAAGTGACTGCTCCCCTGCGTTACCGGGTAGGCTACCGTGTCACAAAGATAAATGGAAAAGGAAATTAAACACTCAAATACCATAAGCCCGAAGGCATATTTCTTCGATAAAATAAAATAATAAATGGGAGTTTTAGCCAGTAGTGTCAAATTTTCAATGATTCATAGAATGTTCATCGAAAATCAGTCCTAAACTGTTACCGCCTTAACCGCGTGGAGATACTCCCAGCTTATGTTATTTTATAATTATACAGTAAAATTAGTGAACGCTTTGATTTCCACATCAGGTGTTCCAGATCTACAATCTTTATACGTCAACAGAGAGTGCTCATCAGGTTGAACAACTCTTGCTAAGACGTCATTCCTATATATGTTATAGTGTAGCTTGGCTCTTAGAGTTCCTCATCAGCTGTTCCAGATCTTCAAATTTTACACGACAACCGAGAGTGCTCATCAAGCTGAACAACTCTTGCTAAGACGTCATTCCTATATATGTTATAGTGTACCTGGGCTATTGGAGTTCCACATCAGCTGTTCCAGATCTTCAAATTTTATACGGCAACAAAGAATGCTCATCAGGTTGAACAACTCTTGCTAAAACGTCATTCCTATTTTTGTTATAGTGTAGCTGGGCTCTTGGAGTTCCACATCAGCTGTTTCAGATCTTAAAATTTTATACTACAACAGAGAGTGCTCATCAGGTTGAACAACTCTTGCTAAGACGTCATTCCTATATATGTTATAGTGTAGCTGGGCTGTTGGATTTCCACATCAGGTGTTCCAGATCTTCAAATTTATTCTCTTAGCAGAAAATGCTTATCACGTGAAACAATTTTTGCTATGGTACCATTTTTGTACCTCTTATAGTTTAGCTGGTCTGTTACGGTTCTGCATCAGATGTTCAAGTTTTCAAGATAAATTATAGCCTATATGTTGCCCAGACTTAATACCTATACAACAAAAAAAAAATCATTCAAATCCATCCAGTAGTTCCGAAGATTAGCGTGTACAAACAAACAGACAAACAGACACATTTTTTTTTTTGGTTTCGTGCTCTATAACTGTTTCTAAACCCCCCTTAATTATTTTTTTTTAAATATATTTAATGTACAGACACAGTTTTTTTACTGTTTTATTATATGTATATAGATTACCCCTATGGTCCACTTCAAAACGAGTGTCAGGCACTAGTTCTGTTGTCTGGCATTTTTCTGAACTGGGCCTATTTGGCACAGCCGTGCGGCACATATTAATGCATACTAGTGATCGCCCATTAGTCGAAATTCGACCGTACTTCATTTGAATAGAAATACATTATTAAATGAAAAAATATAGATAATAATAAATATAAAAAAATAATGTGGTTATATTTGACATGCAGTACACTATAGACAAATTGTTGACGCTGTACTACTGTGGAGAGGGTTCGCTGGCGGGATGGTGATGGCCAGGACCAGGACGTAGGTGTAATGAGTAAAGACTTCTTCAGGACTCTCTTTTTTATTTTATTAATACTTTTTAACTGCTGGATATGGAACAATATGGAATGAATTATCACAGAAATTTGTTCTGTTTTTATAGAATTCTCCCTATTATTTTTAATTAATTATGACGGTTCCAAATGTCATAATTATAACCAGCCTGTACAATCTATGACCAGCCTGTACAATCGTGAGGCATACAACCTCTACAGTTTGCACACGACGCTAAGTTTTATATGGGAAACTTACTAATGCCATACTTGACACTCCCTATAAAACCACAAAAAATATTTCTTTTATATCTAAAAATTCCTATCGTCGCTAATACAAATAATATTAAAGACAAATATTCTCGATATAATCATAGATTTTAACAAGGAAATAAGTTATATATCTATAACATTAATTTATTACTTGACATTCAGTAACACTATAGACACAAAATCAGGCTTACCAACTTAGGGGTTTTCCCAAATTTAGGGGGTAAATAAGAGGATTGAGATTTTTAGGGGCATTCCATTTTTAGGGTCTTAGGGTTTTTTTGCCATCTTACATTTATCATTGTGTTTTTGATTACAATAAAAGTATTAGCGACTTCTAGTATGGTTCCTCGATACTAAGAATGCAGAGTGAATGATTAACAAATGTCGTGTAATAAATATAGACAAATAGTCCAGTCATTTAAGCTTAAATTAGGTAAGAATCTCGGAATTCGAGATACCCAGCTGTAAGTCTGTAAATAGGTTAAAATTCAAATATAATTCCTATATTTTCATTAACAATTCTGCAATTACATGGGCAGGTAAGTGTTGTTAAATAAATTAATACTGAATAAAAAGTGGATAAGTTAGGAAAAAAATGATAAAATATAATATAATAGTTAGTAAAAATTGACAAATATTTATAATCTTTGATTTATCGATAGTTCATCAACTATATATGGCGCGTTTTCGACCGGAGGCACCAGTTGACCTGAAGTGATGCTGTGACCGCGCGCTCTCCGCCCTCTATCTCGAAAACGGTTCATTTGCTGCACAGGTTTATTAAGTTTTGTAGACTTGACGTAATGCATATAACGAAGATGATCGAGACTTTTCACAGATTTCGGAGCATTATAGACTGCCAATAAGGTTTGAGTTCCACTCTCTAATAATCTCTGGGCCGAACAATTTTCTTCCTCAAATGCTGCAGCGGTTATCAGTATTATTGAATTGATATAGATTTAATGCATGAAGAAAATGATAAAATATAATATAATAGTTAATAAAAATTGACAAATATTTATAATCATTGATTTATCGATAGTTCATCAACTATATATGGCGCGTTTTCGACCGGAGGCACCGGTTGACCTGAAGTGATGCTGTGACCGCGCGCTCTCCGCCCTCTATCTCGAAAACGGTTCGCCGTATAAAAAAAAAATTTAAACAAAATTTGTAGAGAATTTTGTATTCTACAATATTGATAATAAATACAAATAGCAAAGACCCATAGGAAATGAGATATTTCCAAAAAAAGCACAAAAAATCGATTTTTGTGACCTTTGACCTTGAAATTTAATAGTTGCTTACATCCTACCATATGTAGGTTTTGAGACAACTTTTAGGGTGTCAATATACAAGTATTTACAGACTTACAGCTGGGTATCTCGAATTCCGAGGTGAACTTACTATAATGACTGGACTAAAATATTACTGCTGTGTGCCGGTCTATGATTACTGAATATTCGTTGGTTATTTTCATTATAATTTTTTAGCGGATTTTTTTAGTAATTGTGGCAATTTTAGGGGTTTCTAACTTAAGCTTTAGGGGTAAATATTTCTGGGTGTTGGTAACATTGCACAAAATAATAAAGACAGATTTGGACCATAAACAAAAGAATATCTATGCATGTGTGTATTAGATATTGTACACGGTAATGAACAGTAGTGTGTGTAACGTGTTATTTATTGAAAATAATGTATTTTAACGCATAATTTAAAAAAAATATTAGCATTCGTCACTTCTTCTCTGTATAAACTATAAGTGTGCGAAATTTCATACTCCTCCGTCCGCCCAATTTTCGTAAAAAGGGATCCAAAGTTTTCGCCTCACGTATTAATATATAGATTATTTCTTACATAGCAGGTTTTTAATTAACTTTTTTTTCTGCTGTATACTACATTTTGTGCCTATTATTTGTGCTAAAATAATTTAACATCATATTGTTCAGTTTTACGTGTTGCTTTGGCGGGTTTGCAAAAGGACATAGTATGGTACGTGTGTTTGCGTAGTCATAAATAACAATTTCACATCAATACGCCAATTATAACCACAAACGGTAATCATGGCAGAAGCAAGCTCGTTGTTGCTAATAAACTAACTACATAGTTGAATATTCAATCACATCCTGACATCACAGAGGATGTCGGGAAACCGACAAGATAATTACATATCAATAGTATCGAATAGATTGTCTGTGCGATCAGTGTATCTGAGTTTATTTTAGCTTGTCGGGGTAGATAGTGGGCAATTATAATTGATGTACAGACGCCAGCACACCAAGCTACTACAATCTGTCAAATTTCTTTAATAGATTTTCAAGTTTATCGCTAAAGTTTTAGGTTCAAGATTGATTGGGAAAATTTGACAGTTCCGGGTAGCTTGATGTACTGGCGTCTGTACACACAGCTACATATCAAGCCGTACATTTCCAGTTTTAGCTGAACTCGCAGCGTACCATTTATCGTACAAAGAAGTCAACTTATACTGGAAATGTATAGCTTGATTTGTCGCCGTGCGTACAACGCTACTGTTTACTTTGGATTACTTGGTGCAACTTGAGCATGGTAGGTGATGTGATGTCTTAACGAATCTGCCGGGGTCGCGTGATTGTTCGAAAGAGATACCCTGACCCTGGCACATGGGCAACTGATGGAACACGGGTGGGTTTTAGTCAGTAAAAGTCTGACACGCCCTCCCGCTCCACCCAGAGCGGGAGAAGTCATTTGATGATTTCCCATCCTGAAAAAAAAAAAAAAATGTCTTAACGAATGAAAAGAAAAAAATACCAGATCTTTATTGAATATTTTATTATGACAACTTAACAACTGTAGTTTTGAGTCTGTTTTTAGGTATACCATTATCTGCGAGTGTCGCGAGATTCTGCCAAGGTCGAGAGATTTGTTCGAAAGAGTTACCGTGGCCCTGGCATATAAGCAACTGAAGGAACATGGGTGGGTTTTAGTCAGTAAAAGTCTGACACGCCCTTCTACTCCATCCAGAGCGGGAGACATCATTTGATGATTGCTCACACACACAAAAAAAAGTATACCATTATGAGAGGTAAAGCAGGATTTAATCTCTTTCTTGCTTCTGTTTGTAACGGGGGGGGGTCTGTATTTATGCTTTTGCGGTTGGACAACGACACGCTTTGCTTGGCTTTGCTTGGTAGTATAGATGCAGGCCTACTCGGCCGCCTCCCTCAGAGGCGGTAGAGTGGCGGGGTCTTGAGGGAGAGCGCTGAAGTCGTGTAGATCCTCAAGGCAAGTCTGGCGGATATACCTTCACGAGGTTGCCACCCTGTTCTTGGTCTAATTCCTTATGAAATAGACGTAACTGAAACCGCCAGGCGACTTCACCTCACTTTTCTCCCCTCCCCACTCCCGCACAACCCCTCATTCCCGTCCCAAACAGCCTTCCTGCCCCGAATACCACAACCCCTCCTCACACTATCCCACCCAAATCCCCACTCTCCACCCAACTCCCACCTGCCCAACTTCCACTCCGGAACGTGACCACCCTGTGACTGGGTGGTGGCGGGCTCGACTGTCACTAAAAGCAGCTGATGGCGAGTTAGGAGGAACCAGTCACCTGCGCTAGGACCTGCGCAGTTGAGCGCCGTGAGCGGGGATGAAAGAGTCCTGGGGGGCTGAGCCGAACGGCGCTGGTTGTTATGTGTCCGTGAGGCAACACGCCCCCTTTGGTCTGGATTTCAAGCGAAACGGTGGCCCTACCCCCTAGCCAGGGGTAGGGAAATGGCCATAGTGTCCCGTCAGAGGGCCACAGGCGAGGTGCGTGAGGTCCGCGGAGGTTGTCCTCGGATGACCGAAGCGGTAGGTAAAGGTCATGCTGACGGTGTAAGAGAGGGTTGTTCAGCTCGTTGGGGGCCAACCCGATCGAGCACCCGATGTCGCACTGTAAACCAGCCTTGCGCCCCTATATCTCTCTGGTAATCCTAACGTTCGAGCTTTTTCATAGCAAGACGTTCCCAGGTGCGGGCTCCATGGAGGGTGGGAGCCAGAGAGACGAATCCTTTCACAACTTTTAACATGGAGAACTTAACCCCAGTTAAAACCAACAAACTCGGAGTGGAGGCGAAAGCCGATGAAACTCTCAAGAGTGGTGCTTGCACTGCTCTTGCCCCTGGACACCCTGCAGCTAACGCCGCGGGTACCAGCGCGGGCGCCGGTCTGGCTGTGGCGAAAGCCACAGGTAAGACCAAACAAAAAAAGTCCCAAAATAAACAAAGGGCGTCGGCGCTGATTGGGACCAGTACCAGCCCTTCCAAAACTCAGGGGAGGACCACGGCGAAGTCTAACACCGCTGCCGGTCCAACCCTTCCTAAACTAACACCGGTGCTGGTTATTACTGGCACTGGGAAACACCATCCCACCTCTGCGGCTCCTCTAGCCTCCTCCCATAAGGAGGTCGCCGCCGATCAAACGGTGACCGACAGCCACGAGGACGCGATCTCTCGCGCCTGGAAGGTTGTTCAGAAGCGGGGCAAGGGCAAGGGTAAAAGCACTCAACAAGCCCGTTGCCCTTGCACAAACGCCTCATGCGCTCCAGCTGCCACAGCACAGCGTATGACGCGGAAGGAGCGCCGTCAGGCTCGCAGAAGGCCAGGTAGGGGGGCTCCAAACAACCAGGCCACTGCCGCTAGTTCGGGCAAACCAACTAGCGGCCAGCTAAACTTCGCCGCTGGGAAGCGGTCGCAGGCGGAGGCCGGCTTAAGCCGTCCGACGACCAGTCGACCGTCATCCAGTGCGCCGGCAAAGACTCAGCAACCCGGTGGGAAGGGTCAGGCCGCGGCCAAGCGAGCTCTCAACGAGACTATCACACCTCGTGGAGAGCATAAGCGGCCGCGTCTTGATCAATCCAAACGGGTTGCTCAAAGAAGCTACGTCCAAGCTGCTAGTGCTACCCTCGATGTAGCGGTCACCTGTGACCGCACTGGGTTCATCAGCAAGGACGTATCAGACCAGGTACTCGCTGCTATTCAGAAGCAGATACTAGTCGAGGCCTGCTCTCCGAAACAAGACACCACGGCGCCGACTTTTAACGCAAAGCCGCTGTATGCCGGTGGTGTCCTCAAACTGTGGTGCGAGAATGACCACACCTTAGCCTGGCTAAGGAAAACAGTCTCCGATATGACTCTCCCTGCTAACTTAACGTTAGTAGTCAAGAGTCAGTCGGAGATCCTAAGACGGGCACGATGTGGCATCGTGATCCCCGACGAGCAGGGGGTCCTCGGAGAGCCAACCAATATTGGCCGTGCTCTCAGTTACCAGAACCCCTGGGTCGACGTCAAGCGCTGGTTGCTGCTGCACGCCGACAAGCAGGCCTCGGCATGGTTCGTGGTGGTCGGTGTCCCGGTGGACCAAATCCCGACCCTGATGGGTGCGGGTCGCCGTCTATCTTTGGGGGCAGGGAAGGTGTACCTGCAGTTCCAGGGTAGGAACGGCAGGTTCACCGATGTCCCCCAAGGATGGGACTCCGCCACGGGAACCATTTCGGAGGCTCTGTTGCAGCAGCCACAGACACCAGCGGGGGAATCGACTCCTCCACCAAACAACCCGGTAGCAACCGCGGCCGAACCTGCTGTAGCAGAATCGGCCGCCCCAAGTGCCGCCACCTTGGGAGCTGTCCCTTCTTCGGGCGAGGAGTCGGATGACATTACCTTGTCTCCGGCTTCGTGCCGGGAGGGGGATGACTTCGAAGAGGGCGGTCTGCTTGCCGGGCTCAATCTGGAGGAAGACGATGAGGAATCGACCAGCAATGGCGTCCTCCTCGTCGATATGTAAAATCCTCCAAGCAAACCTCCACCACAGTCAGACCGCAACGGCTCAGCTCCGGAAGTGGTTGGAGGTGCAACAAACGGCCATCGCCCTGATCCAGGAGCCGTGGATTAGAGCGGGCCGCATACAAGGACTCTCCAATCTTGGCGGTAAGCTCCTGGTTACTACTGATCACGATCAACCAAGATCGTGTATCTATGTAACAGGAAACCTTAAAACACAGCTTCTAACTGAATTCTGTTGCAGAGACATCTCTGCAGTGAAGCTGATTATACAGCGTGACGGCGCCATGGAGATGGCAATCGTCTTCGCTTCGGCCTACATGCCCGAAGCGGAGGCGCCACCCCCGCATGACTTCGCCCGCCTCGTGAGCTATTGCGAGAGTTCCGGGCTTGAGGTCATCATCGGTGCCGACGCCAATGCTCACCACCAGCTGTGGGGTATGGAAACGCAAAACGAAAGAGGTAAGGCCTTGGTTGACTACTTATTCTCGACTAACCTATCCCTACTAAACACTGGCTCCGAACCGACATTCGTAACCAGACGAAGCCGCACAATCATAGATCTCACTCTGGCAACTGAGGCCGCGGCGGAAATTACCACTGGGTGGCAGGTCTCCAGGGAGGCTTCCTGCTCCGACCACAGATGGATCCGCTTTGACATCCAGGCCTCTGTCCCGCCAGTAGCTCCGCGCCGCAAACCGCGCAACACAGATCGTGGTACCTACACACGCAGCCTAGTTTCCAAACTTGCGACACCAAGCGATCCGACGTCATTTGCGGACACTACACAGATTGAGGTACAAGTAGAACACCTCACCAAATCAATGATAGACAGCTACCAAACTGCGTGCCCAGAGACGACTCCTCGTAGTACACCGGGCAAACAGCCATGGTGGGGTGCGGATCTGGAGCGAAAGCGCGAGAAGGTAAGGAAAGCTTTGAATAGAGCAATGAATACATGTGCGGATGAGGACTGGGATGAGTACTACGCAGCCAAATCCTGCTACAAAAAATGCATCAGGTTCAGGAGCACCTCGGGATGGCGCAAATACACTGGTAGCATTGAGTCCTGCCAGGAAGCAAACAGGGTAAGGAAAGTACTGGCGCAACAAACTACACCAGGGCCAACTACCCTTCGCAAGCCAGACAACACTCTCACATCCTCGCTAGAAGAAACGAGACGCGTCCTTATCGAAACACACTTCCCGGGATGTATTTTCTCGCAAGCAATCGACTGGCAAGATGCGACTCAAACACCATCAGACAATGATTGGTTTTATGCTAGCAAGGTGATCACGCTGGAGAAACTTCAATGGGCCATCCGGAGTTTCCATCCATTTAAGGTCGCTGGCCCGGATGGGGTGTTCCCCGCCCTACTACAGTGGGGTGGAACCCTCATCGCAGAAAGACTGGTGCCTTTAATGAGAGCGTGCCTGGCCTTTAGATACGTTCCCAAAGGATGGAGGGAAGTGAAAGTAATATTCATCCCTAAACCAGGTAAGGGCGACTACACAAACGCCAAATCCCATAGACCAATCAGCCTGACCTCTTTTCTTCTAAAGACCCTGGAAAGACTGTGCGACAGGGAGCTGAGGGACGGCGCTCTGAAAACCCTACCGTTGCACGGTAACCAGCATGCATACAGCTCGGGTAAGTCCACCGAATCGGCGCTTCATCTGGTAGTTAGCCAGATAGAGGAAGCGATACATCAGAAAGGGACCTGCCTGGGCACTTTCATAGACATTGAAGGAGCCTTCGACAAAACAAACTTCTCCAGCATCAGCAGCGCCCTCTCCAGACATGGAGTTGAACAGGTACTCATAGACTGGATCACAAACATGTTAAGCAAGCGCGTGGTTCGCCTAGAGGATGAGCAGCAGCTGGCCATGATTGCCAGAGGCTGCCCCCAAGGAGGGGTGCTGTCACCCCTTCTATGGAATTTGGTGATTAACGAATTAATTGCCAGACTCAATGCCAATCATTACTACACAATAGGTTATGCGGACGACCTCGCCATCATTGTCTCAGGGAAGGTGACGAGCACGATTTTTAACCTCACCCAGCAAGCACTACGTATCGTAGAGAGATGGTGCAGTGAATATGACCTCTCAGTGAACCCCACTAAAACGGAGCTAGTCATGTTCACCCATAAACGAGCTTTAGGCCCCTTCCGCCTACCGAAATTGTTCAATACAGAACTTCAGCTGGCCAACGAAGTCAAGTACCTCGGGGTCATTCTTGACAGTAAGTTAAACTGGAGTAGCCATTTAGACAGTAAACTAAACAGGGCCTGCATCACATTCTGGCAATGCAGGAAAATGATAGGTAAGAAGTGGGGCCTATCCCCCAAAATCATACTTTGGCTGTACACCGCAGTGATCCGACCCATGATCACCTACGGGGCTGTGGTCTGGTGGCCCCGCACCAAGCTTATTACAGCCTGCAACAAACTGCAACGCATGCAAAGACTAGCCTGCATGGCGGTCACGGGCTGCATGAGGACTACTCCGACTGCAGCCATGGAAGCCATGCTGGGACTACCACCGCTCCACCTGTTCATACAGCAGGAAGCCACGATGGCGGCGGCGCGTCTGAACGCAACCAACCTCTGGAGGAAGAGAGACACACAACACACCGCGCTGCTTAAGGAACTCAACAATGAGTTCCCCATTACTAAAGCTATAATGGACCGGGTGCCTAAACAATTCATTTTTGATAAAAAATACAGAATCCAGCTGCACGAAGATCGCCGATGTGAGGGTTTGCGCCCCACTGAGCTGCGCATCTTCACGGACGGATCAAAAACAGATAGTGGCACAGGTGCTGGAGTCTTCTCGCAGGACTTCAACATACATATAGCCACACCATTAGAAGTTCACAACACAGTGTTCCAGGCGGAATGCATTGGGATCACTCTTGCCGCCTCAGCCATCATGGCCAGGGCAGTTAAAGACCACTCGATCCGCATACTCTCAGACAGTATGGCTGTTCTGCAAGCGCTGGACAGTCACTCGATTGATTCTGGGTTAATATACGAGTGCCACCAGCGCCTCAACCAGGTGGGTAGCCTCAATAATATAACCATTCAGTGGATAAAAGGACACAGCGGTTCGCTTGGTAACGATGCCGCCGATGAACTGGCCAGAAGGGGGTCGAGCATGACACCGGTGGGACCAGAACCCATCGCGCCACTCCCCTTTGGGCTTCTACGCTCTCTGGTAAGAAAACGTACCAGGGATCTACACTTTAAGCAATGGGTGGACCAAAGTGATTGCAGGCAGGCCAAGGAGGCTTTGCCTACCATCGATGCCCGACTCACAAAACAGGTCCTTCGGCTAGACAAACGACAGCTGCGTATGGTTACAGCAGCAATAACTGGCCATGGGTCGTTTAATAAACATCTATTTGTCATAGGAGCTACAGACAGTCTGCTGTGCAGGGCCTGCATTGAGGACGACGAGACAGCAGCGCACGTGCTTCTAAACTGCCCGGCGATCGCCACATACAGGGCCAAGTACTTCGGTAACCCAGGTACCCTACGTGAGATAGTCAGCAACATCAAGGCGTTGCTGGCCTTTCTCGAGGAGCTGGGGTGGATCGAATAACCGATTTCCCACCCGTACGCAAAATACGCGCTCAGACGTGGAGTTGCGGAAACCAGCCCGTTCTACCTATTACCTATTACCTATTACCTGTTTGTAACGTCAAAAAGGAGGTTGTTGTCAATCTGTCTGTATTTATTTTTCTTGTATATTTATGTACTGCAATATAGGCAACACGATATATTTGGCGATTGTGGATCGATTCAGAAAATTCTGTTTTAAAGTATAGGATATGCGTCAGGGGGGCCCAAAGCGGAAGACATCAAAGAAGATCATTTAATGATTTATTACGCAAAAAAACCTATTTTTGTCCCACTATAGAGTAACGGCATCTTCTCATATAGAGAAGTCACGAGCATTGATTGCAGTGTGTGTTCAAGACCGGTTGGTGATATTAACTAAAACCTGGAGGAAACCTAAACGTTTCCTCACGATGTTTTCACCGATGCCAGCAATGTGCAAAATAAACTCAGAAAGTACAAAAAGTCACATTGGTACTTTAGGGACAAGGCCTATCTGTATATTTTAATCTATCTTTTGAATATACTAGCACTACGTCCGCGACTTCGTCCACGTGTTTATAGCTCATGTTTCTCTGAAATAATGTAGTAATCCATAGGTACGATTTTTTTAAATTGGTTAAGTAGTTTTTGAGTTTATTCAAAACAATCAATTTTGCAGACAACCAAATCTTTTAGCTTTATAATATTAGTGTAGATGTTTCTATGTTCTGTGTTAGTAGGTTTACCGCATTTAGTCCTTTATGTGAACCAATGTGCGTAGGCTATGGTAGCCGTCGGTGGTTATTCCAACCAGCCCACCTGTTCCAAAAGCAGACTACCTATATTTCGTGGTCTATTGAGAACGTTAGTAGATTAATGATAAATAGTGATACTCACGCCATCTGTGAAAACATCTGATCGAGGAAAACATCGTGAGGAAACCGGCATGTCTTAGAATCAATAATTCGAAGACATGTGACATCTACCAACCCGCACTGGGCCCGCGTGGTGGATTATGGCCCGCTCCCTCTCACCGAGAGGAGGCCTGTGTCCCAGCAGTGGGAACAATATAGGCTGCTGATGATGATGATGACGTCATCTGTGAAGTTTCGCTAATTTGTTAAATTAAAAATAACATTGTAAAATGCCACCGACACACAAATTGTACAATAATTTAATGACTACACTCAACTTCCAACAGTTTCCAGAGGAGTTTTACCACCATTATTGTTGTTGTTCCAGCATGGCAGTATTTCTGTGTTCCGGGTTGAAGTTGTGGTGGCAAGTTGCCGTGAAACTTACAACCACATGAGACTTTGAAAGTTTGCTTTTAAGGTCAGCAGCGTATTAATATGTAGTTTCACATTCACTTTGATAGTTCAGATGTACCTAAAAGTAGGTAGATAGACTGCAGTAACCACTTTCAGTAAGGTGAATAGCGATCATTTTGTTAACCGCATCATCATCGTGATAGTCATTTCAGCCGAAGTCTACTACTGAACATAACTCCTCTAAACATTGGCAATTGGACAGGTTTTTTTTTGAGGAGGTTTTCCATAATCGCCACGC
Organism: Aporophyla lueneburgensis; assembly: GCA_932294355.1. NCBI lineage: Eukaryota > Metazoa > Arthropoda > Insecta > Lepidoptera > Noctuidae > Aporophyla > Aporophyla lueneburgensis. Next base: position 11,781,998 of record OW028757.1, on the reverse strand, counting down.
TGGGCAGACGGGCTTGGCGATCACAGTATGGCGGTAAAATGTATAGAAAATACTACTACCCATACTCTAGTACTCTTAGTCGCCTTTTATAACACTCACGGTATGAAATAATCATCATCATCTCAGCCGAAAGACGTCCTCTCCTGGACACAGGCGTCCCCAAATAAAGTAGGGGGAGTGGGGGGTTGTCATAACCACCTCGCTTGGCAGACGGGTTGGTGGTCGCAGTATGGTGGTAAAATGCGGTAACGGTATGAGATGGCATGGTGCTATTCCTTACGTTGGACACGACGTTTTTGCCAACCTACAATATTTTTAGTAAATAATGCCATTAAGGGATGATTTTACAAACTTAAAAAAAAAATAGTAAGAACTCAGAATTGACCTCTGTAAAAAAATTAAGACAACGAAAATTATTCTTCGGATAAGGATAATAAGGCTTTGGTAATATCAGCCCAGAAAAACAAGATCCTCTCAAAGACGGAAGAAAATATGCTTTTATGAAAAAGTATAATTTTTGTACGATAACAGTTTATGTATGTATGCTCAAAGTGCTTCAAAATACAAGATCTAGTTTAAACTTTGTCAACTTATTGCAGAGATTTCGTTACAAAACCAGTTCAGTTGCCATTCGGGAACATGACAAATGGTAGTTTAGTTTGGCTCACTGCTTCCGCAGCTACTTTCGCTTAAATCCCTGGGAATTAAAAGAAGTTAGGTCTCCAAAGGAATTTTTCAGCATAATGGACGTGAAATTTTAAAGCGCTTTTTCACGCTAACGACCCTTCAAGCATTGTTCGGCTATTAGTACCGTTATGAACGGAAAATCTAGTACTTAAAAACCGGCCAAGTGCGAGTAGGACTCGCGCACCGAGGGTTCCGTACAAACCTGTAGGTATCCTCAGTTTATGTATAAGGTTAATGCTTATGAAATTAAATGTTTATTTTTATATTTGAGTTCATTGAATGAAAGGTAAATTGCGGTTTACGATTTATGACGTATTAAAAAAAAACTACTTACTGGATCTCGTTCAAACCAATTTTCGGTGGAAGTTTACATGGTTATGTACATCATATATTTTTTTGAGTTTTATCATTCTCTTATTTTAGAAGTTACGGGGGGGGGGGGACACTCATTTTACCACTTTGGAAGCGTCTCTCGCGCAAACTGTTCAGGTTAGAAAAAAATGATATTAGAAACCTCAATACCATTTTTGAAGACCTATTCATAGATACCCCACACGTATGGGTTTGATGAAAAAAAAAATTTTGAGTTTCAGTTCTAAGTATGGGGAACCCCAAAATTTATTATTTTTTTTATATTTTAGTGTAAGAATCTTGATGCGGTTCACAGAATACATCTATTTACCAAGTTTCAACAGCATAGCTCTTATAGTTTCGGAGAAAAGTGGCTGTGACATACGGACGGACAGACAGACAGACAGACAGACAGACAGACGGACGGACAGACAGACAGAAATGACGAATCTATAAGGGTTCCGTTTTTTGCCATTTGGCAACCGAAACCTAAAAACTGTATGACGCCCACGTTCGAGCTTAATTTTCATATTTTCTAGACTTAGAATGATAAATGAATAGATTGTTGTTGAATCTACATCTACACTATCTACACTTCTACACTATAATATTATAAATGCAAAAGTAACTCTGTCTGTCTGTCGGTCTGTCTGTCTGTCTGTCTGTCTCGCTTTCCTGCTAAAACTACTGAACCGATTTAAATGAAATTTGGTACACAAATAGTTTAGAGCGTGAGAAAGGACATAGGCTACTTTTTATCCCGGTAGTATGTTCCCGCGGGATAATTTCCGACCTCCACGCGGGCGAAGCCGCTGGCAAAAGCTAGTTTCTTATAACTTTAATTGTTTATTTTTCGTAATGTGGCACAAGAGGGGCTTGTAACTACATAATAACAGTCGCACGGATCGATCGATCAGGTAAAATTACGCTTGTCGCGATTAGTGCGTGGATGGGTGACTATCTAAATATACCAAGACCCGTCCGTGCCTCAAAAAGCACAGCCGTTGTTCTCGGCTGCCATTCTGTTATTTTGTCTCATGTCCAAGCTTATTGCCTATTGATAGCATAGAAGTGTTGTGACAGTCACAACGAATTACAGTTGTGATAAATTTAAAGGAAAAGTTGGAAGTCAATTTACATTAGGGCTTACATTACCATCCAACACTGCTTGAGAATAAAACCTAGGACCTCACTCCATTTGTGTTTTTATCTCATAAAAAGGTTCACAGATTAACTTTATGATTCCATTCTTAAACATTATTTGTGCCGCTTTTAGACATAGGTACCAAGAATGTTTAAGAATCATTTTTAGGGTTCCGTTGCCAAATGGCAAAAAACGGAACCCTTATAGATTCGTCATGTCTGTCTGTCTGTCTGTCTGTCTGTCTGTCTGTCTGTCTGTCTGTCTGTCTGTCCGTCCGTCCGTATGTCACAGCCACTTTTTTCAGAAACTATAAGAGCTATGCTGTTGAAACTTGGTAAGTAGATGTATTCTGTGAACCGCATTAAGATTTTCACACTAAAATATAAAAAAGACAATAAATTTTGGGGTTCCCCATACATAGAACTGAAACTCAAAAATGGTTTTTTTCATCAAACCCATACGTGTGGGGTATCTATGAATAGGTCTTAAAAAATGGTATCGAGGTTTCTAATATCATTTTTTTCTAAACTGAATAGTTTGCGCAAGAGACACTTCCAAAGTGGTAAAATGTGTGTCCCACCCCCCCCCCGTAACTTCTAAAATAAGAGAATGATAAAACTAAAAAAAATATATGATGTACATTACCATGTAAACTACCAACGAAAATTGGTTTGAACGAGATCAAGTGAGTAGTTTTTTTTTAAAACGTCATAAATCGTAAACCGCAATTTACCTTACATTCAATCAACTGAAATATAAAAATTAAAAAAAAAACATTTATTTTTAAACCGAGAATACCTGCAGATTTGTACGGAACCCTCGGTGTGCGAGTCGGACTCGCACTTGGCCGGTTTTTTTTTTCAAAAATGGAACATTGAATAAAGTTTTAATACACTTGGCCATTCAAATAGGTTACTTCCTTTGGGAATATTCTTATCACTGGGAGCATCGGGAATACGTCAGGAAATAAGCATGCAGTCTTCAGTTAAAGGGAATTGTACACTTAAGGGTGCATATATATATATAGTTGTGGTAGGTACCTGGGTAGTATATATATATATATATATGTTTAAGAATCAATTTTCAAAAATGGAACATTGAATAAAGTTTTAATACACTTGGCCATTCAAATGGGCTATTTCCTTTGGGAATATTCTTATCACTGGGAGCATCGGGAATACGTTCAGGAAATAAGCATGCAGTCTTCAGTTAAAGGGAACTGTACACTTACTGGGTGCATATATATATATATATGTATATATATATATAGTTGTGGTAGGTACCTGGGTAGTAATTTTTAAACTGTTGACCGATATGTCTTGAGTTTGTAAAACAGGCCAATGGTCTAGTGATTTTACACAGATTATTACAGAAATAATATTTTATTTTATATTAAAGCAGTTTCTTACTTAAAAATTAATATGAGTTTTTTCAAAATTTGTATGAAAGACGGAGAGAGTTTTATTTTGCTTCTCTTATATAACAAAATGTGTCTAAACGTCATCAGGCTTTGACAAATCGTACTTGAAATTTCACTCCAAATTCTCGTCCGAATAGCGAATAAAAAGAAGTTAAAAAAACTGACGATCCTTACCCACTTAAAAGTCACTATAAGTAAGTACTTTCATAGTAAACTAATTTCCATTTCAAGCCCTACTTAAAACTGTTGTTTCTAAACAACAGTGATTTCTTAAGTCACAGCCTGTATATTTACATCATGGTCACAGTTAATGTTTTAATGACCGCCTTTTTATACACCACATCTTCAAAATTCTCTAAAAAAATAAAAAAACTCCACGGCTAGGTACTCTGTTAAAATAATTAACTTTTAGAATGTTTTCAAGTTACACTATTATGGGAGCACTAGGCCTTTTGACAGGTGTTAAGCACTTAATAAAATAGAAAATAGCCAACACGAGCTTAAGTAGGACCTGCCAGGGTCATTTGATTTGTTCGAAAGAGCTACCGTGGCCTTGGCATATAGGCAACTGAAGGAACACGGGACACGCCCTCCCGCTCTGCCTAGAGCAGGAGACGTCATTTAATGATGTCCCATCCAAAAAAGAAACTTAAGTAGGAAGTTTCAAAAATGGAAACTCGAGTTCCAAAACGATCTTCTTTTATTTTAAAAACTGAAATCGAAACTTCATCGTCAGAACTATTAAAAGCAATTCATTGAATTCTATCCGGCCAGCAGTGTAAAAGAGTCTTCATATTTCACGTCCCAGATTCTACGCTCCCTTTGATTCGCCCGTGGAAATGGAAGCGATTTTCTCCTATTCAACCACCATGTGTGGGCTATTCAGTAGCATGCGTTCTAAAGTACCCCTCGGAGTAATGTTATAATATTTTAGAATTGCCCTGCGTTTGTGTTGTGGCCGGTTTGGTGTTTAAAGTAAGGAATTATAGTTACGGAGAATTTTTGTTGAACTAAATTCATTATTTTTGGATCAAAATGAACAGTCACGAAAACGGCTGCAAATTTTTTTTTTGTTACGTATAATTATTCTTTTTTTTTATAAAAAGCGTCAATGAAATTAAAAGCGATGGACATTCCTGTGACTTAAAGTCATGGTTTTTTTTTTGTGTGTGGAAAATCATCAAATGACGTCTCCCGCTCTAAGGTGGAACAGAAGGGCGTGTTAGTTTTGTACTGACTAAAACCCCTGTTGCATCAGTTGCCCATATACCAGGGCCACGGTAACTATTTCGAACAGATCTCGCGACCCTGGCAGGCAAGTCATGGTTTATTGCAATTATTTTGAAATTAAAAAAATACCTAGCTGCAAACGTCTTCATTTCTACACTACATAGCTATTTGATACATTTATTTTATGAATAATCCAGCCTAAATAGCGGGAATGTTTCCCAATGATGGGACACGGGTGGACATCCTGTTAGTGAAAGGGACTGGATCGTAATCCACCACGCGGCGGGTCCAGATCAGTATGGATGAGATGTCAAATATCTTGAATTTTCGGTTCTAGGACATGCCGGTTAGACGATGTTTTCCGTCACTGGGTTCCTACGGTCTTCAACTCGTAACTCATACCAATTTTACTAACTTAAAAAACACAACATGTTTGATTGAATAACGCTATGACTAAAATGTACAACGTGCTATGCGATCAATTTGCAGCCAAAATCTAAAAAAAAAAAACAGAAACCTAAATGTCATGAAATTAAATTGCAGTACAGTTATGATGACTGAAACGTATTAATTTCAATCACCACATCGTTTATCATCTCCAGATTAATCATATATCATTCTGTGAGGACATTCTAATAAAACTAAGCGGTTGTTTCGCCGTAAATCTTTTAACAGTTGAATAGCTATGAGCTATAATAGTCAGCTGTTTATCTCTTCTACTGCTTCATTTTGCTCTAGTTTAAGATTAATCACGTGACTTGACCAATATTATTTTAATTTTCAATTTCTATTTTAAAAAGTGTGATACAGTATGTTACAATAAATTAATTTTACAATTTAGGCTTAAATCGGATATAAAGAAAGTAACAAAGGAACATTATTGAATTATACCACCAGATACCCAGATACCCACAGAAGTACCTACAAATGTTTTAAAATTTGAACGCTTGAGTTTAGGTAAAAGACGGCAATCTTATGTATGTGTGCGTAGCTATCCACACATGCATAATACAAACAGTGTAACAGTAAAACATTTAATTTCATAAACATAAACCTCATGCATAAACCAAGAATACATACAAGTTTGTACGGAAACCTCGGTGCGCGAGTCCGACTCGCACTTGGCCGGTTTTTAGGGTTCCGTTGCCAAATGGCAAAAAACGGAACCCTTATAGATTCGTCATGTCTGTCTGTCTGTCTGTCTGTCTGTCTGTCTGTCCGTCCGTCCGTATGTCACAGCCACTTTTCTCCGAAACTATAAGAGCTATGCTGTTGAAACTTGGTAAATAGATGTATTCTGTGAACCGCATCAAGATTCTTACACTAAAATATAAAAAAAATAATAAATTTTGGGGTTCCCCATACTTAGAACTGAAACTCAAATTTTTTTTTTCATCAAACCCATACGTGTGTGGTATCTATGAATAGGTCTTCAAAAATGGTATTGAGGTTTCTAATATCATTTTTTTCTAAACTGAATAGTTTGCGCGAGAGACGCTTCCAAAGTGGTAAAATGTGTGCCCCCCCCCCCGTAGCTTCTAAAATAAGAGAATGATAAAACTCAAAAAAATATAAGATGTACATAACCATGTAAACTTCCACCGAAAATTGGTTTGAACGAGATCCAGTAAGTAGTTTTTTTTAATACGTCATAAATCGTAAACCGCAATTTACCTTTCATTTAATCAACTCAAATATAAAAATTAAAAAAAAAAAAAAACATTTAATTTCATAAGCATAAACCTTATACATAAACCGTGGATACCTACAGGTTTGTACGGAACCCTCGGTGCGCGAGTCCGACTCGCACTTGGCCGGTTTTTTCTTTTGGCTTCGCAACTTAGTACTTGTGCGCTACGCAATGAACTTGCTGAGATACGAAGGCGCGCGCAAGGGGGCATCCTAGACGTGTTTTAAATGGAATTTTTCATTTTTGTTTGAAAAATAAAAAAAAATATTACCCACGTGTTGAGATTTATATGTGCGGGGCTTTATAAAGGGGGTCGAAAATTTCATTATTTTTGCGATAGGACACGCCATTTTCGAGATATAAGCAAAAGAAAAAAAATACAGTACTGTTTTTGCACGTGAGGCGAGGCGTTGCCGTTGGTGTGAATTTTTGTTCATGACCACTAGTGTTACTCCACACCTTTTTAATCGCGATTAAAAATAGTCAGATTTAGTTAAAATAAATTATTTTAGTCAAAAATTTTCTACAATCTATTTAAATAATGCTTTACTTGATAATTAACGAAATTCTTATACAAAAAAAAAAAATAAAAAAAAATGCGAAGACTAGCAAAATGTTGTAGTCGTAGTATATTTTTGCGTTCACGATACGAGTACCCGTAAACTGAGACGCGGGAAAAACTGGCACAGGTCCTTCCCCGTTGGGCGCTTGCGGCGGACTAAACGCTGCCCGCTTGTGCATCGTAATTTATTCTAATTTAGAGTGATTTCAAAAACGATATTATGTCTAATTAAATAAACAGATTTAAATAAAACTTGAGAATTCGATTTGTTATAGAGCATACTTTATATTGACATGATTTTTTTAATGTAATTATGCTTTATTCAAACCAAAAAAATGCGATAAACTTGCGAATAAATCGTAAAAATTGCCATAACACTTAATTTTTTACTAATTAATGTTATTAAAAATCAATATTCTTGTACTAAATGTAACAACTAGATTATATGTCTGTTGTTTTGTGTATTTTTTTTACTCAAATTTTTACCTTTTAATGATAGAAATAGGAGTCTGAAATTGGCCCTGCGCTGATTTTTAAGAAAACTAGTTATGGGAGATTAATTACTACAAAGTAAACAAATAAGTTTTTGTAAATGTGCTACTAAAAGTAACAAAACAAAAGATTGATCTATTTTTTACATGTAATCGTCAATGCCAGAGTTTTTATAATGATGAGATGAGAGGTAAATAAGGCGACTAAAATCTTAGAAATTCGCGCAAAAATGTAAAATGGCTCTTAACTTATACTAAGTGTTAGTATGTGTGTGTGTGTTTTATGATATGGGCGATGTGTGTGAAAACAGAAGTCAAAGATATAATATATCTGGACTATAAAAGACACTTTATCTCTTGAGTTTGTTTTGCCATTTCTTCTCAGGGGTAGGAAACGTCGACTTCATCTAACTTTTTTTTTAATGACGTGTAGTTGTGATCCCGATTTCCTTTTACATAAGATACAATTTCATTTTTATATTAAAAGTACTAGGCCCGTCCACATGGTAGATAGTGGTACTTCTTGGTGGATATTGGGCCTGAGTGTTTGTTTATGGCCCACTCACTCTCAAAGAGAGAAGGCCTGTGTCCCAGGAGTGAAAATATTATAGGCTCTATAATGTATTGATACATTATAGGTTGCCTATAATGATAGATGAAGCAACTGTCTATAGTTGTCTACAACAGGGTCACATAACGATAGTAAGAAGAAAATGTAAAAAAAAAACGCCCGTTTCTTCTTTATAGATGATCGTAGGTTTTTTGTCTCCTGAATTTACACAAGTAATATTAACCTATCATCACTTTATGCATGTGACCAAAGGGCGCAGGTCACACACCTACTTTTACCAGTTTTGTTTTATTTAAGTTCAAATATTGGCGGTATCCGGGCTGCTATTGAAAATGTTTCTTGTGGATGAGTGTGCTACGTGAGCTCGACAACTGTATTTGCTAATAACACTTGTGCGACAAAACTGTACTGCGACTTACCATAGTTCGAATGCACGCTTGTGCAACACACTGAATCTAGTCGTTTCTAGCACTAGCCGGCCGTTGCCGCGGCACCGCTCGCTTCGCTCGCTTGGTTCGTGCGTAGGAGGTCACAGTTTTAACCTAACCTAACCTAGTGTACTATGTGAGCTCGAGTGTGTCGCACAAGCGTGCATTCGAACTATTGTGAGTCGCACTACAGTTTTGTCGCACAAGTGTTATTCGCACATTCATTTGTCGAGCTCACGTAGTACACCCCTAGTGGATAAACCCAATAATTCTTTACACTTCACACTTTCACACATGTTGAGTTGTGGAGGTCAGGTAGGAAGTCGCTTTATGTAAAGTACTTGTATTCCGCTGAATCTGACTAGACTGGTAGCCGAGCTCAACATAATAGGGAAAAAGCTAGGTAGGTAAATTTAAATTTTCCACTTTTGAAAAAATAAATATTTGCTCCAAAGCGCAAATAGTAACTAAATTGAATGTATTTTTATCTTATCTCATAAGATAATATAAAAATACATTTTATTTAAAACTTGACTGTGTTATTTTCGTCTGTAATATTTACCTTTAAATAAAAACACAAGTGCCTCAGGTCACAGTATAAATATAAATTGTACGGCAACTAGGCCTATTTGTTAAAATACTATTCTATTTTACAAACACTAAGAGTGATAGTGTTTGTAAAATGGAATAGTATTTTATTGGAACGCAGTTCTTTAATGCAGCTTGCAGTAAGGGTTGACTTGTAGAAATCGTCATGTGAAAAACCATTCTTAGGTTCATGGTATGTCCCCCCTTACGACTTTCTGGTTTGGTCAAAAAGTAAATTCAAGATAGTGGCCGCGAAAGTTTTAAATTATACCTATATACGTGAGAAGGAACTTCGTTTTTGACAGGGAACCCCGAAAAAAAAAAAACGTTTGGCTCGCTTCTAGTCTAACTGGGCGCAGTTGTGTATCAGTATCTTACATAGAGTGATTACCAATCTGATTAACTTACTTTTTATGTATAGTTTCCCAAATAATATGTTTATTTGGGAAACAGGTTGCAGAAGAAACGACCTATACTAGTAACTAAATAACGCAATACGCTCCACATATCGGTAAACAAAAGAGGTATTCGACGTTCACTGGCAAGCGGTATGATTTACATAAGACCTATATTATATCTACCTACGTGCAAGGCATTATACCGCACCGGAGGTGTTCATAACCAAGATTTATGGGAGAGCTTATGTCCAGGAGCGGACGGCTTGTGGATGATAACATCACGATAGCAGTGATGAATATCTTTCGTGTCGGCACGCGAGTAGGTAAATCGAGAATTGGAAGCGAGCTACTTATGAAAATACTAGGGTAAAGCAATGTGAGATGATTCTGAGATGCATCTGTTAGTGTGTAAAGTGGAAGCTCCAGACTATCCACTAGACCGCGGCTTCGAGTGGATATCGGATCTAGTGCCAGGATTAAAAGTAACCCTATATGCTAATCCAGATTATAATCAACTAGCTTTTGCCAGCGGCTTCGCCCGCGTGGAGGTCGGAAATTATCCCGCGGTAACATACTATCGGGATAAAAAGTAGTCTATGTCCTTTTTTAAGCTCTAAACTATCTGTGTACCAAATTTCATTTAAATCGGTTCAGTAGTTTTAGCAGGAAAGCGAGACAGACAGACAGACAGACAGACAGACAGACAGACAGACAGACCGACAGACAGACATAGTTACTTTTGCATTTATAATATTATAGTGTGGATTTATTAATATTTATTAATTTATTGTATTTATTATTATTATTATTTATTAATTTATTATTATAAATATTATAAATTATAAATATAAATTATAATAATATATATAGTGTGGATGTGTGGATTAGTGTGGATTTGTGGGTAAATTTTCATCGAAAACCGTTAAGACGTTTTTCCGTCCATCTGGAACATACATACCAGACAAACAGATACACGGACACCTCACCCTATCCGTGCAGGAGTCCCTCAGGGCTCTGTACTATCTCCCCTCATTTTCACGCTATTAACCAGCGACATCCCTAGAAATAGAAAGGGACAGTTAACTCTGTTCGCAGACGACACAGCAATCTACTTCACGGGGCGCAGTGAAGAAACGTTGATTCGCTACCTCCAATCCGCAGTCGACAAGCTCGGCGAATGGTTTAAGAAGTGGCGAATCGAAGTGAATCCCGATACAGTCAAGCGGTCTTTTACATCCAACCGCGATGAAATCACCCCCTAAATAGTCCCTCCCGACCCTTGCAAGAGCCAGCCCGCGATGCTGCGCCTGTAGTCTTAAATTAGTCCCTAAATAATTTTAATCCAGATCCAGCCTGTCCCTTGCTGTCCCCCCCCTACCAGTGACTGCCTAAACCGAGGTCCGTACCCCACCTGGGGTTGCCCTTAGGTCTTAGTCGCTTTAGTTTTTAAGTATATACTGACTGACCCACGCGAACTTCGTATCGCCTCAGACTATGTCAGGGCCACGGTAACTCTTTCGAACAAATCTTGCAACCCTTTTGGTTTTTTTTTTTGGATAGGAAATCATCAAATGACTTCTCCCGCTCTGGGCGGAGCGGGAGGGCATGTCAGACTTTTACTGACTAAAACCCACCCGTGTTCCTTCAGATGCCCATGTGCCAGGGTCACGGTATCTCTTTCGAACATTCACGCGACCCCGGCAGGCATCGGTCCTATCAGACCTCTTCAGTTTTGCTGACATCTCTTTGAGGCGCGCGTGGAACACTACGCGCCGTCGACCCGAGCCTGGTCCTTACCGGGCGGCGAGCTACCCATTGCTCGCCACCCGCAAGCGAGCCTACGGTGGCCGGGAGTCCGCTACGGACTCCCGACGCCCGGGGCGTCTCCTCTTGCGGCGGCTAGGGACGTGAGGGCGCAGAGACTGCCACTCCCTCACGCGCCCCGCCTCCTCCTTCGCGAGCATTACTGCTTCGCAGAAGTAGGTGACGGCTTCCCATTCCCTCTCGCTCCGTACCATGGCTCGCACCAGGGCCGGACGCGAGAAGTCGCCGCCGCCGATCGCCTCCACGAGGACACGGCGGTGCTCCGCCCAGGCAGGGCAAACTTCCACCGTATGCTCCTCCGTGTCCTCTAGACGATCCTCACAATGGAAACACCCGGGCGTATCCTCCCACTTTATCCTGAACAGGAACCCACCGAAGCACCCATGCCCGGTGAGAACCTGCGTCAGGCGGAAGGTGAGGATGCCCTGGCGCCTCTCTATCCACTCCTCAAAGAGGGGACTTACCGGGTTGCGACAATCGTACCCGCCATGTCGCCATGAGATCACACCGGAGCTCTGTCCGCCGTGCCACGATTTGTCGCGGCAGCGGAGTTTCGCCCCGGCGTTTCGCCTCCTCGCGCCACTCCCACATGTGGGCGAGGACCTTTGCCTCCAGATCCCATGGCGGCACTCCAGCAAGGAGGCTCAATCTCGCAACCCTGGCAGAAAGTTATGACCACCTGGTACTTCGAAGACATAAAACGTTTTCTGGCTGACACTGCTGTTTGATAAGCTCATACCAAGTTATGACCACCTGGTACTTCGAAGGCAACGTTTTTGTCATACCACGTTTTATAGTGACTTGTATTCTCTTTGACGTTTTATGTCATGTCACACGGGAACGCGGTCGAATGGGATAAAAAGTATCTTATGTCCGTCTCCTGGTTCTAAGCTACCTCCCCACCAATTTTCAGCCAAATCGGTTCAGCCGTTCTTGAGTTATAAATAGTGTAACTAACACAACTTTCTCTTATATATATAGATGTCCTGGCTGGAGGCCTAAAGTTATTTTTTTAGGAATCGCCGGGAAAAAGTCCGTTTAAGTAGTAATAACTTTATTCAGGTTAACTACGAGATGTCCCACAAAAAAAAAAACACGGCAAAAATCTTTCCTACACCTCGTACCAATGACTTTAAAAAAATATAATTTACTGTTTTGACTTCGTGACTGTTTATTTTTATGTATATTGGTCGTTCCCACATGGTATAAGTAAAAATAACTCTTCAAACTATTTGGCCTTTAACAAAGTACCTCTGGCGAAGTGGTCAAGCAATTAGCTAGTCCACTACGTGTCGCGGTTTGGCGCTCGGGTCAAATATTTGTGTAGCCTACAAATAGTTTGTTCCGGGTTTGAATGTTTGTGCGGGCGAGATTTGTGTTTGTAAACACAATATTATTCTTCTGGCTAAGTAATGATAGCCGCGTCGATCGATCAGGTTCATTGACCTTCTAAATTGAACTGAATTGAATTGACAATGTTATGAATTCAGTTCAATACAATTAATCTTCGGGTGGGCTTCAAGTGTAACCGGATGCAGTGGAATACCAGTATTTTGCCTGAATCTGTTGCCTATTTGACCTCCGCAACCCGGTTGCTGGCTAACACGATACCCTTTTCTAGAACTGGTTGTCAGACTTTCGGGCTTCTGACGATCAGTAACGCCTGCCAAAGGTCCACGTGACCAGCGGCTTAACTTGCTTTCCGAAGTATGAAGGGATCTTGGTACGTAAAAAGGTCACCCATCCACAGACCAACCTCGGCAAGTGTAGCTTAACATGATCGATCGACCCGTACGGCTGTCATTAATTAGCCACAAGCCCCCGAAAAATAACCGTAAACATATAAAAAATACATAATAATACCTACTCTCAAACAACCATGAAAACTGCAAACATGACAAATATATGAAAGAGAAATTCAAGACAGTATATTTCATCGGATTTGTAAAATTGTCATAGTTTATTTCCTGTATTTTATCATTCCGTGCATTTGGCTTGTGGCCACAGAGGTAAATACATCGCCACGTCGTTGATCCTTATTTATAGGGCGTTAAGGTTCATAATGGGCGGTGTAATGGCTTACATTGTAGGAAGTCAACACAAATAAGATTTATTGCCAAGTAACGTTTGGATGTGGGTTCGCCTACGTTGATATGGATAATAGTTGTCTGGAATTAAGTGTTCTATGTTTTATTACTGCTTGAGAATATATGATTATGTTTTCACCTAGATTTAGATGAACACTTAGGTATTCCTACCAAATTTCCTGAAAAGATCTAGATAATTTTCAGTTAAATTTTCTGCCATTTCTGTCTGTGTATGTTTGTATTTAAATTTAGAACAGTGCATGTTATAGTAAGGGTGGTCAATAGGACAAGAGGTGGGACAAAGATCAAAATCCTCTATTTTAGAGTATGGTTAACTTTAAAATAGAGTATTATGATCTTTTTCATGTGGGTGTACTTTATAACCTATTGCATTAATAGAGTACGCTCAAATACTTTTTTTTATATATGAACTGATTTTTGTGAGGCAAGTGATTTCGTTTTTCTGTGGTTTTCTATATGTACACTGTGAGACGTGACTGTTCTTTGTCGGTCATAAATGTAAAGTGGCGAGAAGAGTGTTAAATGAGCTCCTGGTCTTATATTACATTGGAGTTATGATGTTTGGAGTCCTAAAATTATTTTAAAAGCAATAAAAGTGTTATGTGCCGCAAAAGTGCTAGAAAATGCATAAAAAAAATTGAATAAATTCTACTCTTTTTTATTCATCAGTACTCTTCGTTTCATCATCATCATCATCATCATCATTTCAGCCGAAAGACGTCCACTGCTGGACGTAGGCCTCCACCAAGCACCGCTGCACGAGATCCGTAGGAGAACCAAAGCAACATAGCCCGAAGAATTGCTAAACTGAAGTGGCAGTGGGCAGGGTACATTGCTCGCAGAACAGATGGCCGATAGGGCTGAAAGGTTCTATCCCCCTAGCCAAGTTACAACCGTTTCGTGTCGAATTCCGTTCTCCAATCGGTAACGCCTCGGTGTCAGCAATTGCAGAAAACGATAAGTTGGTAGCCATGTTGACGCGCCTGAGTCGGCCGCTCGTTCTACAATGTCTTTAGAAAAACGATACATTTATAACAAAGGATTTAGAGTTGAACATTGTAGAAACGATAAAAAATCATTCTATCATTTTGAACGATGTGAATTTGGCTACCAATTTTCTATTAGTTTGTTTTAACCACGTGAATTAACGTTGAGCGACTAGTGTTAACGATTGCAGATTGTCAACTTGGCTAGGGGTGCTGGAGTGGCGAACACGTACCGAAAGATGTAGAGTTGGAAGGCCTCCAACAAGATGGACCGATGACCTTGTGAAGGCCACAGGAATCCGCTGGACACTCTTCGTTTACTCTCTCTGAAATCGGAAATACTATATTCTTTTACAAAAAGTTATCAACTCTAGTTGTAGTATGTACTTTTTAAATGATGGAATATGAGTGATCTTCTTTCTTCTGGGGAATGTATGCACGGCCAAAGAAAAATAAACTTTAGATACGCTATTAATTAACAACCACTAAACCATTTAGAAAGAAACATGATCAGTAACATACTGTAAATATTGTCCGTAAAAGTCAACCTTAAGTACTGCAAGCTGGCAATAAAATAATTCTAGTTGCATTTGAACGGTTTATTAGTCCACTTGTACGAAAACAGGCACCCGAATCAGGCGAATAAAAATAATAATCAATTGAGAGACTATTATCACTCAACTTTTATAATATGCGACATATATAACCTAATGTGTTAATGTTCTTATGGTTGTATAGCCCAGGGGTTATTCAGAGGGCAGGAGAGAAGGTCTTTAGGAGAGGGTCAGAAGACCAGGGTTATCTGACGGCTCGTATGATCCCTTATAGTTCCTCCTTCTACGCCTTTAGAGTGGAAATAATTTTAAAAAAGTAAGAAAAGATAGAAAAACTTTTTATTCTGCAAAACAAAACGCACAATATAAAGTAGTAACAAAAAAGAAAAATGCACACGTACAAGGTGGCCAAAAGCCCCGTATTTAAGTTTAAAGAAGTTAAACAAAATTGTCCATTGCTTGTTGCTTGTGTTTGCACTCAGATTTATAACACATATTATCACAAAGAATAACTAAATGACTGATAATGAATTAAAACCTCTGTACAAAATAGATAGGAAGTAAATTAAATATATAATAATAAAGAAAATCATAAATGCACTTTTCCACTCTCCTACTTATTAAAAATGATGCTGTGCGTATTTCTTAATACTTAGCACGTGTATATTATGAACACTATGGGTTGCAATGAACATTAATTGAATTGAATTGAATGATTGAAGAAAAAGAAAAAGTGTAAGGAGACATAACAATTTAATGCTAAGTTTAAACTTACGACTCATCACACTTCAAGGAAGTGACACACTAAATCTCCATTCTATTATCATAAAATAATCAAACTACATTGCAAGGGAAATATTTTATGCGTCCAATTTACAAATACCCAAAGAATCGGTCGACGCAACAAATACGAGCCAACTATACACAGTACTAATTAATGCAGCATCAGATATAGTTGGACGCTTTGGGACACTATTACTCACTAATTAGTTTTATTTTTAACCGACCATGGCGAAACAAAGTGAGGCTTATGATAATTTTGACTGGTATGTGTGTATGTTCATTGTTCACCAATGAATTTATAACATTTAAAATACTTATCATAATTTGACTAATGGGATTTCATTGGAAGCGTCTTGTTCGTCCGGTTAAATAATATATTCTAACAGTAGTAACCGATATAATAATATTATAATATTCCAATGTAACTAATTTATTTGTATTTTTATAGTTCCAATTCATAATTACTTTACTATTACAATGTAATTGATGATTTTTTTAAATGTTTTAATTATACTGTATTTTAATTTAACTACTTGTCATTTTAAATTCAATGTAAACTTTGTAAATTTTAATTTTGTCATGATCATGTATTTCCATTTTAATTTTTATTATTGACTAGCTTCTGCCTGCGACTTCGTCCGCGTTAAATTTCTTGTTTCCCCGACCCTTCCCGTCGCATCTAATAGCCTACCCGTGCGATTTTCCCCGTTTTTGCAATATTATTCATTACTGCTTCGCTCCTCTTAGTTATAGCGTGATGTTATATAATCTATAGCTTTCCTCGATAAATAGACTACCAAACACAAAAATATTTTTTCAATTCGGATCAGTAGTTTCTGAGATTAGCGCGTTCAATCAAACAAATTCTTCAGCTTTATAATATCTACTAGCTTCTGCCCGCGACTTCGTCCGCGTTAAATTTCTTGTTCCCCCGACCCTTCCCGTCGCGTCGAATCGCCTACCCGTACGATTTTCCCCGTTTTTGCAACATTTTACATTATTGCTCCGCTCCTCTTGGTTGTAGCGTGATGTTACATAGTCTATAGCCTTCCTTAATAAATAGGCTACCCAACACAAAAAGACTTTTTCAATTCGGACCAGTAGTTCCTGAGATCAGCACGTTCAATCAAACAAACAAACAAACAAACTCCTCAGCTTTATAATATTATAAGTAAATAAGTATAGAAAATAAACTATAAATATAAAAATGAATCCCTATTTCCCTTGGTCACGCCATCACGCATGAACGGCTGGACCGATTTCACTTTTTTTTTGTTGTGTTTGTTATTGTCAGGAGAAGGTTCTTATGAAAGAAAAAAAATAAATAATTGCGTGGAAAATTAGAAAATTAAAGAACACTTATTTAAGAATACAAAGTCACCTAATATGGGTGTTTGATAGCTAGAAAACGCCAGGTTGGCATAACTTGGTAGGAGCTCAACTAACATGGGTGTGTGGTAGCTAGAAAATACTTTATGTGTTCGAAGTACCAGGTTAGCATAACTTGGTATGAGCTCACCTAACATGGGTGTGTGGTAGCTAGAAAACGTTTTATGTCTTGGAAGTACCTACTAGGTTGGCATAATTTGGTAGGAGCTCACCTATCATGGGTGTGTGGTAGGCTGGTGGCTAGAAAACGCTTTATGCCTTCAAAGTACCAGTTTGTCAAAACTTGGTCTAACATGGGTATATGGTACTTGGTGCTCTTTGCTTTGTTTTGGTGGGATCTGATAAGTTAACACAACATTTATTGATTCTGAGGCGGAACGAAGTTCGCTGGGTCAGCTAGTTATAGTATAGATTATACAAGTGCTGTGCACACCTATAAGTGACAAATTCACCGCAAAGCTTTTGATATAGAATATATTTAATGTAATGATTTAGTGAATAAGTCGCTGGTGTGTCAATAAATAAATAAATAAACCGATAATAAGCTTTAGGGCAAAGTGGCATACAACCATAACTTTCAAAGGAGTCTCTGAAAGTTATGGTCGTATACCACTTTGCCCTAAAGCTTATTATCGCTTACTACTGTAAGAATATATTATTTCCTAGTGTAAGTTTCTTTTAACCATCTCGACTTTACGCATCGAGTGCGTTCGGTGCTCCGATTGGGCCTGGATTGGTGAATGACCGATCGGAGCGCCGAACGCGGTCGATGCATGAAATGTCGATAAAACACACTAGGGCCACAGATAACAATATTTTTTTGTTTCATACTTTGTAGAGCGTGATTTTTTAGTAGTCGGGTTTTAGGTTTTGAACTTACTGACTGATTGATTTGCTGTATCATCGTATTTCATTGTAAAGCATGAATTATTTGCACTATAGATTCCGTACCACCGAGACGATGACGGCGCTATCGTTCAGTCATCGGTGACGCTGACATATAATTATATGCGAACGTGTCTACATCTGCGTACCTATATTTTTACTTGTGTCTTAGCTTGTCAGCTAAATGTTACGCCAATTGTTTTTATTTGCTATTCCATTTTTAAATTTGCTTAACTGTTCGAATGCAACTACAGTTATTTTTTCGCCAGCCAGCAACATGAGAGGGGCGATTCAAAAATACCATTAGTTTCTCTACATTTAGGACATTAATTGTCGCTGAGATGATATTTTTATTAGATTTTGAACGTTTTTAATGACGAGAATTGGCCAGTCGACTTTTGCAGACAACCTTTATACTACCTTTGGAGAAGAACGGGCAAGGAACTACACGGACACTCTTTTAATACAAAATATTATTACCATTCATTTGGTGGCATCAGTGGTAACACTAGTCAACGAGATAAAAATAGAAATATCTCTAAGTCAGCATGACACATCTTTAAAATAATACAAGATCATGCCAAATTGTATACTCATTACTAAAATATTATTATTTCCGTATACATTTTAAATAACGATCGCGAACGGTCCAACATTTGAAGCCAAATTGCTTTGTTTATTATTTTAAATATTTAATGTGAGAACATTGTGAACACATTTATTGGAATACTAATTAATTTTCTTAATTTTGTTTTGTATTAATTATATTCATGTCATCTCCATATTTTCAACTTTTAAAATTAATTTTTTATCTCAGAAAATAACTTTCGTAATTACATTTTAATTTTAATTTAAAATGTATTAATTTTATGTTTACTTTGAGTAAGATTCTGTAGTTTCTTTTAAATTTAAGTGTCTGCATAATATTTGCAAGCAAAACGTGTTTAGTATTACATAAACAAATGTAAATTATCATTATAATAATGATCCAGGAAATTATTCAATAAGCATAAACTTGATGCATTCAAAATGTAATTGTCAATAGTATCGTATAAATTCTTCCTGGTTTGTTCGTTTATAGTGTTTATCTAAACGTTTATTTTAAGGCGGTTTAAACTATTGTCAACCTTTGCAATATATACACAAGAAAAATTAAAAGAGTCGAATGTTTGATGCTTTTTCTTTTTAAGTTATTAGTGAATACTATAGGTAATGTTGTGTTTAATAGAACTGTTACATAAGCTGTCAGTAAAAAAATCAGGCTGCCAAACATTATGACTGCGTAAGATTGCACTATTCTATGAAACAGCACTTTTTTTATTTGCCAACCTAGGAAAAGTTTCTACTCTATGGGGTGTAGAATCAAGTACTGAACTTACGGTTCTAGTTTCCGCGTCGATATCCACTTCCAATAAAAAAATCAAGTTACAATGTAATAAAATCGAAGTTGTTGGAAGCAAACATCAAACAACACGTGTTCCCAAGAAAATAATAAAAGAACAAAATAATTGCCTCCAGTATTTGCACATAACGTTGATTCAAATAACGAAAAAGATTGCAATATTTTCACAAGTTACCTTTTCGCCGCTCATAACCCTTCTTAATATTTATTCAGGATCTCTGGGTCCCTCAACATTTGACAGAAGTCCCTTTATATTCGGTACCTACGTGAAATATTATTTTGACAGCTGGGATTAAGCACCTAATAAATATTATTTGAACTTCATTTAGTAAGCGTTATGTTCATCATTGATATTGAAGAGGCTTTTCATGAAATATTTATTTGAGAAAACACTAAGCAGATGAAGAATACCCAAAACAGAAACTATTGTGAGCAAATTTTATTGAAATTAACCTTTTGAATGTCTTAAGTTACACAGTTCGACATAAGCAATTGTCTTTTTATTGTGTCTCTAATTATGGCATTCTATGATGAAGAGATTAATTAATCACATGCATTACTGAAGTTAATTAAATAATTTCTTAAAATAATAATTATGTAAATTTTGCACGCCGATATTAAAACTGTAATAAGGGATCGATGTCATTACGTCAAGACCTTTCTGTAACTTATTTACGCCAATAAATTATTTAGATTGTGATTTTGGAGGGGAAACATCCATAGAGCATCGTCATTATGTTATAATCAAATAAAAATGACAACTGCTAGACATTTTCCTTCACCAAGCATCACCAGTCATCTCCTAGTCGCAACGTAGGTATTTTTATTTAAAAGCTCACAATATGAAGGGAAATTAGTCTGGGTCGCTGTCACTGGGGACCTTAAAGATAATAATATAATAATAATATATTTATTTAGGCACATAAAGGTTTTGTAGTACATAAGGGACTTAAAATGTAAGCATTATTACAACGGTACAACGAATTCTTGGGTGAACCGCTACTCTCCTAGCTAGATCACTGAGTAATCTGTATTTAGGAGAGACAGTTTCCACTCCCAGTTTGGGTATCACAAATTATCATGTTAGTAAGCTTTGCAGCTTATAATGTAGAACAAAACACAAAAGGAAAAATCTTAAAATTAAAATTACTAAACATCAAAAACTAAAATTAAGTAAAACAATTAGAATTAGGAGTTTTGGTGTGGTCAGTCGAGTGAATGTGTGTATGTGTTAGTGTAGGGGTGGGTGAGTAAGTGTGTAAGGGTGAATGTATGTGTGTGTAAATGAAAAATAGGAAATAGGGTAACTTTCATGTAACTGTCAATAAATAATTTTCAGTCTCGTCGTACGTTTTTTCCAGGAGGAATGCACGTAAGGTGACTTTGCATTTGCTGTGTGGTAAATTATAGATATATAAGGACGCGTTAATTTTATTGTACAAGCAGGGGCCAAGATAGTAGAAAAATCTCTTAGTGAATTTAAACTTAGTTTGTGGAATGGTACAAATAATATCTTTCCTTCGTTTGGTAATAGTAGTAAGAGGAGTTTTTTGATGTTGGAGAAGAACGGTTTGCAGAATGAAATGTTGCCTTACGTTGAGGACACTACAATTTTTGTAAAGTTCTGTGGTTGGAAACAGAATAGGTCTAAATGTTGCAATTTTTATTATAGCTCTGTGGGACACTTCCAAAGGTTTAAGGGAAGTTTTTGTGGCCCCACCCCAGCAGCTAATACAATAAGAAATAATAGATTGGCATAAGGCGTAATATACATTGCGAATAATAGGCTGCTTAGCGACGTGTCGAAGAGTTTTAAATATATATATAAGTTTTCGCACCCTGCATGTAAGTAAGTTAATATGTATTTTATAATTCAGGTACTGATCTAGAGTTATACCTAGGTACTTAATATGATCAACTGTTTCAATAAGTGGACATTGACATGGGTGTAAATGAGTATTGTTACAGGAGTGAGCTTTTATAGTGATGGGTATATCAGGTTGTGAGGTCGGTGAGATAGAGAATGTCATTAATTTCGTCTTAGAAGTGTTAAGTGTTAAAGCGTGGGAACAAAGCCAGTTAAATGCAGAATTAAAACCGTTCTGTGCAAAAAAAAAAAGATAGATAATTGTATTTAAAAACTAGCTAATGCCCGCGTTTTCGCCCATGGAAATTCTCCCACGGGATCGTGCTATGGGGACAAAAGTAGCCTATGTTACTCCTTATACAGCAGCTATCTGCCAGTGAAAGTTCCGTTCACATCGGTCCAGCCGTTTTGGAGATTATTCTAGATTCAGCGGTTTAAGTTGTGCATTGTCAGTCAGCGAACGAATGTACCTTTTTTATTATTACTACCCGACTGCGAAGTATAATGTTATTACCAGCTTATAAATGCATGTTTGTTCCTTTGTGGCACTCTAGAGATAAAACGCGTAGGCCGATTTTGATAATTCTTAGGTTAATCGATTTGTCTTAATCTTGCGTGTATCACCAAAGACATGACAGCAATCAAAATTCAAAACGGCGACAACCAGACGCCATATTGTGAAGAAGACAAAAATGAGTACTAACTATATAAAGTAAGGTATTATTGACTGGGTCTTTAACTCAGATCCAGCCAGTCCCTTGCTGCCCCCCTATCAGCGATTGCCTAAGCCGAGGTTCGTACCCCCCTCGGGGTAACCCTTAGAGCTTTCGCTTTAGTTTTTAAGTATAATAAGCCCCGGCTGGAGGCCTAAAAAGGTAACTTTTTAGAACTCGCCGGGCCCCAATCCGTTTAAATAGTAACAATCTTTTCAGGATTAACTACGAGATGCCCCACAAAAAAAAAAAAAAATAAAGACTGGTTCTTTCATTCCACGCTCGACCTCCGCAGCGAACGGACGTGTTGTTACCGCGCTCGCCGCTCCGCCGCCCGCGCCCCCCACCACTCCGCCGCTGTGAAAGTTCAGTTCAGTGTTGTGTCTGCTGCGCAACGCTCCGCATCGTAGTCGCTCCGGCTACCCAATTGGCAATCGAAAATTTATTTTCGATTGTGAATTGTCTCAAAACTGTCTTTTTCAAGACAATTGTTTCTTTATTTGGATACCGTCTAAAACGTAGTGGCCCCTTCTGGGCAAATCCACAGTTTCGTGGTCCTCGGCTGAAACCTCACGGTGTCAACGAAACCGAGTGGGTGCTGACCCAACGCACCCGCCTATCCCCATCAGGGCTAGGCGTAAGTTTGGACGGGTCCCGGATCGCTGGCCTTGGGGGCTTCCCTCGTCAGTCCCGGTGACAGTATTCCTTCCACAGCCGCGTACTAGTGCCGCGGGTATTTCTATACCCCCCGCACTAGACTGGTCAGGGTATCTCTATACCCATCCGCACTGACCGGTTAGGGCCCCGTCGCACAATAAGATTGGCGACGGCACACACAGATTAGGGCTCACGCAGTAGGTCACACCTCCCTGTCTATACCCGACAGGGAGTGCTACTCACCCCCGGGCACACCCACCCGGGGATTAGGGCTTGTTAAGTGTTAGGCTCAAAAGAGCGAGAAAGTTTTTTCTCGCTCTGCGAGCTCTTCATGGACGACCCCGAGTTCAAGGGGTTGTTTAAGCGACTGTCCAAGCGCGCCCTGGTTGCGAATTTACAAAGGCTATACTATTTTAGTCACGAGTCAGACTCTAATCAGTGAGCTTTTGTTTCTGAATATTACTCGACAATACCTAGTCTATCTCAGTAAAAAAATTGACTCAAATAGACTAGCTTTTAGTTTTGATATTTTCAAAGAAAATGCACGGACAAAATCTAGTACCATTTCAGTCACGCGTGGACGAAATCCCATCCATGGTTAATACCCCGACTCAGAGTACCCCGACTCGGATAGGTTAGGTTAGAAGGCTAAGGCGGGAGCGAAGCGGAGCGGAGCTCCCGCTTTAGCCTTCGAGGTTATTTTTTTTTAAACCACCCAGAAATAGGAGCCCCGCGAAGCGGGGCTCCGTCAACCTATCTTAGCGCAGGTGGCGATCACTTACATACATGTTAATTTTGAATACATATTAATCAAATACACAAGCTTCAATTATAGGTTGATAGTTACATGGCAACTGTTATCATTTTAATTGCTCGTTTCTATTATGTATTTTATAAACAAAAATAAAACGAATTAACAAACGAGAAGTAATTTTATTACGTAAAGAACACTACCCACTTGTTGCGAGTATAAATTTAAAAATATCTCGCCAAAAGCTTAGCTATTCGAGTGATATGTATTATATAGAACTAGATTTTGTCCGTGCATTTTCTTTGAAAATATTAAAGCAAAAAGCTAGTCTATTTGAGTCATTTTTTTTACTGAGTTAGACTAGGTATTGTTGAGTAATATGCACAAACAAAAGCTCATTGATTAGAGTCCGGCTCGTGACTAAAATAGTATAGCCTTTGTAAATACGCGCCCTGGTTGCCCAAGCGCATACCATCGCCGCCGCCTAGCCGACTAGCGTCGCTACATTTAGCGACGCTCTAGAGTCTCCCCCCGTGCCCAGCTCTCAGGTGCCCATTTCGATGGACACCGAAGAGGTCTCCTCTGGCGAGGAGGATAACCGAGCAGCAGACTCGGTCTCCTCCCCCTCGTCAGATGGGGAACAATATACGCTAGTTTCCCATGGCAAGGGAAACAAGCGTAAAAAGACAAACTCTAGCGCCGCCCCGGCCGCTAAGTTCGCAGCGATCGAGGAAACATCCCCTCCTTCGCGTGCCCCCACCCCGCAGGCTAACGCCGCGTCCATCCCCACCCTTAAAGCGTCAACCTCCGCAAAGGTTGTCGCTCTCCGCGACATTGCCCCCACCCCTCCGGTCAACAAGACCGCTAAAAAGATCCCTCCCCCGCCCCCTGTATTTATACAGGACAAGGCGAAGTGGACGGAGATCTCCAAGTGGTGTGTTGACCAGAGGGTCAACTTCACTAATGCCCGCTCTACCCAGCAGGGCATTAAAGTCCAGACCCCTACGTCACGAGACTTTCGTGACCTGACCAAACTCCTCAGTGCACGTAATGTGTCCTATCACACTTACGCCCTGCCTGAGGAGCGTCAAACCAGGGTGGTGATCCGACGGATCCCCGTAGAGATCGCCACGGACGAAATCAACGCCAACCTCGAGGCACAAAACGTGCCCGTAGATGAGGTCCATCGAATGCACCGGGCCAGATATGGTCCGGCATTCGACATGGTTTTAGTGGTGTGCCCTCCCACCGAGGGTCACCACCCTATCTTTAGGATCAAGGCTGTCTGCAGTCTCACGGGCATCCGCATTGAGAAGCCCCGGAAAACTGGCAACATTGGCCAATGCCATAGGTGCCAGCTTTACGGGCACTCACAGCATCACTGTTTCGCAACCCCCAGGTGCGTAAAGTGCTTGGGTAATCACGGAACAGCTGACTGCCCCCGTCCCAAAGACCGAGCCCTCTGCACAGAGCCACCCAGCTGTGTTCTCTGTGGAGAGGCCGGCCACCCCGCCAACTACCGGGGCTGCCCCAAGGCCCCGAAGTCTTCCTCCTCGAAACTGGCGAAGCGCGCCAACGCTCGCCAGCTAAGAGAAGCCCCCTCTTCCAAACTTCCAGAGAGGTTGAGTCCCCAGAGACCCAGCCCCTGGAATCACTGGAACCAAGGGAACCACATGCAGGCATTCCCTGCATTAGGTCCTCCCAAGCCCTCCCCCGCTGGGATCCCCGCGTTATTGGACCCGCGTCCCAACGCCCCAGCCCCCCCCCTGCGCCCCCCGCAAAGCCCGTTAAGCCCATGGCCGCTCCCGCCGCCAAACCCGCACCCCCTGCTCCCCGTCCCGTAGCACCCCCATCTGGAGCAAAGGTGAACCCCCTAGATGCTTTTAACATCATCTCGGGTACGTTCACAACGTTCCTTTCCCCCAGAGCCCAACGTATGGCCCAGGAGCTAGTCGACGCAGCACGCGCCGGCAACCTGCTCCAAATCCAGGCCATCTACAACGCGTATCCGGAGATTACGCAAGCCCTTGTCTCCCTCTCTACTCAAGCCCCCCATTATGGATAGTCGAGTACTAGCGAGAACCAAACCCCGATCCCTAAAGTTAGGTTTTTTCAATGCCAATGGCATACTCAACCAACGTGATGAGATCGCCACTTTCCTCCGCGACCATCAATTAGACATTCTACTCATTCAAGAGTCCTTCCTTAAACCGAATCATCGCGACCCGAAAATTGCCAACTATCGCTTAGTTTGCAATGACAGGACGCGCTGCCACAAAGGCGGCACTCTCATTTATTATAGGAATTCCCTGTACTGCATCCCCATGGACCCTCCCCCCCTCTCCCGTTTAGAAGTTTCGATCTGTCATTTAGGAATGACAGGTCATCAGCCGATCACTCTAGTATCGGCCTATCTTGCCCCTCAGTCCTCGACGGAGAACTACCAACTCCTCACGGACGACCTCGATTTACTTCTTGGCTTGAGTGAGTCCGTTATAATAGCGGGCGATCTCAACGCCAAACACCCAGCCTGGAACAGTTCCAGGACTTCGACCAGAGGACGACACCTGTTCGACCTCTGTTCCACCCTCCACTTTGACGTCATCGCCCCGATGACCCCTACCCATTTCCCCCATGATCCCACCCACGTCGCAGACGTCCTCGATATAGCTCTTCTTAAGAATATCAGCCTTAGGCTGGATTCTATAGAAGCTATACCCGAGCTCGACTCCGACCATAGGCCGGTAGTCATGCACCTGGCCTCCCGCTTAGGTTCCCACGATCCCACCCAACCCCCCGCTACTAAAGTGATCACGGACTGGAGGAAAGTCAGCGAAAAGCTGAAAGCCACCACGTCCCCTCACTTAGATTCCATCCCGGATCACTTCGATTCGATCGCTGACACAACGGCCGCGATCGACTCATTCACAGAGCACGTACAATCGGTCTTGAACGAATATTCAAGGCAAGTTCCAGAGTTGGGAGACCAACGCTGGAAACTTCCAGTAGATGTACGGGCTCTGCTGAATGAGAAGAACGCGGCCGTTCGTGCCTACAGCAACTTTCCCTGCGACGCGAACAGGGCTCACTTGCGTCACTTACAGCGTGCTGTAAGGACACGCATTGAGGAGCTACGTTCCGCCGGTTGGGAAAAGATGCTGGGCGATTTAGAACCGACCCACCAGGCATTCTGGGAGCTTCAGAGGAAACTCAAATCCAAAGAGGTCACCACAATGCCCCCCCTGATCCGCCCCGATGCGACACTTGCATTCGAGGATGCCGACAAGGCCGAGTGCCTAGCCGACAGCCTCGAGGCACAATGCTCGCCTAGCTTACTGCCAGTAGACCCAGATCACCTCGCTGAGGTCGATGCTGAGGTCGAGCGCAGAGCTTCACTCCCGCCCGTTGAAGACCTAGATGAGCCCTTGCCCCCCGTCACACCTGACGAGGTGCATGAGCTCATCAAAGGTCTCAAATCCCGCAAGGCCCCCGGATCAGACGGTATCACCAATAGGGTGTTCCAGCGGTTCCCCGCGCACTTGATCATGCTCATGTGTACCATCTTCAATGGTGCCCTGAGCAACAATATTTTCCCACAGGCTTGGAAGGAAGCCACAGTCATTGGCATCCCAAAGCCCGGCAAACCGAAGGCGGAGCCCTCGAGCTACCGCCCCATCAGTTTGCTCAACGTGCTCGGCAAAATCTATGAAAGGCTTATTTATAAGCGTCTCAGAGATTACGCCGAGACAAAGGGCCTCATCCCTAACGAGCAGTTTGGTTTTCGAACCCAACACTCGTGTGTCCATCAAGTGCACCGTATCGTCGAACATATAAGCGTTGGTTTCCAACGCGGTATGTTCACGGGTGCAGTTTTCTTCGACATAGCGAAAGCGTTCGACAAGGTCTGGCACAACGGCTTGTTATACAAGCTGTACCAACTCGGAGTGCCAGACCGTCTCGTGCTCATCCTACGAGACTTTCTATCGAACCGCACCTTTCGCTATCGCATCGAAGGGGCACTGTCCTCCCCCCATCCTATCCGAGCAGGAGTCCCTCAGGGCTCTGTCTTGTCCCCTCTCATTTTTACGCTATTTACTAGCGATATCCCCAGAAGTTTAAAGGCTCAGTTGGCTCTGTTTGCAGATGACACGGCCATTTACTTCACGGGGCGCAGTCAAGACGCCTTGATTCGCTACCTCCAGGCCGCAGTCGACGACCTCGCCGACTGGTTCAGGAAGTGGCGAATCGAGGTCAACCCCGACAAGAGTCAGGCGGTTCTCTTTACGAAACCGCGACTCAAACCCCGCCCCCCGACCCTCCTATCCATGTTCGGCAAGCAGATCCCTTGGGAGAAGCGAGCCAAATATCTAGGCGTGATCTTAGATCAGCATCTCTCCTTCTCTGAGCACATAAAGAAGGTCCGCTCGCGGGCCGCTTTCGCTCTCGGTAGGCTACACCCCATTCTCAACCCAAAGAGCAAAATGTCACTTCGGTGCAAAAAGCTCATTTATACCGCGTGCATAAGGCCAATTATGACCTATGTTTTTGCAGTCTTTGCACACGCGAAACCCCACCACGTCCATAGGATGCAGACCCTCCAAAACCGTTTTCTCCGCAACGCCACAGGTTCGCCTTGGTACGTTCGGAATGCTAATCTCCACCTCGACCTTAAACTCCCGACTATCCATCAATTCATGAAACGCATCTCCAAGCGTTTCTTCGATAGGGCCGCAACCCACCGCAACCCTCTGGTTGTCGCGGCAGCCAACTACATCCCCTCCCGCATTAGCAAGACCCGCCGTCCGCGGCATATTCTAACCGACCCTGATGACCCCATTACCCTCCTCCAGGAGAGCAATAGGGCCACCAGCACCTTACTTAAACCGAAACGTCCGTCATACCGACCTCGCCGCCGAGGTCCGTCGTCGCGACACTCCCGACTAGCTAATAGTCCCCCCCGACCCTTGCATGAGCCAGCCCGCGTCGCTGAGCCTTTAGTTATCGACCCCCCAGATCCAGCCTATCCCTTGCTGATCCCCCCCACCAGTGACTCCCTAAGCCGAGGTCCGAACCCCACAGGGGGTGCCCTTAGGTCTTAGTCGCTTAGTTGTAGTTTTCCTTTAGTTTGTAAGCCCCTGGCTGGAGGCCTTAGATTCGCGTCTAAAGTCATTCGCAGGGAAAGCCCGGTTAAGTAGTGAAAGCCCTCGGGCTAACTACGAGATGTCAGTGCCAAAAAAAAAAAAAAAGACTGGGTCTTTGAAAATCATATTTAGATTTGTTAGATCATTTTTTATATGAAATCACCATTTATGTCAATATGAAGGCTAGCGCCAGCTAGCCAGGGTCGCGAGATTTGTTCAAAAGTGATACCGTGGCTCTGGCCTGGTAGTGGCCTGGTTGGTATTAGCAACTGAAGGAACACGGGAGGGCTTAATCAGTAAAATTCTAACACACCCTCCCGCTCCGCCCAGAGCGGGAGAAGTCATTTGATGATATCCCACAGACAAAAAAAAAAAAACAAAAAAAATAGTTACCTTTCTGGTGATGTTCTTCAGAAACTTTTACACTCACGAACATTCAAAACTATCATTAAAGCAGTGGTAAAGTCTTATACATATGTACAATCGTATAATCGTATATCGGTCTTAGAAACGTGAAAAAATTATGTTAACGGAAAAGAAGAAAATAAAATAACTAAAAAGACATCTTCTTAAATGGAACAATAAAGACATTTACCTACTGCCTCCAACTGCATGAGATTGCATATTAAAAAAAAACTTATTCCTTTTTTAACCATTCGGGTTTTCTGATAAAGTAAATAGATCTACATATATATAAAATGTTCCACAAACCAGCCCCGGAAAGACTAAGAAACCAAAACATACGTAAAACTAATTCCTGTTAAATACCATCGTTAACAGAGCAATATGTAGTCACAACAAACCCTCTGTAGGTGCGACAAACAAACACAGGGCTGTGCAAATATGTACAAGTTATGAAACTCCTCATTAGGGAGCTTAGGGGTTCAAGGGTTCAGGTGAAACTTCGCAGGTGAAGAAGCAATAGGTTTAGCTTGAGATGGGTATGTGACTTAAATGTTTAAGGTAGGGTTAGGTAGCTATGAAGTAATTACTGTAACTAAGTTTGGAAATCTTAATGTAGAATATACAGTAATATATCAATGAACTTAGCCTATCAAAAGAAAGAGAAAAGGCGAGATGGTTGGTCTTTTTTTTTTCTGGATGGGAAATCATCAGATGACTTCTCCCGCTCTGGGTGGAGCGGGAGGGCGTGTCAGACTATTACTGACTAAAACCCACCCGTGTTCCTTCAGTTGCCCTTGTGCCAGGGTCACGGTATCTCTTTCAAATAATCACGCGACCCCGGCAGGCATCGGTCCTAGTAGACCCCTTCACTGCTGCTGACATCTCTTTGAGGCGCGCGTGGAACACTACGCGCCGTCGACCCGAGCCTGGTCCTTACCAAGCGGCGAGCTACCCATTGCTCGCCACCCGCAAGCTCGCGCCTACGGTAGCCGGGAGTCCGCTATCGACTCCCGACGCCCGGGGCGTCTCCTCCTGCGGTGGCTAGGGACGTGAGGGCGCAGTGACTGCCACTCCCTCACGCGCCCCGCCTCCTCCTTCGCGAGCATTACTGCTTCGCAGAAGGAGGTGACGGCTTCCCATGCCCTCTCGCTCCGAACCATGGCTCGCACCAGGGCCGGACGCGAGAGGTCGCCGCCGCCGGTCGCCTCCACGAGGACACGGCGGTGCTCCCCCGAGGCAGGGCAAACTTCCACCGTATGCTCCACCGTGTCCTCTAGACGATTCTCACAATGGAAACACCCGGGCGTATCCTCCCGCTTTATCCTGAACAGGAACCCACCGAAGCACCCATGCCCGGTGAGAACCTGCGTCAGGCAGCAGGCGTCGGCGCGGCGTCCTCACCTTCTGGTGAGGACGCCGCGCCGTGGCGCCTCTCTATCCACTCCTCAAAGAGGGAACTTACCGCCGCAATTGTGGCGTGCCCAAGATGGTTGGTCTTGGTTTGATTTTGTTGTTGCCGGAATTATCTATTCTGCACAAATCAGATGTATAATTTAAAACTATAACATAAAATCATACTGAAACAGAGTAGGGTAAATACTTAGTATTCGATAGTTAAAATTAAATTTAAAAATGAAGAAGAGAAGTTAAAAAGTTCACAGTTTTATCTGCTGGACATATAATAGTTTTACACAGTTCAAACTCAAACGTTAAGAATTCATTTCAAATATACCATTTATAGGCACTTAAATATTTTGAAAAAAATCATTCCAAAACGTAGACGTTTTGGAATGATTTTTTTCAAAATATCTCTATCTCTATCTCTATCTCTATGATGGAGAAGAACGGGCAAGAAATTCTAGCAAAATTAAACTCTTCTAAATCAAGATAATATTTCGAAATTCAGGTTCAACCGTCTTGTCTTGATAAGTAAGAAACATTTACAAAATTGTTAAAAACATTTCTAAATATGAGAGAAAACTAGCCCTTTCTTTGTTTTATATGGGAAATTATCGAATGGCGTCTCCCGCTTTGGGTGGAGCGAAATGGAGTATCAGACTTTTACTGACTAAAACCCACCCGTGTTACTTCAGTTGCCTGTACCCATGGTACAGGCAACTGAAGTAACACGGCCACCGTAGACACGAGCTTGCGGGTGGCGAGCAATGGGTAGCTGCCGCCCGGTAAGGACCGGGCTCGGGTCGACGGCGCGTAGTGTTTCACGCGCGCCTCAAAGAGATGTCAGCAATACTGAAGGGGTCTGCTAGGACCGATGCCGGCCAGGGTCGCGAGATTGTTCGAAAGAGATACCGTGACCCTGGCACATGAGCAACTGAAGGAATACGCGTGAACAGAGTCACATTTGGGTTAATACGGAGTAAACGTGTATTGTGTCGCCAGAAAAGCGTTTTATCGTGTGATGTGACTTTCTATCGGTAAGTTTCACAATATAAGAATAGTATTTTTTCGAAAAAGGCGACACAATCTGTGTTATGACTGTATTGTTGACGAAAAAGCATTGTAAATATTGCCACTTCATGTAAAAAACAGACATAACCTGTAAAGGGTCTCTTTTTCGAATATTTTTGATCTATATTCGCGTTTTATGGAATATTATAAAGACGCAACACATGTAATGGCTTTATGTTCTAAAATATTTTAAGTGTCACGAATTATAGAATATTGTGTTCGGTCGTTTTTTTTTGTATAAAATTTAACTAAAACAATCTTATGACTATATTATACTTTTTATGACAGATTTTTTAAATAAATGTTATTGTGATTAACCTTAATAATATATATATTTTTTTGAATGAAGTAGTACCAGTCTTTAGTAACAGTGTATTTTTTTACGTACAACATGAATAAAAATAGTCGAGCAGCATTGATAGTACAACTGGCTAGTGAAAGATGTAACACACAATATATTTCTAATCAGCATGCTATTAACGACGATATCGATGATTTAGTGCAAGGTTAGTGTTTTTAGTATTACAGTATTATTTTACTATAATTTTAAGCTATTGCATAGCTTCAATCGAGGGCCTTGAGCGCGGGGACCGAATCCAGAAATTCCGTAACGAAAAAAAACCTCACGCTCCCCACACCGACGGGCACGGAGGTGTGGCTCGAAGGCCGTGCATTATGCTTAGATCTTTAAAACTACGCAACGGATTTTGATGCGGATTTTTAATAGATAGAACAATTCAAGAGGAAGGTTTATATGTATTTAACATGCATAATATAGTAAAGAAACGCTGATAATTTTAGGGGTTTCTAATGTGATGTCATAAATAAGCTCATTTTTTTACGCTTACATTGCGAACGCTGGCTGAACCCTACGAAATAGATCAAAATAATGTACTACAGTATTGTACACTTTAGAAAGGTCTACAAAAAAATCCGCAGTGGTATATGTCTACCTCTTAGGGATAACCCACAATAACCATTTTTTTCCTTTGCTTTTTACGAAAAATAAGGGCTTATTTACGAAGCGATTTTAACCAATACAGCATTAATTCTTATCCAATTAGGTAGGTAATACATTGTGCATTTAATATAGATCAATATGATCATTACAGCATGTAATTTAAATGAAGATCTTAGAAGATATCAGAGATTTAAAAAGCGGGGGCAGTAACTTCTCATTTATTCAATAAAAGAAAAAAAAAATGTTTTCTTATCGGTCAAATAAAAAATAAATAAATAATTATAATTGCATAAGTTGATAAAAAATGCTATGCAATAGCTTTACCGCAGCAGTCCCCGAGTGCCACACGTCAATTTTTTTGTACATTTTAGTTTGCATTTTTCACCACACGGAGGTTGGCTTCAATTATTCACTTACTTATTTTGTTTTTTAGATCTTGATACAACTACTTCGAAAAAATATGAAAACAAGCAGCACGAAACTGAAGATCAGAACATGATGCATACGCAACATACAAGTCCAAGCATTGCGGATAAAGAAACTACTTGTACATGTTTGTTAATATTTAATTTTTACTTTTACTTTAAGGCTTGATAAAACAAATTTCTCTTATTGTTTTAGACGGAAATACATCGGATAAAGAAAATGTTTATTTCGAAGACAGTGATGACAGCGTCAAAGAACCAAATTTTAAAATTAACTG
Source organism: Aporophyla lueneburgensis (assembly GCA_932294355.1). Lineage (NCBI taxonomy): Eukaryota > Metazoa > Arthropoda > Insecta > Lepidoptera > Noctuidae > Aporophyla > Aporophyla lueneburgensis. The sequence continues at coordinate 11,748,840 of OW028757.1, read as the reverse complement.
TGGATATAAGAGTTCAACCTCAGGCAGTAGCGTTGGTCGGCCAACTATAAGGAAGCGTGTTAAACGGAGTTCACTAATATTGTCGGAACAGGAGCATCAAACCCAATCTCAGGCAAATACTGATGTATCAGAAAATTTGGTTGTGACTCCTTCTACTTCTAAGAATGTTTCACAGCGCAAGCGGTCCATATCTTCTGATTCTTCTTCATCGAATTCCTCGTCGAGTAGTAGCAGCAACAGCAGCAGTAGCAGCAGCAACAGCAGCAGTAGCAGCAGCAGTGTCAGCAGCAGCAATGCCATTTCTAAGCCTGCTAGTAGGTCACCTAATACTCGCTGTGGTTCTAATGATGCTGTATCACCCTCTCTGCAGCTATGTAATCAAGAAAGTAACGTACTTAACAGTAATGTTCCTGAGCAAATCTTGAGTCCAATACGTAAATCTAGCAAAAAAAACGTAAATCTTTGTGAACGAATGGTTGTCAAATAAAGCAAAGATACTAAGAAATACCGGAAAACCTTGTTCTAAGTCACAAAAATAATGGCTGAAAGAACCTCCGTGTGGTGAAAAATGCAAACTAAAATGTACATAAAAAATAAATACTGATTTTAAAGACTGACTGATTTTAAAGACTGATATTAGTGATTGTTAATTAGGTCAAAACTAGTAATTTACATTAAGAAGTTTTTGTTTTCTAAAGAATTTTATAATTTGGTTACGTTTTCTTTATGCTTGATTAATATTGAATACTCTTAATAATAAAAATAATGGTGATAAATACATAAATAGCGTATTATTTAAAAAACTACAGACATTTCAATCGAAAAAAGAGTCATAATACACATCTAATTAAAAGTTTCTTAAAAGTTAGTTAAAAAAAAACACGATTTTGCTATTCAATTTAAAACCTTATAATAAAAATTTATATAACCTATTCACACATAAAATTTCAGTAGTCTGGCTATGATAGTCTTTAAATTATTCACGTATTATTAAACAAAAATCTATAAAAGTTACATTTTCTCGACACAAGTATTTTTGTATTGTGACAGTTTTTTTGCCGGTGTGCGACATCACTTATTTTCTTGTTCGTTCGGTCCACTAACGAACGAATAACAAATAAATTCATACACAAACAACAGTCAAGTTTAAAATGGCGATGTTTCGACAGATAGCGATAAAGATACGCGTTATACGAAACTGAAAACAAAAACGACATGACCATGCAGGATGTTTTTATGGATGATTGAAAGGTGACTATAATTTGTCGCCACATATGTTATATATTATCTCTTTGTCGTGACCACATTTGTTTTTAAGTCAGCGTTTATAAAGTTTCGCTAAAGTTTATGAAAAGTTAGAAAAGACAAAAACACAAATTTGGAGACTTACCTTACTGTACCTACACTACCAAGGCATCTTTCAGCCTTTGAACTGCTTACGTCTAAAATTTTGTTCATATGGTCGATAAATCCAAATGCAAGCGTAAAATTTCTTAGAAATGATTAATTACCAAAATTTTCCTGACTGTTGAGAAAATCCCAAGTTTTGTTTTTTTTTTAATGACAGGTTTGTTTTACCTCAATTGAATTTGGATGGACCACTACACTTGACCCCGTGAAACACAAACATCATCAGTATGATTCGTCTGAATAAGTCATATATTCAGTGTGTACTTTAATCCAGATGGTAACTCAATTCATCTCCATTTTGACAGCTGGCTTTTATAAATTGCCCTATCTTACAATGTACCTCAGAACCGTCTTAGCACGTTGTTCTTACAACTTCATGCAATTAAGGATATACATTCTCACTAACTAAGTATATATCTATGTGCAAAGGCAAGGAAGAGTAAATAATGCTGAAGTTTTGTTATAAATTACTAACCTCACATGCAGTGGCAATACGCTTCACCATTGGTAACTCGATACAACTTCACTTTACTTCAAAAGTTATTAGGTAATTATATCAAGATGAGATAGTCTGGTGTCAACACTTTTGCTTTTACCTCAATCACTTCATACTATCATTAAAAATTGGTATCCGTTCTGCTGGTATGAGCTGTGCAACGTATTTATCAAAATTAGCATAAACAGCCTATTATGTTCCCACCGCATCGCTGGTATACTGGCCACCTCTATGTGAGAAAGAGTGGGTCGTAATCCTAAACACGGGCCTAGAACGAGTCGGTAGATGTCACATGTCTTTGATTGGTTGGTTAGAGGATATGCCGATTACCTTACGATGGTTTCCATCACTATATTACTTTGTGGAAATAATTTCATCACTTCTGCTCTGAAAACGGTGAAGAAAAACATCGCGAAGTAACCGGCATGTCCTCGAACAAAATAATCGAAGACATGTGACATTAATCAACTCGCACTGGGTCTACGAGTACATTATACGGCCGACTCCCTCTCACCGAGATGAGGCCTGTGTCCCAGCAGTGGGAAAAATATAAGCTGATTATGATGATGAGGCTTACACTCATAATAAAATAAATATTAATAGTAGCCAATTATTATCTCACTGCAGGGCAAAGGCCAGCTCTTCTTAAACAGGGAAGGCACGAACATAGATTATCACGCTTGCTCAAGAGGGATTGGTGATTTCAGATTTATATATACCTACTGAAAGTCCAGATTTCCTTACGATATTTTTTCATTTTTTCACACGAGTGACCTATAATTTTCTATTTACAGTGAGTTGCCATAGTAAATACAGCGTAAGCGAAACTTTAAATCATTAATACATGAAAGTGTAGTGAGGCTTCAGTATTCTCAACGCGGCGTTTGGAATAATTAAAGGAGTATTAACGCTTTGAAAGTTTGGCTGTTAAAAGTTCTTCTCCATACTACATGGTGTAGGTGATAAGTTACTCGTAGGGTTCTATCAGGAATCATCTCTTAGGTAAAGTAATTTTGAATTCTAAGCACTATATACTATGTAAAAACCCTGACCGATCCGAAACAGGGACAAAATTACTCCAATAACATTGAGAAATTAAATCAAAATGTTTCACGTTTTCAGTACCAAAATGACATTTATGAAAAGTTTGCGAGTTTTCAACGGAGGTCATAAGTTATGACTTGTAGACCGGGTGTCTACAAGTGAGAATCTGACCTCAGCTCCTTTGGAAATGTGTGTTGTCCTACAAGATGGCCGTCTAGGTTCCATCCATAACCGGGTAAAATTCTTCAATATCCAGGCACACAGATGAAGTTAGAAACCAGCGTAAGGCACTAGTTGTCTGGCATTTTTGCTGACCTGGGTTTTTTTGACGCAGTCGTGAGACAGTCTATAATGCTAGTTCTAGATTCTGACATCGTGATTTCTATTTTACTCTTTCCTGTTGTATACACATTGTATGCATTTTAATTTGTGCTAAATTAATATATTCTCTTCCTTCATTTAGTAAAAAAATTGCGATTTTTTTCCAAATGAATCGATTCTTGTGATGGGACTAAACATCAACCTCACGGATCGGGCAGAATTTTTGTTATACGTTGTATAGGTCTACTTAGATCTACTAACAGTTTTACCGTACAACATGACTTATTTGTAAAGAAATACAAAATAAATTAAATTGTTGTATAGCAGTATGAAAATCACGTGATTTTGCATCGTAACCATTTCTTTTCTCTTTGTGCCAAGGTCCAATCGGTATCTACCTCAGTATTATATCATCTGTCTAGCCTTTTACCAATGATGTTAGGTTCGGCTAACAGTCAAACCGGATGCAATTGAATACCCGTATTTTACACAGAGCCTGTCTGACCTCCACAACTCAGTTACGGGTTAATACGATACACTTAACACCTGCCTCAGTCTTTGTTTTCCTTAAAATACAAGGAAAAACAAATACACTTTACGTTAACACTTTTTTCCTGTTACATTGTCTAATGTCGATGTCCGTACAATGTCATTTTTGTTATTGAGATATCAGTTATCTAATAAGATCTCAGATGCACTTCGGTGATAAATACCGATGTAGCAAAATAAAGTCAAACTGTCTGCACAAACAATATTTTAAATTTTGTCACTAATATTACGATTTCTTGATATATGCTACAGGCTACAGAAGACCACCAAGCGGTCACTTAGTCAAGTATTACAGAACGTCGCTCAGTACTTAAGCGTTACTTAGTACTAGTCTCAACCAATCAAATGGCTTGAATCTAACTTTAAGTAATGCTTTTGAGTATTGAGTGACATTCTGTAATTCAGGCCTTAGACCCAATACCAGTGTAATTTGAATTTGATATGAATAAACGATTACATAAATTGTTATGATTTCCAAATGTTATTAAGATTTGTAATGATTTTTAACCTTCGGTATGCTTTGTGGCAGAAAGTTACACGGTATGCCTGGTGGGTTTATCAGACCCAGATTTTTAACTTGTAATATCTCAAATATTTACTGATAAATACGTTTTTAAATATTCTATATATTTTACTAGAGGTGTATGTTAGGAAATAAAATAAAAATCTATTACAAATCAACAACTTTTAATTATATTTTTTTCAATTAATCATTGGTAGTGTTTTTAATAGCGTTTTTATACTTAGTTATTATTATAACACACTTTACTTATTAAAAACTAAAGAGATCTCAATCAGACTATCAAACATATAAGGCACTTTTATGTACTTATAAATAATTAAAGAATATTCAGTCTTCATCGCTTCTATCATCATTTTCCAGGGCTCTGTTTCGAAAGCAAATACCACATTGGAAAATTGCATGATCCAGACATAAGTGACTCTTACAAGTCTCACAAATATATTGAGTTTTGCGATCTTTCTTGACTGGGCATACGTAGCATCTACGTTTTATACCAGGAGTCGATTTTTTCAATGGGAGTCATCTTGGGTACCCAAATGCTACCTATTCGCTTGCGGAGATCTTTAGATAGGCGATTGTTGTTTTTTCTTGACTGCAAGTGTTGTTTGATCAGAGCAAGGCCCAAATCAGATGGTCAGATTCTCGAAAGGCGTGTAATGCAGCTGGCAGTTGGTAACAAAATCATCAAAGAGCTTTCTGAATGGTGCTAGCTTGTCTTGTGCTAGTCTTTCTTCGCGCGAATTGTAAATTCTGTCTACCGGATTTGAATAACCCCGCGAGATAAAATTAGACCAATCGTAGCCTTCAGTTCCGTAATAGAAATTTCCGCGTAGGAATATTCATTAGAAGATTTCAAATTATCTCTCGTTCTTCGGATCCTTACATTTGTATGAAGCATTATGTCGAACAACATAGACTCGTTGATAAAGAGTCCGAAACATTCTAAAGGAGTCCTTGCATCTCTAGCTTGAGGCTTTACTCCTGGTGTACCAGATATTATATTTTCAATTCGTGTTCGTACGTAAGATCAACCAGGGTTTTTATGCCATAAAGTTCCATCCTTACCTTTGTACTTTCCCTGACGGCAATGAAGCTAGCGTAGACAGCGGCACGTTCATATTAGAATCTGACGAACTTTCTTCCGCAATAGCCTCTCCAAAATAATAATTTTCTGCCTCTGAATCAGATGCCTCGCTTCCCTGACTCACGTGATCGGACTCTTCTCCATTTGAGTTGAAAATTACGTCATCTTCTTCAGCCACATCGAGTAATAAATACTAATATCATCATCGCAAAGATGGCTCCCCATTATGAAACTAAAATAATTTAAAAAATATTATATTTTTTCACAAAAATAACTTAAATTTTCAAAAACACAGACAACAAATACTTACATAGAAACGTCACGTCGTATGCCTGATCGGGTCCGTGAGACCCGCGCAAACTATACGCACGTCCTACTACCACGGGAGCGCGCTCCGGACTGAGGAAGGGGGTGCCGGGCGTCTAGCGATTCATAACGGCCAGCTACTAAATGCGGATAGACGCGAAATTCGAATTTGAAGGAAATACAACGGTTTATGTGCACAGGTAGGTGGGTCTGACGGACCCTACCAGGCATACCGAGAGTTAAATAGTTAGAAAATTGCGTATGTAATTTACCTCAAATGATTTTGTATGAGTATAGCCATGACGTGACGTGTAAAATATATCTCATTTGACAGTTACCATAAAAGTACTGGAGTGGCGACCGCGTATCGGCAAGCGTAGCGTGGGACGCCTCCCAGCTAGATGGACCGACGATCTTAGGAAAGTGGCTGGGGCAGACTGGATGCGGAAGGCGGAGGACAGGGTGTTGTGACGCAAAATGGGAGAGGCCTATGTCCAGCAGTGGACTGCGATAGGCTGAGTTGATTGATTGATTGATAAAAGTCGTCGTCGTCGTCGCTTCAGCCGTAAGACGTCCACTGCTGGACTTAGGCCTCCCCCAATTTGGGGGGCTTTGCCATAATCGCCACGCTTGGCAGACGGGTTGGCGATCGCAGTTTGGTGGTAAAATGCATAGAGAACGCTGCTGCCCATTCTCTAGTAAGTCCCTTAGTCGCCTTTTACGACACCCACGGGAAGAAATGGGGTGGTGTTATTCTTTACGTCCGGCACCACACGGTACATTGCACGCATTGATAAAAGTACTGGGTTTTAATCGAAACGGAATGGAAATATGATTTTTGGAGCATCGCTTAGTTTCTAACTCAGCTCTTAGAACTTAGAAATTAAAAGGTTGTCTTTAAGAAGTCTATCATCATCATTTTAACCAAAAGACGTCCATTGCTGGACATAGGCCTCCCCCATTTACCATCACTTTCCGTGTCTATTTTAATATGATATTGAGTATCTAATTAAATAATTTGTAAAATATTGCTACAGACCAGGTTTGTATGTGTGCAAGACTTTAAATATTGAAATACTTATACTGGAAAAGGCGTGTTAATTTCACAATGAATGAAAATATTTTCAATCTTTATTAGTAAGGGTAGCAAATAGATACCGGAAATTTCAATTGTCGTAAAGGACATTTTGCCGAAAATGAGTTATATATATATTTGGAATTACTCTATCGATTGGTATATTTAAAAAAATTCTATCTAAAAAAAAAAGCCCCTTACGACCTGGCTTTCCAACAGCTCTAACGCGATTTTTTATACTATTTGGGATGTATCGTAAAAATAATTTTCAATAGGGGAGCGTAAAGTCATGTTTTAATTATTTAAGAGGTCGTAATCCTCATTTTTGCATTAAACTTTTTATACGACATTCTTAACCACATAATAAAGATATAGTCTTAACCCTTACGACCAAATCTATGCTTTGTTTTAACTTACGTAATTAGGGCGTAAAGGACGTTTGCAATGTGTCTGATATACATACATTTATGTAATATTAACGTATGGAACCTCCACGCGTGAGAACAAAAAGTTTTAAGCTTTTTTTTTGGATGGGTGAAAACACTTAAAGTTAATTTATTTGAAACTGAATGGAACTGAAGGGCTGATGCTCACAAGAGGTATTGTACTATACACGGCGATCAAGGTGACATCAAATTCATATACCTTTCAGTGCCGCTTCGCGCGTACCAAATTTTTTGAATTTTCGATACATGATTTTTCAAATCTTTGACATGGTCAAACGAAGTTGAGCATCGATTTACTTGTACTGTCGTTAGTTAATAGCCTATTAATGACTTTTTTAATGAGAATAATTAAATACGATATTGATCAAATACTTTTTTTTTACAAAATTGCATAATCAGTCATAATCACGCTGATTAACAAGTGACTAAAAACTGATGTTACTAAGTCCCTCATTTGTTAATCACCGTGACTATGGCTGAGTTATAATGACACGCCCTTCCGCTCCGCCCGGGAGACGTCATTTGATGATTTCCCAAACACAAATAAAGACCTCTAACTTATTCATTTCCGTAGGAGTTGCTTTACATATATCACAAGTCGGAGAAGAGGTATTTGATAGATGGGAAGTGATTTTGCCATCAGTCATGGTCGTAGGCATCGAGTGCTTAACAGAATGGCCTCGCATAATAGAAGGCTGCAGGTCTTCAATCTCGTTTCCAATCGTAGCCTGTTCTTCAACTATGTTCAACCTGTTTTCGTTTGAAAACTTAAAATATAATGGCAGAACATTGTGAAAGATGGCTCTGGATTCTTCCATATCACTTCTTCGCCACAAACTAAGCGCAGGGGCTCAAACGAACATATAAAAATGCTAGAATCGTCATCCTCTGCCAAAGTTTGCTTATTCAAACTTTGCCCTGAAGCACCATCAAAACCCCACTTGAATATAAGTATACATTCTTTGCCATGCAGTGAAGATTCTACACGAAAAAATATTCCAAGTCTATCAAAATAGCTTGAAGTTTTACTTTAACCCCTCTTTCCGTGACTTCTATAGCATCTTTTGGCGGATAGCAGTTCTTCTTCGCTTCAAGGATAGCTGTATAAGAAGGATACAATGGTATTCCTTCTTCTTTTGCACAATATATTAATGTTATATACTGCCACTTCGAAAGCTTCAATGAGGTCAAAATACTTAAAGATTTATCAGCAGAATATATGGGCATAGTTTTCTATGCCTTTAACAATTCCTTTATCTTTGTAGCTTCTTCGGGATGCTCCGAGACCAGTTTAATGATATCTGCTACATTCTTATTTTGTGCTTTTTAACCACTTGCATGAGCATGACTTTCAGTTCTATACGTTAGGAGCTCTTCCACTCTTCTGTAGCGGGCTTAGCTTCACAAATGGTTTTCTTGGACTCACAACTGATGTTGATGTTCCAACACTGCACGTTTCCGGTCCACAGGATGTTGATGCACCCTCATTTATAGCGAAGTCACAACTGAAACATGGTTGCTGTTTTACTAACACCATAGAAGGGGTTATCTTTTCCCTCACGACCTCAGGCCATTTTATGTCCTTTTGCAGCTATGTCTCATACTTTTTGATGAATGTACGTCTCGTGCGATTACGCGAGATCCATTTGTTCCTCAACGAGCACACATAAGTCTGACAGAATTGTTTCAATTCGTTCTTTTCATTTTTGACAAATCAACTTTATTCGCAAAAACTTCAAATAACATTTGAGGTTGTTAAAAAAAACTGGTGTTTGCCACAAACAGGAAAATGTCCAAATTGGTAACAAAAACTTCCATCACAATACAATAAAATTATAAATATAACGTAATAGCGCAAAACATTTTGTTTAAAATTTGAATTCCTATTAGAACAATATTTTTACTACTTTTTTACTAAATATTTGAATAATAAATAAAAAAATATTTTAATTTCACTTGTTTTTACTACATATTGTAGGTATTTCTATTCAAAATTTTAGGTTTTTTGTTCCTTTTACCCCCTTAGTCTCTGGTTTAATTGACCTGTACTATCCAATGATAATCAAGATTAGTCCTTTACGACACATCTGACTTTATCATAACCAAATTTCGTGGCTGTAAAGTACTTCAGTTAATTTTTTTTGGGCTGTAAAGGACTCTCATTTTCGTCAATAATTATGTTTGGTTTATTTTATTAGGTACTTTTTATGGATAGAACACGAAAAAATAGTGAGGGTTTCTTTTGACATCATGAATATAGTACTTTGTTTGAAAAAGATATAAGTCAAAAACAATATTTTTTTTTGTTTTTTGGCTCTACTGAAAACTCGTGTTTTGTCCTTTACGACAATTGAAATTTCCGGTATCGAAATAATCATTATCCTTAACACTTTACAAAAAACACTAACAATAGACCCTACTAAAACCAAAGGACACAACATCATTAATTCCCGAATTGCACAAGTTAGTTTGTAGTTTGTATTGATTCGAGTTTCGCTAGGAATGCTTATTTATCATCACACTTTATTTGTATGTTTGTTCAGCTGATGACCTTCGGGGCTTCGATCTTTTGAGTAGGTTGGTGATCCGAAATCTTATTTCGAGTTTCGAATTATACAGGGTTATTTTAAGATGAAGGTAGGTACTATAAAGTTTGACCATTAAAGACGAGCCTACGTTATACAGGCTGGTTATAAAATAACTTTAATCAAGCAAGTGTAACAACCTCTGTAATGTTTATTGTGGTGAGAAAAATAAATAAATATTTGAACAGTCAAAGCTAATTTATATCGAGTTTTAAAATAAATTAGCAGAACACAAGTTTTTTCCAAAAACCAAAATATTATTTTTCGCGTAAACCTACATGGGCACTTATGAAACGTTAGAAGCTAGGTGTACGGTTCCATTTGGTCGTTTTCTATGGGTCAGCCGTCAAGAAACTCCACGTTTACTCTTTTAAAAATACTTAGCTTTTAAATAATTTCTAAAGCCAAAAAAGCAAATAATTCTATTTTAATGATACTATTTTATTTTAATATTTATTGTTCTCTTAACAAAAAGCACCTTCATCTTCTCTTCTATTAAAAATTAACTTTGCTGTGCCCGACAGGGTCCATAATTGATTCGATGTTTTGACATACTAACTGTTATATGTACACATTATGGAATGCAATAAAGTATTGAGTATTGAGTAAAGACTTTTGCCGAAAGAATCCACTGAATCCACATTTGCTATAATCGCCATACTTGGCAGGCGGGTTGGCGATTACAGTATGGTGGTAAAATGCATAGAGAACGCTGCTGCCCATTCCCTATTAAGTCCCTCTTACAAAACCCACGCGAGGAAATGCGATGGTACAATTTTATTCTTTATGTCTTTTACAATGTCTTTGTTGGCTTTTACAATGTTTTCAAATTACAGATATAAATGGGTATGGGCAAACAATGTTTTCAGATTACGGTGTTAATAGGTATGTAGGCCTGTTAACTATAAGTACTAGGTACTTAACAAAATGGAAAATGGTGTGCAAAGCTATAGACTACAAGGTCTAGAAGCTTCTCACAGACACACATTTTGTTTGTTTAAAAGCGCGTTGCCTAAACATGAAACCGTGGAATAATCGAAATAAATGGAATAACAAATTGTTTTATTGTTCGCACTCGGCATAGTGGGGATCACTGGGATCCACCTGAGGATCTCACAGTACGTAATTAGGTAGTATTTTACTGTGTCTAATTCTGTAAATGTTTTTGCAGTGAATAAGTGGATCAATCATCAATTGTCAAATATGATGTGAAAAAATAATAATTGGCCTAAACGATTTTATTTCAATTATTGTTCCGATTAGGCGGACCAGGGATTTATGGTTTACTTGATTTTGCCTGCTCTTCGTTCGTGTGGAAGTCACAAGACACTGACGTAGTGTCTATTAAAACGTTTTGAGCTCATCAGCCAAAATTATGTACGAATAGCAAGGTAAACAAATCGGTGGTGCTTGGCGTGCAGGCTGGCTGAGCCATCGAGACGCAACCAGTTACACGATTTTAGTACATGATTCTGAAACGCCCTGGGTTTAAATGTTTCGTCGGTTATTTAAAAAATATAATGTGATTAAAATGTCACGGTGGATAAATAAATAGCATTTGCAAACTTTAAATAATGCTACAAATCGGAATAGTTACGTTTAAAAATAAAAAAGGAGTATGTATGACGTAAAAACAGAAAACGACTTATAATTGTATTATATTGGACTTATCATGGATATACCAAAACCCAACAAATATAACTTCATTTTAGTTTCTTGTCTAATGGTGTTCTACGATAAAATACTATTAGGTACTGTGTATATACTTTTCTACACATGCTCTCAGACGATTATAACTCCACAAAAATGCCTTGTGTTCCTATTATTAGTACCATTCGTGTTCTTGACGATACATTTAACTTCCTTGCGCCCTTACCACAGCCGATAAAGACACCCCTGTATACGGGTTGATACGAGGCAGGGCTACACACGCATCGCTCAAACTATTAGTTGCCAATTACTTTGAAACACGACACGGTCGTAACGTGACGCTACGTTGCCGACTGAACTGTGACACCCCGGGGCAGGATCGACTGACTGTTAGCAACATGCGTATCAAATTGACACGATCTACTTTGATATTTGAAGATTTGATGCTTCGGTTGTCGAGGTCAGAGTTACTGGTAAAGGTTATGGCTGATGATTCTGTGTTGTTATTCGACGTTTTTGACCAACCATCATCATTATCATCATTTCAGCCGAAAGATGTCCACTGTTGGACCTAGGCTTCCCCTAATTTGAGGGGGTTAGCCCTAATCACCACGCTTGGCAGACTGGTTGGTGATCTCAGCATGGTGGTAAAATGCATAGAGAACGCCCTTAGTCGCCTAGAAATGAATGACTAAATGCTATTCTTTACGTCCGGCGTTCACACGGAAATATTACCTATATAGTTGCACATAATAAGGCGAATTTATTAGTTCAGTTGGGAGAATTCTGGGACTGTATGAGTACGTCACGAATGCTCGTTAGGCCGACTAAAATATGCTCGTAAGAATAATGGATTGATGAACTAGAACGTCTGGCCAAATGGCCGATTGACCGATGAAAATTTTACCGAAAAATAGGCTTGAAAGCGCTTATTTTTTGGGATCAAAAAGTCACAAGTACAAGACATAGTTTATAGGATTGGATGTACAACTTTATTGCAATTTAAAGGTGTTACTCGTTAATACAGGATTTTTTGTTATTCTATCAAGCTGATTAAAAACAATTTCCAGAATCTTCGTGGAATATGGTGCACAGTTGCACCAAACCAAAGTATTTATATCAAAGTCTTGCATGCTTTTTTCATACCACATATCTGCTTACGCTTTTTGAAATTATCTACACCAATGACGTGTGTAAGTCTAGAAATAGGCATGCAAAAAAGATAAATTATTGTCTGTCATTTCATTTTGTATTCGCGCAACATCATGATGACTGTGCAATTAAGTAGGTACAACGATTCCAAGTTGTTACTAACTCAATAATTACTGAGTAATTAATAACACAGAACCGTCGGCTGGACAAGTAGACAGCTTGCGGAAAGGAAGACCGGTGCAGTTATTGTATCATAAAATGGCAATCGCAATATCTTTTATTTTGACATCAATTGCTTCATAGATTTGAAAAATATGTCTGCTCAACAACGTAAATATTGCAATGTATATGATTGAACTGTCATGAACACCGAATTAAAGGTAATTGCGATTGATTACAATGTTATGTGTATTACGCAATTACCTCACGGGGTATTTCGAGTAGCAACTTGGAAAGGGGCCGTAGCGTTCCTCCACAATATCGCAGTGAGATAACTTTGCATATGGATAGATTTTAAGTCATCTGCCTTGCATTTTCCCATCTAAGTTAAGGTCGGCTTCCAGTATAATTGGATGCAGTTAAATACCAGTATTTTACATAAAGCGACTACCTATCTGACCTACACAATCGGGACCAATATCTAAACGTGCTTTCCGAATCACGGAGTGGTATGTAAAGGGAATCACTCATTTTACGGACCCACCGCGAACAGCGTAGCTTAACCCAATAGATCGACGGGTGCAGCTGTTGCTCAGCCACAATTTTATCATAGAAAGGTTTTACCTGTAATAGTGATATTTAAAAACAGCAAGGCGAAGTTTTAGGCCTGAAACTGCGTTAAGCGGGCGCCCGCGACGGGCAACCGTCGCGTGTCTACGCGCGTGGACACGCGACACTGAATTCGTTGGCTCGGTCTTTATACAGTTAATTCGCCTGGTCCCAATGGCAGGGTGACACTGCTCTTCCACATTTACCCTCTCTGAATCGAAAGACATTGTCCTTGATTTTCTCCGAGCGTGCTTGCGACCCGTATCACCTAGCGTTATTGACTGAACAAGCAAGCCCGTGCGTATTACCGCTGGCAGGCCCCGCGCGTGCCCCCGCGACGGGTCCCGTCGCACGGAGGGGGGCCCCGTTCCGTGGGTGCGGGGCACGCCTCCCCGTGACGAACACCCGCGCTGGTCCCCGCGATGGAGCACTTTTGTATGAAACCGCGCGGGTGCCCGCTTAACGCAGTTTCAGGCCTTACTTTTACATTTATAAATAGCTTTACGAACCTAGGCCTCGCAAGCATGGAGGTCGAAAATAATCCCACGGGAACGTACTACAGAGATAAAAAGTTTTCTATGATAATCCAGGTTTTTTTTCATTTAACTCTGATCAGCTGTTTATGCGTGGTTGAGTAAAAAAACATATAAACATCCAAATATACGAACTTTCACATTTATTATATTTTAATGATGTTTCTTAGAACATCACAAATTCAAAACTTCTTATCCGGCTTTTTGAGTGTTTGAAGTTTATATCGTAATACCTACAATGGCAATGAATTCGTTGGCTATACATACCTAGTTGTTCAATAAATTATTAGGTAAGACAATTATTCATTAATAATGATGCGACTTCATTAACGGCGTCTGCATACCTATGCCATAATTAAATACGTTTGAAGATGTTGTTTTAATTGAAGAATACCGTAGAAGTGTCTAGACAGGACTATTGTTAATTAGAGAAATATATAAAGTCAATGATGACAATATTCTGGTAAATGTTAGCATGTCCGGCTACTGTAGAATGAGTTAAATATAATTTTATTTGTGTTCAAGGTGGCTGGGACAGACTAGACGCGGAAGGCGGACAAGCTGATGTGCCGCAGCATGGGCTCTCTCAGATCCATCAACTTAACCTTGCTCGTAGCAACTCAACTTGTAGTCCACGCATGGACATAGACAGAGGTGTATGTCCAGCCGTAGACTGCGACAGACGATCTAGCGTCTATTTACGTTTTGTTTTGTTCGTGATTGTTTACAGAGTGTATCGATGAATTTCAGTCACAATTATTGTATGTTTTCCCATAATCCTAGTGTAAAGGCTGACAGTTCCTGCCAGGGTCGCGAGATTGTTCAAACGAGATACCATGGCCCTGGCATATAGGTAACTGGAGGAAAACGGGTGGTTTTTAGTCAGCAAAAGTCTGAGACACCCTCCCGCTCCGCCCAGAGCGGGAGAAGTCATTTGATGATTTCCCATCAAAAAAAAGCTGACAGTTCTCATAATAACGTTTAGTATATAAAAAAAAAACCCTGAAGTAGAGCAGTGATGCACACGGTATACTCGGTATACACGATATAAAAAAAAATAAAAAAATAAAAAAACATATTCTGCCTCTACACGAGCGCAGGAAAATAGCAGATCTCGCTTTCTTATTTAGTGTTATGAACGGGTCTACTGACGTCCCTGAACTGGTGAACAAGATCGGGCTTCGCGTACCGGGTGCACTTTTTCGGAAACCACGTCTTCTCCATGTGCCTCAAGTCAGAACTATTTACAGACAAAACTCGTATATAATAAGAGCTTGTTGTACATTTAATATGGTGTGTCGGGATGTCGAGTTGGATTTATTTACTAATAGTATTAAGGAATTGAAGAAGGTTTTGAATAGTTGTTTTTTCGATGTATAATCTTGTTTTTGTTTTTACTCTTTATTTTGTATTCTTGAGCGTGATATAACTCATTAGCATATTTCTTATGACGCTGTTTTAACGTATTTTTTAAATATTACTCACATTGATCGTTAGTGGAAGCTTGTAATTGGCCATCGTTTACACGTTGTACTAGACACTGTAATTTACTAGCTGTAAGCTTTCCTAAAATTAATAAAATAAAATAAAAATAAAATATACATTTCACCAGTTATGTTTAAATCCCATGTTATAGGAAGCGAGCCTATTGCCATCAACCGGGCACAAATACAGACTCCAGGTTGTTATTGAGAAATTCCTGATGAAAGAACCCAATAACATTTCCCCTAGCCGGGGAACCTAGAATGCTGAGCAAATCTATACTAATAATATAAAGCTAAAGAGTTTGTTTATTTGTATGTTTGTTTGTTTGATTGAACGCGCTAATCTCAAGAACAACTGGTCCGAATTGTAAAATTATTTTTGTGTTGGATAGCCTATTTATAAAGAAAAGCTATAGGGTATATAATATCACGCTACAACCAAGAGAAGCGGAGCAGTAATGAAAAATGTTGCAAAAACGGGGAAAATCGCACGGGTAGGCGATTCGACGCGGAAGGGTCGGGGGAACAAGAAATTTAACGCGGACGAAGTCGCGGGCAGAAGTTAGTATTAAGATATTTTAAGATTCTGACGACTAGATGCAAGATATTTTCATCATATTCAAGTAAATAATTCTGCAATAGCTAAAATATCATACGTATGAGCATCGAACGTCAGATAAACATTTTCACAAATAGATTCAAATCGATCTTTATTCACGAGGATATGCATATTTCTATTCAAAATGAACTGTAAATAGAAATTCGTGTGCAGTTTAGTATTAATTTGTTGAAAGAATTCTCTGTAGAAAAATAACAGACTGTGTAGTTAAATTATTATAAACAAAAGATAAGAAAGGTATAAAAGTGCAAAAAATAGCAGAATACCAAAATAAACTCTTCATACATAAAACGCTGATAGACACTTCAGGACTGACGGTCCATTACTCAGGCAATGAATTGCACTCTACGTATCAATTTCGTTCAAGTTCGTTTGTTTTTATTTTATTTTTTTCTTTACTTTCATAGTTCTCAAGTACTTACTAACACATTTATACAGGTTAACAGGGACATCACTGCGCAACTTGTTACCATGAATCCAGTACATGATTTTGAATTGCGTGGTGTTTAAATTTTTATCTTGCTGTTCCATATATTTTGATCGCCTAGTTATTGCACTTTTCTACAACACACACTCTCTCTCTATCACTTGTGTTTTTTTTTTTCCCAATTACTAACAAACTGGATTTTATTATCAGTAAAATAAATGAATTGATTCGAGTTTTTTGATACAGCAGCTTGGTTTTTTTTTATAACTTACGCAAAATTTCTATGCATTAGGGTTCTTAAACCGAATCTAAAGGTTGTGCGTCAATATACGTGCCAACCAGTATATTTCGCCAAGACAATTTAAGACTTTAATGTTACGCAAATATCATCTCATTTACATTGAATGCCAAATATGACTCCCTCATATTAATGTGTGTTTATTTATTCAGTTGCTATGTGTAGAAGATAACACTATTATTTTCGGTGTACAAAAAAATAAGTCTTCATTTTGCGGCTGATGTTCACACATCATTATAAAATGGATGAAGATAAGTTAAAGTTATATCTTTGGCAAACATCTAGTGGGCTTGATTATGCAGGAGTATGACGTTGTGTGTTTGTTTAGACCAAATTAGCCGTAGAACCAAAGACGGATGAGGTAGACGTGTTCTTGAGTGGAGACCGTGAATCGGCAAACGTAAGGTAGGACGCTCTCAGGCTAGGTGGAGCGACGAACACCTGGGTGAGAATTGCTGAGAATCTGTGTAATTGGAGAGGCCTATGTCAAGCAGTAGACTGCAATAAGCTGCTGATGATATCCTTGCGAGAACGACAAATTCACAAGCCTCTAGGTAAAAACCTATCTTTCAATTTGCCCGACCTTTGAATCGAATCCAGGACCCCAAGTTTAGCAGTGGCAAAGCAGTCAGTTGATTTAAAATAGGGCTTTCTAGATGAAAACGTCAAAAATCTCAATAGGGTACTTTTCCCCGAAGAGGGAATATCTGTGTGGGGAAAACGATTACTTAGCAGTAGATGTAGGGCTATAAACGTATGAAATTTTTTATTTTAATAATATTCCCACAATTATCTATACGGCTTAAATTAGTTGCTTTTATAAACGCAACTGTAATTAATCCGATTAATTATATTTCCATTAAATTTACACGGATTTCAGTGCAGTTCCATTTAATAAAGCAATTAAATAGTTGAATAAATGTGGGAAACTGTACCTAATTAGTATTAATTTCATCAATGGATTGTATCTGGGTATGTAATTATTGTGTCATAGAAAGAATTAATCACAGTTTTTTTCGTCATAATTACCCTTTTAGATATAATTTCTACTCGTCCAGCGTCTCGTGATTAAGTAATTAGAGCCGCATAGATCAATCGATCAAGTTTAGTTACGCTTGACGCAGTTCGCGTGGATGAGTGAGAGTGACCTTCTTTTAAATATCAAGACCCTTCCGTCGGGCACGCCACTATTGCGGCGGTAAGTTCCCTCTTTGAGGAGTGGATAGACAGGCGTCACGGCGTCCTCACCTTCCGCCTGACTTTTTGCATAGGAAATGGCATAAAAGAGGTTGTTGTTTTGAAAAATCGTTATAACGTTGAATTTATTACAGAAATGGCCAAGTGGTTGAAAGAGAATAGTAATTCGATATGTGGAGATTTTAAGATATGCATAGTGAAGAGTGTGCGGAGAATAGAAGACAAAGATGAGAAGAAAGTCATTTTGAATGATTTTCATATTTTACCTACGAGTGGTCATTCGGGGATACGCAGGATGGTAAATAATATAAAGAAATATTATTATTGGCCGTCTATTGAGAAAGACGTAGTGGAATACGTTGGTAAATGTGATAAGTGTAAGAAACAAAAGTTTTCGAAACATGTTAGAGAACCAATGACAATTACAACAACTGCATCTTCATCTTTTGAGAAGATTTATTTAGATATAGTAGGTCCACTTGATAGGGATGAAAGAGGTAATGTTTACATATTGACTCTACAATGTGAGCTAACGAAATTTGTCGAGGCTTATCCGTTACAGAATAAGTCCGCAGATGAAGTAGCAAAAGCTTTAGCAGAGAATTTTGTTTTGAGATATGGAATACCAGGAACAATTGCTTCAGATAGGGGTTCTGAGTTCATTTCAAAAGTGATGGTTAAGCTATGTAATATTTTAAATATCAATAAAATCCTATCAACATCATATCATCATGAGAGTATAGGATCTTTGGAGAATGTTCATAAAACTTTAGGAGCATATTTAAGAATACAAACGGATAACAATCCATCGTCGTGGAGTTCGTGGATACCGTATTGGTGTTTTTCATATAACACAACAGTTAATACTGTGACAAAATATAATCCTTATGAGTTGGTTTATGGTAAAGTTTGTAGGTTGCCAAGTAGTCTTAAAGGTGATAGTGTTGAACCTTTGTATAATTTTGATGATTATCCTTTAGAATTTAAGTACAGGTTACAAAGGGCTCAGAATGATGCGAAAGAAAATTTAATAGCAAGTAAATTAGTAAGGAAAGATTGTTATGATAAGAATCTCAATTCTGTAACTTATAAAGAAGGTGATTTGATATTAGTAAAAAACGAGATAGGCAATAAATTGGAACGTATTTATAATGGACCATTTGAGGTTGTTAAGGATGAGTCACCAAATGTTAAGATTAAATATAAGAATAAAGTAGACGTAGTTCATAAAAATAGAACGAAGTTGTATTGTAAAAGTTAGAATGTAAGTTTTCGTGTGATGGGAAAAAAAAAAAACAATGTAACTTAGTTTTTTTTTTCTCTAAGAAGGGTGATGTGGTGTGGTGTCACGTACATCATACACGTGCATCACATACATGTACATCAGCACATATGTAGTTTAAGTTAAGATAGATATGTCATCGAATAAGTAGAAGGACATCACGTACATATTATGTATATAAACTGAACCGTTGAACATTAAAGTTAGTTCTTACTAGTTGATACACGGACCTCATAGTGTTTGACTAAACCCCCTCCATCTCCTCACATCGCATCGCAAAAGTTAGAATGTAAGTTTTCGTGTGATGGAAAAAAAAAACAATGTAACTTAGTTTTTTTTTTTCTCTAAGAAGGGTGATGTGGTGTGGTGTCACGTACATCATACACGTGCATCACATACATGTACATCAGCACATATGTAGTTTAAGTTAAGATAGATATGTCATCGAATAAGTAGAAGGACATCACGTACATATTATGTATATAAACTGAACCGTTGAACATTAAAGTTAGTTCTTACTAGTTGATACACGGACCTCATAGTGTTTGACTAAACCCCCTCCATCTCCTCACATCGCATGCCCGGTTCTCACCGGGCATGGGTGCTTCGGTGGGTTCCTGTTCGGGAAAAAGCGGGAGGAAACGCCCGGGTGTTTCCATTATGAGGATCGTCTGGAGGACACGGTGGAGCATACGGTGGAAGTGTGCCCTGCCTGGGCGGAGGCAGGGCGCGTGAGGGAGTGGCAGTCTCTGCGCCCTTACGTCCCTAGCCGCTGCAGGAGGAGACGCCCCGGGCGTCGGGAGTCGATAGCGGACACCCGGCCACCGTAGGCGCCAACTTGCGGGCGGCGAGCAATGGGTAGCTCGCCGCCCGGTAAGGTCCAAGCTCGGGTCGACGACGCGTAGTGTTCCACGCGCGCCTCAAAGAGATGTCAGCAACACTGAAGGGGTCTGCTAGGAACGATGCCTGCCAGGGTTGCGAGATTGTTCGAAAGAGATACCGTGACCCTGGCACATGGGCAACTGAAAGAACACGGGTGGGTTTTAGTCAGTAAAAGTCTGACATGCCCTCCCGCTCCGCCCAGAGCGGGAGAATCATTTGATGATTTCCCATCCAAAAAAAAGACCCTTCCGTGCCTCGGCAAACACGTTAAGTCCTTGGTCCCGACTGTTATTCGTGGATGTTTGACAGCCACTATGGGTCAAAAGTCTGACAACCAGTCATACCTACCAAAGGATACAGTCTTAACCAATAACTGGGTTGTGGATGTCAGACAGGCAGTCGCTCCACGGAAAATAATAAAATAATCATATTTATCAGCATCTAATTACACTTGAAGTTAACTGCAAAAATAGTTGGAAAAGGCTAGATAAATGACGAAATATAAATTCTACTGACAATTTAGATTATGCTGTTAAAAGGTAATACATATACACGAACACATACGTTAGTTCACTTGTTTTTATTAGGCTGAAGTGGAATGAGCTACTGACGAAGTCTTAACCTAAGTTTTACTCAACTTAAATGGAACTTGGCAGGACATGTCTGCCGCATACCGGACAAACTGTTCTAACTAGCACAGAGTTGGTGCCCTGAGACCAGAGAGGCGATGACGAAACGAGCTAGATACGAAGCCACAGAACTAGAAGAAGAATGTGTGCACTCGTGAAAAATGGAAGGAGTAGGTAGAGCTTTGCCCAGAAGGGGGATAGAAAAAAAATAGTTTGGCTTTGACAAATGTTTTATATAAAAATGAATGGTTTAAGTCTTGATGCAATGTGACATAGTGTCAATGTAATGGTTTCTGGGACACACCCGATATCTGGGACGAAAATCAACGTAAAAATTTGCTAAAAACATTTCGAGTGCGCATAAGCTGCTGCGATTGGTTGAACAAATTATCAACAGCCAATCGCATCGACTTACGTTTAAGGAGGAAGCGCACGCAATTCAAATTTTCAAACACTGACTATTTTTATACGTTTTGTGCAATTTGCTGATCAGAGTCAGTCATAGATATCCAGAGATATGCCTTCATTGCGGAATAATAAGGAGTTCTAGTGTCGCCACTTATCTCCCACCCAAAAAATTACAACATTAACAAATAGTGTACTGACGACACACATTTAAAATTTGAACACGCACACAAAGAAGAAAGCAGCTACACTAAATCAATTTCTAATAGCACACATACATAGAATGGGCGGGGCATTCACTTGTAAATACTTCCTATTTGCGAACATCCAATGCACACGCATGCAATTAGGGAGTCGAAAGCGATGGTCGATTATTTTTATCGATATTTAATTTTAGCACATTCTTGTATTATAATAACTTCGTTTAATTTCCTTTAAATATTTTTTTTTTACCTTTCCGCAAATATAGTTAACTTTACTAAAATAAAATGGGCATATTTAAAAAAAAAATGTACTATCGGTTAAAAGGGAGTGCTCTCTGTTACTTATCATGTTGTATAAATAAATAAAATAAATTAGTTATTTGTTATACAAGAGTGCAAAGTTGCTTTTTAACCGTTCAATTTTGATGACCGAACAAGCGAAGGATTCTAAAATTGAATCACGAGCGCAGCGAGTGATTCAAAATTAGAATCCTGAGCGTTAGCGAGGGAATCAAAAGAGCACGAGGTGAAAAATCTTTGCACTCGAGTGCAACACGTAACTTTTCATCCCATCTCAGCGAGGAAATGTCTAAATATGCAAAAAAAAAGCATTTCAATCACAAGATACTTTTATTTCAGTTTAGGTATTAACATTTATTATTTACTACATTATGATAGGTAAGTATTACAGAATAATCTTTAAATTATTTCAAATGATACTTAGGTATAATTAAGAAAAATTGAAAGTAACGTTGCTACAGTTACCAAAAGTCGAGTGTAATATTTTTGTTAGGTACTGTAATGTTGGTGACGTGAAAAGTAAAATGGCGCGCGCAAAGCAAATTAAAAAAAAAGTATATCAAGAAGGTTCCGAGTCTAAGTTTTACAAATTAGAAAAAGGTTGAATGATAAATTCGGCACCATGGAGATAGAAGTAAATAGATTTAATGATGTTTTTAATTCACAAACTTAGTGCACACGATGTTCTAAATTCAATTTACTTTATCCTCTAGAGAATAAAAACTGCTTTTCCACTCAGATATTGAAGATTAAAAATACTCTTTCCGAGATGATGGGATGAAAAATATATTACATAACCTTAAAAAAAAAAAAAACACAAATGCCTACCTACATTCAGGTTTGGTTTAATTCAGTTAGGCTAATGTTATACTCATATTCAAACTCGATCGCGTTAAGACATATTTCTAATGGAATTAAAATAGCGCCATCTAGCAAACTATTTTAAATGCTGACAGGATCAAATTCGGACGATTGTGGTCTTCATGGTGTTTCCACTTCCATCGGAGAAAAGTGCAATATACAAATGCAAAGCCGCGAAACCACTCTCAGTTTGCGCACTCACTGTTTACGTCGTTCGTGAGTGTGGAGCGGGTATAATAAAGAGTAGGCTTGAGTCCTAGCAGTGGGAACTGTTATAATAAAAATAAGGAAATACAAAATAAAAATCAAATAAAATTATTTATTGTCCAGTAAAATGTAAATATGGAGAATCATTAATCTGAATTTGTAGATTTGACTAAATAGCGACGGACCGCGAATTCTCTAATTTAAACTTCGAATCTTGGCTGCTCGGCTTTATGATTGACTAAGATGGGCGTGCGATTTAGTGATCAATAAAATAATATTACGCAAAATATATTTTTATTTTCAACAATATTTAACCATCGCAATCTTCAATACTAATCTTACTCGCTCAATAATATTGCGTAATATTATTAATCGTCTATGGCCCACCTTACGAAACCGCCAAATAGACAGATGAAAAAAAAAATATTTTTGCATATCGAAAACAAATTATTGTATTTTTTTTACCAAATATAAGTAGTTCGATGAAATATAATATTTATTTATCATATTACTTATCATATTGTACTTAAAAACTGTTAATTTGTGAAAATCTTTAGGTATAATATTACTTTAGTTTTTACACTTCACGAATAACTATATTGGAATTATAATGTCTTAATTTGGTTTAAACAACATTTAATTAATAAGTAATTTAACTCTTTTACTATACAAGTAATACGAGGATATCCATTGAGTTCTGTAAAAAAATATTCAACAGCAATAATGTGGTTCAAATATACCCAAAAGGCTGGCAATGCTCTGCGTATCCAGTATAACAATGCGTTCAGGGTGCTGTTGCGACTGCCACGCTACTGCAGTGCGTCGGCGATGTTTGCCGCCGCGCGCACTGACAGCTTTGACGCAGTATGGCGTAAGAAATCTGCCTCGCTACTTCGCAGGTTGCGTGACAGTCCCAACATCATTCTGCACTCGATAGCCGCCCGGGCAGATAGTCCGCTTGTGTGGGCGTTAGCCGATCGAACAAGATCTGTTTTAGTTATTAAGTACTAACATAGGCTAAGTAAGATTGTTACTAACATAATGGACATTTGTAGTCTGAGAAATAAATAATAATAATAATAATAATACGCATATCGATAAAATCAGCCGCACGCAAACGATTGCACCACTCTACATATAAAACGATCGTTTCGTTCGGGAAGATTCGGGCTAGTTCGGGTTAGTTCGAGTCGCTCCGGACGTAAGTTAGTAAATCATTTAAAAATTGATTTAAAATATAAAACAGTGACTTAATTGTTTACTAACCGGTGGTAGGACACGCCATTTGTCTTCAGGTTGATAGTATTTGACCTATTTTTACAAATAATTACTGCACAACTCGGCATTTTGGTTTTTTACGCACCAATAGTGCACTGTACTCAATCGCAAAGCGACTGAATGATGCGTACAGCCGGCACTCGAACATAAGACCAATTTTATCATATCGAGGCGGCACGTGCCACGCCCCCAAGGCATATCCCTCGATATCCGTGGAGTCAGTCTTAGCTTATTTGTCTTTATGTTCTGAAACTATGCCCCCGGTCAAGTTGAACGGAATATCACTTATACGGGTATACAAACTGAAATATTTGGGCCTCAAAGATAATGATGATATTGAGAGAGAAAGAAGGGTACTGTCGGTGACAGCTAATATGATCACTCGCAGGTTTGCACATTGTTCTAGATTAGTCAATGCCTAGTTTCGTGGATATTGCACCTAGGGATTGCAATTGCTGGATCCAGCATACAGCAATCCAGCTGGATCCAGCGCCTTTTTAAACATGCTGGATCCAGCCTACATCTTGATCCAGCGATGCGGATCCGCAAACGTATCAATTTCTATTGTTTAGTTTTGAGTTGCCGCCATTTTCGAATCGGCGCGGCAACGTTGCCGTTCTGTCACCATAGCACGTGCCGCATGAAAGGCAACGCCGCCCGCCCCCTTTCCCCCTTACCAACTGTACCGCTTATGTTTGTTTATTTTATAAATCGAGACGAGAGCAGTTATTCAACTCATCAAAGTGTCTTTGTGTCACTAAAGTGCATATGAAGTGCGTGTTGGTTGTTGTTTGAGAGACTGAATGGTAAGTAAAGTAAAATGTTTATTTTTAATTTTAGTATTAATGTTGATTTGATTCATGTCTCTTACTTTCTCGAAGAAGGAAAAGGAAGACACGTTTGGTGAGGTTCGTCAACACATCGCGAAATCTTTTTGTTTTTGTTTTCTTATTTAAACCGATCTTATTTTATGAAGTAGGTACATATCCTACAGTGGACTATTTAGTTATTTAGAACTTTGTGTGTGTGTGTATGTGTGTGAGTATTGTTGCTATTAAACCAGATTGCTAAAATGCGCAATTTTGATTGGAAAAAAGCTGTGCCATGTGTATAAAGATAGGTTTTTATAGGTTTTTCCAGTTCAAAAACGCGTTCAAACTATTAGTCCTCCCGTAACCACGGTGCGGTGCTTGCAATAGCGCCAAAATATCGGAAATAAACAAAAGGAAGTTTGAACGCAATTTGAAACCCGAAATACCTACAAAATGTGTAATAGTAATCGCGACAGTTTAAATAAATATTACCTTATTGGTTTTGTTAAGTTATTGCATCGCGATAGTTGTATTTATTTATCTTTAGGCATACTTATACTTATCTTATACTTCCCCGATCTTTTCTTCATTACAGATTTAACGCTGTTTTTCGGACAGTTTAAAATGTGGACCAAGAATTCTAGCGACGGTAAAAAAAGTTTGTGGGACTTTTTCGTAAAGTTGGATAGTCGAAGTGCCAAGTGCTCGCTATGCCTAAAAACATTGCTTATTAGCAACCGCTCCACTACAGGGTTAAAAGGGCATTTACAAAAAGTACACTGTATCAGTGTCATAAGTAATGTCAGTGGCAACAAAGCTAGTTCACCCAACAAAGATTTGGATAATGCAGATTCACAAGCTTCCACTGATGCTATAGCAACTACTTGAATTTATCAATGGTTTATGAGTATTTAATGACCTTAAAACCGACCAGTGTAGAGGCCGAAAGGGCATTCTCAGCAGCCGGCTATATATGCAGTTCTGTGCGAAGCAGGTTGGGAGATAAGACTATAGATAAAATTTGTTTTCTAAGGTCTTACTTTCAGAGAATTCAAAAAAAGAAGTAGTCTCTTATCGTCAGACTTTAAACTGCTTAATTATTAAGGATTAACGAGCGGAGAGAAGATTATTTCAAAGCTTTTTTTGTTTGATACAAAAATACTATTGAAAATTAAAATAGTGTTATTGTTACGGTCCTTTTTTAAAAGAATGTTAATTAAGTTAATTTTAAAAGAATTTGTGAGACTGATTGCTACTGATTAGCCGTCCTATCATTAAACATAAGCGTAATTAATAAGATAGTGCTTACTTAGAAACATTATCTTAAATGTTATATGAATATAAGGTTATATGTTTGTTATTTAATTTTATGTTGATTATTTTGATCTCAAATTATTAAAAAACCAAAGCAAATTAATATAAGAAATGAGTGGAAGATTTCAAAGATTATCGTAAGAAGTACAAATTAATAAAAAAAGTCTTAAAAATGTCGTCTTTTTATTTTCGTTCCACGTTTTGCTGGATCCGCGCTGGATCCAGCTGGATTCAGGTCAATCCAGCAAAAATTCCGCTGGATTGAAAACGCCGCTGGATTGCAATCCCTAATTGCACCACATTTTACACGTGCAGCCTGTGGGTAGATTACTCTCAAAATTCGTACAGCGCCTTTCACATTCAGTTTAAAAATGCGTTCCGAGTGTTGATAGGGCTGTTCCGCTTCAAAATCAAAATCAAAAGTGATTTATTCAAACTAGGCTGAGAGTCAGCACTTTTTGAACGTCTTCTGTAGCGCGTGAGGAATGTATTCTGAAGCTCGTGTCGATTGCTTCTACGCTACGATGCGCCTCCCTG
The DNA here is from genome assembly GCA_932294355.1 of Aporophyla lueneburgensis. NCBI lineage: Eukaryota > Metazoa > Arthropoda > Insecta > Lepidoptera > Noctuidae > Aporophyla > Aporophyla lueneburgensis. The sequence goes on along the minus strand of OW028757.1, from coordinate 11,722,163 downwards.
GTGCGCCGGGTGCGAGCCAGCCCCAACACTATACTGCGCTGTATCGCGAGCAGACTGGACCGCGTCTATGTGAATCGCTGCGGCTAGCTGTCCACTTTAGTGTTGACGGGCCTCTTAGTCTAGTGGTTAGTGACCCTGACTGCTAAGACTGAGGTCGTGGGTTCGATTCCCACCCAGGATAAATCTTTGTGTGATGAGCACAATCATTTGTTCTGTGTCTGAGTGTAATTTATCAATAATATGTATGTATTTAGAAATATAGAAGTATGTTTATCAGTTGTCTGGTTACCTTAGAACAAGCTCTGCCCAGTTTGGGATCAGATAACGTTATGTTGGTTGTCCTAAGATATTTATTTTATTTATTTATTTTAATTACCAACACATTTGAGTCATTTATTACTTGTATTTTTTTTAAATAAACAAATTAGCGTATTCTCCTTAGTTTTGACGCGTAATTTAATGCTACTGTTCCAGTATCAATACAAAGTTCTTGGTGACTTGAATCGTAGTGTGAACTAAATTTAACTTTCTAAATATCGCGACAACGTCCAAAAACCAGGTGTGGCCTCACAACCCGGGTAAAAAACAGACCGGACATGATGCAGAACCAATATTTTTAAAAACACATTTTAGTTATTTTAGTAATGTCAAAACATGCACGGTTTCTAAAAGAGAATATGTCATAACATTTCCTATATATTTTTAATGTTATCTATAATTAATTGGTATTAAATCATGTAGTTTGATTTAGTAATCGATCATTTTATTTATATTTGTGCCAAATTTTGTTTTACTCTGTCTATCTGTTTGCATTCTTATCACGCGTCAACGGCTGAACGGATTTAGATGGTATACGGATTGAACAAGGGTTGGATTAGGACGTAGGATGTTCAATCAGTCTATAGTGTTCGCACTACTAGGAAACAGGCCTCCACTCTTCAAGAAAGTGAGGTCTATAACCAAGCACGCGGGTTAAGTGCGGGTTGGTAGATGTCACATGCCTTCAAGTTCTAGGACATGCCGCTTTTCTCACAATGTTATCCTTCACCAGTTTTGAGGGCAGTGGTGATGAAATTATTTACTCAAAGTCAAGCGGCTGTCTGGTTTTTGCGCCACCACTGCTCCTACGTGAAGATATATTTACGTTGAATAATTTACATAAATCCCGGTGGTACGTTATGTCGTGGGATAATTTCCGACCTCCACTCGGGTGAATGTGCTGTTACAAGTCATTTATAATAACGATCATGAACTGGTTCCTTAATTTTTTCTATTCCTATTCCATATTTTCAGGTACTATGTCAGTACAATACAGCTAAATCAATACAAATATCAAAGTATCCATCATACGAAGTTCACCAGACCGAATTATAGACGTCCTGAATTACCTATATCTACACAAGTGAACCTAGATCGACTGTCAGATTCAATGTCTATTGTACCCATCAGGCCTTTCAAGCCTGCCATGCGAATAATGTTACTCGACCATACACTACATTCTATACTAATATTATAAAGAGGAAAGATTTGATTGTTTGTTTGTATTGAATAGGCTCCGAAACTACTGGTCCGAATTGAAAAAATATTTTTGTGTTGGGTAGCCTATTTATTTATTGAGAAAGGTTATAGGCTATATAACATCACGCTATGATCAAAAGAAGCGGAGCAGCAATGAAAACTGGCAGGCAATTCGATGCGACGGGAAGGGTCACGGGAGCAAAAATTTGACGCGGACGAAGTTGCGGGCGGAAACTATTTGTCTATAAAATGGTACTGTCGAAAACTTAGTAAGGGCCGTGGCTAAGTAATAATAGAGGCACGGGTCGATCGATCAAGTACAGCAACGCTTGCTAGCTCGCGAATGGGTGACCATCCTTACATACCCGAGACCCTTCCGTGCTTCGGAAAGCACTTTAATCTGATGACCCCAGCTGTTATTCGAGAAACTTTGACAGTCTTTAGGGGTCGTCAACATACTGAAATTCTGACAGCCAGTTTTACCAAATGATATCGTGTTAACTTCTAGCTGGGTTGTGGAGAACAGATAGGCAGTCGCTCCATAAAAAATACTGGTATTAGAGTTAGATTTGAAGCCAACCTTAAGAACGTTGGCAAAACAGTAGGCAGACGATTATATTTGAACCTTAGTAGTAGACTTAATCTCCTTGTAGATAAGTACCAAAGTATCAATTAACTTCACAAACTAATCATAACTTTATTTTTCATTTGATTAAATAAACATTTTGATAACGAAATTTGCCTTTAACTTTTTTTTCAATCGAATAGAAACGATTTGATATTGAATCCTAATTAAAATTAATGTTTCATGATTCAACAAATTTGCTTAAAAATTGTATTCAGAGAAATTATCGAAATGATTGTGTGTTTGTCATTGTAATAGTTTGAAAATTTCGGCGATTGGGCCTTGCTCGCACAACAATGCTCAAGATAAATCTCACACTAATCAGGATTTTTAAGGCATCTGTTCCTCCCCTTACAAGAATGCGACAAGCTGTATACGATTTTCTCGTTCAAAAAACGTTTTGAAGCTTGTCAGCGAGTATTTTCCTTGCATCCGGCAGATGACGCGGTCACTGGTACACAGCTGATCTTTAAAAAATACTGGTTTTTCGCAGTCGCCGATATGTGACTGATGCAAAAAATAAATAAAACCAATCCTTGATGCGGATTATATAAGGTGTATCTATTCATACACGAAATATTTTAAGAGGTACACCTGTAGGTGGTAAAGAAGCGATAGAAGCAAAAAGAAAATTTTTATCTAAGCGTTTTTGAATTTTCGTAATTATCATAATTTTAAAACTGCTTGAAACGTTTTGTATAAAACATTTACTCCAAATTCTATGAATGGCCCGCCTGACGCTGCGAGGGCGGTGACCGGACGGCACGAGCATGGCCGTGTCTCGGGCCGTAAAAAATAACAAGGAGTCAGTATTTCTTATGTGCGTCAAATAATTTATAAATATATATATTTTTTTAAACACATTTAGAATTTTTTTTTTCATTGCTGTAGCTTCTCCGCCACCTACAGGTGTACCTCTTAAAATATTTCGTGTTTGAATAGATACACCTTATATATCATGCTAAAATTTCAGCTCGATCGGTGCAGAACTTTTTGAGTTTTTGAAGCGTACACGAACCAACATAACATTTATATAACAAGATTAACTTTCTCGTACTGCTTCTCTACATAAACTTTAACTGTGTTTAATTTCATACTCCGTAAAAAGGAGTACAACGTTTTTATTTCACGTATTACTATATAGATAAAGCGACCCATTTGTCATAAATATTCACAATATCTGGTTGACCGAGCTTTGCTCGGTATTTTTTGGTCAATTGTGTTTAAAATAATAAGTTTATGTTCAATTGATTATCGATAAAGTTGGTCATTGAAAATACGAATAAAACGACATTTTATAAAAATGAAACCTAGCTAGATCGATTTATCGCCCCCGAAACCCCCTGTATACTAAATTTCATGAAAATCGTTGGAGCCGTTTCCGAGATTCAGATTATATATACCTATATTTATATATACAAGAATTGCTCGTTTAAAGATATAAGATTAGACATATTTTTAGGACAGAAAATTATTTATATTTATATACAAAAAATGACACTATATTGTTAGATTTTCGCTTGTCGCTTTTATTTAATAGACCTAGGAGGTATTATAACAAATATTTTTACCCGGAAAAACCCTTGCCTAGGAGAATCAATACTAAAAACTTTGTTATACAGTCATGTCATATTCCCTTTTACACTGCAAAATTTAAAGCCGTATCATTTTGCACCCCATACTTGTGAGCGTGTGCAAATGGCGGCAGCGTTTTGAGCATGACGAGTATTGCTGAGTCACGCGTGTGATGGATTTTCTATGAATTTACATTTCACAGACGACCATCACCACCCCTTATAGTAACTTTAACGTGTATGACCAGATGTATGAACTTAAAGGAGGCAAAAGAACTATGTAAGGATCGTAGCAGTGTGGGTGTTCTGCAGTTTCTGCCTTGGAAAAAGGCGTAATTTTATGTGTGTGTGTGTGTATAGTAACTTTAAACATAATTATATTGGTAATAAAATTTAATAAAATGAAATATTTATTGAAAAGAAATGTTTACTTTGTAAGTAGATCTTATAAGACACTTTTAATATCGGTACATACATATATCACTGCTTTTACACGTCTAAATTATTGTTCCATATTTAAAAAACTAGATGGCGTCGATAGTTTTGGGTGCTTGGCAACGTATTTAATTTATTAAAGGGCACTCATTTGTTATTGTTAACAAATAAGTACCCAGAATCCCTTTAAAAACTCTGCCCTTTGTCGTTTTCGTGTCATTGAATAAATTGAGAGAGTAATAAAATAGACTTTAGCAATACTACGGTAAAGGAAACAGTGTCTAATACCCCTCTTAAAGGCTCCCGCAGGCAAGCGCGGCACTACTCCACTTGAACAATTTCTATGAAAACTTCATGGAAATTGATCTACCTGGAGTCACGTCACGCCGGTCTGCGGGAGCCTTTAAACAGATCAGAGCAGAGCAGCAGTTTAAGTATTGAGAATGTGCTCCCAGAGCCAAATGAATATGATATTGTTAATTACGCTGCACATTTGGATTACTATTTATGTAATTTTTGACTGCCTAGCTCTTACTGTCATTGGGTAACCTTAAAAAATGTCTGTAGACAACATTATGACAAATATTACGTATATCGATCTTACTTATTTTGCTACAAATAACACTTAGTGTGTTGATTTTACTGTTATAAGTTTCATCGAAATCGGATACCTGCAAAACATAAAAAAATGATAGGTATGTTTAATAATATAATAGGAAAAAGTTATTCTCTGGAAAATATTCGATGGAGAGTAACTTTTTCTTATTATATTATAAACATATCATTTTTAAATAATAGATTATTTTCTACCTCAGGCGTCTCATACGAATTTATTTGTGAGTGAATCAACAAATCCAAAGAAACTCAGACTCAAAGCATTTATTTCAAATAAACCAATTACAGGCACTTTGGATTTGTTAATTGGACCGTAAGTCAGAAATAGGAAGCTAGTTACTCATTCCAAAGCGTATTAAGTACACTCTTTTCAATCAAAATATTGTTACACAAGTCAGTTACATCATTACACGCTTTATATTATCTTCACTAGTATGTTTGTTTGTAACCGACTCCTTATAGCGCGATTTTGACCCACTTTAAACGGCCAGGTCTCATTTAAACTCTATAGACTTATCGAGGACTGATGACAATACTATAATGTCATAAATTTGTGCCATTATCCTTGCCAGGGTTACCAGGACAGCAAAAAAGCTGTCTCCGAAAACTACGGTGATATACGTCTCAAAATTCTAAACACCCTAAAAAATAGAAAATAAATACAGCTAAAAAAAACTAAAAAACACGCTTCCATAGAAAAAAAAACTAAAAAGTGGAAAATGCACGCTTTTATTCCATTATTTTCTACTTTTTAGTTTGGTTTTCTATGGAAGCGTGTTTTTTATGTTGAAATTATCAATGTAAGAAAGATGTAAAATCCCTTTTTAGGAGGCTTTGCCATAACCGCTGCGCTTGGCAGGTGGGTTGGCAATCGCAGTTTGGTGGTAAAATGCAAAGAAAATGCTGCTAGACATTCTCTCTAATATCCCTTAGTAGCCTCTTATGACACCCACGGGAAGAAATGGGATGCTGCTATTCTTCTATATCTATATCTAAACTTATAATAAAACTGTAGAGAGGTCAATTCTGTCAGTCTGTATGTGCACGCATGGGTCAAAAAATACTGAAGGGATTTTAACCAAACTTGGTACGATTGTAGTCCATACTCCTGGGCAGGTTTTAGGCTATATAACATAACGCTAAAACACATAGAAGCTGAGCAATGTCGATATATTTGTACCCTCTGGGTATGTGTCAGGTAGAAAACGCTTTATGGCGATGACGTACCAGGTTATCATAACTTTGCAGGAGCTTATCAAACAAAGGAGTGTCAGCTAGCTTTATGGCGACGACGTACCAGGTTATCACAACTTTGCAGGAGCTTACCAAAAAAAGGAGTGTCAGCTAGATAATGCTTTTTTGCCTTTGAAGTACCAGGTTATCATAACTTGGTAGGAGCTAACCAAACATGAGTTTCAGCTAGAAAACGCTTACCAGACCACCAACGCGTACCAGGTTGTCAAACTTGGTAGGGTTATTACAACGTTTATTGAACCTGAGGCGATACGAAGTTCGCTGGGTCAGCTAGTACTTATAATAAAACTGTTGAGAGGTCAATTCTGTCTGTCTGTATGTGCACGCATGGGTCAAAAAATACTGAAGGGATTTTAACCAAACTTGGTAAGATTGTAGTCCATACTCCTGGGCAGGTTATAAGCTATATAACATAACGCTAAGACACATAGAAGCTGAGCAATGACGATATATTTGTACCCTTTGGGTATGTGTCAGGTAGAAAACGCTTTATGGCGACGACGTACCAGGTTATCATAACTTTGCAGGAGCTTACCAAACAAAGGAGTGTCAGCTAGCTTTATGGCAACGACGTACCAGGTTATCATAACTTTGCAGGAGCTTACCAAAAAAAGGAGTGTCAGCTAGATAATGCTTTTTTGCCTTTGAAGTACCAGGTTATCATAACTTGGTAGGAGCTAACCAAACATGAGTTTCAGCTAGAAAACGCTTACCAGACCACCAACGCGTACCAGCTTGTCAAACTTGGTAGGGTTATTACAACGTTTATTGAACCTGAGGCGATACGAAGTTCGCTGGGTCAGCTAGTACTTATAATAAAACTGTTGAGAGGTCAATTCTGTCTGTCTGTATGTGCACGCATGGGTCAAAAAATACTGAAGGGATTTTAACCAAACTTGGTAAGATTGTAGTCCATACTCCTGGGCAGGTTATAAGCTATATAACATAACGCTAAGACACATAGAAGCTGAGCAATGACGATATATTTGTACCCTTTGGGTATGTGTCAGGTAGAAAACGCTTTATGGCGACGACGTACCAGGTTATCATAACTTTGCAGGAGCTTACCAAACAAAGGAGTGTCAGCTAGCTTTATGGCAACGACGTACCAGGTTATCATAACTTTGCAGGAGCTTACCAAAAAAAGAGTGTCAGCTAGATAATGCTTTTTTGCCTTTGAAGTACCAGGTTATCATAACTTGGTAGGAGCTGACCAAACATGAGTTTCAGCTAGAAAACGCTTACCAGACCACCAACGCGTACCAGTTTGTCAAACTTGGTAGGGTTATTACAACGTTTATTGAACCTGAGGCGATACGAAATTCGCTGGGTCAGCTAGTTATTAAATAAAATAATAATTCAGAAATTAAAATAAGTCGTGGCAGCTAACTGATGACCAGTCCCTACTGACATGACGGACGGATGGACCTACTTGATCCGTCTGTTTCAAAAACATCCGATAAAAGTATAAATAAACCCTGTTCAGGTAAAGTCTTGCGCAATCACTAACTGAATGAAATTGGTAACACTTTTACCTGTATTTAAATGTCAAAGTGTGGTATTACAAATTGACAGCCGCAGGTTCATTTTCTGATGCATGTGTTTATACTTACATTAGCTATACTTTTACATTATGCTCGGAGTTCCCCCACTTGATCGAATCAGGAGTTAAGAAATCCGCAGGCGAATCAAGGTAAACGACATAGCCCGAAGAATTGCCGAACATAAGTGACAATGTGCAGGGCACATTGCTAACAGAACAGATGGCCAATTAGGCCGAACTGTTCTGGAGTGGCGACCGGGTACCAGAAGACGTAGAGTTCGAAGGCCTCCCACAAGGTAAATCAATGACCTTGTGAAAGCCTTAGGAATCCGCTGGATGCGGGAAGCCAAAACTGGTCGAAGAGACGAAACTTGTGGGAGGCCTATGTCTAGCAGTGGACGTCTTTCCGCTGAAATGATGATGATAACTTCTAAACTGACCGTACATAATGCATCGCTCGTTCAAAAGCGTTATTTTTAGACCAAATGAGGAATCGTATACTTACTTCTGTTAGTGCTTTTTGATGTCCAGTACGCGTAACATGATCACCATGGAAAGAACTTTGTCTATTCTTGGTAGAAAAGAGATAGAACGTCATGCTACGCCAGCATAGAAACGGGTTTTGTCGACGAAAAAATAGACAAAATTACAGATTTCAGAAAGTTTTCTACCGTTTTATGCAGGCTTAGCATAAACATAAAGATAAAGATATATTTATTGCATAACTGTGTGTATACATACAAACAAACAAACAAACTCTTCAGCTTTATAATATTAAGTATAGATATATAATACTAGCTTCTGCCCGCGGCTTCGCCCGCGTGGATGTCGAAAAATATCCCACAAGAAGGAACGTATTACCGGGATTAAAAGTACCCTTTGTGTTTATCCAGGTAAACAATGGGTTATTGCACTGCTTGCTTCGTGTTATCCAAGGAGCAGCGTTCGGATTGATAAATGATTGTTGTAGGATAAATATTGCTAAAACATAACAATATTGACGGAATATGTAACGGAACGGCAAATTACCTACTTGCATGCCAAAATTGAAGACTACTTTAAAGCGAAAATATAAGTTCTTTTTATTCCATGGGAAATTCGAAAAAAAATTGTTACCTAAATTATTCAAATGACGATTTTACTTACATTGCTGTTCACAGGGGTTAAAGACTATTTATTTTTTAATTTATACTTAAAGTTTCTCTTTACATACTACTTTAGAGGTTCTGCCTTCAGGTGCTACTACAACTAGGCTGCTAGATGAGCTCACTCTCGAGCAGGCAACGTAAACCTGGCCGTCGAGAAGCAGTCCCCTCTAAGATGATATCCCGCTGTTTACAGTGACTGTCCCCGAGACTTATTAATCGTCATTGCGAAACATGCCATTAGGGGACTGCAGCCTTTTAAACTCGAATGGGTACTCCGACGGTATTAGTGTTATCTGCGGTACATAGTACACCGATTCACCTTGAGCACAGCCAGTAAATACAATGGCGGAGCCTCTACCACGTATTGATGTGAGGTTTTCACACGTGACCTGGTCCCATTGCACAACTTGGCTGGAATGAGATTTCGTGGTAGCATTGCTGGAGCACCCACTTTGAGAATAAGTGTGTGAGACGGGGATCAGATGGGTTGAATAAAGAGAGCTCCATAGGATAGTGCATAGCATCATCTTTATGAATTCGACACGTATGCGTGTAATATAATTACAACAGATTTTTGTTGCCTGGGTTTATATCATTGGTTTATTTTGTTTAGCTTCTATCCGCGGCATTTTTTTTTTTCAGAAACAAACATTGCGCGCTCTCTCTACCTCTCAATTTAATATACAAACTGACAATATCCCAAACAAATAGGACGAAGTTCTTCGTAAAACTTAACTAATCTCTGGGATGATAGTAGTATAGTTTTAATAGAACTCAAAGCGTGTGTGAAAAGATTTATTTAGGAGACAACCAGAAGTGGATAATAAACAATTAATATTGTTTACAATGAAATACTATGCCTACCGCAGTATTTCTTTGTAAACAATATTTTTTGTTTTTACTTCAGGTGCTAGAATCACCAAGCTGCTGGTCTGCACCAGACCGTGTGAGAAGCAGTTCTCCCTTAAGTCTACCCCTGTTAAATTAAGTGTTAGGCCTTGAGATTTATTTATGGTAATGTCAAAGCTGACTTTGAGGGGAAACTGCACTCTTTTGAACTCGAAGGGGTAGTTCGACCGTGGAGGCGATCGGCGGCGGCGACCTCTCGCGTCCGGCCCTGGTGCGAGCGAGAGGGAATGGGAAGCCATCACCTCCTTCTGCGAAGCAGTAATGCTCACGAAGGAGGAGATGGGGCGCGTGAGGGAGTTGCAGTCTCTGCGCCCTCACGTACCTAGCTGCCGCAGGAGGAGACGCCCCGGGCGTCGGGAGTCGATAGCGGACTCCCCGGCCACCGTAGGCGCGAGCTTGCGGGTGGCGAGCAATGGGTAGCTCGCCGCCCGGTAAGGACCAAGCTCGGGTCGACGGCGCGTAGTGTTCCACGCGCGCCTCAAAGAGGTGCCAGCAAAACTGAAGGGGTCTGCTAGGACCGATGCCTGGCGGGTGCGCGTGATTGTTCGAAAGAGATACCGTCACCGTGGCACATGGGCAACTGAAGGAACACGGGTGGGTTTTAGTCAGTAAAAGTCTAACATGAAGAGCGGGAGAAGTCATTTGATGATTTCCCATCCAAAAAAAAAGAAAAATAAAATGGGTAGTTCGACGGCGTTAGAGGAATCCTCGGAATAAACACAGACTCCTCTCTGGAACAACCTGTTAGTTGGGAGACCGGGAGGCTTCAATGTGTTAAGAAACTCAACCGGGTAATGTGTGGCGTCATCGTGGTTTATCACTCGAGTCCACTGATTTATAATGATTTTCAACTCCTTCAAACGATCTCAAGAGAATTTCATTGATGATTGTAGCTTGGTCGTTATGTTTTACTTTAATGTATAAACTAAAATCGCATTATTACTCACTGAACGTGCAGATTTATGTGCCCAATTAGGTTTTACTTATAAACTTGTATGGGTATCTATTTAACAATAGTCAGTGTAGTTATTTAATTTTATTTAATACAGACACAAACGCGTTTTAAGTATATGTAACTTATTACTTGCAAATATTCGTTCATATTAATATCAGTTACATATTTGATACATCCCCGTTACCTTGGTTGAGATTGGACACCGGTGACGACAATGTGCTCCCCGGGCTGCCCCGCACGCCATGCGCCCGTCTACCAGTCCACGTAGGATATTCGAAACCCTATTTGACTCAGTAAAGGGATGATTTTGGAAAACTGTGATACACGTATCTCATAATTATACTTGAAGAGTATGTGTACCAATTTTTGTGTCAATCGACCCAGAGAATAAAAAGTTTCATAGAAACTTCAACCCCCCATTTCACCCTCTTGGGGGTGGTATTTCTAAAAATCCGTTCTTAGTGGATACTTACTTTTCACAAAGAACACACCCTCCAAATTTCATGTCTCTCCGACCAGCGGTTTAGGCTGTGCGTAGATATATCAGTCAGTCAGTCAGTCAGTCACTCAGGACTTTGAATTTTATATATATAGATATATATATGTTACGGGCAACGTGATTAACTGGGCATTATTAATAAAGACCGGCCATTATTAATAATGCCCAAGAGCCTCGGGCAAAGTGATTCATTTCTCTTTTGACCTGCCATTATTAATAATACCCGACCACCCGTGGTCCATGTAATAAGTCAGTGTTTGAGATGGCTTGAATTTATCACTTGGACCGGGCAATATGAATAATTCCCTTCTTGTAGCCGGGCAATGTGAAAATTAGACTGCAGCCGCTGGATGCAATCGGGGCTTTAAGGCACCCCGACTCGGATAGGTTAGGTTAGAAGGGGATGGCGGGGTCGTTTGAGCGAGCGAAGCGAGCGAATAGACCCCCTTCGTGGTTATTTTTTTATAAACCACCCAGAAGTAGGAGCCCCGCGTAGCGGGGCTCCGTCGCCCAAGCCCACCCTCGACCATGCTGCCATTTATTATGGCGCTTAAATATTATATGTAATGATTATTATGGCGTTTAAATATTATGTCTAATCATTATTATGGCAATTAAAAATATGAAAAACAATACGTATGGTACTCGTATCTTATGGTATCTAAGTTTCGGGCAATTAAAAGTATGTCATATGTCTTTTAGGGCAAACAAAACATTCGGGCAAATGAAATTCCGGTAAACAATAGACAACCAAGAAATTTATATAATACTACAGTTCACTTATTTTATTACTTTGCCCAAGATAGGGTGGGTATTATTCATAATGGCCGGGAAAAGTGATTAATTATGCTGTTTTAATCACATTGCCCAATTGAGTCGGGCATTATAAATACAGACCGGCCATTATTAATAGTGCCCGGACTTATCAAATTGCCCGTAACATATATAGTATAGAAAGTATAGATATTACATTTTTAGATTCAAAAGTCTACCCAAATCGGACATGCAATATTTTTTAAGGAACCTATTATAATTTCTTACAAATATTATTTTTTATCAAAAAACTCACGTAGACTAAAATAGTTATTTGTGCAACAAGAGAGCAAAGTCGTTTTTTGCTGCGAGTGCTGATTTTGAATCCAGAGCAAGCGAAGGATTGAACGATGGAATCACGAGCGTAGCGAGTGATTCTAAAGTTGAATTCTGAGTGGCGAGAGATTCAAAGGCACGAGATGCAAAAAAACTGCTCTCGTGTAACACTCATAACTTTTTACTTCAGCAGCGAGAACACTTTAGGAGATAAAATAATAAACAGGAATAGATTGAAATAACTATTTATTGTGACTCAAAATAATTATCATTGTAGGTAGAGGTATCAATTCAGCCTTATGCCCAACTGACATTCTTTTTAGAAACGATACGAGTTTTGCGTATGTTTCAATACGCAAGTTATGTTTTGTTTTTAAAGTAGCTTTCAACATTGAGTAAGTACTCCACATTGTAGATGATCACCTCGCCTGTGATAAATCTAAAAAATAAGATAGCAACACCGTCTCCGAAAAACTGCTTGCACCCTTTGTAAGTCTCTATTCATTGAAGACATGGTATGCTTTCAGATATTTCTCGCGAGACTTCTCAGGTAGGAAACTTAATTCTCTATTAATAACTTGTTGTTTTAACTCTTCCGGTGTTAAAATACTGTTCTCGTCGCTAGTTTCACTCATATTTTACGATTATTTTATTATTTTTTAACACATTCAACTCTTAACGCCAGCTACGAAATTTTATTCCCGCTCTTTATATAAATTAAGGCGTGTTCGGAAACAGCACCCATGATATTTTATTATTCACAATATTTACGTAACATTATTAAAACTAGAAATAAATATTTACAGGTTAATTAATATCAGTTTTATTTGCAGTAAATACTTATTTTCGTTTAAATACAACAATAAGTTAAAAATTCAATAAATTACTTTAAAATTTAAAAACCCCCGACACAAAAACTTAAACCTATAAAAATAAAAAAAATAATAAAAAAAAAACTCAATCTTAAAGTACCTAAGTAGGTATTAATAATTCAAAAAAAATACGTCGCGTTGGGGGACCGCTCCAAACCCAACAATTTATTTACAAATAGTCTATTACCTAACTAATTAAGAAAAAAAAACTTTTATTAAATTACTTCACAATATTGCATTTAGGATACGACCGTCAACGTCTGCCCTCGCGGAGCGGTCCCCCAACGCGACGTATTTTTTTTTTTTGAATTATTAATACCTTCTTAGGTACTTAAGGATTGACCCCAGTCGAGTATATTTGCTGACATTCGGTTACTCTTCTCCACTTTCTCCCTTCCCTCCCAACTTTTAAACGGCTTAACCGATTTGCATCAAACATGTCTAAGAAAACTCGCACATAAGTCACATTAATACATTTTTTTTGATTCAAATCGCTTCATCCGTTCGGGAGCTATGATGCCACAGACAGACAGACACACACACAGACAGACAGACAGACACGTCAAACTTATAACACCCCTCTTTTTGCGTCGGGGGTTAAAAAGACATAATTATCTTTTGCAAAATTTCTTTAGTTAGTACAAATTTCCGAACGTGTTTGTCTTTAAGGTCGAATTCAAAATCGGAAAACAAAAATTAAAAAGTTACTTTGTCTCACTCAGTGAGCAAAATTGCATTTTGCTCACTGATTTCAGGCAGCAAAACCTACATGTTTGAGCTACTGAAGTGAAAAATACATTTCAATTAACATCTTTTTCAATTTATTTTTAAACATATTTCCATTTAATTGCTTAATTGTTGGTGGTAGCTTATTGTACACACGAATAGCAGTCACATAAGTACTTTTATAAAACATCATATTATTAATTACTGGTAAATTCATGCCATATTTATATTGTGATCGAATGTTTTTTTTAGAATTTGATTTAAAATTGAAGTATTGCATATTGTTTTCTACAAATAAACATAATTCAAGTATATACATAGATACCAGTTTAGTGTCAAGAATCCCTCCGTTCTGAAGACATCTCTTAATGAGTTGGTACTGTACATATTATAAATTGTCTTAAAACATTTCTTCTGGAGAATGAATGCGGATTGTACGTTTGTTGAGTTTCCCCAATATATGACACCATAACTTAACAGGAGGTATACATTTCCAAAATACGCATTTTATTAACACATGGATTCGTGGTTTCTGCCAGAACTGACAATGCAGGCATGCACATGCATGTCGCTTTCATTTCTACGAAGAATAGACACAGTTTTTTCTATACAAAGTGACAGTTCGTTTCTCTAATTTTGACATCGCATCGTAGAAATCTTTCTACAATCTGTCATCTTGTCATTCGTTTCTCACGATCTTTGTCTACGTCCCTATTGATGTAGACTATTTCAGAATAAAGTTTTCTATCCAAACTGTCAAAATCGCACTGACAACTGTTAGTTGTCTAAGGTAGTGAAGACAATTTGATTTTGTAATCGCTGTGACTAATCGAGTTCATTTAGATTTAAAACAAAACAACAACCGTAAGTAAATAAATAAAGAAACTTTGTATATTGTTGTTAATTTTCACATTATGTGAACAGTCACTTTGTCTTTTCTTCCGTCGACAAAACCCCACTCTACGGTGGTCATGCTACGCATGCTGATTTTTAATGTTCTCTTTTCGCATGCCATCAGTACGAGTCATACCTCAGTTCAACTGTACAAGGAATATATTGACATCAATAATGCATTGTGATTAACCTTATCGGGCGGACTGTTTTAAGTGTTATCTTTATCAACAAATGTTATCAATGCACCATCTTTTTGTGTTAGATATTAACCTATATTTAGAAACTGGCGAAATAATAGGTGTAAAATTTCGTTCCTGGGCATTATGACTAACCTGAAAAATAACCAATCCTTATTTTTATTTTCCGTTCACTTTAAAAGCCATTAGAGACAAGGAAACCCTAATAGCGTCATGTGTGAGTAACGGTAGTGTGGAAAATTCAAACCAAAATCCGAAACTAGGGTGTTTTTTTTCTTTGTGGGTGGGAAATCTCAAATGACTTCTCTCGCTTTAGGGTGGAGCGGGAGAGCGTTTCAGACTTTTACTGACTAAAACCCATCCGTGTTCCTTCAGTTGCCCATATTCTAGGGTCACGGTATCTCTTTCGAACAAATCTCGTGACCCTGGCAGGAAACTTGGGTGTGACCTTCTTTAAATCCTCAGTGAATGATTTTGAAGTTCCAATTGGAACTCTTCGGATCCTAAAGTGGCTTGGAGCTGCGTAACTGGGAAGTTAGCCTTCATCATGCGTATTCTCTCAGCACGAACTTTTATATTTAGAGGTATGATATTATCCAGTTACTGGGTTATGTTCGCTCCATAAAAAATGCTGATATTCTGTTGCATCTGATTAGACTGTATGCTGACCCCAACATGGTTGGGATAGGCTAGGTAGATGATGATCTGTGATGTATGAGGGGGGAGTTTAACACCTCACTCTCCCCCTAACATGAAGAGGCCCGCAAAGGCGGGCCGGCACCAGTCGGGGATCGCGGAAGACATATTGGTTCCCGTGGTCTCCGACGTAAATGATAAATGACTTTATTTTGCAAGTAGGTTTGTACAAACACTTTAACACGTCAATCATATTTTTTAAAACTAGATGAGGTCGGCGTTTCCTATCTGACTACTCTGAGAAGAAAGGCCGAAACAAACTCAGATGTCATAGTCTCTTTTAAAGTCCAGACATAATTTGGTTAGATCATGTGAAGACCATGTGGATTGGTGTCTGAAGTGGTCTTTTAAGGAAAGCACCACACAGATTGAGTGGACCTGTCCAATCAGTGCACGCATTTGTCAGTAATCATGCAGCTCAACTCAGAACTTAAGGAGGTCAATGATTCGACGAACAATACCAAAGAAAGGACATTTGTGTAGGTCGCATAAATTACTCAAACTGCCAGACTGTGATAAAAAAATAAATGAGAAGAAAAGGAACCTAGAAAAAATAAATAACACCCATTTAATCTTCACATTTACAATAATTAAAACAATATAATACTTTAAAAGTAAATATTAATGTCATTGTATAGGTAAAATTCATCAATGTCAATGTGTATATAAAATCAGGAGATAGTCGCTGACTGATCATTTGAGGATCATGTACATGGAGGTGTCTGAAATGGTCTTTTGAGGAAAGAACCATACAGATTGAGTGGACCTGTCCAGTCAATGCACGCATTTGTCAGTAATCTTTCAGCTCAACTCAGAACATAAGGAGCACAACGATTCGACGAACAATACCAAAGAAAGGACATTTTGGTAGGCCGCATTAAGTACTCAAACTGCCAGATTATCATTAAAATGAAATGAGTAAGAGGGATATATAAAAAAAAACAAACATCTACGTACTCCTCACATTCAAAATCATTAAAATAATAATAATAGTATACTCCTCAGAGTATATATTCATGTCATAGTTAAGCAATAATCAAAATGTCAAAGTGTATATTCCCAATAAATAATAATTTAAAAAAAAGAAAAATAATTAATAATAAAAAATATCATTCAGTATAATAATAATTTAATAATAAAAAATTGAGCAGCTTAATCCCAAGCTTTTTTGTCCTCAATATAATCTTTAACAGTGTAAAAGGCTTTCTGGCACAACTTACGTTTAATGAATGATTTAAATTTATTGAGACTTAGATCTTGAACATGGCTTGGAAGTTTATTATAAAAGCGTATACATTGACATCTGAATGAGCCACCTATTTTCTTGAGCCTTGTTGAAGGTACAACAAATTTGTGTTTGTTCCTAGTATTTATACTATGTATATCACTGTATTTTTTAAACAATTTAATATTCTTATGAGCATATAAAAGATTTTAAAAAATATACTGTGAAGGCACAGTCATTGCAATAATTTCTTTAAATTTCTCTCTGAGTGTGTGTCTCGGGCTTAATTTATAAATTGATCGAACAGCCCTTTTTTGCAAGACAAAGATAGTCTGAATGTCGGCGGCATTTCCCCACAACAGAATACCGTACGACATTACACTATGAAAATAGGCAAAGTACACTAAACGGGCTGTTTCTATGTCAGTTAAATTCCGAATTTTTGTAACAGAATATGCAGCGGAGCTTAGCTTTTTCGACAATTTATCAATATGTGGGCCCCACTGAAGCTTGGCATCCAAAGTTAAGACCAAGAATACAGTGCTATCTTCAGGATTCAATTCTTCGCCCTTTATCAACACATTCGTTTTCACTTGCCTAACGTGAGGAGTAAACTTAATATATTTGGTTTTTTTTTTTTTCATTAAGAAGCAAATTATTTACATTGAACCAGTGAACTACTTTTGAGATCGCGCTATTAACATCGTCAGTAACCAGCTGCTGTCGTTTAAGTTTAAACAAAAGTGAGGACTGAAATAGGTCTATAGTTAGAGGGGTCTGAAGTACTACCAGATTTAAATAAAGGTATTATTTTACTATTCTTCATAAGATCAGGTAACTCCCCACATTCAATACAATTATTAAATATAAGAGCTAAAGTAGGTGCTACAATGTCAATAATAGACTTGGCGACTTCTACAGAATTACCCCACAGATCTGCAGTCTTTTTTACATTTAAAGTGTGGAAGGTTTTAATTATATCTTTACAAGTAATATGTTCAAAATGAAATTCCGAATCGCAAACATTAACATTTTCAATCAGTGAAGACTCAGCAACAGAAGGTGATGAGCAGTGTTGGGAATTTATCCGGATAAATACTCAAAATGGATAAATACTCGATAAATATCCGTTTTTACTGAGTATTTATCCAAAACAGCGGATAAATACTATTTTATGTTTTCGTAACGTAAGTTTTGTCATCTATATATTAATACGTGAAGCGAAAACTTTGGATCCCTTTTTACGAAAATTGGGCGGACGAAGGAGTATGAAATTTCGCACACTTATAGTTTATACAGAGAAGAAGTGACGAATGCTAACATTTTTTTTAATTATGCGTAAAAATACATTATTTTCAATAAATAACACGTTACACACACTACTATTAATTACCGTGTATTTAATACACACATGCACAAATTGAATATATATTTATTTTTGGTATTATTTGTCTATAGCCTTACTGAATGTCAAATATAATTATGGATTACGAAATTACGAAAGTTTATTGTCCAAATCTGTGGTCCAATCGAGAATATCTGTCTTTAATATTTTGTGTCTATAGTCTTGCTGAATATGTCAAGTATAACCATAAGTAATAAAAATATGACAACATGAAGTAAATGCTGTTTTGTCACCTATCAAAACTGTAATCTTATGTAATACTTTGAAATAATGTAAATAATAATGTATTAATACGTGAAGCAAAAACTTTGCACATCGTTGTACGAACATTGTGCGAACGGCGGTGTATGAAATTTGGCACATTTAAAGTTTATTTGGAGAAATAGTGCTGAAAACTAATATTTGTATATATTAACGAATAATGGTCGAGTTTCGACCTCTGGGCGACCACTAGTTTTACTAATCCTTTTGTTATAATTAATGAAAAATAGATAATGCAGATTGGTATCGTACCTTATTAATCATTTTAACAATTACAAAACGCCGATATTAACAATAATTTCATTCAATTATGAATACAGTTAGTCAATCACTGTCAAAGTTAGATAAAATTATATATTTGTTAATTGGTTTTTCACATACACACATGAACTCATGCCTTTCTCCCATGGGGGTAGGCAGAAACTATTTAAGTAACGCTTAAATCAAAAAAAAAAACTACCTCGTGAAAGTCGAGAAAAATAAACAAATCAAATATCTTGACTTGGCTCGCGAGGTTGTCAACATTGTAGGATATGGATTCAGCGAGCAATGTGCAGTTTTGAGACCAGTGGTGATGTTATTTTTACCACAAGTAAAGCGCCTGCCTGAGTGCGAACTCACGACCTACAAGTTGTAAGTCGGGGCTGATACCACCGGGCCACCACTGCTATCGCCAATATGAAAAGCATGTCAGACTTTTAATGAATAAAATCCACCTGTGTTCCTTTGGTTGCCTGTGCCAGGGTACCTCTTTTAAACAGATCCGCAACCCTGGCAGGCATCGATCCTCGCTGCCCGCAAGCCCGTGCCCATGGTGGCCGAGAGACCACAATGAACTTCCGACGCCCGGGGCGTCTCCTCCTACGGTGGCTAGGGACATGAGGGCGCACAGACTGTTTCTCCCTAACGCGCTCCACCTCCTCCTTCACGAGCCTTACTTCTTCACAGAAAGAGGTGACAGCTTCTTATGCCCTCTCGCTTTATACCATGGCCTGCACCAGGGCCGGACGCGAGAGGTCGCCGCCGTCAATCGCTTCTACGAGGATACGGCGTTGCTCCGCCCAAGCAGGGCAAACCTCTACTCTATGCTCCACCGTATCTTCCAGGCGATCTACACAGTGGTAAAATTTACTGAAACCTGCTTTTAGATTTTCTCAAATCCAATGAGTCATTATCAGTATCTGTCTGTAAATATAACCCATTTTGTGTTGATTTCAAATCCTTAAATATTATAAACACTAGAAGGGCATTGCATTTGCTGGACTCTTGTTGAAAAACAGGTTCTGTTATGGGTCAAAAACAGATATGCATTGATATATCTAATCCCAAAAATTATCATCAAGCAAAACTGCTTGTAGCATTTGACTTGACGATATATTTTTCTTTTGAGTACGCTGAGAGAGTGGCTTTTCTATTTTTCATACTCCTTAGTGATCGTAGATAGCTGCCCTATATTGTGTAGCATGGCAGGTTTAACTTTTCTCCCGTTACCTTTTGTTTTACGATTTGTTGTAGCTTCGATCGTGGTTTTTGGGTTTAGTTCTTGTGATTTTTTGACTATCTTATAAATCGATGAACGCTGGCTGCACGCACGGAAAAGCATGACTCATTGTCACGTTCCGCCTGAACTGAGCGTGGAAGCGAGAGCGCGAAACAAGCGATAGAGAGGCACGATCGGCCTTAGCGTTCGACTTGTGAAATCTATCTCTCTTCCACTCCATCGGCCAATTTGTCCGAGTAAAAGAGACTTAGACATTATCACGTAAAATTATCGTCCGTATACCGACTTTACAGACAACCAATTGTTTTTTTATTAAAGATTTTATCATATCTGCTTTTTTAAACTACCGCATTTCAGTGCACCATGAGCCAGCAAATTACTAGTGTGTGCTGCGCAGTTTAAAGGCTCAACACCTTTAACTAATTGAAAAGCCCTTTGCATGTTATAGCGTTGGCAAACAACATCAACAAACTTGTCTTCGCCGCATTTTTATTGACGTTTAGAAACACACAAAGATAATCAATTATGTGGCTATTCTCTACACTCTCAACAAAGAAAGATTCTAAATTTTTATCTACAGAGCATGCTCTATTAGAGATGTTTGGGCTTCTGACACAATTACAGCCCTGGCAATTGACATTTGAACTAAATAATGTAATAACGTAGTGTTTTGAAAAGCCTAAATAACAATAAAAGTCATTAACATTTTAAAATAATCATCCGATACGCAAAAAAGATATTTATCCATCATTTTGAGTATTTATCCGATAAAAATGAGTAAAAACGAGTATTTATCCGTTTCGGATAAAAACTCGAGTATTTATCCTCCGAGTATTTATCCACTGCCCATCACTAGTGATGAGTTTAGGGATTTTTTAGTTGAAATAGGAATATCTGAAAAGAAATTTTCAAAAGCCGCCGCGACTTGTGAGTCTGATTTTACTATGTTATCATTGATTGCCATCCAACAAACTTTTTAAAATAATTTCGAATAATTTCTAACATACAAACTAAATTCAGCAGTGTTGACAAAAATCCTTTCATTGTACAGCTCATAAAGCCGTGTTCTACTTCTATGAATACCAATGGTAGCCCAATCACTGAAAGATACGTTACTGTCAACTGAGATAGTCCGGGGAATAAAAGTGGAATTAAAATCATTACAATATATCTTAAAAAAATCATCATACAAATTATTGGGACCACCATTAATAGATAAAAGTGGCAATTTCTGAACTAGTTTAACTTTAAATGCTTCTAGGTGAACTGCAGTTTTGGGGTTTACAGTGATATCTTTTTTACTCACATTTTTAGGGTTCCGTTGCCAAATGGCAAAAAACGGAACCCTTATAGATTCGTCATGTCTGTCTGTCTGTCTGTCTGTCTGTCTGTCTGTCCGTCCGTATGTCACAGCCATTTTATTCCGAAACTATAAGAGCTATGCTGTTGAAACTTGGTAAGTAGGTGTATTCTGTGAACCGCATTAAGATTTTCACACTAAAATAGAAAAAAAAACAATAAATTTTGGGGTTCCCCATACATAGAACTGAAACTCAAAAATGTTTTTTTTCATCAAACCCATATGTGTGGGGTATCTATGAATAGGTCTTCAAAAATGGTAATGAGGTTTCTACTATCATTTTTTTCTAAACTGAATAGTTTGCGCGAGAGACACTTCCAAAGTGGTAAAATGTGTGTCCCCCCCCCCGTAACTTCTAAAATAAGAGAATGACAAAACTAAAAAAAATATATGATGTACATTACCATAAAAACTACCAACGAAAATTGGTTTGAACGAGATCGAGTGAGTAGTTTTTTTTTTAAAACGTCATAAATCGTAAACCGCAATTTACCTTACATTCAATCAACTGAAATATAAAAATTAAAAAATATATATATTTTTAAACCGAAAATACCTACAGGTTTGTACGGAACCCTCGGTGCGCGAGTCCGACTCGCACTTGGCCGGTTTTTTGTTTTGATTTTGAATCGTAATCTGTTGCCCGCAATGATCAGAATCTAGTAAATTAATAATTTCTTTGTGGCTTGGTATAATATCAGTATAAATATTATCAAGGCATGTGGCACTAGTAGGGGTTATTCTTGTGGGCTCCATAAATAGGTTTACAAGATTGTAGGACTGAAATAGACATATTATTTTACTACAAGAACCCGAGTTTTCCAATAAATTGACATTAAAATCCCCGCAAACAATAATAGACTTGTTTGAGTTACTAATCTTGTGTAATACTTCATCCATGACCTGTTCAAAGCAGTCATACAATCCTGATGGTGATTCTTTGAAAGATTTCTGACGAGGCATTTATGCCATATGGTAATCTTAAATACTTATATCTACCAAATGGTGTTTGAAAGGTACATAATTCGGAACTGTATTCATCCAGACGTAGCATCCAAAAACCCGAAAATGCATCTAAATGAGAAAAACATACAGCCCCTTCGAGCTGAGACCTAATCTCATCAATTGACTTAAGTGGATACTGTCAACTTGACGTTGACTTTTGGACTTGACGTTGGATCTCTCCGACTTGTCACTGTTCTCATCCTTGAGATACGGTGACTGTGACTGTCCCTTTTGATATACCACTACTGCTGTGTTTTTGTGTCCGTGTCTACTGCTCTGACTGTGTGAGTGAGACTGACTATGTGTTGCTGTGTTCTGACTACTTGGCTGACTACTATGTGCAGTATGATCCACATGATTATCTGAATGACTTTTACTCGACTTTAATTGACTGTTCAACATGCCAATAAAATATTCTTGACTACTATTATCTGAATTAAACGATTGCAACTGACTGACTTTTTTATTCTTGAGACAATATTTAGCAAAATGACCAAAAGATTTACATGACCTGCATTGAACGCCTTTTTTTTTTTTTTTTTTTTTTTTTTTCAGGATGGGAAATCATCAAATGACTTCTCCCGCTCTGGGCGGAGCGGGAGGGCATGTCAGACTTTTACTGACTAAAACCCACCCGTGTTCCATCAGTTGCCCATGTGCCAGGGTCACGGTATCTCTTTCGAACAATCACGCGACCCCGGCAGGCATCGGTCCTAGTAGACCCCTACACTGCTGCTGACATCTCTTTGAGGCGCGCGTGGAACACTGCGCGCCGTCAACCCGAGCTTGGTCCTTACCGGGCGGCGAGCTACCCATTGCTCGCCACCCGCAAGCTCGCGCCTACGGTGGCCGGGAGTCCGCTATTGACTCCCGACGCCCGGGGCGTCTCCTCCTGCGGCGGCTGGGGACGTGAGGGCGCAGAGACTGCCACTCCCTCACGCGCCCCGCCTCCTCCTTCGCGAGCATTACTGCTTCGCAGAAGGAGGTGACGGCTTCCCATTCCCTCTCGCTCCGTACCATGGCTCGCACCAGGGCCGGACGCGAGAGGTCGCCGCCGCCGATCGCCTCCACGAGGACACGGCGGTGCTCCGCCCAGGCAGGGCACACCTCCACCGTATGCTCCACCGTGTCATTGAACGCCTTTAGCTGGACATTTGTAGCGATGAGACTGCCCACAGCGGCTGCATGTCTTCGAGTTGCTGATGTGGTCGCTGTTTGAAGCTGATGCTGACTTGCGACTGCTCGAAGCTGACTGGCGACTGCTCGACCTGCGACTGGAAGCTCGCTGTTGACCATCTTGTCGACTACGGGTCCTCCGACTGAGATGCATGACGTTTTCACTGGCGACACTGGTACCTTTGACGATTTTTTCAGCATCCTGCTGAGCGATTATGAGTGGCCTCGCCAGCTCTTGCATTCTCTGATATGTCAAATCAGGTTCTTGCAGTAACCTCTGACGTACATGTGACGAATCTATATTGAGGTTTGCTATAAAAATATCTCTAATTAACGACTCCCTGAGCGTGCCAAACTCACATTCTCTGCTTTTATTTTCCAAATCCGTGAGGAATTCGTCGATGTTTTCGGATTTTTCCTGCCTACGTGTGAAGAATAGGTATCTACACATCATCACATTTTTTCTTGGTTCAAAGAATTTGTCGAATTTGGACTTGACTTCCTGGAGTGTGCTTCCATCAATCTTTAGGTTAAATGTGTTAAATGTATTGAGACCACGTTCTCCAATTAAATGCAGTAGAATGGCAATTTTCCGCTTCTCGCTTGACTTGTCTAGGCCTGTGGCTAGCAAATATAATTCCAGCTGTTGCCACTATCTTTCCCATGCCTCCGCATTATTATTTGCTGGATCCGACGAAATGTGGAGTTTTTTCAAACGCGTGCTTAAAGTTTAGTCATGTCCGCCATCATTGTCGTCACTCGTGGCTTGGTTCGGCATTTTCTGGACCGATCTTCTTTATTTCTTTTTTTTTTACACGACTTCTGACACCATGTTGAGTTTATTGAAATTAAAGATAATGTTGAGTAGACTTGGTTTATTGAGACTAGGATCACAGTTTCACAGAGCACGTCCAGTCGTGGTATTTCAGACGGGATCAGACATAGCAGTGTCGGACCGATACAGAGCGGAACCATAGATTATTGTCTAGTGGTGTATATACTAATTAATTACTAAATAGTGATGTTACAACAGTCTGTACACACTTAATACAATAATCTGCTCCAATTCTATACAGGCAATTTCTACTGTTCCCTCAACAGAGAGGCTCACAGTATCCTTACGGTCTTTAAATTTTAGCTGGTTATGTACTAAAATTAGTGAGCCACCATGTATGGCATTTACTCTGCTGAACGAACTACCAACCTGGTGATTATTAAAACTAAAAATGAACTGGTGGCTTTTAAGCCAATGTTCTGTAATACAAAGAATAACATGGCATTGCATTGCTCAAAAGAAAGTAGTTTTTTAGCCAAATTCTTGGCTGAAATAGAAAAAAAATATGATAGCGATACAGCTATATGTCTTTTATGATAGTTAGAAAGATAGTACATAACACTATTATACCTATCTTTTGTCAAATACCAATTATTACTAACATAATTGTTAGTATCAACTAAATGAAACAAATAATAATTTAATGTCAAATTGTGCAATGTCATGTTGATTTCAAATCTTAACCTATTTTCCTCCTGTGGCAAACTGTTACTATATGGGAATGTAAATAATACAATTTTTCTTAAACTAAGATTACTCAATGTTTGATAGTATCCCCCTTTGTTCAGATTTCCCCTATTACCCATAAAAATTAATAATGTGGTGTCCTGGTTAAAATTACATTTAATAATTTCCTTCATAATATTAAATAAGGAACAAACCAACGGCATACAGTAATTTATTATTGATAGACCTGGACATTCATATGTCAACAAGTTGCCTAATTCTTTTTCAATTTTATCGCAAAATAACACTACATCACTTTTTACAAATTGCTTACACTTTTTATTGGAACTATTAGTAACAGGAAATGTAAAATCAACACAGGGTTGCAGTAGGGTGGTGTTGCAAGTTGTCAATGAATGGTCTGGTGTAGGTACATTTGATGATTTTTGACATTGCTCACAGTTGGTTGTTTGCGAGTTTACCAGCTCATTCATTGCCAACACATATTCCCTCATAAGATCTTCTGAGGTATTATATTTGTTGGTCATTGAACTAAGTTTCTCTTATAGGTGATCAAGTTCAGATTGTAAGCACTCTGTGTCAATGTTATACCTCCTATTACTTTCTTCCAATTTTAAAGTAAAGGTATGGGACGGAACACCGGGGTGGTTTTAGTCAGTAAGAGTCTGACAGACCCCTCCGCCCACCCCAGGGCGGAGGACATCCATGAGGATTTTCACCTCGGGATCAAAAAAAAAAGGTAGATGATGATATTATAATGTTACTCTGCAGAGGAAACAAGTGGCTCTTCTATATATTTAATATTATCACTAAAAAAAGCTCGCTTAAACAATAGGTACTAACTAAAACAATATTAGTAGCCCAGTCTTAAAACAGCACATTAGCTTGCGGTCAGCGTCTGTATATTTTACCTAATTATATTTATCTAAAACATTTATAAACAATGTTTAAAATGTAACAGACTGATTCATTCACGTGTCTCGAGGTATTATAGGATTGTGTGTGTTTGTGTGTGTGTATGTGTACATCAATCTCCTTCAATCAGTTGTAACTCGCTCCAAGATCAACAAATACTTAGTGGGGTAAAGATGGGTGCGTTTGTCAGCGATTGGCGATAGCTTTTATAACTGTTTCACTGTAAAATAATGTATTCTAAATATACTAATATACAGAGTTTAAGTTTGTATGTCTCTAATCTCCGGAATACCAGTCAGGTTTGAATAAACAAATATATATTTGAGCCAATTCTAATCCAATTCTTGTGGAAAGTTTCTTCTATTTAATGTCACGTGCTAAGGAGACGATTGAAAAGAAAATGAAGTAAGAAGGAACGCTACGAAACAAAATTGCATCGCAAGCGGGCGATGCAGCATCATAATCATCGTCATTACAGCGTAAGACATCCACCGCTGGACATGAGCCTCCCCCAAAAGGCGGGTTGGCGAGCACAGTGAGGAGGTAAGATGCATAGAGAACGCTGCTCTCAATTCTCTAGTAAGTCCCTTAATCGCCTTCTGCGACACCCACGAGAAGAAATGGGATGGTGCTATTCTTGACGTCTGGCAACACACGGAATCATTCGTTATCGGCGGGCAATGCGATGCTATAGAGTAGAGTTTTGATAAAACAATATATTTAAACGAGGATCAATTCGGGCAGAAGCTTGTTATTTATAAGCAACTTAGCCTCTGACAGTCCCTAAACTGAATTTGAAAAAGGATAGGCTCAAGATAGGCTTTTAACTGCATTATCACGATTAGCCTATAGATAAATGCATTCAATTCGTTTTCAAACTTTGTAAGTACCGTCATGTGTCCGTGTACAGTTTGCTTTTGAAATAGCTACCCATTCATCAGCGTAGACAGTCTGTCAGTGTGGTTTTCTATACTCAACAAATGCACTTCTCCATCTTACCGAACTTCCGAGGTTCAATACTTATGCTCTGCGCATAGTAAAAATCTTCGTTCCACCAACAATCTTCTACGTCCTTCACACTGCTCTGGTTTTATTCAATCTTCTACTTTTATCCAGGTGTCTTTGGAATGCGCTTCCTCTGAACATCAGTATGGCAACCAGTCGGTTATCGATAACAGTAAAGGCACATGAGCATTTTCGTAAGAAAGTGGCAGAATCATCCCAGTGCTAATTTGCTGGATTCGTTTTCTCCTACAATGTGAGGACTTGGGCTTCATTGGGTCATAATCCACCACGCGGGCCCAATGCGAGTTTGTGGATGTCACATATCTTCGATTTTTTGGTTATCTAACTCAGTGCCCTCCATATTGGAATCATCGTCACTCTTTTGCCATTTTTCCAATTTATTTTGAGTCGGCGCAACATGCCTTCTTCTTCCTCACTTTTCAATTAGTCGTCATCTTAGTAGTCACCTCCTTTCTATCCATATTATCATTCACACAGTCCCTCTATCTACTTTTATAGCCATCTGCATTCATACTCAAAACTCTCCTCGTGACATTATCGTTATGCCTCCGTATCAAGTGCCCATACCAATACAAACGATCTCCTCACAATTTTTCAGTTATCGGTGTCACTTTCAGACTTCCTTTTTGTACTAATTCTTATTCTGTCCATGTTGTCAACTGCATGTCCTCCGTAATAATGAGAATTAAATATTTAGATACACAACAAGAACTAAGTATCGCAATTCTTTACCGAGTCACTTATTACCTTCATCAATTTGTATAGACCACAAGCCTAAAGCCAGTAAGCTTACTGAACCAATTAAACTGAAACATTGTTTCAGTGAAAAACCACTTGGAAGTTTACGCTCGACGAAACAATAAAGTAACGAAATAGTTGCACTCTGTCATGGTCGTTTCAGTTGGTTCGTAAAGCTGAATTGTGCTGACATTGTGTTCCTTTATTTTGTATATATTCAACATATTGCAGTATATACTAAAACTTTGTAGCTCTGAACTAAGTCTGTTGTAATTTTTGGGTACTGATTTTGAGTGCATTTAAAAGCGCCGAGGGTAACAATACTGTAATACTAGCCAAATCTAACCTAATAAATACATACAAATAAATAAAAATGAAGTGTCTTTTAGTAAGGTCAAAATAACAGATTTTTACTGAATTCGTATAAAAGTGTATACAGTACAAATGACAAATAAAAAAAAATATCTTAATAAAATAATTTTGTCTGTCAGTCTGATTTTTCGGCTAATATCCAAAACGGTTAGACGAGTTGTGACGGGACTTTCAGGGGCAGATAGTTGATGTTCCTGGCTTTTTGTTCTGTTAGCTCGTTCTGGAGGATTTTTCCGACATCCACGGGAGCGAACCGCGGGCACAGCTAGTCTTATAGTTTGAAATAGTTTAAACTACTCTCGTTTAACTCCTGATAAGAAGAGAAATGAAGTTATCACTACTCACTGTTTTTTATAGCGTGAGCTGTGTCAATGCCCCTAAAGTAGATATTTTTGTGTCCTAAGAACAAAAGTAAATACGTATCTTTGTTAAACGTACTGCCTTAAGCTACCAACGGCATATCAAATGAAAAAATCATTTTAATTTCAGGAATACACCCATTTAGAATTATCCCTAATTTTCATTTTGGTGGAAATAAGAAATCTGGATACTTTGATATGCTTTTGCTTCGACATTTTCTGGATACTTTGACGAACTTATTTTCCAGCATTTTTCAGACTCATATTCCAAAGTGAAAAATTAGCAGGTGTTTGTCGTTTTCAGCTGTGACATTAACGTAGTTTTAAATACAATGCATCTTTTACGCCATATAGCAATCGGCAACAAGAG
Source organism: Aporophyla lueneburgensis (assembly GCA_932294355.1). Lineage (NCBI taxonomy): Eukaryota > Metazoa > Arthropoda > Insecta > Lepidoptera > Noctuidae > Aporophyla > Aporophyla lueneburgensis. The sequence continues at coordinate 11,693,379 of OW028757.1, read as the reverse complement.
AGTCATAACACTTAAAATACGAAAATGAGAGAAGTATCCTATGAAAAAACCATTCACAAACTTTCTACATTCACAACAATCTGCAAAAAGAATTTCATAATTATATTGCGATTCCTCGATATACCGAAGTGCGTATGAGTCTAGTAGTCTATACATTTCCATATGTACGAAATGCAAACATTGTCTGATTATAAATATTTTCACCACATAAACGTTGAAAATAACAATCAATAGGTACTGTTTAATTTACTCATGTCGAAAATACGCGAAATGTAAACGATTAAAATCTTCTAGCGCGTTAAGTATATACAGTAACTCTTATAGAATCGTATTACTATCAACGGATGTACCTTCTTTACTCCACTGCCAGTAAAAGACATTGCCCATTTTGTTAGGAGATATGGGCCCCTAGAAAAAAAACGCGGGCAACGGTGGTTTTAACTTGGTTTTGAAGAACAACAATTACCTTTTTAGATCCTGAAATCAATTTTCAGTTTCTCACCCTAGTTTCAGAGAAATGTAATTTTTAAAGATGATGAAATTGAGATTCCACTTATAAACAATTTGAATGATGTATTGATTTGACAGATTAATCTTTCTACTCTCCTCGCGTTCCGAGTTACGCAAAATCGATGTATGTAAGCGCGCCAAACAACCCTTCCGTAGAGCGCGGAGCGTGGCGATTTCTTGACGCGCTAAAAGTGATGTTATTGTGATTCAGAACGCGGGGTAGGTGTGGCCATGTTAAATATTTTGTTGATCGATTTACCAAATCGATTTGAAAAAAGTCGATTTTTAACAATTGTGGTGTGACCGTTTTGTGGTAACTTTTGTTAGTGTTGGTATTTTGCTGTTTGTGCAACAGTTGTAAACAGTTTCTCTTTTTAAAAAACAAGCTCTTGCTTTCTATTTACATAATCAAAGAGATACTTTTGCATATGATTTATATTATTTACTAAAAGTGAACAACAATTTCAAATCGAAACGTCAATTGAGATATCATCAATGCAACTAATTCATGAAACGGCTAGTCACATCATATAGTAATCAATTCTACGATCTGACCACGACATATGTATATATCCTCAGATTACAATTCCTACGTGTTGTAGTTTATTTACTACCTATTTCTATTTTTTTTTATTTTAGCCCGCCCACTGCTTATTTTAATGCGCGATTTGAATATACGTCTAATCAGTTACATGAGACCTAGATTATGACCGGAGACAAGCTATTGTAAACATCTCCGGTACTTTTAGTCGGCGGAATAGTAACATATCGATATTTTTAATCGATTCATACCATTTAATTGACATAATCTGTGGTCTATCTTGACAAAATTCAGGTTAAGTTTTAATGGCAGAACTACCTTTGATTCAATAAAATAATTATTAGTTACGGTTTTTAATGCTAGGGTGAAAGAGATGTTGATAAAATAAAATTGGACTTATAAATATACGACTTAATTTTTGAGACGTAAATAGTCTCTGCCCGGCACTGAAAATAAGGGGCCCATCGGCGGGCAATGTCTTTTGTGTTCTGTTTGAAATCTATTTGGCTTAATATGTAAGAAATATTAACTATTTTTGGCACCATTTTTTTTTTCAGGATGGGAAGTCATCAAATGACTTCTCCCGCTCTGGGCGGAGCGGGAGGGCGTGTCAGACTTTTACTGACTAAAACCCACCCGTGTTCCATCAGTTGCCCATGTGCCAGGGTCACGGTATCTCTTTCGAACAATCACGCGACCCCGGCAGGCATCGGTCCTAGTAGACCCCTACTCTGCTGCTGACATCTCTTTGAGGCGCGCGTGTAACACTGCGCGCCGTCGACCCGAGCTTGTTCCTTACCGGGCGGCGAGCTACCCATTGCTCGCCACCCGCAAGCTCGCGCCTACGGTGGCCGGGAGTCCGCAATCGACTCCCGACGCCCGGGGCGTCTCCTCCTGCGGTGGCTAGGGACGTGAGGGCGCAGAGACTGCCACTCCCTCACGCGCCCCGCCTCCTCCTTCGCGAGCATTACTGCTTCGCAGAAGGAGGTGACGGCTTCCCATTCCCTCTCGCTCCGTACCATGGCTCGCACCAGGGCCGGACGCGAGAGGTCGCCGCCGCCGATCGCCTCCACGAAGACACGGTGGTGCTCCGCCCAGGCAGGGCACACCTCCACCGTATGCTCCACCGTGTCCTCCAGACGATCTTCGCAATGGAAACACCCGGACGTATCCTCCCGCTTTATCCTGAACAGGAACCCACCGAAGCACCCATGCCCGGTGAGAACCTGCGTCAGGCGGAAGGTGAGGACGCCGTGGTGCCTCTCTATCCACTCCTCAAAGAGGGGATTTACCGCCGCAATTGTGGCGTGGCACCATGACATGCAATTTTCATTCAATAATAATAAAGAATAAGATTCATCGCGTGGCACTTGAGTGCCAGTGGGTAGGGCAGTGTTTGCAGAACAGATAGCCATTGGCCTGATAGATTCTGGAGTACCAACCGTGTACTGGGAGACTTAGCGTCCCCTACAAGGTGGATTGATGACCTGGTGAAGACGGTAGGCTGGATGCAAGACGCACAAATCTGGTGGAAGTGGCGGTCGTATGTCCAGCAGTGAACATTTTTCGGCTTATCCTAACACTCCCCAAGTGAACCAAGTCACCTTTATGGGCAGCGAGAATAGATAGTGGATAGTCAACGCGGTCGAAAGACTGCCAGAGTCGTGAGATATGCTCGAAAGAGTTACCGTGACCCTGGTATATACGCAACTGAAGGAACACGGGTGGGTTTTAGTCAGTAAAAGTCTGATACGCCCTGCCACTCCAACCAGAGCGGGAGACGTTATTTGATGATGTCCCACCCACAAAAACATAAAAAAGAAAAAAGATAGTGAATAGTGGTGGTGAAGGTGGCCCATCACTGCCGGGGTCGCGAGATTGTTCGAAAGAGATACCGTGACCCTGGCACATGGGCAACTGAAGGAACACGGGTGGGTTTTAGTCAGTAAAAGTCTGACACGCCCTCCCGCTCCGCCCGAAGCGGGAAAAGTCATTTAAAAAAAAGGGTTGGCCGTAAGAAAACAGAGGTTGTTGTATGCTTTTGACCAGATGATTGAATTGGAAACTTACGATTGAAGCCGAGTACATGTGATTCAGTGTATGCGATTCTACGTCACTGGAAGAAACTGAAGCCGAGTATTACCGATTCAGAGTCACTGATCGTCTCATCATCATTCATCATTTCAGCCATGCGACATAGGCCTCTCTCACTTTGGAGGTGTTTGCCATTATCGCCAGGTTTGGCAGGCGGGTTGGCGATTTCAGTATGATGGTAAGATGCGCATAGAACACGGCTGTCCTCTCTAGTAAGTCCCTTAGTCACCTTCTACGACATTCGCGGGAAGAATGGGACGGTGCTATTCGTTACGTCCAATCATTTTACAATATCAGCATCGGCATCCGACCTTCTGGAACCGTGTATATCCGTTTCAGCGTCATTGGCTTGAGTATTCCGAATGAGCGTAAAGTGCGTATAAAATTGTTTAAAAACATAATAATAATAATATAATATGTTAGGACAACCAACACAGCGTTATCTGATCCCAAACTAGGCAAAGCCTGTACTATGGTAACCAGACAACTGATAAATATTTCTAAATACATACATATTATAGATAAATTACACCCAGAGTGCACACATGCAAATTTTGTATAAAATGGCTGTGTAACATCCGTACAGATGGTACTTATAAGCGTTTCGTTTTCGCTATTTCGCTTCAAAACCCTAAGCTACAAAAATGTCAGCCTTGTTGACAAACACAGAAATGATTTTTATTTCAGTTTTTCTTGATTCAATAGCGTCGTCGGGAGTCAATAGCGGACTCCCGGCCACCGTAGACGCATTGCTCGCCGCCCGGCAAGGACCAGGCTCGGGTTGACGGCGCGTAGTTTTACACGCGCACCTCAAAGAGATGTCAGTAGCACTGAAGGGGTCTGCTAGGACCGATGCCTGCCAGGGTTGCGAGATTGTTCGAAAGAGATACCGTGACCCTGGCCTATGGGCAACTGAACGAACACGGGTAGGTTTTAGTCAGTAAAAGTCTGACACAAGGAGCGGGAGAAGTCATTTGATGAATTCCCATCCAAAAAAAAAGCCTGTACTATGGTAACCAGACAACTGATAAATATTTCTAAATACATACATATTATAGATAAATTACACCCAGAGTGCACACATGCAAATAGTGTATAAAATGGCTGTGTAACATCCATACAGATGGACAGGATGGAATTTATAAGCCTTCCGTTTTCGCTATTTTGCTTCAAAACCCTAAGCATATCTCTACAAAAATGTCAGCCAAGTTTTTACAAACACAGAAATTATTTTTATTTCAGTTTTTCTTGATTCTCGCTTCTCTCTCTCCGTACGAGCTGTCCTTATGTCGGATATCAGTCAATGCAGAATTAATTTTGGCTTTCGTAAGTAAACGTATTGTATAATTTTGAATCAATGCATTCCTTATAACATTGGTACAATCTATTTATATCTACCTACCGTACATTCAGAATAAATTCTCTTTGAATTCCTGTAAATTTTCTATGAAGTTATTGTATCTGAGTTTTGTGTTTAATTTGATTGCTATTGGGCAATGTTTATTTCAAATGCAAATTGTATTACCTCAACGATTGAATAATTAAATTTTCAGGTAATTAGAAGTTTTAAAGGTCAATGGGCAAATAGTATGGGAGATAAACCCACGGCGGACAGAAATGAAATTGTGAGGATTATAGATAAATGTCTCTAGTTTATTATGGTAAGGGTCGCTTTCTTGTGGGATGTGGGAATATTAAAAAAAACATATATTTTTATACTTTATTCGGCGTGATCAATATCTACTGTGATTTCATCTAAAAATACCGCAGGGGCTTCGACTTGTTGTTGGTGCCTAGCCCAGGAAAAAAAATAAACCGCGCAGCTCTCGACGGTTCGGCAGCCGTATATGCACGAGCAGTAATAATCTTCAACACATTGTCTTCCTTGTCTCGCTGGGTTTATTAAAATATATGTGTAGTATTGTCGCGCTCTGACATGTCGCGACTGAATTCGTGCTCTTATCAATATTTTATTGTTTATTAAGCCTTGTTGCCGATAGAGCTCTATCAAGTAGACACCATTTGGTCTCATGTGTTCATGGCAGTACGACCTAGCCAGTCTTAAATGATAGCTGCCCAATGTGAACAATATCAGTTCTTCAAAGGTTAACTGTGGGAAGTCTCTTAAATCGGGATTGTTTCCATCTAATGGCATGAAAGCAACTCTTTGTCTATTCATGTTGTTTTCAATTACGTACTGCGCCAGTTCGTTCTTTCTATTCATTCTGTCATTTATAATGTTAATAAACAGTTCGATGTATAAACTATCTTCATACGGACGCCTGGTAGCGTTGATAATTGCCGCCGTGATTTTGAAGTCCGTCATCATATTTCGCATAGCTGCATTGAAATAAGTATGTCGAAATATTTTGTAATCTTTTTTTAAACGGCCATTTATGGCCTCGATTACCCATCGACACATTGTAATCAATCGAAACTTATTGGCATCTGGCGTCGTCATCCTCTTCCTCTGGATGGTGGCATATGTGGAACATAACCACATTCTTCAATTAAAGGGATTGTATCTCGAAATCCACGATCTAATATAAAATGTCATTAGGTCTTAAGAGCCATTTTACATTTTTGCGCGAATATCTAAGATTTTAGTCGCCTTATTTACCTCTCATCTCATCATTATAAATACTCTGGCATTGACGAATACATGTAAAAAATAGATCAATCTTTTGTTTTGTCACTTTTAGTAGAACATTTACAAAAACTTGTTTGTTTACATTTTAGTAATTAATCTCCCACAACTAGTTTTCGTAAAAATCAGCGCAGGGTCAATTTCAGACTCCTATTTCTATCATTAATATGTAGAAATTTGAGTAAAAAAAATACACAACAACAGACATATAATCTAGTTGTTACATTTAGTACAAGAATATTGATTTTTAATAACATTAATTAGTAAAAAAAATAAAGTCTTATGGCAATTTTTACGATTTATTCGCAAGTTTATCGCGTTTTTTTGGTTTGAATAATGCATAATTACATTAAAAAATTCATGTCAGCATAAAGTATGCTCTATAAAAAATCGAATTCTCAAGTTTTATTTAAATCTGTTCATTTAATTAGACATAATATCGTTTTTGAAATCACTCTAAATTAGAATAAATTACGATGCACAAGCGAGCAGCGTTTAGTACGGCGCAAGCGCCCAACGGGGAAGGATCTATGTCAATTTTTCCCGCGTCTCAGTTTACGGGTACTCGTATCGTGAAGGCAAAAATATACTACGACTACAACATTTTGCTACTCTTCGCATTTTTTTTTTTTTTTGAATAAGAGTTTCGTTAATTATCAAGTAAAGCACTATTTTAATAGATTGTAGAAAAAATTTGACTAAAATAATTTATTTTAACTAAATCTGACTATTTTTAATCGCGATTAAAAAGGTGTGGAGTAAAACTAGTGGTCATGAACAAAAATTCACACCAACGGCAACGCCTCGCCTCACGTGCAAAAACAGTACTGTATTTTTTTTTCTTTTGCTTATATCTCGAAAATGGCGTGTCCTTTCGCAAAAATAATGAAATTTTCGACCCCCTTTCCCCCTTTTCGAATCTCAACACGTGGGTAATATTTTTTTTATTTTTCAAACAAAAATGAAAAATTCCATATAAAACACGTCCAGGATGCCCCCTTGCGCGCGCCTTCGTATCTCAGCAAGTTCATTGCGTAGCGCACAAGTACTAAGTTGCGAAGCCAAAAGAAAAAAAACCGGCCAAGTGCGAGTCGGACTCGCGCACCGAGGTTTCCGTACAAACCTGTATGTATTCTCGGTTTATGCAAAAGGTTTATGTTTATGAAATTAAATGTTTTTTTTTTTAATTTTTATAATTGAGTTGATTGAATGAAAGGTAAATTGCGGTTTACGATTAATGACGTATTAAAAAAAATACTTACTAGATCTCGTTCAAACCAATTTTTGGTGGAAGTTTACATGGTATTGGTGCCGATTCTGTTGAACACGAACTAAACTAACTAAACTATCTCTAAAATTCCTTACTTTTGGCTATGAGAATTGTAACGCTATTCTGCAAGGAAAAATCTCTAAATTTAAAAACTATTTTGACACGACTAAAATCGAATTTGACAATCGCGACTCAGCGTGGTATTTTTTTTTCTTTTGTTTTCGCAACGTTATTTCTGTGTGCATTGCGTAGAATGATTTTTTTGAGAGACGAAGGCGCGTGCTACGGTGCAGCCTGGACGTGTTTTATATGGAATTTTTCACTTTTGTTTGAAAAATATAAAAAAAATGTTACCCACGTGTTGAGATTTAAATGTTCCGGGGTATACTAAGGGGGTCGAAAATTTCATTATTTTTGCGATAGGACACGCCATTTTCAAGATATAAGCAAAAGGAAAATAAAAAGTACAGAACTGTTTTTGCACGTGAAGGCGAGGCGTTGTTGAGAATTTTAGTTCATGACCACTAGTTTTATTCCACACCTTTTTAATCGCGATTAAAAATAGTCAGATTTAGTTAAAATAAATTATTTTAGTCAACATTTTTGGTGAAAACCGGCAAACTCAGAAAAGCAAAATAGTCATTTTCACTAAACTAATAACTCGTGCAATCTTAGTGCTGTCAAACTAAAATATAGTTAAGTTGTGTCATTTTAGTCTATTTCAGAATAGGAAATCGTCGTTTGACAGGAATAAACCAAATTTTAGTGATTTTTAGTTTAGTTTAGAGCATTTTGTGACAACAGAATCGGCACCAATGTACATCATATATTTTTTTAGTTTTATCATTCTCTTATTTTAGAAGTTACGGGGGGAGGACACACATTTCACCACTTTGGAAGTGTTTCTCGCGCAAACTATTCAGTTTAGAAAAAAAATATATTAGAAACCTCAATACCATTTTACCCCACACGTATGGGTTTGATGAAATTTTTTTTTTTTTAGTTTCCGTTCTAAGTATGGGGAACTCAAAAATTTATTGTTTTTTTTTTCTATTTTAATGTAAAAATCTTAATGCAGTTCACAGAATACATCTTCTTACCAAGTTTCAACAGCATGCTCTTATAGTTTCGGAGAAAAGTGGCTGTGACATACGGACAGACAGACAGACAGACATGACGAATCTATAAGGGTTCCGTTTTGGCCATTTGGCAACGGAACCCTAAAAATACCACGTTGAGTCGCGATTGTCAAATTTGATTTTAGTCGTGTCAAAATAATTTTTAAAAGAGATTATTTCTTGCAGAATAGCGTAACAATTCTCATAGCTAAAAGTAAGCAATTTTAGAGATAGTTTTGTTAGTTTAGTTCGGTGTACAACAGAATCGGCACCAATATGTAATTGTTTTAATTTTTTATTTTTATTGTATACTTTACATAACATATAGTTGTATTTTTTTTTTATTAGTCTAGAAATCTTTATTATACTGGATAAATAAAATAAGTATTTTCATAAATATCTAAATACCGCATTATAATTCTAACGGATCAAGATTGTTTAGACCGGCTCGACACTCGCGTTACACTGTTTGTATTGTGCATGTGTGGATAGCTACGCACACATACATAAGATTGCCGTCTTTTACCTAAACTCGAGCGTTCAAATTTTGTAAGAGGGCTCTTAAAAACCAATGCCAAGGGGATACTTCATTTTGTAACAGATGACGCAGGATTGAGGCATCTGATGTTGTCGCTGGATATGGCCCCACAACGTCTATTATATAACCATCGGTACAAACAACCAGAAAAGGCTTTACCAAGTTTCTGAATTTGTGAAGACTATAGGTTTTTCTTTGAAATAAAAAATTCGCACTTTTTTGGACATACTCGTATAAGTACGAGCTTAGGTAGTCGATAAAAACAAGAGATAACCGGTAAACGCACAGATCACGACGAAAGACAACGAAGAACTGCGATGACACGAACGAAACAATGCGCCAGCGCAACGAGCGAGACACGAGCTACTGTGTGAGAAAGAGGAAGCGAACGTATACAAGCCGATTCGGTCACGCGGGACGTACATGCACTCACCAAAACTCTTTAGTAGATATTTAAAGAACGGCAACTTATATTTAATAGTAGTATTCGATTTTTTTACTAAATATATTATTGGTTCTAACTTTGCTCTCCCATGGATTCTAAATAAAATAACCATTTATAATGTTAAATGAATTTATACTCTTTCATTTTATATCATTTTCATTTATGTCCGCGACCGAGTCGGATTGCGCCCAATGACCGGTAGGTAAATTCTCAGTTTTCAACCAAGATAATCCTCATCAAATCAAATCAATCAAATAAACTTACATAGGCACTTATGAAACGTCAGAAGCTAGGTGTTTTTTTTTTTTTTTTTTTCAGGATGGGAAATCATCAAATCTCATCATCACTTCTCCCGCTCTGGGCGGAGCGGGAGGGCGTGTTAGACTTTTACTGACTAAAACCCACCCGTGTTCCATCAGTTGCCCATGTGCCAGGGTCACGGTATCTCTTTCGAACAATCATGCAACCCCGGCAGAGAAGCTAGGTGTACGGTTCCAAATTGTTGATTCTTATGGAGAAGAGCCGGCATGAAACTCCACGGTTACTCTTTTAAAAATGATTGCATTTTACAATGGTTTCAAATTACAGTGTTAATAGGTATGGGAGGACGGTGTAGACATGTCAACAAGTACCAGGTAATGAATGAGATTAAAAAAAAAATTGTCTACAGTGTACAACGTTCTCACATTCACAAAGTATAAAAGTGTCATCATCATCATTTCAGCCGTAAGACGTCCACTACTGGACTTAAGCCTCCCCCAATTTGGGGGGCTTTGCCATAATCGCCACGCTTGGCAGGTGGGTTGGCGATCGCAGTATGGTGGTAAAATGCATAGAGAACGCTGCTGCCCATTCTCTAGTAAGTCCCTTAGTCGCCTTTTACGATACCCACGGGAAGAAATGGGGTGGTGTTATTCTTTACGTCCGGCACCATACGGGACAAAAGTGATAAAGTGTAGTCATCATCACCTGTCTAGCCTGTTTCCCATTTAAGTTTGGATCGGCTTCTAGTCTAACTGGATGAAGCTGTATACCAGCATTGTACATGGACCGACTTAATTGGACTTCCACAACCCCGTTACTGATCAACACGATACTTACCTTTTTTTTTTTGGATCGGAAATCATCAAATGACTTCTCCTGCTCTGGGCGTAGCGGGAGGGTGTGTCAGACTTTTACTGACTAAAACCCACCCGTGTTCCTTCAATTGCCCATGTGCCAGGGTCACGGTATCTCTTTCGAACAATCACGCGACCCCGGCAGGCATCGGTCCTAGCAGACCCCTTCAGTTTTGCTGACATCTCTTTGAGGCGCGCGTGGAACACTACGCGCCGTCGACCCCAGCTTGTTCCTTCCCGGGCGGCGAGCTACCCATTGCTCGCCACCCGCAAGCTCGCGCCTACGGTGGCCGGGAGTCCGCAATCGACTCCCGACGCCCGGGGCGTCTCCTCTTGCGGCGGCTAGGGGCGTGAGGGCGCAGAGACTGCCACTCCCTCACGCGCCCCGCCTCCTCCTTCGCAAGCATTACTGCTTCGCAGAAGGAGGTGACGGCTTCCCATTCCCTCTCGCTCCGTACCATGGCTCGCACCAGGGCCGGACGCGAGAGGTCGCCGCCGCCGACACGATACCCCTTGGAAGTAAGGTTGCTGGTTGTCCGAATTTCGGGCTTCTGACTACCCGAAATTACTGACAAAGATGTACAAATGACAGGCGACACCAACGACTTGACGTATTTTTTACCCTATAAAAGCTACTATTATGAAAAAAATACTATTAACTTTTAATTTGTAATTTGAAATTGGAATCGTTATTAAAGGCTTGTACCAGCAATAAAAAAAAAATCATTGACCTTTCAGCAAAAATGTTACATTAATTTCAACTACGAAGCACTTTTTGAGTTAATTAAAAATAACTTGAACCTCTAAACGGTCTCCGAATTTAACGCGACACCCTTTAATGGCCGCCCCTAGAGTGATATAAAAGATTGCGTTGAGCAATAATAATATTTTAAAAGGCGCCGTCAAACTGTCGGTGAGATACACTGAGTAATATAAATTGATTCGCTGAAAACTTTCAGTCATTAATATTTGTTATTTTTATTAAATTCTTTTAACATCCAAAACTGATAAATAAATTCAGAACATTCAGAAAACTAACATCATCCATCTCTTACTCTTATATTTTGTTTGAGGTTAGTGCAGAATATTTTCTTCATCCATATATCCTTATCAGTCATAAGCTTAATATATTATTATTATATAGCCTATTCTAGCCATATAAGACAATTTATCAATCGTTTCTTTGACGTTCTCCTACATCTAAGTATTCACGTTGAAACTCAAAACTTTTCTTATAAAATGCACCTCCATTTTCCACCTGACGGGCACGCCACAATTGCGGCGGTAAGTCCCCTCTTTGAGGAGTGGATAGAGAGGCGCCATGGCGTCCTCACCTTCCACCTGACGCAGGTTCTCACCGGGCATGGGTGTTTCGGGGGATTCCTGTTCAGGATAAAGCGGGCGGAAACGCCTGGGGCGTCGGGAGTCGATAGCGGACTCCCGGCCACCGTAGGCGCGGGCTTGCGGGCGGCGAGCAATGGGTAGCTCGCAGGCCGGTGTCAACGGAGCGTAGTGCTCCACGCGCGCCTCAAAGAGATGTTAGCATTATCTGAAGGGGTCCGCTAGGACCGATGCCTGCCAGGGTCGCGAGATTTGTTCGAAAGAGATACCGTGGCAAAGTCGGGAAAGTCATTTTATGATTTCCCACCCACAAAAAAAAATCTTCCACCTGACATGTCCAGTCAATATTGATTTTCTCGTAAGTTCTCGACCATCGGCACAACTTTCTGATTTTCTCTGACATACCTCATCATCATCTATTTAGCCTTTTCTCAACTATATTGAAACCAACTTCCAGTTTAAGCTGATGCAGCTGAAAACCAGTGTTTTACATGGAGCGACTCCCTATCACACCTCCACAACCTAGTTTCTAGGTAATTGGTTGGACTGGTTGTTTAAATTTCGGGCTTTTGACACTGGTAATGACTGTTAAATATCCACGAACAACATCCGGAACTAAAGCCTCACCGTGCTTTCCAATCTTGGTATAACTTTCTCTGACATACCTGCACGAGTCAACTACACAACTTAACGTAAAATAATTTTTTGTTTTGCCTTGTGTCGCAGGTTCGCTAGGTTCAGCTGCACTTCGCAAGGTCAGTCTTTGGATGAGTGACCATTTAGTTTATGTGTGGCGTTTTGTCGCAGGTTCGCTAGGTTAAACTGCACTTCGCAAGGTCAGCCTTTGGATGGGTGACCATTTAGTTTTTGTTTTGCCTTGTGTTGCAGGTTTGCTAGGTTAAGCTACACTTCTCAAGGTCAACCTTTGGATTAGTGACCATTTAGTTTTTGAGTGGCGTTTTGTCGTAGGTTCGCTAGGTTAAGCTGCACTTCGCAAGGTCAGCCTTTGGATGGGTGACCATTTACATAGTTTATGTGTGGTGTTTTGTCGTTGGTTCGCTAGGTTAAGATGCACTTCGCAAGGTCAGCCTTTGGATGGGTGACCATTTAGTTTTTGTTGACACCGACCGTATACCTATAGTTCACGCAGTCGAAAGTTATGAGGTAACAAACATAAAAAAATACAGTCGAATTGAGAACCTCCTCCTTTTTTGAAGTCGGTTAAAAATAATTCTCAGTCGAATCATGTCGAAGAGTAAATTTTATAAAAGAAAAAATGTTTATAAAAGTGCAAATGACTCTTTCTACTTTGCTGCCGTCGTACTGTGTACCCGAAACGTTACTTTATCTATTCGTCCGTCGATAAAACCCATTTCTACGGTGGTCATGCTACGCGTGCAGGTCATTGCTAATTCCTACACCTACGTAACACCATACATTGTATTGTCATTTTTATCTTCATGAATTGTTTTTATTTACATTTTTATCTAATTGAGATTGGCTGACCATCTTACAATTTTTTTTTTTTTTTTTTTCAGGATGGGAAATCATCAAATGACTTCTCCCGCTCTGGGCGGAGCGGGAGGGCGTGTCAGACTTTTACTGACTAAAACCCACCCGTGTTCCATCAGTTGCCCATGTGCCAGGGTCACGGTATCTCTTTCGAACAATCACGCGACCCCGGCAGGCATCGGTCCTAGTAGACCCCTACTGCTGCTGACATCTCTTTGAGGCGCGCGCGGAACACTGCGCGCCGTCGACCCGAGCCTGGTCCTTACCGGGCGGCGAGCCACCCATTGCTCGCCACCCGCAAGCTCGCGCCTACGGTGGCCGGGAGTCCGCAATTGACTCCCGACGCCCGGGGCATCTCCTCCTGCGGCGGCTAGGGGCGTGAGGGCGCAGAGACTGCCACTCCCTCACGCGCCCCGCCTCCTCCTTCGCGAGTATCACTGCTTCGCAGAAGGAGGTGACGGCTTCCCATTCCCTCTCGATCCGTACCATGGCTCGCACCAGGGCCGGACGCGAGAGGTCGCCGCCGCCGATCGCCTCCACGAGGACACGGCGGTGCTCCGCCCAGGCTGGGCACACCTCCACCGTATGCTCCAATGTGTCCTCCAGACGATCCTCGCAATGGAAACACCCGGACGTATCCTCCCGCTTTATCCTGAACAGGAACCCACCGAAGCACCCATTCCCGGTGAGAACCTGCGTCAGGCGGAAGGTGAGGACGCCGTGACGCCTCTCTATCCACTCCTCAAAGAGGGGACTTACCGCCGCAATTGTGGCGTGCCCAACCATCTTACAATCAATTAGTAATGATACTAATATTCAAGTCAGGTCCTCGGTTTTAATCTGACTTAATATTACTGAATATACATTTCCATCTCAGAGGACCAAATAAAATTTACTGTCGAACTGTAACAGTTGAGACTGGTTTACGATCGGAACACTCTGTGTAGATCATGAAAATCTGACGAGATCAGTCATTTACATTATTTTGGTGCTTTCCTCGTGAACTAGAGAAAATCAGCACGCAAGTTAGTATTTCACATATCTACCTAAAATATGTTGGTAGTAACATATTTTGACATCTTCATAGATATATCGTATCTATGTCTACATCGTAGGATAGTCATTACGGATCGTCAAAACCCCGAAAGTCTGACAACCAGTCTCACAAAGGGGTATCTTAGTTGGTTGCCTAAACAGAGAAAGGCTCGAGACGACGCGGCGACGGTGCGACATGATCTACGCGCACCACTCTCTAGAGAAATTGCGGCCGTATGCAGTCGCTGAGGGTGACGGGTTCCGTAAGAATTCATGAATTCATGCGGGCCAGAGCAAGGGAGCGTGACGAAATGCGCAAGCTCTCCTGCATCCCACCTAAAGGTAGCAGCAATACACCTTCTGCTTTTAGTCAGTAAAAGTCTAAGTGAATGTAGGGGACATTCACTCTAGAGTGGAGGACATCCATGAGGTTTTCCCCCGATAAAAAAAGTATATCCTATTGACTAGTAAGTGGGTTGCGGACACTAGTTGGCAGTCGCTCCATGTAAAACGCTGGTATTTATTTGCATCCGGTTAAATTGGAAGTCGGCCCCAACATACTCGTAGTTGGTACATTATAAAACAAAGTCGATTTTTTAGTCTGTCTGTGTCTTCGCTTAGTTTTTCTAAACCACACAGTGGAATTATTCCGGGCGGTTTATTTGCTTTGGTTAAATATTAATATTTAACTTAGATAATACAGCGGGAATATCAATATTGTGTCATGTCATTACAATAGCAGATTGCGGCGGTACGAAGTGTGGGCGTGACGTTAGTTTAAATAAAATTCATACGAAATTAAATTCAGTCATCATCTGCCTAGCGTTTTCCGAATGTTGTGGTCAGCTTCCAGTCTAACCGGATGCAACTGAATACCAGTATTTTACATGGAGCGACTGCCTATCTGACCTCCACAACCCAGTAACTGAATAATACGATACCCCTTGGTAGGACCGGTTGTCAGACTTTTGGGTTTCTGACAACACGTAACGACTGTCCAAGATTTAGACAGCCGGGACCAACGGTTTCACGTGCTTTCCAAAGTACGGAAGGGTCTTGATATGTAAAGATGGTCACCCATCCACGGACCAATCGCGGCAAGCGTAGCTTAACCTAATCGTTCGACCCGTGCGGCTGTTATTACTTAGTCAGAAGCCCTTCAATAATGTTAGTATTGAATCAAATGAAATATTAACATAATTATAATATGTATCATGATTGGTCCTGGCTATTAAGTTTATTTTAAATATTTTATTTAATGAAATTAAAATACAGGTGTGTAACTTAATTCTAAACTCGCCAAACTTTTACGTTTGATGGCAAGAGGCGCTCTTTTTAATAGCAATGAAACCTTTCGTACATAACCACTACTTAGGTATATATTAAATTGTTCGGAGGGGGTAATTGCGTAATACACCACCAGTAGGAATCCATTTCCTTTCGACAGTTCAACAAAAGCAAACAGAATGTGGATCAATCACAGCAGTTACAATTATATGCTAAGGGTTTGAACGACAGGGTTAAACCTATGCATTCGTGGGTCGAGCAGAAAATGACCAGGCATGCCCGTGTCATGTCCATCACTTGTGTCTACATTCTGAACATGACAGACGCTTTCGGCGTTTGTTCTACCTTCAGGCTGCTTCAAAATGAGGATTCAGGTTACGCACGTATTTACTCGACGAAGCGGGCGAACCAACTACTCTAGAAATACATAGTAGTCAATTGTTTTGGCACGCTTTGAATTTTATCCACATTATTGCAAGTACAGACGCCAGCACACAAAGCTACTAAAATCTGTCAAATTTCTTTAATAGGTTCTCAACTTTATCGCTTAAGTGTAAGGTTCAAGGTTGACTGGGAGAATTTGTCAGTTTCGGGTCCCTTGAAGCGCTGGCGTCTGTACTTGTAGTGACATTCTCTTATAACTTTATTGCTTATCCCCTGTGCCCTGGCAGCTCAGAGTATGTCATGCTAAAATGTGTTGCTGGTGGTGGTATATTTGTTGGAGCAATAAGTTCCTTTAAAAATGGTTGAGCTGAATGGTGCTGCTCCATACGTCACGTTCGTGTACAGGCACCGTCATTAAGGACTGGTCATGTCTTAGCTGCCACGGCTTAGTATAATTTCTAAATTGTTATTTTATTTTGTTTTAATTACGGACGCTTTTAATGTGCACATATTTTTACATCGTTCTCACATTGATCAATTCAACATAAATGATGTAGGTAACCAACTTTTTGTGACAAAATTTTGATTGAAAGGAGTGTCCATGGAGTTTCTAGCCCGTACTTCTTCATGGTACCTACTAAGCCTTGGAATGGACAACTAGCTTTATCTTTATGACTCACTGCCACTTGAAAATTCAAATTGCATGTAATTGGTTTATTTGAAATAAATGCTTTGAGTTTATATAGATATAAGTATATTTGGTAGACGTGTTCTTGAGTGGAGACCGCGAATCGGCAAACGTAAGGTAGGGCGCCCTAAGGCTAGGTGGAGCGACGACCTTCGCAGGGTGGCTGGTAGCAACTGGATGAGATCGAGCTGAATGGTGTGCAATTGGAGAGGCCTATATCCAGCAGTGGACTGCTATAGGCTGATGATGATGATGATGATGAAGTATGTTAGGATTTGTCCTTTCACTAACAAATAAATTCGTGCGAGACGCCTGAGGTAGAAAATAATAGATTAATTAAAAGTGACGATTCGCCCGATTTGAAATTCGTGTGAATTGACTAATAAGCAGATGAACAAATCAACATTCAACGATGTCAGTTGCTTAAATAAATACTTTGAGTTTGAGATCATGCATTTACAAAAAAAGGTTTGAAATAATAAATAATTGTTTAAAAAAAAACAAACAGCAGGCTTCCTTAGAAAACCAAATAAAAAAGTAGAAAATAATGGAAAAAAGCGTGAGGTGCTTTTTGAGGTATTATTTCATTGATATCAATCAATTAAATAATACCTCGAAAATCACCCCCTCTTTAGGGTGTTTCGAATCTTGTGACTTATGTCAGCGTAGTTTACGTATTTTGTGACGTATGTCAGCGTAGTTTTCAAAGACAGTTTTTAACGCTATCCTGGGGGGCAAGGATAATGGCACAAATATGTAAATCTATTATATTGTCAGCGGTCCTTGATAAGTATGCCAAAATTCAAATTAATCCGACGTTTTAAAGGGGGTTCAAATGCCTGTCGGAGTCGCGAGATTGTTCGAAAGAGATACCGTGACTCTGGCGCATGGGCAACTGAAGGAACACGGGTGGGTTTTAGTCAGTAAAAATCTGACACCCCTTCCCGCTCCGCCCAGAGCGAGAGAAGTCATTTGATGATTTCCCACCCAAAAAAAGGGGGTCCAAATCATGTTCAAAATTTCCGTTACATAGGCAACTACTAACATACGTACGAATCTAAATAAAAGCGTATCGTGCCACTAAGAGAAAAACTCCTCGCAACTCAAGAAAATCATTCGGTATAAATGTTAAAGTAAATTAAATACCGAAATAAACGACCCCAAGTCACGCGTGCTCATTGGCCACATTGATGAAAGGTGAGCGGGCACGCGTCAATTTGTCGCGTCGTTGATCGCGTAAGGTGTTACAAATTTGTTTCCAGCTGAAAGCGGTTTCAGAACGTGAACCTTTCAAAATCAATGCAATTAACGTTTATGTGAAGATATTATTTTGATGTCTCAAGGAGGCGTTACTTGACGCTCATATGGACTTTAAGATGTCGTGTACTGGATTTTCAACCGTCGTTGTTGAACGAAGCATTGAAAATTCAACAAAGTGTATATATAGAGTATATCGATGCCTTTTTTTTTTTTTTTTTTCAGGATGGGAAATCATCAAATGACTTCTCCCGCTCTGGGCGGAGCGGGAGGGCGTGTCAGACTTTTACTGACTAAAACCCACCCGTGTTCCATCAGTTGCCCATGTGCCAGGGTCACGGTATCTCTTTCGAACAATCACGCGACCCCGGCAGGCATCGGTCCTAGTAGACCCCTACACTGCTGCTGACATCTCTTTGAGGCGCGCGTGGAACACTGCGCGCCGTCGACCCGCGCCTGGTCCTTACCGGGCGGTGAGCCACCCATTGCTCGCCACCCGCAAGCTCGCGCCTACGGTGGCCGGGAGTCCGCAATTGACTCCCGACGCCCGGGGAGTCTCCTCCTGCGGCGGCTAGGGGCGTGAGGGCGCAGAGACTGCCACTCCCTCACGCGCCCCGCCTCCTCCTTCGCGAGCATCACTGCTTCGCAGAAGGAGGTGACGGCTTCCCATTCCCTCTCGCTCCGTACCATGGCTCGCACCAGGGCCGGACGCGAGAGGTCGCCGCCGCCGATCGCCTCCACGAGGACACGGCGGTGCTCCGCCCAGGCAGGGCACACCTCCACCGTATGCTCCACCGTGTCCTCCAGACGATCCTCGCAATGGAAACACCCGGACGTATCCTCCCGCTTTATCCTGAACAGGAACCCACCGAAGCACCCATGCCCGGTGAGAACCTGCGTCAGGCGGAAGGTGAGTACGCCGTGACGCCTCTCTATCCACTCCTCAAAGAGGGGACTTACCGCCGCAATTGTGGCGTGCCCAGTATATCGATGCCTTAGTTCACAATTGCACTAACTACAAAATTGTCAATTTTGAGGAGAGAGCTTTTAAGATTTTTAAGGTTTAGACAGGAACAGTACAAAACAAAGTAAAATAACAAAAAAAAATATGCATCTATTCATAAGACTAGTCCTTTAACTCCATCATAATATCTCAATATTGTAATGTGTAAATTGGTGTTTGGCATTAAAAAGTGAAAATTGAAAATTTTGTAGTTAGTGCAATTGTGAACTAAAGCATCGATATATATTTAGTAACCAAATATAACAGGCGAAATGTAGGTGTACTATGGGTACACCTCTGCCTAACCCTTCGAGGAAACAAGGCGTGATGTTATGTTATATATTTAGTGATATTTATTCTAGAAGTATGTCTGTATGTATATATACTTTTATTTTGTATGTTTATATTTTAAATTATAGTATAATTTTTTGATTCTATGTTTTCCCTTCTACTGTTTAATACGTTGTCTACGTCTCTTCTTATCTTCTCTCCTATCGCAGGTATGCTGGAAGACAAATAAGCATTACCTTACGTATTATTTTGTTCTTTTCTTCTTGTTTGTTTATTTGTGTGCATAAATGGGTAAATAAAAAAAAAATAATAGAGTGCCTCTGTGCGCTTTTAAAAAACACAATGTTCGATATTGAACCCTCGGTGCTACACAGTAGGTTGAAGATCCAGTGCACGCAAAAATCTCGCCACGATATTATTACGTGCATGTCACCGTTGACTTACTGTTGTAATGATGCCATCTCGAAATGGTACAAAATATTTAAAAGAAATAGGAAAATATAAAATCTAACCGACATAAAAAACTATATAAGTGGTCAATTATCTATACTTAAATAACAATATAATATACAAACTAACACTTAAATAAATATATTATGTACAATTAAATAAAAGGGAAAAAAAAAAGAAGAAAAGAGCTCACTGGGCATCAAAGAATTCGTCCGCATCGCTGTCGGTGGGAAAAGTGCCCAGAAGGCTGGCAGCATTGCCACGTTGGATGGCAATGCTGATTCTTTGACCTAAAAATAGGCCAGCCCTCTGGTCACGTGAAGATTCGGCCAACCGCTTGGCGATATCCCGGAATACTCGATGGGCACTCGGACCCCACGGCCCTAGTGTTTCAACCCCAAACGGCTCAAACATATAGCTCCCAATAAGGTTGTTATATTTGCGCCGTTTGAGGTTTTCTGCACCTGCAGCAGCCGCCCCAGCACAGCCTGTCGTGCTAAGAAGATGGGATGGCGCAAGGGTGTCGACACAGGTTGCATCCCACACCAAAGGCCTACCCAACTTCCAAGGCATTATGGTCATTCCGTCTGGCCTCTTCCCATCGTCGCGTGCCAAGCCATTGGGTTCTAAGACTGCTGGCACCCCGGCGGTGACAAGAGCTCGACGGATGATGTCATTAATGCTGGCGTGCCGTGCCAGCCGGCCAGCGCTCTTGCTGCAAGCAAGGCCATGGTGTCCGAGACGGTCAACCGCTTCACCGCACTGACACCGATGCGGAGCCACGCAAGGAGCACCCAGACGCAGACTTGTAGCGAGGCGGAAAGTAGAGTCACCCAACATAGTTCCTATATTAGGTGACGGTAGCGCCTGAAGCCATAAGCCCGACTCCCATTCTCCCACAGCCAGCAGGCGAGCACGCTCAGCAGTATTGGTGGACGTATTAATGAGATTATTCCGTACCAACCTGCAGAGCGGCTCATCCCACTGTCTCTGGGAAGACAGGTTCTCGGGCTGAGCCGTATCCGGACAAGCCACCTTCCAGGCATTCATGGCATCAGTCAAGCACGGCACTTCCGAGTGAACCTGAGAAGAAGCTAAGATTTTCGTGATTAACTTTTCAGTGCCGTGGACCGAGGACAGGAACGCCGGTAAGCTTACACTAGAAATTTTGCGCCACCAAAACGAATCGGTAGTGTGGCTTGTAGCCACGAGCGGTCGTCCAATGTCACATTTAAAATGGATGTTAGAGTGCTTTTAAGAATTTGATCGACTTTGTCTAAAAGGTTTGGGTGCTTCCATAAAGAGGAAGAGCGTAGATAATACATGAAATTTGGACCGAAACAGCAGTATCTGATAAGGGTGAATGCCGAATGTAAATTAATTTTGGAAAGTCTATCCGAAATATCGTTAAAAAGTTGAATTTTTTCGTCAATGAAAGGTGAAAAACTGTCTTCGAGAATTGGGGAACCTAGGAGGTGCAGTGATTTTTTTTCCAAAAGTTTGATGTCTGGGGCTATTGAATAAAATTTCTGTATAGTTGATTGTCTGTTGGTATTGTCACAAAGGTATAATTCACATTTTGAGTAATTAAGGTCAAGGCCGATGGATTGGAACTGCTGCTTTAAGAATTGAAAATCTTTTAGAACAGTGTCTACGGCACCTCCTAGTGTTCCATCGTCTAAATACCACACATTGAATTTTGAATCTAATTGTTGTATTATGGGATGGATAGCCAAACTGAAAATGACTGGCCCGAGAGGGTCACCTTGTTGACATCCGACTGCAGATTCTATGACGTTGTCTTTATATAATAATTTTGAAGGATGCCTGTAGCACTGCCAAATAAAACGGTAGATTTCAGGCAACTCCTTTTTAACTTCAGCCAACAAAGTGTCCCTGTTAACGGAGTTGAAGGCATTCTTAACGTCAACCTTGAGGATAACCTCACCTTTCCTGTCATTTAAAAAACTAGAAAGGGCATGTACGGCAGCTTCGCAGCCTCCTTTGGATCCAAAGCCGAGCTGTACGGGCTGAAACTTGTTGCTCAATTTTTCAGTGTACAGTTTGCAGCATATTTTGGCTGCCGTACGCCTATAGGTGCACCCAACGGCAATGGGTCGAATGCCGCCGTCTCTCTTGCGTAGGGCGCATAAGTTAGCCCCGTACAAAACATCGACGACGGCATCACTTACATCGCCGTTGAGCATCAGGTTGATTAAAGACGCAAGCTCCTTCAAAAGTGACTCACCAGCTTCCCCGGAGCCTGAACTCAATAAATCTTTTAAATGCTGAGGAGTCAGGCCATCGAGGCCGCTGGCGGAACCACTTCGGAAGGAGCTCACGGCTGCAATCAACTGGGGGGTAGTAATATTAAACGGAATCCGGGTTGAATCCGGGTCAGGAGAGAAGGGAGAGTCGGGAAAGGTGAGACCATCCGCAGGCGCTGGATGTTTACTCTCCAGGGCTGAAAGAGTTTCTGGAGAGTAGGGCGCCACCACATCGCTACTGAACAGCAGCCTGGCCGCTCCCCTGATGTCACCATCATTAATTTTGGATTCTACATATGAACATATGCCTCTCCGTGAAGGTTTATTGAAAACTGGTAATTTTGGATCTAAAATGGGGGTCGAATTGTTGCAGTTATCTTTAATTTGGTTTGTTAATGTTTTTGTAGTTGCCAAACTTTTGTGGACATGCAGAATCCGATAGGGGAACGTAAGTAGTTGCTCCCAGGCGCTATAAGAATTCTCCTGGGTCGCAACGCGGAGACATTGCGCCAAATTTAAAGCAACAGACCGCCTTGCGCCACGGGGAATTCTCTTCAATATTGGGGTAGAATTTTTTAAATTTGAAAGTGTTTTCCAAAGGGTTTGGTCCGGCTGAATTGGAGCTGTGGCTGGGGGGCACAAGGGTACACTATGAGGTTTGTGAACCTTGCCATAGTGTATCCGTAGCCCCCGTTCACCTTTAAAAAAGCGTGGCTGGGAGCAATGGGGACATCTCACCTGAACAGCGAGCGATGTAGCAGGTTGACTAGCACTGATTCCGGCGTCGCTACAGCCGGCATTTTGCATGAGCACTTACCTATAACTAAAATAACAATTCAGAACAATAAACAATAAAAATAAACGTAACACTGAAAAAACACACTAGAAATGATCTGTCGGACACTTCACTTGTCAGCTTGACAGCTGCGCCGCAGACGTACGGGCCTAGGGCGCCGGGGCGCGCGTGCCTAGCGCAGCCCTTGCGCCGGGGCACGCGTGCCTGGCGCAGCCCTTGCGCCTTGATGCCTGATGCCTGGGAGCCTCGGGTACAATTTTTCCAGTACAAATATATATATTTTTTTTGGCTATATATTTTTTTTTTACTACGTAGTAGGCATGGAATTAGGAAGTCCTCCTATAGGTACCTATTTCAAACTAGAATACCTAATTTATTTCATTTAAAACTAAGTTTAAAACATTTGCACGCCCTTTTGAAATGTCAAAAATTGGGGTCAGTTTATCGGGAAGTTGAGCGAAGGTCTCCGTGATTTGGCTATTGATTATTTATTAATATTACTGGTATAGAATTGTTTAAAAAAAATTTAAACTCTTATAGAAACCGCGTCAAAATGATTTTAACTATTTAAATAGTAGAGAACTGAAAAACTTGACATCAGCGGACATTGACATTTCCGCCGCCCAAAAACTATAGCAGATTGAGATAGATTGCTTTCTAAATTCGCTAACTCTATATTTTGTGACACTCCAATATTTTATAGCCAACTTTTATTCTTCCCCTTCCTACACTGCTATCATAAATACACCAAGAATAAATCAATTTTTCTACCTCTGAAAAACAGTAAAAGTCTTATCGAAGCAGTAACAAGCACTTCCTAGAATACACAAATTTTGCTGCAAAATAAATCTAGAAATGTTGAGTAGGTACAGTTACCATAATAGATAAGTAACCAGGGTCGTCACTATTAAATAATGAAATATTTTCTATAGGCGACTTGCACGAAGTAAAGTTATTTGTGGGCGAGTCGACAATTCCAGAAACACGTATTTAGGCTATTTATGCAAGTCGACTAATAAACGAAATTATTGTGAAGAAGCCGGCACGTTGTAGAGCCAAAAATTCGAAGACATGTCCACCGATCAGAACTGGGTAACATGTTGGATTACGGCCCACTTCTTCTCACCAAGAGGCGGCCTGTGTCCCAGCAGTGGGAACAATGTGGCCTGCTTATGGTAAACAGTTCATTTATCAAAATCAATTTCATTTGAAAACTACCTAAAGTTAAAATTTAGTAAGAAACCAAGTACCAAATAATTGGTTTCTTACTAAATTTTAACTACCTATATCCGTGAACCCAGGTCACTTATCTATTTTGGTGACTGTACGCAAAAAAAAAATCTTTTATGAAAAAGTGTTCCTACATTCATGAAAGTTAGAACCTCGCAAATATCGGGCCTATCAGTCTTCCATAAATGCTTTTGAGGCACTATATTTTGTTAACGTAGTAGTAGTCAAACACCTACTACTGTAAACATATTCACAAAAAACTCACTTTCAAAAACTAATTTGCCTTAAGAGTCAATTTTCCTATATAAATAGGACTCGTTAGATGAAAATTGTCGCGAGATTTCGTAATATATAATAGTAGTAGGAGCCATGTTGTTTCTCAGGACTGAGTGTACATTTTTATGGCACTAGGTAAGCGGCGGAATGTCGAAAGAAATAACCGTCTATCAGTCTGTTCGCGATTCGATTTTGGCTTGCGAAAATGGTGAACTTGAACTTGAAATATTAATGGACCGTCTCGTAAATAGGAATGGAGGAACACGTCACTTGCGGCCTTGGGAATGGTTTTTGCTGTGCCTAAATGTAGGGTAGATTAATCTGGGCACAGCAAAAACTGAGTGGTTTAATCCGTAATGTTCCTATAGATTTTACTTGTACAGTCACAGTCAAAATATGGTCCTTACACTAAATGCTATTTTGCTCTGCTCATTGCACGATAGAATATGCTTTACCAATTTAATATTATTTTTAATTGCGTCATAAGATTATTACCGCGGATTGGTATTTTCTTTTCATGAGAATCTAAATTAAAAATGTGACACTGACAACCTAACAATTCTTTTGAAAATATTTTATTTCATGACTATTAAAAAGGTGTAATGTTGACATTAACTCGATATGATCGTATGCTATTTCGATCTTTGTTAACACGTGCTTAAACATAGTTTTCTCTACAATAGTTTGCTCAGTGCCGTAGCTTCAGCAGGCATTAGGTAACCAATGCCTGCTGAAGAATGATGTAGGTAACCAACTTTTTGTGACAAAATTTTGATTGAAAGGAGTGTCCATGGAGTTTCTAGCCCGTACTTCTTCATGGTACCTACTAAGCCTTGGAATGGACAACTAGCTTTATCTTTATGACTCACTGCCACTTGAAAATTCAAATTGCATGTAATTGGTTTATTTGAAATAAATGCTTTGAGTTTATATAGATATAAGTATATTTATTTGGTAGACGTGTTCTTGAGTGGAGACCGCGAATCGGCAAACGTAAGGTAGGGCGCCCTAAGGCTAGGTGGAGCGACGACCTTCGCAGGGTGGCTGGTAGCAACTGGATGAGATCGAGCTGAATGGCGTGCAATTGGAGAGGCCTATGTCCAGCAGTGGACTGCTATAGGCTGATGATGATGATGATGATGAAGTATGTTAGGATTTGTCCTTTCACTAACAAATAAATTCGTGCGAGACGCCTGAGGTAGAAAATAATAGATTAATTAAAAGTGACGATTCGCCCGATTTGAAATTCGTGTGAATTGACTAATAAGCCGATGATTTAGATGAACAATTCAACATTCAACGATGTCAGTTATTTAAATAAATACTTTGAGTTTGAGATCATGCATTTACAAGAAAAGGTTTGAAAAAATAAACAATTGTTTAGAAAAAAACAAACAGCAAGCTTCCTTAGAAAACCAAATAAAAAAGTAGAAAATAATGGAAAAAAGCGTGAGGTGTTTGATATCAATTAAATAATACCTCAAAAATTACCCCCTCTTTAGGGTGTTTCGAATCTTGTGACTTATGTCAGCGTAGTTTACGTATTTTGTGACGTATGTCAGCGAAGTTTTCGTAGACAGTTTTTTTGCTATCCTGGGGGGCAAAGATAATGGCACAAATATATAAAATTATTATATTGTCAGCGGTCCTTGATAAGTATGCCCAAATTCGAGTTAATCCGACGTTTTGAAGGGGGTCAAATGCCTGCCGGAGTCGCGAGATTGTTCGAAAGAGATACCGTGACTCTGGCGCATGGGCAACTGAAGGAACACGGGTGGGTTTTAGTCAGTAAAAGTCTGACACCCCCTCCCGCTCCGCCCAGAGCGAGAGAAGTCATTTGATGATTTCCCACCCAAAAAAGGGGGTCCAAATCATGTTCAAAATTTCCGTTACATAGGCACCTACTAACATACGTATGAATCTAAATAAAAGCGTATCGTGCCACTAAGAGAAAATCTCCTCGCAACTCAAGAAAATCATTCGGTATAAATGTTAAAGTAAATTAAATACCGAAATAAACGACTCCAAGTCACGCGTGCTCATTGGCCACATTGATGAAAGGTGAGCGGGCACGCGTCAATTTGTCGCGTCGTTGATCGCGTAAGGTGTTACAAATTTGTTTCCAGCTGAAAGCGGTTTCAGAACGTGAACCTTTCAAAATCAATGCAATTAACGTTTATGTGAAGATATTATTTTGATGTCTCAAGGAGGCGTTACTTGACGCTCATATGGACTTTAAGATGTCGTGTACTGGATTTTCAACCGTCGGTGTTGAACGAAGCATTGAAAATTCAACAAAGTGTATATATAGAGTATATCGATGCCTTAGTTCACAATTGCACTAACTACATAATTGACAATTTTGAGGAGAGAGCTTTTAAGATTTTTAAAGTTTAGACAGGAACAGTACAAAACAAAGTAAAATAACCAAAAAAAAATATGCATCTATTCATAAGACTAGTCCTTTAACTCCATCATAATATCTCAATATTGTAATGTGCAGGTATTTGGTGTTTGACATTAAAAAAGTGAAAATTGAAAATTTTGTAGTTAGTGCAATTGTGAACTAAAGCATCGATATATATTTAGTAACCAAACATAACTGGCGAAATGTAGGTGTACTATAGGTACACCTCTGCCTAACCCTTCGAGGAAACAAGGCGTAATGTTATGTTATATTTTTAGTGATATTTATTCTAAAAGTATGTCTGTATGTATATATACTTTTATTTTGTATGTTTATATTTTAAATTATAGTATAATTTTTTGATTCTATGTTTTCCCTTCTACTGTTAAATACGTTGTCTACGTCTCTTCTTATCTTCTCTCCTATCGCAGGTATGCTGGAAGACAAATAAGCATTACCTTTGTACGTATTATTTTGTTCTTTTCTTCTTGTTTGTTTATTTGTGTGCATAAATGGGTAAATAAAAAAAAAATATAGAGTGCCTCTGTGCGCTTTTAAAAAACACAATGTTCGATATTGAACCCTCGGTGCTACACAGTAGGTTGAAGATCCAGTGCACGCAAAAATCTCGCCACGATATTATTACGTGCATGTGACCGTTGACTTACTGTTGTAATGATGCCATCTCGAAATGGTACAAAATATTTAAAAGAAATAGGAAAATATAAAATCTAACCGACATAAAAAACTATAGCAGATTGAGATAGATCGCTTTTCTAAATTCGCTAACTCTAAATTTTGTGACACTCCAATATTTTATAGCCAACTTTTATTTTTCCCCTTCCTACACTGCTATCATAAATACACCAAGAATAAATAAATTTTTCTACCTCTGAAAAACAGTAAAAGTCTTATCGAAGCAGTAACAAGCACTTCCTAGAATACACAAATTTTGCTGCAAAATAAATCTAGAAATGTCGAGTAGGTACAGTTACCATAATAGATAAGTAACCAGGGTCGTCACTATTAAATAATGAAATATTTTCTATAGGCGACTTGCACGAAGTAAAGTTATTTGTGGGCGAGTCGACAATTCCAGAAACACGTATTAGGCTATTTATGCAAGTCGACTAATAAACGAAATTATTGTGAAGAAGCCGGCACGTTGTAGAGCCAAAAATTCGAAGACATGTCCACCGATCAGAACTAGGTAACATGTTGGATTACGGCCCACTTCTTCTCACCATGAGGCGGCCTGTGTCCCAGCAGTGGGAACAATGTGGCCTGCTTATGGTAAACAGTTCATTTATCAAAATCAATTTCATTTGAAAACTACCTAAAGTTAAAATTTAGTAAGAAACCAATTACCAAATAATTGGTTTCTTACTAAATTTTAACTACCTATATCCGTGAACCCAGGTAACTTATCTATTTTGGTGACTGTACGCAAAAAAATAATCTTTTATGAAAAAGTGTTCCTACATTCATGAAAGTTAGAACCTCGCAAATATCGGGCCTATCAGTCTTCCATAAATGCTTTTGAGGCACTATATTTTGTTAACGTAGTAGTAGTCAAACACCTACTACTGTAAACATATTCACAAAAAACTCACTTTCAAAAACTAATTTGCCTTAAGAGTCAATTTTCTTATATAAATAGGACTCGTTAGATGAAAATTGTCGCGAGATTTCGTAATATATAATAGTAGTAGGAGCCATGTCGTTTCTCAGGACCGAGTGTACATTTTTATGGCACTAGGTAAGCGGCGGAATGTCGGAAGAAATAACCGTCTATCAGTCTGTTCGCGATTCGATTTTGGCTTGCGAAAATGGTGAACTTGAACTTGAAATATTAATGGACCGTCTCGTAAATAGGAATGGAGGAACACGTCACTTGCGGCCTTGGGAACGGTTTTTGCTGTGCCTAAATGTAGGGTAGATTAATCTGGGCACAGCAAAAACTGAGTGGTTTAATCCGTAATGTTCCTATAGATTTTACTTGTACAGTCACAGTCAAAATATGGTCCTTACACTAAATGCTATTTTGCTCTGCTCATTGCACGATAGAATATGCTTTACCAATTTAATATTATTTTTAATTGCGTCATAATATTATTACCGCGGATTGGTATTTTCTTTTCATGAGAATCTAAATTAAAAATGTGACACTGACAACCTAACAATTCTTTTGAAAATATTTTATTTCATGACTATTAAAAAGGTTTAATGTTGACATTAACTCGATATGATCGTATGCTATTTTGATCTTTGTTAACACGTGCTTAAACATAGTTTTCTATACAATAGTTTGCTCAGTGCCGTAGCTTCAGCAGGCATTAGGAATGTGTCATGACTTAATAATGGATTGCATTTAAAAGTGACGAAGATATATAGAAAAGACTTCATTGACGGACGTACATAGGTATCTATGTGTATTTAAGTATTCTACTAAGTAGATAGCCTATTGGTTTGAAACTACCATTTAGTTTTTAATTATTCCCTTATAGTTCGGTTAAAAAAAAATTGGACCTTTTCGAAAAATAGACAAAAATAATGGCCCTTGGTAAAGTAATTCTTTTGTTAAAATGTAGAATGACTTAGTGACGTAGGTAGCTAGATATTCCTTTAGAGTTTAGAAACATCACTTCGTCCGCGTCAAATTTTTCCCCTGACCTTTCCCGTCGCATCGAATTGCCTGCTAGTTTTCGTCCAATTTTCGTTGCTGCTCTGCTCTTTTTGATCGTAGCGTGATATTATATAACCTATAGCCTTTCTTAATAAATAAGCTACCCAACACAAACATTATTTTTAATTCGGACCAGTAATTCCTGAGATTACCGCGTTCAACCATACAAACAAACTCTTCAGCTTTATAATATCCTATCAAAAACATAAATGTGAAATGAGAGCCAAGTTCAATATTATGATATATGCCTTGGTTGTTGACTTCAACGACAAAAGAAGGGAGATCTAAGTGGGTGTCAAGTTCAATGGTCAGTCCTAATATATCAATTATGTCAGTTGAAATATATTTATAACTATATAAAATATAATTTGTTCTTATAACTTAGGATAATATATTGTAGCCTAAGGTCTAACTTGGCTAGTTCTCATATACGAATTATTATGTTCGATGGTTAGTTTCTACCAGCAAGCCAAATTTCCGGAATAATAAAATAAGAACCGACAAGTAACAGGTTTAGAACTTGCGAAGGCTATAATTAAAACAAAAAAATATGCTAGTTGATTCTTTGACATGGTCTCATTAATACTGTAGGATTATGAGAAATCAAGAGGAACACATTTTATAGATGTAGGCGAAGCTAATAACAGCTAGTAAATAATGAAATAAAAGACATTTAGGGATTCTACATGACAAAATAACTTAACGAAATGACCAAACATGAGGCAATTGACACGCTTAACAAACGAGATAATAGTACTAATGAATACAGTCCCTTAACCTTAAACAAGTATAATGGAGTAATACAGATAAAGGTAATACTTTGTTTACAAGTCGTGTTTTGGATGTCATGGAGCATACGGATATATTTCCGGGATGAGTCGCATTGTATGGAATATTTCATGGATGATATCAGAATAAGGAAATCTCTTATAAATGACATTTTTTTTGTGTTGTGTTGTCCTCTTTTCCTTTATACAATACTAGCTTTTTCAAGCGACTTCGTCTACGTAAATGTCGGTTATCGTGGACGCAGACGAAGTCGCGGAATAAAAAGTAGCCTATGTCTTTTCTTGCGGTTCAAACTTACCCCGTATCAAATTTATCAATATCGGTTCAGTGGTTTAGAGCATAACAGCCAGACAGAGTTATTTTCGCATTTATAACATTAAGTATTAGTCTAATCAACAAGTTTAAAAACGACAAGTTTAAAAAAGTGTTAAGAAGATACTAGAACTTTTTCAAATTTTTAAAATCATATTTTATGTTATAAATAAATTATTTTTATTGCTGAACTCTCTTTAGCGGCAGTGTGCGCATACCGTAACAGCCGCGCGGAGCCCTATTTTCAACGTAAAATTAAAATTATAAATAATTGAGATATAAGCCGGAAGTTAGGATTTTTTTATTGGAAATTTCCTCCTCTTTAATGGCCTTTTTTGAAAATTTCTTAAATGTTAATATTTTTCGAGTTATTAACAAGAAACGAAATATCATTTTGTTTCATCTTATTTTGTTAATAACAATTGCAATTTTTTACCTACACTAAAATCCTTCAAAAAATTTTTTCTAGATGTGATTCCGAATCGAATGATGGCTCATTCGATTCGGAATCACCTCTAGAAAAATTTTTTAGGACCTTTATCTCTATTTTTCACGTTTTTGAACTTCTTGACTAGACTATATAGACATAGTATAGAAGTATAGATAATATTAGTAAAGATAGTTTAGATTAGTGTAGACAACGCAACTAATTACACTTGGTGTAAAACTATACGACGAGCCAACTAAATATACAAATAAATATCTACAAAAAATCCTTTTGTGTTATGGTCACTTAGGCATCAAAGAACTCGTCGCAAAATTCCCTTGAATTTTCTTTCGAGGTTATTTCAAGTTGTCAGGTTCAAGACGATATTCTCAGAGATTATCGCTATGGTACTACTATCATAAATGCATTACAAAAACTTTTAAGTCAACGTTTTTAAAATGTCCTTGTTGTGATACCAGACAAAAATTGTTCTATCTTAGACGGACCAAAATTGTTTTGTTTATACTGCGGGCACTGTCTTGATACAGTCAAAGTCAAAGCATTAATTTCAAATAGACACATTATGGGCACTTTTTTAATGTCAACATTTACATTTAAAAAATAGTATTGATTCTTGACACCCCACCCTAAAGGTCGACCGTTACTCTTTTCAAATGTTATAAAAAAATAAATGTTCATGTCTAATAGTTTTGGTGTTTCTAGTTCGTATTTTTATCGGGTATTTGTTTCGGTAATGTGTTTAGGTTTCACATTATTTACTGTCTGAAAATTGGCAGTAGTAAATTACTGGTCAACCTTGGAGAAGCGAGATTAGAAACAATAAAAACATCCAATAAGCTGAGACAACGATAAATTCTTTCGAGAATAGGTATTGTGTCGATAGAATATGGTATCGAATGCGTACATAGACAGCATATCAAGCTACATACATACAGGGGCAATTAGTAGCGAAAATCGTCATACGTGCTGATATCGTTATCTAAATCTGATGAAGCAAAAACTAAATATATTTTTGATAATTATTATTTTCGGGGTCATCGACCGTAGGCACTAACAGTTTAGTTATTTATATCTGTTTATAGAGTGCTTTCTTTGTGTAAACCTAACAGACGTAATGGTTATCGATATAACCTCGAACAAAAGAAACAGGACTAATATCTCAAAACAATAAAACTAAGAATTCAGATTTTCTTAAAACAAACTTAGATAAAAAAACATATTTTTCTTGTTTAACCGCTTTCAATAACGATTCTCAGCAGGTCTGCGGAGTTCCGCTATTTTATTTATCGTGACCTTTATTTTCCAGGTTACGGTGACTTCGCATCGTATAAGCTTTCCATACAATGACAGTTCCGCTTATATTGGAAATATACATAGCTTGCCAAACTTAAGTGGCAGTGGACAAGGCACATTACTCGTAGAATAAATGGCCGATGGGGCCGAAAGGTTCTGGAGTAGCGACTGAGTACTAGAAGATATAGCTTTGGAAGGCCTCCCACAAGGTGGTACATTCAGGTGAAGGCCGCAGGAATCTGCTGGATGCGAGCAGAACAGAACCGGTATAAGTAGCGGAGCATGGTGAAGTCTTACATCCCGTGATGGATGTCTTTCCGCTGAAATGAAGATAATAATGATGATATAGCGTGATATTTAGTTATGTGTTCTAGTACAGGCATAATAAAAAGTAACATTAGCTTACGTAGATAGATAAGATTTCAATCCTAAATCTCTATATCAAGATACAATATCTTTCTATCTACAATTCTAATATATCATTCTACTTATCTTGAGTCAACGATAAAACAATAAATTACTGCAAATATAGGAGTGCCCTTAACTCGAGTTTTCATTTAGTCTATAAAAAATGTTGCGTTAGTTTACTACCTAATATTCCTCTGTTGGAGGAATTTCTTTTTTACTGCCTGAGTATTATTACTAGAGATAGTAGAATTTTATAGGACGACTTGGACGACTTGGCAGATAATTTTCATTAATATATTTTCATCATACGCGTCGAGGATCTTTGTGATGCGAAACGGCATTCTAAGTATGGGATATCTTAGTATTCTATTAACTATTCCAGCGTTTTTTCTTAGTCTAAATTGCTTCAATGAACCAATTTAGACTAAGGAAAAATGTAAACTAACAAGGAGAGTACCAAACTTGGGAATCACAGATTCCGTTGATTTTTATATATGTTGTAGAGTAGTCTCCCCTCAATAACTAGGTAAAATGGTAAGACGCACTTCAACTTCATTTTCGAGAAAAATAAATTTAAAGACTCTTTTTTTTTCCAAATTTATTTTTATAAATATTTTTTTATTTTAATTAATAAATTATTCAAATGCTGAAGTTATTTAATATTAAATTTATTATATATCTGATGTGGTTATATATATATTTTGCCAATTTTAATGGATTTTTATTTTATTGTTAACAATAATAATATAATATTAAACGTTTTAATTCTAAAAATACACGTTATTATAATTAAGAATTTTTAACGTAAATAAATTTTGTGAGGTACATAAATTTTCAGTTATTATATGTTCCTGCTGTGCAAGACCCAATGCACCCGCACCCCTGTCTCCTCCTAATTTTACCTGCTCCGACATCTACTACCTGGGACTACTACTAAAGGGACGTACGTGTAAGAATACAATTGGCCAAAATTTGGCCTTGTCATGCGGCTGCTTTTAACTGCAGTCACTCGACTACGAGTTTTCATTAGTGTAACACGTAAAAATTGTTTAGTAGTTTACTCGACACATTTTTTTCCAAATTTATTCATTTATTTTTATTAATTTGTTGAGTCGACTGGACATGAACTTTGAACTTCACTTTCATTTTTCTTGAAAATGAAGGTGAAGTGCGTCTTACCATTTTACCTAGTTATCGAGTGGACACTACTCTACAACATAAATAAAAATCAACGGAATCTGTGATTCCCAAGTTTGGTACTCTCCTTGTAAGACAGTCCATTGACACCTGTCTCAGCTGCTTTTTTATCCAACTAGGGCGAAGCAAAAAAGCGCGTTATGATTTTCACTGACATGTATTTGTATGTTACTCTGTCTCCTCATAACTTACAAACTTCTAATCATAATTTGACAAATGAGATATCGTTGGAAGCGTTTTGATTGTCTGCTGGTTACAGGACATGTGACGTCAAATTAAATTAAATACGGCGCCCTATATAGAAGACAGAGTCAAGCTTTGTTTTCAACGATACCGTGTGGGTTTTCAAATAAAGGGACTTAATTATCACATTTCTACATTCAACAACGCTTTAATTCCTAATCTAACCCCAAAATAATTTAAATATAAAATAAACGTTCAAAAACTAAAACCCGACTAATGAAAAATCACCCTCTAAAAAGTATAAAACAAGAAAATATTCATATAAATCTGTAAGCCGTAGTCGTATGCCCCCTACGTATCTTGACAAAACAATATATTCTAACAACAGTCAGCGATTATAAGCTTTAGGGCAAAGTGGCATATGACCCACAGCTTTCAGATGAGTACATTTTCTTGAATTACACTTTTTAAAGCGTGATTTTTCAGTAGTATGAGTTTTAGTTTTTAACCGATTTCAAAAAGGAGGAGGTTCTCAATTCATCTGTATGTTTTTTTTTTTATATGCGCGATATCTCCGGCAATTGTGGATGAATTTCGACAGTTTTTTTTTATGGGTATAATGCATCAGCAGGAATCCGTTGGATGCGAGAAGCACAGATCCGGTCGAAGTGGCGGTGCTTGGGGGAGTCCTATGTCCAGCAGTGGACAACTTTTGGCTGTAATGATGATGATGATGAATATGCATTAGGGGTGGACCCATTTAATTTTTATTTACTTTGCTTGAGTATTTTTGGCGTTAGCTTCGATAATACGTTTTAATCAACTTTCTATATCTAGATGACATTCTACTGTTTTCTGTCACTGTATGTCGCTTACATAGTAAGTAGTGGTATACGAATTGGTATAGGGCAGGTACCAACCATAACAAAGGAGTGATTAATAAAATTTATTTTAGTTTGCCGGCAACAATTTCCGAAATTAAAGTTATTGTCACTTTGTAGTGTTTAGTGTTTTTTGTTTTGGAAATCGTTTCTTTTTGTTTTGTTATTTTTTAATTTTAATGACTTTTTAAAGTCGTAAATTCAACTAGCAGCAAGGTAACTTAAGTTACGCTTATAGATTCGCGGTCTCCACTCAAGAACTTATTTGCTATATTAGCAGTAATTTATTCGACAGACATGACGAAACCTCTACCACTTCTGCTTGCTAAAAGTCACTTCAACGACTACTCGTTCATCAAACAAAAACGTTCACTATTTCGTCTTAAAGTGACGTCATAAAATGAAGCGGTACTAAAGTTCGATTTTTGAATACCAGATACTAATCGGACACTTCTAGTCTATTCTGTATGCTTTTTAATAGAGAAGTTTGACATTAGACCTGTCAAAGGAGACGAACTTTTTAGTATGGATATTGGCCCGGTCCCAGTTCACCAGTTTGATATTTTTTTCGGAATGGCGTCGCACGATAATATCTGTATATGGATAGGGGTTATATAGACACACAAAATATGTCATGTGATATAATGTCCTAAACTGTATCATCATAATCTGCCTAGTCCTTTTCCCAACATTGTAGGGCTCAGCTTGCAGTCTTACTGAATGCGGCTTAGTACAAATACTTTACAAGGAGCGACTGCCCCTCTAACCAGTATGACCTAGTACGTAGGTTTGAAAATCGAACTTTAAGATACAAACACGAACACGTCTATAAAAAGTCATAATTAATTTTATGTTCGACGAATAAAAGAATCAAAAGAATTCACTAATCATAGACTATAGAACTATAAATCATTTCATCAAGGTTGCGTGTTCACAGTAAAATTCGAATTCATTGGTCTGATACATTCATTTTTCATGTTAATAGAATTCCGTGCTTCATTTGGAAAAATTAAATTTGATTATATTGAACTGGCTTTGGAGGTGAATAATCGATTATGTCGGTGTTGAAATATATATTGATTACTCCAGATATTTTTTATTTTTTTCAACAAGAATTATTTACCCGGAAGTTTGTATTTAAAAGAGTGTCCTTGCAGTTTCTTCTCCGTAAATTTCCAAAAAGATCTACGTTTCGGACTTAGCAACTAGCTCCAACTTTTTAATTGACCGACACTGACAATTTTAAAGTGCCTGTGAATGGTTTAATTGAAATAAATGTTTTGAGTTTGAGTTTTGAATTAATGTAAATATAAAGAAAGAGTATACTTTATTACACAACAATAAGACAAAACAGCTACAATAGTCCTAAAGACGGTCGCTTACAGCAATATCTCTTATAGACAACCTATTGATGGAATCCCGACAAACCGACAACCGGAAGAAAAACAAGAAGTATCGTGCTACCTAGTAACTCGGTTATAGTGCAGGTGAAATAGGAAGTCTCTCCATATGAACTAGTAGATATAGTGCGTGTATGTGTGTAATTTTTAATATTAATATTAATATTTTAGATGTTACTCCTTTAAGTATTAGACTACTCAATCTGTTTAAGTCATTTAATTTAATAAACTTGTTTTTCGAACCTACTTGGATCACAGCATCGTCTTCGACTTGTCTTGATAATATATTTAGTGATTGTGATGCCAATAATAAGTTAGTGTTAAGTGACTTAACGTCTGACCACTGTGGATTATTAGCCAGCTTCCCTTTGCCATTACAAAAAAAGCCGCATAAAATAGAATGCAGGCCCTATACAGTTAGTCGTTGCAACAAATTTAAAAATAATATTGCTCATAGGATTACACCATCTATAGTAGAACACGATAATCCTAATGAAATCTATGGAGCCCTTTTTGATATTGTGCAAAAAGAATACCAATCTACTTTCAAGACCAAAACTATTGACATTAATAGAACCTCTGTTAGCTTCAACCAATGGGCTACTCCAGGTATTTATAAAAGTAGAGCATATATATTTGATACTCCTTTTCTAGAGTATGTCAGAAATTATTCAAAGTTATTTAAAAAAATCTGTGCTTTCGCTAAATCTAAATTTTTAAGCGATATCATAAAAACATCCAGTAATAAAATAAAAACCACTTGGAAAATTATTAACAATGAAACGGGTAAATCGGTTAAACAGGAAAAACAACTAGAGATTATGATTAACAACAAATTGGTAAATAAGGCTGCCGACGTAGCTGAGGCATTTAATGAGTTTTTTGCCAACATACCTATAACTACGACTTGCTCTTTAAATTCGTCCCCGTCTAAAGCTGAAAACCTTTTGCATAGTAGTGTGCCCAGATGTAGTCGCTTATTTAGTTTTGAACATGTAACGCCTCGTGACGTGGTTAATATTTTTAAGACACTTAAGTCAAAAAACACTGGAGATTACTGGGGCATCTCCATTAAACTGTTAAGTAATATAATAGACATTGTAGCCCCCTATCTAGCTGTAACTTTTAATAAATGTGTTGATTCAGGATCTTTTCCTGACCTCATGAAGAGTAGTAAAGTCATACCATTATTTAAAACAGGTAATAAAAATAACGTTGGCAATTTTAGGCCCATTTCTATCTTACCTGCATTTAGTAAAATCTTTGAAAAGTTAATACTCAAGCAGTTACTAAGACATTTTAATTTAAATAGCCTCCTTCATAATGAGCAATATGGCTTTACAAAAGGTCGTTCGACAACAGATGCGGGTGTTGCTCTGCTAAAACACATTTTCAACGCATGGGAGAATTCGCAAAATGCTATCGGAGTTTTCTGTGATCTCTCCAAAGCTTTTGATTGCGTTCACCATGACACACTTTTGCGTAAACTGCGTCATTACGGTGTTCAAAACGAAGCTCTCAATGTCATAAGTTCTTATTTGCAAAATAGGCACCAATGTGTAGATATCAATGGTGTAAAATCTTCCGGGCTACTAGTTCAGTTAGGTGTACCTCAAGGCTCAATACTGGGTCCTTTCTTATTCTTAGTGTATATAAATGACTTACCATTCTATTTAAAGAATATCTGTGACATTGTACTATTTGCTGATGATACCTCACATATCTTTAAAGTAGACAGGAATAGAAAAGATTTTGATGACGAGAATAATGCGCTCTCAATGGCCACGGATTGGTTTACTACAAATAACCTAGTTCTTAATGCTAAGAAAACGAAATGTATAAAGTTTGCCTTACCGAATGTTAGGAACCTGGGACCCAATGTCGTTTTAAATAATGAGGTGCTTGAAACTGTTAACTCGGCAGTTTTTCTGGGCATAACAGTAGACGCCAAACTTCAGTGGGGATCACATATATCGAGCCTAGCGGGAAGGCTCAGTTCGGCCGCCTACGCCGTAAGGAAAGTTAGACAGTACACGGACGTTGATACAGCTCGACTAGTCTATTTTAGTTATTTTCATAGCATAATGTCCTACGGCATTCTGCTGTGGGGCAAAGCCGCGGACATTCAAAATATTTTTGTTCTTCAAAAACGAGCTGTTCGAGCGATTTATGAACTAGGTGCTAGAGTTTCTCTGAGAGATTTGTTTAAAGATATTGGTATTCTTACGGTGGCATCACAATTCATCTTCGCCAACATCTTATATATTAAACAAAATATACACTTGTACACTAAAAACAGTGATTTTCATAATATTAATACTAGAAATAAGGACAAACTACGAGCCCCCTTTCACCGGCTTCATAAGGTTCATAATTCTATTGTTGGTCTTGGTATTACCTTTTATAACAAGCTTCCCTCTGCTTTGCTAGATTTGCAGTTTAATGAGTTTAAAGCTAAAGTAAAATCCAACCTTTGTTCAAAGGCATACTATTCTATCAACGACTACTTAAACGATAAGAATAGCTGGTCGCTGTGATTAACTCAAGACAATATTTATGTTCTTTCAATCCAGAATTAGCTTTCCTACCGACAGTTTATATGGGTAGTTCATATAATTTTATTTTTTATTTAACTGATTTTTTTAAATTTATTTTTATTTTATTTTAATTTCATTTACTGTTGACATAATCTACTCATTACAATGATTTTAAATGAGTTGTATTGCAACATTTAGTTAGCTAGCGACCTCGTCAGCTGTTAATAATATTCTTGCCTGCCCAACCGGCAGCAAGTTCGTCATGCTCCCTTAGATGTCACTGCTTGCGGTAGCGTCGGGGGTCGGGTTACCACCTTCCCTCAAATATGGCAAGGGGGGTAATGGCTGACCTTTGCGTTATGCTCGTTAACGGGTGCTGCTTGTGGTGACTGGTCGTCTTGCTGACCATGGTTTTTGTTATTGTTACTTGTATTAACTGTTATTTTATTTTGGTCCGGAGGTCCTTAGTTTAACTATTGTAACTTCAACTTAGCTGTATGTATCAATTTGCATCGTTGAATATGTAAGCGGGCACGCCCTTTATGCCTGGAGGCTTTATTTACGTTTTAAGTTCTGTTTACGATTTTGTTTTATTTTGTTTTATTATTTATTTCAGCTTGAGTTTAGTTTTCAGTGTTTTGTTGGTGGTATATTGGCGTGTGCTAGCTGACATATGTGAATAATGTATGTTTTGTTTTATAATATTAATTACTTACACAGTATTGTATAGAATCAAGTTCTTCTAACTTAACAGACAGCTGTGCTGCTGGGGAGTTTGTTCCGCCACTTCTTCTTCCCAGCTAAAGCACTAGGAAGTGTCGAAGGGTGGGCGTTTTGGGGGGACTGTCTTGTGTAACTTTGACGTTCAAAAAGTGCTGACTCTCAGCCTAGTTTGAATAAATGACTTTTGATTTTGATTTTGATTTTGAGTGCAAATAGTGTGTAAGCAAATAGGACTCGTAACTAAGTAGTAACAGCTTCACGAATTTATAGAATATTAAATTTTGCCCGCAGCTTTGCTCGCGTTTAAAAATAACAATAAATATAGTTTTTTTTTTCATAAAAATTATCCTATGTTACTTCTAATATATCCAAAAATATGTGCACAAAGTTTCATGATGATCGGTTAAGTAGTTTTTGCGTGAAAGCTTAATTAACAAACTTACATTCATATCTATACTTATATACTTATCTATACTATATATACTATAATATTATAAAGCTGAAGAGTTTGTTTGTTTGATTGAACGCGCTAATCTCTTGTTTGAATGAAAAATGTTGAAAAAAACGGGGAAAATTGCACGGGCAGGCGATTTGATGCGACGGGAAGGGTCGGTGGAATATGAAATTTAACGCGGATGAAGTCGCGGATAGAAGCTAGTTTATAATATTAGTAGGATTGAACTACGCTTGATGCGGTAGTTTCATGGGTGACTATCCGTTACATTTCGAGATCTTTGACAGTCTTTACAGGGAGTCAGAACCTCCAAGGTCTGACAACCGCTTACCAAGCGGTATATCCTGTTACCCAGTAACTGGGTTATGAAGGTCAAATAGTAAGTCGCTTCATGTAAAATAGTCTAACCATTATTATGCAGCTGAATACCAGTTCAGCTGCATAATTATGGTTAGACTGGAAGCCGAACCCAACGTAGTTAAAAAAAAAAAATATATACGCGTCGAATTGAGAACCTCCTCCATTTTTTTTCGTCGGTTGAAAAGGCTACACAGAAGATGGTTCGTAGGATGATGGAAGGTTTCTGGTATCTTGTTTATTAAGTTCGGTTTACAGACATTTATTTATCAAAAAACAAGAACGTTACAGTTCACTTAAAATTTAGAAAACGAAGAATAAAAAAAAAGTTAGTGCGATTCTCTGTATTCACAATAACATAATTAGACAGTAAAGGTTCTTGCCTGCCCAACCGGCAGCAAGTTCGTCATGCTCCCTTAGATGTCACTGCTTGCGGTAGCGTCGGGGGTCGCGTTACCACCTTCCCTCAAATATGGCAAGGGGGGTAATGGCTGACCTTTGCGTTATGCTCGTGAACGGGTGCTGCTTGTGGTGACTGGTCGTCTTGCTGACCATGGTTTTTGTTATTGTTACTTGTATTAACTGTTATTTTATTTTGGTCCGGAGGTCCTTAGTTTAACTATTGTAACTTCAACTTAGCTGTATGTATCAATTTGCATCGTTGAATATGTAAGCGGGCACGCCCTTTATGCCTGGAGGCTTTATTTACGTTTTAAGTTCTGTTTACGATTTTGTTTTATTTTGTTTTATTATTTATTTCAGCTTGAGTTTAGTTTTCAGTGTTTTGTTGGTGGTATATTGGCGTGTGCTAGCTGACATATGTGAATAATGTATGTTTTGTTTTATAATATTAATTACTTACACAGTATTGTATAGAATCAAGTTCTTCTAACTTAACAGACAGCTGTGCTGCTGGGGAGTTTGTTCCGCCACTTCTTCTTCCCAGCTAAAGCACTAGGAAGTGTCGAAGGGTGGGCGTTTTGGGGGGACTGTCTTGTGTAACTTTGACGTTCAAAAAGTGCTGACTCTCAGCCTAGTTTGAATAAATGACTTTTGATTTTGATTTTGATTTTGAGTGCAAATAGTGTGTAAGCAAATAGGACTCGTAACTAAGTAGTAACAGCTTCACGAATTTATAGAATATTAAATTTTGCCCGCAGCTTTGCTCGCGTTTAAAAATAACAATAAATATAGTTTTTTTTTTTCATAAAAATTATCCTATGTTACTTCTAATATATCCAAAAATATGTGCACAAAGTTTCATGATGATCGGTTAAGTAGTTTTTGCGTGAAAGCTTAATTAACAAACTTACATTCATATCTATACTTATATACTTATCTATACTATATATACTATAATATTATAAAGCTGAAGAGTTTGTTTGTTTGATTGAACGCGCTAATCTCTTGTTTGAATGAAAAATGTTGAAAAAAACGGGGAAAATTGCACGGGCAGGCGATTTGATGCGACGGGAAGGGTCGGTGGAATATGAAATTTAACGCGGATGAAGTCGCGGATAGAAGCTAGTTTATAATATTAGTAGGATTGAACTACGCTTGATGCGGTAGTTTCATGGGTGACTATCCGTTACATTTCGAGATCTTTGACAGTCTTTACAGGGAGTCAGAACCTCCAAGGTCTGACAACCGCTTACCAAGCGGTATATCCTGTTACCCAGTAACTGGGTTATGAAGGTCAAATAGTAAGTCGCTTCATGTAAAATAGTCTAACCATTATTATGCAGCTGAATACCAGTTCAGCTGCATAATTATGGTTAGACTGGAAGCCGAACCCAACGTAGTTAAAAAAAAAAAATATATACGCGTCGAATTGAGAACCTCCTCCATTTTTTTTCGTCGGTTGAAAAGGCTACACAGAAGATGGTTCGTAGGATGATGGAAGGTTTCTGGTATCTTGTTTATTAAGTTCGGTTTACAGACATTTATTTATCAAAAAACAAGAACGTTACAGTTCACTTAAAATTTAGAAAACGAAGAATAAAAAAAAAGTTAGTGCGATTCTCTGTATTCACAATAACATAATTAGACAGTAAAGGTGATGAATCACTATTGTTAGTGTTGTTTTTAACGTGTTCTTCTAGGGATTAGTTAAAAACGTTATTAGTGTATTGTCTGGCCTGTTAGTCTAGTGGTTAATGACCCTGACTGCAAAGACTGAGGTCGTCGGTTCGATTCTCACTCAGGACAAATTTTTGTGTGATAAGCACAATCATTTGTTCTGTGTCTGGGTGTAATTTATCTGTAAGATGTATGTATTTAGAAATATAAAAGTATATTTATCAGTTGTCTGGTTACCATAGTACAGGTTCTGCCTAGTTTGGGATCAGACAACCTTGAGTTGGTTGTCCTAATATTATATACTAGCTTCTACCCGCGACTTCATCCGCGTTAAATTTCTTGTTCCCCCGACCCTCCCGTCGCGTCGAATCGCCTACCCGTGTGATTTTCCCCGTTTTTTGCAACATTTTTCATTACTGCTACGCCTCTCTTGGTTGTAGCGTGATGTTATATAGCCTATAGCCTTTCTCGAAAAATAGGCTACCCAACACAAAAATATTTTTTCAATTCAGACCAGTAGTTCCTGAGATTAGCGCGTTCAATCAAACAAACTCTTCAGCTTTATAATATTATAAGTAGGTATAGATTAATGCTGTTTTTTTTTATATCCCCTCATATTAATTAAATTCATTGATAGTGTGTCCAATTCTTCAATTAACGATAAAGCGTACCGAATTAGTTTTCCTTTGGAATATGATTTCAATAGTTTCAATCAAACGTTTTTGAAAAGCTTTTGACTGTGAGTTGATATCAGACCCTTGTCTCGAGTGAAGCGTTCATTTTTTTTTTCAATCCACGTTCAGATGACACCGGCAAACATATTTAGGAACGAACGTTCACCTGCTCCGTTTATTAAATTTTTCGATAATTCTGAGCAGATGCCGAATATCGACATTTAACTTCATTGGATTTATTTATTTAAGAAATGAACAGACACATCACAGTAACTCTGGTTGTCTGTTACGCTTTCATGACTAAACCATAGGACCGATTTTCGTGAAATTTGGTACGGGGTAGGTAAAAACACCAAGAAAGGACATATGTATGCAACTTTTTATTCCGCGTTTATTTTTAACCGAGATTTATGCGGACGAAGTCGCGGGCAACAGCTAGCAATAATTATAAAAATCTAATCTGATTAGATTAGATTTTTTTTAAATTAGAAATAAAAAAATAAGATAAGATGTTATCTTATTTTTTTTATTTCTAATTTAAAAAAACTGGATTAGTAAACGAATAAATTCACTTTTCACTTTCGGCTGATACCTCTGTTCACCAGTTTCACATCGAGTGAAAGATACTGAATAAAAGACATGATGAAAGAACAAAAACTGAACCGTCACATATCAGCTACGCGACTCTACTAGTACATTCTGTAGACTTCATGAAAATGGTCGTTG
The DNA here is from genome assembly GCA_932294355.1 of Aporophyla lueneburgensis. Lineage (NCBI taxonomy): Eukaryota > Metazoa > Arthropoda > Insecta > Lepidoptera > Noctuidae > Aporophyla > Aporophyla lueneburgensis. The sequence continues at coordinate 11,649,727 of OW028757.1, read as the reverse complement.
CACAGTTGAGTCACACTGTTGCGTCGTGCCAGTTTGCGGAAGCCGCAACGTCTCACATTGTAAACCAAGTGACAGTACCCTGAGGGATCCCTCAAGTTTTCAATATAGAAAACATTATATTTGAAAACTAGCTTCTGCCCGCGACTTCGTCCGCGTTAATGTTATTGTTCCCTTAGAATAGAATAGAATTAAATTTTATTGTCTCCAGTATTACAGCTAGTAGTAGGTACACACATACACAAAACTATAATACTGGAAGCAAAAGGTTTAAACTTCAGTATTATGCTTAGGTCCCCCGTGCAGGTTTCTAAGCGCTGGTTTTCAGCTTAAACCCTTGACTCCTGTTTACAAAAAATAAATTAAATTTAGTAACAGCGGATTAATAGTAAAAAAATATAAGCTAAATGTAAATTACAAGATGATCATACATCCATACTTCCATACTAATCCATACTAATATTATAAATGCAAAAGTAACTCTGTCTGTCTGTCGGTCTGTCTGTCTGTCTGTCTGTCTCGCTTTCCTGCTAAAACTACTGAACCGATTTAAATGAAATTTGGTACACAGATAGTTTAGAGCCTGAGAAAGGACATAGGCTACTTTTTATCCCGGTAGTATGTTCCCGCGGGATAATTTCCGACCTCCACGTGGGCGAAGCCGCTGGCAAAAGCTAGTTAATAATAAATTGAATTAGGAAAAAGAAACAGTTTGTGGCGACTGGCTTTTCTAATAATACAATAATAAGAAACAGAAAAAGAAAAGAAATAATTAAATATTTGGAAAAATTACTGAACGACTATGGGCATATTTCAGACCCTCGACCCTTCCCGTCGCGTAGAGTCGCCTACCCGTGCGATTTTCCCCGTTTTTGCAACATTTTTCATTACTGCTCCGCTCCTCTTAATTGTAGCGTGATGTTATATAACCTATAGCCTTCCTCGATAAATAGGCTACCCAGCACAAAAATATTTTTCAATTCGGACCAGTAGTTCCTGAGATTAGCGCGTTCAATCAAACAAACTAACAAACAAAAAAACTCTTCAGCTTTATAATATTAAGTATAGATAGATTCGGAAGCCGTTGGTATTGATTTGTTGTGGTATTGTATGGCACCGGCTCTGAATTACGAAGCTGTTTTTATTCCTGAATTGCTTTTGAAAAACGCGTAAAAACAAGAAGAAAATTCTAAGTGAGTCAAAATATTGTTTAAATCGTCTCATCAACATAGATAATATCAGTAACATGAAATCGTGTACAGACGCCAGCATATCAAGGTACCCGAAACTGTCAAATTCTCCCAATCAACCTTGAACCTAATGCTTTAGCGATAAAGTTCAAAATCTATTAAAGAAATTTGACAGATTGTAGTAGCTCGATGTGATCGTCTGTGCTTTGGTCGCTCCGTTATGGCGGTTCCAAAACTTTAAATAAAGTTGTACTATTATAAAAATATAAGGAACCTTAATCGTACGTTCAAAAGTCAAATGTTACAAACATTAACGCTTTCTGTTATTATAATGAAAATGACTGATTTTATTTTGATAATATAAGCGAACGGTGACTTAATATCGCTATTGCATGTTCACTGTTGTCGTTTGGTCAACGCATAATTTCGTTGGGACTTCCACAAAAACTTCTGTTTGTAATCACTGCTCTGGTTGGTTGATATTTAGTTTCATATTTGCGAAAATTTAGGTTCTTTACTTCTTTTTTTATATTTCAACAAATTAAAAAAAAAAACAGAGTTTTACTTCTCTGCCAGCGTCGCGAGATTTATTCGAAAGAGTTACTGTGGCTCTGGTATATAGGCAACCGAAGAAACACGAATGGGTTTTAGTCAGTAAAAGTCTGACACGCCCTCCCGCTTCGCCCAGAGCGGGAGACGTCATGTGCTCACAACCCAAATGGGACCTTTACTTCTGTAGTCTCATTTCAGTTAAAATTAACAACCACATGTGACTGTACCACAATTACCCCAAGCTGATAAAATTTTCGTTTTTCCTAATTACGTTAATATTAGTATTTAAGTCGGTCCCCCCTTGTGCGAAGATTCGGGTAAATATTTAAGAGCAAGCTGGTTGAAAATAATTGAATGAGCGGCAATACTCTTGGCACTCATCACCATCATCATCATCATCATCACTTGCCTAGCCTTTCCAGTCTAACTGGATGCAGCTTAATACCAGTATATAACACGGAGTGATTGCCTATTTGACCACCATAAGCCACCTTACTGGTTAACATCATACCCCTTGGTAAGACTGGTTATCAGGCTTCTGGGCTTCTGTCAATGATCCACGAATGACAGCCAGGACCAACGGCTTAACGTGCTTCCCGGACATGGAGTCAAGATGCCCACCACTAAAGCAAGAAAAGACTACTTTTGGTCTTGATCAGCTGCTGTAAGCTGGGAGCTACCACGGTCGATTCTGAACGGCTTGAACTACTCGTAATACACCTTTTTAATACAAACATTATAGAGACATTATCATCCTATTTCTTCCTGTGGGTATCGTAGATTGACTAAGGGACTTAGAAGAGAATGGGCTGTAAGTTCTCTCTGCATTTTACTATCTTACTGCGATCGCCAACCCGCCTGTCAAGCGTGGCGATTATGGCAACCACTCCAGCCTTTGGGGGACGCCTATATCCAGCAGTGGAAGATTTTCGGCTGAAATGATCATTATAGCGACATTATAGGCAGATTAATACAGACAATACTTAACAGACAAAGTCCTCTAAATGGTTCCACCATTCAAATAAAATTTAATTGTTTATCTGATTTGAAGCCTTTGTTAAACTTTAACTATACAAGTTTTGGCTATTCTACTTAGATTGCGAACAACTGAATAATTTATCTATCCAATGCTGTATAATATATAGTCCTCCAGGCCGTATTTCGGCCATGGCGGCCAATCTCAACGGAGACTAGCCATCGGCGCGGGAGATATTATAGTACTCAAGTGTGTGCGTAGACACTGGGACACTCACTCTTCCCTTACTCTCATAGTCCGATAGGACGGCAATGAGACACGACTGGAGAGAGATAAGGCGCAGGACCAACGGCTTTACGTGATTTCCGTGGCACGGGAATATCACAACGCCAACTTCGAGCCGTTACTATAAAATTCCTTATGGAAAAACCCAATAACACCGCCTGACCAGGGAATCGAACCCAGAACTACGCTCAGCAGTCGTGCTTGCGACCACGAGACCATCGGGGCGGTTAAAATGCATAATGAGTACGAAACAGGATTACATACAAATGAAAATCGAAAAACCGGCCAAGTGCGAGTCGGGCTCGCGCACCGAGGGTTCCGTAAAAACTTGTAGATATTCACGGTTTATGCATAAGGTTTATGTTTATGAAATTATTTTTTTTTTAATTTTTATATTTGAGTTGATTGAATGAAAGGTAAATTGCGGTTTACGATTTATGAGGTATTAAAAAAAAACTACCTATTAGATCTCGTTCAAACCAATTTTCAGTGGAAGTTTACATATTAATGTACATCATATATTTTTTTTTAGTTTTATCATTCTCTTATTTTAGAAGTTACGGAGGGGAGACACACATTTTACCACTTTGGAAGTGTCTCTCGCGCAAACTATCCAGTTTATAAAAAAAAAAATATTAGAAACCTCAATACCATTTTTGAAGACCGATCCACGTACGGGTTTGATGAAAAAAAATTTTGAGTATCAGTTCTAAGTATGGGGAACTCCAAAATTTATTGTTGTTTTTTTTTTCTATTTTTGTGTGAAAATCTTAATACGGTTCACAGAATACATCTACTTACCAAGTTTCAACAGTCTAGCTCTTATAGTTTCGGAAAAAAGTGCCTGTGACATACAGACGGACAGACAGACATGACGAATCTATAAGGGTTCCGTTTTTTGCCATTTGGCAACGGAACCCTAACATGAAAAACTGTTCATACGGCAAAATGTTTTCCGACAACTTTTTCCATTTTTGTTTTAATTAGACATCGCCCGCGCTGTGGCTCGTGCCAGACAGAGGTCACTCGAGCGAAATACATATAATCATACGTTTCTTATTTTAGAGGATTCTTTTTGGAAGCGGTCTAGTTATATTTGAATTTGTTCATGTACCTATTGTAAAATCATCTGCATCATCTGCCTAGCCACTTTCCCTTGTGGCGCCGGATATTTATAGACTATCACCATCCTATTTCTGCTTGTGGGTGTCGTAGGTGACTAAGGGCCATACTAGAGAATGGGGAGTAGCGTTCTCTTTGCTTTTTACCACCTTACTGCGATCGCCAACCCGCCTGCCAAGATTGGCGATTATGGCAGGCCCCCCGAAATTGGGGGAGGCCTATGTCCAGCAGTGGACGTCTTTCGGCTGAAATGATGATGGGGTCAGCTTGCAGTCTAGCCGGATGCAGGTGAGTACCAGCGATTTATATGGAACAACTGCCATCCGACCTCCACAACACAGGTACTGGGTAATAACGATACCCCTTGATAAGACTAGTTGTCAGATTATCGAGCTTCTGATAACCCGTAATGACTGTCAAAGATCGACAAATGACAGGCAGGATCAATGGCTTTATTTTTTTTTTCAGGATGGGAAATCATCAAATGACTTCTCCCGCTCTGGGCGGAGCGGGAGGGCGTGTCAGACTTTTACTGACTAAAACCCATCCGTGTTCCTTCAGTTGCCCATGTGCCAGGGTCACGGTATCTCTTTCGACCAATCACGCGACCCCGGCAGGAGGATCAATGGCTTAGTTTGCTTTCCGAGGCACGGAAGGATCTTGGTATGTAAAGATGGTCACCTATCCACGGACCAACCGCGACCAAGTCTAGCTTAGACTGATCGATCAAACCGTGCGGCTGGTATTATTAAACCTCTTAATTCATGTAAATTCCTGTATCTCACTATTTACTTTTCTTATGTACAGACAGCCAGCACAGCAAGCTACCCGAAACTGTCATTTTTTTCCAATCAGTCTTGAACCTAATGCTGTAGCAATAAAGTTGAAAACCTATTAAAGACATTTGACGGATTGTAGTAGCTTTATGTGCTGGCGTCTGTACACACCTCTGACCAACCTTTCGGACAAACAAGGCGTAAAGTTATGTCATATTATTTTTCATGTATTGTGTGGGTCAAACGTAATTCTCATAAGATTTTTTTTAATTAGAATCATTTGTTATCAACATTATTAATTAGATACCAGTCTTTCTTCAATATCTTATAAGATAATATAATTAAATTATGAAAACCTCGTGTAGGTAGGTACGCACTTGTTTTAAAGTTAATTAGTTTATTCAACTCCTATTAAATCCTATTATCAAGAATTTTCGCACTTAATTAGCAAATTACATACATTCTGCAGGTGTCAAAGGTAAAATTTTAGTAAATTAATTCAAGACCGAACTTATAGTTAAACAAATTAAAGCAATTAGACGGATCATTCGGTGACATTATGGCAAATTAATTCAATTTTAGAGATTTATATTGTAATTAGAAATTGCTAATATAATTTAGAACATTATTTACAAAATGAATGACTGAAATTCTTAACGTTTTGCAGCAATTAGTAAAACAAAGTGAAATATTTGATAAACTAGCAAGCACATTGACATCTGAAATTAAAATTAGAACTAATTTTGAAATATTTATTTAAATTCTAATTTCGAATCATATTGATGGAACACTGATGGGACATTATCGCTGAAAGTAATTAGATAAAAAGAGCGAGAATATCATCGAAATCGAGCATAGAGCTACAGGTGAAGAACGGTCGGCACGCGTAGTCTACACTGGCGTCAGTTGGCCCGCGAACACTGTTTCGAACGGATGTCCCGCGGCCCGCCTCAAGAATACACCGACATGTACACGAATACGAAGAATATAAGTGATTGTAAATAAAAAAAAACAACGTGAAGTGCTGTGGTCAAGACAGTGGAAAAAAATATTGTAGACCATAATATATTTTTTTAGTTGTTTTAATATAGTTGCATTATCTTAATAGTGCGTCAGACGAACAAATTCGAAAGAATTGACAGTGATAAGATAATTATAATAATAGTAAATTAAAATACAATAGTTTTTATTAATAATACTGTTAATGTGATCAGTTTTAATATTAGTGAGTTATTGAAAGAATTTGTGGACAACTTTGTGGGCAAAGATTATTATGCAGTTTGCTGAAATAATGTAAGTTCTAAGATTAAATTTTATAAGTAATTCTCTTGAAGTAACATTTGATACCAAAATTTAAGAACAGAAAATGTTAAACAAAATCTAGGAGTAATAAATACTTATCGAAGTGGAATAGATTAAACAAAATCCAAATTCAAAAACCAAGTAACAACTGCGCATATTCCTAAAATTGACGCTGAGTTCCATTTTTAAATTAATCTAGCTACTTCAATAATCGTTTCATACCGTTAATGCGATAATTCGAAATAATTTAATTCTCGAGAAGAAAAATGCGGAACTTTCTTCAGCATCATCATTACATACAATCATCCGTTATCTTTATCATGCTTCCAAATACAAATTTCGTGACGTATCTAGTGTAATAGACCTGCAAATACTGAATCTAACGACGATTGCTTTCGCACATATTTGCTAAGGATTTAAGCAAAGATTGTCCCTTTTGACGCATTCAATACATCTAATCGCAAGAATTTGAAGAACAGTTATCATTGGAGGCGTATCTAGTAAAATTCCATTCTTGAAGTTCAATGGTACGTGAGGTCATGGTAGTTTTTTATGATGTAATGTACTTACCTTAACAAAATGTCGTCATAGTTGAACAAAAAAAGCGCTGAGGCAGCGCTGATATAGCGGCGCAAATGGTGTTCCAATCGATAATTTAAAGAACAGAATTTTTGATTTGAGTAACTATGGTTTGTCTCTAGGGTTAGACTTAGGTCCATCTTTGTATAATCTCATATTTTTATTTTTTGTTTTTATTTAATGAAAAAAATTATCTTTATATAAAACCACAGAACACCCTGTTCATTGAATAACATTACTTTAAGGAAGATGAGTTTCCCAACCGCTATATATTTAATAAAGGTACTATATTTGCTAACAATATTGAGTTACATGTTACAGCAGGTGTACCTACTTAAATTCATTATTGTCTCGTTGTCAAGTCCAACATATTTTTTATCTAATGACGCATTATTCGAGTTGCCAATCTTCTTCAAATACGAGTGAAAATCTTAGAAGACGTTGTCAAACATACTTCAATTTATATTTAGATATTTAGTTAAAGATGCTCAAACATTTTTTTTATGTCTTCAGGACTTTTTAGGTCTGAATTCGTATTTGTTTATGATGTTGTTCTGTATTTATCGTTATCATATTTTTTATCTTTAAAGTCTTCGTGTTTATTGATACTATTGTGTTGTTGTTGCTGCAAATACTAAGACATATTTTTGGGTAGTATTAATATGAGTAGGTTTTTAATTTTTTTAGTTCTAAAGTTCTTCGCCCGATAATACGATTAATTATCAGCGCATTTTCTAGCTAAAAACCGGACGTCCATTAACGTTCGTCAGGCGTCACTTTCATTTTCTTTTCAATAACTTAATAGAATTATCGAATATTTTAGTGCTTATTAAAGTAAGAGTTCTTTTTCATAGAACAAGAAAAGGGTTAAAGAGGCCGTATATGAAATATTGCTGATTTACTTGATTTTACAGATGTACTTAGGCAAAACACTTTATTTTATTTAGTTATAATGCACAACATGGAAGATCGTTTCAATTGTAATCTAACTAATACGAAATCTAGATTGTTTTCATTTTTTTTTTAACTACACATTTAATTTTAGCACTTTTTATTTACGAAATGGATTGATTTCGATTTTTATGAACTGAGTAGCTGAGGTCAAAAGCAATTTAACTAAGTCTAATATTATTTTATTATATTTTTAAATATGAATGTAGTAAAAGTGATTCAGGCATTGTAATTATTTCATACCTTGTGGACTTCAAAACGGTCATTGCGATGTTTAAAATATGAAATATTCTAAACCTCATATAGAAAAAAAAAAAACATAAGTTGCCGTTTTGAGATCGATGAATCAAAATCGAAAAATTAAAAGAAATATGAATCTACTCATTTGATAATTATTAAAATGATCTTACATTTCTTGTATTCAAACTTATAGAAATACAGTATTTTAACTGTCCAGTCACGTAAGGCACGTAATCAGATGACGACTAGAAATTAATAGCTTTTAATACAAATTTGGTGAAGAATTGAGTACTAACGTTTCTTTGGTTCGAATAATGCAACAACTAAATTATATTTAAACGTGAGCATTATATCTTATAACCAAGGTAAATTCCTAGTGTACAGAATATAGCGAAATATTCTTGAAATGTTTTGTCGTATCGGAGTAAAGGAAGTCCTCATACACGGTCGTGAGTACTCGTGAGCGTGTGACAAAGTACGTAATTGTATGAACAGATAGAATACTTGGAATAGTAAGTGGTCTGTATTATCTTCTTGTATTCTGCGACTTGTAGCACTTACCTTTCCTCGTTTAAATCTTACAACGTAGCTTCTGTGATAATGCACTTATCACCTCTAAATAGTACAAAACAAAGTCATTTGTACGTGTTTTGCTTACTTCTTCTAACTGCATACTGCTGACTTCTTAAAACTTTACTAGTTGGTAGACTTTGGTTGATCGATTTTCATCAAGTATTAAAACAATGTCATAAAGATTAAGGTCATGCAGGTCGCTATTACTAATTCATCTGCTTACTTTTATACGAATCTTTTATTAAGTATATATTATAGGTAATAAGCAAACAGAAAATTGTAGTTCCTAAAAGTTTTAATGAAAAGTGGAGACTATTTCAAACTTTGCCTCTGTTACAATTGCAACAAAATATTAAACATAACGCAGCGTTTAGTGAAAATGAGTTGGAACTAATTCGAGTTACTGACAGAAGCTAGACGTACGTTGTTCTTTTAAAAGTATCTAGAAATGTATCTAGGAATAGAATAGAATATTTTATATACAGTTTATAACAAAGAAAACTGTCTAAAGTATATTCAACATTATAGTTCGGTATATTCTTTTGAGTATGAATTTCGATAGCTATAACAATAGGAGAAGAACTTAGAAACGATAGATGGACTGTGGGAATGATGATAAAGTCAGAAAGGGTCTGACTACCGAGATGACTATTAATAGAAAAGTATGGAGGAAAATGACATGTTGCGCCATCCACGAATAAGGGAAGGGAAATGATGGTTATGATAAAGTATATTCTTTATATCAAGCAATCATGAACATAAAAGCTACTGATGACAATAAAATATTTAACAAAGTGTGACACACAAAAGTGCAATGATGCAGCTAATCCCATATTGATTTACAAACGAGAGCTTTCATCAGATTTGATACCTATTGATCTGCGCCAGACATAAGTTCCAATCAAGAGAAAATAAAAGAACTAGGTCAAATGAAACCGATTCCCAACCATTACATTTTTGCGTGGACAACTAGGTAACTTATCAAGCTTATAACTTTGTGACTATTAATGATACAGTTTTGAAATTTTTTTCATAGATTCTTTACATAAAAATACTAGACCCGTGTTTCGGGTTTCGCATAAACAAAAATTAATGTTGTATTTGAACACAACGTCTATTTTAACACTGCTACGTTAATACTGTACAATACCACATACATATAAACAATGTGATTCAAACACACATCACACCATCTCGGTCGCCAAGGTCCGGTAGTAATATCAAACGTATAGGCATAACCATGAAAACCCATTAATCCATTACGAAATTCAGTAAACAAAACAATAAAGTTACATTTAGTCATTAGTCAAACAAATGACGATAATAGTTCCATGGATAAGTCACCATATAAAGTAAGCTCGACACATTAATCGAATTCATATTTTTAGGGTACCTACCTTAAAAGAAAACAGGAACTTTCTATGATCACTTTTTTGTCTATCTGTCACTGAGATTTTTCTCGAGATCTGAGCGACGAGGGAATTTGGATTCTGGCATAATGGAAGGTCTAAATAAAACACACACAGATCGACGGACAAAAACAAACTATACTTTTGACATAATGCTGGTTTATAATGTGCGTTTTGGGCGACTGTCTTTTGTAATTTTGACGTTCGAAAAGTGCTGATCCTCAGTTTAATTTGAATAAATGACTTTTGATTTTGATTTTGCAATATTGTTATTATAATAGAACAGCGACCGTTCTATAGCCTTCCCAAGTACCTACTACTCAGTGTAGTTTGGTAAGGATCCCTAATTCAGCTACCCCGACATGCTCTTGGTCGATTTTTATTGTGTTAATACTCAGCACTTTGTTGAGGAAATTTCAATTAAATTATAACGACTTCTTGATGTTATCTAGTTCGGACATGTATCGCAGTATGAGTGAAAAGATTATTTCATGTTCTTTGTCCCTTTGGTAGAAGATGTTCTGAGAAAATTCAATGCTATTTGCGTCATCGTCTTGTTGGGTACTACATCATTGTTCTATATGAGGGGCAATTTATTATAAACTGTTCACACATAAATCTAAACGATGCTGAAGGTTTTCTTGGGAAACATTTTTATTCTAACACTTTGCTACAAATACTTTTAAAATCTATATTCAATTTTTTGATATTATTACCAGTAATGCTAGAAATTACTTCGATAAAATTCATAATGCAATACATGATTTATAATATCTGCATTTGTATACCTTTTTCAACCGTATCATTGTTTAATTTGTAATCAAATGTTGTGCATATCCTTCCAAAAAACTATTGATTATTATGTGGTAGAAGAATTAATTTATTGCCCGAGGAAAAACGGCTGTGGGTTGATTTATAGCGTCATTAATTTGATAGTTCAATAGTTTTAAACACATTATGACAGCATTCTTTTAAATGTCAAAATTATTACGTTTTTGTATCAGTAATGCAGTCTAGTCTACTCTAAATTTTTGTTTTTCTGTGTCATAATTTATAGGAGGTAAAAAAACCCTAATACCAATAAATTTCTTCTTAATTATTCGTTTTTAGACTAACAAAGATTTTTCTGTCAAAAAGACAAATAGTTTCTACGCTATTGTCATTACTTTAATGTTATGTGATTTCAAAGCGGCTGGAGCGTGTGAAAAAGTGACCACAATGCATTATGTATTGCAAAAATGCCGCAGCGGTCTTAATGTACTTTTAATGGAAATGTGGTAACTTACAACATCTACGTGCTTTTTGATTGTCATATATTTGTGTGTATTATAGCGAATAAATCTTAAATATATACATCAAAATAAAATTCAGTTCGTTAGTGAGCCCTTCACTTGAGAACGGCTGGACCAATCTCATCATTTTCCTGCCTTTATCCTAATTTATTTGAGGTCGTCGCATCATGTCTGTTTCTTCCATAATTGTCTATTCATCATCACAGTAGTCTCCACTTTCCATCCATATCATAATTCACACAGTCCAACCATCGTTTCTTTGGTTTCCGAAACGGCTCGTCCGATCTATGGTTGAGATATGATTTGTTCTAAAAGTTCATCTGAGAATTTAAAATTTGGGAAAACTGGACGCCTATTTTCTATGGAAGTCCTCCAACGCCTGTCGGGTCAGCTAGAAAAATTGTTATAATTAAAGCAGTATTACTTAAATCGTTTTACAAAACGATAGTTATGTGGCTAATTATGTACATATTTCAGTTTGCCTTTCCCAGTAGATATGTTTGGAAATTGTTATAACCTTTTCCACTCGTAGCTCCACTAGTTGCGTATGGAACAAGTCATTACAGTATTTGCTGTTTGGTGTATTAATAAGTAAATTATTCTCTGTAATTAATATATTCGGCAAAATCGAACAAGATACAGAAAATATCTCTGAGGAACCATGTACAGTCAGCAGAAAACAATACAAAAATTCAGGAACATTTTCTTTTATTAGAATAGAGCCTAAAATGAAAACTCAAATGACAAAAATACACCACTTTGACTGAAAATGAATAATTTAATAGACACGACCAAATAAAGATAGCTTCTTTTAAGAAACAAAGTGTCTGGTGACGTGACCCTGATCATAATTGAATATAAATTTTATGCTTCAGACAGAGCTGTCAAGTTGTATAATTAGTATTAGTAGTATAATTTATTTAAACAACTGTTCAATGAGTTGCTATTTAACGTCTATATTATTAGTTTAACTTTTCCACAAATATTATTTGCGAAGATTTAAAAGTATTCTCCGTGATCAACCCTTGTTACGATGAAATGAAATATTGTCATATTTCATTTCATCGTAACAAGGGTTGATTTAAAAATCTAAATCGATTTAAAGTTATAGATGTAAAACAGATTCTTTCACATTTATAAAAATTGGATATTATAAGTATCTTTTTATTCAGTTTTCCCTAAACAAATGTGTCGGCTATCGGGAAAATTAATATAGATAAATTTCAGACGATACTAGTAATCATTGCTTCTATAGCAAACAAGAATTTAATTAAGGATAACAATTTCCTATTATCGAATTGCTAGAAAATTGCACAATTATTTGGATATTATTTTCTGACAGGCATCAGATATTCAGTTACAGATAATTGAGAAACACTTTGTTAACAAATCCTCTCCTATCCTCTTGATACAGCTCTTCAAAATATAACATTGAATTTCCTATTTCACTAATGGTTAATTTATTCAAATTAATTTAAGCTTTAGAAATTTCAAATCTCTTCAAAGATTAGGTGACACCTCTTGCTGTGAAATATTTTATCCTTCAATCCTACTAATATTATAAATTTGAAAGATTTTATGCTTAGATGTTTGTTACTTAATCACGCATACGACGAGTTTATATCCTGGATTAACTAGGATATTTTTATCCCGGTTGTACGTTTCAGTGGTTTCATTTGCGGACTCCACGAGGGCAAAGCTGCTGGCAAAAGCTAGTAATAGTATATTTTCCTTCGCTTTTTTGAACTTAACGATCACGGTACAAATTTTAATAACACAAACGTCATGAGTGTTTTCTCTGAATTGTTACGCAGAGGTAAACCTAAAGTACACCCAAGCCCGTTATGTTTAAGACCCATGTAATATGGATAACCCTATAGCCATCAACTGGGCACAAATACTACTTTCGGGCTGGCTGAGATATTTCAAATAAGAAAACCCAATGACAATTTGCTCGATCTACAGAGGGTTCGGTCTCCAGAAAGTCATTATGATCCGATCTTCATGAGGTCCTCCTCATGGTCAGTAGTAGCGCTTGCAAACAGTAGAGACTGACCAACGAGGCAGAAATTCTAGTTAAATCTAAAAAGAAAGGAATATTTAAAAGTTAGTCTAGGCTAATTTTTAGATCTTAGAAACCATAACTCACTACTGAAGAAATATAAAAAGTAATAACTAGTTACTGGTTCAAAGAGAATGGTAATTTAAGTCATTTTGGCATTGTCTTTTAACTGATAAGATTCGAGTTTTCAATTCAATTTTATAGTTTAAGGATTGCTCACAGGCATTAATGTTTTCGTAAAAATTACGTTACATCAAAATGTCTTTCTCTTTTCTAATGTTCTTCTCTTAAAAGGAAAGGTGGCTATTTTTTATTGAATAATGTTATTTAGTAGAATAGATGAAGATCTCGTCATGAGAGTCCCTATTATATGTATCTTTAGCTGCCTTAATATTAATCAGTCAGCAAAATGAAGCATTCACATGGCTATAACCTTTCCCCTCTTCTTAATATTTTCGTCTATAAAATTGTCAAACATTTTGAAATATTTCAGTGAATTTTATGTTGCAAAGACATTTTTGTTTTGAAGTTCACGCCGCTTCTTAAATTCCACCCACACCCGTATTGAGGGAGAATATCAAATGCAAACTATTTTCTCGATATAGCTTTTTCTGCATTGTTTGAAATATTGTTAAGATCTAACTTTATACCCCATTTTTATGTGGAACTACGTCAGCAGTACTATTGGTTTTATGACTATATTTTAGAACTTAATTTTGGAAATTCCATGAAATTGAAATATTATGTAATTTTATACATAAGAAAAGATTTTATAATCCATACTAGTCATACTGTTTATATTACAAACCGGACGATCGCAGAACAATAAATATGGCTTGTCAATAAAGAAGATGAGCAAATACATGTGTAGCAATCAATGGTTTGCTAATAAAATAATAAGGTAGGTTAAGGTAGGGTAGGGTAAGGTTTGCTAAGACTGAGGTCGTGGGTTCGATTCGCACCCAGGACAAATCTTTGTGTGATGAGCACAATTATTTGTTCTGTGTCTGGGTGTAATTTATCTATAATATGTATGTATTTAGAAATATATAAGTGTGTTTATCAGTTGTCTGGTTGCCATAGTACAGGTTCTGCCTAGTTTGGGATCAGATAACGGTGTGTTGGTTGTCCTAAGATATTTTATTTAATTTATTTAATATTATTATGATTATTAACCAGTAATCCAACCTAGTCTATGAAATAGCTAGCGCACACGGAAGTTACATGATGTAGTATTATAAACTTGCTCGTTCGCCAGACGCCGAATACCGTCTGGGAACGTTTAGGCAAATAATGTAATATACGTGTGGCGACACTTCTGTTTATGTCTTTTAGTATTATAAGTTTCGTGATCCATCACTGCTTTCGAGTGATCCGTTATCTATTTTCGTGTTTTCTTAATTTTCAGTCATTTTATTTTATGAAGTATTTTTGATAAAATTATTGTATGTGAAAACTACTAGCGATATCGGTGGCTTGGTTGATTTGATATGTAGATAAAAATACCTGTACCCCTCTATTCTGGAGTTTTCTTTGCACATCTACACAATGATTATTCCGATACAAATAACGATCCGTATCTATCCATCCAGTGTAACAGATGCTGTAATAGTGGGCACCACGGTCATCTAAATAGAGGAAGAGTCAATTGATCTGTTAAGATCTCACAAATTGAAACAACTACATAACTGCGTTTGAGTTGCGCGTTTCCATCAATTCTGTGTACCATGTTTAGTGCAGTCATGCCATGAGCACGATAATATTGAACAGATAGCAATCGTTAAATTACCATTTTATTGCGTTTCATTGGTGTAGTAATAACAGTATGACACTGCATGGAACAGATTTTGACATGGAATATAGTGCGTCAACGGAAAATTAGCTTGGATTAGAGCGATATTTTGAAATAATTATTATTAGGTAGTACTGTTAGCATATTAATATGAAACTAAATCAGTTACTTATGTAATCATGGTATCGGTAACTATAGTAACGGAGACAATAAAAGTTATCTACAATTTAATGAAATATGTAAAATGTCTGTTAGAAAGGGTCCAAAATTTTAAACTAGTGATAAGCCCACCCTCACTTTGTTAAAACTATTCAGATTAGTCACACTAGCTACACACCACAGTTTATATAGAGACAAAGTTTTGGGGAAATTATTAATTGAAAGAGAACAACGCGATGAGTAACTCTTTGATTAAGAGATAATGGTAATAAAAGCAATTAAAACTAATTCCTATGCGAAGGTAATCCTTTGTCTTTTATTACACCTCTCGACAGATAAACAATTAATAATATTATTACAACAAGAACAGTTACTTCCTTAGGGAAATATTTCTATAAAGTATAATGACTTTGGATCATAAAAACATTATCTGAGACATTGTTATCTTGAGATAAGCGTGTTGATTTAATCGTATCCAATGGTGAGTGCTGTTTTCTAGTATCTATTTGTATATCTTATAATTATGCTGATTATATTTTAATGTGTGTTTTTTAAATAATGATTGAGACGATAGTATTGTGTCTTATAAGGTGTAACATTTTCCGTAAATGGAATTCTCATACCTAACAACTTTATTGGTCTTGTGGTCGGGAGCGCTGCTCCTAAGTGCGATTTCTGGGTTCTATCCCAAGGTCAGGCTATGTGTTATTTGATTTTTCCTTCTAGCATTTCTCAGTAACTGTTGCGAGATTGGCAATAGGCTCGTCCTCTATTACATGGAACACCTTTGCTTTCGTGATGTTATATTATGGTCATGTTACATGAAATCATTTCTAATTTTATGTGGACTATTTTGGCTCACAACATTTAAATGTAGTCTTAATTTCTAATTACAAGTATTTTTGGATTAAACATCTGTTGGCAAACTAAATCTTGAGCTTCTCAAAGTACCACAGTTACCTTGAGAGATTAATTTGAGTGACACTTCCTTCTGAGTAATCTTTGAGAAAATCTGTTATAAAATTGTTTTGTTTTTTTGTTAAGCGTCATTAGCATTGCTGTGGTTGGGTTCGTTTGGGTTTCTTTAAATATTGTATTTACAATGTCTCAAAATATTTTAAAGTCATATTAAGTAGTTTATCTATGAAGATATTGCAAAAAAAAACAAAACTTCTTATATGTATATACACATAGTAAAATAATTAAGAAGCGAATCGCGATATTAGCCAACAGTTTTTTTTTTTTTTCTATATTACCCAATGGTTCATTATGCCATTTGGGAGTCGTGGCTAAATAATAGCTGCACAGATCGATCTTCAAGGTTAAGCAGCGCATATCGGAGTCGGTTCGTGGACCATCCATTACAAACCGACCTGTCCGTGCCTTGGAAAGCACTTTCAGCGGTTGGCACCAGCTGTCATTTGTACATCCTTGACAATCGTTACGGATAGTCTGACAATTAGTCATACTAATGAGTACTGTATTACCTAGTAACTGGGTCGTGGTGGTCAGATAGGCAGTCACTCCACGTAAAGTATTGATATTCAGCTGCTTTTAATTAGACTGGAAAGCAACACCAACAATGTTGGGATGATGATGTAATTTATGTCATTAAAGGTGGAGTTGATTTGAGTAACTTATGAGCAACTGAGCAGCTGTGGCAATGGTCGCGATTTACAACTTGTAGGCCAAAGGTTCGAACCACAGCAAGCACTTAGTGTAAATTATTTCGCCACCACTGCTCTAAAAACGGCAAAGGAAAATATCGTTAAGACTAGATTTACCAGATCAGTCATTTTGACTGGTCGTGCAATTTCAATCCAAAATTTCCATTACATATAAGAAATCGGCATGTCTTAGAAC
This sequence comes from Aporophyla lueneburgensis, assembly GCA_932294355.1. Lineage (NCBI taxonomy): Eukaryota > Metazoa > Arthropoda > Insecta > Lepidoptera > Noctuidae > Aporophyla > Aporophyla lueneburgensis. The sequence continues at coordinate 11,632,607 of OW028757.1, read as the reverse complement.
TAAAAATTCGGAGACATATGACATCTACCAACCCGCACTTGACCCGTATGATGGACTAGCTTCTGCCCGCGACTTCGTCCGCGTCAAATTTTTGCTCCCCTGACCCTTCCCGTCGCATCGATTTGCCTGCTAGTTTTCGTCCATTTTTCGTTGCTGCTCGCACCTTTTGAGTTATAGTGAGTCAACCTTAAAAGATAGACATATGCTCTCGCGGACTTTTTTTTAGAACTTTTTAAAAGAAACAATTCCGTCTTACATGATTTTTGCGTTACTTTAACCGTTTACGCAGCGCACGCAACGGAAACTCTCAAAAGGAATAAATTTTCCACGTTTTTGCAACATTTTTCATTACTGCTCCGCTCCTCTTAGTTGTAGCGTGATGTTATATAACCTATAGCCTCCCTCGATAAATAGGCTACCCAACACAAAAAGAATTTTTCAATTCGGAGCAGTAGTTCCTGAGATTAGCGCGTTCAATCAAACAAACAAACAAACAAACAAACTCTTCAGCTTTATAATATTAATAAAAAATAGTATAGATAATAGCCCACTCCCTCTCACAGAGAATAGGCCTGTGTCCCAGCAGTGGGTATATTATAGGCTGCTGATAAGTGGTGAATAACTCATGATATTAACTGCTTTGATTTCGAAGTGTTTTAACATCTTATCAACATTTTCCGATGTTAACTCTTGTAAATGATTGACAAGCATTTACTAATCCTTTATAATATCTTTCATTAAACTCATATCACATACACAATTCATTCAGATGTTTTTTGCAAATAACATAAACAAACAACCTTTGATGTCTTATAATAGTTTATTACTTTTGTAACAGATTCAATCCAATTTATGTTTAGTTTATGAGTATCAAACCACTTTATAAATAAAATAAATTGATTTTGATTGGTATTAACAATGATTTATGGTAAATTAAAATGTATTTATGTTTGTTTCGTCTCTTCTGTGAAGGTCAGGTACGGTCTAGGTAGTTTAGTATATCTTGCAGAAAATCAGCATCTGTTTTAGTATTATATAATCAATGCCTTGCTTTTTAAAGGTATTTTTGTATAGTTTTATTTCCAAGAACATGCTGGGTGGCAGCAACGCTTTATAACTTGTTATAACTTGTTACGTATAATCAATCAGAATCGATGAAACTTCTATTTGGTTTAAAAAAAAATACGGTTCCATATATTTTGACAGCGTAGGTTTTGCACTTTTGTATGAAAAAACTGTTTTTTTTTGTTTATCTGAAGAAAATAGTCCACATTAGTTGGACTGGACTCATGTACGGAATTCATGGTTACAGTTTGCGTATCCACCCTGAAATTATTGATTTATCATTCAGATTTTTTGCGTCTTCTTTGTTTTGTATAGATTATGAAGGCATGGCCGAATAGGCGTGATTTCATAAAGTATTTCCTAGGTCCACGTTACAAATCCAACGGTGAGTTTTTTCGGCACGCTGGATTGTACTCTCTTGGCTTTTCAATGCTAGGTACAAGGCCAAGAGTTCAAATTCCAGTGCATGATAATATACTGTCACGATACGGTTATATCTGTGTGAATGTGGTTTAATAGATAAGTATAAAATTTATTTTACTTTTTTTGTTACTATTTTTCTATTTGTAACCCAAACAGAGACTTCGTTTTCAACATCTCTTTGCCTTTCAGTATTAATATCCGAAACGTCTTCAGTATTCCTTCACTCAGATTCGTCGTTAAACCCAAGTTTATATTTTTCATTACGCTTGAAATGATCACGATAACGAAGCTGTGAATCTTTAAGAACGTGTCCTCAGATATTCTTATGTTTATTTTCTGTGTATTAGACGGTTTTGGCGTGTGGTGAAGAGGGTGTGTGCCTTAAGAGGGTAACGAATGAGATCCGGATTTATCAAAGAAGTTTTTTCTAGAACTACTTAGTTGGTCCCTAGATATTTCTATCTTTTAGCAGATTATAATTTTACTTGGTCTTTTCAGTAATTATAATTTACTAGCTTTTGCCAGCGGCTTCGCCCGCGTGGGGGCAGAAAATATTCCGCGGGAACATACCACCGGGATAAAAAGTACCCTGTGTGTTAATCCAGGTTATAAACTAACTGTGTTCCAAATTTCATCCAAATCCGTCCAGTCGTTTTTTCGTGAAAGGGTAACAAACATACACATACACATACATCCATCCTCACAAACTTTCGCATTTATAATATTAGTAGGATTAGTTTAGCCAGCGGTTTTGTCTGCATGGAGGTCAGGAATTATCCTACGGGGAGACACTACCTGGATAAAAGTATCCTAAGTGTTAATGCAGATTATAAACTATCCGTGTGCCAAATTTCATCAAAATTCCTAAGGCCGTTTTTGCGTGATTGAGGAACAAACATCCAAAAATACAAACTTTCACATTTATGTTAGTAGGATGACAACAGGAAAGTAAATTTATTTTTGCTAACTAACCGAAATCACGTGACTACAACAATATGAACAGCAAGCAAAAATAAATACGCTTCTATTAGCAGTGTAAACAACCTAGGAAGTTTTAAAACTAAAGAATCAGCTCACACCAAATATAATAGAATCGCAAGCAAATCTAATTCGATAAATAATACGAAAATGTCAGATACTATGCTAATGTAGACTCGAGCCGGATGCTAGATAATATTAATAATTATTATGTTTACATATCATTGTCCATTCAAATGTCCATATTCAGATGCATATTCACCTAAAGTTAAAATGTTGGCTAATATGGAATGCGCGTTTTTACCGTGTTTTGTGTGTTGTTTTAACTAACACATACCACCCTACACACATGTATTTGCATCTGGGGTTAAATATTAATTTTAAATAAATATGATCCAAGAAACCCGGCTTTAAAAAAAAAATACGAAGTCGGTTCCGTGCTTTCCACAGCTAAATAATAATATTAGGTAAAAATGCATCCAAATATCCGATCACTGGTCATAAGGTAAGCAATCTAAGGCGTTATTTACACTATAGTGCCGATTGAACTATTACAGTTAACGGAAACAATAAATATCTTCATACTATGGATGACAAGATAAGGTAGCAAACGAATCGAACGTAGGACAATAGTTATTTATTTATTACCTCCAACAAAAAGTATTTGCAAATACATGTCACGTTAACAATGTACAACAAAAGCTATGAAATGTACTCCTAAACTTATACGAGACTACAGCATTCACAATGAAGTTAACAAAGCTAAAATAAAAGTAAAAATGGTAACAATATAAGGGTTAGAATTCTAAATTTCTGTATATCCTAGGTATCTACACGTACTTCCTCTGTAATAACAGCTGTAATTTTTTTTTATAATACTGGTAAGGTAAAGATGCCAGTGCATCAATGTCAAATATATTTAATAGATTTTCAACTTTATCGTCGCAACATTAGGTTCAAGGTTAATTGGGAGAATTTGACAGTCTCAGGTACCTTGATGTGCTGGCTGGTCTGTACATTAAAATGATAATATCGAATTTGAATTCAGCTTGTGTCTTGACAATTAAAAATTATAAATGATCGACCCGCGGCGATAGCTATATATGCATACTATATGGATGTACATATTTTATTTATTCGCTCCACGTCGATGTCAGAATTAAACAGATACAATGATTTGTACGGGTTTACTCGTACACTGATAGAAGTTATAAATATGTCCAAAGCGGAAACTTCATTATGGAATTTCTAAATTCAAGTAATTCATCATTTATATTATTTTTCCGCGACACATTGTCTTGGCCTTCAGAAGCTCGAATATTTGCTATTTAAATTTATTCTTAAAGAATTCCAAATTTGAAAGTGAAATCATTTATTATTGTCTTCTGGTTTGTGTTATTTCTAAAATTCAGATATTCTATTAATATCAGAAGTGACTCTTCTGATATTAATAGAATGTCTGCGTTGTCATCAAATGTCAATATTTAATTATATGTATTTCTAAAAAAATATAGATATTGTGAAGACTGAAATCTAATGATTTTTTTTTCTTCATTTCAACTTGGTTCAAATCTTTAAATCACACTGACCTGTAGAGGCAACCAAACGACAGTTATTCTTGGGGTTTTGGAAATTGTTAAAAACATCTATGTTCCTCGAAAAAATACAAAACCAGCGGACCTTCGCCCAACGAATAATGAAAACTTTGTTTATGGTTTTTATTTGGTTCCTTTCGTTTTCGACATCGATATCCAACACGTGGGTATAGTACTGCCACCTAATTTAATATTACTCTGTATATGATGATTTTTATATTCTATTCTATTCTTTATTTATACATCACATTCCATACTCAACGTTGGTTTACATTAATTAAAAAATGTAATAGAATATTTTGAATAAATGATTATTTTTACTTAAAACTTTGACCTCCTGTTCTATATGACTGATTTATTATGCACGGTTGTCTAATTTGAATTTACGTTAGTAGTATTTGTATGTTATTTTCCCGAATGTTACAATTCAATTAATTGTAATTGTTATTTCAGTAGCGTAATGTGCACTAACAGAAGGAATTGCTTTCATTTTGGCAGCTCGATTTGTTCTTTAGCACACACATTTTTCGGACCTATGAAGTAACTAATGGATGAGTCAAATCCTTCTGAATGATTCAAATTCTGAATGATAGCATGTTACGCAATATGGCTGCTGGTTTAAATAAAAGTCAAATTCTGAACCCAAAAAATGGTAAAATCTAATAAAATTCACAAACATTTCATTATCTTCTGATAACAAATACGTAATCTTAAAATCTGAAGCCTTGAAAGTGCTGTGACGCCTCATAATATCCAAATCTATATCGCTACTTGTATTGATTTACATCAAAAAGAGAAAGAAATGTGTTTTCCCATATTTGATTCACATCTCAAAGATAAGACTTTGTTACCTGTCACTGGTTTGATTTTGATAAAATACTGATTTTGTTCTTGATTGATGGCAGACATTCGTGAATGTCGTCAATAAATTATATAAGATTTATATCATTGTATAGATTATAAATTTAAAGAGAAGAGGCTACTCACTGTGAATGTGACTACCATGCAGGCTAGATTTAATACATAACTGTTTGGCGGTTTTCAGTATTTTGTATTTCAATCAATCGACTCAGTCTATTGCAGTCCACTGCTGGACATAGTCCTGTCCCAAGTTGCACCACAACACCAAGTACTCCGCCTCCAGTCTGCCAGTCTGTCTCTGTCAGTGGAACAGACGCGTCCTGGAGTGGAGACCGCATATCGGCAAGCATAGTGTGGGACGCCCCCCAGTTAGATGGATCGACGACCTAAGAAAAGTGGCTGGGGCTGATTGGATTTTGTATATGCCCCACGTAAACTTCCTGCAGATTTGGTAGCTTCTTGTAACGGGCCATTGAGCTCTCTAAAATAAGACTGAGCTACAGGGAGACTATTGTATGATTGCCGTCTGTTGGGATACACTAACCCAAAACTATATTGGCTCTTTCTTCAAAAGGCCCTACAAGACATGGCCCTGCATTGTTAGATTCACATAAAATCCTAATAATATAATGTTTGGACTTTAAAAGAGACCAAGACCTCTTAGTTTGTATTTGCATTCTTCTTAGGGACTAGCTGGATAATACCGGCGACATCTAATTTTAAAATATTGCACAACTAAATAGTCTTAAAAAGATCTACTTACATAAATACGTGTAGTATTATACTTGTCATTTTATAAGTGTTGAAATAAAAGGTCTTACGGTTGTACGTATGAATTTACGCCCTCTTCTCATAGAGATGGCTAGAACCTACAAAACGCCTTCTACTTACGATCCTTACCTACACACTCTTTTTGCTTCATTTACGTTCATATATTTGGTCAGACACATGCGCCAGTTCAGAGTACTACGCATCTAATCTTCTTGAAGAACATCATAACATATGAACAAATTGGTTTATTGCTATTGATAAATTCCATACCGTGAACCAATCCGTGTATATTAGATTTATACTATGTAGTTCTACTCTTATTTCTCACCGATACATATGTAACTGTTATAGTTTTCATATAATGCGGGTTTTTACTGATTGTTGCTTACATTAATTTACTTTGAGTGCCATTTTATATTTATCATGTTTTAAAAATTTAAACTACCTACCAAGCAAACATTTCAACATTTTAATCAGAAACAGCCACAAATTATGTTTTTATCTTTAACACAATCTAAACAATAATAAAAATATTATTGTAAATGCTTAGTTTAAAACAATTAATTATTGTTATCATTACATTACATACCTGTAAAATATTATATAACTTAGTTTTTTGTCTTATCTCCTTAATCATTAAATCAGACCATAGTCAAATGGGCATTATGTTCTAAAATAGATAAACTAAACAAATAAAACACACATCGGTATAACACGACAATTACAAATATAGCGCTCGTGATAATCTCAAGTTTATCAAGGTCAAGTGCAGAAGCAAATCAATTGATGATTCACGGTCCACAAACCACAAAGCGTCTAATATAATCCATACCTAATATAGTGGCGCTAGTTGCGTAGGGAAATGTCAACTCAACTGTCAAATTTAGTACATAGCCGTTTAGTTCCTTATCTTGCCGCGTGTCAAGATATATTGGTAATTATAGACGTTAAACTTAGTGTGTTTTTTGTTCATAACAGTGTTGATGTTGTAATTACCTATTTATGGTCACAAAAGGTCATTCTTGGACAAGTTAGTGTAATCTAATCGAGTATCTAAATACTTTGGTTTACCCAACAAGTATTTAAATGAATAAGGAATCGCTCAATGTTTTAAAAGATTGTAGATTATTGTCAAAGAAACAATATTACATATGTAAAGGATAAATATCAAGGCATCAGATGATTCTAAGGAAAGAAAGAAAATACGTTTATTCACTTTAAGGAGAAAAGAGTCATGTGTAGAGTGTTGGAGACTATGGTTTTTGTTCACGCCGAATTGTATTTGTTTACACTGATCAAAATATATTTTTAAATTGGTTATTTTAAATAAATTTATTTTCAATAATATAGGTGCAACTTAACAATAGACACTAGGGTAGTTGCTAACGTTAAAACTATGGAGCGGCTGTCAACGTCCTACAAAAAATACATGAATGACATTCGTTCCAGACTTTCACATCATCAGAGAGTTTTATTTTATTAAAAGAAGACAAAACCTTACTTTTGTTTTTTAACCCTTTTATCATTCTGTTTATTATTAATAACTTCTTCAAAAACGTTCTCGCAAATTATTTAATTCATTTCGCAATTTATCTACCATATTTGCAGGTAAATAGGCCCGAAAGTCTGACAAACCAGACTTACCAAAGGGTTTTGTATTACCCAGTAATACTATCGTATTACTATACCAAAGGGTATCCCCTTTGGTAAGGGTTGTGGACGTCAGATAGGCAGTCGCTTAATGTAAAATACTAGTATTCCGACTGCATCCGATTAGATTGGAAACCGACCCCACCATATGTAGTTGGAAAAAGGCCAAGTAAAATAAATTTTGATTGATTTAAAAAATATATATAATTAATCAAAGTCAAATAGCCTCCAGTCATAGGCTTGACCTTAAAGATTATTAAAAAAAAGATTTCAACATTTAAGTCAACCAAGGACAGTGTGACAACCTATTATTTTTACATCCCAGTACTGTTTTATACGTCACTGTACGAGTATAGATATAATTACCGTGGTACGAGCGTTCTATGGTCTTATCTGATTATTACAACGCAGTAAACCAAAATATGTTTACGTAGACAGATTAGTTCACATGTGACATTGTTTAGCACTTTTGTTTGTGACATGGTCGTAAATTACTGAGCGGACATAATATGGCTTTTCCTGTTGCCAAAACGTTACTGTACGTGTTGTTTTACCATAAGAGATTTCATAATGTTTTATTTGTTTCACTTTACTTTATTTCCATTATAATTTTTGCTAGCGATTTACACTAGTTACTTAATTAAATTATTAACTATACAAATAAATACAAAACAAAACGACACTTAGGCATCTAAGTAGGTACTCGTCCGCATTACTGTCATCCAGAAACGTGCCCGGAAGACTGGCAGGATTGCCACGTTAAATGGCAATGCTAATTCAAATTTGTAATTTGTAACTCTGGTTACGGGAAATGTCAACCAATCGATTAGAAAATTTCTTAAAAGGGTGACGCGCACTCGGTCCCCATGACACGAGCGTTTTAACTCCAAACGGCTAACAGCAATTATAGCATTTTTATGTTTAGTTTTTGAATTTTAAATTTTAATAATTTGGTACCATCACAATGTTTATTTTGTGATTAAATTTTTAAGTTTAGTTTTATTTGGGACTACTTATAATTTTGAAGTGTCTTTCATTTATTTTGTTTACTTATCTTTGAAAGACTGTTATTGATATTTATGTTTCATTACGCAGAAAATTAATTGGGTGTTACCTTTTATATTATTATGTGTCTACATTAATTAAATATCGATCGTGGCATACAAAATAACATACTTGGTAACTATACTTAAAATGTACATGATTAATTGCTTTGTCGTACGTTAAAAATGCTTTTTAAAACTCCCATTCTGCACCTACAAACTACACACCTAACTTTAAAAGTAGAAAGTTTAAAAGCATTCCTCTTCCCAACACTATCGTTGTACAAAACAAAACGACAAACTTGCCAGACTACAAAGTTTCTTTCATATCTTCAGACATTTTAATCCTTATCTGCATCAGATTTTCCTGCAAAATCTTCACAAACAATGTGTCAGCAACCTTGTATTTCATTGCGCGTCTGTCAACACTGCACCTCCCTATTTACAAATGAGAAACTCAACACGAATCGATTTTGCATTTGAAACAGTTCTCTTACTAATTCGCTGCATCTTCCTTGAAACATTTTGCATAATAATTGTTGGTGTCATGTGATCGCGGTGGTGATTTAAATAATGTTGTATGGTTATATAAGTATAGAAGTTTGTATAGGAGTATTTTAATTTTAATTACTTACATGAGTAGATTCAACCATGGTCAAACCTGCTGTCTTGTATGGGTCAAAATGTTGGGCCACAAAAAGGATGAATGAAAGGCAATTGCATGCAGATAAGATGAGAATGTTAAGAGGGATGTGTGGTGATACACGAGTGGATAGAATAAGAAATTAGTACATAAGAGGAAGTCAGAAAGTGTCAGCAATAACTGAAAGTTATGTGGGAATCGGTTGTCATGGTATGGTCAAGTGATACGGAAGAATGAGGCAAATGTCGTGAGGAAAATATTGAGCATGAATGTCGATGGCTACAAGCGTAGAGAGAGACCAAAGAAACGATGAATGGACTGTGTGAATTATGATATGTTTAGAAAGGGGGTGACTACTGAGATAACGACTAATAGAGAAGTGTACAAGAAAAAGACAATAAATTGGGATGAGTGCAGGAGGATGACATGAGTAGATCCAATAGAGAGCAAGTTTATTGGAACACGCGGTTCCCAAAAATGTAAGTACTGATTTAGGGCATCATAAAAATCTCTTAAATGAAATATATGTTGCTCTAGTACAGTCAGTCCTGATATATTGTATTCCTATTTGGGGCGGTGCAGCTAAAACCAAGTTTTTAGAGTTGGAGCGAGCACAACGCGCACTCATAAAGTGCATGTACTTTAAGAAAAAACGACATCCAACTGAAAATTTGTATGAAATCAGTAACTTGTTCTCAGTGAGAAAACTTTATATCATACAAATTGTTTTAAAAAAACATAAGTCAGTTGTTTTTGATGCCAGCATTCAATCTAAAAGAAGAAAAGACCTTATAGTAAAAGTCCCTCAAACAAGGACCGTGTCTGCCAGTACACAATTCAGCAAACGATCTGCTCAATTGTATAACAGAATCAATAAACACGTGTATATTTACTCAAAAACCTATTATGACTCTAAATAACACCCCTCTTTTTGCGTCGGGGGTTAAAAAATAATAAGCAATTGGTTAAAAACACTTACTTATTGTGATACTGAGATACTTTTGCAACACGTACATTGACGCACATACACACACCCTCTCACACACACATACACCTCCACACACACTGAAACACTCCACACAACCCACACACTTCAAATATTGTAATTGTTGTTCTTTGTTTACTTAGCACCTATTTTGTTTACTATTTTAATATTATAATGCATGTCCTAGATTAAGTTTATTTACACTATTGGATTATTAATACTTCTTATTGTGGAAGAGCGGAGTCTCCTAACACAGGCATATCTTGTCTAAAAGGAGGCTTCAATCACATTTTGTTACTACCAAAACCTGTAAGCAAATAAACGATTTTTATTTTTTATTTATTTACGCTATAGAGAACTACGTACAGTCTAGGAAATAAATAAACAACTTAATTTCATCATCATGTGCTTAGCGTTTTCCCAACCACGATGAGGTTGATTTCCTGTCTATGTAGATGCATTGAATACCACCCGTTAACAAGTAATTACTGCCTATCTGACCACAACTCACTGAGTAACACGATACTCCCTTCGTAAGACCGGTTGTTAGACTTTCGGGTTTAACGAATAATAGCCAAGACCAATGACTTATCCTGCTTTTCGAGGCATTGATGGCTTTTGGTATGTAAAGATTGTCATCATCGGACTAACCGCGGTAAGTGCAACTTAACTTGATCGAGCCCCTCAGGTACCAACTTAATTTATCCGTAAGATATAATAAAATCATAATTGTCATTCTGACTATATTATAGCGTGATACTAGAATTATAGTGTTTTATAAAAGAATATTCAAAAATGCAAAACAGCAAAAATCGTTCCTTCACATTATGTCGTCAATTGGTACTTCTTTAAAGTTAAAAAAAAAAACTAGTATTAACAGCAGAAATCACTGATTATCTTGAACTACAGTTGCACTTCACCTTTTAATCAATACATAGATATGACGTCGATAATATAGGATCGATATTGTGTATAAAAGACTCCCGTAGATCGGTGCAACGTATATAAAACGATGAGACTCTACTTGAACAATTTCAGGGAAAACTTCATGGAAATTTGATAAGGAGTAGCATCGCGTTGTCTCATTGTGCCGGTCTACGGAAGCCTTTAAACTTTGGCCTTGTCATCTGTTCCTTTCTTACTTTGTGACAACGTACAAAAGTTTAATATTAAGGTGGAGCAAACTTGCCTCTTAGTTTAACGAGAACAGTATTTAATTTGTGAACGTCTCTTGTTCCTTTTTCTCATAAGGCATACGCTGTAGTACAGAAAGTTTTTAATATATTTTATTAATTATTCTTCCTGCTAATATTATAAACGCTATAGTTTGTGTGTCTGAATGTTTGTTACTCTTTTACGCATAAACTACTGGATGGATTTGGATGAAATTTGGCTCACAGAAATTTAATTAACTGGATTAACACATAGGAGTGCTGTTATCCCGGTAGTACGTTCCCGCGGGATCATTTCCAACCTCAACGCGGGTGAAACCGCTGGCTAAAACTAGCGCTTTACATAACAGGCAAGTGGCAACAGCGATATAGGACAGAACAAAATTGTGCTGAGATTTTTTTTACCAACAGTTCAAATGGTTACGGAGTGACTTGTAGCTAAATAATAATAACCGTGCGGGTCAATCAGTGGTTAAAGAGTATAATTTAGAGAAATAATATATGTAGTCAAAATCAAGTACACATAAAAGATGGCATTAACACCTACAAATAAAAGATAATATCCCAGAATGGGTAATCTCCTTTGTTTATTGCACGTACCACTGTTTGTCTCTGCATTATACAATGGTTGACTATGGCATTAAATCCGCCTCTGTACATTTGGGTATTTTAAACATTTTTGGAAGGAATAATTTTCATAGAACCAAAATTTTACGAGGCATTTAAGGATATTCAATGGATTGTGGCTAACAGTGGTAACAGACGCATGGATCGATCGGAGGTTAAGCTACGCTTGTTGAGGACAGTCCGCGGATGGGTGGCCATCTATACAAATGTTAAGCCGTTGCTCCCGGATGTCATTTGAAGATACTTGAAGGGTGTTACGAATAGTTACAAGCCTGAAAATCAAACAAGCAGTTTAACCGAAAGGTATCGTATTACACAGTAATACGATACCTTTTATAAGACCCTTTCTTTAGTAATAGGGTTGTAGAGGTGAGACAGATTACTACGTATCTGACCTACACAACCCAATTACTGGGTTATACGATACCCGGTAATACTGGTTGTCCGATGTTCACACAACAAAGCTGTTGAATACCAGCATTTTATAGGAAACGACCGTTCCATGTACAATACTGGCATTCTTAAGCAAAGCTACATCCAGTTAGACTGGATTGGGTTCGGCTCCTAACATAGTTGTGAAAAGACTAGGTCGTAGATGGTGCAAAAAAAATAATTTTTGTCAGAGTAAAGTAGTAGTTATGTTGAATCAGGTTTGCCGGAGGTCATGCGTTTTGTGTGTAAATAATTAAAATAAATTAAAATTTAAATAACTAACGTAACTGAGGTTTTCTTACAAAATCAATTTTTGCTTCTACCGATCCCAAAGGTTTACTGTAAAAAAAAATATGTAGAATTTATTCATTTTCAGTCACAAAAAATGACTTCGAATCAAGTATTCTTGTTGCAATCAACAAGTCTCTTGTGTAGCGCCGTAAATGACCTTATGGGGAAAACCATTGAATGACAAAATGTTACAGATTAAAATTAATATTTGGCTAAGATTTACTCTAAGCATCAATTATCGGTAGGGTGTTAGATCAAACAAACGAATTAGATGCTAATTGACGTATTTTACGGATGCAAACTTAGCAGTCAATAGTACTGTGGTTTTAAAGGTGTTAAATAAATGAAAAGGCTTCTATTTATTATTTTTTACACCATTTACTTTATCACACTTTTTTTTTGTTCATTGAAATGTAACCTACTATAATAATACTTCTTTTTAGCGTATAGATGGCAATTTATGTACTATATACAGGGTGGCAGGGATATAGTCGCGCAACCCGTTGCAGTAGATTAAGTAAATGATTTTGAACCCCAGGTGGGATATAGATAGTACAGATTCATAAAATAAGAGCTATGCCGTACATTGTAATTTTCTATCAAACAGCAGATTTTCGGACGAATTTCTATGCTAGAATGATGTGCTGAATTTGTGGATACAGTTAGCGAATTAATGCCAACCTGTATATAATCTGCCCAGAAGTTAGGTACGAACTTGGTACCTTCAGTAGCGATCATCAGCTCCATACAATGCTTACAATATCACCAATTCTATTTATTTTTTTCTATAACGACGAAATGAAAGCAAAAATATCGGGTCCTGTGTAAAGAAAGTAGATTTATGACATTCCGTGGAACCATTTGTGAGTCTATAGGGAATCCTCCAATAGGTTTCTGTCATGAATCTAATGTAAATTTAATTAATTAGTTCAATAAGTGCCTTCCTACGGATATGGGTCCCGATTGTAAGTAAATATAATAAAAGTAGATCCTAAAAAAATAACCAATGTCACTCGGAAAGGTGATGCTTAAATGGAATTGGGCTGGACCCATTTGCTGCATGTTAGACGATCAATGGGTCAAACTTACGACCCAGTGGGTCCTGCTTAATGGCAAACGATATCGCGTCAGGCCCATATGGAGACGGCGGAGTGAGCTGGACTTTATTAATAAAGATTGGTTCTTGCCGGCTCCGAACAGAGACGTGGAAAGAGGGAGACCTTTGAACAGCAGTGAGACATAAATGGCTATACATAATAATTAATGATAAAAAAAATAGATCCTGATTCCAAACAAACGAACATAATCATTTAAATTCTTTGCAAACACTCGGTTATTTTAGTACAATGTCCTAAGATGTTCATTAGCCGTGCAAACATAGGATGTTTTTTTGAGCTCTTCAATGACGCACTAAGAACTTTTTACACCTAAATGCACACACATAATCATCGCTCACTTAATCGCATAAATCCGTTGCTAAGTAGCAGAATAAGGTTAATCTAAGGTTTTTGATCTCTAAACTAAGTATCACGTATTGTTTCCTCCAAGGGCTGGGCAGAGGTCTGTGTACCTATAGTTGCTACACCCGTCTTTCGTCCAGTTGTGTTCAAGTCCCATGTAATAGGGGGTGAGCCTATTGCCATCAACTGGACACAAATCCAGACTCAGGGCTGGTACTGCCAGGGTTGCAGATTTTTTCGAAAGAGTTAACGTAGCCCCGGCACAGGCAACTGAAGGAATGCGGTTTTAGTCAAAATAATCTGACACGCTCTACCGCTCCGCTCCGGGAGGCGTCATTTGATGAATTCCCATCCAGAAAAAAAGGGCTGGTACTGAGAAATTCTAGATAGAAAAACCCAATACCACTTTGCACGACCTGGAGATCGAACCTCACGCTCAGTAGTACCGGTCGCACACCGGTTAACAAATAAAACGCAATTTTAAACAAAAAATGTTTGCCGATAAATTCTATTTTAGCACTAAAGATAGAATCAAACCGATACGATCTTCGTTCAGCAATCATTGATTGAAATAATTGATAGCGATTCGAATGAATGAATAAATGTCGATGAAACTGAAGGAAACGTGGACAAAGTTTAACGACTTATCGTGTTCAAACTTTTAAAAGTTTTATTCCAGTCCATTGGTCAGGTCTGAGGACTTAATGATTTTCTCTATGTAGGTCGAATTTTTGAATGTTAAGAACACTGGAGAAATTTATTGACGGTGGGTGGAAATTTTAAGGTATTTGACGTGATTTGACGGAGGACTTTTGTCTATTTATAGATACAAAACTAGAATGAGTGAGCAAATTTTTTCCGTAGTGAGTTTGTAAAATATTATATACGTTAGTAGTAAAGGTACGCTGTTTATTCAACACTGATTTGCATAAAGGCTACCAACTTGTTTTTACATAGATCAAAGAAGATCAGAAAAAAAAACTTAAGCAATAATCCATGCAATCGAATAATTTTATGATTGGTGTTATGCGTGTGTGTATCATTCATGTGTGGTGTGACTATGAATGATAGGCTGAGGAATGATGTGATATGAGAACGGTGTGGTTCAAAAGAAGATGTAGTGACAAAAATTGGAAAATCGGCCAAGTGCGAGTCGGACTCGCGCACCGAGGGTTCCGTACAAACCTGTAGGTATTCACAGTTTATGCATAAGGCTTATGTTTATGAAATTAAATGTTATTTTTTCAATTTTTATATTTGGATTGATTGAATGAAAGGTTAATTGCGGTTTACGATATATGACGTATAAAAAAAAAAAAAACTACTTACTAGATCTCGTTCAAACTAATTTTCGTTGGAAGTTTATATGGCAATGTACATCATATATTTTTTTTAGTTTTATCATTCTCTTATTTTAGAAGTTACAGGAGGGGGACATACATTTTACCACTTTGGAAGTGTCTCTCGCGCAAACTATACAGTTTAGAAAAAAATGATAATAGAAACCTCAATATCATTTTTAAAGACCTATCCATAAATACCAATATCATAAACTAGCTTCTGCCCGCGACTTCGTCCGCGTCAAATTTTTGCTCCCGTGACCCTTCCCGGCGTCGCATCGATTTGCCTGCTAGTTTTCGTCCATTTTTCGTTGCTGCTCGCTCCTTTTGAGTTATAGTGAGTCAACCTTAAAAGATAGACATATGCTCTCACGGACTTTTTTTTAGAACTTTTTAAAAGGAACAATTCCGTCATACATGATTTTTGCGTTACTTTAACCGTTTACGCAGCGCACGCAACGGAAACTCTCAAAAGAAATAAATTTTCCCCGTTTTTGCAACATTTTTCATTACTGCTCCGCTCCTCTTAGTTGTAGCGTGATGTTATATAGCCTATAGCCTCCCACTATAAATAGGCTACCCAACACAAAAATATTTTTTCAATTCGGACCAGTAGTTCCTGAGATTAGCGCGTTCAATCAAACAAACAAACAAACAAACAAACAAACTCTTCAGCTTTATAATATTATATATATATATATATTATAAGTATAGATACATACATATTATAGATAAATTACACTCAGACACAGAACAAATGATTGTGCTCATGACACAAAGATTTATCCTGGGTGGGAATCGAACCCACGACCTCAGTCTTAGCAGTCAGGGTCACTAACCACTAGACTGAGAGGCCCGTCAACACTAAAGTGGACAGCTTGCCGCAGCGATTCACATAGACGCGGTCCAGTCTGCTCGCGATACACCGCAGTATAGTGTTGGGGCTGGCCCGCACCTGACGCACCAGGGAGGCGCATTGTAGCGTAGAAGCAATCGACACGAGCTTCAGTATACATTCCTCACGCGCTACAGAAGATGTTCAAAAAGTGCTGACTCTCAGCCTAGTTTGAATAAATCACTTTTGATTTTGATTTTGAAGCGGAACAGCCCTATCAACACTCGGAACGCATTTTTAAACTGAATGTGAAAGGCGCTGTACGAATTTTGAGAGTAATCTACCCACAGGCTGCACGTGTAAAATGTGGTGCAATATCCACGAAGCTAGGTTTTCTTGACTAATCTAGAACAACGTGCAAACCTGCGAGCGATCATATTAGCTCTCACCTACAGCGCCCTTCTTTCTCTCTCATTATCATCATTATCTTTGAGGCAAAAGATGTCCCAAATATTTCAGTTTGTATACCCGTATAAGTGATATTCCGTTCAACTTGACCGGGGGCATAGTTTCAGAACATGAGACTAATAAGCTAAGACTGACTCTGATCAGCAAATTGCACAAAACGTATAAAAATAGTCAGTGTTTGTAAATTTGAATTGCGTGCGCTTCCTCCTTAAACGTAAGTCGATGCGATTGGCTGTTGATAATTTGTTCAACCAATCGCAGCAGCTTATGCGCGCTCGAAATGTTTTTAGCTAATTTTTACGTTGATTTTCGTCCCAGAAATCGGGTGTGTCCCAGAAACCATTACATTGACACTATGTCACATTGCATCAAGACTTAAACCATTCATTTTTACATAAAACATTTGTCAAAGCCAGACTATTTTTTTTCTATCCCCCTTCTGGGCAAAGCTCTACCTATTCCTTCCATTTTTCACGAGTGCACACATTCTTCTTCTAGTTCTGTGGCTTCATGTCTAGCTCGTTTCGTCATCGCCTCTCTGGTCTCAGGGCACCAACTCTGTGCTAGTTAGGACAGTTTGTCCGGCATGCGGCAGACATGTCCTGCCAAGTTCCATTTAAGTTGAGTAAAACTTAGGTTAAGACTTTGTCAGTAGCTCATTCCACTTCAGTCTAATAAAAACAAGTGAACTAACGTATGTGTTCGTGTATATGTATTACCTTATCAGCATAATCTAAATTGTCAGTAGAATTTATATCTCGTCATTTATCTAGCCTTTTCCAACATTTTTGCAGTTAACTTCAAGTGTAATTAGATGCTGATAAATATGATTATTTTATTATTTTCCGTGGAGCGACTGCCTGTCTAACATCCACAACCCAGTTATTGGTTAAGACTGTATCCTTTGGTAGGTATGACTGGTTGTCAGACTTTTGACCCATAATGGCTGTCAAACATCCACGAATAACAGTCGGGACCAAGGACTTAACGTGTTTGCCGAGGCACGGAAGGGTCTTTTTTTTTTGGATTGGAAATCATCAAATGACTTCTCCCGCTCTGGGCGGAGCGGGAGGGCATGTCAGACTTTTACTGACTAAAACCCACCCGTGTTCTTTCAGTTGCCCATGTGCCAGGGTCACGGTATCTCTTTCGAACAATCTCGCAACCCTGGCAGGCATCGGTCCTAGCAGACCCCTTCAGTGTTGCTGACATCTCTTTGAGGCGCGCGTGGAACACTACGCGTCGTCGACCCGAGCTTGGTCCTTACCGGGCGGCGAGCTACCCATTGCTCGCCGCCCGCAAGTTCGCGCCTACGGTGGCCGGGTATCCGCTATCGACTCCCGACGCCCGGGGCGTCTCCTCCTGCAACGGCTGGGGACGTGAGGGCGCAGAGACTGCCACTCCCTCACGCGCCCTGCCTCCGCGGGTGTGACACGGCGGTGCTCCGCCCAGGCAGGGCACACTTCCACCGTATGCTCCACCGTGTCCTCCAGACGATCCTCACAATGGAAACACCCGGGCGTTTCCTCCCGCTTTATCCTGAACAGGAACCCACCGAAGCACCCATGCCCGGTGAGAACCTGCGTCAGGCGGAAGGTGAGGACGCCGTGACGCCTGTCTATCCACTCCTCAAAGAGGGGACTTACCGCCGAAATTGTGGCGTGCCCAACGGAAGGGTCTTGATATGTTTTTTATAATTATACTAGCTTTTGCCAGCGGCTTCGCCCGCGTGAAGGTCGGAAATTATCCCGCGGGAACATACTACCGGGATAAAAAGTAGCCTATGTCCTTTCTCAGGCTCTAAACTATCTGTGTACCAAATTTCATTTAAATCGGTTCAGTCGTTTTAGCAGGAAAGCGAGACAGACAGACAGACAGACAGACAGACAGACAGACAGAGTTACTTTCGCATTTATAATATTAGTATGGAAGTATGGATAATACGTATGGGTTTGATGAAAAAAAAATATTGAGTTTCAGTTCTACGTATGGGGAACCCCGAAATTTATTGTTTTTTTTCTATTTTTGTGTGAAAATCTTCATGCGGTTCACAGAATACATCTACTTACCAAGTTTCAACACCACAGCTCTTATAGTTTCGGAAAAAAATGGCTGTGACATACACGGACAGACAGACAGACAGACAGACATGTCGAATCTATAAGGGTCCCGTTTTTTGCCATTTGGCAACGGAACCCTAAAAAGTATGCTTAGATGGTTTGGTCATGTTGAGAGGATGAATGAAGGACGACTCACAAAAGGTATTTACAAGGCAGATGTGAGTGGAAACACTGGGAGGGGACGCCCTAGGAGGACATATAGTGACCTTATTGGTTCCTCAGAAAGGTCAGGTGCGTAGTACTCGCAACCGGCGTGTGTGTATGACCAATTGTATGAACCTAAACGAGGCAAAAGGAGTGTGTAGAGATCGTAGCAGGTGGCGTTCCGTGGTTTCTGCCTACCCCCATGGGAAAAAGGCGTGATTTTATGTATGTGTGTTTTTATGGTGTTATTCATGATGTTTTATCATCATCATCATCATTTCAGCCGTAAGACGTCCACTGCTGGACTTAGGCCTCCGCCAATTTGGGGGGCTTTGCCATAATCGCCACGCTTGGCAGGCGGGTTGGCGATCGCAGTATGGTGGTTAAATGCATAGAGAACGCTGCTGCCCATTCTCTAGTAAGTCCCTTAGTCGCCTTTTACGACACCCACGGGAAGAAATGGGGTGGTGTTATTCTTTACGTCCGGCACCACACGGTACATGATGATGTTTTATATTATATCATAATCTCTTCTGCCTAGCCTTTTCCCAACTATGTTGAAGTTCTTTTTCAGTCAAACTGGATGGAGCTGAATACCAATATTCTAGATGGAGCTTATACATATATCCTCCAGAACGTTATTACTGGGTTATACAATACCCCTTGGTGAGACTGGTTGTCAGACTTTCTGGCTTCTGACTGCTCGTAACGACTGTCATAGATCCACGAATGACAGTCGGGGTGAACGGCGTTACGTCCTTTTAGAGACACGGGGAGGTTCTCTGCAAAGATTGTCACCCATTCAAAGACCGACCGCGGCAAGCGTAGCTGAACATGTTCGATCAATTCGAGGCTTGATGCTTGTGAGAGACTTGTGGGAAACTAATATCGTTATATCAATCATCATAAAAATAAAACCTATAAAGGCAACTTCCATTTTGAGCCAGCTACGAGTATTATGAAGTATGTACATTTTTTTTTGGATGGGAAATCATCAAATGACTTCTCCCGCTCTGGACGGAGGGCGTGTCAGACCCACCCGTGTTCCTTCAGTTGCCCATGTGCCAGGGTCACGATATCTCTTTCGAACAATCACGCGACCCTGGCAGGATGAAGTATGTACTATTTTTACGTTTAATCTATCCACTAAGTACCACAGTGTTATTACCAAATTACTTAACAAGCACCTACCATGATCATAATCAAATACCTAAAGTTCTATATATAACCCACAAGAAAAGTGGATTATATAATAAACCTTTTGTTCCAAGCGCGATTATCAAGCATAAAATTATAATTTATAGCCAAAGTTCAGTAGCTCCGTAGTTTTTATAATGTCTATGTCAGAGGCTATAAAGTATAAGCATGGCTGGTTTATAGACCATCCTGTGGATGCCGTGTTTTTAGACTGTGAAAGTATCGTAAATTTTAGCCTGCAATAGCCTGGTATGGTTTCTTAATTAGCCCAGATTTCTTCTGTTTCCGGCAATGTTGTAAAACAAATTTTACTTTAACAAACATTTAGATCGTAATTTGGCTATAAAACCAGTGTTGAAACATATTTCAACGTATACAAAGAATCGGTTACGAGTTTGGTTGCCATAGTCCAAAAGTGCGTGCAGAAATGGCATAAAAATCGTAATAAACAAAAACAAAATAAATTCTGTACTAATATTGTTTTTTCTTTATGGCTTTGATTACTGTGATGATCGCTTACTAGCGTGCTCTTGGCTTGTATGTTGGCTTGTGTAGTGTAACGATTGTAGATAGACCCATAAATAGATTTAAAAAAAAAAACGAAAACGCGCAGTCTCCTTTATTATGCCTTTTTATTCTGGGTGGGAAATCTTCGAATGACTTTTACTAATTTTAACCCACCCGTGTTCCTTCAGTTGCCTGTGCCGGGGTCACGGTAACTTTTTCGAACAAATCCGCGACTCTGGAAGGCTTCTTTTTTATGCCTAGCGACTCATAAGTATTAATGATGAATAATTTCTCTGCATATTTTCCCTCTCTCCCCCTCTCCTCCCTCCCTCTGTATATTTTAATTCAATTTCTACATTCTAAACTCGAAGCTAATTTTGTTGATAACTTTGAATTTTGATAGCTTTTGATAGCTTTGAAAGAAAAATTCAAAGACAAAGCTTGATGTAGCAATAATATTTGATTGATGACATATCATGTCCCATATTTTTGTTCTTATTTATTTTTAGGTTTATCGAATAAAATAAAGGGTAATATATAGATTTGTTATAGGAGATTTCTTGGTATAACTATCTGACATTTCATGTTTCTTTACAAATTCATGAACTGAAAGAAACCGATAACGTTTTCTAGGAAAAGATCGAATGTTTCGATTTGTAATCATATTTTATACTTATTTTTGTCTTTCGCAATCACTTGCGCTGCGTAAAACTTCGATGTAGGTACTGAAATATTTTTCAGTGTTATTAATTGTTATAGTACTTGCTGCAAGTACTACTTTGAGGTACTTAAATATCTCATTTAAATGTCTGTCATATAAATTAATCTTATATCTTTAAACGTGCAATTCTTGTATATATATATATATATATATATAATATGAATCTCGGAAACGGCTCCAACGATTTTCATGAAATTTGGTATACAGGGGGTTTCGAGGGCGATAAATCGATCTAGCTAGGATTCATTTTTATAAAATGTCGTTTTATTCGTGTTTTCAATGACCAACTTTATCGAAATCAACTTGAACATAAACTCATTATTTTAAACACAATTTACCAAAAAATACCGAGCAAAGCTCGGTCATCCAGATATTAACAATAATTTAACATAACATTAAATCATGCCTTGTTTCCCTGAAGGGTTTGGCAGAGACATCCGACAGCACCACCACATTTCTACAGTTATGTTTAAGCCCCATTTAATAGTGGCGAGGGCGAGCCCATTGTCATCAAACGGGCAACAAATCAAGACTTTATTGGAAAATTCAATACAGAAAAACTCAATAAAACTTTTCCCGACCTGAGAATTACCTATGGACCCCATGCTCATTGCTCAGCACTAAACCACCAAGGCGGCCATTTTTATTCTATATAATACTATAGATTCAACGTATTCTGTGCCACAACCTGGACGACTACCTAATAACTTTACTATGACATAAAGGGTTTTTATACCTATCCAAGGGGTATGAAAATATCCTAAACCTAGCTGAAATTTATTTACTTATTCTTTTCATGTTTTTTTGTACCGGATCCAGGCCAAACCAACACAATAGGTACATAATTCTCCTTTACAATGTATAATGTATAATCATCAAAACAAAATAGCACGTAACTGCGCATTCCCCAGGTTCACCCATTTTATTTAAAACAGCCATTGTCTGATCAAACGAACTAATGACGCACTTGATCAGTTAGACGCAAATCGGTCTTTTGTACCTAATACTAGGCACTGTCATAAATAATCTATAGAGCTACTAATCTTAAGAACTAATAGCTAAGTAAAAAGCGTGGGAATTATGTACGTTAAATGACTTTCTTAGTGTCTATTATATTTCGATTTGCTATATAATTATATGTGTAAGCTATGACGTTCATGTACTGTTTTTTTATTAATGTCATTGTTCTGTATTATCTATTCATCAATAAATCATTTTATTAGCTATCTATACCTATCGTCACCGTAACGTCTTTATCGGTTAGGAACATCAATCAGTCAACTCTGACTATCGCAGTCTATTGATAGACTCAGTACCTACCCCAGGCTTTGCCACAACACCCTGTTTTCGCCTTCTGCATCCAGTCTATCCTAGTCACGTTATAAGTGAGATAAGACTTTCCAATTCCACGCTATTTACTTGATGCTTGGCCATCTCATCTAGCTGCCACTAGTCACCCTAATTAAAATCTATTGCTAGAGTATTCCTAAGATTGCATTAATTATTAAAATGAACAGAAAAAGTCATCACAACTCACAGACGAATAGGTGATCGGTTTTGTTTAACTGTCAGTTGCGATGATACCGATATTTTAGGCCTCGCGCCTTTTTCCAAAACCATTGGTAAACAAAGAAACTTTTTTCTGGATTTATTCCGCATTCACCCCACACCAAGACTTCTTGTTCGATCCATTTTTTTTTCTATCGTTAAATCGTATTAAGTTTAGTTTCAGTCCTGAACAGAAATCTTTTGATAGATCTAACCAGTCAGCCTTCTATACTTCCAATAAGACGATTAGGTAATAACATCTCGCCTTGACCTCGAGCGAGCATCTACATAATAATACAGATTACAGCCCCAAGCTCATCGGAACTTCAATATTGGCACCAAACTTCATAGATTTATGTACAGGCACGTAATAATAATAATCGAATAATCAGTGCAAGTATTTTCGTTTTTCTAATATATTTTTACTGACTTATTCATAAAGATGCAATTTATTTACAAGATAAAGGTATTGGTTCGGCCTCGTTGTGGTAGAAAATTATCCCACGGGACGTACTATCGGGATATAAAGAATCTTGTGTGTTATTCCAGGTTATAAACTATTAATGTGCCAAATATCATCCAAACCCGTGTTTTAGCATAAACGAGTAACTAACATCCAAACATTTAAATTTATAATCTTTCACACTTATAACATTAGTAGGATAGTAAACTCAATTAACCTTTGTAAGTACCTCTGCACTGTGCATTAGTAATAATAATATTACATACTGAACAGAACAAGGGTCATTTGTTGCACAGGAATACAAAATAATTACCATTTTAATGTTTACCCACTAGTCTTGCTCTACTGAATGAAGAGTAGACAATCTTTTCTATACAAACACAGCTATTTTCTTTATTTTTAAATCGCACCGTAGAAATCGTTCTACATTTTGTTATATTGTCTTTCTTTTCTGTCGTTTCTACGTTGGTCAGTCATGCTATACAGTTTTCGATAACACAGCACAACGTGCGTGACTCTTGCTCCTTGAATGAGTGTAGTCAATCTCCGTAGATTTTGGGTCACTGAATTCAAATTCGGCTTCGAAATTGCTCCATCATATCACATTTTTTAGATATCCTAACCTAAAAGTGCAAAAAACACGTCGATGGCGTGACTTTTTTTTTGAAATTTTGAAACTTCTCTTTGGCAGCTAACGTGTGTGCATTTTTTTGATAGCTAAATTTGTCGCGATGCTACATAATCGTGAAAACACGCTAAAATCGTTTTTTGCACTTTTAGGTTAGAATATCGAAAAAATGTGATGTGATGGAGCAATTCCGAGGCGGAATTTGAATTCAGTGACCCAAAATCCACGAGAAATGACTAGTCGTATTCAAGGAGCAAGAGTCATGTCTTGCTGTGTAATTCAACGTCAAAACTATACAGTTGACCCAACTTCTCTCTCAGATAATACTCTCTCATAGAGAAGTTGGCACAATCATTATTATCAAAAGCGGTAGTCGGACAGCATTAAATATCAAGGTTAAACACCAAATTAGGCTGTGGCAAAGTTCAAAGATAAGCGTTCCGACAAATTTAGATGAATCCATTTGCAGACAAATCGTCTACAGATTAGGTTTCTTAACTTAAATGGCTGGATAATCGTTTAAGACCTAGACCAACAGTTTTAAGTTTTAGTGCTCTCCAACGCGTTGGGAACGCCACAATTGCAGCGGTCAGTCCCCTCTTCAAGTAGTGCCTTACCCAGGTCCTCACCGGACACGGCTGCTTCGGGAGGTTCCTGTTCTAGATAAGGCAGGAGTAAACGCACGGGTGTTATCATCGTGTGAATCGCCTGGAGGATACGATGAAGCATACTTCAAAAAAATCTAGACAAGTTCATTCATCATCTTCATTTCAGCCGCCAGAAGTCCAGTCTTGGAAACAGGCCTCCCTCAATTTGGGGCGCCTTGCTATAATCGCCACGCTTGTCAAGTGATTTGGCGATCGCAGAATGGTGGTAAAATTTATAGAGAACGCTGCTGCCTATTCTCTAGTAAGTTCCTTAGACGGCTTTTATGACACCCACAAGAAGAAATGGGGTGATGCTATTCTTTACTTTGGCATCACACGGTTACAGACCTTATAGATAAAAGTTGTCATTCAAAGAAAAATAATCCTTAGGTCTTTTGGTTTGAGTTTCATATCCGTTACAAGTCAATAGAGGTGATGAGAAGAGATGATAAGAAGTAGAATATTTAATATGGATCTACTGTTGAGCAGTTATTAAAATTCTGATGCAATTACCTTCTACAGTTCTCATCATCGACATTTAAAACTTAATGAAACGTTGAATTGACTTTTCTCTTTTTTAAAACAGATTTAGGTAAACTTTTATTTTGGATTTTTTGTAGTAACTTGATTTTTAGGGTTCCGTATCCGAAGGGTAATCAACGGGACCCTATTATTGAGCCTCCGACCGTCCGTCAGAGGTCTGCATTTCATGATCCTTAAAAGGAAGACAGTTGAAAGTTTCCCGCAATATATTTCTGTAGCTGTTATAACAACAAATAGTAAATCAAAGTAAAAAACCGGCCAAGTGCGAGTCGGACTCGCGCACCGAGAGTTCCGTACAAACCTGTAGGTATTTTCGGTTTAAAAATTTATATATTTTTTAATTTTTATATTTCAGTTGATTGAATGTAAGGTAAATTGCGGTTTACGATTTATGACGTTTTAAAAAAAAACTACTCACTCGATCTCGTTCAAACCAATTTTCGTTGGTAGTTTGCATGGTAATGTACATCATATATTTTTTTTAGTTTTGTCATTCTCTTATTTTAGAAGTTACGGGGGGGGGGACACACATTTTACCACTTTGGAAATGTCTCTCGCGCAAACTATTCAGTTTAGAAAAAAATGCTAATAGAAACCTCATCACCATTTTTGAAGACCTATTTATAGATACCCCACACGTATGGGTTTGATGAAAAAAAACATTTTTGAGTTTCAGTTCTATGTATGGGGAACCCCAAAATTTATTGTTTATTTTCTATTTTAGTGTGAAAATCTTAATGCGGTTCACAGAATACACCTACTTACCAAGTTTCAACAGCATAGCTCTTATAGTTTCGGAATAAAATGGCTGTGACATACGGACGGACAGACAGACAGACAGACAGACATGACGAATCTATAAGGGTTCCGTTTTTTGCCATTTGGCAACGGAACCCTAAAAATTAAAGGGGTACGCGTAAAGAAAACACGTTTTTGTATGGAACAAAAAACATGTTTTCTTTACGGCATGGTGAGTCCGCTTTTGAACTTACTTTTTTTTCTGACAGAAGTCAAGAGACTTCACCGCAACGTTAAAATGTGGGTATGTTATCAACTATATTTTTATCAACGTGTTTAAGAATGAAAAACGTGACTTAAAAATATATCGATCTATTTTAAATCAATGTTATGTCTAAATCATTCGTATACCAAAAAAAAATATTATGTTTACTTGACATTATCATTTAGTAAGCGGCGGCGGTGCCTGCGTCAGAATATAACATTTTATGCAGTTTCGATATTGAACGCGTCATTCAAGCGATAGTGAGGAGTTGAGCACCACTTCACACCTGAGCCTGAATGTGTAATAAACTGATGGATATAGGTAATGCAGAAGGTCGAACAGTAGCAATATCAGTTTAAATTATGTAGTTTATCTCTATTATTGATAGTGTAAATGGATATGTATTATAAGGGACTCTTCAAAACTTAAGGCGAAAACTCCAGAGTAGGTCACGAAATTTGAATTTTCTTACGTTAGGTTGTATGTTGTTTAACTGTCCGTTGGTCTCGTGGTCGCAAGTGCGACTGCTGAGCGTGGAGTCCTAGGTTCAATTTCCAGGTCGGACAAAGTGTTATTGGCTTTTTCCATTTACAATTTCTTAGTAGCAGCTCGAAGTTTGGAAGTTGGCGTCCTGATACCCCCGTATCTCGGAAAGGAGGTTAAGCCGTTGGTCCAGGGCCTGATCTCTCTCTGGTCGTGTCGGATTGCTGTCCCACCGGACTATAGGAGTGAGGGAAGAGCGAGTGCCCCTATATTCACGCACATAATTGTTCTCTATAATATCTCCCGAGCATAGGCTCGGGCAAGCCATCGGGCTAGTCTCTATTGAGATTGACCGCCATGGCCGAAACACGGTTTGGAGTACTATACAGACATATATATGTTGATTAAAATATATCAGTTGATTCGAATTGGCTTACCTCTTTAATTTCGAACATTGGTTACTTAATTTCTAATCATATATCGGGGTTCACGCACAATCAGAAATAATTCAATACATGATTAATCATGGCCAAAAAAGTAGTTACTCAGTTTATGTCAAGAATATTCACACAGATAAATGGGCTATCGGCTGACACAGACAGAGATTGTTAATTTCGACAAATGTTACAATTTCTCATCTTATATGAGAATAATAGAATTAATACATACTAAATCTCACCAAATTGATCGCCTGGCCTTGGTATATTCGGTATGAAGCTGCATTTGCATATATAGCTGCATTTACAATTATACATGCATATATGCATGTATAATTATGACTGGCGCTCGTATGTATAATGTTATGTATACTACATGTCTGAATGCATCATTTAACATGAGTTTATGCCCGTAAACTGCAGAAGGTTCGGCAGATGTATTCAGTACTGTAAATGTGGTCTGCTAAAGAGGACCTTAAGCTATACTGGCTAGTTATATAATAACTTTAATCACATTCGATCTCGCAAGCTTATTTAAATTATACATATAATTGCTTGTTCTAGAAAAAGACATCAAATAAATTTTGCGTAGGTTGTTTGTTTCGAAAAGACGGACTATTATGGTAAGCACGTCTGGAACGACCAGTCAGATTTGAAAAATTTCATAGACCGATTTTTGAGGATAGTTATAGGCTATTGAACATCACGCTACAACCCTTATAAGCCGAGCCAAATGAAAAAAGTCGGAAAAAAGATCAGTGTGAAGTAAAAGTGCGAGCGGGGCGATGGAATATGACGCGACGAATTGGGAGCCAACGTTTCACGATAACGAAATCGCGGCCACAAAGCTAGTAAATATATAAAACACACAAAAACGGTATTCCATTGTTTGATCCGATACGGAGAACACCTCAGGTTCAAACAGTACCTACACCCATATTTCACCAGTTATGATGTAGGTAGTCGCGTTAAAGAGAAGGAGAGCTTGTTGCCATGGGCATCTATCCAAGCTTCTAGTGATAATAATGTCTAGAAAAACTCTCTAGACTACTTTATTCGACCGGGCATCAAACTCAAGACCACTAAGGCAAACAATATCCAGCGAGTCTTTTTCTATTTTGTAAAATAAGTCCTAAAATAAAATAAAATAAGGTCTCAAATAACCTAACTACGTAACACTCAAAAAATCAGGACCGCTAACGAATTAGTCTCCCAAATTGAAGGTCTATAAGGACACTTAGTCCCATCGATATAAGCCAAGATTGTCCCGGGAGTGTCGCGAATGACCCTTGATGTATCCGCGACGGAATTTGCACCACTTATGTCAGATCTCGACGTCCTATATTGTTTGATAGAACATCTTCAGACAACGAATGTCTTCTTAGATTTATGTGGCAGACATAAATCTGTATTATGGGTACCCACCTAGATCGTTTTAAGCAATCACTTTCATGTGAAGATGCTATTTGGACTTGGAGAAAATTGGCTTTGGTTTTAATAGTGTGAGAGTGCTTATTTCCCTAATTGGTTAGCAGTCTTTTGTGGTGGTTACATCATTACAGTGGACAAATTAATCCACGCGGATTGGAATGCAATCACACAGACCACGAAATGGACTCATAAATAAACTTTATGTTAGTATCGGATGATGAAAGAGGAGCAGTGGTGATCCAATGGTAACAGCTGTGACTAATGTGTCGTAAGTCGTAGATTCGAACCCAGGCAGGAGTTAGAGAGTGTGATAGAGAGGCGCCACGGCGTCCTCACCTTCCGCCTGACGCAGATTCTCACCGGGCATGGGTGCTTCGGTGGGTTTCTGTTCAGGATAAAGCGGGAGGATACGCCCCGGTGTTTCCATTGTGAGGATCGTCTAGAGGACACGGTGGAGCATACGGTGGAAGTGTGCCCTGCCTGAGCGGAGCACCGCCGTGTCTTCGTGGAGGCGATCGGTGGCGGCGACTTCTCGCGTCCGGCCCTGGTGCGAGCCATGGTACGGAGCGAGAGGGCATGGGAAGCCGTCACCTCCTTCTGCGAAGCAGTAATGCTCGCGAAGGAGGAGGCGGGGCGCGTGAGGGAGTGGCAGTCACTGCGCCCTCACGTCCCTAGCCGCCGCAGGAGAAGACGCCCCGGGCGTCGGGAGTCGATAGCGGACTCCCGTCCACCGTAATTGTTCGAAAGAGATACCGTGACCCCGGCACACGGGCAACTGAAGGAACACGGGTGGGTTTTAGTCAGTAAAAGTCTGACACGCCCTCCCGCTCCGCCCAGAGCGGGAGAAGTCATTTGATGATTTCCCATCCTGAAAAAAAAAGGCAGGTGTTTTACTTTGTGTAACTTATTTCATCACTGTTCTCGAAACGTTGAAGGGACGCTTCATTAAAAAAACTGGCATATCATAGAAGGTTATACTTCTGAACTAAATACGTGTTTCAAACTACTAACGCTACAAGCTTATTAAATTTTCTGTCACCAAAAGCATTTCAAGCAACTTCGAACACCGGCCCCAAAAATAACTTCCTTAATTGAACCCCCTTCAAAAACCATTAAAGAACAAAAGCCCTTAAACACGGTATCCATTTACGCCCCCATTGAAGTAATATTTTCCGCCTTTCAAACCCCAATCGATACTTCCGTCTTGTTTACTGCGTACCAACCGATTAGGTCCTTGCTCTATGCTTTGCAGTGTTTCTCAAAGTGTGGTTCGCGTACCCCCAAGGCTCTGTCTGTTAGTTGTAGAGGGTACACGACTGGATTAAAGGTTTGGTAGGTGGCTGGATTATTATCACACTTGATCGTGATAAAAATGAAATATATTTGAAATTAATTTGATATTGGGTCAGAATTACACGTCAGACTAACCAAAATTTAATATATGCGAAAAGAAATAAACAATCATGTGAACCTTTAAATCGATAACATTAATTTTATTTTTATCAGAGTACAACGAAGTCAAAAGGAGGGCAACGATTTTGACCAGTATGTGTTTATGTACATAAATATATACCTACCGGTCAAAATCATAACCCTCCTTTTATGCGTGTGTTTGTTTTTTATGTTTGTTCATCTGTTTCCTCATAACTTCTAAACTCCTTATCAAAATTTGAAAAAAGTAGTATCGTTGGAAGCGATCGTCTCTATGTTGCCCGACCGAGGGTTTAAAGGCTATGTGACGTCACTGACTTTTTTTGGTAATAAGTGGGCTGACTAAAGTATCTATACTTATATGCATCCGCACCCGGCCTTTTCGGGTCAGGAATAGTGGGGCGTGATCACGTGACACTAATAGTATAAGTTTGACCAACACTGTTCTATTGTTTACCGCAGTATCTCATTTCATGATCATATTTTACGTCATCACCCAATCTGCTCTTGACCGTGGTTTATTTTAGATGCTAGTGGTATTTGTGGGTTCGGTTCGCTTTGTTTGGGTTTCGAAGAATGCAGTGCTTTGATCTGGTGCAAGATTTTGATGTGTGGTGTTAGGTCTTGTGATATTGTTTGTAAATTCGAGATGATTGTCTATTGTATTTTGGCCGAGTTTACATGATGTGCAAAATTAATCCGAATAACATACCGAGCCATTAGATCGAGAATTTTTAGATGGCGATTTTCGAGAGAAGAATTTTGATCTCATAAATTGTCATTCGTCCCGTGTGGTGCCGGAAGTGTCCCGTGTGGTGCCGGACGTAAAGAATAACACCACCCCATTTCTTCCCGTGGGTGTCGTAAAAGGCGACTAAGGGAATTACTAGAGAATGGGGAGCAGCGTTCTCTATGCATTTTACCACCATACTGCGATCGCCATCCCGCCTGCCAAGCGTGGCGATTATGGTAAAGCCCCCCAAATTGGGGGAGGCCTAAGTCCAGTAGTGGACGTCTTACGGCTGAAATGATGATGATGATGATGAAATTGTCATTTCTAAATTAAAAGCGTTTCTACCTTTGAACTACTAAAAAGCCTTTTTGGACAATGAAAATGTTAGGTACTTTAAAAGTATACCCTAATTTATCTTTACATAGTATAAAACAAACTACGTACCCCGAATCTGTTCGCTTAGACCTTTTAAACTTCGCCACAGATTTTAATGTGGTTTTCATCAATAGACAGAGTGATTTAAGAGAAAGGTTTATATGTATAATACGCGGGCAAAGCCGCTGGTAAAAGCTAGTTGAATATAATTTAAAAACAACGTGAGGAATAAGCGATACATATAGAAGCCCCTGCTCAATGTTTTATATTTCATAATGAATTATTAAAACATGATTCATTCACTGATTTGTAGTGAGTATTTCCAAAAAAAAACTCTTTCTTGCATCTAAGAAGAGAACTATGTATGATGTACGGGCCGGCAGAGAAAGCCAAACAGCAATAAACTTACAATCTTACTTGCAATAATAACTGATAAAACAGTAATAAATATAATAATTTACTTGCAATAATATCTGATACTTTACTCGTTCATAACTCTTGACAGAATAAAATTGTGAAGTGAATGCAGTTTTTCTTTGAAGAACATTGTTTAACGCGATTTGGCAGATCGTCTCTTCATTGTATTGACGTCATTGATGTTCGCCTCTCTTTTATTTGAAATCCAATAAAATTGCTTTTCTATTTGTCTTTTGTTTGTAAAAGGAACAGCAAATAGTTTTTCCAGAAGATGCATTTTGATTTAAACCTACATACATGTGCTGAAATCACGAGTTTTTGTACCACGAATAAATCTAAGCTAATATTACAAATGTGAAACTAGCTCTGTCTATCTATTACTCCTTCACGACTTAACCACTGAACTGATTTTGATGAAATTTGTTACGGGGTTAGTTTAAACCCCAAGAAAGAACATAGGTCTATTTTTATTCCGACACTTCGTCTACATCTGCGATAACCGACATTTACGGCGACAAAGTCGCGGGCAAAAACTAGTTGAAAATAAAATACCGATGTCAGAAATAAACTTATGGATGATGGATGTAAAATATATCCGACTTCAAATAAAACGTACACAAAATTAACACAATGCAACATCGATCACTATGATGCATTGTGTTCGTGTTACTTTTAAGTGTGGGCTATCCATCAGGATAACCCAGCACACTTTTTAGAGTTCACATATTTGTAACAGGTGCAGTTATTAAGGGCTGCGAGGAGTAAAAAACCAACTTACAAATGTTAATGCCTTATAAGTTGATTCGCACGAATATTGTAACGCAGAATTCGCTCGAAACGGGCGAAACGATAGTTTAACACAGTGTATTATTTTCTTTAGACGAGTTTATTTTATTTGTGGGCGAAACAACAACTCCACAAAATAGGCAATTGACTCGTTTTGAACTCAATGTACTAAAGGTTTTTTTCATTACTTTGATGATAAGAGGAAATCGAACCAAAGTTATTACTTTATTGCATGAAATTCAAAGTGCCAATTGACTGTATATTTCCGGAGTTTTTGATAAATTTACAGATGATTATAAGACATAATATATTATTTAAAAGCGTTGAATTGCTCTTTTTGGACGAGCAAAATACGTGAAACCCGCCAAGTGCGAGTCGGGCTCGCGCACCGAGGGTTTCGTAAAAACCTGTAGGTATTCACGGCTTATACATAAGGTTTATATTTATGACATTAAATGTTTTTATATTTTTATTTTTGAGTTGATTGAATGAAGATAAATTGCGCTTTACGATTTATGACGTATTAAAAAAAAAAAACTACTTACTAGAGAGATCTAGTACCGAGAGTTCAAACCAATTTTCAGTGGAAGTTTACATGGTAATGTACATCATTATATTTTTTTTAGTTTTATCATGTTCTTATTTTAGAAGTTACGGGGGGGGGACACATTTTACCACTTTCGAAGTGTCACTCGCGTTCAATTTAGAAAAAAAAATGATTTTAGAAACTTCAATATCATTTTTAGAGACCTATCCATAGATACTCCACACGTATATGTTTGATGAAAAAATTTTTTTTTTGATTTTCAGTTCTATGTATGAGGAACCCCGAAATTGATTTTTTCTATTTTTGTGTGAAAATCTTAATGTGATTCACAGAGTACATCTACTTACCAAGTTTCAACAGCATAGCTCGTATCATTTCGGAAAAAAGTGGCTCTGACATACGGACGGACGGACGGACAGACAGACAGACAGACAGACATGACGAATCTAAAAATCTGCTAATAGCCCATATACATGCGTAGGTACAACCCAAGTCCTTGAGGTACAAAACCCTTCGGGCGATATACTAGGGTAAAGAAAAAAATACAATATTCCATTTTCAAATAATAATTCAAAGAATCAAAGGAGCCTGTTTAACCTAAGGCGGGAACCAACCATCGCATATTCACCCTCCTTTTATAACCCTCCTTAATATTGAAGGAAATTAAAACGTAACAGAACATGGCAAAAATTTTCAATAATTGAGGATATTGCTTCCCTAAATATTAATTCAATGCAGGATATTAAACGATTCTTCGATTCCTGTTTCAATTTTCGACATCGGTGCTTCGGAATTGTATTTGCATAATACAAAACCATCACACTTGCATCCTGTGAAGAGCTGGGCAGGCGTATATGTAGTACCTATACTAACAGCTATACTTGCAGCTTTAATAATTTATGTGGCCTACCCAAATGTCCTTTTGGTATTGTTCGTCAAAGCGTTGGGTAAGGAGCCCAACGCGTTGGGCTCCTTATGTTCCGAGTTGAGCTAAACGATTAGTGACAAATGCTTGCACTGACTAGACAGGTCCACTCAATCTGTGTGGTTCTTTCCTCAAAAGACCATTTCAGTCACCAATCTACATGGTCTTCACATGATGTGAACAAGATTATGTCTGGACTTTAAAAGAGACTGTGACCTCTGAGTTTATTTCGGCCTTTCTTCTTAGAGTAGTCAGTTAGGAAACGCCGAACTCATCTAGTTTAAAAAAATATATCATTGACATGTAAAAGTGTTTAAGAAGAAAGAAAGAAAGAAAGAAAATACGTTTATTTAACCTACTTACAGGAATAAAATCAATTATCATTTAACATACGTTTAAGTCTTATGTAATATGCCCATCATTCAGACTTCGGGCTGCTACCGAGAAATTAGATAACAAACCAATGGAAAAATATAACTTTGTTTTAGCTATTTAATAAAACCGACAGGCGAAAATTTTATTCATCATTAAAATAAATAAATCACTAAATAAATAAAATAATAAAAAATAACATTGTTTTAGCTTTTTAATAAAACCGACAGGCGAAAATTTTATTCATCATTTAAATAAATAAATCACTAAATAAATAAAATAATAAAAAATAACACTGGTTTAGCTTTTTAATAAAACCGACAGGCGAAAGTTTTACTCATCAATAAATAAATTGATTTTTTAAACAGAACATGTCGCTGTGAAGCTTTTGGTTATGTAATAAAAATCGATCAGAATAACCTACGTTTGACGCAGTTGGTCCATGGATCCAGGTGACCAATTTTACATACCAAGTCCTCGTGCCTCAGACAGCACGTTAAGCCGTGAACCCCGGCTGTCATTCGTGGATCTTCCATAGTCGTTACGGGTCTAGTCTTACCAAGAGTTATCGCACCTATTTCCCAACAAATAGGTCAGATAAGCAGTTACTCCATGTAAAATATTGATACTCTACTGCATCTAGTTAGACTGGAAGCCGGACCCCAATATAGTTGAGAAAAAGCTATGCAAATGATGTTGATGTTTATGATGATGTCTTATCGTGAAATTGGTGTTTCGCTATCAGTAAGATTAAATAGGCCCCCAGGGAACCTCTTACTCTGCCAGGGTTGCGGATTTGTTCGAAAGAGTTACCGTTGCCCTGGCACAGGTAACTGAAAGAACACGGGTGGGTTTTAATCAATAAAAGTCTGACACGCCCTTCCACTCCGCCCAGAGCGGGAGAAGTCATTTGATGATTTCCAACCCAAAAAAGGGATCCTCTTACGCAGCAGGGAGCCGGCGTGTTTGGGACCACTACACCAACTTCACAGTTAAAATCTGCATATTTTTTACATACACACGTTGTTTTAATGTGTGTAACATTGACATACACTAACAATGTAACCATTAAATATAATGGCACCAACGTGAGAGAAATAAGTGCCAAAGTCAATTATCACCCGATCATATCGA
This sequence comes from Aporophyla lueneburgensis, assembly GCA_932294355.1. Classification (NCBI taxonomy): domain Eukaryota; kingdom Metazoa; phylum Arthropoda; class Insecta; order Lepidoptera; family Noctuidae; genus Aporophyla; species Aporophyla lueneburgensis. The sequence goes on along the minus strand of OW028757.1, from coordinate 11,597,376 downwards.
TAGCTGCTGAGGTTTTAAATGCCTCGTAAAATATTGGTCCTATGGTTTCCCTTCCAAAAGTATTTGCGGATTCATTTCTTTTTCGTCTTTGTTTGAGCATTGATGAGGTTTAATGCCATCTTTTATGTTTATGGGATTATTTTATTTGAAAAGAGTCTTTGTCTGAATAGATTACCTTAAAAGACTTTCTTCTAAGAATATTACCTTTATTATTATTTGGTTTTTTGCCCTAATATAATATATTCAGGTTTTTTCTTCCTCATAATTATTAGCCTTACAGTATAGTTAAACGAATAATTAATTATTTAATGAATAAGTACAAATAAATCAAAATTCTCGCATTTGGTGGATACTTACGGCCTTCACCAGGTCATCGGTCCATCTTGTGGCTGCTCCAGAATATTTCGGCTCCATCGGCCAACTGTTCTGCGAGCAATGTGCCCTGCTCACTGCTACTTAAATTTGACAATGCTATGCCGGTTACTTTGGTTCTCCTATGGATCTCTTCATTTCTGATTCGATCGCGTACAAATACTACAGGCATAGCTCTCTCCATTGCCCTTTGGGTGAGGTTCAGCCTTCTTATGAGGCGCATTTTGAGCAACCACATCTCAGTACCATAGATCGTCACTGGCAACACGCACTGGTCAAAGACTCTCATCTTGAGACATTGCGGGAAGTGGGACGAGAAGATATTGCGTAGCTTCGAACCGAAGCTTCGATTGCGGAGGCCCAAGTTCAGCAGTGAAATGATTATGATGAAAAATTACAAATGAATGAACGCTTAACATTTTAGTAACAGTAAAACCAACCTGGTACAGAATTAATCTCCAAAAACTTCATAATGTTAAAAGCCTAATTACTCATGCGAAAATCTAGATCTTTCACCCTCGAAGAAAGTTGTCTTAGTGAATATTAGATAAGCGCAAAATTCTTGAGATTTTGCTGACTCTCCACCCCTTCACGGCGGTCTATAAATTTTTATTAAGCCTATTTTATTGTTGGAGGTCACCGCTGAGGATTGCCGACTGAGTATCAAGATAAGTGCGCTTTTGTTCTGATTTTAACACGTTTTAATATTTAACTTTATAACTCCTTTAAGAGAACCCTCCCGTAAAACCCCCCCCTCAAAGAGATGTCAGCAGCAGTGTAAAGGTCTACTAGGACCGATGCCTGCCGGGGTCGCGTGATTGTTCGAAAGAGATACCGTGACCCTGGCACATGGACATGGGCAACTGATGGAACACGGGTGGGTTTTAGTCAGTAAAAGTCTGACACGCCCTCCTGCTCCAGCCAGAGCGGGAGAAGTCATTTGATGATTTCCCATCCTGAAAAAAAAAAAAAAAAGTAGCCCACGAAATTCAAATTTCCTTCAGTTTTTTTGCAGTTTGCAAGTCCGTATCAGGCTGCTTGTTGAACAAAATATGATTAACGACAATAACACGTCTGTGTTTACATATTTACGGTAATTTAAATCATCAATAAAATTCTCTACGTTCATTTTATCATTCATTGGGATTTGCAATAGACTTGGGCCTGCAAATTGCAAAAAAACATTGTTACTGATATAGCTTTCAGAGTAAGCTAGCTGAAGTGGCAGTGTGCTGGCCATTTTTGTAGAAGGACCGATGGCCAGTCGAGCAGACGAGTCCACGGCAAGCGTAGTATGGGACGGCTCCAGTTAGGCTAAAATCAAAACTCATTTATTCAAATTAGGCTGGATGAGGATCAGTACTTTTCGAACGTCAAAATTACATAAGACAGTCCTCCAAAACGTCCACCCTTCCCCACTTCTTAGTGCTTTAGCTGGAAAGAAGACCAACGATAGACTGGATGCAGAAGGTGGATGATGGGGTGTAGTGGCACCGATTGAGAGAGGCCTATGTCCAGCAGTGGACTGTGATAGGCTGAGTTGATTGGTTTCCTGGTAACTAATACAAAATCAAATGGAAAAAATCGTGTAAACTATTAACGGACAAAATACCGGAAAAGATGACGAAAATTCTACTATACTTAATGAACCAACGAACATAACCCGACGGGTTCGGCCAATAACGGTTTTATAAGCACGCATTTAGAACTGTAATTCAGTTCCACGCAAAATATTTCCTGGTACCGTAACTTATAGACTTGAAAAATACTTACCTACTTTAAAAGTCAAGCCAGGATTAATCAAACTCAACAAAAGAATTTACCACCCAAAAATTGGAGCAGAAAAGATCGGAAAAAAACAAGTAATTTACCGTGTTTTTGTACCAAAACCGGCATGAATATGGTAATAGACGACTGAATATTAATTGATAAGAGATTGGCATAATTTATTAGTTAAGTTCGTTATATTAGCGATCAAAGTCTGGGGGAAATTAAGGACAAGGGGAAATTGAACAAAGTTTTAAGAATTTCTAATAAATGTTATTGTATTTCTGTTGTTATATTCAAGGTCAAATTAATGTTGCTAGTGAACGACAATCGTGATGGTGTTCGATTTATAAACGTATAAAACAAAACAAATATGATTCAATGATATTTTTGGTGTCAACGACCGATGGTAGTTCCTTTGCTTGAAGAGTTAGATGAGGAACTTTGTTTTTTATTGTTTTATCGTGTGGTTATTTTGAGACCCGTCTCGGCTATGAAGGTTACACAAAAAAAGGCTTTGTTAAACTGATCTTTCAAATAAGTACATACACTACCTAAGGCCATTAACCCCAAAAATAAAATCATCAAATCTAATCTACCCATCACGTATGCGGTCTTTCGCTACATTATTTACATTTGGCCCTGTATATACTCGTATATTTAAAAAAAGCATTGAGGGGATTGTTGCTAAGTAATAACAGATGCACGGGTCCATCGATCAGGTTAAGCTTAGCTTGCCGGGGTTGGACCGTGGATAAGTGTGACCGTTATCTTTACACACCCACCCAGGTCTCCGATGGATCCTACTTTGGATTTTTAACAGTCGTTACAACTCGACAGAAGCCTGAAATTCTGACAACAAGTCCTTACCAAGAGCGATCATATTACTCAGCAACTCAGTTATGAAGGCAAGTAAAAAACAAAAATTGGCTCATCATCATTAAGGACGTCCTCTCGTACCACGCGGACGTGGAGGTTATCTAGGTCCTGCATCGGCAAAATACTCAACTGATCGGGGACATACCTGCGGGTGATAAGAGTCTGGGGGTGAAGTACCGTGGTAAGACGGGGAACACATGCCAGCCACGTCCTCCTGCAGGTGATAGCTGCATGCGGTTAGATTGCAAGGCGACTCCAACATAGTTAGGAGAATGTTAGGCAGATGATGAGTTGACATTTAAAAGAAGTCGTTGTTCGTGCCCGTCTGTTTGACCGCTAGGTTGTAGGTATACTGTATAGTTACTGGGCTTTTTTTCTGGGCGGGAAATCATCAAATGTCTTCTCCCGCTCTCGTGTCAGACTTTTACTGACTAAAACCCACCCGTGTTCCTTCAGTTGTCTGCCACGGTAGCTCTTTCGAACAAATACGCGACCCTGGCAGGTATTGGCCGTAGCGGACCCCATCAGTATGTGCTGACAACTATTTGAGAAGACACGTGGAACACTACGCGCCATCAACCTGGGCTTGGGCCTTACAGGGCGGCGACCTACCCATTGCTCACCGTCCGCAAGGTGGCGCGTAGGATGGCTGGGCGTCCGCTATGGACTCCCGACACCCGGGGCGTCTCCTGCGGCGGCTAGGAGTTTGGGGGCGCAGAGATTGCCTCTCTCTCACGCTGGTAAGATAGACTGAATCTATACACAGTCTAAGGGAAGGACAAATTAGTTAATCTTTAAAAGCTTCTATTGGGTTTCCTAACGTTGTTATTTAGGCCGTCTGTGGCTTAGATTAAAACATTTCGGCAAGTTACGTAAATGGCATCACAAGTTTTGTGGCGAAAGTTATAAAGTTAGGTCTGCCAGTTAAGTATTTTAGCGTTGACGAGTCTTCATGAACCCATAATTTGAGGATATTGTTTTGGTGTTCTTTGACAAATAAATATTGATTTAAGAGCTTTTAACCATGGGTATAGATGCGATAAAACAAACAGAAATGTTTTTTCTCTATAAAAGCATAACAAAAACATCAAACCTTGTTTCCTCAAAGGATTGGACAGAGGTGTACTATAAACTAAACCTACATGTAATAGAGGGCGAGCCTATTGCCATCAACCGGGCATAGGTCCAGATCCCAACACAAATAAATGGTATAATAAACACCGTTTATCATCAATTTTTTTTTCAATTTATATCGTAATCTTCTGCCTAGCGTTTTCCCAACCACGTTGGAGTCGGCTTCTGGCAAAACCAGATGCAGCTGAATACAACTGTTTTACTCGAAGTGACCGTGTGGTGCCGGACGTAAAAAATAGCACCAACCCATTTCTTCCCGTGGGTGTCGTAAGAGGCGACTAAGGGACTAACGAGAGAATGGGCAGCAGCGTTCTCTATGCATTTTACCACCATACTGCGATCGCCAACCCGCCTGCCAAGCGTGGTGATTATGGCAAACCCTACCTAATTGGGGGAGGCTTATGTCCAGTAGTCCACTACTGGACATAAGTCTTTGGGCTGAAATGATGACTCGAAGTGACTGCATAACTGAGCTCCACAACCCAGATACTGCGTAATACAATACCTCTTGGCACGTCTGGCTGTCAGACTTTCAGGTTTCTGAAATCCCGTAAAAGACTGTCAAAGATCCATAAAGACAGCTGGGACACACAGCTTAACGTGCTTTCCGAGGCACGGAGAGTTATTGGTATGTTAACGTGGTCACGAACCTGCCAGGGTCGCGAGATTTGTTCGATAGAGTTGCCATGGCCCTGGCATATAGGCAACTGAAGGAACACGGGTGGGTTTTTGTAAGTGAAAATGTGACTCGCCCTTCCGCTCCACCCAGAGCGGGAGACGAGATTTGATGATTTCCGACCCACAAAAAAAAAAGGTGGTCATGGACCAACCGCGACAAGAGTAGTTTAACCTGAGTGATCGAATTAATTTTCCAAAAACACAGAGTGTTCATTTATACAGGCTAAATATACAGTGTTTATGTTTACCAAAACCCAGTTTGTTAGAACAATTGATTTGATAGCAGTTCCAATTTATAGACTATCAATTTCTATCGGTCGGCCATTGTGAATAGATATTTCATTTTCATGCTCGGATGTTTGTTGTATCGCTGATATTTTTATATCTCTCATATTCCAGGGACTGGTTTTAATTTTGTGTATGTTCAATTGGATCGGTTTAAATGTACGCAAAACAATATAGTAAGTATAGAAATGAAATGTAGGACGGCTCTAACTCTAAGGGGAGCTAAGATCTGTGCACAGTGTCTGGTAGCAGATGAATAGTAACTATGGTCACCACACCAGAATTGCTGTGACTCAGCTTGAAGAGTGAGCCGGCCAAATTACAAGTAGATATAGTCACCAGTTCCAAATTATACGGTACGTAAAGTATAGCAGTTCCGTTTGCTGCCAGACGTAAGGAATAGCACCATCCCATTTCTTCTCGTTCGGGTCTTTAAAGGCGACAAAGGAACTTACTAGAGAATGGGTAGCAGAGTTCTCTATACGTTTTACCACCATACTGTGATGGCTTTCCCGCCTGCCAAGCGTAGCGATTATGGCAACCCCCTTAAAATTCTTGGGGAGGCTTAGGTATGTCTAGCAGTCGCCATCTTTTACTCTCGACTCTCTCGGCCTCTCTTATTTCTATTGTTGGTAATATATTGGCTATCAGTTTTTCACTACACATACTATATCCGACGATGCTGGTTACTCATCTTATTTGGTGGTATCTTGGTGGATCTTTTCGGCAAAATTAAACTTATCGGCAAAATCCGTGGTATATTCTCTAAAGGTATAGTAGTAGTACCGTGTGGTATAGTATTAGGGTACCGTGCGGTGCCGGACGTAAAGAATAACACCACCCCAATTCTTCCCGTGGGTGTCGTAAATGGCGACTAAGGGACTTACTAGAGAATGGGCAGCAGCGTTCTCTATGCATTTTACCACCATACTGCGATCGCCAACCCGCCTGCCAAGCGTGGCGATTATGGTAAAGCCCTCCAAATTGGGGGAGGCCTAAGTCCAGCAGTGGACGTCTTACGGCGGAAATGATGATGATGATGGTGATCCTCTAAAGGCGCCTGTAACCAGTTATTCCGAACACACCCCCTTAGTGACAAGTCCATAAAATATTTTATATCTACATTTCTGATGACATCGTTTACGTCCCTTTCACCATAACGTTTCCTATAACTATGTGGTTCATGATTAATATACAACATTATGATTAGACTTATAATTATGTCAGTAGAGTCAATATCCACACTAATATTATCCACAATCCACAATCCACAATATCCACAATATTATATATTTATATTATATATATTATATATCCATACTAATATTATAAATGCGAAAGTAACTCTGTCTGTCGGTCTGTCTGTCTGTCTGTCTGTCTGTCTGTCTCGCTTTCCTGCTAAAACTACTGAACCGATTTAAATGAAATTTGGTACACAGATAGTTTAGAGCCTGAGAAAGGACATACGCGGGCGAAGCCGCTGGCAAAAGCTAGTTATGTATAATACCTGCCTATCCCTTTCTCAACTTTGTTGGGGTCAACTAGAATTTAACCGAATCTAGCTGAAACCGCTCGACTGAATATCGGACATTCACAATCCAGTTTCCCCTTTGTAAGGCTGGTTGTCAGACTTTCAGGGTTCTAGCGACTCGTCACCATCATCATTCATAATGTCAGCTTAAACACGTCCACTGCTATCCAACCTGTTTCATATCGATACACAAAGTATTGCAACATAATTTAATTTGACGTTATTTAATTCTAGCTTCTGCCCGCAACTTCATCCGCGTCAAATTTCTTGCATCCCCAACTCATCCCGTCGCACCGAATCGCCTACCCGTGCGAGGTGTTCATATTTATTTTTGCTTGGCTCGTTAAGGTCTTAGCGTGATAGCTTTCCTCGACAAATGGGCTATCCAACACTCAAACAATTTTTCAATTCGAACCAGTAGTTCCTGAGATTATCGCGTTCAACCAAACAAAGTCTTCAGCTTTATAATATTAGTATAGATATTTTTTTATACTATAGAACACTACACTGATCTTCTGACCTTACAGTCTAGACGGAAACTTCTGGAAGTTATGACTCTGTTCAATGTGTGCCGAAATCATTTTGATTGTCCGGACTTAGTTAGGAGTCTGTATTACCTGGTTCCTCGAATAGTTCATGTACGTGAGGTACCTACGCACTCGACGTCTTTTTGCTACTAGCCTCTGTAAATCCAACGCTGGCTCGCGTTCACCACTTCATCGTTTGGTTGAGACATATAACGGTGAATTTAACTCAGTCGACATTCTTTTCCACAGTGAAAATGCATTTAAGAAGCAAATCCGAGCAACCCTACAGGAGTAGCAAAGTAGTTTGAAATAGCGCAATATAATTTAATCTTGTATAAATATAATTTAATCATGTATGCACACAAACTTACTTTTACTTTTATAAATTTCAAAATCCATATCCAGAGTTCTAGGACAATGGCTGTTGTATAGGCATTGTCTCTGTGCTACCAGCTAGTTTTAAATACTTTGCATTGTAATCTGTGGAGAACGTTGTGGGTAGCACAATTGTTCAAAATGTAATATTTACGATAGTATGTCTATCTCTTATTGTGTTACTGTTTGTTTTTCCTTAAATAAATAAATACGCTTTGACCCCGGACGCGTTTTTGTAAGATGGTTGCGTTTACCGTACTTGAGAATGAACTATCGCTAGAATACATTGCAACGGTATTTTACTTACAAAAACGCAAACTGATTTCATATTAATATATGGCTTACCTATATAAGGTGTATCTATTCATACACGAAATATTTTAAGAGGTACACCTGTAGGTGGTAAAGAAGCTATAGAAGCAAAAAGATTTTTTTATCTAAGCGTTTTTGAATTTTCGTAATTATTATCTATATATTAATACGTGAAGCGAAAACTTTGGATCCCTTTTTACGAAAATTGGGCAGACGGAGGAGTATGAAATTTCGCACACTTATAGTTTATACAGAGAAGAAGTGACGAATGCTAATATTTTTTTTTAAATTATGCGTTAAAATACATTATTTTCAATAAATAACACGTTACACACACTACGGTTCATTACCGTGTATCTAATACACACATGCATAGATATTCTTTTGTTTATGGTTCAAACCTGTCTTTATTATTTTGTGCAGTGTTACCAACACCCAGAAATATTTACCCCTAAAGCTTAAGTTAAAAACCTCTAAAATTGACACAATTACTAAAAAAATCCCCTAAAAAATTATAATGAAAATAACCAACGAACGTTCAGTAATCATAGACCGGTACACAGCAGTAATATTTGTCTATATTTATTACGCGACATTTGTTAATCATTCACTCTGCATTCTTAGTATCGAGGAACCGTACTAGAAGTCGCTAATACTTTTATTGTAATCAAAAACACAATGAGAAATGTAAGATGGCAAAAAATTCCTAAGAATACCCCTAAAAATGGAACGCCCCTAAAAAATCTCGATCCTCTTATTTATCCCCTAAATTTGGGAAAACCCCTAAGTTGGTAAGCCTGATTTTGTGTCTATAGTCTTACTGAATGTCAAGTATAACCATAGGTAATAAATTAATTTTATAGATATATAACCTATTTCATTTTTAAAATCTATGATCATATCGAGAATATTTTTTGTCTTTAATATTATTTGTATTAGCGACGATAGGAATTTAGTTTAGATATATAAGAAATATTTTTTGTAGTTTTATGGGGAGTGTCAAGTATGGCATTAGTAAGTTCCCCATACAAAACTTAGTGTCGTGTGCAAACTGTAGAGGTTGTACGCCTCACGATTGTACAGGCTGGTCATAGGTTGTACAGGTGGTTTTTTAATTATTTTATTTTATTTTATTTTATTTATTTTATTTATTTTATTTATTTTATTTATTTTATTTATTGTATTTATTTTATTTATTTTATTTATTTTATTTATTTTATTTATTGGGGAAAACAAACAGTGACACATTACATATTTTATGAAGAAATACAAAAACATGTGGCCAAATGTGAAACCAACAACATTTTCCACGGAATACACATAAAAATAATAAGCTTTACAAACTATGCTTTTTAAACTTAAACCTACAAACTACAACAATTTATGTTAGTGAAAACATGTTTTAAACTTAAAAGTAAAAACGTAAATTTAGCAAAGAGGAAAAATAAAATTAATTAAAACCTCATCAAGGCATACAAATCTTAATTAGAGTTACTAGTGACTAAGTGTTTTTAGTACAATATTTTTGAAGCTACCAGCAGAAAGAGCAAAAATATCGATGTGATGGAAATTATTGTTATAATTATTGGTTAATCGACGCAGAGGTGCTCGCATACCCGCGTTACTGCGACAAGATGTAACTGCAAAAAGCGGACGTACGCGCACCGCGCGGCATATTGTCGTTCTTGGAACGATGTGCCTTATTTTGTTCAGGATATCTATACAATCATATAAATTGCTACATAAATCAAACAAGAATACCGTCTCTAGCAGAGTGCGTCTTGATTCTAATCCAAATAGTTTATATTTCTTAAGCAAATCATCATAAGTCAAAACTGTGCGGAAGCAACGATAATGCATGGCTTTTAAAAATTTTCTTTGAACCTTTTCTATACGTTCTGAATACTTATTGTAAAATGGATTCCATACTGGCACTGCGTACTCGAGCTGTGATCTGATCAGAGACTTGTACAAATATAAATAGGTAGAGGGGCGCACAAACTCCTTCGCAGATCTCATCACAAAACCGTACATCCGATAGGCACTATTTACCATTTTGTTAATGTGGGCATCAAGGTGAAGTTTATCATCGAGGAGAATACCGAGATCACGAATAAGGGATACCCTAGATAGTTTAGTACTGTCCAAAGAATAAGGGTGCTTGAAAACATTCCTATTCTTTGTGAAACTGATACAACAGCATTTTGATAGTTGCAATTTATTGTAGCTGCAATATTTACTGAAGCGATCCAGATCTTCCTGTAATAATCTGCTGTCGTGCAAATTTTTTATTGGTCTATAAATTTTGAGATCATCTCCGTAGAGTAAAATTTTTGAATTTTGAAAACAGGTGTCAACATCGTTTATAAATAATATAAATAAAAGGGGTCCGAGAATAGAACCCTGCGGTACACCGGAAGTTACATTAATAGTTGTAGCAGATCTGAAAAAATGACTGTTCCAAATGTCATAATTATAACCATAATTATGACATTTGGAACCGTCATAATTAATTAAAAATAGTAGGGAAAATTCTATAAAAACAGAACAAATTTCTGTGATAATTCATTCCATATTGTTCCATATCCAACAGTTAAGAAGTATTAAGAAAATAAAGAAGAGAGTCCTGAAGAAGTATTCTTTACTCATTACACCTACGTCCTGGTCCTGGCCATCACCATCCCGCCAGCGAACCCTCTCCACAGTAGTACAGCGTCAACAATGTTACTGAATGTCAAATATAACCATATTATTTTTTTATATTTATTATTATCTATATTTTTTCATTTAATAATGTATTTCTATTCAAATGAAGTACGGTCGAATTTCGACCAATGGGCGATCACTAGTAATTTTAAAACTGCTTGAGACGTTTTGCATAAAACCTTTACTCCAAATTCTATGAATGGCCCGCCTGACGCTGCGAGAGCGGCGATCGGACGGCACGAGCATAGCCGCAGTGTCTCGAACCGTAAAAAAATAAGAACGAGCCAGTATTTCTTATGTGCGTCAAATAATTTATAAATATTAAATTTTGAAAAAAATACATTTAGAATTTTTTTTTTTCGTTGCTGTAGCTTCTTTACCACCTACAGGTGTACCTCTTAAAATATTTCGTGTATGAATAGATACACCTTATATATAGCATAGCGTTACATCACGTCTGTGTCCTCGAAGGGTTTGGCTGTCTCATGTCGCATGTCGTGAGCAGTGGTGGCCCAGTGGTAACGGCCACGACTTACGAGTAGGTCATGAGTTCGAATCCAAGCAGGCGCTTTACTTTGTGTAAATTATTTCATCACCACTGCTCTCAAAACAGTGAAGGAAAACATCATGAGGAAACTGGCATGTCTTAGAATCAAAGATTCGAAGATTATGTGACATCTACCAACCCGCACGCGGCCCGCGTGGTGGATTATGGCCCACTCCCTCTCACAGAGAGCAGGCCTGTGTCCCATTGGGAACATTATAAGCTGCTGATGTTGTCTCATGTAAAAGGGGGCGAGCCTAATGCCATCAACCGGGCAAAAATCTTGACTTTTCTCTGATACTGAGAAATTCCACATGGAAAATCCCAATATCCTATCTACTACTTACCTACATATATCGACTATGAATATAAAACCAAAGTAAATTAAATAATTAGGTCACGCATAAACGACGCTGATCGGTATACGATAAAAAGTTGGACCATGCGTTAATATTTAACTATTCGAATACGATTAAACAAAATAATGCTCTGTGAAATAGACATATAACCCCAAAATGATACCTCAAATCAACTCAGGCTATAACTACTGCTGGAAATAGACCTCTCCCATACTAGGCCACAACACCCTGTCTTCCGCCTTCCACATCCAGTCTCCTCTCAGCCAGTGAAAGTCCCGTCAGAATTAGTCCTGTCATTTCGGAGATAAGGCAGACAAACAGACCGATAGGTTTTTTTTAAATGGTTGTGATAGGTACCGAAAACACTTTCAAATGCATTTACAAATTTTGACTTTAAAAACTTTAAACAAAATTACAAGCAGTCACTTCAATTCTATTTATTTGTAAAGATTAAAAACAGACACTGAATTTATGGAAAGAAATACACACAGTTCCTCCATAATATCAATAACGTTTAACAATGGAAGATATTGGCCTAGATCGGAGCTTCTTGGCGCCCCTCCCTGTATAGCACATAATTGTTACGTGTATGTAACACTAGCATGTATGTTAATCGTTATGTCAAGGCCGAATTGATTTTCCTTTGAATATGGGAAACGGGGCTTGAAGAGGTTTAGTTTTGAATTATATATTACGAGTGTGTCTATTGGTCGTCAAACGATGTGTCATAGCAAATATATTGCTAAGTCGATCGGTTTTCTATTCCGAATTTGTGGAAATGGCCTTGCAGAGTTTCGTACCCAAGAGATGTCAGCCCATACTGAAGAGGTCCGCTAGGCCCAATGCCTGCCAGGGTCGCGAGATCTGTTCGAAAGACATATCGTGGCCCTAGCATATGGATAACTGAAGGAACAGGGGTGCGATTTAGTCAGCAAAAGTCTGACACGCCTTCCCGCTCCGCCCAGAACGGGAGACGTCATTCGATGTTTTTCCACCCAAAAAAATAAAACGGTTTCGTACCCAAAAGGTAGCAACAGAACCCTATTAATAAGCGTTCGCTGTACGTCTGTCTGTCTGTCAGCGGGCTGTCTCATGAACCGTTTTTATTGCCGCTCTAAAAAAAACAAATAATGTAAATAAAACAAAGTTAGTAATTGAAAGGGACCATATAAGAAAAGTTTTGTTTTTGATATGTAGTGTTAAATATTGTAGTTGAGTTGAGTCTAGACCTACTTTCGAAAATTCAACAGCTTCATATAAATCATTTGATGCTATTTAGAAAAAACTTCTAAAAACAATAACATTGTTGAATTATATGCGAAATGTATTGATTATTGTAGTAGGTAGAGCATGGCTTCAAAAACCGAATTCTCAGTCTAGGTACCATAAACTACTTACACCAAAAACAACGAAGTCACTACTTAAAAATAATTTGAATTTGGCCATTTTGAAACCATCAGGCTAACTGTTAAGCAACTTTATAATGAAAAAAAATCAAGACGTCATTCAAATAAAAAAAAACAAACATGAAACGTGAACTTTTTTTTTAGTCGACGTTTATTTTTTTCCAAGTAGGTACTTATTTTTTTTCTAGTTTAGCCAGATGTTGTTTCGATAATAATGCTCAATTGCGCATAGATTTTGTATAGTCATCATCACTAAATAGCTGTTTACAATCTGAATATTAATCTATAATTTCGTCAAATGATGTAGGTGAACGTAATTACGTTAAATAGAGCAAAGAAAATTAAGTTAGTTGGCTTAGTTGTTTTAGCTTTGAATTGGCCAAATAAGCAGTGTTGCTAACCAGTTGTTACCCATGTTTTATATTTAAATTAGCTACTGCCCGCGACTTCGCCCGCGTTAAATTTCTTGTTCCCCCGACCCTTCCCGTCGCGTCGAATCGCCTATCCGTGCGATTTTCCCCGTTTTTGCAACATTTTTCATTACTGCTCCGCTCTTCTTAGTTGTAGCGTGATGTTATATAGCCTATAGCCTTTCTCGGTAAATAGGCTACCCAACACAAAAAGAATTTTTCAATTCGGACCAGTAGTTTCTGAGATTAGCGCGTTCAATCAAACAAACATACAAACAAACAAACTCTTCAGCTTTATAATATTAGGTATAGATGTTGCGCGGACAATGGGCCCGTTTCCCTGGCTGGAGGCCTTAATTTATTAAGGTAGCCACAGGCAAGTCCGGTTTAGCAGTCGACAACCTCATAGGTAGACCTGCGAGATGTCATTCAAAAAAAAAAACTGGGTCCGTTTGGTGGGCTTTCTGTCTCCCAGCAGTGGCAACATTATTGGCTGATTACAGTTATGCTGTGCTTATGCAAATGATTAACCTATTTTCTCTTCATTTTCAGATCAGCATGGACACATTCTTCTCAAGCTCCTCTGTAACCAACGTTGTAATTAAATCAAGAAAATAACCGTATGTATCACTTTTATACTTTTATTTTATTTTACAAAGAAATATAGTAACTACCTAATGTAAAAGAGAGTATTCTTTTCAGATTTCATACATTACATCTCTTTTTTCTTTTAGCGTGACTGCTATTTTACTTTGTGGTCTATGTTTTCACAGTTAATTTTTTATAAGGCATGTGAGGATCCTGCCAGGGTCGCGTGATTGTTCGAAAGAGATACCGTGACCCTGGCACATGGACAACTGAAGGAACACGGGTGGGTTTTAGTCAGTAAAAGTCTGACATGCCCTCCCGCTCCGCCCAGAGCGGGAGAAGTCAATTGATGATTTCCCATTTAAAAAAAAGCCATGTGAGGATTTAACAAGAAACTCTATAAAAGAGAATCGAGTTTTTTCTTTCTCAGAAAAATATCACACGCTGATACACGGGCTTAAAACAATATTTATTAAGGACTAGCTGACCCCACGGATGTTTTTCTGTCTTTTCAACAATTAAGTCAAAAATACAATTTTCCGTTTATTCCGAAAATGAAAAAAATAATTTCAATAATTAATTCAAAATACTATTTTCCATTTATCCCGAAAATGAAAAATGTTCTAGAGAATTTTCCACTATTTTTATTCATAAAAACCTATTTCGGACTATAGAACCACGTTCGCATGGACGTAAAAATATCGCGACGTGATTTTATCGTGCACTAGATTTTCAAACTAGTCTATGTTGAACCGAGTATTGAAAGTCGTACATCGTGAAAGGTGTACTATGTGTTATGTACTGTTCGATTTTCACCTTTCGGCGCTCGCTATGAGTTCGTTGAAGATCTAGTGCGCAAACAATCCCACCGGGATATTTGTACATCCGTGGGAATATGGTCATACGAACATTTTAAAACCATATATAGCCAAATGTGATGAAGTAATGCTTACCAACGAACAGCTTTTCATTTTTATTTATTTAAATTAAAAATGAACCTGCTAGGATCGCGAGATCTGTTCGAAAGAGGTACCGTGGCCCTGGAATATGGGCAACTGGAGGAACACGGGTGGGTTTAAGTCAGTAAAAGTTTGACACGCCCTTCCGCTTCCCCGAGAGCGGGAGACGTCATTTCATGATTTAACAACCACACAAAAAAAAGACTCGAAAACGCTTCATCGGTTTATCTTGTTGAGGTCAAGTTTAATTAATAATTTACCATTTTTTGCTATCAAATATGTACCTTTATTAAAAATCAACATTTATATGTGTCGACTACGGTCGATAACCGCTTGTTTACCGAGTGCCATTAACCATTCGTTTTGACGACCTTCCGTGGGTACCTAACTGTTATTGCTTTTTTATTAAAGGTAAAATTACGAGTTAAGTTTATGATTAGGTACATAAGCCGCAAGGAACAGAAGCATGAAAAGGCGATTTAAAATGTACTGCTTAGTGTTGGACTGAATTTATTTCGTTTTATAAATGCATACATACATAAACCCTTCCCTTATGGGTAGGCAGAAACTACAGAACGTAACATTATTGCTGAACGCAACTCCTTTCGCCTCGTTTAGGTTTATACAACTGATCATATACGCACGTCGTTGCGCGTACTATACACTTGACCTTTTTGAACAACATAACCATTAAATGTCACTATATGTCCTCCTAAGGCGTCCCCTCCTGGTGTTTCCACTCACATCTGCCTTGTAAATAACTTTTGCATGCCGTTCATTCATCCTTTCAACATGGATGAAGTGTACAGTTTTATAAAGTACGTAGAAAAGAGAACATATAATAAAGTACGATACGTATGACTTTATTTCAAGTTTTACTTTACTGCACGGCGTTAATTTCACGCTATACAATAAGCGTCTACTTAAGTCACTTGTATCATAATACTACTTTTTAGCACGTGTGACCTAAATTCAAACTTAAGTCACGCTATTTTGTGAAAACGGACTAATTAAGTCACATGTATTTAAAAAGTCACTATAGTCTTCTTAATTTAGAATAAACAGACTAGTCCTATGACTAGAGGTACTTGGAAAAAACACCGTGTGATATAAGTCAGTAAGAGCCTGACTGACACAGAGTCTGAAGATATCCATGAGGATCAAAAGGATTCATAGATTCCTCGCCTTCTGCCTATCATAATAATAATTAGGTATTCAATCAATACAATAACTTTGATCGTATTATTTAGTTAACCAGTACATAGACAGACAAGGTATAGATACATAGTGATGATCAATTCGATAAAAACGACTACTTTTTATCAAAATTCGTTATATGTACTTTCAGTTGAAAAACGTATTCTTTGCAGTTATTTCTATCGTTGTTTGATTTGAAGATTAAAATCGGATAGAACTGTAAATATCTACAAAACATCATCATGTCAAGGACTGTATATTAGTCTATAATAGGCAGGTATAATTACTGTCTAGTTTTGACCTCCCTATTTTGGTACAGTCAGCTTCAAAACTTCAATTTCATTTGATTGCTTTCAACCTGTGTTCCATAATATTGTATTAATATATACAGTCCTCCAGACCGTATTTTGGCTAAGGCGGCCAATTTCAACGGAGACTAGCCATCGGCGAGGGAGATACTGGTGCCGATTCCCTTATTCACAAACTAAACTAAATTTAAGTTCAGTGCATCTTTTTCTTTCTATTTCGTTAAGAAAAGGACAGAAGATAAATTTTAGTTTAGTACTGTCAAATAAATCAGCGCTTGACGTAAATTGACGTAATTTTAGTAGGCAAGTTTTTAATCACGTCTAAACTTGTATGGAGTAGTGACAGGCGCTGATAAATTTGACAGGACTAAACTAAAAAATTTCTTTTGTCCTCTACTTAATGAAATACAAAGAAAAAGATGCACTGAACTTAAATTTAGTTTAGTTTGTGAACAAGGGAATCGGTACCATTATAGTGCTCATGTGTGTGCGCAGACACATGAGCACTCACTCTTCCTTCACTCTAATAGTCCGAATGGAAAACAATATAAAAATGATTCATATGTAGTGATAATAAGTACCCAATGTGATGTTATGTTTTTTGGCTCTATACACAGTCAGCCTATAATGTTCTCACTGCAGAAACACAGTCATCCCTGTGAGAGAGATAGGGCCGTATTCCATCACGCGGACCCAATGCGGGTTGGCAGATGTCATTTGATTTGTTCTGTGGTGTGACTATAGAACTGTGATATTGTTATAAATTGATACAATATTATGGAAAAACAGTTCCAATAGGTCATTTTCTATGGAGAAAAGCCAGCAAGAAACTCCACGTACATTCTTTTAGTAAGACAAATTCTTATTTAGACTTGAATTAACTCTTGTTGAACGCCAGCCTTTCGGGCACTCTTTTGTTGACAACAATGTGGACGAAATTTATTACATTCCCCATGATTCTTGTAAATCTGATGTAAATATTATCTTGTATTCTTTTTTAATATTTTATGCGTTGTATAATGTCACCGTCAAATTGTAAATACCGTTAGATTACAATCTCATTAGCGAGATTATAATCTGACGGTTTACAATCTTTCGGCAGATTTCATTCTCGCGAGATAGATCATAATCTAACGGTATTTACAATTTCACATTGACATGCACATTTTCTTCGAGCTGACTGTACCATCATGAGAATCAACATCTGGGTCAAAGGTTGGTCGGGAATATCCAATCATTAATCGATTTCCGAATGCAAAATTGATGAGTGTGAAGTATAATTAATTTAGGAATCTCCATTGCTTGTAAATAGTGTTTTAAAAATATTGGGCTGTTTTTGCTTTTTTTCCTTTGTTTGGATTACAACTGGGTTTAAGCTTAAGTTATGAACAAAGAAATAAACAAAAAAACTTTATTTATTCAGTAGTTTGAGGACAATTTTTTTTTCAAGTTTACAGATAAAAGACTCCCATTTCCTTATCCAGTCAATTGTAAATTATCCTGAGTTCTATACTCAGAATAATTTTCAATTACTGGGAATTGGGACTGGTATTGCTTAGCAATAACTATCGCTATGATTAACAAACATAATAAAAACACACCAATGAAATATAAAACGCATTTTCCCAAACTTGAAAATTCGTAAAACACATTCGATATTGCGAATAATTCAAAAATCTGGCTGTTACCATGCCATTTTTCTGTCATGCATTTTCATAGCAAAATATTGCATACGAAATACATTCACAATGGCAATAAGGTTGTCAATCCCCTGAATAAAAATAGAATACAAACAGCTGTGACGTATACAAAGAGCCAACTGCCAATGAACGAAGAGTTATTAATTACAACACTGTTTTTTTTTTAGTTGTTTTTATTTCTGTACGGTCATTTGAAACCGCCATCGACATTCTTTCACTATTCATGTTGGTTTAGTGTTTGATAAGTTCGGAATTTGAATTTCGATTTTAGAATAATAGGATTCGAATTTGAAACGTCCTTTGTTTCGGCACTAATGCAACAGACGATGGCTTGTCTAAACAATAGTTTATAATAAAAGCCCATGATAAAGGGACGTTCAGTCTTTTCTTTTTATTTAATTTTCTGACTTTGGCATTATTTTTCGGGAAATATATCTAAATTTTATTCCATTAAAATCTAACTCAGACTTTTATTAAAATTTTACTCGCAAAACAAGAAACTGTTAGTTTCTAAAAAGGAATTTATTCAATAATCAAAGTGTCCGTTAAAAAAAATACTCCGCCGCTGTCTTTACAAAACTTGATTTCCAAATTGCGACATTCCAGAAATGGAACTAATAAAATCAGACTCTTTATAAATAAAAACTTTATTGATATAAGGTTGGCTCCACAATTACTAGAACCAAACCCGCACTGGGCCAGAGTAGTAGATAATGCTGCAGTCCCTTTGAGGAGGCCTGTGTCCCAGCAATGGGAACATTATAGAATGATTATGCCTGGAATTGCTAACCTCCTTTAACGTTTATTATTGAATGATAAAACAAAAAACATCCTTGAAACAAAAGAAAAGCAGTTCCTTCCTTCTCAATTATTAAAGAATCGTAACTCGGAAGTTACTTCAAGTGTCCATACCAAAGGTCCGCGAAGACAGTCGTAAAATTAAAAGAACTTAATAATTGAAGTAAACGGCACTTCGAACTTCTACCAAAGTTCGAAGTTTAGTAGGTACCAGTTTAATAAACTATTTGGCACAAAAAGCGAAGTTGGCCGGACGAACTGAAGCGATTTGCGCCGAGTCACTTCACTCCCACTCTCAGGTATATTTTACAAGTATACTTGAGGTACTTATGGAGTCCTTGCTAGGTTTTTGAGGGTACTTTGTGGAAAGAACCTAGAATAAAATATATTGTTGTGTAGAGCAAGGTTTTTTTTTGAGGATAAGTGAAATGTAAGGTAACGGCTATTGTAATATAGGCAGACATTTTGAAAGTGTTTGGGAAATAAAAGACCAAGTTAATTTAAGTAGTGCAATTCTACCTTAGGGTGATCAAGCAATAATGAGAGATAGAGAGAGAGTGAAAGTGAGAGTGATGTAGTAAAATCTTAAATCTTGAGATCTCTCTTTTCTGTCTCTTTTTGATTTTAAAATAGATAGAAAAATGGATACACGACAGGGAGCAGTGGGATACAAGCAAAGATCAACAAAAAACAAAGAAACCAAATAATTTTATAAACCAGCTACTTCAACTATTCCAATACACCGAAACAATAACCTTTCTTCGCTCCCCAAGCGACCATTCAAAGCTTGCATATTTTTTTTTAAATCAAGGAAAATGTTGTCAGCCATCGATTCCATTGTTTAAACTAGCCAGCGAAAAGTTCAAGGCCACATAGTCAATATCCTCAACCATTTCCCCCAAATGCGGATGACATAGCAATAATAAAATTACTTTTTAATATCCCCCAAGTTTGAACGGAGAACCACCCGCATACCTTAGATGGTTCCAAAGTTTTTACGATCTCTTGGGGGTAACAAATAATAAATTGAAATTTTTTATTGCTCGAGTTCAGTCTAAATTATATTTCTTTTATGATTTTAAAACTGTCTTAGGAAGAGATTGCTCGTAAAATGATATGGCTGTCCAGTGTTTTAGTTATTTTGCATCTTTTGCTAGTTTAAATATTTAAAAAAATATATTAAAAATACTCTAAAAACCCTGATTCACTCTCCACTGATCCGTTTGCATAACTTTATCTTAAGGTAGAACAGAAATGAAAATGTATATTCCCCAAATCGTCATTTTTATATCAACACAATGCGGCACATTTTCAAAAGCCCCCAACGAATTTGATGGGGGTCGTTCATATAAATGACGGAACTCGGTAACATCCGTGTTTGGGGACTGATGGCAATAAGCTTTATTTTGCTCTTTTTTATGGAAAAAAGGTGTCCCATGCTCAAAATGTATGAGCCTTTGAATAATTTTACTTTGTACGTTTTCATTTGCAATATCGTGTAACCTTTATATTTAATTGCGAAAACCACAGTACCTATATATTTCATGGATTTTTCGCTATTTTTAAATTGGTTTTTAGGGTTTCGAACCTAAACAGTGCCTCTGAGACCATATTACTACGACGCCAGCTGCCACTACCCGTCCCTCGTTCCATGCATCGGTCCGTTCGACAATCCATCTGTTTATCAGCGGGCTGTATGTCTTGAACCGTAATAGCTAGATAGTTGAAAATATTTATACACTCTGTGAATGTATATCACCAAAATGTATTTCCTATATAAAAGCAAAAAAAAATAAAAAATAAAACAACGATTCAAATTAGAGAAGGTCCCCATAAAAGGATCCTGTTTTTTTTCGGTGTCTTTGCCTTGTTACTGGTACCGACATTTTTGCCTTACCCTTCCGAGTCCTAATTTTCGAGTCCGACTCTCACTTGGCTGTTTTTTATATTTTTATATCCAGTCTCTTTAATTCAAAGCTTGCATAATTCAACTTTCAGAAATTCAAATTGCAGAATGAAATGTTCGTAGCTTGCATTAAAAATATTAAGCACGTTATAAAAAAATTTGAATTTAGATATGATATCTTTATAATGTAGTATCTAGTATGCATTATAAAAATATCACAGAACAGCATTCTGAAAGAATTTCAGAATGTTTCACAAAACATCACGCCTGTATTTCCCAAATGATTCGACAGAGATGTACCTATGGTAAACACATTTAAGCAGTTATATTTAAATTGCCCATGTAATGGAGAGTGAACCTTTTACCATCAGTCGGGCACAGATCCAGACTCCTGCTACTGAGAAATACCAAATGAAAAAACCCAGACACACTTTGCTATACCAGGAAAGGGAACCCAGAGGAGTAATTGCGTAACTTGCTATTAGTAGGAATCGGTATCATTTTGATAGTTAAACAACATTCATTGCGTTATTTACGTTGTTGAGCCGACAATTTATTCGTACAAAGGAAGCAATGGATCAGAAATAATCTTAAGTACCAATAAGATTCTTATAGATAATGCATTACGCAATTAGGGTGCAGGCTCAGCAGTAGTGCTTGCAACCGCTTGACCAACGAGGCAGTCTCAGTATGCTGTAACTTTTTTTAAATAAAAAATTCTTATTGAAGCTTGATATTTTTACTCGATCCATTTTGACCAATTAAACAAATATTTTTCTTTTTTAATTAGTACCTGCTGTTCGTCTGGATACTTTTAATTTTTTTCCTGATTATAAATGTGAATACAGACAGATTTTTTCACAAAACTGTCAACTTATACTAACTAACCTAACCAAACTGACAAATTTGTATGAAGAAGTGTCTGTTATGTAAAAAAGTTCAAAATTAAAAATGGCCCCACAGTTTAAACGTGCTGAGTCTGAAAATAAACCAAGTTATATAATAAGACGGAATCAGATTTTCTCGTAATCACTGCAGTTGCCGGTGCTAAATTAAATTCTTCTGGCAGTTTTAAGTCCGTTTGAGAAAAGTAATCCTCTTGGTAGTACGTACTAGTCCGTTAATTGAAATTTTCCAAGAGACTCAACTATTTCCTGTTTCTATTCATTTTGCTATTGTTTTATTTGTATTTAAATTGTAGGTATTTTTTTTTATTCAACATCTAAAATCCATATTGTTATATTAACTGCACTAAAATCAAGGGAAATCGTTAACAAAGTTTTGTTCCAGGATCACTGTCTTTATAGAAATTTTTTATTTTATTACTTTTCATTGATGTTAGGTAATCTCGGTACTTATATCTTGTCTCCCAAACTGACTCAAAAATAAGATCCAGTTCAGTATCTCCACATCCTCGATTAAAATTCAAGCTAATGATTTAATCCATAAACATTAAAGCAGTCTATAATGTTCCCATTTCTGGGACACAGGCTTCGTCTCTGTGAGAGTGAGTGGGCCATACAATACCAAGTGGACTCAGTGTGAGTTGATGGCTGTCACATGTCTACGAATTTTGGTTCTAGGACATGCTGGTTTCCTCACGATGTTTTTCTTAACCGTTATGAAAGCAGAGTGATGACATTAAATACACAAAGGAAAGTTGCGTGATTGAGTTTGAACTCACGACCAACACCGAGTAAGTCGTGGCCGACATCACAGCTCGGTTTAAAGATTTAAGGAATTCCTTCAAAGAATTTCAAGCTAAACATTCCTCTATAAAATTTATGGTTTCAATTTCCACTAGACTTGATATTATACTAAGTGAGTATACCACAGCGGAGTGAATCAAATTTACCAGTACCTCCTAGCGATGAGATTGAGCGTCTTGAAGACTTAATATTCGTAGCTTATCTAAAATTGGACTGGAGCTATTTGCCTTTATATTTGATGGGTGGGATCGTTTGTAGACTATTATATTGACCTGTCTTAAGACCTGACTTATTGGTTCGGGCATTCAGAATGCTGTTGCAATTGAAGATACAATAGTGTTGAAAACAGAAATGAATTGCCTGATAAAGCCTGTTTAGATTAAGAATTCATTTGGTTGAGAGACTGTTGTTTTCAATGAAGATTCAAGCTGTTTTCTTTTGTCTTTATTCTCAAAAGTACCTGCACGGGCCTATAAAAAAAATACCACTTCGATATTTTTACAAATTTAATTTGTACATGTTTGCTTTATTAAATTTAAATTCATTTATATGCTAGAATGTAGGTTAACAATATAATCTTAAAAATACAATTGCCCCTTTAAATTCTACCGTTTAATGTGGTGTTAAAATATCTTGCAAAATACTTTTTTTTTAAACACAAATAGGTATAAAAAGAAATAAGAGGTTCAGTAGCATACATCGTTGTATAAACATAATTCATAATCAGTCGTAGATATCAATAAAGTTGTAATTTCCTGACAATACAGTTTTAATGTACAAAAAATGGACGACGTTTTCGAAATGAATTGCCAAGATTTTAAACGCTTTCTTGATACATTATTCAGACCAACTCTTTTACTAACAACCCATCCTAGACCATTTGTATAGCTTATTTATTTACTTAGACATTCACATGCTGGCGCGCGTTTTCCTCGAAGATTCCAAACTTAGCGTGCGTCAACTCTCCCTCAATTCCTGTAATTTGAACGTAGCCTTAGTTTAACTAGGCGTTAAATGGCCCATATTCAACTTCACAACTACGATTATCATACTAAATTAACTGTGAGACAGAATTTCTCTCCACCTCGACCGTTTGACCTTCGCAAAACTTTTATGCTTCAACGCAATTTCCTTCGAACAAAAAACTTTTCTCTTCTCTGTGAGTCACAATCCAATCATCAGAAATAGGATCGAAGTGTTGATTGTTAATTACATATGTCTGTCTGTCACAGATGTTCTATTTGTTTTTGTTTCTGAAAAAGTTTAGCACATCTCTGCCAACATTACGAAGCGCAAACTATTTCAGTCATTAAATGAAGGCCAAATGTTTGCAATAATTAACAATTTTAGGGTTACTCGTTACCGCTTAGAAACCACAATCGTCGAAATGTAAAAAATTTCGTTTAATTATTGTAGTAAATTCAAGAAAATTTCATTTTGCCTTCACTTTACATGTTTCATTTCAGTTTTTATTAGATTTTCCTATTTTCATAGTCTAGAGTTCTTTGTTTTTCAATCATTTATTTTATTCTCCTTGGCTAGCAAAACTTCAACTAAATATGTTAAAAACTCACTTTTTCTGTCCAGAACAGTAAAAAGATTTTAGATTAGTTTTTTGATTTCTTAAACTTTGTGTTTTCCCCAAGTACATTATCTGTAATGGAATTTTTTAAGGTCATTATTCTAATTTTCTTTGAGTATTTATTTGACTAATATGCAGACAGACCATGGCTTCAGTACCTATTAGTTTTAGTAAACATTCAATAAACCTCTTTTTCTGAGGGGCGCTTCCCGTATTTTAAAGAAACGATCGCTATCTAATCTCATTCTCTATTTGTCAAAAATACCTCTAATTTACAGAAAAAAAGAAAATCGTCAAATTTTCGACATTCATTGTCAATAATTTAAACGTTTTGACTACAGGAATTGGCCTACAGTTCTCTACAACATTATTCAGATCAACTCTCTTATTACCAACCCGTACCTGACCACTTGTAAAGCTGATTTATTTTATTACGTGCTCATTACTTATGCGCACACGCTACAGCGGAAAGACCACTCGCACTTTATTAGAGACAGGCACGATACAGCGTAGAATTGCAGAAATTCATTAATAGTTGCGCTCGGTAACAATGTTGTACAATTTCTTAACTACGGTTCTGTGACATTATAGCACATTCTTATTATTGTGCACTATTAAAATTTCTAACGTAACGATGTGATAATTATGATTTATTTTACTTCTCTGTGTAAGTGATAAATGATTTTATTTCTGCAAGAAGGTTTCTACAAACACTTTTACACGTCAGTCATATTTTAAAAACTAGATGAGGTCGACGTTTCGTGTGGTGCCGGGCGTAAAGAATAGCATCATTACATTTCTTTCCGTGGGTGTCGTAAAAGGCGACTAAGGGATTTACAAGAGAATAGGCAGCAGCGTTCTCTATGCATTTTACCACCATACTGCGATCGCCAGCCAGCCTGCCAAGGCAAAAACCTCCCTTTGGGTAAAGAAGTTAGAAAAACGTAGGTACGATAAATGAAAAATATTTAACGTTACGGAATTTACTAAATACATGTTTTCACGCCTTTACCCATGGGGATAGGCAGAAACTTCAGAACGCCACCTTCTACAATCATAACATAGTTCTTTTACCTCGTTTACGTTCATACATGTGGTCATACACGCACGCCGGTTCCGAGTACTACGTACCTAAACTTTTTGAACAACATCACCAATAAGGTGATCCATCCAGTTCTAAGAACTTGCAGTTTCATTCATTATATTTTGTGTTTTGTGTCTGTAATCTGATCATTAGATGCGCTTTTAAAATGTTTTTAAAAGGTCACATTGTAACAAATCCATTGCCGAAGAGTTTCGGCCTTTAAAAATAGTTAAGTTATCTCAATTAAACCTTGAACAAAATCATCACAAATATCTTCGATAATAATATCGTTAATCACCTTTTACAAAAGCCGAAATTTTCAGACAATTTCAGGAGCATAATTCACGAATTTATTCCATTCACGTTTCATCCCCTATTCTTTATTCATTTTAATATATAAAATATTATAGTCTATCCCACTTACCTGACCCCATTACCTTCTATCGGTGAATAGAAGACAAGTAAAAAGGTCTCTCTATTACCAAATTTCTTAATAATATGAAGCAAAATCGATAGCGAACAAGGGCCTATCAGGTAAAAGAAAATTTTATCGAATCTATAAAGATTAAGGCCTTATCTAAAGAGGCTTGTTCGTCTTACGGCGCCATTTTAATGGCCCAGCCGTAAAGTTTTGCCAGTGTGGCTCAACTTTTCATGATTGGCTTATATTTATTATGTACGACGTTTTTAATTGATAAAAAACATGAAAGCAAAAAAATAAGAAGCCTAAGTAATTTTGTGTCGGCGACAAGTAAATTAATTAATTAATTTTATTTGGTTATTTCTATAAATTTAAGGTAAATTAGTGATCTTTATTCATTGACTGTATGGCGCCGACCCAAAATTACTTAGGCGTCTTATTTTATGTGAAAAAGTTTTATTTTATAATTTTTACTAATTACTACATGCTTGCAAAATCGGACTATTCTGTAAGAAATTATGCGTGGTCATACATAAAAAAAAAATCCCGTTGACTTGAGAACCTCCTCGTTCGTTTCGTCGGTTAAAAAAATAACGAATGTTTTAATTTCTAAAAATATTAATCGTATATTATTTTTATATTTACTTATCCTTTTTTATACTAACTTGAATGATGCTGTACCAAGTGGTTGGTGTTACAGTCAGTGGTCACAGTTCCATCCTTTTTATTTATTTATTTCTGGGTGGAGGGATCTGTCAGACTTTTACTGACTAAAAGCCAACTTTACCCAATCGGTCCGGGAGCTCTAGCTAAGTTACTGTGATTGACTTTAATGGCTTCTAAAGTATTTAAAAAAATGGCCAGAAATGTTATAAGAACGCCCTAGGAGGACATATAGTGACCTTATCGGTTATGTTCTTAAGAAAGGTTAGGTGCGTAGTACTC
Source organism: Aporophyla lueneburgensis (assembly GCA_932294355.1). Classification (NCBI taxonomy): domain Eukaryota; kingdom Metazoa; phylum Arthropoda; class Insecta; order Lepidoptera; family Noctuidae; genus Aporophyla; species Aporophyla lueneburgensis. Next base: position 11,570,894 of record OW028757.1, on the reverse strand, counting down.
ACAACCGGCGTCTGTATGACCAGATGTATGAACCTAAACGAGGCAAAAGAAGTAGGTATGTAAGGATTGTAGCAGTTGGTGTTCCGTAGATTTTGCTTACCTCCATGGGAAAAGGCGTGAGTTTATGTATGTATGTTAAAAGAAGATCATCGTGCAGAATACGCCATCATCATTAGAAGACCAAAAAGATATTAGGGGATGGAATAAATATACTTCATTTATTATTACGACTTTCATCTACCCATTATGCGATCAAACAGCATCGGTTTACACACTATTGAGTTGCGTAACTACTAACTACGTGCTTCGGCGAATAGTTTTACTGTTATTGTTTAGTTGGCTTTCAACCGAACTTTGTTAATAACATGTTGGAAGCGGCATTTTATGGCTCCTGTTCGAGTACATGATTGTATTATATTGTTGTTTTGCTTTTTATTTTTTGAGCTAAACCTGTTTATTTTACATCGCTTTTTTATTTTCAGTTAAATATTTTTATTTCTGTAATTGTAACTTCTCTTGTTTAATTAAAATTTGTACTAAAACTGTTACTATTTTTACAATTAACAATGGAAAAAAGTAAAATACAAAGTAACTTTTGCTGGGTCATGCCCTAAAATAATAAAAAATGAATTTTCTCTAACCGTAGTAGGTAGAAGTTAATTAAGTTACATTTTTGTAGTTGTATCCTAATTTTTTTCCGTCTAATTACATTTTACTTCAATTTCCATCAGGCTTAATGTGCTACCCGCTTAGTGAATTCAGAATATCATCAGCCGCCTAATCCTTTTTCATCTATGTAGGAATCGGTTTCCAGTATAACCGAATGTAACTAAATACCAGAATTTTACATGGAGCGACTGCCTATTTGACCTCCACAACACAGACTTTACTAGGTAATAGGTAAGACTTACCTTTTAGTAAGACTGGTTCTTAGACTTTCGGGCTTCTTACCTTGCGAATGACAACCGGGACTAACGGTTTAACGTGCTTTCCGAGACACGCAGTCCATATATAAATGAGATCACCCATCCACGGACCAACCGCAATAAGTATTTTACATAGTGTGACTGTTTATCTGGCTTCCAAAGAAAGACGATACTCCTTAGTAAGACTGGCTGTCAGAACTTTGGGCTTCTGACGACCCGAAACGACTGTAAGAAATCTATGAATAATAGCAGTGTCCAACGGCTTAAATGCTTTCCGAGGCACGGAGCTCGCAAACGTAGCTTAACCTTATCGATCGACCTTATAAAAGTTTTGTTTTCAGAACGACTAATGTCCCTTGAATTTATTTGAAACCTAGGTCACTTTGACTTAGAATCTAACATCGCCTCGCATTTAGCCATGAAGTTTTAAGTCAATACCAATTAAACTTTCTGTGCTGCATAGTTCTCTGTTCCTATTGTGGATCTTGTTAGCAACTATAACTATTGTTTTGGCTTGAATTATTGTTCGTATACGGTATTTGTTAGTAGTTAGTAGAAATTAGGAATGTCGCTGTGTCTGTGAATCAAAGTTCGACAATTGTTATTGAGCTTACAGAAATAAGGCAATAATATACAGTTCAACTAAGTTAATCAATGTTAATTGAAAGGTAATGGCGGTATTAAAGATTCACTTTGGTTGCTTTAACTAAATCGAAAGGCAATAAAATTTTGTAATGCTTGGGTCCTACGGCCCGCTTTCCCACAGGCCAGGTTGCGCCAAGCGAGGCCGACAGGCCGTGGAAACTATCGCATCCAATGAGGCCTGTGGTGGCCTGTCGTCACCTGTCCGATCTGAGGGGAATTGGGAAGTTCAAAGACGCGGCGTTAAAAGGCGCGGGGGCACTTGTTGCCGCCTGTCCGGCCTGTTCGGGCACATTTGTTTTTGATTTGTTTATCAAATATTGACTTCTAATTAAAACACAAAACTGGCTGCATACGTGGGGTATGCATCAACTGACATGTTGCAACAGGCCGCACCAGGCCAACTCACGCCGTGGAAATGCTCGGCGTGGGTCGCAACAGGTCTCAATAGATGCGTTCCAACGCCTAGCGCGGCTTGTCAGTTAACGAGCTCGCGGGGTTAGGCTGAAGATATTTAATATTTTCGGTAAAATAATAGTAAAAGTATTTATTTTTTCTAATATTCAAAATTGTGTAAGCCTTTAGTGTTAGAAAATAATTAAGAAGGTTGCGCTGTGTATGTTTTTACACGTCTTATTTCTTTTTCTCAAATATTAATTTGTGTATAATGAGTATAATGTACCTATTACCATATTACCCAAAGGTATATAAGGCTTCACATTTATAATTTACCTTATCTGAACAAGGCTGAACAGCAGTACCATTAGTTATATATGTATTATTAGGTTGGTACCTACATAATCCATCAGTGAAACAAAAATATAAATTATAATTACTGTGAAAAATAGGTATTATTTTATAAAGAAAGATTGCGGTAAAGCAAATAAGTCGTTAATATAGTATTTTTGAGTTACTATGGCCTTTAACTGTAATTAATGATTGTGCAGTACTTAGTAGGCGGGGAATTCAAAAGAGTAAATTACTCTTTTATGTTATAGTTGGCTTTTATTTTATATCGTAGGGTTTGTAATTAATTACAATTTAATTTTATAGTTGACTTTTATATAAATCGTGGGGTTCGTAATTCACAGACCCTTTTAACAAAAGTCGGTTTTAATAAGTGTAATATTTAATAGGGTATAATTTTGTTAAAGAGAATCATTAACTGTGTGACCCATAGTTAATACACAGTAAGGTATTCTGTCAAAAGCAGATAAAAAGCCTCTGAGAAGTTAATTTATTTTAGTAGAATTTAACGAATCTGATATTTTCTCTGTTGTAGTCGTATTTATGTATTTTACTTTTTTTTTTTTGCAGTAACTCCAATGGGATAAAATATGAAAAATTTAATAGAGAGTTAAAGTTGAATTTATAATTATATGTTAAATCGATATAAAAAGACGTATACGTTAAAAGCGTCGAAGTACAGCAAATATACACAGAAAATGCAATCCCAAAAAAAAAAAATTGCTGTGGTAGCTAAGAGATTAACAGCCTCAACTGATGGCGCCCGTTCTCGAACACTATTAAATTTGGTTAATTCATCCAAAATGAAATGCATTTATTTCACTAAAATGTCATGCAATATTTTCATTATCAATGAGCTGCATATAATTATCGCTAGTTTTCAACTGATCCTTATTTATCAATCCAACTTCAATAAACCCATAAATGACTGACTGCGCAGAAGAGGTGTTAAGTTATTAACTGCATCAATGATAATAAAGTGAATATCAGTCGCTGGAGTAATTTATTGAATGGATAAATCCTCTACTTCACTTTACAGAGTAGGGCATTACGTAGAGAATATCGAGGTTTAGTGCAAAAGTACTTCAATTTAATATTAAAGTATTCTATTCTAACGTAACTTCAGTAAAAAGAAACCGGCCGAGTGCGAGTCATACTCGCAGACACATCACAAGGGCAAAAAAAATAAATGTTAAAAATAATTATAAATATTAACAATCTAGTGTGTGGCTGAAAAACGATTGAAATTTAATTGATTAATACTTCTATACTATTCTATATTAATATTATAACGCTGAAGAGTTTGTTTGTTTGGTTGAACGCGCTAATCTCAGCAACCACTGGTTGGAATTGAAATTTTAGTGTTGGATAGTCCATTTATCTAGGGAGGCTATAGGCTTATAACATCACGCCAAGTCCCTTAGGAGCCAAAAAAAAGAATAAAGCCGCGAATACGAAGACCTCGCACAGGCAGGTGATTCGTTGCGACGCACACTGGTCCCAAATTAAAAAAAAGTGGACATTGATAGTAGACCGCTGATATTTTTTTTTTATTGTTGATATAATGATAACAGATAAGGCAAAAAAATATTATTGTCCTACTTCAAATACTTTTCTCTATAAAAAATATTTCTTTTTTTTTTGTATGGGAGTGATTACATTTTACTCAATTTCTCAAAAACCTTAAGCGATGTCGAGATGGCATTCACATATGTTAGAAAACTAATAATTCTGAGTATTTGGCTCGAAGAAACTTATTGCTTATGTCTGCGTACTTTCGAGATAATAGTGACAGAAAATAACAATTTTTTTTAATGTTAATTGTTCGCTTTTTTTTAATCATAGCCTTACTCATATCGCAATAGGTCCGCTGGCCAGCAAAATGGAGCTTCGACGCGAGTTTGCCGGGATAACAAGATGGCCGCCTCTCATGACGTAACGTAATACGGTCACGAATCACGCGCGTACACCTCACTCAGTGTACAACTAAATGTGGTTGCGATAAGACGTGTCCTTATTTTTTCTGTGCGCTTGAAGAAATGCTTGTTGTTTGTTTGTTTTGTTATTGTTGTATTTTGAATCTTTGGATTTTAAAATCAAATAATTTTTGTTTGTCTTTCTTTCGTCGAATTTGTTTTCGTAATTTTTTTTGTTAAAATCAAAGTCACTTTGTCTTTGATATCTTTGATTCTAATTTGTTTTCAATTTTCCTTAAAATTATAATATGTCCGCATTTGTCACCAACTTAGACTTATACGTTGTTCTTAAATCAGGAGGTGGTTTTAAAAATGTCGAATTTTTATTTAATGCCCTTATTGAACGTATTGGTGTTGAATTGTCTTCCGAAGATTTGAGTAATATTAAATTATTTTGTCGTAATTTTTCAAGTAATATCTCAAAAAGATGGTCTGCTTCCAGTAGAGCTCAAAAGACCTTTCTTAACAAAAATTCAGACTGGTTACAATCCCAAATAGTTTGGCCAAAATGTCAAAATATCGATTTAAGCAGCATTTTTAAAGTTGCCGAGGAAGTAATTCCAAATTTCGAAACGCAAGTGGATACTCATCAATTAAGTTATGGTACAAGTAAAAAACCATTTGTTGATATATCTGATAAACAGAAGAAAAGGCGTTCTCTAACACTTCTAGATCACACAGAGGAGGAATTAGTTTATGCTTTATGTGCCAAATTAAAAGAGTCTAAAAAAACAAAATTAGCAGCTATATTAAACGAACTCAGCCAAAACAAGGAAAAATGTGGGATGGTACATGATGTACTATTCGCTAAAAAGACTGACAAACCGTGTTTACCAGATGATAAAACGTTAGCGCTTTACACCTCAACAAATTTGTCAAAATGGCAATATCGAAATTTAAGAACTATTCTTGCTTCAGAGAAAATGGTCTTCCATCCTATCAAAAGCTCCTGGAAGCTAAAAAAACTTGTTATCCTCCAGAGTCAGACATAACTGTAACTGAATCTGATGCTAAGATAAGACTTCAATCGCTTCTAGATTTGACAACTAATAGGATATTAAAAACAATTCAGCACAACTCTGCCGACAAAAAATCGCTAAAACTAATAAGCAAATGGGGTTTTGACGGGTCATCTTCTCAAAGTAATTATAAACAAAAGTCACACTCCGACACTAAAATTGACGATTCTTCAGTTTTCATGATTAGTTTGGTTCCGCTTCGTTTGGAAGAAGAGAGTGGTACTATCTTGTGGCAAAATCCTGCTCCCTCTTCAACAAACTATTGTCGTCCAATTGGCTTTATATTTGCAAAAGAAACAAATGAATTGATAAAGAAGGAAAGTGCATCCTTAGAGGAAGAAATTCGTAATCTTGTTTCCACAATTGTAGATAATTTTGATATTAAACATGATTTGTACATGACTATGATTGATGGGAAAATTTCTACTGTGATTTCCAATACTTCTTTTGCAGCTGTTTGTAATATTTGCAATACCCCACCTAGCAAAATGAATGACTTGGACTTTGTATCCAAAAGACTCATCAGAGAAGATATGTATAAATATGGTCTGTCTTCGCTTCATATGTGGATAAGATGTATGGAATGTATTTTACACATTTCGTACAACTTAGACTTCAAAAAGTGGGCTGCACGAAAAGAAGATAAATTGTTAAAAGAAATTAAAAAGAATTTGACACAAGAAGAATTCCGGGAAAGAACTGGTTTGTTAATTGACATAGTAAAACAGGGACTTGGTACAACCAATGACGGTAACACGGCAAGAAGGTTTTTTGAAAATTATGAAGTATCTGCTGAAATAACGGGTATCCACCCTGATTTAATCAAGAGATTTGCAGTCATTTTACAAACAATTTCAGCTGGTCAACTTATTAATACCAACTTGTTTAGGGAATATTGTAAAGAAACAGCAATGCTATATGTAAACTTATATCCATGGTATTACATGCCTTCAAGTGTCCATAAATTGTTGATACACGGTGCTGATATTTGTGAAAATTTCTCCTTTATTCCGATAGGCATGCTTTCCGAAGAAGCTTCCGAAGCGAGGAATAAAGATTTCCGGAATGTTAGAATGGCACATACAAGAAAAATCGGTAGAGTTCAGACTAATTTAGACATTATCCACAGCTTTCTAATTAGCTCAGATCCTTACATCAGCCATATCAAACCAAAGTTTGCTCGTTTACATAAACAGTTGTTTCCAGAGGCTAGTGCTTTGATCTTGAACAATGAATTGCTTTCGTTGGAAAACGAGGAAATAGAGATTTCTCAAGAGAATATAGACCCAAATATTAATCTTTCACCATAATATTTTTTCAGAATCGTTTGTGAACATATTCAACTTTATGTTTGCAGCTTAATATGTCTTCATTTTGATTGTTTTTTAGAACTGATGAAAGTACTCCTTCAGAAAGGTCATAGCTTTTCAGTCATTAGTGAGCCCCCATAACCTCTTTTACAGAGAAGTCTCTTTTTACTTATTTGACATTACGCATACATTATAATTATGTGCTAAAGTAAGGCTATGATTAAAAAAAAGCAAAAAATTAACATTAAAAAAAAATGTTATTTTCTGTCACTATTATCTCGAAAGTACGCAGAGATAAGCAATAAGTTGCTTCGAGCCAAATACTCAGAATTATTAGTTTTCTAACATATGTGATTGCCATCTCGACATCGCTTAAAGTTTTTGAGAAATTTAGTAAAATGTAATCGCTCCCATACAAAAAAAAAAGAAATATTTTTTTTACAGAAAAGTATTTGAAGTAGGACAATAATATTTTTTTGCCTTATCTGTTATCATTGTATCAACAATAAAAAAAATATCAGCGGTCTACTATCAATGTCCACTTTTTTTAATTTGGGACCAGTGTGCGACGCGCGGGTTGGGTCAGAGGAGCTAGAAATTTAACGCGGGCGAAGTCGCGGGCAGAGGTTAGTATTTAATAAAAGAGTCTCCAAAAAGTATTAGAAATGCGGCGTTGCCAGCCCGCGTGGGATGAACGCTTCTAAGATGCAAAACTGAGTAAGAACTGAAGCGTCTGATAACTCCTTTAGATTGTTATGAACACACAGCTTATTCTACAAAGCCTGAGAGTTTTTGCTTCACAAAATAGGTACTCTCAACTACAACAGAAACATTTTAATTTAAAATTTTCCAATCAAAGTTCAGTAATCTCTTTATAATTATAAACTATCGATTGGTGTGACAAACTTTGTCGTCTGGTTTCATGAGCCTTTGAAGTCTCATTTTTCAATAAAAAATGGCGTCTTATCGTTGATACTGGCAATTCTCGTTGTTTTAAAAGCGTCCATAGTGTGATATGTCTCAATCTATCAAAAATACCGTGACTTTCCATACATTTTTGACAAATTTTTGACATTTGATTGTCGTTGAGATGAGACTGGGACCAGATTTTGTACGAGAATTGGCTTTTTGGCCTTTGAAAAATGATGAAATATCACGTCCATAATTCCTCAAAAGGGTAGACAGATGGAATGCAGTTAAGCTATGTTCATTGCATTATTTACGCTTTTAACCAGACGTTTTTTGAAACCTATGAATCAATGGATTAGGAATTTCTTTCAAAATCATCGGTTTGTGGTGGAAAATGTATTCCGCAATTAAAGTGCTGCTAAATTTACATGAATGAAATAGGATACTATTGCCACTGATTAGCCTTTTTTGTTCTTTCTCTGCGCCATGTTCCCCGCAATTAAACGAATTTTAAGGGAATTAAAAAAACACCCGAATCACATAAAAACACTACAAAGTGAACTGTAGGTAATTTCGGTAAAAAAAAAAGAAAATCCGAAACCAAGGACACCGGCTTCCGAAATTAAAGTTATTTTTCACTTTGTTGTGTTGGTTTTGCGAGTCAGTTGTTTTTTCTTTTCTTTGTTTATCTACCAAATGTTTCAAATATTCGGCCAACCCAGCTAGGATCCCAATACTCAGGAATCGTGTAAAACAATACAGTATTTAATTTAGCGAAGCACATACTATTGGCCCACTAATTAGCGTCGTTATTGCTTAGTAAATGACAGAAAAATGTAGTGTGCATCTTCTGGAGGAATATGTGGTTGTAATTTCTTCATTTGCTTCCATTGAAAATTTCATAGAACGAAAGCATTTCTGTTATAGGAAAGAGCAGTATGGATAAATTCCTTTTAAATTCTTTTACGCGTGGCATAAAATTGTATAAATATGTCTTGTTCAGTACCTACACACAATAATTTAAATACACATTTATTTTCTAAATTTATCGAAAAGAAGTACCTAAATATTGCGCCGCTCTTTAAATTTACAAACATTTACAAGGATATAACTTAATCGATCTTTACCTAAATCAACAATAAAATGCCGTCATACAAATGGCAGTTTGACAGCTGTCAAAAGTATTTGAACATCGAATTCGAATCGAATAATAAAAAGGCTGGCCGAAAACTCTTGCTTTTGGAACACCATTCAAACAATTGTCATTATGTCTGTTACTATCGGCTTTCAATTGACGCTACGTTGATAAGATCGAATGGATAGATAACATAGCATAAGTCATATTCTGACAGTTTAATCGTATCGAAGAAATGTTTGATTTTATTTTCATAATAATTTTTCTATTGGTTTTTACGTTAAGGCTATTGACTCATTTATGTTGATTTCAGACTTTTCCAAAAACCAATGTTGGGAATTGGGATCGCTTTCAACAATGTCAAATATAAATGTCTGGTTGACCGAGCTTTGTTCGGTATTTTTTGGTAAATTGTGTTTAAAATAATAAGTTTATGTTCAAGTTGTTTATCGATAAAGTTGGTCATTGAAAACACGTTATATAAACATTTTATAAAAATGAATCCTAGCTAGATCGATTTATCGCTCCCGAAACCCCCTGTATACTAAATTTCATGAAAATCGTTGGAGCCGTTTCCGAGATTCAGATTATATATTTATAAGGTGTATCTATTCAAACACGAAATATTTTAAGGGGTACACCTGTAGGTGGTAAAGAAGCTATAGAAGCAAAAAGAAATTTTTTATCTAAGCGTTTTTGAATTTTCGTAATTATTATAATTTTAAAACTACTTGAGACGTTTTGCATAAAACCTTTACTCCAAATTCTATGAATGGCCCGCCTGACGCTGCGAGGGCGACGACCGGACGGCATGAGCATGGCCACGGTGTCTCGGGCCGTAAAAAATAAGAAAGAGCCAGTATTTCTTATGTGCGTCAAATAATTTATAAATATTAAATTTAAAAAAAACCCTCAGAAAAATTATTTTTTCGTTGCTATAGCTTCTTTATCACCCACAGGTGTACCTCTTAAAATATTTCGTGTATGAATAGATACACCTTATATATATACAAGAATTGCTCATTTAAAGATATAAGATATAATCATATCTGTTTGAATTACTTTACTTTTGCTGTTACTCATTACTGAGTGGTGATCAAGCTAATTTCTTCTCCGTATGATCTCAAAACCCGACCATTTAAGACAAACAAAACTGAAATTACGTATTCATGAAGGTGTCTTACACAAAGTTTTGATTCGTAAGTTTGGTACACCGATTTTTATTAAAATTTGCGTTACTCAAAGATTGCTATATCTACTAAATATGTACATATTATTAACTAAAGAAGATACTGTCAAGTAGTAAACAAATTAATTTTATTCGGAAAAACCTAATTGTTTGATTGATAATAGCAATCAGTCTCGAGCTGCTGTAAATATACCTACTTAAATTGTTGTCGCCAATCAATGTTGATAAGAAATCAACGTGGACTTCTAAACTCAAATATAATCATTTGCCAGAATGACGACAAATAAGGTTAAGGTGATTTAATTTCAAACAATCTACGTTTGTTACGATAACTGGTCAAAAGTGTCGCACTGACTAGAATACAATCAAATGTCCCGCAACATGTCGCCAGCAGCAACGAAAACCATGGACTTATTATAGGTTTTGGTGTCGCCAGATATATCGGGCGTATGTCCAAAGTCTTATTCTTATAAAAAGTAAACATACTCGTCATATAGAGGCGCAACGAATCAAAAGAGCGTAAAGTGAAAGATAAAGAGAATCTCATATATCAAACGCAGGTAATATACCGCGTATACTGCCTTATCACAAAACGTTATCTCCCCGATATGCCACTAACATGATCACGACTACTGAAGCTTATTAATCCGATAACATTTCAAGCGTCACTTGTTAATTAATATATTCTAATGCTCCACTGACTAATATGTAGATTAAATTCGTGTTCCAAAGAGGAAATGAATTGATTTCCATCGTACCATAAACCTGCCAAGGTCGCGAGATCTGTTCGAAAGAGACACCGTTGTCCTGGCACATGGGCAACTGAAGGAACACGGGTGGGTTTTAGTCAGTAAAAGTCTGACACACCCTCCCGCTCCGCCAAGAGCGGGAGACGTCACATGATGATCCACAAAAAAAAAATCGTACCATAAAGCAAGGTTCTGGAATAAACTACCGACCAATAATAGTAGTTCTATATTCGAACGGAATCAGAATTCAAATTCTGATTCGTGATATTTATTTTTAAATAAAAGAATTTATAATAGAATTTTTTAAATTAAAAAATTGTTTTTTCTAATTGTGTGCAGTCCGTTGAGAGAAGTTTGATGAGAACTCTTCTTCAGAATAGTAAAGACGATGAAATTCACCTTTTTAGTCTAATCCTGCAAGGTGCTGCTACCTTACTAGGAATATTATAATGAAACTTCGTTGAACAAATCCCAAATTCTCATTATTTGTATAAACTGTGCTGTTGTCCACACACAAACTTACTGTTTATTTCTGGATAATATTGAAATATATTAAAGAGCTTATCGTTTTAAAATAATAATACACAAATATGTACAAAGGAATCTTAATAATTCGACAACGTAATTAGACTTCCATAACCAATTCTTCAATCCACCTCTGTATATATAGAGCAAAAGAGCTCTGCAGAAATTACTGCATTGATCATGATGAAATAAAATATAATTTCAGTCCAGTTCTGACGGCTAAAATGGGTTGCATTATACCAAGAAATGTTATTGTTCACATTATAGATCAAATAAAGTATGTCATAACTGTAATTGATGCACTATAGGATGGCCTTAGTAAGGTGCGGCGAAACAACGTTTGAAATACAATGCTAGCGGATGTCATATAAAGAGGTGAAGGCCATAGGCAATTCATGGTATAGTTTATATGATTCGTTTCACCTGTTTGAAGGACAATGTCAATGTTATGCGAACATTTTGTGGATATTTATTTATTTATTCTTCTGAAGGAAATCGATAACGTTCCATGGTCGTCGAGTCATTTACAAGTCATATATATTGTCAAAATAATACGTCTTCCTTTAAAACTGTTAAGGCTCTTCATAAGGATTCTGACATTGCTGTAGTGCATTCCTGATCAAACTTTTATAGTCAATTTTACCATTAGATTTCATTTTTCTCGCTGTGGCTCTTGTTTTTTGAATCTCTACCTCCCAAACAATTTCGCGCGTTGGCGGTATTTTCAATTAATCCTATACTAATTTGAAATCTATCTGATACGATAATTAATCACGAGTTGACACTTAGTGGGCTCATTTGCAGCCAAATTTATATTTGATTAAAGTTTGACACTAATTATGTACGATTCCAATTATCGAAACCACACAGTCAACACATTAATTCAGTATTCATCTCTAAACATAATTAATGAAATTGGATTCATGTAATTAAGAGTATGGGTATGCATTCATTATTATTTGCCTAGCCTTTTCCCAACTACGTTGGAGTCGTCTTCCAGTTTATTTGGATGCAGCGGAATTCCAGTATTAAATCTGGGGCACACAACATAACCTAGTTACTGGGTATAACGATACGCCTTGGTAAAACTGGTTGTCAGATTTTCGGGCTTCTGATGACCCGTATAGACTGTCAAAGATCCACAAATGTCAGGCGGAACCAACGGGTTATCGTGCTTTCCGAGGCTTGGAAGGGTCTTGGTCTGTGTAGTTGATCACCCATCTGCAGACCAACTGCGGCTGGCGGAGCGACCTGATTATCGATCCGTATGGCTGTTGTTACTTGGATAATAAGCCCAAGATATTAATAACAATTTTGCCAAATAGTTTACAAATTTTCTGTCAGAGTACGTCCAAAAATATATTCTCTTTGCAGTATTCTATTTCATCATCTGTGACGTAACTCAGTAGTTTATTTACTTTGATCTTCCATTTATTACATCCCCTGTAATCATTATAACTGTAATCTCTAATTAGAAATGTGTCTCTTAACTCCTAATCCCTTGAACGTTATTTATTATTCAGTCCGTCTCGTCCAGTTCGGATAGCGCTGGTCCTTTGGTCATATTTGATAGGCTTGGCGTATGAGCAATACTATCTTATTCAACAAGTGGACATTTCTTGTACCCAAATTATACGAAGTCTGACCTGAATTTTAAAGGAAGAGCATTTTAAGTTTGGACGGATGAGAGACTTACCATGCTTGAATTTATAAACACGTCTTGTAGTCTGTGACGGAAGTGAGTCTAATGAGGTCTTATGAATCAATGAGTATGTAACCGACAATATTGTTTTTTGTTAAAGATGGAAGATATCTAATCTACATAAATTATCTCTTATTCACCTCACACACACACATTTTATCAGCTTATTAGTCGAATCGCACGAATGAACTCACCTGCATTGGGCGTCACTTTTAAATAATATAATATTTTCTGTAGGTAGGTAATTCGTACAAAGTTGGTTTATTTCTGGGCGAATCGTCAGTTCTAGAAAATCGAATTAGGTTTTGTATTTTATTTTATAAAGTTAGTTTACTTTTCCTTAACTTTTTATTGCTTCCTAAGCGTTTTATTCAAAACATACTAGTGGCTTTATATACAAATCTGGCATTCTCATTTTGCTCAGAAATTAAATGAATTGGTATGAATCACCTAAAGAAAATAATTTATTATTTAAATGCCACCATTCGCATACCACCAGGCGAGATTATTTGTACGAGTCGACTCATAAACCCTATTACTATTTTACTATTCAAATTGAGTAATTATGAGTATTGCAGGACCAAATAAATCTCATATAATTATTGAAGACAAAATTACTGTTACAAGTTTAGTTAATGGACACAATGATAACAATAATGAAGGTTATGGATGTAATAAAATAAATTGATAAACTTTTTTTAAAATATCTTCAATACATAATATACGGACCTTATCAACACTGTTCAAAACAAAATAGTTCGCGACAATATTATATTGTAAATGACTAGCTTTTGCTTGTGGCTTCTTACACGTAAAGGTCGAAAATTATTCCACGGAAACGTACTACCTAGATAAATAGTATCCTTTGTGTTAATGCAAGTTATAACTATCTGTGTGCCAAATTCTATAAAAATCCGTTTATCACAAAATCCATAAGAAACAAACATCCAAACTTTCACATTTATTGTAGGAGTAGGACTAGAATTTAGTAATTTTGGCCACTGACTTGCTGCTTTGCGTGTCCCATCGCCCGCCCATGCTAATACTCCATTTTTAGGGTTCCGTTGCCAAATGGCAAAAAACGGAACCCTTATAGATTCGTCATGTCTGTCTGTCTGTCTGTCTGTCTGTCCGTCCGTCCGTATGTCACAGCCACTTTTCTCCGAAACTATAAGAGCTACGCTGTTGAAACTTGGTAAGTAGATGTATTCTGTGAACCGCATCAAGAAGATGGGGTTCCCCATACTTAGAACTGAAAATATTTTTTTTTTTTCATCAGACCTGTACGTGTGGGGTATCTATGAATAGGTCTTCAAAAATGTTATTGAGGTTTCTAATATCTTTTTTTTTCTAAACTGAATAGTCTGCGCGAGAGACGCTTCCAAAGTGGTAAAATGTGTGTCCCCCACCCCGTAACTTCTAAAATAAGAGAATGATAAAGCTCAAAAAAATATATGATGTACATAACCATGTAAACTTCCACAGAAAATTGGTTTGAACGAGGTCCAGTAAGTAGTTTTTTTTTAATACGTCATAAATCGTAAACCGCAATTTAACATTCATTCAATCAACTCAAATATAAAAATAACAAAAAAAAAACATTTAATTTCATAGGCATAAACCTTTTACACAAACCGAGGATACCTACAGGTTTGTACGGAACCCTCGGTGCGCGAGTCCGACTCGCACTTGGCCGGTTTTTGATAGTTCTTGCCAATTCTGTCTTTTTGATCGGCTGTAAGTGTTGTAGCGTGATTTTACATAAAATAACCTTTCTCAAAAATTGGTCTATCAAAAGCACAAAGATTTTTTTCAAATCCATCTGGTCGTTCCAGAGTTTACACCCTACATACAAACAAACAAATTGTATCTCTTTATTATATTAGTGTAGTACAGATATGCCTAACGCAGGACCCGCTACAGCTGCTTCCGGAAACCGATAAGGAGTGTAAAAATTCTCGATTGTCAATTGTTCAATAAATGTTTATTTGATGATTAGAACGTGAAGTACTTACGAATCAGTTGATTGTCAGTCGGCTTTAAATGTTTTGGAACTTGGACCATTGCCATGCTTGGTATAAATGATTTATATTCTGTAAATAGGTTTAGTCCAAACACTTTTACACGTTAATCATATTTTTAAACTAGATGAGGTCGGGATTTTGTTATCTGATTACTCTTAGAAGAAAGACCGAAAGAAACTCAGAGGTTACAGTCTCTTTTAATGTTTAGAAATTCTTAGTCAGATTATGACAAGACCATGTAGATTAGTGTCTGAAATGGCATTTTGAGCAAAGAACAAATACAAATAAGTGCATTTATCAATATCATGCAGCTCAATTCAGAGTTCAACGATTCGACGAACAATTCCAAAGAACGATACATTTACGACTACCTTATTCCTACTAATATTATAAATGTAATAATAATCTGGCAACACCGTGTCAACACGTCACGTTCTTCAATTTTTCTACAATTTAAATAGATAAAATAATTTGAACCCAGTTTTTATATAAATTTTCAATACAAAAGAAAACCTATACCAAGAAGATCATAAAATAATATCCATAAGTGACTGTAAAACCAAAAAATGTAAAAAATTTGATAGAAAACCACCAATTCGGGGGTGGCATGACAGATGTCACCTCCGAACAACAATGACTCCGACCAACAATAAGAAGAAATCGAAGAAAAAACGAGATGTTGACCAGATCAGCTACACGTAGCGCACGCCTATCACCTCCGGACTCGTCGCTCAGCTCCGCCTCGCCGCCGCCGGAACCCAGCGCCATCGACAGTGCTCTGACACCGGCCGTGGCAGTTGCGTCGAGCTCGAGCGACGATTATTTTTCCCCGCCGACGTCGCCAACACCTGTACGTCGGCAGGGGCGAGGCCGGCCACCGAGGAGCTTGGGACTTAGGGGCCAACCGGCCCCGAGCCGGGTCCCCGCTGCCGGTGGTTGTGTGCGGCGCATGAGATGGACTCAGTCTATGAACGAGAACGTCATGCGCGCATATTACGGGTCTACAGAGGGGGGAACTAACCTCACTGCGTATCGTGATAGGATGCTGTCTCTGTTCCAGGAACTAGAACCAACCGTCAACGTCTCGGCCCAACGACTATCGGATCAAGTGCGGGTTATTCAACGCAATCACAGGTTGGACGACACCGCACTTGAAAGGTTGCGTTCAGAAGTACTGAGCAACTATGTCGTCTCGACTCCGACACAAACCGCGGCACAAGGGTCATCTATTAACGCAATTTCGCCGCGGTTCCATCATGTTGAAGAAGAGGATGATATGGTTGCCACAGTAAGTAGCCAGTGCAACAACCGAATGAGGAGCGCTCTGGAGGATGCGCTTTGCGAGTATAGGTCTATCCCAACCGAACTTAGACCCCGATTACCACGGTTGCCTATGCACAAGAAAAATAGGGCGCTGGTGTGTGCCTTGGACTCGCAGCTTAAGAATTTATTCGAGAGCAGCGAGAATCTCGTCGATACACACTCGATCCTGTATTGCGCGGCTGTTGCGGCATGTCGTTTAGCTAACGTCAAGTTTCCAAACTGTGACGGAGCTACTCGACCAATGCCAACCGTACCAGTCTGGCAATGCAGGATTGAGCGTCGTATCGATGGGGCCAGGGTACTCATCGGCAAACTATACTGCTTCAGGGAGGGCAATACACGACCACGAGTGATGCGCTTTGTAAGGCGGGCATTCTCGGGGACTGGAATCAGTCCTCCAGAATACATGTCCCGTGTTACAGAGCGCATCGACTTCCTGAAGCAGAAAGTCTGTGCATGGGCATGCCGTATTCGGCGGTATAAACGGCGGGTTGACCGATACAAGCAGAATCGTATGTTCCAGAGCGATGAGAGGTGGGTATATAGAGCTTGGGAGCGACCCGAACAAAATGTGACGGACGTGCGCTGCCCGGATGACGCCGCCACGAATGCATTCTGGCGGGGCATTTGGTCAGTACCCGTCTGTCACGTTGAGGCTGGCTGGATGCGAGATGTCGGGCGAGTGTGTGAATCATTACCAGAAATGGAGCCGGTGTTAATTACGCCAACAGATGTAGCCAGAGCAGTCCGTCCGTTACCGAACTGGAAATCACCGGGACCGGACGGACTGCACAACTTCTGGTTAAAATGGCTCACCAGTTCACACAGTCGCCTGGCATCTCATTTCCAGTCATCCTTAGAGTCTGGGTCGCTACCACAGTTTCTAACAACAGGCGTCACCCACCTGCTCTATAAGTCAGGTAGTACCGCGGAACCTAAGAATTATAGACCGATCACATGTTTATCGACGGTTTATAAACTTCTTACATCCATTTTGAGAGCGAAAATTAGTTCGCATATTGATAATAATTCCATTATGTCTGCGTCTCAAAATGGATGTAGGAACGGGTCCCGTGGTACTAAGGAGCTACTCCTCATCGACATGGCCATAAGCCAACAGGTTCGTCGATCCCGCAAGGATCTGTCGACATGCTGGATAGACTATAAGATGGCCTACGACTCAGTGCCACATTCATGGCTCCGGAGGGTGCTGGAGTTGTACAAGGTTGATACAACTCTACGCACCTTCCTAGAGTCATGCATGGGGCAATGGAGGACAGTCCTTCGCTATCCAGGATCTCCACAGATCCAGCGAAATGATGAGCCCGTATGGATTAAGCGGGGAATATTTCAGGGCGACAGTCTGAGTCCACTTTGGTTTTGCTTAGCCCTGAATCCTCTAAGCACACTGCTGGAGAATTCAGGTCTAGGCTATCAGCTGAGGAGAGGTGGTCAGGTTATATCTCACCTCCTCTACGTGGATGACCTAAAACTCTTTGCCCCCAACAAACTGCAACTGATGGAGCTACTGACGGTAACTGAAACTTTTAGTAGCGCCATCAGGATGGAGTTTGGTGTGGACAAATGTGCAGTCATGCATGTAAAGCGAGGCGAGGTTATGGAATCCGAGGGAATCCAACTTTCGGATTCCGTATACCTCAGATCCCTTTCCTCATCCGAAAGCTACAAGTATTTGGGTATGTCGGAAGTGTTAGGCATCAACGATGCTGACATGAAGCAATCGTTGAAGGAGCGCTTCTTTGGTCGCCTGAAGAAGGTATTAATTAGTCTTCTTTCAGGCGGAAACAAGGTGCGCGCCTTCAACGGTTGGGTCATGCCGGTTTTGATGTACTCTTTCGGCATACTCAAATGGACTCAAACAGAACTCGACGCCCTGGATAGGAGGGTCCGTACAATGCTGACCGCAAACCGGATGCATCACCCACGATCATCGGTGATGAGACTGTACATCCCGCGGAAGTGCGGGGGTCGAGGCTTTTTAAATGCAAAGACCCTCCACAACCGCGAGGTGTGCAGTCTCAGGGAGTATTTTCTAAAAGCCGAAGTGGGTATGCACCGTGATGTGGTCGCAGTGGACAAGGGGCTCACCCCGCTCTCCATGGCTAAAGAGAACTGGCGCAAACCTGTAGTACTTACTACCAATGACCGCAAGGAAGTATGGCGAAACAAGGAGCTTCACGGGCGCTTCTACCGGGCTCTTCATGAGCCCAGTGTAGATTTCTTAGCGTCCGTATCCTGGCTACGTTTTGGTAACCTATTCGGGGAAACTGAAGGTTTCGTCTGTGCAATTATGGACGAAGTTATCTTAACGAATAACTACCGGAGACATATTATGAAGGACGGGACGGTTGACCTGTGTCGGGCATGTCACCATCCGGGTGAGTCCATCAGACATATTATCTCTGGTTGTTCTCGTTTGGCTAACGGCGAATACTTGCACAGGCATAATCAAGTAGCCAGGATTATTCACCAGCAACTTGCTTTGCAATACAAACTAGTGGATTCTGAGGTACCGTATTACAAGTATGTGCCCGACCCAGTTCTCGAAAATGACCATGTCACGTTGTACTGGGATCGGTCTATCATTACTGACAGGACTATTGTCGCCAATAAGCCTGATATAGTGGTGATAGACCGGTTAGCGCGCCGCACAATGATAGTCGATGTTACCATTCCGCATGACGGCAACCTCGTGAAAGCTGAGAAAGAGAAACAGATTAAATATCTCGACTTAGCACACGAGGTTGTTGACATGTGGAATGTTGACTCGGCTGTCATTGTGCCGATTGTCGTATCAGCCAATGGGCTGATGGCCGATACCCTCGACCAACACCTGTCGAGGCTATCGTTAGGCGGTTGGATCAAGAGCCTGATTCAGAAGGCAGTACTCCTTGACACGGCTCGTATCGTGAGGAGGTTCCTGTCTCTGGAGCCCTAACCACCGGTAGCTTGGACCCTGCTCCCGATACCGGAGGTCCACTATTTTTTATATTTTTAAATGTTTTTTGCTGTAAATTTATTTTTCTAAAAATATTTAAAAATGTAACTAATATGCAGATAAAGAAATAAACGAAATTATAAATGTGAAAGTTTGTATGTATGGATGTGTGGATGTTTGTTACTCTTTCACGCAAAAACTACTGAACGGATTTGGATTAAATTTGGAACATATGTAGTTAGTTTATAACCTGGATTAACACATAGGCTACTTTTTATCCCGGTAGTAGGTACGTTCCCGTGGGATATTTTCCGATCTCCACGTGGGTGAAGCCGCTGGCAAAAGCTAGTAAGACATATGTGAGTAAAACGAGTGAAACATTGTACATGGAATAATGTATATCACTAGAAACACAAAGAGATTCGAATAAAACTTTGAAACTAGAGCTGCTGGCTATGGCAAATTATACGTATACCTAGGATTTCAATATCGTAAACAAGCATTCAGCGATAAATATGAAACTCATGAAACTCTGTAGTTTCTAGCAAAGGGTTGTGAAAACATCATAAAATAGTACGACCATTTATCAGACGAACAAGGTCAAAGTTAAGGAGGAAGTGGTCATTCGTTGGTAGAGGAAACGGTTATGCAATCCGATACGGTATAATATCTATGATATTACAGTGTCTACGTCGAGTGTCATTAGCATATTGTTTTTATTTTTCGAGGAGAGTATATACGTAGTACAAACACAACTAGAATAGTTTAAAATTTTAGAAGCAAAAGGAGCATGTACAGTAGGCGGTAGACTCACGCGCAAGAACTTCGCTTGTTTTTCACTAGATTGTCTTTTTCATCCTAAGTACGCGATCACTAAATAGTTTTGCATTTTTGTATTTGTTTTTAGAATTTTGAACTTTAAGTATGATTTTTTTGTTTTGTGTTAGTGCAAAATTGTTTTTGACCATCTTCTACATAACTTTACTGCATACTCCTATATACGAGCTGTTAATTTCTTTAAAAACAATTTTATGATTAAACATGGGCGAAAAGGATCTTCGGGCTATAATTACGCGTATTTGTATTTGTTTGTGCGTATATATTAGGTACCTACTGTAGTTATTGCATGTATCGAAATTAGGAAGAAACTTCGAGTTCATTTGTATTTGTCATTTTATTGTGTTTGTTATTTGACCCCGGATAGCCAGTTTCTTCTCATGCATTATACATCATCATATTAACCAGTGTGGCATGTAATCTGGTTTCCGGTATTATTGAAATTAAATGTTCATGCTTTAAATTTTACGTAAGCAAGCTGTAAAAATCTACGTATTTTGCAAAAATATTCTCTTTTCCAGAAACTATACCTATGTTACAAGAAAGATAAAGAAATGACTTAAACTGCAATGCCCACAAAACTTAAGATTACATTTTGACCAAACAAAAGTTTGGATGAACGATAAATTAGGAGTCGAAAGAGAAAGTTCCTAACAAGGATTCTTGCTAAACAAACATGAATGATTTAGATCCCGTTTCGAAACTTGGTAACAAAGACTGACCGAGCGTGTGGCTGGCAATTTTAGTGGCGCAACTTTCTGTGACTATTAATTTGATACAAAAAGTTGGTGATGAAATGTTGCGATTCCGTTGAGGTAAAAGCTTTGGTTTCTATTTCGTATTTTTACACTAGCTTAAAAGAAGAAGAAACTTTTGTACTGACCGTCTATTGTACATAATTGTAGTTTTTAAGCGACAAAGTTTTAATGAATCATGGCGTGGAAGAGCTATGGCGGTTTAGGGCCGTGACTAACAAGTTCTAGGTTGTGAGTTTGAACCCTCCTATCATAGAGTAGAGGCCCGTGTCCTAGCAGAGGGAACACTATAGGCTAGCTATTTCTATGGTCATCATCATCATTTCAGCCTGGTATCACCCAATGCTGGTCTCTTTTCCTTTCTGCCATACTTTTCGGTTCTATACATCCCTCAACCATTGCTAGGCCTACCTAGTGCGCCTTTTTAGGGTTCCGTTGCCAAATGGCAAAAAACGGAACCCTTATAGATTCGTCATGTCTGTCTGTCTGTCTGTCTGTCTGTCTGTCCGTCCGTCCGTATGTCACAGCCATTTTATTCCGAAACTATAAGAGCTATGCTGTTGAAACTTGGTAAGTAGATGTATTCTGTGAACCGCATTAAGATTTTCACACTAAAGTAGAAAAAAAAACAATAAATTTTGGGGTTCCCCATACATAGAACTGAAACTCAAAAATGTTTTTTTTCATCAAACCCATACGTGTGGGGTATCTATGAATAGGTCTTCAAAAATGGTAATGAGGTTTCTAATATCATTTTTTTCTAAACTGAATAGTTTGCGCGAGAGACACTTCCAAAGTGGTAAAATGTGTGTCCCCCCCCCCCCGTAACTTCTAAAATAAGAGAATGATAAAACTAAAAAAAATATATGATGTACATTACCATGTAAACTACCACCGAAAATTGGTTTGAACGAGATCGAGTGAGTAGTTTTTTTTAAAACGTCATAAATCGTAAACCGCAATTTACCTTACATTCAATCAACTAAAATATAAAAATTAAAAAAAATATATATTTTTAAACCGAGAATACCTACAGGTTTGTACGGAACCCTCGGTGCGCGAGTCCGACTCGCACTTGGCCGGTTTTTTCATAAAGTGTTAATTAAGATAACTACCTCTATTGTCTCGTATTGCTATACTTATGAGAATATTTCCTGTTTTGCAGACAGCAACGTTCTGGTTTTCCGGCTGTTCGATTTAGATGTTCTTTATTATTTCACTCATTCGTTTCGGTCTTCCGTGGTGCGTATTATTTTGGCTCAGAACTTGTGCGTAGTCTCTGAAAACAAAAGATTGTAGACTATGATTAAAGGTCATGGCACATTATACCGGCACCGCAACGGCACCGCTCCAAACCAGGAATTATCTTGTCATTCAATTTAGAGCATTAAATCGTGTGTAGTAAAATATATTTTATAATGTCAATATAAAAAAGTCAACGGCGGGCAGTCAGCGCGCTTGCCGCTACCATACAACTCGACTCGCTGCCCGCGTGCTGCAAGCGAGTGGACCATGAGTTTACAGCGCGCCGACCGTATGCTTACTACGCGCCGACTCCGAGTCGCCAGCGAAATGAGCGCCGTCGCCTGCGCACCACCGTCGCCTCACGCGCCTCGCTGCATCCTCCCTCTAGTCTCGAATAAGATTTAAGACAGTCCTAGGCGTGTTCAATGATAAATGCCATATAACAATTGTGTTCGCGGTGACAGCAAGCTTGCACCTCGCGGCCAGCGCGCGGCCTGCGAGCTTGCACCTCGCGTCCAGCGCGCGGACTGCGAGGTTGCACCTCGCGGCCGTCGCGTAGTTAGCGCGCTGGCAGTTAGCCGTAGCCTAAATTCGAGGAGACGCCGTGCTGCACCTGTGCAGTTGCGGTGCCGGTATAATGTGCTATAACCTTAAGTTTTATCTTTGCGGTGCCCTCGGCCCACACTTTCGTGTTGGGTTAAAAGCCGTAACTTTAAGTTTTTAGACACGCAGCCAAAAGAATTCCCGCTATAAAGTTTATGTCGGTATTAAAAATGCTTTCCTTTGGCTTAACCGCGGAGACTGAAAGGTACATATTTTTCGGGGAAGAAAAGCTGTTATTTTATTCTTGACTTAATTTAGAATTTCGTTGTGGAATGAAACATAAAAAAGGTATAACAGGGTAAGCAGCTACCATGAATTTTAACATCTCTGATTTTGACCGGCTTATTACGCGTTGCTAGTGGTCAGTTGAAGGTTGTTGTCAGGAATGGAATTATCCGGGGAGAGAATTAGGGTTACCGACATAGCTCGTAGAGTACGCATGGTGAAGTAGCAGTGGGGCTGGCCATGTCTGACAAAGGACTGATGGCCGGTGGAGCAGACGTGTCCTGGAGTGGCGATCGCATATCGGCAAGCATAGCGTTCGACTGTCCCCCAGCTAGGTAGACCGACAATCTAAAGAAAGTGGCTGGGGCAGACTGGATGCAGAAGATCGGAGAGGCCTATGTTCAGCAGTGGACTGCGATAGGCTGAGTTGGTTGATTAAGTAGTTAATCGGTGGATATCCGAGGACACAGTTTCTGCTAAAATCGTAGAGTTAGCTCACCTAGTGACAAGTAGATTTGTATACTAGACTAGTATATTTTTTATTTGTAGTAGACTATTGTAAATAACCCAATCATATTTATTAAGCAAGCTCATCACCACGACACTATGACGTCACGATACGGTAGCTCAGTAATCGTAAGTGAAATTATTTGCGTAGCTGTGCAAATAATATTTTCACGTTTATCTTATTTACATAGTTTTTCTCTCTTAAGATGCCGTAGTTTATACAATAATTCGTTCTGAATATAAAATTGAGATTTGCGCAGAAGATACTTCAGCTTTGCCTTTAGCACAGTAACGCATTTACCAGTCCTTTGGTTATTGCAGATGTCTTTGGCGGAGCTGGATAGTACAAAACATTTAGCTGTCAGCATGTTTTCCAAAAGTAACATACGAGAGAGAATCATTTATTCATTCATTTCAGTCGAAAGAAGTCGAATGCTTAACGTGGGAGTCCCTCAAGCATCGCTGTTTGAACCGGTTCTGTGCTTCTCGCAGCCAGCGGATTCCTACGACAAGGTCAGCCGTCTTCTTTGTGGGAGGCCTTCCAACGCTACGTCTTCCGGTACGCGTTCGAAACTCCAGAAACTTTCGGCTTCATTGGCCATAATATGTTCTGCGAGCAATGTTCCTATCCACAAAATAGCATTATTATTATTAATAGTTTTTTCATATATATAGTATGTCTTGTTTCATTTAGTTGTCATGATAATTATTGATAAGTAAAACGCGTGTCTTATTTCGGCCTGTTATCACGTCTCTTTGAGCACGCTCCGCTACATAACTATTCTCATGAACAAACCAACGAGCCTTGAATATTATATTATCTTAGATCATTTTCGACATAATTGTATAGGTACTTTGCTTATTTGCTGTAACACTGTTATTCAGTACTAAAATGGTATACAGCTTTTCTTTGTTAGACTGGAAACCGACCCCAACATAGTGGGGAAAAGGCTAGGCAGATGATGTTGAGTTATTGTTTGTCTATCAAAGATTTTCTTCTAGTAATTTGATCGGAATCTTACTGGTTGAAACCATAAGGTTTACAATATAGCTACACGTAGTCCCTTCTTCATTGACATATTCTTTTGTTTGATATGTATCTCGTGAAAACAAAAGTGAAAAATCGCATCAGATTATTTGAAATGTCGCGATTTTCGCAATGATCTATGAAAATAATTAATAGGTTCGACATGGGCCACAGAAAAGCACATGAAATGCTTTGAATGAGATTGCCACTTGTCTTGGCCATCTGAACCAGACGTCTAAAATCGCTGAGTAACGCTTTGAAACTCAAATCATTTATTTCAAATAAGCACAAAAAAAGTAATTTTTGGACGTCAAAGTCTACACAAAAAAAATATAACTGATTCTAGATTCCCTTTTTTTTTGGATGGGATATTATTATATGACTTCTCCCACTCTGGGCGGCGCGGGAGGGCGTGTCAGACTTTAAGTGACTAAAACCCGGGTGGGTTCCTTCAGTTGCCCATGTGCCAGGGTCACGGTATCTCTTTCGAACAATCTCGCGACCCTGGCAGTAGTTTTCCCTTTCAAAAGGGTTTCATGTTGGGAAGAAATTGCAATGTTACTCTTTTAACTTTTTTACAATATTTTCTTTTCATTCATTAAATCATTGAGAAGACGAACACCTAGAAAAAAAATACTATTCCACAGTTGATACAAAATTACAATTTAAGCAATGACAGGTAAATGAATTATGTAACAGATACATAATTATATGGTGCTCACATATTTATGAATATTGTAGACAGTGGATGTTTTTTCTAATATTTTAACAAGGTATAATTTAGTGTGTGAGTTAAAATAATCACTGAATGTAAAATCTATGTCATAATAAATGTAAATGAAAATATTAAATTAGCAACCAATATGATTTGGACTAGAAGTGAGATGGCAGGATTACGTTTGTCCCTTTTCTGTATTACTTTTTGCACTACAACTTCAATAAAATGCTAGTAGATATCACGATACTGTCTACACAATACACAACTTTTTTCTTTCTATTTTAAATACTAAACTCTACCTTTTCCAAGTTCTGAAAATACTGAATTTCTCTTCGTGGAAAAAGCTTGGGTTTTAATTGTAATTAAATCCTCGAGCAGGAAAAAAAATCACAATGAAACACCGGACAGATGAATATTCATACTACGTTTTAACAATAGTATTAACAAACTCTTTGCTGTCATCCTTCACGGTATTGACTATGGAGGTTGGCAGAATTCATTGTTCATTGTTATTTGCACTACTAGATCGAGTGCAGTACAAATGTTTGCGAAATGTCATGTCATGCCCTACCATTTACGCCAGAGAATAAGAATTCTTAGAAAATCAAATAACCGTAGATGTAATTATTATATGAATTGACATTTACATTAGGTGATCCTCTATTCAGCCTAACGACGTCCACTGCTGGACAAAGCCCTCCCCCAAGCATCGTCACTTTGACTGGTTCTGTGCTTTTCGCATCCAGCGGATTCTTGAGGCTTTCGCTAGGCCATCGGTCCATCTTGTGGGAGGCCTTTCAACGCTATGCCTTCCAGTACGTGGTCGCTACTCCAGTACTTTCCGACTCCATCGGCCATCTTTTTTTTTTATCGTGTGGAAATCCTCATGGATTTCCTCCACCCCGGCGTGAGTGGAGGGGTCTGTCAGACTCTTACTGACTAAAACCACACGGTGTTCTGCTGCTAACTTTAGCCGGGGTGCTGGGGTGCTTGCGCATTTCGTCACGCTCCCCCGGCTAGGTGTTGGCCCGCATGAATACATGCGGACCCCGTCACCCTAACGGCCACGAATGGCCGCAGTTCCTTCAGAGACAGGCGCGCGCGGAACACGGCGCGCCGCCGTCACGGGCCTTTCTCTGTTCAGGCAGCAAACTCCCCAAGTCTGCAGGCCTCACCCTAAGGCGGCCGGAGATCATTTCGCACCCTCCGTCGCCCGGTTACTCTTCTGCGGATTGGAAGGGAGGTTGTGTCCTCCCTCTCCCTTTCCGCCGCTTCCTTCGCGACCATCACCTCCTCGCAGAAGGAAGCGACGGCGTCCCACGCGCTCTCACTCCTGACCATGTACTGAACCACTCCACTCCATCGGCCATCTGCCTTTACATTAGGTATCTATTTTGATTAAATACTTTTTTAACCGAAGTATTAATTATGAACTCTACTGACTGTACCTTCTTTTAGTTACCGTGACTGTAGTTGTAATTAAACAGTTTTGAACCGTAAGTATACTAAAACGCTATCTTTGGTTTTAAACCACAAAAAATACAGTTTAAAAACGGATGGTTCAAAACGTTTAACACGTTAACTGCCATAGCTAAAATCAGAAAAAGTAAAAAAGATGTACTAAGTGTTATTTCACTTTAAATCGATTATTTATTCCATAAATACATTATTTATTCCATAAATACATGATTTATTCCATAAATACATTATTTATTCCAAAAACATGGACGCCAGGCAGCAACGACATGTTCAAATTTTGTATGTGTTGTCGGTCATATAGTCCGACAAGGCCTGAATGGAACAAAAGGTGTCGGACACATAGCCCAACATGGCAGTTAACGTGGTTAAATCTGTTTTTCACCTCAAATCGCGACTCGTGCCACCTATTTTAAGCACATCCTAATTTAAAAGGAACTCAAAAGCCAGTCACCATTCATCTTATCATAATCTGTGGCTTAACGTACTTCAAAAACCGGTCAAGCAAAGTTATGCCTACTCCTGACAAAAAAAGCTCTATCATTATTTGTTTTTATAATAAAGCCAGAATAGGCGTAGTAATAACATTATTAAATCATTAATTCAAATTTCTAAGTGGTAAAAAAACTGTATAAATTATCATTTGATTATTTTTTTCTGCTTGTAATTTGTCAAAACCCTAATTCTGATACTGATTAATATCAAGTGGAATTTATTTAACGGCTTACAAAAAAGTACCGTTTGTAACATATTTTTTTTATCGGTTTATCTTTTAATCGATAAAGTTGTAGAATTTATCTGATATACATACTTATTAATCATCACGAAAAATTGGTCGTCTATTCAATAAGTTATCATTTTTGCTTTTGTGATAACTTGCAAGTCCCGATGGTCTAGTGGTCGCTAGCGCTATTTACCTACATAAGTAGCGCTTGCGTAACTCACACTCAGAGTACATACTCTGAGCATGGGGTTCTGGGTCGAGCAAAGTGTTATTGGGTTTTCAGTCTAATATTTCTCAGCCTGGAGCCTGGATTTTTGCCCATTTAATGGCAACAGGCTCACCCTCTATTACATGTGACTTAAACGTAACTAGCGAAATGTTGAAGTACTATTGGTACACCTCTGTCTAACCTTTCGAGGCATCTAGGTGTGATGTTATTTTACAATTTGCATACTCGTAGTTACCGCTATATATTTTTAACCTACTGTGCAATGTTAAATTTGACTAAGATATCAATTTCATCATCACCATCATTTCAGCCGAATGACGTCCACTGCTGGACATAGGCCTCCTCCAGTTTGAGGGTTTGACATAATCGCCACGCTTAGCAAGCGGGTTCGCTATCGCCGTATTGTGGTAAAATGCTTAGAAAAGACTGCTGCCCATTCTCTAGTAAGTCCCGTAGTCGCCTCTTACGACACCCACGGGAAGAAATGGGATGATGCTATTCTTTACGTAACCATAACGGATAACAATTTGTATGTAAATAAGTGGGTACTCAAAATGTTTTCAGTTTTGGATATTTAATTTCAATAAAGTAACCACATAATTTAAAAGGGAAGGTTCTTGTGTGAGGGAAAAAAAAAAAATAATAAACTCACCTCGATTTTCGAAATATTTTTCAGGAAAAACGCTACAGTTTCAGCTCATTCTCTAGTAAGTCCCGTAGTCGCCTCTTACGACACCTACGGGAAGAAATGGGATGATGCTATTCTTTACGTAACCATAACGGATAACAATTTGTATGTAAATAAGTGGGTACTCAAAATGTTTTCAGTTTTGGATATTTAATTTCAATAAAGTAACCACATAATTTAAAAGGGAAGGTTCTTGTGTGAGGGAAAAAAAAAAAAAAAATAAACTCACCTCGATTTTCGAAATATTTTTCAGGAAAAACGCTACAGTTTCAGCTCATTCTCTAGTAAGTCCCGTAGTCGCCTCTTACGACACCTACGGGAAGAAATGGGATGATGCTATTCTTTACGTAACCATAACGGATAACAATTTGTATGTAAATAAGTGGGTACTCAAAATGTTTTCAGTTTTGGATATTTAATTTCAATAAAGTAACCACATAATTTAAAAGGGAAGGTTCTTGTGTGAGGGAAGAAAATAAAAATAATAAACTCACCTCGATTTTCGAAATATTTTTCAGGAAAAACGCTACAGTTTCAGCTCATTCTCTAGTAAGTCCCGTAGTCGCCTCTTACGACACCTACGGGAAGAAATGGGATGATGCTATTCTTTACGTAACCATAACGGATAACAATTTGTATGTAAATAAGTGGGTACTCAAAATGTTTTCAGTTTTGGATATTTAATTTCAATAAAGTAACCACATAATTTAAAAGGGAAGGTTCTTGTGTGAGGGAAGAAAATAAAAATAATAAACTCACCTCGATTTTCGAAATATTTTTCAGGAAAAACGCTACAGTTTCAGCTCATTCTCTAGTAAGTCCCGTAGTCGCCTCTTACGACACCTACGGGAAGAAATGGGATGATGCTATTCTTTACGTAACCATAACGGATAACAATTTGTATGTAAATAAGTGGGTACTCAAAATGTTTTCAGTTTTGGATATTTAATTTCAATAAAGTAACCACATAATTTAAAAGGGAAGGTTCTTGTGTGAGGGAAAAAAATAAAAATAATAAACTCACCTCGATTTTCGAAATATTTTTCAGGAAAAACGCTACAGTTACAAAGAAAAATATTTAAACCTCCATTAGTTAGCTTGGAATTTCATTAGTTAAGGAATATCTTGGCCGTGATCCGAGATCGCCTTGACAGGTGACCCAAAATAACGGCTTTTCTAATTGAGTGGAATGTAAAAAATAGTATTTGGGTCATGTCAGTTAGAAATTCTGTTTCGAAAATATATTTTTATATGTAAACCATTCTGCTTTTAAATTGAGATTTTTGTATTCTCCATTGATACAAGACATTATGTAGTTTTATATTTGTCGGGACAAGAGGCCGATTAGAGCTAGTTTCTTCACGTTGCATATTTTATTGGGCGTAGATGTGTATTGCCGGTACGACGAAAAATTCTGAAGATGATTATTGATTTTTAGGTTATATTTGAACTGGACAAACGAAATGTTGGACAGTTTTTAGGCAATTGTTGCTCACACGATGTCAGATAGTCAAGAGAGCTGCGCCACGCCGCCTATAGCCAGTCTTGTCAACTCGCACGAACGTCAGGCTAGACTCTGTCGACGCGCGCCACCTTCACGCTTGTGTTTCGTTGTCAATTGACATCCCATACTCATGACCCTTCCGAAATATTTATAAAATTCGTAATTGTATATACACACGCGCTTTTTTTTCTAATAATTTCTAGAACTCTTAGAACAAAAGTAACCCACTATATAAAGCTTTACTCCAGCAAAAAGCTTCAAGTATAAAAATAAACAATATATATTTCTTTTTTCTGTGTTTAACAAAAGAATGGTTCTTAATCCGTATGCAAATCATGGCACATTTCCATATACCGCGTGACGACAAATGGCAGTATTATCGTACCGTGAAATAAGTTACGTAAAGTGTATTTAATAATAATGTTACTACCCTCCGAGTTAATGAATAAAGAAACAACGGTTTTAGAGGTCAGGCTGTGAGTGTTATTTGCGTTCTTTCTTTTTAATACATGCAGTATTACATATAGAACATACACACGCATAAACGTGTATAACGTTCACATTATAGACTGATTGTGATTGTGATGACTCTTCTTTCTTATCTCAACCTGACACGTACTATAGCCACCTAAGTTGTTTGTCGGTTTATGTGTCATCAATACAAAAACAAATGCATTATCTTCACAGTTATCAGCAGGAATTTAAGGTTTGGTAAACCCCCGTCAGACTCTGTAATAAAAGTAACAGTAGCTACAATAAAACCATAAAGATATCTATTTGAGGGATTCACACAAAGCAGTATCATTGTGATAATCATTGGCTAGTACCTAAAGACCAATTTGTACGGGACCTTAGTAAACTTTCTTTGTAAATCCATTATATCTTGATCTGTCCTTTTTTTACGAGGAAAACGGTTCTTATAAATTGTTTTAAGTGTCTTGCGTAATTTCATTTTAATTAAAAGAGTTATTTGTCTCTGTTGTCTCTATGATTAATTATATTAAGGGTAAGGTACAATTAAATTTTCCTAGCATTTTCCCAAGTATGTTCTGATCGGCTTCCAGTCTAACCGTGTGCAAGTGAATACCAGTATTTTACACGGAACGACTGCTTATGTGACCTCCTTAACCAAGTTACTGGCCACCTAAACTTTCGGGCTTCGAAGGACCGGAAACGACTATCAAAGAGCCACAAAAGACAGTCGGGATCAAAGGTTTAATGTGCTTTCCGAGACACGGAGGGTTCACATCCACGGGCCAATCACGGCAAGCGTAACTTATCCTGCTCTACAGGTCACCTAGTCAGCTCAAAGGATAAGGTCTGCCGGGGTCGCGAGATTCGTTCGAAAGAGTTACCGTGGCCCTGGCATCTGGGCAACTGAAGGAACACGGGTGGGTTTTAGTCAGTAAAAGTCTGACACCCCCTCCTGCTCCGCTCAGAGCGGGAGAAGTCATTTGATGATTTCCTATCCAAAAAAAAGGGTAAGGTACAAGTTGGAGCAATATTTAACTAACGGAAGATTTACCGTCGACATACTTGTTTAACCACGTTTGACAGCAATTCCCAGTAAAGTGAAACTTCATGAAAGTCGAAACAGTCAACTGCTACAATGTACCAATAGACCTTAGGGTGATGGAGCATTACGATACGATGTAGATAATAAGGTACTAAAAGTGAGCACGAATTTCATACTTATAAATTACGTACTAAGTAAAAAAATGCATGTTTATTTTTATTTTTACAATTTAGATACTAAAAGCGATCACGTTTTTCATATTTATAATTTAGGTACTAAAAGTGATCACGTATTTCATATTTATAAATTAGGTACTCACTAAAAAAGAGCATGTTTTTTATATTTATAATTTAGGTACTAAAGATGAGCACGTATATCAAATTTATAGTTTAGATATGAAAAGTGAGCACGAATTTCGTGTTTATTATTATCACATATGCTGACATAATGTATGTTTATTTATGTATTATGCAAGTGAGACCGTAAGTGACAGATGAACCTGAAAAAAGTCACGGTCAAGCCGTCGTTAGAATTGATTAGAGGTTTAAATTGGTCCTATGCCAATACACTGTATAAATGTATGATACTAGCTCCTACCCATGAATTCGTCTGGAATATTGTACCTTTCCATTAGTGAATATTTTTTTGGAATCCAAGTAAAAGTTGCAGAGACAATAATATTACTGATTTCTGTCAGCGACTTAAATCGCGTGGAATTTAGACTTTGTGAATCAAGAATAAATTATTTTCTGTTATTTAAATTAAAAATTAAAGATGAGACACTGAGAAATATAAATCTTCCTATTCACAAATAAAAATATCTGTCAGGTACCTGTTGATTTAGGGCTTAAATTGAAAATTTGAATAATTTCAAACTATGCATAATTAAGTATAGTCATTAGCAGCCTTTGTTTAAATTAATGAAGTAGTTGTTTACACGACAACTTAGTTTAAATTGTTGATCTACCTCTAACCTTTGAAGATGCCCAAAGTGGTATTGTTTTCTTTTGTTTTCCTTTGAAACCTTTGAAAGGTTTATTTTAAGTTAATTAATTATTGGTATTTATTTGACAGTACTATTATTCTTTATTTAATCATTATTCCTACATACAAACATACATAAACGCACGCCTTTTTCCCATGGCAGAAACTATAGAACGTACATGGCGTTCTCGCATTGGGGGTACCTACACATGACCTATAGAAAGCGACCTGCTACGAACCCTACATACGCTTTTTGCTTCGTTTTTGTTCATACATCTAGTCATACCCACACGCCGGATACTAGTACTACGCACCTGGGCCTTCCTGAAGAACATCACCAATAAGGTTACTACGATCACTCCACTATATGTTCTTCTAGGGCGTCCGGCGTGTCCAGTCACATCTGCCTTGTAAATGCCTTTTGTTAGCCACCGTTCATTCATCTGCTTAACATGATCAAACCATCTAAGCAAACTCGTTTTAATTTTTGTACACTTCAGTTCACTACATCTTATTTTAAACCACACTATAATCTTTATATTAATACGTGAAGCGAAAACTTTGGATCCCTTTTTACGAAAATAGGGAAAAAATCTATAAAAACAGAGCTTTCTGTGATAATTCATTCCATATCCAGCAGTTAAGAAGTATTAAGAAAATAAAGAAGAGAGTCCTGAAGAAGTATTCTTTACTCATTAAACCTATGGCCTGGTCCTGGCCATCACCATCCCGCCAGCGAACCCTCTCCACAGTAGTACAGTGTCAAAAATTTGTCTATAGTGTTACTGAATGTCAAATATAATCATACTAGCTTTTGCCAGCGGCTTCGCCCACGTGGAGGTCGGAAAATATCCCGCGGGAACGTACATAAATTTCATCCAAATCCATTCAGTAGTTTTTGCGTGAAAGAGTAACAAATATCCACACATTATATTTATTATTATATTTTTTTTTTCATTTAATAATGTATTTCTATTCAAATGAAGTACGGTCGAATTTCGACCAATGGGCGATCACTAGTATTAATAATTCTTTCTAGACCTAAATCATTATTGATCAAAATAGAATTAAATTAAATGGATTAAATACAATATATTTTTACTACTTGAAAGTTCTAAAACAAAACAGTAAACCCAAAAATGTCAAGGAAAAAAAGTCATCAGTTAAAAAATACAACATCTTATACCAGATTTACTTTACAAAAAATGAAAGAAACGAAAAGTTAGTGTTAACAAAATTACTCTTTGAACTTATTCATTTAAAAGGTTTATTTCATAATCATTTCTTTTAATCTTCTTGGCTAACAGAACGAGTTGGATTTTTTTTACATATTGTGTTATTGCCCTTAGGGGTTGGATGCTCACATGTGCCCCAACCTTTGAAGTGATTTGCTATTGAAATTCTACCAAAGCCTCCATTACTTTTTGACCTGCGGCTTTACCCACATGAAAAAGCTATTAGCACTTAGATTGCTGATGTAAAAGTCTAATCCAGGTCAAATTATTGGAATTTTGTTGGGATTAGGGTAGAATAGATAGAATGTAGATAGCATGATAGATTATCAAGCAATGTTTCATTTAAAAATAAAGTAAAAATTCAGTCTGTAAATTTTGCCTTTAGTAATTAAAATTTATTATTTGCTATAAATATCTTACAAAATTTAAAATCTAAGTCTTAAAGAAAAAAATGTACATGTACTTAAATACATAAAAATAAATAATAATAAAGCATCAAAAAGTTCTTCAGCATCGTTGTCAACAGGACACGTGTACGGCTGGCAGCATTGCCACGTTGTATAGCAATGCTGATTCTTTGGCCAGAAAATAGGCCAGCCCTCAGGTCACGTGAAGAGTCGACCAGAGGGCCTTTAGTTTTTTTCCGACTAAACTTATTTAATGTCACGTACTCTATGTTTTATGTTATAAGGGTTTGGTGTCACTAAGTCCTTTAAGTGGACCATTGTGCATGGGCCATGGTGGCTGTTGTTATTCCAATCAGCTCACCTCCCTCCAGAAGTTGATTGTATCTCCTGGTCTGTTGAAAACGTTCCTGTAGTATCTGGATGTTCCAAGGGTTTCCGTCCACATACTCACGGACGTATTTAATAAATGTCGTAGCGGGGTATTATCGCGCAATGAAAATTAAACTCACTGCTTAGCACTGAGGGTTGAAAATCGAATACTGTGTTTTTTAGAAGTGCTGGAATGCATGTTGGATTGTTCATCATCAGCAGCCTATAATGTTCCCACTGCTGGGACACAGGCCTCCTCTCGGTGAGAGGGAGTGGACCATAATCCATCACGCGGGTTGGTAGATGTCACATGTCTTCGAATTTTTGTTTCTAAGACATGCCGGTTTCCTCACGATGTCTTCCTTCACCGTTTTGAGAGCAGTTGTGATGAACTAATTTACACAAAGTAAAGCGCCTGCTTGGGTTCGAGCTCATGTTGGATTGTTAATGTATTGTAATTTCTTCTATCTTCCACTCTTAGTCTCTGCAAGGCTCCATCGTTCAATAATCTGATGATAGTTACATATACTTCATTGCAGTTTGGATCTTCAAATTATTACATTAAAATTGTAAATATTTTGATACCCATAAAACTAGTGAGTATTTAACCCAAGCAAAACTGTGACATCACGCAAGTCTCATAAATGAAGCATTAACATATTTTTTGTTTACCCCTATAGTCATCCTACGTTCTCACGGACGTTATAAAATGGCGGCGAGATTTTGTCACGCACTTAATGTTCTACGCACTTCAAAACTCGAACGAAGAGCAAGACGTGTTCGATTTTTGACTCTGATATACTATAGATTCCAACAGTGGTCTGTTGGAATCTCAATACTCGGTTCAACACCGAAAGTTAAAATTCCATTGCACGACAAAATTCCACCGCGATTTTATTACGTCCATGTCACGTTGATATATGCTAAAAGCTTCAGAATTTGATTCACAAAAGAGTTCATCGACCTTGCGACCTTTCTGTCTCTCTATGATTTATGCACGCTCATAAAAGTTGCCATGAAATGTGCTACGTCATAGGCAAATGGGATACGTATGGTGTCTTGTTAAAGGGAAGTTTTATTTATCAAGGGTTGATTGTAGAAATATTAGGATTAATTTATAGCAAGTGTTCATGGTCTCTACAACAAGGGTATTTTCGTCACTATCCTAAACGTTATACTGAATGTTCCTAATCAGTCATAACAGTCCCTACTACCAACCTACTTGTGGGAATGATTTCCACTGGTTATTTATTCATTTTATTTTATTATGTTAAGGTGGCTTACAGCTAACAATACAAAATTAGTAGTGTGACGATAAGCCATTTACAAGCCTCCACAGATAGTAATAGAGTATCGTTGTATAAGTTATAAATTATGCAATGACATATATGACATATACGTTATTACTATGTAAGTGAATAACTAATTAATTAAGCTTAAAATTAACTAAATATAAATTATACTAATTACATTAACAAAAGAATGTAGCTACACTGGCAGAAATGCATGCACACCACTACAAGGATTCACTAAATGCTATAAGTAGTTTAATCCATTTATTAGCGATTGAATTATCATATACTTTTTAATAAAAAAAATTACCAGTTTTCGAATTAAACTTGGCAAAAATCTAGTAGTAGAACAATATCGTTAAAGAAATCGTAAGATATTATCAACATGGAATTTCAACATTGACGCCGTAACAGTTCCTATTGCTTTGTTATTTATAAAATCACGTGTCTTTAAGAGAATCTACTCCTCTATCATATATGATAACAACATAATCATGATCGAAGGTTGATAGCAATTAAACTATCATTTTTATTCATCACACACGTCTGTCCCGCCATACAAATATTACAATTGTCCCGAATTGGATGTAATAGTAGATGATTATTATTATGATAATATTGTTGTATTACCCGCGGAGCTGTAGTGGCCCAGTGATAATGGCCCTGGCTTGCGAGTTGGTTAGGTGATGGGTTCGAGCCCAGGCAGGTATTTGTTTGGCTTCATCAGGCTTAAATTTTTTGTGTAAATAATTTCATCACCACTACTCTCAAAACGGCGAAGGAAAACAGCGTGAGGAAACCGACATGTCCTTGAATCGATAAATCGAAGACATGTGACAACTACCGACCCGCACCGGGCTTACGTTGTAGATAATAACCCACTTCCTCTTGAAGAAAAAAAGCCTGTTTCCAAGCAGTGAGAGCATTATGTGATAATTTTGCTGATTACTTGTGAGTAAAAATGTGAACTAGAGTAGCAGTAGTATGGTTAAATCGTTATGTTTGTTGTTACAAACGCAAACTTTGTCACTCTGCTAGAAATTGGTCTCATGTTATATATCCTAAACATGACTATTAATTTTATCATCATTACTTTACAGCTCTTATCCCAATTTATTTGGGGTCGGCGCAACCTGTCTTTTACTTCCACTCTTCTATATTAGTCGTCAGTGACTATTGATTTTAAATTCCAAAAAAAATAAAAATTACGCAAGCATCTTCGTCAAATTAATCACGACAACAATCTCTTTACATTTTTAGTCAAAAATGCCTCCATTCATCCCCATTTTCAAACCCTCATAATCAGCGTAACCTCCCGACCTTCCCAATTCAACGACGTTGCACCTTTATTCCTAATAAAATGCGTCAAAAATCCGGCTGAATCATGGCACACTATCAATCAAAATCTTGTGACGCGGTAGCTGGTTCACGCTGATGGATCTGACCTAAATATTACTAGTAGCTATTACGACGACACGGCATTTATGCGAAGTAATGGGCTGTAAGGCTGGTGACGATTGGTCGAGTAAAGCTTTTCGTATGTTTCATTACCGGACTTAATTGTAGGAAGGGTGGATTTTGGGGACTGTCAGAAAATAAGTGTTCATAAACAACGTTGGCTACCCAACAAACAACATTGGCTATCGAAGGTAGTCAATGTTGTTTTAAAAATACATTTTTACTAAATTATTTTTGTACGAAAGAGTATTGGGGTTGCCTTAGGAAGAATTAACTATATGTGGGTACTATTCACCCATATTTCCGTGGGTGTCATAAAGACGACCAAGTGACTTACTACAATGGAATGGGCGGCAGCGTTCTTTATGCATTTTATTTCTTTATTATTATTGGTCAAATTAGCGGTGCTTAAGGGTTGCCTATATCCAGCAGTGGACATAGCGATTTACAAATTTTAATTCATTTCTTGTATGTTACAACTGAAAAGCGAGTTCTTCTATCCTTTTCAACATTCTCTTGCCCGTATGGAAATTTTATTTGGAGTCGGTGCAACATGTGTTTTATTTTTATACTTCTCTATTAGCCGTTATCTCGGTACTCACCCCTATTACACATTCCATCTATCATTTATTTGGTCTTGCTCTACTCTCAAAGCTATAAACATTTATACTCAAACCTATCCTCACAATATTTCCTTCATTCCTCCGCATCTCATGCCCATTCCACGACAGCAAATTTTTGCACAACTTTACCGTTACTAGAGCCACTTTCAGACTTCCTCTTATGTACCCACTGGAAAGTCAGTTCTAACAGTTATAACAACGCTGTTATATACTTAACTGTATGGTGTATTTAGCAGCGAAATAAACTTAACCAACACAAAATAAACTTTCTTTATCATCAAATAATCCATAGTAAGATCAGCGTAAAAAAATCAACAAAACCAAAAGAAACGAACAACGCAAGAAAACCTATTCTGAATGCTCTTTCCATTTATCTAGTCGCTGTTATTAATGTTACTACTTCACGCTTCAGAAGACTCACAATGATGTTAAGATACTCCATTACTTTTATTTTATCAAAAATAAATGGCTTCTGATCTTCAAAGGCTTGCACTTTCATGAATATATTTAAGATCTCGTTACATTATGTAGCTTTAAAGGTTGTTACAATTTTAAGTATTTAACCATTTGCATTTTGTATATCAATTTCAGGGATATACATATAACTTTGAAAGTGTGTTATTTGAGTGATACTAGTAAAATATTAAAGTGATACTTAGTAAAGATTAAAAAAGGAGATTCTCAATTCAGTTCGAATTTATTTTTGTTTGTTCCCTCAGAACTCTGTCATTTAAATTGATTTGGAAACTAATTTTTTTTTTGTTTGAGAGGGTGGTATTCCCATAAACATTTTGATAGTTTCAATAATACAATTTTTTTCCACTTATTGTTTACTAGCTTTTGCCAGCGGCTTCGCCCGCGTGGAGGTCGGAAATTATCCCGCGGGAACATACTACCGAGATAAAAAGTAGCCTATGTCCTTTCTCAGGCTCTATACTATCTGAGTACTATATTTCATTTAAATCGGTTCAGTAGTTTTAGCAGGAAAGCGAGACAGACAGACAGACAGAGTTACTTTTACATTTATAATATTAGTAAGTAATAAGTAAGTAAGTAATAGTAAGTAAATTAGTAAGTATAGTAAGTAAGTAAGTATAGTAAGTATGGATGGAAGTATGGATTGATGATGGTTTACAAATGAAAAAAAAAAAAAACTTTCTGTCACAACATCGGTGTCATGTGACTGTCATTATATCCGAATTGAGTTATGCTAATATTCTACACACATATAGGTACTACTTACTAATACTATACCTATTGTTTGTTGCTCCAGTCGTTATGATAATGAGTTATGTCTATTTAGTATTCATAACTAAATAAACCAATTATGTTTAGTCATATCCGGTGGGACCATAGCATGCACAGCATAATCAGCCATTATAATGGCCCCTTTTTGTGATAGAGAGTGGGCCGTAAACCACCACCCCAGCCCTGTGGATGTTGGTAGATTTCACGTCTTTGAATTTTTGGTCCTAGGAATTGCCGGTTTCCTCACTATGTTATCTTTCACCGTATTGAGAGCAATGGCGATGAAATTATTTACAGAAAGAAGAGTGCCTGTTAGGATCCGAATCTACAACCTATATACAACTCGCAGGTCGCACCATTGCTCTACCACCGCTTCATCATGGCCAGCCGAGCTCTTTTAGAACTCTGGTCATAGATTAACTCAATCTCTGTGGCTATTTCCTCAAAATACCATTTCAGACACGCATCTATATGGTCTTCATATGATCTGATCAAGATTATGTCTGGACTTTAAAAGATACTATCAGAGTAGTGAAATAGGAAACGCCGACCTCATTTTGTTTTAAAAATATGATTGACATGTAAAAGTGTTTGTACAAACCTACTTAAAATAAAGTCATTTATCATCCGTTATTTATAAAACTATAGCTAATTGCTTCAGGAACTGGTCTTTACGGAAGTCGTTTGATAGCGTCTACAAAGAGTGGTCGTACTGAAGAAAAGATTTCTCTACAATAGACTGCATTGGAGCTTATAGAAAGCAAAGCATACCGCGCATCCTGCAAAATACGACAGACTGCAGAGGTACTAGGAATGTGTTTCGGAAAGGAGTATTTCTGTGTACAAAGCTTTGGCCAATACGTCAAAGCAAGATTTCGTACCAAAGGTCCGGTTGGAATTTGATTTCCTTGAAGCATATATTTCAAACCGGTAGAAGGCCACAAAAAGTCTTAATATAAAGTAATAAATTAAATCTGTTTATTTACTTTCATTTGTTCCGTATGGTGCCGGACATAAAGAATAGCATCACCCCCTTTCTTCTCGTGGGTGTCGTAGAAGGCGACTAATGGACTTACTAGAGAATGGGCAGCAGCGTTCTCTATGCATTCTACCACCATATTCCGGCCGCCAACCCGCCTGCCAAGCGTGACTATTATGGCAAAGCCTCTCAAATTGGGGAGGCCTATGTCCAGCAGTGGTCGTCTAACGGCTGAAATGAAGATGATGATGATGACTCTCCTTATGAATTTAGAAAGTTGTGGTGGCCCAGTGGTATCAGCTCCGACTAACGAGTTGTAGGTCGTGGGTCTGAAACCAAACAGACGCTTTACTTTGTATAAATATTCTTTACTAGCTTTTGCCAGCGGCTTCGCCCGCGTGGATGTCGGAAATTATCCCGCGGGAACATACTACCGGGATAAAACGTAGCCTATGTCCTTTCTCAGGCTCTAAACTATCTGTGCACCAAATTTCATTTAAATCGGTTCAGTAGTTTTAGCAGGAAAGCGAGACAGACAGACAGAAAGAGAGACAGACAGAGTTACTTTTGCATTTATAATATTATATATAATATATATATATAGTGTAGAAGTGTAGATAGTGTAGATTACCAATGGTCTCAAAATGGTGAAGAAAAACACTATGAGGTAACCAGCATGTCTTATTGTTAGAATCAAAAAATCGAAGACATGTAAAATCTACCAATCCGCACTTAGCCCGCGTGGTGGATTACGGCCCACTCCTTCCCACAGATAGGAGGCCTGCGTCCCAGCAGTGGGAACATTATTGGCTCATTATGTATGATTTTAAATCTGTTTCCTAACTTACAGATTACTATTTTACTGACTTTATAGAGGTGGAAGTTTGTATGTCTGTTACTCAATCATCCAACGGATTTCGATGATATTTGGCAAATAGGTTTTAACATGAAATAACACATAGGGTACTTCTGTCCTGGTAGATAATATGTTCCTGTGCAATAATTTTCAACCTCCACACCTTCAGGGCGAATCCTCTGACAAAAACGAATTTATATTATTAAGTAAAACCTTTATGAGGCTGACTGTACGATATGTTACTCACAAATTCACAAGTCGCATATTAGTACTACGTGATCGAATACTCATTCATGCGTATATTTGCCAAGCGCCAATATTGCGGTGACGCGACGCACAAAGCTAATTTAAGCAATGACGGGCAAACTACTTGTCTTGTTATCGTAATTATTGAATATTAAATCAATGGTAATATTCCTACTGATATTCATGAATGGCAGCGATATAGTAGATATCCACTTTGATTCTCTTACCAAGCAGAAATATATAATCCTGAACTGGTTACCAGAGTTGCTGTGAAGCATCCAGTTGTTTTTTCTTAGTTTTAGTAGTGTTTACAAAGTCCTTGTTCGGATAAACAGTCATAATATTAGTATCTTCTCTTTAGTTTTAAATTAGCTTGTAAACTGAAGCTTACATACAATCAATATAATATAATTTAACTCATGTGATGTTTACCTATATGTAGTTATTACGCTGTGCAAAGTTTATAAAGACAATTGTTATTTTCAACCGACGAAAAAAAACGGAGGAGGTTCTCAATTCGACGCGTATTTTTTTTTTTTTATGTATGACCACGCATATCTTTTTACATAGTGGTCCGATTGTGACAATTCTTCTTCTATTGGAAAGAGTATACTCCCAAACTGGTCCCATATAAATTTGAAAAACAAAATCGAACCCTAAGGGTCGAAAAACAGGGGATGATTGATTGTTCACTCACTGATCGTTATGCATAACCACGCATAACTTTATACAGAGTAGTCCGATTTTGTTAATTCTTTTTTTGTTGGATAGGGTATACTTTGTTAAGTATTATTAGTACATTAAAGTCACAAAAAATTATAAAATAAAAACTTTTTAACAAAAAATTAAACCGCCGAAATCCGCCGACCGCCGACTCATAATTTTAAGGTTTATTATTTTATGCTTTTCAGTTTTTTCGGCGGTTTAATTTTTTATTAAAAAGTTTTTTAAAGCTCAAAAGTGTATTGGTGAACCAAATAAATAAATAATTAACTTTGCATAATATAAGGGACCCAGTAACCGAGTTGTGGAGGTCAGATAGGGTCCATGTAAAATATTGATGATGAGTGTCGATCTTATGATATCAGTGATGTCAACTGATCAAACACGGATGTTCCTGTTTAAACACTTTTATTGCAAGGTAGTGCTAAAGTATTGGTTTTTAAAGTGCTAGGTAATATACGGTCACCAAAAGAGAGAAGTGACCAGGGTCGTCGCATCTAGTTGAAGTTAGTTACACCGACGAATGTTTTCCAATAAAAATTTACTTAATTAATAGAAATTCAACTGTACATTTTTTGAGAAAAAGGGTGTAATATTAACTTAATCTCTGTAGAAAAAGATCCTCCGACCAGACGAATCTCTCTCGTGTCTGGTGGACAACTGGCCGACGATTGAGGTTGGAACGTTGTATTATTTTAATTGTGTGATAAACTCTATTTGCGCGATGCAGGACTTTGCGTAACGTTTCTTACTAAACTTCGACTGTCTCTGACGACCCTGATTACTTATCTCTTTTGGTGACTATACCTTGCCGTGTATTTACATACTCTTCTAGACTACTTTTTGTTTGACAGTATAAGTAAATATTTTAAGAATCACTTAAAATATTTGCCATCTTGTATTAATGATTTTGGAAACCCGTCTGCCTTCAAACCAAGAGGCATCTTCTGGGCACGCTCGTTAAATCAAAGACATTATCCATTGCATTGAGTGTAATCGAGATTAAAGGCAGGTCGATTCCACAAGGAAAAAAAAAACAAACCAACAAAATCCAAAAGTGCACTTTTGAACATAACTCTGCCTAACTGTAATTTAGTATTTTGTAAACATAACAGAGATGATGACTTGTTTCCCCGAAGCAAAGGGCAAAGATGTACCTATAATACACCCATATTTCGCCAGTTATGTTTAAGTTCCATGTAGCAAGGCCTATTACAATCAACTGGGCCCAAATCCAGACTTCGAGCCGTTACTGACAAATTCCAAATAGAAAAACCCAAGAACTCTTTCCATGATCAAAGTACCAACGAGGTAGTTTGAACTTCGAAATATTTTAAAACTACTTAATGAATTATTTATCCAAATTAAGCTATTATTTTTAAGTAAGGGTGACTAAATAGCTGTAGGTGACGTATAACTACTAGTCTGTATAAGTTTGACGGATTTTGTCAATAAACTATTGCTTGGCAACGCCGAAAAACTCGTGTCATCCATCACGATGAGTTTATTGTTGGTGTAAATAACTTGGTATTTAGTAATAGAAAGTCAAAATATCGGTTTTAATGAAGTTCACAACATTTTGTGTAAGTCTATGTTTTAAAACCCGTTAGTGGATAATCGCCTTTTGAAACTAGAAATAAATAAAGTAGAAAATCTGTTTATAAATAAACGATTGAAAAAGATTTGAGTTTCTTTTTGCGTCATGTTCTGCCTAGGACCACCTTAATTGCGAAACAAGTTTACTAATCAGAATCTAAATCATTGTGAAGTTCGATAAAAATTGTCTACTAAACAACCTAAATAAATGAATCTTGTAGAACTACCAAATGAAAACCATTCCTACTGTGATGACCCCACAGTTGGAACAAATATGCGTCACATCCACGGAAAACGGCCATCGCTCAGGATAATGCTCACACCATAGGGTCTCGCAAAACAGAGCCACAGCAATTAAACAAAATCTGTTTTATACCAGTATTTTAACCTATATCCGCCCTTAAACATATTTTACGGCAAGGTAAAAATACCTAAACTTTCCCAAAAATAGAATATGAATAATAAATATTTCGATTATTCCCGGCGTTCATCCATTAAGGGGACGCCTCTATATTTGAGGCCATAAATATAGTACTTGGCCAAACGACGTAACGAGTGTCGTCCAACGATATTATTTATTAATATTTTATCGTGTAGTACAAGTCATGTAAATTGATGTGTTTTATTTAACGACAGGGTATTTATGGTGATTTAAGTGAAATCGAATGTGGATAAAGTTTGGGCTCTGATACAAGAGGTCATATTGGTTCTTGTCCGGATTTGAATCCACAAGGTTAAAATCCGGGCAAGAACCAGTGTTTTTTTTTTTTTTTTTTCAGGATGGGAAATCATCAAATGACTTCTCCCGCTCTGGGCGGAGCGGGAGGGCGTGTCAGACTTTTACTGACTAAAACCCACCCGTGTTCCATCAGTTGCCCATGTGCCAGGGTCACGGTATCTCTTTCGAACAATCACGCGACCCCGGCAGGCATCGGTCCTAGTAGACCCCTACACTGCTGCTGACATCTCTTTGAGGCGCGCGTGGAACACAGCGCGCCGTCGACCCGAGCTTGGTCCTTACCGGGCGGCAAGCTACCCATTGCTCGCCACCCGCAAGCTCGCGCCTACGGTGGCCGGGAGTCCGCAATCGACTCCCAACGCCCGGGGCGTCTCCTCCTGCGGTGGCTAGGAACGTGAGGGCGCAGAGACTGCCACTCCCTCACGCGCCCCGCCTCCTCCTTCGCGAGCATTACTGCTTTGCAGAAGGAGGTGACGGCTTCCCATTCCCTCTCGCTCCGTACCATGGCTCGCACCAGGGCCGGACGCGAGAGGTCGCCGCCGCCGATCGCCTCTAAGAGGACACGGCGGTGCTCCGCCCAGGCAGGGCACACCTCCACCGTATGCTCCACCGTGTCCTGTCCTGGCAAGAACCAGTGTGACATTTAAATTCATTTGTTTTTTCTGAGTTTATCTTGGACTTTACTGACATCAGTGAAGAAAAATATCGTGAGAAAACCTGGAAATCGCCAACCGTCTTGAGCAAGCGTCAGTCATCAGTGCTCCTGCCTTCTCTACATGACGAAAGGCCTTTACATGGCAGAGGGCCAAAAATAGGGAGGTCTTGGGAAGCCGTAATTTCTTCGTGTTTATAAATTACTAGCTTTTGCAAGCGGTTTCACCCACGTGGAGGTCGATAATTATCCCGCGGGGACATCTTAGCGAGATAAAAAGTACTCTATGTATTCATGCAGGTTATAAACTATATGTTTGCCAAACTCAT
Organism: Aporophyla lueneburgensis; assembly: GCA_932294355.1. Classification (NCBI taxonomy): domain Eukaryota; kingdom Metazoa; phylum Arthropoda; class Insecta; order Lepidoptera; family Noctuidae; genus Aporophyla; species Aporophyla lueneburgensis. The sequence goes on along the minus strand of OW028757.1, from coordinate 11,525,969 downwards.
CCAAATCAGTTCGGTGCTTTTTTGTGAAAGAGTAACAAATATCTAACCATCCTCAAAAACTTTCACATTTATAAGATTCAGCAGCATCAGCAGCCTAAAATGGTCCCTTTGCTGGGACACAGGCCTCCTATCCTTGGGAGGGAGTGTGTTACGATCCACTTGGGCACAATGCGTGCCAGTGCTTAATAATATTAGTAAGAATAATTAAAATACCAAGCCAAGTCAGTTCTAGTCAAGTCAACTATTTATATGTCAGTTTTTCAACGTATTCCTTTTTAATCGAAAATGTTGCTTACATCTATTCATGGCCCAAATTAAATATTGTTACAATACGCTCGACACAGCTAAATAGCAATGAAAATTCTAAAGAATACATTTTTAAGACCGCCTATTCACGCCGAAAACGAAAATCTTCTTGGCCTAAACTTGGCTTTTTGCAGGCCAACAGGTTTTATGTCAAAACATGGTAATTACGAGGCTGTTTTTGTCCAAGTTTAGCCTAAAATTGGTGTGCCGACTTGGCAAAAACTTGGCGGTGCCTGATTAGACGTTTGCCAAGTTTCAAATAGATTTCTTTTAGGTGGCTGAAAAGGCTGTATTTTTATTATATTCGGGAAAACCAAAGTGGTCTGTTTTTGGTATTTTTTTGTACATAACATACATAAACATAACATCACGCCTTGTTTCCCCGAAGGGTTAGGTAGAGGTGTACCTACAGTACACCCACATTTCGCCTGTTATGTTTAAGTCCCATGTAATAGGAGGCGAGCCTATTGCCATCAACCGGGCACAAATCCAGACTCCGAGCTGCTACTGATAAATTCCAGTTGAAAAAACCCAATAACACTTTGCCCGATCTGGGAATCGAACCCAGGACCTCATGCTCAGCAGTAGCACTTGCTACCACTAGACCAACGAGGCAGTATTTTTTTGTAATGGCCATTAAATGGACAAGAAATATGGGGTCATGTGGACCTTTAGTTACGTTAGTTTATTTACATTACACGTTCTTTTACTGTCGTATGTACTCCTTATTTTAATGTTATTTACCGTCTTCTGTTACACGTGGGCCTGTAATTGATAGAAATAATGAATAAATTAAGCCATTACGAAGGTCATTAGTTTGACGTTTCTTGTAATCATTACTGAAGATTGCTTATTAAAACAAATCAATTTTAGGTAGCCGATAAAATTCTCCTGTTGTCTCTTTTATTCTTAAATATATTGTGCGTCGCTACCAACAAGCTCATGTTCGGTGCACGATCCGAATCGGAATACGAATCCCGCTGCGATTTAAATATTTGAAGAACGTCTTAAAGTTGAATAGATTTTAAGTAAGCATTCAAAGCTTATTAAAAATAAATTATGTACAGGGCTCCATACAACCACTTAACACGTTGACGGACACGCCGGTTATGACATTCATTAGGAACTTGCGCTGAATGACGCGCCGGTTATACCCTTCGATATTTTTTTGTACTCTAGAAGCACAACTGCTTTAGCAGACGAATTTCCATACTGCTACCATCTAGTTCATCATCAAGTGCCCCCAAATTAAATTATTCGAATTGCTAGGTGTCACATAACATGTCTTTTTACTGCTTCCAACGTACTACTACTTGGAACATTTATGTGCGCACTCGCACTGACGCCGCGTTCATAGCAGCGGCCATTGTATGAGAATTTGTTCAGTTCGCCGCGGAGTGCACCGCAGAGTGCACACGTCGGGAACGTGATTTACACGCGGTTTCTGATCAACGTCTATGGTAAGTAGAATTGGTTTTTATGATTAACTAATTACATAATGTTAGTATTATTTAAATGAAACGTACTTTAGAACATAATAATGGATATAAATACAAATATTTCATAAATCATTATTATTATAAGATAAGAGGTTTCAACAAATGATTTATCCTAAAATATTGATGTAAACAACTTCTACTTATACGTTCTACTTTTCAGATGTCTCGACAACGACCGAGTGGAGGTAAACCAAAAAAGAAACGACCTCTATCCAACTACAATAGAAGAAATGAAGCAGTTTCTTGGATTATGCATTTTGCAATCTCATATAGAAACACCCAATATTCGAAAACTTTTTACATTTGCTGATCCGTTAAATTACCATCCCATATTTACTTACTGTGCTGTGATTAAAAGTGCCATTTTATTCTAAGTTTAAATATAAGAAAATATCACAAGATTTGATGTTTGTGCTGTGATTAGTAGTTACCTAAGTAGATTAAAATTATATTAAAGATTTTAATTGCAATGTCGTTTAGAATGATTAAAACTAAAGGAAAGTTTATGTTGTGATTAAAAGGGTCATTTTTTATGTTGAAATAATTATTGTAATGTCGTTGTCATTTTTCCTACATTAAAATAAATAAAACCTTGTGTTTTTATTATCTACTGGTGCTCTTTTTATCACAATTATTTTGAAACTTTGTAGAAGAAGGGGTTAAAAATATTAAAGGCTATAGTGGCAGTATGCTGTATTTGAGTAAAATAACCGTTTACTACTGACGTAACGGCTGATGCCTTCGAAGGCTATAGCCGGCGCGTACTATTTATATAGTCAAAGACTACATACCTGTGACGTAACGTTTAGAGCAGGCGAAGGCTATGGCCGGTGCTGTCTTATTTAAATACTTTGTCTTTTTTACCGGTGACAGTACGGCTAAAGCCTTTCATACAAAAATCTTGTGTCAAGATAGGGTTACAAAATCAAGCAAAGTGTCCGCGAACGTGTTAAATTACAATTATCTCATCATTCATTCTTCATCATCTCGATTTTGTTTTTTATTGGAAATCTTTTCAGTATTTTTATCCGATAGACGTACACTCCTTCCCCTAAGCACAGACACATCCATTAATTTTGTGCTTCACACATCCAACGGATTCCAGAGGTAAACAGTGTATAGCTTCCGCTACGTCTTCCGGTACAAAGCTCGCCACTCCAGAACCTTTCAAGCCCATTGGCCATCTGTTCTGCGAGCAATGTCCGTGCCCACTGCCACTTAATTTTGGCAATTCTTCGGGATGCTTACTTAAAAATTACAAGTCTATCTACAATTAGTTATTTATCAGTAGGTATATCAGACCTTACAGACATTTGTACTGATCTTTAGACCCAGTCTTGTAATGAACTGAGATCTGTAAGTAGGTCTTCTAATTTCCTCCGTTTAATTGTTTCTCAAGGTTGTAATCTTGCGCTCTAGCTCCTCAGGATATCGAATAGGTAATAGAAATGTACTAGATATCCGATTTTTATATATAGGTATTGCTAAGATGTCTTAATTATTTTTAAGAACTTATTGAGTTAAGACAGATCCTATTAAACTCAAAATATAAATGTTATATGTTAGTATGTTTGTTACTCAGTCATGGTTTAACGGCTCAACAGATTTAGATAAATTTTACACATCGGTAGATTATATCTTAAAATAAAGTATACTTTTTATCCGGTTGCATGTTGAAATTTCGCTTGAGGCTTGAGGGGCTTATGGCTAAGTATTCATTGCCACACGGGTAGATCGATCAGGCTAAGAACGCTTCCCATGGACAGGATCTTCACGTACCGTGACCCTTCCGTGCCTCGGAAAGCGGTTAAAGTCGGTTTTCCTGGCTGTCATTCGAGGATCTTTGACGGTAGTTACGGGTCGTTAGAAGCCCAAAAGTTTGATACCTTATCTCACCAAGGAATTTCATATTCGCCAAGGTTGTGGTCAGATAATCAGTCGCTCTATGTAAAATACTGGTATTCAGTTGAATCCCATTTTTTTAAGCCGCCCCTATCACCGATGGGAAATCTAGGTGATGATGATGACATGTTGAAGTTTCCCTGGGATCCGAGTGACAACCGTTGATAGCAGCTGATACCTGAAATGGTGAAAGTAATATATCTAATTTGAATATTGCTATTACAATATAAAACCATCACGATGTATTAGACTATAAGCACCTACGCCACATCCCTAAAATTTTCCTCGTGGTTCGTAATAAAATAACTTTTAAAAGACTCTTTTGATCCTCATTTTAATCAACCGCCCATAAATTAATTATGAGAGCTTAATTAGATTTAATTAACATGAAGAAAATCTTTGTAGAATGTTCTATATTACTGAAATACACGTTCGAATCAATTAAGGTTTGAAATGGAAAGAAAACAGGGTATTCTGAGTACATTTTGTACGATTCGATAAAGTCAATTGAACGAAGAGATTTATCGTAACTTAATTCAGAGGTTCTAAGCAATTCGGTAGGAAAATGTCGTAGTAAGAAATAATATTGATTTACTGCGTACCCTTGTTGTCAGGTGGTTTTTTAGCCCATTGTGCGGTCGGTTTTTCATGTAGAAAATCTAGCAAAAAAGGGCCTGTTTCTCGGAACAATTTGACATTCGGGCGTCCCACACACACGTAGGTAATTATTTATTTTGTAACGTAGGTAATAAATAAAATGATTGTATAATATTATAAAGATATGATGTAAATAAAAAAAACAGGGTACCATGTTTTTTTTTTCTTGCTCGATTGACCTGACACCTGTGGAAAAAGTTGAAAAGGTATCTAACTGTTTAAGGGAAGAAATCAACATTTCCACCATACTATATCTATCCATATTGACATTGTTGCCACAAAAAAAGGCCTATGCCCAGCAGTGAGTGAACTCGGGCTGATGATTATATCTTACTATATTATTTATAATAGTTTGCTATATCCAGTAATCGGGTTGTGGAGGTCAGATAGCCAAGAGGCTCCATGTAAAATACTGGTACTCAACTGCAGCCGGTTAGACTGGAAGCCAACCCCAACATAGTTGGGAAAAGGCTAGGTAGATGAGGATGAGTTTGCTTCATCCAACTATTAAAAAAAAAATACATGCCTCCATATTTATTTGAATACGAAACTTTTTTGACAACCAGCTGATCTTAATCGATAGAACTTGATCAAGTAGCAATTGATTGATGACTACATTATTTCAGTATTCATTTAGACAAGAATTTTGAAGGACAAGGCCGTCTCTGTTGGTATTTATGTCTTAGAAATGACGTAAAGCGTCCAATTTTATCATCTTAACGGAAACAGCTTTAAATTAACGATTTGTAGATGTTTTGTTTGGTTAGGTCTTGTATGAGATTTTGAAGTTAGTTCTTTGGTCTGGTTAAAAAGGTAATCGCTACTTTTTCATTGCAATATGGATGGTTTCAAGTGTCTTCAGTAAATATAGGCACCAAAAGAGATAATTAACTAAGGTCGTCGAATATACATGCATAGTTAAAGTTTAGTATCTAACCGATGGATGTTTTTGAATAACATTTTACTTAGTAACTAAACTGATCGTTTTTATTTTTACATACATCCATTTCTTATTAACTTTCAACCATATCCGACGACCCAAATTTACCTATTTCTTTCGGTAACCGTACATATAAGGCGTAATATGTCATCTTTGTTTTGGTATCAAACCTAAGTTTTACCTTATACGAATTTGTAATTTACAGTAGAACGTTTAAATCATTCTGGTAGGCATTTAGCTTAGCTTAGCTTATTTTCCTGTTAGGCATCCCAGTCGCGAATTTGTTCGAAAGATTTACCGTGGCCGTGGCACGGGCAACTGAAGAAACACGGGTGGGTTTTAGTCAGTAAAAGTCTGACACGTCCTGCCGCTCTGTTGAGAGTGGGAGACGTCGTTTGAAGATTTCCCACCCAAATAAATAAAAAACCGGCCAAGTGCGAGTCGGACTCGCGCACCGAGGGTTCCGTACAAACCTGTAGGTATTCTCGGTTTATGCACAAGGTTTATGTTTATGAAAATAAATGTATTTAAAAAAATATATATATTTCAGCTGATTGAATGAAAGGTAAATTGTGGTTTACGATGTAAGACGTTTTAAAAAATAACTACTTACTCGATCTCGTTCAAACCAATTTTCGGTGGTAGTTTACATGGTATTAGAAGTTACGGGGGGGGGGGCACATTTTACCACTTTGGAAGTGTCTCTCGCGCAAACTATTCAGTTTAGAAAAAAATGATACTAGAAACCTCAATACCATTTTTGGAGACCTATTCATAGATACCCCACACGTGTGGGTTTGATGAAAAAAAAACTTTTTGAGTTTCAGTTCTATGTATGGGGAACCCCAAAATTTTTTGTGTTGTTTTCCTTTTTTGGTGTAAAAATCTTAAAATGGTTCACAGAATACATCTACTTACCAAGTTTAACAGCATAGCTCTTACAGTTTTGGAAAAAAGTGGCTGTGACATACGGACGGACGGACAGACAGACAGACATGACGAATCTATAAGGGTTCCGTTTTTTGCCATTTGGCAACGGAACCCTAAAAAGGCACAGTAAAAAAGAATTGTATCATTATTCATCATGATCTTCCTGTCATTGTCTCATGTTACTTGGGGTCGGCGAAACGCGTTCTGTTGTTCAATTCTCCCCAGACAACCGTGACGTCATCATTCACACCCTTTTCTTTCAAATCCTTATCATCTTTTCTTACATATTTACCACTCTTTTAGTTATATACGCCTTTCACCGCTACGCCGCCGCCGTAGCAAAAAAAGGAGGGTTATCATTTTGAACGGTATGTTTGTGGGAATTTATGTATGTATCATGGTCATCGGTTCCCTCATAACGTCTAACTAGTAATCATAATTTCATAAATGAGGTATCATTGGAAGCATTTTGGTCTTTCGCTGGTTATAGGCTATTTACAAAATACAAATACAAAATGTTTATTAAAGTACAAACTAGTATACATTAGTTTATGATTGGAACGGTGGAGCCTCCTTTTAAGCATGGTAACGCATGTATTAGGAGACTCCGCACTTTCATGGCTTGCTATTTTTAAAATTTACAAAACTAACTTATTATTATTATCATTTTTGTAGATACATTTTTGTTATTTATAATTAGAGTAGTATATTATTTTCGTGTGACATGTGGCGGGGTGTGTGAGGTGTGTGGTGTGTGTGGTGTGTGATGTGTGGAGGTAATGTGGATGTGTGTATGAATGACATTTGACATCGCCGTGGTCGTATGCCACATACCCTATCAAATGAATAAATTCTAACACTAGTATATGATCATAGGCTTTAGGGCAAAATGTCATACGATCACGGCTTTCAGGTGAGAATATTTTCTTGTTTCATACTTTTCAGAGCGTGAGTTTTCATTAGTTAGGATATAATTTTTAAAGTTTTTTTTCTAGTTGAAGATATTATCATTAATATTACTGAGTTATAAATCTTCAACACAATGCCAGTAAAAAAGGTTCCACGCGTCGTAACAACTGGTTTCCGTCACTATTATTACTATCACGATGATAATGCAATTTATGTACTTACACAACAATTTATAATAATCGATCAATTTCCTTAAGTTTTTTATTCATTCATTCATCTACATCATCTTTACATATTATAAAATAAAGTCACTTCTCTGTCTGTCTGTCCCTATGTATGCTTATATCTTTAAAACTACGCAACGGATTTTGATGCAGGTTTTTGTAATAGATAGAGTGATTCAAGAGGAAGGTTTATATGTATATAACATGCATAATATAATAAAGAAACGCTGATAATTTTAGAGGTTTCTAATGTGATGTCATAAATAAACACATTTTTTTGCGCTTACATTGCGAACGCTGGCTGAACCCTACGAAATAGCTCAAAATAATGTACTACAGTATTGTATACCTTAAAAAGTTCTACAAAAAAGTCCGCGATGGTATATGTCTAACTCTTAGGGATAACCCATAATAACCATTTTTATCCTTTACTTTTTACGAGAAATAATGGCTTATTTATGAATGCGATTTTAAGCAATACAGCATTAGTCCTTATGCAATTAAGTACCTTAAATAAATTGTGCATTTCATGTAGATCAAAATTGCCCTTTACAGCATATCATTAAAATTAATATTTTAGAAGATATCAGAGATTATAATAAAATCGCCGCAGAGTGGCTAGCGGGCCTTCCCGCGTCCGGCCGCCGGCCGTCCCGGTTTTAGGATTGTAATATTGTAATTCATATTACTTTGGCTTCATAGTAAATGCGAATATCATGTGTGTTCGAAGTACTCAAAATAAACCTAATTGTATTATTCCAAGTAAGAGACCGCGAAATATTGCTTAGATGTTTAGATTTTTGGATGGATTTGGATTTTTGGTTATCCTGGATACTTACCGGGATAAAGTATCCTATATACATAGGATACTTTATCCCGGTAGTAGGTTTCCGAGTGATATTTTCCGAAAGCTATACGGGCGAAGCCACTGGCAAGAGTACTATTCTTATAACTATGTTTAATTTGGTGTCTGGTAAATAATTGAGTGTCTGTATAGGTAGAATAGGAGCGTTAAGAAAAACCAGTAAGACTTATATTCAATTTAATCCAGCCCTATGTCGCAGTCTTCTTACTCAGAATACTATTAGTTTCATTTTTAACCGACGAAAAAAAAAAAGGAGGAGGTTATCAATTCGACGTGTATATTTTTTTTTTGTTTTTTTTTTATGTATGATCACGCATAACTTTGTACATGGTAGTCCGATTGTGATAATTCTATATATAATTTTTTATTGGAAAGGGTATACTCCAAGGTGGTCCCATATAAATTTGGAAAACAAAATCGAACCCTAAGGGTCGGAAAACAGGGGATGATTGATTGTTCACTCACTGATTGTAATGTATAACCACGCATAACTTCATACAGAGTAGTCCGATTTTGATTATTATTTTTTCATTGGATGGGGTATACATTACCAAGTATTAATAGTATATTCAAGCATATAAAATAAAAACTTTTTAACAAAAAATTAAATTTTTGTTAAAAAGTTTTTAAGTACATCAAACACACATGATAGGTAAGGATCGTAGCAGGTGGCGTTCCGTAGTTTCTGCCTACCCCCATGGGAAAAAGGCGTAATTTTATATATGTATAACATGGATTAATACATTCTTACCGCGGTAGTACGTCCTCTTGCGATAATTTCCGACATACACGCGGGCGAAGCCGCGGGCAAAAGCTAGTAATAATAAAAACAGTATATGGCCATTAGCCAACAGGTTCGTCGTTCCCGAAAGAATCTGTTGACATGTTGGATAGATTACAAGAAGGCCTATGACTCGGTGCCACATACATGGGTCATGAGGGTGCTGGAGTTGTATAAAATTGATGCAACTCTGCGCACCTTCCTGATTTCATGTATGGGGCAGTGGAGGACGGTCCTTCGCTATCCAGGATGTCGAAATATCCAAAGGAACAGCGAACCGATAAGGATCGAGCGAGGCATATTTCAGGGTGATAGTTTGAGTCCACTTTGGTTCTGCTTAGCCCTGAATCCTCTGAGCACACTGCTTGAGGATTCAGGCATAGGCTATCGGTTGAGGAGAAGTGGTCGGGTTATATCTCACCTCCTTTACATGGATGACCTTAAACTCTTTGCCCACAACAATTTGCAACTGATGGAACTACTGAAGGTAACTGAAACCTTCAGTAGCGCCATCAGGATGGAATTTGGTGTGGACAAATGTGCGGTCATGCATGTAAAGCTAGGGGAGATTGTGGAATCCGCGGGAACCCAACTCTCGGATTCCATAAACCTCCGAGCCCTCTCCGCATCCGAAACCTATAAGTATTTGGGTATGTCGGAAGCGTTGGGCATCAATGTTACTGACATGAAGCAATCGCTGAAGGAGCGCTTCTTTGGCCGCGTGAAGAAAGTATTTAATAGTCTTCTATCAGGCGGAAACAAGGTGCGCGCCTTCAACGGTTGGGTCATGCCGGTTTTGATGTACTCTTTCGGCATACTCAAATGGACTCAAACCGAACTCGACGCCCTGGATAGGAGGGTCCGTACGCTGCTGACTGCATATCGAATGCATCACCCACGGTCATCGGTAATGAGGCTGTATATCCCGCGAAAGTGTGGAGGTCGAGGCTTTTTAAATGCTAAGACTCTCCACAATCGCGAGATATGCAGTCTCAGGGAATATTTCCTAGAAACCGACGTGGGGATGCATTGAGATGTGGTCGCGGTTGACAAGGGCCTCACCCCGCTCTCCTTGGCTAACGAGAACTGGCGCAAACCTGTAATACTTGACACTAATGACCGCATGGAAGTATGGCAGAGTAAGGAGCTCCACGGACGCTTTTTCCGGGCCCTACATGGACCCGATGTAGATATACTAGCGTCCGTAGCCTGGCTACGTTTCGGCGACCTCTTTGGGGAAACCGAAGGTTTTGTCTGTGCAATTATGGACGAAGTTATGATGACGAACAATTACCGGAGATTTATTGTGAAAGACGGCACGGTTGACATCTGTCGGGCATGTCACCGTCCAGGAGAGTCAATTAGGCACATAATCTCCGGGTGTTCTCGTCTAGCTAACGAAGAATACTTGCATAGACACAACCTAGTAGCCAGGATTATCCATAAGCAACTTGCTCTTAAATACAGCCTTGTGGAATCGGAAGTGCCGTACTACAGGTATGTGCCCGACCCAGTTCTCGAAAATGGAAATATCACATTGTACTGGGATCAATCCATCATCACTGACAGGACTATTGTCGCAAATAAGCCTGATATAGTGGTGGTGGATCGAGTAGAGCGGCGCACAATGATTGTTGACATAACGGTTCCGCATGACGAGAACCTCGTGAAAGCCGAGAAAGATAAACAGATCAAGTATCTTGACTTGGCTCGCGAGGTTGTCGACATGTGAGATGTGGATTCAGCGATCATTGTGCCGATAGTCGTCACAGCCAATGGGTTGATAGCCAAGAGCCTCGACCAACATCTAAGGAGGCTCTCGTTAGGCAGCTGGATCAAGGGCTTGATTCAGAAAGCGGTACTTCTGGACACGGCTCGCATCGTCAGGAGGTTCCTCTCTGTGGAGCCCTGACCGCCGGTAGCTTGGACCCTGTTCCCGATACCGGTGGGCTACTATTTTTTATATTTTTAAATGTTGTTTTATTTTATATTCTAATATTTAAAAATATAATTTATAAGTTTGTTAAAATGAATAAAGGGAAAACAGTATTAATAATTATCTGTTTACTATAATGATCAAAATAGTTCTAAGAATGCTCTCCCATTTTAGATGAAGTAGGTAAGTAAAATATACTTAATTTCTAGGTAGGAGTCAATAAATTACTTTTGATTAATTACTTTAGGAGCATGTTTTGATGAGTACTTGCCAAAATATTTCTCTTGATTAATTTAATATTCTAATATATTAGTAAATCACCTGCCCGGAATTACGCTGCAGTGCAAGGTTGTGAGGAGTTCAGGATCGTTTTAAGTAGTATTTTGGGATAATTAAGTGACTATTAAAGATGAGATATAGGTCTATGTTTGAGGAAAATGTGTGATACGCGCTAATTTGTAACACGCTGGAGTTTGCCAAAGGGCACAAGCATTCTGCTTATAAAAAGAACAGATAGAATTCAGAACACCATGCTGCGCTCCAAAACGGGAATAATGAATGTAGACAAGAAGGCAACCGACTCAGATGCTTTCCAAACACTTCTTTTTGGTAAACAAGTAATGGAAAACTAAACAGCAGGCAAATGGGATTGAGCGGGTCACGTTAGCCGCATTGGTAACGCTAGGGAAGTCATTATCGCCCGCCAAGTCTTTTATCAAATATTGGCGTCGGTTTTCAGTCTAACCGGATAAAGCTGAATAGTAGTATTTTAGATGTTGAGACTGCCTTTCTGGTATAACTGGTTAGTCTGACTTTCTGGCGTCTGATGCTTAATTTGCATCGTCACCTGTCCATGAACCAACCTTGGCAATCTTTGCCTTAACCTTGAAGTATATGTGGCTAAGACCCACAGCAACGGCGAGCAATGGGTAGCTCGCCGCCCGGTAAGGACCAAGCTCAGATCGACGGCGCATAGTGATCCACGCGCGCCTCAAAGAGATGTCAGCAGAACTGAAGGGGTCTGCTAGGACCGATGCCTGCCAGGGTCACGAGATTGTTCAAAAGAGACACCGTGATCCTGGCACATGGGCAACTGAAGGAACACGGGTGGGTTTTAGTCAGTAGAATTCTAACACGCCCTCCCGCTCCGCCCAGACCGAGAGAAGTCATTTGATGATTTCCCATAAAAAAAGACTCACACTATTAAGTCTTTACGCAAAAAGTTTAAGGAAAGGTTAGAAGCGAAGCTGGTTGCACAAAGAGCAATGGACTTCATTCATTAATACCTAGTTACCTTTAGTTATTTTTCCAGTAGTTAAGTCTGAAATTACGGTAAAATATATTTTTTTTTACTAAAACGGGCTTAACTATACTTCAGTTAAGAATAAACACTCGTAATTTAGAGACTGGAATGAGTGAAATTGTATCAGAGAATAAACAATGTATACTGCAAAAATATAATATCCTAATCTGTCGAAATATTCATTCATGGGGTATGAATGAATTTTTCGACAAATTAGGATGGTGTATTTTGTCGACTGGTAATGTTCCCAAGAGACTGGCAGCATTGCCCCATTATAAGACATTGCTTCATTTCTGGCCAAGGTAAAGGCCAGCTCTTGGGTCCCGGGATGTGACAAAAAACCATATGGAGAGTTCATTGAATCATCAGCACTTGGACTCCATGGCCCGAGGGTGTCATTCCCAAACGATTCAAAAATATAAACATTTCCGCAAGTGCTATTTAGTATTTTCATTTTGGAAATACTCACTATTTGTTTCAGCACCCTCAAAAACCATGAAAACTATCTCAATCTATCCGTCTCTTTCTATTATCTACAGCAAAAAGTTGTATGTAGAGGCATAACTCTTTTTAATTACGTGGTGATCTCTACAATTTTAATCCTAACGCAAATTGCGTTAAAGAACTTCCTTCAAATTTAACAATAAGAAATATAATTACTTACGCCGTTTGGTGAACCAAATTTACCGGTACAGAACACATGCACATCGTTTTCAAGGTAAAATAGTACGTAATAAACAACAGATAGGAAAGTAACTATTGCCAAGTAATCTCTCCATTATCAGTGTGACCTTTCAAATGGGGTAGGTGATGGACAGAAGTCAGAGGTGTCAACTTGATTAAACGGTCACTCGCACGAGGAAATCACTCGATGTTCAGAGTGGCAGGGACTCCGATACGCAATTAATAACCTGTGACCATAAATTGACATTTTCATCAGTTCCCCTTTATGTTGTTTTAAGGGAAATATTGGATAATATATAATCTTCTTCCGAGATACCGTGGCCCTGGCATAAGCAACTGAAAAAACACGGGTGGGTTTTAGCCAGTAAAAATCTGACACGCCCTTCCGTTCCACCCTAGAGCGAGGAACGTGATTTGATGATTTCCCACCCACAAAAAAAAAAACCTCTGAAATCTTATTGTCCTGATGATGCACACTATTCATAATTCCTAATTGAGCCCCTTTTTAAACTTTTTGGTATTCTTTCATAGTTGGTCGCAGTGACTGAGCTTGTGTTAGGTTCACTTTATTAGAGTGTTCAATTATATTTTTAGGAGCTCACAGTGGGAATTATTAGAGATACGATTAAATATATATCGTTTGTAATATACTGCAACTGTGGCGTCAATTATAAGACGTATTTAAACTAAGTGATACATAAAATAGTAAAAGTTTATTTACCTCTCTCGATGCTAGCATATCAATTGGAAACATTTGGTAGTCATAAGTAAAATTGAAATTGAAAAGTAATTAGGTAGTTAATATTTCTCTTTTCTATTTAAATAACCTAGTTTAGAAGTTTTTCTTTGAGTTTTCGCATTCGTAGTTCCGTAGCGGGACTCCACTTGGAAAAAGCTGGTCGTTGAAAAGTAATTTTATAGAAATAATTTCGTTCACATACATTAATTTACTTGAAGTAAGGTTTTATGCACATCAGTGGTGGCCCAGTGGTATCGGTCCCGACTTACGAGTTGTAGGTCTTGGGTTCAAACCCAGGCAGGCGCCTTACTTTGTGTAAATAATTTCATCACCACTGCTCTCAAAACGCAGATGGAAAACATCGTGAGGAAGCCGGCATAACCTAGGACCAAAAATTCGAAGACATGTGACATCTACCAACCCGCACTGGGCTCGCGTGGTAGATTATGGCCTACTCCCCCTCACAGGAAGGAGGCCTGTGTGTAAGGTTTTATTTAACGTATTGGTCAACCTTAACCGTCAGTTAAAATACCAACATTTGTAGTGGTTATTTTTATCCGTATCCTTTTTGAAAGGGTAATCTTTTGGCCCATATTATGCGTTATGCTAAATGATAATGAACTTTACAGTATACATGTGTGTCAACTGACTTTCAGTTCTGTATATTAGTCTATAAATCTGAATTGGCAGCAGCGTTCTCTTGTGTATTTTACCACCATACTGCGATCGCCTACCCGTCTGCCAATTGTGGCGATTTTGACAAACCCGCCCAAATTGGAGGAAGCCTATATGCAGCAGTAAATGTCTTTTGTATGTCTGAAATTTTGATAATGTGTATAAATTAGTTATTATTTCTATACTTATATTTTTTAAACAAAGTGATAATCAAAACTATTCGGCATAATTCCAATTCACCGGAATTAACCTCAAATAACACCATCCATTATTTATTCATAATAACGCGGTTTCGTTGCGCGAATTAATATCTACCAATAGACCTCATTTAATAGTTCAATGGTTTTTATCAACAGGTCACGAGGGCCAAAGTGCCAATTTAATATATTTTATCGACGCGATTATTGAGGAGCGTCAAAACGATTTGAATATTAAAACTGAACTGATATTACACTGACATTATTTATATTATGATTCTTCAGAAAAAAATAAATAAAATTCAAACCCAATTGTGTATTTGTTTTGAATAAATTTAAAAATTTATACCTATTTTGATAAGTTGAAAAAGTATAAAAATTGAAACATAGATTCTTTATGATATGTAGTTGATCTACGGCGGACATTGTGAATTATACTATTTGGAAGAATGGCTTACATTTAAACAGTTCAACGACTTTAATTGCGTTAATCACGTTGTTGAGCAGACACAATTTTTGAACGTATGAAGCAGTTATTTGGATTCAGAAAGATTAGCAACCTTTAAAATAATTCAGATTCTCATTCATAGTGTGTTTATTTATTTTTATCGTACTCCAACGACTAGTTCACATAAACATAGTCTTAATTTATACACTACTACAGTGAATTTATCATTTAAATGGTATGCACAGCACTTAAATGGTATGCCTAATTGATTTACTAGGTAATTAAAGTGATGAAAATAACAATAAAACGATATAAGTGTATCACAATTTGGAGGCTTTATTATGGACATTTGTACCATCATCATCATTACAGCCGAAAAACCTCCACTGCTGGACACAGGCCAGTTCTATAGGTTGTTCAAATATTGTGGAAAATCCATACTTCCATACTATATTACTATATATATATTTATATATTTTATATGTTATATATCTACACTTATATATATTATATTATATTATATTTATTATTATTTTATTTTTTATTTATTTATTTATTTATTATTATTTTTTTATATATTATTTATTATATTATAAATGCCAAAGTAACTCTGTCTGTCTGTCTGTCTGTCTCGCTTTCCTGCTAAAACTACTGAACCGATTTAAATGAAATTTGGTACACAGATAGTTTAGAGTCTGAGAAAGGACATAGGCTACTTTTTATCCCGGTAGTATGATCCCGCGGGATCATTTCCGACTTCCACGCGGGCGAAGCCGCTGATAAAATATTGCGGAGTCGTGAAATCTGTTCACTTCATTATTCAGGTTAACAAGCTTGATTTACGTTTCAAATCGACTGTAAAATATAAAAAAAAACCAGTTTAATACATGACCATTTTCCTTCTGTTACAGGTAAAATCAACACCACAATTACAAGAAATATAAGGTAAGAATCAAATTATGTTTAACGCTACCCAAAAAGGACGTACTCGTACTTGGGTAGGTACCTAGATGTACGGTATCTATATATTAATACGTGAAGCGAAAACTTTGGATCCCTTTTTACGAAAATTGGGCGGACGTAGGAGTATGAAATTTCGCACACTTATAGTTTATACAGAGAACAAGTGACGAATGCTAATATTTTTTTTAAATTATGCGTTAAAATACATTATTTTCAATAAATAACACGTTACACACACTACTGTTCATTACCGTGTATCTACTACACACATGCATAGATATTTTTTTGTTTATGGTCCAAATCTGTCTTTATTATTTTGTGCAGTGTTACCAACACCCAGAAATATTTACCCCTAAAGCTTAAGTTAAAAAACCCCTAAAATTGCCACAATTACTAAAAAAAATCCGCTTAAAAAATTATAATGAAAATAACCAACGAATGTTCAGTAATCATAGACGCCCACACAGTAGTAATATTTGTCTATATTTATTAGACGACATTTGTTAATCATTCACTCTGCATTCTTAGTATCGAGGAACCGTACTAGAAGTCGCTAATACTTTTATTGTAATAAAAAACACAATGAGAAATATAAGATGGCAAAAAATCCCTAAGAATACTCCTAAAAATGGAACGCCCCTAAAAAATCTCAATCCTCTTATTTACCCCCTAAATTTGGGAAAACCCCTAAGTTGGTAAGCCTGATTTTGTGTCTATAGTCTTACTGAATGTCAAGTATAACCATAGGTAATAAATTAATTTTATAGATATATAACCTATTTCATTTTTAAAATCTATGATCATATCGTCTTTAGTATTATTTGTATTAGCGACGATAGGAATTTAGTTTAGATTTATAAGAATAGAAGTAATATAAGAAATATTTTTTGTGGTTTATGGGGAGTGTCAAGTATGGCATTAGTAAGTTTCCCATACAAAACTTAGTGTTGTGTGCAAACTGTAGAGGTTGTATGCCTCACGATTGTACAGGCTGGTCATAGATTGTACAGGCTGGTTATAATTATGACATTTGGAGCCGTCATAATTAATTAAAAATAATAGGGAAAATTCTATAAAAACAGAACAAATTTCTGTGATAATTCGTTCCATATTGTTCCATATCCAGCAGTTAAGAAGTATTAAGAAAATAAAAAAGAGAGTCCTGAAGAAGTAATCATTAATCATTACACCAACGTCCTGGGTCCTGGCTATCACCATCCCGCCAGCGAATCCTCTCCTCAGTAGTACAGCGTCAACAATCTATAGTGTTACTGAATGTAAAATATAACCATATTATTTGTTTATATTTATTATTATCTATATTTTTTCATTTAATAATGTATTTCTATTCAAATGAAGTACGGTCGGGCGATCACTAGTAGATTTAAATACATCATCATCATCATCAGCCTATAGCAGTCCACTGCTGGACATAGGCCTCCCCAATTGCGCGCCATTCAGCTCGATTTTCGGCAACTCTCATCCAGTTGCTGCCAGCCACCCTGCGAAGATCGTCGCTCCATCTAGCCTGAGGGCGTCCTACCTTACGTTTGCCGATTCGCGGTCTCCACTCAAGAACACGTCTACCCCAACGGTCATCGGTTCGACGGCTAATATGGCCGGCCCACTGCCACTTTAGCTTGCTAATCCTATGAGCTATGTCGACAACTTTGGTTCTCTGCCGGATCACCTCATTTCGGATTCTGTCCCTCAGAGATACTCCAAGCATAGCTCGTTCCATAGCTCGCTGAGCGACTTTAAATTTGTGGACCAGCCGTACCGTGAGTGTCCACGTTTCGGCTCCGTAGGTCATAACAGGTAGGACGCACTGGTTGAAGACTTTCGTCTTTAAGCTCTGTGGAATACGCGACGAGAAGACTCGACGAAGCTTCCCAAACGCTGCCCAGCCCAGCTGAATTCTCCTGTTAGCCTCCTTCTCAAGGTTGTTCTTACCAAACTGCAGAGTTTGCCCGAGGTAAACGTATTCTCGAACAACCTTGAGCGCACCGCCATTGACCGCAATCGGTCCCGGAGTCGCGTGATCGTTGAACATAACCTGTGTTTTGTCCAAGTTCATCCGGAGACCAATGCGTACCGAAGAATCAACTAGGCCATCCAGCATCTGCTGCAAGTCCTGTAGCGATTCCGCCAATATGACGATGTCGTCTGCAAATCTCAAGTGTGAGATGTATTCGCCGTTGATGTTTATTCCGCGTCCACTCCAGTTTAGCGTCTTGAACACATCCTCCAGTGCGTTAGCGAACAATTTTGGGGAGATTACGTCCCCTTGTCTCACTCCTCGACGCAGGGCGATGTGTTCAGTTTGCCGGTCCTGAGTTTGGACGGTCATTGAGGCGTTTTCATAAAGACATCTCAGCACTTGGATGTATCGCCAGTCGACTTGGCATCGCTGCAAAGACTCCAAAACAGACCAGGTCTCAATAGAATCAAAAGCCTTCTCATAGTCCACAAACGCAAGACACAGCGGCCGATTATACTCCTCGGACTTCTGTATAATCTGCCGCACTGTGTGGATGTGGTCTATGGTGCTGTATCCTCCTCGAAACCCGGCCTGCTCCGGTGGCTGAAACTCGTCGAGTCTCCGCGCTAGACGATTCGAGACGACTCTTGAAAACAGCTTATATACGTGGCTTAGGAGCGAAATGGGTCTGTAGTTCTTTAAAAGGGTTTTATCCCCCTTTTTAAAGAATAGTACGACCACACTCCTTCGCCACGCTTCTGGAGTTCTCCCAGAGAACAGGACAGAGTTGAAGAGCTCCCGAAGCTCTTTCAGTACAGGACTTCCTCCTGCTTTCAGGAGCTCGGTCGTAATCCCGTCCTCACCAGGGGCTTTTCCATTTTTAAGCTGTTTGAGAGCCGCCTCGATTTCATCTTGGCTGACTTCTGGCAGGTCTTCTGTGAAGTGGCGGGTTAAAGTGGCTCTAGAATCCTCATTTTCGGGATCAGGTCGAGATGCATGCGATGCGTACAAATGGCCGTAGAAGTTTTCGACTTCCGAAAGGATCTCCGGCTTTGAAACGACGATATCCCCACTAGATGTAGTCAACTTCGTCAGGTGGCTCCTCCCAAGTGGTTGGACAAACACTTTCGACCCCCGATTTTGCTCAATCGCTTTCTCTATGAAGTGTGTATAAGTGTGTTTAAATACGTAACCTCTCAAATGTTTTAAAACAAATTATATGATACATATAATAGACAATTATAATATTAAGGCTCGTGCAGACCAGCGCGATATCGCGGATGTGACAGGCAGAGCGACCCGTGTCGCGCTTCCGATTTCGCGCTGGTCTGTACGAGCCTTTATCGCACGGACGTAAAATTATAGCGGTGGGATTTGATTCTGCACTAGATTTTCAACTCTCATTGTTCAACCATGCATTCAAAATCCACCAGAGTACATCCCAGCACGTTAAAAAAAACACACTGTTCGCTTTTTAACTCTCGGTTTTAATCAGTAACTTGAAGATCCAGTTTGCGAGAAAAATCGCGCCTCGACATTTTTACGCCGGGACTGTACTGGCTGTAAGTAAGATTTCAGCAATCGTATTTAGTCGTCTTGGTTATATTTATTGCTTCCTGAACTAATAACGTTGATTTTACGATGAACCCTTTTTTTCTTATGGGTGGGAAATCATCAAATGACGTATCTCGCTCTGGGCGGAGCGGGAGTGCAGACTGCAGGATGTCAGACTTTTACTGACTAAAACCTACCTGTGTTCCTTCAGTTACCCATATGCCAGGGCCACGGTACCTCTTCCGAACTAATCTCGCGACCCTGGCAGTACGATGAACCCTTTCTATAAATGGACACACGTATTTCTAAGTTCATTCACATACATAAGTACGGACTAAGACAAACATGTCCCACCGATATAGTTGAGATGTCATCTAGTAGACGTGTTCGATTTTACCCTACGACCCTCGACATCTTAACCTTATGTATGCCAACGATTAAGTTTACAAACTTCTCCGGATCTAAACTTAGTTGACTTGACGAGGCCAAGGTTCGAATGTAAATTGAGGTGATAAATAAGATTGTGATTAAATTTGTACAAGTTTAGATTTGAGCATTGGTGGCCCAGTAGTAATGTTTGTGACTTACGAGTTGGAATTTGCAGGTCGTAGGTTAGAATCAAGTCAGGCGCTTTATTTTGTTGATAATGGGTATCACCACAACTGTTCTCAAAAAGGTGAAGGAAAATGTTTCGAACTAAACGAAAAACTTTTTACAAAAAAATAACAACCGACGTCGGTGAAGTTTAGAAGTTGGGTTCAGAAGTCGGTGTCTTAGGATCTGTAATTGAGGTTTTTGTAAAAGTTTTTTTTTTAACTTTTAGTTATGGTAGATATCCCGCACTAATCTAATCGCGTTACTTAATGCAAATTTAAGCCATATGGTTTTCACATGAATCCCATTATCCGAATAGAACAATTAAAATGGGACCATTCGGGACGCACCAGCTTTCAAATAAAAAAAGAATCATCAAAATAGGTTCACCCAGTCAAAAATTATGAGGTAACAAACATAAAAATACAGTCGCATCGATAACCTCCTACTTTTTTGAAGTCGGTTAAAAAAATATGGTAACATTTGACATCTACCAACCCGTACTAGGCCAGCAGTGGAAACATTATAAAGGCCTAGGTTTTATGCTTAAGTTTAGATTTTGAGTTAAAATGTGGGATTTATTGCTGTGTGAATACACATAATATGTTACGATTATCATCAAATTAACTAGAAAAAAGAATCAAACTAAACACGGCCAGTAAATGTATCGTAACCACGTTCAAGAGTTGTCAGTGTCAAATTACTGGTAGTATTTTGACATTGAATTCGTAGACACTAGGATTCACTGTGTTCTGTAATCCAGCCTACTTCGATCCGTTAAAATATATTAATGTGCATTTTTTCAAAACTTAAAAACTTTTAAACAAAATATTAAGCCGCTGAAAAAACTGAAAAGCATAAAATAATAAACCTTACAATTTTGAGTCGGCGCTGAAAAATCAATGAACAAAGATCACTCAAAGCGCCGACTCATAATTTTAAGGTTTATTATTTTTTGCTTTTCAGTTTTTCCAGCGGTTAAATTTTTTGTTAAAAAGTTTTTATTTTATAATTTTTTGTGGCTTTAATGTACTAATAATACTTGGCAAGGTATACCCTATCCAATAAAAAAAGACTTATCAAAATCGGACTACTCTGTATAAAGTTATGCGTGGTTATACATTCATCAGAGAGTGAACAATCAATCATCCCCTGTTTTCCGACCCTTAGGGTTCGATTTTGTTTTCCAAATTTATATAGGACCATTTTCGGAGTATACCCTTTCCAATAAAAAAAGAATTATCACATAAAAAAAATATATATGCGTCGAATTGATAACCTCCTCCGTTTTTTTCGTCGGTTGAAAATAGCATAAAAAGAGTATATAACTGGTGGTGGAATTGGTGTCAGTTGTGTTGGTGTTGTAAATATGTGTCTGTATGCTATAGCTACGTTTGTAAGTGAGCACATATGTATTTGTGCATTTTAGATACTATATTATTACTAATAATGTCATAACACCAACATTAGTCTCGAATGTGCTTCCAAATATTACACCCAACATTGGCTACCAACAAAGCCAGTAATACCGCACGAATTACCTTTTGTGGTTTTACTCGGACCCATTTCCCTGAAAAGGTAGACACGTACTCACATACAAAGCTACATTTAGCATGACCTTATTCAGCCTCAGGGCCTGTAAGGAAAATCTAGATGTTTTGTATTTATAACATTTTCTTCGTTCTCATTTCCATTATAACTTGAGATGAATATTTGAGTGAATACTGAAACACGTATACAGTCATGTTCAATAGGTATTATGTCGGAGTATTTTAGGTCTGACTTATATTTAGATAGAGTAGCTATCGCTGGTTTTTAATTACCATCACGAAAGTATAAGCTTGAGTGGATTCTCTAATTAACTAGGAGTAGGTAAGTTCTTATAATTTTGTTTTAGCTACAACAGTGAGGCGTCTCAGTAGTAAACAATGATGGGCAAATTTGAACGGATGACTTTGCTTAGCCTAACTTTAGATATAATCAAATTGGTATTCTAAAGTGCCTTATTAAGGCGAACATATTTTATTCTTTAAAGTAATCACTTCGCACGCAATCGCCCAATCGGGCGACGAATGATTCGCCCGATTTACGGCTAGTAAGCCACTAAGTTTTGTTAACCTAAGTTATTCTTTTAGGTATAAAACGTCATTCATTCATAAAAACTACGAAATATTTAGATGTTTGTTTCTCTCGTGTGATCTAAAAGTATATACCGTAACATCTACCTAGACACCCAAACCAGGTTAATAAACGCCGAGACAAAATTACACTAAAATTACTAACAAAAACCGCCACATCGTAAACCTTTTATATTGATTAAAGAAATGATAATGAAAACCTTTGATTAATGAAAAGCCTTAAGGAAGTATGGTAATAAGGTCATGACGTAAACTATCGATTTTAATGCTTCATACAAACCGAAGTATCGATTTGTGCTTGATAGACAAGGAGGGTGACGTCCTTAGAAAGTTGTCGCATTAAAAATGCTAATCGGTTCATTTCTTTTGATGTCAAACTTTTTAAACTGACCCTAATGGTTTGTATATTAAGTGCCTTCTCCGTGTCATAGACTAAAAGAATAGCACCATCCCATTTCTTCCCGTGGGTGTCGTAAAAGGCGACTTTAGGACTTACTAGAGAATGGGCAGCAGCGTTCTCTATTCATTTTACCATCCGCCTGCCAAGCGTGGCGATTATGGCAAAACCTCCGAAATTGGCGAAGGCATATGTCTTGCAGTGGACGTTTTATGATTGAAATGCTGATGATTATAATGTACAAAATAGCTTCTGCCTTCGAATTGGAAGAAGCATATTCAACGGGCTTGGTACTTGTATAGCTTTCTCATTATCTGTCTAGCCTTTTCACATTTATCTTGGGGTCGCGTTTTAGTCTAGCCCAGTACAGCTGAGTACCAGTATTTTACATGGAGTGACTGCCTATCTGACCTCAACAACCCAGTAAGTGGGTTATATGATACCCCTTGGTAAGCCTGGTTGTCAGAATTTTGGGCTTCTGAGAACCCGTACCTAACGATTGTCATAGGTATATGAATAACAACCGGGACTAACGATTTAACATGAGTTCTTCTTGATATGTCAAACATTCACGGACCAACGGCGGCAAGCATAGCTTAATCTAATCTATTGACCCGAGTGGTTGTTATTACAGAGCGAGTGCGGAGTGCAGTGCGATTCGCCGTTTCAATCGGACGCCCTTGCACTGTTAGCGGAAATTATTATTTTGCGCTGAGCGTGGCGAATGCCGCTGCCACCATGCGTTCGGAACAACTTGTGGCGAACGAGATCCTGGCATTCCTGCAGTACCAGCTAGATGTCATGGACGAGGTCAGTGTGATCCAGATATGCAAATCTAACTTCAATGAAGAGGAGATACGCAGTTCTAAAACACTGCTGTATGAGTCGTTACATATGGCTGATCGAATGCCGTCCCGCAGGAGGGATGAAAAGGGAGAGAGGAGTCTCCAAGACATCATAAAAGTGTTGAAGGAGACCGACCCGGACGACGTGCCGACTTTTGTGGCAAAGGATTTGCGCAAGCTGCCCCCCGTCACATTCGACCACGTCGACGTTACCAGGCTGCTGAGGGACATCACAACCTTAAGATCAAGCCTGGTCGAGATGGAGTTGAAGTTGGAAGCATCACAGTCCACCATCAGTGAATTACGTACCGAGGTAGCAGATCTACGCAACACGGTATGTAGGTCACACGAGCCAGCTACTAACGTCAACACACGTCACGGCACATTCAATGCATCGCAGCTGAGTTTCGAGTCAGCAAAATTCGACTCGCCGCCGGCCGCCGTCACTGCAAGCGATGCACAAGTGCGCCCCGCCGTCTCCGTGTCCCCCATCATTGGGACACCGACCCATCTTACCACGTCAGCACCGGAGCGTGGTTACTCGGCTGCCGTTGTTAAATCTCCCGCTAATCATCAGCGGCAACCTAATTATACGAGGGTAGCCCAAAGGCCCTCCGAAGCAGTTCGAAGCTCGTTACCGCCGGTAACAAGCCAACAACAGGCCGATGAAGAAGGCTTCATTCGTGTGGAAAAGAAGAAGAAGAAGAAGCCTACTTGTCGCAATCAGTGCGGTACAGCACTGACGGGTCCCGATATGTTGCTGCGTCCCGCTATTCCAACCACGCAGTTGTACGTGTCGCGTGTACATTATACCACGAAGGAAGAGGACGGACATCGTGAAGTACATCAAAATGAAGAGCCAGTTCACCGTGAGAGTCGAAAAGTTGGACTCGCGTCATAAGATTAACTTCAAATCTTTTGTGGTGCGGGTACCGACTCATCACCTGCAGACTTTCATGAAGGAGGAATTTTGGCCGAAGGGTGTCATGTATCGGCGTTTTCGCGGCAGGCTACATGAAACCACGACTCAGCGCAATACGTCGCCGACCCAACGTAACAAATGATTGTATAAGTGATATTTTTATTATGTATTAGTTTATATTGTGTAAGAATATTTTGTGTATTTTATTTATGGGCCATCGTTGCCTGATAATAAAGAAATTATTATTATTATTATTCCCTTTATTCATTTTTACAGACTTATAAATTATATTTTTAAATATTAGATTATAAAATAAAAACATTTAAAAATATAAAAAATAGTAGCCCACCGGTATCGGGAACAGGGTCCAAGCTACCGGCGGTCAGGGCTCCAGAGAGAGGAACCTCCTGACAATGCGAGCCGTGTCCAGAAGTACCGCTTTCTGAATCAAGCCCTTGACCCAACTGCTTAACGAGAGCCTCTTCAGGTGGTGGTCGAGGCTCTTGGCTATCAACCCATTGGCTGTGACGACTATCGGCACAATGATCGCTGAGTCCACATCCCACATGTCGACAACCTCGCGAGCCAAGTCAAGATACTTGATTTGTTTATCTTTCTCGGCTTTCACGAGGTTCTCGTCATGCGGAACCGTTATGTCAACAATCATTGTGCGCCTTTCTAGTCGATCCACCACCACGATATCAGGCTTGTTTGCAACAACAGTCCTGTCAGTGATGATGGATCGATCCCAGTACAGTGTGATATGGCCATTTTCAAGAACTGGGTCGGGCACATACCTGTAGTACGGCACTTCTGATTCCACAAGGCGGTATTTCAGAGCAAGTTGCTGGTGGATAATCCTGGCTACAAGATTGTGTCTGTGCAAGTACTCTTCGTTAGCTAGACGAGAACACCCAGAGATAATGTGTCTAATTGATTCCCCGGGACGGTGGCATGCCCGACAGATGTCCACCGTGCCGTCTTTAACAATATACCTCCGGTAATTCTTCGTCATCATAACTTCGTCCATAATTGCACAAACAAAACCTTCGGTTTCCCCAAAGAGATCACCGAAACGCAGCCAGGCTACGGACGCTAGAAAATCTACGTCGGGTCCGTGTAGGGCCCGGAAAAAGCGTCCGTGGAGCTCCTTACTTTGCCATACTTCCATGCGGTCATTAGTGTCAAGTACTACAGGCTTGCGCCAGTTCTCGTTAGCTAAGGAGAGCGGGGTGAGGCCCTTGTCCACCGCGACCACATCTCGATGCATCCCCACGTTGGCTTCCAGGAAATATTCCCTGAGACTGCATATCTCGCGATTGTGGAGAGTCTTAGCGTTTAAAAAGCCTCGACCTCCACACTTTCGCGGGATATACAGCCTCATTACCGATGACCGTGGGTGATGCATTCGATATGCAGTCAGCAACGTACGGACCTTCCTATCCAGGGCGTCAAGTTCGGTTTGAGTCCATTTGAGTATGCCGAAAGAGTACATCAAAACCGGCATGACCCAACCGTTGAAGGCGCGCACCTTGTTTCCGCCTGATAGAAGACTATTAAATACTTTCTTCAGGCGGCCAAAGAAGCGCTCCTTCAACGATTGCTTCATGTCAGTAACATTGATTCCCAAAGCTTCCGACATACCCAAATACTTATAGGTTTCGGATGTGGAGAGGGCTCGAAAGTTTATGGAATCCGAGAGTTGGGTTCCCACGGATTCCACAATCTCCCCTCGCTTTACATGCATGACTGCACATTTGTCCACACCAAATTCCATCCTGATGGCGCTACTGAAGGTTTTAGTTACCTTCAGTAGTTCCATCAGTTGCAAATTGTTGTGGGCAAAGAGTTTAAGGTCATCCATGTAAAGGAGGTGAGATATAACCTGACCACCTCTCCTCAACCGATAGCCTATACCTGAATCCTCAAGCAGTGTGCTCAGAAGATTCAGGGCTAAGCAGAACCAAAGCGGACTCAAACTATCGCCCTGAAATATGCCTCGCTCAATCCTTATCGGCTCGCTATTCCTCTGGATATTTCGACATCCTGGATAGCGAAGGACCGTTCTCCATTGCCCCATACATGACATCAGGAAGGCGCGCAGAGTTGCATCTACTTTATACAACTCCAGCACCCTCATGAGCCATGTATGTGGCACCGAGTCATAGGCCTTCTTGTAATCTATCCAACATGTCGACAGATCCTTACGGGAATGACGAACCTGTTGGCTAATGGCCATATCAATGAGGAGCAGCTCCTTAGTACCGCGGGACCCGTTCCTACATCCATTTTGAGAGACAGACATGATGGTGTTAGTGTCTATATGATTGTAAATTTTAGCTCTCAAAATGGATGTAAGAACTTTATAGACCGTCGGTAAACACGTGATCGGTCTATAATTTTTGGGTTCCGCGGTACTACCTGATTTATGGAGCAGGTGGGTAACTCCTGTTGTAAGAAACTGGGGTAGCGAACCAGACTCCAAAGCAGTCTGGTACTGAGCGGCCAAGCGAGCGTGCGATCCTACAAACCATTTTATCCAGAAGTTGTGCAGCCCGTCCGGCCCTGGAGACTTCCAGTTGGGCAACGGACGGACTGCACGAGCTACATCTTGGGGGCAGATAGTAATAGCCCCCATTTCTGGTATAGGATCGCAGGCCCGCTCGACCTCTCTAGCCCAATCCCCTTCGGTGTGACTGACAGGCACCGACCAGATACTGCGCCAAAAAGAACACATGGCGTCATTATCCGGCAGATGCGTATCAGCCACACCTTGAATCGGTCGCTCCCAAGCCCTATAAACCCACCTTTCATCACTCTGGAAGGCGCGATTCTGAGTGTATCGGTTCACTCGCCGCTTATACCTACGAATACGGCTTGCCCATGCATAAACTTTCTGCTTCAGGAAGTCTATGCGCTCTGTGACACGGGACATAAAATCCTGAGGGCTGGTATCAGTCCCTGAGAACGCCCGTCTCACAAAGCGCATCACCCTAGGGCGAGTGTTGCCCTCCCTGAAACAGATTAGTTTGCCGATGAGCGCTCTGGCCCCACTAATACGACGCTCAATTCTGCACTGCCAAGCTGGTACGGCTGGTTTTGGTCGTGTAGCTCCAGAGTCACTAGCAAATTTGACGTGAGCTACACGACATGCCGCTACAGCCGCGCAGTACAGAATTGCATGAGTATCAGTGAGGTCTTCGCAGTCATCAAAATAGTTTGACAACTGCTAATCCAGAGCCGCCACCAGCGCCCTATTTTTGTTATGCATGGGCAAACGAGGTAACCGTGGTCTAAGTTCTGGTGGCATGGATCGATATTCTCGAATCGCACTCTCCAAAGCAATCCTCAATTCCTCATTGCACTGGGTACTTACGTTTGTAGCCCTGTCATCACTCCCCTCGTCAGCGTGACTTGTGACGTACTGTGGTGGGACCACAACAGTCTGCAACGGAGGTGCGATGACATGGCTAATCAGCATTTCATTTCGAAGGCGATCAAGTACAGTGTCATCCAATATATGATTACGCTGGATGACCCGCACCTGATCCGATAGTCGTTGGGTTGAAACGTTGACAGTTGGCTCAAGCACCTGAAAAAGAGAGAGCATCCGAACACGGTACGCGGTCAGATTGTTTCCCCCCTCTGTAGCCCCATAGTATGAGCGCATGACATTCTCATTGATGGATCTTGTCCATCTCATGCGCTGCACACTTCCGCCGGGAGCTGGGACCCTATCAGAGGCCGGTGGGCCTCGAAGTCCTAAGCCGTCCGGAGGCCGGCGTCCTCTTCGTCGACGAGCAGGTGGTGGCGTCGTGGGCGGAGAGAAGTACTCGTCGCTCGAGCTCGACGCAACTGCCGCGGCCGGTGTCGTCACAGTGCCCGCAGTAGGGCTGGGTACCGGCGGCGGCGAGGCGGAGCTGAGCGAGGAGTCCGGTGGTGGTAGGCGTGCATTCCGTGCTGCGGCTCTGGTCAACATTTCGTCATCGATTTTTCGGATTTTTCATTTTGTAGTTATTGTTTTTCGGAGATGACATCTGTCATGTCATCTCCTCTTCTGTAATTTTTGATATAATTTTTTCATGTTGCTGTTATGTAGTCTCTTTTTGATGATTTTCTGATATTTTGTAGGTTTAAGTTCACTGTGAAACTGTAAACTTATAATAAAATGGGTTCAAAATTATTTTTACTATTTAAATTGTACTGATTGAAATATGTGACGTCCTGTTGACACGGTGTTGCCAGATTATTATTATTATTATTACTTAGCCACAAGCGTCTCCTCATTGAATTGCTTTCAATCACTGAAATATTTTTTGTACGAATTGTGGTTTTAGTTTGTTAATTTTTACGTTTCCAACCCGACTACTCTGAAACTAAACACTGAAACAAACTACGAGGTCAGATTCCTTTTCAAATCCAGACATAATCTTGGTCAGACCATATGACGTACACATGATTTTGTTTGTTTTCTTCCAAGAGGAAATAACCATGTCTATTGTTTATGGTATTTCCGCTCGTAGACACGATAATATTTCCGTTACGTCAGACATTTCTACGTTCCGCCGCGCCGATGCAAAGTTTTATAGTAGCAGGGTTTATTTAATTCACTGTGGGTTAATTTACCCCTTCCTCTTTTATGTCACTTACTATACTATCAATTTTTAAATTATGTAAATGTTATCTTGAAGATGAAATAAACCATATGGTGCTGAAGTTGAATTTACAATATGCCCCATTTTAACACGCTTCGACAAGCTTCGCTTCGATAAGCTTTAAACATATGTTAGTATGTGCCTATGTAACGGAAACTTTGAATATGATTTTGACTCCCTTCAAAACGTCGTATTAACTCTAAATGTGGCATACTTATCAAGGATCAATCACAATATAATAATTTTATAAAGTGTCATTATCCTTGCTGGGGTTACTAGACAACAAAAAAAAACTGACTTCGAAAACTACGCTGACATAAGTCACAAAATTCGAAACAACTTAAAAAATAATTACATTTAACTTAGACGATAATTCTGAATAATGAACGTCCTCTTTCACCAAATGAATCTTATTAAGTCTATTGGGCTAATTTGATGCACGCCATTAATTTTAAGCCAATTGCATTAGGCTCTTTTCTTTCTATTTCGTCCTATATAATTTAAAAAAAATCTATAAAATCAATTAGAATCCCATTATCTTGCCATTACTTCAGTTTGTTAGAGGTCGTTGCAAGATGTCTTCTTCCATACTTCTTAGTAGTCACTTCTTTTCCATCTACATAATCTCCTCATAGTCCAGCCATCGATTCTTTGGAACTTTTCTTTAAAATTCCTTGACACGACGTGTAAAAAGTATTTTATAAATACCTCCAATTTGTCGATATATACGATGGTGAAGCCCCGACTCCCTCACGACCTTCTAAGCTTCCACTATATTATTTTATATCTCCGCAATATAAATGATAAACAAAATTTAATTAACGCCATACGCTATACGTCGTAGAATTCTGCCACATGTAAATTCTACGGTAGTATCGAACTAAAGCTACTGGTAATGTTCTACGCTCTGCTATTCGATACTCGTAAATCTCTCCGTATTGGCAACTTGACACTACACGAAACTGGGTTCTGATCTGGCTTTGAGAGTATTTGGTATACGAGGTGGAACGAAAATAGCTAAGATATCAGAAACTCTAAGGTTCATAAACATTGTATTTTTCGGTGCACTATTTTATCTTATTTTATTCGTGAAACTGTCAGATAACTTTAAAATTGGAGGCCATTTATAAGTTTCCACTGATATACCCTAAAATAAAAACGAAAAAATGTCTGTATAAAAATTGGCTGATAAAAACTAGGCAAGTCAAATCTTGAGCTTCAATTTATCTTAAGTTATCGGCTTTGTGTAAAAAATTCGACTGAGGAGTTATATGAATAAATAGCAAACATTTTGGTATCACAAAAAGGCAAGATGTTTTGAATTTATTTAAAATATTGTATGTTCTCGTAAATAATTTTCAGAATGATCTATAGAACTTGGCACCCATTTGGATCTTAATTCTTTTGTCGGCACTTTCGGCAACCATGTATATTCTTAATACTGAACTTGGCTTCATTTTTCGCATTTATGTTTTTAATGGGATTAGAAAATATTATATACAGCACACGAAAGATTAATACAAACTCATAATGTTATCGTTCAGACGCAAAGAATTTCATTCCCATTGAAGAAGCTTTTTATCAATAAATGCATTAGCCAAGAATGACTGGTATTGAATAATATATATCCCAATCATGTACTCATATGTTTCTTTAAACTAAC
The DNA here is from genome assembly GCA_932294355.1 of Aporophyla lueneburgensis. NCBI lineage: Eukaryota > Metazoa > Arthropoda > Insecta > Lepidoptera > Noctuidae > Aporophyla > Aporophyla lueneburgensis. The sequence continues at coordinate 11,495,262 of OW028757.1, read as the reverse complement.
GTATCGTTTAGACTGATTGTCAATTTAGTTCGTTATAATAAATTCAGTTTGATAAGCGTCATGTGCAGATATGTCAATAAATGAATTTATGGTTTGCGTAAATTTCTTTCTACCTGCCAGATATAAGCTGGTTTATTTTTCAGAAGGTATAAAATAGTAAACGGGGCTAATTTAATTTATATACATGGGGTTGCTAAATTAATCATTAACCATTAATACACCACCTACATTTGGGTGATTCTTCAAAATTTGATTAACTTGGTGTTAGCAGCAATTTTCACATATTCATATCTATTTTATCCAATATTTGCAACTACTAAGCGATATTATAAAGTTCATGTAATTTGGTCACTCACTTTTATTTATATGTATAACAATATTATTTTTTCTGAAAATCGCTTCTTCCTGGTCCAAATATCAGTCCCTAGCCATGTAAGATCTCCCAAATTTAGCAAACATTTCATTGTTATTCTAATTCTCTAGATAATACTTTGATTTAACTTGACTTAAACACGTTTAATATTACACTATTAACCCAGTCATTGCGATTTAATTTAAATATCAATAACTTTCATCATATAATATCAAGTAAAAAAATGTAAGCGTTAAAAAATATCAGTCCCTAGCTATATGCAAAATTCGAAAATACGTGACATCTAAGCTTATGGCGTTTTTCATAACTTACTCAAGCGAAAGTCTTGATGTGCAGTTATTTGTAAGCACGACCAATGCCGCGTCAGCTTTTTGGTTTTTAGTGCGGTTGCCGACTTTTTTACGGAAGCGCGTGTTGTGCCAGTCATACTCTCAGTCCCGAGGTAAGTCGTTTCAAAGATAGTAATTTAATAATTGATCTCATTACTTATTATAAATTTGAGCTTTGTCTGCCTTGTTATTTTGATCAACTGCTGGGGTTTGTGATTGTTTTAAATAATAGGTTATGTTTAATTTTGCTTTTATTCGTCAGTCCCTAGACCGTCAGGCCCTCGTCGTAAAAGTGATTAGGGCCTAATGCCGCACCTAGGTACTGACGGTCATATTATGTGATCCGTGGTTTTAATAATAAAATATGTGTATTTGTTCTAGAACATGGCACTTAAAATGAAAACATTACTGTCCAAAGAGGAACTCGCCAAAAATAACAACAACAAAAAATGTATTGTCTATCTCAGTATATTGAATATTATGATACTAAATTTAAAATTGTAGGAAGAAAATTCTACTAATTATATGAAATTCCCCTATTTTTAACATTAATATCTAAGTTATTTTATTTTATTAAAGTTAATTTTGCAATAAAAATGTGATGTGTGTGAAACTGACTTTAAAAAAAACTTGAATTTCTCCTAAAATACTTAGTAAACTGACTGGCCCTTTTAGATGCCACAAAGTACGTGTTACACCCACAGTATAGAATTAGAAGTGTACTGATAACTATCTAAAAAGACCTTTGTCAAAATTAGGCCATAAGTTAACCAAATTTTGAAGAACCACCCATTTAGCTCTTTTCTTTTAATTCGTTATTTGAATTACTACAGCTGGCTTATTTTTTAGAAGGTATAAAATTATTGGAACTCTTTTATAAATGCGCGATAAGCCCGCTCATTGTATGATTTTTTGTGTTAAATGTTCTTGTTGTTTTATATATTCTGGTGTACAATAAAGCATATAATAAATAAACATCAGTTTCGAATATCGTCTAGCAAGTCTGTATTAATAAAAAATGAAATGTAAAAAATAAGTACTTAATGCACTTACCTTATTGGTAAGTGCATTAAGTACTTGAGAACAGCTGGACTGAGTTGGCTCTTTGTATTTTAAAATGTTCGTAATAGTACGAATAAGGATTTTATGGATAGAAAAAATGGAAAAAAAATCTCGAAAAATTTACAAATACGGGAAAACTGGACGTCCTATTTCTATGGGATTATTGTTTAAAAAATTGGATAGGATAACGCCTGTCGGGTCATTCTAGCGCCATTTGATGACCATATATTTCAATCTTTCACATTTCAATCCAAATAAACCAAAAACCAGTAAATAATGAAAACCTCTGCGGTCATTAAAATTTTCATTCGCAAAGCAGAGGTACAATTAGCGTTAAAGGTCTTAACACAGAATTTTCAACATGAGTATGCTCAAAACTCTGCCGTGCGAGCTGGTTGAGGCCACTAATTGACCCCCTCATAACGAATCTCAGAATAAAGTGGAAAGGACACAGAACCAGTCGAAATGGTGAAGCTCTGGGGAAGGCCTGCACAAGCAGTGGACGTCTTTGAGCTAAAATGATGATAGTGGTGTGCAGGTCTCTACACTGCCACATATGATCTACGCAGCACACGTCATGAAAATTCCTGCATCGCGCAAGCAAAATTTGCGTCAATCGTCGAGCAGCAGCACGCCAGATACAAAACCCGTCTGGCCGGAAGGTCCTCCCTTTTCTATCGTCGTGTGAGTGAACTTTTTCGCTCTTTGCCTCTATATTGGTATTATTGTAGCGTCTATCTAACAGATGATGATTGGCTTTAAAGAAACTATTCTCAATATCTATACTTATAATAAAACTGTAGAGAGGTCAATTCTGTACATAGAAAATATATTCAAAATTAATATTGGAGGATGAATGGTGATCGATACTGATGCCAAAAATGCAATCCGTAAATTTTTTGTCTGTCTGTCTGTATGTGTACGCATGGGTCAAAAACTACTGAAGGAATTTTAATTAAACTTGGTACGGTTGTTAGTCCATACTCCTGGGCAGGTTATAGGCTATACAAGGTGCAGTTTTGAACCTGCAAAACATTTCAGGAGGTTGTTATGAGACTCGTAAAACTCATATAACAATACGATACCAAGTCAATAATCAATAATACTTTTTATTTTAGATTTTTCAGTTTTATTGTTTTTCAGAATAACTCTCTTAATAACCCTCTGGCTTTGGATCTATGAAAGAAATGTCGGTTGCGTTTGTTTGTGTGTGTGAAAGCGCAGTTTAAGGACACGTACAGACTGGCCGCGTTTTAAAAAAGGGAGTTCTCACTTACCGATTTCCGTAAATAAGAATAAAATGAAAAAAAAAACCTACCCATTTTATTGTTGATTCGGGTCGAGAATCACTAACATAATTACCTCCTGAAATGTTTTGCAGATCCAAAACTGCACCTTGTGTAACAAAACGCTAAAACATATAGGAGCCGAGTAGTGACGATAAATTTGAAGCAAGTGAGATGAAAATGCGCATTCGAGCTAAAAAAAAAAATAACCGGGATTAACACATAGGCTACTTTTTATCCCGGTAGTACGTTCACGCGGGATATTTTCCGACCTCCACGCGGGCGAAGCCGCTGGCAAAAGCTAGTTAGACATACGAGTATGTCACTCACTTGAGAACAATACTAGAATGTATATATTTAACTAGCTTTTGCCAGCGGCTTCGCCCGCGTGGAGTTTCTAAATTATCCCGCGGGAACATACTACCGGAATAAAAAGTACTTTATGTGTTACTCCAGATTATAAACTATCTGTGTGCCAAATTTTGCCAATTTCATCTAAATCGGGTCAGGAGTTTTTGCGTGAAAGAAGAAGAAACATCCATACATCTATACATACATACATACAAACTTTCGCGTTTATAATATTAGTAGGAGTAGGATAAGTTTACACAAAGTCAGTCATCTTCAGTCGCAGACTAGTTATACAATGCTTTCAGTTGGGCTTCTTAAGTTGCTGAGTTGAGCTGCAAGTGACAAATACTTGCACTGACTGGACAGGTCTTTTCAGTCTTTGTGATTCTTTCCTCAAAAGACCATTTTTTTTTTCAATCTTGGATGGTCTACACATGATGTGACCAAGATTATGTCTGGACTTTAAAAGAGACTGAGACCTCTGAGTTCGTTTCGACCTTTCTTCTCAGAGTAGTCATTTAGGAAATGCCGACTTTATCTAATTTAAAAAAATATGATTGATTTATAAAAGTACAAAACTACTGGCAAAAATAAAATAATTTAGATTTTTCATTTCTTCAGGAGTGATAGATCCCTGATTCGTTGCTATAAATAACATCATAACCATAAATACTGTCGCATTCGTTGACTCCATTTCACTTTTAACTTCACTATCAGGAGCAGACACCGTAATGACCTCAGTAAAGGTAGCAGACAATTGCTCTGTATATTACTTGTTTATCCTTCACAAATGGCTTTAGAGTTATTGTGCTCTGTCAAATAAGCAAAAATCTTTTATAATTTTCTACTTAGATATTTTTGTCTGGAAGTCTGGGTTTGATATTACTTTTTATTTCGTGGGGCTTCCTTCGCTCCTTAGTCTAATAAAATATAGGAAAAATCGACTGTTAAGTTTAGCAATGCAAGCTTGTCTTGTGCAGATTTAAGACTAAGAACCTACTTCTATTAACTTTAATCAGGATTCCTGAACTCAGAATGTTCTCACTTGTTAAATATCATGTCAAGTTTTTTTATTTGTTTTGTTTATTTTAATCAACCAATCGCAACAGTGTTAACATGACAAATAGGTAAAGTATTTATCTTTCACGAAGTGACGCACGCTTTATTTGTGGTTACCACGTGCGTAAAGACACTGTGTATGTGTGCGTAAAGATGAAGAGCATCCGCATATAACACACACGCACACAGACTTCCGACTTCGCTGTTGTCTTAGACGGTACTAACAGCTCCTGCGCTACACACACACTTGTAAACTTAGTTACCAAAAGTAAAGCACGCGTTGCTTTGTCACATAAAATTCTATATCTTTGTGGTACTTACCTACACACACTCATATTCTGGGGCGTGACTACACATACATAACAAAATTAAAATTAGAAGCTTTACCTGTGTTGACAGATTGCTTACTCAGAGTACATTGTACCCACCGCAGTGCTGCTAATTTTTTCATACAACTACGTTGTATTTATGTACCTACATTCCTAGAGCATAACATTGAAAAATAGATCACAGACAGCAAATTGAAATTTCATTAGTGGTTTGTGCACATTACTGGCACATGAGAAAATAACGTGGAGGTGTGACCGAGTTTCATACGTAGCGCAGTAGGTAGATAGAATTACATCTACATGGGGTTCAATGCGGAGTTGTGCACGGGCGTATGAAAAATGTATCTGCGACTACGCGATCTGTACAACGCGTTTCTGTTGCTATGTCATAACTGTGGAGTATTAATGAGACCATGTTAAAGAATCAGTGGCATATTTTTTTTTTCAATTAGGTAAGTAATATTTTTTTCTTAAATACGGATGTTAGCTTCATTGGTAAGCACGACTAAATCGTTTCATACAAACGAATAATCAAATCTTTAAGCTAAGAAAACGACTACATGAGGTTCACTACTGAGTCGCGCACTGCGTATGAAAAATTTATCTGCGAGTAGGTACGCGATCTATGCAACGTGTTCCTGTTGATGTCCATAACTCTAGGGAATGTAATTAATGAGACCATATTAGAGAATCAATTTCATTTGATTATTATTTTCTTTTTTAGGTATGTTGCGGTTTTTTGTTCTTTTGAATACGGGTGTAAGTTTCACTGATAAGTATGATTAAATCTTTTCATTCAAATCAAATATGTTTATTTTTTCAAACTAAGGCAATGCAACTTTATCATATTTTATGTAAGACTGTGTATAAAAAATAAGCCGAAAAAAAAACATATGCCGATTGATGCTTTGAAATGGCTCATTAATACCCTAGAGTTATGAGATTTAAACAGGATCATCCTGTATAATTATGTCTATAATCTATACAATCGACTTCGATCGATGATCAATGTCACTGTATCATCCAGCTTCCGCCATTACATATGTAGGTGCTATTATATCAAACCAATCTAAACTCTATGGACTTGATCCACGATTCTTTCTTCACCGATTGATCGAAGAAAACCTTATACTTTGGTCGACTAATCCATAGATCATTATTGGCCAATTTTCGTTCAAGAAACCACAGACATTGGTCATTCTGAGCTTTTATACTTACACGATCGAAGATAATGATCATATTTGTAGCTACTTTGATCGTATGGGTGTAAAGGAAACCCCTTCTATTTTTTTTTGTGTGGCCCTGCAAAAAAGCCCCTTAATTTTTTTTATGTGGCATCTTGTTCTTTTTCACAAAACGTCTCTTTCGCAAAATTTCTACTGGTCGTGAAATTTCTCTTTCTCATAATGTCGCTTTCGCAGTATGTCGCTTTCGTAAAATGATTCTTTCTCGCAGTACCTTTTTCGCAGAATGTCGATGTAAATATAGACATTTTGCGAAAGAGACGTTTTCCGACTAAGCCGCTTTTTGCAGGTCAGCCTATGAGGATGTAGGCTGCTTAACCGGGCTATCCTCTAGTTTTCTTTATAAATTAAGGTCTTCAGCACGTGCATACCCTACCCATATTACCTGTAGACGTTTTTTAGTATCGATATTAGCCTATCGCAGACTCCCAGCTAGATCGAATGAAACTCAGTCTCTGTGGGATATCTATCTAGTCTCACATTGTTGGCGGCGATTCGAGTAAATTTTAAAACGGTCTGTTGCGCTGTCTATACAAGTTGAAATATTTGTTTGTATTAGCCACATAGCTGTTTAGACGGTTGATATTATTAATAACGTTTTGTTTTCATTCGGTTTTTGAATGAGAGGAAGATTATTGCATATTAACTAGAGAGGTACGTTAATCGGTCTTAAGTTGAATCGCTATTGTGATCATTATTTTTTATCGCTTAAAGCTTTCGATGTATAGAAATAAATTGGGCAGCATTTGCGTAATTTATTGAAGGGCTGGGTCTTTTGGGATTGTTCAAAGATTATCTTTTATCGAAGTAACTACAGAATAGAGCTTTTTTCTTCGTAAAGTTTTCGACCGACGATCGTGGCATTAAGTTAAACCGGATTGTCGAACTAAAAGATAGAATCGGAAAAATCTGAGCTTCTTTGAAAAGTGGGGTTTTTACACGGAGTATCATTTTGGACATTTAGAAGTGTTAGACTCTTAATTTGATACTTACCTATACCAACCTATCTACTTACTAACGTCACATCTGATAGGTAAATAAGCAGTACCTAAGGTAAATCCATTACCTAACTCCAACCCAAAATCTGTACCCACCATTATCCATAAATTAGTACCAACACAAAGTAATAATAAACAGCTCCAAGATTTCTCGCTCAATAATGAAACCCAGGCGTAAATCTCCTACCCTTTTACTCCAGTTTATTCATGTTCCCGCCATGCTTCGGGCGGCCATTACTGCGGAACCACTTATCGGCAGGTAACCCATTTGCGAGTCTAGGCGCGGAATATTTTAATGCTTCATTTGCAACAAGTGTTGTTAGTGTTCTCGTAGCTTTATTTAATAGTGATGACGTGAGTAAGTTTAAATGAGGAACTAGGTAGTTTGAGAATATTCGTTTTTCAAAATTGTAGGGTAGATATGATTTTTTTTTGCATTGATTAAAGTTGGGAACTTGTGGTTTCATCTTAAAGGGTCCCCGAAACGATCTTGACGACCTCAAAAAGGTTGCTGGAACAGACTGGATGTGAAAGGCGGAGGACAGGGTGTTGTGGCACAGTATAGTTATGTCCAGCAATAGACTGCAATAGGCTGAGTTTATTGATTTACCATCAATCGCTGTAATTGTATTTGGTAGACGAACAATTTGCGCAACAATGTGTATCAATCACAGTAAATCTGACAATGGCAATCGATCTTTTTGACATCAGTGGCTATAAAGAGAAATTTTGAGAGGAAATCTTAAGGCCCAGTCAAGTGGCAATAGCTTTCAAAGCGTTCTGAAATAAATACAGAAAGCCTTTCAACAAGATTCATATTAGCTTTTCAGAAGCTATGAATGTCAGTCTTATATATTTTTGACTATTCCATCATCGTCATATCTCATAGAACGTCACTTTTTCAAACGCATTTCGGGTATTTTTGATCTCAAATCGCCTCTAAAAAGTGTGTTGGTTAAGGCTGGTTTATTCTCAGCATAAGAAGAGGATTTTGCCCTTTCAGCGGGAAAATTACAAGCTAGTCACTGGCTTGGTTCCAGTTCACAGATATTTTGGAGCTCGAAAACGATTATTTTTGAACCGGAGCGAAACTGGCTTTTATTTAAATAGTTCCGGTCTGAATTCGAGATCTTTGGTTTAATTATCAACTTTAGGGGAGAAGCGTTATTAAACATTCTGATGACTATAACAAGTACCTAGCCACACAGAAATGGCGTATCTAAGCGTATAAACACAAAATGCGAATTTATTTTATACTATGTAAAGGAAACCGGCTTCAGCTGAGTAAAGGTGGGAGGTAGAACCCGTGTTTTTTAACTTTAATGAAAAACAAATGAGTTCGCTTTAGAATAATACCAAAGTGAACTCTGGTAGGTATAGAATTGTACTAGGTTCCGAAGATAGCACGAAGGTAGAAAAATGTTTTACTCTACACCAAACCAACACAATATCTCAAACAGACCCTCAACTTCCCTCGATATTATTTTACAACCGTCATTTTCTTCGCAACAGTGCAAGCCGAGCAAAACTAGCACTGAACGAGTTTCGTTCAACAAATGACGATCGGTTATCGACTGTTTCCGACCGCGGCCATTCTTTATTTGTGTTCTGTGTTAGGGTGCGGGTATATTGAGTGGACAAACTGTACAAATATGGTGTAGAAAATAGAGAAAGAATGTTTCTGAATTGTGAAGAATTTTTCCGCTTTTTCATGCACATACGTAAGCACATCCGAAATGTCGATTCGTGATTTTATTTGCTTTATTGTGTTTATTTATGTTTTTTTTTTAAGGTTAATTGACTAATAAATAACAATATAATACTTAATTTTATTTATTTAATAACAATTTACATGAATGTTTTAAAGAATACCTACACAAATAATTAAAATAATAACAAGTTAAAACACAAGATTACATTAGCTTCAAAATATCATATGTATCTAATAATTTTATAATTAAAAGCCCCCACAGATAAATACAAAATGATTACTTCCTCATAGCCTAAGTTACATCTCACATTATAACATTTTGATGACGTTGTCGCTATTTGTGTCTCGTAACCGTGTGAAATGGGCTTAGTAGTTTCAGGGCCAGTAAACGAAATAATGACGATTATTTTAAAAATGACGGTTAAACCACTTCTTCGTAGCATTTCGATAGCAATCTAAATAGCCCAGAATTTGGCTAGGTTAAACCACTATCGCTTAAATATAGATTTTGTTGACTGGCAAATTAATTTTTTCCATTAAAGGCAAATTTCGCGCCTTCAAGAGTTGTCAGTGTCAATATTCCACCAAAATTTTGATACTAATAGTTCTTGAATGCGGTTAAGAAGTGCTTGTTTAGATTCATTAGTGAAATCTGCATTAAATTTAAAAGTTATAAAAGTCGAGTGGATCGATACTCGAAAAGGCTTTAAACAAAAAATGTATGGACATTTTTAATTACCAGCTGTAAAATCCTTCTCGGAAAATTAACCATATATCAGAGGATTATTAAACCATTTCCAGAAAGCAGTTTCAACGAAATGAAGCCTATATACGAATCAAAGTTTATTCGTCGAGTCGCACTAATTAATTCAAGCAAATCACTTTAAAAAAATATAATATTTTCTATAGGCAACTTGCACGAAGTTAATTTATTTGTGGGCAAATGGATAATTCTAGAAATCCTTAGTAGACCACTGGCAAGTTTATTAGCTCGAGCAATCGGATAGACAAACAAAAATGTAGAACTTGTTTTTTTTTGACCTGCGTGTAGTGTGTAAATGAAACCCTAGTTGTAACACTTATTGTACAAGAGTTTATTGGAAACTAATTTAAAACCACTTAATGCTACGTTCTGTATCAGAAACAACTGTTTATCTAGATTTATCCCCGGATCCAATTAATTTATTATGCTTCAGAGAAATTGTGGAGATACTCCATTTCATTTGTATTCGCAGAGAGAACAAAATGAATTCGTATTCATTTCAATGTCAACATTTTTAATTGAAAATACAGATTTTCTGAGTAATTTATTTGCGGAAAGAGTTAATTTATTAAATTGTATTTCAATTTAAATGAAATTCTGTTTAATTCGGCTACAGTAATATGAAATGGTGCATGAATGGTAGTGGTGGTGATATTATAATTTTCAATTAATTTGGCTTATTATTTTATGAGGTATGAGAGTTAGGTTTGGGAGTTATTGAGATTGTGTGGGATTTAATAAATGGTGAAAGAATCCACAATAATAAGATAATACTAATGAAATGAAATGTTTATTTCTGTTGGTGTCTTATAAGACACTTTTACACGTCCTACTTTTTTTGGTCAATATTTTAAAAACTAGATCAGATGGCGCCGGTATTTCCTAGCTGACTGTTCCCTGGGAACAAACGCCAAAACAAACTCATAGGTCATGGTCTCTTTGACAGTCCAAACATTATACTGTTAGAAGTTTATGTGAGTCTAACAATGTATGGCAATGTCTGCAAGAACCTTTTGAAGAAAGAGCCATTGCAGTTTTGAGCTGACCTGTCACAACAGACGGTATATAATTATGTATCAGTCATCGTGTAGCTCAACCCTATTGTAGAAAGCTCAACGACCCGTCACGAGGCGCAATGCAAAAGTAAATCTTTCTGTTTCGATCTTACCTTTTACGCCTTAAAGTCTGAATGGATTGCGATGAAATTTGGCACACAGGTGCACCATGACCTAGGTTAGGACATAAAATACTCTTTATTCCTGTAGTACGATTCCAAAGGATAATGTTTTACCTTGACGCGGACGAGGCTACGGGCAAAAGCTAGTATTAGATACTTTATAACTTCACAATGCGTGGTGACTCAGTGATAACGGTCGCCACTTACGTGTACATCGTAGGTTCGAACCCAGATAGACGCTTTACTTAGTGTAAATTATTTCACCACCACTGCTCTCAAAACGTTGAAGGAAAACATCGTGGGGAAACCGGCATGTCTTAGAACAAAAAAATCGAAGACATGTGACCTACCCGCACTTGGCCCGCATGGTAGTTTTAGAAGGAGCAGAGGAGTTTAAGTTCAAATTGACGACCTACAACTCTTAAGTTACGGCTGACTAGACCACTACTGGCCTCGTTTCTGTACCAAAACTTTAATTGTATGGCAAGTTTTCATTCATAATTTTTCATACTTTCAACATTTTCCAATAACTAATACACATCTAAGACTATGTATGTACTGTGCACACAGTAATACTTCATTCAATTGCTTATTGTAAATACACACGCAATTCAATGATGTGTATATATTTACAATACACACCTACATGAATGAGTTGAGTTTATTTTTACACTTTATTTCAACACTGACTTCCCAGCCGTACAGCCAGACTGTTTGATATTATTAGTATCGCTTGATTGAAAAAGTTACATTGTGGGTGATTTTTAAAAAGCAGATTTACGTTAATCTAAATAAATTGGTTATTGAAAAGATTTGTTGTGATTGTCTGTTGATGTGCGGAGAGGAATTTTGGGTTTTATACTGGCGATATTTTAGAGGAGGAAATATTCATGTATATTTAAAATATTAACAAAGGCTTCTTACTAGAGAAAAGCTAGCAGCATTCTCTATGCAGTTTACTATCATACTGCGCCAATCCGCCTGCCAAGAGTGGTGATTATGGCAGATCCCCCGCCCCCACCCTTTTTTTTTTCAGGATGGGAAATCATCAAATGACTTCTCCCGCTCTGGGCGGAGAGGGCGTGTCAGACTTTTACTGACTAAAACCCACCCGTGTTCCATCAGTTGCCCATGTGCCAGGGTCACGGTATCTCTTTCGAACAATCACGCGACCCCGGCAGGGCCCCCACCTTTTAGAGGAGACCTATGTGCAGCAGTGGACGTCATTCTTCTGAAACGATGATGATAATGACAATGGAAAGGTCTAAATAGCAAAAGAAAAAAAAATTGATTTGTACACAAATACCATAATTCTTATATTTTTTGTTTCCTATTTTATTGATAAATTAGCCAGTCGTCTCCACAAAACGACTTTAAAAAATGAGTTTATTAATAACCCGTTGGGGAAACATTATGGGCTGATTATGTTGTGATAAGACAAATAAAAGTCCTTTAGTATACATTTACCCACTGAAATTATAGTCTGTGACCTCGTGAATTCAAAGTTAGTCTTTGGGTACTTTATGTATTTACAGTTCGTAATAAGTTGATTCATAAAACCTGACATTTAACCGCTTTATATACAGCCCTGACCTTGTCATTTTCATGACAATAAATTGGAAAAGCTATAGACAGAATACATTTGGTTATTTGACATTTAACTATGGCTAAGAGAGTATAATTTGCTTCCCTAATAATTTGCATGTGATATGAGTTATAGTTAGAAGTCATTATTGCTATACGGATGGATCGATCAGGTTAAGTTATGCTTGTCGCGGTTGGTCTATAGATGGGTGAGCATCCTTCATACTTAAACCTCTACGTGCCTCGGACAGCACGTTAAGCTGTTGATCCTGGTTGTTATTCGCAGATCTTAGAAAGTTGTTACGGGTCGTCAGAAGCCCAAAATTCCAGCCTTACCAAGGGGTATCGTAATACCCAGTAACTGGTTAGTTGAGGGCAGAAAGGCGGTCGTTTCATGTAAAATATTGGTACCTATTCAGCTAAACCTGTTTAGACTGGAAGCCGACCGTAACATAGTTGAGTAAAGGTTAGGTAAATAATGAGAAGTATTGTCTCAATAAGCATAAAGACCTTTCATAAATCCTTCCATTATTTCATATTCTTTGTAGAAATAATCGTTAGATAACGTGAAACTAAACAGAGACTTTTAATTCAGTGGTATTTCAGAACCTTGCTTTAAAGAAAAGCAACATTGAAACTATAAATCAACACTAAATTGTCACAAAACTTCGGTACAGAAACAAAGTCGCGAAACTTACGCAACACGCGTCCACATTAATCAAAGTTAAAAACAGCGATATATCAATTAATAAAGTTTCCAGTTCGACCGAACTGTTGACTTTAACAATAATGACCTATATTAACAACTCGTACAAATGTAAAGGTTTATTTTCAATTGAGTCCTTGACCAGAGATATCTGATGACACTTCAAGCTTATTAATCCTTTACGGATACCGCAATTAAAATATGATTGTACTTTCGACACAAAAATTTGATTAAGTACAACATTAAAAAAAACTTGAAGATACTTTCTTTAATCTACGTTACTGGTAGTCTACTCTCTAAGTAGAGTGTACTTCGTGAGCTCGACAAATGGATGTGCGAATAACACTTGTGCGACAAAACTGTACTGCGACTCACCATAGTTCGAATGCACGCTTGTGCGACACACTGAATCTAGTCGTTTCTAGCACTCGCCTGCCGCTACCGTGGCACCGCTCGCTTCGCTCGCTCGGCTTCGTAGGCGGTCACAGTTTTAACCTAACCTAACCTATTGTACTATGTGAGTTCAAGTGTGTCGCACAAGCGTGCATTCGAACTATTATGAGTCGCAGTACAGTTTTCTCGCACAAGTGTTATTGGCACATTCGTTAGTCGAGCTCACGTAGTACACCCCTCTAAGTATGTCAACGGAGATTCGGAAAGTAGTCATCATCATCATTTCAGCTAATAGACGTCCACAGCTGAACATAGGGCTCCCAAGTATTTTGGGGATGTTTGCCATAATCGCCACGCTTGGCAGGCAGATTAAATGATACATGAATTTATTTCTGTAAGTAGGTTTGTACAAACACTTCAACGATATTTTTTTAAACTAGATGAGGTCGGCGTTTCCTATCTGACTACTCTGAGAACAAAGGCCAAAACAAAACGATTTGCAGTATGGTTGTAATGCGTAGAGAAGCTCATTCTCCCATAGTCACCTTTAACGACAGTCACGGGAAGAAATGGAATTGTGCAGCACTACACGGAACAGGAGTAGTAATTCCGTCAAAACAAGTGTCAAATTCGTTTTATCGTATGAGGATTGACACATCAGGCTTAGGGACAGTGGGCGAATCGGGCAGTCATTTATTCTTAGTTTGGAAACCGAACTAATCTTATGTCCGTAAGTGATAAGGAGTTAGACACGGCCTTTACTTAAGTCGAAATTACAAACTTTATTCTTTGTGAGTAGATCCCCTGGTAAGAATGACTGGTGGGGTTCCTTCTACCCGGCTACCTTCGACGCGGACAGAAAAACTGATGTAGGTACGCAAGTGTCTCGCCTACGGGTTAAGGGATGAGGGAAACCGTGCACCTTACCTCCTCGTGAAGCCGCTCGATCTACCAGCAGCTCTGCTCCGGAGTCTTCGCAGAGTTCAGCCCACCACGTGTCGAACCAAGTCCAGAGGCACTACACAGCACTTCAGTACAACCGTCGAAGCCACAAATATACCACTAAAGAAACAGCGGGACTGCTATGAACTTATAATATTCATATTATATCGTTCTGCGATAAAATAGTACAGCGGATAAAAAAACACAGCGGAGACGCGATGACGGCAGAATTCATATTTGAACTGTTATAATGTCCTTTTCGAGCGAGCCATAAAGAAGGCGACGCTCATTGGCGAGAAGGTGCACGATGCTGATTGGCGGATAAAGAACTAGCTTGACATCTTGCGTAATAGATTAGCAAAACAAAATAGATGGCGCTAACAATGACTGTCGGAAAATGTTCGACCTTTGCAGGTACAATCTGCCTCCACCAGTTTTAATATACTATAACTAACTACATATATCCAAATGTATATTTAAATATAGGTACGTCATAATGGAATTATACATATTAAAATACCATCGCTCGTTTTATCAATTACCTATGTCGAAGTGAACCCGGCGCGGTTTTTATTCCGCATCGACACGTCGTGCTAAAAATAACAAAGTTTCTGGAAGAATGCCTATAATGATCTACGGCCGTTTATTTACGTCCGGCAATATGAACAGACCGCTCTAACGAAAGATGAGCGGTTTCGTCTATGTTACAAGTGATAGCGGACAGAAAGATGCTTTGTGCTTTGTAAGGTTTTGTTTAATTTCATCTATCCCGGTGTCTGGAGCTCTACCATGAGTTTGTTCAGCTATAACTCGCTCCCTTCATCATCTCAGTCGCAAGATGTCCACTGCTAGATATATGCCTACCTAAGCATTGTGACTTCAACCGGTTCTATGCTTCTCGCATCCAGCGGATTGCTGCGGCCTTCACCAGGTCATCGGCCATCTTGTGGGAAGCTTTCCAACGCTACGTCTTCCAGTACGCGGTCAAAACTCCAGAACCTTTCGTCTGCAACGACAATCCGTTCTACGAGAAATGTGCCCTCTGCCCACCGCCACTTAAATTTGGAAATTCTTTGAGCTATGTCGGTTAGCTTGGTTCTCCTACGGATCTCTTCAACTCGCTAGTGCCTTCGAAAATTATATAATTATATGAAATATTGTACAGCGCCACTAATGGTCACAGGAATAATTAAAATTGGTACCATGATCACTATAGAGTTCGATACGTATGAAACTTTATGTAATCCTATTCGATAGTCATTTACGTTTTTTAGCTCTCACCATACAATATGGCACCATGAGTTAGTTCCATGTATTCATAAGTAAAAAAAAATTTTTTTTCTTACTTTCATCGCGAAATTTGGTAGAATATTAGACACAACATAACAGTCAGCAAGTTGGTAATAGGACTTGCAGATCAGCGTGCTTCATGGTACATTTTCAACCGACGAAAAAAAAACGGATGAGGTTCTCAATTCAACGCGTATAGTTTTTTTTTTATGTATAACTTTTTACATTGTGGTTCGATTGTGACAATTCTTCTTCTATTGGAAAGGGTATACTCCCAAGGTGGTCTCATATAAATTTGGAAAACAAAATCGAACCCTAAGGGCCGGAAAACTGGGGATGATTGATTGTTCACTCACTGATTGTAATGTTTAACCACGCATAACTTTATACAGAGTAGTCCGATTTTGATAATTCTTTTTTTGTTGAATAGGGCGCGAATTGGTTGAATAGTCGGCGCTGAAAAATCAATGAACAAAGATCACTCAAAACGCCGACTCATAATTTTAAGGTTTATTATTTTATGCTTTTCAGTTTTTTCGGCGGTTAAATTTTTTGTTAAAACGTTTTTTACATAAATAGGTTCATCTATAGGAAAAACCATATAAGTACATTATGTTTCTAAGGTTTAAGGGGCATCAACAGTTTGCACGTTTCTGGTCCTTACATTGAGTATTTCTTGTAGTATGTGTGTACTTCAGGATGTCTTTGAGTGGTGCTTGTTGAATGCATGGAAAAATGTAGCAATTGAATGATGTCTCGTTTGATCTCAAGATTAGAATAATATGTTTCCTAATTCGAGCAGCTAACGCATTCGTACATATTTTGAACTTATCTATACATAAACACGAGTGTGTCTGGTAAGAGTGCTCACGCTGCTAAAATAACAATGCCCGCCATTTTGTCTGCGATCCAGGATAAAAAGTATGGCGTAAGTCCTAACCTAGTCATGGTCCATCTGTGTGTCAAGTTTCATATAAAGTTTTCAGCCGTTTTAGCGTAAAAGCGTAACAGTGTAGGATATATTTAGATCATAATAGGATTAGTTGAAATTCTTAATTACGCTCGTAATATAATATCATGAATCAAAATAGAAATAAGTAGGTTAATATTTTCCTTATATCATGAATAAAAATAGGAATAGTTTGATTATTATTTTCTGATGATTTTAATCATCAAGAAATCTATACTAATATTATAAAGCTGAAGAGTTTGTTTGTTTGGTTGAACGCGCTATTCTCAGGAATTACGCTCCGAATTGAAAAAAATATTTTTGTGTTGAGTAGTCTATTTATTGAGGAAGGCTATAGGCTATATAATATCACGCTACGATCAAAAGGAGCGGAGTAGCAACGAAAAATTGTCGAAAACTGGAAGGCAATTCGATGCGACGGGAAGGGTCAGAGGAGCAAAAATTTGACGTGGACGAAGTCGCGGGCAGAAGCTAGTTTGGTAATAAAGAGTGAATGATACCTGCCTCTAAAATACCGGAATGGTAGTCAGAATATTTTCATCCCGACGTTTTTAAAAGCTGGTATTATAAAAGTTAAAGCAATTATTATACTCTACTTTTCCGCACTCTATTTGCATAACACACTATCTAGATTAATCTAATTTATTTTGAAGAATATGGTTAATACATTGCTTCAATGTTCGAAAACTTTATCTGCTCAACAAATTCAGTAACACAGTCAATGTTGCTGAACTGAGAAAATAAAAGCCATTGCTGCTAATAGCATGTTAATCAATTACATCGTTGAACCATATTATCACGTACATTGTTTATCTGTTACTGTTATGTGTACATTTGAAATATTGTGAAGGAAGCAGCGAGTGCCCCTGTGTCTGCGCACACGCTTGTGCACTATAATATCTCCCGCGCTGATGGCTAGTCTTGGTTGAGATAGGCCGCCGTGGCCGAAATACGGTCTGTAGGACTATATAAAAGGTGTATCTATTCATACACGAAATATTTTAAGAGGTACACCTGTAGATGGTAAAAAAGCTATGTATTTTTTTCTAAATTTAATATTTATAAAAAAATTGACGCACATGAGAAATACTGGCTTCTTCTTACTTTTTACGGCCCGAGACACCGCGGCCATGCTCGTGCCGTCCGGTCGCCGCCCTCGCACCGTCAGACGGGCCATTCATGGAATTTGGAGTAAAGGTTTTATGCAAAACGTTTCAAGCAGTTTTAAAATTATAATAATTACAAAAATTCAAAAACGCTTAGATAAAAAATTTCTTTTTGCTTCTATAGCTTCTTTACCATCTACAGGTGTACCTCTTAAAATATTTCGTGTATGAATAGATACACCTTATATATACGTATAAATATCAATAAAATAAAATAAAATATCTAAATATACACTTCAAATGGCGATAATAATAATTATATCAATGTACTCAGTCGCTTTCGCTAATGACTTACAATGTGTTTGTTTCGTTGTTTTTTTACAACGGGAAGTTTGTATTGGCTCTTGATTTATTTTCGTAAAAGTGCAATGACGTGCATTACCGCCCTTGGTATTTGTTTACTACAATATTGACTTGTTATACAGCATTATCTTAAAGTATATGAGTGTGGTTCCGTGTGGTGCCGAACGTAAAGAATAGCACCATCCCATTTCTTCCCGTGGGTGTCATAAGAGGTGACTAAGGGACTTACTAGAAAATGGGCAGCAATGTTCTCTATGCATTTTATCACCATACTGCGAACGCCAACCCGCCTGCCGGGCGTGACGATTATAGCAAACTCCCCCAAATTGGTGAAGCTTTATGTCCAGTAGTGGACGTCATTGGGCTGAAATGTTAAAATCCCACTAAGAGAAGGTATATTGCGATAAAATAATACGCACATTGGTTAGATCAATCCTGAGCAAAAAAAACAGCTGTAAATAAATTGTATATTCCCAAATCTTTTTAAAAACATACCTCTCAGATAAGTCTAACAATATGACAGCAACACAGGCACACTTTAACAGCAGTAATTTATAAAAACGTCGAAAACCGAGAAAGATATTTATCAGTTTTGTTTACAATGAGTTTTCGCTTTAAATAGTGATTTGATGTACGAGATTAGATCCTTGATGTGATGGCCTGGTAAACATCTGGAATTGGTGCCAGCATTTGCAGAAATGCTCAAGGAAATTTCACATGTCAACGGTATTTATGTCAAACTAAATTTGCCGATGGTTTCGTGACGTAAATACGGACGTAAAAATATCGCAGTAAGATTTTATCGCACACTGGACTGGATACCAACTCTCGGTGTTGACTCGAAAATTGAGAATATAACAGAGTGCTTGTCTGCGCGTCGAAAAAACACGCTGTTCGAATGTGAACTCTCGGCGCATAAATTTGGAGTTTCGGTGTGCGAAAAAACTTCGTCACGATATTATTACACGCATAATGTACCATGATTTCAGCCGAAAGACGACTCTTTCTAGGCAAAGGCCTCTCAAGCTCCGCCACTTCGAACGGTTCTGTGCTTCCCATATCCGTCAGATTCAAAGCCATCGCAATCGCCTTCACAAAATCATTCGTCTACCTTATGGGAGGCCTTCCACTCAACGTCTTTCGGTACGCGGTTGCCAGTCCAGAACATTTCAGCACCATCGATCATCTGTTTTGCGAGTAATGTATGTACATATCGCACCTTCAGAATTATAAAGACCTAATAAGAAATTTTTAGATTTCAACTATGACTCATAAATATTTAAAAATCTTATTAAAATAGAGCCCTATTTGTTATGTTATGGGGCTCTGTTTTAATAAGAGTTTTATAATTTTAAGAGATAAAGTTGAAATCTAAAAATTTCTTAGGTCTCTATAATTCTGAAGATATACGAGTATAACGATTCACGATTAATTTTTGAAGGAATTATGACCTACCACTAAATACACAAATTATTATATTTAATGAAGTTTCTGGATAAGTTATGAAATAGGTGAACCGAATTTGGCTTCACACACTACCGGGTGTCCAGATAGAATTTAAGTCACTTACGTGTTTCACTCACGCTGTCACTTACGTAACTTTATGTACTTTATATTCAATTTATGTTTATTATTATATCCTTACTATATAGTTAAATATAATGTTCTAATGATAGGTACACTTCGTGTGAGCTGACGTGTAGTATTTCAAGTCTTTGCTGTCTTTGAAGTTGTTGCGTCAATCATATGTTCTGCTTTCTGTATTTAAATAGATTATTATTAGATAATGTTCTGTGGTGATGGAATAGATAATCAAGCTGTAAGTTATTTATACGTATTTTGTGTTAAAACTAGTGAGCGTCTGGGATTTTAACTATGAAATAGAATTCTCTCCGGTTGTCCGTAACATTAAAATTTTCTGACGGTTTTTGCAATTTACAGGTCAGTATCAGGACAGTTATCAGGCTGTTTGTTGATTAAAATATTATTCGGTACCGTAATAAATCAGGTTTAATAGAATTGTAATCATGCAAGTCATCAATGTAACCTATATGTTCATATGTGTATCGTCAATCCCATGGAATGACATTTTTTAACGTAATAATAAATATAAGTAGTCGCTTAGCTGTCGAAAATAGACCATCATAAAATGAAAATGATTAGCTTTTTGCACTCCTTCTCCGTATAAACTTTAACTGTGTCAAATTTCAAACTCCTACGTCTGCGTGATTTTCGTAAAAAGGAGTACAACGTTTTTGTTTCATTTTTTTTTTTTTTGACAATGACTTCTCGTGGTTAAACTGAGAGGTTTTTACTACTTAACCGGGCTTTTCCTACGAATAACTTCAAACTTTAATTTAAGGCCTCCAGCCAGGACTTACAAACTAAAGAAAAACTACAAACAAAGCGACTAAGACCTAAGGGCACCCCCGTTGGGGTTCGGACCTCGGCTTAGGGAGTCACTGGTAGGCGGGGTCAGCAAGGGACGGGCTGGATCTGAGTGGTCATTATTTAGGGATGAATTTAAAACTACAGGCTCAGCGACGCGGGCTGGCTCATGCAAGGGTCGGGGGGGACTATTCGCTAGTCGGGAGTGTCGCGACGACGGACCTCGGCGGCGAGGTCGGTATGACGGACGTTTCGGTTTAGTGTTTTTGTTTCATGTTTGTCATACATTTATATAAACAGATATATGCGAACTTAGAAGGTTGTATTGCAGATTTGCAAAACCATAAAAAGAGCTTTTTTGACCTCATTAAATCAATAAATAACTATCTTATTAGCTAGATGATAAATTCATTCATTTTTAAAAGTACCTGCAATCACTAAAGTCACTAGGATTTAAGTAATTGCAATTAAAAGCAAAACGAAAATAACTCTATAACGTTAGAGAAATAAACAGTCAAAAGTAAGCAAGTCACTCAGTAACCTTTAATTGTATGCCATTGCTAATTATATTCTCCTGCTATACATCAATCAAATGAAGAACAAGAAAACAAAAAAAAAATATTTTTGTAAGCCCCTCAAAAGTTTATTGAACCATATGTAACTAAATATAAAACCGATGCACTTCTCACCCGAACATAAACATACAAAGCATTTAAAAAATACCCTTTCATTCATAAAATTAAAAAGAAAAGCAAAGCACTCACGGACTGAAATGTTTACATAAACTTACAACTGTTATTACACTACAATTCTCAATTCTAAAACAAACAAATAAAGCTCAAATTCAATGGGCATTAAAGTAACAGGTAATTTTATGCCGTAGTAAATCGTACGATATATCTCTATAACAATTTGGATGCGTATGTAATGTAGAATTGTACTGTAAAGTAACAGGCTGAATTATACCGAATGTGTGAAACAACAGTGAAATATATCGTTTCATTCAGAGACATGAAGTGGATTTGTCAAATTGGCCCGTTAAAGTTCAAAATTGGAGAGCAAAGAGTAAAATCAAATACGTTTATGCCTAAACGGGAAGTTTATTAACTCATATTCTAATATTTGATTAATTCCATCTGATACCTATCTGGTATTCTACAGATAGTCTCATCATTTCAGCCGTAAGATGTCGACTGCTGGACTTAGGCCTCCCCCAATTTGGGGGGCTTTGCCATAATCGCCACGCTTGCCAGGCGGGTTGGCGATCGCAGTATGGTGGTAAAATGCATAGAGAACGCTGCTGCCCATTCTCTAGTAAGTCCCTTATTCGCCTTTTACGACACCCACGGGAAGAAATGGGGTGGTGATATTCTTTACGTCCGGCACCACACAGTACCACAGATAGTCTGTTTCATCATAATTAGCCTATATTGTTCCCACTGCTGGGACACAGGCCTCCTCTCAGTGAGAGGGAGTGGGCCGTGATCTACCACGCAGGCCCAGTGCGGGTTGGTAGATGTCACATGTCTTCGAATTTTTGGTGCTCAGAAATGCTGGTTTCCTCACGATGTTTTCCTTCACCCTTATGAAAGCAGTGATGATGAAAATATTTACACAAAGTAAAGCGCCTGCCTGCGTTCGAACTCACGAAGTACAACTCGTAAGTCGGGGCCGATACCATTGGGCTACCACTGCTGTCTAGTCTGTTTAGTAGGTAATATTTACTTAATTCTAAATATTCATTACTAACTTTTGCCAACGGCTTCATTCGCGTATATGTCTAAAATTATCCTACAGGAACGTACTACCTGCCGGGGTCGCGTGATTGTTCGAAAGAGATACCGTGACCCTGGCACATGGGCAATTGAAGGAACACGGGTGGGTTTTAGTCAGTAAAAGTCTGACATGCCCTCCCGCTCCGCCCAGAGCGGGAGAAGTCATTTGATGATTTCCCATCCAAAAAAAAAAACGTACTACGGGATCAATAGTATCCTATGTGTTAATCCAAGCTCCACCACTTTGACCGGTTTTGTGCTTACCGCATCCAGCTGATTCCTGCCGCATCCACAAGATCATCGATCCATTTTGTGATAGGCCTTCCTACTCTACGTCTTCTGGTATGCAGTCGCCATTCCAGAACCTGCGAGCAATGTGCCCTGCCGACTGCCATTGTATTTCAGCAATTCTTTTCCCGCTAATTAGATACAAACACAACACAGAAACGCTTCAGTGTACAACAATTAAATTAGAACACTGAAAGGATTGCATAAACACAAAAGGTGGGAACAAAAACAAAACAAGGAAATCCGCAAACATACTTCAGAACGCTTATCTCCACCGCTCCATAAAATGTTCTGAAAGTAATTGTGTACGTTTGCTTATAAAATGGTTGATGCTCCTGAAGCGAGCAAGCATTATTTATTTACGTCAACCTATTGTTAGATCTTTGAGAATTCCTGAAACACTCGATTGTGCATATTTAATGAGGGTAGGCAGATAGAGAAGATGGAATATGATGTTATCCTTTTGAGGACGTGTTTTGTGTTTGGATGAAAAAGAAATTGGTTGGTTATAATTGGGGACATGGCAAAAATGTATCGGAATTCTTAGTACTCGCTTTTGTATTACGGATTTGTTGTCATCATTTTTCTTTGACAAAAGATATTTTAGTACATGGTCGTCCGAATAATGACAATATGGCTTGAGGTTAATGTCCTTTCGTTTCAAATACTCACATTTTTTAAGATAGTTTATAAAAAAGTGACACACATAATTTTCCTGCATATCTATAGCCTAAAACGAATAGTAAAAAGATCGTCTCATCCACATTCAATCATTCTTCCATTCAATCGCCAAAAAAGAACGGAGGGGCTTCAAAACCAATCCCACACTAAATAACTTCAACACATGATAATAGGCTCAATAATACTTGAAAAAAATTCATGCAGAATTCAAGCAAGCAGGCTACTATTAATTTGGGTCATACTGGCGGTTGAAGGTGGAGCTTGGACGGAAATTTCATTTCACCGAGGCTTGAATACGAGTCGCATTACGGACGGTCTACATGTCCATTTGCGATGAAATGTTTGTGGAATACCTGGTTTTTGGAGCAATATCTATGCTTTTTGATTCATGCTATTCTCTTTGCCTATTAGCGTGATTAGTTGTTTGACTGCACAGCCTAGTTAATTCATCATTCTATCTGTCTATATACTAGTAGCAATAATAAAAAATGAAGAGTTTTTGAGCTTGAGTTGAGCGAGCTGAGTATTTTAAAAGCTTAAAACTTGAACGCGGTAATGTCTGGATTTGCCAGTTGAATATGAAAAGAACTTCTTGCATTTGATAGCTCAATTGTTAAGACAGACTACTTAACATTACGCTAGCACCCTTAAGAGTCGAGAAAATTCAAAAAAATACAGAAAGAACGCTAAGCAAAACATAGCTAGGCAAGCGTTGCGAAGCAATGAGGTGGTTTGGGGGAACAAGAAATTTCACGCCATTGAAGTTGTGGGTAGTAGCTAGAAATATAACATTGGAAACATCATAAACGTACCTTTTTACTCATAGACCTAAAGTAAAAAGTATTTTTCAATGTGTAAATAACAACGTATCGAACAGAAAATAAATCGTATGTCTGATTATTATAATACAATGAAGACCATAGCTATAAATATTGGAAATTAAACGATCATTCGTTGCTTAATGATTTTTTCTTTCAAACTTATTGCAGTCCTTTTACAGTCCAGAAGCAATGGGGCACCCAGCGAGTCCTGCAGGCTACAGCAACTGATGCACACTATTAAAACTCGGAGCAACATTCTGGTCATTCCCATCCAGCCCGTCCCTTGCTGCCTCTACCAACGATGCCCTAAGCCGACGTCCGTACCCCACAGGGAGTGCCCTTAGCGAGTAGTTGCTCTAGTTTTAAGTTTTTTGAACAATTGCTGGACAAATATTCTGCCTATTAAATTCCATACTTTTCATTGCCTTTGCTTTTCTGTTCTAAACGAATCCAAGTCCTCACGCCACTATTTCTTTCTCCTTTTAAATTTTCTACAAAGCTCGTCTCTCCCAATACATCACATTATCACCTACGAACGTAAAACTTTCAATAAGCGCTCTATACCAAAAACTACAGCTGTAAACAACATAAATCTCTCAGACAATAACCACGTGGCACTTTCAGCGTAGTGTTGAGTTTCTATGTGCGTTTACAAGCCATTATTAACGGTACTCGTAAACAATTAGTTTGGAAACGCCGAGAAGTGTATGGTTATATAGTTATGAATTAAATGGTGATGAATGAGGCATATTAAGGTGGTGGGGTTTGTTTGGCAGTTGCGACATAGTACGCAACAATTGAATTAGGAATCTTAATATAAGATTTGGTGGTTGTCATTTTGGAGTAATATTCGTAGTGCAAGTTTTATTATTAAAATGATGAATGCTTTTATTTCTGTAAGTAGGTTTTTGTTATACGGATATATATACACGCCCTTCATAACTTTAAAACTAGATGAGGACGGTGCTTCGTATCTGACTACTAGAAAAGAAATTGAGCGCGATCATCGCATTGAAACCATGTTTATGAGCTGCTAGAGTCATCGTTGTAGTGGTATATTCACCGACAGGTCTTGATCCGATGTGCTGATGGCGTTAAGTTTGGTGAAATTCGCCCTTATTGATTTTGCTTGTTCTCTTTCGGATGGCAATGACATATTATAAATAGGTAGGTATATAGAATCATTAACTTTGTGTTTTCTATACCAGATTTTGTTAAGGTGAACCAGGCCATTCAATGAGATTAAATTAACTTAGAGGGTTGATGATGCTGATATGAATTATTAGCATTCTGTAAAGCCATTTTTGTTACGGTCACGAAATATATATATTTTAACAACTATACAATCTAACACTGACGTGCCAAAACTTCTCGATACTTAGTTTATATGGAGAAGAACTGAAGGAAGATAATATTTTTATCCAATAGTTTGAATTTAAAATTTAAATGAATTATGGTCGAATTTCGACCACAGGGCAACAGTTAATATATCAAAATAACTACAACCAAAGTTACGCTGCAACAAATAGAAATTCAAGTATGGAAAGAGCCGCTTAATCCCACCCAGACAGTGAGTGATTGATACTTTGTATTCTGTGAAGCAGGCACACAGGTGAAGCTTACTTAGACGGAGTGAAAGTTATTTTAAATGACACCAATGGCAAAGTGACGGTAAAATTGTCTTATTACTCGCTTTACAAAAATTTTGCCTGAAACAGGCGATTAAACTGATAACATGGATTCGATTTTCCTCCTCCTATTATGTGATTATAGGAAAATATATATACTTTTTTGTCTTATCTGTATTACATAAAATTCAAAGCTTGTTAATTCATCACTCTCCAGCCTTTATTCCAATTTATTTGGGGTCGGTTCAACGTATCTCTTTCTTCCAGACTTCTATATTAGTCGTCATCTCGGCAGTCATCCCCATTCTATCCATATCGTCATTCACACAGTCCATCCATCTTTTTTTTGGAGCTCCCCCTACACTTATAGTCCATCCATTCATACTCAATACTTTCCTCACGACATTTTCCTCATTCGTCCGTATCACGTGTCCAAACCATGACAACCAATTTCCACTTTTCAGTTATCGTTGCCACTTTCAGACTACCTGTTATCAAAGCATGGCATTTATATAATAATGAGTCGATTTGCCCACAAATAAATACACTTTGTATGAATCGCCTTCAGAAAATAATATATTATTTATAAGTGTCCATTCCTCGTTTCGACCCGAATCGACTAATTACACGAAAAATTTCATAAACATGGCTGGCTTGCTTCCTCCGAAGGGAGAGGAAGAGGTGTGCAGGACCGATGCCTCCAGGGTCGAGAGATTTGGTTGAAAGAGATACCGTGGTCCTGGCATATAAGCCACTGAAGGAACACGGGTGGGTTTTAGTCAGTAAAAGTCTGCCACGCCTTCCTGCTTCGCCAAGAGCGGGGACGACATTTGATGAATTCCCACCCACAAAAAAAAAGAGGTGTGCTCACCTCAAAATAATATAAAATGGTATAATATTAAAAAAAATGGTACTAGTATGCTAAATTTATTCAAGACAATTTTTAGGCTTGACACGAACTAAAACTTTGTAAAAGTTAGTAGTTCCCTATTTAGTAGGTGAATAGTGTCACAGCGCATTGTGAATGTGAGCAATGGCCGTTTTTCGCGCATATCACGCAATTTCACTCCAAACTTATTCCCATGTGTCGTTTTATTTTCGAAACGTCATCTTTAGTGCATAGAAATATATTTTCTTTCTTGCAAATCAATACGTTTTTTTCCTGTCAAGTCTACTAGACATCAAATTCATTACATACATAAATAATATTTAAAAACCTTACCACTACCGATAGCAATAGGGTTTAAAAAAAATCTAATTTATGTGATGGAACTAGAAGACAGGTCGACTAATTCCAACCTGTATATTACAAAATGCAATGACTCATCGATCACGTTAACTTTGGACGTGCCTTCTATTTTATTGCATTGCAGTCGTGTCACATGGCAACAAAGTTGTCATGCCTCATATATTGCTGCAATATCTCCGGCGTATCTACTTACATAGGTGAGTACCGTCCGTGGAACACGGCAATACTTTGTGACGTAAATAGTTGATACTTTCTCGGTAAAACTATTTCTACTCGACCGAACTTGGAATGTTCGACTACTCAACTACTTTTGAACAAGGTAAATTAGATCCCGTGTTGAAACCGCTCTCTTACAACTCTCAAGAGGCTAAGAGACATTCGAGTTTGATAGGTATCTTACAAAATAAATACTGTTAAAAAAAGAAGGTTAAAAATTAAACCCGACTACTGAAAAATTACGCTCTAAAAAGTGTGAGACATAATAATATCCAAGGCGCTTCCAACTATACAACATTTGTCTTATTATGTTAAATAGTTTAGAAGTTATCTGGAAACATACATGCATACCAGTAAAAATCATAACCTTTCACCGTAGTTGACAAAAAATTATATATACAGTCACGACTTTTTCCCATGGGGGTAGGCAGAAACCATGGAACGCCACCTGCTACGATCTCTACACACTCCTTTTGCCTCGTTTAGGTTCATACAATTGGTCATACACACACGCCGGTTGTGAGTACTACGCACTTAACCTTTCTGAAGAACATCACCAATAAGGTCACTATATGTACTCCTAGGGCGTCCCCTCCCGGTGTTTCCACTCACATCTGCCTTGTAGATACCTTTTGTGAGTCGTCTCTCATTCATCCTCTCAACATGACCAAACCATCTAAGCATACTTTTTTCAATTTTTGTCACTACATCTTCTTTTAAACCACACCGTTCTCTTATCACATCATTCCTCAGCCTATCATTCACAAAAATCATAGTCGGATAATAAGTGATTAAAAAATGTTTTAGACAAATAGTCCCGGTACGCACGGGCGATGTTTTTTACTCACTTGATTTTCAATCCTCGGTGTGGAACAGAGCATTGAGAATAACACAGAAAGCATCACAGCAAAAAAAAATACACTATTGGATTTTGAACTCTCAGCGCTAAGCACTGGGTAGAAAATCCAGTGCAAGCGAAAATATCAAACGAAAAATCTTTCAAATCAGCCGTTTGTTAACACATGCCTAGATGTCATCTGCAAGTTTCTGCCAGCCATATTTTTTCATAGAAATTTGACGTAAAAATAGCCCAACACCTCATCCACATGTCAGCGCTATTGATGGACAGCCAATGTGTACAGTGGGCCTGGCCACTCTACACCATCTGTCACAGATGACGTATCCTATCCCTCCGAACGCGTAGAATTTATCATCGAAACAATCTTTTTGAAATATTTTTCTTCGTATTTCTGTTTGTGTATTTTTGAAACCGTTCAAATGAAAACGGTGAAATGCTGTTGAGTCGTTAGGATTTGTAGTGTGAAGCGTAGAATCAGTTTTATCAAAAAAAAAAGACGTGTGGCACTCGGGGACTGCCGCGGTAAAGCTATTGCATAGCATTTTGTATTAACTTATGCAATTATAATTATTTATTTATTTTATTTATGCAGTATTTCTTTTTCTTTGATATTAAAAAAAACGTACACTAAGGAAAACTTATTTTTGGTGGTAAAATTTGGAACTAAAGCATAAAGGTTAGTACATATGATTGCCAACGCAAAATTTGATAAGTAAACTTTAGTACCTAGTTTTGCCACCGCACAAAAGGACTAGTACTACATGCCCATAATACTCTATGGCCTGGTTTGTTACCTAGTAACCGATGAAAAATAACAAGACGATAAATATTTTGGGTTTTTACCTAGCAACCGATGACAAATAATACAAACACTTTATACACAAATTTTACAAGTACAGCTATTCACTGTTGTACATAAATACCTATATACTTTCTCATAAACAGCTGCTTATGTATTCGTCTGATTTCGGAGCAGCTCGTCTCGATTCGTGCGAGCTTCGTAGAGTCGTACAATACGGCTAGTTGCACGCACACAAACACCGTGTCGAAGACTGCCGAAAAGAAACGATATTAGACAATGCACGGCCTTCAAGCCACACCTCCGTGCTCGTCGGAGTGGGGAGCGTGAGGTTTTTTTTCGTTACGGAATTTCTGGATTCAATCCCCGCGCTCAAGGCCCTCGATAGAAGCTATGCAATAGCTTAAAAAAAAAATGTCCTGCTATTGTACACCAGAAAATACATGAAAAAAAATACATTTAAACACTACTAAACATACAATGGGCGGCCCATTCCAGGCAACTAACTAATAGATAGCTTTTTGAAAAGGTTGAAATTGTTTTTATTTTATTTATGAAATTAATAGTTTTTATAACTTAATTTTATGTCTATCTTCCTTCCTTTTTTCTTTCATCTTCTTTTTTTCTTTTATTTTGCTTTTTTATTTGTTTCTTATGTTTTCCTAATGAAATTGAATCGTTGTTTTAATTTTGTGTAAAATAAAGAACCTTATACAGTATATCTGTTTCTTTCTTTTCTGCAGTGACAGGATAGACACTTTCGATCAATCAACGCAGCCTATCGCAGTTCACAACAGAGGTCCACTCTCTAAACACGAAATCCGTTTTTTCGGCAGAAAAACGAGAGTATACTGCCCCGTATCACCTGCGGACATAAGAATAAATGACAACAAAAGTTGATAGATTTCTTACTCTCAATGTGTTTTCCCCAGTCGAAAAAGTTAATTAATCGGGAGAAGGGTTCATCCCAAAGTGTCTTTCTATGTTTGTACAAGCTCGCATTTTCATAAACAGACATAGACAGTAGGCCCCTGGTCATAGACCTCTCGAAAGCTGCGCCACAGCACTCAACCCTTCGCCTTATTCATCCAGTCTGTTCCAGCCACCTTTGTACACATTTGGCTAATTCAAATTAGAATTTTGAATTAACATAAATTCTAATAACCAAATCAAAGCACTTATTTTTTTATTGGTACAAGTAATGTTCTTATTAGTTTATATACATTTTCATCGAAAACAACGAAACAAGCCAAACATGATAAAATAAATGTTGGTTATCCCCTATCCTATCCAGGCAGAAATACGAAAACCCACAAAATATTTTCAACATCCCAAACATTTCGCCCTCGCATTTCGTAAAATTCCCTTTACAAAAAGGTGTGTGCCCCCTGCAGCGTGGCCACGGGCTATTTACGTACGTCTGGTCACGGAAGCGATAGTGTGGCAACCGCTAGGGTTGTCACTATGAGGCTTATTATTTATAGCATGACATTTTGTGAGACCCGAAAAATATTTTCGGAACGTGTTTTAGATTTTGTGAAAGGTAAGGTAGGTACGTATGTACGTAACGATTGAGTAAATTCTTAAGTTGATTTTAATAGGTATAAAATATCTCTTCAAACCCTTTTTAATATAGTGGTAAAAGAGTAGGTACATTTAATTAACATTACCTGAAGAACCCCGCCAAGTTTCCCCTGCCCGTCTCTCACCGCACAGATACTTAAAGGTAGATGCGATAAAGTAGCCCGCAAAATTAAATTTTTCTTACATTTTTTTTTTGTCGTTTGCCTGTCCAAATCAGGTTTTACCTGTAAATTGCAACAATATCTTAATTAAAAATCCATAAAAAAACTTCTCTGTAAATTGATCTGAAAACTGTAACTGATTATC
Organism: Aporophyla lueneburgensis; assembly: GCA_932294355.1. Lineage (NCBI taxonomy): Eukaryota > Metazoa > Arthropoda > Insecta > Lepidoptera > Noctuidae > Aporophyla > Aporophyla lueneburgensis. Next base: position 11,464,632 of record OW028757.1, on the reverse strand, counting down.
ATCGCAAACAATGTTCTGTATGAAATAATTTAATGTACTTCCAATTCAAAATTGTATAAATCTTCATCATTTATAAAATAACCTAACATAATGAATGTGTTAATTAATCCCATCAAAAACATAAATGTGAAATGAGAGCCAAGTTCAATATTATGATATATGCCTTGGTTGTTGACTTCAACGACAAAAGAAGTGAGATCTAAATGGGTGCCAAGTTCAATGGTCAGTCCTGACTTGGCTAGTTCTCATATACGAATTATTATGTTCGGTGGCTAGTTTCTACCAGCAAGCCTAATTTTCGGAATAATAAAATAAGAACCGACAAGTAGTTAAAACTTGCAAAGGCTATAATATAATTCCTATATGAAAACTAGCCAAGTCAAGACTGACCATTGAACTTGGCACCCATTTAGATCTCACTTCTTTTGTTGTTGAAGTCAACAACCAAGGCATATATCATAATATTGAACTTGGCTCTCATTTCACATTTATGTTTTTGATGGGATATCATTACTTTTTGTACATAAATTATTAGTAGGTACTTATTTATAACAAAATTAATACCAAATCGTTTTTGTTATAAGTGTTCCTAATAGAATCAATTAAGTGAAAAATTATAATTAAATGATAAAAATTTGCCAGTTTCTGATTTATTCCTTTGTATTCACCTAATTACCTATCTGCATGCCAAATTTGAACTTTCTAGGTCATCTGGAACTGGGTTAGAGTTTTGATCTATAGGTCAGTCAGTGATAAAAATGACGATTTTTGGACATCAATATCTAAATAACCGTTTGAGATATATTTATGAAATTTGGAGCACATATGTATCATGCAAGTCTCACTATATGAGCCAAATTTGACACGTTTATGTGAAATAGTTTTTGAGTTATGAGAGGGTCAAAAGTGGCTCCAAATGGTTCGTGTAATATTACACACGGTGCTGCTCGCCAGTTCTGTTACTTGAACTTGGCTTGACACGCTACCGCGTGTCTAGATCAGTAATGGTGATAGCAGGAAACTGTGAAGGCAAATTAGTAGACAATTATTAATTTCTATATTATGTAAATAGTTTATTATCTAGGTATACATTAGCAAATATTTTACTCTCTGTTAAAACTATAGTATCTGAAATTCAATCAGAATATTATATACGTAAAACCTTTGGCCAACACCAACACTGTGGCCAGCTTACCTTAACATGATCGAGCGAATAGTATAGTTGTTATTACTTAACCACAAACTCCTCTAATCTTTATTTTGATTCCGAATTGAAACCAACACGTATCGTAGGCCATACGCGGCGGTAACGGAACCATTACAATCTGGCCTCCTATTGCATTGAAACCTCGTACTACGCTAGGCTGTGTGGCGCCGGACGTAAAGAATAGCACCAACCCATTTCTTCCCGTGGGTGTCGTAAAAGGTGACTAAGGGACTTACTATAGAATGGGTAGCAGTGTTCTCTATGCATTTTACCACCGTACTGTGATCGCCAACCCGCCTGCCAAGCGTGGCGATTATGGCAAACCCCCCCAAATTAGGGGAGGCCTATGTCCAGCAGTGGACGTCTTTTGGCTGAAATGATGACTACGCTAGGCCAGCTCAAGATATAATTTTTACCACCGACGTGTAGCCATATTATTATACCTACAAATACTGTGAACAAAACAAACATAAACTATTCAATCACCAATAAAAACATCGTAACATGCTGTAACTCCTAATTTACATACAGTCTCAATCCACGTGACAGCCCTAACCGACATTGACATTGCATCTATAATGACGTTTGACGAGGACAAATGACACTTTAATTGCAGTGGCGTCGTCTTACACTGTCCGACGTTCAGGGACGTCCAAATTATTTACGGTACAGTAGACAAGAAGTAGTTGGACGGTTTTGTTGTGATTAATTTCGTAAAAAAAAAATCTAAGACGTCGTCACGCTCTGTGGGTAATTTTAACTCCTCTGGTTTTTATCGTGGAGACGATATACGAGTATACGACACTTATTGAAAATTGTGACAATACTAATGCATCATTTTATTTTGTAACTAAGAACGAAAAGAAGGAACCGTTTTTCGGCGTGACAGCAATAAATAAACTAAAAGCTTTAAAAATACAGAAAACAATGATTGTGTCAAAATATTATGATTTATTTGGTTGAATTGTTATATGCAGACAGATTGAATTATATGGGGAAATCATTAGTTATCATTGTTGTACGTACATAAAAAAGGAAAATACGTGCATTTACGGTAAAAATTACCCAGAATAGGAACACAAACACAAAAAATTACAAGCTGGGGGAGGGAAACTATGCGTCAAAATTACGCAAAACGTCCATTGCTCATCATAATGCTACGCCCCAGTACAAATTAGATCGCCAACGCTGATTATTAGTGACAACCGGCGCACACTGGTCCCAAATTAAAAAAAAGTGGACATTGATAGTAGACCGCTGATATTTTTTTTTATTGTTGATATAATGATAACAGATAAGGCAAAAAAATATTATTGTCCTACTTCAAATACTTTTCTCTATAAAAAATATTTCTTTTTTTTTTGTATGGGAGTGATTACATTTTACTCAATTTCTCAAAAACCTTAAGCGATGTCGAGATGGCATTTACATATGTTAGAAAACTAATAATTCTGAGTATTTGGCTCGAAAAAACTTATTGCTTATCTCTGCGTACTTTCGAGATAATAGTGACAGAAAATAACAATTTTTTTTAATGTTAATTGTTCGCTTTTTTTTAATCATAGCCTTACTCATATCGCAATAGGTCCGCTGGCCAGCAAAATGGAGCTTCGACGCGAGTTTGCCGGGATAACAAGATGGCGCCTCTCATGACGTAACGTAATACGGTCACGAATCGCGCGCGTACACCTCACTCAGTGTACAACTAAATGTGGTTGCGATAAGACGTGTCCTTATTTTTTCTGTGCGCTTGAAGAAATGCTTGTTGTTTGTTTGTTTTGTTATTGTTGTATTTTGAATCTTTGGATTTTAAAATCAAATAATTTTTGTTTGTCTTTCTTTCGTCGAATTTGTTTTCGTAATTTTTTTTGTTAAAATCAAAGTCACTTTGTCTTTGATATCTTTGATTCTAATTTGTTTTCAATTTTCCTTAAAATTATAATATGTCCGCATTTGTCACCAACTTAGACTTATACGTTGTTCTTAAATCAGGAGGTGGTTTTAAAAATGTCGAATTTTTATTTAATGCCCTTATTGAACGTATTGGTGTTGAATTGTCTTCCGAAGATTTGAGTAATATTAAATTATTTTGTCGTAATTTTTCAAGTAATATCTCAAAAAGATGGTCTGCTTCCAGTAGAGCTCAAAAGACCTTTCTTAACAAAAATTCAGACTGCTTACAATCCCAAATAGTTTGGCCAAAGTGTCAAAATATCGATTTAAGCAGCATTTTTAAAGTTGCCGAGGAAGTAATTCCAAATTTCGAAACGCAAGTGGATACTCATCAATTAAGTTATGGTACAAGTAAAAAACCATTTGTTGATATATCTGATAAACAGAAGAAAAGGCGTTCTCTAACACTTCTAGATCACACAGAGGAGGAATTAGTTTATGCTTTATGTGCCAAATTAAAAGAGTCTAAAAAAACAAAATTAGCAGCTATATTAAACGAACTCAGCCAAAACAAGGAAAAATGTGAGTTGGTACATGATGTACTATTCGCTAAAAAGACTGACAAACCGTGTTTACCAGATGATAAAACGTTAGCGCTTTACACCTCAACAAATTTGTCAAAATGGCAATATCGAAATTTAAGAACTATTCTTGCTTCAGAGAAAATGTATGGTCTTCCATCCTATCAAAAGCTCCTGGAAGCTAAAAAAACTTGTTATCCTCCAGAGTCAGACATAACTGTAACTGAATCTGATGCAAAGATAAGACTTCAATCGCTTCTAGATTTGACAACTAATAGGATATTAATAACAATTCAGCACAACTCTGCCGACAAAAAATCGCTAAAACTAATAAGCAAATGGGGTTTTGACGGGTCATCTTCTCAAAGTAATTATAAACAAAAGTCACACTCCGACACTAAAATTGACGATTCTTCAGTTTTCATGATTAGTTTGGTTCCGCTTCGTTTGGAAGAAGAGAGTGGTACTATCTTGTGGCAAAATCCTGCTCCCTCTTCAACAAACTATTGTCGTCCAATTGGCTTTATATTTGCAAAAGAAACAAATGAATTGATAAAGAAGGAAAGTGCATCCTTAGAGGAAGAAATTCGTAATCTTGTTCCCACAATTGTAGATAATTTTGATATTAAACATGATTTGTACATGACTATGATTGATGGGAAAATTTCTACTGTGATTTCCAATACTTCTTCTGCAGCTGTTTGTAATATTTGCAATACCCCACCTAGCAAAATGAATGACTTGGACTTTGTATCCAAAAGACTCATCAGAGAAGATATGTATAAATATGGTCTGTCTTCGCTTCATATGTGGATAAGATGTATGGAATGTATTTTACACATTTCGTACAACTTAGACTTCAAAAAGTGGGCTGCACGAAAAGAAGATAAATTGTTAAAAGAAATTAAAAAGAATTTGACACAAGAAGAATTCCGGGAAAGAACTGGTTGGTTAATTGACATAGTAAAACAGGGATTTGGTACAACCAATGACGGTAACACGGCAAGAAGGTTTTTTGAAAATTATGAAGTATCTGCTGAAATAACGGGTATCCACCCTGATTTAATCAAGAGATTTGCAGTCATTTTACAAAAAATTTCATCTGGTCAACTTATTAATACCAACTTGTTTAGGGAATATTGTAAAGAAACAGCAATGCTATATGTAAACTTATATCCATGGTATTACATGCCTTCAAGTGTCCATAAATTGTTGATACACGGTGCTGATATTTGTGAAAATTTCTCCTTTATTCCGATAGGCATGCTTTCCGAAGAAGCTTCCGAAGCGAGGAATAAAGATTTCCGGAATGTTAGAATGGCACATACAAGAAAAATCGGTAGAGTTCAGACTAATTTAGACATTATCCACAGCTTTCTAATTAGCTCAGATCCTTACATCAGCCATATCAAACCAAAGTTTGCTCGTTTACAATAAACAGTTGTTTCCAGAGGCTAGTGCTTTGATCTTGAACAATGAATTGCTTTCGTTGGAAAACGAGGAAATAGAGATTTCTCAAGAGAATATAGACCCAAATATTAATCTTTCACCATAATATTTTTTCAGAATCGTTTGTGAACATATTCAACTTTATGTTTGCAGCTTAATATGTCTTCATTTTGATTGTTTTTTAGAACTGATGAAAGTACTCCTTCAGAAAGGTCATAGCTTTTCAGTCATTAGTGAGCCCCCATAACCTCTTTTACAGAGAAGTCTCTTTTTACTTATTTGACATTACGCATACATTATAATTATGTGCTAAAGTAAGGCTATGATTAAAAAAAAGCAAAAAATTAACATTAAAAAAAAAATGTTATTTTCTGTCACTATTATCTCGAAAGTACGCAGAGATAAGCAATAAGTTTCTTCGAGCCAAATACTCACAATTATTAGTTTTCTAACATATGTGATTGCCATCTCGACATCGCTTAAAGTTTTTGAGAAATTGAGTAAAATGTAATCGCTCCCATACAAAAAAAAAAGAAATATTTTTTTTACAGAAAAGTATTTGAAGTAGGACAATAATATTTTTTTGCCTTATCTGTTATCATTGTATCAACAATAAAAAAAAATATCAGCGGTCTACTATCAATGTCCACTTTTTTTTAATTTGGGACCAGTGTGCGGCGTTGACTTAATGACTTTAACCGGTGCAGCAAACGATATCATTTAAAAATAAATAATTAAAATACTACGAAAATTTTTAAGTGCACAACTAATTACACACGTGCGTGCGCGCTTTATACATATACTACGTATATTTTTAATTTGCGATGTAGGTCAAGACTTAATCATTAAAATTAATAAGGATAAGCCTTAGGTAATTACATAAACGCGCGAGCTACGGAGCACCCTATTACACATTTTCGTTTAAGTAGTTTAAGTGGAGCTGGTGAAAAATTAAGTCAAGATTTTCATTTACTTATACTTTTAAATTAATTTTGTATTCAATTATGAAGCGTCACGGACATCAACTTGAATATTTTACCATTAATAACTAGACCAGTTCCAGGATACCTGAACAAATTTTCTATAAAAGATGACAGAAAATTAGTAGGTCAACAATTTTTAAATGCTTCATCTCCAGAGTATGAAATATTCATCATTACCATATTCAGTATTTTGTCCCAGAAAATAAGACTTTACATAACATCACGCTTGTAGTCCCCGATGGATTAGGCAGAGGTGTACCTCACAGTACACCCACATTTCGCCAGTTATGTTCAAAACCCATGTAATAGGGTCGAGCCTATTGCCATCAACTGGGCACTAATATAAACTCTGGGCTTCCATTGAGAAATTTCATAAGAAAAAATTCATTAACTCTTTGCCTGACCTTTGGAATCAAATCCAAAATCTCGGGCTGAGCAGTAGCATTTGCGACTTTTAGACCAACAAAGCAGTTTGGAACAATGGCTTGATATTTTGAATCATTCATCATTAATAGCGACATCTTCATTCGTTCGTCCCAGACATTGAAAAAAATTATTCATTTAAAAAGCGCTTTATATCGTTTAAATCAAAAAATAGCAACACAAATCAATGTTGTACATCTAAAACAGGAAACGATGGTTTTTATTGTAAATTATGTGCTCACAAAAATAATAGTTCTCGGAATAAATGGACGTAAATGTCAGACAACGGATTCTCCGCCATTATTCCGATAGTCGGCCATTAAAATAAAACGAAGCGGATGCCTCTAGTTTAATGGGAAAAAGTTCAGTAAAACTTTTAATATGTCGTCATTTTGTTTGGGAGACTGCCAAGTCATAAAGATGTGGTAATTATTAAATTCAATTGATTCCGACCATTTGGACAGTAGATATATCTGTAATCCTGGATAACTAAAATCAAGACAAAAATTTATATTGAAAAGGATCATAGGGGACAGGGACACACAAGGAACGTGACTAGACGTGTAATGGTGGCGTTTGTATGTAGCTTGTAATATATAAATAAATAATTTAAAAAAATCTCTTTCTTTCTGTCTTTCAATAATAATAGCAATTTACAGTAAATGGCCTAATAGCGTAGAGCCTCGACCAGCACCTCAGAAAGCTCTTACGCGGTTGGATCCAAGGGCTTGATACAGAAGGCAGTATTCCGGGACACGGCACGCATAGTTAGGAGGTTCCTCTCTCTAGAGCCCTGACCACCGGTAGCTTGGATCCTGCTCCTGATGCCGGTGGATCAATATTTTTTATATTTTTAAGTATATTTTTTTTAATTTTTGTAAAAATATTTCAAAATATACTTAATATGTTAGAAAATAAATAAATGATAATACTGGCAATTTCTGTTATTTAATAATAACTAGATTTTATCGTATTACTGGGTTGTGGAGATCAGATAGGCAGTCTCTCCATGTATGCTGGTATCCACTTGCATCCAGTTGGATTGGAACTCAAGTCTAAGATAAGCAGAAAGCTAGGCAGATCTGGTGATGAACTGTATAGCCGAGTAAAACAATGAATCTTTATTAAAAATGACCTAGTGCCACGATCCAAACATTTGTCATTGAGCTACACTACACACTTACATAGCAATAACATAATTTTTATTGATGTTTACATAACATTTGTTAGGTCAAATGATTACATTAATCATTTTTATTGTTGACACAGTTATGTTAGAATTAATTGATTTTAAGTCTACAGACACACTTACATTTTTTCATATCATAAACGCTGCGTTCCTTCGTTTACGTAATCATCTAATTTATATACATCTCTTCTTTGGTGAAAGGTACCATCAAAAACATAAATGTGAAATGAGAGCAAAGTTCAATATTATGATATATGCCTTGGTTGTTGACTTCAACGACAAAAGAAGTGAGATCGAAATGGGTGCCAAGTTCAATGGTCCAAGTGTGTAATATATTGTAGCCTAAGGTCTGACTTGGCTAGTTCTCATATACGAATTATTATGTTCGATGGCTAGTTTCTACCAGCAAGCCAAATTTTCGGAATAATAAAATAAGAACCGACAAGTAACAGGTTTAAAACTTGCAAAGGCTATAATATAATTCGTATATGAAAACTAGCCACTAGCCAAGTCAGACTTTTGACTACAATATATTACACACTTGGACCATTGAACTTGGCACCCATTTAGATCTCACTTCTTTTGTCGTAGAAGTCAACAACCAAGGCATATATCAAAATATTGAACTTGGCTCTCATTTCACATTTATGTTTTTGATGGGATATCATTACTTTTTGTACATAAATTATTAGTAGGTACTTATTTATAACAAAATTAATACTAAATGGTTTTTGTTAGTAAGTGTTCCTAATAGAATCAATTAAGTGAAAAATTATAATAAAATGATAAAAATTTACCAGTTTCTGATTTATTCCTTTGTATTCACCTAATTACCTATCTGCATGCCAAATTTGAACTTTCTAGGTCATCTGGAACTGGGTTAGAGTTTTGATCTATAGGTCAGTCAGTGATAAAAATGACAATTTTTGGACGTTAATATCTCAATAACCGTTTGAGATATGTTTACCCATCAAAAACATAAATGTGAAATGAGAGCCAAGTTCAATATTATGATATTTGTATTGGTTGTTGACTTCAAAGACAATGGAAGTGAGATCTAAATGGGTGCCAAATTCAAGGGTTAGTCCTGAAATTTATTTATAACTACATAAAATATCATTTCTTCTTATAACTTAGGATAATATATTGTAGCCCAAGGTCTGACTTGGCTAGTTTTCATATACGAATTATATTATAGCCTTCGCAAGTTCTAAACCTGTTACTTGTCGGTTCTTATTATATTATTCCGAAAATTTGGCTTGCTTGTAGAAACCAGCTATCGAACATAATAATTCGTATATGAGAACTAGCCAAGTCAGACCTTATGCTACAATATATTATCATAAGTTATAAGAAGAAATGATATTTTATGTAGTTCTAAATAAACGTTTGAGATGTGCTTATGAAATTTGGACCACATATGTATCTTGCAAGTTTCAATATATTAGCCAAATTTGACACGTTTATGTGAAATAGTTTTTGAGTTATGAGTGGGTCAAAAGTGGCTCCAAATGGTTCGTGTAATATTACACACGGTGCTGCTCGCCAGTTCTGTTACTTGAACTTGGCTTGACACGCTGCCGCGTGTCTAGACGTTTGAGATATGTTTATGAAATTTGGAGCACATATGTATCTTGCAAATCTCACTACATGCGCCAAATTTGACACGTTTATGTGAAATAGTTTTTGAGTTATGAGCGGGTCAAAAGTGGCTCCAAATGGTTCGTGTAATATTACACACGGTGCTGCTCGCCAGTTCTGTTACTTGAACTTGGCTTGACACGCTGCCGCGTGTCTAGATCTACATCCTATTTGATTTTAGGTATATGCACGTACACAATACTCACAGGACAGATGGCCGATGGGGCCGAAAGGTTCTGGAGTGGTGACCGCGTGCCGGAAGACGTAGAGTTGGAAGGCCTCCCACGAGGTGGACTGATGACCTTGTGAAGGCCGCAGGAATCCGCTGGATGCGGGAAGCACACCACGGATCGAAGATGCGGAGCTTGGAGAAGGCTTGTGTCCAGCAGTGGACGTCTTTCAGCTGAAATGATGATATGGACGTGAAAACACTTTTTGTTTACTCTGCATATCTCAATGCCTTCCTCAATTAATAATTAGTAACATTTCGCAGCAATTTTAGAGCTGAACCAAATTAATGTAGCAAGTCTTTTCACGAGCGTTTGTTAAACGCCATAGTTAAAGCGAAGTTTGCATTAACACCGGTATAAATGTAGCAACAAAATTGTCTCAGAGCTTCACCCAAGCTATGTGCATCCATACCCTTAATTTGAAAATAAATCTTTTGTAGATAACAGTGTTGTTTGTTGTCCGACAACAAACTGTCCGTTCATTCTCAAAAGAGATCGAATTCACCAGTTAAGAATACTGCTGTAAAAACGTAAGTTTGTAATAGACTGTAAGATTTTACCGTGTTTTTCGAGGCACGGAGGGGTCTTGGTATTTGAAGATTGTCACCCATCTTACAACTCCAGTCTGTTACTAGCACCAGCTAAGACCACTTAATTAGAAACTTAATACACACTAATTGCAGGCATTTTTGAATTTTCAAATAGTCGGTCAGTTAGTCAGAAAATTGAAGCTGGTTACCCAATTCAAAACGTTGATCTCCATGGTAAAATCAAACAAGAAACTCCAAGGACACTCTTTTAAATTAAGATATTACAACATTCTAAGTACAGTATTCTTGTTGCTTCTATAAGTGAGAACAAAATAAAAAACTTAAGAAACTATTCCAAATTTAAGATCAAAAATTAGCCTTGGAAGTTAGGAGATGACCACTCTCAACCAACGACGCCTTTCACGAACGCGATGCGTGGAACAGCAGCACCAAAGACAGACTAGCTGTCTAGTCTATATAAGGTGTATCTATTCATACACGAAATATTTTAAGAGGTACACCTGTAGGTGGTAAAGAAGCTATAGCAACGAAAAAAAAATTTCTAGGCGTTTTTTTTTTTAAATTTAATATTTATACATTTTTTACGCTCATAAGAAATACTGGCTCCTTCTTATTTTTTACGGCCCGAGACACCGCGGCCATGCTCGTGCCGTTCGGTCGTCACCCTCGCAGCGTCAGGCAGGTCATTCATAGAATTTGGAGTAAAGGTTTTATGCAAAACATCTCAAGTAGTTTTAAAATTATGATAATTACGAAAATTCAAAAACGCTTAGATAAAAAATTTATTTTTGCTTCTATAGCTTCTTTACCACCTACAGGTGTACCCCTTAAAATATTTCGTGTATGAATAGATACACCTTATATAGCTATCCTAGATAGCTTCATATAGACCGCGTATCTGTTTGAACTGCCAAGCATTTTAATATCAGAATACTCAATACTTGGAATGTGAAGATAAAAATAAACGCCGTATAAGAATTTTTAGCAGCGTATTTTTAGTCAAGAAATTAAAATGGATATTATTTCCTATTTGATCGATTTTTCAGCCTTTTCTTACGTGTATTGCCATTTTTTCTGTTCTATGATGAACAAAATATGATTCACGACTGTAATAAGTACAGACGCCAAGCTACCCGAAAGTGTCAAATTTTCCCAATCAATCTTGAACCTAATGCTTTAGCGATAAAGTTGAAAATCTGACGGACTGTAATAGCTTTGTGTGCTGGCCTCTATACCTATAAACTTACTTTTTTATCGAGTAATCTTTTAATGGGATTATATTATGAACTTGAGGGTTGTATTGATGATTTTAGAAGCCATATTTGTTATGATCACAACCTGCACCCTAATTGCGGAACACACTATTAGAATTTGAATCATTTTGAAGCTTATTTGTCATCCATTATTTCATTTGTTCGAATACATTGTTTACTTAGCAACGTAAACAATGCCATGAATGTTGCGGGACTGTCAAAATGAAACCGATTCCTACTGATAGTGTAGTACCCCTCTGACACTAACCTGCCAACTGCCATAAAATAAGTTAAATTTAATTTCACGGGCTAGCTTAGCACATCCCTTAAATGCTGTTAACTGAAATTATTGTTAACAAAAAACAACATTTTTAAACGCTTCATCATCATCATCATCATTTCAGCCGTAAGACGTCCACTGCTGGACTTAGGGCTCCCCCAATTTGGGGGGCTTTGCCATAATCGCCACGCTTTGCAGGCGGGTTGGCGATCGCAGTATGGTGGTAAAATGCATAGAGAACGCTGCTGCCCATTATGTAGTAAGTCCCTTAGTCGCCTTTTACGACACCCACGGGAAGAAATTGGGTGGTGTTATTCTTTACGTCCGGCACCACACGGTACCACGGTACGGTTTAAACGCTTACATTAATATAAATATCTATTTTACGATCAACAAAAAGGACTAAATTTCACTAAAGTAAAGATATCCCAACCTAACCTCAATTACTTTGAGTGTATTCATTTTATTTGTTAAGAATCCATTTTCTGTAAGCATTTAAATTGTAGCCTTTAAAGCCTTCGTACTGAGGTCCAAAATTATATAGCACACGGTATGTTTTATCTCTCAGGTATATCAGTACAACCCCTGTCTCATGTTTCACCGTAAAACGCAATGCCCTGTTCATACCTTGCTTTTAATTACTTTACCTCTAGAGTTAACTAAACACAACCCAAATTTGGAGTATCATAACCTACCCTTCATAAACGAAGAGACGCCATCTTGAATTTCAAGACCCTTTTGTAATAACAAACTCTAAACAATCATTTTAAAGACACCGATAAGGACGGAACGTCAAATTTACAGGTTAAAGTACAATATAATTGGGTCAGGGGACCACAAGAACATAAGACTTGGCTGGATGTAACGATGTTGCCAGCCACAAAATAATTTCTGCTTTGATATAGAGAAACTATCTTGAAGTTTGTAGGTGTGTTTTTGTATTTTAAAGGACATGTTTCTGTGTTTTACCCTAGATAACTAGGTACTTCATTATATTATGTAATACTAGCTTCTGCCCGCGACTTCGTCCGCGTCAAATTTTTGCTCCCCTGACCCTTCCCGTCGCATCGAATTGCCTACCAGTTTTCGTCCATTTTTCGTTGCTGCTCCGCTAGTTTTGATCGTAGCATGATGCTATATAGCTTATAAACCTTCCTTAATAAATAGGCTACCCAACACAAAAAAGATTTTTTCAATTCAGACCTCCATACAAACTTCCACCCCTCATTTTAGGGAAAAAATTGAGAAAGAGACAAAAAGTAGCCAATGTCACTCCCCATTCCTTCAACTATCTCCGTTTAAAAAATCATGTCAATTTGTCGCTCCGTTTTGCCGTGAAAGACGGACAAACAGACACACACACTTTCCCATTTATAATATTAGTATGGATTAGATACGACTTTGTTGTATAGGCTAGAGTTTGACGCCTTTAGGCGAGTTTTTCCATGTTGGCGCAAGATCGAGTCGAGTGGAAATAGGAAAGGGGGGTCTTTGCCCTGCAGCGGAATAGTACAGGCTGATTTATTATTAGATACTTTGTTTAGGTTAAAAAAATGGCCGACTGGCTGAAGATTTTAGATCAAACTCAGTGCTGGTCATATCCTTTTTTGAACTGCCATATTGGTCTCGTGTTTGGAAGGCTGCGGCTAAGCCGGAACCACACTCGGGTTCAAATCCCAGGTCGGCCAAAGAATTACAGGTTTTTTCCAAATATATATTTACAAAATAGGAATAATTTTATCAAACAGGAATTCCTTAGTAGTTAGTTTCCAAAAGTTGCCGGTGTGATACCCCCTGTCTCGGTACGCACATTAAGCTGTCGGTTTTGCGCCTGATCTCTCTCTAGTCATGTCAGATTGCCGTCCCATCGGACTATGAGAGTGAGTGCCCCAGTGTCTATGTGCACATCTATGTGCACTATAATATCTCCTGCGCCGATGGCTAGTCTCCGTTGAGATTGGCCGCCATGGCCGAAATACGCTCTGTAGGTGGGGCCATATTTATAATTTATTTCGCCAAGCCAGGTAGTCTACTCTCGAACAAAATTCATAGTTTCGACCAAAGTTACGGGCTACTACTCTGTATCACCTTCAGACATAAGATCATAAGATGTGTTTTCGCTCATTAGAAAATAATAATTAATCGGATGTAGGGTTCATATGGAAGAATCGAACTATTGTCGAACGTTCCCGTATCTTCGATGACGGATTTAGAGAGTAGGATAAGTGGGATACCTACCACAGTACCACAACAGTATGTCCAACCTACAAATTGTATTATTTGTTCATAGTAGGTTTTGATCGCTGATCAAACAATAGAACAGCGACTAAGAATAATCACTTGTAGTATTTGTCTTTTCTAATTACATTTTTTAATGTAGCATGTACAATCTGTTGTTTTGCTGTCATAGATTTTCCACGTCGAATTTGTTGCAATAGTTATATTCAGCGTCTATGGGCCTTGTGCCAGATTTTGGTAACAAATTTAGTCTTCTATAAGACTGCTATAAGACAAGGCATACCAAGGCGTTCAGTTCTTGATTTTATTTCACAGTTGACCAGGCAGACGCATTACTCTGAAATGCCATTCCGTATTCAGTGCTGCTCGCAAGATTTATAGTAAATGAAAATATTCGTTGAAAGTAGGTACGGTCACCAAAAGAGATAAGGAACCAAGGTCGTCGGATACAGTTTAATTTTTGTAAGTAATCGATGGTGATTTTCGTATAAAATAAAATAAAATTCATAGAAAACAAATAATTAATTTTCAAATCAAATTTCTTTCGAAAACATTCTTCGGCTTCATATTAAACTTCAACTATATTCGAAGACACTGGTTACTATCTCTTTTGCTGACTGTACAGTTTAGGCTAGACCAAAATTTCTAGCACACTCGGGACCCGCCTAGGACGATAAGTACCCATTATATTTTATTCACCCGTAGAAAATGTTCGTTTTCACTAAAAGGGAAAAAAGTTTTACCGAAAAATCCTTCAGCGTGGAAATATGAAGGTATTCTTTTGTTTTTGTTATGCTTGTTTTTTTAAAAATATCTTTTTATTCTTGAAAGTCGTCTTTCAAATACTTCATCATTAGCTTAGCCATTTATTTGAATGAGTACCTGAGTGCCTGCCTGAAATCCAACAAAAGTAAGCTACATAAAGATACTGACATATAAATTTCAAATTAATGAATAGATTATTTTTTGCATTTACTTACTACGATTGCCTTTGAGTAAAAGCATTATTATCTTCTATATATTAATACGTGAAGCGAAACTTTGGATCCCTTTTTACGGAAATTGGGCGGACGGAGGAGTATGAAATTTCGCACACTTATAGTTTATACAGAGAAGAAGTGACGAATGCTAATATTTTTTTTAAATTATGAGTTAAAATACATTATTTTCAATAAATAACACGTTACACACACTACTCTTCATTACCGTGTATCCAATACACACATGCATAGAAATTCTTTTGTTTATGGTCCAAATCTGTCTTTATTATTATGTGCAGTGTTACCAACACCCAGAAATATTTACCCCTAAAGCTTAAGTTAAAAATCCCTAAACATGCCACAATTACTGAAAAAATCCGCTAAAAAATTATAATGAAAATAACCAACGAATGTTCAGTAATCATAGACCCGGCACACAGTAGTAATATTTGTCTATATTTATTACGCGACATTTTTTAATCATTCACTCTGCATTCTTAGTATCAAGGAACCGTACTAGAAGTCGCTAATACTTTTATTGTAATCAACAACACAATGAGAAATGTAAGATGGCAAAAAATCCCTAAGAATACCCCTAAAAATGGAACGCCCCTAAAAATCTCAATCCTCTGATTTACCCCCTAAATTTGGAAAAAACCCTAAGTTGGTAAGCCTGATTTTGTGTCTTAATGAATGTCAAGTATAACCATAGGTAATAAATTAATTTTATGGCTAAATAACCTATATCATTTTTACAATCTATGATCATATCGAGAATATTTTCTTTAATATTAATTATTTGTATTAGCGACGATAGGAATTTAGTTTAGATTTATAAGAAATATTTTTTGTGGTTTTATGGAGAGTGTCAAGTATGGCATTAGTAAGTTTCCCATACAAAACTTAGTGTCGTGTGCAAACTATAGAGGTTGTATGCCTCACGATTGTACAGGCTGGTCATAGATTGTACAGGCTGGTTATAATTATGACATTTGGAACCGTCATAATTAATCTATACTAATATTATAAAGCTGAAGAGTTTGTTTATTTGTTTGTATGTTTGTTTGCTTGAACGCGCTAATCTCAGGAACTGCTGATTGGAATTGAAAAATTCTTTTTGTGTTGGGTAGCCCGTTTATTGAGGAAGGCTATAGGCTATATAACATCACGCTACGGTCAAAAAAAGTTAGCAGCAAACGAAAAATGGACGAAAACTGGCAGGCAATTCGACGCGACGGGAAGGGGAGCGAAAATTTGACGCGGACAAAGTCGCGGGCAGAAGCTATTAAAAATAATAGGGAAAATTCTATAAAAACAGACCTTTCTGTGATAGTTCATTCCGTATTGTTCCATATCCAGCAGTTAAGAAGTATTAAGAAGATAAAAAAGAGAGTCCTGAAGAAGTATTCTTTACTCATTACACCTACGTCCTGGTCCTGGCCATCACCATCCCGCCAGCGAACCCTCTCCACAGTAGTACAGCGTCAACAATTTGTCTATAGTGTTACTGAATGTATAACCACATTTTTTTTTTTATTATCTATATTTTTTCATTTAATAATGTATTTCTATTCAAATGAAGTACGGTCGAATTTCGACCAATGGGCGATCACTAGTTATTATAATTACCTAATTATATCAAGTAATATTAAATGTAAATTTACGTCTAAGAAGGGTAAAAGGGCTTTAAAATATAGGTACATTAAATAGAAATAATAGAAATGGTATCGATCTATCGAAGAAGTTTCTTTGATCAAGGAAATGTACAGTCACGCCGATTAATTTTAAGCCCATTATAATTTACTTAACAAACACAATAATTCTATCTAAATATATCTTACAGTCAAAAGAGAATCTTCTTAGATAGCAACACAACCTGAGAGGTCAAAAATCCTCAGGGGTCCCTACCCCAGATTATTAACTAATTAACCCTCTGAAACGAGCTCTTTAATAATAACTGAAGCATCCCTTCGGTGATAAATACGAGAAACAAGGGAACATTGTGAATAACGGAATTCCAAAAGCTTTCTTGTACAATTATTAATAATTATTCTTGTTATTTATATTGAATTATGTTTTTAGGGTTTCGATCTTAAAGAGAAAACGTAACCCTAATTGTGATCACTTTACTATCTGTCTCTCACAGAGATTTATCTCAAGATTTGTGTAATCAGCCCATGTTTCCACTGCTGCGATACAAGCCTCCTCTCTGTGAGAGGCACTGGGTCATAATCCACGATGGGGGCTCATTGCGGGTTGGTAGATGTCACATGTCCACGAATTTTTAGGTTCTAAGATATGCCAGTTTCTTTACGATGTTTTCCTTCACCGTTTTGAGAGCAGTGGTGATGAAATAACTTACACGAAGTAAAGTGACTGCTTGGGTTCGAACTCGACCTACAACTCATAAATCCCGGCTGATGCCACTGGGCCACCACTGCTCACCACCTTGTGATCTGTGCAACGTTGGAATTGGAATTTTGTCTTCATACACGCTCTTGATGACGTGCACACAGAGAGATTCAAAAACAGAATAGATTTTTTCTAAACGGAAAGGATAATAAAAACCTAGTTTATACGACTTAAATAGTGGTTTAAAATAGCTTATAGCTTTTTTTTTGGATGGGAAATCATCAAATGACTTCTCCCGCTCTGGGCGGACCAGGAGAGCGTGTCAGACTTTTACTGACTAAAACCCACCCGTGTTCTTTCAATTGCCCATGTGCCAGGGTCACGGTATCTCTTTCGAACAATCACGCGACCCTGGCAGGCATCGGTCCTAGCAGACCCCTTCAGTGCTGTTGACATCTCTTTGAGGCGTGCGTGGAATACTACGCGCCGTCGTCGACCCGAGCCTGGTCCTTACCGGGTGGCGAGCTACCCATTGCTCGCCGCCCGCAGGCTCGGGCCTACGGTGGCAGGGAGTCCGCTATTGATTCCCGAATAGCTTATAGCTTGTCTTGTGTACAGTTTGCTAGCGTTGAATGAGTTACAGTGACGTTCTAATTCGAGGGGCAGGACTCAATTGTCATCCTGCCAGAGTTGCGAGATTTGTGAGACGTTATTTGATGATTTCATACCCAAAAATAAAAAAGAACTCAATTGTCATTCGACTGACAATTCAGTTTTTTTTTCTCCGTCCGTCGCCACAATCCACACGAAATTCCTAAAAATAATAAAAAATACACCCTTTTTATATCAAAACATAGTCGTAACATGATTTATGAACACTCTGAAACCACGATATATTATGTAAATGCTCATTTCGAGAACACTCAGTCCTTCAAGTTATAAATACTTTGATAAATGGTCTCGATACTTCAGCCAGCGGATTGAATAGGTCTCTCATGAGACCTAAATATCTTTCTTAAAGCGCTCTTGTATTATAGTCGATCGCGAAAAAAAAGTATAATATAAGTGGAGTATGTCGGCCATGTTGGGGTAATTTCGGATCAAATAATGCGGCATTTTACTCTGGTTGATCGTGCATCATCTGCTTAGCATGTTGGGGTTGGTTTTCAGTCTAACCAGATGCAGCTAAATATTAGAATTTTAGATTGAGTGACTGCCTATCTAACCTCAACAACTCTGGTCGAATGTTGTCAGCATTAAAAAATCTTGCCAAATTGAATTCGATTCGTACGGTATTATCCCAACGCCGAACTTACCCCAACTTACTCTCGGTACATATTTTATGTCTAGATTTTTTTCCTAATAAAGGAACAAAGGGAAGAAATTCTCGTAAAACTCTGGGCTTAAGTGCCTGTGTCTTTTTATCATTCATTCGTATGAGTCAGCCTAGAGTGCTGTAAATATTGATAGAAAAATGGGAAAGTAAGCACTAAACCTATACCACAGAATCTATAATAGTAACATATCTATATTCGTGAATACATATTTCATTTTAAGTTGTATAGGAACATAAAAACGAATTGAGGGCCGATAAATTTGACAGACGGCCACACCGTCTCGTAACTTTGTGCTTATCAAATTTTAATTTTTTTTTCGCTATTATAATTTTGTCAATCTATGCACGCAACCCTTGTGGTTGTCGAACATGAGATATTTTTTTTTTCGCTATTATGAGTTTGCCAATACATGCAGCCGCGCCAAAACATCGTACTACCTACTTTGGTAAAACTGTGTTGATAACAATGTAGGTAATTACTATACCAACACTGGCCTTATTATTCATCCGTTATAAAAATATTAAGGACAGTCAACATCGAAGACGACATAGACACTCAAACCACTTCAACTTAATCTAATAATCCACTAACGACACCAGAACATACAATTGTCGCAATTAATACTGAAACAATTTCCCAGAAAATAATACAGAAAAAATTAAAATAGCCTTACACAGTTTGTCCATCCATCAGCGGTGTAACAAAAACCTTCCGTTATTAGGCTCGCCTAGCTGTCAGCCGTCCGTCGTTCAGTTTTATTGGATTGTCAGGCTTATTGGAAGGTGGCGAAGGATAGGCCATTAATTTGTTACGGAATTACATGTACCAACGTGTGGGACGTAAATTGAAAGGCACGGTTTGACGTTGATTGTTTGGTCCGTGAGTGCTTCGGTGTGTAAGGGTCGATTAGTTTTTGTGGAAGAAATTAGTTGGTAATGTGCTGCTATTAATAGCAGATGAATTTGATAGTAGGTTTTTCCTATTTTTATCCGACTACAGTGAAGTAAAAAAGGAGTGTTATGATTTTGACCGGTATTTATTATAAGTACGTATGTGGGTATGTATATGTTCATCAATTCCCTCATAACATAACATCTACACTACTTGTCATAATTTGACAATGATCAATGATCGTCCGCTGTTTATAGGCTTTGGACATCACATTTAATATGGCGCTTTCTATAATAAAGTTATGAACCACGGCTTTCATATGAGCATATTTTATTGTTTCGTATTTTTTTTTAATAGTCGGGGTTGTGATAAATAAGTTCATGTATATTGTTTTTTATGTTTTAAAGTGCTTCTCTCGCCTAACACATTTTTTTTTGGATATTTCTAGTATTTTTTATTTTTATTTTATTTTATTGATTGCTCCAAAGCTTGATATTATATTTAGTTGCTTAGAAATTCAGTATCTTGCTAACATAAAATAATTCAAGCATGATGTTAAAAAAAAGAACATTCAATGGCATTTACTCTAAATTAAAACCTACTAAACTTCACTAGTGCTCAACTAACGGCTGCAAAAGCGATAAAAATAAAGATAGCAGTTAAAAATTCCCATAATGTGACCCGAGTACAGGATTAAACTAAAACTTAGTTAGAACCGATCCAGGAACTAACCATAGGGGTAATTTCGTAACACCATTATCAAGAGAATTAAGTTTCATTTTGACAGTTCAACTACATTCATTGCGTTATTTACGTTACTAAGCAGACAATTTTTTCGAACATTTGTTGCAATGTATTAGCAATATCTGTCCAAATAATTCAGATTATGATTGGTAGTGTGTTACGCAATTAGAGTGCAGATTTCAAAGAGACAGTCCTAGAGTGCTTAATAAAAATATAAATAGTTACTAGCTTTTTCACGCGACTTCGTTCGCGTAAATGTCGGTTATTGCGGACGCAGACGAAGTCGCAGAATAAAAAGTAGCCTATGTTACTCTCCATCCTTTCAACTTAAAAAATCATGTCCATTCGTCGCTCCGTTTTGCCGTGAAGGACGAACAAACAGACACACACACTTTCCCATTTATAATATTAGTATGGATAAGAGATAAGTTTGCTTACTCTTTCGTTTAAAAATAAAGCATTTTTTTCTTCATTTCTTGTCAGTGGTACTTCTACACTCTTTTTATTTATTTCTTATTCAAATTTTACTTTTCTTTTTATTCTAACAAATATATTGTGTTTAGTTTCTATGCGAGAAAAACAAGAAAATATACTTTATCTTTTCTTTTACATTTTTACATGAAAAAAAAAAATAGTTTGAGCATAAGAAGATGCGCGCTCGCGTTGCAAGCGGGTAAGTCGCCACGTTAATTACGGCATCGGTGGCATTTTTTAGGTCATCCCAAGCGCAGGTTAATAGGCACTTAGAATACCCCAGCACGTGGGTCATTCCACAAAATAAGCTGAAAATTGTGACTACGTTGATTAATCCTAGATTTGTATTTTTTATATTACGGTTATGTTCAATTAGTTTTGTACTCAAACAGACGGAATCTTTTGAAGTGGCATTAGAACCGGGGTCGCGTGATTGTTCGAAAGAGATACCGTGACCCTGGCGCATGGGCAACTGATGGAACACGGGTGGGTTTTAGTCGGTAAAAGTTTGTCCGCCCAGAGCGGGAGAAGTCAATTTGATGATTTCCCGTCCAGAAAAAAAAATACATATTCAAGAATCTACTTCGCAAATATCAAAAGAAAGTTAGTTCATTCAAAAAAATCTTCCCCTTATTTTCTGTTTTATTTTTTTGACATTATTTTGTTTGTGTTCATATTTTAATTTATGTAATCATTTGCACGCCGTCAGATAGACTATAGCTGATCTCAATAATGTATGTATAACATCTTATACCTGTACGTACACTCATCTTTACATAGTATAAAACAAATTGGCTTCCTGCGTCTGTACCCTTAGATCTTTAAAACTACGCAACAGATTTTAATGACAGAGTGATTGATGAGGAAGGTTTATATATACAACTAGGTTCTGCCCGCGACTTCGTCCGCGTTAAATTTCTTGTTCCCCCGACCCTTCCCGTCGCATCGAATCGCCTACCCGTGCGATTTTTCCCGTTTTTGCAACATTTTTCATTACTGCTCCGCTCCTCTTAGTTATAGCGTAATGCTAGATAGCCTATAGCCTTTCTCGATAAATAGGCTATCCAATACAAAAAGATTTGTTCAATTCGGATCAGTAGTTCCAGAGGTTAGCGCGTTCAATCAAACAAACAAACAAACTCTTCAGCTTTATAATATTAGTATAGATACACAGGCGAAGCCGCTAGCATGAGCTAGTAAAGTACTAATTCTGATTCACAAAATTAAAGCAAAGCAAAATTAGCAAATTCATATTTTAAAGAACCGAGTCACAGAGCCTAAAAATATCCAAAAAAAAAATGTCTAAGGAAAGTTATATTCGAGATCCGGTTGACAGCCCGACATCCGCCTACCTCGCTCGCCGAATAAAAACACGGTAAAAACTTTTTGTTCAACTTCTATTCAGTTATCTGTCGTACTTTATTTATATTGATAAGTTTTTTACAGTGCTGCAGTGTTTTGTTTTACAGAAGAAAGCCTTTTTTTTCTGGATGGTAAATCATCAAATGACTTCTCCCGCTCTGGGCGGAGCGGGAGGGCGTGTCAGACTTTTACTGACTAAAACGCAACTGGTGTTCCAGTTGCCCATGTATCTCTTTCGACCACGGTATCTCTTTCGAACAATCACGCGACCCCGGCAGTAGACGAAAGCCTGTAGATATATTGGTATCATGCATTGTTATACTGCTTTTTGTTTTACTATGACCATTTTTCAACAACTTTTTCTTTGAATTTTCGAATAGGTACCTGTTGTACGAAGAAAATTTTAATGTTGTATCTAGGTATTTCGGTATTCTGTAATAAATTAGTACAATGAACATCTGCCTAAACACAACTTTTTTTTAGGTTCGGCTTCCAGTCCAGCTGGATACAGCTGAATACAAGTATTTTACATGGAGCGTCTCCCTATAGATACCTTTTTTAGCCGCCCTTCATTCATCCTCTCAACATGACCAAAAAATTTTTTTTTGGCTGGATAGTCATCAATTCACGTCTCCCGCTCTAGGATGGAGTGGAAGACTTTTACTGACTAAAACCCACCCGTGTTCCTTCAGTTGCCCATATTCCAGGGGCACGGTAACTCTTTCAAACGAATCTCACGACCCTGGCAGGAGATCAAACCACCTAAGTATACTCTTTTCAGTTTTGTCACTACATCTTCTGTTAAACCGCACTGTTGTCTTATCACATCATTCCTCAGTCTATCACTCATAGTCACACCACACTTGCTTCACAATGAACGCATTCGTTTCGTTCTGACCATCACATCATAATCAGCCTACAATTTTTTTCACTGCTGAGACACAGATCTCCTTTTTGTAAGAGGGAAATGAGCCGTAATCCACGACGCGGGCCAAGCACAGGTTGGCAGATGTTACATGTCTTCGAATTTTTGGTTCTAGGACATGCCGGTTTCCTCACAATGTTTTAAATCACCGTCTTGAGAGCAGTGATGATGAAATAATTTACACAAACCACAGCGCCTGTTTGGATTCGAACTTATGATCTACAGCTTGTAAGTCGCACACGTTACCACTGGGCCATCACTATTTCAATTTGATAAAACTCCAATATTCAAAACAAACTAAAATTAACAAAATGTTCATCATGCTAATGTTTGAAGGTACTTATTTTATAACGAACCTCATAACACAAACAAAATCTTATCTAACCCCATTTTGTCATGAAGATTTTGATCCTGAAAGTTATTTACAAGTCCACTTACTGTAATCATTATGTTGGTATAATCATAGAAATAAAATTGATGTATGTGGTATTTCACAACAGTTGTGTCATAAATTAAATAAAAAAAGATTAACTATTTAATATAGTTCATATTTTTTTTTGTGGGTGGGAAATAGTCAAATGACGTCTCCCGCTCTAAGTGGAGCGGAAGGGCGTGTCAGAGTTTTACTGACTAAACTCACCCGTGTTCCTTCAGTTGCCCATATGCCAGGGCCACGGTATCTCTCGCGACCCTGGCAGAAATAGTTACTCTTTACATCGCACTTTTTTTCTTATTATTTTATTTCTTTTTATTATTAATTTCTATTAATTAATAATAAACTATTAGACAAACGAGGCAGTCAAGTCTTAAATTTTATATGCATGTTAATGTGTTTAAAAAAATTAACAGTTTTGTTTTTCTGTTTCAGGTATGGACTAACACGAATTCTTCATTGGTGAAAGGTACCTAAGATTTTATTTTCAAGTCATATGTACTTTCTTACTTGATTTTAGAATTTATTTGTACTTTGTGTCGTCTTTCTGTGTCCTTTCTTTTTTTTCGTGTGGTGTCAGACGTAACGAATAGCACACTTTCTTCCCGTGGCGAAGGAATCGTAAAAGACGACCAAGGGACGTATTAGAGAATAGGCAGCAGCGAACTCTATGCATTTTACCACCATACTGCGGTAGTATCGATTTTGGCAAAGCCCCCCAAATTGGAGGAGGCCCATACCCAGCAGTGGGTGACTCACGGTTGTAATGCTAATGATGGTGATGAACTGAGTAATTTATGAAATAGCTGTTTTACAATTGTTCTATTCATATCAATGTAAGAACTTTTAAATTGCTGTTTTATTCAAGGTTATTTTAAATTGAATAGCCAAAAGCTGCTGACGAAATGGGTATCTTGAATTTCTTAGAAGGAGCCCGGAGTTTGTATTTGTACCCAGTTGATGGCAAAAGGCTCGCCTCTATTACTTGGGACTTAAGATAACTGGCGAAATGTAGTTGTAATGTAGGTACACCTCTGCCAGGGTCTCGATATTTGTTCGAAAGAGATACCGCGGCCCTGGCATACGTGTAACTAAAAGAACATGGGTGGTGTACGCTGCCAGACTAGGCCCACATAAGGTTTTAATTATTATGTGGAAGCGTGCTAATCGTGGGGCTCTAGAGACAAGAGTGGCTAGCGTACTGTCCGCCGTACGCGGAGCAGACAATATAATTCAAATAAATTAACTACACTAAAACGAACAAGTAACTCACCTGAAGGGCGACGACCGCCTGCTTCTTGGGATTACCTGGATCTTTGTATGTAAGTGAGTGTGTATGTATCGTGTTGTGACTTGTAAGTGGGGTTTCCAGAACACCAGGCCGCTGCCACTCGCCAGAGATTCACTCCAACATGCGGTTCAAACACTTAACCTTAAAGTTCTTTAATATCAAGAAACTAAACCCGTATTCCTTCACCAAAAGGGGTTATTGTAACACTAAATCATTAGGTCATGACGTATTGTCCGCAAAACGACCGATTTTCAAGGATTGATTTACAAAAAACTCGTGGAAGCAAAAATCTGTCCGACGCTCTCAAAGACCAAACTAAAAAGGGGGCGGAAAAGGAAGTGACAAGTGTCAAAATCAAACTTGACGAGTCAGATGTCATTCCGTTCGGGCGGCGCGTTCCGAAAGCGCATAGAGTAACAAAGGTTCGTTCCGAAACATCTACCCCCCCCGGACGGGCCTTCCCGTCCGCTAATCAATTGGCAATCTTGACAAGGTTGCGACCGCTCTCTTCACGACCGATCCGTCCACCAAAACTTCTGCAAAACGAGGAACCCCGTCAGTGCCAGCCACCAGATTGAGAATGCGCCCCCGGCGCCAATACAACGGCTTAAGGTTGGCATCCTTAATCAGGACGAGGTCTCCAATTTTGGGCGGATGCGTTTTATCAGTCCACTTGACGCGCTGCTGGAGGATGTGCAAATACTCCAAGCTCCAACGCTTCCAAAAACTCTGAGCGAGCTGCTGCACCAACTGAAACCGCGATAGCCGATTTTGGCTCACATCGACAAGAGGGTACTCGGGCAGGGCGACAAGTGGCTGTCCAATCAAAAAATGGCCCGGGGTCAGGGCCTCCAAGTCGTTCGGGTCCGAAGACAGCGGGCACAATGGACGCGAGTTCAGTGCAGCTTCAATGCGGCAAAATACCGTAGCTAACTCCTCAAAGGTGAGAACGGTGTCTCCTAACGATCTGCGCCAGAGTCCCTTTGCCGCTTTCACCGCGGCTTCAAAAATACCCCCCCAATGGGGGCAGGCTGGCGGGTCAAACAACCAAGTGACCCCTCGGCGGGCTAATTTGTTACCAATGTCAACCTGGTTCTCAGCAAGGAAGGCGTATACCTCCTTCAAATAGTTACTTGTACCCTTGTAGTTAGTACCGCAATCAGACCTGATCAAAGTAGGTAACCCACGGCGAGACACAAATCTATCCAAGGTCGCCACAAAGGCCTCCGTCGAGAGGGAGGTTACCAACTCCAAGTGCACTGCCTTAGTTGACAGGCAGACAAACACACACAAATAAGCCTTAACAATTTTACTATTCCGAAGAGGAGACGTCTTCACCAAAAAGGGACCAGCAAAGTCCGTTCCGACGCCTGCAAAGGGTCTCGCCTCATTAACACGATCAGCCGGCAAGTCTCCCATCATTGGCTGCATAGTAGAGGCCTTAGTCCGGTAGCACGGCAAACAACGGAAGACGATGCTACGAATAGTACGACGGGCCGACAATATCCAAAACTCTCGCTGCAGAATGGCCAACAGCGCATTGCAACCGGCATGCGAGTTCTTAATGTGACGATCAGTCACCAACAATTTAACCAAATGGCCCTCCTTAGGCAACAAAAGGGGGTGACGGGCCCCATAAGGAAGGCTAGAGTGCCTCAACCGTCCCCCAACACGCAAGAGACCCGTATCGTCCAAAAAGGGGTTCAATTTACTAATGGCTCCCGACAATTTAGCCTTACCAGACTTCAAAATTTCAATCTCCTTCTCAAAGTGTGCAGCCTGCACGGAGCGGACCCAAAGGAGGAGTGATTCTTGTCGCTCCTGAGGAGAGAGAACCAGAGACAGGCGTTTGTTCCCGGAGTTCCTAGAATTATGACCAAAACGCCTGATCCACGAGGTAACGTTCAACAATTTGTCGAGGGAGCTGTATCGATTCAACAAAAATTCAGGGTCAAACGGAGGGTCCTTCGTTCCAACAGCGAGCACCTTGAGCCCGGGCAAAGGACCCGACATCAAGACTGGCGTTCGAGGCCAATCATCCTCGGGGTGAGTCAGCCAGTCTGGTCCCCACCATAGGGGGTGAGCAATCAGGCGGGGTGCCATGCACCCACGTGAGGCCACGTCGCCCGGGTTCAAATCTCCAGGCACGTGCCTCCAAATCAAAGGCGTTTCAGAATTTTGAATCTGGGACACTCGGTTCGCAACAAAGACCTCCAAAGAGTGGACGGACGTCTTCAACCAACACAAAACAATTTGACTGTCCGTCCAGGCGTAAGAAGCCCGAATGTCCACAGTTCCACCCAAAGTGTGAGCAACGTGGTTCAATAGACGCACAAGAAGCGCCGCCCCTGACAATTCTAATTTAGGGATGGTCAGTGCCGTCCGGAGGGGGGCCACCTTGCTCTTGGCCATGACCAGTGACAACTTCACCTGGCCTGTCGCGCTGACGGTGCGCAGATAAACAACAGCTGCATAACCGTGCGAAGATGCATCACAAAACCCATGAAGGGTAGCAGTGTAGCTCCCAGGGGGGAGGATAGCGCGGGGTAACACGACCTCGTTGACTGCAGGGAGTGCGGATACAAATTGGAGCCAATCTTCCAACAGGGTTTCCCGAAGTGGCTCGTCCCAACCAAGTCCCGCAGTCCAAAGGCGCTGAAGAAAACATTTCGCCCAAAACAATACCGGGCATATCCAACCATTCGGGTCAAAGGTCCTCGCGACAGTAGACAACACCAGTCGTTTAGTCCAAGTGTGAGGTGACTCCAAGTCGACATCGTATGTGAAGATGTCTTGGACTGGTCGGTACTGAACGCCGAGAACTGGTATCATAGCAGGGTTGTCAACATTTTCAAACAAAAGCGGGTCCTGCCTATGATCCTCCGGCAAACCTTCCAATAGCGCTGGCGAGTTGGACACCCATTTACGCAACTCATAGCCAGCGGAAGCCAAAATACCAATCAATTCGTCACGCAACAGAACAGCTTCCCCAACTGTGGGAGCTCCAGTACAAACGTCGTCAACATACAAGTCCGTTTTCAAGATGGCGGACGCACGAGGGAACTTCAAACGCTCTCGGTCCGCGAGCTCCCAAAGGGAACGAATAGCAACAAAAGGGCTCGATCGGAGGCCGTACGTATTCGTATTGAGCTCATACACAATCATGGGGTCCTGGGGATTCTCTCGCCACAGGATCAACTGATAACGTCGGTCATCCTTGTGAATAACCGTTTGGCGGAACATCATTTTGATGTCGGCCACAAAAACTACCTGATGACGACGGAAGGAGGTAATGACGTCACAAAGATCCCTCAACAATTTGGGGCCTGGATGCAAGCAATCATTCAAGGAGACACCAGACGAAGTCCGCGCAGACCCATCAAACACCGTGCGCAGCTTACCGGTGGATGGCTTGAGGACCGCGTGATGCGGCAGGAAATAATGCTCACTTGAGCGCCAATCCAAATTTGACACCGACATGTGTCCCAAATCTGCGTATTCCCGCATGAAATCCAAATATTTCTGCCGCAGCACTGGGTCCCTGCTCATGCGGCGCTCCATTGCCAACAATCTCTTCTCGGCCGTAGGTCTGGATTCGCCGAGAGGTGGTCGCACCGCAACAAAAGGCAACCTGGTCACAAGCCGGCCGGAATGGAGTCGACCTGTGTTGTTCTGGTAGAACAACTCGCACTCCTCGTGTTCCGGGTTCAAACGGGCTACCTGAGGGGGCTCTTCAACCTCCCAAAACCTCTGAACGGCGTCAGAGAGGGCGGAGCCAGATGACAACCCAAAATCAGGTTCAGGTGTAGGGAGGTCCCACAACGCTGGTCCCATCACCGCAAAGCCAAAGATGGTCGAGACAGCCACCAAACCGCGTGGCTGCAGAACCTTTATATCACCCAAAAGTATTCTCCCTAGTACATCGGAACCCAACAACAAATGCGCTGTCCTAGGGGAATCAAACCGGGGGTCAGCCAATTCCAGGCCTGACGTCAACCGGACGATTTCTGAAGACAGCTGACATGGTGGATGACTACCCAAAATATTCGTCAGAACAACGGCCGAAGCAACAATTTTAGGTGCCATACAATTCAGAGGAGTGACCTCAAACCAAGCCAGTCCCTTGGACGTGACCTCTGTTTCGCCCACTCCCCTAATTTTGCGTGAAAAGTCACGCACATCAAGGCCCACCTGTCCCGCTAAAGAAGATGACAAAAGGCAACCCTGGGCTCCCGTGTCCAAAATGGCACGGACCACAACAGAATTCCCCGTGGGCCCCCAGACCCTGACCGATGCCGTTGGCAACAAAACCGTTTCGATCTGAGGGGGTTCCTTAGCGGGGCAGGCGCCAATGTCCTAACAATGCCTGGGCGGCGACCGATCGCCGCACCCAGGCTCAAGTCTTTCCCGACGAGGATAAAGATCAAATTCCTCGTCCGCGCGGTGTCCCGAGCCACGCGCCATCGCTGGAAGGGCATATCCCACCGGATGCCTGAATGGCGGGGGGCGTGACTCCAACCGGGGACGTTCCGCCAAAGGAGGGGAGGGAAGGCGGTGCTGGTCTGGCCAGCGCTGCCTAGCAACAGCTACGTAACTACTTTTACGTGGGGAGACCAAATGGCGATCGCGCGGCTCCCGATCAACTTGCGCGGGGGGTGGAGTGCGGCGCTCAAAATTGCGGGCCTCTCCCCGGTTCTGAACCGGCGAGGCAGAAGCCCGGTGACCAACTCCATGGTGCCCCCTCGTACGCGAACCTTCAACAGAGGCTGGTCTGCCAGCGTGGTTCGCGTTAGCGCACAATATGTCCAAATGGGACCCCCCACAAATTCTACAAGGGCGGGGGTTGGGGCAGTCCCGATGGAAGTGAGCCCCCAAACAAGAGAAGCACATGCGGCGTGCATTGGCAATTCGGCGGCGGGCACTCACGTGCAATTTCAAAAAGGCCGCGCAAGTTGCCATGCCATGCCCCGTGTCCCTACAAAACTCACAACCAGGACGACTCTGGGTGCCAGCAAAACGAGCGGCGGGGCGACCATCAACAGGCCCGCGAGCCCTAGTCCGTCCCTGGTCTCGTGGCCGGGAAGACGGCTGGCATGACTCAGTGGCAACGCCAGAGTTGTCCACAAACCGACACTCATCCTCCAAAAATTGGACGAGGTCATCAAATGGGGGGAGATGTGTGACACTATCCCCACCATACTTTTGCTCGAAACGAGCCCTCAAATCGGCAGGAAGCCGTTGCAGCACAACGTGCACCAAAAAGTAAGACCAATGGTCCACCGGCAACTCCAATTGCTTTAAAGCGTTGGTCGCTGCCACCAACGGGTTCAACAGGTCAGTACGCAATGCTGACAAACTAGTAATGACCGGTAACCCCAAAATCAATCCAATATGAACGTCAGCCAAACAACGTTTATTTTGGTACCGCCGGGTGAGTAGTTCCACAGCGGTAGGGTAGGCTGAGTCAGTCAAAGACAGATGCTGCACCAAGGCTCGGGCCTCACCTTCCAGGACGGACAACAAATAGGCCAACTTTTGGGCGGGTCTGAGGTCCGAGCGTGCATCAACCAAACTTTCAAACAGGTTTTGGAAACTTAACCAGTGGTCCAGACGACCGTCAAAATGTGGCAGTTCCAAAGTAGGCAGTCTACTCAATAGTCCGGGACCTGAAACAACCGAGGTCTCCGGTTTGACCTGGACAGGTGTCCGGCTCTCCAATATTTCCCGAGCACGTTGACCAATGACATCCCCCAGGTCCAAGATCTGGTCGTAGTCAGCAAGGACCTTGTCACGTGCTGCCTGATCCAGCACTTCCAAATCCACTTCACAAATGTACTGGTTGTAGCGGGTGAGCAGAGCATCAACGTTGCCGAGTCTCAAGTTCAACTGCTTGAACCGAGCAAGAGTGATCCCCTCAAGATCCTGGCGCTCAGCGGTCGCTGCAGCTGAAGCGAACCACCGCAGCTGTGTGGTCAATCCACTGATTGCCTCTCTCACCGCTTTGTATGCCATTGCACAAACAATACAATTCAATATACCAAACAAAATAATTAAGTAACAAAGTTCAAACAATATATTACAAAATAACTACAATCAAACTACCAAACTGACTAATCAGCAACTCAAGAAATAACATTAAATTGTTTCAATTCAATTCAACAATAAACTTTTATTTTAATTCAAAATCAATATCAACGTTCAACATTCAACTTCAAATTCAATTCAAATATTCAAATTCTATCCAATTCCAAATGTTAAGTTCACAAACCACTGTGTCAATGGTAAAACAATAATAATCCTTTATTCCAACTCAAAACAATGGTAATACTCAAAAATGCCAATAATTTTTCAAATATTAATTTTCACAAATAACCATATCAATGGTACAAACTCAATACTTTAATGTCTTCCTGACATTCAATACAACACAGAGGTCAGACACAAAAAGGGGCTACAACAAGGGGGTGCAACACAGCCCAATCCAATCCACTTTATTAGCCCGGCTGACTTTGGCATTATCAGGTTACCCGTCTCAATAAATTCAAACAAATTATTTCAAATAGCAATTAATTATAGTTATCAAATATTTACAGCGTATTACTACTTCCCTTATAGAGACTGCCAAGTAATTAGCCTACTGTAAATTACCAATTTGTTGGTTATATGTCTTATAACCGCGCTCTGCTACCAAAATGTACGCTGCCAGACTAGGCCCACATAAGGTTTTAATTATTATGTGGAAGCGTGCTAATCGTGGGGCTCTAGAGACAAGAGTGGCTAGCGTACTGTCCGCCGTACGCGGAGCAGACAATATAATTCAAATAAATTAACTACACTAAAACGAACAAGGAACTCACCTGAAGGGCGACGACCGCCTGCTTCTTGGGATTACCTGGATCTTTGTATGTAAGTGAGTGTGTATGTATCGTGTTGTGACTTGTAAGTGGGGTTTCCAGAACACCAGGCCGCTGCCACTCGCCAGAGATTCACTCCAACATGCGGTTCAAACACTTAACCTTAAAGTTCTTTAATATCAAGAAACTAAACCCGTATTCCTTCACCAAAAGGGGTTATTGTAACACTAAATCATTAGGTCATGACGTATTGTCCGCAAAACGACCGATTTTCAAGGATTGATTTACAAAAAACTCGTGGAAGCAAAAATCTGTCCGACGCTCTCAAAGACCAAACTAAAAAGGGGGCGGAAAAGGAAGTGACAAGTGTCAAAATCAAACTTGACGAGTCAGATGTCATTCCGTTCGGGCGGCGCGTTCCGAAAGCGCATAGAGTAACAAAGGTTCGTTCCGAAACAGGTGGGTTTTAGTCAGTAAAAGTCTGACACGCTCTCCAGCTCCGCCCAGAGCGGGAAACGCCATATGAAGATTTCCACCCATAAAAAAAATGTAGGTACACCTCTGCCCTACCCCTGGGGAAAGAAAGGGTGATGTTATGATACAAGCGACTTCAAATTAATGGACCAGCCGTACCGTAAGTGTCCACGATTTGGGTCCTTAGATCATACGTAAAATATGTCCTTATCGGTAAGTCAAATGTTTGTTAGAAATTAATTTATAAGTATTCAAGTTATAGAGTAAGTGACATAAATGTATGGTCTAAGCAGAGACTATGTAATGATACGATATAAAACCACATTTTTTAAGCAAAAGCAACCGATAAATAAAAACAACGAAGCATTAATCAAAATCAGAAAAAATCAAACCACAATTCCACGAAAGTCATCAATTCCCGTCACAGTTCAATTAATCTACGAAAATTTAATATGACCAACAAAAATTTCGCGTATTCCTCCCAAAATATTCACTTTTCCATTTAAATTCACGATAACGCCTTCAAAACATCTACAATGAAATGCTGAATAATTGAATACTACGAAACGGGCCGGGGTTGCTCGCGCGGTTCCCAAATCCGGCTTTACGACAAAAATCCCTGTATTTTCTTTTTGCCTGTGCCTTTATTCGTGCAATGAATAACCTGTGTGCCGTGGGCTTTATAGAAAATTCATATTTCCATTCCCAAATGCATAAATGTACTGAGCATTTCAATTTTGGCTTAGAATTAGACTTCGTTGCTCTAGTGGCTGCATTGCACTATTATTGTCCATGAGGATCTCGACTCCGGGCAGGGCAAAATATTATTTGAGTTTTTAATCTGGAATTTCTCAGTAGCAGCTCGAAGTCTTGATTTGTGGTTGATAGCAATAAGCCCCCTATTCATTATCATTATCATCTCAGTCCGGAATCAAACACTGCTGGCTATAGGCCTCCCCCCTTTTCCGCCATACATCTCGGTTCCGTACATCTGTCATTCATACGTTTCCTGTGACCTTGACGATATCGTCAACCCAACGCGTTTTTGGACGACCTTGGTTTCTATACTTTGGACTTAAACATAACTGACGATATCTGGGTGTACTATATGTGTGGTGTGTGGTGTTTAACTACCCCGTTGGTCTCGTGGTTGCAAGCGCGAGTGTTGAGCGTGGGGTCCTCGGTTCGATACCTGGGTTGTGCAGTGTTCTGGGTTTTAACATTTGAAATTTCTTAGTAACGGCCCGGAGTTTGGAAGTTGGCGATGTGATACCCCCGTGCCTCGAAAAGCACGTTAAGCCGTTGGTCCTACGCCTGATCTCTCTACGGTCGTATCGGATCGCCGTCTCATCGGACTATGAGAGTGAGGGAAGAGTGAAGTGTGTGCGCAGACACAGGAGCACTTTAATATCTCCCGCGCCGATGGCTAGTCTCCGTTGAAATTGGCCGCCGTTGCCGAAATACGGTCTGGAGGACTATATATACGTGCGGCAGCATCTACATCACACTGACATCACACAAAACTTCTTGCTTCGCGTAAGCAGAGTCTATCGCACAACAGGCATATGTACAAAGTCCCGATATCAATCGTCGAACAGTTGCGCACCAGACACGAACACCCGTGTGTTCGGAGGATTCTCCGTTTTCTATGGAGGATTAGTGATCACCCTGTTCCTAATCATCACCCTCTTTATTTCAGCCGAAAAATGTCTACTGCTGCACATAGGCCCCCTAAAAGGAAGGGTTTTGCCGTAAATGCCACGCTTGGCAGGCATGTTGGCGATCGCAGTATGGTAGAAAATTGCATAGGGAACGCTGCTGCCTATTCTCTGGTAAGTCCCGTACTCCCCTTTTACGACACACATGGGATAAATGGGGTGGTGCTATTCTTTACGTCCAGACCACATGGATAAGCGTCGCGTGACTGCAAGTGACAAGCGAGTTCCACATGCCTCTAACTAATGGTACATCTTCAGAGGCAGAGGTGCACCTCTGCCTAACCCGTCGGGGATTATAGTCGTGATGTTCTGATAATATGTAAATGCATAAATGTACTGAGAATTTCAATTTGGATTAGCACTGCAAACTTTTAGATAGACCACATAATTCTGGTTTCAACGAATTAAAATGAATTGAATTAGATTTTCTGTTAGTGCTTTTACTTGTTTCTTTAATCGGATTATTTTATAAGAAGCTTTATCTACGAATAATTTGCATTAGAGTCTTAATTCTACTCATAAATACATAATGTTAAATGTAAGCCTCACCAATATTATACATTTCGAAGTACTTGACTGCCACGTTTTTCGAGTTTCTCAGGACAGAATTGATAGAAATCTGATCAACTGAGTAAAATCGAGTATTACTGAAGTTAAACTATTTATTTTTATTTATTTATTAAAATCTCCCTTACAACTATGATTAGAGGTACCATACCTTATGCGATAGTGTGGTCTTAAAATTAACTTACTACGAAGAAAATGTAAAACATAATATCTACTATTGAGTATAGAAGCACAATAAGATAGTTTGTTGTAAGAAAAAATCTGGTTAACTTCAGATACCAATGAACACTAAAGATCTGCTGAGAGCTGCCATACAAAAGATCCTTTGAAATAGCAAGATTTTTATAGGTAGTAAAAAGATAGTACAATACGCTTTGTCTTAGAGATTCTTAAATCTCTGTCCATTATAATTAGAAAAACCATTAACAACGCATGCACGAAGTAAATATACTCGCACCCTAATCACGTGACACATTTTCAATCAAAATCCGAAAGATTTTGGACGAGTGTAATCCATTTCTCCATATGTTTGAAAGATTCGTCATCCCAATAACGTAAATAATGTAATGGATATTGTTGAAATGTCAAAATTAATGGCATAACGATAGTATGTTACGCATTACGCAATACCCCGCAAATTCAAAGCAAAATAACTTACAAGGCTAAAGCACAAACAAAGGAAAATAAAGCACATACTTAGACAGCGAAGAAGTTTTAATAAAGAATCTTCACTTTAATATAAGAAATGCGTACGAAAAAGAATTCACAAGAAAGATCAAAAGCTTACCCTGAATGCATTGTGACGGTCTCTAATTCAATGAGTCTCCTTCATTTCGAACAAATTGTTTCTCGTTACTGTCTTAAAGGCGTGTGCAGACCTACGACTGTGACGCTGATTGATTGAGGACGATACCCAGGGAAGTGGGCAGTCTCTTTTGTAACAGTAATTGTAATACGGGTTACGACTGATCATGTATGTTAGGTGATTTATAAGGCATTTAGATAATATAATAATAATTTATTTAATAAAAACGATTACAAAAAAAGAGTACATTTAGCAAACAGTATTAAATTCTCATACAATTATAGTGCCTAAAGATAAACTATTTCTAAAGTATTTTTATCACAAGTGCAGAAGATGATTCATCGGAATTAGAATGTAAGGTAGCGACCCGCCCGATCTAGGTTAAATGAAACCTGTGTTTCGGGCCATCACTTTACATTTCAATTAAATTGGTGCAATCATATTTTAAGTATAATTTATATAAAAGTAATCTATTAATAACTATGAGAAAAAGCACATTAGTAAAACAACACAATAAAACAATAATTCCTAAAACTAAGTGAGTGTAAATACTACAAAAATAAATACTTACGAGGGAATAAATTATAATCATGACATAATTTCTAGAAGTTTTTCTGTGTCTGTGTAATTAAGTACCGCTAAGTATTCTGATGATATTGTACTACATTTTTTATAACTTAAACTATAGATGCTCAATAACTTGTTAAGTCTATTATACAGAAGAGGTCCTAAGAACACAAAAAATCGCTTAGCAAACGCATGTCTTGTTTGAGGCTTTATGCAAACCAAATCCTTTCTTCTCTTGTCAGAGGGTACTGGGTCAAAAGGAAGAGCACTGTGCTGGTGTAATACTATGCTTAAAATGAATAATTGCCTTACTGTTAGTACATTACATGCTATGTAGAGTTGGTGCGTAGGAAACCTAAAAGGGCGAAAGGTAGCAACTTTTAGACATGCTCTTTGAGCACGCTCTAGAGGAAGTAAAATTGTTTTTGCTGCACCACCCCATGAAGTTATGCAATAGGTAAGAATGGATTGGCACAAAGCTAAATAAACCTGTTTAATTAGTTTATAGTCGGCTATGTTCCGTAAGTTTTTAAAAACATATATTAATTTGCGAACTCTAATACAAAGTAATTCGATATGTTTACGGAAATTTAAATTGGAGTCAATAGTGACACCTAGATATTTTAAATGGTCAGCTTTAGCTAAAGTGGGGCAAGAACATGCGGTGTCAGCGTACGTGCGACAATTATGAGCGTAAATGTTTAGATTAGTTAGCGGTATGTTAGTATTTCTCATTGTAAATAAAATGTACTTTGTTTTATCTGCATTTAATGATAGGATGTTATTATGGAGCCAATCAGACACTATGTTAAAACCAGTCTGTGCGTGTTGATAGACCTCAGTTTTGGATTTAGCTGAGAAAAGTAAAGCGGTGTCATCCGCATAAGAAATTATGACACCATTTTGAAGTGGTAGGCTGCACAGGTCATTTATATAGATTAAAAATAAGGTGGGCCCCAAAATGCTACCTTGTGGAATGCCAAAACAATTGTTTTTAAGTTCAGAACTAGTATACTGCCCTATTTTTACACATTGATGACGATCGCTAAGATAATCAGCAAATAATAAAAGTTGGGCTCCTCTAATCCCAAGTGTTTCAAGCTTGTGCAATAGTAAATTATAAGAAATAGTATCGAAAGCCTTGGCAAGGTCTACAAAGATACAAATTGTATGCATACTATTATCTAGATTGCTAGCAATATAATTAGTTAATTTGTGCACTGCTTGGCTAGTTGATCTTTTGGGCCTAAATCCAAACTGATTGTCGGAAAGTAGTTTGTTATCTTCCAGATATTTTATCAACCTATAATTAATAATTTTTTCTAAAATTTTTGATAGTCCTGTTAGCACTGAAATGGGTCTGTAGTTATTGACACAGTTCCTGTCACCAGACTTGAATACAGGGGTGACCACAGCTTTTTTAAGGAGCTTGGGGAATATTCCTTTAGATAAACAAAGCTGAAAAATGTAGGTTAGTGGAGGGGCAAGTAGGTATCTGAATCTTCTAAGTATATTATTGGGAATGTCATCCCACCCAGTAGCACATACATCCTTTAACTCAAATAATAATCTTTCAACTTCGTTAACGTCGGTATCTAATAAAACAAAAGAATTTAATGTAGAGGAAGTCGCAGTCGGGTTATGAGGGGATAAAATATTAGAATTTAACGATTTTTCAGCCAAGTTTTTACCAACGTTAGCAAAGAAGTTGTTCACTTTATTCATTGCTTCGGATGGGTTTGTCTCTGTAGACAGTGAATCAAGTGGAGGTTCGGGACTTTTTGATGTAAATGTATTCGTTTTTATAAATTTCCAGACAAGTTTACTATTTTTTCCCGCCTTCTGTAATGCATTTTTATCATACTGATTTTTCACTTTTTTCAGAAGATTATTGCAGTAGTTCCGGTACCTTTTATATGTTACAGAAAGTATTTCATTATCAGGTGCAAGTTTCAATTTAAGGCGAAGTTTGTCTCTATGTCTTATACAACGAACGAGACCGGGTGTGATCCAGGGTTTGATGCAACTATACCTTCTAGGCATTTTATGAGTAAATGTGTTTTTGTTTATTGAAAATTTTTAAGTTTAAAGAAATATTTGCATCGTTTGTATTATAAACAGGGTCGAAATTAATACCGCGTAAGTCATCTTCGAGGTTTGTCATATTGACTGTGGTGTAGCTACGCATGCAGTTTTTTCTAGGTGAGCTCATTTGCAATGTTAGTAAAACAGCTTGGTGATCGGTGAGCGAAGAATTAGTAACAAATGTTTTGGATGGATTTTTAGATTTTAGAATAATGTGGTCTAAGCAAGAGCCGCTCTGATGCGTGGGGTGATAGTGAGCTGGTAAAAGTCCATGAAATGAGCAAATGTTCAGATAATTATGTACATGTGTGTCGGTTTTCTCAGAAGCAATGTTTATGTTAATATCGCCCAAAAGTACTATGTTTTTAAATGATGATAAGGTTTTTAAATTTGTGTCGAGTGAGTCTAAAAATCTGTCAATATTTTGAGACGGAGGCCTATAAATAGCCATGACTACTGTATCGGGACTAATTTTAATTATTAAGCAATTACTATCCTGGAATTCCGGCTCTTCCTTTATTGCACGTAGGTTATTTTTGATATATACCACTAATCCATCATTTTGGTTTATATTTCTCTCAGTTCTGTAAGAATAATACCCGACAAGAGATGGTAAGTGAGATGATTTTTATCTGTAGTTGTGTGTGAATTTAAATATTAGAAGTCGGTATATGAATCACTGCTCGATTTAGTTTTCATTTATGCTTAGGTATCATACATTTGAATCTATTTACGTGTCAGTCTGTATGACCACTTTGATCATCCAAATTTATTCTTGAAGACTTATGTTAAGAAATTGAAAAAAAAAATTCAAGCCGTAGAACCCTTGTGAATAACGTGAACAAAGCATGTGAAGTCGGGGCAGTAGGCATTAACTAAGACAGGCGCGTGTCCGAACGGAGTTGATCTGTCATAACAAGTGTCAAACACAGATAGGCAAAAACACTTGGAGTAGGGATAACTGACAAATTGTGTTGTCATTCAATCTTAGTTCGGGCCCCGAACTAATCGAATATCTGTAACTGGTACCAAATATGAAGCTCACGTAAATTCAGCGAAAATTACGGATTTAGTACTTAGGGAGTAAGTCCCTAGCATGCGTAGCATGACCACCATAGAAAGGAGTTTTGTAGGCGGAAGAATAGACAAAGTGGCGTTTCGGGTAAACAGTACGCTTTCCTATAAAATAGTGATTTTGTAGATAATAAATATACTTGGTGACCGTCGAGTAATATCAAATTCTTTTCCCTACCTTAGGCGACTGACAGTAGTCAGTGTGATTTTGACAGTTAAGATAGAAAACTTTCTTCTTAAATAGTCTACATCAAAAAATACCTAGAGAAGAATCTTTAGAAACCTAAGACAAAATGACAGATTGTAAACAGATTTCTACAATGAGATGTCAAAAATGAAGAAACAAAACATCACATTGTATGAAAACAGCTGTGTCTATTCTTCGTAGAAATAGAAAGCGTTATACTACGTCTGCTGGTGTTAGTTGTTTACTCATATACATACATATGTTTTTGTCTTCTTACGTAGGTACTCGCTTCGAGTATTTAAATCAGTTCTTCCGTTTTTGCCTCTTCATGATTATTGTCTGATTCCTGAGCCATTCGGATCGTATCCTTTACTTTATTTTAACGACATTCATCTCTTAGAAATGTATTTTAACATTCTAACTAATATAATAAAGGTGAAAGTAAGTTTTTTTGTTTTTGTTTCACGCTAAAATGGATGAACGGATTTGGTAGAAATTTGATATTTAAATAGACCATGATCTGGGTCAGGATAAAATCTTCTTTTCATCCCAGATTGTAGACGAAAACACAGCAACAGCTATTAGAATATAATTTAAAAAAAAATGGAAATAAATAATAGTTTAAATAAACTAAAAAAAAGCGCTTCCACAGAAACCAAACTAAAAAGTAGAATATAATGGAAACAAGCGTAGGGTGCTTTTGAGGTACTTTTTAATTGATATCAAGCACCCCACGCTTTTTTCCAATATTTTAGGGCGTGGGTTTTTTTAGGGTGTTTCGAATTTTGTGACGTATGTCAGCGTAGTTTTCGAAGAAAGTTTTTTTGCCATCCTGGTAACCCTGGCAAGGATAATGGCACAAATTTATGAAATCATTGTATTGTCATTGGTCCTCGATGAGTTTACAAAGTTTAAATGAAATCTGACCGTTTGAAGTGGGTCAAAGTCGAGTCCAAAGGAGTCGGTTACAAACATACAAACATACAGGTCGTCGTTTCAGCCGTAAGACGTCCACTGCTGGACTTAGGCCTCCCCCAATTTGGGGGGCTTTGCCAACATACAGGTGAGACTAATAAAAGCGTCTTAGAAAAAAATCAGACGGATTGAGAACCTCCTCGTGTTTTAAATCGGTTAAAATTCATACCCTACTAAGATTTTTTAAATTTTTCTGAAAACTATTATGATTTGGCCTGTTACTTGATTCTAGTCCATATTTCCCCCCACCTTGCAATTTGAGTAGCTATTAGGTATATTTTTTTTCTTGCCCTTTTTATTTGCCTCCGAGAGCTTAGGGACAAAAATAATCCTAACAGAAAAAGCTTCAGTAAATTGGCAAGGTTGAAAATCAATATCGTGTAGGTAAAGGTACAAAAGGTTTTGCAAACCAATTCCATTAGGGGGCACCATAATAAATCATTTTCTCAATGTTTTATGAAAATAATAAATCGTGTTCCATTTCTAAATTGGTTTCGACAAAAAAAAATATGATGGAGTATAAAATATTATGATGTGCCGAACCACACGGGGTTAGATCACCCTTTTTATGTCATCGGATATCGTAAAAGACACTATGGGATACACTTTTAGGAAATGAAAACTACGTGCTATGAAATCAGACATCGTATCCTCAAAGCTTGTTTCGCCAGTTATGCATATAATGTCAAAAACTGAATAGAGCTGAATAAGTGTGAGTAGTCTCTTAGTCCGATGTAATAGGGGCGACCACCGACACCCGGCTGGTCCAGAGAAAATCCAGATTTAACACTTTGCGCCATTTGGCAATTGACTTTAGGATCTCATGGTCATAGAAGTACTTGCGACCATCAGACTAAACAGGCAGTCTTGAATGGAAACTGCCACTACGAATCTGTCTGCCAGGTTCGGTGATTTTTGTAATTTGTCTTTGGGACTTTCATTTCTTTGTCACCTCCTTTAGCATTTAGCGCACTTATATAGAACTGATTTACATCTGACACTTCACTCTTCAGGTCTAGTTGAAAACCAACGTCAGGCCCTAGTTGTCTGGGATTTTTGCTGCTCTGTGTATTTTTGGCGCAGCCGTGAGGCACACTTTAATACTAGTTTTTGACATCGCACTTTTTCTTTAATTTATGTTTAGTTTTCTGTCGTAAAATGTGTGCCTTTACGTTTGTGCTAATTATATGTATGTTCTTGCTTTCTTTCGTTTCACGAAATATAATTGTGTTACACATATTTTTGGATATAGTCGTCGCAAATTCTTCGCGTTTCGTTTGTCGTAAACGTATGTTTCACCAGCCTCTTACTGTCCGCGATCGTTTTCGCTTCAAGTATTTTTTTTTAATGATGATACCTATGAATTAGGCTGATAAAAGCATTTTTTTTTTAATTTTCCGATATTAGAACTAGAGATTTCAGCACATTCAAATAAAAAAAACACGCTATTCAGTTTATATCTATACTATATATATAATATATAATATATATAATAATATTATAAAGCTGAAGAGTTTGTTTGTTTGTTTGTTTGATTGAACGCGCTAATCTCAGGAATTACTGATCCAAATTGAAAAATTCTTTTTGTGTTAGGTAGCCTATTTATTGAGGGAGGTTATAAGCTATATAACATTACGCTACAACT
Source organism: Aporophyla lueneburgensis (assembly GCA_932294355.1). Lineage (NCBI taxonomy): Eukaryota > Metazoa > Arthropoda > Insecta > Lepidoptera > Noctuidae > Aporophyla > Aporophyla lueneburgensis. Next base: position 11,422,974 of record OW028757.1, on the reverse strand, counting down.
AAGAGGAGCGGAGCAGTAATGAAAAATGTTGCAAAAACGGGGAAAATTTATTCCTTTTGAGAGTTTCCGTTGCGTGCGCTGCGTAAACGGTTAAAGTAACGCAAAAATCATGTATGAAGGAATTATTCCTTTTAAAAAGTTGTAAAAAAAAATCCGCGAGAGCATATGTCTATCTTTTAAGGTTGACTCCCTATAACTCAAAAGGAGCGAGCAGCAACGAAAAATGGACGAAAACTAGCAGGCAAATCGATGCGACGGGAAGGGTCAGGGGAGCAAAAATTTGACGCTGACGAAGTCGCGGGCAGAAGCTAGTTAATAAATATAATTATTAGTGTTGATATAATAAATAGAAACAAACAGGGGTAACTTTAAGACTTTTATTTCTTACTTTATTTAAACACGGTTAATTATTTCTAGTAGGTAAATATAACTTAAGTTTAATTTCGAAACCAAACTTTATGTCAATACTATAGATAGATAGTATAAATAAATATTGACATAAACTTTGGCCAATGAAAAGTGCGATCCGCTCGTTAAATCCAAAAACTATACATTTTTCATTGACAGCAATGCAGATGAATATTTTTATGTTTTCATTAATATTTACTTTTAATTCATAGCCAGCAGATTGCTATAATGAAAAAAGAAATAAAAACTTTACAATTGTCAGTAGCTTATAAAATTGCCGCAACATTTTCGAGTCTGAACAAAACTTTAAAATAAACATATTCAATTTGTCCTCTTCGGAAAGGTCTTTATTTACTTAGAATAAATTAGCCCCTCTGTAATGAACTCTTTTTAAAGAGACAGCTTTGTTTGTAATTAACTTGAACTTAGAGAACAAGGAAGAAAGATCAACCGTTTTAGAATTTACAAATTTCTTCACTTTTCGTTACTAATTAGATGTCTTCAATTAAACACAAAAACATCGTTGGGAAACCTGGAGTCTGAAATCACCTACTACTTTTAAGCACGTGTAGTGATCAATGCTAATGACTTCTCTGTTTAATAATAATAATAATAATGCAGAATAGACCTTTGCCCTACAGCGCTGCAGCGGGTCAATAATACGTTGGTTTTAGAATGTCGCCAATCAATTTTGGCGAACTTTTACATGTTCAGAAAAAATAACTAAATATTTTTAAAATAGGATAAAAAGAGGTATGAGGAAAAGGGTCTATAATTCAGTAAAGTGAGGATCCTCTGCCCTGTTCAGTTTGGTGGGCTACTACCCGATGATTGATATCAAGAATTTGTGTTTTTGCGTGACGTCAGTGTGCTGCGTAGTTTGCATGTGGTGGTGTAGATGTCGCCACAGATAGTTTGATTTTAAGGGTCGGTTCACATCTGACGGAAGATGCGTCGCGTATCATCGGTCGCGTAACGCCAGAACAGACAATTATATGAGAAAACATTCAACCTTTCACACTTAACCGAAGATGCGTTAGTGCGTCGAGCGTACAGCGTCTGTTCCGTTTCCGTCAACGCATTGTCGGCCGACGTAAAGAGCGGCAACGTTCCGCCACGTGTATTTTGACTGATGCATTCAGACAAGGCGTAATATCAGCGGAGATCGTTTGTGTACAGACCGTTCGAAGTTTTTTTGCATTGAAAATGTTTGATACAGAACGATTTATCACGGAAGTACAAGTTACGCCCGACGCATCTTCCGTCAGATATGAAAACACATTATTAGACCGAATAGACGCGACCGATGATACGCTCGACGCATCTTCCGTCAGATGTGAACCGACCCTAAGGTTGCAGCAATGAGGATCAATTCGACAAAAGGATATAGCAATTTTGAATACTACATCGAATACAATATAAATATCTGAGTTCATTTCTTTTTGAGTCACTCAAATCCATTGAGAAATTACGAAGTTATTAAACTTTAAAAAAAGGGAGTTTTGAAACGCACGCCGCGCGCGCGAAACTGCTGATGACGTCACGAGGCTCGATCGCCCGCCACGCGCCGCACTGCTTTGTTATGATTTGCGGAGTTTAATCGTTGTTTCTTGTTTATTTATGTTTTATAGATATTGGTAGATAGGAAACATGGAAGTCGGATTTACCCAAGGCCCAATCGGACAATCTCGCGAAGATTGATTCGTTTATGGTTGAAAAGTAAAAAAAAAAAAAATATTCCAGTGCACAGGTAGGTTCTACGTTTTAGAATGTTTTGATTTGGCAGGCAGGTACCTTTTTCGTGTTTCTACAATGTGTAGGCACCTCTCTACCTATTTTAAATAATATTTCTTACTAGCTTCTGCCCGCGACTTCGTCCGCGTAAAATTTCCTGCTCCCCCAACCCATCCCGTCGCATCGAATCGCCTGCCCGTGCGAGGTCTTTGTATGCGTGACGTTTTTCTTTGTGCTCGGCTCCTAAGGGTCTTTGCGTGACCTTATATAATATATAGTCTATAGCCTTCCTCGATAAATGGGCTATGCAACACTAAACGTACAACTCTTCAGCTTTTACTTGGGTGTGCTACGCAATGAATTTTTTGAAAGACCAAGGCGCGCGCAATGGACGTGTTTTATATGGAATTTTTCAAATTTTCTTCGAAAAAAAAAATTATTACCCACGTGTTGAAATTTATATGTGAGAGGGTTACAAAGGGGGTCGAAAATTTCATTATTTTTGCGATAGGAAACGCCATTTTCGAGATATAAGCAAAAGAAAAGGAAAACAAAAATACAGTACTGTTTTTGCACATGAAGGCGAGGCACGTGAAGGCAAGGCGCGAGGCGCGCGCAATGGACGTGTTTTATATGGAATTTTCACATTTTCTTCGAAAAAAAAAAAATATTACCCACGTGTTGAAATTTATGTGTGAGGGGATTACAAAGGGGGTCGAAAATTTCATTATTTTTGCGATAGGAAACGCCATTTTCGAGATATGAGCAAAAGAAAAGGAAAACAAAAATACAGTACCGTTTAAAGCACGTGAAGGCGAGGCGTTCGTTGGTGTGAATTTTAGTTCATAACTACTAGTTTTAATCCACACCTTTTTTATCGCGATTAAAAATAGATTTAGTTAAAATAAATTATTATAGTCAAAATTTTTGAAATGCAGTATAAAGTACCTTTAGTTAAGGGGACATGGGGCGTCGCTCCTCATGAAAGTACACCACTTCTTTCTATTTTTTGGGTATTTTGGGACACAAAATAACAATTTGTCCGGTGTAGCAACACTTGTATTTTCGCATCGTGGCACGATACAATATTTTATGAAGACATTATTCGTTTAAATGTTCTGCGAGTCACGTAACTAAAGGCAGAAAGAACGTGCGTGGCGGTGCCGCGGACGCGAACGTGGAAAATGACGTCATCAACAAATTGTGCGTATTGGCGGGCGTTTTTGAAAATGCAAAATTAAAACCGCTCTAACTTCGTCATTTTTGGTCCAATTTTAATAATTCTTTCACTGAAATAATTGGTTTAGGTATGACTGTAATTCTACATATTTAACTAAAATCGTCGCTGATCCTCATTTGTTTTAAATATAGCCTACTGCGCTGTTCAATTGTTTCAACAGGTAAAGTTTCGTCGTATTCGTCTAGTTTTTAACCGACTTCAAAAAAAGGAGGAGGTTATCAATTCGACTGTTTTTTTTTTTTTTTTTTTTTATGTTTGTTACCTCATAACTTTTGACTGGGTGAACCGATTTTGATGATTATTTTTTTATTTGAAAGCCGGTGCTTCCCGAATGGTCCCATTTTAATTTGGTTTCATTCGGATAATGGGGTCCATGTGAAAACCATATAAGTCTTAAATTTTCATTACGTATTTGCGCGACAAATGAACGAATATCGCGATTAGATTAGTGCGGATTATCTACCACAACTAAAAAGTCAAAAAATAAAAACTTTTTACAAAAAAAACAACCAACTTCCTTAAAAAAACACTACAAAGTCAAAAATAACTTTAATTTCGGAAGTCGGTGGCAAAAACCTTAAATACAGAGCCTAAGACACCGACTTGCGAAATTAAAGTTATTTTTGACTTTGTAGTGTTTTTTTAAGGAAGTCGGTTGGTTTTTTTGTAAAAAGTTTTTTCTTGCTAAACCGATTAATGTTTGAGGAAACTGAATTTGTGACTCGAAAATAGTTTGTGACAAGGAATCCCTATTGATATTTTCATGAAATAACACAGGCGGATACGTGGGGATAAACTTGTTTATTACCCAGTGAAGATTTATATACTTAGATAGTGAAAAAGCCTAAAATAACAATTTATCCATAAATCACCTCAATAGGTGCTCAATTTTATCAGGTCACTGCTCCCCAATGATAAATAATTATTGTCCTAATTTTTGACTGCTTCTGAATAGAATATGAATTATCGAATTACAATAGAGGTTTAAATAAGCCAGCTATTTTGTAAGTAGATGTTAGGCTAGATATAATAGGTTATGAATACATCATGGCTACTTCTTCTGTGTGTTTTTTTAAAAAACATTTTTTGTAACCTCTACAGAATATATTTTTTTTTCTTTCTTTTCATTCTTTACATAAAAAAGTCTGACTTTGGCAATGGTGAATGAAAAGTTGTGTATAAATCGGTTGTCGTAGTAGGGGTATGAAATGAGGAAAATTTCCTAAAGATAATTTTTAGTACGAATGTGGGTGGTTTTAAAAGTAGGTTAAGATAAAAAAAACGATGGATGGACTGAATGAAAAATAATATGACTAGGAAATAGTGTGACTACCTATGACTACTAATAGAGAAGTTCTTATAGAAAAAAATAATATTTTGTGCCACCCCAAAATAAATAGGTAAAATTTCATAATTCTCCGTCCCACATGGCAGGCGAATGATGAAGTTAGATAAGTAATATTTTGATTTAATAATAACGTAAACTAACTCTATTCGTGACTTCATAGGCGTAGAGTATTTTGCTCAGCTCCTGTTTATAGATGGGACTTCACTGAGAATTCCATAGTTCCAATGTCGATAAGAAGTCAGTTGATTTAAAAATACATACTGATTTATATATATTTTAAACTAGCTTTTGCCCGCGGCTTCATCCGCGTGGATGTCGGAAATTAACGCAGGAGGACGTACCACTGCGGTAAGAATGTATTAATCCAAGTTATATAGGTAATATATACGCTGTGTGCCATGCGCGTGAGCTGCGCGCGGTACTGGACAGTACTTGGACATGGCAACATTACTTTATTTTTCTAAATTAAAACCAAGTTACTCCTTATTACATCAGCTACCTACCAATAAAAGTCCTGTCAAAATCGGGCTAGCCATTTTAGAGATTACCCGGAACAAACAGACAGGCAAAAAAAACTTAAAAAATGTTTTTTTTTTTGGTGGAAGTACCGTATTTACTTTCATATGCATTTAGTGAAAAGCTGTTAATTTTAAATTGCAAACAGACACTTCAATTTTATTTATTTGTATAGTGTATATATTAACTTTACGTAGGCATTTCAAGAAAATTAAATATTTATAATTAATTTAGCAATGAAGGTCGGAAAGTACCTAATATCTACAAAAAGTGGTAAGCAATATGGGTGATATTTTAGCACACAAATATAATTAATGTCGGTATATAAATCAGTTATCGACAAGTTACTTGGGTATAAGTTTAAGAAATACAAACATAGACTTAGAAATTCCAGCAACAAAATACTAAAGCTACATTTTTATATCGAACCAAGGTGACAGTGCAAATAGTGCTAACCGTCGCCTACGAGGAAATAATACGGTTAGGGTCAACATAAACACGAAGCATTATGACCCGAAAAGATTGCCATTACACTGCGGACCGTCCCGAGGGTCTGACCTGACTTCGTAAGACTGTGATCTGAACTTAAACCTTTCTAATCTTTGGAAAAGTTTCCTTACTTAATAAACTATAGAGAAAGGTGACATAGGTTTTGAGGTTAAAAGGACATTGAAAAGTAAACTTTGGTGTAATTATTGTGCCACTAGCTTTGGTCCGCGGCTTCCCCCACGTGAATGTCAGAATTTTTCTCATAGAAACGTATTATTGGACTAAAAAGTATCATCGTCATCGTTTTTAACCGAAAGACTTCCATTGCTGGACATGGGCTTTTCCCAAGCTCCGGCACTTCTATCGGTTCAGCGATTCCCGCATCCAGCTGATTCCAAGGCCTTCACAAGGTCATTGGTCCACCTTGTGGGCGGCCTTTCAACTCTACGTTATCAGGTACGCGGTCGCCACTTCAGAACCTTTCGGCCCCATCGGCTATCTATTCTGCGAGCTATATAGTGCCCTTCCCACTACCACTTTAGTTTTGCAATTCTTCAGAATACATACAAAAAGTATGCTATGTCCTAACGCAGGTCTTGATTGAAAATAAGTTTTCCTGGTTTTCTTTAAGGCACTTTATCATTAACCAAGTCGGACAGATTTATAAAAAACTAACTATAGCGAACATCTTCTGTAGGTTACGGAAATTATCCCCCGGGAACCTACTACCGTATTAAAAAGTGTTCTATATGTTAATCCATGTCATAAACTACCTGTTTGCCACATTTCATTCAAATCTATTTAGCCGGTTTTGCGTAATTGAGTAACAAACATCCAAACTTTCACATTAATGATATTAAGTAGGATAGTAGGATTGCGTGGCAACTAAAATTGCTCGAACTATTTCTGCACCATCTTTGTGTTGTCATTAATTGCTCGGTATTGGCAAGACGTACGATATTTTATAACTATTGTCACAAATTGAGTAATTATTTGTAAATCAGGTAACGAACTATTGCGATAGGACTATCGCAATAGTTCGTTACCTCGTTCGTGAGGACTCACACGATTGTTTTGGATTTTATACTTGCAAACAAGGAGAAAGGTTCGATTTTCATCATCATCCCCTTTATTCAGAGCTTGGTTCGACCCACTGGTGACTAATAAGCCTGTACCGTTTTATGCCATACTTCTTTAATTAAAGTACTTTAAAAACTTCTAAACTATGCGATGCTCTCTTTGTAATACCAATAGCGCAATAGCCAATTTTGTGTCGGTAAATGTATTTCATTTTACCTGTTCAACAATTTTAATCCAGATTTCAGAAACGTTTGCCGTTTCAGTAAGTCAAGCACGTAAAGACTACAAGTATAGAACAATACAAAAAATACTTGTTACTTTTGGGATGAAAATTTCAAGTAAAACAATTGAAAATAATAAAACAGAGAAGTTCAAAATAACGTCATATCGTCGTAAAAAAAATAACAACACAACGTTTTAAAAGGAGGTACCTCATCTTATTATACCATCTATCGATATAAGTTAGTCTAGTTAATCAAGTATGTTATGTATGATATAGAACGTAACTCTTCTACATAAAAGCACGCGAAGACTTGTGAATACGCAAACACACCTGAAAAATACGACGCAAGAATTATTTCAATCTTTGTGAAAAAAATACAGAATACACAAGAGATAATTGAACACAAAACAACATGTAACAAAAAGTAATGTTCTCATAATATAATTAGGGAAATATTTTAATAACAAAATCCATCTGTAACTTGCTTGTTTCCACAGAACATAATTCGCCTCGGGAGGAGAAACCTCAACATTGTCTGTCGGAACACCAAACACGAGTTTGTAACTTTGTTTGTCGAAAAACGGTACTGCATAACAAGGCTCTCAAAGTTGTAACCACAATAGGAGCTTTATACGACAACAAGTTGCTGTAGAGAGTTACAAACGGTTTATTGCTGAACATCAAACCAGTTTATGTCCGTGACTTTATCTGAGTAGTTTCATCTCTTGTAACGTAGTAGGGATCGGCTGTTTTCGGAAACCTACCTTTACTTTATTAAAGTCTCAAATGTCTTACAAAAGCTTACTGTTGCGGACTTCTGTGAAGTCTTTAACTTACTGAGATATTGACCTTTGTAAATTACAGAATCTCAATTTAAATGTCAAAAATATTATAATAAGTTTCGGTCTGCTTCTGTATAGAAAACATGGCAAATAGCGCTTTTTTTTAAAGAGGTTCTGTTGTGTTTTATGTTTGTCTGTTAGCATGTATATTTCATGTACACACGGCTACAAGTCAAGCTATACATTTCCAGTTTTAGCTGACCTCGCATTGTATAGGCTTTTGATACAATGAGATGTCAGTTTATACTGGAAATATATAGCTTGATGTGTGGCTGAGCGTACCTATTTCTCCGACATTTTCATAAATTGTGGACCAATTTAGGAAAGCTTTTTCCTTTGTGCAGAAAAAGCTCGATTGTTGGTCTTATTAGTATTAAGTTCACCCAAAAATAAATAGCGAAAAAAAAATTGTATTTAAAAAAGTATCGTTCATACCCAGAAAATAACAGAACAAACATATACAATTAGAATAGAAATCCAGTTGAAAATTGTACAGCTTCAAAAATAATAAAATAGGTTCGAATTTATTTTCGGCTCGCTACCTGTCTGCGTCTGGGCGCTCCTTGCGGAGCTCCGCATCGCTGCCAGTGCGGTGAAGCTGTCGACTGCCTCGGACACCATGGCCTATCTTGCAGTAAGAGCGCAGGCCATTTGGCCCGGCACGCCAGCATTAATGACATCATCCGTCGTGCTCTCATCACCGATGGGAAGAGACCAGGCCTCTGGTGTGGGACGCAACATGTGTCGACACCCTTGCGCCATCCCACCTTCCCTGTACGATGGAATGCGCTGGGGCGGCTGCTGCAGGTGCGGAAAATCTCAAACGGCGAAAATATTCCAATCTCATTGGAAGTTACATATTTGAGCCGTTTGGGGTTGAAACATTAGGGCCATGGGGTCCGAGTGTCCACTTGGTTTTTCGAGACATAGCCAACGGTTGGTCGACTCTTCACGTGACCAGAGGGCTGGCCTATTCTTTGGCCAAAGAATCAGCATTGCCATACAACGTGGCATTGATGACAGCCTTTTGGGAACTTTTCCCATTGACAGCGATGCAGACGAGTTTTTTTGAAGCCCTGTGATTCTTTTTTCTCTGTTTTTATAAACTTTATATACTTGTACATAATATATTAATTTTAGTGTTCAATAAGGAATTATAAAAACAAAAAAAATAAAAACATTTATGCGAAAGTTTTATAGTTTCGTTTTAAAACGAAATAACGTCGACGTAAAATGGAAAAGTATTTAGAGGAAAATCGGAATTGTAAATATAAAAAGGAAATGTTCGTACCAGTAGATGAGCAAATCCGTTTTACTATAAACTCGTAGATTCAATTAGGACTCACTCACTATTTGTAATGGACGCTGGAATTCCATACGGCATTAAAGTAAATTCTATCAGGTAGTACAAATGAATTCTAATTCTTGCTTATGCGTCTAGACGGAAAAACGTTAGAAAAAAATCGATTTATAGAGGAAAATGCTTGATCCTGTTCTTTTAAATATGTAACGCTAGTCAAAAATGTTTTATTTAGAAACTAAGGTTGCACTTTTTCGCCATGGGATCTGGAGGCAAAGGTCCTCGCGCACATGTGGGAATGGCGCGAGGAGGCGAAATGCCGGGGTGCAACTCCGCTGCCGCGACAAATCGCGGCACGGCAGACAGAGCTGCGGCAGGATCTCATGGCGACATGGCGGGTACGATTGTCGCAACCCAGCGCTGGGCACGCCACAATTGCGGCGGTAAGTCCCCTCTTTGAGGAGTGGACAGAGAGGCGCCACGGCGTCCTCACCTTCCGCCTGACGCAGGTTCTCTCCGGGCATGGTTGCTTTGGTGGGTTCCTGTTCAGGATAAAGCGGGAGGATACGCCCGGGTGTTTCCATTGTGAGGATCGTCTAGAGGACACGGTGGAGCATACGGTGGAAGTTTGCTCTGCCTGGGCGGAGCACCGCCGTGTCCTCGTGGAGGCTTTCGGCGGCGGTGACCTCTCGCGTCCGGCCCTGGTGCGAGCCATGGTACGGAGCGAGAGGGCATGGGAAGCCGTCACCTCCTTCTGCGAAACAGTAATGCTCGCGAAGAAGGAGGCGGGGCGCGTAAGGAAGAGGCAGTCTCTGCGCCCTCACGTCCCTAACCGCCGCAGGGGGAGACGCCCCGGGCGTCGGGAGTCGATAGCGGACTCCCGGCCACCGTAGGCGCGAGCTTGCGGGCGGCGAGCAATGGGTAGCTCGCCACCCCCTAAGGACCAAGCTCGGGTCGACGGCGCGTAGTGTTCCACGCGCGCCTCTAAGAGATGTCAGCAAAACTGAAGGGGTCTGATAGGACCGATGCCTGCCGGGGTCGCGTGATTGTTCGAAAGAGATACCGTGACCCTGGCACATGGGCAACTGTGGAACACGGGGGGTTTTACTCAGTAAAAGTCTGACACGCCCTCCCGCTCCGCCCAGAGCGGGAGAAGTCATTTGATGTATTCCCCTCCAAAAAAAAAAAAAGGTTGTACTTCTCTTTTTTCAAAACATACATATACTTAACGCAGAGAAATATCACAAGTAAAGGTCCCTGAAATTCTTCAAAGGAGCTAAGTTAACGGGTACTCTTCCGAATATCATACACAGATGATATCAACCACAAAGCACCACTGCTACATTGCGGTTTGACCTATTTAAATGGACGCTAGTAAAATAACTGGTTTTAAGGTCCCCGACAACCCTCTTGAATAGGCGTCTATTAAACCCGGCGGACACCACATGTTTTAATGTGGGCCACTAGGCCATTACGAATAGCCGGAGGGCTAGTTGTAAGTTACTTTCTTTGAAAATAGAATAACAGCTAATACATACATACATACATACATACAATCACGCCTTTTTCCCATGGGGGTAGGCAGAAACCACGGAACGCCACCTGCTGCGATCTCTTCACACTCCTTTTGCCTCGTTTAGGTTCATACAATTGGTCATACACACACGCCGGTTACGAGTACTGCGCACCTGACCTTTCTGAAGAACATCACCAATAAAGTCACTATATGTCCTCCTAGGACTTCCCCTCCCGGTGTTTCCACTCACATCTGCCTTGTAGATACCTTTTGTGAGCCGTCCTTCATTCATCCTCTCAACATGACCAAACCATCTAAGCATACTTTTTTCAATTTTTGTCACTACATCTTCTTTTTAATAACAGCTAATACAATCGGAAAAACGGGAGCGTCAGTTCGGCTTTAATTTCACGCGGTTCAGGATTTTTGGAGTCAAAAGCAGGATCACTTACTACTTAAAACATCATCATCTGTCTATCCTTTTCCCAACATTGTTCGGATCGGGTTCCAGTTTAACCAGATGCAACTGAATTCCAGTATTGTACATGGAGTGACTACCTATCTGTCGTCCGCAACCCAGGTAGTTGGTAGCACGATACCCTTGAACAAGACTGAATGTTAGACTTTCAGACTTCATTTTCTTTTTGTGTGGGAAATTATTAAATGACGTCTATCGCTCTGGGCGGAGCGGTACGGCGTGTCAGACTTTTACTGACTTACACCCACCCGTATTTATTTAGTTGCCTGTGCCAGGGCCACGGTAATTCTTTCGAACAAATCCTTGATACTGGCAGGCATCGGCCTTAGCGGCCCCTTCAATTCAGACTCCTGACTACCCGACATTGACTACTTTTCAAAAATTTACGAGTAAAATCTCTATTACACTTAACTTAAACCACAAAGTAACACAGAATATGTAAAATTTTAATAAAAAGTCGTATGTAAATGTACGATTGCATACTAAAATGTAATATGAAGAGAAATCGAGTCGGTAGACTTTATATTAGCAATTGAAATGGGCTGCGAGCTTTTCAGGATTCTGGCAGAAAACTGAGGCCCTAGTATGAACGCGCGATGTAAACGGAACGTAAATTTGAACGATTATTATTGAATAGAAACTAATAATTTCCTATTGTGGTTCCGCAGTTCTATTTCTTCCGTGCCTTAAAAGTGCCCATTCGAAGAAAATGATTTGACTTTGACATAAATACGACCAGCACAATTGCTTAATTTGTGCTAGTCGTTGAGTCATTAGTTGTGAAAGTGGCCTTCCACTTACACTACAAATGACTACAAACTTAAAACTTCCGTCTCTGTCATCTTTAAACTAAATAGTGTTAAATGAATCTAGTGATTTCTGGTGCAAGTGGGTCCCCATAGACAGGAATCAGTTTAAATATAAGTTAATATAACATATAAATATATTAAATTCAAAGTCCTGAGTGACTGACTGATTGACTGACTGGCTGATATATCAACGCACAGCCTAAACCACTGGTCCTAGAGACATGAAATTTAGAGGGTGTGTTCTTGGTGAACAGTAGGTTTCCACTAAGAAAGGGTTTTAAATTTCATCCCTAAGAGGGTGAAATGGGGGTTGAATTCATTCATTCATTTCATTTATTCTTAAACAATTTCCATTGTGTTGAATATGTACACATGCAATTAACATAAAAATAGAAAAATACAGAGAACTATGAACTATTATCCTTCCTGTGAAAATTCAAATATTTGTAGAGCTAAAAACAGTTTCGAATATAATGGCAAAAACAATTTTAAATGTAATGTCAACAGTTATCAATATAAAGTCAAACAAGTGTGAAATATAATATCAACCAGTTTCCAATATAATGTCAAGCAAATTCAAAAATAATGTCAAAAGTTTCTAAAAATTATATACTTAATGTCAAAAGTTTCTAAAAATTATAATTCTAAAGTTTTCTAAAAATTATATAATGTCAAAAGGCAAAAAGAAATTAAAACTAAAAGTAGATAATTTATTATTTGACATTAGTTCAGATATATTATACAGACATTTTTCTAATAAAAAGGCTTTTAATTTTGTTTTAAACAAGTGGGTGTTATAAATTAGAATCTTTAGCTCAGAAGGCAATGTATTAAATATCTCTACAGCTTGATACTTCGAGCAATGCTCTACTATATTAAATTTTGTTGCTATTTGTTGTTTAAAAAATTTTCTTCGCGTGCTCTCTCTAATTTCACGTTCTTCTTGTGATTCAAATTCATGTAGATACTTGGCAAAATGACTTAAGATCACCAATATATATAAGCTTGGTACTGTTAATATTCCCAATTGTTTAAAGTAATCTTTGCATGAGACACATTGTGCAATTCCGACTATTGGCCTTATGGCTCGTTTGTGTAAGATGAACGCTCTCTGCCAGTTATAATTGTAACTATTTCCCCAGAGCACGATGCTATACCTTATCCTAGACTCGACCAGCGTGTAAAATACAATCTTTAACTGTTCTGTGTTCAAATAGTCCCTATGGCTCCTGAGTGCATAATATGCTGACGATATGGACGACTCAATAACAGCAAGCTCCGGTTTCCCATTTAAAAGCGAATCTATATGTATCCCTAAGAATTTAACCTTATCCACTTGTTCAATCCTGTCTCCATTTATTTGTATATCTAAGCTATCCTTATGACGACTCGTAGTCTTAAATAATAATAGGTTAGTTTTACCTGTATTTAGCAATAAGCTATTGGCTGTAAACCATTCGCAATTTTTTTTCTATAATTAGATTTGTATTTAATGTCAATTTTCTGTGAAACTTATTATTCTCTGGGTCGATTGTCACGCGGGTGAAGTCGCGGGCAGAAGCTGGTTGTTAATATTACATTCAATCAACTCAGCTTATCGCAGTCCACTACTGGACCTCTGCCAGCCTTTGCCACAACACATTGTCCTCCGCCTTCCACTTCCAGTCTGTCCCAGCCACCATTTTAAGATCGTCGGTTCGTCTAGCTGGGAGACGTATCTACTACTTTATCTCTCGCTTGCCGATACGCGGTATCCAATATTATACTATTATGTTGTCTTTTTTTCTTTCTAAATAATCCGATAATTCAGTGTAAGTCGCGCGTTCGTACTAGGCCCGCTGAGGAGCCTTCTGTTCTACCCGACCGTAATTTATAATATTGATCGAGGGCTACTTTCTTTTGTTTTTTTTTTTGCTTTTTGTATAATATTTTCTGAGTAAGCGGGTATTTGGGCAGGTATGTAGATAGTCAAATAAATATGTCGGCTTAGGTGTTAGAAATGTTTTATAGATAAAGTCGGATCGAATTTTTTACACCATTTTATTGAAAATGTATATTTGAAATTATCTGACCCAGCATCTGATATTTATGATCTTTGTAAGCGTTTTTAGACATAAATTTTTGAGTGGACTGTATACTTTTATCTACCATTATTTTAAGAATGAAAATTATTATAATGTGGTCGTTTTAGTGGTCCGAATTAAAATTATTTTATAATAATTATAATTATTTATTTATTACTAGCTTTCGCCAGCGGCTTCGCCCGCGTGGATGTCGAAAATATGCCACGTATTACGGGAATAAAAACTATTTAACACGCTTTTATTAGGTCGACCTGTATGTAACTAACTATGTAATGGAATCTAAGATAACTAATATAACCATCTTCCAAGGATCGTAGCGTCATGAAAATTGGCAGCTGTATGTAGTTCTGATGACAATACAATAATATGGTACTGTCGAACTGATCTGATGATGGAGCCGGAAGATATGAACTGGAACTTCATCATGGAATATCGTATCATAGCTGTGTTTGAACTTGTTAGAATTTTTTTATAATGAACTTTGACCACGATTAGGTTTCAAGGTCTGATGATGAAGCCGGAAGATAGGCATTGGCATTCCATGATGGAATATCGTATCATAGCCGTGTTTAGACTTGTTAGAAAGGACTTGTAATGAACTTTGACCATAATGAGGTTTTGAATTTTACGTGCATTTATAGATGCGTGTTTTTCTGGTGATTTTTTAAACTATAAATTTATTTATGTTTAATCCAGGTTATAAACGTATCTGTTTGTCAAATTTTACAAAAATCCGTTGAGTAGCTTTTGCGCAGTTTAATATTATTAGTTCATAAGAAATATATAAATATTTAGAAAACTAGCATTAGTAGATTGCACCCCGGCAAGGCAAGGGCGGGTCACTAGTTATCTTATAAGCAGACAGCTCCCACCTGCAGGCCAGCTTGAAGTAACAAGCAGCAAGAAGTATCTTGGTAGTAACACCAACCAAGCTAAATTCTGATTTAAATAAAAATTGGAGATTCCATTTCATGAAACACATAAATAATATCCTTGTAATACAACGCTTCTGGCTTCTTGATTTGTAACTGTAGACGGTCTTACTGAATTTCACGAATCCTCAAAAGATAAGAGAAAAGTTATCGGATCCTAAAAGTTTTTAGGTATTTTTATTTTCATCTTGTATAATTACTCATTTAATGTGTATGAGCACACTTCGAACTTTTAAGTGTGCAGGCAAATAAAAAGGATAATTTGCCTGCACACTACAGATTATAAATTTCATTTATTAATCTGTAGAAAAACTATGTGTCTTATGGGATTCCTATCTGCAAAGATGACGTCTATAGCGGATGAATTTTCAAAAATCCTTACGTTTCATTACATGTAAGTATAAGGAATGAATGCGAAAATTTCATGCTACTTGACCCAGTATGAATCAGAATGAAAGAATTTAAGTTTTTTATTATGAATGTCCTAGATTATTAAAAAAAATAGCAACAATAGTCTCGCAATATGTTATTCTAGTACTAAAGTGAGGGTAAACGCCGTGATGTGCTCGCTGGAGGGGGCAGCACGTGGGCAGAGTCGAGTGGGGGAAAAGTAACTGTAAGACGTACACTATCTAGTAAAAAATATTACAAAACGTTTTTAATTCCATAATTCAGACGCCAATTAAAATCCTTCAAAATTCGAACTCATAAAAATAGCATCTCAAACAACAAAACAGTCCTCTATCCTGCCAGTAATAATGGCTTTAAAGTCATAGACAATTATGTCATCGAATCTAAGTAGTACGGAACCTTCACTCCGGTTGTGTATGAATTATGCAAAGCATTATATTGAGACTTCGGAGATTCGGAGAGGTATCGATACTGAACTGAATATAATAAGCATTGTTTAATCTTGTATACCGAGTTCATTATTATATTGGCACTTCTGTATTAGAAGTCAGTTGGTGGTAATTGGGTTAGTTTTGCATTGAATAATCAAAACTTTCTTGTATCGATCGTAGTTTGTTTCTGAGTACATTTAATAGCTAACACATCTATATATATAAAAGAAAGTCGTGTTAGTTACTTCACTTATAACTCAAGAACGGCTGAACCGATTTAGCTGAAAATTGGCAGGGAGGTAGTTTAGAGCCAGGAGAAGGACATAGGATACTTTTTATCCCGTTTTTTTTTTTTTTTTTTTTTTCCCCTTTTTACGACCGCGTTCCCGTGAGACGTCACATAAAACGTCAAAGAGAATACAAGTCACTATAAAACGTGGTACTATGACAAAAACGTTGCCTTCGAAGTACCAGGTTATCATAACTTGACAGGAGCTTACCAAACAAAGGAGTGTCAGCTAGAAAACGCTTTATGCCTTCGAAGTACCAGGTCATCATAACTGGGTAGGAGCTAACCTAACATATGAGTGTCAGCTAGAAAACGCTTACCAGATCACCACCGCGTACCAGGTTGTCAAACTTGGTACGTTTATAACAACATTTATTGAATCTGAGGCGATACGAAGTTCGCTGGGTCAACTAATTATCTATACTAATATTATAAAGCTGAAGAGTTTGTTTGTTTGATTGAACGCGCTAATCTCCGAATCGAATCCGGTCCGAATTGAAAAATTCTTTTTGTGTTAGGTAGCCTATTTATCGAGGGAGGCTATAGGCTATATAACATCACGCTACACCTCAGAGGAGCGGAACAGTAATGAAAAATGTTGCAAAAACGGGGAAAATTTATTCCTTCTGAGAGTTTCCGTTGCGTGCGCTGCGTAAACGGTTAAAGTAACGCAAAAATCATGTATGACGGGATTGTTATTTTTAAAAAGTTCAAAAAAAAAGTCCCAAGAGCATATGTCTATCTTTTAAGGTTGACTCACTATAACTCAAGGAGCGAAAATGGACGAAAACTAGCAGGCAAATCGATGCGACGGGAAGGGTAAGGGGAGCAAAAATTTGACGCGGACGAAGTCGCGGGCAGAAGCTAGTAGTTAATAAAAGTAGTAGGAAGTTGCTTCTACGGCATAAGTATCTCCGGACTATCTCCGGCATGTCTCCGTCAGTCCACATGTTTCAAATATATCATCCTGTCCCTTCGGTGGCCTACATCGTTTTCTATTTGGATATCTTGGTTTTATAATTTAACCTCAAATAATAAACAAATATATGAATGAAAATGAAATGCGATGTCATAAAATAATTCATCATCAGCCTCCAGCATTCTACTGTTGGACATGGCCTCTCCAATTGCACGCCATTCAATTCGATTCTCGGTAACTCTCATACAGCTGCTACAAGCCAACCTGCGAAAATATAATAGTTTCTATTTAAAATGTTAATTGTATTTATGGTAGAATAAAAGGCTGTTTTTATTTTATTTTTATTTAAAAGCAATAAAATCATTATCAAAAAATATATTTAACAGACCATAAACCACCATCCAATGTTGTTAGTCATCAACATCACTACACGCACATCTTAAAAACAAATTATGGTTATAATGTCAAAATAATTCATAGTAATGTCAATTCGTAATCGTAATTCTTTATTGACATAATTGTTTACATAAATTTTTTTTTTGAAGCCTCTGACTCCTGAACTAGGTGTACCTGTATGTCAGGAGTCAGCGCCCTCTTCCATTTTATTTGTCTTAGACCCTAATTCATTCGTAATAATGACAAAATTATCATTAACAACGTCAAAACTACCATTAATAATAATAACATTATAAATAGTACAATAATCTAATGCAATATAATCAAAAATGCAACACGTACAACCAACAACATTATTTCGAGGCACGGTTAGACGGAAAAACTTTAACAAAAGTGGAATCACAAAGCGAACGGTCAAAAGAAATGAATCTGTTTTAGACGTTCTTGACTTTTAAGCTTTCAGTTAAGTCAAACAATCACAATTATTTCGTTAGAAAAACAACATCAAGATAAAATGGTTGATACAACCAGTATAAGATTGTATAAATGCATCCAAATACGACTGCTCAGCTCCAGTTTCCACCTGATTCTATTTTCCACTTCAATGAAGCCACTCCTGGCATCTGTTGGTTTACAATTTTCGTAGCAAACCCTAGCTTTCAGAATAATGCATGATACTTTGATCTTTATGTACTTTCCAAGTTTATGTTGGACATTGCTGACATCGGTGAAGGTAAACATCGCGAGGAAACCTGAATTTATAGTTGGTACTAGCTTTCGCCAGCGACTTGGAACGTACAACCGAGATGAAAATATCCTATGTTTTAATCCAGGCTATAAAATATCGTGTGCCAAATGTCATCCAAATCCGTTCAGCCATTTTTGCGTAATTGAGTAACAAACATCCAAAACTTCCACATTTGTAATATTAGTAGGAAATAGTATAAGACTTAATTAACCGTCTTTCTTCCCTGTGTCAGAAGAGGTACGTATATTTGCCCGATAGTGGGAAAATAACGGGCTAGAATACTTATTATTTACTTTTATCTTTATACGTTATACATTCGAATCGAAGTACCACTAAACCGAATCACTGATATTATAGTCGAAAATGAATTTGTCTTCAAATGAACCGGCAGAATGTGTATGATGTCAATTTGTGGCCTGTGTGTCAAGTTTGATGCTTCGAGTTTCAAACTCAATTTTGTATCACTTTTCAAATGCAACTTCGTTAAACGCTGTTTGCTGTCTGTTTGCAGCTTCAATTTTAACACATAACGCCTCGTTACTCCGAAGGGTTTGGCAGAAGTGTACCTATGGTAACATCCAGATTTGCTAGATGTTTACGTCACATATAATGTGATTCTGTCACCATCAACCAGGTA
The DNA here is from genome assembly GCA_932294355.1 of Aporophyla lueneburgensis. NCBI lineage: Eukaryota > Metazoa > Arthropoda > Insecta > Lepidoptera > Noctuidae > Aporophyla > Aporophyla lueneburgensis. The sequence goes on along the minus strand of OW028757.1, from coordinate 11,404,144 downwards.
AAAAACCAGACTACTCCTGCTACTGAAAAAAATTCAGATAGAAAAACTCAATATCTCTTTGTCCGACCTGGAACTCAAACCAGGGCCTCATACTCAGCAGTAACACTAACGACTACTAGAATAATGAGACAATCAAAGTCTTGAATTTGAAATGTATGTTGAATCGTTTATAAAATTAACAGTTCTGTTTTCTTTGTTTCAGGTAAGGAACAACACGAAGTCTGTATTGGTGAAAGGTACCTCAAGTTTTATTTTTCATAGTATGCTTACTATTTGAGTTAGATTTAGAATTGATATGTAGTTTTTAAGGTAGGGCTTGTGGCTAAGTAATTACAATCGATCAAGTTAAGTTACGCTTGCAGCGGTTGGACCATAAATAATTGACCAGCTTAACATACCAGATCCCACCGTGCCTCGAAAACCTCGTTAAGACGTTGGTCCTGGCTATCATCCCGGGTCCAAGCTTTCAGCAGTCAGGGCGCCAGAGAGAGGAACCTACTTACAATGCGAGCCGTGTCCAGAAGTACCGTTTTCTGAAACAAACCCTTGATCCAGCTGCCAAACGACAGCCTCTTCAGATGTTGTTTCACTTTTAATACATTATTTATCCCATATATATTGTTTATCATATTTATTACATTATATACAGGCTATTTTTTATAATTTAGTTCCTTACTTTTATTTGGATTTCATACTTTCCACAAAGTGTATGAGAGTAAATGCAAACAAAAGTTATATTGACGTGGTGGTTTTTGTGCTCTACGGGACACTTAATATAGCTGAAAGTGTAATAAACATGGCCGCCAGGTAACAACGACACGTTCAGATTTGGTATGTGTTGTCGGTCATATAGTCCGACAAGGCCTGAATGGAAAAAAGTGTCGGACACATATTCCGACATGTCAGTTAATGTAGTAATTCACTAGAGTACCCTTACTTTATCAGCTTTTCGATTTCAGCTAGCAACCCTTTTACCTTTATAAGTAGGAATGTAAACGATAGTTTAAATTAAGTCAAACTTAAGTTAACGAACCCTATAGTTACATTTAAAGAGGATTTGAACCCAAACTAAACATACCTTAGGTTTTCCACTAAAAGGTTAAACTTGGATTTACATGATTACCCTAATGATGATATCTTTAAGATTAAGGGTTAAGAGGTAATGATTTGGAAATTAATTAGATTAGATACGTACCTAAACGGGTTTAGTTTCTACGTCATATTTTGGTTATAATGTCAAACGCACACATCCACAAATTGACGTGTACATGGGTTGAAGTTGCAGACGATGCGTGGGTAGAATAAGCTTTTTGTAAGGTCGGTGACCCGAGATAAGTATATATATATGCCTAGGTAGCGCAGTTTCCTTGAGAGGTGAACTATCTTAGGCCATCAACTATGCATCAAAATTGTAGCAAAGCACATTAAAACTACTCAAAACACTATAAAACATCGAGTTATATATTATAACAACTATTGAATAACAGTCATGCTGTTATTAAGCAAGTTTTAACTTTTGATAGCCTAGCTTTTGATAACGTAGCCATATTATAAATATTTTATACAAATGTCATTTCTACACCAAAAATTTCGAAGACATTTGACATCTACCAACGTGCACTGGGTTCGTGTGGTATATTTACAACCCACACCATCATCATCATCCTTGCGTTATCCCGGTTGCATCCTTTCGGAGCCCGGGGTCCACTTTCCTGCTTTTAGCTCTCCACTTCGGACGGTTTTCTGCATCCCTTATGGTGAGTTTGTTGGTAGATACGCATGTCATCCGCTACGACGTCAAGCCAGCACTTTTTGGGTCTGCCCCTTCTACAGGGACCCGGCGGAGGCGGCATGGCCAGACATTTGTTCCCCACATAGCTAGCCGGTTTCCGTAATACGTAGGTGACACTCCTGCAATTGTCTGCTATGTAACGGATATGAAGGCTGCCGCGAATGCGTGAGTTCTTGACGCGGGCTCTCCGCGTAACTCCGGACATCCAGCGCAACATCTTCATTTCCGTGACACGCAATTCTTGCTTGTGCCGCTCAAGTACGGGCCACGCCTCACTGCCATATAAAAGGACGGGCCTAATGATGGATTTATAGACCTGTCCCTTCAGCTTAACCGGTATTTTGGGGTCACAAATGACACCAGACACTTCTCGCCATTTGGCCCACGCTGCAGCAATGCGTGCCTTGACGTCGTAGTCGATGTCACCAGACGCGTGGAATACATATCCCAAGTACTTAAACTAACTAACTAAAAACAATATTTACAACCCACACCCTCCCGAAGAAAGGAGGCCTGTATGATATGTTGCAGGAGTAAGAACATTATCGGCTGATTATGCTAAGGCCATAGAATGACAGCTGTGATTTGGATGTACGAACAATTTAAGTTATTAGACAATTAGCTTATGATTTAATTTTCTTAACAATAAATTAAAACGTCTAGAAGGTGCCGCAGAAGCTAATTTTCGTATAAAGTACGTCTGATAAATTAAGTGACAAGTGACTTTTTTTTTTTGTATCATAAAATTCGAATTACATTTTTTTTTGGATGGGAAATCATCAAATGACTTCTCCCGCTCTGGGCGGAGCGCGAGGACGTGTCAGACTTTTACTGACTAAAACCCACCCGTGTTCCATCAGTTGCCCATGTGCCAGGGTCACGGTATCTCTTTCGAACAATCACGCGACCCCGGATTCGAATTACATCATTCAAAACGAGTTTATATTGACAAACTTAGATAGAATCATAATAATATTATAATACTTTTTTTCCAACAAAATAATGTTATAAAACATTTTTTTTACCAATACGATACAGCATTAAAAAACTATTTCTTAATCTTTTAACTTAGGTCTTCTATTTAGTAGGATCAATCGCAATGCACGAGAGCAAATAAATTAGTGCATGAAACTGCACATAACTAGATATTGAAACACTCGTGATATAAAATTAAAACCCTCGTCTATGTTTTACATTACACTAAGGAACAGTTTCATCAATTACTTTTTCATTACAGTTCCACATATTTCTCAAAGCGATTTGATCGCTGAACTGACTCTAAAAACAACACCCCTCTTACAGCTGTCCAATTGAACTGTATCTCAATTGAACAATTGACCGAATGAACGTTTGAACTGAGCAAATTCTAGACCCCTTTGATCCGACTGACGAACACCAATCCGTTTGACAAAGCAAGATCTTCTAATCGCATAATTATCATTTAAGCTCTTACGAACATTTATGGACTTAGGTATTATGTTTCAGGGGGGCTCGTGGTTAACTAATAATGGCCGGACGAATCGATAGATCTGGTTTACTTTACTTTTTTCGAGGCTCGTCACGGTTAGTCCGTACTAAAGGTGTCTTCACACAGCGGGCAGGGCGCGGCGTGACGTGACGCTGAGAAGTTGTAATGTACTAGATATTACAGATGCCTTCACACAAAGCGCTCGGCACGATGCAGCGTGGCGCGACGGTTCTGTATGAAGAAGGAAGAAGAAGAAGACGAAGCGTCGCCGTCACGTCCCGCCGCGCCCCGCCCGCTGTGTAAAGACACCTTAACCGTGACGAACGTCGAAAAAAGTAGGACCAATCGTGTAATGGTATGAAAAGATAGCCACTCATCCCCGTGGATGAAGAACCGTACCAAGAAGCACGTTAAGCCGTTGGTCCCGGCTGTCATTCGTAGATCTTTGACAGTCGTTACGGGTCGTCAGAAGCCCAAAAGTCTGACGAGCACTGTTACCAAGGAGTGTTATCCAGTCACTGCATTGGAGAGGTCAAATTGGCAGTCGCTCCAGGTCATCATATTAGCCAAAATACGTCCACTGCTTTACATAGGCAAACTACAAATTAGGGGATTTGCCATAATCGCCACGCTTGACAGGCTGGCTGGTGATCGCAGTATGGTGGTAAATTGCTTAGAGAACGCTGCTGCCCATTCTCTAGTAAGTCCCTTAGTCGCCGACGCCCACATGAAGAAATGGGATGGTACTGTTCTTTACGTCCGGCACCACATGTAAAAAAGTACCACATGGAACACGGTATCTGGTTAGACTGGAAGTCGACCTTAACTTAGTTGGGAAGACGTTAGCTAGATGATGAGATATTATATTTCAATATGCATAAAATCCTTTATCCTTCCATTATTATAAAGCCAAATGAATACAATCATTATAAAAAGAAACATGTTTCCAATACATAATCGATACGTTTCGGCTTTTGTTCGAAAAAAAAGGGAAACATTTTGTTGAAATCAATTTTTATCCAGCCTGTATTTTTTGCTTCCTCATTGTCCAATTGACATGGGATTCGAAACAAAAAGTTTTATTATAATAAACATATGAATATTCATAGCCGTTTATTCAAACTCGATTCTTGTTGTTTCGATACGGATTGGATAAATGTATACGGAATTAACGGCTTTTGATCCAGTGTAAATAAATATCATCGAATTATTCTTTTTTTATTCGCAGTCAGGTCATTTGCAGTCTACGTTTGAAAATGGGAATTACATAACATCACGACTTGTTTGCTCGAAGGGCTGGGTAGAGGTGTACCTATAGGAATATTTTGAGTTATTTCAGTACTCACGGGCAATAAAGCTTTTAATTGATCCCTGAGGGGTAATTGCATACCACACTATCAGCAGGAATCGCTTTCATTTTGATAGCTGCACAACAGTCATGGCATTGTTTACGTTATTAGGCAGACAATTTTTTCGAACATTTGAAAGAATAGATTACCAATAAGCTTCAATGAATCAAATTCTGATTAATAGTGTCTTACGCATTTAGGGTGCAGGATATGTGTAATGTAAAGTTTACAAACAAGAACATGATGATATCAGTGAGTGCATCGGAACAAGATCAATACAAAGGGGTATGTTGGTAGGAAACACATAATTGGAACTAAAACTATTAATATTTCTATATCTTCTATTATTTTGTACTTATCACACACACGCATGAAAAATGCTTAAATTAACTATGTTTGTTTGTCTGTCTTCTAAACGGATTTCAATAAAATTTGGCACACAGCTGCCGGCGTAGCATGACCAATTCTTTATCTATTCTACCAAGAACAAATAAAGTTCCTTATGTATTTTAATTCTGTAAAAATGTTTCTATCTCTTCAGAAAAATAGTCATCATACTTGACATCGTATTTTTGTCGACTGAAGAATAGAAACATCTCTTCTTTCCAGCTTTACACAATTTTTCTACGATACAATCTATCATTTTGTCTTCCCTTCCGTCGACAAATTCCATTTCTATGGCGTCCATACTACGCATGCTGGTAGAAGATGACCCATACAATACTGTTTATCCGGGTACCTAGTATGTTTCCGTAGGCTAAATTCTCTACATGAGTAAAACATTAGTATACAAAATAAATATACAGCAAAGTTCCCTAATGAAATGAACAAGTGAAGGCTTTTCCTTTTAACAAAGTTTTATTATCAGAAGACTTATACAAATTGTAAGTACAGTCAACGTTAGCAAAACTGGTTCTTATCGTACAAAATTACATGCTTAAATTCTGAAAGAAATGTTCAGCATTGTACGAGAGTGCTAAAGATATTGTAATGAGAAGGCACATTAAAATAATTGGGCTTTCTTGACGTAGGTATGGTTAATGCTATAGCTGCGAAGGTTTTTGTTAAGGCACTGATGACTCTTTTAGTCCTGAGTATAAACAGGCAAAGTAATTTTCGTATTTATATTATTTTATGGAATTATGGATCATATTGTGTGTGTCTGTGTGATGCCAGACGTAAAGAACAGCATCACCCCATTTATTCCTGTGGATGTCGTAAAAGGCGATTAAGGGACTTACTAGAGAATGGGCAGCAGCGATATCTTTGCATTTTACCACCATACTGCTTTCGCCGACCTTGTTGCCTAGCGTGGCGATTATGGAAAACAATTGGGGGAGGCCTATGTCCAGCAGTGTATGTTATCACCATACTGCGATCGCCAAACCAGCCTGACAAGCGTGGTGATTATGGCAAAGCCTCAGACTGTGGACGTCTTAGGGCTGAGATGATGATGAAGATAATAGATCATATTTCAATATAGCTAGGGTCGATAGATAAGGTTTAGCTACGCTTGCCACGTTTGGTCTGTGAATGGGTAACCATCTTTACATATTAAGAGCCCTTCGTGCCTAGGAGCTCATGTTAAGCCGTAGGTCTTGGTTATTATTCAGGGGATATTTGACAGTCATTACGCGTCGTCAGAAGCCTCAAAAGTCTGACAATCTGTCTTACCAAAGGATAGCGGGGGGGCTGGGTTTTGGTGGTCAGATTGGTAGTCGTTCTATGTAAAATACTGGTATTCAGCTGCATCTGGTGAGACTGGAAGCCAACCCCAACATAGTTGGAAAAAGGCCAAATTTCAGCCCGGATTGCTTCAGTGGAATTGGGTGAAATATTGATTGCCAAATTCCAGGACATGACATACAAGTGAACTTAAATAAAGATTTTAACTTTTAATAAAAATGAGCAAATGTTACAAGCTATCATACAGTGCTGCCCTTATAATAAAATTACAAAATTTATTGTAGCAAAATTTATCCTACTAATATTATAAACGCGAAAGTTTGCGAGTATGGATGTTTGTTACTCTTTAACGCAAAAACGACTAATCGGATTTGGATGAAATTTGGCAAACAGATAGTTTATAACCTGAAATAACGCCTGGATTAATTATTTTTATCCCAGTAATTGGTTCCCGCAGGATAATTTCTGACCTCCACACTAGTTTCTTCATAAACAGTATAACTACACCTTAACTCGCACAAGTTACGAGTCGTGGTTTTTTTTCTTCTTCGATCCGAGGGTCATTAGGGTTAGTCAGCTCCTTAAATCCGAGTCATGTATGAGCGGCCATAACTGTTACTGAAGTTGGCGCCATTCCCTTTTTGAAAAGTTGGTCCTTTGGGTATATAACAGGAAAATTATACGACTATACTACAGCAACTGTTTTGTTGATAGTTTTTTAAGAAGAACATAATGTATAAAGGTTTGTTTGTCTTTATGATAGTCTTCTAGATTTAAATTTCATATTGGATGGCCGTCCCTTTGGACTATGAGAGTACGGGAAGAGTAAGTGCAACTGTATCTGAATATACTGAATGGCTGATCTCCACGGAGATTGGCTGTTAAGGCCAAAGTTTGGTCTGAAGGACTATAATTATTATTGTGGATTTAATTTTAGTGACCAGACCTGATATTTTCAACGTATAACTTTAAATACAATAGAATATATTTTACTAACTTTTGCCTGCGACTTCGTCTTCATAAATGTCGGTTAGCGCGGACGCAGACAAAGTCGCGGAATAAAAAGCAGCCTATGTCCTTTCTTGGGGTTAAAACTTACCCCGTACCAAATTTCATCAAAATCGTTTCTGTGATTTTGTCGTGAAAGCGTAACATTCAGACAGAGTTACTTTCGAATGTATAATACTAAGTATTAAGCATAGATATAGACAGCATAGATTAAAAAAAAAAATGTTAACTTCAATAAATACGAAAATAAAGAAAAATAGGTAGGAAATGTGTATATTTTGCACAAAACGTAGAAAAACATACATAAAATGTGTGTGAACGTAGCCAAAAGCCCCATATTTAAGTCATTAAAATAACAGCTCAACAATTCCATTCCATTCCATTTCTTTTCTTGTCAGGGCTAAGGACCAAAAACAATACAAATAGAAAAAAAAAAACTCTCTCGCTGAGTGACTTTGACTAAGTGACTTTTCACGCAACCCCTAATATTAAAACCGGTAGGCGTAGATTATACTAATAATGATAACGATAGTCGTTATCATTTCAATTGGAACATCGTTATCATTTGATTTAATTAATTTAATATTGGATATGCAAGCTTTGTTATCTTGTGACCTTGTTTCAAGTGCTTCATTAGAACAGTTTGTACGCAAAATATTTTTACGTGGAAAGTGTGCGTACACTGGCTTTAGTGCTATATTATTGTTTTCGATTAAATTAGGCTGTGGACTATTTTATCTATCTAGTTATCTATAATAATATCTGATACTAACAGTCACACAAATACGTTTTATAAAGGTTTTATTTGTCTAGCTGAGTTTAATAAGTAAAATAATGTGATATTAAATTTAATCGGTAAATCATCAAAATGATCGTAGACTAGTTTAAATAGGCCAAATTTATTTTATGGTGATATGAAATCCTCAATACATCAACAGTATTTTTTGTACTATCTTTTTTGTTCTCCTATACTGTCCCACTGCTAGGAAAAGCCTCCCCCAATTTCTTCCAGGAACTCTTGTCCCGCGCCACCTCAAACCAGTTGTCGCGGTACGCATCTAAGTCGTCTCGCCAGCGCTTTCTAGGCCGAGCGCGGTGGCGACGTCCATCTTCAGGCACCCATTGTGTGCAGACCTTAGCCCAGCGGTCATCTTGCATACGGCTAATGTGACCTGCCCAATCCCATTGTAATGTATTCAAGTTATGTTAATACACATAATAAGAACACCTCTACAGCTGAAAATCAGCGTCAGGTGGCACACCTTGTGTTGTCATTTGACATTATGCTGAGCTGAGGCCCTTTGGCATTATTATCATTGTTTCTGTATTATTTTGTTTTTTTAGTTTTAAGGTTTTACTTTAAAATTATATAGTGCCAATAAACGCAATTTTCTTTCTTTCTTTCTTTCTTTCTTTCTACACAAAACCATTTTTATCAAAAGGTAAAGTCAAACAAAAAAAAATTCCAGTAAATCAGGCTACCCGAAACTATCAAATTTTCCCAATCAATCTTGAACCTAATACTTTAGCGATAGAGCTGAAAACCTATTAAAGACACACAATTATAGTAGCTTTATGTGCTGGCGTCTGAACAATGTAAATGAGGAAATAAATTAGCAAAATGGACTGAAAAAATAGGACAATCATTTTTACAGACGACTAGCTTCTGTCCGCGACTTCGTCCACGTTAAATTTCGTTTCCCCCGACCCTTCCCGACGCGTCGAATCACCTACCTGTGCGATTTTCCCCGTTTTTGCAACATTTTTCATTACTGCTCCGCTCCTCTTGGCTGTAGCGTGGTGTCATATAGCTTATAGCCTTTCTCGATAAATAGACTACGTAACACAAAAATATTTTTTCAATTCGGAGCAGTCGTTCCTGAGATTACCGCGTTCAATCAAACAAACAAACTCTTCAGCTTTATAATATTATAGTATAGATAGTATAGATTGCAGTACAACCTATCTATAGAAGAACACATAGAAAGAAAGAAAGAAAGAAAAATATTTTATTTGGGACACGCACAGGACATAAAACAATAAAAAAGAACATAGGAACATTTCTACATTTAACATACAGATCAACACAAACAACAATTTAATGGGTAAAAAAAATACCAAAAGTGTTTTAACTTCTACAAAAAAATATTTACTTATGCAAGTTGTACACGATAACTGCTTTGAACATGGACCATAATGAAAGTTTTCCTCCCTTTACATTTTATTCAACCGTCTTATATTCCTAGCTGTCTCCCTCTTTATAACTACAAGGCACAGCCGTCCATTGCTTGCAGACGTCGCCATACTAACCTCATTCCCTTTCCGTCCACTCCCACAGCGAGAACTTAGCTGGAATCTGTTGTTTATTATTATGTTTAAGAAAATATTTCTTCTCAGCAGCAGCCCGGAGTGTAGATTTGTACCCGGTTGACGGGAATAGGATCGCCCCGTAGGTATTACATGGGATTTTAACTTAACTGGCCAAATGTTGGTGTTATGTATGTAATCTCTGACTAATCCTTCGGAAGTTGCAGGGTAATCTTATAAATCATCATCGTCATTTCAGCCTAAAGACGTTCACTGCTGGACATAAGCCTCCCTCAAATTTGGGGGATTTGCCATAATCGCCACGCTTGGCAGGCGGGTTGGCGATCGCAGTATGGTGGTAAAATGCATAGAGAACGCTGCTGCCCATTCTCTAGTTACGTTATGAATGCTTGTACAATTTTACACAATAAGCATTAACATAATTTTTCTAAATAACAGGATCCAGAGATTTCCAATTCCAAATGGAGCAGAGTGCCAAAAATGAAACGCATTCATTTGTATCTGGGGTAATTCCAATTCTGAATAATAATAATTAGTTCAGCGTTAAGTTAGTAAGAAATGGATACATTTTTTTTTAAATCACAGAACACTGCCAAAACTACGACAAAAGCAGTGGTTATTTCCATACTCTTAATGGATTGACTTTACCATTTCTTAACAGTTTTCCAATTTTGGAAGTGTGTTACTAATGTGAAGATCTTATGCAAAAAACAACGTTATGAAATCATTTTCCAACTGCAAAAAACAACAACAACCAATAAAGCACGCCGGTGATAACTACACTTCCTCAAATCGGTTTTCAATTTTTGAATCATAGGAATTACCCATTTCGCAAAACATTAACACACTGATTCAGTGGGCAAATTTTAGTTTTAACCGTTGCACTTTTCACAATAATTCTCTTCAAAACTATCCAAAATTCACCCCACGCTGTATTTATAAATTATAAGCCATCGTCAACATTTTGTCAGCACAATTAAAAAAGCTAAGAGCTTGTTATTTGTTCAGAGAGACCGCTAACAAACCGGTGGTTTCATTATAAAGTTAAAAAAACCCGCTCATGAGGCCGGAATATTTTATTTCGCCGTCTGTCCGTAGCCTATTTAATTCTGGCATACGAGAAAACAAGACCAGATTTTCCGCCTGAATAATAGAATAGAGGGTGTTTCTATTTTTGAAATGCTTTATTTTTTAAAATGTTAAATTTTTACCGGTAGACCTTGTTGAGCAAGCTAAATGGAGTTTGAAATTTTAAAAGGGTCGAAATTTTAAGTTTTCTGAATTAAGTACGGTTGTTCTAACTTAACAGACAGCTGTGCTGCTAGGGAGTTTGTTCCGCCACTTCTTCTTCCCAGCTAAAGCACTAGGAAGTGTCGAAGGGCGGGCGTTTTGGGGGGACTGTCTTTTGTAACTTTGACGTTCAAAAAGTGCTGACTCTCAGCCTAGTTTGAATAAATGACTTTTGATTTAGATTTTTTTGATTTTGATTTTGTTCAAAACTAGGCTGAGTGTTTTGAAGCAACTTATGACACGCCTATGTCTGGTTCCAGGTTCTTTTGGATTCAAGGACAAAAAAGCAAAGTACATATATGTCACACGTATTTTCAATTAAAATAGGTTAATAATAGTAGATTCTTTATACCCGTAGTAGGCTCTGAAGAGTGCTACTCGCTGTGCAGTACTTCACCCCTAACCCCCGCTGACAGGTGAATTAGCTCACGTTAGTAGTACGCAGTAAGTCTGCATTCACACTCATCATCTCATTTCAGCCGTAAGATGTCCACTGCTAGACATAAGCCTCCCCAATTTGGGCAAGTTTTCCATAATCGCCACGCTTGGTAGGTGGACTGGCGATCGCAGTATAGTGGTAAAATGCATAGAGAACGCTGCTGCCCATTCTCTAGTAAGTCTCTTAGTCGCCTCTTACGACAACCACGGGAAGAAATGGGATGGTGTTATTCTTTACGTCCGTCACCACACGGTACGATATTCACACGGACGTGATAAAAACGCGGCGGAATTTTTCAGCGCACTGGTTTTAATGCGCATCGCACATTATGTTTTTGACGCTCTGAGACTCACTTGCGCTGCACTCTTGAATTTTTCAATGGTCGGTGCGACACCGAGAGTTGAAAATGGAGTGCGTGAAAAATCCCACCGCAATTCGATATTTCAGTACCTCTATAAATCTGAATGAAAGAAAGTGGGTGTAAATCACTCAGTATGAGATAAAAACCAAACAGCGCGGCATGGAAAATAAAAAACCGGCCAAGTGCGAGTCGGACTCGCGCACCGAGGGTTCCGTACAAACCTGTAGGTATTTTCGGTTTAAAAAAATATATATTTTTTAATTTTTATATTTCAGTTGATTGAATGTAAGGTAAATTGCGGTTTACGATTTATGACGTTTTAAAAAAAAACTACTCACTTGATCTCGTTCAAACCTATTTTCGTTGGTAGTTTACATGGTAATGTACATCATATATTTTTTTTAGTTTTGTCATTCTCTTATTTTAGGAGTTATGGGGGGGGGCACACATTTTACCACTTTGGAAGTGTCTCTCGCGCAAACTATTCAGTTTAGAAAAAATGATAATAGAAACCTCATTACCATTTTTGAAGACCTATTCATAGATACCCCACACGTATGGGTTTGATGAAAAAAAAACATTTTTGAGTTTCAGTTCTATGTATGGGGAACCCCAAAATGTATTGTTTTTTTTTTCTATTTTAGTGTGAAAATCTTAATGCGGTTCACAGAATACACCTACTTACCAAGTTTCAACAGCATAGCTCTTATAGTTTCGGAATAAAATGGACAGACAGACAGACAGACAGACAGACAGACATGACGAATCTATAAGGGTTCCGTTTTTTGCCATTTGGCAACGGAACCCTAAAAATGGCGAAATAAAAAGTGTAGTCAACAAAAAGTTGAAGGGACAAAATATTGATAGCCTACAATTTTCCCTAGAAGACGTAACACGTTTTTGCTCAGGGGGCCAATGGGTTTTTTCTATAAACCACTTTGTGTAATGGTGCGTTTCTCCATAGGTACATTAAATAATAGATGTTACTAGTGATCGCCCATTGGTCGAAATTCGACCGTACTTCATTTGAATAGAAATACATTATTAAATGAAAAAAAAATATAATAATAAATATAAAAATATAATATGGTTATGTTTGACATTCAGTAACACTATAGACAAATTGTTGACGCTGTACTACTGTGGAGAGGGTTCGCTGGCGGGATGGTGATGGCTAGGACCAGGACGTAGGTGTAATGAGTAAAGAATACTTCTTCAGGACTCTCTTCTTTATTTTCTTAATACTTCTTAACTGCTGGATATGGAATGAATTATCACAGAAAGCTCTGTTTTTATAGAATTTTCCCTATTATTTTTAATTAATTATGATAGTTCAAAATGTCATAATTATAACCAGCCTGTACAATCGTGAGGCATACAACCTCTACAGTTTGCACACGTCACTAAGTTTTGTATGGGAAACTTACTAATGCCATACTTGACACTCCCCATAAAACCACAAAAAATATTTCTTTGATCTAAACTAAATTTCTATCATCGCTAATACAAATAATATTAAAGACAAATATTCTCGATATGATCATAGAATATAAAAATGAAATAGTTTATATATCTATAAAATTAATTTATTACCTATGGTTATACTTGACATTCAGTAAGACTATAGACACAAAATATTAAAGACAGATGTTCTCGATTGGACCACAGATTTGGACCATAAACAAAGGAATATCTATGCATGTGTGTATTAAATACACGGTAATGAATAGTAGTATGTGTAACGTGTTATTTATTGAAAATAATATATCTTTACGCATAATTTAAAAAAATATTAGCATTCGTCACTTCTTCTCTGTATAAACTATAAGTGTGCGAAATATCATACTCCTCCGTCCGCACAATTTTCGTAAAAAGGGATCCAAAGTTTTCGCTTCACGTATTAATATATAAATAAAGAGCGAGAGTTCTATTTACATTGTGACCCTTTTTAACTTTAGTTCCTTACTGTATGAGGGTATTCAGTGTAGGCAACAGTTTTGTGTGGTTTCTTGTGACAAATAATCGAGTAAACTTTAGGATTATAAAGAAAGAGCCTGTTAAAATTGTTGTCCGGCTTTATCGTAAAATATATCTTATAGCCATAGCAGTAGTACATGACATCGCCCGACCGTGATACAACTTGGTTTTTTTCTTAGTCTCTATCTAAAAAGAAGAACTATTTACTCGGCTTTGTAGTGTGATGATTCGTAGTGTATAAATAGCCTATATCCTTCCTCAAAAATTAAGCTGTCAAATGCAAAACGAATTTGTCAAATCTGACAGGTGCTTCCAGAGAGACAAAATTGAGAAAAGTGGAGTGGAGTATCCCTATATTCAAACTTATAAAAAATTACCTCTTTATAATATTAAGTATGGAAGCAAAGATGTAGGACCTAACGACCTTTTCTTAGTCGGTAAAAACTTACTGCTTGATTGTGGAACGTTTTGGGGTAAATTCAAGACGATGCCCAACGTCCTTCTATTGTTTTCTACTAGCTTTGAACTGTGATAACGTAGATTTGTCTAATATTATTAGTATTACATTTTGTTTGTAGTAGGTACCTAAAAGAAAAATACTAAACTACTTTTTTTTTTGGATGGGAAATCATCAAATGACTTCTCCCGCTCTGGGCGGAGCGGGAGGGCGTGTCAGACTTTTACTGACTAAAACCCACCCGTGTTCCATCAGTTGCCCTTGTGGCAGGGTCACGGTATCTCTTTCGAACAATCACGCGAATCCAGAAAGTATTACACCCAGTCTTACTAAGGGGTTTCGTGTAACCTAATTACTGAGTTGCGGAGGTCAGGTAGGTAATCAATCCATGTACAATTCTGATAATCAACTTCATTCTATTAGAATGCGAGTCTGGCCCAAAAATAGTTGAGAAAAGATAAAGCAGATTGATTGTTCACTACTGATGAAAATAATGACACTATTAAAGACAAAATTGGTTAACTAAAACAACGATATTATTAACACTGTCTTCCATAATCTCCAGATATAAATTACAGCGTTATTCGCGTTATACATTCTCGTGATAAACCCTTTGAGAGCGCTACTGGGACGCCCACAATGAGCTCGATCCACAATCCTTTGCTGCCTTTAAGACAAAACTTGTCTGAAGCTTGCAGACTTGCGCAAAGGATTAACAGTGGCTTAGTTATTAACATAAGTATGAAATTCAGTCTCTAGATACTTAAAGTATCAGATTCTTTAGAAATTATCAAATACAGGTAGACGTTTTTGGTCATTATTGGTTCTTAGACTTGAAATAATGAGGGACTTGTGTTTAAATAATAACAGTCACGCGTGTCGATTGAAGGTTAAGACGTTAATTACAATGTCGGAATATGTGTCCGACACTTTTTGGTCCATTCAGGCCTTATCGGACTATGTGACCGACAACACAAACCAAATCTGAACATGTTGTTGCTGCCTGGCGGCCATGTTTTTGGAATAAATAATGTGTTTATGGAATAAATAATCTATTTAAAGTGAAATAACACTAAGTACATTTTTTTAATTTTCTGATTTTATCCATGGTAGTTAACGTGTTAAGTTACACTTGCCGAAGTCAGTCTTTGGATGGGTGACCCTCCATTATATATCGAGACTCGCCGTACCTCGATAAGCACGTTAAACTGTTGATTCCGGCCTTGATTTGTAGATCTTTGGCAGTCGTTACGGTTAGTCAGAAGCCCACAACTAGTGACAACTAGTCGTACCAAAGGGTATCCATCCAAAGGATACATTTAAAAGATCGCTTTTAACGATAAGAATAAGAATAGAAAAAATTATTTGTAAACACAGGTAATTACATGGTGTGTGAGATGTTACAATATACTTAGTTACGTTCTCTGTGGTTTGCCAAAAAGCGTACAAACATGAACAAATAAATTTCCTATTTGAAAAAAAAAAAAACAATTTGTCAGTGAGTGTACCATGCTTTGAGTACCTTTTGAAGCTACTACAGTCATTAGCTAAGAAGAACTGGAATGTAAGTTAACATATCCATAATTGTTTAATGTAATTAAAATAATAATTTAAAAAAAAACCTATAACACATTTTCAATCAATTAACTAAATAATAAATAAAAATAAATCAAACGGCGGTCAAAATAAAATATCATTAAATAATAGATGTCAGATACTAGATTTAGAAGAATTAGAATAGGTATATATATATAAACAAATGTCAGTAAAAAAAAGTCAATAATTCAATCATAAACTTCACAAAATATCAATCGGATGTCAAAACAGTAAATTGCAATAAACCAAAAAACAAACAATGAAACAGACATGTAGATCATTAAAATTATAGTAATATTTTTTCCTTCAGAAACTCGTTTACACGATCTACTTACCAGAAAGTTCTTTAAATGTCTTTTGAACAAATGAATATTTAATATTTTAATTGATTCTGGTATATGGTCATAAATAGTTGGTGCCATACAAAAAACACTATTATAACGATAACACTGCCCTTCGTGTCACTCCTTATAGTGTACATAATAAATAGTATTCTATCTGTCTTTTTTATAACCCAATAATTAGGGTGTGGCGGTCAGACAGGCATTCTTTCCATGTAATATACTGTTATTCAGCTAAATCCGATTAGTTAGGCAGATGAGTTGAAAGAATAAATCTTAGGTCTAAAATCTTTCCAAATTGTAAACTAGATAAATACGAAGTGTTTCTTTTAAAACAATAGAGAAGTTCAAAGACACAACAATCATTTCAACATACATTTAGATACCATCTTGATTCAATACCAGCGTTCATATAATATGGACATGGCACAACCCAAAATATAAATTCTCCCCTAGCAATAAAAGCAATAATTCGGGCACAAAATGTGGACATTATGCGTTGGTCATAAATCTTTGACCAAGATTTACATCCAAGTCCTGCCAACGCCCTTCTTAGCTGCTCCATAACTTACGTTTATAACAAATAGATGGATATAATTTATTTGACTATACAAGTTTCTAAACAGTACATGCATTAATTTTGGCATCATTATGATCTTGTTCTATCATTTTGATTTAGCATTTATTTATCTCTTCCTCTGTTATCCTGTACCTTAATGGAATGTAATTATTGTATGATTTAAGACGATAATGGATATCGGTACCGATTCCCTTGTTCACAAACTAAACTAAATTTAAGTTCAGTGCATCTTTTCTTTGTATTTCATTAAGAAGAGGACAAAAGAAAAATTTTAATTTAGTCCTGTCAAATTAATCAGCGCCTGTCACTACTCCATACAAGTTTAGACGTGATTAAAAACTTGCCTACTATAATTACGTCAATTTATGTCAAGTGCTGATTAATTTGACAGGACTAAACTAAAATTTATCTTCTATCCTTTCCTTAATGAAATAGAAAGAAAAAGATGCACTGAACTTAAATTTAGTTTAGTTTGTGAATAAGGGAATCGGCACCAATGCAGGCGTATTCTCTTGTTTCCACATGATCTAGAATCGTAGTAGTACAAAAAAAAAATGTTTATTTCAATGACAATAGGCATTTTGAAACATATTATTGGAGATCACCTTTTAAGCAAGGAATTGCTTGTATTAGGAGATTCCGCACTTCCACTTGTCATTTTTATGCAATTGAAAATGTAGACATTGGTGCCGATTCCCTTATTCACAAACTAAACTAAATTTAAGTTCAGTGCATCTTTTTCTTTCTATTTCATTAAGGAAAGGACAGAAGATAAATTTTACTTTAGTCCTGTCAAATTAATCAGCGCTTGACATAAATTGACTGTAATTTTAGTAGGCAAGTTTTTAATCACGTCTAAACTTTTATGGAGTAGTGACAGGTGCTGATTAATTTGACAGGACTAAACTAAAAATTTTCTTTTGTCCTCTTCTTAATGAAATACAAAGAAAAAGATGCACTGCACTTAAATTTAGTTTAGTTTGTGAACAAGGGAATCGGTACCAATGTAAACATGCAAGATTAGAAAATAAAGAACAAACTAATAATAACTTACAAATAAAACAATATTATAACTTAAAATATTATTCAAACAGCTCTGCAAATAAATGAACGTTAAGCGAAAAAAGGCCGCATCGCGCGTGTGTGTGTGTGTGTGTGTGTGTGTGTATCATGTGTGAGTGTGTGAGTGTGTGTGGGTGTGAGTATGAAGGCAAAGATGGAAACAAAGAGGCTAAATAAACAGTCAACCTATTAACTTTGACCTGATGGGATGCATAAACAAAACGGTTTCCTCTTACGATGTCACTCCCACCTACGTTCGCACTTAAGGGTTAAGACTTATAGTATATTCACGTTAAGAAAATAGTGACTCATCGTTGTCATTCAGCTTGACCACGTCCCTCGACGAATTAGGTCATAGTAAATTAGAACGTACTGTCTGAAGGGCTTACTTCTACTAGTCAATGGGAACACCGTTTTCTAATTTACTATGATCTGATTGGTCAAGGGGCGTGGCTAAGCTGAGTGACACCGATGGGTCACTATTTTCTAAACGCGCATAAACCATAGTACGTACTCATACACAGGATCGACATGCCTCTGCCATTGATGCGTGATGCTCATGTGTATGCACACTTAAAATGTGAGTAAGACGTAAATTCTAAAGACAAAACAGTTGATGCCTGAAGGCAGCAAAAATGGTACAAGCGCTATCTATCAAGATGGTGCTATGGCTTTTCAAACGAAACTCTTAGATTACAACATCGACCATTGAATATACCGCAGGTTGCATCTGTCCCTGCCAGGGACGCGAGATTTGTTCGAAAGAGATACCGTGGCCCTGGCATATAGGCAACTGAAGGAACACGGGTGAGTTTTGGTCAGTAAAAGTCTGACACGGCCTTCCACATCTCGCTCTGGACAGACCAGAGCGAGATGTCTTCGTTTGATGATTTCCGAACCACAAAAAAGGTTGCATCTGTCAAACCAAACTCAACCTTATCACATGCCTTAATACTTAGATAAATCAACAATTTTACCCTTTTTAGCGTCCCCCAAGCCTTGTCATCTTCGTAAAACGCGGCGCTTTGAATTTCGGATCAAATGTTGTTCCCTTTCATTAGCTAAAATATTCTGTGAAAGGCTCGTCAGGGCCTCAAATTCGACACAACCTATTACTGGGCGTCCAATATAAACCGACACCTGTGTACCTACTACCTAGGTACTATAGGCTCTTGGGTTTTGTAATAACTTTGGGACCTTAGTTATTATCCCCTATCCGACCCAACATCTCGCCGACGTGTGAGGCTTTAATCTAGGTTCATATATGAATAAACAGAACTTTATCTATATATTATTAATACGTGGAGCAAAAATTGTACCACTTTTTATGAATATTACGCGGACTGAGGAGTATTAAACTTGGCACAGTTAAAGTTTAAATAGAGAAAGAGTATAGATATTATTAAATAATACATACATACATAACTCACGCCTTTTTTCCCATGGGGGTAGGCAGAAGCCACGGGACGCCATCTGTTATGATCTCTATACACTCCTTCCCATTTCCTCCTGTGGGTGTCGTAAAAGGCGACTAAGGGACTTACTAGAGAATGGGCAGCAGCGTTCTCTATGCATTTTACCACCATACTGCGATCGCCAACCCGCCTGCCAAGCGTGGCGATTATGGCAAAGCCCCCCAAATTGCGGGAGGCCTAAGTCCAGCAGTGGACGTCTTACGGCTGAAATGATGATGATGACACTCCTTCTGTCTTGTTTAGGTTCATACAATTTTAAATAATAATGTGTTAGAAATACATTAAAATAAATTATGGTCGATTTTCTACTACTGGGCGACCACTAGTATTTATTAATAGTTGGTAGAGTTAAGTTGTCGGTTAAAATTGACCCTTACTATGCCCAGAATAATTATGACGAATTTACTATTCTTGTTCTTCTTCTTAGCGTGTCGATAGCAATCTAAATAGAGATAGCCCAGAATTTGGCTACGAGCTTAGCACTTTCAGAATCGTCCATTAACTCAATTTACTATTGAAAAGATGGAGACACGTAACTCTTTGTTTTATATGTAACACTTGTTCTGCCCACAGTTTTGCCCTCGTGGTTGTAGGAATTAAACCCACAAAAACTGCTACTGGGATTTTTTTTATAACCAATGTTACTCCTTATAACACCAGCTATCACCAGTGAAAGTCCAGTCAAAATCAGTTCAGTCGTTTCGGAGATTAGTCGGAACAAACAGATACATAGACAAAAAGACTTTTTTATTTTAACTTTCGGATATATTTTTATATGCATGAAGTAAAAACGCTGCTATTTTGACAGTATAAGATCAAAGAAAAGTTTCTCATATACCTGCATGTACCAATATATCTACAACATAAAAGGGGCAATTCCCGTAATTAAGAACATTCACAGTCTGATCTCACTCAATCTGTCAAAAATACCTTTTATTTCCCTACATTTTTGACAAGTTTATGACATGACATAATCAATTATTGCTAAGATGAAATTGCGAAGAGATCATTTTTAATTACAACAATAATTCTCAGATTTGAGTACAAAATATGTTTCGTCATTGTTTAGTGAACACAAACGAATCGCAACAGAAACCAACGGTCAGAATCCTATAGGAACCAAGGATTAAGCCTTCATTCCGACGTTATGACCGACCCAAACGTAATCCGGGCCGACTCCGCATTATTCATATAAAGCATGCCCCTAATTCTATATTCACTTTCATTTTTGCGTAAAACAATGAAGATTTATAATGTAGGGTGAAATATACTGGATGATACGGAATGTGTGGCAGAAATATTTAAAAAGTAACTTTTCAATGAAAATTTTTAGGAATTTAAATGTTTGATTGTGAATTAATATTTGTTTGAATTTTGTGTCTCCAGAGAGTAGTAAAAAAATGGTACCTTTTTTTTTTTGGATGGGAAATCATCAAATGACTTCTCCCGCTCTGGGCGAAGCGGGAGGGCGTGTCAGACTTTTACTGGCTAAAACCCACCCGTGTTCCATCAGTTGCCCATGTGCCGGAGTCACGGTATCTCTTTCGAACAATCACGCGACCCCGGCAGGCATCGGTCCTATGAGACCCCTTCAGTTTTGGTGACATCTCTTTGAGGCGCGCGTGGAACACTACGCGCCGTCGACCCGAGCTTGGTCCTTACCGGGTGGCGAGCTACCCATTGCTCGCGGCCCGCAAGCTCGCGCCTACGATGTCCGGGAGTCCGCTATCGACTCCCGACGCCCGGAGCGTCTCCTCCTGCGGCGGCTAGGGACGTGAGGGCGCAGAGACTGCCTCTCCCTCACGCGCCCCGCCTCCTCCTTCGCGAGCATTACTGCTTCGCAGAAGGAGGTGACGGCTTCCCATTCCCTCTCACTCCGTACCATGGCTCGCACCAGGGCCAGACGCGAGAGGTCGCCGCCGCCGATCGCCTCCACGAGGACACGGCGGTGCTCTCCCCCGGCAGGGCAAACTTGCACCCTATGCTCCACCGTGTCCTCTAGACGATCCTCACAATGGAAACATCCGGGCGTATCCGCCCGCTTTATCCTGAACAGGAACCCACCAAAGCACCCATGCCCGGTGAGAACCTGCGTCAGGCGGAAGGTGAGGACGCCGTGGCGCCTCTCTATCCACTCCTCAAAGAGGGGACTTACCGCCGCAATTGTGGCGTGCCCAGCACTGGGTTGCGATAATCGTACCCGCCATGTCGCCATGAGATCACATGGGAGCTCTGTCCGCCGTGCCGCGATTTGTCGCAGCAGCGGAGTTTCGCCCGGCGTTTTGCCTCCTCGCGCCACTCCCACATGTGTGCGAGGACCTTTGCCTCCAGATCCCATGGCGGTACTCCGGCAAGGAGGCTCGCCGCCTCGCACGAGACCGTGCGGTATCCCCGTATTAACCAGATGACCATGACCCTCTGGGCTGCAGACAACCGGCGCGCTGGGCGCAGCCTCAATGAGGGCACCCACACCGGTACCCCGTAGAGGGCCATGGACCGCACGATCCCCGTGTAGAGCCTCCAGCAGCAGGCGTTTGGACCCCCCAGATTGGGCAGGAGCCGCTTTAAGGCAGCCCCAGCCCGCTCCAGTCTGGGAGCCAAACGTCGGAAGTTCTCAACGAAGTTCCACCGGCTGTCGAGGACAAGTCCCAGGTGCTTCATCATCGACTTGACGCCGATGTGAACCCCTCCCACCGTGAGTTGGGAACCCGCAGGTGGCGCGTTCCGAGGACCATGAAAACCCATGGCCTCGTACTTGTGCAAGGCCACCTCGAGTCCCAATTGCCGGATCCTATCGACGATTGTCGCAACCCCGCGTGTCATAAGTTCGGCTGCCGCCTCGTGCGACCTCCCCTGCGCCAGGACCAGCGTGTCGTCAGCGTAGCAAACTGCGCTGACGCCGCTAGGTCGGCGCGTAGCACCCAGTCGTACCCGATGTCCCACAGATGTGGCCCCAAGACCAATCCCTGTGGGACACCGCACGACATTTCTCGCCGGGTCCAGTCTCCCTGGTGACCGGGGAAAATGGTACCCTTAGTTAAGCATCCCAACTGTGTAACAAACTGTTAATCAGAATCAGGATAATTTTGATTGGTGTTACTAATCCATTCTTTTAATTGTTCGAATAAAATCTCTGCATACCAACGTAAACCACGCCATGAATCTTGTGGAACTGTTAAAATGAAAGCCATACTTAAGGATAGTTTACCCCTCAGATTAAAAACACTAAGCTTTTCACAAAGCAAACAACTTATTCTGATGCTAAGTTGTCATTTGTGTGAATGAGATCTTTACCTAAACCGATATAAAGTTGGAAATGTAAAACTGGCTCAGAGTTTTAGGCTAGAACTTTTAAGTTGGATCGCTTTTTTATGCGACGTTAGATAGACCCAGGTAGAATAAAAAGCTGATTGTATTTCTAGGTTAAATTAAGTCTTTACAAAGGTCAAAATTTAATTAAATAAAAATCATGCGATCGTGGTCGCGTTGTTAAAAGGAGTGTGTGTGGAGGGCGCGCGAGCCGTCGTCGAGCCGCTGCGCTACTATGCCGCCCACTTCCATCTTCCTGATGATGCATGTGTGTATCGGAAGTGACCCTGACTGCTATGCAGGAGGTCATGGGTTCGATTCCCACCCAGGACAAATGTTTGTGTGATGAGCACGATCATTTGTTCTGTGTCTGGGTGTAATTTATCTATTATCTATTATCTATCTATCTATATATATACTATATTATACTATATCTATACTATACTTAATATTATAAAGCTGAAGAGTTTGTTTGTTTGTTTGTTTGATTGAACGCGCTAATCTCAGGAACCATTGGTCCGAATTGAAATTGTTTTTTTGTGTTGGGTAGCCTATTTATCGAGGGAGGCTATAGGCTATATAAAATTACGCTACAATTAAGAGGAGCGGAGCAGTAATGAAAAATGTTGCAAAAACGGGGTTTTTTTTTTTTCCTTTTGAGAGTTTCCGTTGCGTGCGCTGCGTAAACGGTTAAAGTAACGCAAAAATCATGTATCACGGAATTGTTCCTTTTAAAAAGTTCTAAAAAAAAGTCCGCGAGAGCATATGTCTATCTTTTAAGGTTGACTCACTATAACTCATAAGGTGCGAGCAGCAACGAAAAATGGACGAAAACTAGCAGGCAAATCGATGCGACGGGAAGGGTCAGGGGAGCAAAAATTTGACGCGGACGAAGTCGCGGGCAGAAGCTAGTCTATAATATGTATGTATTTAGAAATATATAAGTATGTTTACATACACATAACACATGCTCTGCTTAGCTTGGGACTAGATGGCGTTGTGTGATAGTTGTGGAACATAAAAAAAAAAATAGAATTTTGGGCCACAAAAGGGTTAATGGAGGCTATTGCATGCCGTTGAGATGAAAATGTTAAGAGGGATGTGTGGTGTTACACGAATAGATAAAATAAGAAATCCATACTTTTTTTTTTTCAGGATGGGAAATCATCAACTGACTTTTCCCGCTCCGGGCGGAGCGGGAGGGCGTGTCAGACTTTTACTGACTAAAACCCACCCGTGTTCCATCAGTTGCCCAAGTGCCAGGGTCACGGTATCTCTTTCGAACAATCACGAAACCCCGGCAGGCATCGGTCCTAGTAGACCCCTACACTGCTGCTGACATCTCTTTGAGGCGCGCGTGGAACACTGCGCGCCGTCGACCCGAGCTTGGTCCTTACCGGGCGGCGAGCTACCCAATGCTCGCCACCCGCAAGCTCGCGCCTACGGTGGCCGGGAGTCCGCAATCGACTCCCGACGCCCGGGGCGTCTCCTCCTGCGGCGGCTAGGGACGTGAGGGCGCAGAGACTGCCACTCCCTCACGCGCCCCGCCTCCTCCTTCGCGAGCATTACTGCTTCGCAGAAGGAGGTGACGGCTTCCCATTCCCTCTCGCTCCGTACCATGGCTCGCACCAGGGCCGGACGCGAGAGGTCGCCGCCGCCGATCGCCTCCACGAAGACACGGCGGTGCCCCGCCCAGGCTGGGCACACCTCCACCGTATGCTCCACCGTGTCCTCCAGACGATCCTCGCAATGGAAACACCCGGACGTATCCTCCCGCGTTATCCTGAACAGGAACCCACCGAAGCACCCATTCCCGGTGAGAACCTGCGTCAGGCGGAAGGTGAGGACGCCGTGGCGCCTCTCTATCCACTCCTCAAAGAGGGGACTTACCGCCGCAATTGTGGCGTGCCCAAGAAATCCATACTTAATATTATAAATGGGAAAGTGTGTGTGTCTGTTTGTCCGTCTTTCACGGCAAAACGGAGCGATGAATTGACGTGATTTTTTATGTAGAGATAGTTGAAGGAATGGAGAGTGCTATTTTTTTGTTTTTCTTTTTTAGGTGGCGGGGGTGAACTTAGAAAAGCCGTGCTTTTTCCATGGACAATTCTATCCCCAAATGGAAAGACATATAATATCGTCTACAGTAGCGTATTAAAATAACATTCTGTTCCGAGTTCTCTTCTGTATTCTAAATCAGGAAAGGGGAACCGTGTAACGCCGAATTTAACGCGAGCGAAGCCGCGGGCACAAGCTAGTGAGTACATAAAAGGAAGTCTGAAACATGCACCGATAGCTGAAAAGTTGGCTATCGATTGTCATAGTATAGGCACGTGATACGGAGGAATAAGGAAAATGTCGTGAAGAAAGTTTTGAGTATGAATGTCGATGGCTACAAGAGTAGGGGAGATCAAAGAGACAACGGATGGACTGTGTGAAAAATGATATGGATAGCTAGGGGATGACTACCGAGATGACGACTAATGGAGTAGTGTGGAATAAAAGACATGTAGCGCCGACCCCTAATAAAATTGGGTTAAGGATAGGAGAATTTATAGTGACGAATGTGTTTCATAAGTTGGGTTCAAAAATCTTATTCTACATTCTTTAATGTTTTTTTGGGTTCCAATTAACGTTTAAAACTCCAAAAACACGAAATGCCAAAAAGCTTTAAATTTTCTTACGATACCAAAAATAAGTCCTTCCACACCTTCACGTAAGCAAAAATCGTGTAGGTATCTCATGTTCGTTACAAAATGGCAATATTTATGTTACGACCATTTTCCGTGCCTCACGGTGAGAGAGCGTTTTAGTGAAGTCTCGTTAAGTGGGCCGGCTCTTATATGCCTCATATCTTCTAAGGAAGCTAACTTGTTTGCACAGCAATTCTTTTGTTTTAGCTGAAATTAATATTCTCTTCTAGAGTTTTTCTATTAATATGCATAAACATGAATGTTACATTTGTAATTGAAAAAACTGCGGTATTTTTTCGACCTCTATCTACCCGGGTGTATCTGCTGGTAAAAGTAATTATAATATTAAAACAAAGTCCCATTTTGCGTCTGTTTGGTCGGGTTCTTAGTTTTGCTTAACTACACAATGAATTATTATACCAAAACACCTGATTTTCCACCTTCCGTATCCACTCTGATCCAGCCTCCTTTTGAAAGTCACCCTTCCACCTGAGGCTGCCTAGTATTCATTCAGTAATCCAAAATAAAAATAAAACATAATTAATTTTTATATAAAGCTTGTATTTTAAGCCTATGTAAATACTATTTTAAACCTTTTCTATCCCACCCCAAAATTAAGGACACACTTACATATTTAATCAATAAATCTCTTAAACTACAGAAAACAGACCAAACCTAATTAGCCCAAACTAATTCCCTTTTTAATTATTCATGAAGAGGCACAAAGGGTGGTGAGGTAGACAGCTATATAAAGGGGTACCAGTCAGCTGATGCGGGTTGGACACGGGGAGTGTGGTGGACACGCCGCCGCCGGGAGTGTGCTGGACACGGCCACGATAAATCATAAAGAATGCCCTTCAAGTGTGCCCTTTTGAACGGACAACAGGCCTTCCACCTAAATATGGATGTGGAGTTTTGATGTCGGGGACTGAAAAGAAATTGGGTTACAATTTTGTTGAGGTTTAGTTTATAAGTCTTCGGGAGTAAGTTTTAAGTCCCAGATAAAAAAGAAGACCTGATTTGAAGAAGAATTCTTGTGACCATGTGTTTAGTAGATTGGTCTTTTCTATTCATTATAGTAGTCCTATAATGTTCCCACTTTTGGGACATAAGCCTCCTCTCGGTGAGACAAAGTGGGCTGAAAACTACCACGCAACTGGTTGGTTGATATGTATCACATATAGTCACATACCTTCGAATTAATGTTTCGAAGTCATGCCAGTTTCCCAACGATGTTTTCTTTCACCGTTTTGAGAGCAGTTGTGATTAAATAATTTACACAAAGTATAGCTTCTGTCTAGGTTCCTCGTAAGTCACGGCCGACACCACCGGGCTACTACTGTTGTCTTATCTGTTGTCTAATTAACATTGTTATTGTTCTAAAATTCGTAAAAAAAGATAATTAGACACAGAATAAACTACAGCAGTTCATAATATCCTGACTTCACCAAATAAGCTTATATAATACACTGATCAAGTATAAATATCTGGATGACCGAGGTTAGCTCGGTATTTTTTGGTAAATTGTGTTTAAAATGATAAGTTTATGTTCAAGTTGATTATCGATAAAGTTGGTCATTGAAAACACGAATAAAACGACATTTTATAAAAATGAATCCTAGCTAGATCGATTTATCGCCCCCAAAACCCCCTGTATACTAAAATTCATGAAAATCGTTGGAGCCGTTTCCGAGATTCAGATTATATATATACATATATACAAGAATTGCTCGTTTAAAGATATAAGATATCACCAAAATGGTTTTAGCTTAGGTATTCTAAATCTCTTAGCCTAGGGAATATACCTAGGTATCTCGTATATTAACCTTAGGCACCCTTATAAACTAACCAAACTAATCTTCCTGTTAAATAATCTATGACATATCACTGGTCCTCCGGGACTAGCTTAAGGAGTACGCCACTTAGCCACATTTATTATTCAGAGCAAGAAGTAACATAGGAAACTTGATAAGGAAAATCAATTAGGTAGTAACGGTTAGGAATTGCTTGGTAAATGAGAAAGTTTCGATGGCCAGATGTTTGTCATGAAGTTTTGTTACTAACTGGAACTTATTTATTTGCTTTGAATGCTTACAAACTACTAGATCAGATCAATCAGCTTCTAATGTCCCTACTGACGTGACACAGGTCTCCTCTTTTCGTGAGAGACTGGGCCATAATCCGCCACACTTGCCCAGTGCGGGTTGTTAGATGTCACATGTCTTCAAATGTTTGCTTCTAGGACATGCCTTAGTTAATATTTCGTAATCAAAGAAAAAAAAAACTGAAATACAAAAATAAAAATCTACTAGGCGAGATCGTGGACTAATTTTAATGCAGGATAGAAGTAACACAAACTGTAATTCAAGAAACGCTGCCAGAATTTAAAATATACAAATAAATACGTGTAGTTACTAATTTCAAAAAAGGTTGAAAATAGAGCCTTTATCGCATGGGGGAAGGCAGAAACGGAACGCCACTTGCTACGATCGTAAAATACTCCTTTTGCTACGTTTAGATTCATACACACACGCCGGTTACGACTACTACGCACCTGACCTTTCTGAAGAACATCAGCAATAAGGTCACTATACCTATGTCCTCCTAGAGCGTCCCCTCCCGGCATTTCCACTCAAATCTGCCATCCTCTCCACATGACCAAACTATCTAAACATACTCTTCTCAATTTTCGTCACTATATTTTCTTTCAAACCTCAGCCTATCATTCATTGTCACACCACACATGCTTCGTAAGGAACACATTTCCACAGCCTTAATTCAGAGAACATAGACTTGTGGATCCATAAAAATTCAGCTCTCTATTTCTCCATACCTACCAAGAACCTAGCAATACTTATCAAGAATTCTAGTTCAACGGAATTTAATAACTCACCAGTCGATCTATCAAGACCTTTCAGGTTTGTATTGTACCTACCCGCACCACATATTATAAATATACGCTTCGGAGATACAGCGATATATCTTTGGATAGTCTCCTAAACCCTTATAGTATTGCGGGGCGATAAAGTAGTGATAGATGACATTACATTGGGAATGAAAAATGTGTATGTCGTTTATTCTTGAAAAAAACATGCTATAGTTTTTACGACATACAAGTCTAGGTTTTTCCTGGCAAATGTTGTGGATAAATAATTATATAGTTTTATAAAGAGGTGTCGTATTACGCAGGGACATTGGTTGTGGAGGTCAGAAAGTCAGTCCATCCATGTAGAATCCTGGTATATCTACTGCATTCAATTAGATTGGAAGCCATCTCCAACATACTTGGGAAATGGCTAGGCGGATGATGAGACATTGTAGAGTAATAGAACATTTATTGATAGTGATTTTAATCAGATTAGGTCCGGATTATAAAACGCTTGTTCAGCTCTCGATTTTCAGTCATTTTAGGGCCAGAAACCGAGTCTAACTGGGTTCCTGTAGAAATTGAAGCTCTCTCTTTATCTTTGCACACTTAGGTGCCCAAAGAGATCTGACGAATTTACGATATCTATCTCGGAAATTGCCGTAAAAAGTCTTGCTGTGTTTCAGAGCCATGATTTATATCCATTCCATCCGGGTAACCATCACACACCAGGTCTTGGAAACCATGTTAAGTCGTTAATCCCGTCTGTCATTTGTGGATCTAATTAGAAGATATTATTATTATATTATCTTTGACAGTCGTTATGGGTCGTCAGAACCCCGAAAGCCTGACAACCAGTCTTACCAACCCAGTAACTGGGTTGTGGAGTTCAGATAGGCAGTTGCACCATGTAAAATACGTAAATACTGGTATTCAGCTGCATCTGGTTAGACTGGAAGCCAACCCCAACATAGTTGGGGAAAGGCTGGGCAGAACATGAAGTTGATCTATTCTTCTTGTAGAATCGATTACTCAGCATTCGTCTAGTTACGTAACTAGATTACTTTAGCCCACCATGTGGCCAAATATCGACCTGATCTATTAAGGTTTAAGGTCAATGCTCCCTTGACACACACATAAAAGATATAAACAAGACAGTCAACACTTTATTAACAAAGTTCATCCATTTATTCTCAACACTTGAACGGTGTTGAAAAGCATTTCCATTCGTTGATTGAGTAACATTTCGTGTACTCGTCGTTCTATACAATCTTTAGAAGAATGTACGGCTAGGATAAATTACGGCGGCATTTTTAGTACAGGACTAATAGACGGAGACAGTACTACTAAATAATATTTAGAACAACTCAAACGTTAATTAGAGTAAAAAAATCATCTTTAGACACGAGTCAATTGTTTTATGCTACCTATACAAGTGTATGTTCGTTCAGGAATCCGCTGGATGCAGAAAGCACAAAACCGGTCAAGGTGACGGAATTTGGGGAGGCCTATGTCCAGCAGTGGACGTCTTTCGGCTGAAATGATGATGATGATGATAAATGTATGTGTTTAGTGTATGTCTTACCTTAGACTTAAAATCTGTGGACGTAATACGAACGTGCGATGTAATTGTAAACTGAAATCGAACGATTTAAAATTGAATATTATTTGTTTCGAACATAATATTTATTTAGTTTTAAGACTATATTCATATCTATATGTGATACGTATTGTATGACATATATGAATGTATGTTTTACCAAAAAATGCTCTCTTCCTCAAAAGACCATTTCAGACACCAATCTATGTAGTCTTCACATGATGGGGTCACGATTATGTCTGGACTTTGAAAGAGAATTACCTCTGGGTTTGTACCGAACTTTCTTATCAGAGCAGTTAGATAGGAAACGCTGCAAAAAAAATTGTAGAAAAATACTTTCAAACATAAAACCTATAGGATACAATTTAAAGGATGGATTATATTCACGACTCAAAAAATTATCGAAGTTACGTTACATTTGTGTCGCGCATTCATCGGCCTCTGGCCATCACATAGTCTGATGAAAGTATATTCTTCAACATAATTTACTATCTCTTTCTTTTTTTGACCTCTTCAGGCTCGCAAACGCGACATGACGCGTTTTCCTCGTTTCACATGGCGTTACCTCTATAAAAGAGCCGGACGTAACATGGCAACTGTAATTTAAGCAGTAGCTATCTATCTTCAACATTTAACACACCTGATATGTAGTCCTTTTTCCTGCAAAAAAAATGCCTCAGGTATACAGGAAAATGTTGGTTCGTACCGTTTCATCAAAATAAGATAAAATAATGGCGTGTTTTTGCGTTCATATTACGGTGAAATTACAGCACAAGCAACGGAAATGTTGGGTTTGTTATGTTGGTATTAATTTGTTGCAAATGTTTTTGAATTTGGTGCTTTTTTTGTGGGTCATCATAATATCACGCCTCCGGCTCTGAGTGGAGCTGGAGGGCATGTCAAACTTACGGGTCATGGTATGTCTTTTGAACTGATATCGCGACCCTATCAGGCATCGGTCCTAGCAGACCCCTTCAGTATTGCTGACATCTCTTTGAGTCTCGCGTGGAACACTGCCGTCGACCCGACCCTGGTCCTTACCGGACGGCGAGCTACCCATAGCTCGCCACCCGCAAGCTCGCACCTACGGTGGCCGGGTGTCTGCATTGAACTTCTGACTACCGGGTCGTCTCCTCCTGGGGCAGTTTGGGGCGTGAGGGCGCAGAGACTGCCACGCGCCCCAACTCCTAATTTGGAGCATTGTCTTTGGTGGCAACTTCAAGCATGGTGACGCGTCAGTGGCCGTGCGCTGCTAGAGGCCGCGTTGTCATCACATAATATTCATGTCTTCGAACTTTAAAAAATATTGAAATATTTGAAAAACCAGTTAACCCGATCAGGGACCATTTTCAGTTGGCAGCATTTTCAGTACAAACCAACCGTGTCTCCGTATAGACGACGGGACACAGGGACGTAATAATATCGCGGCGCACTGTATCTTCAACGTACTGCTTAGCGCCGAAGGTTTAAAATCGAACAGTGTGTTTTTTCGACGTACCGAGATGCACTCTGTTGGATTCTTAATACTCGATCCAACACCTAGAATTGAACGCAACGTAAGGCAACACGACGCAAGTTCCGATGAAGGCAATTTCGTTGCATTAAATTTGATTAATATCCCGCGCTTTGTATTACCAAAAAATTTGATTCAAATCATAAGAATAATTTGGCCTTGTGATCTGATGTAACAAGTGAAAGAATGTGCTTTGAAAAATTATTTTAATTTAATGAAATTGTTGTATAAATATTTCATTTTTTTATAAGCCATTGGCGCGAAGATGATGTTCTCCTAATTAGTACCTTACTACAAAGGCAAAATATCTCATTTTTTTAATATATTATCAATATCATGCAGATGTATATCGAATGCTTGACTGACATATACATTGATGAAATGATATCCATATTCATCATGATTGTATGCTAAATTGTACGACTAATACTTCGACCAGTTTCACTTACTATAAAACTAATACGTTTGAAGCCCACGATTCAGATTTTCTGTCTAGAAATAAAAATGTCCTAAATAAAAATCTGTAGTAATAAATCATTTCAGGATTTCTGAATGTCTTTGCAAAACTTTCATAAAGATTATATTTTTGCCATCGGAACTATTTTTCGAATGATTGAAACTTCCAAGCGATCTAGTTTCAATTAAAGAAAAAGTAAAAAGGGTCTAGTTTATTTAATAAAACTGTTTCAAAAGAAAACCTTTTGGCTACTTTCACCACAAGCTAAGTGGTCACCCAGGAAATCAATTAACCTTTTTCGACGTCTATTGTTTAAAAAATACAATGGCTTTTATTTTCAGACAAAAAACTGAGGGTGATAAATTAGCTCCCTTTATAATGGAACCAATTGACAGTGAGCTATACGGTTCTACCTAAACATTGAGAGGTAGTGCAAAGGTTGGCTATCATCTTTTTTGTGAGTGGGAAATCATCAAATGACGTCTCCCTCTTTTTATACTATACAGGGTGACAGGAAAATCGATGGGCCAACTGTAACTATGGAGACAAGAGCGGAGAATTTTTTCGTCGGTCATCAAAAAAGAATCTGGACGTATGCTCGTAGAAAAGTGAATTACCTCATAATGTCTGGAATATGAAAACATTTTTTTTAACCCGCAAAATTTCGGAGCGTCTTAGCCTGGTTATGCCATAATCTCGACGCTTGCCATCGCCAATAGCAGTGTGGTGATAGAATGCATAGAAAACGCTGCCCATTTTCCACTAAGTCCCTTAATCGCCTTTACGACACCCATCACGGGAAGAAACGGGATAGTGCTGATTTGATGATGATTTCATTTATTGTTATTCTGTAAATAAATATTTGTTACTATTGCGATTCACATGTATCGTATTTCAATCGACAGACAGTAAATTGCCAAAAATTAGAATCAGATTTGTGGGCCACCTTAGCGCTTTCCGTTTCATCTTTATTGCCTTTATTATTTTCCCTAATCAACAGAACAGTCGATATTTAGGCGTTTCTATATAGATTTAGACGAAAGACTAAATATTACATACGCGAAGAACTATCATTTACAGTTAACTTTTTGTGGTAAGACCCTTTCTTTATACCATTCCTTTGTAGCATATATTCTTACGTAGTACGTTCCAAAGTACCCACAGTTAATCATTACGACAAAACACAG
Organism: Aporophyla lueneburgensis; assembly: GCA_932294355.1. Classification (NCBI taxonomy): domain Eukaryota; kingdom Metazoa; phylum Arthropoda; class Insecta; order Lepidoptera; family Noctuidae; genus Aporophyla; species Aporophyla lueneburgensis. Next base: position 11,371,310 of record OW028757.1, on the reverse strand, counting down.
CCACGGTAAAGATATCTATACAGTAGTCTATCTTCATACAAACGCTCGGAACGCAAGTCATACCTACGCGCCTCGAGTCTGGTACACTCCGAGTACATACGCAGTCGCGTACGCTCCGCTTTGATAAACGGATGACGGGCGATGTTATTAAAATGGTTTTGTTTGTAAGCAGTTAGCGTGCGATTTGTGGATATTTAATAATAATCAGTGCAAGATGATTGAATGGCATGGCAAATAGAACATATAAACTATATTTTGGTGTTTCTGGTTGCTTGAATTATTGTATAATGCACCCAGAGATACATTTTTTAAATTACCCTGGAAACTTCGAAATGAAAGAAGATTTTTTTTTATATAGCTACTAGTACGAAATTTGTTTCTTTTTTAATAGGTAGATATTTTGCTTTTTACACCAATTAAAATACCAGGATTATTAAATAAGTAAGTGGATAGGGGAAAAAAGTGACAAACGAGAGACCTAACTACGCTCGTAGTAGTAGCAGGTAGTTTCCTAGCCTGGGGTGCCCGATCTTTTGATTTGAATCGATCATTTCGATCGTAAATCATTGAATCGATAAACGATCTTGATCGCAGGATTTTAATCGGTCCTGCAAAGATCGTATCGTAATTAAAAATAAATGAAAGTTGATATAATTTACATCTTCCACCATTATCACTTTTAATAAAAAATGGTCCAAACATTGTTTTTTTTTTTTAATAAAAATATAATATTTACAATCAAAGAAACTCAAGTGGGTAGATGAAGTCAAAATACTTTTTGCGGGCAGCCCTACTGCGTCTACCGCGTGTTTACGTACCGCGCGTGCTGTAGGTAATTATTTCTAGGATAAGGCCGAGTCAAAATACTGTATAGATTACCTTTACTGTGACACAGCACTGTAAGTACAGAAACACAAAATACATAATGTATGAATCGATACTTCATTGATTAATGTGGTGCAAACCATGTCTCTTCATACGGAACGTTTTAATTTCAGTAATTTATAGACAATTTATATCAAATTGGCGAAATTTATTGGTTTAATTCGTGTTGGTAATCAATTTGAGAGTATTTGAAGTATTGTTGATTTAACGCTCCATATTTGACGTATGGAATTAGTTTAGGAGATCAGCTAAGTATAGTAATATACATAAGCGCGTTGTACAAAAAAAATATGTAGTGTTCAAAGATTTTTTGTACAACGCTCATATAAAACAGCGAACAGCTGAACGAATCGTCTGAATTCAGTCTGTGAATGTGAAAAAATATGTCAGTTTTCTCTATACTTTAATTATTTTTATCACGCTTTTATTTTTTAGTATTGGTAATGGAGTCTTTGAACGTGATTTTACCCCCTTCAAAACATTGGATTAATTTGAAACGTTGCACACTTGTCAAAAACCGATGACAATACATTAGTTTAAAAAAATGTGCAATTATCCTAGCCAGGCTCACCAGAATAGCGAAAAAAAACAACGATAAAACAAGGTTTTGGAGCTAGCCGAACTAAAAAATTGTAAATTAAGTAATAACAAAATGTGATTATTTCTAAATACTTGTTTTTGCGTGTATTAAAGACTTACTTCTTTTCCTGACGTTAATCAAAAACAACACCAGAAGAAAAAAAAAACATCACCAAAACTGGGGACAATATTTTTTTTATATCACATTACCAACCATTGTTGGTCGTAAAAACAATAATTAAAATGGCATACTAAGCCATAATTACGTCACTATAGCCATTAAAAGAACAAGAACCTACCTACCTAGACTACTCCTTATGATGCTTATCATTCAGGTTAATTGTTTACTTGCCTTATGGGTCATAATGGGCCATTTGTATGGGCCACATGCCGTTTTTCATTTGTTTTTAGATAGGATTAGTACTATGGTAATCCCAACATACGTCTGTGCTGTTACTTGTAATAGAATTTATTACTTTTATGAAGTCATAAATCTTGTAGTCTCATTTACGGTGGAACAATTGAAGTATATTTGTACCTACTTATCTCTAGGATTAATCTATCTTGAATTGTAATTTCCGCGTGTTATTGCTAGGGTGAATGCGTAATATTGGACGCAAGATTGACTGCTTCTACTGCCGTGCCACTGCAAGACGACTACCTCTCTTCATACAGAATAGGTATGAACATTGATCACCGCGCCATCTTCAAGGTGGTCAATTAAAAATACATTTGGAAAATATTAACAAAAACAAAATCGGACTACTCAGTATAAAGTTATGCGTAGTCGTACAGACGCCAACACATCAAGCTACTACAATCTGTCAGATTTCTTTGATAGATGTTCGACTTTATTTCTAGAGCATTAGGTTCAAGGTTCATTGGGAAAAATTGACAGTTTCGGGTAGCTTGACCTGGTGGCGTCTGTACATTACAATCAGTGAGTTAGTGAATCATCCCCTGTTTTCCGATTTTGTTTTGCAAATTATATGGAATCACCTTTGGGGTATACCCTTCCCAATAAAAAAAAGAATTATCACAATCGGACTACAACATAAACAGTTATGCGTGGTCATGCATAAAAAAGTAAATACGCGTTTAATTAAGAACCTACTCCGTTTATTCCGTCGGTTAAAAAAAAAACAACTTTAGTCTGTTTGTGTGTTTCGGCTAATCTTCAAAACGGCTACATCGGGCTCATAGCCTACTTTTCGTTCCTGTGGGATAATATCCACGACGCCGCGGGTACAGTTTGTGTCTAGAAAGCCCAGGTTTCCACGAAACGTCTTTTTTTTTTCAACAATATCATTGATATCCAAGAAAAAATTAGTAAATTCATAATTATTAATTAAAATAGGTATATTGGTATTTTCCCGTATTATAAACCCACTTATATGTTCACCACGTATGCTGTCTTAAGTTTCCATAATTTTTATATTGATTATAGGTAAAATACAACACGAACAAAAACAGATATAAAACCAATAAAATTTAAAACCATTTAAAATTCCTCTTGACTATAATAATGACAACGCAATAAGAAGCACTTGCACCTTCAATTAAAATCTGATCAATTTTCACATTTATCAATATCCTCTCCGACTGATTAAATTTATATCGTAACGAGCAATATCCAATTTTTGAACGATAATTAAGAAGGAACTGTTCACTTTACGAATCACGTGATATTAAAATTTATCCAATTATATCAAAATTGCGTTATTATTATAGTTTTAACGTTGCTGATGGGTGCTTTTGCAATTAAATTAATTAATTGTAAAATGTGGTATGAACTCGTGAGATTTCAGTAGATAATGCTATGAAAATTTGATTTTAAGGAAAGGTTTAAGAAAAACTCTGTTCGCAATATCATAAAATCATAGAAATCGGATTTTAATCTTGCGTAATTGTAAGGTATTTAGTCACTCAAGAGGGTGGGTTTTATTTGTAAACGCTGTTTTAATTTAAGAGATGTTTAAACGTCAAAAATATATGGTTAAGCAATGGCTAATATTACTTAACTGTAAGCAATGTTTATAAACGAAGGGTTCACATCACTTGAGTTCCCAATCCTAAGGCAGTTATCAAGCATATACATACATATGTCACTTACGGTATACGTTTTTAGATAAAATAATATAACGAGGTCATAACAGAGGTAACACACACCCCCATTTTTATACCAAGTTTAATGAAAATAAATGATATACTTTACTTAGTAACAGTCTAAAATCTATAAATTATACTAAACCTACCAACCGAATTACAGGTACCTACAATAAAACAACAAAATATAAATTACGAACCAAAACATGAAAATCAAGTACACGAATGAAACACTGTTGTCGACAATCACAAAGCGGCATAAAATGATCACGTTCATAATTCTATTTAAAAGCAGAATGTGGGTTATAATTTCCCCTGTAAAATAGATTTACACGATCCCACATTGTTTGAGCAATATTCGCATCATATCACATGAGTAGATACTGAACAGAGACCAAACCTTTTAAAGCTCCTGTTTATATTCTTCTCGTCTTTTAATGTTCTAGTTCACTCATCATATGCCTAACATTTTCCCGACAATGTTGTTTTTTACTCTAACCCGATGCAGCTGAGTACCAGTATTTTACAGGGAATGACTGCCTATCTGACCTCCAGTAATTGGGTAACACGGTAACCCTCAGTAAGACTGGATGTCAGACTTTCGGGCAGAACGACTATCAAAGATCTACGAATGAGAGTCGGCACCAACGGCTTAAAGTCTTGGTTTGTAAAGATGGTCACCTTTTCACGGACCAACCGTGGCAAGCGTAAATTAAGTGATCGATCGACAAGTCCCTCCTGTTAATGATTTAGGGAATTATCAAAGTTATATTACTAGATTTTAATTTTCATTACAACATTAAGGGGCTGTCTCCACGAGCGAGAGAATCGCGACGGATCCGCGCTTCTAGCGTCTCCACGAACGAGCGATTATTCCGCCAGCGTATCGTCGCGACTGGTAACGGAATCGCCGCGTGCCCGCGACGACTCGTAACGGAATCGCCGTGTTTCCGCGACGAGGCGTTGTGCAATAGTTTTGTTGAAAGAGTTCAGTTAGGTGCCACACGAGAGCGAAATAAGTAGTGTCTCAGTCAATAAATTACATTACAGCGCGCTCGCCGCGCGCTCATTGCGGGAGCGCCACGTTCTGCGGCGAGCGCGCGGCGGCGTGCGCGCCACCAGTAGCGACGATACCGCGGCGATATGACGACGTTACGCGCGCACATTGCCACTCGTCGTATCGCCGCGATAACATCGCCGTGTGGAAACGCGTTCATAGAGAGTGTATAGAAATACGTGGCACGACGATATTATCGCCGCGATTCTCTCGCTCGTGGAGACAGCCCCTAAGTTGAGCCGAAAAGGAAAACAACAACTTCTTACAAATTTGTTTCATTTAAGACAGATCATTATTAAATCTACATCCATATTAATATTATACATTTGAAAGTCTCTCAGAACTCTGACTGTCTCGCCTACACCACTACTGATTTTGATAAAAAGGTAGATGGCATTCTGGGGAAGGACTTATTGGCTACTTTTACTCTTTAAATTAATCCTATGGGAGTTATATAGGGGACGAAAGTTGGTATGGAAAACCATGGTGTATCGAATTTTTAAGTCAGGCATTTGAAAAATAAAAAATAATAATATCAAATTATAAATCCGTGATTGTGCCACGTCCATTGAAGCATCACGCACACATAATCATACTACAGTAGCCAATCGCAGCGCTCTATAAGCTTAGTCTCAGTAGCCTACATACTCCCGGACTCAATATGAAACCGTGACGCGGCGCTTCAGTTAATGGGTTTCGGTTTAAATGTGCTATTTCACGCTGGAACGACAATTAAGCTTGAGGCCTGGCCATTGTATTGATATCCGTACGTATTATTTACGTAGAGTTTCACAGAAATGAGGGATGATTTATTTTTGAGTAGCTTTTGCCCGAGACTTTGTCCGCTTAAATGTAGGTTATCGCGGACGCAGACGTAGTCACGGAACAATTAGTAGCCGTTGTCCTTTCTGGGTGTTCAAAATAATCCCGTACCAAATTTCATCAAAGTCAGATCAGTGGTTTAGTAGTTAAATCTTTACAGATAGACAAAGTTACTTTCGCATTTATAATATTATATTATGTATATAGCATAGATTAGTTTTTACCAGCGGTTTAGCCCGCGTGGAGGTCGGAAATTATCCCACGAAATAGTATGTTCTCACGAGAACATACTACCAGGATAAAAAGTATCCTTCGTGTTAATCCAGGCTATAAACTGCGTGATTGATCAACAAACATCGAAACATCTAAACATACGCACTTTGATTTTTAAGTACGTATTATTAGGAATCAGAAACTAATGACTCGTTATGAATTACAATTATGAATTACAAAAAAAAGCAAACATTATTTTTCACTTTCCTTGGTTAGTTATTTTCGTCTCTATTCTTATTCTAAATTAGTTAAACATTTCATTTTTATTTATTTATTTATTTAAGGATCGCCAACAAATGTTACATTCAACAATTACACAGATTAGATAACAGCAATATAACATATTTCATATACCAATTACATGGTTTTTAAGCCACAACATATGCACATTTTAATACTCATTTAATGTCTAGACACCGAATGGCACGCACCATTTCTTTGTTGTAAGTACGTCACGAATTTAGTTGAAACTCATACGAAATTCGCCAAATTCCTTGATTTATATGTATATTTGTGTTATAACGTCTTGTCACCGTAGTACGTGGCAAGCCTACTGAACTCGTATGTAATGTACCATACTTCTTCAAATTTTCAGGAGATTTTTCCATCATGGCTGACACTTCATTTGTTTATTTATAACTAGCTTCTGCCCGTGACTTCGTCCGCGTCAAATTTTTGCTCCCCTGACCCTTCCCATCGCATCGATTTGCCTGCTAGTTTTCTTCCATTTTTCGTTGCTGCTCGCTCCTTTTGAGTTATAGTGAGTCAACCTTAAAAGATAGACATATGCTCTCGCGGACTTTTTTTTTTAACTTTTTAAAAGGAACAATTCCGTGATACATGATTTTTGCGTTACTTTAACCGTTTACGCAGCGCACGCAACGGAAATTCTCAAAAGGAATAAATTTTCCCCGTTTTTGCAACATTTTTCATTACTGCTCCGCTCCTCTTAGTTGTAGCGTAATGTATATAGCCTATAGCCTCCCTCGATAAATAGGCTACCCAACACAAAAAAAAAATCAATTCGGACCACTAGTTCCTGAGATTAGCGCGTTCAATCAAACAAACAAACAAACTCTTCAGCTTTACAATATTAGTATAGATATAATATGATCATGCTTTTTTGTAGATGGGTAATCATTAAATGACGTCTCCCGCTCTGGGTGGAGCGGAAGGGCGTGTCAAACTTTTACTGACTAAAACCCACCGTGTTCCTTCAGTTGCCTATATGCCAGGGACACGGCAACTCTTTCGAACAAATTACGCGACCCTGCCAGGATTACAATCATACTGAGATTAGAATAACTCTGAGGCCATTTTAAGATATAAGAGAAAAGCTTGAGGTGCTACTTACTAAAATCAAATGAATACTACGTACGTAATATATGACACAAATATCCTGTATATATATCTAAATATAAATGATATGTGCCATAAAAATAATATAAATAGGAACTTATATTCTGCGCCCGAAATTATAACATGTATCAGAATAAATATCTACGTCAATCTTATAGCGAAATCAAACGGGTCATATTTATTTACTTCGTATATTGCCACTTTCATCTTCTGCTTCTCAAAGTCCCGGATTCTTGTAATAAATATTTAAATGAGAAATAGTTAAATAAAGATAGTCCGGGTATCATCGCTTTCAATTCGGGTTATTCCCAAGAGTAATAATATAATGCTCAAACATATCGTATATTTATGGGTCCAAAATCTTGCTATTATTATTTATAGGGTTGATATTGTGATCTCTAAGCTGAGTTTGATATGAAAAATGTTTGTACAAATAATAAAAAGCGATACACGAAAGCAAAATTGACGAGTTTTACAAGAAAAACCTTCAAATCTGTTTCTTTTCTTTTCAGATCGGAAATTTTCTTCACCAATCAACGGCACTAATGAAGCAATCCGCAGACGGGATATTGGAGTAGCAGCCGTTCGCGCCACCTTCCGCGCGCAATAAAACAACATACCCCTGCTGACACCGCCAGAGACTCCGCTCAAACAAAAACAAACCCTTCCACAACGGCACAAAGACCACAGTCCCCCAATATCCCACAGTCAAATGGCTCTGCTTCAAATTGAAAACACAATCGAAGCAATATGTCAATTAAAGCCTATTCTCAATTGTAATCAAGCGCGCCATTCTAAGACCAAAAAGCTACGCGACGTGGTCGTATTTCAGACTTGATTCGTTAACGTAATTTAGACATCGTAGCTAAACAAAGGGAGAAGCAAAACCAATGTATGGTTACGTCAGGAAAACGAACAAATTAATCGTCACCCAAACCAGGGATTCGTATGGCGACTCAAAGTCATAACTCCTACCGTTCACTGCCTAGCTTTGTTGCTTTACCTTCGTGTCTTCTCGTACTGGCGTCTATTCTGTTGCAACCGACACTTGCCTCGGTTGAACTAGAATCAATCCTAAGTCCAGAGTTCAACGTAAGCAACCCAAACTCTACGGCCAACTGGACGTTCCTAGACGACAATTCCACATTCTTGAAGCACGGTCACATTAAGCATTCAAAATATTCCATACCTACTACTATTTTCATGGTCACAGTATTTCTAATAGTTATAGTTGGAACTATAATAGGAAACGTACTAGTTTGTGTTGCAGTGCGTTTAGTTAGAAAATTGAGACGGCCTAGTAATTACTTGATAGTGTCGCTGGCAGTGAGTGACTTGTGCGTGGCTTGTATAGTGATGCCGGTAGCCACAGTGTACGATATTATGGGAACTTGGCCTTTCGGGCCGGTCATATGCGACTTTTGGGTATCAAGTGACGTTTTATCGTGCACTGCTAGCATCCTCAACTTATGTATGATCTCTGTTGATCGATATTATGCCATAACGAAACCTCTGGAGTATGGTGTTAAAAGAACACCTCGAAGAATGCTCTTTTGCGTCTTCTGTGTATGGGTTGGCGCAGCGTTCATATCCCTTCCGCCGGTCCTTATCCTAGGTAATGAGAAGACTGAAACCTCTTGTTCTGTGTCACAGAATCAGGCGTACCAAATCTATGCGACTTTTGGTTCGTTCTACATCCCGTTGACTGTGATGGTCGTGGTCTATTATAAGATATTTAGAGCTGCTAGGAAGATTGTAAAAGACGAGAAACGTGCTCAATCGCATTTGGAGACGCACTGTTACTTGGAGATAAATGTCAAGAATGGTGGAGCGGCGGAAGCGAAGCTTTTGGGCAACCAGCCGGCTCAGCCTCCCCCAAGAGGATCCACAGCTAGTACCAATACAACGGTGAGCTTATCCATATAATTATTTTAATTTTTTCCTTTATTTTTTCCATCTTCTATCACTGACAGTTGGTCAACAACTTGAATATTTATGCTTGTCCTTAGCAAAGTAGAACTGCTAAAATATATTTAAGTAAATTTTAAACTTACATCCTCAATGGGAGATAAATATTAAAATACAGATCCAGCAAGGGCTTTACCACTTTGTTCTTCTACTTTTAATTGTTTACTGAATATTTTAAGCATGCGTCGTCAAACAACATGCATTACGGATTAAAGAGAGAAGTTTTTAGCAGATAAATATGGAAACAATATTGATGACTGTAGTGGAATTGTTTTCCTTTTAGTACGCCTTTAAGTCATCCATAATATTTAAGAAATATACCCGTTCCTTTTTGATTAACGTATCACGCGTAACGAAATTCTGTAAGATTTTTCTTTAGTAGATTAATCTTCAGTTTAACGTATGCCAGTTTGAATTGTATCACTCTACTTGCAGTAAACAAAGCTTACAAACGTCTTTGGGGAACTATGTTTCCCCAAATATTTCGACTAGGAAACGTTATTTCAAACATAGCCATTAGCTCACACTGTTTAACATAAAAAAATAATATTGTGTAGGTGTAACAGTTTTATTTTTGTTACAGTGTAGCGTAGACAAAACAGAAAGCACCATCGGGAGGTGCTTCAGCGGCCAAAGAAAGTCGAACGAGTCCCAGTGTCCTATGTTGCAACAACCAAAGACTCCCACAAAGCCCATTCACACCATAAACCGGTCGCCCACACAACTGGCGCCCGGAAAACTAACAGTTAAGGAGAGGCAGAGACAACCCTCAGAGAGCAGTCAGAAGACTACGTCGAACAGAATCCGATCATCGCTCTCAAATTTTGCTCATAAAAGCCATATCGCCAAAGACTTACTACACCCACAGAATGCAGTACATCAGAAGAAGCTACGGTTCCAACTAGCCAAAGAGCGTAAAGCGTCTACAACCCTTGGTATAATCATGTCAGCATTCGTCATCTGTTGGTTACCATTCTTCGTGCTAGCTCTGCTCCGACCGTTCGTCAAAGAAGATGCGATCCCTGACGCAGTGAGTGCACTCTTCCTCTGGCTGGGGTACCTAAACAGTTTGCTCAACCCGGTCATATACGCGACTCTGAACCGAGACTTTAGAAAGCCGTTCCAAGAAATCCTCTTCTTCAGATGTGGCAATCTGAACCACATGATGCGTGAAGAGTTCTACCACAGTCAGTACGGAGATCCTGATCAACACTACTGTGTAAATCACACTACCAAAATGCATAACTATGACGAGGGTGTGGAAATAGTTTCGGCCATCGATAAAGAGGAGACACGAGCTTCGGAGAGTTTTCTATGATCGTCAATGCCAGAGGTCGATACCAGAGACCTAGATACTGTGATCTAATTAAGACTTTTTTATATAGAACCGCGGTCTAACAGTGTTAATTTTGTCGATTTCATTCGTTTTAATAACTTGTGTATTATAAAAGGCTGTTTCTACCCAACTAGTCGTTACTTATGTTAATGTACTCGAGGTTTCGTTTGATGATGTAAAATACATAATAGTAAGCCATTTTATATCTGCAATCAGAGAGTGTGACACGTGTTATAGATAATAGTAGCTATTGTAAATATTAATAATTATTTAATAATGTAATGACAGTGACGTTGCGTTGTGTCATCATTGTTATGTATCAAGTGTAAGTTAATTGTATTATACATTTCGATTCGGTGTTCTAAAAACATTTTCTGTTTGCAAATATAAACGGACTTCAAGTAAGTTGTACGATTTTATTATTAAGTAGGTATCGTAAGTCACATGGTACATTATGTCACTTTATGTATAAATATGTAGAATAATATGGGAAGTGAATGTATTATTATTATTTAATAAATTTGGAATGACCAAAGAGGTATATAACTTGAAACGCGAGGTTTTATAAGTATAAGATGTTGTGAATTTGAAAAAACTATAACAATAGAAATATATTACATTGTTAAAATAATAAATTATGTATATGACATAAGTTAGTCAGAAGTATTAATCCATGTGATAGTAGATATAGAATTCTATTCTTGGTTAGGTTTCATAAAAAAAATCTATTTGTTCGTATAAATATTTTATTTTTATTTGTTCATCAGGTATTTTTTTCATATAATATAATTATACGTATAAATTAATGTAAATATTAAGAAGCAAAGCATATTTCAGAACTACATGTGGTTGAAGTTAAAAATAATAATAGGCACTGCCAGATTAATAATAATTAAACAATGTTATAAATTAATAGCCATAGGATTGAGAAAATATATTTGCTTTATATCTTCAAATACACAGTCATTGAGATAGACTTGCTGTCAACCTGTCTTATGTCATTAATAACATTATCTCATTATGAATAGAGCTCATAATGCCTTGTATAACTTTAACAGAAACTGTGGTTCGGATTTGCCTTCTTATAATATTCATTTTCTTCTTCATAATTTATTAAGATTAAACTATTCTACTGTTGTATGTGTTATAAAAATATATATTCGTTATTACGTAATTAAATCTAATTTAATTCACTTCTGTTTCAAATAAGATTAACTTAGGACAAAAGTCCGTGTTGTAAATATTATTAATAATACTAATGACATTATGATTAATTATAAAACGGTTAATAAGTATAAATAATAAGTGAATATATTGCAGAAACCGTGTGGGGAAACTACGCTTGGAAAAAATAATTTGACAGTTCAATTGATGTTTTATTAATAACGTACATACTAAAATTTCTTTGGTGTAGTTTCTTTCCATTTGTGAATATTGTGGTTGTTAATAAATAGATGTATTAATAATGAATGATTGACCACAACTTTCTCAGTACTTCTAGGTCTAAAATTCATTTTGTAAATCTTATAGTTAGGGTTAATGCCATACTCTGCCATCAAAATATATTTTTCAATATCTATGTGGTTAGAAGTTAAATTTTTTTCGTTATTTAAAGTAAAAGGTTTTTTAAGTTTCAGTAAATATGTAATGAAGTAGTAAATAAATACATCATATCTATGATTGAGAAGTATCTCTTGATCCATATTTAATATCTTCAAGGTTTTTGGAAACTGGAATGGTTAAGTCAGTTATAATACTCATCTCATATACATAAAATCATTATAGATTTCAATAAACTCTTCTCAAGTACAGATTCCTGTAAGGCTAGCAATTAAAGTGATAATTGCTGTGTCACAGCATACTATCATTTCAACTAGAAAATCACCCATCGCATTATGGTTGCAACTCGTTCTGGTTTTTATTTATCTCACTAGACCAGGCCCTGATCAGTTCAACTGACTGATTTGTAAAATAGTTGACCGTTCCTCTTAATTATCTTGCGGCTTGTGGCTTAAGCGGCCTGAAAGTCGATTACAGATGAAGCCATAATTAGATAATCCTGTAAAATTTAATGATTTTGTGAGAAATACTCCACTGAATAGTCTCTCAAAAATTTGAAGTACAAAAGGCTTTCGCAAATCGGTAAAAAGTATTACAATGGGGTCAAGGGTCTGGTACCTAAAAAAATAATTATAAGGAACCCTGCAGGCGGGGTCCCTTTATTTTCTCATGATTGTACATTTCCTCTTTCGTCTTTATTTTTATTATTCGCTAGTTGAAAACTTTCTGAGCTCAGCGTAAGAAAAAAAAGGAAATCAGAAATATTTGTAGCGAGGCTCAGAACTTAAATGCTGTGGTCACACTCAAACATCATCACCCGTCGAGAGCTCTTCAATGTATCCGATTTTATTTACATTCACGAAATAAGTAGAAATCAGTTTCCAGTATTCTCTTCTCCATTATTTCATTTTTGACTTTACCTTTTCTCAATAGTTCTACGACATATCATTAATGACTTAACATTCAGTTTTCAATGCCAGATATTCACCAGTATCCAAAGTTTACGTTTACCTCCATGAACTGTAAATAATTAAAAGATTAATTTAAATAGAGCTCTTTAAAGTACAAAGCACCGTTACGTTTGTTAATTCACAATCCATTTGTTTTCCATATTATTTATTTATACAATGTATTTATTCGTCGAAATTCTAATGTAAGGTAGAGGTTACAACATTGAATGTACATGAATGAAAAGTGTAAATAAAATGTGTACATTCCTGGTTGTGGCACTATCAATATAGTAAATGTACACATTTGTAAATATTGGCTATTTTGAAGTATGTTTATTGAAATACTACTTAGGTATTAATTTTGGTGTGGGCGTACATTTTCTAGTATTTTCAAAGTTAACTCCATAAATAAGCAACCTCAGCAAAGCATTAGACAAATCTTACATCTACAATTATTGCAATATCTTTTAAACCATCCATTGAAAGAGGTGTTAAACATCTTCATATGTTTCTTAAATCAAACAGAAGCTATTTATAATATAGGTTATTACATCCAAACACAAAAAAAGCAGGCCTTAGTAATGGTGGTATGCCACAAGGGTCTATCTTCGGCCCATTCCCACTTTTTTTGTTTTACCTGAAAAAAGTCCCCAAAAAGTATTTTTAGTTCCATTAAACATATATGCCTCAAGATGTATGTAAACAAAGCCTTAATTCACAATTGTGTACATTTTTAGCATTGACGTTGTGTTACGTATATTACAATATACATTAATAAGGCATACTTTCATAGTAGTGAAACGAATGGAATTCTTATCTTTTGGCATTGTTGTATTTTTCTTATGTAGGGGTCCTAAAAGCGACGAAATAAAAATTAGATTCAATATTGTTTTGTTTTATTTTATCCTTCATAAATATTTACTACCTAACACAATATTAAGTTTTGAGAAACTAGTGAGAGTTAAATCAATGAATATATTAAATAGAACATTATTAATACAGGGTCTTCGAACGCCTGAGAATTAAAAAGATTAAAATCTTCACCAGCAGTGGAAAAAATCTACCAAGTCTCTGTTTCCTGATAGTCAGTAACGTTTTTGAAGCCAACATACACCATCCCATTATTAATTTTAAAAAAAATTACAAAATAATAGCTTCTTTCAACCGTGGTTGTATGTCAAAACAATGTGTTTCTCAAATTTAAAGACAGCAAGCGATTAGCAACAACATCGAATTTTCAAATGGGTAAATAATGAATGCTGGCGTCATTAACTCATTAATTATCAAAAACAACAGATCTTTGGCAATGACTTTCCGACCTTTACCTACGTTTATTTCTCAATATTTATGCGAAACTGAGTTCATTGACCCAAGCCAGGTGCTTAATTTAGTCATTAGTAATACAGAAATATGCCTTGGCAGGTTGAGTAGAACACCTAACGTTGACAAGCAAGCCGAACTATTAATAGATACTTACATAAATGTTATTATTATTTTTTGTGAATAATTAAATGTTATTGTCTACCTAGGTTCTAGAAAATGATTCCACTGTTACGTCAATCAATCTACCTAGTCTTTTCCCAACTATGTTGTGATCAGCTTCCAGTCTAACTGCATGCAGCTGAATACCATTATTTTACACTAGCTTCTGCCCGCGACTTCGTCCGCGTCAAATTTTGGCTCCCCTGACCCTTCCCGTCGCATCGATTTGCCTGCTAGTTTTCGTCCATTTTTCGTTGCTGCTCGCTCCTTTTGAGTTATAGTGAGTCAACCTTAAAAGATAGACATATGCTCTTGCGGACTTTTTTTTAGAACTTTTTAAAAGGAACAATTCCGTCATACATGATTTTTGCGTTACTTTAACCGTTTACGCAGCGCACGCAACGGAAACTCTCAAAAGGAATAAATTTTCCCCGTTTTTGCAACATTTTTCATTACTGCTCCGCTCCTCTTAGTTGTAGCGTAATGTTATATAGCTTATAGCCTCCCTCGATAAATAGGCTACCCAACACAAAAAGAATTTTTCAATTCGGACCAGTAGTTCGTGAGATTAGCGCGTTCAATCAAACAAACAAACAAACTCTTCAGCTTTATAATATTAGTATAGAATGAGTGACTACCTATCTCACCTCGACAACCCAGTATCTGGGTACCCCTTGTTTAGAGTGAGACTTTTTGGCTTTCGACTACTTGTAACGACTATCAAAGATCTATGAATGACAACCGATTTTTGCTGAGCTGAGATGAGATTTACCAATAAGGAAAGTGGTAATCTCAACAACTCAGTTACGTTAGTTATTTTCCTACATCAAAAAGAAAATTGTGGATATGACTATGATATAAAATCCGATCCCATTTGATATTGATATTTTATAGGTTGTCATAAAATATTGACAGTATGATCACATTACTGAATATTACCTATCGACAGATAGAAATCAAATTGACGATTGTTTTTTTTGTTTTTGTCCTTTCCAAGAGTTCATTCAATTTTTTTTAAATAATGAAGTGGCCTACTTACGTCATATTATTTTCATATATCTATAATAGAGATTAATTTGTTCGCTATCCACAGCCACTACATGCAGCATATTAAGAGTGATTATGTTTAAATATGCAAATTTGAAATTGAAAATTGTGTGGAAAATCAGTGGTCATGGTGTGGACATAAGGAAATGGTTTTAAGGCAAGTTTTGAGTATGAATGTGGAAGACTGTAAGAGTAGGGAAAGACCTAATACGCAATAAATGGACTGTGTGAAAGATGGTAATGGCTAGAAAGGGAGAGACTGCTGAGCTGACAACCAATAGAATTTTAGAAGAAAATGGCTTGTTTCGTTGACAAAATGAATTGATATAAGGGCAGAAAAATGATGAACTACAGCCTACTCACGTAATTTACCTAAATAAATTATAGCTTTTGAGTTTGCGTCAGGGTTTTTATCTTTTCAGTTCAGCCGATTCACCAGTGACTCACAAAAACTAGGATTTTGATCTGTCTTATTAGCTGGGGTTTGATAGGTAAGAAGACATGGCAGCATCATCACATTGCATGACACCATGCAGGTCAACATAGGAGTTTGTCCGCTGCTTAACCGGACTTACCTGTGGCTACCTTAATAAATTAAGGCCTCTAGCAAGAGCTTGAAAACTAAAGAATAAGCGACTACACGCCAAGAGCACTCCTTTTTTTTTATTTTTTTCAGGATGGGAAATCATCAAATGACTTCTCCCGCTCTGGGCGGAGCGGGAGGGCGTGTCAGACTTTTACTGACTAAAACCCACCCGTGTTCCATCAGTTGCCCATGTGCCAGGGTCACGGTATCTCTTTCGAACAATCACGCGACCCCGGCAGGCATCGGTCCTAGTAGACCCCTACACTGCTGCTGACATCTCTTTGAGGCGCGCGTGGAACACTGCGCGCCGTCGACCCGAGCTTGGTCCTTACCGGGCGGCGAGCTACCCATTGCTCGCCACCCGCAAGCTCGCGCCTACGGTGGCCGGGAGTCCGCAATTGACTCCCGACGCCCGGGGCGTCTCCTCCTGCGGCGGCTAGGGACGTGAGGGCGCAGAGACTGCCACTCCCTTACGCGCCCCGCCTCCTCCTTCGCGAGCATTACTGCTTCGCAGAAGGAGGTGACGGCTTCCCATTCCTTCTCGCTCCGTACCATGGCTCGCACCAGGGCCGGACGCGAGAGGTCGCCGCCGCCGATCGCCTCCACGAGGACACGGCGGTGCTCCGCCCAGGCACCCCTGTGGTGTATAGACCTCAGCTTAGAGTGTAACTGGAAGTAGGCAAGAATGAACAGGCTGTATCATAACGATTTTTATTAAGGGACAAATTTAAAGCTACACGTTCAGCGGACTGGCTAGAGCAAGGGCAGGGGCAGGGTGTAAGATAGGAAAGTCGTCGAAATCTAATAGAGGTACGAAGAAGAGGGTGTACAGTTCACACATCCTTCATAGAAAAAACTTTTTTACAAAAAAAAAAAACAACCGACTTCCTTAAAAACACTACAAAGTGAAAAATAACTCTAATTTCGGGAGTCGGTGTCTTAGGATTTGTATTTAAGGTTTTTGCCACCGACTCCCGAAATTAGAGTTATTTTTCACTTTGTAGTGTTTTTAAGGAAGTCGGTTGTTTTTTTTTTTTGTAAAAAAGTTTTTATTTTTAAATTTTTAGTTTTGGTATCTACCCCGCACTAATTCCAAACAAACAATGCATATTAATGCGATAGCAGAAATCGCGGTTGATTTGCCGTCATTTTTTAAAGAGTTCCGGTGTCTGTCTCCAGAACTCATCATCAGATCTATATGAAATTTATATGGGACCATTTCGAAATAAACCCCTTTCGAACAAAAAAAGAATTTTGCAAATCCGTTTATATATGACGGAGTTATGGCCGAACATACATAAAAAAAAAAAAAAAAAAATATAAACATCCGAATTGATAACCTCCTCCTTTTTGAAGTCGGTTAAAAATGAAGGGTTTCTCATCAGACAGGATAACCATCTGGCCGTATGTATGCTAGTTGCGCGTAAACTCTGCTTGCATGACGCAAGATTCGACTGTGGTGAATTAGATAACAGCCTAATCAAATATTGACTTGTGTGTCTTTGAAAGGTTCATTTACAGAAATCATTTACCATGTCTTATTAACTCAGGCTAAGACTATCTTGCTGGTCTAATGGTTGCAAGATCTCCGGCTGAGCATGAGTTGTATGGCTCAATTGCAGGTCGGGCAAAGTATTATCGGGTTTTTCTGTCTGTAATTTCAGTAGCACCCCGGATTCGGAATTTTTACCCCGTTGAAGCTACTCGGCTCGCCCCTCTTAAATGGGATTTAAACAAAACTGACGAAATATGGATCTACTGCATGCACTCCTCTATCCAACCATTCAGGGGAACAGGGCGTGATGTTTTGTTAAACAAACTCATTAACCAAGCTATCTGTATTTGACAAAAGGTACTAAATCGAAGCGTCGGGAAATTGTCTTTATTCAAATTGTCCTCATTATCCAGAATGTCTTTCATTATTCCATAATAATTGATGAGAATGGCTACGCACTGTCGTCGCTTGTTATGTCCAAAATTAAAATTAGCAAACCAGTGACACTGACGGGTTTCACCTTGAGTTTTTCTCTTCGCATGATGTCAGTATCTAGTAAAAAGAAATTAGGAGAAGGCCAAAAAATGAGCGAAAAGTTTCTTTGCTACATACATTAAATAAAAAATATTTCAAGAGGGGTTAAGCTACGCTTGCTTGTAGTTCGTGGATGGGTGGCTCCCTTTACATACCAATATCTCCGTGCCTCAGAAAGCACGTGAAACCATTTATCCCGGCTGTCGAGGCCCTTTGGGAGCCGCTATGGGTCGTCGGAAACCTGAAAGTCTGTCAGTCAACCAGTCTTACCAAGGCGTAGGATCATCTACTGAATTCATGATTACAGTTTGTGCGTTGTTATCCTTGCCACCTTGTATTAGGTCTTGAAAGTAGGAACTAGTTAGTCACATAAATATGTCACCGTTTCTTTCCATTATAATGGAAAAGCGCACGCCATCTAGCGATAAATTGAAAGCTCCAACAGTCACCCGCCAATCCTCATTCGATCAATTCACGTTTGATGTCCGAGTTCAAGGAATCTATAATCTGGACAAAAATGGTTAGTATTATAGTGCATCACCGTATATTGTGGTCATCTACTTATTAAATAGATCCTTTAACCGCTCGTAGCAGAGCAAAGGTAAGTCATACTTTTCTATGCTGGATTTGTATATACAGAATTAGGTACCTAGTTAGCCAGTGCTTTTTTTGGTCTAATCCCCTTTTCTTCAATATTAACAATTCCAAAACTAATTTTCAAAACTTAGATATATATGTAGAAACAAGAGGCCGATTGAAGCGTAAAATGTTGAACGGTATGTGTGTTGCGAGTGAGGAAGAAAATCTCTGCAAATGATTATTGAGTTTTAGATTATATTTGAACTTGCGAAATGAAACGTTGGACAGTTTCTAGACACTTGTTGCCGGTACAATTTCTGTTGCTCAAGAGAACTGCTGTCCGCACTACCCACATTACTCAACACAAATAATATACCAATCTACAAAACCCGAATTATTTCCTTATTTTTCCAGCAAATAACGTACTATGCTCGAATATCTGCTCGTAAACACTCATGCTCATTCGAGCATGCTCATCCCGATCGCGTTTCAGTATTTTGTTTCGTTAGAGATATAGCGAGTTTTCTTGTATCCTACGTCAAATTAAATAACATTTTCTAAAGAAAGTCGGTATGTTGTCGATAATCTTAATCTGAGATTCGAAACTCTGTCTTGTAATGGATGGATTATATTAGAATTACCGCTTCAAACAGTCTTCCAGATTTTTTTTGATGTCGAAACCAGTTATATACTGACGGTTATTTAATGTGACAAAGATTCGGCTTATCGATTTCAAAAAACGTTAAATAACCTTATGTAAAAACTTCTGCATTTAATAAAAATAATGATGATTTTTTTTTTCTTGCGGATTTTGATGGACTTACTTACAGTTACTGATATTCAGTTAAGTATTGTTATCCAACAATTTAATTTATTTAATCCAAGTTAACAACAAAATGTCATTTATTTAAACTACGTGTAACATATTTAACGCAAGGCGTCATACACCACAATCTGAGTCTAGTATTGAGTTAAAAGAACAAAACATTCTTTTTTTTTTTTTCAAACTGTTTTATTAAGAAAATCTTCGTGACCCTAACATTATTTTATTCATTTAAAATGGAGTCTGCCTTGAAATAAGATTAAATTTTCGTTGTCTAAATCAGCGGTGCTTTATTTCTTCGAAACTGTTCACCGCTGCACTGGAGGATGTCTTCTAGGTTCTGGACTGGAAAGGGGCTGGCATCAACATCAATGGCGAGTACATCACTCACCTTCGGTTTGCCGATGATATAGTTGTCATGGCTGAGACGATGAAGGGTCTCAGTACAATGCTCGATGACCTCAGTAGAGCTTCCGAAAGAGTGGGTATTAAGATGAACATGGACAAGACAAAGGCCATGTCCAATGCTCATGTGATACCCACTCCAGTAAAGATCGGCAGCGCTACACTCGACGTTGTGAACAAATATGTGTACCTAGGACAGACTGTCCAGTTAGGTAGGTCCAACTTCGAGAAAGAGGTCAATCGTCGAATCCGACTCGGCTGGGCAGTGTTCAGGAAGCTACGCAATATCTTCTCGTCCCACATACTGCAGTGTCTCAAGACGAAAGTTTTTGACCAGTGTGTGTTGCCAGTGATGACCTATGGAACCGAAACGTGGTCGCGCACAATGGGCCTTATTAGAAGGCTGAAAGTCACCCGAAGGGCGATGGAGAGGGCTATGCTTGGAGTTTCCCTACACGATTGAATCACAATTGAAATGAAGAGATCCGTAGGAGAACCAAGGTAACCGACATAGCCCGAAGAATTGATAAACCGAAGTGGCAATGGGGAGGACACAATGCTCGCAGAACAGATGGCCGATGGGGCCGAAAGGTTCTGGAGTAGTGACCGCGTACCGGAAGATGTAGAGTTGGAAGGCCTCCAACAAGGTAGATCGATGACCTTGTGAAGGCCGCAGGAAGGCGGCTAGCAATAGGTAGCTCGCCGCCCGGTAAGGACCAGGCTCGGGTCGACGGCGCGTAGTGTTCCACGTGCGCCTCAAAGAGATGTCAGCAACAATGAAGGGGTCTGCTAGGACCAATGCCTGCCGGGGTCACGTGATTGTTCGAAAGAGATACCGTGACCCTGGCACATGGGCAACTAATGGAACACGGGTGGGTTTTAGTCAGTAAAAGTCTGACACGCCATTCCACTCCGCCCAGAGCGGGAGAAGTCATTTGATGATTTCCCATCCAGAAAAAAAAGGCCGCAGGAATCCGCTGGATGCGGGAAGCACAAAACCGGTCGAAGTGGTGGAGCTTGGGGGAGGCCTATGTCCAGCAGTGGACGTCTTTCGGCAGAAATGATGATGATGATGAAATCACCGGTAATTATGACAAAAGACATAATTTTAGAAAAAATACCTATATTAAAAATGACTGAGATCGATTCAGTAGTCAATGTTATGAAAAACCAATTTTCAGGACTTGCATTTATTCTCTTGCGTCTATTCTGTTGCACCTTATTTATTACGTTTATTAAAATAATAAATACTAAGTAGGTACTTATGGGATGGTCTCGTGACGTTCGTTGGCTGATGCCGCTGTATGTTGTAGCTGTAGTTGTAAAATCTGTCGTTGTGTGGGCAACCACATCGGATCCACATACGGAGTGTTTGCCTACCATACCATAGTTTTAGTCGTAGTTTTAAATTACAAATAGTTTACATGTTAAACCAAAGATTCGTGCTAAATCCACGAGAACCTACTGCCGACAAATTGCATTGCAGTTTTGCAGATGATATGTAACAATAAAACTGTAACATTATGGATTAAATAAACATAAAAAAACCCTGTGTACGATTCCTGCAGAAACGGAAACTACAGTTAACCACAGACTCTTTGACCAAAAGTCAAAGCTTGGCAGTTAGCAGGCGGACTGTCAAAGGAATACCTCAATTTAGATACCAGTAGAAGTAGCAGAGTAATGTATTAATTTATACTAGTAGTCGCCTAGTGCTCGAAATTCGACCACAATTCATGAATATATTTCTAATGCATTATTATATAGAATAGCCAGTGGCTTCGCCCGCGTGGAGTTTGGAAATACCTCCAGTCATCACCTAATTGCAAAAACTATAAACTTGTTAACATTCAACTCAAAAGTTTGTTTGGAATACGCGCGATTTTCTGTTTTTAACCGACTTCAAAAAAATGAGGAGGTTATCAATTCAACTGTATTTTTTTTTAATGTTTGTTACCTCATAACTTTTGATTGGGTGAACCGATTTTGATGATTCTTTTTTTTATTTGAAAGCTAGTGCTTTCCAAATGGACTCATTTTAATTTGGTTCCATTCGGACAATGGAGTCCATGTGAAAACCATATAAGTCTTAAATTTGCATTAAGTATTTTCGCGACAAATGAACGAATACCACGATTAGATTAATGCGGGGTATCTACCGTAACTAAAAAGTTAAAAATAAAAACTTCTTATTTATATTTAATAATAGTTCATCATCATTCATCATCATTTCAGCCGTAAGACGTCCACTACTGGAATTATGTACACTCAAAATCTCCTCTCTCTCTCTCTCTCTCACACACACACACACACACACACACACACACACACACACACACACACACACACACACACACAAACACACACACATACATAGTTAGACACACCATCATACACACACACACATACAATCACACTCACGCACATATACAATAGATCGTATTTTCTTTCTCACTTTTTCTCTTTTGTTATTTGTATATCTATACTAATACTAGCTTTTGCCAGCGGCTTCGCTCGCGTGGAGGTTGGAAATTATCCCGCGGGAACATACTATCGGGAGAAAAAGTACCCTATGTGTTATTCCAGGTTATAAACTATCTGTGAGCCAAATTTCATCTAAATCGGGTCAGGAGTTTTGCGTGAAAGAGTAACAAACATCCACACATCCATACATCAATACATACAAACTTTCGCATTTATAATATTAGTAGTTAGTAGTAGTAGGATTATAAAGCTGAAGAGTTTGTTTGTTTGTATGTTTGTTTGATTAAACGCACTAATCTCAGGAACTACTGGTCCGAATTGAAAAAATATTTTTGTGTTGAGTAGCTTATTTATCGAGGAAGCCTATAGGCTATATAACATCACGCTACAACTAAGAGGAGCGGAGCAGTAATGAAAAATGTTGCATAAACGGAGAAAATCGCACGGGTAGGCGATTCGACGCGACGGGAAGGCTCGGGAAACAAGAAATTTAACGCGGACGAAGTCGCGGGCAGAAGCTAGTTCATAATGTAAGGGAAGAGCGGAGCCTTCAACTACAGCTATTTCTATGCCTAAATGGAGACTCCTCGACATGCAATGTAAGCTAAAATGATATGTAATAAACTTATTTCTTTTTATTTTTTAATGGACGCAAAGTCATGCTACTATCAGTTTGAACATCTCCATCTTAGTTAGCACACACAATCAGCGCCAGTGAATTTTGAAGCATCTCGCGCCGGAACGTCACAGTTTGGCTATAGGCTTTACTTTGACATTATTTCATATCTTTGGTTTTCACTAAGCTTAGTAATATTTTTTTTAACTGGGTGCACGGTAAGACGTGCCAAGTGAAGCGCAAGGGCACTACCTAAAACTTAGAACTTTTACCCCTCAACCCCTTAAACTAGGGTATGGAAGTTTGTAGGAGACTTCTTCAAATTTTGTTGCAAGCCACATATTTTGTCAAAGGTGTAGAGTTTGTGACGTTAGAGCGTGTAAAGTTAGAAGTTTGGCTCTGCATGAGTTCTGGTAACTTTTTGACAGTGTAAGCCATATGGTCTCGTCTTGGTAACATTTTACAAGAATATGTTTTTGGTGTTCTACTATTCCTTCAACGATAACCGCTATCGCTTACGTCTTTGCCCGTCTACCCGGATATTTTTATGCTAGATCGCGCGTTACCTAATGATTTTTAAACTCGCTGTCATCGCCTCGCTATTGGCAAATTGGCATCAAATGACAATGACCTCAACACGCTGGCCGGTGGAGAAGACTATGTAGATATGTCGCTTTGTGTAAACAAGTGGGAACAGGAAGAAAAATAGTCATATTATATATTTCAAATGTTTTACGGTTATAAGACATTAGCCATTAAATCTACATTGATCTTTTACTTCTTAGCTCAATTTCATGATTTCGTACCTGATCTTATTCTTTAAAAAAAAACCATTCAAGTGCGAGTAGGACTCGCGCACCGAGGGTTCCGTACAAACCTATAGATATTCACGGTTTATGCATAACGTTTATGTTTATGAAACAAAATGTTTTATTTTTATTCAAATTCAAATTCAAATTCAAAATATTTATTTCAGATTTTTATTTTCCATATAATGTTAGTAATAAAACAACTTACCCTAATGTTAGTATTAAATACAAATAAAATAAACAAATGAACCATTGAACTGATCGTTCAATGGTTCCTTAGTTCATTCGTCTAAGTGGGAATGAACTCTCAGCCACCTACGCAAGTGGGGAGAGTCCCACCGGTCTGAGAACACATTCAGGATGCCATTGGAGGAGGACCGCAAGCGCTCAACCATGGAAGCGCAGCGCCTCCGCATGATCGCGGCAAACCCGTCGACGCACGCCTCCGCGAACATCCCCGACGCGCTACATCTCCATGGCAGTCTCAAGAGCACCCTGAATGCGTTATTGTATTGTACACGCAGGTCGCTGTATGCCCGCTGGGTAAATTTGGTCCACAGGCTGCACGTGTAGAACGACTGGCAGAAGGCCTTAAAAAGCGTTATCTTAACAGATTCAGTACAGCGTGCAAACCTGCGAGCCAGCATGTTGCCGCGGACAGCCAACGACCTGCGCTCCCTGTCTATGTCAACGTTATCTTTTAAGTCATCAGTGACCCAGTGACCCAAATACTTAAACCTCTGAACCCGACCCAAAGGAGTCCCAGAGAATGAGAGTTCTGGCAGCTGTTTGTAGGTTAAAGTACCAGATTTAAAAACCAACCATTCACTCTTATTGGTATTGTATTTGAGCCCATGAGCCACCGCATAACTTTCACAGATTTTCAAGAGGCGTCTCATTGCACCGACAGATGGGCTCAGCAGCACCATGTCATCAGCATAGCTAATGTTGTTTACGCAGACACCGTCTACGTGACAACCGACTTTGGTGCTACTGAGCTCACCTATCAGCTTGTTTATGTATAGGTTAAACAAACGGGGGGAACTCAGTCCCCCTTGCCTCACCCCACAATCCAGCCCATACTTATCAGAATATGAGCCAGCCCACTTAACTCTATTGTTCTGACTACTGTACCAGAATCGAAACAGCGATATAACATCAGCTGGGACAGTAGTGTCATGAGTGAGCTTATGCCAGAGCAGGTCATAATTGACCAGGTCGAACGCCCTCGATAAGTCCAAGAAACATGCTATTACAGGAGTTTTTCTGTCTGTATAATATTGGACAGTCTGCTTTAAACATAAAATTGCGCTATCCGTTGATAAGTTTGGTCTAAAACCGAACTGAGCATCTTCGAGAATGATATTTTTAGCTAAAATTTTATCAAGCAGACTATCCAATACCTTAGCAACGACAGTGGCAAGCGATATAGGCCTATAAATGGAGATATTGGAGGCGTCACCGGTCTTATTCTTTATAACAGGCACAACGACTGTATTAGTCAGTTCAATAGGTAAGTAACTCTGACTTAAACATAAGTTAAAAAACATAGCGAGCACTCGTGGCAAGTGTACTCCCGCGTATTTTAGATGTTCGACGCTGAGACCGTCGAGACCGGGGGACTTTCCCCTTACCATGTTCTGTATGGTTCCCGCGACTTCCCTAGCCGAGAACCTGAAAGGGGGAACCCCGGCCACGGCCGCCTCTGCGCTCTTTATATGTGAGTTGATTTGAATTAAAGGTAAATTGTGGTTTACGATTTATGACGTTTTAAAAAAAAACTACTTACTAGATCTCGTTCAAACCAATTTTCAGTGGAAGTTTACATGGTAATGTTCATCATACATTTTTTTTTTTTTTGTTTTATCATTCTCTTATTTTAGAAGTTACGGGGGGATACACATTTTACCACTTTGGAAGTGTCTTTCGCGCAAACTATTCAGTTTAGAAAAAAAAATGATGTTAGAAACCTCAACTTTGTTTTTTTTTCTATTTTTGTGTGAAAATCTTAATGCGGTTCACAGAATACATCTACTTACCAAGTTTCAACAGCATATAGCTCTTATAGTTTCGGAAAAAAGTGGCTGTGACATACGGATGGACAGACAGACATGACAAATCCATAAGGGTTCCGTTTTTTGCCTTTTGTCAACGGAACCCTAAAAAACTCTTGAATTGAAAAGTATAATTACGAAAATTACTGTACCTCAGAAGATTAAAACTGTTTACGTATATTATATAATTCGTACACATACTCGTGTTGCCATGTCGCTAAGTAATAATAGCCGCAAAGATCAATTGATTAGGTTAGGCTACTCTTGCTGCAGTCAGGCCATGCATGGGTGACCCGCTTTACATTCCAAGAACTCCGTGCCTTAAAACCAAGATCTTCCTGAACCTCAGCTGTCATTTGTAGATCTGCAACAGTCGTCACGGGTCTTCAGAAGCCCAAAAGTCTTACAACCGTTACCGTACTACCCAATAACTGGGTTGTGAAGGTCAAATAGGCAGCCGCTACATATAAAATACTGGCTATCAGCTGCATCTGGTTAGACTGGAAGGCAATCCCAAGACAGTTGGGAAAACGCAAATAATATTGGTGAAGCGTCAATGATTTTACCAATATAAAAAAAAAAAATAACAATATTTTAGGATTCTCACATAGAACATATTAGTTTATCATTTCAAATTAAATATTTTAGTTTCTCAGTTGATGAATCCTCGCACCAATATTTGCTATCGCACCGACCATGTAAACGTTGCAAACGTTCTTGAGTATTCTCGCAACATTGCCAATAGATGGCATTAGCGAGGGAAAAAATGAGTCCTATGTACGCCGCCCGTGCTCCGATTAAGCGAACGCGTCACTCCGTCTTTAAAAATTCCATTTTTGGTGAAATCTTGAAGATATTCGTAAAATAAATAGACTTACATCTGTGCTTCATTGAGAACTTATAGTGCAGTGTTGATTTTTTGGAATTTGAACCATTCTACCGGTGGATTTATTAAGATTGAGCTAGCCGGCCGGCAGCATAACCACGCCATCTCGAGCACCAGAACGAGCACTGGATCTCTGGACTGTTAAGGTTGCGTTGCTATTTTTAATTCCTTTATATTGGTTTCACGAGGATTCATCAAATGTAGAAATTTTAGGCTCCCGCCATTACTTATATTCTTCATTCCAAATTGAGATTAGTTCCTAAAAGCAATCTCGTAGAAGGTGTAAGCTATTAAGGGGAGGCAGAGCGAAATCATTCAAAACAGTCGTCACTGTTAAAGTAATACAATCAATACTTTTACCACAATTACCATGAAAAATATGTAATAAACACCGCAATGAATGTGTTAA
Organism: Aporophyla lueneburgensis; assembly: GCA_932294355.1. Classification (NCBI taxonomy): domain Eukaryota; kingdom Metazoa; phylum Arthropoda; class Insecta; order Lepidoptera; family Noctuidae; genus Aporophyla; species Aporophyla lueneburgensis. The sequence goes on along the minus strand of OW028757.1, from coordinate 11,344,206 downwards.
CCGATTATAGTTGGCAAATACTAAAAATATTGTATAGTTTAATAAACAAAAATTCGTAAATTTGAACAAAAATCTTAAAAAGCATGCTCGGGTTTAGTTGAATTTTGATAGTAAACTGTAAATTTTTTTCACTAGCTTGGATCCATATTAATTTCTTATTATCATACTACAATTTATAGTTTTTACATTTTCGAAATGTCACTTATTTATTTTATTATTAATTTTTGTTTTGATTCCCACCCCGTTTTGAGTCATACGCAACGAACATGAGTCGAAAATTCAGTCGTCCACGAGAGCGCGGAGAGTGGTCACGTCGCATCGTGGAGCGACGCGCCGGTAACGATAATTCGCGATCTATTGTGTACGTATACGTTGCCGCAAAGAGTGAAATAGGGTAAGTGACATTTGTTTTTTTTTTGAGTATGACTTATATTTAGTAGGCATAACTAAATTTTACTTTTTGTTGTTTTTTTTTCTGCTTTCATATTACTATAACATTTTTCTTAAATATTTGATTTAGTAAATATGGGAAAGCGTAAGGACAGCTATTGTAAGAAAAAAGTTGGCGCTCATTTCCGTAAAAAAAGTCGTTATGATAAAACGTACGTATTTATATTTTATGATATTAGTTCAAGTTATTTTTTTTTCTCTAATATTCGATATGAGTGTCGTGGCTTTTGGGGGTGGCGTTTGCAAATCTAGCATTCAATTTGAAATCTAAAATGGCGGATGTAGCTTTTTCTCAAATGTTCGATATGGGTGTCGTGTAATGGGTTTTGGGGGGTGGCGATTGCAAATCTGGCATTCATTTCAAAATTCAAGATAGCGGATTTAACTTCAACTTTTCCGTTATACTCTATATATTATATATACCACATTTACCTATGATTTTAGCAAGGTTTCTATTACATTAGGTAAATATACATTTTTTATCACAGACTGGTTTTATTATTACAATACCTACCACTTCGAATACCTCACTAAATCAATAATAGACAGCTACCGAACTGCCTGCCCAGAGACGACTCCTCGTAGTACACCGGGCAAACAGCCCTGGTGGGGTGCTGATCTGGAGCGAAAACGCGGGAAGGTAAGGAAAGCTCTGAATAGAGCCATGAATACATGTGCGGATGAGGACTGGGATGAGTACTATGCAGCCAAATCCTGCTACAAAAAATGCATCAGGTTCAGGAGCACCTCGGGATGGCGAAAATACACTGGTAGCATTGAGTCCTGCCAGGAAGCAAACAGGGTAAGGAAAATACTGGCACAACAAACCACAACTGGGCCTACCACCCTTCGAAAACCAGACAACACACTCACATCCTCGCCAGAAGAAACGAGACGCGTCCTTATTGAAACACACTTCCCTGGATGTATTTTCTCGCAAGTAATCGACTGGCAAGAAGCAACTCAAACACCATCAGATAATGACTGGTCTTATGCTAGCAAGGTGATCACGTTAGAGAAACTCCAATGGGCCATCCGGAGCTTCCATCCGTTTAAGGTCGCCGGACCAGATGGGGTGTTCCCCGCCCTACTACAGTGGGGTGGTACCCTCATCGCAGTAAGACTGGTGCCTTTAATGAGAGCGTGCCTGGCCTTTAGATACGTTCCCAAAGGATGGAGGGAAGTGAAGGTAATATTCATCCCTAAACCAGGTAAGGGCGACTGCTCAAATGCCAAATCCCACAGACCAATCAGCCTGACTTCTTCCCTGCTAAAAACCCTGGAAAGGCTGTGCGACAGGGAGCTGAGGGACGGCGCTCTGAAAACCTTACCGCTGCACGGTAACCAACACGCTTACAGCTCAGGTAAATCCACCGAATCGGCACTTCATCTGGTAGTTAGCCAGATAGAGGAAGCGATTCACCAGAAAGGGACCTGCCTGGGTACCTTCATAGACATCGAAGAAGCCTTCGACAAAACAAATTTCTCCAGCATCAGCAGCGCCCTCTCCAGACATGGAGTTGAACAGGTACTCATAGACTGGATCACAAACATGCTAAGCAAGCGCGTGGTTCGCCTAGAGGATGAGCAGCAACTGGCCATGATTGCCAGAGGCTGCCCCCAGGGAGGGGTACTGTCACCCCTTTTATGGAATTTGGTGATTAACGAATTAATCGCCAGACTCAATGCCAATCACTACTACACAATAGGTTATGCGGACGACCTCGCCATCCTTGTCTCAGGGAAGGTGACGAGCACGATCTTTAACCTCACCCAACAAGCACTACGTATCGTAGAGAGATGGTGCAGTGAATATGACCTCTCAGTGAATCCCACTAAAACTGAGCTAGTCATGTTCACCTATAAGCGAGCTTTAGGCCCCTTCCGCCTACCGAAATTGTTCAATACAGAACTTCAGCTGGCCAACGAAGTCAAGTACCTCGGGGTCATTCTTGACAGTAAGTTAAACTGGAGTAGTCATTTAGACAGCAAACTAAACAGGGCCTGCATCACATTCTGGCAATGCAGGAAAATGATAGGTAAGAAGTGGGGCCTATCCCCCAAAATCATACTTTGGCTGTACACCGCAGTGATCCGACCCATGATCACCTACGGGGCCGTGGTCTGGTGGCCCCGCACCAAGCTTGTTACAGCCTGCAACAAACTGCAACGCATGCAGAGACTAGCCTGCATGGCGGTCACGGGCTGCATGAGGACTACTCCGACTGCAGCCATGGACGCCATGCTGGGACTACCACCGCTCCACCTGTTCATACAGCAGGAAGCCACGATGGCGGCAGCGCGTCTGGACGCAACCAACCTCTTGAGAAAGAGAGGCACACAACACACCGCGCTACTTAAGGAACTCAACAATGAGTTCCCCATCACCAAGGCCATAAATGACCGGGTACACAAACAGTTCATTTTTGATAAAAAATACAGAATCCAGCTTCGCGAAGATCGCCGGTGTGAGGGTCTGCGCCCCACTGAGCTGCGCATCTTCACGGACGGATCAAAAACAGACAGTGGCACAGGTGCTGGAGTCTTCTCGCAGGACATCAACATACATATAGCCACACCATTAGGAGTCCACAATACAGTGTTCCAGGTGGAATGCATTGGGATCACTCTTGCCGCCTCAGCCATCATGGCCAGGGCAGTTAAAGACCACTCGATCCGCATACTCTCAGACAGTATGGCTGTTCTGCAAGCGCTGGACAGTCACTCGATTGACTCTGGGCTAATATACGAGTGCCACCAGCGCCTCAACCAGGTGGGTAGCCTCAATAATATAACTATTCAATGGATAAAAGGACACAGCGGTTTGCTAGGTAACGATGCCGCCGATGAACTGGCCAGAAGGGGGTCGAGCATGACACCGGTGGGACCAGAACCCATCGCACCACTCCCCTTTGGGTTCCTACGCACTCTGGTAAGAAAACGTACCAGGGATCTACACTGTAAGCTATGGGTGGACCAAAGTGAGTGCAGGCAGGACAAGGAAGCACTTCCCACCATCGACGCCCGCCTCACTAAACAAGTCCTCCGGTTAGACAAACGACAGCTGCGTATGGTTACGGCAGCAATAACTGGCCATGGGTCGTTTAATAAACATCTATTTGTCATAGGAGTTACAGACAGTCCGCTGTGCAGGGCCTGCATTGAGGACGACGAGACAGCAGCGCACGTGCTTTTAAACTGCCCGGCGATCGCCACATACAGGGCCAAGTACTTCGGTAACCCAGGTACCCTACGTGAGATAGTCAGCAACATCAAGGCGTTGCTGGCCTTTCTCGAGGAGCTGGGGTGGATCGAATAACCGATTTCCCACCCGCACGCAAAATACGCGCTCAGACGTGGAGTTGCGGACACCAGCCCGTTCTACCTATTACCTATTACTTACCTACCACTTACCCATCTACCCTGCCTACCTACTTTACCGAGTAAAATTCCCGGGCGTGCAAGTAAAATTCATAATGCCAAAATTTCATAGCAATCGGATGAGTAGTAACTGATAATGTAGGTAATTTCCTATATTGTACTATATTTATACCTACATTATCCGCTCTATAAACTACAAACGTTAATTTTTATATAATACAGAATATTAGATTTAATTTCTGGATTTATGTAGGTACCTACATAAAATCATCGAAATAATCAATATGCGTATTTTCAAGTCACTCAACACAACGAATCAAATTTTAAAAATCCTAGGTTACCACCTTTTGTCGTGCAACTGCATGTGGGCTTCGAGCAAACTTGTCAATGTGTGCGTGGCCACGCACACGACTAGCGCGCTGTAGTAAATACCTATTTGCCGCGCGCCTTGTATGGTTGGTGCAGTCTTAACACGCCCATCACCAAATACAAGCTGTTGTTTTGCATCCTCGTCAAATTTCAGGTGGTTGTCATAAAAGACATAAATAATCAATTGAAAGTACAGTACCGGGCAATAACTAATAAGCGCTGCTTTTTTGTTGTTGTTGAAATTTAACAGTATTTCAGAATTAAACCCTTAATTCAATACAAATGAAACAGAATACCCCGACTACCCAGTCTACGCACGCAGCGACAAGCAGCTGTGTGCGTGAATTTCGACGTCATACTCGTCGACTCGACCGAGAAATGACATTAGCGATCGGTATCGGATCGGTATTTTACCTAATTTTATTTCGAAAATCACCTACATTATTGTCATAAACTTCGTTTGATAATTAACTCATTTTAAGCATCAGTATAATACGGAATCTTACTAATGACAGTAATACTAGACGACATAAAAAGTTCACTGACCTCCTGTCAGCTGATTAATAACATTTAAGTTTTGCTTTATTGCTATCGTTCAGCCTAAACTTTTCGTAGTGATTTTGTTTTTATTTGTGGATTAAATTGGTTGATTTGAAATTTTCCTTCCTACTTAACGGGCTTAGGACCGTCAATGATACCTACCCCAATCTACTAAGTAAAATGTTTTTTAAAGATTTGCTAGTTAAATGTAAGTGGTGATACTTTCGGCTTTTAGGTATTATTGGCGTAGTTAAAAATTTGAAATCAACTTATTTACACAAATAAAATTGATTACGCTATCAACGTATTTACAAAATATACAAATTAAATAAATTACCTACTATGTGACCCGGAGGTATTTCAAAGTTGCCACCATCACACTCTTGGCACAATCGAGCACGACGTAGCTGGTTTTCCTTCAGCTTACGTAAAACTAACACATTCGTTTTTACGGGTTATGGTCGTGGTGAGCCCACCAATGTTCGTTATGAACATTGTAGACGCCAACTCGAGTAAATAAACACACATCCGTCCACAGAATGTTGGCGTCTTGGTGTTCCAGCAACCAGCGACAAAATGTAATCCGCAGGGCATTATCATCGAATGACGTCTCAACAATGACCGAGACGCGGAATTCGCAAAACGCACGCGTGCACGCTGCGGCGACATCAAACACACTATTGGTTCGGAGGCGGGGGGCCGCCCGCGGGACAAGGCGCGTGCGCGGGGAATGCCCGCGCATTACCTACGAATTTATCAATGATCGTTGCGTATGCGTTGTGTATGAATGTTTGCATTTGTTTGTGTGTGAAAGCGCGGTTATAGGGCTAGTTACAGACTTGCCGCCTTTAAATACGGCTGGTTCACACTTACGGATTTCAGTAAAACGGAAAAAAAATACCTACCGATTTTATTGTCGATTTGGGTCGAGAATCATTAGCATAATGACGTCCTTGAATTTGACTAGGATGCAAATCAACACGTTCTATAAATATGAAGTTTAGATGTTTGTAACTCAATCACGCAGAAACAAGGCTTTGGATGATATCTGGCGCTCAGATAGTTTATAAATTGGATTAACACTTTATCCCGTTAGTACGTTCCTGTAGGTTAATTTCCGACCTCAACGCAGGTGAATCCGCTGCGCTGGCAAAAGCTAGTACTAACTTTTCCGATACCCTAATTAGGTAACACACTATTAATCACAAACTGAATCATTTTAAAGGATATTGCTAATTCATTCCTTCATAATAGGTCTACAGCAAAACTTTTTCATATGTTATAGGTATAAAGTTGTACAAATTTCTTTGGCTGTACTGTTTGTATCTGGCTGGTTTTGGTACCATTAAATAGAAGACATTTATAAAAACTCAAAGTAAAATCATTTCCCGCCACTTTCCAGTTGTTTTTCTATGTGCCAAAAATAGTAAATCTAACGACGAAATTCAATTCATTTTCAAGTTTTATCTATACTTTATTTAATATTATAAAGCTTAAGAGTTTTGTTTGGTTTGTTTGATTGAACGCGCTAATCTCAGGAACTACTGGTCCGAATTGAAAAATTCTTTTTGTGTTGGGTAGCCTATTAATTGAGGGAGGCTATAAGTTATATAACATCACGCTACAACTAAGAGGAGCGGAGCAGTAATGAAAAATGTTGCAAAAACGGGGAAAATTTATTCCTTTTGAGAGTTTCCGTTGCGTGCGCTGCGTAAACGGTTAAAGTAACGCAAAAATCATGTACGACGGAATTGTTTCTTTTAAAAAGTTCTAAAAAAAAGTCCGCGAGAGCATATGTCTATCTTTTAAGGTTGACTCACTATAACTCAAAAGGAGCGAGCAGCAACGAAAAATGGACGAAAACGAGCAGGCAAATCGATGCGACGGGAAGGGTCACGGGAGCAAAAATTTAACGCAGACGAAGTCGCGGGCTGAAGCTAGTTATAAATAAAAGCGTGTTAAAAAGGAAAAAATGCGACCTAAGACGCGAAATTTTTTTTCGGTTATGGACGTATTGCAGTGTCAGCACAAAAGTAGTTTAAGCTTCTTCAGTCAGGTATCTTTTATATCAAATATGCAGCTCGGTCTGGTGGTCCTGTAACCGATAAAGTCGATGTCATTTTTGAAAAAGCGGAGCTATATTAGTATCACATTTCTGAGGTTACGAATTGACCATAAAATAGATTAGAACAATCTGGGTGTACAATAAAGATCGACCTCGGCTCTAACCACCACAATATAACCCCCTTAATATTTGTTATATCTTTTAAGTTCTAAGGTCACAAAATCAACCACCATTACTAAACTTGTCTGTCATGCAATGACGTAACTATACGCCTGTAAACATTCTCTGCGATTATTTCCATAACGATGCTGTTATGTTAAACTTTGCTATTATAAATAAACAAGGCGTACTATGACGTGCGTGATGAGTATCGTGTTCTTTTGTTTAGATTAAGAGATTAATTTAGCGGAAAACATTATTTTGAAGTGGCAGTAGCCAGTGTCGTGGAATAGTGAGTGAGCGGGTGCAAGTCTGATCCCCATGGTAGCACAACATAGGTGAATTTTGACACAAAATAATTTGAATTTTAAATAGGGATTAAACAAATATTAGCAATAAGCATTTTGATGGTAGGTACTGTTTACACTAAAAGAACACAAATAACATAACCTCTGTTCAGGTAAGTATTCAGTTTAATAGTCAACCTCTTCAAACAAAGGTTTCTTGTTTCCATCCTTTTTTAAAGTTCACTTTTACCTACGCATTTTTTTTAATTAAAATAAAAAGTACATAAGTAAAATTTTAACCAATTTATTACCTACTAAAAATTGTAGTTATTTTAACTCAAATAAGGCGTCAAAAAAAAATTAGACCACCGAAAAAATTGAAAAGCAAAAAATAAGAAGCCTAAGTAATTTGAGTCAACGCCAACTCAAATCACTGTATAAGAGGGTGTCTTTTAGAGGAAAAAACTTAAAAAACACTACAAAGTAAAAAATAACTTTAATTTCGAAAGTCGGTGTCTTAGGATCTGTATTTAGGGGTTTTTGCCACCGACATCCGAAATTAAAGTTATTTTTGGCTGTGTAGTGTTTTTTTAAGGAAGTCGGTTGTTTTTTTTTTTTTGTAAAATGTTTTTATTTTTACCTTTTTAGTTATGGTAGATACTCCGCACTAATCTAATCGCGTTATTCGTTAATCTGTCGCACAAATACTTAATGCAAATTTAAGACTTACTAGTGATCGCCCTTTGGTCGAAATTCGACCATACTTCATTTGAATAGAAATACATATATATATAATAATAAATATAAAAAAATAATGTGGTTATATTTGACACTATACACAAATTGTTGACGCTGTACTTCTGTGGAGAGGGTTCGCTGGCGGGATGGTGATGGCCAGGACCAGGACGTAGGTGTAATGAGTAAAGAATACTTCTTCAGGAATCTCTTTTTATTTTCTTAATACTTCTTAACTGCTGGATATGGAACAATATGGAATGAATTGTCACAGTAATTTGTTTTGTTTTATAGAATTTTCCCTATTATTTTTAATTAATTATGACGGTTCCAAATGTCATAATTATAACCAGCCTGGACAATCTATGACCAGCCTGTACAATCTATGACCAGCCTGTACAATCGTGAGGCATACAACCTCTACAGTTTGCACACGACACTAAGTTTTGTATGGGAAACTTACTAATGCCATACTTGACACTCCTCATAAAACCACATAAAATATTTCTTATATATCTAAACTAAATTCCTATCGTCGCTAATACAAATAATATTAAAGACAAATATTCTCGATATGATCATAGATTTTAAAAATGAAATAGGTTATATATCTATAAAATAAATTTATTACGTATGGTTATACTTGAAATTCAGTAAGACTATAGACACAAAATCAGGCTTACCAACTTAGGGGTTTTCCCAAATTTAGGGGGTAAATAAGAGGATTGAGATTTTTTAGGGGCGTTTCATTTTTAGGGATATTCTTAGGGATTTTTTGCCATCTTACATTTCTCATTGTGTTTTTGATTACAATAAAAGTATTAGCGACTTCTAGTACGGTTCCTCGATACTAAGAATGCAGAGTGAATGATTAACAAATGTCGCGTAATAAATATAGGCAAATATTAGTACTGTGTGCCGATCTATGATTACTGAACATTCGTTGGTTATTTTCATTATAATGTTTTAGCGGATTTTTTTTAGTAATTGTGGCAATTTTAGGGGTTTTTAACTTAAGCTTTAGGGGTAAATATTTCTGGGTGTTGGTAACACTGCACAAAATAATAAAGACAGATTTGGACCATAAACAAAAGAATATCTATGCATGTGTGTATTAGATACACGGTAATGAACAGTAGTGTGTGTAACGTGTTATTTATTGAAAATAATGTATTTTAACGCATAATTTAAAAAAAATATTTGCATTCTTCACTTCTTCTCTGTATAAACTATAAGTGTGCAAAATTTCATACTCCTCCGTCCGCCCAATTTTCGTAAAAAGGGATCCAAAGTTTTCGCTTCACGTATTAATATATAGATATGGTTTTCACATGGACTCCATTGTCCGAATGAAACCAAATTAAAATTGGACCATTCGGAAAGCACCTGCTTTCAAATAAAAAAGAATAATCAAAATCGGTTCACCCAGTCAATAGTTCTGAGGTAACAAACATAAAAAAGATACAGTAGATTTGATAACCTCCTCCTTTTTTGAAGTTGGTTAAAAATACGAAATATTCACGAACGAAGTTGCTTGCTCGAAACTCTTTAGTTTTATTTTAAACACGCACTTCATGCTTGTTTGAAATAAAACTAAAGAGTTTTCCCCGATCTTTTCAAATAAACACTTCAGCTTCAATATTAATATATTCCTCTTTTTCCATACCCTTCATGTATATTATATATACATGCGTACCTGTACGACCGAAAAATAATATCTAAAAATGTTCAACAATCTCTCAAATCGTGCATACGTGGGTTTTGTATTTTTGCTCACGTTTTTCAATTCATTGCCAGACGCGATCCTACCGGGAGTATGAACTATATTATTATACCTACCTTTCATCAAGACGGCAACATGTTCTTTGTTCGGAGTATACGTACTATAAAAGATTGTGTTTTCTTATGTTCATTCTGTTTAATGAAGCTGAATAGAAAAAGAGATTAAAAGTTAGCCTGATGATCATGAGGTTTATCATTAGGGCTCCGTAATCAATGGCCTTACAGTTTTGCCATGTCCGTCCGTCCATCACTGCCTGCAGTTTAGTTCAGAGACTGTTCTAGTCATGCCAATAAAATTCAAAATAATTAATGTAGCTGGTTTATCGTAGGTTCCTGTTCGAATGAAGTACAATTATCTAAGAAGAACCTAAGAAGTTTATTACATTTGGTTAAGTGGATTCTTATCTTGGTCCCCCAATTGTACCTTTTATTCGTATTTTTTGTGACCAAGCCTGCCAAACCCATCCAATAAACTAACAACCCTGTTACCTGTAAATTATTACCTCGCGACTTCGTCTGCGTTGAATTTCTTGTTCCCCCGACCCTTCTCGTCGCGTCGAATCGCCTACCCGTCCGATTTTCCCCGTTTTTGCAACATTTTTCATTACTGCTCCGCTCCTCTTAGTTATAGCGTGATATTATATAGTTTATAGCCTTTCTCGATAATTAGGCTACCCAACACAAAAATATTTTTTCAATTCGGACTAGTAGTTCCTGAGATTAGCGCGTTCAAACAAACAAAGTCTTCAGCTTTATAATATTAGTATAGATTTTCAGCATTTTTCCTCTGTGATGAGAAAATATGAAATCAGTTGGTGATTGTAACTTTAAGTGAAGACTCTATTGATTCAGCGAGACATTTTTTGTATAATTTATTTCTTTGCACATTGGAATTTCGGGTTTTTACCAACATAAACCATATTATACGAAAAACTTAAATTTTTAGCATTATTGCTGATTTCTGAAAAAACGCGAACCAACTTCGCTATTCTGGCACCATATTTGGACTCAGAGACCCCGAATACATACAGTTTAGGTGGTCTGGTCTTTCGCGCAGGGTACTTTTTTTTTGTGGACCTGTGTAATTAAAGACATTGACCAGTCGCTGGATAAGAAAAGTAATTTGAGTCGGCGCCGACTCAAATTATTTAGGCTTCTTATTTTTTGCTTTTCAGTATTTTCGGCGGTCTAATTTTTGTTATGTGTTATTTGTGTCTAATTTTTTTTGCTAAAAAGTTTTTATTTTAAAAATTTTGTGGCTACAATGTATTGTTAGTTTCCTACCCTTTTTTTTTTTTTTTTTTTCAGGATGGGAAATCATCAAATGACTTCTCCCGCTCAGGGCGGAGCGGGAGGGCGTGTCTGACTTTTACTGACTAAAACCCACCCGTGTTCCATCAGTTGCCCATGTGCCAGGGCCACGGTATCTCCTTCGAACAATCACGCGACCCCGGCAGGCATCGGTCCTAGTAGACCCCTTCACTGCTGCTGACATCTCTTTGAGGCGCGCGTGGAACACTACGCGCCGTCGACCCGAGCCTGGTCCTTACCGGGCGGCAAGCTACCCATTGCTCGCCACCCGCAAGCTCGCGCCTACGGTGGCCGGGAGTCCGCAATCGACTCCCGACGCTAGTTTCCTACCCTTAGGATTGTTTTTTTTTTTACAAATTTATACAAAAACAATTTCGGGATATATACTTTCCAATATAAAAATAATTATCAAAATCGGACTGCTCTGTAAAAAGTTATGCGTGGAGTTAAGTTACGGCGAACGAGATTATTATTAAAAAAGATATTTATTTAAATTAAAACAATGTTTATTGAATGGAATGTTCTACAAGACTAATTTACAATTATGATATTTCTATTAACTTAAACTTATTACTATAATTTATGAAACTGCAACTGTGCAGTTTAATATTGACGCGCGGGCGCATACGCTGCATTAGTCAGCGATTATGTTACTCAGGCGATTGCCTAACTCCTCCCTCCTTAAGATGGAAGCGCGTCCCGCAGCTTCCCGCAGCGTCCTCGGTGCGAGGTTCAATCTGTTTCTCTGGGCGACGCCGATTCCACTGCCAAAGCTTCCATAGCAGAATTGTCATCAGGATGAGGTACAGTCCTAGTGTTGACCAACTGGGCGTAGCCATCATAGTCTGCCAGTCAATTGTGGGTTCTTGTAAGTTGTCGGCTCGTTCTATCAGTTCGTGGATGCTGTCCAGTGATATATCTTCCAATTGTAGGTTGAAATGGATGTTCTCCTCTGTAATCACGGCTTTACTGGGTAGTGGTATAATTTCGTCTACTGCGACAGTATTGATGTTTGTTGTTAGTGTTCGGTTAAGAACTTGCATTTGGCAATCGCTTGTAATACTGGCGATGTGTATTCCTGATATCCTCTTGTATTCAGATTTAGTTCCGCATTTACTTCTTAGGACCTCTTCTTCCTTCAGGATGATAAGCCACTTGTTGTCTTGGAGTTTCTGGATTCTTCGATTTTTGAGGTCTATCTTGGCCCGTGTGCAGTTTGCGTTTTGGTGTTTCACAAGGGATATTATGCAGTCTTCTGATTTATCAACAGGCTGGGTGTTCAACGACGTGCAGAGTTGTGTCTTGTGTGATCCGTTTGCAGTCTTCCTCTAGGTACGAGTACTCGTTGGTGCCCAGTACAAGGTATTTGGATTTAGGAATAATTGTCAGGTTTTGCTTGTCGGGAATGGAGTACAGGTGGATTAGGTCGTATTGGTTTGTATCGATGGAAGGGATATCTAATATAAATGTTAACGTGTGATCTGTGCTATACGCTTTTACACTAATAGACTTCTCTAAGCTATGTATATTATTAATAGTAACGCTATCCACTGGTCTAAAATTGTATGATTTCTGAATAGCTAACATTTCGTTTATAAGAATGTGTGGGGATACAATGCTTGGATGCATGACTTCTAACTGGGCAAAAGTCATGGCGTCTTCTAAAATTACTAACTTATCTAACAGCAATTGCAGACTGAAATCTATTTGTATATATAAATCTAGAAAGTGCAACCTATTTACTATAACATTATTATTAAAAGTGGTATTTCTTAGCATTACACTTAATTTTTTCTGGTTCTCGTCTAACACCTTAATCTGTTTACTATACTCTTCAACTGCATGTTTTGCTATGAATAATGATTGCTTTTGAGACAAATTAATTTTACTTACTGAATTCTGTAATATTGATATTTCGTTTTCGAATTTAATAGCATCTTCATAATCTAAATTACCTGTTATAGTTTTAACGATGGAACCTAGGCCGTTAATAAAACCACGTCTAAACCTATGGTGCGGTGTAATAAAAACTATTTTCTTACCTATTAAGTTTAAGCTATTATCTATTTGATCTTTGTATGCTTTATTTAGTTGTTCATTATTTTCAGCAGCTTTAGTATTGGCATATAAAGACATAAGTTTTAAAGTTGTTTCGTGTAAATAGGATATGTTATACACGCAGGCCAAACTAAACGTATCTGCTTGCTTCAAAATTTGACCTTGTTTTAATAAAAGTATGCCATTGACGTTAGCTACGGGGTTAAGAGTCAGGTTGGCAGTTGCGTAGAGCAAGAGGGTTCCTGTAATGAAGGTCCTGGAACAAGATGTTGTCTTCGTAAAAGTTTGTTCCTATGATTTCAGCAACATTGTTAGGATGAAGGTGAATAATCTTATACGGACCTTTAAATACTGGTTTCGTTTTGTCGCTCCTCGTAGTCTTTGCAACCTGTTTATATACTGTTTCACCTACCTTGAACGTGATCTCCTCAGCAGCCTGATTCCGTTTTTCTATTACCTGCTCTTTATTTTTAGATACGTGGGCTGCTATGCACTCCTGTACTGCTTCTGCATTTTTGCGATGGTTATGGACATAATCCTGATAAAACTCTTTAGGATAGTAGAGTTCTAGTGGATTTCTGGATGCTGTATGACCAAATAAAAGCTCACGCGGTGTATAGCCTGTTGTAGAATGAATGGCATTATTGTAGGCAATAATAGCGTACTTCATCAGTAATTGTATAGGGTCATCTTTATTTGTCATTCTCTGAATTCTGATTATTTCAGCAATAGTAGAATGAAATCGTTCAATGGGTGAGTTTGAATTCGGATTATAAGGAGTCGTGAAGTGTATGTTAATATCGTGAGACGCACATATTTCCTTTATGACGTCGTTGTCGAATTTCGTGTCTGAGTCAGTAGTAATTTTTAGAGGTAATCCTAGTACGGTAAATACTTGTAATAAAGCTTCTGCGATATGAACGCTGCTTGAAGCACTTAGCGGTACAGCCTGGGCAAATTTTGAAAAATTATCTATAATTGTCAAGAAAGTCGCGCCTCCAGTGGAATATAGGTCCATAAACAGATGTTGAAACGGTTTCGTGGGTGTTTCCGTTAACGTTAGTGGGGGTTTCAAAGGATTTCTTTCGTATTTGGCTCTTAAACACATGTCACATTGATTAATGAATCTTTGAATTGACAAAAGCATATTAGGCCAGTGATAGTTTCGGTGGAGTTGTTTGTACGTTTCCTGAATACCTCTATGCGATGATTTACCCTCGTGATGTCGCTTAATGAGTTCTTGTTGCTCAGTTTTGTTTTCAACAAGGGTAACCCGTGACGTACATCGTATAAGTTTAGGACCTCTGTCATTAAAAATTGTAGTGTAGACTCTCGCGAAGGCCGAGTACAGATTTTCATCGTAGAAATAGCAGTGGAAGATACGGTCTGCTATTGTGTGCTCTTTAAGGAACCTAATGATTTCGGGTTCCGTATTGTTTACGGGGATAAAAACATCTTTAATAACAGTCCTAGAGTTAGTTGATCTATTGTCTACTCTATATTTTGAACCCGGGGTAGACCTAATATAGAATTGTTTCAGTTGTCTATCTATTGCATCGGATAAAATAGGAATGCCGTTGTTTTCATTATCGGGTTGGGTATGATTTGTCGAGACTAATTGGTCAGGGTCGACTGTAACAATGCTCATTGAGTCTGTTCTGTTGTCAGTGTGGGCGTGGTTAGCACTTCTTTCTTCTACGTCATTATTATTACCAGGGTCGTTACTATTGTCAATGGGTACATTGGTATTATTATTGCTAGGTCCGTCATTGTTGTCGTCTCGGTCGTTATTTGTCTCTGCTTGTCTACGAGCGTTCTCAAATATTCTGTTTATAATCTCGTCGTCATCGTTATCGTCAAACTTGACAGCTAGAGAATCTATGCTGTTATGAAAGATTTTGGCTCTGGATAATGCATCAGCGTTGGTGTTTTGTTTACCCTTTTTATAAACTACTTTATAATCGTATTCCGCTAGCTTTAGTTTCCAACGTGTTAGCTTTGAGTTGGGATCTTTTAAAGACATCAGCCATGTCAAAGGTCTGTGGTCTGTATAGATAGTGAATTTCCGACCATACAAATAAGGCCTAAAATATTTGATAGCCCAAACTATCCCGAGTAGTTCTTTCTCTATAGTCGAGTAACGAGTCTCTGTTTCTGATAACGTTCTTGAAGCAAAATCTACGGGCTTATCGGCACCAACATTGCCTTGCGATAAGACCGCGCCTAACGCAAAGTCAGATGCATCTGTTGTCAAGATAAATGGTTTGTCAAAGTCAGGGTATTGTAATATTGGGGCATTGGTTAAAATTTGTTTACACTTGTCATCATCATCAGCCTATAATGTTCCCACTGCTGGGACACAGGCCTCCTCTCAATGAGAGGGAGTGGGCCATAATCCACCACGCGGGCCCAGTGCGGGTTGGTAGATGTCACATGTCTTCGAATTTTTGGTTCTAAGACATGCCGGTTTCCTCACGATGTTTTCCTTCACCGTTTTGAGAGCAGTGGCGATGAAATAATTTACACAAAGTAATGCGCCTGCTTGGGTTTGAACTCACGACCTACTACTCGTAAGTCGCGGCCATTACCACTGGGCCACCACTGCTCAACACTGCTTACACTTGTCAACTGCGTCTAAAAATTCGTTACTGTGAACAACTTTTGCGTTTTTTTTTAAGACAGGCTGTTAGCGGTTTTGTAAGTTTCGCGAAATCTTTAATGAATTTTCGGTAATAACCTACTAATCCTAGGAAAGACTTTATGTATTTTTGTGTTCGTGGTACGGGGAAATTTAAAACTGCTTTAATCTTGTCTTTGTTAGGTTGTAGTCCTTGGTCAGTCAATTCATGTCCTAAAAAATTCACATGTTTTTGTAAAAATTCTGACTTGTCTAATTGCACTTTGAGGTTATGCATTCTGAATCGCTGGAGTACTAACTTGAGTTTTTCGTTATGATTCTGAAGTGAGGTGGCTGCAATTATGACGTCATCTAAATAGGTAAAAACGTTATCTATTCCTCTAAGAATATGGTCCATAAGCCGCTGAAAAGTGCTCGGAGCATTTTTCAATCCAAACGGCATTCTTAAGAACTCATAGTGACCTCTTTCTGTAGTAAACGCTGTTTTTTCTATGTCATTGGGATGCATTTCCAATTGATGATAGCCACTTGCTAGATCAAGGGTGGTAAAATACTGTGCGCGCCCTAATCTATCAAGTATGTTGTTGATATTTGGTAACGGGTACTTGTCTTCAACAATTCTATCATTCAGTCGCCTGTAGTCTATAACAAGTCTCCATTTGACCTTCCCTGAAGCATCGGGTTTTTTTGGGACGATATGGACAGGGCAAGACCAAGGTGAAATACTTTCCCGTATAATTCCTTGTTTTAGTAAATTATCTATTTGTTTTTTAATTTCGGCACGTTGTTGCGGAGCTTGTCTATAGTTTCTAACAAAAATGGGTGTGTCATCGGTTAGTCTTAATTCATGTTTTACAGTATGTGTGAAAGATAACGGTATGTTCTCCGAGTAAAATACGTCGCGATATTGATAACAAATTTTGGTAACCTCACGTTTTTCTTCCTCATTCATATGACTGGTTCTAATTTTCTTTAAGTTTTCGTAAAGTTCTTTGTCAATGTCCGTTTTAGTTTGAAGGTTGTTAATTTTGTGTGTTTTATTTTGATTTATCAATTGTGGCGGTAAAGGTTCAAGGGGTAGATGGCAATTGTTACTAATTACTTGTTCTTTATCGGTTAAGTTAATTATAGAAGTTTTAAAAATTCCATTTTTTACCGTTACTACCGCGGCGGGCGACTTAAGTCCTTTAAACCAATTAAAGTCGTCACAGATATAGTAACCGTCCATATAATTCGTTTTTACTGTTATAAACTTTTCGCAATTCGGTTCAATTTTAAGTCTCTTTACTGGATAATCAAAGTGAATTGGTATTTCGGTATTATAAGTTCGCAGTAACTTATTTTTAAAATCTATGTTACACCCTAATTCTTTTAATAAGTCCATCCCTATTAGTCCTTTATACTTTTGGTCAAAATCGAAAAGTAAAAATTTATGATATATGTCTGTCTTAAACAGTGGGGGTAAAGGTAAAATAGCAACGTGTTCATGACGAGTAACAGCATGCGCAGTTTTTACTTTGAATGGCTCGCGCTCAACGCAATGTTCAAGATTAGTACCGGCTATTACGTCAGGTGATATCATACAACGCGAAGCTCCAGTATCTAATAAAAATTTTCCTTGAAATTCCGGCAACTCTATATAAGGGAGATGGTCTTTACCTTGGTTGTTGAGGTGAACAGTCTTTACTAGGTTTGGTTCAATAGCTCCTCGTCCTGGGGAAAATCCTGATGGCTTGGTCCATCTATCTCTTTTTTTTTTTAGGCTGGCAATACTGGCAGCCGGCCGTCAAAAATTTTGTTGTTAGAATTAAATTGTAAAATTAATGTAATTTGCGTTTAAATGTTTAAAATCGTGTTTAATTTCGATAGATATAGTGATAAATAATAAGGATTAATGTTTGTGAGTTATTTCGTTGCAAAGTCAATGAAATATCAATAAATCAGTACCAGCTGTCATCCAACGGACGGATTTGAAATCACCACCTAACCCGGGGAGTATTTCTTTTAATTTAAGCTTAGTCAACTAAAATCTTATTAGATCCCATTGCACCTTTTGCCCTTTAACGTTCATACTACTTATCACAGTGATCTATGTCGTAAATAACCCTTTATTTCTCCATAATGTGTTTGACATTAAGTTCATGCACTAATTAGGATAAAATCACCTAAACAACGTTGAAGACCCCATAGAAATCACTGTTCCATATTACTAGACATACTTTTTATGTTCAATTCCAAAATTAGAACCACTATAATAAATTAATGTTAGGAACTGAATTGAACAATATAGTAGTAGGACCTACCCCCAACCATTTTTTATTTTTGCACATTTCGTTAAAAAAACATTTTTTTAGTCTTTTCACTTTTTACTGTTGTTAATAATTATTATCTCATTTTCATTCATAATTGAGATTTCACTCTTTTATTAGTATTATTCTTTTATTTTATCTCTTTAAAATTTGAACTCCCATCATTTACTATCTACTTCTCACCCCTCTCTCTTATTCCTTTCACACACTTAGCTTTCTCTTCTCTCATTCCAGGGTGCCTCTAGGGTTGATCTGTCAATATGTTGACCCGTAGAGCTGCATCCTTAGAGGAAAAACTGAGGGCTACGTTAACGGAATTAGATTCTAGTAAAAAGCAATGCAATCAGCTGATACAGGAAAGGGAAGACAGCGAGGTCGAAATAGAGTTAATTAATAAAAAGAACACTGACCTTAAGAATCAGTTGGCTGAACTACATGTACAGCATATGGACATACTTGACCAGCATCAACACCTTCGTGAACTAGTGTCAAATTACCAGCATTGTAGTGACACCTACGAACTGGCTTTGAGACGGATATCAGAACTGGAACTGGAACTAAGCAGGGCCCACAACACAGTAACCCATTTGGAAACTCTCAAAGCCGGTGAAGAGTCTGCGATCACCAGCAGTCTCTATGATGAGTTGGTTGGTATCAGGTCCAAACCTACATGTGTTGAGCCAATTGTAACAATAGATTTAACTGATGATACCATTTCTAAAAACGAATTGTTTACTAGCCACAATAAGTTAAAAAAATATATTAAAATTAATAGATTAATTAGAAAGTATCAGAAAACATTGAAATGCCAAAAAGTAAATAAATTAAACACAAAACTTAGGCAAAAAAATCTAAATTTAATACAAGAATTGAAGAAGTGTTATAGTGATTTGAAATTATGTACTACTTTGTATGATACGGACACTCAGCACCTTCGGGATGAATTGTTTGTTAGGGAATTTGCACTAAAGGATATCTTTAGTAAATATGAGGCTACTCAACAAGACCTGAGTAAGCGCATGCAGGAAGCCTGTGAGTTGGCAGACCTGGTCAAGTGCAATGCAGAGAGGTATGAGTCTCTGCAAATAACCTCTGTTTTAGCTGTACTTGCTCCGCTGCACCTCAGCCTCAACTTGATACACCCACACCCTCAGCAACTCAGCCAGTAAATAGCCGTATTTCTGATGATAATAGCCATATTAACACAACCTATATTTTTTCTGACAAATTTGGTCAAGGTTATGGTAGCATATTTAATCAATGTTCACAACAGTATGTAATTAATAATTGTTCACCTGGTGCCAGTATTAGCCAATTATTAAGTAAAATTAAATTGTCAAAAATAAACCCTGGTTCTACAGTAATATTATTATATGGGGATAGTTTAAATGTTAGAAAAAAAGAAATAATTCAATGTGTCCATTTGATGTTACATCTCAATGAGACCAATCACTGTAAATTTATTTTCTGTGCCTTTCCTTATTCTCAATACTTGTCTGAGGAGCAAAACAGGCACATTTATAATTTAAATATGTTAATTTATAATAGGACTAGTTGTCACAGTGACGCTATTTTATATTTTGATTGTAATCAATTTATTACTGATTACAAATTAACAAATTATACTACGTATTTGCCACCTAGGTGTAGGAGACAAATTGCTAATCTTTTAGCATACAATTTACACCGTGACACTGGTACTTGTAGGGTACCAGCGATTACTGTTAGTAGTGGTTCTAGCACCACTTTTGATACACCTAGTAGTTTAAACTATTAGGTGCGACAACAGGTAAGCCGCATATGTTGAATGTTGTTCATCAAAATATGCAGGGTTTGTCCGGCAAAGAACTAGAGTTAAGTTTATTTATAGAAAACCATGATGTTCAGGTATTATGTTTGACTGAACACTGGTTGAAAGAACATGAAATAGTGTTTATGAATGATGATTTTTTTACTGTGCAAAGTGCATTTGTGAGAAAAAGTGCTATACGCGGTGGATCATTAGTTCTTGTTTCAAACAAGTTGAAATGTAAACAACGTTTAGATTTAGTTAATCTTTCCATCGAGCGCACTATTGAGTTGTCTTGTGTTGAACTAGAGCGTTACGTCATAATATGCGTTTATCGTCCACCCTCTGGGGATTTTATTCGTTTCGAGTCGGTCATGGAGGACTCACTCAACAAATTAAAATCAATTAATAAATGTATAATTTTATGTGGAGATTTTAATATTAATATTTTAGATGTTACTCCATTAAGTATTAGACTGCTCAATCTGTTTAAGTCATTTAATTTAATAAACTTGTTTTTCGAACCTACTAGGATCACGGCATCGTCTTCGACTTGTCTTGATAATATATTTAGTGATTGTGATGCCAATAATAAGTTAGTGTTAAGTGACTTAACGTCTGACCACTGTGGATTATTAGCCAGCTTCCCTTTGCCATTACTAAAAAAGCCGCATAAAATAGAATGTAGGCCCTATACAGTTAGTCGTTGCAACAAATTTAAAAATAATATTGCTCATAGGATTACTCCATCTATAGTAGAACACGAGACTCCTAATGAAATCTATGGAGCCCTTTTTGATATTGTGCAAAAAGAATACCAATCTACTTTCAAGACCAAAACTATTGACATTAATAGCACCTCTGTTAGCTTCAACCAATGGGCTACTCCAGGTATTTATAAAAGTAGAGCGAGACTATACGAGTTATATGGTTTAAAAAAATATATATTTGATACTCCTTTTCTAGAGTATATCAGAAATTATTCAAAGTTATTTAAAAAAATCTGTGCTTTCGCTAAATCTAAATTTTTAAGCGATCAAATTAAAAATTCAAACAATAAAATAAAAACCACTTGGAAAATCATTAACAATGAAACGGGTAAATCGGTTAAACAGGAAAAACAACTGGAGATTATGATTAACAACAAATTGGTTAATAAAGCTGCCGATGTAGCTGAGGCATTTAATGAGTTTTTTGCCAACATACCTATAACTACGACTTGCTCCTTAAATTCGTCCCCGTCTAAAGCTGAAAACCTTTTGCATAATAGTGTGCCCAGATGTAGTCGCTTATTTAGTTTCGAACATGTAACGCCTCGTGACGTGGTTAATATTTTTAATACACTTAAGTCAAAAAACACTGGAGATTACTGGGGCATCTCCATTAAACTGTTAAGTAATATAATAGACATCGTAGCCCCCTATCTAGCTGTAACTTTTAATAAATGTGTTGATTCGGGATCTTTTCCTGACCTCATGAAGAGTAGTAAAGTCATACCATTATTTAAAACAGGTAATAAAAATAACGTTGGCAATTTTAGGCCCATTTCTATCTTACCTGCATTTAGTAAAATATTTGAAAAGTTAATACTCAAGCAGTTGCTAAGACATTTTAATTTAAATAGCCTCCTTCATAATGAGCAATATGGCTTTACAAAAGGTCGTTCGACAACAGATGCGGGTGTTGCTCTGCTGAAACACATATTCAACGCATGGGAGAACTCGCAAAATGCTATCGGAGTTTTCTGTGATCTCTCCAAAGCTTTTGATTGCGTTCACCATGACACACTTTTGCGTAAACTACGTCATTACGGTGTTCAAAACGAAGCTCTCAATGTCATAAGTTCTTATTTACAAAATAGGCACCAATGTGTAGATGTCAATGGTGTAAAATCTTCCGGCTTCCGGGTACCTCAAGGCTCAATACTGGGTCCATTCTTATTCTTAGTGTACATTAATGACTTACCATTCTATTTAAAGAATATCTGTGACATTGTACTATTTGCTGATGACACCTCACTTATCTTTAAAGTAGACAGGAATAGAAAAGATTTTGACGACGTGAACAGTGCGCTCTCAATGGCTACGGATTGGTTTACCACAAATAACCTAGTTCTTAATGCTAAGAAACGAAATGTATAAAGTTCGCCTTACCGAATGTTAGGAATCTGGGACCCAATGTCGTTTTAAATAATCAGGTGCTTGAGAAAAACTGCCGAGTGTACAGTAACACTCGGCAGTTTTTCTAGGCATAACAGTAGACGCCAAACTTCAGTGGGGATCACATATATCAAGCCTAGCGGGAAGGCTCAGTTCGGCCGCCTACGCCGTAAGGAAAGTTAGACAGTACACGGACGTTGATACAGCTCGATTAGTCTATTTTAGTTATTTTCATAGCATAATGTCCTACGGCATTCTGCTGTGGGGCAAAGCCGCGGACATTCAAAATATTTTTGTTCTTCAAAAACGAGCTGTTCGAGCGATTTACCAACTAGGTGCTAGAGTTTCTCTGAGAGATTTATTTAAAGATATTGGTATTCTTACGGTGGCATCACAATTCATCTTCGCCAACATCTTATATATTAGGCAAAACATACACTTGTACACTAAAAACAGTGATATTCATAACATTAATACTAGAAATAAGGACAAACTACGTGCTCCTTTTCACCGGCTTCATAAGGTTCATAATTCTTTTGTTGGTCTTGGTATTACCTTTTATAACAAGCTTCCCTCTGCTTTGCTAGATTTGCAGTTTAATGAGTTTAAAGCTAAAGTAAAATCCAACCTTTTTTCAAAGGCATACTATTCTATCAACGACTACTTAAACGATAAGAATAGTTGGTCGCTGTGATTAACTCAAGACAATGTTTATGTTCTTTCAATCCAGAATTAGCTTTCCTACTGACAGTTTATATGGGTAGTTCATATAATTGTTTTTTTTTATTTTATTTTTATTTAACTGATTTTGTTAATTATTTTTTATTTTCTTTTAATTTCACTTATTGTGGACATAATCTACTCATTACAGTGATTTTAAATGAGTTGTATTGCAACATGTAGTTAGCTAGCGACCTCGTCAGCTGTTCATAATATTCTAGCCTGACCAACCGGCAGCAAGTTCGTCATGCTCCCTTAGATGTCACTGCTTGCGGTAGCGTAGGGGGTCGGGTTACCACCTTCCCTCAAATATGGCGAGGGGGGTAATGGCTGACCTTTGCGTTATGCTCGTGAACGGGTGCTGCTTGTGGTGACTGGTCGACTTGCTGACCATGGTTTTTGTTATTGTTATTTGTATTAACTGTTATTTTATTTTTACTCCGGAGGTCCTAGTTTAACTATTGTAACTTCAACTTAGCAATATGCATCAATGTATGTATATGTATCATTTTGCGTCGTTGAATATGTAAGCGGGCACGCCCTTTATGCCTGGAGGCTTTATTTAAGTTTTACGTTCTGTTTACGATTTTGTTTTATTATTTATTTCAGCTTGAGTTTACTTTTCAATGTTTTGTTCGTATATTGGCATGTGCTAGCTGACATATGGCGAATAATGTATGTTTTGTTTTGTTTTATAATATTAATTACTTACACGATATTGTATAGAATCAAGTTCTTCTAACTTAACAGACAGCTGTGCTGCTGGGGAGTTTGTTCCGCCACTTCTTCTTCCCAGCTAAAGCACTAGGAAGTGTCGAAGGGCGGGCGTTTTGGGGGGACTGTCTTTTGTAACTTTGACGTTCAAAAAGTGCTGACTCTCAGCCTAGTTTGAATAAATGACTTTTGATTATGATTTTTGATTTTATAGGCATGTCCTGTGTGTAGCTGCCGTCTTCACCAGTAAGCTGTAAATTATTATTATTATACTCACCATCATAGTAGACATTGTAGTCAGGGTAACACTGGTCTTGGTTGTGCTGTGTATAAAACATTTCTTCGGAAGCAAAACGCGGTGCTTCGGGCTTACTTACTGATCTCATGGTGACGTCAGACACTTTTTGTGGCGGGTTCACCTGCTGACGAGGCATATTTGGCTGAGATCTAAAATTACCTGAGTTTCTGATAATGCCAGAACCACTAGGTCTTACGTTACCTGGAGTGGGTCTTCCTTGGGGACCTTGGGGTATGCCTTGACCCCTTTGTTGTCTCTGATCTGTATTCCAGCTATTACGCGGGGGAAAGTTATTATTTTGTGATACCGTTTGGTTTGGCTTGGGTATTTCTTTCGGTTTGTTTTGGATGGAAAGTGTATTAAAACTGTTATTGAATCTATTGAATGCTAAACGTGCCTCTTCTTGCCTAGCCGCTACTATAGCTGCTTCAAGAGTCGTAGGTTGCGCGATCCGCACGCCGATAGAAACGTGAAAGTCCAAATGGTTAATGTATTGATCTATGACCATACTCTCATAGTATGACTTATCCGTGTGCTTACCTACTACGTTTAAGGTGTCTAAAATTTCCCGTAGTCGTTTACCAAACGTCTCAGCATCTTCATTTTTATTACGACGTAAACGCGTTAGTTCTTGCATCAGCTGTATTTCATTACGTGGTTCCCCTAATCTACGCGTTAACGCAGCCTTAATTATCTGCC
The DNA here is from genome assembly GCA_932294355.1 of Aporophyla lueneburgensis. Classification (NCBI taxonomy): domain Eukaryota; kingdom Metazoa; phylum Arthropoda; class Insecta; order Lepidoptera; family Noctuidae; genus Aporophyla; species Aporophyla lueneburgensis. The sequence continues at coordinate 11,319,743 of OW028757.1, read as the reverse complement.
AACTATCCACTGTTTCTTCGGATGCTATTGCACTGATCGCCGAACCGCTTAATTTGCTTTTAATTAAACTAACAATAGCAGGGTTTGCCCTAACTTGTGGATCCAGTAATGCTATGACATTTTCAGCTTCTCTAATAAAGTAATTTAACGTTTTAGGATTGCCATCGTATTTTGGCAATAGCTCTGAAACGAACTTGAAAGTCGCTAGATCAATGCTTGCCATAGCCATCGTATCTTAATTTGTTAAAAGGAATAAAAAGGAATAAATTCTAGCTCACTCTAAAATACTATTGAGATTACGTCTAAAAAATTATTTCGTTATAAATACTGCCTACTCTCTAAAAGGTTAGCTTGAAGTTATTTTAATTGTGTTATACGAACCACGATTATAGCGAATGCGTAAACAAGTGAATATATCTTGTTACAGAATAAACTGCTGAAATGCGAAATGTATACCGCGATTCTAGCACGTATACATAAACGCCAAAATTAAATTAATGTAATAAAATCATATAACTAATGAGATTTGCCTATAGCGATTTTAGCCTATAAACAAACACACAGTATAACATTTATATAAAAATACGGCAGGAAATATAGCATAGGAAACTGGGTATACAACAAGCACTCACCACAGTGTCTTCTGCATCTCTAGCCGGGCCTTGTATAACAGCAGGGCTCCCAATTCTCCAGGACTCCCGCAGGTTGCTCTTGCTCGCCTTTGTAGATTCGAATTTGCGATCGCGAAGATAACGATAGATACCGTTCACTCTTACCGAAGAGTTGTATTCGAAATAGAGTGTCGCGATCCTACCGACTGCGCCAGTTAAGTTACGGCGAACGAGATTATTATTAAAAAAGATATTTATTTAAATTAAAACAATGTTTATTGAATGGAATGTTCTACAAGACTAATTTACAATTATGATATTTCTATTAACTAAAACTTATTACTATAATTTATGAAACTGCAATTGTGCAGTTTAATATTGACGCGCGGGCGCATCCGCTGCATTAGTCAGCGATTATGTTACTCAGGCGATTGCCTAACTGTGGTCATACACATAAATATATATATACGCGTCGACCTTGAGAATCTCCTCCGTTTTTTTTTCGTTGGTTAAAAAATTCATCCGCATCGCTGTCCACTGGTTATGTTTCCAAGAGACTGGCTGCATTAACACGTTGTATGGCAAAGTTTAGCCTCTGACCAAGATAAAAACCAGCGCTTGGGTCACCAGTGTCAACCAGCCATTTTGAGATTCCCTTTTAAAAACCATATCGACTCAGAGCTCACGGCCCGAGGCTCGTCGGGTAAGTTTAGGTGGGTCCAGCCGGATATCGGGAATGGCGCACAAGTTAACATTATCCCTGGTCCAAGTGTGGCAAGGGAACATCAGGGTGGTTTTAGTCAGTAAGAATCTGGTAGACCCCTCCACTCACCCCAGGGCGGAGGACATCCATGACGGATTTCCACTCCAGAAAAAAAACAAAAAGTTTTACTTAGATCGCTTAATACTCGATTAGATGCTCTTATCCAGCGACTGGTCAATGTCTTTAATCATCGTTCACCACACATAATTTTTCTATACACCCACCAACTTTCGAACAATATATCAATTAAAACAATACTTCTAACATTACACCGGACCCTCTTCAAAGTTCGAGACAGATAGTCCTTCAAAGTTTCAAGTGACACAAGTTTCGAGCGCCGTGATAGTACCTTTGGGACTGACAGTATGTAGTTATGAGTGTAACGTATTGAGGGACTGACCCGCATACTTAGTAAACTACGATCGTATAAATTTATTAGCTTGGAACGTCATGTTGTTGTTTTGATTGGTTAGGAAGGGAAGGTAGAGGAATTTACACACTTTACGGCCATTAAGGAAGATGTAGAAATTAATAATTTACAGGTTACGGAATCGTTAGTTTATTAGTTTATTGGATAGGTTTGGCAGGCTCGGTCACAAGATATTTAAATTGAAGGTACAGTTGTGGGAACAAGATAAGAATCCACTTAACCAAATGTAATAAACTTCTTAGGTTCTTCCTAGATAATAGCAGTATTTAAAACTTCAGTCTAACAGTATTAACAACTACGATAATCAAGCTACAATGATTATTTTGAACTTTGTTGACATTACCAGTATGTAACTCCATGTTAAATTTCAGCTTTCTAGTACTAAGAGTGTCTGAGCTAACCTTCGGACTGACGGTCGTTGGACGGTGTTGACTACAGAACCCTTATGATAAACAATAATCATCAGACTAACTTTTAATCTCTCTTACATTATCATTAAACAGAATGAACACAAGTAGGTTTAACACAATCTTGTGTATTACTTATACCCCGAACAAAGAACATGTTGCCGTCTTGATGGGATGTATAATTTTAGTTTGAACTCCTAGTAGGATCGCTTCTAGCAGTGAAAGGAAAAACGTGAGCAAAAATACAAAAGCCACGTATGCACGATTTGAGAGATTGTTGAACATTTTTAGGTAATATTTTTCGGTCTTACACGTGCGCATAAATAAAAGTACATGAAGGGTATGGAAAAGGAGGAATATTTTAATATTGAAGCTGATGTATTTATTTGAAGAGATCGGGGAAAACTCTATTGTTTTATTTCAAACAAGCACTTCAAAAGTAACTTCGTTCATGATGATTTCGTATTTACCTCTAAAAAACTTTAACTCCTGTACACCCTTACGGAGTAGAAAAATATACCACTTTTATTATTTAGATATTTAAGTATTCATGCCAAGTTTATTAACTTAAGGAACATGATTTTTCATACAAAGTAATTTACCTTTAAATGACGAATTTACAAAAACCCTTTCGTCGTGCTCCAACTAAAACGAAGACGTATGCAAAATTTCACATTCCTAGTCTCAGTAATTTCGGCTGTGCCTTGATATGTCAGTTAATTAGTTTCTCCTTTTATACAATACTAGCTGACCGTACAGACGTTGTCCTGTTTCCTAGAACTCGATAGCAGCGCCACCTACCGTGTCCAATAGATTTTTTTGTATGCATTTGCATACAAAAAATCCATTCAAATCGGTCCTGCCGTTTAGGAGGAGTTCAGTGACATACACACGTACAGTAGAATTATTTATATATAGATATAGATACTACCTACAACTTAATTTCTAAAACATATTTTGGCTAATAAACAACCAACACCTTTACGAGGATGCGCCAGATACCCCTCGAAATTTCAGTTTTATTAGGATTTTTGCAATTTGTAACAATATCATGAAATGTCATTCAATGGAATTAAATTAATTTAATTCTGTAAAAGCATATTTGTTCCGGTTGCGATTCATATTTTAATCAACTAACAACCAACCGGACACAGATCTACAATATGACCTGAATTGCAATAACGTAAGATTGATTTTCACGGGTTAACCTTATGCATCTACCTTAAAGCTGCTTCTAAAATATTACGCGTATTTTTGTATATTAAAAAAATATGTTGGTTCACATAAAACATAAAAACGAATAGTATAATAAAAACACAAACCTTGTACTAAGTTATTATGGCAGCGCCGAACGAAAGTAAATAATTACCCTTTCCGTTGAAACCGTTTATTACACTCGCTATGACGAAAATACTACGATGGTAAAGCTTTTTCACACAAAACACTACAAAGTCAAAAAACTTTAATTTCGAAAGTCGGTGTCTTAGGATCTGTATTTAAGGTTTTTTGCCACCGACTTCCGAAATTAAAGTTATTTTTGACTTTGTAGTGTTTTTTTTTTAAGGAAGTCGGTTATTATTTTTTTGTAAAAAGTTTTTATTTTGAACTTTTTAGTTATGGTAGATTAATCTAATCGCGTTATTCGTTCATTTGTCGCGCAAATACTTAATGCAAATTTAAGACTTATATGGTTTTCACATAGACCCCATCGTTCGAATGGAACCAAATTAAAATGAGACCATTCAGGTAGCACTAACCTTCAAATAAAAAAAGAATCATCAAAATCAGTTCACCCAGTCAAAAGTTATGATGTAACAAACATACGGTATTCGTTCATTTGTCGCGCAAATACTTAATGCAAATTTAAGACTTATATGGTTTTCACATGGACCCCATTGTCCGAATGGAACCAAATTAAAATGGAACTATTCGGAAAGCACCAGCTTTCAAATAAAAAAACAATCATTAAAATCGGTTCACCCAGTCAAAAGTTTTGAGGTAACAAACATAACAAATAATTTTAAAAAATACAGTCGAATTGATAACCTCCTCCTATTTTTGAAGTCGGTTAAAAACAACATTGTTCATACTTTTAAATAAAATGTATTTAATTTAAGTAATACTTTATCAGCTAATGTATTATTTGAAGCCATTCCTAATATCATTATCAGTATCACCAGCTCGTTGCAGTCCATTACTGGAAATAGGCCTGATAAGTAACAAACCACTGCTAGACACAAACCACTGAAATAGTACACCACTCCTGGACATAGACCACTTAAATAGTGCACCATTGCTGGAAATGGACCTCGCAAATAGTACACCACTGCTGGATATAGTCCTCTTAATTAATCCACCATTTCTAGAAATTGGCCTCTTAAACAGTATTCAACTGCTAGACATAGTCTCTTTAATAGTTTACCACTGCTAGACATAGACCTCTTAAATAGTACTCCACTATTGGAAATGGGCCTTTTGAATAGTACCCCATTGCTGGACAAACGTCTTTTAAATAGCGCACCACTGCTGGACATACGCCTAATTAAATAGAGCACTACTGCTGGACATACGCCTAATTAAACAGACCACTACTGCTGAACATATCGTAATTAAATAGAGCACCACTGCTGGACATGACCTAATTAAATAAAGCACCACTGTTGGACATACACCTAATTAAATACAGCACCACTGCTGGATAAACGTCTAATTAAATAGAGCACCACTGCTGGACATAGCCTAATTATATAGAGCACCACTGCTGGACATAGCCTAATTAAATAGATCATCACTGCTTGGCATATGCCTCATTAAATAGAGCACCATTGTTGCACATAGCCTTATAAAATAGAGCACCACTGCTGGACATACGTCTAACTAAATAGCGCATCATTGCTGGACATATGCCTCGTTAAATAGAGCACCACTGCTTGACACAGCCTAATTAAATAGAGCACCACTGCTGGACATAGCCTAATTAAATAGAGCACCACTGCTGGAAATAGCCTAATTAAAACAGCACCACTGCTGGACATATGCCTAATTAAATAGAGCACCACTGCTGGACATATGCCTCATTAAATAGAGCACCACTGCTTGACACAGCCTAATTAAATAGAGCACCACTGCTGGACATAGCCTAATTAAATAGAGCACCACTGCTGGACAAAGCCTAATTAAATAGATCATCACTGCTTGGCATATGCCTCATTAAATAGAGCACCATTGTTGCACATAGCCTAATAAAATAGAGCACCACTGCTGCACATACGTCTAACTAAATAGCGCATCATTGCTGGACATATGCCTCGTTAAATAGAGCACCACTGCTTGACACAGCCTAATTAAATAGAGCACCACTGCTGGACATAGCCTAATTAAATAGAGCACCACTGCCGGAAATAGCCTAATTAAAACAGCACCACTGCTGGACATATGCCTAATTAAATAGAGCACCACTGCTGGACATAACCTGATTAAATAGAGCACCACTGCTGGACATATGCCTCATTAAATAGAGCACCACTGCTGGACATAACTTAATTAAATAGAGCACCACTGCTGGACATATGCCTAATTAAATAGAGCACCACTGCTGGAAATAGCCTAATTAAAACAGCACCACTGCTGGATATACGCCCAACTAAATCACTGCTAGACTCAGGCTCCTCCAATCACATGCCTTTACGCTCGACCTTTAGCTACTCCGATCTAAAATAATATTTGATTGATGTTTTTATACTCGTACTGTTAATTCATTCTTCAACCCGAGTGACCCAATTTCAACAGGTGTTTTTAGGTCAAAGGTTTATCACAGGTCAATTAAGAGAGCTATAACCGTTACTGATAAATTTATTGGTAAAAGCTTTTATATACCCAGAAGTTGTTGTTCGTTGTAGCGGTTAGAGACACCGATTTTGTTGGGAAAAGGCTAGGCAGATGATGAATAAATTATAATTAACTTAGAAACTAACATATTTTATTTCACATTAACCTATATGGGCACTTTTGTTAGAAGCTAGATGCACCATTGTATTAGGTGTTGCTAGGTATTCCAATTATTCAATTTCTTTGGAGAAGAGCCGGCAAAAAACTCCATGGTTACTCTCTAAAAAAATAATTCGCTTATACATTATACAAAGTTTTCAAATATCAGTGCTAATAAGTATGCGAGGATAGTGTAACCTGTTAATGAGTACAATTAATGCCTTCAACCGGTTTTTAAACTTAATATCATCTGACATATTTGACTTAGTTTTTGCCTTCAAAAAGAATTAAACTGTATAAGGATGTGCCCACTAAAAAAAAACTTGAAATCCACGTCCCCACATAACTGCGAATATAAGCTAGATTTTTACCCGTACAATTTACAAGCTTATCGTGTGCTGTGTCCAATTTGTTTGTGATGTAAGTTTTCGTTCCTCGTTTTGTATGAAAAAGCTGTTATGCTAATAAGCGTACCTCGATGAAACGATGGTCGCGTGGACTGTCCTAACTTTAGCTTTGAATCATTTTTTTATTCTAGTCTACTTTGACAATAGCATTTTGACATGCACTAAACCTTTCGTGGTTACTCCACATTAAGCACGACTAGAATATTTGGTGAGTTATTATTGTTTTAGTTGGTTGACAACTTTATTCCGGGACCTATTTACTAAGGAATGGCGGATAGTTGAGTCGCTCCGCGATAAATACAGAAATACTGGTATTCAGCTAATGCATTCAGTTAGACTAGAAGACGACACCATTATGGTTGGAGAATGGCTATGGGTATAATCGACTACGAAAATTGACACAATCATTTACGTCAGATTCGAAAACGTAATTTAATGCAGAAATCTGAACATCGGAAAATCTGATTCGAAAGAGTGGAATATTTTGTGGATTATAAGGACGAGATTGATTTTCGATTTATTTTTGTCCAATTTTTGTCATGGTCTTAATTCTTCTCAGAAAAGTCTGTTAGGAAACACCGTACACTTTGTTTTAAAAAACATTTTCCTTTTTTTAGTAATTGTGGTTTTTTAACCAATTTTCAGAAATAAATGTCATTTCTAGGAATAGAAGATATTCTGCGACCACCTCGAAATAGATTCCAATAAGAACATAAGTTCCTATGATACGATTAGAAAATAATACGACTGCACAACAGTTTACATACAGAAACTTCACGTGAATTGCAACGTACCTATTACGTAAACAACAACAACCCTCTGGCAGTTGTAGTCGAGTGCTGTTGATGCCTGATAGCTCTTGTGTTGATCCGAATACGTATGTAAGTACACTCTACGTGCTCGGGAACACCGCACGAATGATTATGATCGTCTGTTGCATTTCTACTTTGCAATATATGTACCTCTGCATAATTTGTGTTAAAGTTTTATAGACCGATGTGTAAAGCTTAAAGTTTTCATACTAGCCAGTATGAAAACTTTAAGCTTGCCCATTTTTTTTTTTATTTCCCCAAACATATCAGATGAAAAGCGATATTTGTAACATAGTGTACAAATGAGTACTTTTGCGAATTCATCCCATTGACATGTAAATATATCAATTCACCATCAACTATATTACCTGAATATAATTGATGGTGTGAATTACTTGACTCTGGCTCGGGTTTTCACCTGCAATTGATCCAGGCTGATAGTATGACTAGCAGTCATGGGCTCCGTCGCCTCCAAACATAACAGGCGTGCAAGTGCAATCACTGTAGTACTCGCGGGTTGTACTTTATGCCTCGGAGCAGTTTCACCATGAACGACACTAGAGCAAATTCGTGTCATACCCCGAGTTGATTGTACCCCACTTTACCCTGTACAAATAAAACGGGGTACACGTTCGAGCTTGTTCTGCTCTTGCTCTTACATCACTGAGTACTTAACCTCAGGTGGAGCCCATATGACAGCACTATGTTCCTGATGAATCCTGATTAATGTTAATAAGTATAATAATAGTGCGATTTTAATTGAATTTTGACTATGAATATCATTTATTATGACTTTGTATAAACCCAAATGTTTGCATGTCACAGTATTATGACCAAGCGTTTTGGATCTGTATAATCATTTATGTTAAGACCGAAATCGTACCAACACGTATCGCAAATAAAATTGATTTGATTTGATTTGAATGCGTCATACAGGATTTAAGACTTAGATTCTCGTAAAGTCTCGCGTCTGCCTCAAAAGAAACCCCAAGTTTCTAAATGCGTTTTCGCAGATCCTAGTAATGTCTTCGCGAAACGACAGTTCTGGGTTGAGAACAACCTCTAAGTCCCTTACCTGCGTGACTCGTTTCATCGGTACTGAATCAACTACGTATTCGTAGAGCAGAGGTGCACGTGCGCAGGTGGAACTTATCACCGAGCATTTAAATGCATAGAGTTTGTTCTCATTACTCCATACCACTATCCAGTCAATGTCATCCTGCAAGTGTCTGCAATCAGACTCCATCTTGACCTCACACAAAAACTTGAGTCATCTGCGAATAAAAGACAAGACCCATTTTTGATGACGTTAACTATTATAACGGGACCAAACCCTGAAATCACGAAATGCACACGAAAACGGATTGTTCTATACACCTGTCTATTTATTTGAACGTAAATGTATGAATAAGCTGCTATTTTCAACCATTTCTGGATGAAGTTAGTTCCTAAAATATACTTAGATAGTACGTATGTGTCCAAGTAACAATAAGCGCCTCAATAAAGCCAATTTATTGATGTTATAATTACAGTTTCGTTGAACAACCGAAAAAAATATCTCAAGTTTACTTGCTTGTTTAGTAAGAGTAAAATATTAAGCGGACGTGCCTAAAATAAAAGTTATTACTCCAATAAATTATACCGTATTTATATAACCAAACCTTTAACGATAAAAATAATATTATATTCTGTCCTATAATAACAAAAAAATAAACCATGCACATGTTGTGTAAATAGGTACGTATTTACACAACATGTTCATGGTTTATTTTTTTACTGCTAATTTTTTTTAGGTTTCCGTAGCCAAATGGCAAAAACGGAACCCTTATAGATTCGTCATGTCTGTCTGTCTGTCCGTCCGTATGTCACAGCCACTTTTTTCCGAAACTAAAAAGGAAATGGATAGGTCTTCAAAAATGATATTGAGGATTCTAATATAACTTTTTTCTAAACTGAACAGTTTGCGCAAGAGACAGTTCCAAAGTGGTAAAATGTGTCCCCCCCCCCCCCCCCCCCTGTAACTTCTAAAATAAGAGAATGATAAAACTAAAAAAAATATATGATGTACATTACCATGTAAACTTCCACCGAAAATTGGTTTGAACGAGATCTAGTAAGTAGTATTTTTTTAAAACGTCATAAATCTTAAGCCGCAATTTACGTTTCACTCAATCATCTCAAATATAAAAATTAAAAAAAAAACATTTAATATCATAAATATAAACCTTATGCATAAACCGTGAATACCAACAGGTTTGTACGGAACCCTTGGTGCGCGAGTCCGACTCGCACTTCGCCGGTTTTTATTTCTTGATATAACGTTTTGTGAGAAAACTGGCTGAAAACATAATGTTATTTATATACTTTCATATCCTGAAGTTCGAAATATAAAGAACGAGTTTAAATTGACATCCATACTAATATTATAAATGGGAAAGTGTGTGTGTTTATTTGTCTGTCTTTCACGGCAAATCGGAGCAACGAATTGACGTGATTTTTTAATTGGAGATAGTGGCGTGCGTGTTTTTAGTGGTTGTTGTTGTTTGTTGGTAATAGGCTACTTTTTGTCTCTTTCTAAACCCCCACTTTCCTAAAATGGGGGGTGGAACGCGCTAATCTCAGGAACTACCGGTTCAAATTGAGAAAATCTTTTTGAGTCGGTTAGCCTATTTATTGTCTCTGTCCCCATTCTACTGGATAAACTACAAAACCTTGGAATACGAGGAATCGCTCATAAAATATTTAATGATTACCTGAATAACAGAAAGCAAAGAGTTAAAATAGATGAGCACATCAGTGAAGAAAATAGACTATCCTATGGCGTTCCACAAGGGAGTATCCTGGGCCCCACTCTCTTTCTGCTGTATATCAATGACCTCTGCTCAATGTCCCTGCCATATACTGAAATATTCACCTATGCAGATGACACTGCTCTGTTCGTCTGGGGTCCCGACTGGCACACCGTAAAGGAAAAAGCAGAATATTCCTTATCTCAGGTCATGAACTGGCTCACGCATAATCTTTTAACGCTAAATTTATCGAAGACGAACTATGTGCCTTTTTCCATCACCAAAAGTAAAAAACCATCTAATGATTTCTCGATTCGAGCTCATCTCTGCAATTCCCACGGTAAATGCACATGCCAACAACTCAATCGTGCGGAATTTGTTAAATATCTAGGTGTGCATATTGATAGTGGACTGAGGTGGGAAAAGCAGATAGATGTTGTAACCTCCAGAACGAGGCGGTTGATCCACATCTTTAAATCCCTGAGGGACTCAGCACCCCCCGACAAGCTTAAACTGGTATACTTAGCACTATGTCAATCGATTATCCAATATTGCGCTACCGTGTGGGAAGGTGCTGCCAAAACGCATTTTCTTGGTCTAGAGAGAGCACAGAGAGCGGTCCTGAAAGTGATGTCAAAAAACCATACAGGTATTCTACAGTACAACTGTACTCTGACTGTAAAGTACTAACAGTTCGTCAGCTCTTTGTGCTTAAATCCATATTGAGGAAACACCCTTCTGTGCCCCTACCCGACCCAAACAGACGCAGCAAAATGCCTGTTTGTCCTCGTGCCTCCTGCAAAACAGTTTTCGCCAGTAGACAGTTTAGCAGCCTGAGTACTAGACTGTACGACACCATCAATAAGAAGCTTAACATCGTAGGACTTTCCAGATACAAGGTTAAAAACCTTGTTGCTGGCTGGCTCCAGCAATTAGATTATCAAAAGACAGAAAACTTACTTGCACACATTTCGTAATATTATATAATCCACACTTATATATTTATACTGACAGCACACCACACCACACGCACACGCACACTCACACACACACATACCCTCACACACACCTACATCACCACCATCACCTACACACACTTTCAAGTGCCTATTATGCTAAAATAATAAATTACGTCACGCCATTCACGTTGACACGATCTCTATAAGATGCTCCGCGTTTGAGGACTGACTCCCAAAATACAAGCCCTGGCTTAGTTTGGGTATCAGTTCCGTACCAAATTGTAAACATTAATGAACATTGTATAATGAGTACCAAAACCTTGTGAATGCTTTTTGAGAAATAAACTTTTTACTTTTTTTTTATTTATTGAGGAAGGCTATAGGCTATATAGCATCACGCTACGATCAAAAGGGGGGATGCGACGGGAAGGGTCAGGAGAGTAAATATTTGATGCGGACTAAGTTGCGGGTAGAAGGAGTACTCTATAAAAGCAATAACCAAAAAAAAAAAAACGTTTTGTGCCTTTACTGCACCGCGGTTAAATATAACAGATAACCATTAAGACAGTTCAATTAACATGAAAGGTGATTTAAGATACGAAATTAATTAGTTCGGCTTTCTGTTCACTCAATAAAATTAAATTGTCTGATAGAGTCATTTCATCCATACACTTAATTTAAGCTTGGCAATATTATAAACAATAAACCACTCTGATCCTTTAAAGTATTACAATTTCAGAACAAAATGTAATACAGTCACCCAAATTAGTACTTTGCTGAGATTTGAATTTCAAATGAAAGCTCAAGGCAATGTGAACCTATTGTTATAATTACTATTGAAACTCTGAAACCTACAATTGTTAGTAGTTTCAATAACTTTCGGATTACGTGCATGAGTTTATAAATACAGAGGTCGATTTTCAAGTTACTCGTGGAGCGATTTCAGCGTTCGCCATTTTGTTTCCAAATGTGTAAACAGATTTGTTTTCTTAGAAAAGTAACTTTAAAACCCACACACAAAAAGTTAAATTAGCGCTACAACTTAATTTTTTTTAATGAGTCTTCATGAATATTATGAAGTCATTCTGTAATCAACTTAATTAAATTAACACTTGAATAAAATTTTAATTTCTGTTGCACGGATCGATCGATCAGGTTAAAGTTCCGGCTGTCTATGTTATGGGTTGTCAGAACCCCAAAAGTATGACAACCAGTCTTACCAAGGGGTATCGTATTACCCAGTAGCTGAGGTGCGGAAGTCATATTGGCAGTCGCTCTATGTAAAATACTGGTATTACCCTAACATAATTGGGAAACAGCTAGGTAGATGATGATGATGATGAAAGCCGATAATTTGGTTAAGAAGAAATAATAATATTAGGTCTTTATCTATGAAATTGCCGTTCTGCAGTACTGGCCATTTCAAATCAAAATAATTTTTGTTTGTCTAAGAATTCTAATTTCAAATTAATTTTATTTTAAGACATGGAATTATTTTTCCAAAAGTAGTCATTTGTTTATTGATTAGTGTTACATTTTCATCGCATTTCAATCTTTTTCGTCATCATGGATACGTTAAAAATTCGAGTAATTATGGAATATGAGTACCGTCGTGGCAGCAACGCGGCACAAGCGGCACGCAACATCAACGACGTTTACGGAGCTAACACTACAAACCAACGCACCACCTGCTATTGGTTTGCTCGCTTCCGTTCTGGAAATTTCGACCTGAAAAATGAACCTCACGGTCGTCCAAAGACTTTGGTCGACAATGACGAATTAGAAGCGATTGTGGAAGCTGATGATACAAAATCTACGGCTGAATTAGCAACAGCTTTCGACGTTAGCGTCAAAACAATATTGGTCCATTTGCGTCAAATTGGCAAGGTAAAAAAGCTTTACAAATGGGTGCCCCACGAACTCAATGATCGCCAGCGCGAAGTACGCGTCGAGAAGTGCCTTGCACTGCTCAACAGACACACAAATGAAGGAATTTTGAACCGCATTGTTACCTGCGATGAAAAATGGATTCTGTTTGATAACCGCAAGCGCTCATCAAGTTGGTTGGATCCTGGTTCAGCACCTAAACAATGCCCTAAACGAAAACTTACCCCTAGAAAAGTGATGGTCACTGTTTGGTGGTCTAGCGCCGGTGTGATTCATCACAGCTTCTTACCAAACGGGGTGAGCATTACTGCAGATGTGTACTGTGAAGAACTGAACTCAATGATAGAGAAGCTGGCACATCTCCAACCAGCATTGGTCAATCGCTCGTCTCCGCTGCTCCTGCACGACAACGCGCGACCTCATACTGCACAGCAGGCGGTCTCCAAGTTGCAAGAACTGGAGTTGGAAGCTCTCCGTCATCCGCCCTACTCACCAGACCTTGCGCCTACAGACTACTACTTTTTCCAGAATTTGGATAACTTCTTGGCGGCAAAAAATTCAATACCCGAGGGGCAGTACAAAATGCCTTTGAAGAATTTGTTGCCTCCCGTCCAGCTGATTTTTTTAAGAAGGGCATCAATAAACTGCCACTGCGTTGGCAAAGATGCATTGATTGCATGGGTGATTATTTCGATTAATACAAATAAAAAATACATGAAAAAAATTCGTTTAATTTTTAACCGACTTCAAAAAAGGAGGAGATTATCAATTCAACTGTATTTTTTTTATGTTTGTTACCTCATAACTTGTGACTGGGTGAACCGATTTGGATGTTTTTTTTTTTTATTTGAAAGCTGGTGCTTTCCGAATGGTCACATTTTAATTTGGTTCCATTCGGACAATGGGGTCCATGTGAAAACTATATAAGTATTAAATTTCCGTTAAGTATTTGCGCGACAAATGAACGAATACCGTATGTTTGTTACCTCATAACTTTTGACTGGGTGAACCGATTTTGATGATTTTTTTTATTTGAAAGCTGACTCTTTCCGAATGGGCTCATTTTAATTTGGTTCTATTTGGACAATGACCCCCCATGTGAAAATCATATAAGTCTTAAATTTTCATTACGTATTTGCGCGACGAATGAACGAATAACGCGATTATATTAGTGCGGAGTATCTACCACAACTAAAAAGTCAAAAAATAAAAACTTTATACAAAAAAAAACAACCGACTTCCTTAAAAAAAACACTACAAAGTCAAAAATAACTTTAATTTCGGAAGTCGGTGGCAAAAACCTTAAATACAGAGCCTAAGACACCGACTTTCGAAATTAAAGTTATTTTTGACTTTGTAGTGTTTTTTTTTAAGGAAGTCGGTTGTTTTCTTTTTTTGGAAAAAGTTTTTTTTTCATACAAAACGGCATTTTCATAGGTAAAGACCCATTATATCTATTGAAACAAGAATTTGACAATGAAATAGATTGAGTAATTTCGTAATTTTTTAACCATTACTTTTGGCCCATATGGTATAAAATATGTTCTACACAAATCCATCTTTATGACATACCTAATTAATCCACATCAAAATCTGAAACCCATATTTGGACAAGAACTCGGCCACACGGACAGACACGAAAAGCTACTCCAATTTACAATATTGTACCTCCTCATTTCATTTGTAAGCAAAGTTTTCACAAACTCACGAGTCAAAAATCGTTCGCTTCGTCAAAATAATTCAGTAACAGTTAAATGAATAACTTAGTTAGCTTCATCACTTCGACTAAGTTAGCCTTACATAAAGGAAATTACTTTCAGAAGTAATATGAACTGAGCAAGAACGTAATTCGTGTTATGGAACTCATAAGTTATATTACTGCTACCCCAATGGAAATTGATTATCGGAGTAGTTTTAAAGGAAAATTTAAGAGGTTTGTGTAACGTTTTCTAGCCTAGTTGCGTTTTCATTGGAATGGAATTGAAAATGGTTGAAAATCCGTAGTGAAAGACATTTAAATATACGATGTGTATGTGAATACTAACGGGATCCTGCCGTTTTGCCGAAAAGATTTTGCCAAATTTTCATTACCCAACCAAATTTTAGCAACCTTTTTTTATACCAATGTAATATTTGGAATAATTTTAGTACGCACATTTTCATTTGGTCAAATGTTTAGGTACTTGGCAGATTGTTACCAAGGATAATGTCATTAAGGCTTTTGGTCTTTAATCAAATGATTTATTACAGCAAACAATATCAAGACAATAAACGTTTAGTCAAATGATTTGTTATGACAAAAAATATAAAGGCAAAAATAAGATTTAGTAGTAAAAAATTGCTACAAGTTAGGTTTTAGTGACAGAAACGAATCGCTGTAAATCCGACTCCACGTAGTCTTGTCTGCCCTACCCCTAGAGTGTAATTTAAAATCGCGTAGGCGTGGAGGGGCGAGGCGGCCCGCGAGCTGAGGAGCAGGTGGTTGTAACGCTCGCCGCCGCAGCTGAGGCTGGCCGGCGAAGCCGGCCAGCAAGACGAAGCTGCGGTGGTGATCGTTAAGCCGTCTGCGACGATAAGCTCGCGTGGGACCGCCTAAGCTCCGTAGTGCCGGAGCCATGACAGAAACCATGCCTGCTGCATGATGCATGCTCGCTTGCATATTGCATGCTTGCTTGCATGCTCGATTGCATGCTGCTTGCCTGCTTGAATGCATGCTTGCTTGCATGCTACATGATGCATGCTTGCTTGCATGCTCGATTGCATGTTGCTTGCTTGCATGCATGCTGCATGCATGGTTGTTTGCATGTTTCTTAGAGGGAAATAAAATCACATGTTCACAATCACCTGATTTATTGAGTGATAATACATACAGCGCCATGTCAGCCCTTGATAAATGCCTTATTGCTTCTGCATCTTTACTATTGATGTCATTGGCTACGCAATCGACTAAACAGAAATGGTAAGTTTAAAATTGACGACACCAAATATTTGCCTTATTTAATTTTGCGTAAAATATGTTATACCAACTGAAATATTTGACTAGATAAAAAATGGTAAAAGTACTAGTTGGTGAACAGGTTATTGTTCAAACGTTCACGTGCCGAACATAGGTTTTCGTAACAATTATTTGTAAAGAGATTTTTTCGAAAGAGATCTTTTTGGTAAAACAAGGGAGACTGGTGGGGCTCCGACGGAAGGCGAAAATTAGGTACCTTCGACGCGGACAGAAAAACTGATGTACGCAAGTGTCTCGCCTAGGGACAGGAAGTGAAGGAATCGTGCACCTACCTCCTCGTGAACCGCTCGATCTGCCAGCAGCTCTGCTCCGGAGTCTTCACAATTCAGCTCACCACATGTCGGCAAAGTCCAGAGGCACCACACAGCACTTCAGTTCTACCGTCGAAGCCACAAAATACACCACTAAAGAAACAGCGGGACTGCTATGAACTTATAATATTAAAATTATATCGTTCTGCGATAAAATAGTACAGCGGTTAAAAAAAACACAGCGAGATGCGCTCACGCCGGAATCCATATTTGAACTGTTATAATGTCTTTCTCGAACGAGCCATAAAGAAGGCGACGCTCATTGGCGAGAAGTTTGCTAGGTGCACGATTGTGATTGGTGGGAAAGGACTAGCTTGACATCTTGCGTAATAGTTTAACAAAATAAAATAGATGGCGCTAACATTTCCTCCCCCTTTTAAAGGGGTCACCTTTAAACCCAATCATAAAGTGTAATAAAGAACTGCGGAAATATAATATTGAAACTGCGATTTATATAAGATAAACTGCGACAATCTTAAACTAACTAACTGCTAGCACTTAAACTAATGTGGTTACAAAAAAAAAATAACAATCTTATTGCGTAGGTAATGGGCTCAAACGGGTGACCGGACGCACGTATGTACCTTTAGCTGTTCTTACAGAAACTACACGCGTTATACCATCGTTGGAAGGAAGAATCTTCTCTACTATCGCTAATGGCCACGATAAAGGAGGTGAATTGGCAGTTATAATAGCAACAACCGTGCCAGGCTTGATTGGCACAGACGTAGTATTCCATTTCTCTCGGGTTTGTAAACTATGTAAATATTCCATTCTCCATCTCTTCCAAAAAGATTGCACTAATTTATCAAGCAGAGAATGTCTCTGAAGCAAGTTGAGATTATCTGATTCTACTTCAGGCGCGGGCAATGAGAGTAAAGGAGCGGTATGCAAAAAATGACCTGGCGTTAACGCGGTAGGTTCTGCGGGATCGGCACTCAGGACCGTAAGAGGCCGAGAGTTTAACAAACACTCGATCTGAACGAGCACTGTAACTAGCTCTTCGTAAGAGAGAAGCTGTTGGCCGATGACCTTGAAAAGGTGCGTCTTGACGACCTTCACCATACTCTCCCAACATCCGCAAATGTGGGGCGGCCGGACAGTTAAACTTCCATGTGATACGGTTTTCAGCAAGCTCTTCTTCGAAGCGAGAGCGGAACTCGACATTATTAAGGAATTTATATAAGTCGCGTAAATAAGAATTAGCGTCTACAAAATTAGTGCCTTTGTCCGAGTGCATTACTTGGACAGGGCCCCTGCGAGACAAGAACCGTTTAAGTGCAGCTAAAAAACTGGCGGTGCTAAGATCAGTGGCTACTTCAATATGTAGCGCGCGAGTTGTGAAACAAGTGAACACGCAAAAATATGCTTTCAAAGCCTTTGCACCCCGACGGCGAATGGGAGTGTAAGATATAGGACCTGCGTAATCACAGCCCGTGTGAGTAAACGGCTTAATAACCTGACGCGTCCGACAGTCCGGCAAGTCAGCCATGAGCGGGAAGACGGGACGCGGTCGAGCGCGGAAACAAATATTACAATCGTGAACTACCTTACGAATAGCACGACGAGCAGACAGTATCCAGTATTTCTGCCGTAATAGTGACATGAGCTGTTCAGGCCCAGCGTGTAAATATTTCTTATGATAATATTCAATTAATAAGTTAACAAAAAAGTCATGGCTTGGCAGAAGTACCGGGTGCTGCTGTGAGTAACTTAGATCAGAATGGGTGAGACGTCCACCAACTCTGATTAAATCGTTATGTAAAAACGGTCTTAATTTATTAAGAGATGATGAAACCTGCGTGTTCAGTTTTAAATTTAAAATTTCTTTATTGAAACGTTTATTTTGGATAAGTTTCAGCAATTTTTTTTCTGCAAAACTCAAATCAGCTGCGGTTATATGTACGGAATCGCGACGTGGTAACAAATTAGCGAATCTATAAATGTAAACAATCGTACGGAGTATTTTACTCCATGACGAAAGGCGGCAAAGAGTATCATAAACATAAGAATCGTCAGCGGGAATTAAAACAGCGTGAACGAGTTTCTTTTGTTCAGGTATCTCGTCCAACGTGAGCGGTTCCGTACCTTCAGTAATAGGCCACTGCAACGGATGTAACGTTAGCCAGGGGGGCCCTTGGGACCACAGAGGGTGGTCTTTTAACTTAGCAGGAGAGACACCACGTGACAGACAGTCTGCCGGGTTCTCAACCCCTGCAACGTGATAAAAGTTATCTGCGGAAATATTATCAGTAATTTTAATAACTCGATTGGCAACGAACGTTTGCCAACGATGCGGTGAACCTTTAATCCAATAGAGTGCGATTTTTGAATCGGTTAATGCGTAAATTTTAATTGCAAAACGATAAAGAATTCTCTGATAACGTCGATCAGATTCGCGAATCATAATTTGTAAAAACATTTGTTTACAATCAGCGGTCATCGCTACAGAGTGTAGACGAAAATTTAAAATAATTTTGAATAAATTACCCTGTAGGTTGGGCCCACTGTGCAGCAAATCGTTTAACGAAACACCGGACGATGTTTTGCAGCTGCCATCCAGCACGGGACGCAACCTAGACGAAGACTTGTCTGGGCGGAGAACCCCATGATGTGGGATTATATAAGTAGGGAACACATCTGCAGTTTCATGCGGGAGAACTGAGACGGGCGAGATATAACCTTTAGAAAGGTAATCATTTAAAACTTCGTCATAAGCGGCGCGTAGCCTAGGTGAAGCTTCAAGCTTCCTCTCTAAGCATAAAAAACGTCTACGAGCGATATTGAATGAGTCACCTAGTGTGAAAACATCCTTATCAAACGGTAGACCCACGGTATAGCGACCAGTAACTGGGTCCCGTTGCGTAGTTGAATGATAAAAATATTCACATTCAGCATCAGCAGGATGCTGAACGGGCGGGCCAGGAACTTCTTCAAGTTCCCAGAAGCGGGAAATCAAATTGTTATCCATAGGCGAAGGGACTATGGCGCAGCACGATGTGAGACATGCTGGGTGGTTACTGAGTGTAGGTACGACCCCCATGAGTACGTAGCCTAACACCGTATTGACAGCGGCGGGCACTGACGGGCCACCAGGAACCACGTCAGGCAAAAGTAAATGCGGAAACAGCGATGCTCCAATTAAAATATCAATTTTACTTGGAATAGCGAAACTATCATCAGCGAACTGAAGTTTATTCGAGTAAGGTAGGGCCTTAATATCAACAAAAGCGGAAGGTAAGTTGTCCGTAATTTGATCAACTACTAACGAGTCAATATCAAATCGGATATTTTTGTTAAAGCGTGAAAATATACGTAAATTTATTGTCCCGAACGACGTCCTCTCTGTGCCTGCAAAACCTCTTACAGTCGTAGACCGTGTATTGTTTTGACGTAAATGTAAACGTTCACAACATTCCCTAGTAATGAAGTGACTTTGCGAAGAGGAATCAAGCAAAATTCTTATTAAATGCTCACGCCCAGCACTATCGTACGCCACGACTTGAGCAGTCGCGAGCAAAACGGTAGTATGCGAATCACATTGCGGCGTCTCGCTGCAAGCGGCATTAGAGGAAACAGAACGCGGAGCGTCAACGGACATCGAACACAAAGCTACATCAGGCTGCGTGGCGGAGCGCACCGGCTCGGACGCGGGCACGGGTGCGAAATGGACGACAGCAGCGTTCGCTGGCGTTGACGTCACCGGATCGGGCGCCTCGCGCTGCGGCGTAGGTCTAGTGTAACTCGCCACTTCCGCGGTCCGTGGGTTCGAATCCCGAATAAAATGTAATAGGGAATGGTGACGTTGTTTACACGTTCTACAGCCAGATGCGGATTGACATCTCGATATTTTATGTTTAATACTTAAACAATTAACGCAACCGTTAATTTTCCCAACAACCTGTAAGCATTCATACGGAGTTGATTTATGAAAATCAGGACATTTAAATAAGTGTTGATGTGTGACATTAGTACACAAACATTTATCTGTTGAATCAGATTCGACCGTGCTTACATACGCGTTATAACGCGGGGAGGACTGCGGTTACTATAATTAGAACTGCGGGAGCGATCAGCTGATTTTGCGGAATTATGTACTTGCGCGCCGGCTGTTAAAGCGTGAGTGCGATACAATATTTTACTCTGTTTATTAACGAAATCGACTAAATCATCAAACAAAGGAATATCAGACTGATCCTGACTGTTTTCAAAGTTACGAACAGTTTCACTGTCTAACTTGGTAATAGCTATTTGTACGATAATTAAATTCAATAAATCTGGAATTTTCAAATGTTGTAAGGAACGGACGGCGTTAACAAAGTTATCATTAAAAATGTCCAAATTATCAGAAGTAACGGAAGTTAACGGTTTAAAATCTATGATCTGTTTTAAATAAGTGGCCGCTAGTGTGCGTTTGTCTTCATACCTATTCACTAGCGTATTGAAAATGAGTTCGTAATTCTCAGCGGTAGGTACAATGCCGGCGCATGCGGCTAGCGCTTTACCGGTCAATTTGCCCTGTAAATAATGTAATTTTTGATGATCCGAGAGAGATGGATTATCATGAACAGCGGATTTATAATTTGAGTAAAACAATGGCCATGAACGAATGTCACCGTTAAAACTCATTAATTCAATCGGCGGTAACTTAATGATAGAAGATTTTTTCTCTAAGATGGACGGAACGACGTCTGCATTGGTAGAAGAAACCAAACGTTTTAAGCGACTATATATCTGTTCAAACGAAACCAGCGCCTTGTAATCAGCGCACGCGATTGGATCAGCTGTCAGTAGACAGTTATTATACTGATCCATAACTTCATGAAATTCGGAACGAATAGCGTCAATGTTTGAGCTAGCGTCCAGAAAAGCCTACTTCGCATCATCTATAAATCGTAGGCAGACTGTAAACACTCGAATAAAGCATTCCGTTTGGCTTCCAACGCCAACAACGAAAACTCCGTACTACCAGACTTAATAGCTTTCTTCATTATGGAACGAGAATTTTAAATTGAAAGTATAAAAAATAATTTATTTGTGAGTTTGCGAATAATATAAAAGTACAAGTGGGTACTTCTAAAAAGGTAAATCTCAGCGAAAATTATCGAAATAGAACCTTATTTCGCGAATACCACTGAGAATATGAATATTACAGCGAATAATAAGATGAAATATTAGTATGACAGCGGGAAAATACGTATTTAGTGTTAAGCGGTAACAAAATGAAATAAATGCCTTCGCGCTACGCAACGAGCGTAATGGCGTCGGTACGTTTTCTAGGCTAACGAAGACCTAAAAACGGCGGGTTTTAACACTAAATCTTCTATTATGTGACCTAAAAGGGGCGAAAACTGTATCACTACGGTTCGAAGGACCACAATAATGGTGGGGCTCCAACGGAAGGCGAAATTAGGTACCTTCGACGCGGACCAAAAAAACTGATGAACGCAAGTGTCGCGCCTAGGGCCAGGGATGAGGGAATCATGCACCTACCTCCTCGTGTGGCCGCTCGATCTACCAGCAGCTCTGCTCTGGAGTCTTCACAATTCGGCACCACGTGTCGGCAAAGTCCAGAGGCACAAACACAGCACTTCAGTTTTACCGTCGAAGCCACAGAATACACCACTAAAGAAACAGCGGGACTGCTATGAACTTATTATATTAAAATTATATCGTTCTGCGATAAAATAGTACAGCGGTTAAAAAAAAACACAGCGAGATGCGCTCACGCCGGAATCCATATTTGAACTGTTATAATGTCTTTCTCGAACGAGCCATAAAGAAGGCGATGCTCATTGGCGAGAAGTTTGCTAGGTGCGCGATTGTGATTGGCGGGAAAGGACTAGCTTAACATCTTGCGTAATAGTTTAACAAAATAAAATAGATGGCGCTAACAGAGACCCTATTCGGGTCTCCCTTGTTTTACCGAAAAGAAATTGCCAAATTATCACTTCCCAAACAAATTTTCGCATAATTTCATTTGCCAAATTATTACTTACCAAAAAATCTCTTTACAAATAATTGTTACGAAAACCTATGTTTGGCAAGTGAACGTTTGAACAATAACTTGTTCACCAACTAGTACTTTTACCATTTTTTATCTAGTCAAATATTTCAGTTGGTATAACATATTTTACGCAAAATTAAATAAGGCAAATATTTGGTGTCGTCAATTTTAAACTTACCATTTCTGTTTAGTCGATTGCGTAGCCAA
Source organism: Aporophyla lueneburgensis (assembly GCA_932294355.1). Classification (NCBI taxonomy): domain Eukaryota; kingdom Metazoa; phylum Arthropoda; class Insecta; order Lepidoptera; family Noctuidae; genus Aporophyla; species Aporophyla lueneburgensis. The sequence continues at coordinate 11,297,150 of OW028757.1, read as the reverse complement.
TGACATCAATAGTAAAGATGCAGAAGCAATAAGGCATTTATCAAGGTCTAACATGGCGCTGTATGTATTATCACTCAATAAATCAGGTGATTGTGAACATGTGATTTTATTTCCCTCTAAGAAACATGCAAACAACCATGCATGCAGCATGCATGCAAGCAAGCAACATGCAATCGAGCATGCAAGCAAGCATGCATCATGTAGCATGCAAGCAAGCATGCATTCAAGCAGGCAAGCAGCATGCAATCGAGCATGCAAGCAAGCATGCAATATGCAAGCGAGCATGCATCATGCAGCAGGCATGGTTTCTGTCATGGCTCCGGCACTACGGAGCTTAGGCGGTCCCACGCGAGCTTATCGTCGCAGACGGCTCAGCCTCAGCTGCGGCGGCGAGCGTTACAACCACCTGCTCCTCAGCTCGCGGGCCGCCTCGCCCCTCCACGCCTACGCGATTTTAAATTACACTCTAGGGGTAGGGCAGACAAGACTACGTGGAGTCGGATTTACAGCGATTCGTTTCTGTCACTAAAACCTAACTTGTAGCAATTTTTTACTACTAAATCTTATTTTTGCCTTTATATTTTTTGTCATAACAAATCATTTGACTAAACGTTTATTGTCTTAATATTGTTTGCTGTAATAAATCATTTGATTAAAGACCAAAAGCTTTAATGACATTATCCTTGGTAACAATCTGCCAAGTAAACATTTGACCAAATGAAAATGTGCGTACTAAAATTATTCCAAATATTACATTGGTATAAAAAAGGTTGCTAAAATTTGTTTGGGCAATGAAAATTTGGCAAAATCTTTTCGGCAAAACGGCCGGATCCCTGTAGACTAATATAACCATGTCGTGTTCAGCCGCAATATACAATACATAGTCACTACGTGTGACGTCACAACCCTTACCAGGAAGTGACTGACATGTTGTGGAGTCGGTGACCTGACTTCTGAGAATTGATATGTGTTGACTAACCTATTTGAGTAACTTGTGATTTCACAATATAAAATGGATCCGCGTTCCGACACTGGCAGTTATTTAATAAAAATCAAAAGAAAAACAACATGTCGATTGCACAACAACAGTGGGACTTTAAAATCAAATTACAAGCTGACACTTATCTGCAAATTGCAAAAAACTTAAGAAAATTTTTATTGCACGGGTTACCTTAGCGGCATCCCCCTAAAATTAAACATTATTTTGTAACATAAGCTTATGCCTCTGCATACACCAAAAAATTCATCAAAACTGCCCAATTATTTTAATTTATATTCTTTCTCCTAATTATTCTTTCATCATAACTCACACCAATTAAATTCATTCAATTAACACAGTGTAAAAAGGTAATTGCTTAATTTGTTCAGGCAACATTAAAAATACAGCAAGTTAATATTAATTTGCACATGTTGTTATAAAATTCAGGGTTGCCATTACAAAATTAACATGCCTTATTCCTTTACGGCTGTTTCACTCAATTTTTTGCAAGTTATTCATGAATCTGAAGAGATGCCGGACGCGGTTTTTTTTTTCGTTTAAAATTCAACGATTTTTTTATCCGTACCTCCAAAATTTTCTAAGTCCTCCATAAATGAATGGTAAACAAATTTAATTTATATTCTTTTTTGGTGTGACTTGTACCTACATTTTTAATTAAAGTATCGCAGGTACAGTGAACGTAAAATTCTGTTGAAACTTTTTGCTGGGTGAACAAAACCCATATATCAAATTGGCATTTCAACTAAAAGTATTTTTCATGGAATCCCTATTAATAGAGGCCAATACAATTGAACTAAATCATATTCATTTCGTCGTTATTAATTAATATAGGTACACTGCTTTTCAAATAGGGAAATATAAAAGTACTAGCTTCTGTCCGCGACTTCGCCCGCGTCAAATTTTTGCTCGTTTGGAACTAACAGATAATTGTGACTGTCAAATAATAAACAAATAATTTGCAATAAAATAATATTGCGACTATAAATTGAGATGTAAGCTATCCTATCTTTCAAGTTGGATCAAACTGCATACGGCGTACAAATTTTATTAAAATTGGTTAAGTAGTTTAGGAGTCCATCCTGGACAAACAACGTGACGCGTAATTTATATATATTAAGATATTATTTTGTGCATAATAATATGTCAGTTATAAAGTTTTGCCAGCTGTTATTTTTTAAGAAGAAAGAAAAATAAAATCACCCTGCGAAAACGTCGGTAATTATCATCTGTCAAGACTTTTTCCAACTATTTTGGGGTCAGCTTTTAGTCTCATCGAATGCAGTTGAACACCTGTAATTTACATGGCACAACCTAACTTCCTAAAACCGTCGTTTATCTTAAAATCAATTACATTGTGATAATATTAAATACAAGTGAGAATAATTTTATTATTTTTGAGTGAAGTGTCTTAAACCATAAATAGCTACCTACCTACATATTTGAATATTGTAAATAACAACAATTTACTTGAATACCAATTAAAAAACCGTCGACTGAAAACAAAAAGAATAGAGTACAATAAACAAATAGAGTTCCTGTAAATCTATTTCCCTTAATTTAGAAACAGACAAGTACGGCAAGGTTCCTTATCGTTCACCGCGGGAACACAATAAGTCTATAAATAGCCTTAAACTGTCCATTACGGCCATTGTGGGCCATTGTCGGCCATTGTAGGCCATTTCCACACACCTCCCGCCTGAGTGATTCCATTCTACGTTACACACATTGATTAATGGCGAATCCCTTTCGCGCCATTAGGCACGATCAATCATCGGTGATAAGCTTTTGGAGTTTTGTCTCATGTGGCTGCCGTGTTCTTTATTTGAGGCTTTATTTTAATTATGCAACTTTTTTTCTACTAGCTGTACCAGCAGCTTTACCCGCATGGATGTCGAAAATTATTCCACAGCGACGTGCTATGGGGACAAAAAGCCTCTTTTACCCCTTCTAACATCTACTATGATCAGCCATTGAAAGTTCCGACAAAATCGGTAAAACCGTTTCAGAGATTAGCTGGAACCACCATACAAACATTTAAACACTTTTTTGTGTAAGTACCTATTTATAAATTACAAATAGACTGTTCTTAGAGCAAGATATAAATATATATCGCGCCCATTCATCGCGCCACGGCATCCGCCACTGAGAGCACCACGTACTTCACTGAGAGGTCTCGTAGATGCACGCGCCTGTGTGTGTGTCGTTTGACTGTTTGTTTATAGTGTTTTTGTTGTTCTTTTTTGCGTTTGGGTTCTCTTTTGCGTTAAGTTTGGTTAAACTTGCTCAGTACTTTTCATCGGCCTTTTTTGCGTGAATGAGTAACAAACATCCAAAAATCTAAACAAACATACACACATTCAGAATCATAATATTTGTAGGATTCGATGGTTAGGATTTGAGCAACAAATTTGCGATATACGTATTAATAAGTTAAAATTTAAATTTTTAGCCCCGGCCAAAACAAAATCCTCTAAAAACATACGTATTGGCTTTAAATTTAATAAGAAGTTATAGGTAAAATTTTGATCAAAAAATCGTCGTATCAAAAAGGCTGAACAGATTTTAATAGATAAACATGTCTAAGAACGATCGCTAGAAATAAAACGATTTAAGTAAAAACCGGTTACTTGCAAGGCAAAGAAATACTCGAGCAACTTTCATACCACACCATTCCAAAAATACTTTCTCTTTGCCTTATCATTTCCATGTCAACATCCCAATATCCGTGTTCCGCCACCAGGCCACGTTCCGTGTGGTGCCATACGTAGAAAATAGCACCATCCTATTTCTTCCCGTGGGTGTCGTAAGAGGCGACTAAGGGACTTACTAAAGAATGGGCAGCAGCGTATACATTTAACCATCATACCGCGATCGCTAACCCGCCTGCCAAGCGTGGTGAAACCTCCACAAAAGTGAGCCGGTCAAAGTAGCGGTTCTTGGGGGATGTTGTCACGGAAATGATAAGGCAACGACAAAATATTGTCGAATAGTGTGGTATTCACTTCCAAGTTACTTGTCTATAAAAATAAATCGTATTTTTTACAATTCTGCGGTAGATCGAATTCATGAATTTCGTTTTTAACTGATTAATATGTATATCGCAAACTTGTTGTCTAAATCCTATCCTACGAATTATATTAATATTATGATTGTGAAAGTTTGTATGTTTGATTAGATATCTGGATATTTGTTACACATTCACGCAAAAACAACCGAACGAATTGGAAGGGCACACAGACAGTTTAAAACCTAGAATTAACACATAGAATACTTTTTATCCCAGTATTGCGTTCCTGTGGAATAATTTTCAATCTCCACGCGAAGCCGATAGCAATACAGTTATAACAACAATGTCTACGCCGTAGCGTGCTACGAATTGCTACGAGATAGTGTCAGTAGATATACAAACCAATATTTTCTATAACATCTATATTTTCGATGTTTGTATTACGATGGTCCGGTGAGTCTCGCGCGGCTCTATGAATGAATATTATTTAAAGCACTCATTTTCACTTTATTTAGGTGTCCATGTGCACAATACGGTACATGATAAATCAAGAACCTCCTATGAGACAATAAATATTCCTGCGCCAAATATATGGGCTAGACGTGCAATTTAACTGATAGTAACTACGTAAATAGAACAGTTGCAAGTATCGTCTATGCTTGTAGGAGCTTTGGTAAATAGTTTTTTTGATGTACATTGGTCCGTACTTAAGAACACAGTCATAGTAAAATAATAATTATTTATTTATTTTCAGGATGAATTATCATTTGGGCAGCTTTTATTTGATTACTTCTGAGTTTTGCCGGTATTTGTACAACAACAAATGCCGGAAAAACTCAGCCTGTTTGTTTTTTTTTGTAATTTTACATCATTTTTTTTGTTTTTTTTTATTTTCTTTTTATTTTATTTGTTAGGGAAAACCAACAGTTGCACACTATACATGGTTACAATAGCTTATAATCTAGGCATATCAGTGCGTAACCAACTACGTAATCCACATGTTACATATTCAAAAGTAATGAAGAGCACTAGTACAACACTACTAATGAATCATGCAAAAAATAATTATTTTTCTTATAATACTAACATTTACATAATTGATAATACGGTTAATCTTCCGTTTTTTCGATCATTTTAAGAAGATCAATGCGAAGTTTGTTAGCTGACAAAGAAAATAAATCTAACTCTGAAAAAAGGGTATTATAATTATTTGCTAAACGTCGTAGAGGTGCGCGGACCCCCGCGTTGGTGCGAGTAGAGGACACTGCAAATAGCGGGCGTCCTTGCACACCACGCCGCATAATCGTTCTAGGTACTATATAGCACAATTTGTTTGTCAACTCTGAGCAGTCATATTTGCTATTACACAGGTCATAGAGAAATTTGGTTTCCAAAAAAATGCGTCTATTCTTTAAAGTAGTTAATTTGTAATATTTCAATAAATTAACGTAGGATGTTTTTTTTCGGAAGCAACGATAATGTGTGGCTTTAAGGAATTTATGCTGAACGATTTCAAGATTATCTATGTATTTTTTTTGTACAAGGGGTTCCATACCATTACAGCATACTCCAACTGTGATCTAACCAAAGATTTGTATAAATGAATGTAAGTGCGAGTTCGTTTAAAATCGGTCATGCATCTCATCACAAATCCATACATGCGAAACGCGTTACTAACAATGTTGTCAATGTGTTGATCTAGGTGAAGTTTACTATCCAAAAGTACCCCAAGGTCTCTGATTACAGTGACTCTATACAGTGAGGTGTTATTTAGGTGGTATGTATGAGTCATAATATTTTTATATTAATGAATGTTATAGAAGAGCACTTTAGGATATTTAATTTTAACTTATTTTGATACAATATGAAGAAAATCACTTTTACTTTAAGGTCATCGGCATAGAGTAGAAATTTTGAATATCTGAAACATTGATTTAAGTCATTAATAAAAATAATAAATAGGAGAGGGCCCAAAATTGAACCTTGGGGTACTCCTGTTGTGACATGTATGGAAGTGGATTCAAAGCCTTTGATGACTACTTTCTGAGTTCTGTTAGTGACATATGATGCAAACCAGCATAGTAAATCACCTCGTATACCATTGAAAGCTATTTTTGTCAGAAGCAGTTCATGATCCACCTTGTCAAAGGCTCTCTGTAAATCCGTATAAACAGCATCTACTTGCAATTGATGGTCCATGTTATAGAACAAGAAGTTGTAAAACTTAATAGGTTTGTGGTGGTGGACCTTTTTTGAACAAATCCATGCTGCTGCTTAATTATTTAATTGTGTAATATAGGATAGAGCTCGTTGTGAACCAGTCTTTCAAAAAGCTTTGACAAGGTGGATAAAATAGAGATGGGACGGTAGTTCTCAATACTTACGTTTTCCGTGATGTTTATTGTTTTTCCCCTTCTAGAATTCTAGACAACTTATCATTAATTATACTAAAAGGTACTCTCTGTCTGTTAGTGAGTATACAATTCAAGAACCACACACCTAATTTACACGATTCTTGTCAATTCTCATACATTTTCACTGGCTATGTAGGAGCCGTTGGTGCGATCCCCATGTTGCTCATAAATTCACCAATTCCTCGTTGGTGGAATGGTTGCAAGCGCTACCTACTGCTGAGCTTGAGATCCTGGATTTGATCCCAGCATCATGCAAAGTATTATTGGATTTTCCATTTAATTTTGGAATTGCTCAGTATTAGCTCGAAGTTTGGAATTGTAACCGGTTTTTAGCCGTAGGCTCGCCGCTTATTAAATGGGACTTGAACATAATTAACGAAACGTGGGTGTACCATTGCACTTCTGTTTAAACCGCGGAATGCAGGTGTATTGTTATATTATTTTTGACATCGCCATTTTTATCGTTGAAGACCAATTTTTTTAACATTATAGAGGTATGAAAAACAGTTACAGTTCACACATCCTACGTAAAAGAAGGAGGATCATCGGACCAAGCGAGTATTATTTCTAGTGGGCAACTGCCCCTTGACTCTCTTCTGCCCGAAAACTTTGCTTGCGCGATGCAGAATTTTAATGTCAGTGTGTGTTGATTAGGTTGCATGTGACGATGTAGATGCCGCCACACATCGTTAAGGTTTTTGTAAGTTAACCGTAAATCTACATGTAGGTTTCAGCTTTTTACGTTTAGAAACACTCTCTAAATTCACAAAATGTTAAAACCACACCTGAATATTACAGCAAACTAACATATTCAAGAGCATCAAGATGCAATATTACCCTAAGTAAAGTATTAAGGAACTATTTCTTGTAACTTCGCACGAAGTTGGAGTCTCCCGAGGAAGCTCGTTTATGATATAGATAGCGAGTTTTCCATTACAAGTTTTCCTCACTGTATTAAAAAATAGAACAACGAAACTGTGGAGCGTCGCGCTGTTGTATTATAAGTGAGGGTATTATGTCAAGTTTTGCCAATGAAAATGGTGGTAGACTGAAGATTAAATTTAATTTGTGAGTCTTAGTCTTGAGAAGGGTCTACAAGTAAGGATTTTGGAATCTTGTAAACGAACCGACCTGCAAAGAAAGCATTAAGAACTATTTTTTGCCACCAAGGTTCGAAATAAGTTATTTATTCAGTATGTAGTGATTGTTTTATTTTAGATATCGGTTGATTTTCTTAATCTCTGCCGCAAAAAAGGGGGTGTTATAAATTTAATCGCTATGTGTGTGTTCTGTTTGTGACACCTTAGATCTTAAATGTGTGATCCAATTTGGGTGTATTTTTTTAATTTAAAAGTAGGCATTCTAGCGGTGGTTCTCAGAAATGTTTCACTCAAATCGCTTCAGCCATTTTGACATGACAATCCATTGATCAAAATATTACCTACAACTTCTTTTTAAACTTAAAGGGTTATACATATATTTTACTCTACGAAGTCGCAGACAACAGCAAGTTCCATATAAAACCACGTGTTTCTATTGATACTAGTGTTCGCCCATCGGTCGAAATTCGCCCGTACTTCATTTGAATAGAAATACATGATTAAATGAAAAAAATAATAATAATGTGGTTATATTTGACATTCAGTAACACTATAGACAAATTGATGACGCTGTACTACTGTGGAGAGGGTTCGCTGGCGGGATGGTGATGGCTAGGATCAGGCCGTAGGTGTAATGAGTAAAGAATACTTCTTCAGGACTCTCTTCTTTATTTTCTTAATACTTCTTAACTGCTGGATATGGAATGAATTATCACAGAAAGCTCTGTTCTTAGATTAAAAAATGTCCAGATTCCGTGTTCGAAACAAAACGCAACGTTTTAAGTGAAGCCACTTTTTTATAAATGTGTGAGTGAGCGCCACGGTCGGGAGTGTATTACGTATCGTAATTGCGTTTGTGTGCAATGTGCGTGTAATACCAGTGGCAGAGATTCACCCTTAAATCTGGGAGACTTTCAGTATTTTACGTTTAGCGTAAAATAAATTATCAACAGTAATGACACGATTTTTTATTATTACGGTTGTTGAGTTTCAACGTTATTTCTTTAATTTGTGTAATTTGTCATGTGCGACTTTATCAGAAATTATTTTGTTACGACTTTTTGTGATATTTGCTTGTAAGTTATTTAAATGTTTGTTGTTTTGATGTACTTAAATAGGTAGTAAGTAGAAATAGCACAAACAGTAACTGTGACGGCAAAAAATCCGATGTCATATGAATGCTGCTTTTGTCAAATAGGATTAGTTTTTAAACAAAATTTGCCTCCGTTGAGAAAAAAATCCTTGATTTTTTCATGATCCTATCATCAGATCTCGATCTGATAATCATGGGACCACTCCTGGGAAATACATATATCCTTTTAAGCAAAAATTATATTAAAATTAAAAAAATAAATAAAACCAAATTCTAATAATAAAAAAGTAAAACCAATTTCAGTCATCATTGTTTATTTTTACATATTACATAAGGGATAAGTAAGGTTAAGTAAATAAAACTCTTTTGTCATTCCTTGTTTTCTGAAAAGATTTAAAAAGTTACAAATAATGGGAAAAAAAATATGCTCCTGGCAACACTCAACAATTATGGCGTGACAGTAATGTCAAGTTATACTTTTTGTTTACATAAATTTAGAATGCGGTAACAAAGAAATACAAAGTGAAATTGAATACTTACTTGTGAAATGATATATAGTGGCACATTCCTTTTTTTTAGTGTGATTTCTACACCATTTCACAACACAAACCTTCATTTTAAAATATCACAACACGGACTCATGACGTAGTTTACGCGGGGAGCGTTACTAGGCGACTGACGTATGGATCGTACGACGCGGGACATTTGTCCCCCGTGTTTTTGCCTTCAATTCTCAGTGGCCTACTATCCATCTGGACATTTTTTAATCTAAGGCTCTGTTTTTATAGAATTTTCCAATTTTCCCTATTATTTTTAATTAATTATGACAGTTCAAAATGTCATAATTATAACCAGCCTGTACAATCTATGACCAGCCTGTACAATCGTGAGGCATACAACCTCTACAGTTTGCATACGACACTAAGTTTTGTATGGGAAACTTACTAATGCCATACTTGACACTCCCCATAAAACCACAGATTTGGACCATAAACAAAAGAATATTTAAGCATGTGTGTATTAAATACACGGTAATGAATAGTAGTGTGTGTAACGTGTTATTTATTGAAAATAATGTATTTTTACGCGTAATTTAAAAAAATATTAGCATTCGTCACTTCTTCTCTGTATAAAATATAAGTGTGCGAAATTTCATACTCCTCTGTCCGCCCAATTTTCGTAAAAGGGGATCCAAAATTTTCGCTTCACGTATTAATATATAGATCTCATAACTCTATGCTATGATATGATGAGACCATGTCAAAGAATCAACTGAGATAAAAAAAAAATATTCTTACTAGCTTTTGCCTGCGGCTTCGCCCGCATGGAGGTCGGAAATTATCCCGCGGGAACATACTATCGGGATGAAAAGTACCCTATGTCCTTTCTCAGGCTCTAAACTATTTGTGTTCCAAATTTCATTTAAATCGGTTCAGCAGTTTTAGCAGGAAAGCGAGACAGACAGACAGACAGACAGAGTTACTTTTGCATTTATAATATTAGTATGGATAGTATATATAGTATATAGTATGGAAGTATGGATAATATTGTATTAATATTTCTTGAATACGAGTGTAAGTTTAATTGATATGTACGAGTAAATAATTTTAAAACATTATTTCTAATTTAAAGCTAGACAGTGCGACGTTACCTTATTTCACGTAAAAGGTTTCTACATAAATAATCGTGATGTGGAATTATTATGCATGAAAAATTTAAACGAAAAAAAAAAATATAATATGCCAGTTGATTCTTTGACATGGTCTTATACATACCCTAGAGAAAGGTATTGTATATCAAAAGAAACACCTTGTATTCATACCCTTTGCTTTCCGATTCGCGATGAATTTAAAATTATGAAGGGACAATCATGTACAACCTACCAATAATAATGATATGCTTATCTCTCTCTAATGTCGTCAAAAACCGAAACTTGTCGAGCGAATCAACCACGCATCATAAATTCATAAGCCTGCTGAAATAAACGCCTATTCTGTACTCAAATCCTTAATTACAATTTCTGTCAATTGCACTTAAACAAATATGAATTTAAACTACTGTGAATTACGTTGGTTTCAGAATGACTAGAAACTATTGTTAAAAATGCATTCAATAGTTTAAAGCTGCATAGAAAACTGAGCTTTTTGTTTGGCTAATAAAGTATTTTTCTAAAACACATGTTTGTTTACATATTTCAAAACTTAATTGGAAACGCAGTATAGCAACGTGTAACAGAGCGTGAAGGAAGCTTTAGTTATCATAATGTTATTTCAGGCAGTTGTAAAGCCACGGATTTAGGCCGTCTGCACACTCTGGAACTTGTTGCTAATGTTCCAAGGTTAGAGATTAACGCTTTCGTGTGGAAAATTATAACGGCTTGATTTAAAATGTAAATGGCGTTGTTTTGAAACCTTATTGTTTTATGAGCTGCCTTATTAGAAATGTTATATTTGGTAATTTTTGCTTCTATAATAGAAGCAGTTATTTTATGTTAGTAACCGTTTTTCTTCGAAATGAGTACCTTATTATCATAATATTTACGAGTTAACCTATTAGTCATTGGTATAATATTTATGACTGGTGCCGTTATGGGGTCAAACTCATAAGTACCCTTAGGCCACCACTGTTGCATTCCAGCAGTGGGAACGCTAAAGCAATTAAGTTGTTTATTCCGTAATTTGGATATCGAAATCACTTTTACACTTCATATTAAAAAAAAAAACGACGGTTTGCACTCCGGGAGTGCCGGCAGAAGTGAAAACTTGAATATTAACGTTGTGCATTTTTGATATTTTGGAATGGTTAGGGAATAATTTTGCACGAAATGCTTTAATTATCAGTATAAAAGTACTATCATTTATGTGGGAGAATACAATATTTATTTATTGAGCTATCGTACACAAAAATGACAATTTATATTACATTAAAAAGTTTATCTCTCAGAAAAATCACTCTCCGTCCGTCTTACGAATTTTCGATGAGGTCACGTGTCCTGACGCGAGTTTAACATTTTTTACCCATTACAAAAAAAGTGCACAACGCCGCTAAAGAAGTTTTCACTTCAAAAACAAATTGTTAGATTGAGTCAACAGTCATCGAAATAGCTACACAAACTCATGGTCAAAGTATCTTTTAAAGAGTCTATTTTAAGGTACAGAATCAATCGTGGTCAGACAGATCATGTGAAAACTATGTGTGGAAAGAATCACACAGATTTGAATAGACCAGTGCAGTCAGTGCAAGCTTTTGTCAATAATCTGTAGCTCAATTCAGTTAGTTATAGACTGATTACGCTTATCTATTTATTAATATGTGAAGGAAACACTACCCAGTTAATATCTAATGGTACCCTAACTAATATTATAAAAGTGAAAGTAAGTTTGTTTGTTACGCTTTTACGTTAAGCGGGTTCAACGGATTAGGATGAAATTTGACATATTATGGTAGACCATGACCTAGAAAACACAGATGAATTCGCAGGTAACAGCTAGTAATCAAGATGTTGATTTCAAGACCAAACATCAGCATTTGTCGGTCGGTCATGAAGTATCATAACAGTTGCATGGAACGACTGCCCTCCGACCGACCTCCAGAACCCAATTACTGGGTTCACATACACACTTGTAAAAAATATTTTGTCTGTCTGTCAATGTCATCATCATCATCATTTTATGAATCGTAAAACGTCCACTGCTGTACATAGGCCTCCAGCAATTTAGGGGCCATTGATTTGCCATAATCGCCACGCTTGGTAGGGTTGGCGATGGTAATATGGTGGTAAAATGCATAGAGAACTCTGCGACCCATTTTCTAGTAAGCGAACAATGTATTTCCTTCTATTTCCATCACTAGAACAGCCTAACAACATTAGGAAATCAAGCAATCAATACGTCAATCTAAGTTTAGTTCAGTAGCTGTGGCTGATCAAATATGGATGGGAGTGCACATTGGAATGACAGGTTGTATGGGGGTTCGTTAGCCGAGTATGGTGGGCAGCAAAAGTAATACAGGTTCAATTTCAGAAACTAGAAAAAAAAAGAAAGGAATTACAATTAATTTACACAAACTGAATGGCACCCAACATTAATAATCTGAGAATAAAACAAAAACAAATAAAAGTTTACTTCAGAAGCCCGATTCTCGCAACTTAACGTTCAAAATATAGTCGCAGTCTCATCTCGGCGACAGCCAAATGTCAAATACTTGTCAGAAATGTATGGAAACTCGAGGTATTTTTTGACAGATTGATACTGAGATCAGACTGTGAACATTCTTAAAATTACGAGAATTGAGATGTGTGCCTCACGGCTGTGCCAAATAGCCCCGTTCAAAAAGAAATGCTAGTGCCTGAAATAAGTTTGCGTACAGTTGTTGTTCGACGCCAGGCCAAGGCCCTGGCCATAGGATTTAAATAGCGCAGTGGAAGCTATGATGTGGTAGGGCCCTGGGACAAGAGTGGCTTAGCGAACTGTCCGCCGTGCGCGGAGCTGATTAATACAATATTCAAAAGACTCACCTGGTTGAAGAAACTGGCTCTGGAGCCTACCTGGATTTATGTATGTAAATGAGTGTATATTGTATTGTGTAGTGACGTTTAAGTATTCCAGGATACAGGCCGCTGCAATACGCCAGAGATTTTCTCCAGCACGCGGTTCAATCACTGTCACTATAACCTCAAACTATTTCAATCAAAGTCCAAAGATCAACCGTTATACAAACAAACAATTGGATCACGACAAATTGTCCACAAATCGATCGATTCAAAAGGATTAATCAACAAAAGGTCGCTAAGCAAAACGACGATCCTCCATTTTTCAAAGACTACCAAAGAGTGTCAAAATCAAAACTGACAAGTGACAGTTGTCACTCTGTTACACGTTTAGAAACGTAGGCGCACAGAGTAAACAATTCAAACGGGACGAAACAGTTGTCTATTACTAAAAATTACCGTTAGTATTATATTCAGTTTTAATTATGATCTGGCAGTTTGAGTAATTTATGCGGCCTACCCAAAAGCCTTTATATGGTTTCTATCGTATTGTTCGTCGAATCGTTGAGCTCCATAAGTTCTGAGTTGAGCAGCGCGATTACTGACAAACGTGTGTACTGAATGGACAGGTACACTTTAAAAAACTGGCTTTTGATAGAGACTGATCACTGAGTTTGTTTCGGCCTTACTTGTCAGGGTAGTCAGGGAGGAAACGCCAATCTCATCTACTTTCAGAGATAAGTATGATTCACGTGTAAGAACATTTGTACAAACATACTTTATACAGGCTGGCCTGTTAGTCTAGTGGTTAGTGATCCTGACTGCTAAGACTGAGGTCGTGGGTTCGACTCCCACCCAGGACACATCTTTGTGTGATGAGCACAATCATTTATTCTGTGTCTGGGTGTAATTTATCTATAATATGTATGAGAGATATGTAAGTATATTTATCAGTTGTCTGGGTTACCATAGTACAGGCTCTGTCTAGTTTGGGATCAGATATGATCAGTGTGTTGGTTGTCCTAAGGTAATAGTATATACTATATTATATATATACTACTTTTTGTACGTCAACAGCACGTACTCTGACTCAAAGCAGCCAGCCCCACCACGTTGCTGATTAACTAATATCTTAGCACGATATGAGTTTATGAGTTACTTGCTTTAGCCAGCGGTTTCGCCCGGTTTTCGGTATAGGTATTTACCACGGGAACATGCTACCTGGACAAAAAGGATCTTACAAAGCGAGCCATTTTAGGTACTGTGAGACCGCAGAGGTCCCTTTGTACCGGGATCTAAAAATAAAACACATTTAAGGAGAAATGTAGATAATTATTCCTAATAAAAGTTCTATGAATCTTATTTATTACTTTCTTCTTCGGCTTGTCAGCTTGATCTCTCTTATATTGTTTTTTCTCCACTATATTTTAAATTAATGTGAAACTAAGAATTTAATGAAGTAATTATAACTAATCTCCAGTCGTTGCATACAATGGTAAGGTTGTCTCTTGCATACAACTTCTACAGTACCAGCACCCTGCAAGTTTTAATGAATTCAATGCCCAAAAATAAGTCATTTTTTTCTTAACAAAATACATTGTGTTGAAAATACTACTTCATAAATCAAATACAATAATCAATAATAGTAACTGCATCAGTACATTCATGTCATAACGTAATAAAAAATAAAATAAAAATATGTCAGTAGTTCAATAACGAAAGAAAAATTACGCAGCATTTAGATTGAAAAGGTCAAAAATCAATACATAAAATAAAAACCTATTAGACGGTTGTTGCCAACTGTACAAGACTATAGTCAACACGAGAATAGAAACACTGTTATGTTATTGGAATCAAAACAAAAATATACTTAGATAGCTGGCTTTCAAGTAGTTTTTGGAATGTCAAAATCTACACCAACTATTATTATTTATAATGGTCGTTGAAATGTCCATGATTATATATTGCTAGGATATAAATTAAAATATAATTAGTCAAATTTCCATGTTGAGAACAGAAGAACTTTAAGCAATGTCATTTAAACCAATTTTAGGTTTATTATTTAGCTACGGATTGTCCAGAAACTTGACTATCGTTTCATATGTGAGTAGGATATTATTGGGCATCCTACTCCACCTTCGTTCCTTCGGCTCACTCCGTTCGCCTCGTCACTCTCGGCGAAGTAGAATGCCCAATAATATAAATGAAATGTTATGGTTCAACGTCTTTTCCACTATTTTAGTTCTAAAACTCAATATTACTTTTTCCTTATTTTACCATAACACTCACTATTTTATATTGAAAGACGTCCATGGTCAGGTTGCTCGTACATTCATTCCAGTTAGCGATTATGAGTTATAAAGGTTAATGTAAAACAACAATTGACTCATTATTAATTTAACCGTTTCAAGCAGTCATCATGAAATTTGTAAAACAACCACAATCGTTACATGTAAACAAACTTTATGTTAATTCTCAGGAGACTGGTTTTCGTCATGGAGAATTATTACCTAAATCGGTACGATGTATTATTTGTGGGCCATCAAATTGCGGAAAAACTAATTTATTAATTGGTCTTCTTATACATGAGAATGGTTTAAGATTTCAAAATGTTTATGTTTATTCTAAAACCTTGCAACAACCTAAGTACGTGTTTTTAGAAAAAGTCTTGCAACGCGTACCAGGCATTTCATTTCAGAAATATCACGAAAATGAACAAGTGCTGAGTGTTCAGACCGCAAAACCAAATTCTGTAATCGTATTTGATGATGTTGCTTGTGAAAATCAAAATAGTATGCGTGATTATTTTGCTATGGGGAGACACAAGTTCATCGATTGTTTTTATCTAAATCAGACGTATAGTAAAATCCCTAAGCAGTTAGTAAGAGACAACGCAAATCTAATCGTACTTTTTAAACAAGATGAAAGAAATATGAGACATGTGTATGAAGAACACGTCAACACTGACATGACATGGATTGAATTTCGGGAAATGTGTTCAAAAATATGGAGTATACCTTTCAATTATGTTGTAATTAATAAAGATTGTTCCAAAAACAAAGGATGTTATAGAAGTAAATTTGACACGTTTGTAGTCTTTGATTAAGAACATGACTTTATACCTATATAAGGCTATAACCTGTCTGACATTATTATTCTCCGTACGACGCTTAATCAATTACAACCTGTTTTACCAATATGGAAAAAACATTGAAACGTCAAATTGTTGATGCAGCAGAAGCAG
Source organism: Aporophyla lueneburgensis (assembly GCA_932294355.1). Lineage (NCBI taxonomy): Eukaryota > Metazoa > Arthropoda > Insecta > Lepidoptera > Noctuidae > Aporophyla > Aporophyla lueneburgensis. Next base: position 11,280,803 of record OW028757.1, on the reverse strand, counting down.
TAAAGATAAAAGTACGAAAAATGAGAGATACTGAGATTAACAATAAACAAGCACTGGAATCTGTTTTCAAACCTGTAACAGAACCTCTCAACATAATTGCTAATGCTAGTAAGCAAAGTCCTCTCCTGCGTGTTAGTGATGATTTTGCTGATGTTCCGTTTGTTAACGAAAAAATGCAGAAACAAAGAACTGATAGCGCAGGAAGTAATGATAATAATGACGGTGAAGACAAATATGAATCCGATATCAACAGTGACTCTTCTTATGAATCAGTAGTTGAAAGTAACCAAGATTATGATACGTCATCCTGGTCAGTGTCTTCAGAAGCATTGGTAGATATTCCATTTGGAGTTAGAGCAGACCGCGGGAAACTGCTTTTAGGTTCTGCTTGCATAACGCTCAACGATCAATACATCACCGTGGCTGGACGTAAATACCGAAATACACCTGGATTAAAACAGTTGTTGCTTAAGAAAGATGTAGACTTAAGCTTGGTTACAGATAGTGATATGCAAAATTATAAGTTGATGCTACTTGATACAAATGCACATCGTCGAGACTTTGAGCCCAGTAAGCCAATAAAAAGTAATAAAGGACAAAAATATTTACAAGTTATTAAACCTCTTTTTAAACTGAAGAATACAGTTCAGGGAAAGGGTCTACCGTTACTAAAAAAGTGGAGAAAAGACGTAGATTTAGTGTACTGGGATAATCCTAATGAACTAGTGGAAAGGTTGAAATTATTAATTGCATCTAGAGATGCTGGCAACACAGGATTAGATAATGAAATTATATCTATCATTGAAGAATTGCGTGAATGTAAGATTATAAATAAATAAATGTTTGAAAATATGTTTATTTTGTCATCAGCCTCTCGATAAAATACACCTTAAACATGAACGTAGATAAATTCGGACACTACATTCACAAAAGAATGCGTTTATCAGAGTTATTTGATTTTAATAAAAATGCATTGTTAAAATCAGAAAAAGGAGATTTTGATTTAAAAACATCAAGACTGACAGGAATTACATCTCCAATAGAAGCAAACGATGCTGTTAACAAGGATTATGTAGATCGAATGAATGCTAACACGTTAAAAGAATTAAATAATCTGGCTGTGAATAAAGATTATGTAGATCGGTTGAATGCTAATATGTTTAAAGAATTTAATAATCTGATTGCTACATTGCGTACTCAAATCATAAAAGATGCAAAGGGTACAGTTCAAGCTACTTTAAAAGCAAGGTTACCTGAGGTTTCAACTCATTTGCAAGATAAGTTTTATACTAAAGCAGAGGTAGATAAATTACTTCAGAAAACTCCATAATGGTAAAACAGCAAATTGTAAATGAAATACACAAAGCAACACGAAGAAATTTCCCTCGTCGTTCTGTTATTCTGAAAGGAATCCATGACTTATGGCAAGCAGACTTGATGGACATGCAAAACCTGAGGAAATATAACAAAGGTTATAATTTCATCCTTGTGGTGATTGACTGTTTCTCAAAGTATGCCTGGGCTGAACCGTTAAAATCGAAAAATAAATTTGATGTTACTCGTGCATTCGAACATATACTGCTTAGTAGTTGTAATGATCCTGTTAATTTACAGACTGATATGGGAACCGAATTTTATAACATCACTTTTCAAACGCTTATGAAAAAGCACAACATTAACCATTACTCATCGTTTTCTACTAAAAAAGCATCAATTGTAGAGAGACTGATAAGAACTTTAAAAAATAAATTATATAAATATTTTAGTCTCAATGGAAACTATAAGTGGCTAGGTCTACCATTGGAAGACACATTGAAGAGATATAACAACACCAAACATCGTACTATTCAATTTAAACCGGTTGATGTGAATAAATGTAATGAACAAGTTATCAAAGAAAATATAGAAAAAATAAACAAACATGATTTGGTTCAGTGGAAGCCTAAATTCAAAGTTGGTGATTGTGTTCGTATAAGTAAATACAAACATAATTTTGAGAAAGGTTACACTCCTAATTGGTCAACTGAATTATTTATTATAAAAAAGATAAATAAAACCTTACCAGTGACATATCACATAGAAGATCAACGAAACCAAAACATATTAGGAGCTTTTTACGAACAAGAACTGCAAAGATCTAATTATCCTGATGTGTATTTGATAGAAAAGGTTTTGAAAAAGAAAGGAAATAAATTGTATGTTAAATGGTTAGGTCTAAGCAGTGCAGAAAACAGTTGGATTGAAAAAGCTGCATTAATGAACTAACTATTATAAAACCATTTTCATTCGAAATCATATCATTCTAATTTGAGTAATGCAAGGGGGTGGACTAGTTAACAACATAATTAATAATCTACCATTCGAAGTGCATTTGCCAGGATACAATTATTGTGGACCAGGAACCAAACTTCATAAACGCTTAGCGCGAGGTGATCGAGGTGTAAATAAGCTAGACGAAGCTTGCTTGCAACACGACATTGCATATACAAACCATACAGACGTATCAAATCGTCACAAAGCTGATTTACAACTACTTGATATGGCTAAACAAAGACTTAAATCAAAAGATGCGGGGAAAGGTGAAAAATTAAGCTCCTGGTTGGTAAGCAAAGTTATGAAAGCGAAACTAAAGTCTGGATCAGGCATTAAAACATTTAAAAGCTTAGTTTCGAAAATAAAATCAAAAATTAAGAAACTCAAACACAAAGATAATAAGACTTTAATAAAAGCAGCTTACTTAACCGCAAAAAAGTTATTTCCAAACATTCACCATCGAATTCGAGTACCCCGAGTAATACCCATACCAAAGACTGGAGGAGTTCTACCTTTAATTCCAATTTTCGCTGGTTTATCGGCTTTAGGAACTTTAGCTGGTGGTGCAGCTGGCATTGCAAAAACCGTTAATGATTACAAAGCAAGCAAACAAAATTTGCAAGAAACAGAGCGACATAATAAAGCTATGGAGGCTTTAGTGTTGGGTAAGGGTTTATACATTAGACCGTATAAAAGTGGTAAAGGATTGTTTATAACATCTTCAAAAAACTGAAAAATATGCTACCCAATCGCCCTCTAACTGATGTAGACATCCGAAAGTATTCAAGACACATTCCATATTTTCGGGGGGTCTACATGAAGGATCGACTACCTTCAAAGCCGAAAGACATTGAATGTGGTATCGTTAACTTAGACGATTCTAAGAACGAAGGAACGCATTGGGTAGCTTATGCTAAAGTATACAATCACTGTGAATACTTTGATAGCTATGGAAATTTAAAACCTCCAATGGAATTGATGCAATATTTCAAAAATTGTGATGTGTTATATAACTACACAGGATATCAAAAATTAAACGCAGTCAATTGTGGTCATTTATGTTTAAATTATTTGTTGACTTTTTGGAATAAAAATGTATTATAAAATAAATGCTTTTCTTTTATATCAATCATTTGCAAGATGTCACTCACTTTGTCGATAACTGGAGACTCGTCAGTGTTAACTACATACTATCCTAATACTTTACAACTAGACGGAGAGTATGAGTGTGCTTTATTGCACTTTTCAACATTTAATTCTATTCCAAACATTGACAAAAGTAATAATAAGTTCTATTATGGCATTAATGAAGTTATTGAAGTACCGGAAGGTACTTATGAATTACAAGATATTAGCGATTATTTAAAATCTGAAATAAAAGATGCAGCGATCAAACTACGGTGCAATAATAATACTTTAAAAACTACAATATTCTGTACAAAAGACATTAATTTTATCAAAGGAGACTCTTTTAGAAGACTATTAGGGTTTAACAAACAAATTTTAACAGCAAATAAATGGCATGTGTCACAGTCTCCAGTCAACATTCTACCTACGACCGTAGTCAGGATTGAATGTGATATTGTAAGCGGTTCATTTGTGAACGGTGAACCAAGTCATATTATTCACGAATTTGCACTTAATGTGCCGCCAGGATACAGGATCATAGAAATCCCGAAGAACGCAATATACTTTCCAATCAATCAAAACAACATAAGCTGCATACATATCAGACTGTTAGATATAAACAAACGATTAATCAATTTACGTGGTGAAGAAGTGCAGGTATATCTGCATCTTAGAAGAAAAAGATGATTGACTACAATAAAAATGTGTTTCACCAAGTAAAGAATATCAGTTCTGCCCGAGCTACCTATCGAAGAAGACCTTTCTCTAAGAAGATAATAAAATTAACTAAAGGCAATAAAGCGTTCCTTAGAGCGATCGGATTGTTAAAATGAATATCTTAGACGTTTTATCCGCTCCAACTTACGATAATACTATAGAAGGAATCGAATTTCATTCCTACAAGCCGTACGTAACGAGTTTCAACAGGAACGATGAAATCCGCATTCCCATCAACCAACAGGATTTGTACATACTTCCTTCAGCTAGCACACTCTATTTAGAAGGCACTGTTATCGTAAACAAAAAAGATACGAAAGACAAAGCTACTAGTATCAATTTCACAAACAATGGTCTACTGTACTTGTTTCAAGATATTAGGTATGAGTTAAATGGAGTGGAGATTGATAAAATAAAAAATGCAGGTATAACTACAACCATGAAATCATTAATATCAATGAATGAAAGTGAATCAAAAATGTCTAATGCTTGGGGCTGGAATATCGATGGTATAAAAAATATTAATGGTGGAAAATTTTCTGTTTCTATTCCATTACGTAACATCCTCGGGTTTGCTGAAGATTATAAAAAAGTTGTGATAAATAGCAGACATGAACTGATATTGTTACGAAGTAATACTAATTTGAACGCTGTAAAACTTAACACCGGCGAAATAGTGGACGACGTTCAGATCAACAAAATTATATGGCGCGTACCGCATGTTAAAGTATCAGACAAAGAAAAAATAACTTTGTTAAAACTATTAGAAAAAGATAGATCACTTCAAATGGTATACAGAAATTGGGATCTGTACGAATATCCAGCTTTACCTAAAACTACAAAACATACCTGGTCAATCAAAACTTCATCTCAAATAGAAAAACCAAGGTACATTATTATCGGGTTACAAACAAATAGGAAAAGCAATGCAAGTTCGGACATGTCTCAATTCGATCACTGTCATGTTCGAGACGTTAGAGTGTATCTCAATTCAACTTATTTTCCGTATGAAAACCTAAATACGAGTTTTGCTAATAACAAAATCGCTTTATTATACGAGCAATACACCAGATTTCAACAGTCGTATTACGGACGTCGACCGGAACCCATATTAAGCGAAAAACAGTTTAGAGATTTAGCACCGCTGTTTGTCATTGATTGCTCTAGACAAGCGGATAATCTAAAGACAGGGCCAGTTGTGGACGTGAGAGTAGAAATTGAAAGTGATTCGGAGATACCAGATCAAACTTCAGCATATTGTCTCATTCTGAACGATTGCATTGTTGAATACAAACCATTAAGTAACATTGTTAAGAAGATATCATGAAGTCGGACACCCTTATAGTGGAACTCCAAGGATTTAAAGATTCTTTAAATCATTTTATTGTTAAAGAATTGGCCATTGCGAGTCATGATCATACACAGACGTTCTTGGTGAAACCACCATATTCATTCCATTACCTAACACTAGAAGAAAAAAAGCAGGTGAGATGGTTAGAAAGAAATCGAGGAATTTACTGGAGTGAAGGCTACATAGACTACAAAGAGTTTAAACGTGTTATTTTACCATATTTAGAAAATAAAAAAATTATGACAAAGGGTTTGGAAAAGATTACGTGGATTAAAGAGTTATGTGCAAACTGTGAAGTGATTGACATAGGTGAGAAGGGATGTCCTAATTTTGCGACATTAAAAAAAAAGTTCTGTAAAAATAAAACTGATTTTAATTGTGTGAACCATAAATTGAATTGTGCATTGAATAATGCTGTGTGTATTAGAAAATGGTATTTTGATAATAATATGTCTGTATTTAATTTATTTATTTAATAATTATTGTGTTGAACAGTTAATTAAAAATGTCTATGTACTCAAGAGTGTTTTATTTAATATAATCAGACCCATATAACAAACTTTAAATTAGCTGCAGCAAAATGATAATCCTAATAAATTTTATTTCAAATATAGGTACATACGGTATTCTAAACGAATTATTCTAATAAAACATTCTGAAAGCAAATAACCTATATGTATATCATTACACTAGAGCTAATTTAAAGTTCGAGTATTTATAAGTAATACAAAATAAAACATAATTTAAACTACAAAATATTTTTATTTACTTTTTACATTATTTACAATTATTACAAATTAATTATAACTACCTACACAATAATAATAATAATAGCTGTTCTCACATAGTTTATTTAATGTTACCTTACATACTTAACTTAAAAAACTTGTGATGACTGAACAGTAGCCCAACTAGATTAATCAAAGAAATCTACATTAAGTACATATTTTTTCATTTTATATTTATTTACTTTTTACATTATTTACAATTATTACAAACTAATTATAACTACCTACCCAATAATAATAATAATAGCTGTTCCCACATAGTTTATTTAATGTTACCTACATACTTAAAAAACTTGTGATGATTGAACAGTAGCCCAACTAGATTAATCAAAGAAATCTACATTACATATTTTTTCTTTTTATATGTATTTAACTTTATTATATTTTTTAGACTAGGTATGTACAGGATAAAATACAAAAGTTAATTAAAATAAAACTTACATATTTGTTATTTTAAAAATGTATACATTCAAAACTTACACACCATAAAAACCACAAATGTTTAAACACTAAACAATAAGAAAGCAAATAAATGTTATATATACCTAATAATAATATAGTCTGATAACTATAATATTACTTACATAATTTATTATTGCTTATTACTATAAAACTTAAACAATATAGTAGATACTTACAAAATAATGACACCAGTTAATAGTTCATCAGTAATAACAACTGTCCCCACAAAGTTTTTTTGATATTTTATTAATTAACGATTGCGTCTCCTCCATAACATGGTCCACCGATTCAGTCACTATATACTGCGCACTTAAAATTACCACATCATCATTGTCACTTGCAGATTCTAGTTGTTCACTGATGTCCAACACTTGTACCTGGATCAGTCGTAATCCTTTTTTCTTCTCATTGTTTATGACGAATGATTGACAGGTAGGCAGAGCTGACTTCTGTTTTACACACTCCCGTCTTGTTCTAGGCTTCTTGTTGACAGGTCCGCAGTCTTGTCTTGCTCTAGGCTCCTTGTGAACAGGTCTTTGTTGTTCTGGGATATGCCAGCTTAAACTCGGGGTCGGAAAACCTTGCGCGTATTGCGAGAAGTCGATAATATCTGGTGAATCACACATTATCAATGATCTGAAACAACCGAAATAATAATTAAATATAATTACATAAAAACATGATGAATTAACGTTATAAATATATGGGTAGTTCTACAATACTTACAATTCGTTTCGTTCTTATTCGACGTGATATGACCGCTCCGGCTAACTGTCTAATAATGAATGTTCTACACAATAATACGACTGTGGAACGTGGTTAATGTGTAATGAGACTCCATAAAGCCTTAAAGCGCTGTGATTCAATTTCAAGTTTCAACACGTTCGAGCTCGTGCACGAGCACCTGATCGGTGTCATATTCTACACCGCGCGTGTGAACTTCGAGCCATGAGTGCTATGTCATCAAAAATGAACATTGCATGTTTTATCCAGTTGGAACCTGTATCCTCGTGCACAACATGGTGTAAGCCCTGTATGCTTTGTCATCAATCAGGAATGGAAATGAAACAGAGATAAAATCATAAAATATTATTTATTTAAGTATATATTTAGTAGGTACATACAGATAAAAACTACAATTACAAGGGACACCAAGAATACACACATTTTAGAATTACATAGATATAATACCAGCTATAATATTATAGCTGGGTTCAAAAGTTACTTCAGACGATACTATTTGAATTAAATTACAGGACAATATTATATTTCATATTTAAAGATTAACAAACTTTTTAAATTAGTAAGTAAGATAGTAGCTACGTTATAAAATTGTCTGACTTTCCATTTAGGATGTTTTACAATCAATAAAATACTTGATAGAAATGTCTTGATAGAAACTATTGTAAGTTCCTAATTACATTTTTAAGTATGGTAATACATTACATAAATATATTTGCATTACCCCAAGCTAAAGTAGATACTTTATCAAATGATAGGAACCGTTTATCATCATTGCTTGAAAGTGCTATTTTATTTACGTTCTGAGTGAATATTTCATGTTTTATTGACCTAAACATTACATTTTTTTTACGAATGACATTGCAATTGTACAAAACATTTTTATAATCAATCATATTTAAATGTTTCGTTACACATTTTTTTATACCTTTGGCTTTTTTAATTGTTTTTTTTAAGGTTTTAATACAATAAAGTTTCGAGCGCAGTCCTACGAATTCTTTAATAACTTTACCACCCATTTCGTCCTTAAACAGTCCTGGGATCTTCTTATTATTAATGGGCAAGTGAAATTCATTGTTTATGTCATAATTAGAGGTATCAAAATATTTTAAAAAATTGAGCTTGAAATCTTTATAAACGTTATTACTCTGGACATCATAAATTAAGCTATCTGTGTCAGTATAGCACAATTCAATTCGCTTACCATAAAAAGGTTTCATGACAGAGTAGTGAAAATCGTACATATGGGTCTTAGATAATTCTAACACTGTGAACCCTATATATATTGGTTTATTAAGTATAACACGCGAAGGCTTCATTTGTATTGCTACTAGATCATCAGAAAACACAGAAGCGCTATGAAAATATGGACTGGCTATCAATTTCTCAGCACAAATAGTCTTTTTCGTTTTATTGTTTGAATCGCACCATTTGTTAACTAATTTTACATCTACTCTTTGTTCAACATTTTCCAGAGTCTTCCCAAAAATACTATTATTTAATAATTTAAAAAAATCTTGCTCAAACGTTGATTCTGCTTTTTGTCGTAGTTGAGTGTTAAGATCGATGTACTGTTTTAAAAAACAGCTTTGCTTAAAAACAATTGCACGATGAATCCTTCGTAACACCAATCCATGCTGTAAACATTTTTTTAAATGAACGTAATGAATAACGTAGTGGTATTTGTCATACAAATTCGGTATTAATTTTTTATTCTTACCACCCGGTGCAACAAATTTTTCTGGACAAAATGGAAAGTCGTTATGTGCATCGTGCAATGTTTTAGGATACAATAAATCAACTTCAAGAATATAGCCGTTTTCCGCGGTATCGCTTATATCTGTTAAGCTCAATTGCAAATCATCTATTTCCTGTCTACTCATGAATCTAAAATCCGAATAAGGCAAATATTGACACATGCTATAACCATATAAATTGATGCAATCTAAATAAATAATAAATGAATTCGGCAGAGACGAGTCGTAAGAATCCAAGTATTTATGATTGGCTTTGACATGTCTTTTGGAACACATACAAACACCTCCACGAATGCCTTCTTGTATCATTCTAAAAATTTGAACATCACTTATCAATTCTAATTTAATTCTAGTTTTCAAAAGCATTGCATCGAATGAAAGACTTGGTGCTGTAAGATAAAACGCGGGATCCAGATTATAGTATTGTTTACAAGTTTTTCGAAAACTTTCAAACACGTCTGTTAGCAAAAGAACGTCGGTTTTAAGATATAAATCTGTGTACATACCCATATTTTTAATATTAAATACTGACCAAATGGTCTGAGCGTGTTTATAGTCTTCATCACTAATTGATTCATTAGTCAAGGAGTTATGAAAATGATTTTTAGATGGTAAACATATATCTTCGTAATGTTTCCATTGAGACATGTAATCGTATGGGTACACTCCTTTACGGGTAAGTAGATCAAATTGTGTTTTTTCAGGAAAATAAGATTTTAATTGCTTGAAGTCTTGTTTTTTCATTGTTCTTGCTAACTTTTCTAAGCTAGTTCCTAAAAACTTGAATGAATCTACAAATCGTACCTGTATGCTTTCATTATCGGAAATCGGAATATACTTCGTGAAAGAAATATAGTTTTCTTTTGTTTTAGGTATGACTTTAATAGATCCCGGAGCGTTACCTAATGCTTTTATGAAAAGATGGCAATCATAACCCGATAAGTTATGAAAAAATACAGGTAGAAACTTAGGCATTTTATATTGCAGGTTACAGTAACTGTGAGCTGCGCCACGATATTTACCAGTCAAATGACAATGATCGCGTACCCTATCACCTAGCAAGAAATTGTCACAAATATGACATGTATCAGAGTTTTCAAAGTCGAGAGCATTCTCATTCGTGTAAATCATGGGAACGGTATTATTTAAAATTCTATAAACTTTTTTGGTATCTTTATAGATAGACTTCACAAATTTTGAAACACAATCCGAACCACGATACGAGACATAACGATTATAGGTTTCATCTAGAGTGCACGTAATATGATAAGCGAAAGCGATGGGCACATGTCGCTGTCTCGTAACGGTGCTCGCCTGAGTTGGGTCAGGGTCGCAGGAGTCGTACCGCTCTAGCATTGTTTCAAAATCGGCGTATATAACAAATGGTACAAATTGCTTTCTACCATAATTTTCAAACTGAATGAAAGAGCCTTTTGGTGGTAGTTCAGTAGCAACTCCTCCACAACTGTGTGAAGTAAGATTATCACAACTATCAAAGAACATTAAACAAACATCACAAAAGTATAATTTACTGTGGTGCTTTGTTATTTGATTTTTAACAAGACGCGGTAAATCCGTAATGAGACAATAATGTGATAAATCATCTTTTTCTAAGTAAAGTAAATGAATCACTTTTTCCTTCAAAAATTTTGGTTTATAAAGCGGTCCAGTCACGGTATTATTTTTTAAGCCATAAATATATATACAAATATCGGGATTATTTAATTCGAATCGAGCAATATCTGAGAAACTCAATGGAAATTGAATGTCTTTTATGTTTAACACACTTTGAAAATTGGGGTAAGACGATACTCTTTCAGGATGAGTTTTTGCTGGATATAAAGCAGCAACAACTGACCATAAAAAGCAATAATTATCTTTATTGCGAATATTAATTCATGCTTTTTTTGATTTAACTACGGTCGGCAACTCGATAAAGCTTGAGCCGCGTAAAGGTTGATATTTGTTAACATTAACTTCCAAATGCGAACTGTTTAAAAATGTCCAGCCACTGTCACGATCTTGAAATTCTTCTAATTTTTTTTTCAACGTGTTTCTAACCTGAGATGTCAATAAATCATATTCATAATTCTGATGTACCACATAATTCTTTGTAGCAAATGATTTCATCTCCTGACTATCATTTTTAACCATCAAAAACAAAGCAAAATATTCAAAATTAATTTTTAGACATACATGATCTTTCAGAGATTTGTTGATTAATGTTTTGATTTTTTCTTGATTATTACTCAAAAACGAATCCAAAGAATAATTTTCACTAGTGTCAATAATTCTATAAGAAGCTATACGATTTCGGAATGCAGAATTAATTAATTCAACACCTTCGCAAACGTATGAAATATTTTTATTTTTATGATTGGTACTGCGTAGATGACCTGTCCAGTGACTGCGCTCAACAGATGTGTTACAAACAGTGCAGAAAGGCATTCTAACGTAATTAATTACCGGCTAAGTTAAAAATAAAGATTTATTTAGGATGTCCTAAATATTAATTTTAAATTAATTACCTAAGTGCATTTAAAATGTATCTTAGCACTATAATAATATACAGCCTCTGAGTCTTTGATCAACTCCTAAGCCTTGAACAAGAATTTAAGACATTCTACCTACTAAGTTTAAAAATAAACATTAATTTTAGGTGTCCCAATTTAAATTTTAAGTGATTACCTAACTAGATTTAAAATTTATCTTATCACTATAATATACAGGCTCTGAGTCATTGAACAACTCATGAGCCTTATGCATGAATTTTTGTAGTGAGTTCCACTGTGAACTACCTTTCTCCAGTTGAAGTTTCAAAGCAACTTCTGCCTTCTTCCAACGCTCCTCAGGAGCAATGGAGATGATATTTTCTTTATGGAATACCTTCAGTTCCACAAAAAAGGCACCGCTTAGATCTGCTGTCCGTCGTACCTTCCCGTTGGCTACGCGGGACAGCAAGGATGATCCTAACTTCGACTTCGGAGGAAGGCCACCAAAGTCTTCCAAACCGAAAAGGTCGGTGCTCCCCGGTTTCTGGTCACTGTAAACAATTAAAATTTTTATTTTAATAATCTAGAAGAAACACTTTTCTAGATACAAACTATGTTGCATGATAAAATAAGTAAGTATATATTTACTTAAAATTATTGTTACAAATAAAAGTTCTCTATTGAGATCTATGTTATAATATAATAAGTGAGACTAATGAAAAGGGATAAGTCAGGTAAAGAGTATTGATAAACTACCTTGATCCTGATTCTACGACCGACGAAGCTTTGCGCTTTGTAGTTTTTTTCGTTGGCAGGGTCCTTCTCGACACGACCTTTGTATCAGTTGCCGGGCTCTTTATGTAGTCAGACATACGGGAAACGTCGGAGTCAGACCTAATGTACAACAAAAAAAGACATGTTTAATATAACAAAACAAAAACCTACAAGGTCTTTTTTGAAATACAATAAATAAGAAATCTATCAATTTATGACAGATCGATAACAGTTACATCAGCCGGTAGGCAGAAGCCAGGTACGTAGCTGAGTAGCAGTCACGATGGATAAATAGGGCATGATAATTACAACAGCCGGCAGGCAAAACCAGGTCCGTAGCTGAGCATTATAACTTCAAATTAAAAAATTAATAAGTACTCACTTACATGTTAGAAAGTCGATATTAAAGTACCACTAGTACTACTTGTCACTTTGAAGATTCCGGAGCGAATGTAATTTATTGATTGAAATTAATTCGTTTATATACACAAAAAATACAATTTCAGCACAAAAATAGATAATTTCAATTTTAAACTCTAAGTACAAGTCTTACAGTTGTATAAAAAAAAATGACGTTTACGTCATATTTAACCGTATTGATTGCATATCAATTTTGCTAAATTGTAATTTGTTAATTGACACAGAATAAAAAATTACAGTAGTTTAACTTCATAGAAAACGGTCGAGATGACGCGCTTCGAAATTTCAGTGTGCACAATACGCAACAGCCTCGGAGGGTGGTAGTTACGCACATACGCGGAGGGTGCAACATTTAGTTACTTGAAATTTGACACGAAATTATCAATTGTATTATTCAGTGTTGTGTGTTTGAATTCATCAATATTGAAACCAGAAATATCATTTTTTACATTATCAACTCAGTCGGCATTTCGACGTATTCCACATTAGGCATTCGCTTAAATGGCACCTGAATGAATTTCTTTCAATGTCACTGCCGAGACATACTTCTGCTTCTTTTATTTTTACTGTGTCATAAGTATTGAGAATTGAAAAATAAAGCCGACAAAGTGAACCCGATCCCAAGTAATTTTAAGTTGCAGTTAAACTCGGAAGTTGTTATCATCATATAAAAACTAGTGCAGAGTAAGTTAGTTTACTCACTAATAACATTTTCATTCGTATTATTAAATAATCACTTACACTTGGAATGAAAGAAACCAAGAAACTGTAGGTATCGTGTAGGAATCGGAAGTACGTGACTGAGTTATAGTTTTATAGTTATCCAATTTATCAATAATAACATTAACTCTAGGATTTCAATGCTTCTCCAATGTATTTATTCATTTATTCTTTACTCTTATTATCCCTAATAACCTCAGTGTTCTCTTTTTTCAAGGTCTCTTAATTAATTTTAAATCACACTCGATAACAAGTGGTAGATGGTTCGACCAATAATTCGTGTCGTACTTGATACAAAATATATCATTCATATAAATAAAAATATATAATCTTAGTACGTAGAAGAATGAAACACGTTAAAACTAGAAGCGATTACAAACTTTATAAATTTACGAAAATAATATGTAGGAAGTTCTATAAAAGACTAATTTAGTGTTTACAACATGATGGTCATATTACTTAACAATATAAATGCATGGAATGCAATTTATGTGAACGTGGGAAGCATGCATTCCATTGTCATTGAAATTTGCCGATTCGAACTAATAAAGCTGACTTATACATAAAGCTGATTATATACATAAAACTGACAACCACCGGGTACGGTTACCGTCTACGGAACAGACTACAACAGCGGATCCACATACAGTTTGTACACCAGATTGAATAATGTGAGATACCGACGGTTATGAATCAATAGTGTTACGTAAAAACTGATATAAGCACTAATGATTGTTAACCGTCGATGCGTTTCTGATCCGGCTGCCGTTGTCAAGTGTATCAGCGCCTTAGCTTTATGCATACTGGACAAGGATCGACTATCCGTGGGACCGCGCTTGCCACTTGATTTTTACGTGTTGATGTAACAGGATGTATCGTCTGTTATGTGTTAAACTAAATTTAGATGTCCTCGAGCCAATCTGGTCACAGAATAAATGTGTACAAACCTAAGGGTGCGCGCTATTTTACTTTTGTGGAGAGACATGAGACAATCTGTCCTAAATTTAGTTTAATGTATGCGGTATCTAAAGTTCAGATGTCCTCGAGCCAATCTGGTCACGAAAACGGGTATGTGTGTTACTAAACGACAATGCACCATCCCCAAGTATGTGGAGAGACATGATACAATCTGTCCTGAATTTTAGATAACTGGTTCGTTCAGATATAGACCTGATTATGTTAACGTGTAAAGTTTTAAAGCAGATGGGTGTATTGATATAAAAGTATGTATCGTCTGTAATGTGTTAAACTAAATTTAGATGTCCTCGACCCAATCTGGTCACAGAATAAATGTGTGTGAACCTAAGGGTGCGCGCTATTTTACTTTTGTGGAGAGACATGAGACAATCGGTCCTTAATTTAGTTTAATGTATGCGGTATCCTAAAGTTCAGATGTTCTCGAGTCAATCTGGTCACGATACCGGGTATGTGTGTCACTAAACCACAATGCACCATCCCCAAGTATGTGGAGAGACATGAGACAATCTGTCCTGAATTTTAGATAACTGGTTCGTTCAGATATAGACCTGATTATGTTAACGTGTAAAGTTTTAAAGCAGGTGGGTAGGTGTTTTTAAGCTGGTGAGTATATTGAAATGAACCGACAGTTGAATTTGAGGTAAGACATCTTTATCAGAAATATTATTGAACATTCTACTCCACCTTCAGTTCCATCGACTCACGAGGTCAGCCATCGATATCAGAAATATTAATATTATTGGGCATTCTATCCACCGAGAGTGACGAGGCGAACGGAGTGAGCCGAAGGAACGAAGGTGGAGTAGGATGCCCAATAATATCCTACTTATGTGCCCATGTAGGAAAATAGAAATAAAATACTTATATATTGATTTTTTTATCTTTATCAACTTTTAAATGGTTTATTTACAAAAACTTAATGAAAAGTAGGTTAATTATATCAGCCTAGTTGACGGACGTCAGACGACCCCCCTCAAGGAAGCGTGCTTGTTACGTTATTATGATACGTTTCCTAGAAGCTGCCCTCTTATGGGTTGAACGAAATGTGGTGGGAGCGGTTTGAAAGAGGTCTGCGTTATAAACTGATTTTCCATGTATTCAAATCACAACCGTCATTTGTATCAACTTACTATAACACAAACAATCTACATAGAACCTATTTCAATCTTCTAAACGATACATTTCTTTGACTGTACGCCTTTGGCCATCAAAACCATTAATAGACTTACGACTACAGGTACCATGGTGCCTAATAGCTGAACAGTAATTGGAATCTCTCAGGCACCTGCGTTAATTGGTCCAGATTGGTACAGCTTGCCTACCAATAGGCTCAACAAATCACTGCTTGAGTGGTGGTTGAGGAATTTAGTGGACGATAGTCACTACTTGTGATGGTATTTCACTGTACCTTTACTAGAGGGGTAATCAAAATCAAAATCAAAAGTCATTTATTCAAACTAGGCTGAAAGTCAGCACTTTTTGAACGTCAAAGTTACATAAGACAGTCCCCCCAAAACGCCAGCCCTTCGACACGTCCTAGTGCTTTAGCTGGGAAGAAGAAGTGGCGCAACAAACTCCCCAGCAGCACAGCTGTCTTTCTGTTAAGTTAGAAGAACTTGATTCTATACAATATTGTGTAAGTAATTAATATTATACAACATTAATTTTTGTTTATGCGAAACCCGAAACACGGGTCTAGTATTTTTATGTAAAGAATCTATGAAAAAAAATTCAAAACTGTGTCACTAATAATCACAAAGTTATAAGCTTGATAAGTTACCTGGTTGTCCACGCAAAAACATATGCAGATCACCACAAACAGCTAGTGTACGTACCATCTCCGTGTAATGGACGTTTGAATACGAGAAAGACATGATAATTTTAAAATCGAAACAAAACACTAAGGCCCGCGACTTGGAAGCGTAATTAAATATTTTTGGTACAAAATATAACATGGTGTAAAAATTATTGGAATCGATTCAGTTACTGATTCTGAACAAACTATATTCAGGTTTCGCATATACTAAAAATAATCTTGTATAACAAAACATACATTATTCGCCATATATCAGCTAGCACACGCCAATATACCAACAAAACATTCAAAACTAAACTCAAGCTAAAAGAAATAATAAAACAAAATCGTAAACAGAGTTTAAACCCTAAATAAAGGCTCCAGGCATAAAGGGCGTGCCCGCTTACATATTGAACGATGCAAAATGGTACATATACATACATTGATGCATATAGCTAAGTTGAAGTTACAATAGTTAAACTAGGACCTCCGGAGTAAAGTAAAATAACAGTTAATACAAGTAACAATAGCAAAAACCATGGTCAGCAAGACGACCAGTCACCACAAGCAGCACCTGTTAATAATCTTGTACACACTACAGTAGGACTTTCATTTTGAGTGTTCAGCAAAAGTCGTTATTAACGTTGTTGAGCAGACAATATTTTCGAATATAAGAGGCAATAAGCATTTGGGTAATACAAAACACTGTAGATTCTGATAGAGAATTTGTTGCGGCACTTCTTCCTAGCTAAAGCACTGGAAAATGGTAACTAGCAGGTCGTTTGGTGGGCTGACATATTTTGTAATTTTTACGTTCAATAAGTGTTGATCCTCAGCGTAGTTTGAATAAATTACTTTTGATTTTGAGCATGCCTATCCATTTAGGTAATGCAAACTGGCTCAATTGTTATTGTATTGTTTATTACTCTTTTGACATTTGGCAGGACCCTCGGGTTCAGAACCGATGCCGCAGCAACTCGCAGAGGTCTTTTAGACATTTAATATGACACGAACTAACTACTGTCCCTGTTTTCACTTGGCAAGTTTACGCAAGGACTACCCCTGGTTGGTGTAGCAGTATAACAACAAATGGAAAGAATAATTTAACCTCTAAGTCCCTGAGATACCACATTTGGTATAGACACAATCGTTTTTTAATTGTGTCAGTAATTACGGTAATTGACTGGTTAAGAAATCAAATCAGTCCATTGGTTACCTAGAATTATAGGAGGACCCATAGTTTTCCTATAATTCTTCCCCCTGCCATGAATGTGTAACAGAATTGATGCACATTAAGAAAGTAGTCTGTTAATCGTTTGCTGAATCGATTTGTTTTTAAGTATTGGTCATTTTTATCCCAAAAATAATTAACACAGTCAAAATGGTCGATGTACCGACTACGCTTGACATTTCTACGTGTGCGATTATGTGCGTGCGTAGATTTTCCTAAAACTACGTATTTAAATTATATGTACTTAGGGTTGACCAACAAGATGACTGATACATACATGCCGTCTGTTGGGACAGGTCAGCTTAAAGCTGCAATGGCGTTATCTTCAAAAGGCTCTTTCAGACATTGCCCTGCATTGTTAGACTCACATAAAATTCTAATAATATACTTTACTTTACTTTTTTTTTTTACTTTTTATCTCTGAGTTTGTTTCGGCCTTTCTTCTCAGGGGACAGTCAGCTAGGAAATGCCGGCGCCATGTAGTTTAAAAAAAAACATTGACGAAAAAATGTTGAAGTTTAAAAGTTCTTATTAGATCTACTTACAGAAATAAACATTTCATTCCATTTATAGTCACGCTTTCACTATAAAGTCAAAACATACCAAAATGGACTATGCACTTACTACGTTGGACCCTTAGTCCGTCCTTAATACGTGTGTGTGCGTGCGTAGATTAGTAATGTGACCACAATTCCCTCCCACTGTCAGTATTACTAATTTAATAAACAAACAATGTTTAATACATATTAGTAAAAGTTCAGTGTATTGAATATGATCATAACATAATATTCTAATTAGGGAGTTAGGTGGAATGAGTCAATTCCGCAACATGTTGTACCTATATAAGGTGTATCTATTCATACACGAAATATTTTAAGAGGTACACCTGTATGTGGTACAGAAGCCACAGCAACGAAAAAAAAAATTCACATGAAAAATACTGGCTCCTTCTTATTTTTTACGGCCCGAGACACCACGGCCATGCTCGTGCCGTCCGGTCACCACCCTTGCAGCGTCAGGCGGGCCATTCATAGAATTTGGAGTAAAGGTTTTATGCAAAACGTCTCAAGCAGTTTTAAAATTATAATAATTACAAAAATTCAAAAACGCTTAGATAAAAAATTTCTTTTTGCTTCTATAGCTTCTTTACCACCTACAGGTGTACCTCTTAAGAGCCATTTTACATTTTTGCGCGAATATCTAAGATTTTAGTCGCCTTATATACCTCTCATCTATCATTATAAATACTCTGGCATTGACGAATACATGTAAAAAATAGATCAATCTTTTGTTTTGTCACTTTTAGTAGAACATTTACAAA
The DNA here is from genome assembly GCA_932294355.1 of Aporophyla lueneburgensis. Taxonomy (NCBI): domain Eukaryota; kingdom Metazoa; phylum Arthropoda; class Insecta; order Lepidoptera; family Noctuidae; genus Aporophyla; species Aporophyla lueneburgensis. Next base: position 11,261,815 of record OW028757.1, on the reverse strand, counting down.
AACTTATTTGTTTACTTTGTAGTAATTAATCTCCCACAACTAGTTTTCGTAAAAATCAGCGCAGGGTCAATTTCAGACTCCTATTTCTATCATTAATATGTAGAAATTTGAGTAAAAAAAATACACAAAACAACAGACATATAATGTAGTTTACATTTAGTACAAAAATATTGATTTTTAACAACATTAATTAGTAAAAAAAATAAAGTCTTATGGCAATTTTTACGATTTATTCGCAAGTTTATCGCGTTTTTTTGGTTTGAATAAAGCATAATTACATTAAAAAATTCATGTCAATATAAAGTATGCTCTATAACAAATCGAATTCTCAAGTTTTATTTAAATCTGTTTATTTAATTAGACATAATATCGTTTTTGAAATCACTCTAAATTAGAATAAATTACGATGCACAAGAGGGCAGCGTTCAGTACGGCGCAAGCGCCCAACGGGGAAGGATCTATGTCAATTTTTCCCGCGTCTCAGTTTACGGGTACTCGTATCGTGAAGGCAAAAATATACTACGACTACAACATTTTGCTACTCTTCGCATTTTTTTTTTTTTTTTTTTTGAATAAGAGTTTCGTTAATTATCAAGTAAAGCATTATTTTAATAGATTGTAGAAAAATTTTGACTAAAATAATTTATTTTAACTAAATCTGACTATTTTTAATCGCGATTAAAAAGGTGTGGGTGGAGTAAAACTAGTGGTCATGAACAAAAATTCACACCAACGGCAACGCCTCGCCTCACGTGCAAAAACAGTACTGTATTTTTTTTTTCTTTTGCAAAAATAACGAAATTTTCGACCCCCTTTATAAAATCCCACACATATAAATCTCAACACGTGGGTAATATTTTTTTTTATTTTTCAAACAAAAATGAAAAATTCCATATAAAACACGTCCAGGATGCCCCCTTGCGCGCGCCTTCGTATCTCAGCAAGTTCATTGCGTAGCGCACAAGTACTAAGTAGCGAAGCCAAAAGAAAAAAATCGGCCAAGTGCGAGTCGGACTCGCGCACCGAGGTTTCCGTACAAACCTGTATGTATTCTCGGTTTATGCATAAGGTTTATGTTTATGAAATTAAATGTTTTTTTTTTATATTTTATATTTGAGTTGATTGAATGAAAGGTAAATTGCGGTTTACGATTTATGACGTATTAAAAAAAAATACTTACTAGATCTCGTTCAAACCAATTTTTGGTGGAAGTTTACATGGTAATGTACATCATATATTTTTTTAGTTTTACCATTCTCTTATTTTAGAAGTTACGGGGGGGAGGACACACATTTAACCACTTTGGAAGTGTTTCTCGCGCAAATTATTCAGTTTAGAAAAAAATATATTAGAAACCTCAATACCATTTTACCCCACACGTATGGGTTTGATGAAAATTTTTTTTTGAGTTTCCGTTCTAAGTATGGGGAACCCAAAAATTTATTGTTTTTTTTTTTATTTTACTGTAAAAATCTTAGCAGTTCACAGAATACATCTTCTTACCAAGTTTCAACAGCATGCTCTTATAGTTTCGGAGAAAAGTGGCTGTGACATACGGACAGACAGACAGACAGACATGACGAATCTATAAGGGTTCCGTTTTTGCCATTTGGCAACGGAACCCTAAAAATACCACGTTGAGTCGCGATTGTCAAATTTGATTTTAGTCGAGTCAAAATAATTTTTAAAAGAGATTATTTCTTGCAGAATAGCGTAACAATTCTCATAGCTAAAAGTAAGCAATTTTAGAGATAGTTTTGTTAGTTTAGTTCGGTGTACAACAGAATCGGCACCAATATGTAATTGTTTTAATTTTTTATTTTTATTGTATACTTTACATAACATATAGTTGTATTTTTTTTTATTAGGCTAGAAATCTTTATTAGACTGGATAAATAAAATAAGTATTTTCATAAATATCTAAATACCGCATTATAATTCTAACGGATCAAGATTGTTTAGACCGGCTCGACACTCGCGTTACACTGTTTGTATTGTGCATGTGTGGATAGCTACGCACACATACATAAGATTGCCGTCTTTTACCTAAACTCGAGCATTCAAATTTTGTAAGAGGGCTCTTAAAATATTTCGTGTATGAATAGATACACCTTATATACGCAGATAATACTTAAACACGTCGATGCTTCTGATACCCAGTATTATAATTATCATTATTCTCTTGACCTTATCCCGATTTGTTTGAGGTCAGCACAAAAGGTCTTTTTCTACCTTACTTCTCTCTGCCACCGCCAACGCCTACCTAATTAATATGCAACACGAAACTATATTTCAATATATAACTAATTCATGTAATCACAAACAGCCAATCTAGCATTTTCCCTTCAAAATATTCTAATCTAACCAATTCTATTTTAAGCCCGTTACAAATTAAAGGTTAATTCTTGGGGTCGGCGCGGTAAAACGTTAACAAAGAGCCTACGGTAAAGAGGGTCAAAGAATTGTGTCAGTTTAGTCAACAGTAGGCTCACGAAATTTAAATTTTAGAGGTTAACAAGAAGGAGGTATTTATTAATTACTTAATTACGTTTATATTTAATTTGCAATGTTCCTGAGAGAAATATTGTAGGTAGTAATTCTAAGCGTGACTGTTTTATTTAATTATTTAACTTATAAATATATATACAGACAAGAAGAAAGGAACAGAAAAATACTTACAAAGATCATCAACATCTTATACCTGTACCTACATTCATAGCAAATAAAGTACTGATTCGGATTCTTATTTTCAAAGAAATCTCTTCCATCATACCTGCGATTTGGAGAGTAGATAAAAAGATATGTAGACAACGTGTGTAGTAGTAGAATAGGTAACAAAAAATCAAAATAATTCTCTAACTTAAATATACACATGAACTATGAGAATATACTAACTTTAATATTAATCATAATGGGACGAAAATTGTACATGTCAACTGCGTTAAATTTCTAGGGCTTTGGATTGATAAGGATTTGTCTTGGCAAACACACATAGACACAGTATGCAATAAAGTTAATCAGTACTCATATGCTTTATATAAATTATCAAAAACAGTTGATCGATCAGTTCTTTTGACCACATACCACGCTTATATTTCGGCGACACTGAGTTATGCAGTCATTTATTGGGGCAATGCAACTAACAGGGATTTAGTGTTCAAAGCGCAAAAAAGATGTGTACGTGCGATGGTTGATGGTTGGTATCCGTGTTCCAGATTCATGTAAACCATATTTCAAAGAATTAAAAATATTGACCTTCCCTGCAATTTACATTTATGAAGTAGCTGTATTTATAAAAACAAATGAAAATCTATTTGATAAACTTAAATCGAAAAGGCATATGTTAAAAATTTCTAATGTGCCACATAAAACGGCTCTATTTAACAAAAGCTTCTTTGGCATTGCATCAAAAATATACAACAAAATACCTATTAGCATTCTAGACACTAAGGAACTTTCAATATTTAAAAATAAATTACGAACATTTTTAATTGATAAAGCATTCTACACGATCCAAGATTTCCTGAATTGTTGACCATTTATTAGTTCCACTGTATTTTGACATACTTATATAAATATTGACCATGTATTAGATTCACCGTATTTGACATGCATTAGTATTGACCATGTGATAGTTGCACTGTACTTTTACATTTATAATAACTTACCATCTATAATAATTCCAATTTTTTTATGCCATATCTACCTACATAATTATTGTATGCCTATAAGGCAGGACATATTGATACTTTAATATATTGTTAAGACCTGTAACTTACATGTGCCCACAATAAAGATACTTTGACTTTGAAACTTTGACTTTAGGTACTTCTAAAAACTTTTACAAAAAAAAACAACCGGCTTCCTTAAAAAAAACACTACAAAGTCAAAAATAACTTTAATTTCGAAAGTCGGTGTCTTAGGATCTGTATTTAAGGTTTTTTGCCACCGACTTCCGAAATTAAAGTTATTTTTGACTTTGTAGTGTTTTTTTAAGAAGCCGGTTGTTTTTTTTTTTTGTAAAAGTTTTTATTTTCAACTTTTTAGTTATGATAGATACTTCGGACTAACCTAATCGCGTTATTCGTTCATTTGTCGCACAGATACTTAATGCAAATTTAAGAGTTATTGGTTTTCACATGGACCCCATTGTCCGAATAGAACCAAATTAAAATGGGTCCATTCGGAAAGCACCAGCTTTCAGATAAAAAAAGAATCATCAAAATCGGTTCACCCAGTCAAAAGTGATGAGATAACAAACATTAAAAAAAAATGCAGTCGAATTGATAACCTCCTCCTTGTTTTGAAGTCAGTTAAAAATAAAGCTCATCGGCTTGTCCGCGCGCCCCGTAAGTTTAACATAAATACGCTTAAGCCGTTTGACCTGCACACTTTCACGACCCTTCTCAGACCTATATTTTCAGTAACAATATCTATGAACGATTGGCCCTACAAGGCCCTACTATTAGAAGTTTGACATTTCCTGCTATGAAGGGTCTCCTTCAGGCTATGAAGGTATGTTGTAATAGTCTTATTACAACATACCTTCCATACTATACCATAGTGACAAATGAGTGCACTGACTGGACAGGTCCACTCAATCTGTGTGGTTCATTCCTCAAAAAACCTTTTCAATCACAAATCTACATGGTTTTGACATAATGAGACCAAGATTATGTCTGGACTTTAAAAGAGACCGAGTTTGATTCGGCTTTTCTTATCAGAGTAGTCAGTTAGAGAAACGCCGACCTCATCTATTTAAAAATAAATATGATTGACGTCCTATTAACAGAAATAAAATAATTTATAATTTATCACTTCCAACCTGTAACAGTAGATGAATAGCAGTGTAGATGAAAGAACTATGAAACTTGTCTTTGTAACACCACACGATGACACGATGTCGCTTTGGCTGAAAACACAGGGTATATGGCTTGGGACCTATGCCTTCTGCCAGGGTCGCGAGATTTGTTCGAAAGAGATACCGTGACCCTGGCATATGGGCAACTGAAGGCATGGGTGGGTTTTAGTCAGTAAAAGTCTGACACGCCCTTCCACTCCATCCAAGAGCGGAAGACGTCATTTGATAATTTCTCACCCACAAAAAAAAAAAGGACCTATGCCTGCCAGGGTTGCGGATTTGTTCGAAATAGGTACTCATAAATCAGTTACCATTCAACACAAAACATTACTAAAGCTATTTAACTAGAAATAATACTAAAGCAAGAACAATTACTGTCAAATTCTGTCACTATTAATAAAGTACAACAATCTTTACGTAAAATCGTAACGAAGGATTTTTTATTCGCTTGTGTGTTTGACTATACTTCGACTTTTAACATTGTATTCAGTAACTTGACAGTTCAAAGAAAACTAATGTTACCATACTAAAACTAAAAGTGTTGTTTAAAACTAAAAGTGTGGGGGTAGTGAATGATTTTATTTTCTTGTAATGGAAACAAAATAATATAAAAATCATGTAATTTTACTTTTTTTATTTTATTTCCTCTGGAAACCGTATACGATAAATGTATATTGATATAGTATAAATGTGCACGTAAGTACATTATTTCAAGTTCATTCAATTTCGTTCATTCTTACACCACTTCACTGTATTTTTTTTTTTTTGGCAAAATCTTGTAACCGGTCACCTGTCAAGTTACTGAACACAATTTAAAGTCGAAGTATAGATGTATGTTTCGGATTGACGCAAACGGCTGAACAGGTTGGTACACAGATAGTTTACAACCTAGATTAACCTATAGGATAGATACTTCATTTCCGACATAACGTTCTCGTGGGATATTTTCCACAACCACGCGGGCGATGCCGCATCTAAAAGCTAGTTCATGAATATAATAGTCACGTCACTTTCAATCGCGAATACGCCTTCCCACTATTTCACCTACAAATGTAAAACAATTGTTTTCTAGAAAATAAGGCATTACTACACTAATTACCCGTCATCGCGTGCTCAAAAAATATTAAACAAATATATTTGGTACACAAAAGAGCAATAAGCTATATTTTTCTGAATAAAGCAGTGTTATAAATATATATTTTAGTAACTTCAGTACCTACAGCTTTCATAAAAAAGTATGCGTCAAAAATTCGTCGTCGTAAATTTTCGTCTATCTTCGGAAATACGAAGGCACGATGTTGAGATCTAATATAGAACTGTTAAAACTATGGAAGTCTTTGTCTATTTGGAATTAAAATCTTTACAAAATTATAGATTAACTTTATGCAATTCCAAAATCGACTCAAACTTTTGCGTTAAAATAAGAGTAACGATCTGCGTCCGGAGTACTTAACCTGACTTTATACGTTTATTAGTACCTACATAAAAACAACAACACAGAACATACTGACAGAAAACATAATACAACACATAATGCGCAAAGATAGATACTAGAAAACGTAGTATTCAACATCTGTTGAGAGATACCTACTTTATGACGAAAACTTCGTGCTATTTCGGAAACACGAATATAACCGAAACGCAAACCTTTTCTGGTCTAACTGTACTTACTTCCATGAGCGGTCTGTGATACATATCTAGGACCAATCAGTCAAACGTTTGACCCAAAACGTAGCACAAACTAATATTAGTACGATTTAATTAACATTTGTATGAAACTCTGTGATAACATCTTAATGGGGAACACGCTACCACCTGCTTTTTGTCGTCGTATTTTTAGCCGAATATGCATAAAACGCCTTCTTTTCATCCGATTTCAAAAAAAGAAGGAGGTTATCAATTCGACTGTTTTTTTTTTAATGTTTATTACCTCATCACTTTTGACTGGGTGAACCGATTCTGATGATTTTTTTATTTGAAAGCTGGTGCTTCCCGTGTGGTCCCATTTTAATTTGGTTCCATTCGGACAATGGGATCCATGTGAATGGTTTTCAAGTCTTAAATTTGCATTAACTATTTGCGCGACAAATGAACGAATAACGCGATTAGATTAGTGCGGGTATCAACCATAACTAAAAAGTAAAAAAAAAAAACTTTTTACAAAAAAATAACAACCGGTTTCCTAAAAAAAACACTACAAAGTGAAAAATAACTTTAATTTCAGCAGTCGGTGGAAAAAAAACCTTAAATACAGATTCTAAGACACAAACTTCCGAAATGAAAGTTATTTTTCACTTTATGGTGTTTTTAAGGAAGTAGTTATTTTTTTTTGTAAATAAATTTTTACTTATAAATTACAAAACAATAAAATCTTTTGGGCATTGATCATCATCATTTCAGCCGTAATACGTCCACTGCTGGACATAGGCCTCCCCCATTTTGGGGGGCTTTGCCATAATCGCCACGCTTGGCAGGCGGATTGGCGATCGCAGTATGATGGTAAAATGCATAGAGAACGCTGCTGCCCATTCTCTAGTAAGTCCCGTAGTCGCCTTTTACGACACCCACGGGAAGAAATGGGGTGATGCTATTCTTTACGTCCGGCACCACACGGTACACCCGGTGAACGAATCAATAATTAACAACGAAAGTGATCATACTGTGGGAAATTAACTGTGGAATTTTTATACGCACGTGGTTTGAAAGGTCAGAAGTCGTCAATCAGTTTCAATAAAAAAAAACCGGCCAAGTGCGAGTCGGACTCGCGCACCGAGGGTTCCGTACAAACCTGTAGGTATCCTCGGTTTATGTATAAGGTGTATGCTTATGAAATTATTTTTTTTTTTTAATTTTTATATTTGAGTTGATTAAATGAAAGGTAAATTGCAGTTTACGATTTATGACGTATTAAAAAAAAAACTACTTACTGGATCTCGTTCAAACCAATTTTCGGTGGAAGTTTACATGGTTATGAACATCATATATTTTTTTGAGTTTTATCATTCTCTTATTTTAGAAGTTACGGGGGGGACACACACATTTTACCACTTTGGAAGCGTCTCTCGCGCAAACTATTCAGTTTAGAAAAAAATGATATAAGAAACCTCATTACCATTTTTGAAGACCATAGATACCCCACACGTATGGGTTTGATGAAATAAAAAATTTTTGAGTTTCAGTTCTACGGGGAACCCCAAAATTTATTCTTTTTTTTTCTATTTTAGCGTAAAAATCTTGATGTGGTTCACAGAATACATCTACTTAACAAGTTTTAACAGCGTAGCTCTTATAGTTTCGGAGAAAAGTGGCTATGACATACGGACGGACAGACAGACAGACAGACAGACAGACATGACGAATCTATAAGGGTTCCGTTTTTTGCCATTTGGCAACGGAACCCTAAAAATGAAGACTGAATTTTATAAAGGTTCAAAAATTACCTGGTCAGACATGATAAAGGAATTAGTAACAAAGTTAGACCTGCAATACTAATTTTCAACCGACGAAAAAAATCGGAGGAGGTTCTCAATTCGACGCGTATTTCTTTTTTATGTATGACCATGCATAACTTTTTGCATAGTAGTCCGATTGTGATAATTCTTTTTTATTGGAAAGGGTATACTCCCAAGGTGGTCCCATATAAATTTGGAAAACAAAATCGAACCCTAAGGGTCAGAAAACAGGGGATGATTGATTGTTCACTCACTGATTGTAATGTATAACCACGCATAACTTTATACAAAGTAGTCCAATTTTGATTATTCTTTTTTTATTGGATAGGGTATACCTTGCCAAGTATTATAAGTACATTAAAGTCACAAAAAATTATGAAATAAAAACTTTTAACATAAAATTATACCGCCGAAAAAATTGAAAAGCAAAAAATAATAAATATTAAAATTTTGAGTCGGCGCTGAAAAATCAATGAACAAAGATCAATCAAAGCGCCGACTCATTATTTTAATGTTTATTACTTTTTGCTTTTCAGTTTTTTCGGCGGTTTAATTTTTTGTTAAAAAGTTTTTCGATATGTAACTATGCATTGTTTGTTTATCTTCGAGCGTCGCTATTTATCTCTGCCATCAAAGCGATCGTGCCCAGCGTAAACAATTTTTGAAACAGTTTTGGGAAAAACACTGTCTGACGTGATGTTACCATTTTTTTTTTTCAGGAGAAATCTCTAGTCTAGACGTTGGTAGGTCACCAGCTTGTTAATTTGCCACTTGAGAGTATATAAAATTAAATAATCATTAACATAATATTTTACTAGTAAAAATAATAGTCCTCAAAACAGAATTTTGACTATGGCTACCAAACTCAGGGAAGCTTTCGGTGCGGGAGATATTATAGTGCACTTTTGCCCGCGACTTCGTCCGCGTGGAGTTCGGTTATATCGTCCTTCCTAAGTATTTCTTTTGGATTTGCCATTTATTAATTTGAAAAAAAAAAAATGGTTTGGTTGTTTATTTTCATTGTTTTTTAATTTTTAAATTATTATTTTTTTTGTTAAGGTATAATTTTGTGCATTTTTTTTTTTTTTGTATAAATCTTCTTGTCTATTTTGTTTTATGTTTTTGGGCAATTTATGTGAAATAGTTGTTGTTTTCGTAATCAATGACCCCATAAACCATAAAAACGTTGATTTTCAGAATTTGTCAACCCTTTTCCACCTTTTACGGGTTGAATTCTGAAAGAGCCTGAAACACTTGTTTAGTTATTTATTGATAGGAGTACTCCTGTGAAGTTTCGAATAAAATAGTTTAACTATTCTCTTTTCCCCATACAAACTTTCAAGCCCTTTTTCACCCCCTTAGTGGTTGAATTTTCAATAACCCTAGGACACGTAATTTTTTATTACTAATTGTTAATCTAAAAACAAAGTTACAGGCTTCTAGCTTTAAAAATGACGGACTTCCGTAAAAAAAAATAACCCTTTTTTCACCCCTAAGGGGGCAAATTTTCAAAAATCCTTTCTTAGCGGATGCTTACGTCATTACAACTATCTGTACAACTATCTATCTGTATGGCAAATTTCAGCGAAATCCGTTCAGTAGTTTCGGCTGTGCGTTGATAGATGAGTCAGCCAGGTTTGCCTTTTATATATTTAGATAAGTGCATTGGAACAGGTGCACTCTCTCTTCCCCCACTCTCATCTCTTCCCTCATACTCCGACTGGATGATAATCCTACACGACTGGTGGGAGATTTCATTTGTGACTTTAGAAGTCCTATTTTTCTTCACGATTCGGGTTCTATTCGCAAAAAAAATTATATCCTTTCATATAAAATGGAATTTTTTTATAAGTTCAGAACCTATTTTATATTTACCTTGGTGTCACAAATCGATCGATCAGGTTAAGCTGAGCTTGTCGTGGCTGCCTCCGAAAGTACGTAAAGCCGCTGGTTTCCTGCCAGGGTCGCGAGATCTGTTCGAAAGAGTTACCGTGGCCTTGGCATATGGGCAACTGCAGGAACACGGAGATACGCCCTTCCACTCCACCCAGAGACGTAATTTGATGATTTCCCATCCACAAAAAAAAGCTGCTGATTTGGGCTTTCAACCGTGGATCTTTAACAATCGTTTCGGTTCGTCAGAAGCCTGAAATTCTAACAACCAATAGTTCTGACACCAAGGAGTATCGTATTACCCAATAACTGGTTTGAGCTTGTCAGACGGACTGGCACTCCATGTAAAACACTAGTACTCAGCTGAATCCGGTTAGAATGGAAGCCGACCCAAAGTTGGTAAAAGACAGATTGTCCATGCACGGCATGACCTCGAGTCGTTGGAGGCACGCGGTGGCTGAGGGGGCGCGCCGGCGGCGGCGGCGGCATCAGGATCGGGCGTCAGCGGCAGGCTGAGCGGTGCACGGGCGGCGCGGACGGCGCGGGCGCTTGCAGGTCCTCCCGCTCCGAGCATCGCCTCACTTCAAATCTTACCACGACCAAGACACTACGTCCACCTTCAACGTGTATTCATTATAACCAAATTAATATAGTTGTTGTGGGCGCTGACACTTCATTTTGTATTCGAGTTAAATGCGCATTGCCCGGCGACCGACAGTTCGCCCGCAGACACCATAGCCTATAGACGCGCTTACGATCTTAATACCAAATTACTTATGTAAATCCTTTCGTAAAGTAAAGTACACATTCCAATCTAATCCGCATTTGATTTCTCTCCGTACACACACACCTAAAGACTATATACACGCACCCACTAAATTGGTGACCCCGACGTGATCTAAAAAGTGTCGTAATTAAAGTGTGACGTGACTTTAAAGTGTGTATGTCGAGAGAACGGGCAACTCAACTCGCGTCTATACGGTTATACTTTCGTCCATATCCATCCGTTCCGTGAACAAAAATGGAAGCAAAACTGTCCACCGATGAATTTGTCCTCTCACCCGTCTCCATAACTGACAAGATCGAAGATTTTTGGCCAAGGGCACCGGAATTATGGTTCGTCAAAGCAGAGGCGATCATAAATCCACAGAAGATGTCCGACGATTCCAAGTATCGGATTTTATTATCAAAACTGAACCTGGAAGTCACCGAACAAGTCGCGGATATCCTACTAGATCCGCCGAAAGAAAAGAAATATGAGGCTTTAAAAAACAAGCTTATTTCGGTCTACAAAGAGTCAGCAGAACGTCAAATCAAGAAGTTGATTGGAGAAATGGAGCTAGGCGATCAGCAGCCATCGCACCTCCTACGAAAAATGCGAGACCTGGCCAGAGGAAAAGTTACCGACGAAACACTCAAGGTAATGTGGAAAAATCATTTACCACCATCGGTACGTGGCGTTTTGGCAGTGACGGATGAGGAAGACATGGAGAAATTGGCGTCGATCGCAGACAAGGTCGCTGAGACTATCACCCCGATTCACAGCGTTTCAAGCGTTAAGGAAAAACCAGGACAATCGGACATAGATAATTTAGTGATAGCAGAAATAAATAAACTAAGCGACAGATTAAGCAAGATCGAGAACAGTTCCAGAGGTCGCTCAAGAAGTTATGGGTCCAGAAGATTTCGATCCAGATCAAGTTCCAGGTCTAGAAATGTGAGAGCACCTGACGACGACCCCAACTGGTTGTGTAGATACCACTTCAAGTTCCGCAACAAGGCGAATAAGTGTGTTCAACCGTGCAACTGGAAGAAGAAAGACGCCAAGCCATCGGAAAACTAGAGTCGGTGCAGTCAGCGACGGGAGGCTGTGACCGCGCGCACGTCAATCACCGTCTATGTGTCCGGGACAGGAATTCAGGTTTGAACTTTTTAGTGGATAGTGGTGCAAATGTGTCTGTTCTACCTCGCAAGGCCGTATTTAAAAGTGCTAACGCACATAGTGCTAATTATAAGTTGTACGCTGCGAACGGTACCGAGATTACTACGTACGGTACACATATTTTAGAACTAGACTTAAATCTTAGAAGAGCGTTCCGTTGGTTACTTACGATAGCGGACGTACAGCAACCAATATTAGGTGCTGACTTCTTAGCTAATCATAAGTTATTAATTGACTTGAACGGACGAAGGCTAGTCGATGAGGTTACTAATTTAAGCACGAGAGGAAATCTCTCTAGTTCGACTGAGCCCACTGTAAAAACCATTGTTGATAATTGCCACTATCACGAGTTATTATGTAAGTTTCCAGAGCTAACTAAGCCTGTTTCATATAAGAAGACACCTAAACATGGCGTTTGTCATCACATAGAGACAACAGGTACTCCAGTGCACGCGCGAGCCAGACAGCTTCCACCGGACAGGTATGTAAAAGCCAAAAATGAATTAAGGGTTATGCAAGAGCTTGGGATCTGTAGGCCGAGCCATAGCGCTTGGGCAAGTCCTCTGCATGTAGTACCCAAGAAGGACGGTAATATTAGGCCATGTGGTGATTATAGACGTTTAAATGCGATCACTAAACCGGATCGCTACCCCGTGCCCCGTCTTCATGATTTTACGTACATTTTGGCAAATAAGAAGATTTTTTCTAAATTAGATATAAATCGAGCATACAATTGTATACCTGTCGCGGAAAATGACATTGAAAAAACTGCTGTGATAACACCTTTTGGTTCATATGAATTCATGCGCATGCCTTTCGGATTACGCAATGCGGCACAAACTTTTCAGCGTTTCATGCATCATAATGTTTTACAAGGTTTAGATTTTTTATTTAATTATATTGATGACGTAATAATTGCGTCAGACAATGAAACACAGCATAAACAGCACTTAGAAAAAGTTTTTGAACGATTCAATGAATATGGCATAACTATTAATTTCTCTAAATGCAGTTTTGGTAAATAAAAATTAGAATTTTTAGGATACGAAGTATCCGTAGAGGGAATTAGACCCCTAGAAGATAAGGTTCAAGCTATTTTAGATTTCCCCAAACCACAAACTATTGAGGAACTAAGAAGGTTTTTGGGAATGTTGAATTTTTATAGAGCAAGTATTCCTCACTCAGCTGATCACCAAACAGAGTTAAACAAGTACTTAGGAAATTCTAGGCGTAAAGATAAAACTAAAATTAACTGGACAGAAGACGCCGAACGCAATTTCGAACAATGCAAAGAAGACCTAAGAAATGTAGTTTTGCTATCGTATCCAATGACAGATACTCCTTTGGCATTGATGACCGATGCGTCAGACACTTGTGTAGGTGCAGTATTACAGCAAAACGTTAATAACGAGTGGAAACCATTGGGTTATTATTCTAAAAAGTTGACAGATGCTCAAATTAAATATAGCACTTATGATAGAGAACTATTAGGAATTTATTTGGCTATAATTCACTTTCGTAATATGGTTGAAAGTCAAGAGTTGATTATATTTACAGATCATAAGCCCTTAACTTTTGCATTTAATAAAACAGGTACGAATAGGGAAACGTCGCGTCGAGCTAGGCAAATTATGTTCATTAGCGAATTTAGTACAGACATAAGGCACATTGAAGGGAACGATAACATAGTTGCAGATGCTTTATCTAGAGTATCAACTATATCGTGTCCCACGATGCTAGATTTCTCAGAACTTGCAGCTGCGCAGGAAACGGACGTCGAGCTTGCAAAAATGCAAAGCGATTCAAATGACAATAACAACGTGTTGTTGAAACGTGTTATTCTATTTGGAACGGATAAGTACGTAGTGTGCGAAATGTCATCCGATACCGCACTTCCGTACCTGACTGGAAAATTCCGACGTTTAGCCTTCGATTCGATACATAATTTGAGCCATCCAGGTATTAAGACAAGTAGGAAATTGGTTAGTAATAGATATTTTTGGCCAAACATGAATAAGGATGTTGGTAATTGGGCAAAAACTTGCATTAGATGTCAAAAAGCGAAAGTTCAAAAACATACTAGTTCAGATTTAGGAACTTTTGAGAGTAGTAAGCGTTTTGAACATATTCATATAGACATTGTAGGACCTTTACCAACGTCACCTGAAGGATTTAGATATTGTTTAACAATCATAGATAGATTCACGCGTTGGCCAGAGGCGTATCCGATAAAAGAAATAACTGCAGAAGTAGTAGCCAAAACGTTATATGACGGTTGGATTAGTCGTTATGGCTGTCCAGTAAAGCTCACAAGTGATCAGGGAAGACAATTTGAAAGTAATTTATTTAAAGAGCTAATGTTGTTAATGGGAATTCAAAAAACGCGTACCACTCCTTATCATCCTCAATGCAATGGAGCGGTAGAACGATGGCATAGATCATTAAAATCTGCGTTAAAAGCACGTTTAGATAGCAAAAGCTGGGTAGACGAGTTGGCAACGGTAATGTTAGGTTTACGCACAACTATTAGGTCTGACACAGGCGTAACCGCAGCTCAAATGTTGTATGGTAGCAATATTAGGTTACCAGGTGACTTTTACGACGCCAGTAATGTGAAATCATACGATGATAACAGTTTTGTAAAAAAATTTAGGGACGTGATAGATGGAATAAAACCGTCCTGTAGGGAAACCAAGTCACCCCACAAGATTTTTGTACACAAAGATTTATGCACTAGCGATTATGTATTCATTAGAAATGACGCAGTACGGAAACCATTACAATCTCCGTATGATGGACCATACCGCGTCATCAGCAGAAATGATAAAGTATACCGTGTACAGTTACCAGACAGACAAACTAATGTATCTATAGACCGTTTAAAACCAGCATATATATTGATAGAAAATGAATCGCCATCGGAGAATTATGATAAACAGATAACGGATAAAACTGACATTTTAAAAGATAGAAAACCGAAAAAAGTAACTTTTCAAATGAGCAAACCCAGTAGCAAAACATATACAACGCGAACTGGTCGAGTAAGCAAAAGACCATTAAAATATCGTTAAATTAGCAGTATCTAAATTGAGGTCAAATACTCGTACAACGAATGTCATTAAAAATATATTTGTCAGTACATCTAAGACACTAGTCGACAACCTTACACATTTTAGTACAACTACATTATTGTGAAAATGGGTTCCAATCAGACAAAGGAAAATGTGATTGTTAACGAGAACTTCACAAACGTAGCACAGGTGGACGCTAAATTAAATATTATTGGTATCATAATGATAGTAACGATAACGCTATTAGCCATAGTTATAATCTACACAGGAAAACGAAGGTGCATTAAAGGTGTACGGAAATGGTTAAAGAAAGAAATGGTGGCCAGCTCAATAGCCTTACCGACGATAAAGGTGGAACCTGTGCAACCACCACAAATATCACCAAATCCCAAAGTTGTCTATTAAGATAATCGGCTCAGAAAACATCCAACGTCCATTCAAGTCAAATGATGCGTAGTACATATGTGTAATTTTTTTTAATTCATCAATGTGTGTAATAGTGCTAGTGTAAAACCAAGTTGTGAATGTATTTTTATTTGGCGTCATCATGACGAATACTGTGGACTCTCACGGGTGCCAATTTATTTTTGCAGAGTAGTTCGTCATGGTGACTACCCTTAAACTGTTAGTAGTAAGATTATTAAGTTGTTAGCATAAGATTTTTTTTATTGTATTTTTGTGCTAGAAATAAGTGACAAGATTTTTGTAATAAACAGACATACACTGCTGATACCCTTTTGTAATCGTAGCGTGATGATAAAACTTAAAACTTTCATTACAGTAGTCACAACATTGTTTAAAGTGTACATTGTAAGTTGCGCAAAGGCGCACAGATATCAGATTACGACATAGTTTATAGAACCTAAATGATGTATAAGCAAATTCTTTGTAACTTGTAGTACTGTTAGTCAGAAATGTGTGGTGATGTTATTTTGTTACATATTCGATTTTAGAATGGTGATAGTATTTTGTAAAAAAAACTTTTGTTTTTTTTTAAAAAAAGGGAAGAGTAGTGTTGTGGGCGCTGACGCTTCATTTTGTATTCGAGTTAAATGCGCAGTGCCCGGCGACCGACAGTTCGCCCGCAGACACCATAGCCTATAGACGCGCTTACGATCTTAATACCAAATTACTTATGTAAATCCTTTCGTAAAGTAAAGTACACATTCCAATCTAATCCGCATTTGATTTCTCTCCGTACACACACACCTAAAGACTATATACACGCACCCACTAAATAGTCCACGTTTTTCATTTATTCGCTCCCATAATTGAGCACTCGACGTACTATCGTCAATATATGAAAAACGTGGACTATAATAATTTGGTTATAATGAATACACGTTGAAAGTGGACGTAGTGTCTTGGTCGTGGTAAGATTTGAAGTGAGGCGACGCTCGGAGCGGGAGGAACTGCGAGCGCCCGCGCCGTCCGCGCCGCCCGTGCACCCCTCAGCCTGCCGCTGACGCCCGATCCTGATGCCACCGCCGACGCGCCCCCTCAGCCACCGCGTGCCCCCAACGACTCGAGGTCATACCGTGCATAGACACAGATATAATAGGCTGATGTTGACTTGTCACTAGTAATAAGTAGTAGTAGTAGTAGTAGTAGGAGTAGTAAATCACTATGTTATGTTATTATTATCTTCTCTCAAATAGAGCACCTGCCATTTTATCTCTTCACCACCCTCGATTGACTATTGGCATTCTGTAAGAGTCAATCGAGGGTAGTTCGCTTTTGTACCTTATTGTGTGCGAGAAGTTTCAATAAATCAATTAATCTATATACAACATTAATTTTTGTTTATGCGAAACCCGAAACACAGGTCTAGTATTTTTATGTAAAGAATCTATGAAAAAAATTTCAAAACTGTATCATTAATAATCACAAAGTTATCGCGATACGTGCTCATCAATCGGTGGCATTCGGACGACTGAGGGAGCCGAGGGAGGGAGTTGTTACCCGTCGTCGCCGTCTCGCTGTGCGCCCACGCGCGCTATGAACTGCCGTGACCCGCACAGATGATTGTGGATACGTATTGTCGTTCGGTGTCCTACTTGGAAGCGTAATTAAATATTTTTGGTACAAAATATAACATGGTGTAAAAATTATTGGAATCGATTCAGTTACTGATTCTGAACAAACTATATTCAGGTTTCGCATATACTAAAAATAATCTTGTATATATAAAAGAAAGTTGTGTTAATTACACTGTTTATAACTCAAGAACGGCTGAACCGATTTGGCTAAAAATTGGTGGAGACATAGCTTAGAACCAGGAAACGGACATAGGATACTTTTATCCCGTTCGTAGCCAGAAAACGTTTTATGCCTTCGAAGTACCAGGTGGTCACTTTTTTTGTTGGGTAGCCTATTTATTGAGGAATGCTATATGCTATATATTGTAGCGAGACGGTTAAAGAAAAACACCATATTCACACCACTTTTATAATCTCGACAAAACAAGAAGTAATAAAAATACAGCAGTAATATAAAAAAATATAAAAAACAAGTATATGGTTAACTGCAGATGTGGCTATCACATATTTGGTTTTGTTTAAAAAGAGGGACGAATCAAACTTAGTGGTTAATCAGATATAACGGAAATTATCTTCGCGCACGACCTATCCCCAATACGATTGCAATCGATTTAAAAAATAGGCCTATGCACGTCGATTTATAGGTTCCTTTTTTATAACGAACACCTAGTTGAATCGTGAAATACACGTTACATCAGGATGCGTAAAATAGAAAATTATCTAGATAATCTATTACAGAAAAATAGAAAAAATAGGTAAGTTAAAAGGTTCCTTATAACCAGCCGGGCGAAACTATCCAGAAGGACACTGTCAGTGCTGCGTGCAGCGACGGCAGCAAGCAACCGTCTATGAGGGCGTCAGGCTCTGCGTCGGTGGCAAACGTCCGCAACACGCCGCTGACCTCAGTTTAATCCGACGGCTGATAGCCCGTCGGGGGGGAAAAACCGAAATTCGGCTTGTATGGTCGTCGTCAGTTAAATGGAAGAGTTGCACACAGAACTTTATCAATATGAGCAATTTTAAAAGTAGCACCAGATAGGACACACGTAGGTTTAGTAATAAAATTTTAGGGCTAAAATTGATAATTTAAACTTAGGAGTTCCGAAAATAAGAATATTGACGTGAAACGCTCAGCTCCCATCTGCAGTCTGCCAGTTGACAAGCAAAAATTTTTGGCGTAAGATTTTACAGGATCGAAATTTGAAATAGAACAAAAAATATAAAGGCCAGTGTTTCTAAAAAAAAGGTTGATTTAGAAACCAAAAAGTTTCGTCCGCAGCGAATTTACGCTGCAGCACCCCTTTTCCAGCAAAAAAAAAAAGTGTGGCAACCCTAAAAGGAAATGACAACCCTAAGTGAGTGACCACAATATATGAGTGCCAAATCTATAACTGAGTAAAATGTATAAGGAGGAGACAACCCTAGTGAGGAAGACAACCCTGCTAGAATTAAATAAGCTAACCTAAATACTAACTTAATCAACCTATAAATGATATGACTAAGCAAATGAATTAAAGACTAATTAAATCTAATCAACAACATCGCAGTGCAGCTGATACAGAATAAAATTGAAAGTCGACCTTCACTTAAACGTTATCAGTGCGAGCTCCAGATGTGTCCACTAAACCTAACAATAACAAAAGTCAAGAAATCTAGGAATTAATTAATGAAAAATAAACGACCTAATTAAATCCTGGGGATCCCCTTAATATATACAAGAACAAAGAATAATAAACGTCTTCAGCCAGACAAAGAAAATTAATATTAATAAAAAAGGTTAAATTAACGAAGTTAATTATTTAAGAATATCTTTTATATGATATTTGCCGGTATGAGAGGAATCACAGTCTTGTAGGACATATGTGGTCCTAGAGACGACCCTGATCACTTGGCATTTAATAAAGCGAGGAGCAAGCTTTCCTGAAAAATATTCACTAGCTGAAGACTTTGAAAAATTACGCCTCCATACAATGTCGCCAGTGTTAAGTGTAATTGCTGTCCGGTTTGTATTATAAATTCGAGAATTTCGAAGGAAAGCAGAAGAAAGGTTGTCTGCCACTTTCGCATAAACCTCAGCCAGAGAAGTCAAATTCTTTGCGTGTTGTTCCCGACTTTCAGCTAAATTAGTGCTTAGAGTCTGGCTACCAGCGCGAACTGAATCCATGCAGACTTCTCTACCGAATATGAGGAAGTTTGGTGTAAAACCTGTCGCTAAATTAATACAGGAATTAAGATAAAGTTTGACTTTGGGTAACAATTTTGCCCAGTTTCTTTGGTTTTCACCAACCAATATGCTCAAACACGTCACGACACTTTGGTTATAGCGTTCTACCGTGTTGGCTTGCGGAGTATAATAAGGGGTATATGTTGGGGAATCAATGTGAAATGACCTAAGAAAATTTATAAACTGATTACTACGAAAAACTGTAGCATTGTCGCAGAGTATACACCGCGGAACTCCGAAATTAAAAAATACTTCAGATTCCAAGGATTTAATAACTGAACTTGCGTCAACCATTTTAAGAGGAACAAGCCAGACATATTTAGAGAAAACGTCGCTCATAGATAGAATGTATTTGTTCCCAAAATAAGCGAGAATCTTTTTTGTGGGAAAGGCGGACAATCTTCAGATTTCATAGGAGATGGAAGACTAGAACCTGGAGTTGCCCTAGGTGGAATCGGTGGCGATCTAGAAATAATCGGACTTTCGCGAAGGGGTGTCTCACTAATAGAAGCTTCTTCTGCCATGTTTTATAACTCAAAAGAAAAATCAGGGATAAATGATAAATCTGCTGAACCTAGCTGGAATGCGTTAGATACCGAGTGGAAAGATCGATAGAGAAATAGGACGACAAATACACGACAAAGGAAACAGTTGGGCTAAGAATCAAAAAAAGAAAATAGACACTAGCAAACCAACATTCAAAAAGCTTACCTTATTATCGCGACGCCTAAACATCCACACATCAAACACACACTACGGGAAACTAACTACAGCTACCTACAGGAATGGAATAAAACACGGGATGACTATGTATTTCATTGGGGGAGAAATAAAAGAGATAGATATTGGGTATGGTTACAAAGTTATTCTTTGAAATTATATTCAAAAACATCACATTAAAACAAGGAACACAAACTTCAGTAAGCAGTTCCGTAGTCCAATCGCGTATGAGGTATATTCAATGAAGCATCAGAGACACAAACTCCTTTCTAGTTCCACACCAGATTCTGTCTGATACTAAAATCTGAAACTCACAATGAAATTAAAATTTGCTCATATGGAGCAACCACACACGAGATAACAAAAAAAAAAAAATTATTGGTAATGAACTTACCTTTAGTTCGGGCGCCATTTTGTAGCGAGACGGTTAAAGAAAAACACCATATTCACACCACTTTTATAATCTCGACAAAACAAGAAGTAATAAAAATACAGCAGTAATATAAAAAAATATAAAAAACAAGTATATGGTTAACTGCAGATGTGGCTATCACATATTTGGTTTTGTTTAAAAAGAGGGACGAATCAAACTTAGTGGTTAATCAGATATAACGGAAATTATCTTCGCGCACGACCTATCCCCAATACGATTGCAATCGATTTAAAAAATAGGCCTATGCACGTCGATTTATAGGTTCCTTTTTTATAACGAACACCTAGTTGAATCGTGAAATACACGTTACATCAGGATGCGTAAAATAGAAAATTATCTAGATAATCTATTACAGAAAAATAGAAAAAATAGGTAAGTTAAAAGGTTCCTTATAACCAGCCGGGCGAAACTATCCAGAAGGACACTGTCAGTGCTGCGTGCAGCGACGGCAGCAAGCAACCGTCTATGAGGGCGTCAGGCTCTGCGTCGGTGGCAAACGTCCGCAACACGCCGCTGACCTCAGTTTAATCCGACGGCTGATAGCCCGTCGGGGGGGAAAAACCGAAATTCGGCTTGTATGGTCGTCGTCAGTTAAATGGAAGAGTTGCACACAGAACTTTATCAATATGAGCAATTTTAAAAGTAGCACCAGATAGGACACACGTAGGTTTAGTAATAAAATTTTAGGGCTAAAATTGATAATTTAAACTTAGGAGTTCCGAAAATAAGAATATTGACGTGAAACGCTCAGCTCCCATCTGCAGTCTGCCAGTTGACAAGCAAAAATTTTTGGCGTAAGATTTTACAGGATCGAAATTTGAAATAGAACAAAAAATATAAAGGCCAGTGTTTCTAAAAAAAAGGTTGATTTAGAAACCAAAAAGTTTCGTCCGCAGCGAATTTACGCTGCAATATGCTATAACATACAACATATACCATCACGCTACGATCAAAAGGATCGGCGCAGCAATGAAAAATGGACGAAAACTGGCAGGCAATTCGATGCAACGGGAAGGGTCACGGGAGCAAAAATTTGACGCGGACGAAGTCGCGGGCAGAAGCTAGTATTAAATAACTGAAACAATGTTAGGAAATATTTCCACGAAAACGTTGCCGATTACTCGAAACGCTTTTTGCATGTCAAGAGCTTGTCGTTTTACGTCAGCCTAACTTAATATTACCATTTTAACACCCCAGTCACAAACTTCAAAGTAGCGAAAGAAATAAACATTGTTGTGTCAAATAAACAGAGCCGTTCGCCATTTATTATGACAAATGGAATTCAGGTTTATAGGTTTAAGCGACCTCGAGCCATGGAGTAGGGACAAAATGGAATGTCTACATATTTACGATCATTCTGGTCTTAAAACCGTTAAGTATAATTCTGGTTCGCAATTCATCGCTCTCCCACCCTTCAATCAACTCAGCCTATCACAGTTCACTGCTGGACATAGGCCTCTGCCAAGTTGCGCTACAAAACCCTGTCCTCCGCCTTACGTACCCAGTCTATCCCAGCCACTTTCTTTAGGTCGCAGATCCATATAGCTGGGGGGGGCGTCCCACACTACGCTTGCCTATACGTGGTTTCCACTCGGCACAGGATTCGTCTGCTCCATCGGCCATCGGTCCTTCGACAGGCTTGCCCACTGCCACTTCAGCGTGCTTACTCTGAGACCTATGTATGACCCAAATATATCTATCTGCCCTTATCTATTTATTTGAGGTCAGCGCAATAGTGCGTCGCGAGTGAGGGTTCTTTCTTGTCGTGACTCGTTAAAACTCTAAAGGGATTTTTTAAAACATAAGTAACAAATTTGCAAGAGAACCAAGGTAACACACATAACCCGAAGAATTGCCAAACTTAACTGACAGTTGACAGGGCACATTGCTCACCGAACATATGGTCGATGGGGCTGAAAGGTTCTGGAGTGGCAAATGGTACCGAAAGAATTAGAGTTGGAAGGCCTAATGAGGTGGACTGATGACCTTGTGCAGACTGCAGGAATACACTGGATGTGGGAAGCTTTTAACCGGTCAAAATAGTAGGGCTTGAGGGAGGCCTATGTCAAGCGACCCGAGGTGGTGGCACATAATGTTTTACGCGCACCCCTCTTAGACGTCCCGGAGGGTGTCAAACACCTCACTCCGCCCGCTTGATCAGACGGGGCCCACAGAGGCAGGTCGTCTCCAATCAGGGGCTGCGTTAAAGAGTGCTTATGTGTCCCCATAGCACCCGGTGCAAGTGGGCGAGGGAACACGGGTGGCCATAATCAGTAGAAGTCTGACAGATCCCTCCTTCCAGGGCGGAGGGATGAGGATTTCTAACCAATTAACAAAAAAAATACATGGCGGACGATAGTCCGCCATGTATTTCTCGTCCGATCACTTTACTTCAATTACGTCGTGGTCCCATGACACTCTGGCAGAACTTAGCTAAGGTTAGCCCTCTAATGGAGTATCGTTTTGTTACAGCTAGTTACATGGCATAATCCCGACATTCCCGACCCACTCCAACAGAGCAATGCAAAATGGCCTCTGGCCGAGAACTGCTCGGTTCTCTCACACGTTAGACCTCCATTTGTTCTTCCTCCATGTCTCAAACACACAGCTATCTTCTGACGTCCCACCCAAATTTCCAAGACATTGTCGATCTATTAAGGTAACTGGAAGGCGCCTCAATTGGCTCCATAAAATTAATAGCCGCTCCTCGAACAATATTAAACGTTACAATTGGAATAAATAAACTCGTCATTTAACGAGAACAATCAAATTCTTCCGTTTAATTTAGAAGGAACAAGGTGCCGCCGTGAAAGTGTGATCGTTAACATACTGTCTAGATTAAATTTAGACATCTACAAATTACTAAAGTTAGTTAAGAGCTAGTTGCTTTAATTTGGTGTTTGTTATTAAGTGTTCGGTTTATGCAAGCTGTTATTCTAGAGCTGAAGAATGGTATCTTTATAATATCAGCTCATTGAAATGTATGCAGGTTATTGTATCATAAAGTAAACCAGCGTTATAAGATTCGTGTAATGCAGATGTTTTCGAACTTTCATTACATCAATTAGATAACATTATCACTGTGAAATTGTTGTGTCTTATCATTAAATACATATTTAATTAGGAATCCGACTAATATTACAAATCTAGAAGTTTGTATGTTTGTTACTAAGTCACTCAAAAGTCTGGCGATTGCAGTATGGTGGTAAATTGCATAGAGAACGCTGCTGCCCATTCTCTAGTAAATCCCTTAGTCGCCTTTTACGATACCCACGGGAAGAAATGGGATGGTGTTTTACGTCCGGCACCACACGGAATTATTATTCGGTAGATGATTTCAATTAAAGTATTTTTCCTTTTTCAAACATACACAAATTTTATTTCTTACTGAGAAACAGACTCTGTTGGACCCTCTTCCTTTCATACAGTTCACCTAAATCAACCTAACACACAACTTGTCAAAGATAATACCTATTCTAAAAATGGTCTTTCCATTTTCGTCACAAAAACGGCGGCGCGTCGTCTATTTAAAACTGCTATCTCCATGTCATGACGAACGTCTAATATGTCAAGAACCTTGAACCCTCGCCTTTGTGGTTCGTTCAAGGCTGCCTTGTCGTTGACAAATGATTCATGAGAAACAAAAGACAGAGGAAATGCTTTCAGCTTTCGTCATGAATGTGTGTACCTACTGTGAGGTATATAGGTTGTGTATGATGGTGACTCTTTGTGTGTGTGTGTGTGTCTTAGTCTTAGCTTTTGGGTATAAATATAACAAAAAGTACTTCTTTTGCATGATGAAATTATATCGCGTAATTTTAATACAATTTGAATGTCTTCGAAAGCTGCCTGCGATTTTATTCGAGTCTACCTAGTTAATATCAACGTAATCACTGGGCCATCACTGCTGTTTTCTGTACGGCAACTATAAATTTGTCAAACTAACTTTGTCATTCATAAGATCATAATTGAAATGATCTTTCATATGGTGCATTGAAACTTGTCGAAGTACAATATTTTAAGTGTAAAATCACGTGTATGAAATCACGTAAATGAGCGAAATTGGAAAAAAAACTTATATGGCCTCTTTAATTATTAGTTATTAGGCTAGATTGTAATGTGAATTAACCAACTATGATACTTCAAAAAAGAAAAAAATATAATAAAGGGTGGCAGAGAAACTGAAACCATGAATTCAGCGCATGATTCTAGATTGAAAATAATAAGTATAAGTAAAGTATCTTAGGACAACCAACACACCGTTATCAGATCCCAAACTAGGCAGAGCCTGTATTATGGCAACCAGACAACTGATAAACATACTTATATATTTCTAAATACATACATATTATAGATAAATTACACCCAGACACAGGGTCACTAACCACTAGACTAACAGGCCAGAATGCCAAAGGCAGAAGGCCAAATGTTTCGCTGGCAAACATAAATCGATGTTACAAAGAAATATGTAAAACCTACACTGTCAAAATATACATTACATCATTATTTTTTTTAATAAATGACTTAAAATTTAAAGGAACCCCCCTTTAAATTTTAAAGGGGGGTTCACAATCATGTACGAAATCCATGTAACAGTTTGCATTTCTGCCACCTTGTATATCTTCAATCCTTCAATATTTTACGTTACGATAAAAAAAACGGAGCAAGTAAAGCGAGATCGCGGCAGACCACGTAGTGACATACTGGTTAGGTTTCCTCCAAACTGGAAAGATAAACCATGGGCTAGTAAAATATGAAAAACCGGCCAAGTGCGAGTCGGACTCGCGCACCGAGGGTTCCGTACAAACCTGTAGGTATTCTCGGTTTAAAAATAAATGTTTTTTTTTTTTAATTTTATATTTCAGTTGATTGAATGTAAACTAAATTGCGGTTTACGATTTATGACGTTTTAAAAAAAAAGTACTCACTCGATCTCGTTCAAACCAATTTTCGGTGGTAGTTTACATGGTAATGTACATCATATATTTTTTTTTAGTTTTATCATTCTCTTATTTTAGAAGTTACGGGGGGGTACACACATTTTACCACTTTGGAAGTGTCTCTCGCGCAAACTGTTCAGTTTAGAAAAATATGATAATAAAAACCTCATTATCATTTTTGAAGACCTATTCATAGATACCCCACACGTATGGGTTTGATGAAAAAAAAATTTTTGAGTTTCAGTTCTATGTATGGGGAACCACAAAATTTATTGTTTTTTTTTCTATTTTAGTATGAAAATCTTAATGCGGTTCACAGAATACATCTACTCACCAAGTTTCAACAGCATAGCTCTTATAGTTTCGGAAAAAAGTGGCTGTGACACACGGACGGACGGACAGACAGACAGACAGACAGACATGACGAATCTATAAGGGTTCCGTTTTTTGCCATTTGGCAATGGAACCCTAATTATAGAAAAAAGACATCAGGTGAAGACCTTGTCACATTCATACTCAAAGAGTAAGACTGTCTTCCCTTTAAACGTTTTTGCTGAGTAGGTAATCGATGAGTGACACTTGTAATTTGACATTTCTGTCTTATATGTAGTTACGTAGATACTTACAAGTATGGTGAGGGACTGGTAACTTAACTGCTCACATGTTAATGGATCGGTTTTCATGTCAGAACATTTTTGACTGTTTTTTTTTTTCAACACAGGTCGGGGGAACACGAAATTTAACGCGGACGAAGTCGCGGGCAAAAGCTAGTGGAATATATACGGTTACGTTACTTTGGATATACAACTCGGAAAAAATATTTTAAAAAGTCCAATTATTAAGAAGATTTTTACAGAAAACTACATCTAAATAAACAATTGACAGTTAAAAATGGGTAAATTTTGCTCTTTTGTTATAAATATTTTCATCTGTATCTCTCACAACAGCCCAACAATAGTCATCTAGTATATTTTGGTCCCAAAAAACTTGATAATTTTGCTCAAATGATTTTAAATCTTGGTTAAATCGCTCACCGTGGTCATCACTCACACTACCAAGATTTTCTGGAATAAAATCTAAATGAGAATGCAAAAAAGAAGTTTTAGTGACATATTTACACCCATACGCTCATAATTTTACAATAGATTTTCAACAATCTCTTTATAATAATCACTTTTTAATGCAAAAAAAAATAATTAACGACATTTTTGATAGAGTTTCAGGCTGCTTTTTCTACCTCGTTTAAAAGGCTCTCGAATTTTGTATCGTCCAATATTCTCCTAATTTGAGGACCCACAAATATTCCTTCCTTTAATTTAGTCGCAGAAAGATTCGTAAATACAGGGCAGAGGTATTGAAATGCAGACTTAGACTTATCCAAATCTTTGGTTAAATTTTTCATCAAGCCCAACTTAATGTGAAGCGGTGGTAATATTTATTATTTTGGGTCAACTAAACATGTATTTTTTACGTTCATCTTACCTGGAACATATTCATATTTCATACTATCTTTGTTTTTTGAGTTGAAATCAAGAGTTTTTGTTATACAAAGTTAATAATCGATTACACGGTTAGTTGGCTCTCTCTATATCATTCCTTTACCAAATTTCAGTGATCTATTTTTACCCGAATACCAGGAGCTGAGGACCAATCTGTAATTAGTGCAAATCACATGAGGAATCTGATTTTTATATTGATTTCACACGGAAAATCCAAAATAATATAAATAGGCTTCTTGCAATGGTTCTGTTATAGAAAACCCACGATTTAACGGAACAATTTTCCCACAAACATAATAAAATCGATTTGCATGTAGTCTACACACTCCAGATGGCATTTTTATATAAGAGTAAGAATTTTGAATCATACAGTTGTTTACAAAATAGAATAATAAACGTATTTAAACAATTGCGGGTAGGTAAAAAATAAAGACCTCTATATCTGAGAATAGTGACGTGCTAAAAAAAATAAAAAATATGTTTTTAATTACCATCCATAGCCTACATAAATAATACACGTTTCATGTCAAGGACAAAAAAAAAATATTTTTTTTTGTAAACTAGTGATCAGCCTGCAATATTCCATCTGCTGGGCCACAGGCCTCATCTCTTGGAAAGAGAGTGGGCTGTAATCTACTTAGCGGGCCAACTGCTAGTTGGTAGATGTCACATGTCTTCGAATTTTTGGTTCTAGGACATGCCGGTTTTCTCTCGATGTTTTCCTTCACCGTTTTGAGAGCAGTGGCGATGGAGTTATTTACACAAAGTAAATCGCCTGTCTGAGTTCAAACCCACTCGGGCCATTACAAATGTGCTAAAATATTATATTAATTCTACTTGTAATGTTACTGAAAGGTACCAAATTAATTAAAAAGCAGTGTCTGATAACAGCCAGAAGAAGCATTATTTAAAGTTGATAACTGTTAAATCCTTTAAGTATCCCGCTTATAAAAAATGAAAATGACTGTGGTAAAATATTTTGATTTCAACACCTGGGTAACGCAAAACGGGCTAATTATTTCATACTAGCTTTTGCCAGCGGCTTCGCCCGCGTGGAGGTCGGAAAATATCCCGCGGGAACGTACTACCGGAATAAAAAGTAGCCTATGTGTTAATCCGGGTTATAAACTAACTGTGTTCTAAATTTCATTCAAATCCGTTCAGTAGTTTTTGCGTGAAAGAGTAGGTAACAAACATCCACACATCCATACATCCATACATACAAACTTTCGCATTCTTAATATTAGTAGGATAGGATAGTAGGATTTCTAGCGGACTGATTGCTTGACAGTTCAAAAGTGCTTGGAAATGGTTTGAGTATGCTTTCTATAAATTCGCAGTTGCTGGAGCTGGTTGCTGGTCTGTAAGTACCTAAGTCATCATCATCATCTATCAAGCTTTTCCCAACAATGTTGGGGTTGTCTTCCACTCAAACCAAATGCAGATGAATAACAGTAATTTATATCCATATAATAAGATATCACTAATTAGTATTCCTAGAAAAATTCGCTTGATAATCGGGTAAGTTGGTCATGTGTAAAAACGCGATTATATTAAAAAAAAAATATGCCAAAAACGTATGGTACACCTTAGCTTTTTTTGCACGTATTACTCTAACATTGACCTACAATATATATTTTTAAGATTTTTCAAAATTTTAGACGATACTTAAAAAAAAATATTCTTAAAACAAACAATTAGTAATATCTTAAAACCCATAAGCACTTTTTTAATATCGTCAAGTAGATTCGGAGAAAAATGGATTGAAAAAAAAAACTTTTTTTTACTCAAATACGCGTGATATTTCAGAGTTGAAACTGGGCTGAGATGCTGTCCACAGTATAAGGAATTTCAGAAAAATAAATAGCCCGATTGCAATGGGGGCATTTTACCCCGGCTTATCTGGCCAGGGCCTTTTGTCATTATTGATACGTCTCATGAAAACTCCACAACTTGTGAACTTGCGACTCTTCATCTAAATAATCGATTATCGAACAAATTTTACATACACGCCAACAGGAAACGCTATAGCAACAACGTTAGAGCTGCCACAAACAAATTAAAGCTCACCGACCCCTATGCCTAACTTCGCTAACGAGAAACCGTCCTTCACTTAGGGTCATCAACTCTGTAAGAAACTTGCTACTCAAGTTTCTCGGCCTAAATGGCAGTGTGGTAGCCCTGGAGACGTATTATACGTATAAGTTACTACCTCATTCGTTAAGGAAAGTGATACTTGCGGGACATTGAAGCCGCTAGACAAATTGGTATAGTAGAAAGTAATACGAGACACTTGTCCATTAGCAGATAAAGTATTAAGGAATCCTTTTACCGAATTACGTTGACAAACAACTCTGTCGAACGTTCTGATGGATTTCATCGGGTTGTCATATCTTGTTTCTTGTCTTTGAGCCAATCCAGCCTAGGTTTAAGATCGGGTTCACAGCAAAAAAGTGTCTGGATTAAGAGAAGCTTCATTATTTACAGTAATTTTTTCCTCAGACAGAGTCTCTATGGCTGTGGCTTTTATAGACTTAGACTAACATAACATAGCCGTGATTCCGAAGTTGGCGGTTCCGTGTGGTGCCAGACGTAAAGAATAGCGCTATCCCATTTCTTCACGTGGGTGTCGTAAGAGGTGACTAAGGGATTTACTTGAGAATGGGCAGCAGCATTCTCTATGCATTTTACCACCATACTGCGATCACCAACTTGCCTGCCGAGCTTGGTGAATATGGCTATCCCCATTTGGGGGAGGCCTATGTCCAGCAATGGACGTCTTTTAGCTGTAACGATGATGATGAAAATAACATAACGCCTAGTTTCCCCGACGCGATGAGCAGAGGTGTACCTAAAGTAGTAGGTACATGCAAATTTCGCCTGTTATGTTTTAAGTCCCATGTAATAAGGAGTGCGCTGATTGCCATCATGGGACCCAAATCCGAATTGTAGGCTGTAACTATGAAATTCTAGATAGAAAAATCCAGTAATACTTTGTCGACCCAGGACCTCATGCTCAGCAGCAGCGCTTGCAAACACTAGACCAACGAAGCAGTCATAGAATTACCTAACAAGGAAATTGACTATTCTGATACTGTTTTTTTTTTTTTACGGAAAATCATAAACATGTATTACTACAGTACTTTCCAGTGAATACGAGAGTTACTGATCGTAACAACATTACACACCGGCCAAGAGCATGTCGGACCACGTACAGTTCCAGCTAAGGGTTCCGTAGTTGCCATGAATTTATTCCAAGAACAAACTCGATATTGTGGTTGAAAAACATGTTCTACCATACATTCCCACTGCAACTGTGATTTGGCCGTCTATTTCCTTTTAACTTCGTTATAGACATATTTCAAGAACGGATCCGATAGTCGTAAAATTGTGTTCGCAAACACGCAATATGTTTAAGACCTACCCATAAATACCCTACACCATGTATTCACGAAAGAAAAATAACAAACGACTTCCTTAAAAAAAAACACTACAAAGTCAAACATAACTTTAATTTTGGAAGTCGGTGTTTTAGGATCTGTATTTAAGATTGTTTTGCCACCGACTTCCAAAATTAAAGTTATTTTTGACATTGTAGTGTTTTTTTTTAAGGAAGTCGGTTGTTTTTTTTTTGGAAAAAGTTTTTATTTTCAACTTTTTAGTTATGGTAGATACCCCGCACTAATCTAATCGCGTTATTTGTTCATTTGTCGCGCAAATAGTTAATGCAAATTTAAGACTTATATGGTATTCACATGAATCCCATTATCCGAATGAAACCAAATTAAAATGGGACCATTTGGAAAGCACCAGCTTTCGAATAAAAAAAGAATCATCAAAATCGGTTTACCCAGTCAAAAGTTATGAGGTAACAAACATAAAAAAAAATACTGTCGAATTGATAACCTCCTCCTTTTTTTGTAGTCGGTTAAAAAGACCTCCCACTTAATTGAGCTCAGTTGTGGACAGACGGACGGACACAGTGACACTGTTACACCATTTTGACTACGGAATCCGAACAAAAACGATCCGTAATTTACAGAAGCCCAGAAAGTGTCAGCTGTAAAATTAACGATCTCTCTCGAGCGGTCAGTCGTCAGAATGTCACCGTGTCACGATAAGTCCTATTGTTTTCCGACATCGTTTGTCAGTGACAGTCCCAGGGACCTTCGACCTGCTGATAATGACCACACTTTGATTTAATCGGGGCTGTTATGTCATAGCCATTGAGCTTGTCACTTCTGAAGAGTCAGGGAATTTGTCCGTGATAGTATTGAGTTTCTGGTCACGTTCTTGCTATTTAATATCTTTTTTAGTTTAGTTTAGTTTATTGGTTCATAAAAGTTTACAATATTCAGGTGTGACACTGGATCCCGCACTAGGATGCCCTGTGTCGCAGGATCCAGTCTCTTTCGACATTACTTATACTATACATAGAATATGAAATTAAGTAGAAAAAGCAACGTACTAAAACTACGGACTAAAAGGTAACCATAAGAGTGAGTGCATGTGATGAGTGTATGTACGAGTATGTGATGAGTGTTAGTGTGTATGTGATGAGTTTGTGTATGTGAAGAGTGTGTATGTGAGGAGTTTGTGTGTGTGATGAGTGTGTGTATGATGTGACTGTTTGGATGAGACGAGCGTGTAAATGTGAAGGTGAATACTTTAACAGTTGAAGGATAGCAGGTTTTCCGTTTCAGTATAACCAAGTCCAAGCAGCCACGCCTGAACTTGTTTTTTGCACCCAAACTTCGTCAAGGAAAAGATGTTGAGCTTGTTATTAACTTTCTCATACAGGTAGGGTCCAATACATGCGAAGGCCTTATTACCAAACTTAAGCTTGCAGAAAACTCTGTTCCATTTGGGTTTCCTACGTGTGCGTTGATCCGTTACGACTGTGGCTGCTGCAATTCTATGAAATTTAAGTAGGACTGTTAAAATAAAAAGTTGGCGCACAGTAAGCACTCTCGTTTCACTATATAACCTGTCAGTGGGGTAACGGATTCCCAATCCATGAGAGACCTTGAGAATGGCCCTTTGTGCACGTTCAGCTGTAATAAAGTAACTTTTACTCTAATCTAGATATAGTGTTAAATTACTACAATAGGTACAGTCAAACACACGTCGTTGATAGGACTTTGGGCTTGAGCTAGCGAAGTACTAAAGTGCGGCCTACTGTACAAGCAGAACCCTTCATCAAACATGCTAGCTAAAAGATAAACATTTAGGTACGACTCAAAAAGTTCGGAAATGAAAATAAAAAAAATGTATGAAGTCATCGCCATCTGTTTAAGGCTTCACCTCCATTTCTTATAATAAGTTTGTTTCACAATATTGACACCAACAAAAGCTAAATATTATCCTACTATCTTACTGCTCCTACTAATAATCATCATGATTTCAGTCGATAGGCCCTTCCCAAGTTGAGGGGTTAGCCACAATGGCTACGCTTGACAGGCAGGTTAGTGATCGCAACATGGTGGTAAAATGCATAGAGAACGCTGCTGCCTATTTTATTGTGAGTACAGGAGTGGCCTTTAAGACACCCACGGGAGGAGATGAGATGATGCTATTCTTTACGTGCGGCACTACACTACTAGTTATTTTTCACACATTATTATTTTCTTATCTCGTCTTAAATGTTCAGAGCAATATTTGCAACCGAACAGATCAGCACTTTTGCCTGCATGCATTTCTATAAATGCGTGTATCATAGCTATTACCAGCCAGAACGTGTCCGACGACCAATCGCGTAACTCAAATCAAACCATCTTAGTGCTAATTTAGATTAGGTTCATCATTTCCAATTGTAATTAATTGTATCAATCAATATAGCCTTTAACCATATAATTTCTTATAATTAAATCGGCGGTCGTAAACCAAAAACCAAACCACAACCAACCATCATCATCTGCCTAACCTTTTCAAAATCAAAATCAAAATCAAAAGTCATCTATTCAAACTAGGCTGAGAGTCAGCACTTTTTGAACGTCAAAACTTTTCCCAACTAAGTTGGCTTCCAGTCTAACCAAATGCACCTGAGTACCGAAATTTTACATGGAGCGACTGCCTCCACAACCTGGTTGCCAGACTTTCGGTCTTCTGACGACCCGTAACAACTGTCTAAGATCTACGAAAAACAGCCGGGACCAACGGCTTAACGTGCGTTCCGAGGCACGGAAGGGTCTTGGTATGTAAAGATGGTCACACATCCACGGACTAACCGCGGCAAGCGTAGCGAACCATCAACCCGTGCGGCTGTTATTACTCAACCAACCAATCAACCAAATATCAACCAACTCCGAAGTTAGTGCCAAGCAGGCGCTAAATTCTACACTGAACATTTCAATTTGAAGATATATGTATATATGTTGTTAAAATAAAACATTTTCTACACCGTCGAGCAAACCAGTTTTGTCCTCATGACATTTAATATTATTATCTGTGTCGAGCACATTTTGGTGGACTTAATTTTCTTTGCCTGGTCTTTTAAAAAGAAATCTCTCGCGAACATGCAAAGTAGGTTGACTTTGTAGTGTGTCCTACTTTCCTGTAGGCACAGACGCGTTTATCATGCAAATACATTAACGCCTTCGCAGACATTTTCCTGCAAAAAAATTTCTTTTAAATAAAATATATATTTCTAGTGTCAGGGAAACAAAAATAAATGTATGGTATTGTGGTCCTTTTCCTAACTTTAATTTTAGGTACAATAACACACAACGTTTCTTATACAATCCATTATTCACTACTCTCTACTTTAGTTTATTATCATTCTTAAAAGAATAGGCTCTTAATGAATTAGAACAAAACTTATAACGCTCATAATGCATTTTAATCCATACCTACATACAAATAAATAAAAATTGTCTGTTATAATATAACATTGAAATCACAGCTTTTTACTATTTAGTAAAAAAAAAACATTCTAAAATCGGGTTTGGCCGGTTACATATGTATAATATGCAGGCTAAGCCAAAAGCTAGTAAAATATAGACATTTTATTTATCACAAACATAAGTAGGACTTACACGTACTTTGTTCTCCTAATTACGTTTCTAGTTCAAAAAAAAAATTAATGAGCTAGTTAGTATTTAGTTAGATAAATAAACACGAGCTTTTTATAAACAACCCGCAGTATGCCTTTGGTATATACTTAAGATTTTTTAACACGTTAACTGCTATGGTGAAAATCAGAAAAAGTCAAACAATGTAGGTACATATTGTTATTTCAATTTAAATAGTTTATTTATTCCATAAATTCATATTATATATCATATTTATTACATGATATACAGCCTATTTTCATAATTTAATTCCTTACTACTCTTCAATTCCCATATCCAAACTTATGCATTTTTTTTAATTTTTCTTTGATTACCTAGTTAATAGACGTTTATTGAAGAGGTAAAAGAAGAAAAAAAAAGTAAGGTTGCCACCCCTCCCGTTTTAGGGGGGTGTCACCTATAGGTGACACTGGGCATTGCGATAGATGACTTATGAGTTTGTAAGTATAATTTCGGCAGAAATAAAAGTTAGGTTTTTATTTATTCAATAGTATATTATTTATAAAAATATAAAAAAGGAGATAATAACGATATCTAATACTTGTTGTGAAACATGAACCAACATTTCAAATGCAAACCGATATTGCATTTACCGCACATTTTTCTTGTTCGTTGGTGACAGTACCCGCATCTTCGCTGAGAACAGTCGATTTCTGAGTGATCATCCGCAGATCCTGAGCTCCTCACCTCATTTGGCACTCTCAATTGCACGGGGACGCAACAAGCAGAATTACGAGTCGGTGGTTTTCCATATTTCTGCAGATACGTAGTGGCAACATTTCGCCGGAAGTCACAATAGGTCCAGTTATTTTCTGACTGCCTTTTGATCAGCCATGCATTTTGACAAGCTGCATCCAAGCCAAATGCAAAAAGAGGAAACCACCATTTTTTGCCACGAAGAGCTACTCTCATGGAGTCAACGTTTTCGTCAAAACGGTCGACCCCACCC
The DNA here is from genome assembly GCA_932294355.1 of Aporophyla lueneburgensis. NCBI lineage: Eukaryota > Metazoa > Arthropoda > Insecta > Lepidoptera > Noctuidae > Aporophyla > Aporophyla lueneburgensis. Next base: position 11,226,722 of record OW028757.1, on the reverse strand, counting down.
ATGTACTTGTTGTACATTTTTATTATAGCTGGGCAATCGACTTGTATTTTGGCCCGCTTTTTATCAACAAATCCAATTCGATCCACTTTTGTGACGGGCTCCAACCCGTGACAGTTGGATAAAATGGTGACAATACTGTTGTCATGCCATTTAGCAGCAATAATTCCTTCTGATGCTTTATGCGCCAACTTACCTCTAGGCTCCTTTTTCATATCTTTGGAGTTTGGAACAGTTCCAGTTCCCCCTATATTCTGATCTCGCAAATATTTTAGTAATGGTAGACCAGTAAAAAAATTATCAAAATATGTATTATACGGTCCTAACTCTTGAGGTAATCTTTCATGAAGTTCTAAGACAACAGCAGCACCTAGGCCCAAGTCGGATTGCATCTTGAGGCTAGGACCAGACGCACCCTGATAAGGCTCGCAATTCACTAAATAACCATGGCGAGTTGCGGCTGACCAAAGCTTGTAACCAAACCTAATGGGTTTTCCATGTATATGTTGCTTGGTGCCGTGCCTCCCAAAATATGGTACAATAGTTTCGTCAATGGAAATATGTGAAGAACCAGCTCTCATGAAATTAGCACTAAAATTTTGGTTTAGTTTTGTAAAATATTCTCGTATTTTAGCAAATTTGTCGTTCGATGGTAAGGATGTACTATCACACAGATGAAGATATTGCTGAATTTCGAAAAATCGATTACGCCTAATGCTGGACGCTACTAAGTCATTGTGTGTGTCACTTTTTACTTCCCAGAACATTCTCATGTACTTTGGCGTCAAATATCCTGTCAATAGGAGTATTGCAATGTACACTCGAATTTCCTCACTAGCTACATTTAGAGTGTGATTCCTCTGTAAAGCGTACGTGTTGGTCATATCCACTATGAAATTCACTATTTCTTCGCTATATAGCAATTCAAAACATTGAATGGGAGTCATCACTTCCTGTGAGTAACTAAACACTTCTTCGTCGCAGTCGCCCTTACCGCAAGTAGTAAAAGATGACATAGTGACATCACCATACCATTTTTTTACAGTATTCACTTTTTTCTTTTTCTTTTTGGGGGTTGGCCCACATTCCTCTTCTTCCTCGTTTTCCAGGTCTTGTACACGAATTTCTCCAGAAACAGAAGGTCGATTTTGAAACTCAACTTGAGATCTAAGCATGCGACTAGGTAGATGAAGAATGTTAGCATCGTTTTCATCTCCACTGTCTTCATCAGTTACTTCACCATCGTCAGGAGGGAATAAAATAATATCACCTGGGTCTTCTTCCCCGTTCTGCAACACCTCAGCAATCTCATCTAATGTCAGACTGTAAAAAAAACAACTTCTAAAACACTATTTCCGCATAGCGATATGACTAACTATAAACAAAAAAGATTCGTTAAAATAGTATAAAAATATATAACATAATGCCCAGTGTCACCTGTGGGTGACACCGTACATTGTAGGCGTTGTAGTAAAAATACTTTTAGTTATTTTTGTCTATAAATACATGTATAATAAAGATTACATATTTATTTATAATATGTAAAAAGAAAAAACACAATACTTACGGTCTAGACATTTTTATATGACTTTTTTTCACAATGAATCACACAAACTCAGCTCGTTCAAAATAAGCGCGAAACAACTTAGTGACGTTGACAAGTGGCAGTTGATGCGAGTTGCCAGATAAAAAAAAATTAAGTGATGATTAGTAGCATTACTACTATAATGATAGAATTGGAAATAAATATTGACTAGTGGTAGAAAATCACTATTAAAGTTTTGTCACCTACAGGTGACACTGGGAATTGAAGAGTTAAATTTGACTTCATACTTTCCAAAAAGTGTATGAGAGTAAATGTAAACAAAAATTATATAGACAGTGATGTTTGCGCTCTATGGACACTTAATATAGCTAAAAGAGTAATAAACATGGCCGCAAGGCAGCAACGACACGTTCAGATTTGGTATGTGTTGTCGGTCATAAAGTCCGACAAGGCCTGAATGGAACAAATAGTGTCGGACACATAATCCAACATGGCAGTTAACGCATTAAGTGAATAGCTTATAATTAGAAATAGAATATATTTATTTGACATAAAGTACATAGATAGAGGTTAAACGAGCAATTCTTTTATATATATTTATACATAAATATATATATACATATGTATATCTTATATCTTTAAACGAGCAATTCTTGTATATATGTATATAATCTGAATCTCAGAAACGGCTCCAACGATTTTCATGAAATTTAGTATACAGGGGGTTTCGGGGGCGATAAATCGATCTAGCTAGGATTCATTTTTATGAAATGTCGTTTTATTCGTGTTTTCAATGAGCAACTTTATCGATAATCAACTTGAACATAAACTTATTATTTTAAAGACAATTTACCAAAAAATACCGAGCAAAGCTCGGTCATCCAGATATTTTAATTTAAACGTGTAAATAGCCGGGTGTAAAATAAATTATCAATGACTCCTATGCTAGGAAAAATCTGTGTCACAGGTTTTTTTTTTTGTGGGTGGGTAATCATCAAATGACGTTTCCCGCTCTGGGCTGAGCGGGAGGGCGTGTCAGACTTTTACTGACTAAAACCCACCCGTGTTCCTTCAGTTGCCTATGCCAGTGCCACGATAACTCTTTCGAACAAATCTCGCGACCCTGACAGGAGGGATCATAACGAACGAATGAACAAGCTGTTGACATTCTACATGAAAATCTATCGAAAAATCATAACATAACTTTAGATCACGATTTGTTTACCCGAGGAGTAGACAAAGGTGTACCGTACACCAAAATTTTACCAGTTATCTTTAATACCTATGGTACAGCGGGCCTCTTGCCATCAACCTGGCGCAAATCCACTCAAGGCTGCTACTGATAAATTTCAGATAACACTTTGCCCGACCTGGGAATCGAACCCAGAACTTCGTGCTCAGCAGTAGCTCTTGCGACCACTAAACTAAAGAGACAGGCTTTCGAAAAATCTCTGTCCTAATATAATTTACCTACTACGTAACTGAATTTATACTAATCAGGACTTCACAATCTGGGAGGCCCTTCAAAATTAGCAGTCACGTACTCCATACAACTCCACCATATTGTAATTCAAATATTTGTCTCTCTCTAGCCGTCCGGTTGGAAAGAGACGGAATGTAGCTTTAAGTAAATTAAAATTGGATTAGTAAAGTAACGAGTTCTGATTACTTTGGCTAAGTTACTATTAAGTAACAGTTTCAATAGGGATAGCGTTTTGTGAATTTGATGAAATTGATCCTTTAAAAGATTGGCGACTGAAAATTTGAAACTTTTAGGAGATTCGAAAATCTTTTAAGATAGGCTCGTTGCCAAATAATAACAGCCGCACATATCGATCGTATGTTAAGCTACTCTTGCCACGGTCAATTCTTGGATGGGTGACCATCTATTACGTAAGTACTTTAAGCCACTGCTCCTGGGTGTAATTCGTAGATCTGTGAGAGTCTTGGTAGCCAGAAGCCCAAAAGTTTAACAAACCAGACATACGAATAGGTATCGTGTCAGGTTAGGCAGGTAACTGACCTGGTCAGATAGGCAGTCGATCCAAGTAAAATACTGGTATTTAGCTGCATCTGGTTAGACTGGAAGTTGACTCTAAAATAGTTGCTAAAAAGCCAAACAGATATCAGAATACTTTTAAGTCTAACTTAGATTCACTGTTTAATAATTGGACAGAGATCAGAAGAACATATACTCTATTTATTAGGTAGTGGCCCACTAAAATACAGTTGACCGCACATCCGATACCAATCAATTGGACGTTGACTGATAGCGCTTTCAATGGAAATTTTCGTACTATAAGCATTCCCGTAGCTATGTGGCTGTTTGAATATCGTTTTTAAACATTAGGGTCTGTATACAGGTAAAATTTAAATTAGATTACCCACGTGTTTTTTTTTTTATTTATTTATTTTGGTTTATCAACAATTTTTTACACAAGTTTTTATTTAAACTAAACATGCAAGAATTTATAACAAGAGTGCAACAATGACTTACAGGCAAACTCCGCAAGCGTAAAAAAGGGTTACAGAAAAATAATAAAACTTAAACTAGTTTCTAATTACCTGCCTTAAAATCTAAATAATTAATAACTATAACATGACAACATATTGTAACATTCTAATGTAACTTAATTTATGAACGATGATGAAAATAAACCATTCAAGTAAGATAATGAAAGGCTGATCTATTGTGGAAGATACTTGAAAAAATTGGCTCTGTGTTGAGTATCAATATCAAAAATGAATGAAATTAAAAAAGTCAAATCCATTTCGACGCACGACAGACAATGTTTAAATTGCCGTGAATTTGTAAAAACAAATGACATAAATTCATTACACATTTGCAGATTCCCAAAGAGTAGCTAGTTCGAAAGGGTTTAGCCGGATAAGTATGACGAGTCTGCCCCCAAATAGAAACCTGTATCGAAACTTATGTTTTAATATCGACTTGATGAGTAAACACAATTTATGTAAGTTTTGCGATCGGCTTTCGCTTTGACCTTGAGATACGAGAAAAAATAATCGTACGCATGACAATTTTTCAAAATAATATATCTCAAAAACTGATTGAGCTAGAGGAATGAAACCAATGCGAAGCTTTAGGTTACATTACAGAGTATATCATACATTTAAAAAAAAAAATTAATACATTTTTATATAAAAAAATAAATAAATAAGTAAATCATAATTTCTTTTTTTGTGTTCTCTAAAACTTACAACCACGTAAATAATATATGTTATGCTCCTTTATATGTACTATTACTCATAAAAATTGCGTAAGAAACAAATTGGTACAATACTTCAAAAAAAAAAATGTGATTCGCGCCTTATACCACCCTTGTACTTAAGGCCCACATCACATTATTTTTTTCGAACTATTGCACTAACTTGTTTCAGAATATAGATAACTAGTTTTTGCCCGCGACTTCGTGCGCGCAAATGTCGGTTAAAAAGTAGCCTATGTCCTTTCTCAGGCTCTAAACTATCTGTGTACCAAATTTCATTTAAATCGGTTCAGTCGTTTTAGCAAGAAAGCGAGACAGACAGACAGACAGAGTTACTTTTGCATTTATAATATTACTAGCTTTTGCTAGCAGCTTCGCCCGCGTGGAGGTCGGGAATTATCCCGCGGGAACATACTACCGGGATAAAAGTAGCCTATGTCCTTTCTCAGGCTTAACTATCTGTGTACCAAATTTCATTTAAATCGGTTCAGTAGTTTTAGCAGGAAAGCGAGACACACATACAGAAAGACAGACAGACAGAGTTACTTTTGCATTTATAATATTAGTATGGAAGTATGGATATTAGTGTGGATTATGTTCAAGAGGTAGAATAAAAGGTTAAAAAAGAAAAGAAAAAAATACAGTGCTCAATATTTATAATTATCGCCACTTTTATTACTTTTAGTGTTAATCAAAATTAGTTATTCTTTTCCTGTTGAGGGGGGGGGGAGGTTAGGGTTCGCTGTCATCTGGAAACTCGAATGGGGGTACGTGGAGCCAGAAGTTTGAGAAACCGTGTAATAGACGATCGAAATAATCTTTCAGTACAATATGTGAAATCAACACCTAATATTATTAAAGCAGAAGTAAAATCAAGACATAAAAAGCAAAGTCTATCGTATTTACATTCATTATATTTCCGTAATGATTTAGACAGTGTTCTCCGTTATTGCTGTGATTGCCTCAATGGCAACCGTACAGTGGGATGCTGTTCACATACAGCAGCTATTATTTATTATCTGTCATATGGACGATATTTGTCCAAAATTGTGCGTCCTGCTAAGATTCTAACTAAATTATTTGCGACTCAAAATGTTCCAGTAGTCACAACAGTGATGATGATTAATATTTTTTATTTCTGGTATTTTGATTAACACTAAAAGTAATAAAAGTGGCAATAATTATATATATTGAGCACTGTTTGTTTTTCTTTTCTTTTTTAACCTTTTATTCTACCTCTTGAACATAATTATCTATATTCTGAAACAAGTTAAGAGCAATACTTCGAAAAAAAAATTGTGATATGGGCCTTATAGTATAAAGTGCGAATCACATTTTTTTTTCGAAGTTTTGCACCAATTTTTTTCTTACGCAATTTTTATGAGTAAAAATAATATAATGTTATGCTCCTTTATATGTAGTATAAAGGAGCATAACATTATATTATTTTCGTGATTGTAAGTTTTAGAGAACACAAAAAAAGAAATGATTATTTACTTATTTATTTATTTTTTGTATTAAAAGTTATTCTAAAAATTAAATAAAAATACATGATATACTCTGTAATGTAACCTAAAGCCTCGCATTAGTTTCATTCCTCTAGCTTAATTAGTTTTTGAGATATACTATTTTGAAAAATAGTCATGCATACGATTATTTTTTCTCGTATGTCAAGGTCAAAGCGAAAGCCGATCGCAAAACTTACATAAATTGTGTTTACTCATCAAGTCGATAATAAAATATAAGTTTCGATACGGGGGGCAGACTCGTCCGGCTAAACCCTTTAAACAATTTTTTCATCGGTTGCATCAAATGACGTCTTCCGCTCTGGGTGGACCGGAAGAGCGTATCAGACTTTTATTGACTAAATACCACCCCTGTTCTTTCAGTTGCCGTTATGCTACGTAAATCTCGTAAATCTCGCGACCCTGGCAGGGATAACCTACTACTTACTCCTCAAACTCTTAGTAAACTTAAAAACTACGGTTTATTAATTTGGCAATCTCTGATTTCACCTCATTTTATTCCCCTAGAGAGAATATTCTGTAGCACCTCTAATGTACTCCTTAACTAGAAAATGAACGAAAGAATTCTTTAACAAAAATAGTAAGTATCAAGCCCCTACTATGACGCGGGCACTACATTATCATAATGATACTTTGTGATATTTGGCGTTTACGTCAAATTGTGTGGAAGATATGACTCATCGCTACATTGACGTCTGAAGGTAGCTTTAGACTTTGTATTAACTTAATACGATGCTTGAAAGATAGTTTTTATTATTTTTAAACTGCTACCCTCGGCTTCGCCCGCATTATTTAATCCCGATTTCACATGCGAAATGCATATGAAAGTAACTATATAGAAGACAGAGGTGTCTGTTACATAAGGTACATGTGAATTAGAGCGAGAGCATAGATCCAGTCTATAAGAAAGAAAAAAATGGCTGCTATAGAGTTTCTTAAAAGGAAACCTAATAATCCCGGGGATAAGACACAAAAAGTACCGTGTTTTAAGAGACAATTATTAGGAGTTTTATTAAACTCCTAATAATTAATACTGTTACTGTTATTTAATTACTATTGTAAAATACAACAAAGGTAGCGCTGCCATCCAGAAGATGACCAGAGTCAGGTTGTTTATTGATTAAAGTATGTTTCGCAACCGTAACACATATGAATTTACAGACGAATAATTAACATAATAAAAAACTCGAAAAAAGTCCTTAAAAGACTCGTGAAGGAACACTACTTGTCGTTGTGATCTTGTTCTCCTAACCGAACTGTAATTTTCTATGTACTGTCGTCATTAATTTTTGTGTCTTATATGGATATTTAGTATGTATGTATTTATGTATATATTATTTAGGATATAAATAACTGTTTAGTTGTGTTTACACCATTGACATACCCATTTTATGTCCACGCTTTTCACTGTCCATTCCATGGTTGCCTGGAAGAGATCGCATAAAGCGATAAGGCCGCCCATTGTATATTTTGTAATAATTATAATGTTTTTTGTGATGTATTTTTATGGTGTACAATAAAGTATATATAAATAAATAAATAAATAATCAAAACAGGCCTCAAAATTCATTTCATCATCATCATCATCATTTCAGCCGAAGGACGCCCACTGCTGGACATAGGTCTACTCTCTTTCGAAATGGAGGTTTTGCCATAATCGCCATGCTTGTTATAAATCCCCATAAAATAAATTAAAGAAGTCACCAGTCACCATTCCTTAGTAGGGGACTAAGGAATGGTGACTTACGAAACCCACGTGAAGAAATGGGAAATTGAAAAAAAACGTAAATAAATTGTATTTCGTGGTCTACCTTATTGTGATCTAGCACAAAATATACAGCTAGGACAAGTCGCAGGCGCGTCAATTTTCCATCTGCATACTATTGCCGGGCTTGTGTATACTATCCCCGTCCTTGTCTCACATCCCTTCTGTGTACCTCACGCCTAACAAAGTTAAACTGTTCAACAAAGCAGTTTCAAATCTTAGACCACGAATAACTGCTGTCGCATTGAATATTCTCAAGAATTTATTTAAAAAATTGTTTAACAATATAGATTTCCCTCGAGATGGTTATGCTGTAGATGTTAGAAACAATTTTTAAAATAATAACCAAGTAATCTTGTTGCTTCTAAGTAGATTTGAATTTTAAAGTTAACTTGGAAAAGAAGGCACAAATTCATACCCGAGGGTGTTACAAAAACTTTTAAAATAAGTTTAATTACGGTGCTCTAAGGCTGGTTTTGTGGTGACCAAATTGATCGGTTAGGGTCGCATGAGTCTGGCTTTTTGAATAATCTTTGCAGTAGTATGTTACTTCCTTTCTAAAGAGCTAAATAATTTCATAAAAGCTGTTACAAATTCGGCTAATTTACTACTAATTATTGGTGCTATCTGCGTTTAATTGCAGCATGGCTCTTCAATCCATAAATCATCATCATTTCAACCGAAAGACGTCCACTGCTGGACATAGGCCTCCCCCAAGCACCGCTACTTCGACCTGTTCTGTGCTTCTCGCATCCAACGTATTCCTGCGGCCTTCACCAGGTCATCGGTCCATCTTGTGGGAGGCCTTCCAACGCAAACACGGCGCAACGCGCTTCGAAGGATTGCCAATCCATACGAACACAAATAATCAACGCACGCAGTCGAGTACCATATAACGCGTGTGATTGATTACCCTCGGTTTGTACATCCCTGGAAAGAAGGATACCCAATATTGGCATAATGTTTATTTCTCTGCGTTTTCGGCCTATCAGCTGGTAAACACTGATCGGCCGATAATACCCGTCGATGTAACCGAGGCCCAATATTTTGATTGTGTCCTATCATTCGTATCGTCGTATTGTAGTCCAAGCTTAAAGCTATATAAAGCCGAACCAGGGTGGGGCTGATGAGAGCCAGAATGTCATAGCATAATATTTTAATAGCGGTTCGTACACGACGCGACTAACCAAATGCTTCTGCTATACATCTCCACTTTTAGCTGAGCTCGCATTGTGTAGATTTTTTGTGCGATGAGAATTCAGGTTACATTTGAAATGCATAGCTTGACCTGTAGCCGTGCGTACCTAACCCATACCAATTCGTATACCACTACTTACTACTAAGTGAATTATAAACGTATAATAACGCCAAAAACACCCAAGTAATGAAAATATAACTTATATAGAATCATCGCTGAGACAAACCCTATCCACTGGAAAAAGCATTTTTGAAATCCATCCACAAAACATAAACATACAGACGAATAAAGAACCAATTTCTTTTTGAAGTTGTTTAAAAATATACACAATCTTTTGTCTAATCTATCTGTTCCGAGAGTTGTCGTCATACTCTTTTACTTCACCACCTCTTATAACTTGCACCGATACCCAAAAGATTCGAGGAAACAGTACTATAACAGATAAACACGTGTGCTATTCCGTCGGCACGTGTCAAACTGACGATGCCTCCACCAAGACCTCTACAATTCGACATTCTTCGGAGATATTCGGCTCGGAGCGTATCACATTCATAAGTACATACGTGTGTAGCTTGAGGAATTCCGGAACTGCGGCGGATAATTGAATGGGGTTGGGAAATGGGTTGATGTTCCGTGGAATTCGTCTGTTCTTTTCTTTTTAACCGGCTTCAAAAAAGAAGAAATTTGTCAGTTCGTCTTTGAATTTTTTTCATGGATGTTTTTTTATATTTTCGTCAGTTGTGTTCCGATTTTGAAAATTTGCTTTTTATTTGGTTGGAGAAGCTTGTGGGCTGGTCCCATGCACATTTAATTAACTGTGTGTCGCTAATCCTATTCCAAAAGCATCTCAGAGCATGGCTCATCGAAAATTGTTTTTACACTGTTAGGGAATTTTTGGATTTTAAGACAAATGGGAAAGTTTCATGAGACGAAAATTAAATGTAACAATTTGTAATTTAATTATTTTTCTTTGGCTTACGTAATTTCTGTTGACGTTTGTAATTTTAATTAGTTATCTTGGACATTTGTAATATTTTTTTTTTTCTTTGACATTTGTAATTTAATATGTAGGCAATTTTTTATTTACTACTTTTTTTTGACATTGTAATTTAATTATTTTGTTTAAAGTTAGAATCATCATTGTCATTACAAAATTTGCATGCCGAATTTAGTTGGCGGAATATGAAGATCTATTGAGTGTGTTATAAAATCTGTAAAATACCATATTTCAGGCAAATAAATGAATCTAATCTAATCTAAGAAACGCACAACGCCCATACAGTCGCATGGGTTGATCGATCAAGTTAAGCTACTCTTACCGCGGTTGGTCCGAGGATGAGAGTCAATCATTACATACCAGTGACATGTCACTTTTGTCTCCGTGCGTCGGAAAGAACGTTAAACTGTGGTTCCAACTGTCATTCGCTGATCTTTGATAGTCGTTACGAGTTGTCAGAAGCCCGAAAGTCTGAGAACCAGTCTTACCAGGGGGTATTGTATTTCCCAGTGTCTAGGCTGTGGACGTCAGATAAGAAGTCGTTTCGTTTACAATATAGGTAATCAGCGGCATCTGGTTAAGTCTTCACCAGCCTTCTTCTTTCCAGTCTTTTTCGTCTTCTACCCGCGAATTCGTCCGCGTTAAATTTCTTGTTCCCACGACCCTTCCCGTCGCGTCGAATCGCCTACACATGTGATTTTTCCCGTTTTTGCAACATTTTTCATTACTGCTCCGCTCCTCTTGGTTGTAGCGTGATGTTATATAGCCTATAGCCTTTCTAGATAAACAGACTACCTAACACAAAAATATTTTTTCAATTCGAACCTGTAGTTCCTGAGATTACCGCGTTCAAACAAACAAACTCTTCAGCTTTATAATATTAAAGTATAGATAAACTAGCTTTTGCCCGCGGCTTTGCTCGCGTTAAATTTGGGGTAACACGGTTCCCCTTTCCTGATTTAGAACACAGAAGAGAACTCGGAACAGAATGTTATTATAATACACTACTGTTGACGATATTAAATGTCTTTCCATTTGGGGATAGAATGTAAAGACTCTGGGCATTGGACACACGCGAACATGCTACATACAATTGTCCATGGGAAAAGCACGGCTTTTCTAAGTTAACCCCAGCCACCAAAAAAAGAAAAAAAAATTGCCTATGTCACTCTCCATCCCTTCAACTATCTCCACTTAAAAAATCACGTCAATTCGTCGCTCCATTTTGCCGTGGAAGACAGACAAACAGACACACACACTTTCTCATTTATAATAGTAGTATGGATGTGCATTAAGAAATTTCATGAAAAATCATTACGATCGATTTTTATTATACAGACTCATTAATATTTAATTATTGAGGCTTGGCGGGCTTGTTAATTAATTACAAACATTTGTCCGCTCTCTGGCATAACATATCGCACTCTTTGTATACCATTTTATATACCATTAGTATTGTTCCTATGAGAAACAAATAAATAAATGTATTATGACGTGGGTTAAGTATTTGGCGCTTCTGTGGAGCTTAATGGTTGTACCTATTTACTTTGATTGTTTCCATCCCACGCAGTTTTGTGTTAAAGTTGTTTAATGTCTACTTATCTTTCAAAATGATGCCCTTTTGTAACCAACCAGTAAAAGCAAATGAGCCAATGTATAAAGGTTGTAGGAATATCATATAAATTCTGTAAAAAGTATTCTGAATTTAAGCAGTTTAAACATTTTTTCTCGCGAGAGAAAGAGTAATATGATTTCATTATCCGACAGCAGAATACGTAAAAAAAATTAAAAAATTCTAAATACAATGATGATCATAAATGCAATGTAATCGGTCAATATTTGCACTTAATGTTATTATATTAGTATCCAATAATGATTATTAATTCCATCACTGCTGTAAAAAGCGAAAATGAATTATAACTATAGTTAATTAACCATAACTATACTAATAAAAATAGCAAGTATATAAAACTGGCAGTAAAGTGAATTATGGTTGCTCAAGTCCTGCTGCGAAAGACAATACGTACTTATTCCACTTTTAAATAACTCTCAACAAAATAGATCCGCATTTAACCTAGAACAAAATCGCCATGACATAATCGAAGCTATATTAAAAGCTTACAAATCGTTTCGTTTACCCTATACAGCGTAATGCGGTAGACAGTCGACCGCGGCTAATCCGGGCAGTGACGTCATTGGCCTGCCCGCCAAATTGCCCAGAAAATCGGGTGACCACAGGCACACATGGCCAATGCTTTCGTTTATAGCAAACTGTTGTGTGTATTTATTGGTTTTGTTTTGTCCTTTGTTTTGTTTAAACAAACTGGAGAGAAATTACTATTTTAGAATATTTTTATAAACAGCAGGAAATTGCGTAGGTAATATATTTAAGCGCCTTATATTTTAATGAAATTAATTGCGTTATTTAGACTATTAAGCAGGTTAATTTTCCAAACATATTTTGAAGCAATGAATCTTGATTTCGAAAATTAAAATAAAAACCTCCATAATTCCTTCAAAATCTTTCGGATTATCGTTGAAAGAGTGTAATGCAATTATGGTGTCGGTTTTCGTAGTTTACTGTCAATCATCATCACCACTGTCTTGCTACCCTCTCTCAATTTATTTGTGGTTGTCACAGCATAAAAATATTCTCGATTTAAAAACTTGGGTACGAAATTTTAAAAACATGTCAAAATATGTACATGTATGTTGACGTAGGTACTTATTGCAACATAACATAACATCACGCCTTGTTTCTCCGAAGGGTTGGGCAGATGTGTACCTATATAACACCCACATTTCGCTGCTATTTTACTTCTTAGTTTATGTATAATCAGCCTATAATGTTCCTACTGCTGGGAAACAGGCCTGCTTTCTTCGAGTAGGAGAGGGCTATATACCGCCACACGGGCCCAGTGCGGGTTGGTAGATGTTACATGTCTGAGAATATTTCGTTCTAAGATATGTCACCTCACTACGCTTTGCTACACTGTTTTGAGAACAGTGGTGGTGGAATTATTGACCTAAAGTAAAACGCCTCTCTAGGTTTGAACACATGACCTACCAGTTGTAAGTCGGGACTATTGGCCACCACTGCCAGCTAATAGTTATATATAACAACATTGAAATGAAATTAAATGTTTATTTAGGTAAGTAGATCATTTTTACACGTCAATATTTTTTGGTCAATATTTTAAAAACATGATGGCGCCGGTATTTCCTTGCTGACTTTTCCATGAGAAGAAACGCCGAAACAAAATCGTCTCTTTTAAAATCTAAACATTATAGTATTAGAGTTTTATGTGAGTCTAGCAGAGTCACGCCTGGAAGAACCTTTTGAAGAAAGAGCCATTCATCCCCTATAGTAAATAGTACTATAGGAACCCCAAGGATCTTTTGTACCGTGGCCTGGTGTAATAATAAAACACGTTTGTGCGGAGAATTGTTTTTATTCTTCTATTGTTTTTTTTTTCGTTATTCTTTGTCTTTACTTTTACTATTCGAATATAATTAATGATATTTATTACCTGCCTATATAATATAAGGTCGTCTTTTGCAAATAACCTCTGCAGTTCTGCCAGCAATTAATTCAGAGTGTGTATTGTAGCATATGTAATATTTGCTAGATACACAACGAAACGTATTGGATTAGCTGATAACGTTGCATTAGACATTAACGTGTAGTCGGCTCAGCGCTAAATGGGGATGTTACAAGCTATTTCCATTTAGTTTACATACAGATAGGTTTCACGCAGATTATTGTTGTAAAACCCGAACCTAAGTATTGGCTTTGTCAAACACATAGAAAAAATTATATTTGAAAAAGGAAGCATCTAAAATGTTGCCTGCGAAAAATTCACCACAGAAAACTAAAGTAATATTTGAAAAAAGAAACGTTTAAAATTTTGTCTGCAAAAAGTTCACCACTGAATGAAAAACAAACGTTATTTTATTATTACTCATTATGTTGCACTGGCGCTCGAAGATTATATATAGCCCACTTCGTCTTATGTCCCTGCTGTGGAAATATTAGAAGCTGATTATACCTGTGCTGAATGATACGTTCACGTTGAAACACTATATCACTTGATGGTAATCGGTGATGTGGTCAACAATGGAGCACGCTTGCCAAAAAGCAACCTAATTACTTCACTGTTAAAATCCTCCAAATTACAGATATCAGTATACAGACTCTCTCTGGCAATATATTGTACTCCTACTATGCACAATGAAAGTGTTCCCATAAAGTTATGTATTTTTGGGAAACTATTATGTATTCTGTGGTATGGATGGCGGAGTTTCTGCAGTGTAATTAATAATCAATAAAGAACCCAATTACATAATTATCTCAATCAATATGCATAGCATTTTCTCAACTATGCTGGATTCGGCTTCCAGTCTAACCAGGTGCAGCTGAAAACCAGTTATTTACGTGAAGCGATAGCCTATATGACCTCCACAATCCAGTTACTGGGTACCACTTGGTGAGTCTCGTAGTCAGAAGCTTGTAGACCTTTGGTCCCGGCTGTCATTTATGAAGAAATAACAGCCAAAACCAACATTTGAACATGTATTCCGAGGCACGGAGGGTTTCGGTTTGTCATGGATGGCCCATCGATGGACTGACCTCGGCATGAGTTGCTTAACCTGGAAAATCGACAAGTGCCGCTGTTATTATTTAGCTACTAGCCCCTCAAGTCGACTACATAATTGTTTCCATTCTTTAATTTATTCATGTAAAAGTCAACAAAAAAACAAAAAGTAAAATAGGCATTCGATCCTGAAGCATTCAAAGAAATTAAAAAATAACTCACTATTGTATCTTTTCTTTACAGAACATTTATACATGGCCAGTAACAACCTCGGGGCTATAAACCCACAAAGGGTCTCAAGCGGCCTGCATGTCACATGTCATTTTGTTCGTATTTCAAACAAAGTAACTGGCCGGACCTGATTACGTCACACTGTGAAATATTACCGTTGTCTTTTTCAAAATATTGTTGAGAAGTATAATTTCCTGATTAACTAGGTATAACGTACCTAGAAAATGTTATTACATAATTAGATACTTCTAAATTATATTTAGTGACGTAAGTTATCACAAAATATTACTTAATATTGAATTATTTGCGGGCTGATATTTACGTGTTAAAAAGTATGAAAAACTAATACTTTTACAGTAAACCACACATCACAACAATTGATCATGAATAGCGCCTGTATGTTGAGACAGTAAGAGTGATTTTCGAAATGTTGTCACTTTTGGGTTTGGGTCCCACTAAACGCACGACGTTATCGCAGCAGGCCGGGACGAAGATGGCGCGACGAGTTTCACTTCTACCGAAAGGACTGGCACTCGCAAAAGACAGAATTCTATTGAAAAGGGAGAGGGACGCCTTTGTCCTACAGTGTGACGATACAGGCTAGATTACACAAATGTTGTACTGATCACTGTAGAAAAAAAAAAATGTTTACATTTTCTCTAAATAATAAAGTAGAAAAACAACAATAGTAAAGTACAAGAAACCCAAAATAACCCTTTCATGAATCAATATTTCTTAACCAAGGACCAAGGCCTAAATACTCATACAAAATAGGATAAGCGCGATCATTATTTGACGCTCACAAGTTTTTGTGATGAAATTGTCCATAAAAACCCGCGTTTCGTCCGCCTACTGTTGGATCTACCCAATTTTCTATTAGTGTCCCGAATGGGCGAAAAACGTGTCAATTTTCCTTGTACCCTCGAGAAGGGGAGAAATGTTCTGCTGTTCATTTGGGAACAAATGTATTGGAAGTTGGGGCTTTAGTAATATGAAACAATCAGTGGAGACAGTTTTGGGTTCTATTGAATGGAACAGTAATATTTTGATGTATAAGAATGGGTTATACATAATTTTGTTTTAAGTACAGGTTTACTTGTAGTGTCTTGTTAAGTGTCGTGTTGTTTTCAGATTTTTTTTTATTACTTTTCATGAACTTTTATAGATGATTCAGGGATGTTATTAGGATCATTCACATCAACAGATACTAGTAGCGAAGCATTTATCCAATTTACGAAACTAATTGAAATTCATACATATGTTATCTAAAATAAACAAAGATACTTTAAATAAATCGGCATCTACTACGCAAACGCAACGCGGTGGCAACGCTACATGCAAAATACATAGCATTCTAACAACAACATTCGTCACGCAAAGTCTGCATCGCGCAAGTAGAGTTTATTTTATTTTATTAGGGACAGTGTTCGACGCCAGGCCAAGGCCCCGACCATAGGATTTAATTAAGTACGTGGAAGCGTGATAATCGTGGGCCTTGGGACAAGAGTCGTGAGGGAACTGTCCGCCGTGCGTGGAGCTGATCAATACAATATTCAAAAGACTCACCTGGTTGAAGAACACCTGCTCTGGAGCCTACCTGGATTTATGTATGTAAATGAGTAATATATTGTTTTGTGTAGTGACGCTGTAAATGGGCATTCCAGGATACCAGCCGCTGCAATACGCCAGATGTTTTCACCAGCACGTGGCTCAAATCACTTAACCTCAAACTATTTCAATCAAACAAACTGAACCCGTATTATTTCATCAAAAGGGGTTGGTTACACACAAAAAAATTGGGTCACGACAGATTGTCCACAAAAACGACCGGTTCTAAGGGATTAATTTAACAAATGGGTCGCGGAGTCCAAGCGGCGACCGCCATTTTTCAAAGACCAAACCAAAGAGTCAAAGTCAAACTGACAAGTGACAGATGTCACTCTGTTACACGTTTAGAAACGTAGGCGCACAGAGTAAACAATTCAAACGGGACGGAACAGACAGCAAACAGCGCAACTAGCGTTCCATAATCTGTTGTTGGGCAGTTGACCATTTCTCTGATCCAAACATTCTCCCTTTACTATGTATTGTAAAATGCATTCATCTGGAATGAATTTAACACCTTGTTCCTCTATAAACAAATCTGTAACCTTCAATTGGACAGTACGACTATCTGTTTTACGGAACACTCAGAGCTTTACGCACAGAACGTGGAGATTCCTTGGCGCCCACTGCCAGTGGTGGCATTGCCAACACACGCCATACAAACCAAGAGTCTTACTGTTCTCGCATTGTGACCCAAATGACGTGCAGAAACTGACAGATTTGCCAGAGATCTGTGAAGTTGCGTTGCGAGTAGAATCTGTCCCACCAGACTTAACGCTACAGGTATACGATGGAAACATGGGACAAGGCGGGTCACGTCAGCACAATGATCGCTTGGCAATGGTGTGAACATGGTCGGTGCCTTAGGATGAACATTGTCGTCGAGGCCAGCCACAAAGACACGACGAGACGACCTAGACGCCTATTGCAAGGAGGGTTGGATCGAGAACAATGGTAGCTGTTTTGCGTGGATGTGACGCAAGTTTTTTCCACATTTTTCTTTTTTTTTTTGTATATTTTGATCTTTCTATGAGTCATGTTTGCCGCAAATAAACGTGTCTTTTTTCTTCCTTTCCATAGGAAAAGACATCTGAAAGGATTTGGGGGAGGCCTTTGCTTCAATCAACTCAGCCTATCGCAGTCCACTGCTGGACATAGGCCTCTCCCATGCTGCGCCACAACATCCTGTCCTCCACCTTCCACATCCAGTCTGTCCCAGCCACCTTTTTGAGGACGTCGGTCCATTTAGCTGGGGGGCATCCCACATTACGCTTGCCGATACGCGGTCTCCACTCCAGGACTCGTCTGCTACATCGGCCATTGGTCCTTCGACAGACATGGCCAGCCCACTGCCACTTCAGCCTGCTTACTCTGCAAGCTACACCGGTAACTCCAGTTCTTTTCCGGATAACTTCAATCCTGATTTTATCCCTCAAAGAAACTCCGACCGGCCTTTGCTTAGCAGTGAGACAATGTTGGCAAATCAAAGAACAGGGTAGCATAGACATCTGCGTACATAAACTACAACCAACAAAAGAACGTAGAAATTTTCAGGATACCAATAAAAATCTGCTGCGTCAAACAAAATGCACCTCCCTACGCGGTCAAAATGTATAGAACAGCAACATTGTTTTTAATAACCCGAATCGTGTACTAGATCCACCGTAACAAGCTGGCCGTTTCTTTTTTTTTTATTGTTCACCGCCTCGATTTGTATTAGTCCTGCCGTCCCTGGACAGTGGCGGCGAATTTGTGCTCTGTAGCCATACCTAAGGGATTAGGAACGTCAGTCAGGCGGACATCTTTGTCTGTTTACCTGACATAATCCCTTAGTGGTATTCTACGACACTTAGATAAGTAGATAGGCTGACGCTTTTATGTCTCGGTGCTGAACGATTGACTTAGGAAAATCTTAACTATGCTCAGAACCTTGTCTTTTTGTGACGTCAAAAATGAGCTTGAACTGAGTGTCAAATCCTTGTATCGGTGAAATGACAGCTCACGTCACGTTGACTGGCTGTTATGTAGTTATAATATAATTCTAAGTCCTGAGTGACTGATTGACAGATATATCAACGAGCAGCCTAAACCGCTGGTCCTAGATACATGAAATTTGGAGGGTGTGTTTTTTGTGAGGATTAGGTATCCACTAAGAAAGGGTTTTTTTTAAAGCCCATTCCTAAGAGGGTGAAATGCGGGGTTGAAATGGTGATTTTTTCGACATCCACGCGGGCGAAACTGCGGGCAGAATCTAGTTTAGTTATACCCGGTTAAGGTTTCGAAAACCTTTTTCAATAAAGTAAGAAGAAGAAAGAAAGAAAACACGTTTACTTGCGGTAAACACGACGCACAAAGCATCCCAATTATTCCAAAGAATTACTTATTATCCATTACCACACGTACAAATACATTATAAATCCTTCATCCTTCTATGAAATATCCATTTAAAAGCACTCGTTCACAGACACACGTACAGAGCTACATACATACGATGAAGCAATATTTTCTCTTCAGTCCAACCCTCACCCCGAACATATCGAGCCAACGACTGGAAAATGTTATTTTCTTACCTCAAACCGAACTATTGTGTCATCGTGCTCACCGTGCTTAGTACTGTGAAAACATACGCGGGATGGTGCTGCTTTTTTTTGGAATGGAAAGAGTTATTTATTACTTTAATTCAATAAATTACTAACACTACAAAATCAAAGGATACTTAGGCATCGAAGTTCTTGTCCGCATCACTGTCATCCGGAAACGTATCCAGAAGCAGCAACTGCCACATAGGTAGGTACTGGCAGCAATGCCACGTTGAATGGTAATGCTAATTCTTCGAGAAAAATTTGCTTTTGTATGGTATTTGTGCCACATACATGGTAGCATTTTGTCCGTGACTTTATCCGCGTGAAAATTCGTCCCTCGACTCACCGCGCCGCGTCCCAACCAACACGCGTTCGCGCTATTTCTTAGTTTTTACTTAGCGCTATTTCCGACAATTTTTAAATTTTGTTGATGTTAATTATTGGGCTATCAAATGCAAAAGATTTTCTTTATATTATATGATTTGCAGTTCCAGAGATTCCTTCCAACAAACAAAGACACAAACTTACAAACTTTACTTCTTCACAATAAGTGTAGATATGGATATATACTCGTATACATATTATTACATAGTGCAGATATTCTTTTCGCTATGTGAACTGAAGGTTAGGTGAGATTTTGGTGTAGCATTATAAAAATGTTTATACATTATAATGCATTTGGGATTATCTTTTAGAGCTTGGCAGGCCAAGTCTTAAAAAGGTAATACCACAAAAGATGTTTTATGTTTAATAAAAATCTACTATGTGTTCTTTTGATTATGGATAAACTAGATTGTTAGCTTTCTGTCAAAGTCTGCACTTTTCTCGAACTCAAATATCATTAGCTGTTTTATCCTAGAAGTAAATAATTATATCTAAAATGTGCATACACATACAAGGTGAAGACAATACGACAGTAAATTGTACTGCGTATATCTAATGACATTCCCAGATTGCAGACAATAATTCAATCAAAAATATCGAATAGTTTAGTCACTTTAGGTAATCAAAGATTCAAACCCAAGATCAAAACCCCTGGTGTACGATAACCTTGTATATAAAGGCCGAAGGAATCCGCTGTTTGCGAGAAGTGCATCGTAAGGGACGCCGCTGTCCAGCTTAGCGTAGGGTACGCGTATGTCTAGGACGTCTTTCGGCTGAAATTATGAATTATGATGGAGGTTGGAATCATATGCTTAAAATAAGGCAACAATTTGCACGTCGCCACTGTGTATACATAAGTGCTATGTTAAAACAGTTAAAGAATCATTGTCATCAATTACATCCGTCGCAGCTCTATCATCTTCTGCGCGATCGTCCACCTTAACACTAGAAGTGCGGGCGTCCCAAATTTGACCCATTTCGATGTTCTTCCTGCTCTAATTAATATTTTATCTATACTTTTAATATTATAAAGCTGAAGAGTTTGTTTGTTTGTTTGTTTGATTGAACGCGCTAATCTCAAGAACTACTGGTCCGAATAAAAAAAATATTTTTGTGTTAGGTAGCCTATTTATCGAGGAAGGCTATAGGTTATATAACATCACGCTACAACTAAGAGGAGCGGAGCAGTAATGAAAAATGTTGCAAAAACGGGGAAAATTTATTCCTTTTGAGAGTTTCCGTTGCGTGCGCTGCGTAAACGGTTAAAGTAACGCAAAAATCATGTATGACGGAATTGTTCCTTTTAAAAAGTTCTAAAAGAAGTCCGCGAGAGCATATGTCTATCTTTTAAGGTTGACTCACTATAACTCAAAAGGTGCGAGCAGCAACGAAAAATGGACGAAAACTAGCAGGCAAATCGATGCGACGGGAAGGGTCAGGGGAGCAAAAATTTGACGCGGACGAAGTCGCGGGCAGAAGCTAGTTATGCATATAATCGTAACTTTTTATGACTTTTCATAAAATATGATGATTATTATTATTTATTACTAGCTATGATACCCGGCTTCGCTCGGGAGTTGATATGAGATTACGTGGTAGTTAAAATAAAAAAAAATAAACTATGACGTAAAAATTAAAAAAAAAATTGAAAACAATTTCTCATTATTTACACTACTTGTTATTAAACAACAATTTTCATTTTATTGTACGGGGTATATTTCGCTGTTCAAATCGAACTAACTCTGGCGGCGCCGGGCTCTTATATATTCAGAGAGCTAGGCTCTAGGATATTCGAGAAAGTTTGAGAATATTTTCTTTCTCACACCTTCTAAAATGTTCTCAATATTATCGTCCGCCGTAACGATAGGTTCTGCAGCTGTAGCATACGTAGTAAAGGCGCGTAATTTAAAAACTTAAATTTTAAAATGTTTTTAGAACTAAAAACTAAACTAACTAATTTGAATAACTAAAATTATATCGCTTTAACTCCAAAATATAAAATAGCTACTGCTGTATAAATACACAAAATTGAATAACTTTATTATAGTAACAAATGTAATTTAAGACTTTATTGAAACTGGAATTTTAAATTTCGCGCCATTACTACACATGCTGCAATTGCTCGCAGCGCCTTTCGATATACAACCCAAGCAATCGTTGCTCTGAATGAAGTTCAAATATTCGACAACAGATGGCGCCACTACATTTAATTTCCAAGTTGAAGGATTGGAAAAGCCCTTATATCTTTAAAAATACGACCTTTACGATAAAATGGGAACTTTCTTGATCGAGCGGGGATAGAGGGCTATCACTCTATATAAGTCCCTTTATCGTGCCGGGACTCCTTTTTAGGGTTCCGTTGCCAAATGGCAAAAAACGGAACCCTTATAGATTCGTCATGTCTGTCTGTCCGTCTGTCTGTCTGTCTGTCTGTCTGTCCGTCCGTATGTCACAGCCACTTTTCTCCGAAACTATAAGAGCTACGCTGTTGAAACTTGGTAAGTAGATGTATTCTGTGAACCGCATCAAGATTTTTATACTAAAATAGAAAAAATAAATAAATTTTGGGGTTCCCCATACTTAGAACTGAAACTCAAAAAAATTATTTTCATCAAACGCATACGTGTGGGGTATTTATGAATAGGTCTTCAAAAATGGTATTGAGGTTTCTAATATCATTTTTTTCTAATCTGAGCAGTTTGCGCTAGAGTCGCTTCCAAAGTGGTAAAATGAGTGTCCCCCCCCCCCCGTAACTTCTAAAATAAGAGAATGATAAAACTCAAAAAAATATATGATGTACATAACCATGTAAACTTCCACCGAAAATTGGTTTGAACGAGATCCAGTAAGTAGTTTTTTTTTTAATACGTCATAAATCGTAAACCGCAATTTACCTTTCATTCAATCAACTCAGATATAAAAATTAAAAAAAAAAACATTTAATTTCATAAGCATAAACCTTATACATAAACCGAGGATACCTACAGGTTTGTACGGAACCCTCGGTGCGCGAGTCCGACTCGCACTTGGCCGGTTTTTTAAGTTTTATCGGCACGCACATTTTATCAACTTAGTTTTATTATATATATAATGATAATGATTTATAAAAGACTTCAACCACGTAATTGCAATATACTCGTACATATTTTTTATCCAAATTAACCTCAGACGGTATGTTCCGCACTTCTAGTGTTGAAGTCCCGTATATTTCCTTCAAATTGTATATAGTAGAAACGTAGATAACAACGCAGCTATAGGCGGATAACACCGTCTGCTCAGTGTTTACAATCAATATTTACGTATGAATGGGTCGCTTTTGACGCGACGCATCGATCCAGCGTTACGATTGTGTTTCAATATTATTCAAGTGAGCCTCGCATTGAAAGTGTGACGTACTTGAAAGACTTGAATGTAACGTAAATTCTGATGATAATTTTACAACATTACGGTTCATTTTCAACCGATGAAAAAAACGGAAGAGGTTCTCAATTCGACGCGAATATTTTTTGTTTTTTTTTATGTATGTCCACGCATAACTTTTTATATAGTAGTCCGATTGTGATAATTCTTCTTCTATTGGAAAGGGAAGGAATACTCCGAAGATAGTCCCATATAAATTTGGAAAACAAAATCAAACCCTAAGGGTCGCAAAACAGGGGATGATTGATTGTGCACTCACTGATTATAATGTAACTTTATACGGTGTAGTCCGATTTTGATAATTCTTTTTTTTATTGGATAGGCTATACCTTGTCAACTATTATGAGTATATTAAAGCCACAAAAAAATATAAAATAAAAACTTTTTAACAAAAAATTAAACCGGCGCTGAAAAATCAGTGAACAAATCACTCAGAGCGCCGACTCATAATTTTAAGGTTTATTATTTTTTGCTTTTCAGTTTTTTCGGCGGTTTAAAAAAAAACGGTGGTAAAATGCATAGAGAATGCTGCTGCCCATTATTTAGTAAGTCCCTTAGTCGCCTCTTAGGACACCCACGGGAAGAGGTGGGATATTTCTATACTTTACGGCCACCACACGGAATTGCTGAACAGAATCTTATAGACTGACTATGCCATGCTTGTGCCGTTCTTTATTCTTTATTAAACTCTTACTTATTTGCTTAGCGCTGTAGTCACTACTGTTACAGTTGCTAGCACAATCAGCAGCAAATATCAAAGAGATAATTAAAAAAAAAAACAGATATAATTATATTTTTGCTTAGCGCTGTAGTCACTACTGTTACAGTTGCTAGCACAATCAACAACAAATATCAAAGAGATAATAAAAAAAAACAGATATAATTATATTTTTGCTTAGCGCTGTAGTCACTACTGTTACAGTTGCTAGCACAATCAACAACAAATATCAAAGAGATAATTTAAAAAAAAAAACAGATATAATTATATTTTTGCTTAGCGCTGTAGTGACTACTGTTACAGTTGCTAGCATAATCAGCAACAAATCAAAGAGATAATTTAAAAAAAAAAACAGATTTAATAATATTTTTAACACTCACCTGTTAGATGACAGGCTGAGAAACAATTTATCGAAGAATTTTGTGTAAAACTAGCAGCGTTAATCGAATGATGTCTCTGAAAAAAACACAAAACCTCCTTTGTTCCCTTGGGTATCGTTACAGGCATAAACATTGACTAGCCAGTTTTTATTAAAAAGTTCTAAACTCCTACAGGTAAAATTCTCGTTGAGCTCGCCTGTTTAAAATGTTTTTAAACCTCATATTTTAAATTTACTTTTAGAAGGCAGACGCTGATTAACATGCAGCCTCGCTTGGCAATATTTAAAGTTAGCAAGTAAGAATATTACTTAGCCGCACTGGATTAAGCTTGGAGGTGATATGACTTAATTTAACTTGCTGTGTACCTATCCTCTGAGAGAGCGCACGGTTTTAAAAGCATACTTTTACTTTGTAAGTGTATTTACTGTGTACGTGTGTATAAAGGGGTGATGAGTCGTGTAAATAAAACGACTGTTTCGGCGAGCGCTAGTACACGACTGAAATGTATAATTATTTATTCCGCTAATATAATATTTTTCCTACATGCATATTAGCTGACGGGGCGCCACATTATTTCCCCCCTTTAAAAAAAAATAAATAAATATATATAATTACATTTTGATTTCGTAAGTACACCTACATAACAGTACAGTTGTTATTATCATTAAAGTACACAAAAAGAATTAATAATTAAAAATTACACTATCTTATTTTATTTCGTCTTTTTCTTCTGCTGATCTAGCTGTATTGTAAATCGTACCACCGGACGTATGACGCGGCCTGAACGTGTCGTGTTCGGCGCGGTCTTGCTATTTTCCGCTGGCTCTGCACTCTTGTGTTCGTTCACGTCTCTATTGGTACTTTTTATATGTGCTAAAGGTTCGTTTACCTTATCTTCTATTAAAATGTAGGCTAGTTTTAGTCTGTCCACCGATACTACAGATGTTTTCCTTGGCATTTGGATTCTGAAATGCTTATCTTGCTTCTCTAAGACTTTGTATGGACCTTCATATGATGGGGTCAGTGGTTTCTTAACAGCATCCGTTCTGACGTATACGTATTCACAATCTTTCATATCTGGGTGAATAAATGGTTTGTGGGTTGTGGTGTGGTGGTTGTTGTAAAACGGGCTTAGCTTTGCCATTGTCTTTTGGAGAGTCTGTGCATATGTTTCTGGTGATGTAACTTGCGTTTTCGGCTCGATAAACATTCCAGGTAGACGTATGTTCGTTCCGTATAACATTTGTGCAGGGCTGACATTTTCTTTCAATCGTAATGCTGCTCTTAATCCTAGTAGGACAAAGGGTAATTCGTTCGACCAGTTTGCAGTATTACCGCGCGCGACTAGAGCAGTTTTCATTGATCTATGCCAGCGTTCAACTAAACCATTTGATTGCGGATGATAACTTGTAGTTCTGGTCTTCTTGATACCAAGTGACTTAGTCAGAGCGGTGAATAAGTCTGACTCGAACTGTCGTCCTTGGTCCGTAGTTATGGTGTTTGGGCATCCGAATCTCGATATCCAGGTGTTCATGAGAACGTCCGCTACGACTTTTGCTGTTATCTCTGCAACTGGTACAGCTTCCATCCATCTCGTTCCTCTGTCGATCATTGAGACATCTGTTGCCTCTGGATTCTGGTAATGGACCAACAATGTCTATGTGCACGTGATCTAAACGTGCTGTTGGTGGGAAAGTTCCGATTGGAGACGAGTTGTGCCTGTGTGTCTTGCTTTTTTGGCATGCCTGACATGTTTTAGCCCACATACCAACGTCAGTATTCATGCGTGGTCAGAAATAATGCTCAATGATCATTTTCTTTGATGATCTTATACCGGGATGCGTTATGTTGTGCATAGTGTCGAATACTTGTTTTCGAAGTGACTTCTGCACATATGGTCTTGGGTTCGATTTTTAATTTTCGCAAAATAGTTGTTTTGTTCCTGATAATTGCATACTTTTCCAACTAAGGTTATTGTTGTTCAACAGCTGAGTGAGTTCAATGTCATTGCCTTGCATATCTGCAATCTCATTCCAATCCACAGGTGTTGGGCAATCTATTTGTTCGACTCGCGATAATGCGTCGGCTACTGGGTTCATGTTACCGGATAGGTGACGGATGTCTGTCGTGAATTGTGCAATGAACTCTAAGTGACGTAACCTCCTTGGTGCTATCGTTTTACTTGTGGAGTTTTGTTTATTGGTAAAGGGCATGACATAATGGCTTATGATCGGTATATACAATCAACTCTCGTCCCTCGACATAAGGTTGAAAATGTGTTACTGCCATGTAAATTGCCAGCAATTCTCGATCATATGTGATATATCTTGATTGCGTTTCACTCAGTCCCTTTGAAAAAAAGGAAAGAGGCTTCCAGTTTCCGTTTTCATACTGCTGCAAAACGGCGCCTACGCATGTCTGTGATTCATCTGTCATGAGCGATAGCGGGGAATGCGTTGTTGGCGAAGTCAATGTAACGGCGTCGCTTAGACTTGCTTTACATTGATCGAATGCTTCTAGTGCTTCTGGAGTCCATTGTATTTCGGTTTTGTCGTTTTTCTTTGAGCCAATTAGGTATTTGTTCAACTGTGCTTGATGACGGGCTGCTTGTGGTATGTTGTTTCGGTAAAAATTAACCATGCCTAAAAATCTTCGCAATTCTTGCACCGTTTTCGGTATCGGATATCTGGTGATCGCTTCAACCTTGTCAGGTAATGGCTTGATACCGGTGTTTGTGATCTGATATCCAAGGAATTCTATTTGAGGTTTGCCCAGCACGCACTTTTCTTGATTGATTGCGATGCCATGTTCGTCTAACCGTTTAAACACTTCTTGTAAATGACGTCGGTGTTCGCTGACTGATGATGACGTCACTAGTATGTCATCTATGTACACGAAAATAAAGTCGAGTCCAGCTAAGACTGTGTTCAGGAATCTGACAAAGGTTTGACCTGCGTTTCGTAGTCCGAACGGCATTCTTGGAAATTCGAATAGACCGAACGGGGTAATCACTGCGGTTTTTTCTACCTCTTGTACTGGAATCTGATTATAGGCCCTTTTCAAATCAATTTTTGAGTATATGCTGGTCCCTGGTAATAGGTACGTGAAGTCTAGTACTCTTGGAATCGGGTATCTATCCGGCACAGTGATCGCGTTCAATCTCCTGTAATCTCCACATAGGCGTAATTCACCGTTTTTCTTGGTCGCCACGAGCAATGGGCTTGCCCACGGACTCTTGGAAGGCCTGCATAACCCTGCCTCTAGCATGTGTTCTATCTCTTTCTTCACTCTTAGGTATTTATCCGCCGGCAAAGGTCTTGATTTGGAGTAAACAGGGTGTCCGTTGGTGATGATTTGATGGACTACGTCGTGCTTCGGTTGTGTCTGAGCGTTAAGAGGTTTCAAAATGTTCGGGTATTTTTCTAAAATGTCTGCATAATCTTCGGTTATATTTACGGTATTATTATTATTGCGGTAATATCTTCGGTTAAATTTACGGTCCGAAGTGTTGGTGTGCTTGACTTCATTAACTTTGCGTTTCTCTGAAGTCCAGTCGTACCATCTATTAAACGTTTATTTCGAATATCCACCAAAATGTTATGCTTTTCTAAAAAATCGGCACCCAGTATTGGTTGCGTAATGTCAGCAACGATGAAAGTCCATCGATACGGCCGTCTCAAGTTTAGATTTAATGTCAGCGTTTTGTCACCGTATGTTCTAATTTGCGTTCCGTTTGCGGCATAGATTTTGTATGTGTCGTCTGTTTTCAAACGGTTTCCTCTTCTAGGTATTGCTGAGATATTAGCGCCAGTATCAACCAAAAAACGATACCCACTTTTTCGGTCGGTAACGCATAGGCGGTTGGAAGGTATGATAGCGCTGACGACCGCCTCTGTCAACGCTGCACTTAGTTTTCCGACGGTTTCTTCCAACTGCATGGTTTTTCACAGTTCCGGGCTCGATTCCTGTACCGAAAATGATACTTGCATAACCAGTTTGGGCTGTCGGGCGTAATCGTCGATCTTGAGGGGATCTTGGGCGCGACCGGCTTCGATTGCGTCTATAATTATGACGTCCGCTATCGGATGAGTTAGTTTTCAAAACTGCTATTTCCATGGTCAGCTTACTCATTTGATTGACTAACTGAGCTATAAGCTGTGTTTGACTGCTTGATACTTCACACGATCTTCCTCTTCCGATCTTGTCTGTTATAGCGGTGAGGTTCATGTCTGCGATAACTATGTGCCTCTTGAAAACCAAAACCAGGGAGATCCGCTTGTGGAAGGCTGATTAGGTTGTGCAGTGCAGTTATCACGACACGGGCAAATCACGAGAAACACATATTAAATCACGGCGCGCGTTAGTACTGTTCGATATCGGGGTCACCAAATGTAAGTGTATTTACTGTGTACGTGTGTATAAAGGGGTGATGAGTCGTGTAAATAAAACGACTGTTTCGGCGAGCGCTAGTACACGACTGAAATGTATAATTATTTATTCCGCTAATATAATATTTTTCCTACATGCATATTAGCTGACGGGGCGCCACAACTTCATCAAATATATTCCAGTTCTGAGATTTTCAGATTTTTTACAAAGAGCACGAGTAAGAAAACCAGCTCATCATCACAATCAGGCAACGTTATGATCGGAACCACATCACCGGGCCACAACGAGCGAGAGGCGGCACGTGGCGCTCCTCGCCTCCCCGCTACTTCTACCTAAATAATATAACCGTTTAAAAATAACGATAAAATTTGCGAATTAAAGATTAATCACTAACACTAGACGGGATACCACTAAACTTGGTTCAGCAATTTAAATACTTGAGTCACTAAGTCACAGACAAATTGGATGATGAGGTTGATATTGAGAGGCACCGGAGGACTTTGTGACCCGAAGATTTGCACATTGTATTAAGCAAGTTAAACTGACGCATTTTAAAGCGTCAGTTTAACTTGCTTAAAGTCCTTCTACAGTGTAGTCTATGGAGCAACTACACGCAGCGTGTGTACGGGACTCTGAGTATACAATACAACAACGCGTTTAGGGTGTTGTTTGGGCTGCCCCGTTTTGCAGCGCGTCGCCTATGTTTGCTGAGGCGCACAGTGTTCATGCAAAAGGCGCTCAGTACGGCGTCTGCTTAAATTAATTTAATAAATTGTAGGTACTAATATTAGGGCTAAGTTTACTGTTACTAACACCTATGGATCTTCAAAATCCATATACTAATATTATAAATGGGAAAGTGTGTGTGTCTGTTTGTCCGTCTTTCACGACAAAACGGAGCGACGAATTGACTTCAAATTCACAAATTCACAGTTTAAGCAAATTTAGCAAATTTGAGGGTATATTTTGAGGTTATGGCCGAACCCAGATGTGCTGGAATAAAACTGACCCCAGATTCGGATTCAGCGACCCCAAAAACATATAGTACACATAGTGCGACCTTTTTTTTTTTTTTTTTTTTTTTTCAGGATGGGAAATCATCAAATGACTTCTCCCGCTCTGGGCGGAGCGGGAGGGCGTGTCAGACTTTTACTGACTAAAACCCACCCGTGTTCCATCAGTTGCCCATGTGCCAGGGTCACGGTATCTCTTTCGAACAATCACGCGACCCCGGCAGGCATCGGTCCTATTAGACCCCTACGCTGCTGCTGACATCTCTTTGAGGCGCGCGTGGAACACTGCGCGCCGTCGACCCGAGCTTGGTCCTTGCCGGGCGGCGAGCTACCCATTGCTCGCCACCCGCAAGCTCGCGCCTACGGTGGCCGGGAGTCCGCAATCGACTCCCGACGCCCGGGGCGTCTCCTCCTGCGGCGGCTAGGGACGTGAGGGCGCAGAGACTGCCACTCCCTCACGCGCCCCGCCTCCTCCTTCGCGAGCATTACTGCTTCGCAGAAGGAGGTGACGGCTTCCCATTCCCTCTCGCTCCGTACCATGGCTCGCACCAGGGCCGGACGCGAGAGGTCGCCGCCGACATAGTGCGACCTTCAGGTCAGTTTTTTTTTTTTTGTGTGGCTGTGTAATTAGTCACGAAACTCTGGACTTAAAACTTAAGCATTATGGACTAGGAAAGCTTGGGCTCATTTTAGTCAAATTAAATAAACAGCAAAAAGTTCAAATAAATGGTGTCATTTCACTTGGTTTGAATATAAAAATAAGTATTCCACAAGGCCCGATATTAGGTTCTTTCCTCATTTTAGCATATATTAATGATCTAACACATTTATTTTAAAAAAAAATCGCTCATGTGCTGCTAACTGCCCGGTGTTTGCCATACAGGGAGAAAAACTTCCAAAACCCTCCGTGACACTGTCAGTAATAGGTGTTTCTGACCTTCCTTGGAGAGCTTGAGTGAATCAAATAAGTGGTTTTCCCACAAAGTTCTTAAGATACGCGAATTTGCACGGACGAGGAGTTGCACACACGTTCAGTCCTTATTACCTATTTATGCACTGATGTTTGGTAATATACATAGATAAAAAAGGAAAATTCGATTGTGATAGTTATTCCGGATAGATTGTCTTACAGATAAGTAAGGACTTGGGTACAATCCTGTAATCCGATTATACATTGCGGCAGACCCAAAAGGTTATTTCTGTTTGTTTGTAGGTATACTATGTAGTTTACAACCCTTGGCTTAAACTGCTGAACCGATTTGAAGAATATTATGTAAAGATATCTTTTCGGTCTGTATTGTGTCCTTTGTGGTCTTCTGGCATTTCGACGGATAATATTTCGAAATCTTATAAAGTAGATTGGGAAGTGGTTTCCTTTTTATTGAAGTTGTACTCTATATTGTATTGTTTTGTTATGATTTTATTCATAAACTACCTGTGCCCACGTTGCAAATCATCCCGCGAAAACGTGCTACCGAGAAAAAGCCTATATTTTTTTGACATATAATATCAGCTATCTGCTATCTGTCAATGAAAAGCCCGTCAAAATTGATCCAGCCATTTTGTAAATTAGCCGGAACAAACAAACATACAGGTAAATTTAGTTATATCTATATTGATATTATTATGATAAGTTAATGTATTATTTCAAAAGCACTCGCGTAGTCGCGTTAAAAACTGATTCTAAGCCTGTGGATTTTTTTTCTGTTGCACCAAATATTATTGCATCTGTATCAAATTACTTTTAAATATTTATCTTCGACTCTTCATCGAAGAATGAGAATTCCTATCCAATGTGGCAATTGAACCAGCCTGACGGCGATGTGGAGGAATTTTTTGATGCTCCTTGAGCTATTTCTTTCTTTTTTCCTTTATATACTTGTACATAACTTATATATTGGTTTTGTGTAGCACTGGATATTGAATTTAAGATTAAAAGAAGTATTCAAAGATTGATGGGAAGAAATCCATGCCTTTTCTCTTGAAATTAAAATATATATCAATCAATTAATTGCTACCAAAAATTAAGCGTGACGCACTGTTAACCATGGGAATCCTTAATGGAAAATCAAGACAGATTACCCTTTATCCCTTAACAACGGAACGTTTCAAACAACTGTTAACCCTATGATAATTAAATCTTGTACAATAGCTGCAAACATAACAATTAAACCCTTTTAGGGGTAATAATACGCGCATATCTTTAACTTTAGCAAGGGTCGTTTAACCTGTACAAAGGGCACGTCTGGTACATTCAATTAGTCGACGTAGACACGGACGTAGTAAAATCGTGACGGAAATTTATTGTGCACTGAATTTTCAACTCTAGGTATTGAACCGAGTATGGGGATTCTAAGAAAGTGCATCTCAGCGCATCGAAAAAACACACAGTTCGATTTTTAACTTTCGGTGCTGCTCACTGCTTTGAAGAATACGCGAAAAACATTCTTCGCGACATTAGTAAGTCCGTGAATCATGCGTAGATTGTCTAGAAGATTGATGTTCTTATCTTAATATTTTTGCTGTTATTCTAATGTATGTGGGTTAAGCGTAGTATTGGGTTATTCTTCAATAGTTCTCTAATAATCATCTCAATAAAGTCACCCCTCTTTCTAGCTATATCTTTTATAACACAGTCTATCCATTACATTTTTGGTCTGTAAGCATGCAAGAATAGCTTTATTTAATCACTAATTATTTACTCGTTCAACTAGAACTGTAAATTCGGCTTACTAGCCGATTCGTAAGAAGCCACTCGCCCAAATTGGGTGAATCGACATTTAGCACGATATGAACTTTACTTGTCAAATTGCCCAACAATAAATTAACTTTGTGAGAGTCACCTATAGAAAAAAATATACTATACTAGCTTTTGCCAGCGGCTTCGCCCGCACATCATACATATCAAACCTCCTCTTAAATCACTCTATCTATTAAAATAAACCGCATCAACATCGGTTGCATAGTTTTAAAGATCTAAGCATACATAGGGACAGACAGCGGGAAGCGACTTATTTTTATACTATGTATACTATAAAACAGTCGAGTCGCCCGATGCGGGCACGTAGAAATGTGCGAATTGACTGAAAATTCTCGTGTCAATCTTTAGTAAGTCTCAAAATCTTGTTCATGATCTATGGGTGATATTAATTAACACTAACTAGCAAAAAAAATTAACCACATTGCTTTATGATAGTTGTATAATCGATTAAATATCGTTGGAACATATGTTACATTTATATTGCAATAATTATATTTAACCCAAGATCGCTTAAGCACCATTTACATGATGCAAGTTTCTAGCCTGTGAAATTGATGCAACAAATGACTTGTATAGTCTAAATACTGTTTAGACCACAACTTTTATTGTTGTTTCAACTTATAGTATCCCAAGAACAATTTAATCACGCTGTGTAATCGCTCCAAGTTGTAGCAATCAGAGAAATGTTTACGAAATGGATAAGTGGACATTTTGGGAGGGCACCCAAAATGTCGTTTCTACTCACAATACAGACCTCAACACATAATGTTATTAGTTGACAGGGAGATTGTATCCATAATCTTGTGTAAACCCTTTCTCGCCTTTTGACATTGATGAGAAACCCGAAGCCGGAACCCAGATTGTTACGCCTGAAATATTGCCTACAAAATTGTAAGTGAAATGGTTCGGAAGAACAACAAAATTACCAATACCATTTCATTCTTTCATCTTATTAAATGTGGAACTAACATAATTTTGATCTAAAAACAAATACCAGTTTTTCGTTACAGTTCTCTTTTTATGAACTGACTATTTAGTAATTACAAAACTCAATTTATTCGTCTATTTCGTTTGAAATTCGAATAAATTGAAACCCGTTACAATATTTAAATTCACTACAGTTTCGTTCCAATTTCAAATAATCTACCTATTTCGTCCCTTCCGTGTATACGTTAAAACCATTTTGCTGTGGCAACCATTCTGAATTTACGAATTATTACAATTTTATCGGGGCATAGTGATGGCTAACTAAAATCGACTTTAAGGATTCAATGTAATTACGCCGTTATTCTGAATTTCGAATAATTTTGCTTTATGCGGTTTGTAGTACCTACCCATAGACTACTATATATACTATACCTACCTCTCAAAATGGAGGAGGTCTATATCCAGCAGTGGACATCTTTCGGCTGAAATAATAATAAAAAACTAACAAGATTATCGGTAATGTGCCTAAAACAAGGATAAATGACAAAGTATGTGTCTTTGTATTTTGTATCTTTCTTATTTCAAAATTAATGTAGGCACTATTAATCATTATTTATTCTACAAACACAGATACATAAACACATGCAACATCACATGAATACACCTTACACTACACGCATCCACACAAAACACCTTCTCCCCTCTCATACGCCACACCATACCACACCACACCACACCACACTCCATCCCATCCCATCCCCCACACACATACTTACACATTAATATAGCATAACAGTTCATCATTGGTTTATTGTTAGAATCACACACTTTAAAGGTTAAATTTGTATACTTAGTAACTAGTAGAACACTGACTCCTAGGTCACAGGGTTTCCCTAGTTTAGGAGGCAGGGTTTTCCACTATTTGTGCAGCCTTTTCCTAAAAACCAATTTAACCTACCTATGTGAACGGTTATTGTTATTGTATAAAAAAAGGTTTTTCGTGTCAATAAACTTATGTTATTATTATTATTACTTTTTTGTGGACAAAATTCAACAACTACGGTTATATCCTGCTAAAAAGGTTATAAAAATAAAATATTACCATTCATATTTAAAAACCAACACAAAGCAAAAAAGAACTGTGCTGACTGTTAATCAAATTCATTTTACCGTGAACGATCCTTTTATTTGAAATGTCAACAAATAAAAGTAAATATATTTTTTTATATTCCGTTGCTGACGCGAGTTTAACCGGAAAGCGATGTTTTTTTTTAAAATAAAATACAGCTTATCCAGCATTCAATAACCAACATGCTACATTTTTCAGCCGACGAAAAAAAACGGAGGAGGCTCTCAATTCAACGCGTATATTTTATTTTTTTTATGTTTTTTTTTTTATGTATGACCACGCATAACTTTTTACATAGTCGTCCGATTGTAATAATTCTTTTTTTATTGGAAAGGGTATACTCCCAAGGTGGTCCCATATAAATTTGGAAAACAAAATCGAACCCTAAGGGTCGGAAAACAGGGGATGATTGATTGTTCTCTCACTGATTGTATATAACCAAGCATAACTTTATACAGAGTAGTCCGATTTTGATTATTCTTTTTTTATTGGATAGGGTATACCTTGCCAAGTATTATAAGTACATTAAAGTCACAAAAACTTATAAAATAAAAACTTTTTGACAAAAAATTAAACCGCCGAAAAAACTGAAAAACAAAATAATAAACCTTAAAATTTTGAGTCGGCGCTGAAAAATCAATGAACAAAGATCACTCAAAGCGCCGACTCATAATTTTAAGGTTTATTATTTTAAGCTTTTCAGTTTTTTCGGCGGTTTAATTTTTTAGTCAATGGCTTTGATTGCATTACTAGAATCGAATAAAAGAGATATTATAATAAAACGAAATGAAAATGTGTCTGAAAGTAAACTGACACGTCCTTCCACTCCACCCAGAGCGGGAGTCGTCATTTGATGATTTCCCATCCACAAAAAAAGGAAGTAGATCTTAAAGACGCCTTTTTACGTCACTGTTTGTTGGTCAATATTTTAAAACTAGATGGTGCCAGCATTTTCCGATTATTCTGAACCTGACCCGAAATCCTAAGACGGTCACGGTTTTTTTTACCAGGACCACAGGAATGTGTGGAAAAGGGAGAAGGAAGCCTTTGCTCTGCAGTAGGACAGTATAAGCTAGTTAGATTAGATTAGACTAGACCAGGGCCACGGTAACTCTTTCGAACAAATCTCGCGACCCCGGCAGGCATCGGTCCTAGCGGACCCCTTCAGTTTTGCTGACATCTCTTTGAGGCGCGCGTGGAACACAACGCGCCGTCGATTTGAATAAAATTATAACATTTGTTCCTAACGTAACCCTGTTTCAAACCTGACCCGATGTATCGTTCCTATCATAACCCAAATTGCGATATAGAGGTTCTTCTTTCTTAGAATCAAAAGTACCCAGTTATCAAATCAGAGTTTAATAATCAAAATGTCACACTTACAATTTTATTTATGATAGGAACGATACATCGGGTCAGGTTAGCAACAGGGTTACGTTCGGAACAAATATTATAATTTTAAAAGATTCTACGAAGGACGAACCTCTATATCGCTCAAATTGATCAAGAAATAAATACGAGTATATCAATAGGCCATGTCACTCGTGTGTATGCATATGCACACACACGCCGCATAAGCGCGAAACTCTTCAAAACGATTTCTTCTGTCAATCGTCGTGTCGTTTCTTCTGTTGTGAGGTCATGGGTTCAATTCCCACCCAGGACAAATGTTTGTGTGATGAGCACAATCATTTGTTCTGTGTCAGGGTGTAATTTATCTATATTATGTATGTATTTAGTAAAATATAAGTATGTTTATCAGTTGTCTGGTTGCCATAGTAAAAGCTCTGCCTAGTTTGGAATCAGATAACGGTGTGTTGGTAGTCCTAAAAAAAAAATTTACTAACTAATATCCAAATAAACAATACAATCAAAACACATTGATTGGTATATATCCTACCAACATTGTGTTAATAATATTCCTTGGGGACTACAGTTTCACAAACAATTGTTTCGGTTGATTTCGTACCGATGAGAATATATGTTATTTATTTGTAATTTTCCCGAACAAAATAACATTTTCCGATCAAGATAACAAATATTTTTTCTGCGAATTGTGTAGTGCCCTGGAGCTTTTGTGGGCTTCGTGGTGGCCCTCAAACTCTAGTACCAACCTACTTCTGAAATAAAAGATAAAACGAATATCGTTGTTAAGAAATCTATAGGTATCTACTCATTTTTATAGTTAAACAAAATGTTTATGACTTTGAAGACCTACGGCCGAGAGATATCGACAGCAGGCGAAATCACCTCAAGGACAAATTACACTCCAACATTACCACAACATACACCACCACCACATTACATTATTATTTATTTATTGTGTTTTTATGGGCCTAAGTTGCCTGAAATAAAGGATTGTATTATATTGTATTACCACAATGACATTCTAACATTTTCAAACTCCTTCTGGAAACAAGAAACACCCACTATAGCCGAAATCTGCATGAGATGTAATGTAATAGGCTACATGCAAGAAAATGCTTTACTGACCTAGGGAAGTTTGCTGAACTATCGTGGCATATCTGATATTGGCTAGGTTAGTGATCTTATGGTGTAGACCATGTGGGTAACGTCCGTCTAACAAACGAGACAACTCATTTTATTTACATTCCATTTGCGATACAAACCCTTACTTTTCTATACCTACTAAACTTTTACATGCCGCGACTATCATGTATATCTTTTACAAAAAGAGTCAAATCCTACATAAAAATGTGTACCAAAGTCCACGTTTGCGCGGACGTAAAATTGTATAGCAGTATGATTTTTCGCACAATGGATTTTCTGCGCTAAGCTTAGCGTCGAGAGTTTAAAATCGAACATGTGTTTCCACGCGCTTGGATGCACCTACTCTGATGGATTCTCAAAGCTGAATTCAACACTTGGAGTGTCAAAAAATATTGGTATTCTGATGAAAAAGGTTACGTCACCCAACCGTGAAGAATGTGGAGTAGTCGAAGACGTACAACATGCTTCGATGGAGTGTGTGCTGAATGAGGCATTGCGTTCTTATTTACCCGGTCTAACAAAAAAGTACAAAGTTGGAGAGTGTAATGCTCTCCTGGCTTGTCCTGTATCGGAACAAGCTAGGATAATGTACAAACTGGCATTTTTTTTTTTTTTGTTTTAAAGTGAGTGTTAATTGCTTTTAACACGCTTTTATTAGCTTCACCTGTATGTTTGAACCGACTCCTTTGGACTCAACTTTGACCCACTTCAAACAGTAAGATTTCATTTAAACTTTGTAGAGTTATCGAGGACTGATGACAATACAATAATTTCATAAATATGTCCCATTATCCTTGCTAGAGTTACCAGGATCGTCGAAAACTAAGCTGACATACGTCACAAAATTCTACTAAAAAATTTAAAATAAATAATAGTTTAAAAAAAATCACGCTTTTATAGATAAGAAGGTATTAATAATTCAAAAAAAAAATACGCCGCGTTGGGGGACCGCTTCAAACCTAACAATTTAATTACCAATAGTCTTATTACCTAACTAAGCAGTCAACGACGTCTGCACTCGCGGGGCGGTCCCCCAACGCGATGTTTTTTTTTGAATTATTAATACCTTCTTAGGTACTGTAAGATTGAGTTATTTTTTATTATTTTTTACTTTTTAAAGGGAAATTAGGTTTTTGTGTCGGGGGTTTTTTAAATTTTAAATTTAATTTTTATTTTGGACTTTTTATAGGTATATACTTAATATAATGTAGAATCAAACGAAGCTAAGAACACTCTCGATTAATTCATCAATATTCTCTTCCAGTGCGCTTTGATTTGAGACCCCACTCGAGTATATTTGCTGACATTCGGTTACTCTTCCCCACTTTCCCCCCCACAACTTTTAAACGGCTCAACCGATTTTCATCAAACATGTCTAAGAACACTCGCAGATAAGTCACCTTCAATATTTTTTTTTTATTGAAATCGCATCATCCGTTCGGGAGCTATGATGCCACAGACAGACAGACACACAGACACACAGACAGACAGACAGACAGACACGTCAAACTTATAACACCCCTATTTTTGCGTCGGGGGTTAAAAACCAAGCTTAAAAGTAGAAAATAATGGTAAAAAGCGTGGGGGGTGCTTGATATCAATTAAACAATACCTCATAAGCACCTTTTTAAACCGTTATTTTCTGGTTAAGTTGATTGAGCTGATGTTATAGTGCGACGTCATCACTCAGCGAAAAAGGTCTTTATATAAAGTAAAAAAACCCCCGACACAAAAACCTAATTTCCCTTTAAAAAGTAAAAAATAATAAAAAATAACTCAATCTTAAAGTACCTAAGAATGTATTAATAATTCAAAAAAAAAATACGCCGCGTTGGGGGACCGCTTCAAACCTAACAATTTAATTACCAATAGTCTTATTACCTAACTAAGCAGTGAACGACGTCTGCACTCGCGGAGCGGTCCCCCAACGCGACGTTTTTTTTTTTGAATTATTAATACATTCTTAGGTACTTTAAGATTGAGTTATTTTTTATTATTTTTTACTTTTTAAAGGGAAATTAGGTTTTTGTGTCGGGGGTTTTTTAAATTTTAAATTTAATTTTTATTTTGTACTTTTTATAGGTATATACTTAATATAATGTAGAATCAAACGAAGCTAAGAACACTCTCGATTAATTCATCAATATTCTCTTTCAATGCGCTTTCATTTGAGACCCCACTCAAGTATATTTGCTGACATTCGGTTACTCTTCCCCACTTTCCCCCCCACAACTTTTAAACGGCTCAACCGATTTTCATCAAACATGTCTAAGAACACTCGCAGATAAGTCACTTTTAATACATATTTTTTTGTATTGAAATCGCATCATCCGTTCGGGAGCTATGATGCCACAGACAGACAGACAGACAGACAGACAGACAGACAGACACGTCAAACTTATAACACCCCTCTTTTTGCGTCGGGGGTTAAAAATAAAAATTATTTTAAACCTAGTCCGCGATAAAATCCCCCTGCGATATTTTTACTCCCTTACGAACGTAATATAAGGAGTGCTTACAT
Source organism: Aporophyla lueneburgensis (assembly GCA_932294355.1). Classification (NCBI taxonomy): domain Eukaryota; kingdom Metazoa; phylum Arthropoda; class Insecta; order Lepidoptera; family Noctuidae; genus Aporophyla; species Aporophyla lueneburgensis. The sequence continues at coordinate 11,187,300 of OW028757.1, read as the reverse complement.
AATACATCCCACTGAATTGTAAAGGAACGAACAGATTATATCTGGTACAAAAGCGTTCGGATATTATTGCTGGTAATACATGCCTACTTGACCGGAAATTACCTTCCCTCCCACACAATGGGCCACAAATTGACAGTAGGCAGGTTTCAGGCGGAATTACCCGATTGTGAAAGAAGAATAAAGTTGTTTATGTGGTTTGAAACTTTTATGTAGGAATGTTTTAAGTACCTATGTTGTAATGGGGTAAAGATGTCACTTGGTTTGCACCCTACTTTAAATTGTTTTACGCTATGAAATTGAGTATTTTCTTTTTAAAATTTACGAATAATTTACTGCCTACAAGATTATAAGCAGTAGAAATCAATATGGTGTACAATAAAGCATAGTCCAGACTTTTCCTTTTTTAGTTATACTTAATTTAAATTCCATTATATCTCATCATTCTTACAAATAAGAGGACTGTATCACAGCAGTGGACAGGCTGATTATGCTAATGGTATAGTTAAATATTTCTATAATGTTTTATCCACAGTAAAGATTCTTCTTTAAGAACGATTTCGTAGGTATGAGAAAAAAATAAGTTATTAAAATACTAGCCAATCAGAAAGGTGCGACGGGTTTACTGGTTGTGCCTGTCTACATGTAATAAGTTCATCAGAGTAATATTGTCAGCCTATAATGTTCCCACGGCTGGGAAACAGGCCACCTTTTTGTGAGAGGGAGTCAGCCATAATCCACCACGCGAGCCCAGTACCGGTTGGAAGATGTCACATGTCTTCCAATTTTTGGTTCTAGGAAATTCGGTTTCCTCACGATGCTGTTCCTTCACGGTTTTCGGTGCACTAGGCAGCTATGAAATAATTTCAAACGGAGTAAAGCACCTGTCTGGATTCGAGCGTACGACCTACAACTTGAAAGCCACTACCATTACAACCTGGGCTACCGTTAGGTACTATTGATTTTATAATTATATTTACTTTAAGGGGAAGCGGAAGATGCGGTTTTTTGTATATTTTGCAATTTTCAGGTAACTGTCAGGCTGTTGTTGAACAGAATATGATTCACGATCGTCACACGTTTGTATTTATGGAAATCAAATCAACAATAAAACCCTCTAAGTTCATCATCGTCCCATAAAATGACTATTTCATGAAAAACCAGTCAATGGGGTTAAATAACGCTTAGCGTAGCGCATTCGTATTTCTAAAAAGATTCATCGTAAGGTTAGGTTCTTCTTCGAGAGCTATTCAGTATAGGTTAAGCTATCCTCCTGGCTAGTCTGCAAGGTTCCTCGGCTTAATTGTCTTCATTTAAGTATCGTACGTAAGATAACGTTAAAATTCAAACATATCACGTGAAAAACGAACATCAAAATTCGAATCCAAAACCTATATTCATAGAGCTTCCGTAACACAACTTCTCGATAAAAGAATAAACTCGTGGAACGTATCAACTGTCAATATCGTTAAGATTGCGTGACTACCCCCACTTACCGATAACTTGTGTAAACTGTAGCCGTAACCGTAGGTAACCATAAACATGATAGTTTATCGCTACATCGATTTGTACTCCGGAGCATGATACACACACGGCACGCTTTGATAGTGAGAAGCGAAAATAGACAAGAATATGGCACAAGAGTCTTTTTGGCCCTCCTCTGAAATTTACAGCGGCACAGCAACGTCACCATCATCTGTTCAGCCCTTTTTTTTATGGGTAATCATCAAATGACTTCTCCCGCTCTGGGCGGAGCGAGAGGGTGTGTCAAACTTTTACTGACTAAAACCCACCCGTGTTCCTTAAGTTACCCATATGCCAGGGCCACGGTATCTCGTTTGAACAATCTCGCGACCCTGGCAGGATCTGTTCAGCCCTCTCCCAAGTATATTGCAGTCGGCTCCCAGTCTAATCGGATGGAGCTGAATAATATAATATAATATAATATAATATAATATAACAATATTTTACATGGTGTGACTGCCTATCTGATCTCCACAACCTAGTTCCTGGGTATCACAATACCCCTTGGTAAGACTGGTTGTCAGACTTTCGGGCTTCTGATGACCCGTAACGATCGTCGAAAATCCACGAATGACAGTCTGGGCCAACGTGCTTTCCAAGGCACCGAATGGTCTTGGTATCTGAATGTAAAAACTGTGTGTGTGTGTGTGTGTGTGTTTTTTTTTCTAATTTATGTTTAATAATGGTCTGGTAGTTTGAGTAATTTATGCATCCTAAACAAACGTCCTTTCTTTGGTGTTGTTCTTTAAATCGTTGAGCATCATAAGTTCTGAGTTGAGCAGCTTGATTACTGATAATTGTGTACACTGATTGGACAAGGCTACTCAATCTGTGTGGTTTTTTTCCTCAAAATACCATTTCAGTCACCAATCTACATGGGCTTCACATGATGTGACCAAGATTATGTCTGGACTTTAAAAGAGACTGTGACCTCTGAATTTGATTCAGCTTTTCTTCTCAGAGTCGGCAGATAGGAAACGCCGACCTCATCTAGTTTATAAAATACTAGCTGACCCAGCGAACTTCGTACCGCCTCAGAATCTATAAAACCCATGTTAGGTGAGCTCCTACCAAGTTATGCCAACCTGGTACTTCGAAGACATAAAGCGTTTTCTAACTATCACGCACCCATGTTAGGTGAGCTCCTACCACGTTATGACAACCTGGTACTTCAAAGACATATTAATAAGGACATTTTTTTGGATGATTTTTTACACCTTGGGTCCGAAAAACCTAAATATTTTACGGACCCCTACTTTTTTTCAAATAAAATATAGCCTATGTTATTTGCAGATAATGTAGCTTTCTAATGGTTTTTGAGTTTATCCATTACAAACAAACAAAAATACAAATTTTCCTCTTTATAATATTAGTATAGTTGACTGAAGTGTAAAAGTGCTTGAACAAACTACTTGCAGAAATAAAATCTATTATTAAAAAATTATCCATCCATCTACGAGCCAGCCGCAACAAGATTAGCTTAAGCTGATCAATGGACACGTTCGGCTATTATTACATAGCCATTACATATTACATAGCCAGGCTTCTCTAAAATCTGTCAAGCCTAATAATGTAATAGCCTTTAGAACAATGAACCTTACTTCCATGTACCTAATACCGATTATCTTTTAAATTCATTTAATTCTTCGATATAATATCTAACTGTTAGTCCTCCCCTGCCGCTTACCAGCTGAACCTTTGAATGAGTAATGAGGAAACTGCGCCAACTCCCAATTATACTGCCAGCAAACTTTTCTCTAGTCAAATATTAAAAAGGCAATTCAAAGTTTTCTGTTAAAAGCATTATGTCTGCAATTTGACGAGGATTATTGTCATAATAATCAGGCAATAAAAACGTCAACATCAGAATATTATAAGTACCTAACGTATTTACTCTCATGAAGAAGAGATTTTGTTAAGTAATAACAGCCAAACGGGTTGATCGTTCAGGTTAAGCTACGCTTGCCGCGGTTGGTGCGTGGATGGGTGACCATCTTACTATGCATCTTTTTATTGCTACGCGATACCACGCAGCGCAACACGACGCCGTCACTTCGTGTACAATCGTTTTATGTTTACATTGTTTTTATTTGTATGTATGTTAGTCTGTAAGGTATTTATGATATGGGTCTTTGTAGCCCGAAATAAAATGAATTGATTTGATTTATATGCCAAGACCCTTCCGTGCCTCGGAAAGCACGCTAAGCCGTTGGTCACGGCTGTCTTTCAAAGATCTTAGACAATCGTTACGGGTCGTCAGAAGCCCGAAAGTCTGACAGCCAGTCTTACCAAGGGGTATCGTATTACCCTGTAACTGGGCTGTGGAGGTCAGATAGATATAATGATGTATTTACTCTCTCTATGCTGAAAGAGCTGTTAAATTGACATAACAAACAGACACTTTAATTTTTATTAAGTTGTATGTATGCATAGATTGTATACTAATATTATAAAGTTGAAGAGTTTGTTTGTTTAATTGAAGGCGCTAATCTCAGGAACTACTGCACAACACAAAAATTCTTTTTGTGTTGGGTAGTATAAAACTGAAGAGTTTGTTTGTTTAATTGAAGGCGCTAATCTCAGGAACTACTGCACAGCACAATAAATCTTTTTGTGTTGGGTAGTATAAAACTGAAGAGTTTGTTTGTTTAATTGAAGGCGCTAATCTCAGGAACTACTGCACAGCACAATAAATCTTTTTGTGTTGGGTAGCTCATTTATTGAGAAAGGCTTATAGGCTATATAACATCACGCTACGGTCAAAAGGAGCGGAACAGCAAACGAAAAATGGACGAAAACTGGCAGGCAATTCGATGCGACGGGAAGGGGAGCGAAAATTTGACGCAGACGAAGTCGCGGGCAGAAGCTAGTTTACAATAAAGAGTGTAGATGTAATAAAGAGAATTCTCTTTGTCTATTTATCTAATATGGATAGCCGTTATCGCTTATACTGCCCATTGGCAATCATTGTTCGGCTCTGGCAGATATCCAAACCATTTCTAATCGTTGAGTATGTTCGAAATGGAATTTATGTGTCTGGGACACTGAAGTGGAATACATGGACGTATTACTAGAATAATTCAATGCTCATAATAATATATGCTTTCATATTCAAATGCGTTTTACTTTTTGCATATAAGAGGAGATATTTTTTTTGTTCAGATTTTAAATATTGAAGTTTTATTTAACCGAAAATTTCAGTTTTGAGAGCAGTTGTGATGATATTAAACTCACATAGTAAAGGACCTGCCGAAGTTCGAACTAACGACCTAGAAAAATTCGGAAGTTGGGGCCAATACACTGGGTCACTACTGCTCTACATGCCTTTAAAATTCGAATATTTTCTTGTTTCATACTTATGAGCGTGATTTTTCAGAAGTCGGATTTTAGTTTTTGAATTTACTTTTTATAAACTTTAATATTAGTTGACTATTACTTGACTTAATCCTAATAATTATGTGGAAACGATGTAAAAAAAAATATATTTAGCATTAAATACCTTTTGTTCAGAAGCTTTCATACATAATTTCAACATAGCTCCCACAGTAAATACTAACGGCTGTCCCAAGATATGAGAAGAAACCCAAATATTTTGAAATCACACAAAACTTTCAACTTTTTAATACAATTAAGAGAATTCAACATTGTTTAGAAAATTCTTATCACAAAAAAAATGTGTGTGGCAGCTCCGACGCACAACTGGACTTTACCGAACGATTATAAAATACTAGCTTTTGCCAGCGGCTTCGCCCGCGTGGAGGTCGGAAAATATCCCGCGGGAACGTACTACCGAGATAAAAAGTAGCCTATGTGTTAATCCAGGTTATAAACTAACTGTGTTCAACACAGTTAGTTTATAAACACAAACACAAATTTCATACAAATCTGTTCAGTAGTTTTTGCGTGAAAGAGTAACAAACATCCACACATCCACACATACAAACTTTCGCATTTATAATATTAGTAGGATATTATATTATAGTAGGATAGGATATAGATTAGTAAACATAACATAACGCATAACGTAACGTAACGTAATATAGAAAGTTTCATTTTACTCCCCATAAATTTTCATACCCCGGGCATATATATGAAAACCGATTCTTAAGGAGAACTCCAAAAAAATAATTACTGTCGACAACACCATCACTAATGTCCTTTAACATTTCTTTGCACTAACCGTAGATTAACGTGTCAACACCAATTCAATGCATTTAAATGTTCGAATTTGTACGCATATGGGACGCCATAACCGTAAGTTAACCGCGAGTTAAGCCGCTTTGCCGAAATTGGGTTATCTGTTTACCGAGGTATATCGTGACTATGGGCTTATCCTCGGATGATTAGTGCTGAATATATGTGATTAGGAGATTAGGTGAAGAGAATTTGTGACACAGAAGCATAAAATGTTCGTTACGAAAATGATCTAAGTTTAGTTTAATCTTAGTTTAAAAAGCTAGAGTATTATTTTCGGAAGCGTGTCTAGGTTTTTTTGTATTTGTTAAATATAATGTTAGTCGTACAGTTAGAAAATAAAATAATTTATTAAATACCTGGTCTTTTGCCAGTTATTTTTGGGGTCGGCTACAAGTCTAACCGAATGCAGCAAAATATCAATATTTGTTCACCCTTACTTCTGCTATTACATAACACAAGAGCATCAAAATAGACATTAAAAAAGTAAAAATGTTTCTAACAAGTCACAAGTATCACTACAAACTTAGTCACTGTAATGAAAAAATGGACCTGAAATATTTCTTTTCATAAAGGGGCATACCTACTTAGGTACCGCTACTTATGCCGCAATACTTACCCAAATTACATATTCAACCTTCCTTTACAAATCTGCTAAAAATATCTTGAACTCGCTTAAAGCGAAAACAAGCGACGTTTAATGTTAAAGAGACCACCAACTTAGAAAATTCTCTTGTCCCGAAAATGTTGACTTTTAATTAAGATGGTGAAGAATAAGGGAATTTGGACCTTATAATTATAAACACAGGTTTCATAGTAGAGTGTTAGGGGTTGTTTTCTTAACTGGCTTTTAGGGCTGGTATAAAGTGATCGCGGAAGATTATTCCCATCTCAGCGGTTTGTGGCCAACTGTACACAAATGGGGGAAACGACTAGAGGTAGCTCTAACTACTGTATATTACTGGTGGTTCACAATTCACATTCCATGACATAATTATTGGTAGGCTTATATAATCAACCGCAAGACGGTGGTAACACTTTGGCCTCAAAGAGGCCCAGTGGAGTTCGGAGTTTAAATAGAATGATAGGACAGCTAACAACAAATTTGTAATTACGCCAATATACGATAAATTGACTTGTAAGGTTAGGCGTCTTCATAATAGTAAATCCAGAAACGGTATAATTGTAAGTTTTGTTAGTTAATAAAATAACTTAAAACCTCATAGGGGCAATTGTACTCATCAATTGTAGTCATAAATTGAAGTCATGAACTGTACTCATGAATTGTACTCATCAATTGCACTCAACGATTGTTCTTAACAATTGTTCTCGTTAAATGTACTCACCAATTGTACTCACCAAGTGTAGTCATCAAAGGTAGTTTTCAATTGTAGTCAATATTCGTACTCATGAATTGTAGTCATCAAGTGTACTCATCAATTACACTCGTCAATTTTACTCATAAATTCCTCTTAAATAATATTGTAACTTTTTCTATTAGACGCGTCCTTAAATCACTGGTAAAAACAGCGGTTCCCTATATTTTGTCGAGTCAATACGGATAGTAAGAAGCTCAAAAGTCTGACAGTCAGTCTCATCAAGGGGTATCATGTGACCCAGTTACTGGGTTGTTGAGGTCAGATAGGCAGTCCTTCCATGTAAAATACTAAGATTTAGCTGCATCTAGACTGGAGACTTGATGCTGACTCCAACATAGACGTTGTTGGAAAAAAGTTAAGCAGATTGAAATGAAGCAAAAGAAAACCAGTTTCCTTCAAAATCTTTCGAATTATGATTGAAAATGTGTCACACAATTAGGATGCAGGTAAAAATAAAAAATCTTACTGAAATCAAAAACTCACAGTACCAAAACGAACCTTGTAGCAAAGCTCTTAGGGATCACAAGCCACAACTGTAGGTAGATACATACATAACAAGCTTAATAACGGCCAGTTTAGGCCAAAAGATTAAAGGGCCGAAACCAGGTCGCCCAATGTTCCGGCTCACGGCCCCCGTCAACAGTAAACAAATTACTAGATTGTAGTTCAGTGCAGCACCGACCCAATATCGGATTAAAAATATTGAGCGCAATCATTTTTTGGGTACTATGTAAGTACTAGAGAAACGGATATTATTTATTAGAAATATTAATAATCTTAACTTAATATTAAAAACTTAAGTTATGATATACTATTGTAAAATAAATAACTAACTATACAAATAAATACAAAAACAAAGGACACTTAGGCGTCGAAGTACTCGTCCGCATCACTGTCATCTGGAAACGTGCCCAGAAGACTGGCAACACTGCCACGTTGAATGGCAATGCTAATTATTTGGCCAAAGAATGACCCAGCCCTCTGATCACGTGAAGCGTCGACCAGCCGATGAGATATTTCCTTAAAAAGGAGGTGCGCACTCGGGCCCCATGACCCGAGAGTTTCAACCCCAAACGGCTCAAAACTGTAGTTACCTATAAGGTTACAGTATTTCCGCCGCTTGAGGGTCTCAGCAGCCGCAGCAGCGGCGCCAGCACAGCCCGCCGTGCTAGGGACATGAGATGGCGCAAGGGTGTCGAAGAAGAGAGTACGAGATAGATACAATGTTGTAGATGCCTCGTATTGTTGTAGAGTTAGAATAAAATAGTGTTTAAATATATACTATATTACCTAGATATCATCGAGTCACTTAGCCATGAGAGCAAAAGGCAATCCTCAAGAAATCTCTCTATTTTGTAGAAAAAAGGGTAATTTCTGTCAAATCACGTCTTGTTTCCCCCCGGCTTCCTCTCGATGTTTCCACTCACCGTTTTGAGAGCAGTGGTGATGAAATAATTTACGCAAAGAAAGCGCCTGCTCGGGTTCGAACTCACAACTTACTACTCGTAAGTCGGGGCCGTTACCACTGGGCCACCGCTGCTCCTGCAATTGCTGCTAGCAATATATAGGTATCTATCTTTATCTTCTTTATATATATAAGGTGTATCTATTCATACATGAAATATTTTAAGAGGTACACCTGTAGGTGGTAAAGAAGCTACAGCAACGAAAAAAATATTTTTCTAAGGGTTTTTTTTAAATTTAATATTTATAAATTATTTGACGCACATAAGAAATACTGGCTCCTTCTTATTTTTTACGGCCCGAGACACCGCGGCCATGCTCATGCCGTCCGGTCGTCGCCCTCGCAGCGTCAGGCGGGCCCTTCATAGAATTTGGAGTAAAGGTTTTATGCAAAACGTCTCAAGTAGTTTTAAAATTATAATAATTACGAAAATTCAAAAACGCTTAGATAAAAATTTTCTTTTTGCTTCTATAGCTTCTTTACCACCTACAGATGTACCCCTTAAAGTATTTCGTGTATGAATAGATACACCTTATATAATTCTACTGTACGTGTGTATGTCACTGAACCCCTCTTAAACGGCTTGACCGATTTGAATGTTTTTTTTTTTTTGTTTGCGTTTGGGTGGCACGTTGGATGGTTTAGATTCACTATAGGACCCGCGCACTATAGGTTACTTGGCGCTGCTATCGAGTTCTAGGAAACAGGACAACGTCTGTACGGACAGCTAGTATATACAAGATTATTTTTAGTATATGCGAAACCTGAATATAGTTTGTTCAGAATCAGTAACTGAATCGATTCCAATAATTTTTACACCATGTTATATTTTGTACCAAAAATATTTAATTACGCTTCCAAGTCGCGGGCCTTAGTGTTTTGTTTCGATTTTAAAATTATCATGTGTCTTTCTCGTATTCAAACGTCCATTACACGGAAATGGTACGTACACTAGCTGTTTGTGGTGATCTGCATATGTTTTTGCGTGGACAACCAGGTAACTTATCAAGCTTATAACTTTGTGATTATTAATGATACAGTTTTGAAATTTTTTTCATAGATTCTTTACATAAAAATACTAGACCCGTGTTTCGGGTTTCGAATAAACAAAAATTAATGTTGTATATATAAAATTCAAAATACTGAGTGACTAACTTATTGATATATCAACGCAGAGCCTCAACCGCTGGTCCTAGATATATTAAATTTGGAGGGAGTGTTCTTTGTGAAGAGTAGGTAGCAAGGATATTTTGAAATTCCATCCCTAAGCGGAAGAAATGGAAAACTGGAACTTTTAATTCTCTGGATCGGATAAGACAAAACAAATGTGCGATAAGACATTGTTTACCTGGATTAACACATGAGGTACTTTTAATCCCGGTAGCACGTTCCTGCGGAATATTTTTCGACATACACGCGAGCAAAGCCGCGGGCAGCAGCTAGTGTATATATATTACTCAGATAGCATTGTGTCAGCAAGCCATGAGTGCGATAGGATGCTATCTTTTTTGGTGGAAGAAAATGTTATGAATGAAAATGAAAAATTTCATTCATTCATTCACTCATAGTGTATATATATTACTCAGGTAGCAGTGTGTCAGCAAGCCATGAGTGCGATAGGGTGATATCTTTTTTGTAGAAGAAAAGGTTATTTCTGTCTTCTTCAGAAGACAACCCCACAGTGTTTTAACATCCTTACCACCTCACGAAATTCAGTCCGAAACACCTTTCTCTAGTCCATCTCAATTATTTAACTAAATAAAATCAGCAGTAAAATTACCGTCATTATTTTAAGCACCCTTTTAATATACAGAACTGATTTTTACATTTCATTACCCAACCGTTCGCTGTCACTGACAGGCGAAATATTCATGAAAAATTAAGTCACGCAATTTCCAATAACAAGCTGGTTTCACACAATAATATTCTAGGTATTTACGTATGTTAAGTGTTTAAAGTAAATTAAGGGGACTACATGACAACTATTTAAATAAAAGTCCTTTTTAGGATTCCGTACCTATTACTAAGCCTCCGTATCTCATCCTGTGCGTCTTTCTGTCTGCCAGCGGGCTGTATCTTATGAACTGAAATAGGTAGACAATATAAAATTTACACCTAGTGTTTTTATTTTATTGCCACTATATGAATTTGCAATAGCATTCTGATTTCACAGAATAATTTTGTAGGTATTTACATACTTAAAGTTATAAATAAAATAAAAAAATAAAATGAAATAAGTTTATTACATATCATTTTAGCTTACATTGCATATCGAGGAGTCTCCATTTAGGCATAGAAATACCTGTAGTTGAAGGCTCCGCTCTTCTCTTGCATTATAAATATGTATACAAATAACAAAAGAGAAAAAAAAAGTAAGAAAGAAAATACGATCTTTTGTACATATGCGTCAGTGTGATGTGAGTGTGATGGTTTGTCTAAGTATGTGTGTGTGTGTATGTGTGTGCGTGTGTGTGTGTGTGAGAGAGAGAGAGAGAGAAGGAGATTTTGAGTGTACATGGTGTGACTAAACAAGCTAATAGCATCACTACATATAAAATTTATTATTTAGTCACCCGTTGCAAAAGTAACTCTGTAGATCATCATAATTTTAATTGTGTAACCATATTGTTAAATCTTTTTTGCATTGGGTTTTCTTTTTATCATATATGTATATAAGTTTATTAACTTTGTGTATAAAAAGGCTGAACGTTTTTTATACTGTCTGTTGGCAAATTCTGTTTTAGTTGAGGGAACATTTACTATGCAGTGCTTTTTTCTCTTTTCTAGTATTTTAGGATCATATGGCGTCTCTTTGTGCGTTTTAAGGATGATAAGAAGGATGTACAATTTTCTCACTGACAGCAGATTACATAATTTGTGAAGCTTTTCAGTGGAGAATATTCTTTTTTTGAAGTACATCACTTTAAGTATCGCTCTTTGAGCGCGTTCCAACTCTAGAAAACTAGATTTTGTTGCTCCACCCCATACAGTTATGCAATAAACTAAAACAGACTGGACCAAAGATACATAAATTTCATTTAATAGATTTCTTTGATTGTCTTTATTTTTATTTTTATTTACATTTATTGTCCTTGGTACAACATATCTCAGCTCTTTAAATATCCAGATCAGTTTTCGTACTCTACTCATGACTTTTTCCAGTTGAGGATACCAGGAAAGACGCTGGTCAAAAATCACTCCCAGATATTTTGCTTGAGTAACTTGTGGAATAGTAGGGCAATTGCAGCAAGTTCCAACGGTAGTAATGTCGCACGTGTGGATTCTTAAATTAAATTCTTTATCTGGTTGAAGCTGATTGTAAATATTAAAGCAAATGAAGTTGGTTTTACTTGTATTCAGGGTAAGCAGAATATTTTTTAACCATGTCGCAACAAGAGCTAGTCCTTCTTCTGCACTGTTCTTAACATCATTCCATGATTTCTGAGAAGACGACAGCTGTATCATCGGCGTACGAGAATACTTTAGCATTATTAATCCTCATGCTGCAGAAGTCATTTATGTAAATTAGGAAGAGCCTAGGTCCTAGTACACTTCCTTGTGGTACGCCGTATGATACATCTGCGTCCTCACCAACAATTTGTCCAATTTTCACTTTTTGTGTTCTACCAGAAAGATAATCTCTAAAGAGTGTCAGTGGTATTCCAAGAATTCCAATAGCCTCAAGCTTGTGTAAAAGAATGGGAGTAGGGATGGTGTCAAAGGCTTTTCTTATATCCAGAAAGGCAGCCATACATTTATTTCCTTTATCGAGTTGTTCGGATACTAAAGAACTTTGTGCTATGACAGCATCTTCAGTTGACTTTTTTTGCCTAAATCCATATTGAGAAGGGGACAGAATATCAAATCTATTTAGATACTGCAAGAGGCGAGTATTTAACAGTTTTTCTATAATTTTTGATATCGCAGTTAAGACGGAAATGGGTCGATAATTATTCACATCGTGTCTATTATATCACCACCGGTCCCTTATACACAGGTGTGATAATAGATTTTTTAATGGGGCAGGAAACGTACCTTTTTGAAAACATAGATTGGCAAGATGCGTTTGGCACAGCTTCATTTTTAGCAAGTTTTAAAAAGCAAGTGGGTATATTGTCCCATCCGGGGGCTCTGTCAGATCGTAGATTCATAAGCGTGGTACAAACTTCATGTTGATCAGTATCTAGAAGTACCATTGAGCTTATGTGTGATGGTGTATTACTAAGGAGTTTGCTAAAATTAGTATCAGTTGTTATGTTTTGGGCCAGATCTCTGCCTATACTTGCAAAATATTTATTAATAAAGTTAGCGGATTCTGTGGGAGATGATTTAACCTGCAATAATTCTACGTTTTCTATTCGTGATTTATTAGTATAAGTGATATTTTTTTTTTTTTCCAAAGAAGTCTATTGTTTTTGATGGCGTTAGTAATTTGTACTCTCTTATATTTTCTTTTTAACTTTTTTATAAGATTATTGTAATAGTTTCTATACCGCGTATCATGTCATTTTGGCAATTAATGAAATTGCCAAAATGACATATACGCGGTGAGGATCATTTTGTGCCTTTTTCTGTAACGCAATACGATTCCGAATACATCTCAGAATACCCTGAGTAATCCAGGGTTTTAATAAACGTTTACTGCTTGGTATGGTAATAGTGCGTGAATTAGCAGTCAAAGATTCACAATTTTTTTCTATTAAAGAGATTGTAACCACATTTGGATCATCAATAAATAGAAGTTCAGCTAAATTTTTATTTTTAAAGTTCTGCTACAGAACAACCGTTTGGGTATTTAAATCCTTTTTAGGGTTCCGTACCTAAAAGGTGTCAACGGGGCCCTATTATTAAATCTCCACGGTCTGTTCATCCGTCAATCTGCCCATCCATTCATCCATCCGTCCGTCTGTCAGCAGACTGTATCTCATGAACCGTAATAGGTATACAATTGGAATTGATTTTAATTGAAATCGTTCATGTGCGAATCCGACTCACACTTGGCTGGATGTTTTATTCACTACTGTTGTTTCCATATATCACTTACTATAGAGGAGGTAACTACGGCGGCTCGATGATTATGTTAAATTTTATACCGAATTAATTTAATTGCTAGTAGTTGACGATTATTCAGTAACAAACAGGATGAAAGTTAGGAAAAGGGGATCCATGCCAAATTGTACAAAAAGTTATTTCATACCGTAATACATCATGAACTTTTGACAATCTTCATTTTATGTTTTAGGTTTTATTTTGTTATATTTTAAACCTAATAATAATCCAAGTACTGAAATTAAATCGCGTTAAAACGGTGAAGAAAAAATTCGTGAGGAAACCAGCACGTCCTACAACCATAAAATTCGAAGACATGTGACATCTACCATTCCAACCCATTGTTGCACAGTACTAATCTTCCTGTTAGCCTTTTCACTAATATACAATATAATTATAATTTAGATAGTACTAATAAATAAATAATAATCGTTAAATTATTGTTATTTCACTAAATATTAGGAAATACCGACTTCTTACCTATTGTATAACTCTAAAGTATTTGCATTTTTGTTCGTAGCAATGAATTCAATAAAGTTATCTAGTACTTCTACTTGTACTAATATTTTAACTTTGTTTACAAAGTTGTTAACTTTATTGTGCATGCTGTGGTCTCCTAAATACAAAAGAGTAAACCTACGTAAACCTACCATGCTTCCCATTACTTCTATCATGATTTTGTGTATCTTTTGTTAGAGATTGTAAATAAATAGAAAAATAAGGTAAAATCCAGAACCTTTTCTGTCTGAAGCTAGGAATTTCATCGTGATTTATTTATTGAAGAAGCCAATATTTTTATATAAAAGGTAGGAGCTTACACCAACCTGGCTTTCACGTCAATTTCTTTTGACGTAATGATTGATACTCTCATTCATTCGCTCAGTTTTCTTTTTATTGGCTTAAGCAAAGGTATATTTGCTTGATTTTTGACGAGCAACACGTGTGTTCAAATAAAATCTTGTAAATATGTTGGCAACAGACGATCGACATCATATATTTTGTCGACCGCCACCGTCGATGGGTTTTGTCTATCCACAAGTGATGTTTAGGCATTAAAAAATCTGCCTTGACTTACCAACTATCAAAATAGTTGGAAAAGTACAAGGCAAATTTTTGCTAGGGCTTTTAAGTCGGCTTCAAGTCTGACCTGCTGAATACTTGTATTTTTTAACATAAAGCTACTGCCTATTTTACCTCCACGTTCCTGTTTAACAAGCACCTATTGGTAAGACTAGTTTTCAGACTTGGGCTACTATCCGTAACGTCAATTATATATCTACAAATGACAGCCAGGGTCAACGGCTGAATGTGATTTCCGAGTTACGGAGAGATCTTGATATGTAAGGGATGTTTACTCATGGGCACGCCACAATTGCGGCGGTAAGTCCCCTCTTTGAGGAGTGGACAGAGAGGCGCCACGACGTCCTCACCTTCCGCCTGACGCAGGTTCTCACCGGGCATGGGTGCTTCGGTGGGTTCCTGTTCAGGATAAAGCGGAAGGATACGTCCGGGTGTTTCC
Organism: Aporophyla lueneburgensis; assembly: GCA_932294355.1. Taxonomy (NCBI): domain Eukaryota; kingdom Metazoa; phylum Arthropoda; class Insecta; order Lepidoptera; family Noctuidae; genus Aporophyla; species Aporophyla lueneburgensis. Next base: position 11,172,173 of record OW028757.1, on the reverse strand, counting down.
ATTGCAAGGATCGTCTGGAGGACACGGTGGAGCATACGGTGGAGGTGTGCCCAGCCTGGGCGGGGCACCGCCGTGTCCTCGTGGAGGCGATCGGTGGCGGCGACCTCTCGCGTCCGGCCCTGGTGCGAGCCATGGTACGGAGCGAGAGGGAATGGGAAGCCATCACCTCCTTCTGCGAAGCAATAATGCTCGCGAAGGAGGAGGCGGGGCGCGTGAGGGAGTGGCAGTCTCTGCGCCCTCACGTCCCTAGCCGCCGAAGGAGGAGACGCCCCGCGCGTCGGGAGTCGATTGCGGACTTCCGGCCACCGTAGGCGCGAGCTTGCGGGTGGCGAGCAAAGGGTAGCTCGCCGCCCGGTAAGGACCAGGCTCGGGTCGACGGCGCGCAGTGTTCCACGCGCGCCTCAAAGAGATGTCAGCAGCAGTGTAGGGGTCTACTAGGACCGATGCCTGCCGGGGTCGCGTGATGGTTCGAAAGAGATACCGTGACCCTGGCACATAGGCAACTGATGGAACACGGGTGGGTTTTAGTCAGTAAAAGTCTGACACGCCCTCCCGCTCCGCCCAGAGCGGGAGAAGTCATTTGATGATTTCACATCCTGAAAAAAAAAAAAAAGGGATGTTTACTCATCCTTGAACCGGCTGCGAAAAGGGTAGCTAAAGCGACAATCGACCCATGCATCTTTTCACCATAGGGGCTGTCCATTAATCACGTGAGGCTCGAAAGAAGGAGGGAGGGGTCCATCAAAAATCACGAAATATCACAAGGGGGGGTGTAGTAATATATTACGTGTATTTATTTTTAATAATCAGATAAGATGATACTTATATAGATGATACTTATACTAAATACAGATTTATAAAAAATACACGTGATATAGGGGCTGGGGGAGGGAGGTAGTCTTCAACCTCACCATGTATCACCAAGTGGGAGGGGGGGTTAAAAAATACCAAAAAAAATATCACGTGATTAATGGACGGCCCCATACAAAAATGCCTCTTGATGATTTATCGATAATCAAGATAGGTGTCCTTATATCCATCTCAATTAAAACTTGGTATTTCTCGATCGGTAACCGGCATTGTAACGATCAATAAATTTCTAAGAAGCTGGCAGATATTATTTTTGACTCATTCGTCAACTCGCGCGCAATTTACTCGCTCGCTCGAGCGAGTTGGCACATTCCGATTTTATCTTTATTTGTTGTCGTCAACTCGCGACTGACCGAAAATTTACAGTCGTCTACAAAAGTGTTTTTATAAATTTAACATTTAATTTAATTCAACCTACTTCACATGTTTAAGGCATTAAACGTATAGAGTAGGTTTGGTTAGGTACAATAAATTAAAAGTGAATTCATCCATCTTCTTCTTTCCTCTTCTTTCTTCAATTTTCTTTCCTCTTCTTTCTTCAATTTGACTCTTGCTTATCGTGCGGTGAATGAGGTAACCAAAGCTCACTGAAGGCATGCTAGTGATAGATTGAATATAATAAACATATCAGCAATTGCATACTTCCGGTGGCTTTGAAAGAAGCCGTTTGGTTTGCTTCATTGCTTGAGGGAACAAAGTTATGGTAAGTAGTTGCTTGCTTCGTAACAGGACTAAAAGATTATAGACAAAAAAAAAAAAAAACAGAAAGTTACAAAACGAAAGTTAAAAAATAGCTAGATAGAATGTAATAAAGAATTTAAATACATTATTTATGTTCTAATTGGAATCGTCTATCTTTCTTAAGAAATGATTTAATTACATCAGAGTAAAATGTTGGTGATCGTTTTAATTCTACCAACAACTGTTTTTCAATAGCTATCATTGATAATTCGGAAAGACGCTCTTGACGTTGTGTATTTCTCAGATAGGTATGGATACGTTTAAGCGACGAAAAAGCACGTTCCACGGAAGAACTTGTAGCCGGAATAGTTACAACAAGATACGCTAACTTTAACAGCTCGGGAAAGGCATCTTCGAGGTTATTCTCATGAATGAAATCAATTAATTCGAAACATTACAATCTTTCAGATCAGGACTAGAATACAAGTAAATCAATTGGCTTTTTAATGTTTGTTTGTCGAAATAGTTTGCATAAAAGTCAAATAATGAATCTAATTCCTCTGTAGGAAAATGTGAGTGATAATTGTCAAATTTTTTGTTGTTGAGCAGTTGGAAAAACTTTAATTTATAAATTTCAGAATATCGGTCAGTAATTTCGGTATTAATGTTATCAATTACTTCTACAAAAGTCGTCTGTATTCCGTTTTTGCACAGCGTACGTTGCGTCTCAAACGAGGAGCCGAGTTATTTTGCAACGTATTCTCATAAATTTGATCAAGACTATGATTGTTTATAGTAGTATTAAGTAATATTAGCCAAATGGTATACTCGTATTTTTTTGATATTGTTGATTTTACTTTGTTATATTTGTTTAGTTTTAGTCATGTTACATACTAGGTTATTAACCAAAATCCTGAAGAAAAAAAATCTTTAAAAAATGTGATATTGTTGATAATCTTCAAAATGTAGGTAACATAAATATGAGCAGTTTTTTCTATGTTTGGCATGTGTTATAAATTATAAATACATAATATATCTATTAAAAAACTACATTTCTTTTATTTCAAATTCAAATCGTACAACGCCTTATACTTATAAAGTAGGTTTCTATATTGAATTTATTATAACACTTTTATAGATGACTGTACCATTTTTCGCTCTAGTCGCGAGTTGACGACAGCAAAAATAATTAAAATCGGAATGTGCCAACTCGCTCGAGCGAGCGAGTTAATTGCGCGCGAGTTGACGAATGAGTCTTATTTTTTGGTCATCAAAACGCAGCATATCGAATGATAGTAACGGTCGGGAATATCGTATTTTTATCCGCCTTTTAATCTACTTTGTCAAATTTTGCTTCATTGAGCCTGTAGATTGAACCGAATACGTTTCAATATTTTGCTAGGAAATTCGGATGTCCAAAGTTAGAAATATTGCCAGGCTTTCCAGTTTTCGTCGACCCATCACGACTATTATAGATATCACAACTGGGTCCCATGTTTTAACTTTATTTCCGATTAAATAACGAAGAAACCACCAGCAGAGCTACCAACTATCAGCTATCATCTGGTCTCTATCATAACAATAAGGAAACGATTGACTATTATTGCCAATAAGCCTGATATAGTGTTGGTGGGTCGACTAGAGTGGCGCACAATGATTGTTGACATACCAGTTCCATATGACGATAACCTCGTGAAAGCCGAGAAAGATAAACGAATCAAGTAACTTGACTTGGATCGCGAGGTTGTCGACATGTGAGATGTGGACTCAACGATCATTGTGCTGATAGTCGTAACAGCAAATCGCTTGATTGCCAAGAGCCTCAACCAACACCTCAAAAGGCTCTTGTTAGGCAGCTGGATCAAAAGCGTTATTCAGAAAGCGGTACTTATGGAAACGATTCGCATTGTTAGAAAGTACCTCGTTCCGGACCCTGTTACCCTGTTCACGGGTAGCTTGGCTGTTTCCGATACCGGTGGAATACAGTTTTTTAAAGGTTTTATACTTTTATGTTCTAATATTTAAAAGTATAATTTATAGGTGTTTATAACGAATTAAAGAATTTAATAAAAAGTAAAGAGAGGCGAGATTATGAACTACACAATAAATAAGGTTTTATATTTATAATCTCTAGTAAGTCCCTTAGTCCCCTTTTATGACACTGGGACGCCGGGACTTACTAGAGAATGGGCAGCTGCGTTCTCTATGCATTCAACCACCATACTGCGATCGCCAACCCGCCTGCCAAGCGTGGCGATTATGGCAAAGCCCCCCAAATTGGGGGAGGCCTAAGTCCAGCAGTGGACGTCTCACGGCTGAAATGATGATGATGATGATGATTTAAAATCGTCAAAGTCTTACATGATACCCCATCTTTACAAATTGTCGCCAAAACCTTAATGCACAGTTTCCCAAAACACAATAATTTTTATTTTGATTGGATACGCACAATTCCCAAAAGAAATTAAAAAAAATCGAACGAAATACTACATACAACGTTAATTGATTCCTCGTATATTGTGGTTATTGACCCGTGTAAGGCCGCAGTGCAAAATTCAATCAAAACTGTGGGCGCCATGCTTCAACACGATTGGTGTCGTAAGCGAATTATTTTTGCACTTCTGGGTTTAAAATTCACAGGGAAATTTCAGTATTTGGGTTTAAAAAACGGCTGAGGGATCTAAAATCTGTAATTTTTGGTGGTCATTTCTACTGCGAATGAAACAACCACAATTGTCAAATTTAATATACTAGCTTCTGCCCGTAACTTCGTCCACGTGAAAGTTCTTGTTTTAACATAAAATATATCCCATAACGTCGCATCGCCCGGCTGCAAGCTTATTTAGTTTTCTCTAACTAGCTTTATTTCTGATTTTTTTTGACCCGGCTCCTTATTTTTTAGCGTTATGTTAAATAGCAGACGTCTAAGATTGGGCTTTCAAAAGCTATTTTCTTTTTTTTTTTTTCAAATTCACCTGGTAGTTCCAGAGATTACCCCCCTACATACAAACAAATAATATTCACTTCTTTATAATATTCGTTCAGGTCTATAACTGGACTTCTATGTTTATAACTGTACTTCTTCTGTATTAGTCTTCATTTCGGTGGTCACCCACTTTCCTATCGCTTTTGCCTCTAACGACTCGTTAGGGGCAAAAGCGATATTATCTTTAAATAAAAAGATCTGTTATTTTGTAAAAAGATGCGTTAAGGTGGTCGACTGGAAAGAGGGTGACCACCGAAATGAGGACTAATAGAGAAGTATGACATAAAAATACATACTGCATTGACTCCAAATAAATTTTGATAACGGCAGAAGAATGATGTAAGGCAGCCTGTGATATTTAAATTTGCTTTGTGTTCTTTGTATTAGCTCAGTATCAAGTTTCATAACTTTGAATACGTATGTATTTACTGAACAATAAATAATGATTATAATCACCAACACCAACATCTAATGCTCGGTTCCTATAAACAAAAACCAATCGTTTTACCTACCAATGGTGGCTGTTTTTATCGATAAACTGGACACATAAATAGATTCGTTAGCTAATTTTACCTATGATAGGTAATTGACTATGCAAAGCTATGAGGTCTTTAAGGAATAACGGTCCGTAATTATAGGAGTCGGCGACATAGGACGGAAACGTGAAGATGTCATGAGAAAGTCATATTTTAGCTAGGAAACGCTAACAATCAAAACTTATGCTGTTATGCCGTCAATTCGAGCCATTTTGTTCCCAATCATGTTTTTCAAATCTATACTCATACCTATTAGTATGGATATGAATGGAGAACACTACATGATTGGAGAATCTTTATAATATTCTAAAGAGGATTTTGTTTGTATGTAAGATCGTATGTAGGGGGATTATTCATTGAAACGATCGCCAGATTTATTAAAAAAAAAAAACTGGCATCTGAAAGCCCAATCCAAGAGGAAAGTACAACACTACAGCCCCAAGGAATTGAGTAAAAATAAAACAATTCAGAAAGAACGGTATGCGAAAGCGAAATTATAATGCGGGCGGGCGATGCGATGCTATAGGATATATTTTATGTTACAAATTAGACATTTTTCACGGACAAAACCGCGGACAGAAGTTAGTCTACCATAATATTGTTTCGCATTGATAAAAGCATCTTTATGTAAACAGAATGGCTTATGTCATTGTAGGTAAATATTATTGACTAACTGTGGGTGTTTGACGCGCAACGCCATCTTACGCCTGGAATCGGCAACCGATCGTCGCATCGCGAATGAACTGCAGCCGCGGCGCGGCGTCGACCAATCACCGTGCGCGGACGACGGAGCGGCTCGCCGTTCTTCGCATCTGTTCACTCCGTTCTTTTTGGTTCTCTCGCTATATTCAACCGAAATTCAAGACACGAAACACAACGACTTCTTTCGCTACTAGAAACATTGTAAAAACGCTAATTCACTGGATTAAACAGTTTTCATATACAAAAACCGTAACTCATTGAAGTACCCGAGAGCAGCACCCACGAATCACAGGGGCAACAGCCTAAACATTTGGACCTTCGACCAGGATATTCGAGATCATTCGAGAAGAATCAGCCCTGAAGCGGAAACCCAAGCGTTCAAACTGCTCATAGAAGAAAAGGCGGAGTAAGCGTTCCATACCTGCGTTCAAGCAGCATCAGCCAGCAACGGTCAGGTGATCCTTCGCCCTTCCTTCCCTTTTACCCGTTTCGAGTTGTGTTAATATCGTTCTATACGTTTCTAGAAGTTCGAGCAGCGGTCTTGTGATAGTGAGTATAGCGACTTCGCGAGTTCTGCCACGCCTGACTTTCCGTGTTTGCACAACTGTAAGTACCTTTGCTTTCTTTAAGCCGCCAAAATGAGTGACGATGAGTGTAAATCCGATAGTTCTGAAGTTAATATTGCCGATCTTAAGAAACAAAGGGGTGTGATAAAAGGCAGATTAACACTTTTTGCTAATTTTATACATAAATTAGACAGTTCATGTTTAGATTCCGTAACGAAAACGCAAGTTCAATTACGAATTCAAGCGGCAACCATTTTCTTTTCTGACTTTAATAGTATTCAGTCCAAAATCGAAAATAATGTAGATGGAGAAGAATTATTAGTGCAATTAGAATATAGAGAAACGTTCGAGTGTCAATATTATACAATTCTATCAACTGCTAAATGCATGATTAACGATGAACAAAGTCAGTTGAACAATTCTTCGTGCACGGTAGGTAAGTCTATAAACGTTAAATTGCCGCAAATACAGCTACCCGCCTTTGACGGTTCATACGATAATTGGTTAGAGTTTAAAAATTCTTATGTGACTATGATCCATGATCGCCAAGATTTGGACTCCATACAGAAATTTCACTATTTGAAATCGGCACTCAGTGGCACTGCGTTAACTGTAATTAGTGCGTTGGAATTTACTGCCTATAATTATGGTCACGCGTGGGAGTTACTTGAAAATAGGTTCCAGAATAATCGTTTACTGGTACATAACCACGTTAAGTCCTTATTTACAGCGTCGTCAATTAACAAAGAGTCTTCAGCGCAAATCCGTAAATTAATTGATACCGTTTTACGTAATTTACGTGCACTTAATTCTTTGAAGGAACCCACTGACTCGTGGGACACATTAGTCATTTATTTAGTAGTTACGAAACTCGATCCGGCAACGGAGCGTGAATGGGAGAACTATAAAGGCACGTTAATTTCGGATTCACGTAAAGATTGTACTAGTTTAAAGTTAGACGACTTGCTTACGTTTCTAAGAAATAGGGCGGACATGTTAGACATGATAACATCAAGTAGCAGCAAGAGTAATAATTCACATTCTCAACACACTAAATATGACAAGTCGTCGAACGATAAAAGAAATTCCAATGTACAAAATACGCATAGTTACGTTGTAAATACGAATAAGGGAAAAGGTTCCTCGGGAAGTCATAATAAGCGTAGTATTAATGTTACATGCCCGTTATGTAATGGTAACCATTCTTTATACTCATGTGCAAGTTTTCTTAATATGTCCGTAAACGATAGGTCGAACATAGTTATATCGAAAAAACTTTGTTTTAATTGTATACGAACAGATAGTCATACAGTGAAGGATTGTGTTTTCGGCCCGTGTAAGTTGTGTCAACAGAAACACAATACGTTATTGCACACTAATAACGACGTTAGTGTAAATACAGCGCCACGATCAACCGTTAATAATAATACGTTGCCGCAGTCATCTGTTTCGCATTGCGTTAGCCAAACAGCTGATTGTAATATTATTGACTCGGGGCGCGGTGCGTTCACAACTAATGCGAAAGTGTTGCAACCTGTTTTATTGTCCACAGCGTTAATTGAAGTAGCCGACTTAGATAACAATTATCACACAGTGCGCGCGCTTCTCGACAATGGCAGTCAAAATTCGTTCATCACTGATGCTTTATGCAAACGTTTAAATATTCCTATTATACAGTCCACAATACGTGTCTGTGGTGTGGGTGAAGCACACACACAGTCAAGCCATACATGTAAAATCAAGATGCGTTCAAAACTCTATGAGTTTAATACTGATTTACATTGCCTCGTTTTACCCAGTATTACTTCTTATTTACCGTCTGTAAATGTTGATCGTAATACTATACGTATACCTAATCACGTTCAACTCGCTGATCCGTCGTTCAATGTACCGTCTAAAATTGACATATTAATAGGCGCGGATTTGTTTTGGTCATTATTAGACGGAAATAAAATTATAAGACTAGAGTCCGGACCATGCCTACAAAGTACTAGTTTGGGTTGGATAATATCCGGTCCAGTTAATAACAAACGGTTACAAAAATCAAATATTAATACGGTTCAGTGCAATTTTACTCAGACTGACTCATTGGACATCCAATTACGTAAGTTTTGGGAAATTGAAGAAATTAACGTGTCGCGTATGTTGTCTGAAGAGGAAAACTTATGTGAGAGTTTATTCATTGAGTCAACAACACGTGATAACGATGGTAGATTTCAAGTCAGAATGCCGTTCAAGTCTTCTCCCGACATTTTAGGAGATTCTTATACATCTGCAGAGAAACGTTTTTATGCGTTAGAACGAAAGTTGGAGCGTTTACCGCAATATAAAAAAATGTATTGTGATTTTTTAGATGAATATGAAAAATTAGGTCATATGACGTTGTTATCAGACATACAAACGTTACCTAAACCGTATTATGTTATGCCTCATCATGGTATTTACCGTGAAAATAGCTTAACAACTAAATTGCGCGTCGTCTTTGACGCGAGTGCGACCACCACGAGTAATAAATCATTGAATGACCTTCAGTACGTAGGCCCTGCGATTCAAAATGACATAATCTCAATATTGCTGCGCTTTAGACAATATCAATACGTTGCGTGCGCGGATGTTGAGAAAATGTACCGGCAGGTTCTCATCCAACATGACCAGCGTAATTTACAGCTCATTTTATGGCGAACAAATAGTGATAAGCCACTTCAGGTTTATAGGTTGAATACAGTTACGTACGGTACTACATCGGCGCCTTACTTGAGTATTCGGTGTTTAAAACAGCTGGCTCAGGAATGCGATGATGACGTCATCGCGCGCGTCATCAATGACGACTTTTACGTAGACGACTTGATAACGGGTCATGACGAATTAAATGTTTTACTATATATTTGTAACAAAACATCGAAAATGTTACAGAGCGGTTGTTTTCCCTTACGAAAGTGGACGTTTAATCACGACGTAACACCGGAAGCTTGTCGGGACTTAAGTATAGGTGAACACTGTCAGTCTAAAACATTAGGTATAGGATGGTCTAATAAAAGTGATAAATTGTATTTTACTTCTAATTTAGAATCACAAAATAACAATATTGTCATTACAAAACGTTTAATTATGTCCGTAATTTCACAAATTTATGACCCTCTGGGTTTAGTATCACCCGCGATTACTACTGCTAAAATAATATTACAGAAATTATGGCTGAGTAAACTTGACTGGGACGACAAGGTTCCTAGTAACATCGCCACTGAGTGGCAACAATTTATGAGTAGTGTTAAGTACCTACCTGAAATAAGGGTTCCTCGTTGTGCTATAGTACACATGCAGTGCACGGAACTGCACATATTTACCGATGCATCACAGGTCGCGTACGGCGCGTGTGCATATATACGTTCTTATAACACAGATAACTCGGAGATAGCTGTTCGATTATTGTGTGCCAAGGGTAAAGTTGCACCTCTTAAAACTATTAGTATTCCACGCCTTGAACTGTGCGGTGCGTTAGTTGGAGCACAATTATATAAGAAAATAATAAATTCTCTTCGGTTAACTTTTAATAAAATATATTTTTGGACTGACTCCACAATTGTTCAAGGTTGGCTTAGGATGGCTCCACATCAATTAAAAACGTTTGTACAAAATAGGGTAGTACAGATAAATGAATTAACTAGTAATACTATTTGGCGTCACGTTAAGGGTAAAGATAACCCGGCTGATTTATTATCTAGAGGCGTTTATTTCGATTCGTTGAAAGAAGAAAATATTTGTCTTTGGTGGCACGGGCCGCGTTTTCTTTGTGAACCAAGTTCTAGTTGGTTAACTTGTACAAATTTGGAACCTGACCTACAATTACCGGACGTAAAACCTCAAACAATAAATCTATTAAGTACAGACTCGAATGTTGTTATTAACTTTGATAGGTTTTCGCGCTTTAATCGTCTTCAACGAACCGGTGCGTATGTTTTGCGTTTTGTGCATAATGCGCGCGTATCGCGCAGCGGGCAACCACGTAAAACCGGTTCATTGACAGTCGACGAGGTAAATAACTCATTACAAATGCTAGTACGCTTAGTTCAACAACAATCGTTTCATAATGAATATCGTAACCTTATACATAACTTACCTGTCAAAGAAAAATCTGGTAAACGTTTTAATAAAATATCAGGGTTAAATGTATTTTTAGATTCAAACAAAATAATTCGGGTAGGCGAGGCGGCAGATTGCACAATTCACAATTTAGTTATGACAAAAAACATCCCATTGTATTATGTCACAAACATCGGTTTACACGACTTTTGTGTACGCACGAGCATAACAGGTTGCTTCATGCTGGGCCTCAACTTCTAGTGTCGAGTATGCGTGACACCTGGTGGGTGTTAGGAGCACGAAATTTAGCTAAGCAAGTAGTACATCGGTGCGTCACTTGCACACGTATTAAGGGGAAGACGCTAACTCCACTAATGGGTAACCTTCCGTCAGAACGCCTAGAACCCACTTATCCTTTTATGAAATGTGGTGTGGATTATGCTGGACCCATACTTATTTTAAACCGTAAAGGCAGAGGTTCACGTTTAATTAAGGCATACATTTGTCTATTTATCTGCTTCACTACCCGAGCCGTGCATTTAGAGTTGGTTAGTTCATTGTCTACACAGGACTATCTATTGGCACTCAAACGGTTTATATCGCGTCGCGGTAAACCTAATCAAATATTTTCCGATAACGGCAAGAATTTTGTTGGCGCTGAAAGAGAACTTTCAGCTATATTTCAAGATACTAAAGACGTTTTAGACTTTGCTAGTAGTCAAAATATTAAGTTTAATTTCATCCCGCCTTACGCTCCTCATTTTGGTGGTTTGTGGGAGGCGGGCGTTAAGTCGTGCAAATACCATTTAAGGCGTGTCGTAGGCAACGCTAAATTATCGTTTGAAGAGTTCAGCACGGTATTGACACAAATCGAAGCTGTCCTGAACTCCCGACCTATGTCACCTTTGTCCACTGATCCCAATGACTACCTCCCGCTTACACCAGCTCACTTCCTCATTGGCCGGCCGTTGACTGCACCAGCATGTGACGACCTCGATCTGGTGGCAACAACGCGTTTAAATCGCTACGAGCGACTGGAGCAGTTACGGCAACATTTCTGGGAGCGCTGGTCCAAGGAGTACGTCTCAGAGCTTCAACGTCGCACCAAGTGGATGGCCAACAAAGACGATATTGCCTCCAACAGTCTTGTACTAATAAAGGAAGATAATCTCCCACCGCTTAAGTGGAGAATGGGAAGAATAGTTCGACTGTTCACAGGGAAAGACGGAATATCACGTGTAGCCGAAATTCGCACTGCATCAGGCATCATACAAAGAGCATGCTCAAAGATATGCCCTCTTCCTGAAGACTCCAACTGAAGCATATTATCTCTGTTGGAAGATGGTTCTTCCAAGGCGGCCGGCATGTTTGACGCGCAACGCCATCTTACGCCTGGAATCGGCAACCGATCGTCGCATCGCGAATGAACTGCAGCCGCGGCGCGGCGTCGACCAATCACCGTGCGCGGACGACGGAGCGGCTCGCCGTTCTTCGCATCTGTTCACTCCGTTCTTTTTGGTTCTCTCGCTATATTCAACCGAAATTCAAGACACGAAACACAACGACTTCTTTCGCTACTAGAAACATTGTAAAAACGCTAATTCACTGGATTAAACAGTTTTCATATACAAAAACCGTAACTCATTGAAGTACCCGAGAGCAGCACCCACGAATCACAGGGGCAACAGCCTAAACAGTGGGTGTACAATAGGAACGCCTCTGCCCAACCCCGTTATGATAAGCAGTAAAACTGACTAACAGGCATCAAAGGAATAGTGTTCTTAAGGGGCAATCTGTTTCACATTTGATTGGCACTAGTGATAAACTCTACAAAAAAAAAAAATGCATAGAAAATATGAAGCCCTGATCGTCCACTTATCGTTAACGAACGCTAGATTCGTGAAGGTTTTTTGGCTGTAAATAAAAGTGATTTTTTTTTTGGAACAACAATTTTTTTTTTTTTAATATGGGTTACGGTATAAGTATATAGTAGTATACGTTTCTTAGAGGGCTTTTTGTGGGTGGGAAATTATCAAATGACGTGTCCCGCTCCGGGCGAGGCGGAAGGGCGTGTCAGACTTTTACTAACTAAAACCCACTCGTGTTCCTTCAGTTGCCCATATGCCAGGGCCACGGTATCTCTTCTGGAGAGGGCTTGATAAATAAAACGAACACATTTATTCTGCATAAAAAAGTAAATTGTTAACTGAAATGTAATAAGAAATCCTTCTCTATTTATTGAAGAAGCACCCAATGAGTATAACGTCTAACGGACGATTGGTACTTACATCTAACAAGAACTCGCCTTCCACAGTAATACTTTAATTTTCTCCTTCATGTAATTTGGGATCAAAATGGAAGACGACGAGACAGTTTTATTGCAAAAGTCGAAACTGAACGATAAGGTTGTGACACAATGAGACATACCCGAGATTAATCCGAGGAGTTGAGATTTGAGTTGATAACACAGTTTTCCGATATAAAAAACTATCAGATGAATTTTATTATACGGGTAAAAGCTTTCTGATGTTGGTAAAATCATCTCTTAGTATTTTCTTGTATTAACCGACTAACTTTTTGCAGGCGGCTTAGCACAACTGTATGTCGAAAATTATGTCACGGAAACGTACGTCTACGTTTGATAGACCTTTTAAAGAGGAATTATTCCGAAATACATTGTTTTCGTATTATTTAATTGGTTTACACGGCACACGGTAAAGCGAGAGCTTTGCCGTGTGCCGTGTGAGCGAATGAGAAGTCGGCATGATTTTTTCCGACATCTACAACAATCATGGTCATATTTTAGCAAATTCACACAAAACCTTAATGTATTATAAACATAGACCTATCTCATGAAACCGATTGGTAAAAACCGTATGAAAATCCGAAATCAGGCTCAGAAATTTTTGCGTTTATCGTGTGCAGGCAGACAGACGTGGTATGACTTTGTTTCATCATTATGTAGTGATTACGACAAAATTATCTGCCCCAAAATAATCATGCGGTTATAGGCTGTAGATATACATATGTATCTATATCAAAAGCTACCTATCTCCAACTTCTTTCAAATAGTAAGGTTTCTTCTTACACCTTAATCTCCATGTCTTCTTCTAATTTTATAATTAAATAAAAATAAGTGTGTTTTTTAAATAAACTTTTATTTTTCACTTTTTAGTTGAGCTAACTCAAAAACCACTTATCAGAACTTGACTAAATTTGGACCACTCCACTTTTATACAATTATACTTACCTTTCCAAACAAAATAAGATTTTTTCATATCGGATTATAAATGACAGAGTCCGGAGTAAATATCCATACTTCCATACTTCCATACTATCCATACTTCCATATCCATACTTCCATACTAATATTATAAATGCGAAAGTAACTCTGTCTGTCTGTCTGTCTCGCTTTCCTGCTAAAACTACTGAACCGATTTAAATGAAATTTGGTACACAGATAGTTTAGAGCCTGAGAAAGGACATAGGCTACTTTTTATCCCGGTAGTATGTTCCCGCGGGATAATTTCCGACCTCCACGCGGGCGAAGCCGCTGGCAAAAGCTAGTAAAAATATATATATCTTGAGTGGGAATCTCCTATCTTCCAGTGTATCTCAGCCACAACTCGTTCCCTTTATTACATCATTCATCTTAGTACAATACAGAGTATTTCTACTTACTGCCAAGATACCTACTCACTTGATTAAAGTTCGCACAATATCGGATCGTGGGAGATGAAAATATTTCCACTGAAATCAAAAAGTTAATACAGGTAAATCCACAGGTTTTACCGACCAACGGGTACGGATTACTCTTGGTAGTGACACTGTTTGGTAGTATAACCAGAAGGTCAGCTCAAAACCTCAAGTGAAAATGCACGCACGTAAATACTAAGTGGAGTTTTGATAACACGACATAAGATATAAATTTTCCAATATTTGAAAATGCAGTAAGCAATTACTGATCCACCTCCTGCTGGCGCTCACTCCTGGTACGGATACCTTCCGTCTCCTGCTTCGGTAAAACTGGCATAATTTATCTCTTACTTCTACACCCAATGCTGCCATTTGGGATAAGTAGTTTATGTCAATTTACAACAGAAACACTTACAAATCATATTTAATTTATTTTATAACAATCCGCTATTGATATGACAAGCTTAATTTTCCAGAATATTCGCGAATATTTATGTAGCTCTGCCACCCGATCATAGATGGCGGCGGCCTCCTTAGATAGTTCAAGAACGGATCCCGAGAATATTCGAGAGCAGTTCCGCCACTTGCTGAGGATTCTTATGATTGGCTGTCGATAAATCAGTCACATCACTTCACTCATGAAGTTATCCGAAAAAAAATTGGAGTAACCGACAAATCTTTCAGAGTAAGTAATCTGATGTGTCGGTGGGCTGGCCAAGTCTGTCGAAGGACCGATGGCCGGAGAAGCAGACGATTTCTAGAGGGGAGACTGCGTATCGACAAGCGTGGTGTTGGACACCCCCAGCTAAAAGGACCGACATCCTTAAGAAGGTGACTGGAACAGACTGCATGCAGAAGGCGGAAGTATTGTGATGCAACCTGGAAGAGATCTGTGTATAAAAGTTTACACGCGTTTGACGATTTGACAAAAAATGGCCCTGTGAGTGCGTGCGTCTTTCGTGTATTTCTTTCTTTGTTCGTAACCAACCTTCTGTACCTATCTATCTTGTTCTACTGAACTCTTATTTCTTTCAGAATGAGGATCAATTCGACAAAAGGATATAGCAATTTTGAATACTACATCGAATACAATATAAATATCTGAGTTCATTTCTTTTTGAATCACTCAAATCCATCGAGAAATTACGAAGTTATTAAACTTTAAAAAAAGGGAGTTTTAAAACGCACGCCGCGCGCGCGAAACTGCTGATGACGACACGAGGCTCGATCGCCCGCCGCGCGCCGCACTGCTTTGTTATGATTTGCGGAGTTTAATCGTTGTTTCTTGTTTATTTATGTTTTATAGATATTGGTAGATAGGAAACATGGAAGTCGGATTTACCCAAGGCCCAGTCGGACAATCTCGCGAAGATTGATTCGTTTATGGTAGAAAAGTAAAAAAAAAAAACAATTTATTCCAGTGCACAGGTAGGTACTACACGTTTTAGAATATTTTGATTTGGCAGGTAGGTACCTTTTTCGTGTTTCTACAATGTGTAGGCACCTCTCTACCTATTTTAAATAATATTTCTTACTAGCTTCTGCCCGCGACTTCGTCCGCGTAAAATTTCCTGCTCCCCCAACCAATCCCGTCACATCGAATCGCCTGCCCGTGCGAGGTCTTTGTATGCGTGACGTTTTTCTTTGTGCTTGGCTCCTAAGGGTCTTTGCGTGACCTTATATAATATATAGTCTATAGCATTCCTCGATAAATGGGCTATGCAACATTAAACGTACTTAACTCTTCAGCTTTTACTTGGGTGTGCTACGCAATGAATTTTTTGAGAGACCAAGGCGCGCGCAATGGACGTGTTTTATATGGAATTTTTCACTTTTTCTTCGAAAAATTAAAAAAAATATTACCCACGTGTTGAGATTTATATGTTGGGGGTTGTAAAGGGGGTCAAACATTTCATTATTTTTGCGATAGGAAACGCCATTTTCGAGATATGAGCAAAAGAAAAGGAAAACGAAAATACAGTCCTGTTTTTGCACGTGAAAGCGAGGCGTTCGTTGGTGTGAATTTTAGTTTATAACTACTAGTTTTAATCCACACCTTTTTAATCGCGATTAAAAATAGATTTAGTTAAAATAAATTATTATAGTCAAAATTTTTGAAATGCAGTATAAAGTACTTTTAGTTAAGGGGACATGGGGCGTCGCTCCTTATGAAAGTACACCACTTCTTTCTATTTTTTGGGTATTTTGGGACACAAAATAACAATTTGTCCGGTGTAGCAACACTTGTATTTTCGCATCGTGGCACGATACAATATTTTAAGAAGACATTATTCGTTTAAATGTTCTACGAGTCGCATAACTAAAGGCAGAAAGAACGTGCGCGGCGTGCCGTGGACGCGAACGTGGAAAATGACGTCATCAACGAATTGTGCGTATTGGCGAGCGTTTTTGAAAATGCAAAATTAAAACCGCTCTAACTTCATCATTTTTGATCCAATTTTAATAATTCTTTCACTGAAATAATTGGTTTAGGCATTTTTTTTTTCAGGATGGTAAATCATCAAATGACTTCTTCCGCTCTGGGTGGAGTGGGAGGGCGTGTCAGACTTTTACTGACTAAAACCCACCCGTGTTCCATCAGTTGCCCATGTGCCAGGGTCACGGTACCTCTTTCAAACAATCACGCGACCTCGGCAGGCATCGGTCCTAGTAGACAGTACAAGTCTGACATGCCCTCCCGCTCGTCCTAGAGACGTCTTTTGATGATTTCCCACCTTCAGAAAAAAAAAAGAAATGGTGGTGGCGTGTCTGTTGGATCAGTAAGTTCCCTTCAAAATGGTTGATCTGAATGGTGCTGATCCATTTGTCATGTTCGGGTCCGGGCGCCGTCTGTAAGGACTATTCATCTCTTAGTTGCCACGGCTTATTTTTTATTGTTTTTTTTAATTATTATTATTGTGTCTTTTTTATTACGGACGCTCGTAACGTGCACGTCTTTTTGCATGATTCTCATATGCATAATTTTAACCAGAATGATATAACCAATTTATTTTTGTAACAATATTTTGATTTATAGCAGTTTCTTGCCTCTTCTGCATAGTATCTACTACGCTTTGGAACGAGCAAGTAGCTTCATCTATCTGACTCAATGACCCCTTGAAAATAAAACTACCTTCAATTGGTTTATACACTCAATAATGTAATAAATACACAAGTAATTCTGTTTGTTTGTTACGCTTTCACGCTAAAACGACTGACCGGATTTAGATG
Source organism: Aporophyla lueneburgensis (assembly GCA_932294355.1). Classification (NCBI taxonomy): domain Eukaryota; kingdom Metazoa; phylum Arthropoda; class Insecta; order Lepidoptera; family Noctuidae; genus Aporophyla; species Aporophyla lueneburgensis. The sequence goes on along the minus strand of OW028757.1, from coordinate 11,154,825 downwards.
AAATTTGGCATATAGATAAACCGTGACCTGGACATAGATTAGGTTTTTTCCATCCTGGATAGCAGACAAAGTCACGGGCAACAGCTAGTTTATAAAAAAAGCTTTGAGTTTGAGACCGGGTCACCGAAAAACTTGCCGAAAGACATCTAAATGCAAAATGTTTATAATTTTCTTTGTTAATTTAGATTGAAAAAGTTTGTTGACAACTTTTAGATGGAGGACGGTAAACAGATAAACATTTACTTCAGGTCAGTTCCGATTATTTAAGACAAGTTTAGAAGTTATTTGTCGCATAAATAATTTGTTTACTTTGAAACGAGGGCTTTGGATCGTTTTGTGTCTCAGTTAATTAGAGAAATGTACAATTTACTGTTTGAATATAATTTCTTCTTTTCGTGTCAATTGACAAATTTAATATGCTGAGTATCATCAACAGCCTATAACGTTCCCACTGCTGGGAATCAGCCCTCCGCTCCGTGAGAGGGAGTGGGGCATAATCCCTACACGGGCCTAGTGTGGGTTGGTAAATATGGATATATTAGCATATTCGCTGAGTATAAATGATTTTATTGCTGTAAGTAGGGTTTGTACAAACAGTTTTACCTTTAATTCATATTTTTAAAACTAGATGAGGTCAGCGTTTCCTATCTAACTACTCTCAGAAGAATGGCCGAGGAAAATTCATGGTTTCTTTTAAAGTTCAGGCATAATATTGGTCAGATCATATGAATACGATCTATATAGACATCTGAAATGATTTTTTGGAGAAAGAACTACACCGATTAAGTGGAGCGCTTTATATACTTTGTGTGAATTTTTTCATCAACTCTGCTGTCAAAATCATGAGGAAACTGGAACCAAAAATTCGAAGACATGTAACATCTACCAACCCGTACTAGGTCCGCGCGATGGAAAACAACCCATTCCGTCTCTTCACAGAGAGGGGCCTGTGTACCAACAGTGGGAACGTTATAGGTTAATTCATAATTTCAGCCAAAAGATGTCCACTACAGGACATAAGCTTACCCGAAAGAGAAGGGGTTTGGGGTGGGAGTTTGCCATAATCGCCATATTTGGCAGGACGGTTGGCGATCGCAGTATGGTGGAAGATGCATAGAGACCGCTGCTGCCCATCTCCCATCCCATCTCGCCATCTTATTTCTAGTGAGTCTCTTAGACGCCTTCTACGAAACCTACGAGAAGAAATGGGATGGTACTATTATTTACGTCCGGCAATGCACAAAACACCCATGGGTTGATTATGATGATTTCTTTTGACGTTTCATAAGTGCCAATGTGGTTTATGTGAAATATAAATATTTTGATTTAATTTGATTAAAAGTCCGGGTTTCCTCGCGCTGTTTCCCTTAACCTATGTTAGTAAAGTCCAAAATAAATTCAGAAAGTTACAAATAATCTTTGTTCCCAACAGCTGAAGCACCAGTTACTAAGACTTATAATTTATCCATGGAACTTGAGTCTCTCAATTAGTAAGACAACGTATTTTTGCGCTAATGGCTCAATCCATTAATCGTGTCTTGCGACAGTTGCGACTGAGAAAAGTTTTTAAATTAATTCTTTAAATATTAGCAAACACTTTTTGACGTAAACACATTTTGATTTCAACACATGGGGTACTTGCGTAACACAATATCAATAGGAATGGCTTTCATTTTGACAGTTCAACAACATTAACTGTGTATGTTACTAAAATTAAATCCCTTTCAGACCATGTGAGTGTGTTGAAATATTTATTTCAACATGGAAAAGCTGTCTACTTTTTATGTAATTATCGATTAAATTTTTATGATTTAAAAGCTAAGTTTTAAATTATTATCTATACTTTTTATATTATAAAGCTGAAGAGTTTGTGTGTTTGTTTGTTTGGTTGAACGCGGTAATCTCAAGAACTACTGATCCAAATTGAAAAAATATTTTTGTGTTGGGTAGCCTATTTAGTGAGGAAGGCTATAGGCATATAATATCACGCTACAATTAAAAGGAGCGGAGCAGCAACGAAAAATGGACGAAATGTTGAAGGCAATTCGATGCGACGGGAAGTTTCAAGGGAGCAAATATTTGACGCGGACGAAGTCGCGAGCAGAAGCTAAAAATTTAAACTAACACTTTTTGACGGAAACACGTTTTTTTTATTCAACACTGGTATGGCGCGGGGTAATTGCGTAGGTAACACAATATCAATAGGATTGTCTTTAATTTTGATCGTTCAACAACACTGTATTGAGTATGTTACTAAAACTAAAGCCGTTTCAGACCATGAGTGTGTTGAAATATTTATTTTAATATGTGAAAGCTGTCTGCTTAAATATGAAAAAGCTATCTTTTTTTATAATTATAGATTTCGTTTTTATAATGTAAAAGCTAAGTAAATTTTTAATATATGTATATATATAAAAATAAAAGAATCACAGGGCGCCAAATATTTGTCCGAATGGCTGTCAACTAGAAAATATAATGATTCTGTACTCAAAAAAAAAACTAAAATACACTGTTCCATAGAAAACCTAACTAAAAAGTAGAAAATAATGGAAAAAAGCGTGCTTTTTAAGGTATTTTTTTATGGATGAGGCACCCTACGCTTTTCTTCCATTATTTTCTACTTTTCAGTTTGGATTTCTCTGGAAGTGTGTTTTTTAGTTTTTTTAAACTAATTTATTTTCTATTTTTAGGGTGTTTCGAATTTTGAGACGTATGTCAGCGTAGTTTGTGACGTATGTCAGCGTAGTTTTAGAAGACAGTTTTTTTTTTGCTGTCCTGGTAACCCTGGCAAGGATAATGGCACAAATTTATAAATGTATTGCATTGTCATCGGTCTTTGACAGGTGTGCAAAGTTGAATGAAATCTGGTCGTTTAAAGTGAGTTAAAATCGCGCTATAAGGAGTCGGTTACAAACAAACATACTAACATACAAGTGAAGCTAAAATAAAGCGTGTAATAAATAGGCCAGCTCTCTGGTCATGTGAAAAGTCGACCAATCGTTTGTTTCAATAAGACTAAGATAGCCTACAGACCACTTGGCCCTAGAGCTTTAACCCCAAACGCCACTAACATAATTGCCAATAAGATATAGGAGGAATAATTGTGCCGTAAGAGGTATGCCGCCCCTGCACAGCCCACCGTGCTGAGAAGATGGGATGGCGCAGGGGTGTATCAACACATGTTCCATCCCACACAAGTAAATATATTCGTATTAGTACATAAATATATTCGTATATTTCGTTTTCCATAAACGCATATGTTGACCATCGCTGTTTTCTTCAAGATATCTTGCCAAAACCTTGACCTTTCAGAATTTACTTTCAGCATGAGATTATGGATTCCGCGTAACGGAAGACGTAGAGTTGGAAAGCCTCCTACATGGTGGACCGATGACCTTGTGAAGGCCGCAGGAATCCACTGGATGCATGAAGCACACAACTAGTCGAAGTGGCAGTGGCTAGCAGTGGACATCTTTCAGCTGTAATGATGATCATGATAAGATAATGGGGGAATTTCACCAATGAAACTGATCAGCATCTCTAAATCATATTGTTCATTAACGACACTGACACTGAGAGCTCTTGATCGCGGTTCAAGTGTTAATGGTTAATTCGCCCGTAGTAATTATTTAACACGTACATACATAAATATCAATTAAGTAACTTAATTAATTAAGTTCAGTCCTTACGTCATAATTCAAGTGCAAGGTACTACAACACGTTTTACTTAACACACGCTTAATAAGAAAGGTGAGGTAAAGTAAAATTTAATTTGCGATCGCAAGAGGGCTGTTAATTTTATATTAACAGAATTAAGTCTTCGTTACGCTGATATCAATGTGGCCCTTCGTTTTTAGAGGACTGGATACATGATGACAGTGTTGAGAGAGAGAGAGAGAGAGAGAGAGAGAGGAAAGAGAGAGGAGCGAGAGAGAGAGAGTTATCAGAGTTTCTCTATCAAAATAGCTGAAAAAGTTATGGGTTGTTATTAAAACAAAATTGTAGGAGTGGTTACAAAAAAGTGTTTCTTTAGTATTAAGAAATTTTTAGAATATAAAAATATTTGATTACAGTTTTAATTAATTAATTTATTGTTAATTATTTAATGACATTTTGTATATAATAATAATGTATTCATAACGTCATTAAAGTGTCAAAATAATGTACTAATAATATAATCTGCATATTATTAAATAAAACGCTTGCTTGCAGACAGAATACAATGACTCTAAGGCTGTAAGATCTTCCCTGGTGAACAATGTACGTATATTCTTGATAATAAACATTTTGAATTTGATATTAAGCTTATATGAACCACAAAACACTGTAAATATGTATAATGATAGTATTGATACCTACATTTAAGAAGATATATTAAAATGATCATTCTGTCTTTGCCACCTTCAAACGAGTAACAGAAACAGAACGATATTTTGAAACGTTTTTAAAAAAACCATTTTCGCACCAACGACGTCAAAATATCACAGCATTATTTTGTCTCGCATTGAATGTTCAACCGTTGGTGTTCAGCCCCGCATCGAGAAACCAAAAAAAAAATTTAACAAAAATTTTAACCGTCGAAAAAACTGAAAAGCAAAAAACAATAAACCTTTTTTATTTTACCTTAATTACTAAGTTACTAAACTAATGTAAGTATACCTGAGTACTTTTGAGTCGACGCCAAACAATCAATGAACAAAGATCACTCAAAGCGCCAACCCAAAATTTGTTCTATTTTTCCAAAATTACATGAGATTACCTTCGAGATAATAACCTTTCCAAAAAAAAAGAATTATCAAAATGAGACCACTCTGTAAAAAGTTACGCGTCATACATAAAAAAAAATATACGCGTCGACTTGAGAACCTCCTTCTTTTTTTCGTCGGTTTATAAATTGCCTCCCAACACGTGGACAAAATGTACTATCCGATTTCCAACTCTCGGTGGTAAATAGTACGTCGAAGATCCTGCGCGCGATTTAATCCGGCCGCAATATTTTAACGTGTACGTGTGAACTGCATAATCCTAATGCTAATGTCTCCTCTCTGACACAGGCCTCCCCGTTTTGAGAGACGCCGTAATCCATAACGCAGGCCCAGTGCGAGTTCTGGTCGGTAGTGTCGGATCCTGCCAGGATCGCGAGATTTATTCGAAAGAAATACCGTGCCCCTGGCATATGGTCAACTGAAAGAACATGGCTGGGTTTTAGTCAGTAAAAGTTTGACACGCCCTTCCGCTCCACCCTAGAGCGGGAAACGTCAATTTTGATGATTTCTATCTAGAAAAAAAAAGACATGTTGGTTTTCTCAAGAAAAAAGTTTTCCTTCGTCGTTGTGAGAGCAGTGGTGATGAAATAAATTACACTCTTTTTTTTTTTTTTTTTTTTTTTTTTTTTTTTCAGGATGGGAAATCATCAAATGACTTCTCCCGCTCTGGGTGGAGCGGGAGGGCGTGTCAGACTTTTACTGACTAAAACCCACCCGTGTTCCATCAGTTGCCCATGTGCCAGGGTCACGGTATCTCTTTCGAACAATCACGCGACCCCGGCAGGCATCGGTCCTAGTAGACCCCTACACCCTAGTAGACCCCTACACAAATTACACTCTATACTTCGAATCCACCATCTAGAACTCGTAAGTCGGGACTGTTACCACTGGGCCTCCTCCAAAGGTGACTATGTATACATAAGCAACTTTAATTTTTTGAGCCGTCTGGTCTCATGTAAAAAACCACCCAGACGTTGTAGATATTTATGTCTCAATTTGTCACCACTCTATTCATGATAAATATTCATCTAGACTAAAGGAGACCTCTTTGCACCCCGTCTCACCCTTTTAATTTATTCAGGACATCGATCTACCTGCTCCTAACAAAGAAACACTTTTATGCCACGCTTTAAGAGCGAGCCGAGTATGTATCACTAAACAGGAATGGAACAAAAGGCCCATTTCTTCTAGAAGTTCAAACAGAAATGGAATGGTTCACAATAAAAATGGAAGCTTCATCCGAGACGTACATAGATGACTTCGAAAATTATTTTCTTTTGAAAAATCTTGTTTTTCTACGAGTGAATAAAATTGAAGCGTCTGTTTGTAATGTAGAAATAACAGTTATAAATGGGCTTTTGTTCGGCATTTACAATAATTTATGAATCAAATGTCAAATCACACAACCGTTCTTCTGGAATGCATTTATTTACAACATATAAGGACAAAACGTGTCGTGGAGCGAACGAGAGCCGGGGGGGAACCTAAAGGAGCGACTTTACACGTTTCCGTGTCGAGGCGGGTGCGCGACTGATTCCCGAGGGGTGCGCGGGACGCCATCGGCGGCGCGCGGGCCGTTCCGTGTCACGCGTTTGATAGTCTCCCCCTCTAACCCTAACGAACGTCCTCGCGTTTGGGTTAGCTTCTACGAGGCCTCCCCCTCTTACGTTTCTCCTGTATTGGAGCTTGGATGCGACCAACGAAGGGAGTCAGTACGGAGGCATGATACTTTCCCAGCACCGTGCCGTCACTGAGGCGCTCAAGGATGTATGTAGTGGGGCTGGCAACAGCCTGAATCTTATATGGCCCATCACGACGAGGAATAAACTTTGACGTCTGCCCTCTGCTGGTGTCATTAGCCCCTTGGGTTTTTAGTAACACTAGATCGCCAGGCTTATAATCAGGGGCAGGTCGACGATGTTCATCGGTATACTTCTTATGCGCCGCCTGGGCACTCTCGTAGACGTCACGAGCGTCTATGAGCATCGACGAAATCTTCTTAAGATAATTGGTGATGTCGCCTACATAATTATCGTTCTCGATAATAGCGCGCATCTCTGACACGACATCTGCTAGCGCGCGCATGTCTCGCGCGAAATTCAAATAAGCGGGTGAGTAGCCCGTTCCTGATGTGACCGCCGAGTTCATGGCAAAGCGGATCGCAGGTAAGTGGATATCCCACGTGTCATAGTCTTTACCTACCAGGATCGCCAGCTGCGGCTTGAAGTCCCGGTTCTTACGTTCTACTGGGTTTGCCTCGGGGTGATAAAACGAGGTAAGTGATTGTGTGCTCATCACGTGACATGTCTGCTGCATTACCTCACTTACGAATTGAACACCATTGTCACTAACAAGGCGCCTGGGTACTCCAAACCGTAAGTATACTTCTGATACAAGTACCTTTGCGCATTCCTCACTGTTGGCTGAAGCAAGGGCGAACAGCTCCACCCAGCGTGTGCAAGTGTCCTCGACTATCAGGATCCATTTGTGCCCTTTGGCTGTCTCAGGTAGGGGACCGAACAGGTCTACGGATAATACCTCAAACCGGCGCGAAGATGCAGGTGTCTGCAACAATCCAGCGGGTTTCCTGGTGTCCGCCTTATAACGCTGGCAAGGCACACAATTATTTACGTACTGCGTAACGTAGGAACGCATTCCCGGCCATTAATACTTACCGACTAAGCGTTGCAGAGTACGTTCCGCGCCCATGTGACCAGCGGTGGGTGCATCATGGAATTCGGCCAATACTTTGGCGCGTTCTTGTTCTGGGACCACAAGACTGGCATCGTCGTGCTCCTCGTTTTCAGGACAATATCTATATAATACACCTTCCGCGAGCACGTACCCCTTGTTTGCCCATGCCCTCCCCCTAGAGGGATCGTCGGATTCCAGAGCCTCGACGATTTTACTGACCTCTGGGTCCTTTATTTGGTTCTTGCGCAGGTCCTTCAGACTGCGAGAGGGCACGTCTACCGCAGCGCAGCACAGGTCGCAATCGACACCTTCGGTGCATACTGGACGCGACAGAGTGTCGGCTATAACATTAGCCTTACCTGGTGTGTATTCTATTTTCAGGTTATATTCCTGAAGGTTCAGGGCCCACCTTGCTAGGCGGCCGCTCGGAGACTTTATGCTCATCAGCCATCTAAGCGGCTGATGGTCTGACTTGACCATGACTTCCGAGCCATCTATATACCCCCTGAACTTGGAGACTGCCCAGACGACGGCTAGAGCTTCCCTCTCCGTCGTGCTGTAGTTTTTCTCAGCAGCTGATAAAAGGCGGCTGGCATATTCTATTGGGCGCTCGTCGGGCCCCTCCCCCTGGAGGAGAACCGCCCCGAGAGCATACCCACTGCTATCAGTTCTGAGGACGAAGGGTAACGTCGCATCAGCCTGACGTAGGATTGGTGCCGACACTAGCAGTTGCTTGATCTTTTCGAAAGCTGCCTGCTGCTCCGGACCCCATTTCCACGTACTTACTTTTTTTAGTAGCACTATCAACGGCTTGGCTACCTCTACGTAGTTAGGGATAAAGCGCCTGAACCAGCTGGAGGTTTGCAGGAAACATTTCAGATGTTTTGCGTTCCGAGGTGTCGGTATGTCCGCGATTGCTGTGGTCTTCCCTGGATCGACGTGGATACCACCTGGTAAGATAATATGCCCCAAGAATTTTACCGAACCCCGTGCGAAGTGACTCTTCTCGCGATTCACTCGTAAGTTGAACAAGGCGAGTCGATCGAACACGCAGGTGAGGTCAGCGAGGTGCTTCTCGAAGGTCCCATCAGACAAAACTAACACATCGTCCAAATATGCTACTAGAGCGATACCTGGCAAGTTCGACTTGAACCTGTCAATCAACCTCTGGAACGTAGCGCCTGAGTTGCGCAAACCCATTGGCATGCGTTTAAATCTATAAGTACCGAGCGGTGTCGTGAATGCTGTCTTGTCCCTATCATCAGGGTCGACGCTCACTTGAAAGTAGCCGGCTCGGAGGTCGAGGGTAGTCATGTACTTTGCGGTTTTTGCGTCGTGAAGAATATCGTCGATCCTTGGAAGAGGGTACCTGTCAGGTTCCGTGACAGCGTTGAGTTTGCGATAGTCAACACACAGCCTGAAGCTATCATCCTTCTTCTTGACAAGCACGACATTCGATGCCCACGGCGACTCGCATTCCTCGATGACGTCAGAGTTGACAAGTTTATGCAGTTCCTTCTCGAGGGCCTCTTTCTTAGGCGGCGACAGTCTATAGGGAGGAGAAGCCAAAGGTTCCTGGGTCTCACTTACCTTAATCTTATGAACGGCGAAATCTGTAGGAGGTCCAGCCGAAGCGAACTGAGCGACTCTGCCTTGCAAGAACTCGTTGAGTGCGGCCCTGTTCTCCGGTGACAAGCTCGGACCTTCATCTTGGCGCAATGATACATCGCAGACCTCTGCTTGCATCACGGCCGCGCTGTTCAATACATAAGATTTTAAAAACAGGAACCGGTCTCTTGGACTATCTGCAAAATACCATAACTCCTGGCCTATGTCTAAAACAATACCCGCGTTCGTAATAAAGTCACGACCTAAAAGTGTCCTGGTGTCGTCGCCAGGAAATACCATGAACTCGGTGTCGACTCTTCGGCCATTCAGGGTGATAGGTACAGTGGCAATCTTAACCATTTTCTTATGACAAGAGCCATCAGCGAGTCCGACATAACGTTCTGTCTCTTGGAATTGGACGCCGTTAATCACTAACAAAGAATAAAATAATGGGCTAGCAACACTGTGCGTAGCCCCGGTGTCGACTATCGCTACACCTTCCTGACCTACTGCGCTTATTGTTATCAAAGGATGTGACGTCGTCGTCGCAAAGAAATCACCTTTTACGACATTAAAATCGGTAGGTATAGCGGGCGCGGGTTTAATCGAGCAAGTTTCACACTTCGACTTGACCATCCCTGGCTGGCCGCATCCATAACAACGTATTGGATTACTACTTTTACTATCGCTAGTATCTGCCTTATTAATTGTATTATTATCGGCTTTATTGGCCTTACGACATTCGTTAGCGGTGTGACCGAACGCTTTGCAATACGAACATCTAGTGCGAATACGTTTTGAAGTTTCGTTCGGGTTAGAGGTGGGTTTGGAACTTGTGGTTGCGCGGGAACTCGTAGTACCGCGATCGGGAGCGGAAGGTATATTCGAGTTATTCGCGGAAACGATTGAATGTTTTAATTCCGTTATCGAATCTTCCGCGAGTCTCGTTCTCTCTAACAAATTATCAATATCGCTAATAGTGTCTCGTGACAAACGTTTACGTATTCGACGATGTAGTACCTTCTATTTTTAATTTATAAGTAACTATACGTGTTACCAAAATGGCAACAACCAAGGCTGTCAACTTTAGAAATTGTATACTGAACCCATGGCTGAACGCTGACCCCTAAAATACAGGCCCTGGCCTAGTTTGGGGGTTAGGATCTATTTTGTGGCAATACATTCATGTGCTATTTCACTATGTCTGGCTTGTAACATGTATTTTTAAGAGTCAAATAAATGTTTTTTTTATTTTTTTTTTATTATAAATACATTAAAATCGGTAGGTATAGCGGGCGCGGGTTTAATCGAGCAAGTTTCACACTTCGACTTGACCATCCCTGGCTGGCCGCATCCATAACAACGTATTGGATTACTACTTTTACTATCGCTAGTATCTGCCTTATTAATTGTATTATTATCGGCTTTATTGGCCTTACGACATTCGTTAGCGGTGTGACCGAACGCTTTGCAATACGAACATCTAGTGCGAATACGTTTTGAAGTTTCGTTCGGGTTAGAGGTGGGTTTGGAACTTGTGGTTGCGCGGGAACTCGTAGTACCGCGATCGGGAGCGGAAGGTATATTCGAGTTATTCGCGGAAACGATTGAATGTTTTAATTCCGTTATCGAATCTTCCGCGAGTCTCGTTCTCTCTAACAAATTATCAATATCGCTAATAGTGTCTCGTGACAAACGTTTACGTATTCGACGATGTAGTACCTTCTATTTTTAATTTATAAGTAACTATACGTGTTACCAAAATGGCAACAACCAAGGCTGTCAACTTTAGAAATTGTATACTGAACCCATGGCTGAACGCTGACCCCTAAAATACAGGCCCTGGCCTAGTTTGGGGGTTAGGATCTATTTTGTGGCAATACATTCATGTGCTATTTCACTATGTCTGGCTTGTAACATGTATTTTTAAGAGTCAAATAAATGTTTTTTTTATTTTATTTTTTATTTTTAGTAAGCCGTACACGATGTCCACCATCATCTCACTTGGCACAACACACGGTAATTGAACTAATAAAGATCGTACCTTTGATATAAAAACTTCGGCGCGTTCACACTCGCTTTGTTCAAACATGAATACCTCACGCAGTATCCTATACGCGGGCTTTCGGGCGCCGTAGGCGGCGCGCATACGCACAAGCGCTTCCGGCCACGAGCCGACGCAGGCCCGGGCGCCGCGCCACCACACCGCCGCGTCGCCGCACAGCAGCATGGAGAGGCCGCGTAGCGCGTGTTCGTCAGACACGGCAGTGCACTCCTTATAGACCTCGACTGCATCGATGAATGCCTCAAGGACCTCGGTGTCGCGTGACTGCCCTTCGAACCTCGCGGTGCAATTTGAAAAGTTACCGCCTGAGGTCGCGGGCGCGTTCGCCGTGGGCGATGCCGCCGGTGTTGACGCGACTAGATTCCGCTGGTCGCCATGATGTAAGTAAAGATCGTAGGGTATCAACTAGCGTGCGATTGGTCTCCGCCTGCATCCTTGCGAACGACTCCATCACGGTGGACAGCAGCCGCTCGGTGTCGAGCGCTGCGGCGGGCGCGCCGGTGTGGGCTCCGCCGAGCGTGTGGTCGAGGGCGGCACACCCCTGGGTGCGCAGCTCCTCGGCCTCGTCGGTTAAGTCGCGTACATGGGCGGTAGCGGCGCCAGCGCAGGCGCGCGGCTCCACCACTGATTCACAGTGTACGTTACCCTAGCAAGAAAGTGTCTCCTAGAGTTATATGAGTAGAACGTATAATGTGTGCCTTATCTGCTGTAAGTGTGCCCCCAAATAAAAAATGTGTGCCCCCTGTCGTTTTGGAAAAAAACGGAAAAAACGATTCTTGCTGGGGTAACGTTTTTCTAGCAGGAAAATTCTAAACCAATGATCGGAGAGAGAAAAATTTTGCATGGCCAGAGAGCTTATATGTGTGCCAAAATGTGCCCCCAAAAATAAAATCTGTGCCCCTTCAGGTTTTCGAGATATTGCATTTCCTGCTGGAGTAATGTTTTGATGAATCGTATATCTCTAAAACCATTGCATGTGCCCCTGTAGAGTAAACATACACGAGTAGCTCTTAATGTGTGCCCCTTAGTGCCCCAATTAGATTCAAGAAAATATTTATAGTTTTCAAGTAATCGCGGTTTAATGAAAATCCGAAGAAACATCGCAGCGCCTAAATGAGACAAGGCACAAGTTCGCTGAAAACTGTATTCGGTCCTTCTTGACACTAATAATAACCATACAAAGTTTCAAAACTGTTCATGCATGCGTTTTTGAATATTCTTGCTAAAAGTCAAAACGATGGTGTCATAACTTTGAGGGCAAAATACAAGGAACCGGCTCAATCCCAGATGTGTACGTGTAAACCAAAATCTTGTGCCTTTAGTCAAAAATATATGGTGAAAATATTTAGCTTGGAATGTTTCGCATTAAGTAAATATAAACAAAAAACCAAAATATGTAAGCAACGGCTGGTTATCCGACCAAATTCCAATGACTACTAAAAAGCGACGGATTCATACATATCGATGACCTTCTTTACTTTACTCACTAACCGGTTCACACGTGTTGTGCCTGAGTACACTGAAGTAGAAAAGTAATAAGTAATAAAATAAAGTTGCAATGGGATTATATTCTACTAGCTGTTTCTATGACCATAAACATTATTAAGTACATTATAAATAGTAGCCTAAGTGCTATTCCAAGGTAAATTTCATTAAAATACATCCAGTAATTTATGTGTGAACGAAAGATATGGTAAATATCCAGATATTTGCCATTTGCCAGGTCTTTGACTCAAAATTTGATTGTTCCCGATGTTTAAAAAAAATATAGTTCATGAAATGTGTGATGAATACCTAGAGGTAGTAAGGTTGTACAACCTAGCACTGGCTTGCAAAAAACGTAATAAAATATGATTTTCTCGGGTTGGTTGGAGCACTTGGAGCATTCACCTTAACCAAATAAATCTTGGTACCTACAGTTTTGAGAGTTGTATTTCACTAAATATTCCTATAGTCAACCGCACAATGATCTGTGTTTCAACAACGTGTTTCCATTTTTTATGTCGTATTACGTACCTATGAGGGATTTATTTTAGACTTACAAGGAGACCACCAAGATTGTCCGCCTCCGATTTCAGTGATTTTTATATATGTTGTTATGTTTGAGTAACTGAGTAATAACCCAAAAGGAATTCACGCAACGCTCAATAGTTTCAGAGTTGCTTCTACCGAGCAACTTAAATATAAGTTTAAATGATTTTTTAATAAAATTATCATCAAATCAAACAGTGCAAGTTTGAACCTTATATCTCTGCAGATAGAGTTGCAAATGTTTTTGAGTTTGTATACTGAACTTATATTTAAGTTGCTCGGTAGAAGCAACTCTGAAACTATTGAGCGTTGCGTGAATTCCTTTTGGGTAATTACTCAGTTACTCAAACATAACAACATATATAAAAATCATTGAAATCGGAGGCGGACAATTTTGGCGGTCTTCTTGTTAGATGAAAAACTGATCTGTGATTTAAATAATAATGACTACACGACGTGCAAATAATTTCTAATACTTATAGGTAGGAAATGTAATCTGTGATTTGATGCAATAATTACTTTAAGAATTAAAATTTAAGGGAATGAAAATAATAATTTCCACATCAACAAGCTGTTTCATTTAATATGGTCACAAGGTGCATTTAATATATTTTTTAATCAGCCCCCAAAACTTTTAAACGCGACTGTACGGACAACAGCTTAGGTATAATACGTCCAATAAAGAAGGTCATCGATATGTATGAATCAGTCGCTTTTTAGTAGTCATTGGAATTTGGTCGGATAACCAGCCGTTGCTTACATATTTTGGTTTTTTGTTTATATTTACTTAATGCGAAACATTCCAAGCTGAATATTTTCACCATATATTTTTGACTAAAGGCACAAGATTTTGGTTTACACGTACACATCTGGGATTGAGCCGGTTCCTTGTATTTTGCCGTCAAAGTTATGACACCATCGTTTTGACTTTTAGCAAGATTATTCAAAAACGCATGCATGAACAGTTTTGAAACTTTGTATGGTTATTATTAGTGTCAAGAAGGACCGAATACAGTTTTCAGCGAACTTGTGCCTTGTCTCATTTAGGCGCTGCGATGTTTTTTCGGATTTTCATTAAACCGCGATTACTTGAAAACTATAAATATTTTCTTGAATCTAATTGGGGCACTAAGGGGCACACATTAAGAGCTACTCGTGTATGTTTACTCTACAGGGGCACATGCAATGGTTTTAGAGATATACGATTCATCAAAACGTTACTCCAGCAGGAAATGCAATATCTCGAAAACCTGAAGGGGCACAGATTTTATTTTTGGGGGCACATTTTGGCACACATATAAGCTCTCTGGCCATGCAAAATTTTTCTCTCTCCGATCATTGGTTTAGAATTTTCCTGCTAGAGAAACGTTACCCCAGCAAGAATCGTTTTTTCCGTTTTTTTCCAAAACGACAGGGGGCACACATTTTTTATTTGGGGGCACACTTACAGCAGATAAGGCACACATTATACGTTCTACTCATATAACTCTAGGAGACACTTTCTTGCTAGGGTAACGTACACTGATTCACAGTCCGTGTCGGAGTAACCGTCGCGGTCGCTTCCTTGTTCCTCCGCCTTACTGGCGATTACTGCTCGGGTCGCCCGCGTTGTTCGTGGCATGCTAATTTCTGTGTAGTCACTGAATACGTAGGTAATGACACTCGTATATATATAAGTACTCTGTGATGACACTTGACGGGTTCGTTTTTCACCTGTTTTTTCACTATTGACAACTAAGATGGCCGCGAGTTGGGCGTCACTATAAATGGGCTTTTGTTCGGCATTTACAATAATTTATGAATCAAATGTCAAATCACACAACCGTTCTTCTGGAATGCATTTATTTATTCTCCACAACATATAAGGACAAAACGTGTCGTGGAGCGAACGAGAGCCGGGGGGGAACCTAAAGGAGCGACTTTACACGTTTCCGTGTCGAGGCGGGTGCACGACTGATTCCCGAGGGGTGCGCGGGACGCCATCGGCGGCGCGCGGGCCGTTCCGTGTCACGCGTGTGATACAGTTTAATTCTAAATGCATATGAAAGTGTATACGATACTTATATAAAAAATAAAAATAATTCAGGAACAGTTACCAAATTAGCATGAAGACTGGTGGCATTTTTTTTTGCGGCTGTTGATCAAATATGAAAAATCCGGAGTAAAACTATATTTTGTACTAGGTTCTGCCAGCAACTTGGCTCGGGTGGCGGTCAGAAATTATCACACGGGAATGTACTACGGAGATAAAAAGATCCTATGTATTAGACCAGGTTACAAAATATGTGTGCGCCAAATTTCATCTTTTCATCATTTTTGCTTTTATAAGATTAGTAATGAATTACTTTAAAAAGTCTTAAATTGAAAACTCAGTCTAGACTGAATTAAATCATATAAAATCAGCGTCTCACATAATCAGCCTATAATTTTCCCGCTGCTGGGACACAAGCCTCCGTTCATAGAGAGGCTAGGGCTATTATCAACCACGAGGGCCCAGTGTGGGTTGCACGAATATCGAGGGATATGCCTTGGGGGCGTGGCACGTGCCGCCTCGATACTATCAATTGGTAGTATGTTCGAACGGCGACTGTACGCATCATTCAGTCGCTTTTCAATTGCGTACAGTGCACTATTGATGCGTAAAAAACCAAAATGCCGAGTTGTGCAGTAATTATTTGTAAAAATAGGCCAAATACCATCAACAAGAAGACAAATGGCGTGTCCTACCACCGATTAGTAAACAATTAAGTCACTGTTTTATATTTTAAATCAATTTTTAAATGATTTACTAACTTACGTGCGAAGCGACACGAACTGATCCGAACTAGCCCGAATCTTCCCGAACGAAACGAACGTTTTAGATTTAGAGAGGTGCAATCGTTTGCGTGCGGCTGATTTTATCGATATGCGTATTATTGCAGTTGAATATTTTTTTACAGAACTCAATGGATATCCTCGTATTACTTGTATAGTTAAAGAGTTAAATTACTTATTAATTTAATGTTGTTTGAACCAAATTAATACATTATAATTCCAATACAGTTACTATTATTTTCACATATTAACAGTTTTTAATTTATAGTAGGTACAATATGATAAGAAATATGATAAATAAATATGTATTTCATCCAATTATTTATATTTCGTAAAAAAATTACAATAATTTGTTTTCGATATGCAAAAAATATTCTTTTTTTTTAATCTGCTATTTGGCTGTTTCGTAAGGTGGGCCATAGACGATTAATAATATTGCGCAATATTATTGACCGAGTAAGATTATTATTGCAGATTGCGATGGTTAAATATTGTTGAAAATAAAAAAATGCGCAATATAATTGTACTGATCACTAAATCACAAGCCCATCTTAGTCAATCATAAGTCCGAGCAGCCAAGGTTCGAAGTTGAAATCAGAAAATTCGCGGTCCGTTGCTATTTTGTCAAATCTTTGTCTATAATACTGAGTGTTTCACATTTTATTCCATTTCTATACAAATGTGTTAAAAATGTCGTATAACTTGCGTGAACATTGTATTATTCCGCTCTCGGCTCCAATCCAGCCTCAGACGTAGTAACGAACTTAGCCCACTTATAACATAACGTATTATATTAAAATATTCTTAGTAATAATAATTTCATATATAGGTTCCTCTCTCTAGAGCCCTGACCACTGGCAGCTTGGACCCTGCTCTCGATGCCGATGGCTCACTATTTTTTATATTTTTAAATGTTTTTTTTAGATTTTTATTAAAATATTTAAAAATATACTTAATATGTTTGAAAACGAATAAATTAAATAATTTTTAATTATAGTAATACCCACCGTATAATAGCAAATTAATTTTCCTAACAGGCAGATTCAAACAGAGAGCGTTCCCTTTAGACGATAATTCAAAATTTTAAAAACATATTCCCATTTTGTTTTACTAAAAGTTAACTTTATTTTCGGATAGGTATAATATTTTATTTTTTAAAGAAAATTAAACGAAGTTATAATAATTCAAGAATGTGCTAAAATTAAATATCGATAAAAATAATCGATCATCGCTTTCGACTCCCTAATTGCATGCGTGTGCATTGGATGTTCGCAAATAGCAAGTGTTTACAAGTGAATGCCCCACCCATTCTATGTATGTGTGCTATTAGAAATTGATTTAGTGTAGCTGCTTTCTTCTTGGTGTGCGTGTTCAAATTTGAAATGTGTGTTGTCAGTACACTATTTGATAATGTTGTAATTTTTTGGGTGGGAGATAAGCGGCGACCACGGATATCGAGGGATATGCCTTGGGGGCGTGGCACGTGCCGCCTCGATACTATCAATTGGTAGTATGTTCGAACGGCGGCTGTACGCATCATTCAGTCGCTTTGCAATTGTGTACAGTGCACTATTGATGCGTAAAAAACCAAAATGCCGAGTTGTGCAGTAATTATTTGTAAAAATAGGCCAAATACCATCAACATGAAGACAAATGGCGTGTCCTACCACCGATTAGTAAACAATTAAGTCACTGTTTTATATTTTAAATCAATTACTAACTTACGTGCGGAGCGACACTATCTAATCCGAACTAGCTCGAATCTTCCCAAACGAAACGAACGTTTTAGATTTAGAGAGGTGCAATCGTTTGCTTGCGGCTGATTTTATCGATATGCGTATTATTGCAGTTGAATATTTTTTACAGAACTCAATAGATATCCTCGTATTGATTGTATAGTAAAAGAGTTAAATTACTTATTAATTTAATGTTGTTTGAACCAAATTATCCTCTAAGTCCCTGAGAAACCACATTTGGTATGCAAATAATCGTTTTTTAATTGTGTCTGTAATTACGGTAATTGACCGGTTAAGACATTATAATTCCAATACAGTTACCCGTGAAGTGTTTTTACTTAAAGTAATATTATACCTAAAGATTTTCACAAATTAACAGTTTTTAATTTATAGTAGGTACAATATGATAAGTAGTATGATAAATAAATATTGTATTCCATCCAATTATTTATATTTGGTAAAAAAAAAATACAATATTTTTTTTTCGATATGCAAAACTATTCTTTTTTTTTAATCTGCTATTTGGCGGTTTCGTAAGGTGGGCCATAGACGATTAATAATATTGCGCAATATTATTGACCGAGTAAGATTAATATTGAAGGCTGCGATGGTTAAATATTGTTGACAATAAAAAAAATGCGCAATATTATTGTATTGATCACTAAATCGCAAGCCCATCTTAGTCACTCATAAGTCCGAGCAGCCAAGGTTCGAAGTTGAAATTAGAAAATTCGCGGTCCGTTACTATTTTGTCAAATCTTTGTCTACAATACTGAGTGTTTCACATTTTATTTTATTTTCAACATCATCAGCCTATAGCAGTCTACTGCTGAACATAGGCCTCCCCAATTGCACGCCATTCAGCTCGATTTTCGGCAACTCTCATCCAGCTGCTACCAACCACCCTGCGAAGATCGTCGCTCCACCTAGCTTGAGGACGTCCTACCTTACGTTTGCCGATTCGCGGTCTCCACTCAAGAACACGTCTACCCCAACGGTCTTCGGTTCGACAGCTAATGTGGCCGGCCCATTGCCACTTCAGCTTGCTAATCCTATGAGCTATGTCGACAACTTTGGTTCTCTGTCGGATCACCTCATTCCGGATTCTGTCCCTCAGAGATACTCCAAGCATAGCTCGTTCCATAGCTCGTTGAGCAACTTTAAATTTGTTTATTTTATTTCTACACAAATGTGTTAAAAATGTCACTTATAACATAACGTATTATATTAAAATATTCTTAGTAATAATATATAATTACATGTCACCAACCGGGTGAGTCCATCAGACATATTATCTCTGGTTGTTCTCATCTGGCTAACGGCGAATACTTGCACAGGCATAACCAAGTAGCCAGGATTATTCACCAGCAACTTGCTTTGCAATAAAAACTAGTGGATTCTGAGGTACCGAATGACAAGTATGTGCCCGACCCAGTTCTCCAAAATGACCATGTCACGTTGTACTGTGATCGGTCTATCATTAGTGACGGGACTATTGTCGCCAATTAGCCTGATATAGTGGTGATAGACCGGTTAGCGCGCCGCACAATGATAGTCGATGTTACCATTCTACATGACGGCAACCTCGTGAAAGCTGAGAAAGAGAAACAGATTAAATATCTTATACTTAGCACACGAGGTTTTTGACATGTGGAATGTTGACTCAGCTGTCATTGTGCCGATTATCGTATCAGCCAACGGGCTGATGGCCGAGACCCTCGACCAACATCAATCGAGTCTATCGTTAGGTGGTTGCATCAAGAACCTGATTCAGAAGGCTCCTCGATACGGCTCGCATCGTGAGAAGTTTTAAGTCTCTGGAGCCCTAATCACCGGTAGCTTGGACCTTGCTCCCGATACCGGTGGAGCACTATTTTTTATATTTTAAATGTGTTTTATATTTTTTTGTAAAAATATTTAAAATGTAATTGTATAAAAATGTATAAAATAAATAAAAAAATATTATTATAGTAATTCCGTATAATAGCAAATTAATTTTCCTAACCTGAATGTAGGTAAGCATTTTTTTTTAAGATTATGTAATTATTATTTATTTATACAGCATGATATGTAACAGAGAGCGTTCCCTTTAGACGATAATTCAAAATTTTAAAAACATATTCCCATTTTATTTTAGTAAAAGTTAACTATATTTTCGGATAGGTATATAAATGTTTTTTTAAAGAAAATTAAACGAAGTTATAATAATTCAAGAATGTGCTAAAATTAAATATCGATAAAAATAATCGACCATCGCTTTCGACTCCCTAATTGCATGCGTGTGCATTGGATGTTCGCAAATAGCAAGTGTTTACAAGTGAATGCCCCGCCCATTCTATGTATGTGTGCTATTAGAAATTGATTTAGTGTAGCTGCTTTCTTCTTGGTGTGCGTGTTCAAAGGTTAAGTGTGTGCCGTCAGTACACTATTTGTTAATGTTGTAATTTTTTGGGTGGGAGATAAGCGGCGACACTAGGACTCCTTACTATTCCGCAATGAAGGCATATCTCTGGATATCTATGGCGGTGACACTAGGACTCCTTACTATTCCGGAATGAAGGCATATCTCTGGATATCTATGGTGGGTTGATAGATTTTACATGTCTTCGAATCCTTGGACATACCTGTTCTGACTACCGTAACTACCAACAAAAGTCTACAAATGACAGCCGGGACCAACGGTTTAATGTGCTTCTCGGATCTTGAGATGAAATGGATGGTCTCCCATCCATAAAACGCAAGCGTTGCTTAACCAGCGTAAAGCTGTCATAATGAAGCCTCGAGCCCCCTTCAAATATTCTTAAATAGCAGTAGTTATTCTGTAGTTTCTTATATTGTGTCTGTAATGTAACAATGTTACATAAAACGAGGAAAAACAGTGTGTTTTATGATCCTTATTATCGCTGGTAGCTGAGAACAATCAGACGAAATGTGTCTTCTCGGTAAAATGGGATACTTACTTAGCACGTACTCACTCTTAACACTTTGCGTTCTACCCGCCTAGCATGTTTTATGTTTATATTTAGCAATATCTACTTTATTATTATTAAGATAAAATAAATGTTAAAATTTTATGATGATGAAAAACACATACAATTAAGTTCTTTGCCAACCGACGAAATAGGAGTCTTCTTATAAAGATATAAGTAGGTATATCCCAGTCGCGCAGTGAATTTTACTTGCGCGATGCAAGATTTTTCCGTGACGTGTAGTTCGTTCTGGCGTTGTAGATTCCCACAGTGTCAAGGTAAAACATTAATTCTCTATCCTATCGTCAAGTGAAAAGCGACCTGGTACATTAAACTTATATTATGCACTTACACTACCTACATGATTCTGAACCTTAGGTAGAATGGGCTGGTGTCCGCAACTCCACATCTGAGCGCGTATTTTGCGTACGCGATTCTGAACCTTTCTACTACAAGTATAATTTTTTGTTGGTCTAGAGTCATGTGCTGAATTCATGTTTATAGTTTTGGCGGCGATGATGAGTCGTTTGCGTGTCTGTAAGACCGTTTAGATTTTTATTACACAGTAGATTTTGAGGTGGTTTCAATCATCACTTAGAGCTTTATATTTCGGAAGTGTTATGTGTATAAATATAGAAATATTTAACTTAGATGTGGCACAGAAACCTGTCTTTGTTTTGTTTCACATGTTGACATTTCATTCGTGCAAAACCAGAGATGGATCTCCAATACACCTTAATCATCACCATCATCTGCAAAGTCAGTGTCGTACCGGACAGAAAAAAGCACCACCTTATTTTATCTTGTGGGTGTCGTAAAAGGCGACTAAGGTAGTTAATAAAGGATTAAAAAAATGTTTAAACCTTACTGCTATCGCCCACCCTCTTCCCAAGTGTGACGATGAGAACAAACCCCTCCCTATTGGGTGAGGCATATGTCCTATATTGGATGTCATTCGGTATCACAGCCTAGTTACTGGGTAACACAATAACCCTTGGTTAAGACTTGCCTTCCAGTACAAGTATTCTGGAGGATCACCAATAACAATCCAAATAATTGATTAGTTACAAACTATCGACAATAACCCGCCAGTAACTTAAAATTTCAAACATGTTAGACTCTCAAACAGACCTAATTCAGAGAGTAAAAACCACACAAAACATAAACCGAAAATTTCCATAAGCCCAATAACACTTTGCCCAACCTGGGAATCTAACTGAGGACCTTATCCTTCTTAATGATGTGATGGAAAAATATAAGGTAACCAACAAAATGATTATGATGATGATGATTATGATGAATCGTGATAACCCAGTGGTTAAGGCAAATGCGCCAAGGTAACTCGCAAAATTCAAAGATAAGATAACATAATTTGCTTAAAACATTGTATACATAGGTGTTGTTATAAATATGAGATTATACATGTTTAGCTTATACAATTAAAGTATAAAAATTTTGTTGAATAATAAAGTATGAATTTAAATTCATTTATGTCCAAAAAATCCTTAATAGTATAGAAATAATTTAATTTAATATTTTTAATACATTTTGGTAATTTGTTGTAAATACGTACACACATAGCCAGGCAGTTTTTATTATATTTTGCTAACCTAGGGAGCTCGTCTAGTACAAATTGGTCAATACGTGGGGCCGAATCTTACTTCGCTGGTAGTACAAACAGTCGGGCAACTAACAAAAATATCTACAGCTCCATTCACAAGCATTTGACAGGCAATAGTTTCGAAAATAACATGTTTCGATAGCCTGCTTTGCCTTGCCCCTGACAGCAAACAGCAGTCGGAAAAATAGTGGTCATCTATTTGATTTATCTCTGATTTGTATTTCTCAATGTGGTGCTGGACGTAAAGAGTAACACCATCTCATTTCTTCCCGTGGGTGTCGTGGCAACTAAGGTACTTACTAGAGAACGGGCAGTAGCATTTTCTATGCATTTTACACCCATACTTCGATCGACAATCCGCCTGCCAAGCGTGGCGATTATGGCAATCTTCCCCCAAAAAGTTGAGGGATGCCTATGTGAGGGTCTATGTTCAGCAGTGGACATCTTGCAACTGAAATTATGATAAAAATTTCGGATTTTGGATTTGTGAACAATGTTTATAGAACTCCTTCGAACACATAGATTGTTGTTCGATTCGGTACGAAAACGTATCGAGTGGTTATGAATAGATATGCTGGTCTTCTATTTGACTGGCCTGTTAGTCTAGTGGTTAGTGACCCTGACTGCTAAGAGGTCGTGGATTCGATTCCCACCCAGGACAAATCTTTGTGTGATGAGCACAAGCATTTTTTCTGTGTTTGGGTGTAATTTACCTATTATACGAGTACATAAGTATGTTTATCAGTCGTGTGGTTGCCATAGTACAGGCTTTGCCTAGTTTGGGATCAGATTTGGTTTTCAAAAAATTTTATGTTACCTTTATCATAGTATACCAGTACTGCCACCGTCTGGTTCTGTGTAGTACCGTACGCAAACAATAGCACCAGCCCTGTTTTTCCTATGGCTGTAGTAAAAGGTGACTAAGGGATTTACTATAGAAAGGGCAGCAGCGTTCTCTATGCATTTTATCACCATACTGCAATCGCCAATCCGCCTGCCAACCGTGGCAATTATGGCAAACCCAGGGGGGGTTGGAGAGGCCTATGTTCAGCAGTGGACGTGTTATGGCTTAAATAATGATGATGATGACCGCCACCATCTTGTCCTAGTGAGATGTTACTTTTAATGTCTCATTTTCCCAACAGGTGTAAATGTTGCTCTTCTCTCAAGTAGGATTACTTGCCAGAGAAGAACAACATTTACTCACAAAACTATTTCACCGCTGCAATCAAGTTAGCATATTGTTAGAGCGGGTGCTATCTGTTATCGTACAGGGCAACTGTTTTACGATCTCCAGTTTCAAGATCAGGGCGACCGTTTTGGCCTGGTAGTGTCCAGTGATAAATGTTTTTTTTAATTCGGCAAGTACCTTTGATCAAAGAGTTCTACATGTCAATCGTATCTTGAGATCTAGATAAGGTCAGCGTTTCCTATCTGACTACTCTGAGACGAAAGGCCGAAATAAAACTTTAAACAAAATTTCTCAAGTAGTTTATACGTGATGCTGTAACATGCGTTAAGAAAAACAGACAAAAATTCAAAAAAAAAAACGCCAATTTCCAGACCGCCTAAAACTTATTTTACTCGTGACAAAACAATTCAATGTACAGTGTGATACGATTGTATTAAATGTATAAAACTACTATGAACAATAAATAAAGCTATAACATAAAAAAACTTAAAATAAATTTTATTTAAATCATATTCTTTTCCATCTTTATCTTTCGTGGCAACGAGCTAGTCTTCCATTCTCGTGAATCATACATTTGTCAGGTAAGGATCTCCCCACATATTTATAGTGCATTTGCCATAGCCGACGACTCGCCAATACCCTGAAAATAGTTATTAACATGAAGATAATTTTCTTCATAGATAGGTAATGACATTAATAATTCTTTTAAAGCCGTCCGTCCATCGCTACCGTCAACGGGACGTTGATAAGATCGAGGTGACGGAGGGTGACCATTGTGGCGAATGGTGACGTGTGGTGGACTTGTGGCCATAGTCAATGTGTGTTAGCACTCACACATTTACTATGGTCGCGTGTCCGCCACACTTCCGTCACCCGAGCGCCGAGACCCCCAACTCCTAATTTCCGAGTAGTTTCGCGTCACCACTGGAATTCGGACCGAGATTACGACAGGCCGATTTACAGAATATTTTTGATCTTGTCCACATACTGAAATTGCATCGGTGACGTTCGACCGGCGTTTATTTTGCACAGACATACTGAACTACCGAGTTCAGTCACGGTGCCCAGTCGATAGTCACCACCGAGTCGTCGTTTTCGGTTCGGATAATCTCGTTTCTCGTTACCGACCCGTTGACAGTGGTGGTGGGCAAACGGCCTTAGTCGTGTTCTCTCAATAAAACATTGCTTGGTCAAACATTGACACATCTTTAGGTGGGCTAGTAACGAAATGATACAACCCACTTTAATTGTTTTGTATTTGCATTACTATTCCTTAATGGGCGGAAAATAAAGTTATGTACATGCTGGTTTGAGCAGATCCGTTTGTTTTGCACCTTAAAAGTTACAAAAAATATCTAATGCAGAAAGTTTGTACTTTCTGCATTAGATATTTTACATTACAATTACATTTTGTAATGTAATTTGCTAAATACCAATTTAAATAAACATAAACTACTACTACTAGGCAGTATAATATTTTCTGTTCCCACGAAAAATCCGAATGCTAAAATCCTTGGGTTTTTTTTAATACTACACTTTTGAAGACTAGAAAGGGAGAAGTGTGAAAATGTTGAAACGTTTCAAATTATTGAAATAAAGTTAATTCATTTTATACTTTTGTGTTTAAACTAAACCTTGTTAGACTAATAGAATTGACTGCAAAACGTCGTCGTCGTCGTTTCAGCCGTAAGACGTCCACTGCTCTCATGGCGACATGGCGGGTACGATTGTCATAACCCAGTGCTGGGCACGTCACAATTGCGGCGGTAAGTCCCCTCTTTGAGGAGTGGATAGAGAGGCGTCACGGCGTCCTCACCTTCCGCCTGACGCAGGTTCTCACCGGGCATGGGTGCTTCGGTGGGTTCCTGTTCAGGATAAAGCGGGAGGATACGTCCGGGTGTTTCCATTGCGAGGATCGTCTGGAGGACACGGTGGAGCATACGGTGGAGGTGTGCCCTGCCTGGGCGGAGCACCGCCGTGTCCTCGTGGAGGCGATTGGCGGCGGCGACCTCTCGCGTCCGGCCCTGGTGCGAGCCATGGTACGGAGCGAGAGGGAATGGGAAGCCGTCACCTCCTTCTGCGAAGCAGTAATGCTCGCGAAGGAGGAGGCGGGGCGCGTGAGGGAGTGGCAGTCTCTGCGCCCTCACGTCGAGCTTGCGGGTGGCGAGCAATGGGTAGCTCGCCGCCCGGTAAGGACCAAGCTCGGGTCGACGGCGCGCAGTGTTCCACGCGCGCCTCAAAGAGATGTCAGCAGCAGTGTAGGGGTCTACTAGGACCGATGCCTGCCGGGGTCGCGTGATTGTTCGAAAGAGATACCGTGACCCTGGCACATGGGCAACTGATGGAACACGGGTGGGTTTTAGTCAGTAAAAGTCTGACACGCCCTCCCGCTCCGCCCAGAGCGGGAGAAGTCATTTGATGATTTCCCATCCTGAAAAAAAAAAAAAAAAAAATGACGTCCACTGCTGGACTTAGGCCTCCCCCATTTTGGGGGGCTTTGCCATAATCGCCACGCTTGGCAGGCGGGTTGGCGATCGCAGTATGTTGGTAAAATGCATAGAGAACGCTGCTGCCCATTCTCTAGTAATACGTCCCTTAGTCGCCTTTTACGACACCCACGGGAAGAAATGAGGTGGTGTTATTCTTTACGTCCGGCACCACACGGTACATAAGAGTATTATTAGACAATATTTATTTTATTTTACTAAGTATTTTCAGGTAAACCTAATTTACTAATAGAAATTCATATAAGGTGTATCTATTCATACACGAAATATTTTAAGAGGTACACCTGTAGGTGGTAAAGAAGCTATAGCAACGAAAAAATTTTTTTTCTAAGGGTTTTTAAAAAAAATTATATTTATAAATTATTTGACGCACATAAGAAATATTGGCTGCTTCTTATTTTTTACGGCCCGAGACACCGCGGCCATGCTCGTGCCGTCCGGTCACGGCCCTCGCAGCGTCAGGCGGGCCATTCATAGAATTTGTAGTAAAGGTTTTATGGAAAACGTCTCAAGTAGTTATAAAATTATAATAATTACGAAAATTCAAAAACGCTTAGAAAAAAAATTATTTTTGCTTCTGTAGCTTCTTTACCACCTACAGGTGTACCCCTTAAAATATTTCGTGTATGAATAGATACACCTTATATAGAGGATGGTTCCAAATGAGGTCTCATCGATACACTTTCTATACATATTTATGTTCATTGTTAATTTTACTTAGGATCTTTTAGATATATGAAAATTATAAAAAAATAGTCTTCCTTCTTTTCTTCCGAAATGATAAAACATACTTACGATATCCGATTCTACAATTTGTTAAGAACATGTCGCAATACGTGGCCACAGTTTTTATATGCCATTTGCTTTGCATTATACAAACGGGATTAGGAACAGCACTGAAAATAGCATCACACATTATATAAAAAAAAAAACATAAGAAAGGAGACTGGACGAATAAGTATAGGAAGTGGTGTAAATTTTTATATTTTTTTTTAAGAGGCCGCAAACGAAATTTTTGCGATTTACGTGATTTAACAGTTAAAATACTGTATTTCTATGAATATTATTGCACCATACGAAAAACACTTAAATTTGATCAAATAACTTACCTACATTTTTATTTTGATTAATCGACCTCAAACCGACTGTTTTGTGCATTTTGCGATTTAGAAAAAAATAACATATGTTTAACAAAAAATCAAGTCTACATGGTATGTAAACTTTACAATGTATTTTTGTGGCAGTCATCTATACAATGTATGAATCACATCTTTATTAAATAGACATAGTAAAAAATATGTACCTTTGTTAAATTTTAGATAAAATGGGTAATGTTTTGGTTTTGATTTCGGCTACTCAGGACTCTCTCATAAAATTAGAACAACAGAAAAACAAACAACAACAATAAAAAAACAACAACTAAAACAACTTCAGTTGAAGGTCAATCCATTTCTCAAAAATATCCAATAGAATAATCTCAATAAGTCTCGCATTTCTATTCTCGACAAAAATAAAAAAGGAAGTCATTTATTAGACAATATCTGAAGTGATCTTCCATTTCATGTTGTGCATTTAAAAGTATGGTGAAGCATTATTTTAATTATAAAATCAAGTAAATCAGTCCAAAATTTTGTGTGCAGCCTCTTTATAAAAGATTTATTTCTCCATTTTACGTGTTATAGCAATTTAATAAAAAATACTAATAATAAATAATACATACGAAATAAAACACTGTTATTTTTTGATTAAATATACATACTTTCATTCATGATTGCATCTGAAAATAAGCGATGGCATTCTTCGTTCCAAATATTTTTTTTAGTATGGTTGGGTTTTTTTAAGGAGACTGAGCGAAAGTGGTCTGCGGACCAATAACGATTATTGTTTTTTTTTTCTATTCGTTTTCGATATCGGTACCTATTACGTTGCCAAAATATTACGAGTTCATTTAATTCGATCCTGTATTGTGTTTTTATATCAAAAAGCGACACGTAGTTTACTTGTGGTACACCAAACAAGTGAATAAACACGCAGTGAATGTGTGTGAAAGAGAAGAACCTTTCGGTACCGAACGAGAACAATACGAAATCTAAAGTATGTTATGTTCAGATGGTAATCGTCTTCACGCACACATTCACAGTATGTTTTCTACAATCGTTTAACACAAGTAAAATGCGCGCTTCGTGGTATAAAAATACTGTTCCTCAACCGTGTATTATCATCATCACCATTTCAGCCGTAAGACGTCCACTGCTGGACAAAGGCCTCTCCCAATTTGGGGGGCTTTCCCATAATCGCCACGCTTGGCAGGCAGAATGGCAATCGAAGTAAGGTGGTAAAATGCATAGAGAACGCTGCTGCCGGTTCTCTAGT
This sequence comes from Aporophyla lueneburgensis, assembly GCA_932294355.1. Taxonomy (NCBI): domain Eukaryota; kingdom Metazoa; phylum Arthropoda; class Insecta; order Lepidoptera; family Noctuidae; genus Aporophyla; species Aporophyla lueneburgensis. The sequence continues at coordinate 11,126,449 of OW028757.1, read as the reverse complement.
AAGTCTCTTACAACACCCACTGGAAGAAATGGGGTGATGCTATTCTTTACATTCCGGCACCACACAGGCGAACCGTGTATATCTTATACCTTTAAACGAGCAATTCTTGTATATATATATAATATCTGGATAACCGAGCTTTGCTCGGTATTTTTTGGTAAATTGTGTTTAAAATAATAAGTTTATGTTAAAGTTGATTATCGATAAAATTGGTCATTGAAAACACGAATAAAACAACATTTTATAAAAATAAATCTTAGCTAGATCGATTTATCGCCCCCGAAACACCACGTATACTAAATTTCATGAAAATCGTTGGAGCCGTTTCCGAGATTCAGATTATACATATATATACAAGAATTGCTCGTTTAAAGGTATAAGATATAATCTGAATCTCGGAAATGGCTCCAACGATTTTCATGAAATTTAGTATACAAGGGGTTTCGGGGGCGATAAATCGATCTAGCTAGGATTCATTTTTAGAAAATGTCGTTTTATTCGCGTTTTCAATAATCAACTTTTAAACATAAACTGAAAAATATGACTGTTCCTGACAGCTATTGGCGACTAATAATACTATTTTTTTTAATTGGGAGCAATTAACTGCTTTAACGACACAACAACACTAAAGCTACTTCAACAGATGGCGTTGTTAAGCAACACTAAGTCATTGGCTTGACGTGTTTGGTTTGACGTTATGGTCCAGGAGGTAGCCTTGCAAATGAAAAAGTCATAGTAAGCCGGCTGATACTGTCCTCAATCGTTGATCTTATATGACCAATTAGTGAACCAACCGTCAGCTACTCAAGTAGCGGTCGGTGCGGGTGTGGGTGGTTCCGGAAGTAGTAAAAAAAACAAAAAAAAATTAGTCATAGTACACAGGCTGCAATTTTTTTCATATATAGTTTACGTCATACAGAGCTGAAAAAAAAATCGTCAGCTGCATTGTAGAGGGGGGGATTATGCATCAGCCGCTCGCTTGAACTTGTAAAAGACACATGTAAAATAAAGTTATAGTACGCCGGATGAAATCTTATACCTTTAAACGAGAAATTTAGTATTGTACGGTGCAACCGCACATTCTGCAATTCAGCAGTTTGCGCCACACTTTCATTTCCACACAATAATAAGTTCAGTTCGCGTTAGGCTATCAAGTCAGCCAGCCGTTCTCGTTACAGCCAACAAGGGCCGCGTCACTCACTTCATTACCGCACACATACCAGCAGTTCATTAAGCTCATTCCACCTTTGAGACAATACAGTGTTTTCAATAATTTAACATCTTTCATTGCAATCAACCCGCATCTAAAAGTAATGTATATAGGTCTACCAAGAGATCATACATTCTTTTTGGTCCTTCAACAGTGAACATTGCACGCTATATAGTCCATTCGCGCGCGTGGACAGTGTAGCGGGAAGCTATCCAGTGACTCGTAAGTGTGTGTTGTGTTGAGTGACTATAATACTGTGGGACTAACAAGTGTCTCAGGGTCAACAAGGACCCGTAAACATTAAACAATCAGGAGATCAGTGCACGAATTTTAGACTTTGGGACAATCAGGTGTCTCAAGGTTTCATCATCAAGAGCTGAGGCTAGCAGGTGTCTCAGGGAGCGTTTCATCTTCAAGAGCTGAGGCTAGCAGGTGTCTCAGGGAGCGTTTCGTCATCGAGAGCTGAGGCTAGCAGGTGTCTCAGAGGATCACCAAGGATCCATAAGCAGTCATCAGGAACATTCAAGTAAGATCTTTCCATTTATTTCTTAATTCAAATAAGTCCTCGACATGGAGGCCATACATGAAAATCAGGACGAACTTTACACAGCCATCCTAAAGTTGGCTACAAATATCAAAAAGGACTCGGCAGATCGTAAGACTGCCGACTATTTCAAGCGACGTTTAGAGAACTTGAATCAGTGTTGGTCCGATTACCAATACAATCACGACCGTCTTCTTACGGAAGAAAGCAAGTCTCATCCGTATTTTACTGGCCGTGCATACGAACGAACAAAAGAGCTATACATCTCGACCAACGCACTCATCAATCAACAATATCAAGTTTTGTTGATAAAGATGAAAGAAGCTCAACAGGGAGCTTCTACACAGGAGGAACAAGGTCCTACACGGTCTGAACAAGAAGATCCATTAGGACGTCAATCGCCGCCCGTCGAGTTATGCTCCAGAGGTTCATCTAGTAAGCTTGATGAACAGCTGAAAAAACAAGCTAGCAATTTCAGGGCGCTCCAACGCACTGTGACAGGGATAAATTTGGATTTTATGTCCGAAAAGTGGGAGTTGAAAGATGCCTTACGTACTCTACAGTCTCGATGGTCTATCATAGATTCCTTACATTGGGAATTAGACAGCGAATTGGAAGGTATGAATCAAGAATATGAGGTGTCTTATACAAAGCAAGAAACTATTTACAATGAATTAAAAATGCAATTAATAGAAAACTGGGGTCCGTAGTTCACAAGGAGAATTGGACACCAAAAATTGACATCCCGTTCTTCAATGGCAATTATCAAAATTGGGTGTCTTTCAAGGACTTTTTTGTGGAAGCTATCCACAGCAACGTCTCGTTATCAAACGCCCACAAGATGCAGTTTCTTAAAAGCAAGGTGCGGGGAGAAGCTGAACGTTTGATACAGCATTTACAAATCAGTTCCGACAACTACACTGTTTGCTGGGAGATTTTGAACAACAGGTACAATAACACATGGTTGATTTTTACAACTCACATAGATCTCTTGCTAAATCTTCCAACAGTTCAACAAGCAAACTTCCCTCAGATTAAAAACATTCATGATACTACACTAGAGTGTTTAAATTCAATAAGGAACCTAGGCGTTGATACAGACAGCTGGGATCCAATCACCGTGCGTATTTTATTGTCAAAATTAGATGCGGACACGCATGATAATTATTTGCAATCTCTGAAGAAACCCAGAGAACTGCCAAAATTGACGGAGTTTCTAAGCTTCCTAGAGAGTAGATTCACCGCATTGGAATCTTCGCGCAAGAAAAACGAAAATTCCAAGCCATCACCAAGCAAGCAAAATAAATCATCATCGTCAAATTTCAAGAATAAATATTCAGCAAGTAAGACTTCGGTAAATAATATCGAATTCACATGTCCGTTGTGTAAAGAGTCACACGGAATATACTATTGCAATAAGTTTTTAAAAATGACACCAAGTGCAAAACGACAAACTATAGCACGATTGCATTTGTGCAAAAATTGTCTTTATGCACATGAGGATAAAGAATGTACGTCAGAAAGACGCTGCCGTGAATGTCGTGGTAAACATAACACGCTTTTACATGAAGCGTTTAACAATAAGCCGTCATGTAATCAAGTTACGGAAAACAACACACCATCAGTTTTGACAACAAGAACGCAAAATCAAGAATCAGGTAAAAATTACGTTTTGCAACAAGGCAACAACGTGATCGAAACATTATTAGCAACCGCAATGATCAAAGTTCAAGCAAGTGACGGATCATACCACAAAATGCGTGCGCTAATAGATCAAGGCTCTCAAGCCTCCCTTATCTCGGCTAGGGCGACACAACAGCTAGCTTTATCAAGAAAGTATTGCAGGGCCGTCATCTGCGGGATAGGAGAGAAGGAGAGCAGTAGCAAGGGCATTACGAACATAACATGTTGTTCGCATTTTAATGATTTTACATTTACAACAGATGTAGTAATCATGGACACGCTGATTCATCAATTACCAAGATGTACATTTACCAAGCCAACATGGGCACACCTGGCCGGCAAGCAACTAGCCGATCCAGAATACAATGTCCTATCGACATCTTATTGGGAGCCGATGTGTATTCCCATATCATTTTAAAAGGGATTATCAGGGCTGATTTATCATTACCGGTCGCGCAACAGACACGACTGGGATGAATCTTATGCGGAAATTTCAAAACTTTACACTGTAAAGTAGTCCTGAATCAAGTGGACGAAATACAAAAATTTTGGGAGATCGAAGACATAACAGAATCATCCAGTTTATCCGCAGAAGATCTACAATGCATGGAGTATTACAAGAAAACCACAACAAGAAACGAAAATGGCATGTATCAAGTAAGATTGCCTTTTCAAGAAAACTTTGAGACACAGTTGGGATTGTCTAAAAATAAAGCAATGGCGCAATTTCAACAGTTGGAAAGGAAATTTCACAATAATGAAGAATTAGCAAAACAATATAAATTATTTATTCAGGAATATAATACTTTAGGACATATGAAACTAGCGTCCGGTAACATGCAACCGGATTATCATTTACCGCACCATTGCGTATTGCGAAACGATTCCACTACGACAGCACTTCGCGTAGTTTTCAACGCTTCTACAAAAACAACAACAGGAAATAGCTTGAATGACGTCATGTTAAAAGGCCCAAATCTACAGCAAGATCTCCAATCTTTAATATTAAGATGGAGACAATATCGCATAGCTTTTACGGCAGATATTGAAAAAATGTTTCGTTTCATTACGTTGAACGAACAGGATCAAAGATTTCAAAAAATCATTTGGAGGGATACCACCGACATGCGTCATCAGGTATATCAGCTATGCACTGTAACATATGGCACCAAGGCCGCACCATTTTTAGCTATGATGACTTTAAAACAATTGGCTGAAGATGAAAGACACAATTTTGACAGTGTTGCAATCAATGCATTGGAGCAGTCATTCTACATGGATGATATTTTACACGAGTCTCATTCTGTCGAGTTAGCAGTAAAACTAAAGCAAGATTTAATCACGTTGTTAAAATCAGGGGGATTCAATTTAAGAAAGTGGTCTTCTAATGCAACAGCGTTACAAGAAAATACACTCGGGGCGAGTAACAAACAAGAAAATTTCGATTTCAAGGAAATGGAAACATTAAAAACCTTGGGATTGCGTTGGAATTCAAAAGCAGACTTATTCACATTTCAATCAAAAATGGAATCATCTAACAAAACACCAACTAAGAGATCCATGTTGTCAGACATATCAAAGTTGTTCGACCCTCTTGGTTGGCTGTCACCGATATCAACCAAGCTAAAACTGCTATTTCAGCAAGTTTGGATTTCAAGCATTCAATGGGATGACAAGTTACCCGATCAAATTAGCAAGGAATGGCTTGACATTAAAGGTGACATGCACAAAATTAAGCAATTCAAGCTGGAGCGTTGGTTGGGTACAGGAGAAAACAACACGCTAGAATTACATGGGTTCTGCGATTCTTCTAATAATGCCTACGCATGCGTTGTTTATTGCAAGACGGAAAACAACGGCGTAACAAAGATCTCGTTATTAGCAGGAAAAGCAAGATTAGCTCCAGTAAACAAATCAGTTTCAATACCAAGATTAGAGCTGAGCGGTGCTCTATTACTGGCAAAATTGTTGTCTAAAATTCAACAATGTCTTAGCAGTCACAATATCAAGATATATAGTTGGACTGATTCAATGGTAGTCCTAGCCTGGTTACAAAGAGAGCCAGGACGATGGAAGCCTTTTGTCGCCAACAGTGTGCGACAAATATCAAACATTATACCTACAAACAGCTGGCGTTACATCAAGTCAGCAAAAAATCCTGCGGACTGCGCAAGTCGCGGATTAGGTATCAATCAATTGAAAAACCATTCGCTGTGGTGGGAAGGACCGTCGTGGCTGCGGAACTACGACCCTGACCAAGAAACTGGGCAAGCAGTGTTTACCACAGACGAAGAAGTAAGAAAAGCCAATCATATTAATTACATATCGCAGCAAGAAAGCGATAACATTCTGGGTGAATTATTAGCAAGATATAGTTCACTCGCTAAACTAACAAGAGTTTTAGCATGGATATTAAGATTTATCAAGCAAGCGAGATACAAGAAAAATCGCTCGCAAACTTATTTTACATTACAAGAATTAGTAAATGCTAAGCATAAAATAATTATATATGTACAGCGCAGAGAATTTGCCCAGGAAGTACATAACTTACAAGAAAATAAGCCGCTATCAGCAAAAAACAAGTTACTGCAACTAAATCCATTCCTTGACAACGAGGGACTTCTCAGAGTTAAAGGAAGACTAAGCAAGGCCAACATTAATCAAGATATGATGCATCCGATCATCATAGCTCACGAAGGACACTTAACAAACTTAATTATAGATCAAGCACATGAACTTACCTTCCATGGAGGAGCACGGGTGACATCAGCATTCATTCGCAAGAATTACTGGATCATAGGCGGTAATCGAGCGGTCAAAAAGCATATACGTACTTGCGTTACCTGTCGTAAGCAGAATCCAAGCAAGATGGCACAGCTGATGGGTGATTTACCTACGCAGAGGTGTAACGTTGCAAAGCCTTTTGAACATACAGGCGTCGATTTCACCGGGCACGTGCTCATAAAGGCCAACAAGGGCCGTGGTATTAAGACTACAAAGGGCTACGTGGTGGTATTTGTCTGTATGGTGACCAAGCTTGTTCATATAGATTTGGTCTCAGATCTCACATCATCAGCATTCATAGCTGCGTTGCGAAGAATGGCTGGAAGAAAAGGCTCGCCGAAACACTTGTACAGCGACAACGGTACGAACTTTGTCGGCTCCAACAAAATTTTACAAGAAGAAATGGAGCAGATACAAGAAACATTCGATCAAGATTTCATCAAAGAAATTACTAGCATGAAGATCGAATGGCATTTTAATGCCCCCTCATGGCCTACAGCAGGAGGGCTGTGGGAGGCGGCAGTCAAAAGTTTAAAATATCATTTAAGAAGAGTAGTTGGAGAGCAAAAGCTCACCTTTGAAGAATTCAGCACAGTTCTGGCCCAGTTAGAAGCAGTACTTAACTCGAGGCCACTGTGCCCTCTGACTGAAGATCCAAACGACTTGGATTTTCTCTCTCCGTCAAGCTTTATCAATTTAAATCAAGACATGACTGTATTAGAAACAGAAACAGATATGCGGACAATATGGCATTTAACTCAAAAAATAGTACAAGATATTTGGAAACGTTGGCATACAGAATATCTCACTCAGCTGTCAGCAAGAAGCAAGTGGAGACATTCTCAACCAGACATTCAGCTAAATGACATTGTTACAATTAACGATGCAAACTTACCACCAGGGAAGTGGGCAGTTGGCCGCGTCATCCAGCTGCATCCTGGTGCCGATGGCCACATCAGGGTGGTCACATTGAAAACAAAGAATGGGTTTATCAAGAGGCCTATTCTCAAGCTGTCTATTCTCCCTGTAAATGATAGAATCGACAAACAAGAGTCGCATTTCAAGGAAGTGAAAGATGGCAAACCATATCAAACCAAAAAAGTAAATTACAGCTTCTCATCACTGGTAATGTTACTTTTGTATTTCATGAGCATTTTGACGACATCTCACTGTGCATACAATGTTACACAGCTAAAAGACAATCAAGGTCTTTATTTTGACAAAATTGCAAACATGCAATTAATCAGAGATGAATGGAAGATAGTCACGTACTATGACATGAATTCATTTTGGCAAGGTACAGAAGCATGCAGTAAATACCTTAGCTACTTGGATCAGTTATGCAACAAGTTTAAAGAATCGTCACATTGTGATGTCATACAAGTTCAATTGAGAAGAGAATTCTTGCTGAATTCTCAGAACTCGAGTACTATAACCACCTGCTACTGAGTCAGCATTCCAGCACGCGACGAACACGAGTCCTGCGCCGACGCAAGCGAGGCCTTATCAACGGGATAGGCTATCTAGCAAACAGCTTGTTCGGGGTACTTGATGAGAGATTCGCAGAACAATATAAACAAGATATTCAGTCTATACATGACAATGAAAATCATTTGCTTTCGCTCTTAAAACAACAAACAACGATAATTGAAGTAGAATACAACGTTTTGAAAAGGAACGGGCAAGCAATTAATAAGCAACACAAGATGCTTAACTCACTATCAATCAAGTTAGATAAGATCACGAACGTTTTATTGAATGAATCAGAGAGAAATCGAGTCATGAACGATTTCAGTACGGGAGCAATTGCTACAAGCAATGTTTTAAGACAACTAAAAACAATCCAGACGAGTTTATTAGATACCATAACAGATGTTTATCACGGGAGACTTAATTTTCATTTATTGTCACCAGAACAACTGAAAGACACTCTAAATACAATATCGAGTCATCTTTCAAAGGATCTTACGTTACCAATCAATAACTTACAAGCGAACTTTAGAAACATTTATCATTTATTAACAGTCAAAGCAAGAATGACTGAACAATTTTTAATCTTCGAACTGAAATTGCCTCTGGTGTCAAGAGATACATTTTCAATCATGAAAATTATTCCAATACCTCAACTTGTAGGGAACTCAAGCATGGCTATTTTAACTCCGATTGCTGAACATGTTGCAATCAATTTGAAGAAGGACTCGTATTTACCGATTTCTACCTACGACGTCCAGAGATGTCAACGTGAAGATGTAGATAATTATCTATGTCATATAGAGAAGCCGATTTATCATCTCAAGAATGATGAAAAATTGTGTGAAGTGGAACCTGATTCCAGCAAATGCAAAATCAGCATTACGACTTGTTCGAATCAATGGACAGCACTTAGCAAAATAAACAATTATGCATTTTTCTGCTGTAGTCAGTGTCAAATAAGATATCTATGCAACGACAATGTGTCATCGGGGCAGTTAGTAAAAGCAGGCATATTGGGAGTTGAACACGACTGTTTAATTAAAACCGAAAGTTTTACGGTTTACTCACATAATGAAGGTTTCAGCGCTTTAGACATAAAACCAACTTTCAAGCTGCCAGAGATAGAAGCAATCAATCATATCATAGACGTAGGCATCCCAACTCCACTGATACAAAACGATTCACTCCTCTCAAGCCACAAGGAGCTGGAAGAAATCAAGAAGCAACTCCGCATTCTTAAAGCAAGTGAGAGTTTGCCAAATCAAATTTCGTATCACGACATCCATCACTACACAGCAATTTATGCAGTTATCGGAGTTGTGTTAGTGATTGGAGCAGTCTTCATAGTACGACGTCTGCGTAACAGGCGTACCGCATCTCTCGAGGTGGCAAGGGCCGCATTGGGAAGTCTGCGAACCGCGCAACACGCGACACCGGCACGGGCAGAGGCTGAGGCCTCTAACTCATCATCCTCAGTGAGCTATAGTGTTAGTGCGCGTAATCAGTGTGACAAGTGATCAGTACCTATGTCCCGTAAAATAGAATTCAAGTAGAGACTCTAAACATAGAATAAGGACCAATTGGAATCACCTTGTCAATCATCTAGCATAAGGACTAATTGGCATCACCTTGTTACTCATCTTTTCATGTTCATCTCTCCGCTCGGGAGCATGTACGGTGCAACCGCACATTCTGCAATTCAGCAGTTTGCGCCACACATTCATTTCCACACAATAATAAGTTCAGTTCGCGTTAGGCTATCAAGTCAGCCAGGCGTTCTCGTTACAGCCAACAAGGGCCGCGTCACTCACTTCATTACCGCACACATACCAGCAGTTCATTAAGCTCATTCCACCTTTGAGACAATACAGTGTTTTCAGTAATTTAACATCTTTCATTGCAATCAACCCGCATCTAAAAGTAATGTATATAGGTCTACCAAGAGATCATACAAGTATACAGGGGGTTTCGGGGGCGATAAATCGATCTAGCTAGGATTCATTTTTTTTTAATGTCGTTTTATTCGTGTTTTCAATTATCAACTTTATCGATAACCAACTCGAACATAAACTTATTATTTTAAACACAATTTACCAAAAAATACCGAGCAAAGCTCGGTCATCCAGATATTTGATATTAAACAAGACGGTTAACTTACATGCTTGTGATGCATTTGGTAAAATCATCGTAACATTGATCGAGTTTAGTTGAATGCATCCACTGATGTGCTGGATAATGATAATTTTCGGTGGTATAATATCCTAGATCCAAATTTAATATTTCCTCTACTTTCGCCAGAGGAAAATCGGTCGTATAGGGACGCGAATGGACCGACTCTTGCGCTAAAAAATAATAAACTATATTTTAATTCGTCAAAAACATAAGTAACTAGCTTCTGCCAGTGACTTCGTTTGCGTTAAATTTCTTGTTCCCCCGACCCTTCCCGTCGCACCGAATCGCCTACCCGTGCGATTTTCCCCGTTTTTGCAACATTTTTCATTACTGCTCCGCTCCTCTTAGTTATAGCGTGATTTTTTATAACTTATAGCCTTCCTCGATAAATAAGCTACCCAACACAAAAATAATTTTTCAATTCGGACCAGTAGTTCCTGAGATTAGCGCGTTCAATCAAACAAACAAACAAACAAACTCTTCAGCTTTATAATATTATATACTATAAGAAGTATAGATTTATTCGAACTAGGCTGAGCGTCAGCACTTTCTCCCCAATGCCCTTCACCACTTCCTAGTGCTTTAGCTTGGATGAAGAAGTGGTGAACCAAACTCCCTGAAGAGTAGAGTAGGACTACTCTCTCTCTTCGGAGTATGTTTTATATTTTAATGGAATAAAATATCAAACACCAAACATAGCATCGTGTGCAGATATCTCTGAAGGGTTCAACAGACGTGTACAGTTACCAGTTATCTCTAGTCTAGTAAAATACCGATGGATGTTTTCGAATTAGTTCAATTTAATAAATAATAATAATATCTTAGGACAACCAACACAACGTTATCTGACCCCAAACTAGGCAGAGTCTGTACTATGGCAACCAGACAACTGATAAACATACTTATATATTTCTAAATACATACATGTTATAGATAAATTACACCCAGACACACAACAAATGATTGCGCTCATCACACAAAGATTTGTCTTGGGTGGGAATCGAACCCACGACCTCAGTTTTAGCAGTCAGAGTCTCTAACCACTACACTAACAGGCCAGTCAAAATGAACTGTTTGTTTTCCATTTATTCAGTTAAATTTCAAAGAAAATCTCAAACATAACAATGACGTTAAATTTGATGTGTTTAGATGGTTCAAAATTCTTCCTTTTACTTTAAATTTTTAGATGTTTTAGAGAATTCTGTAACATCGAAAGGCTTATTACAGTATTAGGTACCCAATGGAATACCAATGAAGACTATTCAATTTGAGAGTTTAGAGATATTTAATGACGACTTCCGCGCAATTTTCAAAATCCATTAAAATTGCGTTTTTTGAATCCCATGAATTTTTGTCTAAGCATTATGGTTCATATTTTCAGGTTCTGGAAGGCCTCAAATAACAAGTCACCCTGTAAAGGAAGCCGATTAGAATATTCAAATGATACGTGACAATAAGGCCTCAAATAAGACTAATAAAAAGAAGAATACAAGAAAACTATTTCAATAACAGTTTTAATGGTACGGAATCACAGCACGGAACCGCCAAGGCGTCTCTGTGTTGTGTTCGGTACCGCATTAAGTACCATATTCAGAGTCCGTCGGCAGACTTGGCAGGACAGGTGTCCTGTCAAGTCCCGAAACATAATATTGACTGTCGAATAATGAAGTCCAACATGTAAGCCCTACTTAAGAATTATAGGCCCATCTCACTTCTGGGCCATGTCTACAAGCTGTTTTCAAGAGTCATGACGAACCGTCTCGCGCGCAGGTTTGACGACTTCCAGCCTCCCGAACAAGCCGGATTCCGTAAAGGCTTTAGCACCGTAGACCACATACATACGCTGCGGCAGGTTAAACAGAAGACCGAAGAGTATAAACTGCCTCTCTGCTTAGCGTTTGTGGACTACGAAAAAGCCTTCGATTCGATCGAAACTGTACTGCAGTCTCTTCAACGGTGCCAGATCGACTATCGGTACATCGAGGTGCCGAAGTGTCTGTACGAAAACGCCAAAACGCCAGAAACGTTTGACAGAGCAACAGCTTTTATTGCGGTGTTTACGTAGTTTATTATAGATTTTTTTTTTTTAATGCAGCAATGAATTAGCAATATCCTTCGAAATTAAACAGATTGAGATTGAAAATTTGTTACGTAAATAGGATGCTGACCAGTCCAAAGACAAGTACTTACTGGTTGTTTTTTTATCATCATCTTCGCAGTTAATTGGCATCGTTAGTAGTATTATCCATACAACGTAAAACTCAAACTTATATATTTCTAACATAACTGGTTTTCAATAATTCTTTGTTAAATAAAACCTCTCTAATACAGTTTCAATTAAGAAATCAGCTCATAACATCAATCCTTTTATACCCAGTAACATTAATAAAATTACGTACGGTCACCAAAAGTAGTAAGTAACCAAGATCGTCGTTTATACACTGTGACATTTTAACCATCTTACAACGGCAGCCCACTTCATGTAACCAAAGACATCCATTAAAAAAAAAAAATTATAACTAAAAATAAAAATATTATTAATTTTGATGACGCATGACGTAGTTTGTTGTCTCATGGAAAATGGAGATGGAATGATCTAGTCGACTCGTCGACTGGGGAGGTACGTTCTCTACCTTATGACTAACAAGATGTTTCATAATTCTAATGCATTATTTATATTTCTTAGTACCGAATTTCTTAATTAATGGTAACAATTTTCAATCACGCCTAGAGGTATAACATGCCCCTAGTCGCCGCAGGAGGAGACGCCCCGGGCGTCGGGAGTCCATAACGGACTCCCGGCCACCGTAGGCGCGAGCTTGCGGGTGGCGAGCAATGGGTAGCTCGCCGCCCGGTAAGGACCAAGCTCGGGTCGACGGCGCGTAGTGTTCCACGCGCGCCTCAAAGAGCTGTCAGCAGCAGTGTAGGGGTCTACTAGGACCGATGCCTGCCGGGGTCGCGTGATTGTTCGAAAGAGATACCGTGACCCTGGCACATGGGCAACTGATGGAACACGGGTGGGTTTTAGTCAGTAAAAGTCTGACACGCCCTCCCGCTCCGCCCAGAGCGGGAGAAGTCATTTGATGATTTCCCATCCTGAAAAAAAAATAAAGGTATAACATGTCGGATAGATTGAGTGGACAACCTTTGTAAGACGACTTAAATGTCACGGTGCAGTACAAGATGAGTAAGAAATCTATGATGATATTATAGATAGAATGGAGGTGCCTACCGAGATCACGACTAATAGAGAAGTGTGGAAGAAAAAGCCATGTTGCACAGACCCCAAATAAATTGAGATAAGAACAGGAGAATGATGAGACGAGTAAAAAACTGAAGCATGTTTTCAAACGAAATTTAATTTAATAAATGAACTGTTTGTCTTCTATTTCCTATTCAGTCTATAATGTTCCCAGCCTTGGGAAACATGGCTCCTCTACGAGAAGGAGTAGGCCATAATCCACCATGCGGACCCAGTGCGGGTTGGAGAATTTCACATTGTCTTCGTTGTTTTTGTATTGTAAATATGCCAGTTTTCTCAAGGTGTTTTTCTTCACCATTTTGGGAGCAGTGGTGATGAAAATAATTACACAAATTTAAGCGCTTGCCTGGGTCCAAACTGACGACCTACAACTCGTAAGTCGGGGTCGATGATTCTGGGCCACGGTTGCCCTCTTCTAATTTTTTAATTTAAATAATTTCGAATTATTAGTAAAACATTTATTATTTTCTTACTAAACTGCAACTATATACGATAACCCTGGTTTTTTTTTTCTGGCTTGTAAATCATCACCCGTTTTCATTCAGTTGCCCATATGCCAGGGTCATGGTATCTCTTTAGAACAAATTTCGTGACCCTGCTTACTTATATTTTTTGGTGACCGTACATAAGAAGTGCTCATTAGGTGTAATAAACACTCTGCCTATTTGCGATAACCGTAATGATGTCCGAGTTATTGTGATTTGATTTAATTAATGGACGTTATGTCTCTTTTCACCTTGTATTTTTATCCCTTTCATTTCTTCTTCTTAGCATCGACACGATGGCAAAAAACAAACATGAAAACATGTATCTGTACTATAGACTATTTTTTATACTATAAAGCTGAAGAGTTTGTTTGGTTGGTTGAACGCGCTAATCTCAGAAACTACTGGTCCGAATTGAAAAAATATGTTTGTGTTGCGTTTCCTATTTATTGAAGAAGGCTATAGGTTATATAACATTACGCTACAATCAAAAGGAGTGGAGCAGCAACGAAAAATGGACGAAAAGTGGCAAGCAATTCGATGCGACGGGAAGGATCAAGGAAGCAAAAATCTGATGCAGATGAAGTCGCGGGCAGAAGCTAGTGTTTATATACTACATTGTACATATATATATAGTTTTCTAAATTCGTTTGGCCCAAAATTTTGCAACACGAATACCGTTCGCTGACCCAACCATTAGGTCCTCACGTGTGCAGAAGATGGGGCATGCGATGCAAGATAGGTCATCATCATTTCAGCCGTAAGACGTCCACTGCTGGACTTAGGCCTCCCCCAATTTGAGGGGCTTTGCCATAATCGCCACGCTTGGCAGGCGGGTTGGCGATCGCAGTATGGTGGTAAAATGCATAGAGAACGCTGCTGCCCATTCTCTAGTAAGTCCCTTAGTCGCCTTCTACGACACCCACGGGAAGAAATGGGGTGGTGTTATTCTTTACGTCCGGCACCACACGGTACACGTCTATACGTCTTCATACCTTCAAGATAGGTGGTGAGACATTATCTGTGAAGAGATGCCGCATACACACCAAAGGTCTGAGCCGTCCATGAACCCCCATTTGTGGAAGATTCCCTTGCTACGACCTACTTGGGTACGACGTCTGTTAAAGGTTTTCGAAGTAGGCCACGGCAACTTGAGCCCGAACGGATGGCTCTCTGATGGCTTAACCATGAAATCACGAGGCTTGAGCAGTTCTTGCCACAGTTCACATCTTCCTGTGGAGGTGCTGCCACCGGCTGGACTCACGTACCCTAGAAATTGACACTGGATTAAAGTTGTGCATTGTTTGGCGTGGGTCATCCTGTAGCTTCGCCGTCTTGATGCAGGTCTAGCGATAGCCCTAATAATACCTGGAGGCGCAGTGCCAGTCAATGGGTACAGTATTCGCAACGGGGTCGGATTCAAGCAACCAGTAATAACCAGCATGTCTCATATGATTTAGTAGATACATCTCCAGATGTATCTACTAAATCATATCCTTTCACTTGAAGTTGATCATCCTGGTTATCCTATATTTTCGCAAAAATTGCCCGTGACCTCTATGTGCGTTTTATCATATTTGTATGGCCTTGGTGTTATTAACTTCTTGAATTTGCCCCGTACAGTATTAATAAAAAAAGTTTCAAACATAATTTTTTGGATAAAAATGTTTTGATACTTACATAGTATTCCATGTTTATACTTCGTAATTGTGATACACTATGTCAGTATAAGCTCGTTTTGAAGTTAATAATTCGATTTTTTTTCGATTTAAGAGTATTAGAAGTATTTACAAAGGCCAGCACATAAAGCTACTACAATCTGTCAAATTTCTTTAATAGGATTTCAACTTTATCGCTAAAGCATTAGGTTCAAGATTGATTGGGAAAATTTGTCAATTTCGGGTAGTTTCCTGTGCTAGCGTCTGTACATACCTACACCACTATAACTTACTTTCTAGGTTAAATTTGGAGACATTTTGAGTAACCTTCGTCGCTGTCTATACGTCTTCATACCTTCAAGATAGGTGTAAGATAAAAGGTGCGTAAGCGATAAATAAATTAAAGAGCTTTTTACGTGGAAAAGGGAAGTCATGTAAGTGTATGCGGAAAATATATTTCAGGACTGAAATTCAAGGAAAAGGGAAGAGGCAGCTAATTGCCAGTAAATATTTTATTTATAAAAACGTTTTTACTGAAGATATCACTAAGTTCAGTATGTTTTGAAAAAGTAAATCTCTCTATCTGAGGACTTTAAAGCCGAATTTTACAAACTTCCTCCCTGACTATGTTGTAAAAATAGCTCCGTGAAAACTTAGGCGTAGTTAGTATATTTCCAAAACTATATCATAACAGTTATTTGGTTCCCTAAATTTAGTTGTCAGTATCATTAAAAGTTTTGATAAAAACTGGATGTTTTTTTTTATTATTTCATTCGTTTTCGATATCGATACCCAACACGTGTTTAAAGTATTGACAGATAATTTAATTTGACCCTGTATTTTTCAGAAACTAACTTTTCTCCCAATAATCTAATGGGCTGCTAGTAAAATTCTAGTAATTCTATTACCCTAATATTATACATGTGAGAATTTGTATGTCTGGATGTTTAGATGTTTGTTATGAAGTTGTGATTGAGATCACTCCAAAACAGCCAAACTGGTTTGGATAAAATTTGGAAAACGGATAGTTTATAAATAACACATAGAAATAGTTTTTATCCCCTGCAATACGATCCTGAATGCTAATTTCCGACCTCCACGCGGGCAAAGCCGCAAGCCAAATTTACTTAAGAATAAACTTGATGACCAGCCATATGCACTAGAAATAAAAGTAGGTTGTAACCGCAAAGGTTGCGCTACAGTGTGTTACGCCATTTACTCTCTCTCTCTCTCTCTCTCTCTCTCTCATATTACTCCACTGATGCTAAGGACTAACACTATTTACAGCTCAAGCTTCAAACTCACTTCACCAATTAACTGTGAGTTTTTTTACAGAATAGGTCGGCAGATTTTTTGTCCTATCCTTTTTATACCAACGCAATGTGGTTGCAAGCAATTTATTTTCCTAAATTTTTATTAAATCAAGTATGGTCATTTCAGTTAATTTCCACGAGCCGAGAGGCGCGCTCTAGTGGCCACTGAAGGGATTAAGGCGCCGGCGTGATTGATAACGGACACGGCGGATAGAAACGCAATGAGCCGCGCTGGGGCCCTTCATTTGTTTCATTCGGGTGCGGATTTAGTGGTAAGCGGAGTCTATAATATTTGTCCCGCTATGAGAGAAAAGCATCTTCTCAAACAGGGAAGGCACAAACATTGATCACCACGTTTGCGCAAGACGGGTTTGTCGGCTTTAGACTTATATGAGATCATTCAGAGTATATTGTCTTTGGTACTTTGGCCTTGTCCCTGGCCCCTTAAGGCGATGAACAAAATGGTCGGACTTTAATTAGTTGAATACAAGGCTTTGGGCTACTTTGTCTGCTTTTTTTTGTAATATGTGTTTTTTTTTTTGTGCGGAATAAACAATCGGTCTATCTTTTGTGTGGATGTGACGCATGTCTCCAACTTGATCTTTTTGCGTTTCTGTTCTTTTTCTGCGTCATGTTTACGGCAAACAAACATTATTTTTCTTTATTCTTTGTGATGTTCTAATGATGATAATCGCCTTCTACTCAGTGATCGTCTTTAACTGTCTGCTCTCTTCAAACTGTATCTACTGATTTAATTTGGTTGCAGTAAGTATGCTGGGTACCGTGTGGTGCTGGACCTAAAGAATAGCACCACCCCATTTCTTCCCGTGGTTGTCGTAAAAGGCGACTAAGGGACTTACTAGAGATTGGGCAGCAGCGTTCTCTATGCATTTTACCACCATACTGCGATCGCCAACTCACCTGCCAAGCGTGGCGATTATGGCAATACCCCCCAAATTAGGGGAGGCCTAAGTCCAGCAGTGGACGTCTTTTTTTTTTTTTTTTTCAGGTTGGGAAATCATCAAATGACTTCTCCCGCTCTGGGCGGAGCGGGAGGGCGTGTCAGACTTTTACTGACTAAAACCCACCCGTGTTCCATCAGTTGCCCATGTGCCAGGGTCACGGTATCTCTTTCGAACAATCACGCGACCCCGGCAGGCATCGGTCCTAGTAGACCCCTACACTGCTGCTGACATCTCTTTGAGGCGCGCGTGGAACACTGCGCGCCGTCGACCCAAGCTTGGTCCTTACCGGGCGGCGAGCTACCCATTGCTCGCCACCCGCAAGCTCGCGCCTACAGTGGCCGGGAGTCCGCAATCGACTCCCGACGCCCGGGGCGTCTCCTCCTGCGGCGGCTAGGGACGTGAGGGCGCAGAGACTGCCACTCCCTCACGCGCCCCGCCTCCTCCTTCGCGAGCATTACTGCTTCGCAGAAGGAGGTGACGGCTTCCCATTCCCTCTCGCTCCGTACCATGGCTCGCACCAGGGCCGGACGCGAGAGGTCACCGCCGCCGATCGCCTCCACGAGGACACGGCGGTGCTCCGCCCAGGCTGGGCACACCTCCACCGTATGCTCCACCGTGTCCTCCAGACGATCCTCGCAATGGAAACACCCGGACGTATCCTCCCGCTTTATCCTGAACAGGAACCCACCGAAGCACCCATGCCCGGTGAGAACCTGCGTCAGGCGGAAGGTGAGGATGCCGTGGCGCCTCTCTATCCACTCCTCAAGAAGGGACTTACCGCCGCAATTGTGGCGTGCCCAGCACTGGGTTGCGACAATCGTACCCACCATGTCGCCATGAGATCACACCGGAGCTCTGTCCGCCGTGCCGCGATTTGTTGCGGCAGCGGAGTTTCGCCCCGGCATTTCGCCTCCTCGCGCCACTCCCACATGTGCGCGAGGACCTTTGCCTCCAGATCCCATGGCGGCACTCCGGCAAGGAGGCTCACCGCCTCGCACGAGATCGTGCGGTATCCTCGGATTAATCGGATGGCCATGACCCTCTGGGCCGCACTCAACCGGCGCGCTGGGCGCAGCCTCAATGAGGGCGCCCACACCGGTGCCCCGTAGAGGGCCATGGACCGCACGATCCCCGTGTAGAGCCTCCGGCAAGAGGCGTTTGGACCCCCCAGATTGGGCAGGAGCCGCTTTAATGCAGCTCCAGCCCGCTCCAGTCTGGGAGCCAAACGTCGGAAATGCTCAACGAAGTTCCACCGGCTGTCGAGGACAAGTCCCAGGTACTTCATCGTCGACTCGACGCCGATGTGAACCCCTCCTACCGTGAGTTGTGAACCCGCAGGTGGCGCGTTCCGAGGACCATGAAAACCCATGGCCTCGGACTTGTGCAATGCCACCTCGAGTCCCAATTGCCGGATCCTATGGACGATTGTCGCAACCCCGCGTGTCATAATTTCGGCCGCCGCCTCGTACGACCTCCCCTGCGCAAGGACCAGCGTGTCGTCAGCGTAGCAAACTACGCTGACGCCGCTAGGGAGGTCGGCGCGCAGCACCCAGTCGTAACCGATGTCCCACAGATGCGGCCCCAGGACCGATCCCTGTGGGACACCGCACGACATCTCTCACCGGTTCCATTCCCCTTCGTGACCGGGGTAGATGACGGCCCTATCCGTCAGATAGGCCTCGAAGCAGTGGACGTCTTACGGCTGAAATGATGAAGTGTGCTGGGGCATCTCAAACAATTATCTTAAGTTATGTTAGAACTGTGATCAGTCATGCGCGAGAGCAAGCGCTACATCCAAGTTGTTTGCAGTAACTTGACTAGGACACATCACAAAAAGAAGATCACTGAATATATTAGAGTATCGCTAGGTACTTTAATGAAATCAAAATGGAAATCATTTGGGTTACGATTAATCGCTTTTGTTCTAGCTACATAACCCTATCCTTATGATCTAATGGATTATGTAGCGACTGTTGAAACACAAATACGTACATACATATATGCACCATCCGACCGACCAGTCTGATATGGAAATTGAGATTTATATCACACGATATTGCTTTAAAAATGGCTAATTTAAACAACGGATGACAGAAGGGCTTCTCAGATTATTTTACGGGATATTTTTTTGTCCAATTTATGTGTTTTGTTAATATGGGTTTGAGAGAAAATTGGGATTTGGAAATAGGATTAATGGATCAGCCGCATTCAGAATGTGTGAAATATGAGCCTAGTCGAAACCGGTAGTATTGATACATTTGGCTAATTCATGCAATTTTGATTCATAAATCTTTATTTGCGTTGTTTTCAAGTAATAATTGTTTGTGTCATATACTAGAGTTCAGATTACAACTAGATGGTATCTATCGATAAGTCCAGATTTCTTCGATCGGGGTCAAAAATGCATGTGTCATGTCGATTTTCGAAAAGAAATTCCTCAAAGACAATTTCAATAACAGAGGGATCACAACGTACTATAGTAGTAGACTATAGTATACACTATAGCTGTACCCCACGGGTTCGCACGCATAAGTCTCGACCCCGCTGTTATTGAGTTTATCTTTCAGAAATTTCTCAGCAGCAGCCCGGAGTCTCGATTTGTGCCCAGTAGGTCTCCCCTGTTACATGAACTTAATCTTTTATAATGGAAACAATAAAAAATTTGCAAAGTATCAAGGAAAATTATCTGCTCATCGGATCTGTTTTTTTTTTTTGTTCTGTCCCACTGCCGGACAAGGCTTCAAACCTCCCTGTCTTGTACCTTCTCTACTTATTTTGCTCCTACAAACCTTATCGGATAGATCAGAAATATCTTCCTTATATCTTAACTAGCTTCTGCCAGTGGCTTCACCCGCATGGAGGTCGGAAATTATCCCGCTGGAACGTACTAACGAAATAAAAAGTACTTCATGTGTTAATCCAGGTTATAAACAATCTGTATCCCAAATCTCATCCAAATCCGATCAACAGTTTTTGAGTGAAATAGTAACCAACATCCAGACAGCCATATATGCTCACAAACTTTCACATTTATAATATTAGTGCGATGATTAACCAAAACATACTGGTGAAATGTGACCTCTGCCTAACCTATAACCTTCTGTAGAAGGCGTGATATTATGATAAGTAACACTGTGTTGTTGAAACTATCCCACCAAATCGATTGTGCAGGCACAATCCGTTGCTCTTAAAATAGATCGCTCCAGTAACCCATTTACACAGTGATACATTCCCATTGTTGGAATTGTTTTACTCTTACTAGGTATATTATTTTAAAAAACTTATCTACGTTAAGGACCACTAGACTACGATAAACAATGGGGGGTTGTTAATTAGCCTCCACCAATTAGCGCTTCTGAAATTCGTGGTACAAGATTTGAGTAATTGTAACTTTGTTTGTCAACACAAGCAATCATACAAAAATCATATCAAATTAAGTTTATATAATATATTTATATAATTTACTTAATAATAAGAACGATTGTAAAAAGAGTTAATTTAGCAAACCATATTACATTTCCCGTTCAATAACAGTGCCTAAAAATAAAATATTTCTAAAATATTTTTATTACAAGTGCAGAAGAAGAATGTTAGGTTAGGTCCCGCCCGATCTAGGTTTTGTTCTAACCTGTATTTTGGGTCATCACTTTACATTTCAATTAAATTGGTGAAATCATATTTTAAGTGTAATTGATATAAAAGTAATCTATTATTAGAGAAAGCATATTAGTAAAACAACACAATAGAACACCAGTATCCAGATCAATTCAATGAATACTTAACCGATATGAAAAAGCCTTTCACCTATTTATTCCTTAAATATCTGGTTGACCGAGCTTTGCTCGGTATTTTTTGGGAAATTGTGTTTAAAATAATAAGTTTATGTTCAAGTTGATTATCGATAAAGTTGGTCATTGAAAACACGAATAAAACGACATTTTATAAAAATGAATCTTAGCTAGATCGATTTATCGCCCCCGAAACCCCCTAAATACTAAATTTCATGAAAATCGTTGGAGCCGTTTCTGAGATTCAGATTATATATACCTATATATACAAGAATTGCTCGTTTAAAGGTATACGATAAATAGAGATCCCAAGACGAAATGCAAAAATGTAACCCAAAGTATCGAAGATTGTATAGTTTAGTACATGTATTTAATTGTAATGTTTAACACCATTCACGCAACCAAAGTCACGGACACAAACTAGTAAGTTATAATTACATAACTCGACAAACATGTGGAACAGCAGATTTTGTTATTCACGATTTCAGGGTTGGTCCTCTAAATATAAAAGTGAAACATGATAATCGGGTAGGTACTAAAAGAGAGGTCAACCCCGGTCGTTCAAATTTCAATTACAGAAAATCGTGACGTTTCTTTTTCCAATTAATCGCCAGACCCTTATGTAAAGCTCATACTAGACGTCCCTTGTTCACTACGGCCCGTTCGATCTCGCTTGATTAAGAAATGCCTGCAATCCTGCATACCTAGCGCTGCATGTGTGAGCCCCGCATTACTCCTACTGAATCTATTGAACTGAGGAGAAAAGGCCTCCATTACGAAGATGGGGTGTTTTTTCCAAGAACCCTTTGAGTATGTATTTGTATTTTCTTGTGCGAATCTTGTAATATTAATGCTTCTTTTTAAAAGGATTTGTTTTTGAAGTTAGGAACTTAGTTACTTATTATGATCATTTTTACTCAATCGAAAAAATTGAGGGTTATTCTATCTAACAAACATTAGTATACTGTTGCATGCCTTAACTTTATTCTGCGGCACGTAAGTTAAAGAAACCGACGTTATTCTCTGCCTCAAAAAAAATGCTAAGGGCTAGAATAATCAGAATCTAGGAAATTAATTGTTTATCAAACGACACACTACGTCCATTTACCATTTTATAGCCATTGTTCACGTCTGTCAAAAAAATTACAGACATAACAGTTGGGATTTGATTTTATGGACAATTTACAATTAATTTTCTTTACTTTATTTTCGACATGAATTAATAAAAGACAGAGATTTTATATTTTCTATGGGCCTTGATGTCCGAATGAAATCAGTAAAATCGTAATTTTTTTCGACCCTGCATTATTCGAGATATTTAAATGTTCTTGGGAACCAATATAGGTACTTGAATAAACCATCTAAAGTAGATTATACCGGTACTATTTTCGACGAATAAAAACTTGCTTCTCTTTTTACAAGAAAAAGTATCAACATGTTTACCGCTCTCCATCAAAGGTAAAAACTATACGTCATTACAAGATATATTGTCACAGCTTCGTACCTGCACAAAAACACATCCTCTCTCAAGCTCTCTACATAAATTCAGTTTAGGAATAAACAAAAACTAATCTCTTAACTCTAGACATAGAATAAGCATTTGCAGAAGCGAGTTCGAACCCAAGCAGGCACTTTACTTTTTGTAAATTATTTCATCACCAATGCTCTCAAAACAGTGAAGGTCAACCCGCACTGGGCCCGCGTGGTGCATTATGGTCTAATCCCTTTCTTCGAGAAGAGGCGTGTGTCCCAGCAGTGGGAACGTTATAGGCTGCTGATGGTAATGATGACAGCTATATATTGATAGTTCTGCTAAGTGTGGCAGAAAGTCATACACAAAAAACTGTCTTTGGACCTGTAATTAAGGTTTATTGCCACCGACTGCCGAAATTAAAGTTATTTTTCACTTTGTAGTGTTTTTTTTAGGAAGCCGGTTGTTATTTTTATTTTTTGGATTTTTTTTATTTTTAACTTTTTAGTTTTGGTAGATACCCCGCACTAATCTAATCGCGTTATTCGTTCATTTGTCGCGCAAATACTTAATGCAAATTTAAGACTTATATAGTTTTCACATGGATCCCATTGTCCGATTGGAACTAAATTAAAATAGGACCATTTGAAAAGCACCAGCTTCAAATAAAAAAAGAATCATCAAAATCGGTTCACCCAGTCAAAAGTTATGAGGTAACAAACATTAAAAAAATACAGTCGGATTGATAACCTCCTCCTTTTTTTGAAGTCAGTTAAAAAGAACTCGTGACGTGACTATTTCGCCAATATCGCCGCACGCACAAAGGAAAGTACGCGTCTGCGATTTTTATTCTGTGCTCCATCTAGCCTAAAATATTTTCAACGGAGTCCTGTCTTGAGCATGACAAATGCTTTCAACTGATGCCACTTGACTTTAGCAGCAGACAGTCTTGAGAAACTGTAACCAGCGCCCTCTATTTGTGATCCATCAATCATAGGAAATTACCACATTTTTTTCACAACGTATTCTAGCGGTTATGTGTAACCTTTCATATTTTGACAGTACATACTTTTGCGTGGTTAGGTATTGGGACATATTACTTACATTGAAATAAACTCGTTAAGTAAATCTATAATGTTTTACCTTACTTGTGACAAAAGTTCGACCGGTAAAAATTAAGCCTACTATTGTTACAACACACATTGGTCAAATGTTGGAGCCAACGTTTGAAGACAGGGTTAGTCAATACATGATTACCAAAATACTGTGATAACGGAAACTTAAAATCGATTAATAAATGATAAATAATCATTTATTAATCGATTTTAAGTTGCCGCAACTGCTTTTACTTCGGCTTCCAGTCTAACCAGCTGAATATAATTACCTATTTTACGTGGAGCTTCTGCCTGTTTGACCTCCACAACCCAGTAACTGGGTAACACGATACCTCTTGGATAGATACTTTCGGGCTTTTGACTACCAGTAACGAATGTCAAAGGTTTAAAAATGACAGCTAGACCCCTCCGTGAATGAATGGTTGATCACAGATCCACATACCAAACTCGGCTAGGTCGATCCCTGCAGATTTACTTGACTAGAAACCTTTTTATTTGACTTAAAATTTGACTAAATTAAAATGAAATGAATAGAACTAATGAAGATAAAAACTGTCCCTTGCTCACTTCAGATGTCACTGCTGGCATTGTTCCCAGAATTAGACAGCTGACTGTCACTATCCATACATTTTTTGTATACGAACAACGTAGTTTACTCATATTTATTTATTATGCTCATTTGCACTACTATTGACTGAAAAAATCCGACACAAAATTATATACATACACAACAGTGGCGGTTTGTGGATGGCCAACAGTGCTGCCACCTGTGATGAGTTTTACGTTCTGAACCCATTTTTTGCTCATACCTAATAACTTCCTGAATAACGAAAGTAGGTACGTAGGTTTATCTATAAAATGCACCTTTCTTTTGCAAGAAGTAAGAACTGATTCATTTTTCCTTCTCAGCGGGAAAGAAAAAATAAAAAAGTAAATGCAGTCGACTGCTTATCGACTAGTGCTGGTCAACAAAAGGAAATGGATTACTTTGCTCTAGCTCTGAAAGATTGGCTCGAGTACTTTTACAATTAAACTAGTGGTACCCTTTTGATGAATTCTTTCTTTAATTTAAATAAAAGATACCCGTAGCTGTGTCAGGGTTTTGTCTGTGTATTTTTAGTAAAGGAGGAGCAGATGCATTTGTCATGTCTCTTTTTATTTCTTTTCATATTGTAACAAAGCAGGAATGCTTTGAGCAACGTACTAACTTAATAGTTTGAACTTACAATATAACAGGCTTACCAAAGTTTGTAGATACAACAATCTATTTATAGCTGCATTCCATTGATAAATAGGTATAGTTATTTAGGTTAAAGTTACTCTTGGCTTTGTAATAGAACCGCACGAGTCTATCGATTAGGTTAAGGGACGCTTGCCGCGGTCGATCCATAGATGGGTGACTAATGAGGTCCTAATGAGGCAAAACAGGATAACGTGCTTACTGAGGCATGGAGGGGCCACGCCTCAGAAAGCAAATTAAGCTGTTGGTCTCGGTTGTTTTTTGTGAGTCTTTGACAGTAGTTACGGGTAGTCAAAAGCCCGAAAATTATTGGCAATGGTATTCAGCCGACCCCAAAAATTGTTGGAAAAAGACTAGGCTGATGAGGACCTACGTACCGACGAATACTTCTAAGGGTATTTTTTAAATTCCATTTGATATTCTAGAATCTAGATGAACGTGTCGATTTATGTTATTAATGTTTTGCATTGAACAAGAAAAATGGTCCATAGTCACGAGGCCGTCCATAGGTACTGTGAGTACCTGGAGTTCTCTTGTACCGGGGTCGGATAATAATACAATGTTTATGCAGTTATTTTCGTATTTTTTAAATGATAATTCTACAAATCTTACCATTTATTCTCTTTTTGGCTTGTCAGCCCAATCTTTCGCCTGCTGTTGTTTACTTCTATTCTATTTTCAAACGGTATAGCAGGTTAAGTATTGAAAATGTGCCCCCAGAGCCAAATGTAATGAATATGATATTGCTAGTACGCTGCTCATTTGCATTACTATTTATGTAGTTTTTGACTGCCTAGCTCTAACTGTCATTGAGTAACCTTGGAAAATGTCCTAATAATAGACAATTTTTAAAACTTTTCGTTCTCTAAAACTAATAGAGCTAGGAATAAGATTCCAAAGCCAAACTGTAGACAACATTATGACAAATATTACGTATATCGATCTTACTTAGTTTGCTAAAAATAAATATTTTTTTTTAATGAAATAATTTTTTTTTTACTATTATTAGTAAGTTCTAACAGAGTGACCACTTTAATTTTTTTTATCAGAAATAGTACTTAGTGTGTTGATTTTACTATTACAAGTTTCATCGAAATCCTCGACCTGCAACATATTAAAAAAAGAAAACCTTGCTCAGGTCCCTATTTGTGACGCTACACATACAATTTTTAAATGATATTTTTAATAATAATAATAAGAAAAGTGATTCTCCATCCACTCTGCTAAACCCCTTAAGGGTTTGGCGTGCAGTTAAGTACGCAAATCGAATTCAAAGTATGCAGATCCAAGTTTATTGTTATTCAAGACCCTTTATACAGACTGTGCCTGTATACCTTGTGGCACACTTATTGAACACCAATTGATATACCCTTCTCGCTCTTCCGCATTGGCGGGAGAATACACAAGAGCGAGAAGAGTATATCGAACAGTGTTCAAGATGTTTTCCGGGACCTATACAATGTTACGTAAACGTTAAAACGTAACTATAGGAACGATAGATTTTTCATTCACTTATAACTGTCTACAAAACATGTAAAATCTGTTTACGGATATTTTGCACTATACACACTTAAGACGAATAGATAAAACATCAACTTTGTAGAAAAATAAAGTATTGATGCGCTATTCACAAGCTTGTTTGAACTCGCTTTGCGGTAACATTTGAATCGAACACAGGGAATCCAAGCTTCCACAAACGTTTTTAAATAACATGCATGAAGTGTGTACAGTGCAAAATATCTTTTACATGTTTTGTAGACAGTTATAAGTTAATGAAAATCTATCGTTTCTATACTTACGTTTTTTAAGTTTACGTAACACTGTATAATAAGTCCCGGAAAACATCTTGAACACTGTTTGATAAACTCTTCTCGCTTTTATGTATTCTGCCGCCAATGCGGAAGAGCGAGAAGGGTATATCAATCGGTGTTCAATAAGTGTGCCACAAGGTATACAGGCACAGTCTGTATAAAGGGTCTTGAATAAATATACACTTGGATCTGCATACTTTGAATTCGATTTGCGTACTTAATTGCACGCCAAACCCTTAAGGGGTTTAGCAGAGTGGATGGAGAATCAGTTTTCTTATTATGTATTATTATTATTAAAAATATCATTTAAAAATTGTATGTGTAGTGTCACAAATAGGGAGTCTACCTTGCCGTAACACAGTCTCTGACTAGCACGGAAGGTAATGAATTTTTTATCTGTATACCGCCAATTAGTTTATATTATTCAACTTCGTTTTAACAGCAGTTTCTTTGTTTAGTTTGGAAGTTTAAACAAAACATATCGTTTTGGCGTACGAAATTATTGAATTTATTTTAAGAATGTATGTTTTGTAAAATTTTAGTACTTATTTTGATTAATTCTTAGTCTTAAGTTGTGGTATACAATGTTACTTTTACTTTGGAAAATATTAGGTCTTTACCTATGAAATTGCCGTTCTGCAGTACTGGCCATTTCAAATCAAAATAATTTTTGTTTGTCTAAGAATTCTAATTTCAAATTAATTTTATTTTAAAAACATGGCATTCTTTTTCCAAAAGTAGTTATTTGTTTATTGATTAGTGTTACATTTTCATCGCATTGCAATCTTTTTCGTCATCATGGATACGTTAAAAATTCAAGTAATTATGGAATATGAGTACCGTCGTGGCAGCAACGCGGCACAAGCGTCACGCAACATCAACGACGTTTACGAAGCTAACACTACAAACCAACGCACCACCTGCTATTGGTTTGCTCGCTTCCGTTCTGGAAATTTCGACCTGAAAAATGAACCTCGCGGTCGTCCGAAGACTTTGGTCGACAATGACGAATTAAAGGTGATTGTGGAAGCTGATGATACACAATCTACGGCTGCATTAGCAGCAGCTTTCGACGTTAGCGTCAAAACAATATTGGTCCATTTGCGTCAAATTGGCAAGGTAAAAAAGCTTGACAAATGGGTGCCCCACGAACTCAATTATCGCCAGCGCGAAGTACGCGTCGAGACGTGCCTTGCACTGCTCAACAGACACACAAATGAAGGAATTTTGAACCGCATTGTTACCTGCAATGAAAAATAGATTCTGTTTGATAACCGCAAGCGCTCAGCAAGTTGGTTAGATCCTGGTTCAGCACCTAAACAATGCCCTAAACGAAAACTTACCCCTAGAAAAGTGATGGTCACTGTTTGGTGGTCTAGCGCCGGTGTGATTCATCACAGCTTCTTAGCAAACGGGGTGAGCATGACTGCAGATGTGTACTGTGAAGAACTGAACTCAACGATGGAGAAGCTGGCACATCTCCAACCAGCATTGGTCAATCGCTCGTCTCCGCTGCTCCTGCACGACAACGCGCGACCTCATACTGCACAGCAGACGGTCTCCAAGTTGCAAGAACTGGGGTTGGAAGCTCTCCGTCATCCGCCCTATTCACCAGACCTTGCGCCTACAGACAACTACTTTTTCTAGAATTTGGATAACTTCTTGGCGGGAAAAAAATTCAATACCCGAGAGGCAGTACAAAATGCCTTTGAAGAAGTTGTTGCCTCCCGTCCAGCTGATTTTTTTAAGAAGGGTATCAATAAACTGCCACTGCGTTGGCAAAGATGCATTGATTGCATGGGTGATTATTTCGATTAATACAAATAAAAAATACATGAAAAAAATTCGTTTAATTTTTTTCATACAAAACGGCATTTTCATAGGTAAAGACCTATTAAAAAAATTCTAAATTCTGATATTTTTTTAAAGTGGTCACTCTGTTAGATCTTACTAATAATAGCAAAAAAAAATTATTTCATTAAAAAAAAATATTTATTTTTAGCAAACTAAGTAAGATCGATATACGTAATATTTGTCATAATGTTGTCTACAGTTTGGCTTTGGAATCATATTCCTAGCTCTATTAGTTTTAGAGAACGAAAAGTTATAAAAATTGTCTGTTATTAGGACATTTTCCAAGGTTACTCAATGAGAGTTAGAGCTAGGCAGTCAAAAACTACATAAATAGTAATGCAAATGAGCAGCGTACTTAACAATATCATTTTCATTACATTTGGCTCTGGGGGCAAATTTTCAATAATTTACCTGCTATACCCTTTATTTCACTATTTAATAGACCAGGGCCGAAGCCTTCAAAAATGGTAAAAAGTGAAAAATAATAATAGTAGGATGAAACCCATTAGAAAGGAGGGGAATATGATAAAAATGAAAGGAAAAATAAATTACGGGCGATCCGAGTTCGGGAAGTGGGAGGGAGATTTTAAGGGTAAAAAATGGTTTATCTCGATTTCCGGCAAAACTACAAGTCCTATGGAAAAAAATTAAATGGCAAAGTTGTAGGTAATAAACAGATCTACTACTGTTGTGTTCATAATTTTTTCACATAACCTCAAAATTTTGTGAAAAATTCAAAAAACCAAGTTTTCGGTTTTTTATTTTTATCTTTTTCAAAAAAAATGTTTTTTTCTACAAAATTTGGTGAAAACTTACCTTACTATGTCCCAAATACACTGTAATTTATTTGGTTTAAAATATGATTTTTTTCACCTTATTTTGACTTAATACCAAAAAAGCATCCTAGCGTCAAAATATCAGCTTTTTTCAAAAATTTGGTGGGCTGTTTGTTCGTTGAAATCTTTACTTTCTAATGGTGTAATGATGGTGGTCTCCACTTCTCTATGACATACCTTACAATGGGCTAAAATTTACCGTAGGTCACTCAGGTATATAAATTATCTTAAAACAGCAATAAATAGGCATCTACAAATATTATTTAAAGAAGATTCTACAACTTTTTCAAAATATTGTAGCTGTCTTATTAAATATAATATTAACTTTATTAACTAATTTGTTTATTAATTATAGTAGTATATTTCGATTTGCAATTTTTTCGTTTATTAATGTAACATGAAATCTTACGTTTTTTGAGTAATTTAAGTGTACATTTTAATAAATAGCTCAAAATTATACATATGATTACATTATATTGTATTGTGATGTACATTCAAAAAAAAAGTAATTCAAGTTTTTTCAATTTTTTGCATTTTCTGAGAACATTTACTATGGTAATGCATTTTTTTTATACCATCAGAAAGTAGAGATTTCAACGAACAAACAGCCCACCAATTTTTTGAAAAAAGCTGATATTTTGACACGAGAATTTTCGATTGAAAATTAGCTTTTTTGGTGTTAAGTCAAAATAAGGTGAAACAATAAATATTTTAACCAAATAAATTACAGTGTATTTGGGACATAGTAAGGTAAGTTTTCACCAAATTTTGTAGAAAAAAATATATTTTTGAAAAAGATAAAAATAAAAAACCGACAACTCGGTCACAAAATATTGAGGTTATGTGAAAAAATTGTGAACACAACAGTTGTAGATCTGTTTATTACCTACAACTTTGCCATTTAACTTTTTTCCATAGGACTTGTAGTTTTGCCGGAAATCAAGATAAACCATTTTTTACCCTTAAAGCCTCCCCCCCTCCCACTTTCCGAACTCAGATCGCCCGTAATTTAATTTTCCTTTCATTTTTATCATATTCCCCTCATTTTCCAATGGGTTTGAAAGAAAAAGAAAGAAAGAAAATACGTTTATTTGCGGTAAATATGACGCCAAAAAAAAAACTACTACTACTATTATTTTTTTTGGTTTCAAAAATTATCGACCCTGGTCTATAAATGCCATTGAAGCTATTTATTACCAACCTGTTAGGTCGCTAGGTCGTTTTTGGATACAACCTTCACAGTACCACCACACATAGGTAATTCCAGACATTAATAAAAGTGTAACGTTCTTCACATCCATAATTACGAAACCCTCGAGTATGGCGTAACCTTTCACCTTATTAACTCCCTTTGGTCTTGGCTAATTTGCCTAGAAAACGCCCCAACAGCCCTTGAGAGGCTGGTGACGACGTGACGCGAATTAAAAGAACCGAACCGTTTACGTCAAAACGAAGCTCATTTAATACCAAAGAGGCTTAAAATGCCTTTGATATCATTCTTTGAATTTTTAAGGTAGCAGCTATCGGTAAATAATGTTTTATGTTTAGATACGACCTTGCTGTAAGCTGCCAGTGTTTTGGACGCCGTGTTCTTTTTTTGTAGTTTCGTTACGACGACGCTATGGAGAACATTATTATTTTATTAAGTGTTTAAGTTCACATTAAAGAAAGAGAGAAAATATTATAAACAGTTATATAAGCATTTAAGTAAATCTAAAAACTTTCTATCTTAATTAAGCGTTTATTTAGGTAAGTAGATATTTTAAGACACTTTACAGGTCAATATTTTTTGGTCAATATTTTAAAACAAGATGGCGCTAGCTATCTAATCCTTGAACAGAATTGTTGAAACAAAGTCAAATATCATGGAGCTTTTTATTTAATTAACAAAACAAAAAAACCTTCGTGAGGCCTAAAATGCTCCTATCCCAGCATAATGCTGCTACAGCCCGAAATATAGACGAAAAAAATATTATAAATGCGAAAAAAAAATGCAGACCATCTTATATTTCTACATGTCCAAAAAGATATCAAAGCCACATATACGCGATTTATAATCAACATCCTTTCATAGAGTCTTAAGTAAAAAAAATCGCGCACAATTAATCACGGGCCCTTATATAAGCCCAAAAGGTTTTAAGGAACATTCAAAATCTTCTTGGAATCTATAAGAGCTTTGAAACGACAAATCTGGGGTAAAATATCTGTCGTGTGAAAGCTTAAGAGGGCTGGGATGAAGCACTCAGATTCAACGAGGACTATTTATAAAGATTACTGAACCAACGTATATCGACTTAAGACTAAATGAACTGGGAATTCGTTTTAAAAAAAACCTTTATTTGATGAGAAGTAGATTCTTTATTTGACAGTATTAAGAGAGGCTTTTGGTTAAGTAATAAGACTCGCATAGGTCGGTCGATTTGGTATAGCTACGCTTGCCGCGGTTGCTCCGTGGTTGGGTGAACCTTTTTACATACCAAGACTTGTCTGTGCCTCAGAAAGCACGTTAAACCGTTTCGGACGATAATACGTACACCGCTCTTTAGCGGCTCATAATTTATTCGTATCGTGTTTGAAAAATTAAAAACAGACATGTTTTTATAGTTCAAGCGGTGCTTTCTAGTTTCCAAGACTTTTTTTCTAAAAATATATTAATTAAGTAAAAAAATCAGTTTGAGGACTATAAAAGAAAAATACTAAAAAAAACGTAAGCCTAGCTGGCGGCAGGCAGACGATAGATGTGCAAATATATCAAATCTTTTTATGATCTGATACTCATGAAAATCTCTTAAAATCATGGACACTATCAGAAAGAGCACCGCTTCCAGAATAAAATCTTTAAAGGTGGTTACAATTATATCAAAACCAAATGTGTAATTTAAAATAACTAAGGACATAGAAAAACTCTAAATTGACTTTGTTACTGAATATGTATCGGTACAGATTCTATGAAAATAACATTGAACCCGTGCCCAAATTGTGTTCATTTGGGCAAACAGCCACATTCATGTATTGCTAACTACGAAATATCGTTGAATTTCATTACGTCCCCGTGTTTATTCAGCCGTGAATTTGGTTACTAGTTACCCAGTCATGTAAACATCCAACCACCGCGCCGCTAACCACCACTATCAAACATTTTAGACGAAACAATTGTGGGACCAACAATAGTAAGAAATGGTTGAAACCAATCATTAGCCATTATTTCAATATTTTTACGTTATTCAGACATCACAGCCACAGTCTCAGAGTCAGAGTTTTGTTTATTTATGTTTTTAGTTTGATTATAACCTACTCAAAATCCTGCGATTAAGAGTAATGATCGGTTAAAAATGATCTGTTCCTGTCTGTTCATTATAATGAAGTAAGATATAGTAAGTGCGACATATACCGTGATGTATTCGCTCATCTTTTAATTAAAAAGAAAAACGAAAGATTTTATTCGGAACGTAAAGTCTCTTCCCTCTTTCTCTCTCCAAATTGTGGTAGTGCGAGACGAAATTTTGCGTAATAATTCCGTTCGTTTGATTCCATGATGCGTCGTTCTTACTTTCCACTCGATCGTTCTGTGTATTGATGAAAACCGCATTAAAATCCATTGCGAAGTATAAAAGATCTAAGCGTACAGACGCAGGAAGCGACATTGTTTTATACTATGTAAAAATATTTAATAGTCTATAAATCTAACACTTTAGAAACGTGATCACTCATAGTTTTCTCTATAGAAAAAAAAACCAAACCCAAAGTTTTTTAATAATCACTAAATTACATGTTTTCTACGATTAATTTAATTTAATTTAATAGTTTATTTCGAGCAAAAAATACTAAATACACTCATAGTGTTACACGTAGGCTGCTAAATACGAAGAAATTACCCTAATTAGAACACAAACCAAACATCCTAGACTGACCTGCCACGCTTCAAATAGCGACAGAAACTTGGTGCGCTTTAAAAATAATGAAATCGACGCGATCAACAGTGGCGCCCCCACCCGCCCCCCGCACGCCCGCAGTATTCGCCACAGTGTGGCCAGGACTTTTCTAATTAAAAAAATAACTGAATTTAAATAATCTAAAACTTCTTCCATCTAAATTAAGTACTTGATAGACTTACGTAATTATAATATTACTAGCTGACCCGGCAAACGTTGTTTTGCCATATAAATAATTTCCTAGGCGGGGATAACTAATTAAATGACGATTGATCAGTTTTCGACCGGAGAGGAAACATGATTAAATTACTAAAATGGCTATTAAAAAATAAGGGTTGATTGTAGAAGGGTGAAAATTGAGGATTGTATGTATTTTTGTATGTTGTATCATAAAAAAATAGAAATTAAAAATTTTGTCTAAAAAATAAAAAATAAAATTTAGGGGTGGACTACCCCTAACATTTAGGGGGATGAAAAATAGATGTTGGCCGATTCTCATAGATATCGGATAAGCACAAAAAATTTCATCAAAATCGGTCAAGCCGTTTCGGAGGAGTATGGCAACGAAAACTGTGACACGAGAATTCTATTATCTTTTTCATGTAGGTTCTCTTAATATTAGTAAAGCTTAGTTGAATTAACAGACTCATAAGAGAACATTTTAGCGGAGAATTTAATTATCCATGTTCCATTCTGTAGGTACTTACGTAATAATAACATTAATTTTCTAGACATGTCAGTCACCTTTTAATTAAAATTAAATAGAATTATTTTCATGTAACCCTCGCCAGCGGCATCGCCCGCATGGAGGTCAGAAATTATCCATTATTCATCATCAGCCTATAATGTTCCCACTGCTGGGACGCAGGCCACCTCTCGGTGCAAGAAAGTTGGTCATAATCCACCACGCGAGCCCAGTATGGGTTGGTAGATGTCGCAAGTTTTCGAATTTTTAGTTCTATGACATGCCGCCGGTTTCTTCACGATGTTTTCTTTCACCGTTTTGAAAGCAGTGGTGATGAAATAATTTACACAAAGTAAAATGTCTGCTTCAGTTCAAACCCACGACCTACACCTCTGAAGTCGCGGCCGTTACTTATAGGCCACCAAAGGTCTCCCACGAAATTATTACTGGGATAAAAGTATCATAATCATCTTCATCATGATTAAGCCGAAACACGTCCACTGCTGGAAATATGCCACTCCCAATTCGGGGGGGCTTGCCATTATCGCCACGCTTAGTCGGCGGGCGGGTTAACGATCGCAGTGTGATAATAAAATGCATACAGAATGTTGCTGCCCATTCTATAGTAAGTCTCTTAGTCGCCACTTATGACGCCTAAGGGAAGAAATTAAATTAAATTATTTATTTCATAAAGCTAATACAGTAAGGAGAGAAAAGCGTTAACAAAAACATTCCTTAAATAACTTTATCCTTAAATTAATAGACTTATCACTGCGTCGTTCTGTGAAACTCCTGACACCCAAACTAGGACAAATCCTGTATCTCAGGTGTCAGCGTTTCAAATAGGATGGTGTTATTCTTTACGTCCGGCTTCATACGGAAAAAACACGGATAAAGTATCCTATGTGTTAATACAAGTAATAACGGGTTATTACCCGGGTGCCAGTTTTATGTAAATCTATTTGGCACGATATAGTATAAATAATTAAAAATAAAAAACACGCATCGTGTTTTTTAGTTTTTTTTAATTAATATTTATTATCTATTTTTTAGGGTGTTTCGAAGGTTGAGACGTATGTCAGCGTAGTTTTCGAAGACAGTTTTTTGCTGTCCTGGTAACCCTGGCAAGGATAATGACACAAATTTATAAAAATTATAGTATTGTCATCGGTTCTCGATAAGTCTACAGAGTTTAAATAAAATCTGGTCGTGGGTCAAAATCGCACTATAAGGAGTCGGTTAAAAACAAACATACAAACAAACAAAAAGTGAAGCTAATATAAAGCGTGTAAAATAAACAAATCAAACATTGATAAAACACAGAACATCAAGGTACTAGAAATTTCAATGTTCGTACCGCGTCATGTTTTGGATAGACAGATGTCAAATGCAATACTAGAAGCCGTCAGTGCGTTCTGCGGTCAGTCAGGTTCAGACAACCCTTTACTTTGTGCAGCTGAGCCTTTGTGAGGACTTGGATTATACAGGATCAGTTTTTATCCAGTGCGCAAACTATAACCATGAATTCAGCATATCATAGCAGAAAATTTTCTACGCTGGGGTGTCTAGAATGACATGCTGAATTCATGGTTACAATTTACGCACTGGATAAAAACTTATCCTGTATAGACAAATAAGCAACGGAATCTAATGGTTTTTGTGGCTTATTCTGCGGTTGTATTTAATTCGCCCATAATGAGTGAATCAACAGTATTCAATAATTTATTATTTTCTGTAAACGATTCGCACAAAGTTAGTATATGTGTGGGTGAATCGACAACTCCTGCAATAAGTATACGGCAGTTAGGACGTTTTAATTTTTTTTTTTTTCAATAAAGTGACACCATAAGTTTAATTTTCTCGTGTTATCTATTCAGAGTGCAGTGCGATTCGCCGTTTCAATCGGACGCGCTTGCACTGTTAGCGGAAATTATTATTTTGCGCTGAGCGTGGCGAATGCCGCTGCCACCATGTGTTCGGAAGAACTTGTGGCGAACGAGATCCTGGCATTCCTGCAGTACCACCTGGATGTCATGGACGAGGTCAGTGTGATCCAGATA
This sequence comes from Aporophyla lueneburgensis, assembly GCA_932294355.1. Taxonomy (NCBI): domain Eukaryota; kingdom Metazoa; phylum Arthropoda; class Insecta; order Lepidoptera; family Noctuidae; genus Aporophyla; species Aporophyla lueneburgensis. The sequence goes on along the minus strand of OW028757.1, from coordinate 11,090,108 downwards.
TGCAAATCTAACTTCAATGAAGAGGAGATACGCAGTTCTAAAACACTGCTGTATGAGTCGTTACATATGGCTGATCGAATGCCGTCCCGCAGGAGGGATGAAAAGGGAGAGAGGAGTCTCCAAGACATCATAAAAGTGTTGAAGGAGACCGACCCGGACGACGTGCCGACTTTTGTGGCGAAGGATTTGCGCAAGCTGCCCCCCGTCACATTCGACCACGTCGACGTTACCAGGCTGCTGAGGGACATCACAACCTTAAGAACAAGCCTGGTCGAGATGCAGTTGAAGTTGGAAGCATCACAGTCCACCATCAGTGAATTACGTACCGAGGTAGCAGATCTACGCAACACGGTATGTAGGTCACTCGGGCCAGCTACTAACGTCAACACACGTCACGGCACATTCAATGCATCGCAGCTGAGTTTCGAGTCAACAAAATTCGACTCGCCGCCGGCCGCCGTCACTGCAAGCGATGCACAAGTGCGCTCCGCCGTCTCCGTGTCCCCCATCATCGGGACACCGATCAATCTTACCACGTCAGCACCGGAGCGTGGTTACTCGGCTGCCGTTGTTAAATCTCCCGCTAATCATCAGCGGCAACTTAATTATACGAGGGTAGCCCAAAGGCCCTCCGAAGCAGTTCGAAGCTCGTTACCGCCGGTAACAAGCCAACAACAGGCCGATGAAGAAGGCTTCATTCGTGTGGAAAAGAAGAAAAAGAAGCCTACTTGTCGCAATCAGTGCGGTACAGCACTGACGGGTCCCGATATGTTGCTGCGTCCCGCTATTCCAACCACGCAGTTGTACGTGTCGCATGTACATTTTACCACGAAGGAAGAGGACATCGTGGTCCTCTGCGTGGTGGTTGCGTTTATAGTGAGCTCAATCCTAATGAAGCGTATATTAATTTTATAGACATTTTTCTTCTACTTTACAATCAGTGTTTTCCACTTAAATGGGTAAAAATTAGAACAGAAGGAAAAATTAAATGGATCTCAAGAGGTATTAGGCTATGTAGTAAGAGACAAAGAAACTTACTATGGAAATATAGAACGAATCCTTCATGTGAGAATAAAACCACATTCAAAACGTATTCACAAAGATTTAAAAAGATTATAAAACTAACACAAAAGGCTCAGAATAATTACATAATTAATAACGCACAAAATAAATGCAAAGCGTCATGGCGGATAATTAATAACACCAAAAACATTAAAGAACCAATTACGAGAATCATTAAGCAAAATATTCTGATTACAAATCCACATGACATAACAACATCATTTAATGATTTCGTTATCGATCAAGTTCAAAATACGTCTAAAAAGTCATCCGACAGAACTGCTCGTTTAAACAGCATCTCGAATTCAATGTTTATGTCTCCAATAATACCAGACGATATAACTCGAATAATCAAAAAACTTAAAAACACAAAAAGTCGCGGCTATGACGGTATTACTACCGAGGTTCTTAAATTCGTTAGTAATGCCATAGCTCCACCTTTATGTCACATTATGAATAGAAGTATTGTTTCGGGTATTTTCCCCAATAGTTTAAAAAAAGTTATTATAAAACCTATACATAAAAAGAATAACAAAGAGGAAATGTCCAACTATAGACCTATAGCGTTAATCCCTGTATTATCTAAAGTATTTGAGAAGATTATTTACGAATCATTATACTTATTCTTAAACAAACATAATATATTATGCAACGAACAAATGGGTTTTGAAAAGATAGAAATATTAATATGGCAATATACAAATTTTTATCCAATATTATGCCCAGTGTAGATAATAAGACTCCTGTATGTGCTATATACACCGATATGACCAAAGCTTTCGACTACGTAAACCATGACGTCCTTCTGGAAAATTATATATTTACGGTATAAGGGGAAATGTCCTAGACTTAATAAGCTCCTATCTTACTGGACGAACTCAACATACAGAAATATCCAGAATATCCCTTGAAACCAAATGTGAGGTTAGATATAAATCAGCCGATAGGGAAATCAAATACGGTGTACCACAGGGGAGTGTCTTGGGACCTCCTCTATTTCTCCTATATATAAATGACTTGCCACGACAGACACGACAACCCATGGTACTATTTGCGGACGATAGTACGGCGATAGTTAAGTGTACCAATAAAGAAAACTATGAAGGGGAAATTAATAATACATTAGAAACAATTATACATTGGCTTGATATAAATAATTTAATAATAAATCTAAAAAAGACAAAAGTAATGCACTTCTACCAAAAGATACTCCCTGATGATATAAATGTTAGATATAATGGTCAAAAAGTGGACACAACTTGTGTAGCGAAATTTCTAGGCATCCTGATTGACAACAAATTGACTTGGAGACCGCAGGCCGATGTCGTATGTAAGAAGTTGAATAAATCAGCCTATGTACTGTATAACTTATCGCATAAAGTAAGTAATGATACCCTTGTGCTAACTTATCATGGGTTGGTGGCATCAGTGTTAAGATTTGGGATCATTTTTTGGGGTAACTGTAGTGAAAGGGAAGAGATTTTTAGGGCCCAGAAACGGTGTATTCGATCTATGTCAAACCTTAAAAGCACAGACAGCTGTGAACCTGTGTTTCGGTCTCTGAAGATACTGACTTTTCCATGTTTGTACATACTGGAGGTGGCAACTTTTGTTAAAACTAATCTGACCTTATTTCCGTCACTGGCCAGTATAAGAACACGTAATGGTTCATTGAGATCCCAATACAAGAACTTACTACATTCGGGTAATTACAAGACAGCACTTTTAAGGAAAAGTATTATGACAATGGGACCTGTCATTTATAATAAAATACCTCATAGTTTTAAGGACTGTCCTGTAAACATTTTTAAATCTAAGGTAACTGCACTACTTTTAGGCAAATGTTATTACTCCTTGAAAGACTTTTTAAATGATACGAATTTATCCGAATTATGAATGTTATAATTAATTGCAAATTTGACCACATAAGATTTACATATGTACCTGACTATCATATTACTAATTGACTTCACTTTAATTTATGTTTTGTTGACATTATTTGCATTTTTTTTTTCATTATTTTGTTTGTATTCATATTTTAACTTATATAATAATTTGCACGCCATAAGGTAGAATGTAGCCGATCTAATTAATTCATGCACAACATCTTATACCTGTACCTACATTCATAGCAAATAAACTACTGATTCTGATTCTGATTCTGATTCTGATCGTGAAGTACATCAAAATGAAGAGCCAGTTCACCGTGAGAGTCGAAAAGTTGGACTCGCGTCATAAGATTAACTTCAAATCTTTTGTGGTGCGGGTACCGACTCATCACCTGCAGACTTTCATGAAGGAGGAATTTTGGCCGAAGGGTGTCATGTATCGGCGTTTTCGCGGCAGGCTACATGAAACCACGACTCAGCGCAATACGTCGCCGACCCAACGTATCAAATGATTGTATAAGTGATATTTTTATTATGTATTAGTTTATATTGTGTAAGAATATTTTGTGTATTTTATTTATGGGCCATCGTTGCCTGATAATAAAGAAATTATTATTATTCAGAAATATACATTTTTTAACTGAATTTGATTTCATAAAATTTATGTTTTGCAGAATAAATGGAAAGGTGCCAATTCTTAATATTAGGATAGTATAGATGGATACAGACCGCGTCAAGATATAAAATATAGTGTAGTTATACATATGTAACTATTTACGGCGAATCCTTTTCCCCGATGAAGTAACGAAGTCCCAGCAGGTGCTAACTCGATAGTACAGATTACCGCTTGACCTACATTCAGTTAACCTGTTGTGCACAGTACAGAAGCCTCGGAAAGATCAACAAGAGTTCATTTTACGGACTACAATATTTTTAGGGTTCCGTAGCCAAAGGGTAAAACGGGACCCTATTACTATGACTCCGTTGTCCGTCCGCCGTCTGTCTATGACAGACTGTATCTCATGAACCATGATAGTAAGAGAGTTGAAATTATCACAGATGATTTCTGTGGCGCTATTACAAAAAACACTAAAAAACTTTATAAAATCGATATTTAAGGGGGCTCCCATACAGCAAACGTGATTTTTTTTGCTCGTTTTTGCTTGATATTTGTAACAGCAACAGGTAGGCGCTTGAAATATTCACATTAAAAATAAATAGTTAAATTAAAATAAAACAATAAATAAGGGGGGGGCTCCAATACAACAACCGTGATTTTTTGCCGATAATGGTACAGAAGCCTTCGTGCGCGAGTCCGACTCGCACTTGGCCGGTTTTTCCATATTAATATTGTCTGTTAGAGCAAGAACACTGTATAAATGTGTTATCAAGTAAGTATCCAATGTGTAATAACTTGTTTGTGGGTTCTGGATTCAATATTATATCTTTTTAGAAGTTACTAGCACTACACCCGCGACTTCGTCCGCGTGACGTTTATAGCTCATGTTACTACGGAACAATGTACATATATTTCCATAGATGACAGTCTTTAAAAAATTGGTTAAATAGTATTTGAGATTATACATTAAAAACAACTTTACAAACAGTCAAACTTTTCCTATTTATAAAATAAGTGTAGATATAGCTAAAAACTGAAAGAACCGAAAATTTCGAAGTTTTCGAGCACCACAAATGTAGCACAGGTTTTTCGAAGCTGCAAACTTGGTCATACACTATTAGTATCTATCCTAACAACATACAAGAAAACCAAAATAATGCATATTTTCCGAACTATTTTTTACGACCTGCGATGTTATATTACCATATTAGACCATAAAAAATTAAATATAAATTCAATCCACACTAATATTATAAATGCAAAAATAACTCAGACAGAGTTTACTTTTGCATCTATCTGTCTGTCTGTCTCACTTTCCTGCTAAAAGTACTGCACCGATTTAAATAAAATTTGGTACACAGATAGTTTAGAGCCTGAAAAAGTACATAGGCTACTTTTTATCCCGGTAGTATGTTCCCGCGGGATAATTTCCGACCTCCACGCGGGCGAAGCCGCTGGCAAAAGATAGTTCAATGTAAATTTTTAGAATATGAATTTTCTATGTTGGCTAACCCGATATCGTACAGATCCGGTAGCGTCATGTAACGGATCGTTGAGCTCTCTAAAAAAGGGTTGAGCTACACGATGACTAATGTATGCATGCCATCTGTCGGGACAGGTTAAAACAAAGCCGCGATGACTCATTCTTCAAGACGTGCTTCCAGACATGGCCCTCCATTGATAGCGTCACATTAAATCTTAATAACATAATTTTTGAACTTCAAAAGAGACGATATATCTTAGGGATTCGCTAAGAAAGCCGGCACCATCTAAATTTAAAATATTGAGTTGTATAAGTTTCCTAAAAGATCAACTAATATATATAAAAGTAATTTAATTTCAATACTGAAAGTCTTTAAAAGCCTGCAGTATAAAACCTTACTAATATCATATATGTGAACGTTTTAATATTTGGATGTTTGAAACTCAAGCACGCAAAAACTGCTGAACGGATTACGATGTAAAATGTTGAGCTCAGATTGTTTATAACTGGGATGAAAAGTATCCCGTTTTTATTCCGTTAAATGACATAGCTTGGTTAATTTCCGACCTCCATGTGTGCGAAGCCGCGGGAAAACACAATGTTTCATAAAGAAAAAGCCAGTCAGTAATAAATGAACATTGAGCATCTAATAATCTATCTTTACAGCTGAACGAAAATGGCAATTTTCGTATCGAAAATAGTGAAAATTGTACACAAAATAAAACAAAATGGTTTTCAATTTCGATACACTTACGTTCACCTTTATCTTTTTGTACGTTTGTAAGTTGTAAGTGTAAAAAGATACATTTTTTTATTCTTTTTTCTTCTTTCAAACATAGAATATGAGTTCTTGGAATAGCTAGCTGGCTGACGACAGAACGACTGACAGCCACTAAATATTTTTTAAATTCGAAAGTTATTCTTTTCGACTGATATTTTTAAACTCTCAATTCAATTTGACAACATAGTACCGGACTTAGTTTCTCAATTTTATAGAAAATATCTGGTTGACCGAGCTTTGCTCGGTATTTTTTGGTAAATTGTGTTTAAAATAATAAGTTTATGTTCAAGTTGATTATCGATAAAGTTGGTCATTGAAAACACGAATAAAACGACATTTTATAAAAATGAATCCTAGCTAGATCGATTTATCGCCCCCGAAACCCCTTGTATACAAAATTTCATGAAAATCGTTGGAGCCGTTTCCGAGATTCAGATTATATATATATATATATACAAGAATTGCTCGTTTAAAGGTATAAGATAACTGTATTCCTATCAAAGTTCGGTCGGAAGGTTCTGGAGTGGCGACCGGGTACTGGAAGACGTAGCGTTGGAAGGCCTCCCACAAGATGGACCGATGACCTGGTGAAGGCCGCAGGAATACGTTGGATGCGAGAAGCACAGAACAGGTCGAAGTGGCGGTGCTTGGGGGAGGCCCATGTCCAGCAGTGGACGTCTTTCGGCTGAGATGATGATTAATCAAAGTTAGATTCTTATTACTTTCAAAAACTGGCACTATTGTTTGAATTTTACTCGGACTAACATTATTAACACAAAAACTGGCTCGAAGGTGAGAGACTTGAGTTATAAACTGTTTCGTAATGAGACATTTACGGTCTTATTTTGCAAAACAAAGGTTTCCTTTTATTTATTTCTTTGATTGCCAACTGGGACAAATAAAATATCGCGCTTCCAATTGTAGAAAACCAAATCATTCAATTATTGTCTAAGTAGGTACTACAACTTTGACACGGACGAAAATAAATCAAAATAAATTATAAGAAAATCGCAAAAAATAAAACAAATTGATTTTTAAAACATTCTAAAAAGGTAGATAATTAAAAAACACACAAAAGAACCACAGAAACAACAAAAGTGCTCTACTCTGACTTTTATGTACAGACGCCACCAGGTCAAGCTACCCGAAACTGTCAATTTTTCCCAATGAACCTTGAACCTAATGCTCTAGAAATAAATTCGAAAATCTATCAAAGAAATCTGACAGATTGTAGTAGCTTGATGTGTTGGCGTCTGTACATATTTTAAAAACTTTGATATTTTGCTTGTACTCGTAATATCCAATTCATTATGTTTTAATACTTTTGACATTATTTATACTATATAACCAGTTTTTGAAATAAGAATTTAACTGTTTAAAATACAGTACATCAGAAAAAAAATACGTAGTCCGATACTAAGATATGAATTTCATATAAAGAACTTTACTATGGTCGGAAAAAAGTTCGAATACAAATATGACTTCTGTGTTCAAATCTGTGTCTCAAAATAAGAACAGAATTTTGTAATAAGACAGTATACGTCTTGGCAACAACATTAGAAGGCAGATCAACAGGGATCGTTAAATCCTTCCGAGCCTCGCTTACATCGTAAAAGATTACCTTCGGAGGAGCGATGCATTCCTCCGGGATCTTGGGATAATGATCGTGAGGGATTTGTTTACGTCCTGAAGGTACCTACTGTCTGTTCTAAAAGTATCTGATAAAAGTGTAAACAAAGAAAGTGTTTAGGTTAAATTCTTATGCAATATCTCACTAAAGAGAATTAGTAAGTTTTCTATAGAGTACTCTAGAAAAGTTGTGTGAAATTGATTATCATGGTATGGGCTTATGATACGGAGGAATGATGAAAATGTCGTAAGAAAAGCTTTGAGTATGAACGTCAATGCTATAAGAGTAGGGGAGACCTAAGAAACGATGGATGGACTGTATCAATGATTGCAAAGGGGGTGACTGACTACCGAAATGACATCTAATAGAGAAAAAACCGGCCAAGTGCGAGTCGGACTCGCGCACCGAGGGTTCCGCACAAACCTGTAGGTATCCTCGGTTTATGCATAAGGTTTATGTTTATGAAATTAAACTGTTTTTTTTTTAATTTTTATGTTTAAGTTGACTGAATGAAAGGTAAATTGCGGTTTACGATTTATGACGTATTAAAAAAAACTACTTACTGGATCTCGTTCAAACCAATTTTCGGTGAAAGTTTACATGGTTATGTACATCATATATAGAGTGGACGCTAGTGCAAAGAAAGGCGTCAAAACAGTATAAATTGATAGGCCAAAGAGGTCGCGCGGTTACGTCGCCAGATGGAAAGTTTAAGGCGGCAGATGTAAAAATACCTCTTTTTATTTCGAATGTTAGTGTTGAAACTAGTGAGGACGATATTATAAGTTATATTAAGGAAAAGACTAATGAAGTTGTGTCGTTAAAAATGATTAATATGAAAACTTCTAGGAAATACAATGCCTTTAAATTATTCGTTTCTAAGAATAAATTAGAATTATTTCTAAATAACGAGTTGTGGCCAGACGGCATAACATTTAGGCGTTTTGTGCGGTTTATGTACCGAAACAAACAGGAACAAGTTAGAGATGTATAAAACCTTTCTTTATGAAGCAAAATAACAACAATCATTGTAAGATTATTACGTTTAACTGTAAGTCTGTTAAACAATCGATAGAAAGTGTTAGAAGGTTATGTAATGAGTGCGATATTGTCTGTCTCCAAGAAACGTGGCTTCTACCCCATGATATTCCTATTTTAAGTACTATATCTGATGAATTTGAGTATACGGGTAAGTCAGCCGTTGACACATCTGCCGGACTACTTACTGGAAGGCCGTATGGGGGAGTAGCCATTCTGTGGAGGAAAGGTGTTTTTGATACAGTGACTGTGTTGGAATGTAACAGCTGTCGCTTGGCGGCCGTCAAAGCTAGCATTGGCGGGCGCTCGATTATAGTAGCTTGTGTTTATATGCCGACTAATTCGCCCGATAACTTGCCCATGTTTACGGAAGTATTAGGTGAGATCAGTGCAGTGGTTGCGAGCGGTGGGGTCGAGAGTGTGTTTGTACTGGGTGATTTTAATGCACATCCTAATGAGTTATTTTTTAGGGAACTTAATAGTTTCTGTGCAGATCAATCATTTATTTGTGCTGATATTGAAAGACTAGGAATAAATTCTAGTAGCTATACTTTTATGAGTGAGGCACATGGATGTAGGAGGTGGCTGGACCACTGTATAGTCTCTCTGTCAGCCTGGGTTTCAGTGAACAAGGTTACCATAAATGAGGACGTATATACGTCAGATCATCTGCCACTTTGCATTGAGTGCAACTTAAATATAATAAGACCAAAGCGGGTAACAAGTCCGACTCCTTGTAGTAAAGTTATTTGGGGGGACAGAAATGACTCGCAAATTGACAGATACCGTGAGCTATGTAACAGTAAGCTGCGTGAAATTGATTTCCCTCCTGATTTTCAAGAGTGTAGCCATAGTTTTTGTAATCAGAGCGAGCATAAACCTGTTTTAGATTTATTGTACAGTCAGATATCATATGCATTATATGATGCCGCCGAGCAAACATATGAAAGGGTAGGGACTGTTGTTAGAGGTAGGAACCACAAGACATTGTGCGGGTGGAATTACCATGTAAGGGATGCACACCGGGAGGCCAGGCTTAAATTCGAAATGTGGGTTTTGTACAATCGGCCAACTTCTGGAGGTATTTTTGAACAAATGCGAGTGGCCCGTAACATCTTCAAGGCTCGGCTTAAATGGTGTCAAAACAACCAAGACCAAATAAAGATGGATATGATAGCGAAAGCGAGAGAAACAAATAATTTCGCAAAGTTTTGGAAATCCACGAGTAAGCTTGATATTAAGCCTGGCCTCTCTGTGAATGTTGGCGGGAGGAGTGACCCGGGGGAGATTGCAAATATGTTTAAGGAACATTTTACAGTGCAATCTCCTCTAGTTCCCTCAGTTGATGTGATCGGTGCTGAGCCTGACAGTCAGGGAGTGAAGTCATTAATGTTCTTTTCAGCCAGGCAAGTCGCAGCTGTCATTAAAAATATGAGTAGAGGCAAATCTCCCGGACATGACGGGCTCAGTATTGAGCATTTCAAATTTGCTGGGGTTCACCTGCCAAGGGTTCTGTCACTGTTTTATACCATGTGCCTTAGTCACTCTTACTTGCCGGCAGAACTAATGAAAACACTAGTGGTGCCTATAATTAAGAATAGGACGGGTGACATATCTGATAAGTCAAACTATCGACCTATATCTCTCGCAACCACAATGGCAAAAGTACTGGACGGTATGATTGATTCTAGCTTGAAGGAATTTCTATCTGTGCATGACTCACAGTTCGGGTTTCAACCTGGACTGTCAACGGAAAGCGCCATAGTAAGTCTCAAGCATACGGTCCAGTATTACACTGATCGTAAAACGCCGGTATACGCCTGTTTCCTGGATCTCTCCAGAGCCTTCGATCTGGTAAATTATGATGTGCTCTGGAGGGAGCTTGAGGGTAGGTATATACCGGCAGGAGTCCTCAAGATCCTACAGTATTGGTATGGAAACCAAGAAAATGTTGTTAGGTGGTCCAATGCACACTCTGATACATATAGGTTAGAATGCGGTGTGAGGCAGGGTGGTCTGACATCTCCTAGGCTATTTAGCACGTATATAGATGGCCTAATCGTGGACCTCAGCAAGATGAGGGTCGGATGTAGCGTCCATGGTGTGAAAATCAATAGTATCAGCTATGCTGATGACATGGCGCTGCTGGCGCCGACAGCAGGTGCCGTGAATGAAATGCTGAAGGTCTGTCAGGCGTATGCTGCCTCACACGGGCTTGTTTATAATATTAAAAAGTGCGAATACATTGTCTTTAAGGCCGGCGGTGAATGCCCGGATACTATACCTAACATTACCCTAAACGGCTTGAACGTCAAACGAGTGACAAAATTCAAATATCTCGGGCATTTTCTCACGGACGACCTTAAGGACAATGATGATATTGAAAGGGAGCGCAGGGCATTGGCGGTCCGAGGTAACATGTTGGCCCGAAGATTCGCTCGGTGTAGCAAGCAGGTAAAGATAACACTTTTTAAGGCATATTGCCAGAGCTTTTACACGGGGAATCTTTGGGTCAACTATACCAAAAGGACACTGGATGACCTGCGCGTCCAATATAATAATATTTTTAGGATGCTGTTGGGACTGCCACGGTGGTGCAGCGCTTCTACGATGTTTGCGCAAAACCGAACTGACGGCTTCCACGCCGTCATTCGCAAGAAAACCGCGTCACTGTTGTCTAGGTTGCGCGCGAGTGGCAACAGCATCCTAAAAACTGTGGCGGAGAATATCGACTCATCGATTATTAAAAGTTTTGTGAGAAGGATAATCACCAAACATTAATTTGTGGATATCCTTTTCACAATACTGATTATTCTATGTTATTCTCAATTTTGTTTTAATTACTAACACTAGTGATAAGTTTTAATATTGTTTACTAACACACTGGATCATTGTTGTCTGAAAATAAAGAATATAATAATATATTTTTTTTAGTTTTATCATTCTCTTATTTTAGAAGTTACGGGGGGGGGGACACACATTTAACCATTTTGGAAGTGTCTCTCGCGCAAACTATTCAGTTTAGAGAAAAATGATGTTAAAAACCTCAATACCATTTTTGAAGACCTATTCATGGATACCCCACCACACGTATGGGTTTGATGAAAAAATGTTTTTTGATTTTCAGTTCTAAGTATGGGGAACCCCAAAATTTATTGTATTTTTTCTATTTTAGTGTGAAAATCTTAATGCGGTTCACACAATACATCTACTTACCAAGTTTCAACAGCATAGCTCTTATAGTTTCGGAGAAAAGTGGCTGCGACATACGGATGGACGGACAGACAGACAGACAGACATGATGAATCTATAAGGGTTCCGTTTTTTGCCATTTGGCAACGGAACCCCTAAAATGGAAAAAAAAGATATGTTGCCGACCTCAAATGCATTGGAATAAGGGCAGGAAAATAACGATGACTCTCTGTAGTCCTTCACTTTAGTAAGCCAATAGTAACCCATTCATCTGTATTTAGAATGTTTAAACTTTATTTCTCACCAATAATAACTGTCTGAAAAATCATCTTCCAAAATTGTGGTTCAAACCTTAACTGAGGGCGTCGGGAGTCGATTGCGAGCAAGCAAGCATTGCAAGCTTGCAATGGGTAGCTCGACGCCCGGTACGGACCAAGCTCGGGTCGACGACGGCGCGTAGTGTTCCACGCGCGTCTCAAAGAGATGTCAGCAGCGCTGAAGGGGTCTGTTAGGACCGATGCCTGCCGGGTTCGCGTGATTGTTCGAAAGAGATACCGTGCCACTGGCACATGGGCAACTGATGGAACACGGGTGGGTTTTAGTCAGTAAAAGTCTGACACCGCCCAGAGCGGGAGAAGTCATTTGATGATTCCCCATCCAAAAAAAAACCTTAACTGACACATCAAATCATGATAAGCATCTTAGGTTAAGTATTCAAAAACAGAATCAAATCACTCAATTGTAAAATAGAACGACACGTCGGCATCCATAGGAAAGTTTTCTGATAATTTGTTTATATTATGTCAGAAAGTTTTGGAACAGACTATTCACACGACGTCACATCAAGCTATACATTTCCAGTATAGGCTTTCCGTAGGTCAGATTATACTGGGAAATCTGGTAATTATGTATACTTGAGCTTATCTTCCGCCTTTAATCGGCCATTAAGAGAACGAGTTCCTAAAGAGAATAATTATCCATAGACGCTATATCTATATAAATAATTATAACTTTAAAAAAAACTTTGTGTGATAAACATGAGTTTTTTTTTATTTGTGAAAGCGCCAAGCCTTGCCGAGTACATCTTTAATTTAAAGTTGCGCTGTCAATTCCCTATAATGTTTAAATGAAAATTAAACCGCCGAAAAAACTGAAAAGCAAATTATAATAAGCCTTAAAATTTTGAGTTGGCGCTTTGAGTGATCTTTGTTTATTGATTTTTCAGCGCCGACTCTAAATTTTAAGGCTTATTATTTTTTGCTTTTCAGTTTTTTCGGCGGATTAATTTTTTGGATAAAAAATTCTTATTTTATATGTTTTTGTGGCTTTAATATACTGATAATACTAGGCAAAGTATACCCTATGCAATAAAAAAATAATTATCAAAATCGGACTACTCTGTATAAAGTTATGTGTGTACATTACAATCAGTGGGTGAACAATCAAACATCCCCTGTTTTCCAACCCTTAGGGTTCGATTTTGTTTTCCAAATATAGTAATTTCTCATATAGGGACAACCTTCGGGGTATACCCTTTCCAATAAAAAAAGAATTATCACATTCGGAATACAATGTAAAAAGTTAAGCGTGGCCATACATAAAAAGAATATACGCGTCGAATTGAGAACCTCCTCCGTTCTTTTTTTTTCGTCGGTTAAAAATGAAAGAAAGGGTTTATTATTTTAACAATGATACTTAAAAACTAGTGATTTGGGCGGACTAAACCGCGTTATAAGCAGATAAGCCTGTGTTCGAAGACGCCGCTCTTCCATAACTTAAATGTGATATTTAACTTGTTTCATAAAAATGAAGATGGGAAAAAAGGGATTGTGAGTGAAAGAGAGGGTGTGAGAATGCGAGAGTTTGTGCATGTGAGTATGAATGAATCAGACTGTATGCATGATGTTAAGAATGGTATAGGCATTAGGAGTAAGTTAATAATGTATTACAGCAGTATCTCTGTATTCTTTTGATTGATGAAACTTATAGTTTAAGGTTAAACTTATAGTAAAAGCTTAGCCCGCGAAATTCAACTTTATTTAATACGATTGAATGTATTTTAAATCGAAATTAAATGAACTTGGTGATTTTAATGATTGATGAATGATTTATAATTATGAAAACTTCGATCGCTAATCATATTTAAATAGACAATCGCACTGACCTGAAAATTGCAAAGAATTTAATAAAATTTCAATTTTTTCGGCTACGCTGAAGCAACCCTTAACAAATCGCGTATTTCACCATCGTTATTCATCATTCTATTTTATTGAAAGAAAACGAAGTTTGTTTCTAATAATAATAACACTCTAGCTAAGTACTGGCAACATAATCCCTTTTGGAACACATTTTCTTCGCCGCCCATTTTAAGGGATTAATCGTTCTTATGGTAACCAGAGAGATAAACCTAGTATTTATAAGAACGTTCGCATTCTATATATTTCTATATTTTGTTCTAATCTTCTATCTTTTATTCTAATCTCACAGTCAGTGTCAATCTATCAAAAGTTTTTTACCGACACTAAAATTAAGTTTTTCTGTTTTTTTTTTTTGGTTTTTGAACTATCCATAATTGTGGTTTCTATGTAGGATTAAAAAAAAATACATATGTGATTTCATTAGGACTATTTTATTTTCCAGCTAGTATTATTTTTAATGTTTGTTTTAGAAAAAAATAATGTGACACAGTGGCTTTTTCTGTGGAGACCATACTTCGGCTTACCAGAGTTGTCACGGCATTCTACGGGAAAAAGACGTATTAAATATGGTTAGAAAAAATAAAAATGATATAATATTAATAGATATCTAAGAAAAATACGGACGTTTATTTGAACCAAATTAAAAAACCGTAAATATCAATACTCCAACGAGATGCCAAAACAAGACGAAGGACGGACCGTTGTCGGTAAAAAAGTAGAACGACCCATTTACATTTTTGACATCAAATGTCGCCCAATGAGATTGCAACTAGATTTTCAAAGTTGTTCATTACGGAGATGGTCCTAAGGCCGCGTCCTTTTTAAAAGCAACTATGACGCGAATCACACTCAATCGTCGCGTCCATATCTCACTTTTTGTTCGGTGAACCTGAACGCGTGGTCACGTCAACAGTGGGCGCTTTCCAGTTTTCAGAACAATTAGTGACAACAATTACGTACTCGCATGACAATCGTGTGTTCAAATAGAACTAGTCGCATGAACATGAGGAGCAGTGCTGGCTTAGTGGTAATGGCGGTGATTGACGAGTAGTGAATTCGAACTCAGATAGGCGTTTGACTCCGGGGGAATTATAACATCACCACTGCTCTCGAAACGGTGAAAGAAAAATACATGAGGAAACTGACATGTCCTAGAACCAAATATTCGAAAACATGTGTCTAACCCGCACTGGTCCCGAATAATAGATAACGGCCAACTTTTTCTCACCAAGAGCAGGCCGGTGTCCCAGCAGTGGGAACATTATAGGCTGATTATATATTCGTAAACATGCGATCACCGCTACTATTGTTTGGCGAGCACGAACAAACATATGAACGCGACGATCGAGTGTTCGCGCCACAATCACTTTCTACTAGAACCATGGCCATATTAGTATCCTAATATGACGTCATCATCATCATCATCATTTCAGCCGTAAGACGTCCACTGCTGGACTTAGGCCTCCCCCAATTTGGGGGGCTTTGCCATAATCGCCACGCTTGGCAGGCGGGTTGGCGATCGCAGTATGGTGGTAAAATGCATAGAGAACGCTGTTGCCCATTCTCTAGTAAGTTCCTTAGTCGCCTTTTACGACACCCACGGGAAGAAATGGGGTGGTGTTATTCTTTACGTCCGGCACCACACGGGACCCGGCACCACACGGGACATGACGTACGGATGCAATATACCTAGTAGCATTTGTACGTCATCTATACTTATCTCTACTAATATTATAAAACTGAATAGTTTGATTGTTTGGTTGACAACGCTAATTTCAAACTGAAAATGTTGTTTAGGTTGGATACCCCATTTATCGAGGAAGGCTATAAACTATATAACATCACTCTAGGGCCTTTTTTTTCTGGACGAGAAATCATAGAATGACGTCTCCCGCTCTGGGTGGAGCGGGAGGGCGTGTCAGACTTTTACTGACTAAAACCCAACCGTGTTCCTTCGGTTGCCTATGTGCCAGGGCCACGGTAACTCTTTCGAACAGATCTTGCGACCCTGGCAGGCATCGGTCCTAGCCGACCCCTTCAATTGTTGCTGACATCTCTTTGAGAATACTATAAAGCTGAAGAATTTGTTAGGTCAACAGCGCTAATTTCAAATTGAAAATTTTGTTTCGGTTGGATACCCCATTTATCGAGAAAGGCCCACTATATAACATTACTCTAGGGCCCTAAGGAACGATCACTTCGATCTCATATTTGCGCAAAGGTCGTTTTATTAAGGCTCCGTGCACGAAATTAACTCATTTTAGTCAATTTTGATCGCTCGTTGTGAGGTAAGGAAGAGGAATATTAGTTTTTTTATTTAATATTATAAGAGACGAGTTCTTAATCTTGTACGTGGCTGAAAGGGATTTTTCAAAAGACTTATAGAATATTAATAAATAAACAATACCCACAACCAGTTATCCGAAAAGTAGCGAACGAGTGATGTTTGGCTTCGTTTTCCGAAAATCTGCAAAGGATTCTATAAATAAAAAAAATATAAATAACATCATTAAATAGCCAACTTGGATGTGGCTGAACCACTTTTTCGATTTTAATACGAAATATAGCAGAAAAGAAATGTTGAAGTAACGTAATTGTTGGGAAACTTCTAGACAAATAACATTATTTTTGTATACCTTAAAAACACTTTTATGAAATTTTAAAAATTACATATTAATCTTAAGTTAACCATTGAATTGAACCAAATTTTTATTTTATTAATAAATAACAACTTAATATGGTAAATAAAAGTCAAAGTGAACTATATAATCGATCGCGCAAAACCAATCTCGTCAGTAACAACCGGGCCTTCCCAGCGTGAGGACGTATCACTTTGCACCGCAGGAGCCCACGTGATCTACGTAAACATTTTCCAAAAATAGTACGCCGACTACCACATTTTGGTTCAGTAAGTATTTATTTTATTTTAAGTACTTCGCTTGGGTATTTTTTGCTTGTTTGCAAAATGTTAATGTTTTATAAAATACCAGTGTGCGAGTGTTCGTAAATCTTCTCATCCCAATCGGCTTGACCGATTTTGACGGTTTTATTTTAATAATTTTTGGGTTACCTGGATCGTTCTTAGCTTTTTGGACTTGGGTGAAGTGTCGCACGACGTCTGACTACCGGATCCGCTAGATATACATATTTATATTGTGTTACATTTATTTTTGGAACGAAGTGCTTTGCGATGAAAGTAAGCTTGTAGAAATCATCACGTAATAAAATTTATAGAAATCGTCAGGTTACGAAAAATTTAAAAAAATATTTCATGTTATAGAAGAAATAGCTTTTTTGGTTTCTGATGGTGGTAAAGCCAGTAGTGAGGCCAAAATAAAAATCCAAGATGGCGGCTGCAAAAAATTTACAATGTTTTGTCAGAGGTGTCGTTTTCATAGTTTACGAAGGTGCTAAAGTCTATGGTAATGTCAAAATAAAAATCCAAGATGGCGGCTGCACAAAAATTCTAATTTTTTGTCAGAGGTGTCGTTTTCATAGTTTACGAAAGTGCTAAAGTCTATGGTAATGTCAAAATAAAAATCCAAGATGGCGGCTGCAAAAAAATTTAAATTTTTTGTCAGAGGTGTCGTTTTCATAGTTTACGAAGGTGCTAAAATCGATGGTTATGACAAAATAAAAATCCAAGATGGCGGCTGCAAAAAATTTCCAATTTTCTGTCAGAGGTGTCGTTTTCATAGTTTGCGAAGGTGCTAAAGTCGATGGTTATGACAAAATAAAAATCCAAGATGGCGGCTGTAAAAAATTTCCAATTTTTTGCCAGAGGTGTCGTTTTCATAGTTTACGAAGGTGCTAAAGTCGATGGTTCATCATCAGCCTATAGCAGTCCACTGCTGGACATAGGCCTCTCCAATTGCACGCCATTCAGCCCGATTCTCGGCAACTCTCATCCAGCTGCTACCAGCCACCCTGCGAAGATCGTCGCTCCACCTAGCCTGAGGGCGTCCTACCTTACGTTTGCCGATTCGCGGTCTCCACTCAAGAACACGTCTACCCCAACGGTCATCGGTTCTACGGCTAATGTGGCCGGCCCATTGCCACTTCAGCTTGCTAATTCTGTGAGCTATGTCGATAACTTTGGTTCTCTGCCGGATCACTTCATTCCAGATTCTGTCCCTCAGAGATACTCCAAGCATAGCTCGTTCAATAGCTCGCTGAGCAACTTTGAATTTATGGACCAGCCGTATCGTGATTGTCCACGTTTCGGCTCCGTAAGTCATAACAGGCAGGACGCACTGATTGAAGACTTTCGTCTTTAAGCTTTGCGGAGTACGCGACGAGAAGACTCGACAAAGCTTCCCAAACGCTGCCCAACCTAGCTGAATTCTTCTGTTAGCCTCCTTCTCAAGGTTGTTCTTACCAAACTGCAGAGTTTGCCCGAGGTAAACGTATTCTCGAACAACCTTGAGGGCACCGCCATAGACAGCAATCGGTCCCGGAGTTACGTGTTCGTTGAACATAACTTGGGTTTTGTCCAAGTTCATCCGGAGACCAATGCTTTCAGAAGAATCAACTAGGTCGTCCAGCATCTGCTGCAAGTCCTGCAGCGATTCACCCAATATGACGATGTGGTCTGCGAATCTCAAGTGTGAGATGTACTCGCCGTTGAAGTTAATACCGCGTCCACTCCAGTTCAGCGTCTTGAACACATCCTCCAATGCGTTAGAGAACAATTTTGGGGAAATTACGTCCCCTTGTCTCACTCCTCGACGCAGGGGGATGTGTTCAGTTCGCCGGTCCTGAGTTTGGACGGTCATTTTCGCGTTTTCGTAAAGACATCTCAGCACTTGGATGTATCGCCAGTCGACTTGGCATCCTCCAAAACAGACCAGGTCTCGATAGAGTCAAAAGCCTTCTCATAGTCCACAAACGCAAGACACAGCGGCCGATTATACTCTTCGGACTTCTGTATAATCTACCGCACTGTGTGGATGTGGTCTATGGTACTGTATACTCCTCGAAACCCGGCATGCTCCGGTGGCTGAAACCCGTCGAGTCTCCGCGCTAGACGATTCGTGACGACTCTTGAAAACAACTTATACAAGATTATTTTTAGTATATGCGAAACCTGAATATAGTTTGTTCAGAATCAGTAACTGAATCGATTCCAATAATTTTTACACCATGTTATATTTTGTACCAAAAATATTTAATTACGCTTCCAAGTCGCGGGCCGCGCTGTTTTGTTTCGATTTTAAAATTATCATGTCTTTCTCGTATTCAAACGTCCATTACACGGAGATGGTACGTACACTAGCTGTTTGTGGTGATCTGCATATGTTTTTGCGTGGACAACCAGGTAACTTATCAAGCTTATAACTTTGTGATTCTTAATGATACAGTTTTGAATTTTTTTTCATAGATTCTTTACACAAAAATACTAGACCCGTGTTTCGGGTTTCGCATAAACAAAAATTAATGTTGTATACGTGGCTTAGGAGCGAAATGGGTCTGTAGTTCTTTAAAAGGGTTTTATCCCCCTTATTAAAGAAAAGTACGACCACGCTCCTTCACCACGCTTCTGGAGTTCTCCCAGAGAACAGGACCGATTTGAAGAGCTCCCGAAGCTCTTTCAGGACTGGACCTCCTCCCGCTTTCAGGAGCTCGGTCGTAATCCCGTCCTCACCAGGGGCTTTTCCATTTTTAAGTTGTTTCAGAGCCGCCTCGATTTCGTCTTGGCTGATTTCGGGCAGGTCTTCTGTGAAGTGGTGGGTCAGGGTGGCTCTGGAATCCTCATTTTCGGGATCAAGTCGAGATGCATGC
Source organism: Aporophyla lueneburgensis (assembly GCA_932294355.1). NCBI lineage: Eukaryota > Metazoa > Arthropoda > Insecta > Lepidoptera > Noctuidae > Aporophyla > Aporophyla lueneburgensis. The sequence continues at coordinate 11,070,435 of OW028757.1, read as the reverse complement.
GATGCGTACAATTGGCCATAGAAGTTTTCGACTTCCGAAAGGATCTCCGGCTTCGAAACGACGATATCCCCACTAGATTTAGTCAACTTCGTCAGGTGGCTCCTCCCAAGTGATTGGACGAACACTTTCGACCCCCGATTCTGCTCGATCGCTTCCTCTATGGAGCGTGTATTAGAGCGTCGGAGGTCGCGTCGTACCAATGTTCTAATATTTTTGTTGAGCGCCCGTTATTCTGACGAAGTGATAGGTGGGTTTTCACGTCGTTCCGTCATTAGCTCCAGAGTTTCTTCCGAAAGTTTGGACTTCTTGCCCGTACGCCGCATTTTGCAAAATCTCAAGCCTTCTTCCCTGAGGATTCCCAACATTTGGTCGAGGGCCTGGTCGACGTCATTTGTGGTATCCACGGCAGCGAATCGGTTCTCCAGGTCTAACTGGAACGCTTCAGATCCTAAAATAGTTTGGAGCATACTTGCACGGAGCCTAGACTTCATCAAACGAATTCGCTCCAGCTTGTAATTTATATTCAGAGAGCCTCGGACAAGTCTGTGATCACTACCGGTATTGAACCTGTTGATCACTGAGACATCTCTGAATATTTCCGTTTGTAAATTGTTGTGTCGCGTTGGTTGCAATTATTACTGTCATTTTTTGTTCGTCTATGTGTTCTCTACCCATAAATACCACTTTCATCGTGTGCTGTGATTTTGAAAAAAAAATAAAAATGGCAGCAGGTTGATATGTCAGGTCGCTTCTAAGGCCTTTAAATGTTTTATATTTTCTAAAACTTTATCGTATAACACAATTAAATTCGCCTATGCAATTGTTTTTTTTTTAATTTAAATACAATTTTTGAAATATGGGTCCCAGTTCCAATAGGAGTCTTCCATTTTGTTTGTAGTTTCTAAGTTCATCCAGGAATGACATCGATGAAGAAAATATGAATTCCAAAATTACGGAGAATACTCTCTTTTATGTTATGTAAAAGTACGCGTTTTACTCAACATTATCTCTATCTATCTAATTGTACCTACACATGCTTTTGACAACAGATTGAACCATTTTACTACACTAAAACAAATGTACACAAACATTCCATCCAGACTTTTATTTCTTAACCGTACCTGTAATTACTTAAAAAATAAAATCCAAAGGATCAAAACTTTTTAAGCGATCACTACGCTCGATTTTTACGCATGTGTGCGTGAACAGTGCACACAAACAGCATAGCAAAGAATTTACCTAAACTCTAGCGAGTGAATTATGTGCACGGACTCTTAAGACATGGCCATACCTTGTACGAGATACTCACGTTTCCACATTAAGTAATTACAACAGCTTATTAAGTAATTAGTCGCCACTTTAACAGCTGTTTACACGCGTCGACCAACTTATTATTAGTACACAGTACCGACAAATGTGAATTTCAAAACCTGCTCATAAACTGTAGTTTGCAGAATATTCTATTGTTGCACTAACTAGGTTTAAGTAACATTAACTGAATTAGGCTGCGGTAAACCGCGGTTAAACTTCGACAGTACCTGTTCAAACAATGACGCGAAGTACTTAAGTTGATTATTCATACATTGTGTGTCGTCATCAGGTGAGCACTGAGTAGTAAACATTTTATGAGACACCAACCTGTGTGCCCGAAGACTTTAGCCAACACCATCCAAACAAACTGTCATCGCGTTTTTACACGATTTGGGGAATTAAATTCAAAAAAGTACTTCCTTAGTCACCTTCGTTGCATAAGAAAGGCTGGTACATTTCTTGCTTCTCGACGCAGCGATTTCGGCGGTGTGTTGTCTGTTGAGAGCAGTGGTGGCCCAGTGGTATCAGCCTCGACTTACGAGGTGTAGGTCGTGAGTTCGAACCCAGGCTGGCGCTTTACTTTGTGTAAATAATTTCATCACCACTGCTGTCAAACCGGTGAAGGAAAACATCGTGAGGAAACCGGCATGTCTTAGAACAAAAAAAATCGAAGACATGTGACATCTACCAACCCGCACTGGGCCCGCGTGGCGGAGTACGGCTCACTCCCTCTCACCGAGAGGAGGCCTGTTTCCCAGCAGTGGGAACAATATAGGCTGATTATGATTATAATGTTGTCTGTTAGTGAATTAAAGAATTTAAAGACTTTTATTAAGAAGATGAAGATTTCTATCTCTTTTCTATCTATCTAAGCCGTTGGTCCCGGCAGTCATTCGTGGATCTGTGACAGTATATTCCTCCAGAACAGATTTGAGACTAGCTTTCGGCGCGGCAGATATTATAGTGCCCAAGTGTGTGCGCAGACACAGGGGCACTCGCTCTTCCCTCACTCTCATAGTCCGATGAGACGGCAATCTGACAAGACCGGAGTGAGATCGGGTGCAAGACCAACAGCTTAACGTACTTTCCAAGACACGACGGTTTCACACCACCAACATCTAAACTCCACTTACTATGAAATTCCTTATGGAAAAACCCACTATCACTTTACCCGACATGGGAATCGAACCCGGAACCCAACGTTCAGCAGTCGCACTTGCGACCAAGAGATCCACGGGGCAGTCTGACAGTAGTTATAGGTCGATACAAGCTCGAAATTCTGACATCCAGTCTCATCAAGAGGTATCTTATTACTCAGTAACTGGGTATATGGAGGTCAGATAAGTAGACGCTCCATGTCAAATACTGGTATTCAGCTGCATCCGGATAAATTGGAAGCCGATAAATGGGGAAAAGGCTAGGCAGCTGATGATAATATCCATCTGGGTACACAACGATTATGAAGTAAGAAATTACACTCTAAAAATATTAAAGAAGTTTTTTTTTTTTTTTTGTGGGACATCTCGTAGTTAACCTGAAAAAGTTCTTACTACTTAAACGGATGGTAGCCCGGCGAGTTCTAAAAAGTTACCTTTTTAGGCCTCCAGCCGGGGCTTATTACACTTAAAAACTAAAGCGAAAGCGCTAAGGGTTACCCCGAGGGGGGTACGAACCTCGGCTTAGGGAATCACTGGTGGGGGGACAGCAAGGAACTGGCTGGATCTGGGTTAAAATTATTTAGGGACTAATTTAAAGCTACTGGCGCAGCATCGCGGGCTGGCTCTTGCAAGGGTCGGGAGGGACTATTAAGTCGGGGTCGCGACGACGGACCTCGGCGGCGAGGTCGGTATGGTTTGTGTCTTTTCGACTCTCCTGGAGGAGAGTAGTGGGATCATCAGGATCGGAGAGAACGTGCCGCGGACGGCGGACTTTACTAATACGGGAGGGGGTGTAACTAGCTGCCGCTACAACCAGAGGGTTGCGGTGGGATGCGGCCCTATCGAAGAAACGCTTCGAAGCGCGTTTCATGAACTGATGGATAGTCGGGAGTTTGAGATCTAAGTGGAGATTGATATTCCGAACAAACCAAGGCGCGCCTATGGCTTGACGGAGAAAACGGTTCTGGAGGGTCTGCAACCTATGGATGAATCGGAGTTTAGCGTGTGCAAAGACTGCGCTTGCATAAGTCATGATGGGCTTGATACAAGCGGTGTAAATGCGCTTCTTACACTGAAGCGACATTTTACTCCGCTTGTTCAGGACGCAATGGAGCCTACCGAGAGTGAAAGCAGCCCGCGAGCTGACCTGCTTTATGTGCTCAGAAAAGGTGAGGTGCTCATCGCGGATTACACCTAGATATTTGGCTCGCTTCTCCCAAGGGATCTGCTTGCCGAACATAGAGATGGGTCGACAATGTTAATACTCAGGGCACCATTGAAGATGGTTGTCATGAGCGTAATCAAGTGAGCGGGGAACAGCTTGATCACTCTATTGGTGATGCCGTCTAATCCGGGGGCTGTACGAGGTTTCAGACCCTTGATGATCTCGTGCACCTCGTCAGGAGTGGCGGGGGACAGGTGATCATCAGGGTCTTCAACGGGCGGGAGTGAGGCTTTGCGTTCGACTTCCGCGTTTACTTTATCGACAAACGCTTGGTCTATTGGCTGCGAACTGGGTGTGCATTGGGCTTCGAGGCTATCGGCTAGGCATTCAGCCCTGTCGATATCCTCGAAAGCAATGGTCGCGTCGGGGCGGGTCAGGGGGGCATTGAGGAAATCTCAGAAGATTTGAGTTTCCTCTGAAGTTCCCAGAATGCTAGATGAGTCGGCTCTAAGTCACCCAACATCTTGTCCCAGTTAGCGTCACGCAGCTCAGTCACATGTGTCCTTACAGCACGCTGTAAGTAGCGCATGTGAGCTTTGTTCGCGTCACAGAGAAAGTTGTCGTAGGCACGAACGGCCGCGTTCTTCTCTGTCATCAGAGCGCGCACATTGTCCGGCAGCTTCCAGTTACGGTCATCCGTAGATGGAACCTTCTGTGAACATTCGTTCACGATCGATTGTACGTGCTCTGTGAGAGAGTCGATTGCGGCCGTTGTATCGGCAACTTCTATAGAATCTAACCTTAGGTTGACGTTCTTCGTGACCCCTGGCACATGGGCAGCTGATGGAACACGGGTGGGTTTTAGTCAGTAAAAGTCTGACACGCCCTCCCGCTCCGCCCAGAGCGGAAGAAGTCATTTGATGATTTCCCATCCAAAAAAAAAAAAGGTTGACGTTCTTTAGAAGTGCTATATCGAGTATATTGGCTACGTGATCGGGATCAAAGGGAAAGTGGGTGGGAGTCATATCAGGGCGATGACGTCAAAGTTCATGGTAGAACAGAGGTTGAAAAGGTGCCTACCTCTAGTCGAGGCCCTGGTGCTATTCCAGGCTGGATGTTTGGCGTTGAGATCGCCCGCTATGATAACGGAGTCACTCATGCCGAAAAATTTAGAGAGGTCGTTAATGAGGAGTTGAAGATCCTCAGAATGGGTTTGGGGGGGAATGTAAGCCAACACTATAGTGATCGGCTGGTGACCTGTCAGTCCTTCCTAACCAACAGGTCGAAACTTCTAATCGGGAGAGTTCGAAGGATCCATAGGTATGCAGTACAGGGACTTCCTATAGTATATGAGGGTGCCGCCTCTGTGACAACGTGACCTGTCGTTGCGAACTAAACGATAGTTTGCAATTTTCGGGTCGCGTTGATGAGGCTTTAAGAACGACTCTTGAATGAGTAAAATGTCTACGTGATAGTCGCGGAGGAACGTGGTGATCTCATCACGTTGGCGGTGAATGCCATTTACATTAAAGAAACCTAGCTTTAGGGAACGGGATTTGAGTTTAGTTACAATTCCTCGACTATCCATAATGGGGGCGTTGGGAGTTCATGACGTGGAGGGCTTGCGTGATCTCGATACGCAGCATAGATGGATTGGATGCGGAACAGGTTGCCACCGGCGGCAACTAGTTCCTGGGCCATCTGTTAGGCAAGCGGGGAAAGGAAAGTGCTGTAGGTGTTAAAGGTCCCGGCGATGACGTTGAACGCATCAAGGGGAGCTGGCCTTTCCTAGGGACTGATCCTGCCATACGGGCAGTGGGAGGGGGTGCAGCGCGGGCGGAGGGTGCGGTCGCGGGAAAGCCGGAGGGCGTAGAAGGCGCGGGGGCGTGGGTACGCAGGTCTATTAATGGGGGGATGGGAGCGGGCTTAGGCCTGAAGGAGGCCAGAGGGGGAAAAGCCTGGTGGAAACTCATTAGAGACCATGGGCTTGGACGTTGGGGGCTCTATCTCACGGGGAGTTTGGCCGATGGGAATTCCCTGGTCTGGCGGGCGCCGAAACGCTGCGCTAACTTAGGGGAAGAGGATTTGGGGGCTTTCGGGCAGCCGCGGTAGTTTGCCGGGTGACCGGACTCTTTGCAGAGCACACAACTAGGTGGCTCGGTGCAGAGGGTTCGGTCCTTGGGCCGGGAGCAATCGGCTGTGCCGTGGTCTCCCAGGCACTTGACGCACCTGGGAGTGGCATAGCAATTGTGTGCCGGGTGCAGTTGAGTTGGCATCTGTGGCACTAGCCAATGATGCCTGACTTACGGGGCTTCTCAATAATAATGCCTGACAGGTTGCAGACGGCTTTGACTTTGAATATGGGGTGGTGACCCTCCGTGGGAGGGCATACCACCAAGACCATATCAAAGGCAACGCCTTGTCTGGACCGGTGCATACGATGGACCTCTAGGACAGGCACGTTCTGCCTTTCGAGGTCCGCCTTGAACAACGTTTTTGACGTCTCTTTCGAGAGAAACCACTAAAGTATAGTAAGTAAACCAACGTTTTAGACTCAGTCTGTTAAAGAAACAGTTGTCTTGAAAAAGATAGTTTTCCGAATTTTGTGATTTAAAAAAAAATTAAATCACAAATTACGGAGAGTAGTCGGGGCGACTACGCGGCGTCGCGCACGGAGCACAACTGACGGGCGAGCGAGCAGCGGAGCGGAGCGGCAGCGTAACAACCTTCCTTGGCGAGCGTCGAGCATAGAATGTGTTAAAGAAGAAAATATATTCTCAAATAAAAGCCTTGGTCACTCTGCCGTTTTGCTTCGTCGTAGTTGGATACAAAAGAATAAAATATCGAACATTACAACCGTAGTCATAACAATAGTTGTTATGGCTTCGGCAATACTGTTATGGCTATACAAAAGATGGCAAATATAATTACTGTCTTATCTATCTTTTAACAGCACCAGTTGTACGCACGACGACATATCAAACTATACATCTCCAATATAAGCTGACTTCTCATTATACGAAAAACCTATACCATGCGAGGTGAGCTTAAACTGGGTAGCTAGCTGCAAAAGGCATCTCACTAAACGAATAACACAGATGCGTCCAATTTAAACAGTAACGTTACGTCAAATTAGGCGAATAACTACATCAGTATAAGGCTCCGTACACACAACAATGATCAGTACAATGTCATCATAATTAGTCTATTTTATTCCCATTAGGTCAGAGGGAGAGGCCCGTAATCTACCACGCGGGCCCAGTGCGGGTTGGTAGATGTCACATGTCTTCGAACGATGTACTTCTGTATTATTTTGGAATCACATAACTTCTCCAGCGTTACTGCATTTATTCTTAACTGTATGACTATGAACAGTGGGACTTTGATGTTTGATCTTACCTTTTATTTGTTAATATTTTACATATTTCTATTTTATTTATTTCTCTGTCCTGAGATAACTGTATAATACCAGTTTTAATTTTTGGGAATGACATGTTGCCGTTCAACCTATGAGGTCGGCTGCTTAACCGGACTTGCCTGCGGCTACGTTAATAAGTTAAGGCCTCCAGCCAGGGCCTAAAAACTTAAAACTAAAGCGACTACTCACTAAGGGCACCCCACTGTGTTGTACGGACCTCGGCTCCATCGCTGGTAGGCGGGCTGGACCGTAATGATTATTACTTAGGGACAAATCTAAAGCCACAGGCTCAGCGGCGCGGGGTAACTCGAGCAAGGGTTGGGGTGGATATGGAATGGAACGGTGCAGCGGACTTCGGTGGTGAGGACGGAAGGATGGTGTGTCTTAAGACCGCTGGTCAGTTTACTACTCTCCCGGAGAACAAGTAAAACACGTTTAACGATAAACGTATTTAGTCATTTTTATTACAAAATACCTATTTAGCATAAAGTTACTTAGTCTACATAATTTCAACTTAATCCTATTCTCACTGACAAAAATCAGTTCCCAATAATTGTACGTCTGCATCCAGCCTTACGTAGCTCTTATGGTTTCATGAACTACATATTTGCAACTGGTGCATAGTTCACGAACGCACTACGGCTTTATGGTTAGTTGGGCAAAACTAATCACATTAAAATTCAAAGGCCAGAATTAGGCTATGCTAACTAGAACAACGGGCAGAGAATTTAGCAACTGAACAACACCCAATTCAGTGTAGAGTTTTTACAATCTGAAGGATTTTGATAATATTCCTAATACATTGGATTATAAATTTGCAAAATACGTCTGCTTGACAAAGTAAATAACACAATGAATATAATTTAAATGTCAAATAGTAATCAAATTGAAAGGCACTCCGATATTAGTGTGTTCTATAATTATATCGCTGCTTTAGGTATAACTTTTGAGAAATATTTCATGCTGTTTTTACGATACTGGCATGGAGTTAATTACACACTAAATACTATTTGTAATTACTAGCGATCCACCCTGCTTCACTTCAAAACCTCGAGATGTTTTTGCTTTATATCGGTAAAATATTAATGATTTATGTACACCAAACCTAAATGAATTCTCTACGACCACACGAACAATATATCGAGGCGAGAGTCGGTAGTAAAGTGAGCTAGTTAAGTCGCATGTAATAGGGGCGAACCTATTGTCTTCAACCGGACGCAAATCCAGAATCCAGGTTGCTACTAGGAAAATTCCGATGGAGAAACCGAATAACACATTTCCCGACCCGCGAATCGAACCCAGGCATCGAATCGATATCATGCCCAGTAGAGTAGCGCTTGGAGTCATTATACCAACGACTAACCAAATTACTAGCAAATAAACACACTGTGACTGTTTTATGTCCCAAAACGTTGGGTTTTAATTAAAAAATAAACTGTAAAAAGTCATAAAAAGAGTATTAAATACCGCACAAATGGCTTCACGGACAGAATTGTTAAATAATATGTTATGCCCACATAAAGAACGTACTGTTGCTTTGTTTATCATGATTTTGAGAGCCTACGGTTTTTATTTTGCGAGGACCATACTTCTATATTTGTGTTTATTTATTCGTTTATGTATATACCTTATAGTACACTACAAAAACTTTTTAACAAAAAATTAAACCGCCGAAAAACTGAAAAGCATAAAATAATACTTAAACCTTAAAATTATGAGTCGGCGCTTTGAGTGATCCTTGTTCATTGATTTTTCAGCGCCGACTCAAAATTTTAAGGTTTAAGTATTATTTTATGCTTTTCAGTTTTTCGGCGGTTTAATTTTTTGTTAAAAAGTTTTTATTTTATATTTTTTGTGGCTTTAATGTACTAATAATACTTGGCAAGATATACACTATCCAACCCAAAAAGAATTATCAAAATCGGACTACTCTGTATAAAGTTATGCGTGTTTATACATTACAATCAGTGAGTGAACAATCAATCATCCCCTGTTTTCCGACCCTTAGGGTTCGATTTTGTTTACCAAATTAATATGGGACCACCTTGGGAGTATACCCTTTCCAATAGAAGAAGAATTGTCACAATCGGACCACTATGTAAAAAGTTATGCGTGGTCATACATAAAAAAAAAAAAAATATATACGCGTCGAATTGATAACCTCCTCCGTTTTTTTCGTCGGTTGAAAAATTGAAAAATTGCCAAGCCTTTTCCCGCCTATGTTGGGGTCGGCTTCTAGTCTAACTGGAGGCAATTGAATACCAGTATTTTATATGGCGTAACTGGCGTTTTGCGTCATTATTAGCGTCTATCAGTTCCTGTAACATGTAGCTGACCCGACACGCAGGACATGATATTAAATTCCTCATCGTTTGAGAAATAGCACCACGATTACACTCCAAGTAAGAGTCGTCAATGAATCTCCACCTGAACAGGTTTTCTTTGCTTCAGACAGCCTGGATCCGTAGTCAGTTTAAAAACTTTCAGGTTACCCAAGGCAGCTTATTTCGTGGCGGTAGATCGTCAGCGGCTATGTATATCCTATAAACGAGTGTTGAATGTCGAGCCGTAGACCACGTTGTTTTCTGCCTTAAAACTAGACTGAACAGGTTTCGGGTCGGTTTTAACACTTCTAGGTTACCGAAGGCAACTAACTCATGTCGAGATGGGAGATCAACAAAGGTAAGCCTAACCTACCAACGAGTGTCGAGAGTAATATCTATGGAGGGGAGTACTAGAAAAAATAAAGTATAACAACCAAAGAGTATCGCTAAATTTCTACTTTGTCATATTTATTGATCTTGTAAAAGGGTCAAGGGTTCTAAAAGAAAGTTTCACCACTAAACTCATAAGTATACCTTTGCCAAATCTCTTTGTATGCCCTCTTGACCCAAAATCGAGAGGAATCAAATCTGATTATAACAATTCCGAGTTGAATGTTAAAATGTATTATGTAAGACAGGCTACAAAGGAAGTGTAGGGGTCTACTAGGACCGATGCCTGCGGGGGTCACGTGATTATTCGAAAGAGATACCGTGACCCTGGCACATGGGCAACTGATGGAACACGGGTGGGTTTTAGTCAGTAAAAATCTGACGCGCCCTCCCGCTCCGCCCAGAGCGGGAGAAGTCATTTGATGATTTCCCATCCTGAAAAAAAAAAGGCTACAAAGGAAATAACATAGTTTTAGATTTTCATTGAAGACTTTTTTTATGATCCGCTTAACCTGAATTGAGAGCATTATGATGATAAAATAGCCTTCTTTTGTTTTAGTTAATTATGAAAACTTTTGTCAACCCATAATGTACTTTAGGAGCGTTCATCTTGCGCGGGCTGACAGCGTGGCTTTTTAGTTGGTTTTTCGTGATTATCTTATTACGTTTAAATCAAAGTACTATATTTTTGTCAGCCAAGCGCTAGATAGTTAGTATTGGTTGATAGAAATTGTAATCTGTACAAATAAATAAAATTTACGTGCCCGTTTGTAACGTCAAAGTAGCAGCTTTTGTACTAAATGCATCTGAAATTATGTACATACGTTACTTAGATCATTTTTTTTAAACTTATCCTTTGTTACGTTATTTCCGGATAATCTCCAAAATGGCTGAACCGATGTTTACGGAACGTTCACTTGCAGGTAGCTAGTGTTATTAGGTGTAGGTAAAGGCTACTTTTTCTCACGGTAGCACGTGGCTGTGGGATAATTTCTGAAGTCCACACGACCGTTTTCGTGGGCAACAGCTAACATAACATTAGGTACAGAGACAGATATCATTAGACTTATGCAAATCAATTAACTAACTATTATACAACACCGTTATTCACACAGACATCTCGAATATCCTAGGAACTTCCTATTCAACACCAGCACCATAATCTGAGCTATCTAGACTATAATAATATAAAGAGTTATGGTTTGTGAGTTTGTTTGTAGGAAGTCATCTCTGGAATTACTAGTTGGATTTGAAAAATTCTATGTTTGCATTTGATAGCCTAATTCTTGAGGAAGGTTGACCCATAGGAGCTCTTCAAAATTTCAAAAAGTAGGAAATAACGCTAAGTGTAAATGATGTAGTACTAACGCGGGCAGGCGATGGAATAAAACGCGATGGATTGGGAGCTAAAATTTCACGTGAACGCAGTCGCGGGCAAAAGCTAGTACTATATAAATTTCCTACAAGGTAATGCAAGACAGCCGCCATCTTATTTCGCCTCGAGGCAAAGGAAACTCGTCGCGCAGCCTTATTAAGGACAGTCGGTACTCGTTAGCATGTCGGAGGAGTATTGTATGTGACTGCAGCTCTTGTGAGTAATTGTAATAAGGCGACGAAGGAAATAATCGGGGTGTTTGAATCGGAATGGTGTGTGGTGAAATCTAAAACTATGTATGTGAGTAAACAAGGTGACAGGGAAATCGATGCGACAACTGTTAACGTTGATTCAGTTCGTGATTCTGAACCTCACTGCGTTGAAATTTTTCATATTTTTTTTACTGCCGTTCCATTACATTGTTCTGCCCATTCTTTAGGAAGGGTAGGTATAGGCTATTTAACATTATGGTACCATCCTAAGGAGCCGAGAGGAATGTAAAAAAACGTGCAAAAGAACGCTTAGAAAAAACGAAATTATATCGCGGACGGGCGATGCAATGCTATTATATATATGATATATTTCATGTTGAAACAAGAATACACGCGGGTGAAGTCGCGGGTAGAAGACAGTTATTAAATATTTAGAAAAAATACCTAGCCTACCTTTAATGTAATATGCGGAGGCACCAAGTACCTATGATAATTTAGCCCACCTTTATTTTAAAAAAGTTGGTGCCTATTTACACATTGTAATTTTAGTATCGAGCAAAATTACATTGAAAGCTGGGATTATATGTACCACTAGCTTTTGCCCGCGGCTTCGCCCGCGTGGTTGTCGGAAATTAACGCAGGTATTTTTCTAAAATAAAGGATTTTCCTAAAAAAAAACTTTTTTACAAAAAATAAAACCGACTTCCTCAAAAACACTAGAAAGTGAAAAATAACTTTAATTTTGGAAGTCGGTGTCTTAGGATCTGTATTTGAGTTTTTTGCCACCGACTTCCGAAATTAAAGTTATTTTTCACTTTCTAGTGTTTTTGAGGAAGTCGGTTTTTTTTTTTGTAAAATAATTTTTCTTTTTTTTTCTTTTTAGTTATGGTATCTACCCCGGACTAATTTCTATACCACTAATCGCCAGGTGAAATTTAATACTTTACTGCTGCTGTATATCGTTGGGAATTCCCTTGACTGCTGTCCATGGTCTCCATCATCAGACCTCTAATGGTACTTATAAGCCTTATGGGAGCTTTCTCATCAATATAAATGAATTAAGTTCAAGCACCAGGTAATTGCTGTAAATCATTGAAGAGTTCCCTCGATTGTCTTTCGGCTCCATCATTAGATCAACTCCGGACCTTAAATAGTAGTGATAAAATTGGCTCTTTGAACCGTAAACAGTAAGCCCAACAGCTGTAAATCGTTGAGGAATTCCCTCAACTGTCTATGGTCTCCGTCATCAGACCTGTAATGGCACTTATAGCCCATATGGGTGCAAAGTTCTCATCAATAGAAATTAATTAAGTCCAAACACCGGGTAATTGCTGTAAGTCGTTGAAGAGTTCCCTCGACTGTCTTTCGGCTTCATCATCAGAGCAACTTCAGAACTTCATTAAATAGTAGTGCTTTAAGATAATTAATGAAGACAATAAAAAACGCACTACTATTTTCGAAGGTTCCCTTCGACTTCTCTGGGATGCCATCATCAGATCCTGGTTTCCTTATCATGAGACCACCCTTGGGATATCTCCTTTCCAACAAAAAAAGAATAATCAAAATCGGTTCATAAACGACGAAGTTATCGGTGAACACACAAAAAAAAATATAATAGGTCTTTGTACTGTGAAGAACTGAACTCAATGATGGAGAAGCTGGCACATCTCCAACCAGCATTAGTCAATCGCTCGTCTCCGCTGCTCCTGCACGACAACGCGCGACCTCATACTGCACAGCAGACGGTCTCCAAGTTGCAAGAACTGGGGTTTGAAGCTCTCCGTCATCCGCCCTACTCACCAGACCTTGCGCCTACAGACTACTACTTTTTCCAGAATTTGGATAACTTCTTGGCGGGAAAAAAAATCAATACCCGAGAGGCAGTACAAAATGCCTTTGAAGAATTTGTTGCCTCCCGTCCAGCTAATTTTTTTAAGAAGGTCATCAATAAACTGCCACTGCGTTGGCAAACATGCATTGATTGCATGTGATGACTATTTCGATTAATACAAATAAAAAATACATGAAAAAAATTCGTTTCATTTTTTTCATACAAAACGGCATTTTCATAGGTAAAGACCAATATACGGTCAAATTGAGAAACCTCCTCCTTTTTTTGACAACGGTTATTAAAAGTAGCCTTAGTTACTCTTTATTACATCACCTATCTGCCAATAAAAGTCCCGTCAAAATCGGTCCAGTCATTTCAGAGATTAGCCGGGAGAAACAGACAAAAGTTTAAAAAATGATTTTTGGTATAAGTACCGTATTTACTTTCATATGCATTTAGTGAAAAGCTGTTAATTTGAAATTCCAAACAGACACTTCAGTTTGTATCGATGTATAGATAAGTCCCACCGCCAGCGATAAGCGAGAAGCAAGTAGAGCAAGCAAATAAAAAAGAGTTGGCGAGCAGCGAGTGCGCGAGTGCGACGAGCGATTACTCGCTGATGTGCGTGTTCCGTGTGGTGCCAAACGTAAAACAAATTTGTTGCTTTGCATGATACGCAACAACTTGGTTCGCACGTGCGTACCACTAACGAACATCGAATACTCTGTTCGTCAAACATGTTTGCGGCGATCCATTTAGTATGTTCTGTATGGACGGTGTTCGAAGAGCTTTAATAAATGTTACGAAACAAAACCGTTCGTATAGATCTTGGCGGGGTGCGGGCGGGGCGGCAGAGGTAGCTAATCCTACCCAAACAACATTTCGTGAATCACTGCGAACACCAAAAAACTCTCCGCTACTTCACAATCGACCACTTCCAACGGCGCCGTCATGGCTATTAAGATAGAGTTCACGACTGTTGTGCGCGAACACGACTCGAACTATGTTCGCATTCGTGTTCGAATATGCCGTCCATACGTACGAACCAAATGTTCAGATTTGATGTTTGTGTTCGCTATGTTCGTGTTCGTACGTGCGTACATGGCTTAAAGAATGGCACCATCCCATCTCTTCCCGTGAGTGTCGTAAGAAGCGACTAAGGAACTTGCTAGAGAATGGGCAGCAGCGTTCTCTATGCATTTTACCACCATACTGCGATCACCAACCCACCTTACGACTGGACTACCCGTGGACGCTCTACTGCTGAAATGATGATTATGTGCATATGTACCTAAGCGAGCTCTCTCAAAGCTCTTGTTGCTGCTTCAAGTGAGTACTCGCCGACAATGTGAACAGTCAATGACTAATAATATTATCCGTATCTTTATTTACCCGGCTAGGGCGAAGTAAAAAGGAGCGTTATGATTTACACCGGCATACATGTGGGTATGTATGTATGCATGTTCAGCTGTTCTCTCAAAACTTTTAATCTTTAATTGACAAATGAGATTTCATTGGATGCCTCTTAATTGTCCGCTGGCTATATGTAGTTCCATTAATTGTATACGGTGCCCTCTAGAGGCATACAGTTGTAAACTATTTTAACTAAATTGCCAAGTTAGTTATCAACTGAAACGGCTTAATTAGCTTTCATATTTATATTGTTAACTAAGCACAAAATAATTTAAATAAAAAGTAAGTTTTAAACAAGAATATATTTCCATATATGCCACCTACACAAACAAGACTACATGCATTCTAACAGTAGTAAACCATCATAAGCTTTCAGCTGAGATTATTTTCTTGTTTCATACTTTTTTAGAGCGTGATTGTTCAGCAGTCAAGTTTAAGTTTTTGAAATTATTTTTAACTTACACGGGTCCTAAAATATTTTAGGTACGTTTCTTGACCGAGAGGATCGCTGATAGCTTATAGTCGATGAGTCGGTTGGCATAGGGAAAGCGTCCCAAAAAACAACTCCAATACACTCGTCCCTAATTCCAAAAGTCCTATTGTTATCTTTAATTATAGATACCCTTATAAATCAGCATTTGGATAATAAGTTCTCTTTGTAATCACCAAACCCTTAGTGGTGAAAGTTATGTAAGAATAAATGGTTATAGACAATATTGCTATTATATAAAACTATCAACGTTTTTGCACGTGGTTGGTTTTAATTGGTTAGATGTCGTTGCTGAATTTTGGCCCAAACAAGTTTAGCAAACAATTTTTTTTTTTTTTTGTATATGTTGTTACTTTTGCCATCGACCCGCTATGAAGGATTGATAAGATAAGTTATTTTTGTGTTTAAGATTTACATAATAATCAAAATAGGTAAAGAAAAATACATTGATTGCCCGAAGATTATGTCGTGATTAAATTTAAAATTAAAATAGCGCGCGGTGCGCCAGGCACCTATCGCAGGCCGTCCCGGCACATATTTTTTGCTTCACTTATATGGCGATACTCGACACGGGATACGATAGGCCTCGACACGCTTGCCAATAACTGGTGCGGGCCGAGGAGACACGGCATAACGGAGGTTGCCATTCCCACTCTTGGTTTTCATGCCCCTTAATTGCCACAAACATTATATTATATACTTAATTGCTGTTTTTTCATGAACGACTTAGAAGAACCCATTCAACTGATACTTTTTACCAAAAATCAATACTTACCCAAATTTTATTTTTATTTACGATGTAGCTTTCGAAGTTGTGGATAAGTACTTTAGAGGTTGAACCTAAACAAACAGTTCAGTGTTTACCTTTAATTTAATTTAAGAACTTGTAGACTTTCAGAACTAACCTTTGTAGAATAATCTATAGTTGTTTTCCATGTACTTGCTTCATATTTAAGCGAATTTTGCTGAATGATTAAATACACACACACACCTTCTTTTGTCCACAAATGTGGGTAGAAAAACTAGAGAACGCTGGCTCATGAGCAGAGAACATGGCTGCTTTGAGTCAAAGCCATATAACACACGTTCGGGCGTAAGTCAGGGATCCGTGTTGGGGCCGCCTTGGTTCCTGATCATGATCAATGACCTAATAACTAATGTTAAGTTTGCCAAATGCCTGCTATATGCCGACGATCTTAAGTTAGTCGCACAAATCCGAACGGAGGAGGATTGCAAACTCCTACAGAGAGATATAGACGCTATCTATGAATGGAGCATTGTAAACAAATTGTTTTTTAACACTAGCAAATGCTACGTCATGACATACGGTAGAGGGTTGCGACCAATTCATTACGAATATAGTTTGGGCGGTGAAGTAATAACTCGGGTCACCAGCATTAAAGACTTGGGAGTGACCTTCGACCGCGGTCTGACTTTTAAAGATCATATTTCTGCCCTTGCGAAGGAATCTTTCAGGCGTTTAGGATTTGTTTTACGAAATGCTCGTGACTTTCGCAATCCAAATGTAATCAGGATTTTGTACACCGCTCTGGTTCGCAGCAAACTAGAGTCCAGTGCCTGTATTTGGCACCCCTATACCGCGAGTCAAACACTGTTGTTAGAAAAGGTACAGAAAACCTTCCTCAGATGCCTCTTCCAAAGGTTATACCATTTCTACCCCAATATGTACCCTACCAACTATCTTTTGGGTACATTGGGCTTTAACTCATTGGAGGTAAGAAGAGGCCTTGATCAGCTCTCGGTAGCCTGTAAGACTTTACAGGGACGTATCGACTGCCCAGAGCTCCATGGCCTTTTCTGTCGGTCATATGTGCCCGATAAATACATCGGACACCGTCAGAACCGCCGGCACAATCTTTTTGCGCAACTGCCATCTAAGACCGTAGCCAGAGCCGAAACCCCTGTCTGTCGTACATTAAAGGTGCTTAATCCCCTTCTGACTGCTAACCCTGAATGTGATGTGTTTGTTGATGAATGGAATAAAATTATGCGTATATGTCTGGTGTTCTGTGAGAGAAAGTATGCAAGGGAGTCCTCTGTTCCATATTAGTTTTTAATTTACATAATTGTTTAAATTTATATTAGTATTGTCAACCTATCATGTTTTTATGTTAATTAATGTAATTGGTGTTGTACCCTTTTAATTAACTATAAATAAATATATTCATTTATTTATTTATAGTTAATTAAAACGCTACCTGTTACGATCCTAACACACTACATTTCTTTCGTACAAGTTCATATCACGGTCGGTCATACACGCTCGCTAGATGCGAGTACTACGCGCCTGACCTTACTGAAGAACATAATCAAAAAAGTCACTATATGTCTTTCCTGAGAGCAATGGTGCCCTATGGGTATTGGCGCTGACTCCGAATTCGAACCCAGACAGACGTTTTACTTTGTGAAAATAATTTCATCACCACTACTCTCAAAATGGTAAAGGAAAACACTAAGGAAACCAGCATGTCCTAGAACAAAAACATTTTAAGACCTGTGTCATCTACCAAACCGCACTGGGCCGCCGTGTTGTATTGTAGAGTATTTCTCTCTCGGAGAGAGGAGGCCGGCGTCCCAGCAGTGGGATCATTATAAGATAATTATACATGTCCTTCCTTGGCGAGGATTGCACGCACTTCTGCCTTGTAAAAACCTTTTGTTAGTCGCATTTAATTCATCATCTCATCATCAACCATATAAAACTCTAAATATACTCTTCTACCTAGTTATACACCGTGACATCTTGATCGTCTTACAACGGCAGCCCACTTCATGTATCCAATGACTACTTCCATAAGAAAAAAAATGAACATTTGAATAAATAAAAAATATAAATATTATTCATTATGATGAATACATTGGTAGGCAGGTGTCAACGACTTTTATTTTTCTCACATCTGGCACAGAAAATAAATGTACTTTTTTGTTACAATTTAAACCTCAAACTTTTTTACATAGAAATAGAATTGCCTCAAACACAGAGCCTATTAAATATTAGCAATCCACTTAAAATTAACTTAACTCCGAAAGCCACATTCTGAAAGCCTTTGCCCACATTTGAAAGTTTAATAAAATCCTCGGTTTTTGACTTTTCTGTTTTAAATATACGTGTTTAATTTTTGTCTCCTTTAAACCTAAACAGGACACACTGTACTCATATCTTATCTTATACCTTTAAACGAGCAATTCTTGTATATATATATATAATCTGAATCTCGGAAACGGCTCCAACAATTTTCATGAAATTTAGTATACAGAGGGTTTCGGGGGCGATAAATCAATCTAGCTAGGATTCATTTTTAGAAAATGTCGTTTTATTCATGTTTTCAATGATCAATTTTATCGCTTTTCAACTTGAACATAAACTTATTATTAACCGACTTCAAAAAGGAGGAGGTTATCAATTCGGATGTTTATATTTTTTTTTTATGTATGTTCGGCCATAACTCCGTCATATATAAACGGATTTGCAAAATTCTTTTTTTGTTCGAAAGGGATTTATTTCGGAATGGTCCCATATAAGTTTGATATAGATCTGATGATGACTTCCGGAGACAGACACCGGAACTCTTTAAAAAATGACAGCAAATCAACCGCGACTTCTGCTATCGCATAAATATGCATTGTTTGTTTGGAATTAGTGCGGGGTAGATACTATAACTAAAAATTTAAAAATAAAAACTTTTTACAAAAAAAAAAAAACAACCGACTTCCTTAAAAACACTACAAACTGAAAAATAACTTTAATTTCGGAAGTCGGTGGCAAAAACCTCAAATAAAAATCCTAAGACACCGACTTCCGAAATTAAAGTTATTTTTTAGTTTGTAGTGTTTTTAAGGAAGTCGGTTGTTTTTTTTTTATTTTAAACACAATTTACCAAAAAATACCGAGCAAGCTCGGTCATCCAGATATTATATATTATATACAACTATTGCTTTGGGAATAGGACCAATCCTGAAAATGAGTGAAAATAAAATTCGGCTTCCCAATACATTTATCGATTAAAAGTTTGTGTTCACAAATCAAAATAACAACAAAATAAATATAACAACTGTTATCAAAATAATAACTACTACGTGGACTAGTGGACCCAAGTGCTACTGCTGAGCATGAAGTCCTGGGTTCGATTCCCAGATCAAGTAAAATGTTATTGAGTTTTTCCATCTGGAATTTCGCAGTAACACCCCGGGGTCTGGATTTGTGCCTGACTGACGAAGCCAATGAGCACGCCCCCTTTTTACATGGGACTTAAGGTGACGTGTTGAGAAAACCGTGCTTTTTCTTTTTAGCGTACCTTTCTTACCGTATGACATCCGTACTTAATCTTTTAGTGTATGTTTTTTGACTATATGATCTAGTATCCTGTAAAAGGAATACACGATGCGATGAAATTTTCTCGATACAAAAAAATCGCAAAGTTCTATCTATGATTATGATTTTTTTAGCCTCAAGGCGCGATGCGTATGTATTATTAAACATAGTTTACTTTAAAACATTGATTATAATTGTATCTAAGTTTTTGTAAAACAGTTTTCGTTTTAATAATACTTTTCATTCATAAAAAACGGCAATTCGTTTTGGCACATACGTTATTTTAATCCAAGCGCACACACATTATCGCCATCTCTTCTTTTGCCTATCATAAGTTGTGTCATCACTCTCGTTCGTTCATAAATCAGTCGCCCAGTAGGGCTCACCGACGACTAACCTATGTCAGTTTTTTACAAATCGGTGCGATCAAAATTACGTTTTTTAAATATTTGTGTTCACAGAAAAAGGTAGTAGTTAAGCATTTTGCTGTAATTATTTATAATAAAAAGTGTTGCCTTTCCAAATAACTTTGTATTTCGACTGTATATGTGTCTATTTTTGTGACTGTGAACAATATAACATTCTTTTTCTATTACCATTTAGAGACGACCTAAATTATGTATGAAAATGGGAAGAAACATAAACCAAAACTGAACGTTAGGAGTGCCTGCGCAGGGCAATTAATTTATTCATTTTGCAAGAATGAAATACCAACAAGATGATGATAACAATAAATCGAATTCACCACCTTCACTAAAGCATTACAGCAACAATCTATTCTCACTTTGTAAAATAATATTGAGTAAACACATTATTTTCTAGAGAAGAACGTCTGTTTTATCCCAAAAACTTATAATAATCATTCATTTAGAAATAAAATAAGATATATAATTTGTTTGTAGGTTTGAAGTCTGTCAACAATATATCTATACGTCAAGTACTGTCACTTCAAATGCAAGAGCACAACGAATGAATGGCATTAGAATTGTAAAAAAGGTGAGGTGTTACTTGACAGCAGCCCAAAGAAGGGTAATGATTTAAACAGGCTGTGTCAAACGCTGAACTAGTTTAAAAAATATCATTGGCATGTATAAGTGTTTGTACAAACCTACTTACAGAAATAAAATCATTTATCATTTATAGCAGATGTGAAGTTTTATTGAAAATTTAAATTTAAATTTCATATATCAATCAATCAATCAAATCAGTTTATTTCGGGCTACAAAGACCCAAATCATAATACCATACAGACTATCATACATACAAATAAAAACCACGTAAACATAACTATTGTACACGAAGTGACGGCGACGTGTTGCGCTGCGTAGTATCGCGTAGCCTTCCGCGGAATCGCCGATACACGACACCCTTCGGCCAAAACTCTTCATTGAGGAAGGTTTCGATTTGATGAGTTGGAACTCGCACCACGAATGACTTGAAGTTCGTGTTGTGGCACGGTTCCAACTTTTCGACCCTCAAGATCCAGTTGGACTTAACACGTGCAAACTCCACGATCTCCTCAACCTTCGTGGTGTAATGTAGACGGGACACATAGAGCTGCGTCGTTAGTGTAGCTGAACGCAGCAGCATATTGAGTCCTGCTAGCGCGGTCCCACACTGGTTCCGACTACGAAGCTTCTTCCTCTTCTTCCTCTCTAAATTTACGAAGTCATCCTTGTCAGGCACGTGGCCTGAAGCCGGGCCTAGATGTTTCGAACCCTATATGTACCGTGTTTGATACATAATCATTAGCAGTCTATAACGTTCCCACTGCTGGGACACAGGCCTCCTCTCGGTGAGAGAGAGTGGGACATAATCCACCACGAGGGCCCAGTGCGGGTTGGTAGATGTCACATGTCATCGATTTTTTGGTTCTAAGACATGCCGGTTTACTCACGATGTTTTCTTTCACAGTTTTGAGAGCAGTGGTGTTGAAATAATTTACACAGAGTAAAGCGCCTGCTCGGGTTCGAACTCGTAAGTAGTAGCCATTGCCACTGAGCAACCACTGCTTCTCGATATCTAATCGATATCTTATCAAAGGTCTACAAGAGTGCTTTCTGAAAACATATTGGCTATTTATAATTTTTCATTCCTACAAGATTTTATGGATGATCAAAACAATGGTGTTTTACTCTGTTTTGAATAACACTAAACATACTTCTATAATCTTATGAAGACTGTTTAGCAAATTATTTGTGTACTCCATCTCTGAATTACCCCTAACCCCAAAATAACTGTAATGAAAAATAAAGTTAATAAAAGAACAAACATACATACGAGTTAATAGGCTGATAAACACTTTGCCCTCTGCAGTCGGGTAAAACACCCAAATAAAAAGATATAATCTAGACATAGTTACAAAATATCGGCAATAATATCGGTTTTGGTTTTCAAGGTGAAAAAAATACTCATAACTAGTATAACGTAATGGACGAAGTCTATGTAAAATATTGTAATTGTCATTTACCAAATAAATGTATAGTAATCGGTGAAACGAAATTGAAGTTTATGAATCTCTTAACCGGTCAATTACCGTAATTACAGACACAATTAAAAAACGATTGTTTGCATACCAAATGTGGTTTCTCAGGGATTTAGAGGTTAAACACCATCATATATTTTATTTATAGACCTCTTGAAGATTAATTCGTTATTTTTAATTTCATGTTGTAAATCTATATATTAATACGTGAAGACTTTGGATGCCTTTTTACGAAAATTGGGCGGACGGAGGAGTATGAAATTTCGCACACGTATAGTTTATACAGAGAAAAAGTGACGAATGCTAATATTTTTTTTTAATTATGCGTAAAAATACATTATTTTCAATAAATAACACGTTACACACACTACTATTCATTACCGTGTATTTAATAATACACACATGCATAGATATTCTTTTGTTTATATGTAGTCCAAATCTGTGGTCTATAGGCTTACTGAATGTCAAGTATAATCATAGGTAATAAATTAATTTTATAGATATATAACCTATTTCATTTTTTAAATCTATGATCATATCGAGAATATTTGTTTTTAATATAATTTATCTATAGTGTTACTGAATGTCAAATTTAACCATATTATTTTTTTATATTTATTATTATATTTTTTTTTCACTTAATAATGTATTTCTATTCAAATGAAGCACGGTCGAATTTCGACCAATGGGCGATCACTAGTAATTAATAAATACTTAAATTGTTTATTATATATTTTTAATTATGTTGAGTTAATCAATCTCGTATAACCCAACGTCCGTACATAAATATTAGCTAGCTTTTTCCCGCGACTTCGTCTGCGTAAATCTTACGTTACGCGGACGCAGGTGAAGTCGCAGAATAAATAGGGTTAATGGGTAACGAATAAGGTTTAGTCGTGAAAGGGTAACAGACAGACAGAGTTAGTTTCGCATTTATAATATTACGTATAGATAAAGAATATAATTTCTTGCTGTAAGATAGTTTTATTGCTTATAATTAAATATTTGTATTATTTGTCTACTCCATCGCACGCTATGTGCAATAATTTCATAGACCGACTAAATTAATGCTACTTTCACGTACTTTTTTCTAAGATTTTTCCGTCTCTACCTTGCTATTGTAGTTTGACAGATGTGCAACAGTGACAGGAATAGTGCTTACAGCAAGGCTATGCTAAGTTAGTGACGTTTTTTTTATTTCGAGACATTTTCTGCTATTAGTTCGACTTTTGGCCGCTGGTTTTCCTATTCTCTATAAACGGTTCAGATATAAGTTTGTGGCGAGCGGCCACTTTAGGTTGACCCGCCATAAACCACGCCCATCCTACTATCCTTCACTTTCAAGGTGGGACCTTAAACATAACTGGCGAAATGTGGGTGTACTATAGGTACACCTCTGCCCAACCTTTCGGGGAAACAAGGCGTGATGTTATGTTATCTTGCAATTCACAAGTAGGTTCATTTTCCAAGACAATGGTAAGTTTTTCGTTAGTAATAATGGCCGGCCAAATGACATCCAAAAATGAAAATGATAACACATTATTTTGTTTACCTATTTGATCAAACCTTAACGAAAAGGCCGAACAGCTTCGAAGAAAACAATAATTATTCTCTGAAATTGTATTACAGTCGAATTACTCGTTTGTTTTTCTGATTCATAATTCAGAAACAGTTACTGTTTTATTAATAATACCTTTAAACATTTTCATGAACATTTGTATAGAATGAATTGGTACCTATAACTGCTTGACAAATGAATTAAACATTTAAATTAATATCAGGAAAACATTAAGTTTCTTTGAATTTATTGATGTTATTACAAAGTCAATATGCCTAGCCTTTTTTCAACTATATTGGAGTGGACTTTCAGTGTAACTGGATGCAGCTGAATGGCAATATTTTACATGGAGCGACTACCTATTTGACCTACACAACCCACTTACTGGTCGACCCGATATCTGGTTGTCAGACTTTATTTTACCCGTAAAGACTGTCAAAGAATGACAGTCGGGACCAACGGTGTAACGTGTTTTCTGTGGTACAGAAGGGTCTCGAAATGTAGGTAATGCAGGCTCACCCATCCACAAACCAACTGCGGCACGCGTAGGATAACCTTCGATTGCCCGTTGGTGGTTTTTATTTAGCCCCTAACCTCGGCTATTATTAGAAATTATCAACATAATAATGAAGTTCTAATATGATATTATTTCACGTAGAATTTCGGATCCAAGTATTCCGAGTTTCAATTGTACCTACATAAAAGTTTCAGAATTATAATGAAGCGTTGTTATTTTCTACAACAAATAATTTCTCGGTATTTTCTTGATGTTATTGTTTAGTAACTTGTTGGTAACTTATTGGCAGGTTTATCAACTCAGAAGCTTGTACAACTGTTTTGTTTCGTAACATTAAAATAGCCGTAGAACCGACGAAGTTTGTTATTTGTCCAGGATGTTTAAATTAGTGAAAAGTAGCCGAGCTTGGAATTTCTCTTTTTTTTAGTAGGTGGGAAATCATCAAATGACGTTTCCCGCTTAGGGCGAAGTGAAAGGGCTTGTCAGACTTTTACTGACTAAAACCCACCCGTGTTCCTTCAATTATCCATATGCCAGGGCCACGGTAACTCTTTCGAACAGATCTCGCGACCCTGGCAGGGGAATTTCCCTTCCTAAGCATATTTTCGTCACCCGCTCTTAAAAATAAAGCTCTTCTCTCATTACGACGATTGTATATTTTGCATCGGTACACTTATAGTAGGTAATGTTGGCGTCTGTTAAATATGTACTTCCAAAACCCTAAATTAATGTTTCACTTTGTAGTGTTTTTTTTTAAACTTGTTTAGTTTTTATTTTAATTTAGATTAACCGTCACTAATTTACACAAATAGGTATTAGCTTAGCTTTTTAATAGCTAATATCTACTCAAGTGTAGTTCTTATTAATTTGGAGTGATCGATTTATTTCTGAAAAGATTTCGTTATCATTTCAATCGGCATACACTCTAATAATAACAATTGAGTACCTTTCACGATCATTATGGTCATAAATATTAATGGATTCGATATTTTCGAGCTAGTCCGATGAAGCTTTACCAATATCGATACCATTTTATTGAGTCTTACTCGATTCTTATTGAAAACGACGTACCTAATATTCAGTCAATATTTACTTAGGCGGCGTGCGAAAAGCGTTCAGAAATTTAAGGTAAGTGCTACAACGGTGGTTGTTGTTTAGATAATATTGATAAGATTTAAATGAAACAGTTTTACGGGTAACGCCATTATTACCTACCTTTTTGTATTTAATTTTCAATCAATCAATCTTTATTTGTGAACATAGGTATTACAATAAAGTTCTTAGGTATACATTTTATGTCGAGCTCTATGTCCAACCAATGAAATTGGGGTACAAATATATTAGGTTTTCTTAATAAACATGCTGAATTTATACAAGAAAAAACACGTTCGTGTAGAAAAATGTTAACTATATGTTTTAAGAATAATTTATTTTTACATGCATGTCAATAATAAAATGTTGTAATGTCATATTTATTATAAGAAATGTCAATTGAATGTATTTTATTAGCCAATAATTCATAAATTATATTAAATTATTTTTACATGCATGTCAATGGTAAATTACATTAAAGGACTGGTAATGTCATATTTTAGCATTTAAAAATTCTTCGATGGAGTAATATATCTTATCCATTAGGGATGAATACAGTTTACTTTTGAATTTACGGACACTGTCTTCACTCCTTATACATTTTGGTAATTTGTTATAGACCTTCGGAGCCATCACAAAGATACTGTTTTTGTACAGCGCAGTACTAGGTCCAACTGTCTGTAACCGATCACAACGGCGTTGACAAGTTACTCGAGCTTTATGTAAATTATTTTGACGAACATACACGTTTCATAGATGTACAACGACGGCATAGTCAATATGTTCGTGTTTTAAAAAAAGGGTTTGCAGCTGTCTGTTGTCTTTAAATTATGTATAGCTCTTATGCACCTTTTTTGGCACTTAAATACCATATCTTTACCCGTGGCATTACCCCAAAATATTATTCCGTATCTCAATGTTGATGCTACTAGACCATGATACGCCGTATTATTTCACAGTATAATAGTGCTTTACAGTGAAAAACAAGGTACAACTTCCGGGCCAACTGCCTCGTTAGTTTAATGGTAGCAAGCTCTATTGCTGAGCATGAGGCCCCGGGTTCGATTCCCAGGTCGTGCAAAGTGTTATTGGGGTTTTCCATCTGGAACTTCGCAACAGCAGCCCGGAGTATGGATTTGTGCCCGATCGATGGCACTAGGCTCGCCCCCTATTACATGGGACTTAAAAATAACAGGCGAAATGTGGGAGTACTATAGGTACATCACTGCACAACCGTTCGGGGAAACAAGGCGTGATGTTATGTTATATAATTTCCGTAAAAAATACTTAACACAGAGCTTAAGTCACGGCTAAAAAGTATAGACTGCGAAATTAATTACTTATCAAATGTACATACCTACTACGTCAATTTGCCGTATTACATAAAGCCATGTAATGCCACTGTAAAAGAATGAAAATTGAGACGTAAATGTACCAACAATTTAAATCGATAGAGAAATTGCTAAACAGTAATTTAACTAAGAAACAATTGATTTTGCATTTTTTTTTAAACAGCGGAGTAATTGCGTAACACACTAACAGTAGGAATGGCTTGCATTTTGACACTTCAACAACATTCATTGCGTTATTTACGTTGTTGAGCAGACGAATTTTTGGAACATATGCAGCAATCGATTAGCAATACCCTTCAAAATGATTCAGATTATGATTAATAGTGTGTTATAAAATTAGAATGCAGTATTTGCTATCTAAACCAGCTCAAACTGCTTACACCTACATTACAAGCCACATTTCATAAATACACGCTACATCCTTTTTATCGACAAAGCTGTGTAATAACTAAACGCTCTGCACTCTACTAATCAACAAGTTGTGCTAAAGCAGTGCAAAATTTCTGCATGATACTTCTCTATTAAACAAAATAGAGACTAATGTCCAGCTGTGGACTGCTATCGCAGCCTATCGGCGGAGTTGAAGCTAAAGCACCTCTAGCTTTTTCATTCAGTTAAGATTGCCGAAACAAACCTTAGAAAATATTTAAAATAAGGAAACAGTTGAAAATTTGCAGATAATACAAACATTGTATATAGAATAACAACAGACAACAGATGTTTGTTTTCTGAACAAATAATATCACCTTATAAGTTAGGCTGCACTGCAGACTATTAAAGGCAATCTTTTTTTCCAATAACTTCGATTACAAAAGAAAAAACACGGAAACGGAAAATCTGGCTAATTGAATAATAATTGTATTATAATGTTTCTAATCCCTGAACATTTGAAGCGTAGTAGACCATAGAATTATGTCACCTAAAATGAAACGCTGTTCAAATTTACGTAGTAATATTTACCTAAAAATATCTACAACCAAAACAGACAACAAGCCAAGTACCTACACACGATTATCTCAAATCAATCATAACTAAATTGTATTGGACAATAATCCATACAATCTACATATTACAACAGACACAATACGTGCGTCCCAAGTGACCGATAACGGACAACTGCACGACAAGTTGATATTAATGGGATTATCTTATTGAGGGTAGATATGACGTGCACTAGACGTCTTGAGGGTAGTTGTAAATTTATTACAGTTGTTGAATTTGATGAAGTTAGGGACTGGCTTACTATCTAAGCCTTATTCCCAAGTGTAATGAGAGCTTTTGTTAGATAGATCGTACTTGAATATTCTACATTGTTACACAGCTGATAACTTTATTCAAGAGTTACATAGTGGTGATATTTTCGCTGATAGTGATGTCTACCAGACAACCTTTTGATTGAGTTGAGCAATGTTCGCGGGCTAGAGAACAATGTCACCTAGAAATACAACAGTTACCGGACTTTCGTATTAATACTTACCTACTGAAATTCCACGACCATGCGACGTCAGAGTGCTAACCCAGAGAGAATATCAGTTGGATTATTATTTTGTTCCGATTTGACCAGAAAGCCAATTTTTGTAATGGCGACCACCAAATGTCAAAAACTTGTCAAAAATGGATGAACCTCGCGGTATTTATGACGCATTGAGACAGATCACACTACGAACGTTCATAAAATTAAGAGAACTAGTGATCGCCCATTGGTCGAAATTCGACCGTACTTCATTTGGATAGAAATATATTATTAAATGAAAAAATATAAATAATAATAAATATAAAAAAATTAAATGGTTATATTTGACATTAAGTAAAACTATATTAAAAACAAATATTCTCGATATGATCATAAATTTTAAAAATGAAATAGGTTATAATATTTGTAAAATTAATTTATTACCTATGGTTATACTTGACATTCAGTAAGACTATAGACACAAAATATTAAAGACAGATGTTCTCGATTGGACCACAGATTTGGAGAATAAACAAAAGAATATCTATGCATGTGTGTATTAAATACACGGTAATGAATAGTAGTGTGTGTAACGTGTTATTTATTAAAAATAATGTATTTTTACACATAATTAAAAAAAAATATTAGTATTCGTCACTTCTTCTCTGTATAAACTATAAGTGTGCGAAATTTGATACTCTTCCGTCCGCTCAATTTTCGTAAAAAGGGTGGATCCCTTTTAATATTTTTTTTTTAATGATGTGTTAAAATACATTATTTTTAATAAATAACACGTTACACACACTACTATTCATTACCGTGTATTTAATACACACATGCATAGATATTCTAGTTTTCGCTTCACGTATTAATGTATAGATTATTGCTCCCTAACTGTCTAATAATCAACACTTACGTGATACCTAGGCTTTGTATGCAACATAACAACTGCAAAAGCTATATCTAGAAGAATTAATTGTGTAGCAGGTCGAGAAATAGTCCATAGTAATAGTTGTGTATACTAGTGTAAGCACTAAAGATAAGAATTAAATGGTTACTTCGGAAATAATAATATGAAACAATCATCTAGATAAAAAATATCTTAAATTTGTTCATTAACTGACAGCACAACCCAAGCACAAGATTTCCTCATTTATGTATAACAAAGAGAGTACTAAAAAACTTAATAGGTATACTAATAGTAGAAAGCTACGATCGACATGTGCCTCGCTTAAATCGGCTTCAGTTACAAAGGAGATCCGTAAACAATCCTAATAAATTATGCCTCAATAAACAAAAATGAAATCATTTGGGTTTTCAAGGGGTGATATTAGTCTATAGCCCTGTGTAATTAGTTTTTCGATATAACATGGAATCTGAAAATTAAAAATAAACTTTATTTCAGACCGTAGTCAATAAATCCCATTATCATTTGTTCCCGCTCTTTTATTCGATTATGAGTTTTAGTGATTTTGAAGGTCAACAGGTATTTCTGGAAGAACTGAGTCCAAGAACGAAATAGGGTCGGTCACAAAGACCGTTGCAGTTGTTCAAAAACACAGCAAGGGTCAGTAATGTAGCACACAAAAAAACATTATAACATAAGTCCGCCACAAGCAGAAACGCGAGCAAGAAACTGATTGATTGACAACTGACAGCCGTATCGAGTTTGCTGTTCACAAAAATGCAAATCGATTTTCCTATAAAATCATTAAAATAACATAACAAAAAAATAATTGTTTAATCATTGTTTCGCAACAAATTCATAAAATAGTTTTTAAGTGAAAAAAATATCAATTGAACATTATAATACATATCTATTAGTGGGAAAAACATTTTTATTTAAAAATAGCATAATATGGAAATATCAGACAACTGCTACTTGAGGAATACATCAATTGACTTTTTTTCAATTTTTTTTTATTCCTTTTTCGTACGTTTTTTTTTTAAGAAATGATAAATTAAAGTAGGGTTGATAACTACATATTGAAATATTTTTTCGAATGGTCTAATACTTTGTCTATCGGGACCAGGAATCGCCGATCTCCAAATCTTTATTTCGCTTTGCTTCTCCATCACCAGGCCCGCATCACTATCTATCTATTGTTTGAGACCATTCTAATGTGCTCAAACACGATACTTCGACTTTAGCTGGTGACGGAGTTGAGTATCTGCAAATTTCAGGTGATGCTGCAGCATCAGCTCGAAGTTACTATGTTCTTCTAATTTCCTTCAAATAATAAAATACCAAATTGCGACTCGATAAGACTTGAGGAAGATCCTCACATCACTTCATCAACTAAAAAAGTGCTGATAATCTTCAAACGGTTGAACCGATTTTCTTTTATCATAGCTAAGAACACTCTTTGGGAGCTGCGACGCCATAAACAGACACACGTTTTTTTTAATATTTTCCTAAACTGGTTAAATAAGATTTTTTCTGACTTCAATTATGTTGTGTTTTGTTGTCATTATTTTAATGAAGTATATTGATTGTTCTTTTTTTTTATTATAATAACTAATTGCGTTAAAGAGTGTACGCCTTTAACCTCTAAGTCCCTGAGATACCACATTTGGTATCAGACACAATGGTTTTTAATTGTGTCTGTAATTACGGTAATTGACTGGTTAAGGTAGATTTTTGAGGAACTAACTATTTATTATTAAGATCTCATGTAAAATGTACCCAAATAACACCAATAAATGAATTTGAATTTGAAGAGATGTAAGTTTGAATAGAATTACGTCATTTTCGCAGCTGGGAATCGCACTGGGGCCTGGACTTATCCGTTATAACTAACTACATATTTAGTGCCTGCGTTCAATCAACGTAACCAATCGCCTAAATTCACTAATCAGAAATTGCCAATAGGGCAATTTCCGGCACGCATTGCAATTCACGCTGCGTCCTGTCAATTTAGGTGCTGCTAAAAGGCTGACACTACTGGACTAAATTCAAATGGCTAAGTTACTAATTTCATACAAGTGAATTTGTATTCAGTCAATTAGCCTCCAGAGACAGAGAGAGCAGTGGTGGCCAGTGGTACCAACCCCGACTTACGAGTTGTAGATCGCGGGTTCAAATCCAGGCAGGCACTTTACTTTGTATAAAAAATTTCATCACCACTGCTCTTAAAACGGTGACCGAAAACATCGTGAGGAAACCGCCATGTCCTAGAACCAAAAATTTTAAGAGGTATTCCATGAAGCACACCCAAACGAAGCACACCCAGACGAAGCACACCTAAAGTATTCCACTTAGCACACCCTTAGGTGGGCTTCGAATGAAAATTAAAAATAATTAATTTCCTATTCCACGAAGCACACCTACGAATATCACTCGCATAGTGTGGGGACTAAGAAATAAATATGTCGATAGAAATAAGAAAATCTTCCAAAAAAATGCAATAATTATGCCGAAATTAGAGTAAAAATGGGTTATTCAAATCATCAAAAACATGCTAAAATAAAAAATAATATAATCGAAAACACACTAAAGTTTTTTTTTATCTATTCAGTTGGGCAGTGTCTAGAGAAATTAAGATTCTAATAAAAAATAATTTATTTAATTGATAAGTTTAGATACTAAATTGCCCTTTTCTTCAAGATTATTTAAGATTGTGATTTGTGATTTTAAACAGTCTGTGATTTTACATAAAACTAGAGTATTTTTTTATTATTAGTTAAAAGGTAGCTATAAGAAAACATCAACATAGATCTATATCATCATCATATAAGCCGCAAGACGTCCCCTGCGGGACATGGGCCTCCCCCATTTGGGGGGCTTTGCCATAATCGCCACGCTTGGCAAGCGGGTTGGCGATCGCAGTATGGTGGTAAAATGCATAGAGAACGCTGCTGCCCATTCTCTAGTAAATCCCTTAGTCACCTTTTAAGACACCCATGGGAAGAAATGGGGTGATGCTATTCTTTATGTCCGGCACCACACGGGAGATCTATATTGAAAACTATATTTATAATGTTTTTGATATTGGAACGAAGTTCCTTATCGCGCGTTGCGAAAGGGGGCTAGACGGAAAAAATTAAGACCAAAAGTTGTAACGACACTTTTTGCTATAGTTGTAAGCCGTGCGGCGTGCGCGTGTTTCTCTGTCTGTCTCTCTCTTAGAAACCAATCCAGTTATTTTCGTTTCGTCTCTCTATTTCGCATTGAACAGTGTGGTGTCGCGACGATTATTTTTATTGAGTGTATACAGGTTTTTTGTACATAATAAATCATATTACTTAAATTGAGCCTACTTATTAAGTTTATATTACATTATATTTGTTAATAATAAAAAAAAAATATTATAACTTAAAAAAATAAAATTTTATTCACTAATTAATCGAAAGGAACTTCGTTCCATCCGGGTGTCCCTTGACACCTCTCAAGTTTTTGTCCAAGTTTTTATTGTAATTATGAAACAATCTGTGATTTTTTGTTAGAGTATTTTTATTATTCACTAAATAAGAAAACTTCAACATAGATCCTGGCCTGGCCTGGTACTGGCCTGTTAGTCTAGTGGTTAGTGACCCTGACTGCTGAGACTGAGGTCGTGGGTTCGATTCCCACCCAGGACAAATGTTTGTGTGATGAGCACAATCATTTGTTCTGTGTTTGGGTGTAATTTATCTATAATATGTATGTATTTAGAAATATACTTGTCTGGTTACCATAGTACAGGCTCTGCCTAGTTTGGGATCAGACAACGATGTGTTGGTTGGTTGTCCAAAGATATTTATTTTATTTTATCTCTATGGAAAACTATATTTACTATATTTTTGATATTTGTCCAAGTTTTTATTGCATAATTATGAAACAATCTCTGATTTTTTATGTTAAAGTAGAGTATTTTTATTATTCACTAAACAGGTAGCTATAAAAAAACTTCAACATAGATATCTATAGAAAACTATATTTACAATGTTTCTGATATTAGTCCAAGTTTTTATTGCATTGTTATGAAACAGTCTGTGATTTTAAATAGTCAGATTACAAAAATGACAATTATTGTGTCATATTATTATAATGAAACTGAACGATGTTAGAAATTTAAGTTAGTCTTTTAAAAAATAAATATTTTCCTCTATCGACATTTTTATTTCTTAGCCCCCGCATTATGCGAGCGATATTCGTAGGTGTGCTTCGTGGAATAGGAAATTAATTATTTTAAATTTTTACTTGAAGCCCACCTACGGGTGTGCTAAGTGGAATACTTTGGGTGTGCTTCGTCTGGGTCTGCTTTGTTTGGCTGTGCTTCATGGAATACCTCAATTTTAAGACATGTGACATCTATCAACCCGCAATTGGCCCACGTGGTAAATTACGTCCCAGTCCCTCTCACCGAGAGGAGGCCTATGTCCCAGCAGTGGGATCAATATAGGCTGATTATGATAAATTCGTTTATTCCCGTTGTCGCTGTATGCCATATCCCCGTCACGGGGACAGCGGGACGTGATTAAATTTATTTCCCGTTGTCCCCTTAACGTATATTCGGCTAACGGGGACAACGGAAAGTAAACTTTTCATGAGTTGTTGTCCTCTTAAATCTGCATTCTGTTGTAAGCTTAGTTTTTAGCATGGGAAAAATAAAAGGGGAATAGTACAAAATGTTTTATTTGTATTCGAATTTTAATTTGAGGTAAAAAAAAAATATTTATATTAAATTTACACAAATAACACAACTTGAGCATTCTAATATAGTAGTAGTATAAAATCAACAAAAATATCACAATAAGCCTACAAATAATAATCATAGTAAATAGCTACATATGTAATTTCAAAGTCCTTTCTGTGTATACGCTTTAATTCACTACTTCCTTCTGAAAGACCTGGCTGAGAGTTTCCAGGCATTGTTGATCACTATTGGAAAAACGAAACATTAAATTGATTTTAAATTGACGACTTCCAAACATTTTTTTCTCTACGTAGTATGTAGTCGTAGTAGTAGTATGTACTTGCACAAAAACTAGTAACCATTAGGGGTTACTAGTTTTTGTGCAAGTACATACTTAATTATTTTTTAGCATTCTAATCATCCTATAAATGTTGTACAGAAAATATTATAGTTTTAAAAGATCCTACTTGAAAACAAGGTCTAAATCCTTATTAATCTACCCACCGGGTATCAAGACTAATCTACCAATATTCTATATACTTTGTATGCTGACGGTTAAATAAGAAAAAACGGGGACTGTGGGCAATATTTTTTACTTATTTTATTCAACTATATTACCGGGGACAGTGTACGGGGACAACGGGAAGTATTTTTTTAAGTACCGCTGTCCCCGTAGGACGAGGACATGGCGTACGGGGACACCGGGAATAAACGGATAAATTAGCCTCCTAAAAAGTCACCTAGTTAAAAAGAAGAGAGATAGAGATACGGCCGTCTCCGTCGCACTTTTTGCAGACGGCTTCAATGAATAAGTAATTCAGTGTAAACATTTAGAACTCATTGTGTATATATTTTATTTTGTTACTAGCTTTTGCCAGCGGCTTGGCCCGCCTATTATTTGTACATATAAACCTTTCTGTTGAATCACTATGTGTATTGATTAAAATCGCATTAAAATCTGTTTAAAAGATCTCATTAGCGTACAGACGCATAAAGATTTTTTATCTTGTCGCTGTATGTAAAATACTGCTATTCAGCTTCATCCGCTTTGACTGGAAGCCGACCCCAACTTAGTTGGGAAAATGCTATGCAGATGATCATTAGTCATTTTTATCTTATCGCATGCTTCACCAGTTGACGTCATCACGTCATTACTGACTGTCACTGAAAACCAGCCCTGGGGCTCTTTCTCACATAGCGTAGGCCGTTTTGCGTAGATGTGACGCATACTTTTAGTATATAATGATCTTTAGTACATAATGTGAATTTAGTTTAAGCTTGAATGTTCTACTATGTTTTTCTTTCTCTTCTTTTTTTTAGCTATGTTGTGCTGTTCACACTCTTTCTTTCCAATCTGTTCCTATAAGTGATAACTTGTAATTGGCTGTCAGTCTGATACACTATTTTTATTCTGTTTGTTTTAGCTGTAAGTCATCCAAACGTATTAAATAAATATTTTCCCCCATTTTTTTTTGGTTTTTATGTTTTTACTCTGCGTCATGTTTACCGCAAATAAATGTATTTTTCATCCCCCCATCTCGGAAAGAGTATTTTTGCCCTTCGATACCTGAGTGCAAAAGCCGTTTTTATCCACTAGAGGATAAAGTAAATTGAATTTAGAACATCGTGTGCACTAAGTTTGTGAATTCAAAACATCATTAAATCTATTTACTTCTATCTCCATGGTGCCGAATTTATCATTCAACCTTTTTCTAATTTGTAAAACTTAGACTCGGAACCTTCTTGATATACTTTTTTTTTTAATTTGCTTTGCGCGCGCCATTTTACTTTTCACGTCACCAACATTACAGTACCTAATAAAAATATTACACTCGACTTAGGTAACTGTAGCAACGTTACTTTCAATTTTTCTTAATTATACCTAAGTATCATTTGAAATAATTTACAGATTATTCTGTAATACTTACCTATCATAATGTAGTACATAATAAATGTTAATACCTAAACTGAAATATAAGTATCTTGTGATTGAAATGCTTTTTTTTGCATATTTAGTCATTTCCTCGCTGAGGTGGGATGTAAAGTTACGTGTTGCACTCGGGTGCAAAGATTTTTCCCCTCGTGCTCTTTTGATTCCCTCGCTTACGCTCAGGATTCTAATTTTTGAATCACTCGCTGCACTCGTGATTCAATTTTAGAATCCTTCGCTTGCTCGGTCATCAAAATTGAGCACGCGGTTAAAAAGCAACTTTGCACTCTTGAATAACAAATAACTATTATTTGTTTCTAGTGTATTACTATCAGAATATTTAATTAAGCCAAAGTGGCCCATAACTCAGTAGATTCAGTGACTCAACAGGACAGTGGTTCAGTTGATCAGTGGAAATACTGACATTGTTTAGTGTACAATGTCGTCCTTGTTAGCCATCTGATAAGCTACTATTGGTTGCTCTAAGCTTATGTTGTGGCTGAATTGATATTGTTATAGAGTTATTTGACAAGATGATTATAGTCAGCCTATAATGTTCCCACTGTTGGGACACAGGCCTCGTCTCGGTGAGAGGGTACTTAGTCTATAATTCACCACGCGGGCCCAGTACGAATTGGTGAATGTCACATGTCTTCGCTTTTTTTAATTCTGGGACATGTCGGTTTCCTCACGATGTTTTCATTTACCGAATTTATTAAATAGTGTAGAGTAAATATTTCGTTTTAATTATTGGAATAACGGTATCGAAAATTAAATGATATTTCGAGTAGTGTAAGTCTGACAACCAGTCTTACCAAGGAGTATCGTACTACCCAGTAACTGGGTTGTGGAGGTCAGATAGGCAGTCGCTTCATGTAAAATACTAGTATTAAGCTGTATCCGGTTAGACTGGAAGCCGACCCCACCATAGTTGGGAGAAGGCTAGGCAGATGTTGATAATTCAGTAGTGTAAGTCCACAAACGCTTACAAAATTGCCCTAGGGTTTTGGAGCGTGCGTAATCGCCCAATTTCCCTTCCAAGACTCCTATAAGTTAAGCATTCATTCAACATAAGGTTTGCCATGTAGAACCTTAACCGTGGAAGTTATACAATAGGTGTAACCAGACGTCAAACTACCGATGATTCAACTCGGTACAAGTTTAGGTGAATAAAAAAATAATAGTTAAAAAAAAACTAAAAAGCACGCTTCCATAGAATACCAAACTAAAAAGTAGAAAAACTTTGGAAAAAAACGTGAAACTTTTTAGTTAGGTTTTTTTATGGAAGCGTGTTTTTTAATTTTTTTAACTATTGTTTATTTTCTATTTTGTGACGTATGTCAGCGTAGTTTTCGTAGACAGTAATTTTTTTGCTATCTTGGCAAGGATAATGGCACAAATTTATAAAATTATTGTATTATCATCAGTCCTTGATAAGTATGCCAAATTCCGAGTTAATCCGACGTTTTGAAGGGGTCAAAATCATGTTGAATATTTTCGTTACATAGGCACATACTAACATACGTATGACCCTAATAAAAGCGTGTTAATATAGTACATACTATTGGGCTAACATGCACCACATTTTTGGAGTTGTGGCGAGTAGGCAAGTGAACTCGCACACTAGAACGCAGCACCAAAATCACGCCACCTTTGTAAGCCCCGCCTCTAAGATAAGGATTTCAAGTATGTGTGCGTAGCGATCCTTTGTCTAGCATGATGACGCGCGCATATAGGCCGCTTACAACGGTGATGCAATTTGTTTACTCGTTAGTATAAATACTGTGTCCCGATCGTGTTCAAAAACACTCCGCTTTGATCAACTGCTTTGTAAATACATACGTTTTGTAACCATAATTAATATATTCCATCATTACGCTTATTCGCCTTTCATTGTATTTTGCTTATCTGCTTGCTAGTGCTCGCACAGTAAGTGAGTTAGTATAGCGCATTTCATCGCGTACCTATACCCACTTCATTGGTGACCCCGAAACCGTTGTTTGAGGAGAATATGGAGCCTAGTGAGAAGACCGAGACCAGCAAGGACAGAGACGTGTTTCAAGAAACTTGTCGCGTTGGAGTAAGGACGCCAACGTTCAACCCTGGTGATCCGGTACTATGGTTCGCGCAATTGGAAGGGCAGTTCGCGTTAACTAATATAACGACGGACACCACAAAATTCTACTTCGTCCTGTCACAACTGGAACCACAGCATACCGCGGAGGTTAGAGACCTGATCGTTACTCCACCGGCAACCGGCAAATATGAGAAGCTGAAGGCAGAGCTGATCAAGACGCTGTCTGCGTCACAAGAGCGGAGGATAAAGCAGCTTATAATGCACGAGGAACTCGGCGACAGAAAACCATCGCAATTCCTGCGCCACTTGCAACATTTGGCCGGACCGACTGTTCCAGAGGAATTTATCCGAACAATCTGGTCAAGTCGCCTTCCCACCAACCTACAAACCATAGTCGCATCGCAGACCACCATGTCCTTGGAAGACGTGGCCGAATTAGCAGATCGTATCAACGATATCGTTCCAGCAACGGGGCAAGTAGCAAGTACCAGTACTCGCCCGCCAGTAACGACTGACCCGCAAAATTCCGCTATGGACACGCTGACCAAAACCGTAGCGGAATTAAGCCGTAGATTGGATACCATGAGCATGGAACTGCGCAGTCGTCGTCGGTCGCAGTTGCGTAGATCAAGGAATGGTTCATCACACCATTCCCGCGCTCGTTCCAGTTCCAGACCCCGAGATCACCCGCACTGCTGGTATCATTACCGATTTGGTGACAGGGCACGGAAATGTACGCAGCCATGCAACTATAGCAAGCAACAGGAAAACGCCAGAGGCAGCCATTAGTGGCGGTACAAGACTGCCTAGCCGTAACAAGCCGCCTGTTCATCACGGATCGCACAACGAAGATACAATACCTCGTGGATACGGGTTCAGACCTGTGTGTATTCCCGCGATCCGCTGTTCGGGAGCCACGCTGTAAAACCAAATATGAGTTGTTCGCAGCAAATGGAACAATCATAGCCACTTACGGTTACCTGCCACTCACTCTGGATTTGGGTCTGCGTCGAGCTTTCACATGGCAGTTCATAGTAGCAGACGTTTCAAAGCCTATAATCGGCATCGACTTCCTAGGTTATTACAACCTACTTGTTGACTGCCGCAACCAACGGTTAATCGACAATGTGACCGCACTAACGGCCGCAGCGACATTTCAAAAAGCAACCGAGGCCATATCGTCAGTCCGCACAACCACAGATGGCACAGATTACCAACAGCTGTTGAGAGAATATCCAGATCTCACACGCCCAGCTGGCAGACCTGGTATCACAAAACACAGCACAGTGCACCACATTCGCACTACGCCAGGTCCACCCGTATACAGTCGCCCTCGCCGCCTTGACCCTGAGCGATTGAAAATAGCCAAACAAGAGTTCGAGGAAATGCTACAACAAGGAACAGCACGCAGATCCGAGAGCGCATGGTCGTCACCGCTTCACCTAGCACGCAAGAAGAACGATGGCTGGAGGCCGTGCGGAGACTACAGGTCTTTGAATGCACGCACAATTCCAGACCGCTATCCAGTTCGGCATGTGCACGACTTTGTGCACCAGCTGGTAGGGTGCACAGTCTACTCCACTGTCGATTTAGTTAAGGCCTACAACCAAATTCCAGTAGCAGAAGAAGACATTTCCAAGACCGCCATAACGACACCGTTTGGATTATTTGAATTTCCGTTCATGACGTTCGGACTTCGCAACGCTGCACAAACTTTTCAGCGGTTTATGGACGAAGTACTCCGGGGCTTAGACTTCTGTTACACCTACCTGGATGACATCTTAATCTCCAGCAGCACCATCGCCCAGCATCAACAGCACCTCAGGCAACTTTTTGAGAGGTTGTCTGAGTATGGAGTGCTGATAAATACAAGCAAATGCACATTCGGACAAGCAAAAGTGAATTTCCTGGGCCACGAGGTTTCAGCAGCAGGAATTAAGCCTCTAGACACAAAGGTCCAAGCAATCCAAGACTTCCCGGTGCCCAAGAACATCAAGGAGCTTAGAAGATTTCTCGGAATGATAAACTTCTATCGGAAATTCCTACCAGCAGCAGCTTCCATGCAGGCACCGTTAAACAAATTTCTAACGGGCCTCAAAATGAAGGGATCACAGCCAATAGAAATGACACCAGAGCACCTGGAGGCTTTCAACAGATGTAAGCAAAGTCTATCAGAAGCCACACTGCTAGTTCATCCAGACTCAACAGCAGAACTCGCCGTACAGACAGACGCCTCTAATACGGCAATCGGTGCTGTATTACAACAAAAGCAGGGTAAAGAATGGCAACCCTTGGCATTCTTCTCCAGGAAACTGAGCCCTGCCCAGACAAAGTACAGCCCATATGACCGCGAACTCTTAGCCATATACGAGGCCATACGGCACTTCAAGTTCATGGTGGAAGCGAGGACATTCACAGTTTTGACTGATCACAAACCACTAACATTCGCATTCAGCAAACCACGTCAAAACTGCTCCCCACGTCAGTTCAGATATTTAGATTTTATCAGCCAGTACACAACAGACATTAAGTTCGTGGCTGGCAAAGACAACGTGGTAGCAGATACGTTGTCACGCATTGACGAAATCAATTCGCCCATCGATTACCAGTCCCTGGCCAGAGAACAGGAAACCGATACGGAACTCCAAGATCTCCTACAGAATGGCTCCAGTCTGAAACTGAAGAAAATCAGACTGCCAGAAGCAGGAGTAGAAGTATACTGCGACACCGCATCGGGCACACGCCCGTATCTCACCAAACGTTTTCGCAAACCAGCATTCGATATACTTCACGGCTTGAGCCACCCTGGTCGTAAAGCAACAGTCCGTTTGGTGACCGATAGGTATGTATGGCCTGGCATAAGAAAGGACTGTCGACAATGGGCCAAGGAATGTGAAGCATGCCAACGAAGCAAAGTGTCCAGACATACGTCAGCACCTTTGACAGCTTTCCAAACGCCGTCAGCTCGGTTCCGACACATCCACATGGACATAGTTGGCCCATTACCACTATGTTCAGGCTACAAATACTGCCTCACCGTGGTCGACCGCGTGACGCGTTGGCCTGAAGCTTACCCACTGCAAGATATTACAGCGGAGACCTGTGCAGCCGCTTTAACGTCAGGGTGGATTGCACGGTTCGGCAGCCCCGAGCACATCACAACCGATCGGGGCAGGCAATTCGAGTCCCGCACCTTTAAGGAACTCGCTACCTTAATCGGAGCATCCCATCACCCAACTACAGCATACCATCCCACAGCAAATGGCCTGGTGGAAAGGCTACACCGCCAGCTGAAAGCCGCCATCACCTGTCATGCCAAGTCAAACTGGTCCGAGGTGTTGCCTTGGGTCCTACTGGGCATTCGCAGCGCTTATAAGGAAGACCTGCAAGCATCCGCGGCAGAGCTGGTGTATGGCGAACCACTCCGTCTGCCAGGACAATTCTTCACGTCCAGTCCTGAAGAGACAGTCGATATGACCAGCCTGATCAGCAGACTCCGATCACACATGGGCAGGCTAACACCACAACCTACTTCCTGGCACACTAGTTCCACTCGACCGTTCTATGTGCCCAAGGACCTAAACACAGCTACCCATGTTTTCTTGAGGCAAGGACCTGCACGAAGGTCGCTGGAAGCTCCATATTTAGGACCGTACAAGGTCCTGCATCGAGACCAGAAAACTTTCGACCTCGAGGTGAAAGGAAAAAGGCAAAAAGTCACACTTGACCGATTAAAGCCAGCATACTTGACCAATGACCAACCTGTCATGACGTCACAACAGCAACTTCCAGAAGACCAGGTCACTGTCAGGAAGACGAGAAGTGGGCGCACAGTCAGATTCCCCAACTACTATCGTCCGTAGCCAAGCTACGACTCACCAGGGGAGTGGTGTGGCGAGTAGGCAAGTGAACTCGCACACTAGAACGCAGCACCAAAATCACGCCACCTTTGTAAGCCCCGCCTCTAAGATAAGGATTTCAAGTATGTGTGCGTAGCGATCCTTTGTCTAGCATGATGACGCGCGCATATAGGCCGCTTACAACGGTGATGCAATTTGTTTACTCGTTAGTATAAATACTGTGTCCCGATCGTGTTCAAAAACACTCCGCTTTGATCAACTGCTTTGTAAATACATACGTTTTGTAACCATAATTAATATATTCCATCATTACGCTTATTCGCCTTTCATTGTATTTTGCTTATCTGCTTGCTAGTGCTCGCACAGTAAGTGAGTTAGTATAGCGCATTTCATCGCGTACCTATACCCACTTCAGAGTTTACTCTTTAAGAATCGATTTTCAAATATAAGCCCGGGGTATGAAAATGTATGAAAATGTAAAATCAAACTTTCTCCGTTATGTTATGTTTACTAATCTATATATTTTATAATCGTTCGTAAGGAATAAACTCCATTCGTGCGTTGGAGCTGACACACATATTTTTTATTTCGTTTCTCATTTCGTGCCAATTCAGATCACGTGACTGATATCATACACCACGTTAAGACAAATAGTCAATTTCGTTCCAGGACGAGATAGTTTAATACAAATTGTTCGGCTATACATATAAGTCTGTCTAGAGCATCATTTTAAGAATTTAGATACAGTCATCTAGTCTGCAACAGCTGAAGTCACACTAGTTTGTTTTTAGACGACTTCAGAAAAAGGAGGGGCGTTCTCAATTCGGTTTTATTTTGTTACTTGTTACCGCAGAACTTCGTCATTGATAGACCGATTAGAATTCTTTTTTTGTTTTGGTATCCTTACCGAGTGGTCCAATGTACATTTGTTCAAATTCTGATTATTTTTTATAGAGTTAGCTTACTTAATACGTAAAATTACATTTAGTTAAGCAGATGAAGTTATACTAATTTCCTGTTACTGTTATTTACTTAGCAATTGAAGGCTTACAATTTTGTGTGGGCAAAAAAAAACAACCGAATTCGAAAAGAAACACTCTCGTACAAAGTGAAAAATAACTTTCATTTCAGAAGTAGTTGGCAAAAATATAGATAGGTATTAAAGAGGTTAAGAAAGTTTATAGTTACAAATGGAAGAGTAATATTATCTATTTCAGGCAGTCAAGTTTATTTGTTTGACTAAAATGTACGCCAAAAGACATATAGATAGTCAATGCCGTTTGAATCAAAGTAAATTAATAATATAACGATTGCTGTCTATGGTAGAAATAGGTACGGCAGTATGAAATAGAAATGGCAATACAAAAGCAGTTGTATTCCAATCTCAGGTAGCTTGATCTAGATTTAAATGGTACGTATGGGAGATGTTTGCTTGTTGTACTAAGATAGCAAGTTTCATGAAAAGAAAATCCATTTTTAACAACACTGACGTATTGTTAAAAAAAGGATAATCGTATCCATGATATGCAGTGATTGCTACTCCTACGGATACTGTTGATCGTTAACTACTGATCGTTACTACGTTTACGTAGTAATATGTTTCGTGGGATAATTTCTGGCCTCGGGTGAAGCCGCGGGAACAAGCTAGTATGAGTATAGGACATAAAATGCAACTTAAACACTCCAGCACCCTAAGTGCGTAACACACTATCAACCACATCTATACTAATTACTAATAATATTATAAAGCTGAAGATTTCGTTTGTTTGTTTGTATGTTTGTTTGATTGAACGCGCAAATCTCAGGAACTACTGGTCCGAATTGAAAAAGTATTTTTGTATTGGGTAGCCTATTTATCGAGAAAGGCTATAGGCTATATAACATTACGCTACAACCAAGAGGGGCGGAGCAGTAATGAAAAATGTTGCAAAAACGGGGAAAATCGCATGGGTAGGCGATTCGACGCGACGGGAAGGGTCGGGGTAACAAGAAATTTAACGCGGACGAAGTCGCGGGCAGAAGCTAGTTCAGAATAATTTCGAAGGATGTATCTAATCCATTGCTTCATATGTTCGAAAAATTTGTCGGCTCACCAACGGAAATAACGCAATGAATGTTGTTGAACTGTCAAATTTAAAGCCATTTACACTGAGTGTGTTACGCTATAATCCCGCCTAGTAGCCCGTAGGTTTTTAGAAATATACAGGTTCATAATTATTAGACTTTTTTTCTCAGATAAATAAATAATGAGTTTCACTGAATATTGAAAGTTCACTCACTCTGCAATTAGTGAATTAAAAAACATTTATGAAAAATATTATCAAAGCAAAATTGCAATAACTTTATGAAAAATACAAAAGCACATTTTTTCCAATTAAAATTAAACAGTTAAGAAACCTTTGATGACAAACTGCATATCAAATTCATAACGATATTAGTTTTTAAACTATTCAAAAGTTAATTTATTATTACTTTAGAAATTAGTTATGAGTTTCTTGAGTCTTTGTTCAAATGTTAATTAAATTGGGACTTGTGGCTAGGTAATAACAGGTGCATGGGTCAAGGTACGCAACGGTAAAAAAATGTGTTAATCCTTTAGTCGCGTTTTTTAAACTCAAAGCATTTATAACAATTACTAGCTTCTGCCCACGACTTCGTCCGCGTCAAATATTTGCTCCCCTGACCCTTCCCGTCGCATCGCAGCCTGCCAGTTTTCGTCCATTTTTTTGCCGGTGCTCCGCTCCTTTTGATCGTAGCGTGATGTTATATAAGCCTATAGCCTTTCTCAATAAATAGGCTACCCGACTCAAAAAGAATTTTTGAATTCGACCCAGTGGTTCCTGAGATTAGCGCGTTCCACCTCCCATTTTAGGGAAGTGGGGATTAGAAAGAGACAAAAAGTAGCCTATGTCACTCTCCATCCCTTCAACTATCTCCACTTAAAAAGTCACGTCAATTCATCGCTCCGTTTTGCCGTGTAAGACGGACACAACAGACACACACACTTTCCTATTTATATCTTTATATATATATATAATCCTACTGTACGTGTGTATGTCACTAAACCCCTCCTAAACGGCT
The DNA here is from genome assembly GCA_932294355.1 of Aporophyla lueneburgensis. NCBI lineage: Eukaryota > Metazoa > Arthropoda > Insecta > Lepidoptera > Noctuidae > Aporophyla > Aporophyla lueneburgensis. The sequence goes on along the minus strand of OW028757.1, from coordinate 11,025,993 downwards.
GGACCGATTTCAATTTTTTTTTTGTATGCGTTTGGTTGGCACCCTGGATGGTTTAGATTCACTATAGGACCCGCGCACTATAGGTTACTTGGCGCTGCTATCGAGTTCTAGGAAACAGGACAACGTCTGTACGGTCAGCTAGTATTAGTATATATAAGGTGTATCTATTCATACCCGAAATATTTAAAGGGGTTCACCTGTAGGTGGTAAAGAAGCTATAGAAGCAAAAATATTTTTTTTATCTAAGCATTTTTGAATTTTCGTAATTATTATAATTTTAAAACTACTTGAGACGTTTTGCATAAAACCTTTACTCCAAATTCTATGAATGGCCCGCCTGACGCTGCAAGGGTGACGACCGGACGGCACGAGCCTGGCCGCGGTGTCTCGGGTCGTAAAAAATAAGAAGGAGCCAATATTTCTTATGTGCGTCAAATAATTTATAAATATTAAATTTAAAAAAAACCCTTAGAAAAAATTTTTTTTCGTTGCCATAGCTTCTTTACCACCTACAGGTGTACCTCTTAAAATATTTCGTGTATGAATAGATACACCTTATATACCATTTACAGGCACTTAGGAATTGTCAAAAAGTCGATCAGGTAGTCGGAAAGTTGAAACTAGTCGCAAATTCCAACGTGGATCTCTATGGAGAAAAACGGGCAAAGAACTACAAGGACACTTAAATCAAGACTTTACAAAATCCTGGGTACATTATTCTTGTTGCTTCCATATTTGAAAATTATGATATCAAAATTGCGTAAACAATTCTAAATATGTATAAGATAAATAATAAGCACCTGGAAGTTAGGAGATGATCAGTCTCGACCGATGGCGCCCGTTCACGAACCTGATGCATGGATCAGCACCATCTAAGTCAAGCATTTTGTAGGGAATTGAATGACCCAATACATACCTCCGTCAGTAAGACATTTAGTGAGCCTGACATTCTCAAGTAGCATGTTTTTCAAGTTAATAGTTTTAGTTTTCATATTATTGTTCATTTAGAAAAGCCGGTAATTATTTTTCACTCACACCTAATTTTATTCCGAGCGCGCACTTTCTTTTGCATATCAAAAGTAATATCATAATTCTCATGTGTTTATAAATCAGTCGCCCGATGGTGCTCATTGACGATAAATCTATGTTAGATTTTTTGCAAATCGGTGCGATCAAATTTACTCGATTTAAATCATTGTGATCACACAAAAAGTTAGTAGTATAGCAACCTAGAGTGATTATTATATACAATTAATTTTGAAAGGAATTCATAAACACATTTCTATTTTATAGACTGTGAACAATATAACATTCTATTTCTATTATTAATTCGTCACGTCAAGAACGTCTGCTTAATACCTACAACTAATACTAATCGTTTATCTAAAGAAATAGACTTGAACATATGGTTTGTTTGAGATTTGAAATACATGAACAATAAATCAATATGTCAAGTTCAGTACTTAACATATTGATTAATTTATTTTCACTAAGAGCACAAAAAAAGGAATGGAGCCGCATTTGAATAGTGAAAATGGTGAGGTTTTTTTCGAATACGACAAAGCCAAAGGAAGGTTATGATTTTTAGAGTCTGTGTAGGAGTAGTTTTGGAGATTAGCGTGTTCAAATATATATATATATGTTCAACAGACAAAAATCTTCAAAATGTTTTTGTTTTATGAGTGAAAACAGCCAAAAAAAAATATGCATTTTTTTGTTCATCGTCATCATCATCAGCAGCAGATGCTACCACTGCTGGGATATAGGCCTCCTCTCGATGAGAAGGAGTGGGTCATAATACACCACGCGGGCCCAACACGGGTTGGTAGATGTCACATGTCTTCGAATTTTTGGTTCTAGAACATGGCGGTTTTCTTACGATTTTTTCCTACACTGTTTTAGAAGCAGTGGTGATAAAATAATTTACTCAAAGAAAAGCGCCTGCTTGGGTTCGAACTTACCACCTCATTCGTAAGACGCAGCCGTAACCGCTAGGCCTCCACTGCTCAATTTTTTGTTATGAGAGTTGATGTTGAGTTTTTGTTATGTTTAATTTTATACATACTTATAAAAGCCGTTTTGACATTCCAAAGAGACAATTCAATTTTATTGAGCCTGACATTCTCCTACCATGTTTTTCAAGTTAATAGTTTTATAAACATAAATTACTCGGTACTCATCCCAAACAACGTGCTATCCAAATTACGGCTTTTATTCACGAAAACCAAAAAAAGTTACTTTTAACTTGATAGAACTCCATTGCTACCCTCCATAAGTTTCTAAACCCTCTCTAATACCTTATTATAAGCGTTATTATTCCGCGCCCGTGCAGAAGTTTGTATCTTCACCGGGCTACGCGGCCAGAAATTTAATAAGACCGTCTACTGAGACTTACTGTTAAGACGCACTTCACACGTCTGAATAGTAGGTAATAAAAATGGTTAAAGTATAAATAGGCTTTGTTCCTTGGTTTATCTTTTTCCTACTGAAAATTGAGATGTAATTGTTTTAAGGGAGAGCTTGGGTGTTGAAATATGTGAAAATATTTTTATAATTGAAATATACATAAATATTTTAGTGTATAGTGCGCAACATTCTCTATGCATTTTACCACCATACTGCGATCGCCAACCCGCCTGCCAAGCGTGGCAATTATGGCAAACCCCCCCCCCCAATTTGGGACAGGCCTATGTCCAGCAATGGACGTCTTTCGGTGGAAATAATTTGAATTTATCTCGGGACGTTGTATAAATGTTAGATACGACGACATCGACGACCACGATACCACTAACATTTTTTCCCATTTGAACATTTTAATTTTGACATATTTCACAGATACATTCCTACATACATATGTAGCTAAATCAACATCTTCTTAAAAGCAATTTCGCCGACACGAAATTATCTTCATACAAAATCTTGGAAGATAACAATTTCATTTTTCATCTTCTCGACAAGTTTGATTCCATTTCCCTCGAGTTTTATATTCAGATTCCAACTTTCAAAAACTCGATAAAATCGACAATCGAACGCTAAATTTTGAGCGAAAGTTTGCACAGCACACATCGACGGGTCGAGCAAAAAGAAAAAAGGAAAAAGTATGTGTTACGAAAGATAGAAAAAGTTTTTTCAAGAGAGACTTGTGTTATTCCACACATGTGCTCAAATAGATTTCTAAGGACATATCAATTTGATATAAGTTTTTTTTGCTGTTTCATAATATTTGACTTGATTTTCTCATCGTTTGTTGTTTTTATGTGCTTTCGGGAATATATGTTTTGTCTGGGGATTCGATTATGAAAATGTTACGTGATCCAAGCTCTTTTTCTTCTCAAACCAATATACAGAAGTGACTAAAGTCAATGTTCTTTCTAAAAAGGAAGAAAGATTTATGTCACATAAACGAAATGTAAACTACGGTGTACCACAAGGCAGTGTTCTGGGTCCACCGCTATTTATACTGTACATTAATGACCCAACGCTACTGATAATCATATAGCTCTCTTTGCAGACGATAGCACTGTTACCGTCAAATGTAAAGACAAAAATACTTACGAAGATGACTTAAATAGCACATTGAGATCCGTTATGAATTGGTTGAATGCAAACTATCTGAAAGCCAACCTAGGAAAAACTAAAATAATAAACTTTAGACAACGTATACCAGCGCACAAACTTAACCTAAATTTTTACAATCAAACTATAGAAGAAACTGACACTTTAAAATTTCTTGGTTTGCACATTGATAGTAAAATGACTTGGAAACCACATACTGAACAATTATGCAAAATAGTGAGCCGATCAGCTTATGCCCTACACGAACTTGCAAGTAAAATCAATTGTGGCACGCTAATAACTGCATATCATGGTCTTGTCGTGTCTATCCTCAGATATGGCATAATTTTTTGGGGGAACTCTACCAACAAAGATCTTGTATTTAAGTCACAAAAAGGTGCATCAGGGCTATGTTCGGTTAAAACCTACCGAGAGTTGTGTACCTTTCTTTAAAAAGTACCATTGCCTTCACTATATATATTTGAAGTAGCTGTCTTCGTAAAACAAAATCCTGAACTATTTGTGTTAGCATCTGACGCTTTTAATCGTACTCAAAGAGACGAAACTCGTCAATATGTTCGTAAAACTAATACTGCTTTAATGTACAAGAGTATTTTTCATATGGCAACAGTGGTTTATAATAAATTACCAAAAGATCTAAAAAAAAAATCATGTCAATTTTTTTAAGAAAAAATTTAAAACTACGTTATGTCAAAAATGTAATTATAGTGTCCCAGATTTTTTAGCAGACAAATTTTGACATTATGTATTAAATACTTGATTTTAAATGGTATTTAAATAATTTGTAATAAATAATTCTATTTTGAGTTCTTGAAATTAAATTGTATTTTAATCATTTGTAATACATAATTCTAATTTGACTCCTTGAAATTAAATTGTATTTCAATATTTGGTAACAAATTATTCTATTTTGACTTCATGACATAATTGTACCATAATATTAATGTTTTTTTTTTCTGTTGACATTTTAAAATTTATTAAACAAAAAAATGGTGGAATAAGATTATGTGAAAATAATATTATTAAACAGAAGCTTATCAATGCTAAATCAGTTTTAAATGCTAAGAACATCAGTAAGCCAAATTATTGTTTTATTTTCAATTATATAACAGGTTTAATGAAATAAGTTTTTTTACTAACAATCTGTAGAAGATAAACATATTGTTACTTACACTGACTCACACACATTGATAAGAACAGCTAAAATATGCCCATTGAATCAACTTATGAAAACACACTTTTCTTGCTAATCTTATAAAATCCAACACCGAGTGATTCTCCACTACATTTAATCATTTTAAAATTACTTTTGCCCTGAACGATAATAACATCATAACCGTAATTTCTAAGTGTTGCCAAAGAAGAATAATACATTCAGGTGCCATAATGAAAATACATTTAAACGTTTTATATTACATTCCATATATACTTTGATGGTGTTGCCACAGTGGATATTAAAGTTTCAGTATTAAAATATTACATAGTAACACACGATAAGCGGTACTAAGCTGTAGGAAAGTTCTCAGTCACCAACTATACATCTTCTTTATCTTTACATATTATAAAATAAAGTCACTTCGCTGTCTGTCTGTCCCTATGTATGCTTATATCTTTAAAACTACGCAACGAATTTTGTTGCAGGTTTTTTTAGTAGATAGAGTGATTCAAGAGGAAGGTTTATATGTATATATAATGCATAATATAGTAATGAAACGCTGATAATTTTAGAGGTTTCTAATGTGATGTCATAAATAAACACATTTTTTTGCGCTTACATTGCGAACGCTGGCTTAACCCTACGAAATAGCTCAAAATAATGTACTACAGTATTGTGCATCTTAAAAAGTTCTACAAAAAAATCCGCAATGGTATATGTCTAACTCTTAGGGATAACCCATAATAACCATTTTTATCGTTTACTTTTTACGAGAAATAATGGCTTATTTATGAATGCGATTTTAAGCAATACAGCATTAATCCTTATGCAATTAAGTACCTTAAATAAATTGTGCATTTCATGTAGATCAAAATTGCCCTTTACAGCATATCATTAAAATTAATGTTTTAGAAGATATCAGAGATTATAATAAAATCGCCGCAGAGCGGCTAGCGGGCCGTTCCGCGTCCGGCCATCTCGCTTGGCCGCTAGGTCGGGTAGTGCAGGATTAGTAGGATTGTAATTCATATTACTTGGGCTTCATAGTAAATGCATATCATGTGTGTTCGAAGTACTCAAAATAAAGCTAATTGTATTGATCCAAGTAAGAGACCGCGAAATATGGCTTAGATGTTTAGATTTTTGGATGGATTTGGATTTTTGGTTAGGGGCCGTTCAAGTATTACGTAAGCACTATAGGGGGGCGGGGGGGTCTTTGCTTTGCTTATTTTTGATGACATGGGGGATGGGGGGGTCTAGATGGTGATTACGTAAGCAGTAGTCATTTAGTTTTTTACACATATAGCAACCTACACATTGTCTATGTTTGTAACCGAAACGCATTTCCGGGGATTCCCACAAATAATTTATACGTTTAGGTACTGGCTTAGAACCGAGTACCCGGAATTACCGCGCTATCCACTTGTCCAAATTTCTTCCGTCAATATATTGTTTCGTTTCGGTACAATTGACGATTTGATGTATTTTAAATGAATATTATGTGCGTTAAAGTCCTCTATCTTAAATCTATTTTCTTATTTCTGGAATCATAACCGGCTGTCCATGAATCAATAAAAAAAACAGAATACATTGTATGAATACAATGAACAGAGGTACATTAAAAGAAAAATGCATATACCAATGTTTACGTAAGCATGGGGGGAGGGGGTAAGAGCTTTGCTTACTTTTGCTGACAAGGGGGATGGGGGAGTAAATAATTGTAATAAATCTGCTTACGTAATACTTGAACGGCCCCTTATCCTGGATACTTACCATATATAGCATACCATAGATATTTTATCCCGGTAGTAGTTTCTCGGGTGATATTTTCCGACAGCTATACGGGCAAAGCCACTGGCCAAAGTACTATTCTTATAACTATGTTTAATTTGGTGTCTGGTAAATAACTGAGTGTTTATATAGGTAGAATAGGAGCGTTAAGAAAAACCAGGAAGACTTATATTCAATTCAATCCAGCCCTATGTCGCAGTCTTCTTACTCTGAATACTATTAGTTTTATTTTAAGTACATCAAACACACAAGATATGTAAGGATCGTAGCAGGTGGCGTTCCGTAGTTTCTGCCTACCCCCATGGGAAAAAGGCGTAATTTTATGTATGTATAACATGGATTAATACATTCTTACCGCGGTAATACGTCCTCTTGCGATAATTTCCGACATCTATGCGGGCGAAGCCGCGGGCAAAAGCTAGTTAATATTTATAAACTAAAGTTAATCAAACTAACCAGGTAGTGATAATCATCTAAACTTCTTCAAACATTAAGATGTATAACTTTCTGATCCCATATCTCATTCATACTCAACTCATGGTTATATTCCTTGAGGACCACCCGGAGAGACTTCCGGCAACCCTGGCTGTCGGTTACCTTATTAATGTCTTCTAGTTCTGACCCCGACCTCGTTTTATCAAGAATCTGAAACTAGCTACCTATCTCTTTTTTCTATGTTCGCGGATAACGATCTAACGGTACAAGTCTTGTTGCTTTACCATTTTTGTCTTAGCCGGCCTCATGTCCAATCATTTTAGTGAGTCAAAACGTTTATTTCTAACTTAAGTGTACAAATATTTGTCGTACAAATGTGTCATATTTGTACACAGGGTCACAGCGATATCTACGCTCAAATGGTAGCCAAGAATTCCGCACTTATGTCTAGAATCGTTGTATTGACATTTTTCATCTATACGTCTATACATATACGTACAAATAAATAAAACTGAAGTGTCTGTTTGTAATTTCAAATTAACAGCTTTTCACTAAATGCATATGAAAGTAAATACGGCACTTACACCAAAAAATCTTTTTTTTTAACTTTTGCCTGTCTGTCTGTCTGTTTGTTCCGGCTAATCTCTGAAATGGCTGAACCGATTTTGATGGAACTCTTATTGGCCGGTAGCTGATGTAATAAGGAGTAACATAGGCTACTTTTATTTGTGAAAAATCTTTTAGTTTTGAAAAATATTTGCGTTAATTTCCGACATCCACGCGGGCGAAGCCGCGGGCAAAAGCTAGTTAGCTTTTGCAGTATGCTGTTTCATAGAAAAGTGCAATATGTACGCGGTCAAAATGTACTAAACAGTTTCCTTTTATATTAACTTTTTCAACGAATGTTAGTTTCAGGTTAACGTAATATTATATCACGCCTTGTTTCCCTGAAGGATTGGCAGAGGTTTAACTATATCACACCCACATTTCGTCAGATTAACTTCAAGGTATAAAATAACCGACGATGGATTTCAATGCCCCTAACTGGTTTTTTTTTTTACAAACTTTTTATTTATTGGATCCATGGTTACGAATTGCGCATCGATGGCCCTGTCATGCCATATGTTGATACTTATTTCTTAGCATCCTTTAAATTAGTATTATTGTGTAGTTAAAAAGATAAAATAAGTTTTCTTTTATTTGCAATTACATTTATTCTGGAATAAGTAGCCAAGGGAACTCCTATTTGTGTTATAAAAAAATCGTGCTCAGACGATGTTTGTAAATCTTCATGATTTTCAGACAAATAAAGACGAAACCTCTATAAAAAATGTATAAAGAAGATCATTATAATCATTGTTTTCATCGTGTATTCCAAATTCACCTTAAAACATTATTTTTAGTACACAACAAGTCGATTTAAAATAGAAAAAAAACTTTTATTTATTAAATGAGTTTACTTTTTCCATTTCCCTCGCTTTATTGGTAGAGCACTCGGGACGAAGTGAAACGCTCTTCGTATACGCTCTCTCTGGTGTCCAGTTGCGTTTACAAAGACAGGCGCCGACAGAAAGAGCAAATGAGTACTAAGAAAACGTTAGAAAGAGATTTAGATTTCTTTGCAATGAAAGATAGTTCCAAATAAACGTAAAAGCATTAAATTTTTTCTACAAAATCGGGATTGCCATGAATAAACACGGTCAAGAAATCTCAGTTTTAATGCTAGCTGAGTTCCAGGTGACTAATATTTTTTTTTTGTGGGTGCCTAATCATCAAATGACGTCTCCCGCTCTGACTGGAGTGGAAGGGCGTGTTATACTTTTACTGACTATAACTCACCCGTGTTCCTTCAGTTGACTACATGGTCCACGGTAACTCTTTCGAACAATGCCGCAACGCTGGCAGTCATCGGTCCCAACGAACCCTTTCAATGTGTGCTGACATCTCTTTGAGGCGCGCGTGGAACACAACGCGCCGTCGACCCGAGCCTGGTCCTTACCAGGCGGCGAGCTATCCTTTGCTCGCCACTCACAAGTCCACGCCAACGGTGGCCGGGAGTCCGCAATTAGATGACTAATACATGGAAACGGTAATGCTTTCAGTTTTGGAATTCTGCTGTTTGATGGATGACTACTTAGCGTAAAATTCTTTTAGTATTGGATAAACCATTTATCGAGGTACCTAGATTATATTAGATCACGCTAGGGACTCTTAAAAACCGAGCAAAAATAAAAAAATCACAAATACGATGTATTCGCACGGGCAGGCGATTCGATGCGACGGGGTGGGTCGGGAGAGTAAGAAGGGGCATAAAAATGGTTAAGAAACTATGCTATATGCAGCAATGTCATGTGTATGTCCAGATTTGGCATAGAGAACGGGCAGCAGCAACACTTTCAAAACCATACTGCGATCGCTAATCCGCCTACCAACCATGGCGATAATGGTAACGCCCCCAAAGTGGAGTAAGCCTATGTCTAGTAGAAGACGTCTTCTGGCTCAAATGATGACGGTGATGATGTGTACGATGTATAAGGATCGTAACAAGTGGCAATCTGTAGTACCCCTTGGAAGAAGGCGAGATTTTAGATACATATTTATTTATGTAGAACTATTATTCTTTGTGAACGAGCTCGCCCAAGGAGGTATAAATACATGTGTACTCAACATTAGGAAGTTGAAAACTTTAGAACGACATCAAACGGTACTTAATCTCCGGAACAAACCTCATTTCAGCTTCCCAAAACCATATGAAGTGTTGTAAACTGAATACCTTATTTGATGAATGTGTTGTATCATGTGTTTATTATACACGACTGAGACATGAAATAAGTGGGTAATAGTTATTTGTTATACAAGAGTGCAAAGTTGCTTTTTAACCGCGTGCTCAATTTTGATGACCGAGCAAGCGAAGGATTCTAAAATTGAATCACGAGTACAGCGAGTGATTCAAAAATTAGAATCCTGAGCGTTAGCGAGGGAATCAAAAGAGCACGAGGTGAAAAATCTTTGCACTCGAGTGCAACACGTAACTTTTCATCCCACCTCAGCGAGGAAATGACTAAATGCAAAAAAAGCATTTACAATCACAAGATACTTTTATTTCAGTTTAGGTATTACATTATGATATTATATATATTCATTAGGTACTACATTATGATAGGTAAGTATTACAGAATTATCTTTAAATTATTTCAAATAATACTTAGGTATAATTAAGAAAAATTGAAAGTAAAGTTGCTACAGCTGCCTAAGTAGAGTGTAATATTTTTGTTAGTGACGTGAAAAGAAAATGGGGCGCGCAAAGTAAATTAAAAAAGTACACCAATAAGGTTCCGAGTCTGAGTTTTTAACAAATTACAAAAAGGTTGTATGATAAATTCGGCACCATGGAGGTAGAAGTAAATAGGTTTAATGATGTTTTGAATTTACAAACTTAGTGCACACGATGTTCTAAATTCAATTTACTTTATCCCCTAGCGGATAAAAACGGCTTTTGCACTCAGATATCGAAGGGCAAAAATACTCTTTCCGAGATGGGGGGATGAAAAAGCATTTATGCTACGGGTACTTTGTCACGATAACGCGAACTACACTTCGCACTCTCTCTTTGCTGTTCAGTGAGACAACAACCGGTGAGCGAGGGAGGGCGCAAAAAAAATGTTTGCTCTACAACGCAAACAACGCATTGAGTGTTGATTAAGTTGTGTTACGTGTTGTTTACGACAAATCAATAGAATTTGTAATTTAGAATAATTGACATCCCTGATTGTAATTGATATTTTCACGCCAGGTTATGACAGGACATGCTGACACAAAATTACTGTAACCACCAACCTCATCATTCATCATTTCAGCCGTTTGACGTCCACTACTGGACATAGGCCTCCCCCAATTTTGGTGGGGGGATTTGCCATATTCGCCACGCTTGGCAGGCGGGTTGGCGATCGCAGTGTAGTGGTAAAATGCATAGAGAACGCTGCTGCCCATTCTCTAGTTAGTCCCTTAGTCGCCTTTTACGACACCCACGGGAAGTAATGGGATGATACTATTCTTTACGTCCGGCACCACATGGTACATCTTCCGTCTCATGATATCTATTGGAAATTTCTCGTATTATCATCAGACTATGGAGCACCCATATTTTTTATGAGAAAGAGTTTTCTGAGATCATTCCATGACTAAAAGGTATTCACAAAGTATATGTAACTGGACACACCGGCAAGGGACGCCTGAGGAGAACATAAATAGTGAAGTGCGTAGTATAGGTAACCGGCGTGCGTGTATGACCAGATGTATGAACTTAAACATAGCAAAAAGAGTATATAAAGACCGTAGCATGATGGCGTCTTGTTATTTCTGCCTACCCCATAGGTACAAGGCGTGGGTTTATGTATGTATGTATTCCAGGACTAAACTTATCGTAAACCATATCAACTCTAGTATAAAGCCAACGTCTAAATTCCCTCCGATACCTCTTAATTAAATGTCCCAACTCCAACAGATAAGGCGGGAGATAAAGCTAAACTCAAACAGCTGTGCAATGGAAACTAATAACTCTTGGGAGCGGACGCTAACTCCCATAGTCTGTCTGTATTGGAAGAAAAAGTTTCTCGTGATAAAGAAATATCTGTAGCCATTGGCTTGGATAGTCCCTTGGGGTATGGATAAGAAAAGCTTTGCAAATGCTTGCGAAATGTTCAAATTCAAGATGCAAACCCTTCTCAGCGACAATCAGTGTCAATTTTGTTTACTGTCGTTAAAGTAGAGATTGTTTTAATCAACTTTAAAATGAGAGAGGTTCTTCTTTCATTCTCACTTCCCACTTTTTTTGTAGGTATGGACCAATATATATATATATTTATTAACTTTGCTTGAGTAGTTGTTACGAACCTACCCACCGTTATTACGAAAAAAGAAGAGCCGACTCGCAAAACCACAACTTTTTTGTTTTAGGAAATCGGTTTGTTTTTTCCGTGAAAAAAGACTTTTTGTATGTTTAAGATTAAGATCTGTCTTTAGAGTACGAACGTTCTTAGAAGAGATTTATTTATTGTTTTTAGGCTTTACATATATAGGCTAAGTTTTTTACCTTAAGAATTTATCTCTTCTTTTGCACTGCAACTTTTTTTAGGGTTCCGTACCTCAAAAGGAAAAACGGAACCCTTATAAGATCACTTTGTTGTCCGTCCGTTTTTCTGTCTGCCAAGACCCATCATCTCGGGAACGCGTTCAGGTATCTACTTGAAATTAAAACGATACACTCAAGTCTAAAATCTCTTGAAGCTGTGAAAAAATCAAACTTAGAAGTTAACGCAAGAAAAAAGATACGGCCGTTTATGCCGACAAAAACGTATATTTCGACACTCTCAAGGGAATCAAAATGTATAGGGTATTGCCAGTTAACCTAGAACTATGAAATTTGGCAAGTCATACCGTCTTATACTACAAGTATAGGGAAAAATCTTAAACCATACATTTGTAATTAAATCATAAAAAAACTATGTTTGATACTATGTACCTACAAAGGACAATGCCAGAAACTCTGTAGAGCTTTGACCCATAACATAAAAGTTTGTTTACAAGCATGCAAAATGTAGCATTTTATTGCTGCTTTATTAGAGATATCTAAATTATGTTTAAATGCCTTTAGAACTTGGTGTGTCTGTTTAAATCTACAATGATTATTAATTAGGATTTTCGCTACGGTCAAATCCGATCAATAATACCGTATTGTTTACATACCTGTTATAATAATTTCCATGTTGCGAGAAGAATTTGCAGTGCAAATTGTAAGGAAGACACAACATATCTTAGCATCCTGTTGACGCACAAATGACAATTTGTGCACCTCAACATCGTTACCCAAGTCAAGCATTGTTCAGAATCCGTTAACAAAAGCAAAAGTCGTCGGGATAATATAACAGTAATAATATTGATCACGTTGAGATCAGGGAGCGTAAAATACAAACAACAATGTAACGGCAAATACAACAAAGCGAATGTCAAAAGTCATTGACGAGCTATGTCAAAAAGTAATTCATAGTACTTTTTGACATAGCTCGTCAATGACGTTTCATTACACCAAATAACCTACTAGTGCTCAAATGCGAAAGATTTATTAAAATATATATTCATAATAATAATAAATAGGTATTAAAAAACATTTTTTTCATTAACTGTGTGTAATTAAACCAAATACATATTAAAATCCGTACATAATAAATTAAAAGATATCATTTTTTAAATTAAATAACTGTTTTTGTACCGCGTGTGTGCGTACTTGGTGACGCAAATGGTCGCGATAAAAAGACGAAATACGCCTTTTATCACTAACTTATTATCCGCAAGTGTAACGGAATAATAGTTAAGCAACAAAGGGATGATAATTTCATGCGATATTTTTGATTAAGTTACATTTTCTGTAGGGTGGCGAAAGGTGGGGCAGGATCTGGCATTGTCATTTAAACGGAACACTCATTGGGCGAGTTCGACTCGCACTTGTCCGGTTTTCAACTTGCTGAATTGACCTGCTATTGGTCTCGATCACGCCAGATGCAAAGCGTGGATGAGTTCCATGAAAGCGAAGCGAATAGGTGAAGCGTGCCCAGAAGATGACTGTTTTCTCTTCCTTTGAAAGAAGACGGTATAAATGTGGAAGTAACACAGGCGATGGCAGATACTCCTTACCAGGTATTTAATTTTATCCGAGTGTCACTAAACTGCGTTCTATATTATACCTTATTCATACCTACTCATAGGTTCTGCTGCACAGTTACACAAAAATTTCAACACGGATAAGTGCAGCTTTGACAAACGGTTATAGCACTTTGAACAAACTTTTTCTATTAAAATAAAAAATATTAAATTCCTGATTAGTTTTTATAATAACGAAAGTGTACAGGGTAGTAGCGACTTCGAAACGAAATCTTTTACCGTAAATACATGCCATCTGGAAACGTGCCCAGAAGACTGGCAGCATTGCCACGTTTAATGGCAAAGCTAATTATAATATATATGTTACGGCTAAAGGTGGGTGTGAACACAAACTTAAGATTAGCCGGCTAAACTTAGGTTTATCTTCGACGAGGTGTTAATGTTAGTTTCTTCTATCTTTAGCCGGCTATACTTAAGTGTAACTGGAGGCCCTTGGCTAAAAATGTAGAAGGAAATGCATGGTTAATACCCCGACTTAGAGTACCCCGACTCGGATAGGTTAGGTTAGAAGGCTAAGGCGGGAGCGAAGCGGAGCGGAGCTCCCGCCTTAGCCTTCGTGGTTATTTTTTTTTAAACCACCCAGAAATAGGAGCCCCGCGAAGCGGGGCTCCGTCAACCTTTCTTAGCGCAGGTGGCAATCAGTTACATACATATTAATTTTGAATACATATTAATCAAATAGATAAGCTTCAATTAACGGTTGATAGTTACATGGCAACTGTTATTTCTATTATGTATTTGATAAACAAAAATAAAACGAATTAACAAACGAGAAGTACTTTTATTAGGTAAAGAACACTACACACTTGTTGCGAGTATAAATTTAAAAATATCTCGCCAAAACCTTAGCTATTCGAGTGATATGTATTATATAGAACTAGATTTTGTCAGTGCATTTTCTTTGAAAATATTAAAACAAAAAGCTAGTCTATTTGAGTCAATTTTTTTACTGAGATAGACTAGGTATTGTTAAGTAATATGCATACACAAAAGCTCATTCATTAGAGTCTGGCTCGTGACTAAAATAGTATAGCCTTTGTAAATACGCCGCCGGCCCGGCGCGTCCATCGAATACATTTTTAGCCGTTTCGTTTCGGTTAATGTGCACACTAGCCGGATAAAGATGGAATATCACAACGCAAACTAACGTGATATCGAACTTTAGCTGCTTCTCGAAGATAAACCTAAGTTTAGCCGGCTAATCTTAAGTTTATGTTCACACCCACCTTTAGCCGTAACATATATATATAATATAATATAATAATATAATATATAATATAATATAATATATATATAATATATAAAAAGGCGGGCAATTTGTTTAAAAATGAAATGTACAGACGCCAGCACATAAAGGTACTCGAATCTGTCAAATTTTCCCAATCAATCTTGAACCTAATACTATAGCGTTAAAGTTGAAAACCTATTAAAGAAATTTGACAGATTGTGGTAGCTTCAAGTGCTGGCGTCTGTACATTCAGCGAGTTCCTCGTATTCACGGTATATGGTCGCCAAACGTAATAATGTAGTATCGCTTACATTTCAGCAGCGCAATATAACTAAACCAGGTCTTAAACCTGATGTCCCGTGCGGGGCCTTGAAACTTGCGGAAGCAGAGTCCTACTTCCTACTAATATTATAGATATGAAAGTTTGTATGTTAGGATGCTTGTTACTCAATCACGCAAAAACGGCTGAACTGATCAGATTTGGCACACATATCTATACTAATAATATTATAATAAAGAGGAAAAGTTTGTATTTTTGTTTGTTTGTTTGTAATGGATAAACTCAAAAACCACTGGACTGATTTTAAAAATTCTTTCACCATTAGAAAGCTACATTATTTGTGAGTAACATAGGCTATATTTTATTTAAAAAAATATAGGGGTCCGTAAGATATTTGAGTTTTTCGGACCCAAGGTGTAAAAAAATGTCTTTGAAGTACCAGGTTGTCATAACTTGGTAGGAGCTCACCTAACATGGGTGTGTGATAGCTAGAAAACGCTTTATTTCTTCGAAGTACCAGGTTGGCATAACTTGGTAGGAGCTCACCTAACATGGGTTTTATTGATTCTGAGGCGGTACGAAGTTCGCTGGGTCAGCTAGTAGATTATAAGCTGCATCATAGGATACTTTTTATTCCGGTGGTATATTAGTGTGGTATAATTTACCACCTCTACGCGAGTGCAGCTGCTGACAAAAGCAAGTAGAATATAATAGAGATTAGAATTACTATTAGTAAAGATCGAGAAAAAAAAATAAAAATATCCAAGCTAATTATATAAAGGGGAAAAATTGTTTGTTTATCTGTTTGTAAAAGGTCTGGAGGAACTCATCTGAGTACAAAAAAAAACTTTATCACTTATAGAAAGTTTTACTATTGTTGGCTATACAAGGTCAAATCAAATTAACTAGCGAAACTCCGCCAACATGATGATATAATATTTAGGTACCTATTTTGTATTGATCTTCAAGTTCCAATCGCCACCAATGGGTGCGTCTCATAACGTATAAACTCATTTGGTCTAATTCCATTTTATTATCGTTCATAAGATATAATCAACGTGAGATATACCAACTGTTGATATAATTTCTTTACATATAACATTTATTTATTATAAAACTTAATTAGTATATCGTTGTTTGATATAACGTTTATGTAATCGAAAATCATATTGTCTAACGTTTAATATGTATATTTTTTATTTAATCGAAAATCATTAGGTCTAACGTTTAATATATATTAAAAAAAACCGGCCAAGTGCGAGTCGGAATCGCGCACCGAGGGTTCCGTACAAACCTGTAGGTATTCACGGTTTATGCATAAGGCTTGTGTTTATGAAATTAAATCCTATTTTTTTAATTTTTATATTTGAGTTGATTGAATGAAAGGTAAATTGCGGTTTACGATTTATGACGTATAAAAAAAACTACTTACTAGATCTTGTTCAAACCAATTTTCGTTGGAAGTTTATATAGCAATGTACATCATATATTTTTTTTAGTTTTATCATTCTCTTATTTTAGAAGTTACAGGGGGGGGGACACACATTTTACCACTTTGGGAGTGTCTCTCGCGCAAACTATACAGTTTAGAAAAAAATGATATTAAAAACCTCAATATCATTTTTAAAGACCTATCCATAGATACCCCACACGTATGGGTACGATGAAAAAAATTTTTTTGAGTTTCAGTTCTTTGTATGGGGAACCCCAAAATTTATTGTATTTTTTCTATTTTTGTGTGAAAATCTTAATGCGGTTTACAGAATACATCTACTTACCAAGTTTCAACAACATAGCTCTTATAGTTTCGGAAAAAAATGGCTGTGACATACACGGACAGACAGACAGACAGACAGACAGACAGACAGACAGACAGACAGACAGACAGACAGACAGACAGACAGACAGACATGACGAATCTATAAGGGTTCCGTTTTTTGCCATTTGGCAACGGAACCCTAAAAACGTCACTAAGGTTAACACCCCGACTCAGAGTACCCCGACTCGGATAGGTTAGGTTAGAAGCCTTAGCCTTCGTGGTTATTTTTTTTTAACCACCCAGAAATAGGAGCCCCGCGTGGCGGGGCTCCGTCGACCTATCTTAGCGCATTTCATCGTATTAGACCAAATAAGTTTTATATATTTTGAGTGACATGTCAAACGATTTTATATTTAATGTATGTTATGTCAAACGATGTTATATTTAATGTATGTTATGCTTATAAAAATTAGTTACTTTAAAATTATAACAATCGTTCATTATATTAACTAATCGGTATATTAAATAAAATTATAGGTTCCGTTGTTATATGTTGTAAATATTAGAGATTTTGTTGTTATATCATCTATTACTTACCCGCCACCGCACCATAGATGGTGTCTTTGTAGTTTACTAGCTTTTGGCTGCGACTTCGTCTGTGCAATTCTACTTCCTTTCTAAGCGCTCGCCTACGCTACGTTACGCTACGGTATAACCGAACTCAACGCGGACGAAGTCGCGGGGAAAAGCTAGTAATCTATAAAATATCAGTTAAAGGTCTGACAGGGCAGGTGGCAGGGATATACGCAACCAGTCACCACGGATTCAGAACATGACGCGATTTTTTTTCGCAATACAGACTTCTACACAAGGGGGGCCGGAGCTGCCGGGGTCGCGTGATTGTTCGAAGGAGATACCGTGACCCTGGCACATGGGCAACTGATGGAACACGGGTGGGTTTTAGTCAGTAAAAGTCTGACACGCCCTCCCGCTCCGCCCAGAGCGGGAGAAGTCATTTGATGATTTCCCACGCTGAAAAAAAAAAAAAAAAAAAAAAAAGGGGGGCCGGAGTCATATGCTAAATTCATGATTACAGTTGTGTGGCGTCGATGTTTCTCTATAACCCTATCACTCCAAATTCTCTCTTCCAATAACAATATAAACAAACAAAATGACACAGAGGCAGCAATTTTAATGATTTTGTTTTACTGTAATTTATTTTATTTTACTGTTAATTATAATTTTAATTTAATTGTATTGATTTTAAATAATTATTTTAATTTAATTGTATTAATTTTGATTTTATTATTTAATTAATTATTTTTATATCAATTACAATTTTTAATTGAATTAATTAATTTTGTAATTAAATTGTAAAAATTATGATCTCAATATGGATTGAAATAAATTATATTCATTCATTCATAAACCTGTTTACATTGTGAAAAATAGGTCACGTATCAAACGAATGCTATCGTATGACAACCTGAAGGCCTTTTCTCATAATTAAATCTAGTCGCAGCCTAATCTTCATGACACTCAAATGTCAAATACTTGTCAAAAAATTTTTGACAAGTATTTGACATTTATATTGGAAATTAAAGGTGGTTTAGACAGATTGAGACGGAGATCAGAGAGGCAATTTTCATAATTTTAAGAACGTTCACAGTCTCAATTTGTCAAAGAACTTAGAGTTTCCATACATTTTGACAAGTTTTTGACATTTGATTGTCTTCGAGATGAGATTGCGACTAGATTTTGAACATTTTTAATTACGAGTATTAAACTTCTAACTTTCTGGCTGTGAACGTTCTCAAAATTTCGAGCATCGTCTCTCTGATCCGTGACAATGCTAACTGTAGGTGAAACAGGAAACCATTACATTTACAACAACCCATTACATTTTTCATTATTACTTATTTACATTTAACGGACTGTCGGTAAAAAGGTCACATTTTAAACTACATATTACTTTTTAATTTGTGTTTAACGTGTGTACCTGCATATTTATTACCCTGACAATAAACAATTTCCTCTTTCTATATTTTCCATTTCTTTTAGTAAGGAACCTTCAAATAAACTAGTTTTGTGGCTCTACAAAACAACATCTCCTCGCTTTTGCCATTTATTCTCATGCACCTGTTTTGTCCGAGCCATTTACTTCCACAGATTCCACGAACACCAAATATTTTTACGACTTCGTATAAAATTTGCTTCGTATAAGTTCTTCATTTAAAATTCGCTGTGACAAAAATGTTGAAAATTCAAGACGTTTAAAGTTAACTACTATCCTACTTATATTATATACATATTTACATAGTATAAAACAAATTTGCATTTGTTGTTTGTAAACTTAGATCTTTTAAAATACGCAACGGATTTAATGCGGTTATCACTAGTAGACAGAGTGATTCAACAGGAAGATTTATATGTATAATACGCGAGCGAAGCCGCTGGCAAAAGCTAGTCTATACTAATATTATAAAGCTGAAGAATTTGTTTCTTTGCTTGGTTGAACGCACTAATCTCAGGAACTACTGGCCCGAATTGAAAAATATTTTTGTGTTGGATAGCCTATTTATTGAGAAAGATTATAGGTTATATAAAATCACGCTACAATCAAAAGAAGCGGAGCAACAACGAAAAATGATAACGCGCCCTTTCTCTCTCCTAGCTGAGTCTATTTTCTTGTAATATCCTTCTAAATATTTTAGTGTTTGTATCATCAAACATGCCAATCAGTGTCATCAACATCATCAGCAGCCTATAATGTTCCCACTGCTGGGACACAGACCTCCTTTCAGTGAGAGAGGGTCGGCCAGAACCCACCACGCAGACCCAGTTCGATATTTTCCTTCACTGCTTTGAGAGCAATAGTGATGAAATAATTTATACAAAGTAAAGTGCCTGCTTGGGTGTGAACCCACGACCTACAAACTCGTAAGTGCTGTTATCACTGGGCTACCACTGCTCTCGCAATATGCCAATAATTTATAAAATATTTGCGATGGTCAATTATAGAGCGAACCGGACAAAACATGTATACTCCCTACGCGTTTTCTTAATAAGCCTAACTCTAAAATAAATATAGCATCTACCCACATATTTGACAAGCACCTTATCTTCAATGGAGGGTATCAACTAGAGTACGGTTCATCCTTCTCAAGACCTCATTAAATATTAATATGTACTAATGAATTAACGAAGCACATTTTCATGAAGAAGGTACACTTATTAGAGAAGATGTATTTTAATTATTCACTTAAGACTGGAAATTAGTTAATAGAATTCTAGGTAAAGATTTCAGATTTAAGTGTTTCAACCATACCGTTACATGACGCTCTTGAAATCTTTTCACTGAAAATGACAAAATAAATACTATTTATTCGATCTTTAAGACATGACATACCACAACGTTTTGTTCTCCGAAGGGTAAGGCAAAGATGTACTAATAGTACACCCACATTTTACCAGATGCGTTTAAGTATCTTGTAATAGGGGACGAGTCTATTGCCAACAACCGTAATGTGACAAGGATAACCGCACTACCAGTAGTATCGTTTACAATTAACGACACTACTAAGCCTATTTTGGATTAAATTCTACAGTACACCGCAATGTTCAGAAATATTTACGATGCAACCGGTCTCCGAGTTGTTTCTGACAAATTACAATTAGAGACCCAAAAACACCTTACCTGTCTGGGAGTCGGACCTCATATGTAGCAGTAGTGCTTTGGACAACTAGACAAATGAGGCAATACACAAGGTGTATTTGAATTAATTGAAAGCCTGAAGGAGTCATTGTACTCGTATTTACCAGCCACTCTTAATATGGGAACAACCGTGAGATCGAAAAAAAGAAAATATCAGCTGCTTCATACGCATAATATAGTACATCGCTACATGGAACGTCGATAATCCGAAGTAATTGGGGGACATAGGTGTTCGGAATACCGGTATTTTTTTCGGATAATCGAACTTTATTGATTCAGTCTGTCATCCTAGTATGAACAGGTAAATGAAAATCATATTTATATCTTTTAATGACATAATAGGTATTTAATAAAAAAAAGTGTAGACAGTCTTGTACATATGTACATACTCTCATCGTTTTTTATATCCTTCATGATAGATTTACCAACTTGGTTGCTACTCACTGGATAGCTTTGTTGAAGATGCACCTTCCTTCCAAGATTAAGGATTAACCAAATGATATGACCGTTTGGTCAGACCGTTTCTTAATCCCATATTTATCTTTCATACTAGCTGACCCAGCGAACTTTGTAACGCCTCAAAATCAATAAATGTTGTGTTAACTTATCAGATCCCACCAACACAAAGCAAAAAACACCAAGTACCATATACCCATGTTAGACCAAGTTATGACAAACTGGTACTTTGAAGGCATAAAGCGTTTTCTAACTACCACACACCCATGTTAGGTGAGCTCCTACCAAGTTATGCCAACCTGGTACTTCGAAGACATAAAGCGTTTTCTAGCTATCACACACCCATGTTAGGTGAGCTCCTACCACGTTATGACAACCTGGTACTTCGAAGACATATTAATAAGGAACTTTTTTGGATGATTTTTTACACCTTGGGTCCGAAAAACTCAAATATCTTACGAACCCTATTTTTTCTAAAATAAAATATAACCTGTATTACTTGCAGATAATGTAGCTTTCCAATGGTGAAAGAATTTTTAAAATCGGTCCTGTAGTTTTTGAGTTTATCCATTACAAACAAACAAACAAAAATACAAATTTTTCCTCTTTATAATATTAAGAATAGAAGTATAGATAAAGAACAACATATTTATATTAACGCATTTTTATCGAAGGTTTACTTTTACGCTGCAAAATTTAGTCTATCGGCTACCGGCTACTAGGAAGGGCCTAAGAGTACATACAAATAACAAGTCTAGACAAGTGCGCGAGTACTGTAGCACGGGTGGAAGTAGGTACGTATGAGTTGGGCGGGCGTAATAGTTTGGATAAGTGGCCGTTTGGTTGATCGACGTTCAGATAATCCACGCTCCACTGTTCTACTTTACTACTAAATTCGCATAATTCAACAAAATGTGTGAGTAACAGCAGTTTTTTTCGTATTCCTAAAAAAG
The DNA here is from genome assembly GCA_932294355.1 of Aporophyla lueneburgensis. NCBI lineage: Eukaryota > Metazoa > Arthropoda > Insecta > Lepidoptera > Noctuidae > Aporophyla > Aporophyla lueneburgensis. The sequence goes on along the minus strand of OW028757.1, from coordinate 11,003,927 downwards.
AATGAATGAAAGGCAATTGCATGCAGCTGAGATGAGAATATTAAGAGGGATGTGTGGTGTTACACGAATGGATAGAATAAGAAATGAGTACATAAGGGGAAGTCTGAAAGTAGCAGCGATTGCTGAAAAGTTGTGTGGGAATCCCACGTGATACGAAGGAATGAGGAAAATCTCGTGAGGAAAGTATTGAGTATGAATGTCGATGGCTGTATGAGTAGAGGGAGACCAAAGAAACGATTGATGGACTGTGTGAATTATGATATGGATAGGAAGAGAGTGACTACTGAGATGATGACTAATAGAGAAGTGTGGAAGAAAAAGACATGTTGCGCCGACCACAAATAAATTGGGATAAGGGCAGGAGAATAATGATTCCTATCACTTACACATTGTATAAAGATTCCTAAACACTCCGAAGTATTTTAATAATAATTAAAACACAAAAAATATACTTGAATATGAACTTAAAAAATATTTCTGCACAACCACTATTAATTTAATCCAATCCCATTAGAAACCGAGCAGCAGCTTATCCTCAGTCTTTTTAATCGAAGTTCAAACACTAACGGGTTCATTCTAAATCCTTTGTACTCACGTATTAACACTCAACCCCTAAGTAAATATGCTCAAAGCAAATATTAATCAAGATCCAACATTGCACTATAATACGTACGTAGCATTTAGGGTCTACGCCGTAGCGAGGTCGCTACGATAGCGCTACGGCGTAGCCTGTGTAGCAAGCTGCTGATATTTAGTTAAATTAAGGCTATTTATTTCGTGTAAAAGCTGTGTAGGTATGCCATTATTCTGAAAATGTACTACTCCCGTTCCTGTAATAGCATTGTTCTATTATAAGCAATATAATTAAAGTGAACATGTAAATTCAAACACTGTTTGACATGGCATTCTACGATTAACATTTTTGAAATATTAGTTTAGATTTAATGTGTTTAGTGTTTACCTTGTACTTTGAAATCTTTTTGAGCTATTCGGAAGAAAGGGAAAGCGGTCATAATTAATTATAACTTTCACAAAATAATAGGACTATTTGATTTGAGACTGCGTCGTTGGTGAGCGCTACTGCTGAGCTTCTGGAGGTCTGGGTTCCATACCCGGGTTAGGCAAAGTACAATTTGGTTTTTATTTCTGCAATATTTAGGAGAAGGCTTCTCACAAGGTGTACCGAAGTATTTATGAAGGCCGCATGATTCAACTGGATGCAAGAAGCACAGAACTGGTCCAAGTGGCGGAGCTTCAGGGAGGCTTATATCCAGCAATGGACGTCTATTGGCTGAAATGATGATGAATACTTAGTAATGATCCGATGTTTGGATGTGCCCGATTGATGGTAATAGGCTCACCTTCTATTACTTGAGACTTAAAGGCATCTGGTGTAATGAGGCTTTACTATAAGTGCACCTCTGATTAGCCCTCCGAGGAATACAGGCATGATGTTGAATCATTTAAACTTCGAACGGCTGTTTATTTATTTTAATACATGGAAATAATTTAACTTCTGACTGTTAGGTAAAGTCACCAAAAGAGAAATATGACTAGCGTTATCGGATGTAGTTGAAATTTAAAAAGAAAACGATAGATATTTTCCGAAAATAACAATCGTTTTCTTTTCAAATTTAATTTGATAAGTGAACTGTTTATTTTAAATTTAAATTTTATTAAAACATCCATCGGTATCTTATTAAACTTCAATTTTTTATCCGACGAACCTGGTTACTTATCTCTTTTGGTCAACGTACAGTTTGCTTCCACCCGCCCCTCACGTCTTAAGGCAAAACGGTTCACAATTATTATAATATCATTAAAAAAAAAGAAACACCCCCAAAAATAAAACAATTAAAAAAGTGACATCCCGCTTAGCCTTAGGCGGTTTCATAATTGTATAACAACTCTGCGACATTTTGCTCAAACGACTCAAAGTTTACGTTTAATATTAGTATGAAAGTTGTCAGGAACAGCTGCGGTACTGATAATAATGATCAGGAGTTTCAGCGTCCTTATCAGTAAGAGATAAGGCGGCGGTAACATTTTTGATATCTATTTGATAGGGGTCGGTGTGATGGCGATTTGAATTCGGATATCTTGAGGTGGATTATCATATTGGACTAGGTGGTTTGGGTTGGCAATAAATTTAACTGGGGGACTTTTGATAATGGTTGTACTACTGTGAAGAGGGTAGTAGTGCCCCATGTTCTAGGTCCAATTGAAAATCAGTGTTAGGTACTAGTTATCTCGGTTTTTGCTGAATTCGTCCATTTTGAACGCAGCTTTGAGGAATATTTTATGGCTAGTTTCTTACAACGCATTAAACACTTTAATTTTTTGTTTTACTTGTACTTTAATTTTACTTTGGTTGCTGTTTATTTTGTGCGCTTTCACTTGGCTGATCTTATTTACTACCGACTCTGCCTGCGACTTATCTTTTGCTCCCGCATCATCGTATCGCGCTATTACTTCATTTTTACTCGGCTCCTAAGGGTTCTAGCGTGCTGTTTAGTAAGTTTCTCATAGATTGGGCTATCAAATGCAGAATAATCGGTCCATCTTGTGGGAGGCTTTCCAACGCTACGTCTTCCAGAACGCGGTCGCTACTTCAGAACGGATACAAACATATTAATTCCAAACCCTTTCAAAAAAACATTGCCTCCATACATTTCCAATGTGTTCTTTTATCGGATTGATCGATTGTCACAATGGCAAAACTTTAGTTATTACGTTTGTGAATCGTATCCGAACAACACCAAACTCCGATTTATTCGCCGTCAGTTTTATAAATGTACAATATTTTTGTATGTGGATAATATTGGTTTTAAACGAGAACTGGCAGCCGCAGTGGCTGCTGGTGTCCAATTTCAACGTAAAACGTGTGTATTTAATTTGTAAAACAACAAGTTAGTTAAACAAGTTAAGGCTGTGTCCTAATAGAAACGATCGTCGCACGAATACACAATCCGGTATTTGGGTTTGGAAAACCGTAAGATTTTGTTTCACATAACAAGATGAACACGACAATCTACATTAATATAATAGGGTGGCAGCAACATTGTCGCACACAGACTCCACCATGCATTCAGTGCACGTTTCTGTACACCTCTGCGAAGATCATATTAGTAGGTTATTTTGACAAAAAAATGCTGTTTCTTACAGCTTTTCAGTTTTTCATTCTTTTTGATAAACGACAAAAAAATCTACGCTGGAGGGTTTTTTTTTTTTTTCAGGATGGGTAATCATCAAATGACTTCTCCCGCTCTGGGCGGAGCGGGAGGGCGTGTCAGACTTTTACTGACTAAAACCCACCCGTGTTCCATCAGTTGCCCATGTGCCAGAGTCACGGTATCTCTTTCAAACAATCACGCGACCCTGGCAAGCATCGGTTCTAGTAGACCCCTACACTGCTGCTGACATCTCTTTGAGGCGCGCGTGGAACACTGCGCGCCGTCGACCCGAGCTTGTTCCTTACCGGGCGGCGAGCTACCCATTGCTCGCCACCCGCAAGCTCGCGCCTACGGTGGCCGGGAGTCCGCAATAGACTCCCGACGCCCGGGGCGTCTCCTCCTGCGGCGGCTAGGGACGTGAGGGCGCAGAGACTGCCACTCCCTCACGCGCCCCGCCTCCTCCTTCGCGAGCATTACTGCTTCGCAGAAGGAGTCGACGGCTTCCCATTCCCTCTCGCTCCGTACCATGGCTCGCACCAGGGCCGGACGCGAGAGGTCACCGCCGCCGATCGCCTCCACGAGGACACGGCAGTGCTCCGCCCAGGCTGGGCACACCTCCACCGTATGCTCCACTGTGTCCTCCAGACGATCCTCGCAATGGAAACACCCGGACGTATCCTCCCGCTTTATCCTGTACAGGAACCCACCGAAGCACCCATGCCCGGTGAGAACCTGCGTCAGGCGGAAGGTGAGGATGCCGTGGCGCCTCTCTATCCACTCCTCAAAGAGGGGACTTACCGCCGCAATTGTGGCGTGCCCAACGCTGGAGGGTTTAGAATCGTGTCTGAATTCATGGTTACAATTTGTATGTCGATGCCGCCCTGTACACAATCCGATATCTAGTTTACTAATTTATACATTCCTGAAGCTATACAATGTTCAATGCTAGGATAATGCTACGAAATAGGTATGTATTTGTTATTATTATATCCCAAAATCTTATGTCATTAGCTTATTTCTATAACAACAGTACGGAACAAACAGCAAGTACCTTCTGACCGCTATCGATAAGTATCGGTCCTATCTAAAGGCTTTTAAGCCATGACCGTTGTGCGACCCCTGTCAAGGGGCCAGGTTATTAATGTGGGCCCAGTTTGTATTGCGTTCAACGATTATCGAATTGACATTATTCAGTTGAAGTTGATTGTGGTTTATGACCCCTGAGCAAATCGACTTTAAGGGTTTCTTGGACTTTCGATTGTCTGCTCCAATTTTGAGATCTATTTAAGAGAGATTTATGAGTTAATTTGCTTTAACTAAAAGAAGAGTGTCATGGAATGGAGAGAAAACAAAATATTATTTAGGTACCAGGATATAATATTATGAAACTTTTGTAGATTTATGGTAGGTTAAGATCCTGTTTACACAGTGTTGTGTGTGTGTGTGTGATCAGTACCTACGATTTTTTACTATATAATTTTGGGATCACATGGGACTTTTTACCCCATTTGATTTAAACCGTATGGACAGAGCGATTTTGACGTGTGGTTGGCATTTTGGCGTAAAATAACGCAAACGACAGTATTTTGTGAACGACTGCTAAGAATTACAGTACTGCTGAATAATGTTTAATATATTTGTAGTTAATCTTTTGTTAAATACTTGCTACGCCCCTCAGTGTTACTCTGTTATCAGTCTCTATCCCGTCAAATTACCGGGGCATGAACTATTTTGTCTTAATTTAGGTCACGGTTTACCGATGCGACAATTTCAACCAAATTCGTTCAGCAGTTTAAATGTGAAAGGGTAAAAAACAAACATACAAAATTCTAAACTTTTCTTTTTGTAATATATAGTAAGTTTAGATCATTTAAACAGCAGAAAAGGTAGCGGAAAACACAGTTGTACTGTGTTTATTCTGCCTATCTTTAGATAAATCCGTTTGAAGCTTCGTCCCACACAAACGTACATTGAACTCAAGTGATGCATGCCATTCTCCATCCTCCCACACTGTTCAAACTTGAAACTGTGTCAAACGCTTGCAAGAAATCTCTATACGAAATATAACGTAACCATACGTATAAGTATTCAACTGCATATATATCCTAACATTCCATACTCCATTTAACATCATGATCAGCCTATAATGTTCTCAATGCTAGGACACTGGCCTCCTTTTGTGAGAGGGAGTGGGCTGGAATCAACCACGCGGGCCCAGTGCGGGTTGATAGATGCCACCTGTCACGTAAAGCGCCTGTATAGGTTTGATCGTACGACCAACAACACGTAAATCACAGTCGTTACCCCTTTTTTTGTGGGCACGAAATCATCAAATGACGTCTCCCGCTTTTGGGCGGAGCGGGACGGGGTGTCAGACTTTTACTGACTAAAACCCACCTGTGTTCCTTCAGTTACCCATGTGCCAGGATCACAGTGTCTCTTTCGAACAATCTCGCGACCCTGGCAGGCATCGGTCCTAGCAGACCCCTTCAGTTCTGCTGACATCTCTTTGAGGCGTGCGTAGAACACTACGCGCCGTCGACCCGAGCCTGGTCCTTACCGGGCGGCGAGCTACCCATTGCTCGCCGCCCGCAAGTTCGCGCCTACGGTGGCCGGGAGTCCGCTATCGACTCCCGACGCCCGGGGCGTCTCCTTCTGTGGCGGCTAGGGACACGAGGGCGCAGAGACTGCCACTCCCTCACGCGCCCCGCCTCCTCCTTCGCGAGCATTACAGTATCGCCGAAGGAGGTGACGGCTTCCCATGCCCTCTCGCTCCGTATCATGGCTCGCACCAGGGCCGGACGCGATAGGTCGCCGCCGCCGATTGCCTCCACGGGGACACAGCGGTGCTCCGCCCAGGCAGGGCACACCTCCACTGTATGCTCCACCGTGTCCTCCAGACGATCCTCAATCGTTATCCCTGGACCACTACTGCTCAATAATATGTATATTGTATACTGTTATACTATGCATACCACATGCTAATATTACAAATGCGGATGTAACTCTGTCTGCTTATATGTCCGTTACCATTTCACACCTTAAGAACTAAAGGGATTTCGAAGAAATTTAGCACACATGTAGACCATGAACTGAGTTAGGATAAATTGTACTTTCTTTTTCGGATGTTTGTTTCCGTGGGACAATTTCCAACCCCCATACGGTGGAAGCGGTGGACAAAAGGTAGTTTTTTTTTAAAATTTGTTTTAACATTCACAGTGCCATTATTCCGTAGCAATAAGGGAGGTTTTCGTAAAGCAAGTGTAGCAACACGTGCGGTTGACCTAACGTCAGTTTCGTTTGAGAATTTATCGAAGCTAACCACAGAGGCTTGTGTTGGGAACGAACCGGAGGCTGGGAAAGGGTACCTACATGTAGGATGAGTTTTCAATTATTCATGACCTTAAAGTTGTTGTTAGAATAGAAGACAACATAGACAGACCTTTTGCCTATATACTTGCCAATACAATAGTCTGAATGTGAATCTATATATTAATACGTGAAGCGAAAACTTTGGATCCCTTTTTACGAAAATTGGGCGGACGGAGGAGTATGAAATATCGCACACTTATAGTTTATACAGAGAAGAAGTGACGAATGCTAATATTTTTTTAAATTATGCGTTAAAATACATTATTTTCAATAAATAACACGTTACACACACTACTGTTCATTACCGTGTATCTAATACACACATGCATAGATATTCTTTTGTTTATGGTCCAAATCTGTCTTTATTATTTTGTGCAGTGTTACCAACACCCAGAAATATTTACCCCTAAAGCTTAAGTTAAAAACCCCTAAAATTGCCACAATTACAAAAAAAATCTGCTAAAAAATTATAATGAAAATAACCAACGAATGTTCAGTAATCATACACACAGTAGTAATATTTGTCTATATTTATTACGCGACATTTGTTAATCATTCACTCTGCATTCTTAGTATCGAGGAACCGTACTAGAAGTCGCTAATACTTTTATTGTAATCAAAAACACAATCAGAAATGTGAGATGGCAAAAAATCCCTAAGAATACCCCTAAAAATGGAACGCCCCTAAACATCTCAATCCTCTTATTTACCCCCTAAATTTGGGAAAACCCCTAAGTTGGTAAGCCTGATTTTGTGTCTATAGTCTTACTGAATGTCAAGTATAACCATAGGTAGTAAATTAATTTTTTATAGATATATATAACCTATTTCATTTTTAAAATGTATGATTATATTGAAAATATTTTTGTCTTTAATATTATTTGTATTAGCCACGATAGGAATTTAGTTTAGATTTATAAGAAATATTTTTTGTGGTTTTATGGGGAGTGTATGGCATTAGTAAGTTTCCCATACAAAACTTAGTGTCGTGTGCAAACTGTAGAGGTTGTATGCCTCACGATTGTACAGGCTGGTCATAGATTGTACAGGCTGGTTATAATTATGACATAAATGGAACCGTCATAATTAATTAAAAATAATAGGGAAAATTCTATAAAAACAAGATAAAAACAGAACAAATTTCTGTGATAATTCGTCCCATATTGTTCCATATCCAGCAGTTAAGAAGTATTAAGAAAATTAAAAAAGAGAGTCCTGAAGAAGTATTCTTTACTCATTACACCTACGTCCTGGTACTGGCCATCACCATCCCGCCAGCGAATCCTCTCCACAGTAATACAGCGTCAACAATTTGTCTATAGTGTTACGGAATGTCAAATATAACCATATTATTTTTTTATATTTATTATTATCTATATTTTTTCATTTAATATTGTATTTCTATTCAACTGAAGTATGGTCGAATTTCGACCAATGGGCGATCACTAGTATATTTAAAAATGTGTACGTAGATGCTGATAAATTGAAATATAATTGTAAAGGGAACATCGTTCTAGGTGGTAATATAAAATTGGTGGTATCGGGGCGACCCTCGTCAGTTCCTTAAGCTTTTTCTTCAACTCCAAATGTAAAGTCGTTAATCTATCTTGAAATACTCACACTTTATTTGGACCTAATTATCGGCTTCAGCACTCTCGAAAACCATGGAAACAACATCATGAACATTTTGAAAACTATTACAGCCTCCATCTTGGATTTTCATTTTGAATTATTATTACTATAATTGGCTTCAGCACCCTCGAAGACTCTTGTCAAGTGTGTTCAGGCGTTGATATGTATATATATGTAACATTAGTTTTCAATTTTTTGTCGGTATATTGGCATGTGCTAGCTGACATATTGCGAATAATTTAATGTATGTTTTGTAATATTAATTACTTACATAATACTGTATAGAATCAAGTTCTTCTAACTTAACAGACAGCTGTGCTGCTGGGGAGTTTGTTGCGTCACATCTTCACAGCTAAAGCACTAGGAAGTGGTGAAGGGCGGGCGTTTTGGGGAGCCTGTCTTATATAACTTTGACATTCAAAAAGTGCTGACTCTCAGCCTAGTTTCAATAAATGACTTTTGATTTTGATTTTTTCCTTCTCGGTCTTGTTCTAAATAATATGTCAAAAACTTGTCAAAAATGTATGGAAACTAGAGGTGTTTTTGACAGATCGAAACTGAGATCAGACTGTAAATCTTATACCTTTAAACGAGCAATTCTTGTATATATATATATATATAATCTGAATCTCGGAAATGGCTCCAACGATTTTCATGAAATTTAGTATACAGGGGGTTTCGGGGGCGATAAATCGATCTAGCTAGGATTCATTTTAAAAAAATGTCGTTTTATTCGTGTTTTCAATGATCAACTTTATCGATAATCAACTTGAACATAAACGTATTATTTTAAACACAATTTACAAAAAATACCGAGCAAAGCTCGGTCATCCAGATATTGTTATTAAAATTACGAGATCTTTGATCTACGTTCAACAGTATTATTCAATAGATCAACGCTCTCCATACTTGCTCTACGTTTCCCTCGTAGCTGTGTAAGTCAACATGTATTGTATAATGTACGTATGTATAATGTATATCCATTTCCGTGTACTGAAGGCGGATATTGCACGTCAATATTGAACGCCGCTGAAATGCTGTAATATTAAATGAAGGACATTTATTTGAAGCGTTTATATTTTCGCTTCTTAAATTTTGCTATTATGCCTGACATCCTCAAATTGATGGTGGCGCTAACAGTGGCTAAATATGCATATGCTGATGATAACTACGCGCGATGTTACATTCGGCCATGTTTTCGTCTACAATCGTTTTTAAATAACGTATCAACAGGCCGAATTTACGTTGCGTCATTTTCATAAAAGATAAGAGCATGCTGAATTTCCATCGCGTAATTTACAACAGGCGTGTGGCTACGCTAAAACCCATATTAATTAACAGTTTTCGAACATGGTGCTTGAGAACTATTCTTGAGAAACTGTTAAAATGTTGCCTAGACGTATCGTATACACTTTACGTCATCTTTTACTTCTGTAAGAGGAAATCAACTGTTGTTGCTTTACGATACACACATATTTAGACATTTGCTATATGTACTCAAATTAAGACTTCGGATTACCGATAATTACCCAAAAACTAAATCAATAATCCTTCCACGAATATAGAACTGAACTTATGATCAACTTAGGGCATGCTCAACAGTCGTAGTTTCAACCAAAGGTCAAACACACCTGAGAATTTTGTTTAAATAGTTGTATTAAGAAAACTAATCCACGCTGTGCCGATCGTGGATTACGGCTTCTTTCAAAGTGTTCCAAAAGAGAACATTGACAAAGTCTGATTATGCATTAAAAAAGGTACTTGAAGGACCCACTCCCAAGCTAGATAATATTTACTTCAGTAATTGAAGTTCTTAATGTTTTCTGCACAGTAAACCAAACAAAGAATTAACAAAAAAGCTTGAATATTAAAGTATTTCTACTAAAATATTCCTCCAAATATTCTACAAAAATTGATGTTTGCTTTTGTCATCAAATTTTCACAATCCTTTCAGGATTGCTAATGGACGTAAAAATAGTTCTGATTTTTCAGTACATATTATAGACCCATTTGTAAAAAAAATATCTGTTCAATTGAGAATACGTATGTAAATTCGTATTACATTTAGAATTCATTAACATAACAACCATATTTTATTCTGAGTATAATATTTTAAGTGATAATATGATAGTCTTAGTTATTGAATCCACACTATCCACACTAATATTATAAATGCAAAAGTAACTCCGTTTTTCTGTCTGTCTCGCTTTCCTGCTAAAACGCAGTCAGTCACTACTGAACCGATTTAAATGAAATTTGTTACACAAATAGTTTAGAGCCTGAGAAAGGACATAGGCTACTTTTTATTCCGTAACTTTGTCTGCGTCCGCGATAACCGACATTTACGCAGACGAAGTCACGGGCAGAAGCTAGTACAAAATAAATTTCTAAAACTAAACTTTTAAAATAAACTATCACTTTCAAAGCCTTTCCTTTCCATTATCGCTTCAAGCCAAACCCTTTATTCATTTGTTTTTGTTTCCAATTATTCCCTAGTTTATAAACGGGTGACTTGTAACCAGACATATTCCTTCCAAGACATAAAGGCGTGACTCTTTTGCAACAATTAAGCACCACCTAAGCCTAAGCAAAAATTTATGGGTTTTGCAAAAACTCAATTTTTATGTATTTAAGAAAAAAAACCCATAAATCACTACAATCACTTTTCCCTAAACTTAAAAAAATACAAATAGCATAAACAACGCCTGGCAATGTCCGGCTGGTCGGAATATCCTCACTTTTCTACAGCGGTTGAGTGAACATTACTCATACCTAAAGAGTAGAGAGAAGTAATATAAGAAGTGCGTCTAATTAAGGCCCAAGTCCGTAAGACCATAACCACTCATTTTGCACGTGCTTCGAAAGTACAAACATTTGAAAGTTTTAATTAGTTCCTCTTAAACTGTTTACTTGAACGAGATAAAAGAAAAGTTGTCCGTTCGTTGCTCGCTTTTCTCATTTTAGTGAAAGCTCAGGATTAGGGGAGTTAGAGAGATATTTTTCGAGTTTTGTGTACTGCAACTGATGTTTTAATGCAACTATACTATCGTATATTTACACGTTTACAGAATTAAAGATATACAGGATGTACCCATCATATAGCCGTCAACTACATTCTTATAATTCTTTGTTTATCCTAATAAGAAAATCATAAATGGAACCAACTTCGGTGTATACACTATACTTCGAATTTGGTCTCATTTAAAATTGATAAACAAAATTCGCCACTAATTATGGAAAAAAAAAATATCCATAAAAAAACCTTTTTAATAAGACATTAAATTGACGATAAAAAATCTGAGCACAAAAAATAAACCTTTAGGTCGGCACCAAACAAACATAAAGGCGCCAAATACAATAATGGCAGCTTGATTGATATGCGTTGATTGTTTGTAGGCGCCGCGCTGACTCATAATTACTAATTTACATTCATTGGGGGGCTTAATTAGACTAAAAGTTTATCTTGTGCTTTCCAGTTTTAATTTGTGTCAGTATTTTTTTTTTTTTTTTTTTTTGTCAACAAATTATACTTAATTTCTGCCTAAACCTTCGAAAAGTATATATCTGATATTCTATATTCTATAAAATCAACAAACGCAAATCCCTGCGCAACCTTATCGCCAATATTTGCCCAGAAGTCTAGCCAACTCATTTCAGAATTTTCATTAGTTAACATCTACACGTGGCTTTCAGAGTATACAAACCTACACAGTCTTATATACAAAATCTAAATTAAGTTCAAACTCCACTAAGTCAGTATTTAAATCTAAGTAATTTTCACACACAGTACTTTTATTCCCTTTGCCAACATTTTGAGTGATATTAAACAAGTCTACCGCTGTAAGTAATATGGGATAAAACGTTTAAAGAATTGAATGACATTTCTACCCACAAAGGTCATTCAACTCTTTAAACTTTGCATTTTGTTTCAACAGCTTATTATACCGTCCAAATAGTATAATAAGGAAAAGGGAGCAAAGATTAAACTTTATATTTTATCCTTTATTAATATAAAGTAAGATATTCACGATTGACGTAAAGCTATTACTTAGTAGATTAGTCATTGAAATGTAAGTTCTATCTTAGTAAGGTAAGGTACACATCAGAATTCTTTCCGAAAGTTTTATCAATCTAATGGCATTCATTCTAATTTATACTTTATTTTACAAACTCAAACCATTTATTTCAAATAAAGCAATTACAGGTACGTTTAAATTGTCAAGTAGTCGGTCAGCAAGATGAAGCTAGTTCTCCATCACAAAGCGTATTAGGTACCTATGGAGAAGAACGAACAAAAAACTCCATGGAAATTCTTTTAAATAATATTATTGCTACAAAAAGTTGGTTATATCACGTTGAATCAATATGTGAACGATGTTAAAAGACGTGCACATAAAATCGTAACATCCGTAATTATAACCAACATAAAAGAACAATTAAGAAATTTAAATAAGCCGTTACAATGAGATAAGAGTTATAAAGATAAAATTGATTGAATGCTAAAAACATTGAATAAATCGGGTTAAATAATAATAGGCTTATCTTAATTCCGAGATTATATATATATATATATATATATATATATATAATCTGAATCTCGGAAACGGCTCCAACGATTTTCATGAAATTTAATATACAGGGGGTTTCGGGAGCGATAAACCGATCTAGCTAGGATTCATTTTTAGAAAATGTCGTTTTATACGTGTTTTCAATAATCAACTTTATAGATAATAAACTTTAACATAAATTTATGTTTTTTTTTGTATTGGAAGAAAAATAACAAAATGTAATTTGTATTTAAATATAATTTCTAAAAAACACAATTTACCAAAAAAAAAATTAATACCGAGCAAAGCTCGGGCATCCAGGTACTTTAAAATTAATGTTTAACCCCAGATGCAAATACATATGTATGTAGGGTGGTATGTGTTAGTTGAAACAAAACACAAAACACGGTGAAAAGTTAAAACAACACACAAAAAACGGTAAAAACGCGCATTCCATATTAGCCAACATTTCAACTTTAGGTGAATACGCATCTGAATGTCCGATCTCTAGTTCCCACACATCCCGCCCCATCACATCGCCTGCCGGCTCCTCTTCTTTTTCATTCAACGTTCTTTTTGACCTTTTTGTTTTTGCTCGGCTCCTAACGTAATGTTAAATAGCCTTCCTTAAGAGTAGAAAACATTTTTCAAATCCGACTGGTAGTTCCAGAGATTAACACATTCAAACAAACAAACAGACTCTTCAGCTTTATTATTAGTTTAGCTAACGATTATATCAGAGTTTAAAAGTTATCATATTTATTGCTAAAAAGGTTTAATTACATGTAATTAAAAACAACTCACCTATAAGGTCTATTTATATACCACAATTTACATCTGTGCAATAATTTTAATAAGAAAAATTAAATGCTCTAAAACCTGTACTCCAATTCTTCAAGCACAAATCGTTATTCAACCCAGTGACATCAAAATCAGTCCCAAAGGTTTAAAAAAACAATAACATAAGTGATTGAGGTCTCCTCCCGGACCTAATTACGTTACTCACTCAAAGCATTTTTCGAAGCATCTAATATCGTTCAAGGCAATGAAGGGCACCCAATTATTATAAGTGATAGGCTATCGACCAAAATTGCTCTTAATAGCCAATCCTACGTCAATAGCCGACCCCAATATACCAGAATGGCGGTAATTCCGGGAAAATATTCGAGATATAGCAATTATACCTGTATCTTTTAAATGAAGTGCTTTGTCATGGAATAAGAATGTCAGCCGGCCTGTTAGGTAGAATTTCCACGGAGAATTTGGACATACGAGCGACACGTGCTCGAGCGGCATGTTTTCGACGGTAGCCGTCTACACGTCGTCGATGCTGTTACCGATACGCGTTGACGGCAGCCACCGACGCACCAAAGCTCTCACCAATAAGCGTTGACGGCAGCAGCCGACGCAACGATGCTACGGCCAATACGCGTTGACGGCAGCCGTCGACACGTCGATGCTGTCGCCGATACAAGTTGACGTCAGCCGTCAGCGGTAAAAGTATATTCCCGACCACCAAGCGGGCGAAGCCGCCGGCAATAGCTAGTGGAACATAAGAGATCCTGTTAATTATTATACGGCTGATGTGTCCCATTGGAGAGGAAAGGCCACTCTTCCGTCTTTCTAAAAGTTCTTAACACAGATTATATTTTAAACCTAAATAATGGATTCAAACGATAACATAGCCAAAGTCCCTTATCGTTCGAATTCACGGACTACAAACACTCTCTTTATTCCCTTTGTTTGTTCAATTGTTCTATTCTAGTGAATTTGTTCGAACCTCAATACAATCCAGCTCGAATAACGAACTTTTCACAATGACCTCTTGATTCACAACTAAATTGACACAAATATCAGCGTTTGAATTAGAAAAGCCACAAATCACGCTTGTGTTCTAACGATATATGTTCTTCTGTACCAGTGACACCTTTGTAAGGCTTGTGTTATTCAAACTTAGACTATTGTTAGTCGAATTCTTTTTACAATATTGTAGAAAAACCTAGTGAAAAATGTTTTCTATTTGTACTAATTTAGTCATATTTTTATACAAGACTTAAATACAGTTATTACGTCAGCTATTGAGGCCATAATAAAGTACCAGAAGCAAGCATTACTTACTCAGTTGAATAAGTGATGCCATCATGACTTGAAATATTATGCTTAGGTACATTTAGGTAACCGTCATAATCAGCATAGAATATTCCCACTGCTGGGACAAAAGCCTCCTCTCTTTAATAGAGAATGGGCTGCAATCCACTGGCCCAGTGCGGGTGGATGTAACATGTATTCGAAGATTTGGTTCTAGGACACGTTTTCTCATGGTGATGAAATTATTGACACGAAATAAAGCGCCTGCCTAGGTTCGATCTCACAACCCTTAAGTGGGAGCCGATGCCACTAAACTATCACTGCACTTAGGTATTTTTAGATATGGATAGATTAACGGCGCATGCCGGTGAAATGATGTCAAAATTAATCAGCTTAGTTAAAATTATCTGTCACTACTACTCTGTTTTCAAGTTATAAGTTATTCAGAAATTCCTCGTCATCATCATTCACGAGCCAATTTATATGATATCAGCGTAAGATATCTTTTCTTCAATACCTTTCTATCAGCCGTCATCACGGTAGTTCTCCTTTCTAGCCACTCTAGTTTACTCTATCTTTAACAGAGTTTATCCAACGTTTTTGGTCTTCCCTTACTATAGCCTTCCACATTAATACCCAAAACTATCCTCACAATATTGTTCCAATAACGTAATCAGAAAATCAATTTCCACGACATACCGTAAAACATACCCAATTCTAGGGACAAAACAAGAATTTCATATTCACAACCCCACAGTACGATTGAATCTCAACATAAACATTTATAGTCTGTTCAAACATTTGACCCAATATTGGAACAACACAACATACATCTATTGTTTAATCCTGGAGGATTGGAATCCAATCTGGATGTTGGTAACAAAGAACCACTCATCTACTCCACAATAGTATCCTGGCATACAATACCGGGACAGATTTGGACCAGGGTTCCGTAACATTTGGTAATCCCTTAATTTACATTGTGAATTTACTGTGATACGGATTAAAATTAGACGTAAGACTAAAAAGTCGAATGTCGATTCGAATCGAATTATTTTTGTTAAAATAATACTCGCAATGAGCGTAACTAGTGCATAAAGGGATAATTACCGGTGCTTCATTTTCATCAATAACGGCCCTCTACGAGTTGACTTCGGCCCCTCTTATGCGGCACCGCAGGCATTCGGTCTAGAATATTCGAAAAGTCTAACTTTTTCCCCTAGCTTCACCCGCGTGTAAGTCGGAAGTTATCTTACGGGAACATACTACCGGGACAACTTTACCTGTTTGTCAAATTTCATCGGAATCCGTACAGCCAATAAGGCGTGAACAGACAGAGTTATATTCACTTTATAATATTAGTATAGATCATTGCCTACACGTAAGTACGAATACGATAAATTTCTCTCTTCAATATAGGTACAAATGGTTAAAGCAAAAAAGAATAAAGCATTAAAATAATTTTCACCCTCAAAAAGATTCAACCAATCCTCTTATCGTTGCAAGGTAACCTCTTCGTTCACCCACGTCACTGAACCCATTGGTTTATCTTCATCCGTTTGCGTCAAAAATTCACTAAAACTTATTTTACAAAAGCTTGCAAATAATAAAAACGAGAAAGTCCGTTATTGTCGCAATAAATGTACTAGCAAATAGGATTAACTGAAACGAAATTGAATTTCAAACTAAATCTTACAACAAAATAAAAGTAAATAAAATAAGCAACAGGTATTCTTTTTCCCCAAACAAAATAAAGAAAAGGCCGCATTATTATTGTTGAACAGTGTTTCCTACATTTATTATTATTTTATCTTTACGAAGAGCAACTGATACCGAATATTTTTCGACAAGAACCTTGTTATTTCACTCAGTTCTAAGATATATTTATCTAGGAGAATAAAGGTTTACTGTTCACAGACACACAATCATAAAGACAATATTTTGGTAATCCATCCTTCTTTTCCCTAACTTATTATTGTTGCCACACATAATAATCACTGACCAAGAAGTTTTTTATAGCGGCCAAACCTTTTTACCTTCGGAACCGCAATAAAATATTGCAAATATTCATCATATCGTCGTTTTTGCAAAACCCGCTGTAGGTACATAAATTATTTAAATTAAAAAACAAAGCTACAGGCGACCCTTTTAAGCCTTTTAAAATAAATTTGAAAACGTTACGAATGATAGAATCTAGATCAACGGTTTTTATGTCTGGCTTTGACAATAAATTGCTAACAAGGGACTGAGTTCAGTTTACGTTGATATATTTTTAGTATCTCGAATTTGAGCTGCCTTCAATTTATTATCAATAAGGGTAGGTTATCAGGGGTGAATGGCGTATGCGAATTCTAAAGGGTATATCAATATTGAGCAAACACATTTTCAATATTTTTTAGAAGCTCGCTCATGGAAACAGTTTTTATCCAAATGCTTTGAGGCAAATTGTTAATCGCGTTAAACACGGTCTAGTAATTTTGTAGATGATCCCGACAGGTTAATTCATTGGTGAATGCGCCCTGATAGTAGGGATGGCCGATCTGAATTGATCTTTCAGAAGATCGATTCATGACCATACGATCTACCGATTTTTTTATTCGATTCAACAGGATACGATCTTTGCCAAATCGAATTGTATGCGCCTATAAGATTGTATGAAACAATCGTATCAACTAAAAAACCTAAACAATGTATCGTACAAACTACAACTTGTTGTGTATGTTAGCATTCCCTTTCGAAAGTCTGTTTTCTATATTAAATTAATAATTTTTAAAAGTATAAAACATGTTTTACATTACAGATTCCAATTATTTACATTTTTCAACTTTTCAAAATTGATAATTTGGAAAGACGCACTGGATCTGGCTACTAAGGCTATCTGTCAAAGTATTTTCAGCTAGAGAAAAAAGACGATCGGAAGGGAATGCTAACATACCCGCAAAGTTGTAATTCGTACGGTACGTTATTTATGTTTTAGTTGATACGATTCACTGGCTGAATCGCCTATTACAGCTACCTGTCACGACGGCGTCCGTGGCATACTTTGTAGTTGATCTATTAAGTTGATTAAGTTAAAATAAATAATTTTGCAAGCATATTGTGCTTTTCATTATTATTATAAAATTACTATACGATCTTTTGAGATCGAGTAAGATTGATTCAATACAATACGATTAAGATCGTGAATCGATTCACAAAGTTACGATCCAAAAGATCGATTCAAAGCAAAGAAACGAGCATCCCTACCTGATAGTTATAATAAAAATCACAAGCATAAGCGTATTAATATTATCGAACACGCCATACTGAAGTATTTATCAGAAATAGAGGCTATAAAAATCATGTTATTCTACAGCATAAAACATCGCTTCAAGCGACTTCGCTATACATTTTCAGCGGCATTTCCCACAATTTATAGGCAGGGGCTGTAAAGTCGGTACACAAATAATAATATATTGCCGTGTAGCAAATAAGGGCGTTTGGTTTTATGATAGCAAGCAAATTACAACAGTCGATCGTGGTGCACGGAAAACGGTAATCAAACCAGCGCCGCTCGGTCCTAGAGGGTGTGGAATATATCATAAGAGACAGAGATTTTTAAAGAAATGGTCTGTGTGTTCCTACTGTATTTTTGTTTAAAGTAGAAACAGCTTTCACAATGATCCGTACTGGAACTGAAGTGATGTATTTGAAGAGTATCGTCTGTGTCACTCACTCCTCCTCATTATTTCAGACGAAAGACTTCTTGACATAGAACTCCCCCAAACACCGCCACTTCCAGCGGTTCCGGCTATTCTCCGAAACGGCTTAAAGATTATGACATGTCTTTCAGTTGCAGACAGCTGATGTAACATGGTCTTCTTTTTGCTACTTATGACTTAGCAGCCTTGCCTTGCAAGTATTAAGACACCAGCACTAATTCTTTAGCATGAATTACACATGAAATTCTTTGAATAAATATTTCGTTTATGAATTTAAGGCCGCATGAATCCTGGTGGAGCTTGGGGAGATTTATGTCCAGCAGTGGACGGCTTCTGGCTGAAATGATGATAATGATGATGATGATGATGATTATATGATAAGCATAAAATTTTTAATTATAATAATAACAAAATAAAAAGCTTATAACTTGAAGCTGGTGCTCACTACATGGTTGTTGCAGCGCTGTCTGCAATGCGGGGAACTATGGCCCTCGGTCATAGTAAGTACGGACTTATTCGATCCGATCCCGATGTAATCTGCCTCCAAATGGCCGCAGTCGTGAAAAACAACACTTGGACTGAAAACATTGATGTAAACTTGTAACTAAGGAAGTGTTTTGTTGAGGCATGGCTTTTTGGATGACCAGAGGAGTAACGGTGGAGTTTCTTGCTCATTCGAAACCATCTTTTAGAAGGAGGAACTAGAATCTTATCTATTCTAATGTCTTGACGTTCTAAAGTGCTTTTTATGAGCCTGTTTGAAATAAACTGTTTTGATTTGGACCTTAATTTTTCTGATCGGATTTTGTTACTCATCGACATTTAAGTTTTTTCACACAACTTAAGATGTTAACATCGCTACTACGTTGCTGTGTCTATTATTATTTTCCACGGCATGGGCTATTCTGATCTTCTCTTACACCATATTTTTAACTTGTTTAACATTAACATCAAGCCTTGTTTCCCCGAACGGCTGGGCCGAGGTGGACCCATAGAACATCCACTTTGCGCCAGAATAGGGCCATCAAGCCTATTGCCATCAACCTGGCATAAATCCAGACTCTGGATAGCTACTGATAAATGCTAGGTAGAAAAACCCAATAACACTTTGCCTGACCTGTGTACCTTATTCCGAAGCTTATTCATAGCTTATTAAACCAATTAATGATATTCCCATCGCATAAATATTTCGGAGAGAGGTTATCCATATGCGCAGGGACAGACAGGGACGGATAGTAAAAGTAAAAGCACCAATTGATTAAGAATACTTTTTATAAACGTAATGTTCCGTGTTTGCTTGATGGCGGCTCGAATAAAAGGTGAATCGCGCCCGTCGACCGCTAGTCGAGTGACGTTTTCTGTGACAGACGTCAATCTCAACTGATAGCCACGAATGATTGCCAGCATCATCATTGATGGCAGGTCTATGCCTCACCGACAAATCTTATACCTTTAAACGAGCAATTCTTGTATATATATATATATAATCTGAATCTCGGAAACGGCTCCAACGATTTTCATGAAATTTAGTATACAGGGGGTTTCGGGGGCGATAAATCGATCTAGCTAGGATTCATTTTTATAAAATGTCGTTTTATTCGTTTTTTCAATGACCAACTTTATCGATAATCAACTTGAACATAAACTTATTAATTTAAACACAATTTACCAAAAAAATACCGAGCAAAGCTCGGTCAACCAGATATTATAATATTAATCAACAAATTAATTAAGAAGCCTAATCATTTAAACCGTGCCCAAATTTGATTTCGGTGGCAAATAAAAAATAAAATTCCCTCAAATCATAACGGAAGACGGCAATATTCTCAAAGTAAATTGAATGTAGGTAATTTACGAAGGAAAATGTAACCTTTATTTATTCACATTATACAGTTACAAAGAGGTAAATTTATTTTACCGTGAAGGGTAATTTTTGCTTCGAGATCTTTTTCCTTACTCGTGTGTTTAGTGAATGATGAGATTAAATATGCTTACGTTCCTACATTTCTTTCTTTTCGTTAAGAATTTCTTAGTCAAAGTAAATAAAAGATTGGTTGGCTCAGTTATTGCTTAGGGTATTTGCTAAGGCACCATTTATTTTTAATAGGAAATCCGAGCTTACAATGTTATATACTACTTAAATATAATACTTTGTTACAGTACATAAAGCGAATTCGTCTTATAAATCGAGTCACATTAATTTACTAGCACGAATCGGGTGAATTGAAACTTTAAAAATTATAGTAGGTACATATGACTGGCCTGTTAGTCTAGTGGTTAGTGACGCTGACTGCTAAGACTGAGGTCGTGGGTTCGATTCCCATCCAGGAATAATATTTCTGTGATGGCCACAATCATATGTTCTGTGTCTAAGTATAATTTATTTATAATATTATATTATTTAGAAATATATAAGTATACTAACTTCTGCCCGCGACTTCGTCTGCGTAAATGTCGGTTATCGTGGACGCAGACAAAGGACACGGAATAAAAAGTAGCATATGTCCTTTCTCAGGCTCTAAACTATTTGTTTACCAAATTTCATTTAAATCGGTTCAATAGTTTTAGCAGAAAAGCGAGACAGACAGACAGACAGAGTTACTTTTGCATTTATAATCCATACTCCATACTATATACTATATACTGTCCATACTTACTTACTTATACTTACTTACTATATACTATATATACTATATTTTACTTTATCCACACTAATATTATAAATGCGAAAGTAACTCTGTCTGTCGGTCTGTCTGTCTGTCTGTCTGTCTGTCTCGCTTTCCTGCTTAAACTACTAAACCGATTTAAATGAAATTTGGTACACAGATAGTTTAGAGCCTGAGAAAGGACATGAACTACTTTTTATCCCGGTAGTATGTTCCCGCGGGATAATTTCCAACCTCCACGCGGGCGAAGCCGCTGGCAAAAGCTGGTACTATATACTATATATACTATATACTATATATATACTATATATACTATATATACTATATTTACTATATTTTACTATATTTACTATATATTATATATAACGGCGCGTGATGATTTAGGCGATTTATTGTAACACTTTTTAAAAGTTGTAATCGATTATTTTTACTCTATGGTTGAGAATTTATTTCGTTAGTGGTAATTTTAATTTAGAGCGGGTAACACCGAATGGGGTTGTGAGTGTCATGGCGGCGGAAGCGATCACTTTTGGATGCGATCGCCACGCGGTGCACACGCATAAATCCATTGGCTCTGAACTTCAGTTGAACAATTAATGTGATTTTATTTAAATCAGTGTTTATCTTTGCAATCGTTACTTTTTAACGTTAAGTTTTATTTTAATTAGTTTAATTAAATTAAGTGAGTTATTTTGCGAGTATTATTTTTAAAAACACCTGCAAGTACACGCCCACTATGGAGGACGAACAAGGGATGGTTCAGCAGCGACACGTGGTGTCTCAGCCGCTCGAACATCCGTCATCAGAAGTGGTGGATGATAGAACGGTGCAGGAAACAGCCTACAGGTCAGAGTGTTGATTTACTATCAAGTGAAAATAATCGTTGGAATTTGTTATTCGAAATGCAACAAAGCCAAATGATGGAATTGATTCGTGCGATTAAAGAACCTAGTTCAGAAGGCAATAAACTAGCCTTACCTGAATTTAATCCCGAGTCTCGAGATAGCGATGCTTGTGCTTGGTGCAATACCGTCGATTTGTGCATGGAAGAAAAACAAATTTCTAGTAGTAGGCTGATTATTACAATGAGTAAATCCTTAAGGGGTCGGCAGCTTCTTAGCTGTCTCAGAATACTTTTCCTGGAATAACGTGGCCTCAATTGAAAGACCTATTTCTTGCTCGATACGATTTTGTGGAAACTCCTGCTGCTATGCTATTTAGGCTATTAATTGAGAGTCATAAGGAAGGAGAATGTGATTCTTCTGCTAATACTAAATCTCAGTTTTCAGGAAACAGTGAATCGCAACCGGCCTAAGACAGCGTTCCGAAGAAAGCTTCGCTGCCGGTGACCTGTTTCTTCTGTGGCGAGCTGGGTCACATCGCCACAAGCTGCCCAAAGAAGGAGACTGGCTCAAGCAACAGCCGAGTTGAGAAACGTGTGGATATCTGTACCATTAAGCCAGCTACAGACCTACTTTACGCCGAATCTGGTGAGTCGTTTTCGATTTGTTTTGACTCTGGTGCTGAGTGCTAGTAATTGTATGAAGTATTTAGATGACGTCATTATCCCCTCTCGTGGTGTGGATGAGGGTGTTGGTCGCTTGCATCAGGTCTTGAAAGCATTGACAATTGCCGGTTTCTCTTTCAACTTAAAAAAAAAAAATGTGCTTTTATCAAAACTGAAGTAGAGTTTTTAGGGTATCACGTGGCCACTGGTGAAATTAGACCGAATCCACGAAAAATTAAAGCTTTGACGGAACTTGAACCTCCCAAAACGGTTACTCAACTACGACAGTTTTTAGGCTTAGCTTCGTACTTTAGACAATTTTTACCATGTTTCTCTCAAAAGACCGCCCATTTTATAGACTAACTTCAGTTAAAGGCAAAATACAGTGGACACCAGCTTATGAAATACTTAGAAAAGAAATGATTGATACACTGACTAACAAACCCGTTCTAACTATTTTTGATCCCAACCAGCTGATAGAGTTGCATACTAATGCCAGCGCTGAAGGTTATGGTGCTATACTTATGCAAAAGTTTGATGGTAAATTACATGTTATCGAATATTATAGTCGCCGAACCTCCAGCGCTGAGTCAAGATATCACTCATATGAACTAAAGACGCTCGCAGTAGTGAATAGCATAAAACATTTTCGCCATTACTTGCAAGAACGTAAGTTCCTAGTAGTGACTGATTGCAATGCAGTCAAGACATCTAAATCTAAAGTAGACCTATCCCCTCATGTCCACAGATGGTGGTGTTTTCTTCAGTCTTTAGAATTTGATATTGAGTATCGCCAGGGTAACAATATGGGGCATGTAGACTTTCTATCACGAAACCCTCTACCAGAAACCCCAAAATTACCTAATACAAAAATAGAATTTGACGAAAATATCAGATAACTGGTTACAAGCAGAGCAACGAAAAGATGAGGAGATTAATTTCATTATTTCAAAACTTAGGTTTAGTGAACTTACTGACGAGATGGTTAAAACTTATGAAATAAGGAGGGGAGTGTTGCATCAAAAGATAGAGCGTAATAAGAGGAGTGTGTGGTTACCAGTGGTGCCGAAGGCTTTTCAATGGGTTATTATTAATTATTTTCATGAGAGTGTGATGCATTTAAGGTGGAAGAGAACCCTAGAAAAGAACTTATGTCATTACTGGTTTCCTAATACGAATAAGTTGTAGTAATAGTTTGTAGGTAACTGCATCACATGTAAGGTGTCTAAGTCACATTCGGGCAAGGTTCAAGCCAAGCTCCATACAATTCCTAAAGTTACGATTTCATGGCATACCATTCATATGGATGCCACGGGTAAACTAAGCAGTAAACGATATACCAAAGAGTATGTTTTTGTTTCTATCCATGCTTTTACAAAATACGTTCTGTTGCATCATACTATGAACATTGACGCTCACAGTGCAATAAAAGCTTTGCAATCGTGTTCCTCTTTGGTGCACCTACGCGTGTATTAGCGGACCAAGGTAGGTGTTTTGCGGGGAAAGAGTTTAGGGAATTTTGTATAACCCACAATATTAGTTTACATTTGATAGCCACGGGTTCCAGTCGTGCTAACGGGCAAGTAGAGCGAGTTATGTCTACTTTAAAGAACATGATAACCGCAGTCAAAACAGGGAACCTTAAGTGATGAAGTCATTGTCTGAAGTTCAACTTGTCATCAATTGCACCATGAATCGTACAACTAAAGCAAGTCCTCTAGAACTTTTGATAGGGAAAGTTGCTAGACCCCTTCAGTTAATGACCCTTGATACAGACGAAACAGACATAGAACTCGACGAGATCAGAGAGCAAGCAGCTCAGGCAATAGAGGCAAGTCGTTATATAGAGAAAGCTAGGTTTGATAAAAAAAAGCTAAAGTAAATAATTTCAAGGTAGATTATGTTCTGCTAGAAAATCATGAACGCAATAAAACAAAGTTAGAGCCAAAGTATAAAGAGACTTATCAAGTGGCTAAGCTGCTTGATGGTGACAGATATTTGCTTAAAGCGTTGAACTCTAATCGGACGTATAAGTATGCACATGACCGTATACGGCCTATGCCCGATTGCTATGTTCCTTTGGAGTTGAATGTTGGGCTGGAAACGCCAATTAACACCATAGAGTCAGAATGTTCCGTTAACGGCGCAGTCGCTGGTGAGTAATTCATTTGATGTTTCGTAGCCTGTGTGGCACTTGACGCCTGTGTGGCACTTGACGCCTGTGTGGCACTTGACACCTGTGTGGCACTTGACGCCCCTGTGTGGCACTTGACGAGCCTGTGTGACACTTGACGCCTGTGTGGCACTTGACGAGCCTGTGTGGCACTTGACGAACCTGTGTGGCACTTGACGAACCTGTGTGGCACTTGACGAGCCTGTGTGGCACTTGACGAGCCTGTGTGGCACCTGACTAGCCTGTGTGGCACCTGACTAGCCTGTGTGGCGCTTGACTAGCCTGTGTGGCACTTGACTAGCCTGTGTGGCACTTGACGAGCCTGTGTGGCGCTTGACTAGCCTGTGTGGCGCTTGACTAGCCTGTGTGGCGCTTGACTAGCCTATGTGGCGCTTGACTAGCCTGTGTGGCGCTTGACTAGCCTGTGTGGCGCTTGACTAGCCTATGTGGCGCTTGACTAGCCTGTGTGGCGCTTGACTAGCCTGTGTGGCGCTTGACTAGCCTGTGTGGCGCTTGACTAGCCTGTGTGGTGCTTGACTAGCCTATGTGGCGCTTGACTAGCCTGTGTGGCTTGAGTAGCCTGTGTGGCATTAGTTGACCTTTGTGGCGTTGGCCGCCGTATAAGACACTTAGTATTTCCTTCGTAAGACTTGTATGTACTGTTTTTGAAGTATTCCAAAACTGTTAAGTAGTTCATGATTTACAGTGTAATGTTGCCAAAATCAATTTTATTGATTCGTCAGGGAGACCGAACGGGGTAAAGCATAAAGCACTATGTCTAATGTTCACAGATGAGAACCATACACACGAGGTCGTGTGATAATGCAGGACGGCCGTAACGGCGCGTGATGATTTAGGCGATTTATTGTAACACTTTTTAAAAGTTGTAATCGATTATTTTTACTCTATGGTTGAGAATTTATTTCGTTACTGGTAATTTTAAATTAGAGCGGGTAACACCGAATGGGGTTGTGAGTGTCATGGCGGCGGAAGCGATCACTTTTGGATGTGATCGCCACGCGGTGCACACGCATAAATCCATTGGCTCTGAACTTCAGTTGAACAATTAATGTGATTTTATTTAAATCAGTGTTTATCTGTGCAATCGTTACTTTTTAACGTTAAGTTTTATTTTAATTAGTTTAATTAAATTAAGTGAGTTATTTTGCGAGTATTATTTTTAAAAACACCTGCAAGTACACGCCCACTATGGAGGACGAACAGGGGATGGTTCAGCAGCGACACGTGGTGTCTCAGCCGCTCGAACATCCGTCATATATTATATATTATATACAACATTAATTTTTGTTTATGCGAAACCCGAAACACGGGTCTAATATTTTTATGTAAAGAATCTATGAAAAAAATTTCAAAACTGTATCATTAATAATCACAAAGTTATAAGCTTGATAAGTTACCTGGTTGTCCACGCAAAAACATATGCAGATCACCACAAACAGCTAGTGTACGTACCATCTCCGTGTAATGGACGTTTGAATACGAGAAAGACATGATAATTTTAAAATCGAAACAAAACACTAAGGCCCGCGACTTGGAAGCGTAATTAAATATTTTTGGTATAAAATATAACATGGTGTAAAAATTATTGGAATCGATTCAGTTACTGATTCTGAACAAACTATATTCAGGTTTCGCTTATACTAAAAATAATCTTGTATATTATATATTATCCATATCCATACTTCCATACTATCCATACTTCCATACTTCCATACTTAATATTATAAATGCAAAAGTAACTCTGTCTGTCTGTCGGTCTGTCTGTCTGTCTGTCTGTCTCGCTTTCCTGCTAAAACTACTGAACCGATTTAAATGAAATTTGGTACACAGATAGTTTAGAGCCTGAGAAAGGACATAGGCTACTTTTTATCCCGGTAGTATGTTCCCACGGGATAATATCCGACCTCCACGCGGGCGAAGCCGCTGGCAAAAGCTAGTATTAATATATAGTGTGAAAGTGTGGATTTATCAGTTGTCTAGTTGCCATAGTACAAGCACTGTAAAGATATCTTTACCGTGGTACAAGCTTTGCCTAGTTTGGGATCAGATAACCCGATAACAATATCTTGGGACAACCAACACAACGGTGTTGGTTGTCCCAAGATATTGTTACGATATTTTATTTATTTTTATTATTATTTTGGATAGGCGACTCGCAGGAAGTTAATTTACTTGTAGGCAAATCAGAAATACGTATGAGACAATTGGCACGTAATGAATTTTAGGCACTGTATGGCATGTACTTGCAGTGGCCTCTTTTCATAACTTGTTTGCATAAAATTCAAAGTAGGCGTGCAATAAGTGTGGATTTACCATTGAATATAATACTCAAATTCTTCAGTGAGACCAACGGGAATTAAAATTAAAACAATCATTTATTTGCTTTCGTCCCATTATAACACACTATTCCGATTGTAAACGAATCCGAAGACTGTACCGCTCCAATTAGCCACCCGTATGAGATGGATAATGTAATGTATATCAGTGACTATAACACCGGCGGCAAGCCACATGGCAAATAGACCTGTGCTACAGTAAAGATAACTTATACAGTATTTTGACTCGGCCCTATCCTAGAAATGATTACCTACAGCACGCGCGGTACGTAAACACGCGGTAGACGCGGTAGGGCTGCCCACAAAAAGTATTTTGACTTCATCTACCTACTTGAGTTTCTTTGATTGTAAATATTATATTTTTATTAAAAAAAAAAAACAATGTTTGGACCGTTTTTTATTAAAAGTGATAAGGGTGAAAGATGTAAACTATATCAACTTTTATTTATTTTTAATTACGATAAGATCTTTGCTGGACCGATTCAAATCCTGCGATCAAGATCGTTTATCGATTCAATGATTTACGATCGAAATGATCGATTCAAATCAATAGATCGGGCACCCCAGGCTAGGAAACTACCTGCTACTACTACGAGCGTAATTAGGTCTCTCGTTTGACACTTTTTTCCCCTATCCACTTACTTATTTAACAATCCTGGTATTTTACTTGGTGTAAAAAGCAAAATACCTACCTATTAAAAAAGAAACAAATTTCGTACTAGTAGGTATATAAAAAAAATCTTGTCTTTCCTTTCGAAGTTTCCAGAGTAATTTAAAAAATGTATCTGGGTGCATTATACAAGAATTAAAGCAACCAGAAACAGCAAAATATAGTTTATAAGTTCTATTTGCCATATTAAGTAATCATCTTGCACTGATTATTATTAAATATCCACAAATCGCACGCTAACTGCTTACAAACGAAACCGGATATATTATTTTTGACTGCCTCGTTGGTCTAGTGGTAGCATGCGCTACTGCTGAGCATGAGGTCCTGGGTTCGATTCCCAGGTCGGGCAAAGTGTTATTGGGTTTTTCCATCTGGAATTTATCAGTAGCAGCCCGGAGTCTGGATTGGTGCCCGGTGGATGGCAATAGGCTCGCCCCCTATTACATGGGACTTAAACATAACTGGCGAAATGTGGGTGTACTAAAAGGTACACCTCTGCCTAACCCTTCGGGGAAACAAGGTGTGATGTGTTATGATGTAATTATTTTTCTTAGTACCTAATTTATTCGTATTATCTTAATTGGTAATATTTTTTTAATCACGCCTAGAGGTAGATATATTATGTCGGATACATTGAATGGACAACCTTTATAAGACGACTAGAATGTCACGGTGTATAGTTTTCTACACTAATATTATGAAGAGGAAAGATTTTATTGTTTGTAATGGATAAACTAAAAAATGAGCAAAATGATTTTAAAAATTCTTTCACCTATCGAAAGCTACATTATTCCGAAGTGACATGAGCTATAAAATTCATGCGGACGAAGTTACGGGTGTAGTGCTAGTAATAAATATTCATTCTGATATCATGGGGGCTTGTGAAATAATTACAGCTGCACGGTCTATCGATGGATAG
Organism: Aporophyla lueneburgensis; assembly: GCA_932294355.1. NCBI lineage: Eukaryota > Metazoa > Arthropoda > Insecta > Lepidoptera > Noctuidae > Aporophyla > Aporophyla lueneburgensis. The sequence continues at coordinate 10,975,122 of OW028757.1, read as the reverse complement.
ACGGACGGTCGTCGTATTTGTCTCGCGACTCTTGTTGTTGATTAATCTTCTTGAATCGGTCGTTTTGTGGACAATTTGTCGTGATCCAATTGTTTTGTGTGTAACCAACCCCTTTTCACGAAATAGAACGGGTTTATCTTTGAACTTTGATTGAAATAGTTTGAGGTGATAGTGAACCATTAGGACCGCATGCAGAGAAAACCTCTAGCGTCTTGGGGCGGCCTTGTATCCTGGAATACTTACAGCTTCACTACACAATACAATATACACTCATTTACATACATAAATCCAGGTAGGCTCCAGAACCAGTTTTCCTCAACCAGGTGAGTGATTGAATATTTGTATTAATCAGCTCCGCGCACGGCGGACAGTTCGCCCCACTCTTGTAACCAAGGCCCACCATCATGCTTCCCCGGTGCTTCGGAAAGCACGCTCAGCCGTTGATCCCGGCTATCATTCGTTGATCTTTGAAAGTCATTACGGGTGTCAAAATGCCGAAAGTCAAACGACCAGTCCTACCAAAGAGTATGTATTACGTATTATTATTATTATTATTCCTACGTATTACCCAGTCACTTGGTTGTGGATGTCAGATAGGGAATCGCTTCTTGTAAGATACTTGTACTTGACTGTATCCAGTTAGACCGGAAGCCGACATAGCTGGAAAAAGGTTAGCCAAACAGCGACTGATATCATTGTCAATCGGCGATCATAGTTAAATAATGGATACACGAATCAAAACAAGCAATGATTCTAGTGGCCCAAGGTCTTTAAACAATATAAATTTAAGATGAGAAAGAAAGGAAGAAAAATAAATTTATTTGTCACAGAAGCACGTGCATTCAAAAATATGAGATCACAAAAAAAACATGAAAATAATACAGATTTATACTTAGGAACACAAAACTTAAAATGTTAGCAGCAGCACGCCATAACTGTGACAAGTTTCAACAGTGTTTATCAAAATGTACTTACCCAAATAAATATCATTTATCTTAAACAAAATCTCTCACCTCCATTACTAAAAGAATCGAGTTCCAATCTCAGAATAAAAGGACTTTCTTTTATGAAATCCTTATTTTCTTTCCATCAAACATAACGAGGAAAATCTTCTCGATTCCTCCTAATAAAAACGATGATAGAGCCGAAGTATTGTCAAACAAAACACTTGTAACCATTCCAACGATGGAGTGGCTCTTCCTATTTAAATTAGAAATACCATTTAAAAAAAAAAATTTTATGGTACCGTGCGCACGTTAGTCTGTCTGTCAGAAGTATAGATGTCAAGCGGATTTTTACCGTTTAAAAACTATTTGGTTACAACCGTTTTTTTTTTTTTTGGTTTAACTCGATTTAAAACCATACTTAGCGGTTATTACAACCTCGCACCCATACCTGTTTTACCCCGTTGGGTATGGCAGAACTGGACATGGAGTACTATAAAGGTTCTCTGCACAAGTCGACCTTAAGTTGTACAAGCTGGCGTTAAAAAGAAAACATATCTTTAGTTGCATTCGAACGTTTTAAGAATAAATTTACAAGATAATTATAAAATAGGTTTTTATTTCGAATAGAGAGTGAAAATAAAGGCGAATTGATGTAAAAACGTTCGCTTTGAATATATATAAACCTAATCATTTTAATATTTTTTTAGTTGAATAACCGCGGTCCTCTGAGAACTCGCAAGAGCCCTTATAATAAGCCAGGTATGTTTAAATATGTGAAGTTAGTTAATTCCAATGTACTTACAATGTACCTATACATACGTGTAACTATAGCTGCTAGTATTGCAGAAAACAAAAATATGGTAAACAATATAGTTTTGGTGGTACAGAACCTTTAGTGCACGAAAACAACTTGGTTTTAACACATGTTATTTAGACCCGAAAAGTATTTCGCGTATCTGCTATTAATATTAAAATTGTTATAACAATGGTATAACTTTTATCGTTATCGGCTCTTGAGGAAAGTTTTCGTTTGTTATTGATAGGTTTTTGGTCTCGCATTTCATTTTAAAAATAGACAGACCTTTACATTATAAATAGAATACAAATGAATGATGGAATTTATTTAGTTGTCTGTTTTTGGCTTTAAAATGGTTTCAACGATTCTGAATTTAAATGTAAAACAGATGATGGTAGAATTTATTAGCATTTGTCTGTTTTTTTTTTGTTAGTTAATGGGCGTAAATGAGTGGAGTCATTAAGAATACATTTATTCCATTTTTAGGGTTCCGTTGCCAAATGGCAAAAAACGGAACCCTAATAGATTCACCTTGTCTGTCTGTCCGTCCGTATGTCACAGCCAGTTTTTTCCGAAACTATAAGAGCTATGCTGTTGAAACTTGGTAAGTAGATGTATTCTGTGAACCGCGTTAAGATTTTCACAGAAAAATAGAAAAGAAAACAATAAATTTTAGGGTTCCCCATACTTAGAATTGAAACTCATTTTTTTATTTTTTTTTTTCATCAAACCCATACGTGTGGGGTATCTATGAATAGGTCTTCAAAAATGGTATTGAGGTTTCTAATATAATTTTTTTCTTAACTTAATAGTTTGCGCGAGAGACACTTCCAAAGTGGTAAAATGTGTGTTCCCCCCTCGTAACTTCTAAAATAAGAGACTGATAAAACTAAACAAAATATGAGATGTACATAACCATATAAACTTCCACCGAAAATTGGTTTGAACGAGATCTAGTAAGTAGTTTTTTTTTTTTTAATACGTCATAAATCGTAAACCGCAATTTACCTTTCATTCAATCAACGCAATTATAAAAATTAAAAAAAAAAAACATTTAATTTCATAAACATAAACCTTATGCATAAACCGTGAATACCTACAGGTTTGTACGGAACCCTCGGTGCGCGAGTCCGACTCGCACTTGGCCGATTTTTCCATTTGCAAACACACAACGGTGAAGAAAAACATCGTGTAAAAATCGGCATAACCTAGAATCAAAAAATCATAGACAAGCGACATTCCCCGACCCACGTAGTAGATGAGGACTTATTTTCTCTCAGGCACGAGTTTCCGGCAGTGGGAACATTATATGTTCTACCAATCTTCTTGATTTCATGGGACGCGTAGTGCCGGCGGTGGATGCTGGGGTGCAGGTGCGGCGGTGGACGTAGCTTATTTTGACTTTAGAAAAGCTTTTGACACCATCGACAATGACATCTTACTGCGGAAGCTAGCAGAAGTCGGATGCACCCAGCATCTATTGCGGTTTTTCGCCCGTTACATGCAAGGCAGACAGCAGCAGTATGTGGACTGCAACGGATGTGAATCTGACTTATATTACACTTGGTCGGGTGTAAGTCAGGGCACCAACGTGGGGCCCCTAGAATTCATTATAATGATAAACAATTTGCTGGAAGACGTAAGACTTGGCGCTTGTTTATTATTTGCTGATGACCTCAAGTTGCTGCTTGAGATTAGGTCCGAGTCTGATTGCGGGCGCCTACAGGAAGACATCGATCGAATAGTACAATGGAGCCATGAAAACAAACTGTACTTCAACGTATCCAAGTGCTCGTTGATGAGTTTCACCCGTGCTCGTGCACCTCTGCTCTATGAGTACGTGGTGGACGCGACACCACTGCAACGAGTCACGGAGGTGCGAGACTTGGCTGTTTTCATGACTCCCGATCTGACATTCCGTGAGCATGTAACCAAGATCTGTAAGAAGGTGTACAGAAACTTAGGATTTGTTCTGAGACAGACACAAAGCTTCACAAACATCACAGCAGTTAGGGTCCTGTATGATGCACTAGTCAGGAGTCATCTGGAACATAGTGCGGTCATGTGGGCTCCACATGAAGCTAAGTACTCTGTAATGTTGGAGCGTATTCAGAACAAGTTCACGCGCCATTTGTACAGGAAATTATATGGGGTAGATCCGTTTTACCCACTGATGTACCCCACTCCGTTTGTCCTGGGCATGGATGGCTATAATCAACTGTATGTTCGACGGGAGTTTATACTGGTCGCCTACTTGTTGAAGGTGCTTCGTGGAGTGGAGAGCCACCCGGGAGTATTGCAGCGTTTGAGTCTGTGTGTGCTGGACCGCTACGTGTGGAGGCGGCGCAGCCCGCCACTGCTACTGGTACCTATAGCCAGAACTAACTTGCTTGCCAAGGCACCCCTGACCAGAGTTATCCGTACTATCAACGACCTTCAAACTCACAATCAGATCAGATCTGTAATTATAGTATAAGCAGTTATAAATAAATAAATGTTGTTTCTACTTATACTTTGGAGCTGAGTTTTACAGAAAATCTGCTTACCAGTCCGTCAATCTTGATATTTGTCCTGTCATTACTTACATCGATATTAGATATAGACACTCTGAAATAGACACACTGTGAGATCCATTTCTAGTCTAGTAAGTAATCATATCTAAATATCTTACGCCCGACTACCTAGTGATTACCACAAGATTTAATCAATCCGTTTTCCATATAGATAAGTACATCTAAAAAGCTTTCTACGAAATAGCATATAATATACAAATTTCTCATGATTAAATCATTTAAAGCCAGTCTGAACATCTCAGGAATTTCTATCGCTCAAGGCATCTCTATTAATTCTGTTATCATAAATAGCACATTGGAAACATACCTTATATGTAAATATGTATATGAGCCTTATAATTAATTGTACGTATAATTATAAGACATTATAATTATGGGCCACTTTAAAATATAATTTATTTTATTATGTCGGTATGTGTATAAATTGAGCCTTGTGAAGGCCGCAGGAATCCGCTGGATGCGGGAAGTACAAAACCGGTCGAAGTGGCGGAGCTTGGGGGAGGCCTATGTTCAGCAGTGAACGTCTTTCGGCGGAAATGATGATGTAAGTATACCACAATTTCCAGTTGACTCAAAACAGAGCCTAATCTTGTTATTAAATTGTTTGTATCATTCTAATTCCAAATACATGCTTAACATCCAATGTAAAATTTTACGTGGGAAAGTAAATTGACTTTAATTTATTTTACCATGTGAGCAGAGGGCTGCGTCATTCTTTGGCCAAAGAATTAGCATTGCCATTCAACGTGGCATTGCTGCCAGTCTCTTCTGGGCAAGTTTCCAGATGACAGTGATGCGGACGAGTACTTTCGCCTAAGTGTCTTTTGTTTTTGTATTTATTTGTATAGTTAGTTATTTATTTTAGTATATCTGTATTTTAGTGTTTAGCCTTCTGTAATAAATAAAGCAGTAACACATTTTACCACAGTTTTGTATTTTTGACGTAGTTTTAAATTATCAGTTATTGATAGTTACTGAAATACAGGAAACTATGCCAACGATCTATTTGTACAACAATTGTGAGTATGTGATTCAGCATTAAAATTGTTTTTCTTTTTTTTTATTGATTAATTTAAATCGATTGAAGGTTTAGGTACCACGAAAGGATCGCCCTTTTGTGGATGAGTGACTATCTATTACATATCAGGTCTACTAAGTGCAAGCCCAAAAAGTCTATAACCAGTATTACCAAGGGGTATCATGTCACCCATACCATGTTGTAATTAGGTTGTGCAAGTCAGACTGACCGTCATTCCATGTATAATACTGGTACACATCTGCATCCGGTTAGATAGGAAGCTGACTCTAACACAGCTGGAAAAATGCTCGACAGATTGACTGAATTTTGCATTATCACTGTTTTTATTCAATTATTAATGTTTCTAATCAGGTCAAAATTTTAAAAAATTGAGCATAATGCAAGGTAAAGATTTGGTGAATAGTTTCTGTAGCAAACCTTTTGCAACCATTTTAAAACCCACCCACCTAATAATATACAGACTTAAACTTCTTTCACCCTTTAGCTCGTTATCGACCTTAATGACTAAACTTTTAAAAGCAAAGGTTTTAAAAACGACCTAAACATAAAAAACCGCTCCAACATCGCATTCTGAACGTAAACCACAATTGATCGGAATCACGGCGCAACTTTGCGGACAGACTTGGTAAATAAAAAAAAGTTGGAATCAAAATGGCGGCAGTTTAATGCCCACTCAAACAAAGCGCGAAGTCTAATGGAAGCCACTGAATTTTAATCCAGATCGAGCGACCTCCATCGACTGCGGCTTCTAGGTGAGAGTGCAACAAATGAATTGTGAATTTTTCATCGTGAGTTTGTGATGATCGGGATGAAAATATTGACGAATATGTCGTTAGGCCTCTTGTCGAGAAGCTTGCTTTAAAAATGTTCCGTTGTTAATCCATTTGGAGACTTCAAGCTTAGAAGCAATTTTAATTTTCTATTAAACCAATAAGAGGTCAGTTAGAAAGATGAAGCCAGTTGCCAATTCTTCAGACATGACAGACAAACTCCATGGATACTCTTACTAACCTCATTTTATCTACATCTGTATATATATAATTCTACTGTACGTGTGTATGTCACTGAACTCCTCCTAAACGGCTGGACCGATTTGAATGAATTTTTTTGTATGCGTTTGTGTGGCACCCTGGATGGTTAAAATTCACTATTGGACCCGATCGAGTTCTAGGAAACAGGACAACGTCTGTACGGTCAGCTAGTAAAATTATAAAAAAAAAAAAAAAAAAAAAAGTACTGTTCCGACATCGCACTTTTCATAGCCCTAACTTATGGTGAAAAGTTGGTATCCCAGGACTTATCGTACAAAGTCAGAACTCTGATTCCCTCATAATAAATCCGGATCATAATCCAAGCGCAGGGAATAGAAACAAACATTTGTTACTAGAAATATACGTGGGTTTTCCGGAGTTTTTCTTAAGAAAGTGCATTGTTATTTATTTTAGATTTATTATAAATAGTTTAGTACATCAGCAGCCTATAATGTTGCCACTGCTGGGACACAACCCTCCTCTCGATGAGAGGGCGTGAATCATAATCCACCACGCGGGCCCAGTGCGGATTGGCAGATGTCACATGCCTTCAAAGGAAGTGGGTAAAGTTTAGAACATTTTTCGCCTATCATAGTCATGAAAATTCAAAGTATTTATTGATGTAATGTTATGTGAAGTTTAGGTATCGACCTTTACATATATTGTAAATTAATGCAAGTTAAAAAGCCTATTTAATGTAGTATTTGAGAGACTAAAAAATATTTTGGTGCATAAAGCGCGTAACAGTTTATTTTGTAATGAAATTATAAAAAAGTGCTTAAAATAACAAAACTTCAACGAATTTGCCAAGTTTGATGAATTTTTTTATGTGACTTGCTATTTTGTTTCTTACTATTTTATAATAGATGTAAAGGTTTATACCTAAACTTCACATAAACATAATAACATGACGTCAATAAATACTTTGAATTTTCATAACTATGATAGGCGAAAAATGTTCTAAACTTTACCCACCTCCTTATTCGTTCTTTGACATGCGGGTTTCCCAACTTTGTTTTCCTTCACCGTTTTAAGATTATAGTACATTGCAGAGTAATCCTACTATATGAACTAATAATAAACTATAAATGTGACAGTTTTTATGTTTGTTACTCAAACACGCAAAAAAGTGTGAAAGATTTTATTTGAAATAGGCACACATGTCCTATGTGTTGACCTGGTTTAACACATAGGATACTTTTTATCCTGGTAGGACCCCGTAGGATAATTTCCGAAGTATTTCATTATTTTATTTACCTATTATTATAAAACATTTATATAATAATCAAACAAATAATAATATAAAAAAATATATAATAATCAAAAATACAACGCAATATGAATGCTATTTGTGACGTTACTAACTTATAAAATGTAGCGTATGAAATCCTACTGGTTGATACAATATTTCAAATGTGAAAGTTTGTATGATTCTTAATCAATCACGCTTTCACGGCTCAACTAAATTAAGTGAAACTTGACACTCAAGAAACATGTTACTTGGATAACACAGAGAACAATTCTTGCCTAGTAACCTATTTGGAGGAGTCAGTTGCACAGCTAGTTGTTACACAATTATATTGTCACTGTAGACGCACTGAATTTATGTCTTGCATCTCGGTAAACCGAACTAACTAACAGAATACTGATAGTCTCTGATTAGTAAACTTTCTAAGAAAGTAAAACGAACAATGAAATAATTAGACCGAGGATTTGATATCTAACATATTAGTCTAGTCCACAAGTTGAAAATGGTACAAAATAGAGATACTGCTCTTAAAATTATGTGCGATAGCTCATTGGATCCGGAATGACGTCTAGAAAAATGTGCCAAAAGCGTGTATTAGCACATAAAAAATTGCAAAAGTTATAAACAATTAAAGATGAAAAAAAATGTCATTTCGTTTTTTGCCAATATTTCATAAACTGTTAATATTTAAGAAATTTCAAAAAAAGATTCTAAAAGAAGAGGAAATTTCCAATAAAAAAGTTTTGGAACTCTATCTCCATTATTTATAATTTTAATTTAACGCTGAAAATAGGTCTGCACGCGACAATTTTTAGACTGAGCGCGTGGCGTCAAAAGCGAGTACGGCACATTAATTAATTTATTTAAGGTATTGAATACTTTTTTTTTTTTTGAAAAAATTATGGTGTATTCTGAACACTATAAATAGTTTATTCCCGTTGGAAATTTTACTTAAAGTTAATTTTTCAACAAGTTAAACAATTGTTAACTAATAATTTTTTTTTCGAATTTCCGTCTTAATTGTAAGTGAAAAAAAATAACTTTTGCAATTTATTATGTGCTAATATACGCTTTTGGCACATTTTTCTAGACGTCATTCCGGATCCAATGAGCTATTGCACATAATTTCAAGAGCAGTATCTCTATTTTGTACCATTTTCAACTTGTCGACTAGACTATATCAAATTAGACATATTAAATTGGTGGTTACCAATTACCTTATAAGCCTGACGAAGATCTACGAATAATAGCTGGAACAAACGGCTTGACGTGCTTTCCGAGGCACGGAGGGTCTTAAAGACACGGAGGTATTTAAAGATCACCTATCCACAACACAACCGCGGCAAGCGTAGCTTTACCTGATGCATCGACCCGTGCGGTGGTTATTACTTACCCACAGGCTCCCACGGCTAGAACTCTGGGAACATTCGGTTAGTATCGAAATTAAAGTACACATATCCACTTTTTAAAGTCGGTTAAAAATAACACAAAAAAATATGAATCCTATAAAAACCAGGCATAACTACAAAAAGCAAGCTAAGCAATTCCGAAGAGAGCTACTTAAAACAAGTTTGTATAGAATTAGCTATGCTAATGTTAGCTGCATATGAGCCGACCTGACCTGTTTATGTAAAGTACTGGTCTTTATATACATACATGTGTGCTATGCAGCTTAGACTAGATTCGGGCCAGGGTCGCCTTTTTTGCTGCAAAAGATAATGATTGGCCGGAGAACGGAAGTTTTAATATCAGGGCCACTTTGTATGGATTAAACAACAAAATAAGTAGCGAAAAGCTGATAAGAAAATAGTGCTTGAGGTTTTAGTTATTGAGGTTAATTTTATCGAGCTTAGACGACTAGTTTTAGAAACAACCGAATCATACATAATGAGCATGCACAACCATTTAACTTATCAAGCTAAGTCTTTTCAACCGACGAAAAAAAACGGAGGAGGTTATCAATTCGACGCGTATATTTTTTTTTATTTTTTATGTATGACCACGCATAACTTTTTACATAGTGGTCCGATTGTGACAATTCTTCTTCTATTGGAAAGGGTATACTCCCAAGGTGGTCCCATATCAATTTGGAAAACAAAATCGAACCCTAAGGGTCGGAAAACAGGGGATGATTGATTGTTCACTCACTGATTGTAATATATAAACACGCATAACTTTATACAGAGTAGTCCGATTTTGATAATTCTTTTTGTGTTGGATAGGGTATATCTTGCCAAGTATTATAAGTACATTAAAGCCACAAAAAATATAAAATAAAAACTTTTTAACAAAAAATTAAACCGCCGAAAAACTGAAAAGCATAAAATAATACTTAAACCTTAAAATTTTGAGTCGGCGCTGAAAAATCAATGAACAAGGATCACTCAAAGCGCCGACTCATAATTTTAAGGTTTAAGTATTATTTTATGCTTTTCAGTTTTTCGGCGGTTTAATTTTTTGTTAAAAAGTTTTCACAAATATATTAGGGTAGGCTTCGAGTTTAACCGGATGCAGCTTTTTGATTGAATTTTACTAATATTACCGATTGAATTTTACTAATGTACCAGTTGCTTTTTAGCTTAAAACTTTAGATGGAGCAAGTACTGCCTATCTGACCTCCACAACCCAGTGACTGGGTAGTATGATACCGTTTTATATGACTGTTTGTAAGACTATCAGGCTTCTGACGATCCTTAACGATTGTCAAAAATTCACGAATGACGAGGCACAGAAGTATAATGGTATAAAGCCTTGTAATTTAAGAAGTTAGGTAATTTAGTCACTGAAGATTTGAAAACTAATCTGAACATTGATAGAGAACACTGGGCGTAAGTGTGCATACACACAAGTGGCATGTGTCAACGGCAGAGGCAACTGCACCCGTTGATACTTAACACCCGCTGTCGACGTGTGGGCAGCTGCCGTCAACAACGTGCCGCTCGTATATTTGGATCATCATTTCAGCCGAAATACTACCACTGCTGGATATAAACCTCCCACAAAGGCGATTACAATATGGTTGTAAAATGCGCAGAGAACGCTGCTGCCCATTCTCTGATAAGTACTTTAAGCGCCTTTTACGACACTCACGGGAAGAAATCGGATGTTGCTACTCTAAGTCCAGCACCACAAGGAATTAGAGTTCGGTGCTCCAATACACAATGCTTTTAACGGTACCCGTCAACACTTGTCGTTGGCTGCAGCTGTCTCTGCCGTTGATGCGTGTCGCTCGTGTGTATGAGCAGTTAGCTGTTAGGAATAATGTGTTGACTCGCAGGTTTGCTAATTGCTCAGTGTATGTTAAAGTTACAATATTCAAGGTCTTCTGTAAAGTCTTTTATTCCAACCTATAATCGGTTGCGTATTCAGTATAATATCAAGTACAGGGCATTTTTGAGGCTTTGTAGGTGCGTTCGGTATGTTTATGAAGCCAAAATAGACGATTTTTAATCAATCATAAGAAAGGAAGTGGCCTCAGTCGTATACAGGCTCTATATAATTAAAGCACTAAAAGCTTATTGTTGGTGTTTCCAGCGTGACTTGTCAGTGCAGGACCTAGGTGACTCGGCCGGGGAACATGATGTCAATTGTCGTGCTGCCCTTTTTTGAATTTGATGTATTGTTACTTTATTTTGAAACATGATGCCAAATTCTTTCACTAGTTGAGTCTCATTGTTTATTTTTATATATTTTCATTTCTCCCGCCTGCATAATTTAAGGCAGGCGGGAATTTGGGGTCACGGGCGCTCAGAGTGGGGACTCTGTCTAAGTGACTTCAGGGATGGGGGCGCACAGTGGTTACGTGTTGCCTCGCACAACTGCTGAGTTAGGTTTCGGGGAGGCCCCGTTACAGTCTCCCCAGAGATGTGCCCTAACAGGCGTTGCACAGAAGGGGTTCCAAATTGGTCTTTTGAGAGGTAACGGTACCCCTTCCATGTGTAGAAGGTCACCACCGGGGTGGTTTTAGTGAGGTAAAAATCCCACACTCCCGGTCTTATCCCCGAAGACCGGGCGCCTTTTGAAGGTTTCCCCTCGAAAACAAAAAAAAAAAGGTCTCATTGTATGATATTTTTATTAATCAGTCAGTAGATATATCCATACATAACTTACTTAACTAATTTCATTGTTTTGTTAACCTTAGTCTGTAGTGTAATACTGACATCGTTTTAAGGCCCCTGTAAGTAAAATCACCCTATAATGTTTCCACTGCTATGAATCGGGCCTCCTGTGTGCTGAAAGGTCGTTGAGTATGCCGTCATCCACCTCCCCGACCCAGAGTGAGTTGGTAGATGTCACATGTTTTCGAATTTTTTGGTTCTAGGACATACCGATTTGTTCACGGTGATTTCCTTCATCATTAAGAGCAGTAGTAATAAGATAATTTTACTCAAAGTAAAACGCCTGTCTGGTTCATTTCGCAGTTCGTTCAACTGGTAAGTTACATAAAAAGATTTTCTTCCAGAATATCATCATCACTTATTCAGCCTGTAATGGCCTCTATACACCCACTCATTAATATAATTGTGTACTTATTGTAAAGGACCGTAAATACACATTTGTGTCAAGAATTTCATCCTTGACAATATCCAAAGAGGCCAATAAATACTTTAACAAGGACATAATTCAAAGCAAACTTTGTTAATCAGCGGCCTTTTTCCACTTTATCTGTTAATTATCGCCGTAACTGAAAGTCTGGAGTTTGACGAACTTTCCTGACTTCGATACAAAGTTGAACCTTGTATATCTAAGAAATATTTATGGAGACTTTTGTCAACCTCTCCAGCTATAATTTGATTAATAAATAGCCCATATTAGATGGGATTTAAAATAATTAGCGAAATATAGGTGTACTTATAGGAAGGTACACAGCGGTAAGCTGCTTACAGTTACATTTAATTTAACTGTCAATACATTTTTTTCCAAAAGAATAAACTACTAATAACCAATGCAGAAAACCTATGAAATAATATTAAAATTTTAGAATCGTCGAATTACCACCTAGACTTGCAGATTTGATCCAAAGGACCTAGGTAGCTGTCTTCTCATTTGCCTCACGAAAACATAAAAAACAAAACATTCAAGTCAAGGCTTATACCACTGGGCCCTACACTGAAAAACTTGTTGACTTACTAATAAGCAATATACATATGTATATCCCTTAATTGTTGTGACTAGTGTAGAAAACCTATGGAAAAACCTGTTAACTTTTAGAATTGTCAGATTGTCGCCGGTAACCGGTTAGCCGGCTTCTTAAAAACATTTACAGGTTTTATTAAACAGGACCAAGGTAGCCGTCTTCTCATTTACCTAACAAGAACATAAAAACAAAAACATTCAAGTACCTACGTTTGCGTAGCTGCTACGCCGTAGTGAGCCGAGCGGCTACGGCGTAGCAAAAGAATTACAAAACTCAAATTACCCGCAAAATACATTTTCAAAATGATTTACTGAGAATTCAGTTCCCAATCGATTCTTTCAATCTTCTTACCTGTGTAGGGTTGAGTTACTACGGGATAGTAACAAGAATTATTGAACAATTGAATTTCCGAGAGCCGGGAAAAATCTCACTCTTTATACAATAATGGTTTTCAATTTGTTTTCTCAATGTGGACTGCGATTGGTATTATGTACTTGAACCAGATAAAATATTAATGTAATCCTCTTTATATCTTTACTGAATCGTAGCTCAGTGCAGTGCTCAGTTGGATACAATTGTGGTATTTCCAGTTTTTATATTGGAAAACGTATAATAAATATTCATATTATGATAATACAGATATGGATACTGGATATTAATCCCTGTTTGTTTAAGATTCAGTATTTAAATAATTATTGGGTTGGCTGCATAAATGTATTTATTCGATAATCAAAAAAAAATGTGCTGCTTCATAGAAAGTGCATTAACTACGGGGGCGAAATATATGATCAGATATTTTTTTTAACCTACCAATAATTTAAACGCAAGAGGGTTGAGTCCATGGCAACAAGTTGCGCATTGATGTCCCTGCCACCCTGTGATCATCATAATCATTTCAGCCAAAAAACGTCCACTGCTAGACCTAGGGGGGGGGGTGATATAATATCATTGCAATACGTGTAATCGTATAGAGTAGAGACAGTATAGTAAACCCCCAGGACACGCAGGTCAGGTGTGCTGGGGTCTCCTCTCAAAGCATGAAATCCGTACTTTCGGCCAAAGCTAAGGGTGTTTCGTACCACGTATCACCTGCAAACATAAGATTACTTGGGGACCCAAAATATGAATCGATGTCAACAAAATTTGACAGTTGTCCTTACTTGCGATGTGTATTTTAGGGTTCATTCCGATGTATCAAACTTTCGGCCCGTATCTTCGTTGAAGAACTTTCAGAGTAGGTCCCCAGTTGTTGATGAGGAACTGATGGACGTAACTGCAAGCCATCAACACTCTAAACAGAAGATTACAATACGTAAAACATAGTGATAAGGTATTTTAGTCAGTAAATATAATTATAACCTACTAGCTGACCCGACAGACGTTGTCCTGTCTTAACGATAACTATTTAATTCGAACTGGTATCTATATGTATAAAAATGAATCCCTATTTCCCTTAGTCACGCCATCACGCGTTAACGGCTGGACCGATTTCCCTTTTTTTTCACTTTTTAATTTTTTTTTCTTTCATAAGAATCTTCTCCTGACAATAACAAACACAACAAAAAAAATAAAAGTGAATTCGGTCCAGCCGTTGACGCGTGATGGCGTGACCAAGGGAAATAGGGATTCATTTTTATATATATAATATAGATATAACATCCGCTAACAGACTTAAAATAATATTAAAAGTATGTACATGCATACACGTTCGCTTCACATTACAGGAAAAGTGCCAAAAGGTTGATAGTATTGCCGTTATATGGCAATACTGATTCATTGGCCAAGAAATAGGTCAGCCCTCGGACCACGTAAAAACATAGTTAACTATAGCAATTTCCTTTACAACCAACATTTACACAGTTGAGTAAACTTTCACTGTCTTAAATCAATTAACCGTCAAACAAAGAACCAAAACAAAAGAGAATCACGTATCTAAACAACAAAGTGCGCAACAAACAAGTCAATCAGATGTTCAGTGAAACAACTTGTAACAACACGTTCTAACTCTTAGCACAAACGTTACGGATTTAACGCGATTCCACCAAATACTATAATTAAGCCGAGTACTCACCGCACGGTTGAAACACAGAGTATGCACGAATGGAGTGCCAAATTGCCAATGTGTGCCAGTGCCAATGACTGGCCTGTTAGTCTAGTGGTTAGTGACCCTGACTGCAAAGACTGAGGTCGTGGGTTCGATTCCCACCCTGGACAAATGTTTGTGTGATGAGCACAATCATTTGTTCTGTGTCTGGGTGTAATTTCTCTATAATATGTATGTATTTAGAAATATATAAGTATATTTATTAGTAATCTGGTTACGCTAGTACAGGCTCTGCCTAGTTTGGGATCAGATAACGGTGTGTTGGTTGTCCTAAGATATTTATTTATTTATTTTTATAATGTACCGTAATGAATATTGATCAAACGTAAACTCCTCATCGTTGGTACCTAGTTGTGGTATTCGTAACAGATTCTTGACTTTTATTTCTTAGGCGGTAAATTAATAGCTATTTGAAAGTACCTATACCTAGACTTTTTACCATGAACGACTTATGACACAGCGCCGATTTAAAGCACAAAAAGGTGTCAAGCATTATGTAGTAACCAATACCACACAGTTTTTCCACTTGCCACTTGCCTTTCAATCAACTGTCTGCCGCAGACCACTGCTGGATAATGGCTTCTCCCAGGCTGGGTCACAACATCGTGTCCTCGCGTTTTCCACTCGCCTTCGTCATGGCAAAATTACACACGAAAGTACAATCGTAATACAAAACTGGGAATCTACTCTTTTATTGCAAGATACGTAGTTTCCGCCGAAATTATAGGTGTTTACAACACCGTATTACTTACGCCCAAAGACACAGCTGTTCCTAATCCCGATGTATTTTTCTTTTTTTTTTTTGTGGGGCATCTCGTAGTTAATCCTGAAAAGATTGTTACTACTTAAACGGATTGTGGCCCGGCGAGTTCTAAAAAGTTACCTTTTTAGGCCTCCAGCCGGGGCTTATTATACTTAAAAACTAAAGCGAAAGCTCTAAGGGTTACCCCGAGGGGGGTACGAACCTCGGCTTAGGCAATCGCTGGTAGGGGGGCAGCAAGGGACTGGCTGGATCTGGGTTAAAGATGTATTTTTCTCTACATTTTTGTTTATTTATACTCATTCAGTTCCCACGAAAAGCAGGGTAATACAATCTGTCGGCACCCTACAGAGTCCCGCATGTAGGGGTAAGGCTGGTTAATGCCTGGGGGCGCCCAATCCCAGACAACAGGCACGCTAAATAACTTAACCTAAACGAGGCAAAAGAATTGTGTAGAGATCGTAGCAGGTGGCATTCCGTGGTTTCTGCCTAGCCCCATGGGAAAAAGGCGTGATTGTATGTATGATTTTTTGTGTATTTGTTTAGACGGATCAACTACTTTCGGACGGGCCCGTATCGTTCACAGACAGACTCTCCAAGAGTGGAACCTGACACCAGCCTTGCCTCATAAAATGGCATAAATTGGCAGAGCAACGTATTTAATGAGCACTCCATTACCACAACTTCGCAATGTACTCTCGTTTTAGACGCCAGATTATCCCTATAAAGGGAGATTTGCTAAATTCCTCCCGAACAGAATTATTCGAGCGCTGAAATGTGCTCACCGGCTGACGGTGGAGCTTAATTCTTGAAGGCTCTTTTTATGTTAGCGGCAATATTGCCTGGTTGGGATTTTGGCAACATTGCTGAAGCCTTTTAGAGGCTTTGGGGAACTGGTATTTAGCCTCTATATGCAGTGTAAGTGACACTGCCACAGAAATTTTGTTATTCGAAAACTAGTAGGTACTTACCAGCTCCAACATACGAGTAGCGAGTCGTAGATTCAAAATCAGGCAAACGCTTTGTGTAAGTTTCATCACCAATAAATTTTGTGTAAAAAATGTCATAGCCTAATAACCAAAAACTCAACTCGAAGATATATGACGTCTACTAACCCACACTAGGCCCGTGTGGTAGATTACAGCTCACCTCTCTTGAAGAGATGTTTCCTGTACGGTTGATATTTGACACCTTGGTCACATATCACTTTTGTCATTGTCATGACCAATATTGTTAAGAGACCAATTTGGTTTTAAAAAGTACTACCACTTATTTTAAAATTCTAGATGCCGTTCCTTTATAGGTTTTATTATAATTTTATAGCACTTTAAAACTTCAGCCCTCGATTTAATCTTTAATGACCAGGCGATTATACAGGCTTCAATAAAATCAGTCAAGGTTATCCTAAATCTAAAAGCCTCCATCTTGGTCTTTGTTTTACACGTTAATTGCGCCAATTACATTAAAATACTGACTTCTGAACAATTAAGTTATTATGGCTACTTGAAATTGACGACCTGTTTTTAGGTTTACTCAAGTTAGTAGTAATTGAGCAATTGGGTTTTATGACTGGATTCTATTTATATTTCTTGTATTTTGTGCACGCTTTGTTTTCTCTTTGCAATTTAGTATAAACTATAGAATCAGCACTCTGCTTTGCGGAGACGCATTTATTATCCGTGAACTTCAATTTAATTTCACGTTAATCAATCAAAAAAAAATACTCACCCAACTACATTTTCACAACATTTTCACGGCAAAACAAACTCAAGGATCTCTCTTTAAAATTTCTGACATGACTATATATGAAATTAAATTGTGCCTGAAATTACTTTTTTAAAAAAGAACCACACAAAAAGTAGACCAACCCAGTCAGTGCAAGCATTCGGCACTAATCGAGTAGCTCAACACAACTCAAGGAGCTCAACAATTTGACGAACAATACAACATTACGGAGGCCGCATAAATTATTCAAACTGCCAGAATAACATTAAAACGAACAGAGAAAGAATACAGCGCAGCACTAGCGACCACTAGACCAACGAGACAACTTAAACATTAGAATATTATAAAATACTGTAATTCCCGAAACTAAAATCATTTTTTTTTAAATCATTTCAATCACACAGCAAACAAATAAATGCAGGATAATCTTGGATCACATTAAAAATAAAAATAGACTACACCATTGCTCCAGTTTTTGTCTATTTAGAGATAGCAAATTAGTTTCCTGTAGGGCCCTCTGGCTCTTAAGTGGCGTGCCCGGTGGCGTATTTACAAAGGCTATACCGTTTTAGTCACGAGTCAGACTCTAATCAGTGAGCTTTTGTTTGTGCATATTACTCAACAATACCTAGTCTATCTCAGTAAAAAAAATGACTCAAATAGACTAGCTTTTTGTTTTAATATTTTCAAAGAAAATGCACGGACAAAATCTAGTTCTATATAATACACTAGCTTCTGCCCGCGGCTTCGCCCGCGTGGATGTCGAAAAATATCCCGCAGGAAGGACGTATTACCGGGATTAAAAGTACCTTTTGTGTTTATCCAGGTAAACAATGGGTTATTGCACTGTTTGCTTTCTGTTATCCAAGGAGCAGCGTTCGGATTGATAAATGATTGTTGTAGGATTAATATTGCTAAAACATAACAATATTGACGGAATATGTTACGGAACGGCACATTACCTAATTGCATGCCAAAATTGAAGACTACTTTAAAGCGAAAATATAAGTTCTCTTTATTCCCTGGGAAATTTGAAAAAAAATTGTTACCTAAATTATTCAAATGACGATATTACTTACATTGCTGTTCACAGGGGTTAAAGACTATTTATTTATTAGTTTATACTTAAAGTTTCTCTTTACATACTACTTTAGAGGTTCTGCCTTCAGCTGCTACTACAACCAGGCTGCTAGATGAGCTCACTCTCGAGCAGGCAACGTAAACCTGGCCGTCGAGAAGCAGTCCCCTCTAAGATGATATCCCGCTGTTTACAGTGACTGTCCCCGAGACTTATTAATCGTCATTGCGAAACATGCCATTAGGGGACTGCAGCCTTTTAAACTCGAATGGGTACTCCGACGGTATTAGTGGTATCTGCGGTATATAGTACACCGATTCACCTTGAGCACAGCCAGTAAATACAATGGCGGAGCCTCTACCACGTTTTGATGTGAGGTTTTCACACGTGACCTGGTCCCATTGCACTACTTGGCCGGAATGAGATTTCGTGGTAGCATTGCTGGAGCACCCACTTTGATGATAAGTGTGTGAGACGGGGACCAGATGGTTTGAATAAATTTGAGAGTGATAGTGTATAGCATCATCTTTATGAATTCGACACGTATGCATGTAATATAATTACAACAGATTTTTGTTGCCTGTGTTTATATCATTGGTTTATTTTGTTTAGCTTCTATCCGCGGCATTTTTTTTTTCAGAAACAAACATTCCGCGCTCTCTCTACCTCTCAATTTAATATACAAACTGACAATATCCCAAACAAATAGGACGAAGTTCTTCGTAAAACTTAACTAATCTCTGGGATGAGAGTAGTATAGTTTTAATAGAACTCAAAGCGTGTGTGAAAAATTTATTTAGGAGACAACCAGAAGTGGATAGTAAACAATTAATATTGTTTACAATGAAATACTATGCCTACCGCAGTATTTCTTTGTAAACAATATTTTTTGTTTTTATTTCAGGTGCTAGAATCACCAAGCTGCTGGTCTGCACCAGACCGTGTGAGAAGCAGTTCTCCCTTAAGTCTACCCCTGTTAAATTAAGTGTTTGGCCTTGAGATTTATTTATGGTAATGTCAAAGCAGACTTTGAGGGGAAACTGCACTCTTTTGAACTCGAAGGTGTAGTTCGACCGTGGAGGCGATCGGTGGCGGCGACCTCCCGCGTCCGGCCCTATCGCGAGCCATGGTACGGAGCGAGAGGGAATGGGAAGCCGTCACTTCCTTCTGCGAAGCAGTAATGCTCGCGAAGGAGGAGGCGGGGCGCGTGAGGGAGTGGCAGTCTCTGCGCCTTCACGTACCTAGCTGCCGCAGGAGGAGACGCCCCGGGCGTCGGGAGTCCATAGCGGACTCCCGGCCACCGTAGGCGCGAGCTTGCAGGTGGCGAGCAATGGGTAGCTCGCCACCCGGTAAGGACTAAGCTCGGGTCGACGACGCGTAGTGTTCCACGCGCGCTTCAAAGAGATGTCAGCAAAACTGAAGGGGTCTGCTAGGACCGATGCCTGCCGGGGTCACGTGATTGTTCGAAAGAGATACCGTGACCCTGGCACATGGGCAACTGAAGGAACACGGGTGGGTTTTAGTCAGTAAAAGTCTGACATGCCCTCCCATTCCGCCCAGAGCGGGAGAAGTCATTTGATGATTTCCCATCCAAAAAAAAAAAAGAAAAAAAAAGGGTAATTCGACGGCGTTAGAGGAATCCTCGGAATAAACACAGACTCCTCTCTGGAACAACCTGTTAGTTGGGAGACCGGGAGAATTCAATGTGTTAAGAAACTCAACCAGGTAATGTCCACTGATTTATAATGATTTTCAACTCCTTCGAACGATCTCAAGAGAATTTCATTGATGATTGTAGCTTGGTCGTTATGTTTTACTTTAATGTATAAACTAAAATCGCATTATTACTCACTGAACAGATGTATGTGCCCAATTGGGTTTTACTTATGTATAAAGTTGTATGGGTATCTCTCGTTAACAATAGTCACTGTAGTTATTTAATTTTATTTAATACAGAAACAAACGCGTTTTAAGTATATGCAACTTATTACTTGCAAATATTAGTTCATATTAATATCAGTTACATATTTGATACATCCCCGTTACCTTGGTTGAGATTGGACACCAGTGACGACAATGTGCTCCCCGGGCTGCCCCGCACGCCATGCGCCCGTCTACCAGGCCACGTAAGATATTCGAAGCCCTATTTGACTCAGTAAAGGAATGATTTTGGAAAAACTGTGATACACGTATCTCATAATTATACTTGAAGAGTATGTGTACCAATTTTTGTGTCAATCGACCCAGAGAATAAAAAGTTTCATAGAAACTTCAACCCCCCTTTTCACCCCCTTAGGGATAGAATTTCTAAAAACCCTTTCTTAGTGGATACCTACTCTTCACAAAGAACACATCCTCCAAATTTCATGTCTCTACGACCAGCGGTTTAGGCTGTGCGTTGATATTTCAGTCAGTCAGTCAGTCAGTCAGTCAGTCAGTCACTCAGGACTTTGAATTTTATATATATAGATATCACTCGAATAGCTAAGCTTTTGGCGAGATATTTTTAATTTTATACTCGCAACAAGTGGGTAGTGTTCTTTACCTAATAAAAGTACTTCTCGTTTGTTAATTCATTTTATTTTTGTTTATCAAATACATAATAGAAACGAGCAATTAAAATGATAACAGTTGCCATGTAACTATCAACCTATAATTGAAGCTTATCTATTTGATTAATATGTATTCAAAATTAATATGTATGTAACTGATTGCCACCTGCGCTAAGATAGGTCGACGGAGCCCCGCTTCGCGGGGCTCCTATTTCTGGGTGGTTTAAAAAAAAATTACCACGAAGGCTAAGGCGGGAGCTCCGCTCCGCTTCGCTCCCGCCTTAGCCTTCTAACCTAACCTATCCGAGGCGGGGTACTCTGAGTCGGGGTATTAACCATGGATGGGATTTCGTCCACGCGTGACTGAAATGGTACTAGATTTTGTCCGTGCATTTTCTTTGAAAATATCAAAACAAAAAGCTAGTCTATTTGAGTCAATTTTTTTACTGGGATAGACTAGGTATTGTCGAGTAATATTCAGAAACAAAAGCTCACTGAGTAGAGTCTGACTCGTGACTAAAATAGTATAGCCTTTGTAAATTCGCTGCCCGGTGCACGGCACTACAAACTGTTCATGTTCTATTCATTCGTTTTTAACTCTTTGCGATACAACTGACCCCTGCCGTCGACAGCTCAAGAGCGCAGGCGATATCATTGTTTATAAGTTGACCGCTATGTGTCTCTGTCTGTGGCTCCGTAGCTCTTAAACGGATGAATCGATCTGGGTGCGGTTTTTATTTAAAAGTAGGCTTTCTAGCGGTTGTTCTTAGACATGTTTTATCGAAATCGGTTTAGCGTTTTCGACACGATAATCAAAATATTACCTACAACTTCTTATGAAACGCCCAAAGGCCCAATACGTCTATTTTTTTTATTTATTAGAGGTTTTGTTTTGGTCGGGGGTTTTTTAAATTTAAAATTAGTTCTAGTAGTTATTATAGATTAATTCTTTGTAATTCATGGTATGTGTTATTTCTTGAGATCCGTTTTATCAAAACTCGTTACACGTGCCTAAAATGTGAATAAACAACATTATCCTTTCCTTAAAAAAAAAAACACAAATTTTCCTATGTACTCTTAAAACAAAATAATCCAGAATAAGCATTGCTCACATTAAAAACATAAAAGATAAACTACACGATTATCCCAGTTTTTAAAATTTCATTTGTAGCGTTGAGCACTAAGGAGTTCCTTCGTCAGAAACCAATCCTCGGCGTAGAATCAAGTCATCTATCATAAAAAATGCATTGTCTTTGAAACTAAACAAACATATGAAATTTCAACTCCGTAAAATAAAAGAACGTGATTTTTAATTCACATGCAATATTTGACGTAACCAAACAGACATACATCAATTGCAAGTTAAATAAAAGCTTTTTAAATTAAAAAACACTGTTGCCCTAGTTTTTTTCTTTTTTCTAGTTTCAGATAGCGAATTAGTTCCCTGTAGGGTCCTCTGAGTTCTTGAGTGGCGTGCACGGCGCATAGGCACTACTTGACGAATTGTTTATGCTCTATCCATTTGTTTTAATTTCTTTGCGTTATAACCAAGCTCTGCAGTCGACAATTCAAGAGCACTGATGCGGACGGTACGATACGTTCTATATTTAGTAATTAATTAGTTGTAGCTCATGGTGTAGGGGTGTAGTTGTTCTGTTGCTAGTAAGTAATGAATCAAGAATTATATGCTATGCTTTGTAGAGGCCCTTGTGGTGAAGTAATAACAGCTTCACGGGTCGGTTGGTCAAGTTAAGTTACGTTTATCGCTGTTAGTCCGTGGATGGGCGGTGAGCTACCCATTGCTCGCCGCCCGGTAAGGACCAGGCCCGTATCGACGGCGCGTAGTGTTCCACGTGCGCCTCAAAGAGATGTCAGCAAACCAGGATCGCGAGATCAGTTCGAAAGAGGTACTGTGGCCTTGGCATATGGGCAACTGAAGGGACACGGGTAGTAGTTTAGTCAGTAAAAGTCTGACACGCCCTTCCGCTCTGCTCAGAGACGTCATTTGATGATGTCCCACTCACAAAAAAAAAGTTAACAAAGACACTTGATACTTTAAGAGTCCTAGCAGAAATCTTTTGTTGTTTCCTACAACGATATTTCCCAATTAGTCAGCCCGATCTGGGAATTGGATAGATCTCTAGACATCCGACTAAAGTTATTTTTTATTACTTATCGATGTTTCCAAATTAACGCATTAATAAGGATATTAGTCGATTAGCACGAATTTCCTTGCCCAAATCGCGTGAATCGTCACTTTTAAATACCTAATAATATCTGGATGACCGAGCTTTGCTTGGTATTTTTTGGTACATTGTGTTTAAAATAATTAGTTTATGTTCAAGTTGATTATCGATAAAGTTGATCATTGAAAACACGATTAAAACGACATTTTATAAAAATGAATCCTAGCTAGATCGATTTATCGCCCCCGAAACCCCTTGTATACTACATTTCATGAAAATCGTTGGAGCCGTTTCCGAGATTCAGATTATATATATATATATATATATATATATATATATACAAGAATTGCTCGTTTAAAGATATAAGATAACATTTTCTTCTTTATTTTTGGGGGAAACAAAAATTCCAGAAATCGTCTGAGGCAAATGGCACTTTTGAGTTGGGAGTCACCTATAGAAAATGTTATATTATATAACAACAGATTCTTTTGCAACCTCGTCCAAACCCATTAAAAACAAATTCCATCCTTATTACGCTATTATCCGCCAGAAAACTTTAAATAGGTACCGTACAGCAATATAAATAAGTTGAAGTCTTCAGCAAACTTTGTTAAAGCTATTCCGAATGTCTAATTAAGCTATAAATGTCGACTCCTCTCTTCACTGGGAATTAATCTTCTGAAACTTCCATGTAATGGAACAGAATATCATAATTTTGCATACCAAAGACTTGCCTATTTACTTTCAACTGGCAATTTTCCCGCGACTTTATCCGCTTGAATTACACCGAATTTCACCCTTTAAATGGCTTCTTTTTTAACTATGCCTACCACTTCGTTAGACTTGTGGTCGCTATTGTTGAGCATAAAGTTGATTCCGCGATTCCCGCGTCTAACAAACTGTTAGTGGATTATAAGGATTTGAACCCGGTTACCCCTATTTTTGGAATTTAAACATAGCTGAAGCCGACAGAAGTATTCACGTGAGTTGAGCATCGTTTTGGAAGTTTCGTCAAGTCTTTCGTCACCTATCCTCCAATGTCTGTAGACTAAAGTCTTCAATCAGTGCGTCCAGCCCGTAATGACATACGGTGCTGAAACGTTTACTTTGTCATTTGGACTAGTCCACAAATTCAAGTTGAAGTAGTAGTTTCTTTGAAGGATAAATCTGAAATGAAATTATCCGGAAAAGAACCGGAGTTATCGACTTAGCTCTTAGAGTAGGCCAGCTGAAATAGCAGTGGGCTTGCTATGATTGTTTAAGGACCGGTGGGGAATGGAGCAGACGAGTCTTAGAGTAACGCCACGTATCGAGAAGCGTAGCGTGGGACCAACGACCTTAAGAAAGTGGCTGGGACAACATTGGATGTGGAAGGCGAAGGACAGAGTATTGTAGCGCAACATGGGAGAGGTCTATGTCCAGCAGTGGACTGTGATATGCTGAGTTGATTGATTGATAGATAAATATAGATAATAAATATATAATAGATACATTATACATAGTTGGCAAAATGTGGGAGTACTATAAACAAACCTCTGCCCAACTCTTCTAGGAATATAGGCGTGATGATGATGTTCTGTCTTTTTTCAGGGTTCAAAGTATCTTAACACTAACTGTCATCTCAATCAGAACATCGGTTTAGCCGTGCAAACGTAACAAACAGACTGAGCGATTTGCAATTGTGATATTTACTAAGGATGACTCCCTTATAGAAATCCATCAGCTCCATTAAACAATTAGAATTCCTTAACTTTGCTAATAATCCTTCCTGTAGCTATGCGTTATATAATTCATTCGCTTCAGCGTCGTGTAACTTTTACAGTGGATGTGTTCTCTTGGGGTAGACAGATATGTAGCGGCATACACATGGTGAATTTGTTAATTGATATCTTTTATTTATTTATATTGACAAATTGGTTCGGGGATTTTGAAGGCATGTGAATAATTTTTCTTCATTACATCATTTTTTGTTCTTTCTGTGTGTAAACAGTATTGTTCTGAACAGGAAAAATAATAAGCTCATGGTTAATTTATAACAGCTTTAGCACGCGCGCGCGCTCGCGCGTGGCACGTTGTTTAGCGATCGCAGTAGGTACGGTGGTAAAATGCATAGAGAATGCCTATTCTTTAGTAAGACCGGTCGCCTCTTACGACACCCACTGGAAGAAATCAAGCTCTGTAACCAAGGTCGCCTCGAATGTTACGTTACAAACAAACGTTGTAAGTCAGTCTCCGCCTTTAAGGATAAGCAGTGCTTGTCGGAGGTATGACTTGGAAAGGCGATAGCTTTTTAAGACATTCTCTCTGCTGTTTATTATGTTGACAAAAAATTCTACCACAAAATGTATTTATAAAACCGTGCACAAAAAATAGCTACTGCTTCGTTCAAGAAATCTTTTAGAACTTTAGAAACAGATGCTATCCACCTCTTTCCTTACCAACACCAATTCATAAATACTAGTGATCGCCCATTGGTCGAAATTCGACCGTACTTCATTTGAATAGAAATACATTATTAAATGAAAAAATATAGATAATAATAAATATAAAAAAATAATATGGTTATATTTCACATTCAGTAACACTATAGACAAATTGTTGACGCTGTACTACTGTGGAGAGGGTTCGCTGGCGTAAAGAATACTTCTTCAGGACTCTCTTTCTCATTTTCTTAATACTTCTTAACTGCTGGATATGGAACAATATGGAATGAATTATCACAGAAAGCTCTGTTTTTATAGAATTTTCCCTATTATTTTTAATAGCTTCTGCCCGCGACTTCGTCAGCGTCAAATTTTCGCTCCCCGTCCCGTCGCGTCGAATTGCCTGCCAGTTTTCGTCCATTTTTCATTTGCTGCTCAACTTTTTTTAACCGTAGCGTGATGTTATATAGCCTATAGCCTTCCTCAGTAAATGGGCTACCCAACACAAAAAGAATTTTTCAATTCCGATCAGCAGTTTCTGTGATTAGCGCGTTCAATCAAACAAACAAACAAACTCTTCAGCTTTATAATATTAGTACAGATTAATTATGACGGTTCCAAATGTCATAATTATAACCAGCCTGTACAATCGTGAGGCATACAACCTCTACAGTTTGCACACGACACTAAGTTTTGTATGGGAAACTTACTAATGCCATACTTGACACTCTCCATAAAACCACAAAAAATATTTCCTTTATATCTAAATTAAATTCCTATCGTCGCTAATACAAATAATATTAAAGACAAATATTCTCGATATGATCATAGATTTTAAAAATGGTAATAGGTTATATATCCATATAATTAATTTATTACCTATGGTTATACTTGACATTCAGTAAGACTATAGACACAAAATCAGGCTTACCAACTTAGGGGTTTTTCCAAATTTAGGGGTTACATAAGAGGATTGAGATTTTTAGGGGCATTCCATTTTTAGGGGTATTCTTAGGGATTTTTTGCCATCTTACATTTTTCATTGTGTTTTTGATTACAATAAAAGTATTAGCGACTTCTCGTACGGTTCCTCGATACTAAGAATGCAGAGTGAATGATTAACAAATGTCGCGTAATATTAATATAGACAAATATTACTACTGTGTGCCGGGTCTATGATTACTGAACATTCGTTGGTTATTTTCATTATAATTTTTTAGCGGATTTTTTTTAGTAATTGTGGCATGTTTAGGGGTTTTTAACTTAAGCTTTAGGGGTAAATATTTCTGGGTGTTGGTAACACTGCACAAAATAATAAAGACAGATTTGAACCATAAACAAAAAAATTTCTATGCATGTGTGTATTAGATACACGGTAATGAACAGTAGTGTGTGTAACGTGTTATTTATTGAAAATAATGTATTTTAACGCATAATTTTAAAAAAATATTAGCATTCGTCACTTCTTCTCTGTATAAACTATAAGTGTGCGAAATTTCATACTCCTCCGTCCGCCCAATATTCGTAAAAAGGGATCCAAAGTTTTCGCTTCACGTATTAATATATAGATACTAGCTGACCCGGCAAACGTTGTTTTGCCATATAAATAATTTCCTAGGCGGGGGATAACTAATTAAATGACGATTGATCAGTTTTCGACCGGAGAGGAAAAATTATTAAATTACTAAAATGGCTATAAAAAAATAAGGGTTGATCGAAGAAAGGTGAAAATTGAGAATTGTATGTATTTTTGTATTTTGTAGCCCATCAAAAACATAAATGTGAAATTAGAGCCAAGTTCAATATTATGATTTATGCCTTGGTTGTTGACTTCGACGACAAAAGAAGTGAGATCTAAATGGGTGCCAAGTTCAATGGTCAGCCCTGACTTGGCTAGTTCTCATAAATGAATTATTATTTTTGATGGCTAGTTTCTACCAGCAAGCCAAATTTTCGGAATAATAAAATAAGAACCGACAAGTGACAGGTTTAAAACTAGCGAAGGTTATAATATAATTCGTATATGAAAACTAGCCAAGTCAGGACTGACCATTGAACTTGGCACCCATTTAGATCTCACTTCTTTTGTCGTCGAAGTCAACAACCAAGGCATAAATCATAATATTGAACTTGGCTCTAATTTCACATTTATGTTTTTGATGGGATATCATTACTTTTTGTACATAAATTATTAGTAGGTACTTATTTATAACAAATTTAATACCAAATGGTTTTTGTTATAAGTGTTCCTAATAGAATCAATTAAGTGATAAATTATAATAAAATGATAAAAATTTACCAGTTTCTGATTTATTCCTTTGTATTCACCTAATTACCTATCTGCGTGCCAAATTTGAACTTTCTAGGTCATCTGGAACTGGGTTAGAGTTTTGATCTATAGGTCAGTCAGTGATAAAAATGACGATTTTTGGACGTTAATATCTAAATAACCGTTTTAGATTTGTTTATGAAATTTAGAGCACATATGTATCTCGCAAGTTTCAATATATGAGCTAAATTTGACACGTTTATGTGAAATAGTTTTTGAGTTATGAGGGGCTCAAAAGTGGCTCCAAATGGTTCGTGTAATATTACACACGGTGCTGCTCGCCAGTTCTCTTACTTGAACTTGGCTTGACACGCTGCCGCGTGTCTAGATCATAAAAAAATAGAAATTAAAAATTTTGTCTAAAAAATAAAAATAAAAATTTAGGGGTGGACTACCCCTAACATTTAGGGGGATGAAAAATAGATGTTGGCCGATTCTCAGAGCTACCCGATGTTCACACAAAATTTCATCAAAATCGGTCAAGCCGTTTCGGAGGAGTTTGGCAACGAAAACTGTGACACGAGAATTTTATATAAGTATTAGATATGTAAGTACAGACGCCAACACATCAAGCTACCTGAAACTGACAAATTCTGCCAATCAACCTTGAACTTAAAGCTGTAGCGATAAAGTTGAAAATCGAATAAAAAAAAAAAAAATAAAAAAAAAATGTTTATTTCAATTACAATAGGCATTTTGAAACATCACTCATCATTATTGGAGATCACAAAGAAAGAAGGAAAAAAAAAGAAAGAAAGAAAAGAAAAAGAAAGAAAAAAAGAAAGAAAGAAAGAAAGAAATTTGACAGATTGTAGTAGCTTAATGTGCTAGCGTCTGTACATAGGTATATTGGCGTGCATTGTAGCCTTCCAACAGTATACGGCAGCTGAAATATGAAGATTCATAGATAAAAATAATTCTTGGCAGTAGAAGACATATTAGCAGCGCAATCTGCCTACACAAGAATAGGTGGCCTATTGCCTATGTATAAAAAAAAGCAATGCACGCCTATAGGTACATACACTCACATAGGGACATAAATACAGTTTGTCGGTACCATTTACAAAGTTCCGAAGCTTGTACTTCAAGTAGTTGGTTTCGCGTTAACCATTCTACAGTGAGTTAAGACTTCTGTACGGTAGTTTATACAAATATGCGCCCGAATGTGGGGCTTAGTTTAACTTAACAAGATAATTGTAAACAATTGAATGTGGGTAGGTATGTAGCTTGTAATGTGACTTCACATTGTTAGGGTCGGTTCACATCTGACGGAAGATGCGTCGCGTATCATCGGTTGCGTAACGCCAGAACAGACAATTATATGAGAAAACATTCACTTAACCGAAGATGCGTTAGTGCGTCGAGCGTACAGCGTCTGTTCCGTTTCCGTCAACGCATTGTCGGCCGACGTAAAGAGCGGCAACGTTCCGCCACGTGTATTTTAACTGATGCATTCAGACTAGGTGTAATATCAGCGGAGATCGTTTGTGTACAGACCGTTCGAAGTTTTTTTGCATTGAAAATGTTTGATACAGAACGATTTATCACGGAAGTACAAGTTACGCCCGACGCATCTTCCGCAGTTGTCTTACTTTAGATCTAGGTGTGCGATATGAAAACACACTATTAAACCGAATAGACCCGACCATGATACGCTCGACGCATCTTCCGTCAGATGTGAACCGACCCTTACTGTTGTCAACGTTTTTCTTTCAGTTTGTAAATGTTTTTGGAAGCGGATAAAGAGACAAAGGTTTGAAAAGAATTGGAAACAAAAGAGTTTTAATTTTCTTAGTAGTTTCATACTTTTTCTTCTTGTAGCGGCTTTATTCTGTATTTTTTCTATTTTTTTTTCAAGCACGTTTTTCTGTGTCTATTGGCTAGTCTAGAAATACAATCCGTTAATGTAAACTAATATTATAAAGAAATAAATATTCGTTCGTTTTTTTAATGGTTACGCTTTCACACTTAAACGGATTAAAATGTTTGGTAAATGGATGGACTTGGATTAGGACATACGATGCTTTTATCCCGATATTCTTACAGAATCGAGCCTTGTGTAGGTGAACTCAGGAGTACTGGTAGTAAATGATAAAAATTTATGAACAAACTGGAAATTTCTAAATGTTCTGAGAACTTGACTAATTTTTAGCACGATTTCATTAATTCACGCTGCTTAATTTTTTCAAATATTTTACCGATCTTCGCGATATCAGTTAGTAAAATATATTATAATTAAGTAAGACACATCGTTGTCCGTCAGACTGCTCATCAATCATGTTTTTTCTATTTTGTTACTGTCGTTTTTTAGTAACAAAAAAAAACACTCACATACGTTATCTTTCTATAAAAAAAAAAACTTTTTTCAAAATAATAACAACCGACTTCCGACTGCAAAGTGAAAAATAACTTTAATTTCGGAAGTCGGTGTCTTAGGATCTGTATTTAAGGTTTTGCCACCGACTTCCGAAATTAAAGTTAATTTTCACTTTATAGAGGCTTTTAAGGTAGTCGGTTATCATTTTTTTTGAAAAAAGTTTTTCTTTTTAACTTTTTAATTATAGTACCTATGTACCTACTCCGCACTATCGTAATCGCGTTATTCATCCATTTATCGCGCACATACTTAAAGCTTTAAGTCTTATATGGTTTTCTCATGGATATCATTGTTAGAACTGAACCAAATTGAAATGGGACCACACGAAAAGCACCAGCTTTCAAATATAAAAAGAATCATCAAAACCGGTTCAACAGTCAAAAGTGCTGAGGTCCTCCTCCTTTTTTGAAGTCGGTTAAAAAACATTTAACTTTTCTTTAAGTGGTTTTAGCTATAAGACAACTGTTTGTATAGTATATTTGTATGTTTTATCCTGATGTCCTTCTTAACAATCTAAAATAAAGAATATATAATATATGTATCTCATTATCTGCCTACCCCTTTCCCAACTATTTTAAGCTCGGCTCCCAAACTAACCGGACGCTGCTGAATTATTAATTGCTCTTGTATTTTACATGTAGCTACTGCCTCTCTGACCTCCACAACCCACATTAACAATTCCTAAATGGTATCTATTTAGTTTAGATCATTATTCGTGCACGCCCTTTATGCCTGGCGGCTTTTATCTTGGTACTAAGTGTTTTTAACCCTTTTTAGTTTTTATATTATATTTCGCTTAAGTACAGTTTTCATTGTATTCGTTGGTATATTAGCAAGATTAGTGGGTGTACTACGTGAGCTCGACAAATGAATGTGCGAATAACACTTGTGCGACAAAACTGTACTGCGACTCACAATAGTTCGAATGCACGCTTGTACGACACACTCGAGCTCACATAGTACACTAGGTTAGGTAAGGTTAAAACTGTGACCTCCTACGCACGAGCCGAGCGAGCGAAACAAGCGGTGCCGCGGCAGCGGCCGGCGAGTGCTAGAAACGACTAGATTCAGTGTGTCGCACAAGCGTGCATTCGAACTATGGTGAGTCGCAGTACAGTTTTGTCGCACAAGTGTTATCCGCACATCCATTTGTCGAGCTCACGTAGTACACTCAGACTAGCTGATATTTGGTAATAATTATTGTAATTGTTTTTTTTTTTTTTTCTCATAATATTAATCAAAATTTCAAACGGAACAGACAGCTGTGCTGCTAAGGAGTTTTGCGCCACTTCTTCTTTCCAGCTTAAGCACTAGGAAGGGCGGGTGTTTTGGGGAACTGTCTTATGTAATTTTTACGTTCGAAAATGCTAATGCTAAAAAATACATGCACTCGAACATGGAACCTCCTTCTTTTTTTAAGTCTGTTAATACGATACCCTGCATTAGTACAAATGCCGGTAGGAATTATTTTTATTATTTTAGTTTTCAAATATTTCCTTCCAAATTAAACCGAAAAGTGAAAATAGGTATAGTTCGCATGGTAGGGCCACGATATTAGTCCAGAGCGAGTATTTCGTGCCCGCTACAAGCATCGTCTGCTCGTTAAAACAATCCCAACTAATTTGTTCAACACATGTGAATATGTGAGGGCTTCGCGACTGTGGGTAATAAGCTTTATTTTTGTTGATAACCGACGTATTGAGTGACGTCATTATATAGTAATGAGGAAATAATTGTATGTTTGAGTATGAACTTATAGTAATTAGAAATCAATGGTATGTTTTTAACTATCCACTATGTATTGGTATGCCATTAAATCTTTAATTATATTCCTGTGAGGAAATGGTTAGTTACACTGTATTTTTGAAAACGTGAGAATAGTAGCAACAAAGGCCTATTTTAATGTAGATTTACAGTGGGGTCACTGTAAATCTACATTAAAATAGGCCTTTATACCAGAAAAAAGGATGAAACATAACATGAATGGTCGTTTGTGAAACTGTTGCATTATTAGGGGTAACAAAAAAAAAACAACCAACTTCCAAAAAAAAACACTACAAAGTGAAAAAGATTTCGGAAGTCCGTGTCATTGGATCTGAATTTTCATTTTTTGCCTCCACTTCCAAAATTAAAGTTTTTTTCACTTCTGTATTTGGAATTCGGTTGTATTTTGTTTTTTTTTTATAATTTTTATTAATACCTATCTAGTTACGTAATATGCAGTTTAATTCTCTAAGTATCTACTCTCATTTCTGAAACATAAAAATAAAAAGATCAAAGTTAAAAGAGTAAGCAATAGTTTTGTAATGCTATAAATGGCGCGACCCATGATAAGTGAAACATAAAAAAAAAATTGGTGGAAACTCATTGCTGATATTAACTTCTTGTATTTGCATTGTATTGTATTGGAATGAAATGTTTTTTATCATTATTATATTAGAGAAAAAGTGTTTTCAAATATCAATATTGTTTTTTTAAATATTTAAATATACACTCATTCGAATTGTACGATATCAGAGTAGACACATACAAACAAACATTACATATGTACCTATCTACTAACAATAGTTTTATAAGGTTTTTGTGTTACTAACAACATTACGGACTATGTCTGAATTAAACATCTTAAATAAAATAAATAAATTACATATATTTCAAACCAATTTAATTACTTTAAATTATTTTAATGCATTAATTGTATTCTAATTTTAATATTTCTACACCAGTAACAGTAGTAGATGTGAATCTGTTTATTAATATTAATATTAAGAAGAAATAAACAACAAAACATTATTATTAATTAAAATAGAAATGTACGCATTCGAAATTGCAAAATAAAATCCTATTAGTACACAGCTTTTAATAACTGCAACTTGATTATAACATACTTTTTGCGCTGCACAAGTTTTTAACTTCAAGTGCGTAAAGTGTTTCCAAACTATGAGAAGGTGCCTATCGTACGCGGAAGTAAACTAAGTTATAATATTTTTTCAAACTCGCTAGTAAAACCACTTGCAAGTGGTAACGACTTGTGCAAGTTTAATGGTGAACTTGTGCAAGTATCGAACTAATACATCATGCATGTAAGTGTTATGGAGCTTTACCGGCTGATTTTTCGACCGCCATATATTTTTATTCGATGAATAATTTTGAGTTTTTGACAGTTCATACGAAAACTTTCAGATATCATTCCAGACATGAGTCAAATCGGTCCTCATTTTTTAGGGGTTTCGCGTGAATATTCATTCCATAAATACCAAAATTAAAACATTTTCACTGTTGCATATCTTGACTCAAAACTCCTCTCAGAACAACACGAAATAATCATTCTGACATTAATAACAAAAATGCACCGAAATAACATAGACGTCGAAATACCTAACTACTGTTGTTTTTTTTTTTTTTTTTTTGTATTATTCAACTAAACTTCAGTTGTTTTCAAACCCCAAATCTTATTACAACACTATCAACACTGATTAAATTATTTCATCCAAAAATCTTGTATAACGCCAAATAAACACGTACAACTATCATAACATGGAACCCATCTCGATTCTGACATCGAGTATTCATTTGATTCGATGCAATGCACAGAATTGAGAGAATTCCAACTCAATCGGCTCGTAATGCTATAGTAGCTATCATCTGTTCGCTCACGGAGATGCTGTAAATCGATACTACTCTTGTATGAATTACAAGATACCCAGAACTAGACAGTGCTGGCCTACGTATGAATAGAAAATATTCGTTCTTTGTTTAGAGTTTCAACTCAACCAAAACTCGAAAAAAAATGTATACGTAAGTGTTACTTGATGATTTCTCATGAGCATTCTATGATAAAACGGGAAAGAAGGTCTTACTGCCGGCGTAGCATGACCAATTCTATATCTATTCTACCAAGAGCAAATAAAGTTCCTTATGTATTTTAATTTTGTAAAAATGACCCATCAAACAGATAAATGTGAAATGAGAGCCAAGTCCAATATTATGATATATGCCTTGGTTGTTGACTTCAACGACAAAAGAAGTGAGATCTAAATGGGTGCCAAGTTCAATGGTCAGTCCTGAAATTTATTAATAACTACATAAAATATAATTTCTTCTTATAACTTAGGAAAATATATTGTAGCCTAAGGTCTGACTTGGCTAGTTCTCATATACGAATTATTATGTTCGATGGCTAGTTTCTACCAGCAAGCCAAATTTACGGAACAATAAAATAAGAACCGACAAGTAACAGGTTTAGAACTTACGAAGACTATAATATAATTCGTATATGAAAACTAGCCAAGTCAGACCTTAGGCTACAATATATTATCCTAAGTTATAAGAAGAAATTATATTTTATGTAGTTATAAATAAATTTCAGGACTGACCATTGAACTTGGCACCCATTTAGATCTCACTTCTTTTATCGTTGAAGTCAAGAACCAAGGCATATATCATAATATTGAACTTGGCTCTCATTTCACATTTATGTTTTTGATGGGATATCGTTACTTTTTGTACATAAATAATTAGTAGGTACTTATTTATTAACAAAATTAATACCCAATGGTTTTTGTTATAAGTGTTCCTAATAGAATCAATTAAGTGAAATACTCTTATAAAATGATAAAAATTTACCAGTTTCTGATTTATTCCTTTGTATTCACCTAATTACCTATCTGCATGCCAAATTTGAACTTTGTAGGTCATCTGGAACTGGGTTAGTTTTGATCTATAGGTCAGTCAGTGATAAAAATGACGATTTTTGGACGTTAATATCTAAATAACCGTTAGAGATATGTTTGTAAAGGATATCACTACACTAGTTCTTTCTTTATCGATTTATTATCTATAGATATGTAAGACGTTAGTGTCATGTTAATGACACCAACTGTCAATATTGACATATTTTTTTAATAAGTAAAAGTTAGGTTAACTTACTTGAGAAAAACTGTGAGAAAAACGTGGAACAGTAAAAAGTTTCTTCTATAAATAATAAAAGGGATTAATCAGCTAAACAGAAGTAAAGGCTTTAAATGTTGTTTTTTGTTATTTCAGGTAAGTTACTGATTACAATGGTTAATACCATTAAAACTCTATATTTAATTGTGTCGTGAATAAAACTATTTTGTTATTTCAGAAAACGCAAATTTCGTCTTTATTTCACAACCATTTGCTATTATATGTTTATGAAATTTGGAGCACATATGTGTCTTGCAAGTTTCACTATATGAGCCAAATTTGACACGTTTATGTGAAATAGTTATGAGGGGGTCAAAAGTGGCGCCAAATGGTTCGTGTAATATTACACACGGTGCTGCTCGCCAGTTCTGTTACTTGAACTTGGCTTGACACGCTACCACGTGTCTAGATTCTATCTCATCAGAAAAATAGTCATCATACTTGACATCGTATTTTTGTGGACTGAAGAATAGAAACATGTCTTCTTTTTAGTTTTACACAATTTTTCTACGATTCAATCTATCGTTTTGTCTTCTCTTCCGTCGGCAAATTCCGTTTCTATGGCGGTCGTGCTACGCGTGCTGGTGTATTCAAACAGAAGTTACATATCTCTAGGTACTTGTAAAGTGTTTAATAATACAAATAGATATACATAACTCCGCGTAGCATCTCGCGACGCTACGGACAAAGCTACGCAGCTACGGCGTAGCCATGCAGTACGCTTAACTTTTTGTACCAAAATACTTGACCAATCTAGTTTTTTCGTTAAATTATTCTATGGTCAACGTTCTGTCTAGTCTACCTATCATATAATTACAGTGTCTTCTACAAAACACAATGTGGATATTACGTATTGAACGTATTACCGAAGCTCACGCAAAAAACTACCCAAGCAAAGTAAATGGGACCTCTGAAGCATACCCTAGCCACTAATATAATATTCGAAATCGACCCATAATTTCTAGAGATATCGCAGATCATACATACACAAAACACAGACGAACTTAGAACCACCTCATTTTTGAAGTTGGTTAAAAGTAAGAGGAAGAGCTTACCTAATTTGTGTAGTAATATTTTTTAAGTCCATAATTGAAGATCTTTGTAATGAAGGCTTTCCTATAGAGCAGGCGAGATTAATTTAAAATTGCTCGACGAAACAGGAATATTAAGTATGGCCGAGGATTGTATGCCTCATTTCGTTATGGAAAATTTAAATCAATTTCCCCGAAAGATTCACTAAATTAATTGGAATTAATTTTTCATTTTGTAAATGTAAATTGTACTGTTGGAACAACTTGTCAATTAAGGGAAGTGTGTATGCAAATTGAATGAATGAAATATTGTGATTCATCTGAAATAATTTAAAAGGATATTTTCATTAAAGTGGGGTTTTCTTGTTTTCTTTAGAACAATAAAGAATGCAATTAACGAATGGATGACTTTGAGAATGATAACAGATTTTGAGTCAAAAGCATACGAAACCAAAGACTGTTACGAAACATTGATGTATAATATATTCTACTAATATTATAAATGTGATAGTTTGTGAGGATGTATTCAAGTCTACTCTTTCACGCAAGATACTGAACGGATTTGGATGAAATTGATAGTTGATACACATATAGTTTATAACCTGGATTAACATTAGAAGCGCTGAACATACAGACTGACGTAAATTTAGATAAAAAAAATATGTATATTGCAATTACGTGGTTGAAATATCGTATTTAATAATAAATATAATTATCATCATATGTAATGAAAAGTCATAAAAAGTTACGATTATCCACACGAAGAACATCGAAATGGGTCAAATTTGGACGCCCGCACTTCTAGTGTAAAGACATATGGTACTTTTTTATGTCGGTAGTGCGTTCTTACGGGATAAATTCTTAGCTCCAAGCGGACGATACCGCTTTTTAACCGACTTCAAAAAGGAGGAGGTTATCAATTCAGATGTTTATATATATTTTTTTTTATGTATGTTCGGCCATAACTCCGTCATATATAAACGGATTTGCAAAATTGTTTTTTTGTTCGAAAGAAATTTATTTCGAAATGGTCCCATATAAATTTCATATAGATCTGATGATGAGTTCCGGAGATAGAAACCGGAACTCTTTAAAAAATGACGGCAAATCAACCGCGATTTCTGCTATCGCATAAATATGCATTGTTTGTTTGGAATTAGTGCGGGGTAGATACCAAAACTAAAAATTTAAAAATAAAAACTTTTTTTTATTTTTAAATTTTTAGTTTTGGTTTTGGTTTTTTTTTTTGTAAAAAGTTTTTTCATACCCGTCTGTTTAGCGGGTGTTTCTAAACTATGGCAACGGTTTTTGATGGCGTTTCGCCATATTTTACAGAATTTTGTCCGGAAGACAAAACCCTTCCGAAACAAATTCTCTACATATTAATATTCAACTTTATAACGCGAACCTATTCAAACCGCGCGACCAATAACAGCGCAGCTTCTAGAAAGTTATAGAAGACGTGTCAGAAACATGCGACGCGCACCCCTCTCTTGATAGGTGTCGTGTAACGTCCGTCACCTGGGCTGCGCATCAAAAACCTATTATAGTTTACTATTTTATGAAAGTTCTGTCATCGTTTCGAGCCCTATTGTTTTTATATGCATCAAGTTATCTTCTTAACATGGCATACAACAAAGTTGCTACCTGCTTCTGTACACTTAGATCTTTTAAACACCGCAACGGATTTTAATGCGGTTTTCATCAATAGACAGATCGATTCAAAAGGACAGTTTATATGTATAACACGCGGGCAAAGCCACTGGCAAAAACGAGTTGTAAATAAACCATTTACAGAACCTGTTTGTATGTTAAAACTTCCATAAATCAGGGAAAAATCAATGTTTTGTCAGGTTGTTTAAACCATGCGAACCCGAATTGGGGCGCTAGTACCTATTCTATTCTATATCCAGCAAAAAATTACAAACCCCGAACCGTAAAACAAAACCAAAAGCCTACCACAATAATAATCATTAAAAATAATATGCCTCTTACTGTAACAGTATACCTCATACCCTTACTAAAGGTCTCATATTAAGAGATAGCATAGCGTTGCCACGTCCATCTCATGTTTACAATCGCCGTCAGAAGTATGGCCGACGTGCCGTGAAAAGACAACAGCCTACATATATACGTGATAGGAATAATAAGTTCTTATCGCTATGTATTGTTATCCTTATCACGTTAACTGAGAATAGACACCTTTACGAGTGGGAAGGAGTGTAATATGGAACGTCGGTGAAGACATCCTTGAATGATAAAATTTAATAGAATTTTCAACTTTTTTCAACTCATTTTGCTGTAACACGTCATGTTGCCGTTGTGAATGGTTGACGAAAGTAATTACAGCATCGACATTTGTACATGTCTAGGTACAGACGCCAGTAAATCAAGCTATAACAATCTGTCAAATTTCTTTATTACATTTTCAACCTTATCACTAAAGTATTAGGTTCAAGGTTGATTGACAGAATTTGTCAGTTTCTGGTGTGTTGTGCTAGTGTCTGTACTACCAGGTGTCTAGGTGTCTGGGTATTGCTTATCTCCTTTGGTGATTGCACCAAAAGAGATCAGTAATCAGAGTCGTCGGATATAGTTGAAGTTTAAAAAGAAATCGATGCATGTTTTCGAATGGAATTCAATTTGATAAATGAACTGTTTATTATCTACTGGTTGCATAGTTACTCGGTGATCTTACACAGGGCATAAAATGTAGGTTTAGATAATAATATAATTATTAATTTTCCATAACAATCATTAAGCATTTATAACCATATGGAAAGCCACAAATGTTTAAATTCACTGATCGACATGTGTCGCAAATTAGTCCAAAAACTGCCATGCGGACAGATTCGATGCGGATAGATAGAATACTCTTTATTTAACACCATAACATTTAAAAATAAACAACTACCTAGATCACTAAATATTTGTACAACCTTGAAGATCCAACCAGCTCATTTTTAGGGTTCCGCAAAGATGCTAACGGCTATATTACTAGGCCTCGCTTTACTAGCTTAATGTTTAAATGAGATGTATCTCATGCACCGTAACAGGTAGGCAAGTGAAATAGTCACAGAATGTATATCTATTGCCGCTTTAACAAAAGATTAAAAACACCAACATAATAATCCTTAAATGAAGTAAACAATTTAAGGGAGTTCGTAGAAAACAATCGTACTTTTTTACATTTCTACAACATAATTGATACTTATTTTGTTAACGTTGTGCCAAATAAATATTTTCTCTTTTTCTTTCAACTTAACACCCTCAAGTTCGGCAGCTGTTTCATAGACCAAAATGTGTACAAGATCGTCGTCAAAAAATATACTGACAACTTGTCATGAAAATACAAAACCAACAAAACGTGTAAAGAATAGTAAGGGACACTCGATACGCTCCATTTTATCATTTTACGCACGCACTGACGTGGTTCCAGTCTAACAATAGCATTTTCCCGTGAGTGACAATAGGTGTCATATCCTCACTAATATACACAGTAGTGAGTCTGTTCGTCTGCGAAGTAATCATGACTAAATTGCTTAACATTTCAAAGGTTCATTAACGGAACCTAAAGGAAATGACTCTAGAGAATGGTGTAGACAAAGGCTTGGTAACACAAAAAATAAAATGGAGTGTGAAACAAAGAAAAACAAATCGCTTTAGCCTTTAGGTAGCTACGGAGCCACAGGCAGACAGATACGCACGTTAAACTTATAATACGTCTGTGTTTCTATCGGGCATTAAAAATAAGGCTTTGTTATTTTGCCGTTTCACCTCGTTTATAGTTACGCCACTATCCCAGCCAAAAGATATTGCACCAGCGTGAGTCATTTTATTCGTGTATGCCCAGAATTGAGAAAATACCCTGAAGAACTGTAAATCCTAACTAATATTATAAATACGAAAACAAGTTAGTTTGATACGATTTCGCGCTAAAACGGCTGATCGGATTTGGATGAAATTTGTCACACAAATGGACAACCAGTCTTACAAAGGTTTATCTTATTACCCAGTAACTGGCTTGTGGAGGTCTGATAGGTACTCGTTACATGTAAAATACTGTAATTCAACGGGATCTGGTTTTTTTGGATGTAGACCTCAACGTTGTTGAGAAAAGGCTAGTCAGATGATGATGATAATAATAATGATATGACCTCCGAACATAGGCTACTGTTTCTCCTGAATCGCATTCGAAGTAGTGAAGACAGTTACTTTGATGATGAGTTCATCGTTTAAAAGATCTTTATTTTTCTATTATGACTGTCATACTACTCGTCCTTCATTTCCGAGGTTTCAAAGACGCACGCAGACAACATAATTTTTCCCCATCATCATCTCTTGAAGATAAAGCCGTGAAACATTGTTTGCAGCAACAAAGGCAGTTGGGTACTTACGAACTTTTGCCCCCAGACTCGCATCGCATTTGAGCCTCACTTTGAGTACTCCGTGTTGCTATCCTTTATAATTAAAGAACACTTTTCTCCCCCACGATTGTTGCTTTTTTATGTTTTTTGTGTGTTATTCTTGGCTGTGCTTTCTTTTATGAGGCACGTTTTATCGTTCTTTTAAATGCAGGGTCACGTTATTACGAAAACGAAAATATAAGAAGCTCCCGAAAACTTTTGATTTGCGAAGCGATTGCCAATGTCTAGACTTTCTGGGCTCCATTAACTATTACATGTCAGGATAACCTTGCATATATTCTAATGATCGTTTACCGCGTATCGCAAGCGTAGCATGGGATGCCCACCAGCTAAATATACAAGTGGCTACGACAGACTGAATACGGAAGGCGGAGAATAGGGTATTGCGGCGCAGCCTGGGAGAGGCCGATATCTGTGTTGATTGGTTGATCGATTTGGTGCAAAGGCTACTTGTCATACTTGAAAAAGAGAATGTTAGCTGAAATCTTTTGATTTCTGACAAATACGAGGCTCTTTTCTTTAAGTACAACTTTTATGGTGACCAAGAAAACGAAACAAATAATAAAACAGTTATCTCATGAAAAAAAGAAAAGTGTGAAATCTAATTTTGCAAGGCACCACTAAAGCCTAACAAAATATATAAATCTGTATAACAATATTGTAACGTAGATCGTAAAGACTTGAAACGACCGCTACTGCCATCTATCATCAAGTAGCAGGTACTACACAAACAATTATCTGTAAACGCCAACGCCTTCTACTATCGAATAGCTAAATTATCTGTCCGGTACTTTCTAGAGACGTCGCTGCTAACCGTGGCAAAACTTCAAGAGTATTCGAGAATGTTTGCAGCACTTGAGCTCGGCATATAAATAGCGGATTGTTAGACTGTTGAGACAATACGGTTCGGTTACGAATCCGATACAGTGAACTACAAGCGAAGCATTGAAGTACATGCGAGACAAGTGATTGTGATTAACGCTTCTGATT
The DNA here is from genome assembly GCA_932294355.1 of Aporophyla lueneburgensis. Lineage (NCBI taxonomy): Eukaryota > Metazoa > Arthropoda > Insecta > Lepidoptera > Noctuidae > Aporophyla > Aporophyla lueneburgensis. The sequence goes on along the minus strand of OW028757.1, from coordinate 10,933,418 downwards.
ATTGCGCTATTTTTGATTATTTGATCAAATAGTTTGTGCTTTTGGTAAAATTGGTTTAAATTTATGTATCCCGAGCCCCAGCTCGTAACAATATCAAACAAAACATAACCACAAAATCTCATAACTAACCCCAAGTAACTTCTCTAATTTGTACAAAGCAAATATCTCAAATATACATATAAAATGACTAGGTCATTTAGCCAGGCTGTGACAAAAAGGGGGTAACCGCAGAGATGAGGGTTCTAGGCAAACATACGATGTAGCTAACTGCTGGGTAAACGTGACGCAAGCCACTGAGGTTTCGGGTTACAAATTCACTCATAATTTGATATAGGCTTTGTTGACTGCTTTGTGGTGGAAATGCTTTCGTTTGATGTTACTTCAGAGAGGTAATTGCACAACACACTATCAATAGGAATTTTGATAGTTCCACAACATTCATGGAGTTGTTTACGTAGCTAAGCAAACAAATTTTTCGAACATATGCAAGAATGGATTAACAATAAGGTTCAAAATGATTCAAATTCAGATTAATAGTGTGTTCCGCAATTAGGGTGCGGGTTATATTTAAGCGACCATCGGTGCGCCAACACCCGCGACATTGAAGTCGCGATTGAGCAAAATCGAGGGTCGAAAGTGTTCGCTCAGCAACTAGGGAGGTCCCATCTGACGAAACTTAAAACTGAGGATGGCAAAATCGTTACTTTAAAGTCCGAGATACTTGAGGAAGTCGAGAATTTTTATGGGCACCTATACTCAGCGCGGACGGTGAAACCAGCAGGACATAGTGCAGATGACCATCGAGCCGAATTAACGCGCCACTACACGGAGGACATCCCAGATGTCGACCAGTGCGAGATTAGGGCGGCTCTCGAGCAGCTTAAGAACAACAAGGCACCTGGGGATGACGGAATCACGACAGAGCTCCTTAAAGCGGGCGGGGCTCCAGTCTTGAGAGAGCTCGCGAGTCTCTTCAACTCCGTCATCCAAGAGGGTACAACGCCCGAAGCGTGGAGCAGAGGTGCGGTGGTTCTGTTCTTCAAAAAAGGTGACAAAACCTTGCTGAAGAACTATAGACCCATCTCACTTCTGAGCCACGTATACAAGCTGTTCTCGAGAGTCGTTACGAACCGTCTCGCCAGGAGACTTGACGAGTTCCAGCCACCAGAACAAGCCGGTTTTCGAAAAGGCTTCAGTACCGTAGACCACATCCATACTGTTCGGCAAATTGTACAGAAAACCGAGGAGCACAACCAGCCGCTGTGTATGGCATTTGTGGACTACGAGAAAGCCTTCGACTCTATCGAAATATGGGCAGTTCTGGCCTCTCTGCAACGATGTCGTATTGACTGGCGCTACATCGAAGTGTTGAGATGCCTGTATGACGCTGCCACGATGACTGTTCAGATCCAGGATACGAAAACCAGTCCAATCCAACTGCTCAGGGGGGTGAGACAGGGGGATGTGATATCCCCGAAACTGTTTACCAACGCGTTGGAGGACGTATTCAAGACGCTGGACTGGACTGGACAGGGTATCAATGTGAATGGCGAGTTCATCTCACACCTTCGCTTTGCCGATGACATCGTCGTTATGGCAGAGACGCTGGAACAGTTGGACCAGATGCTGCACAGCCTGAATGGAGCCTCCCGGCGGGTTGGCCTCGGCATGAATTTGGACAAGACGAAAGTCATGTTCAACTCGCACGTCATGCCGAGTCCAATCCGCATCGAGGGTTCGCTTCTCGCGGTTGTGAAGGAGTACGTCTACTTAGGGCAAGTCATCCAGCTCGGTAGACACAACTTTGAGAAGGAAGCCGACAGGAGGATCCAGTTGGGTTGGGCGGCGTTTGGGAAACTTCGTCAAGTCTTCTCGTCGCCTATCCCGCAATGTCTGAAGACCAAAGTCTTCAACCAGTGCGTCCTGCCCGTAATGACATACGGTGCCGAAACATGGACACTGACAGTTGGGCTGGTCCACAAATTCAAGGTCGCTCAGCGTGCTATGGAGCGGGCTATGCTCGGAGTTTCTTTGAAGGATAAGTTCAGAAATGAAATTATCCGGAAAAGAACTGGAGTTACCGACATAGCTCGCAGAGTAAGCAAACTGAAGTGGCAGTGGGCTGGCCATGTCTGTCGAAGGACCGATGGCCGATGGAGCAGACGAGTCCTGGAGTGGAGACCGCGTATCGGCAAGCGTAGCGTGGGACGCCCCCCAGCTCGGTGGACCGACGACTTAAAGAAAGTGGCTGGGACAGACTGGATGCGGAAGGCGGAGGACAGGGTGTTGTGGCGCAATATGGGAGAGGCCTATGTCCAGCAGTGGACTGCGATAGGCTGAGTTGATTTATTGATTTATATTTAAGACGTGGAAATGTATGTATTTAGTGTTTAAAGAAGGTGGTGAAGGAAGAAGTGGTAGAAGGTGTATCCATTCTCAACCTTATCAAAATAGTCTGAGACACAAAATCCAGTACGCTTCACGATGAACTGCCACAAAATCTTTCTGAAACATTAATCTATTGGTATTTATAACACAATATTAAGCAAAGCAGCTGTTCTTTTCTATCTGCGTTACAGTTTTCCCAAAAGACACATTGAATTTTGCTGTGGATTTTATCATCACTTAGGGTATTTGGTCTAGATGGTTTAAGTGTACATTCCATTAATTATTAATTTGCATATAACAAAAAATACTCAATGTTTTTGTGCGAGTCGCATACCGTTTATAAAGAAAACTAGAAAATGCCATGTAAAACAAAACAACGTTAGGTACATTTCTATAAGATCTTTAACGGCCTTCTGAACGATTCTATTACTAAAGAGTGTAGTAGATAGCTTGCTCGTTCAGTGTAATGGTTATTTTTATCGCCCTATTTGGACTGAGCAGTGTATTGCTTATTTAAACTTCCATTTATTTTGTTAGGCAACGATCGTATGTGCTGACAGAAAGTGGTGCTTTATTTTGACCAGTTTTTTTATTTTTATCACCCGAAAAATAAAAATGAAGAGGACGCCCTAGGAGGACATTATAGTGACCTTATTAGTAATGTTCGTAAGAAAGGTTAGGAGCGTAGTACTCGCATCCGCACGCAGGCTGCGTGTATGAACGTAAACGAGGCAAAAGGATCGTAGCAGGTCTTTAGTTTCTGCCTACACCCAAGGGAAGAAGGCGTACATTTATAGATGTTAATCAGGGATGTGGAGTATAAAATAGTGCACCAGCAACACTTGAAGTTTTAGAAAAGTTCATCGTGGTCGAGTGACACGAGTGAAATTTACACAGGTATGAGTGACGGAGACACGTCACTCATGCCTGTGTAAATTTCTTCCTTTGTTCTATAAACAACAAACCCAAACAAAAAGGAGATCGAAAGTGGGTGGAAAGTTACGTGGGTAGCTAAAGGCGGGTCGATGACATTATCACTCCTGACGGAAAGTTGTTGAACAAACTTGGCACCAAATAGGGAAGAATGACATAAAAGGGCCCTTGCCCTAAAGGCTTACTACTTTTCCAGTGGGTAGGCAAAGGCAATAACTTTGAAAAAACTAAAACTCGACTACTAAATATCACGCTCCAAAAAGTATTAAACAAGAAAATATTCTCATCTGAAAGGCGTGGATTTCGTGGTCGTGACACAATTAAGTTTTGAATATTCTACTGGAAAATTATAAGAGAGTCATTTAGGTAAGTATTAATATTGATTGCCCATTTAATTAATAAACATAATACCTTTAGTCGATGTAATACGAGCATGCAACCGAGTTTCGTGAATATCTCTCCCAGGAGCGACGTTAGGAGATTATTAATACCCGGTCTACAGCCACTGTAAGCCTGCAGTATATTCTATCTATGCTACACTTTATGTACAGTGCAAGCACAGCACAGTTTTCATATCAATATGTCAGCATTTTACCTGCGCCGGGCCGGCTAATTTAGTACACGAATAGCATTCATACCGCGTGCACTCATCTATCATGCAATCATACTTTTATCAATAAATATCAATCAATCAGTATCAGTGTATCAATCAGCATCAACTCAAGGTGTAAGGTCCCTAACCATACATCTTAATGGTCCTTCGAGCCGGATGAGCGGGATCCAATCACGTTGTGAACATAATAGTGATTGTTCCTGTAAACACGACCTGCGGACGACGGTCAACGGTCTACCAACATCATCAAGCCATCGACTGCTGGCTCCATCATCGCAGAGGGTGCTTTGCTCTTCTTTCCGTGGTTGCGAATCGGTTCAGCCGGCCTCCCACAAGCGGGTCTCACCGGTTGGATTGAGAAGGCGCTGATATCGCGGAGAGTTTGCAAAAGCACTTCTTGTTGACTAGCGGTCAGGAATATAATCAAGAAAATTATCAATCATGACTTCCACAATGGAAAACATTTTAACAAATCAAGATCAAATCATGCAAGCAATGGAGCAGCTATTAAGGAACTTCAAGAAAGATTCTGCAGAACGTAAGACTCCATACAATATCAAGAAACGACTGCAAACTCTGGATAGTTATTGGTCTGAGTTCCAGTCTAATCATTTGAAATTATGTGAATTCGAAACTCGCAGTGCCAGCTATTTCGCCGATAATTGCTATCAAAGGACGAAACTCTTTTACACTGAAGCGCGGGAAACTATCGAACGTTACGAACGGAAGGATCCTAGTGAAAGTAAGAGAGACCAATCTCCGGGCAAGCCATCAATACAAGTATCGACACCGGCATCTAGTAAACACCATCAAGAAACTTCAAGCACCTCATTAGCTGACCCCGATCAAGCAAACAGCAATCCTTGTAACAGTAAGTCTAAATCACTGTGGAAAACTGTTTCTCAAGGAAATGCAAGCAAACTGGAGGAAATGCTGCGAAAGCAAAAAAGCAACTTCAAGGCGTTGTCTCGTACAATCAAGAGCGTGGTATTAGAGGACATCTCTGAAAAATGGGAACTCGAAGATCTACTGCGTAATGTACAAAAAAGGTGGTCAATCATCGACTCGTTGCACTGGGAAATTGACAGTGAGTTGTACGAGGAAGATGAAGATTATGAGCAAACATACAGCAGATATGAGCAGCTATACAATGACATGAAAAAGTCAATCAATATCAAGATGGGCTCAATTTCACACCGTGAAAATTGCACCCCCAAAATCGATATTCCCATATTCAGCGGGAATTACCTCAAGTGGACATCATTCAAGGATCTATTTATAGAAACAATCCACAACAACAAGTCAATGTCGAGTGCTCAGAAGATGCAGTTTTTGAAGAGCAAGCTAAAAGGTGAAGCGGAAAAGCTAGTCCAACACTTAAATATCAGTTCTGAAAATTATCAATTATGCTGGGACATCATGAATCATCGATACAACAACGAAAAGCTCATCTTTAGCTCGCATATCAACGCACTTCTGGCAATACCTACAATGCAAAATCAAGCAGATTATCAGATCAAGAAGATGTTTGATACTACCAACGAATGTCTTAACGCCATAAAGAATCTCGGCGTCAACATATCAAACTGGGACCCACTTATTGTGCACCTACTGGCACTTAAGTTGGACAGCGATACGCATGGGGAATACATTCAATCGCTAACCAATCCTAGAGCACTGCCGACACTCGACGATTTCCTATCATTTCTGGAAAACAAATACACCGCTCTTGAATCATCTAGGCGTAAGCAGTATACTCCAAAATCAAAGCAAGAAACATTCAACAGAAAAGAATCAGAACATCAGCCTAACAAACAAAGCAAACCTAATCAGCACAATAATAAGAACGATGCAGGCAAACCATTTTTCCGCAATTCAACGTTTAAAAGTTTTGCAATGAATAAACCAAACTGTCCACTCTGCAATGACAACCACGGACTTTTCCGTTGCAAGACATTTTTAGAATCTAGGCCAGAGGCCAAAGGAGATATTGTGAAACAATTGAACCTCTGTAAAAATTGTCTCTATGATCACAAAGACAAGCCATGCTACTCGGAGACAAAATGCAGAGTATGTCAAGGAAAGCATAACACCTTGCTGCACGATACGCTCCACAGCAACGGCGGGACAAGTAACACGAAGTCATCAGCAGAAGAACAACTGTCCATATCACGAGAAAACAGAACACGAGACACTGTCAACCATGTCTCAAATGAAAGTATTGTAGAAATACTGCTAGCAACAGCTCTTGTTCGTGTCAAAGCACGAAATGGGACATATCACACATTGCGTGCCCTAATTGATCAAGGCTCACAAGTCTCTCTAATATCAGAAAGCGCAGCTCAAAAACTAGAACTCCCAAGACAAGCATGCAAAGGCGTCATATTTGGCATCGGCACTAGTCAAGCCAACTGTAAGGGAGAGATCAGTATTACTGCGTCATCAATGCATACTGAATTTACATTTCAAGCAGATGTGCTGATAATGAACACACTGTTACACAACTTGCCCAACAGGACATTCTCAAAACCATCATGGGCATACCTACAAAACATACAGCTAGCAGATCCAGGATTCTATACAAGCCGACCAGTAGATCTACTACTAGGAGCCGACGTATATTCACAAATTATAATGGGAGGTATCATCAAAGAAAATGAGTCACTCCCTGTAGCACAACAAACTCAACTTGGGTGGATATTAAGCGGAAATGTCAAATCATATCACTGCAACGTCGTAATGAACAATCTTGAAGACATACAAAGGTTTTGGGCCATTGAAGACATAGCAGATGGCAATATCAACATGTCGAAGGAGGATCATCAGTGCATTCAGCAGTATCAGACAGAAACTTTGCGACGGGAGGATGGCAGATATGTTGTAAGACTACCGCTAAAGCCAGAAATAAAGGAAAATTTGGGAGAATCAAAACCCAAGGCAGTCGCACAATTTTATCAATTGGAAAAGAAGTTTGGAAAAAACCCAAAAATTGCGCAAGATTACAAAGCATTCATCGATGAATACATCAGACTAGGTCACATGCGCGAGTGTACGAGTAAAAAACAGCCAGATTGCATTTTACCTCACCTATGTGTATTGAGGCCCGAATCAACAACAACAGCATTACGTGTGGTATTTAATGCGTCAGCAAAAACATCGACTGGCTACAGCTTAAATGATTTCATGTACAGTGGCCCAAATCTCCAACAAGACTTACTTACGTTAATATTGAGATGGAGACAACATAGATATGCGATTACAGCGGACATCGAGAAAATGTTCAGACAAATCTACTGTCATGACGATGATCTGCAATATCAAAAAATCATTTGGCGCGACTCACCTCAAGAGAAATTACGAGAATATGAGTTAACAACAGTTACATATGGCACCAAATCAGCACCATTTCTCGCCATGATGACTCTAAAGCAAATAGCAGAAGATGAACGCTCAAGGTATCCTGCTGCGGCCGCAGTTGTTGAAACCTGTTTCTACATGGACGACTTGTTGGCAGGACATCAGAGCATCGAAGAAGCTAAGCAACTAAAATCAGATCTTATCAAATTACTCAGATCAGGCGGATTTAATTTGAGAAAGTGGTCATCTAATAAATTAGAGGTATTAGATGACGTCACCGCAAACACAGCGCAATCATTTGAATTCAAACATCAAGAGTCAACTAAAACATTGGGGTTACGTTGGCACCCGCTGGACGATCAATTCAAGTTCGAAATGAAGATTGACACAAAATCGACAGCTCCAGCTACTAAGAGGTCCTTATTGTCAGATATATCCAAAATATTTGACCCACTAGGCTGGCTGGCTCCTGTCTCGACCAAGCTAAAACTTTTATTCCAAAATGTCTGGTCACTAACCCTACAATGGGACGACAAAGTACCGGCACATATCAACGAGCAATGGCAGAAGATCAAGAAAGATCTACCAGAAATAGAACATATCAATGTACCGCGATGGCTACAAACACAGCAAAACACAGAAATTGAACTGCATGGTTTCTGTGATGCATCCACAAAAGCGTATGCTTGCGTAATTTATTGCAGGATCATCAAACAGAACAATCAGAACAATCAAACTCCTGTGACCATAGTAGCAGGAAAATCAAAACTGGTTCCTGTCAATAAAGCGATATCATTACCAAGATTGGAGCTTAGCGCAGCACATTTATTATCACTTCTGATGAAAGTAGTTCAGAATACTTTACAGAACTACAATATCAAGATATATGGATGGTCAGATTCAACAGCGGTCCTGGGCTGGCTTCAGGGAGACCCAAATCGCTGGAAGCCATTTGTGGCAAATAGAGTGAAACAAGTCACTGAAGTAATCCCAATCAAGAACTGGCACTATGTGAAGTCGGCTGAAAATCCAGCTGATTGTGCTAGCCGAGGATGTTCAGCAGAGCAGCTCAAAGAACAATCACTATGGTGGCATGGACCAACGTGGCTACCATCATTTGATGAAGATGAACATAAACAACAAACTTATGTTACGCAAGACGAAATGAAAAAATCAGTACAAACAAGCGTCATTCAACAAAATGATGACATTGCTCAAAACATATTAAATAAATGTAGCAATTTCAACAGAGCAACGCGAGTTCTAGCTTGGACTTTGCGCGCAATAACACGTAATCAGCACAAACCAAAGTTTTTAACAATCGGCGAAATGAAGAAATCCAGACATTTTATCATCAAGCAAGTACAACAGTGGGAATTCAGAGAAGATATCATCAGTCTTCAGAAACATAAACAAGTCAGCGCAAAAAGTAAGCTGTTGAAGTTGAACCCATTCCTGGATCAAGAAGGCTTACTGAGAGTTGGCGGGAGGATCGCTAATGCGAATATCAGTCAAAATATGAGACATCCTCTCATAATACCTAAAAACTCTCATCTCAGTAACTTACTTATTGACCAAGGACATCAGATGACGTATCATGGCGGAGCTCGAATCACGCAAGCTTGGCTGCGTCAACAATATTGGATTCAGGGCGGAAATCGAGCAGTCAAGAAACGCCTTAGAACCTGTGTCAAGTGCAGACGTCACGATCCAATCAAACAAGAGCAGTTAATGGGAGACTTACCTGCAGCTCGCAGCAATCCAGCACGACCTTTCTATCACTCAGGGGTTGACTACACTGGCTTTGTCTACATTAAAACAAACAAAGGCCGAGGAGTAAAGACAACAAAAGGATACATCGCTGTGTTCGTATGCATGGCCACGAAAGCTGTGCATCTGGAACTGGTCTCAGATCTGAGCTCCTCAGCATTTTTATCAGCATTACGCAGAATGTCAGCAAGAAGAGGCACCCCAAAACATATATACAGCGACAATGGTACGAACTTCGTAGGAGCAAGCAGAATTCTTAATGAAGAATTCATCAACATTCAAAAAGTGTTAGACGTGGAATTTTACGAAGCAATCACCGACATGGAGATCAATTGGCACTTTAACGCCCCATCCTGGCCAAGCGCGGGAGGTGTATGGGAAGCAGCTGTGAAGAGCTTAAAGTACCACCTAAAGAGAGTGATTGGCGAACAAAGGCTCACGTTTGAAGAATATTCAACAGTGCTAGCACAAATCGAAGCATGTTTGAACACACGACCATTGTGCGCTCTAAGTGAAGATCCAGAAGATTTGGATTACCTCACACCATCCCACTTTCTAGCAAGCGGACCAACCTTGACGTTAATCGAAACGGAGAAAGATTTGCGTACGAGATGGCAACTCACCCAAAAAATCATGGATGATTTATGGAAAAGGTGGAGAACAGAATACTTAAGCCAATTATCAGTGCGTAGCAAATGGCGCCAACCGCACACAAACTTGAAGATCAACGACATTGTCATCATACACGACGTACAGTTACCATCAGGAAAGTGGGCAATGGGAAGAATCACGCAACTTCATCCCGGAAAAGATGGGTACGTCCGGGTGGTTACTATTCGGACAAAAAATGGAACAATGAAAAGACCAATATCAAAGTTATCATTACTGCCTATAAATGAAAATCAATCAGAAGAACAAGAACATCAAAAATCCGCAAGTAACGTATCAAGTCAACGAACACAACAATCGTCATCAAAATTATGCAACTTAATTTATACCATTCTCATGATTCTTATGGTAATGGTACCTACAGCAAGAGGCGAATACAAGTTTTCAAGCCTGAGCAACAATCAAAGCATCTACTTCGACAAGGTAGCCAATATGCGGCTACAACGCGAAGAATGGAAGCTAATAGTTTACTGCGATATGGCTCTATATTGGCGAGGAATAGATGTAATCAACAAATACATGAATCACCTGGAAAACATATGTTCAACGGATCAAATACCACAATGTGACGTAGTCCGATTACAGTTACGTCATGGGTACGCCGAACTCGAACACTACAACAGCATTTTACTCGGTCAGCAAATGCACCGATTGCGCCGACGTCTAAGAGGCTTTATCAATGGAGTAGGCAACATCGCACGAAGTTTATTTGGAATATTGGACGAAGATTTTGCCGAAAAATATCAGAAAGATATTGACCTTATCAAGAAGGATCAAAAACATCTTGCCTTATTGTGGAAAAACCAGACATCAATCGTTGAAGCAGAATTGAATGTTATCAAACGAGTAGAAACCGCCTTGGAAAAACAACATAAACTCGTAAATCAATACATAATCAACTGCAACCTGGGAATGAACAAACTGAAAGAGCAGATACAAAAGACAGACAGCAAAAGTGACTTCACTTTATCAGCCTTGGTGGCAAACATTATGCTGTCAGACCTGAAAAATATCCAGGAAACGCTAGTGGATACAGTAGCGAATATTTTCTATGAAAAATTCAACTTTCACCTCTTAACACCAACACAGCTGAGAGATGAACTCAATACAATAACAGGGCAACTTTCAAAGGAGCTGACCATACCCATAAATAACATTCAAACGGATCTAGCAAAGATATATCATTTACTCAAAGTAAAAGCGAGAACAACAAAACAATACATGATTTTTGAAGTCAAGATCCCACTTGTGACTAGAGAAGACTATGAGCTTTACAACCTCATACCAATCCCACTGCAAGTAGCTGAAAGCATGGTCACCATCACACCTATCGCGCAGCATTTAGCGATAAACATCCACAAAGATTCCTACATTCCGATATCGGAAGCCGATTGGGGAAGATGTACGCCTTACGACCAGGATGACTTCATTTGTTCTCAAAAAAGGCCTATTTATCAGATGACCTCAGACAACAATCTGTGTGTAAAAGATCAAGTTGCAAATCAATGTCAAACCGAAACCAAAGAATGTATAGATCAATGGACGGAATTAAGCATCGTCAACTCATATTTGTATTATTGTTGTGGACAATGCACGGTGCGAGTCATATGTGGGGATCATATTACTGCTGAACGACTCAGCAAGGCCGGGGTACTGACACTCGGTGACGGTTGCGTCATCAAAGGTCAAACATTTACGATTTATTCGCACCAAAGCTTAACTAACTCAATCCATACAAAAACAGACGTCCTGGATATCGAGATTCCAACTATAAATCACATCATCAATCTGACTATACCATCCGCTGCCGCACTGAACGACACCAAAGAGACTATCAAACGGCAACAGGACTTGGAAGTCATCACTCTCGCCATCAAGAATGCCAGGGTGAAGGAAGTTGAGGCATTGACAGATCAAGTTTCTTCCCACGACATCCACCATTACATCGCCATATACACTGTGGTCGCAGTGATCTTAATCAGTATTCTCATCTACGGGTTGCGACGGCTGCGAGCGCACAGGGGCACGGTTCAACAGGATCATCAGGAACCCAACGTGCACTATACGACAGCTGCAAGGAGACCGCCACAGACCGCTACTGTCGACAACAGCCACAGCAGCACACGTATAGTTGACAGGGCGTCATCACCACGTTTTGGAAGCCAATACAGATCAATGTAGTGTTATTTAAGTTATTTTATAGGCAATTATGTTTTATCACTTTGTAACTCATCACGATTCATATCACCCTGTGCACCCTTTTCTTCTCCGGGCCTGGAGCATGTACAGTGCAAGCACAGCACAGTTTTCATATCAATATGTCAGCATTTTACCTGCGCCGGGCCGGCTAATTTAGTACACGAATAGCATTCATACCGCGTGCACTCATCTATCATGCAATCATACTTTTATCAATAAATATCAATCAATCAGTATCAGTGTATCAATCAGCATCAACTCAAGGTGTAAGGTCCCTAACCATACACTTTAAGTGATTGTTAAATAAATTATCAGGTACATACTTTACCTGGACATGTGTTATACACTAAAGTTTACTTTGTATAAATTATTTCACCACCACTGCTCTCGAAACGGTGAAGAAAAACATGGTGATGAAACCGACATGCCTTTAGAACAGAAAATTCGAAGACATGTGACATCTACCAACCCACACTGGGTTCTACCAACCCGTGGTGGACTACGGCTTTATCCTTCTCTTGCAATTGAAATATAATAGACTGATTATGCTATGAAATAGCTCACGATTGTACTCGTATCCTAAGAAAAGGGCTAACTGACTCAAGATTTGGATTTAAAAGAGTGTCCATGGAATTTCTTGCTCATTCGTTTCTATAAGAACCTTCCACTTTACGCTTTGGAATGACCAACGAGCTTCATCTTTCTGATTGGCCGATTGAAATTTTAAGATTGATTATTCCAGTGTGAGTTTTATTATAAACTAGCTTTTGCCAGCGGCTTCGCCCGCGTGGAGGTCGGAAAATATCCCACGGGAACTTACTTTTGGTGTATGATCAACGTATGCGAGGATAAGAGCTCGAAAGCGCATCGTCATCCGACTTGCTTCAAATTTATCTTCACTGCTCAGCTCCTATATATCTTAGCGTTATATTCAGCGCTGCCAATCGCGGGGAAAATCCCCGATTTGCGGGGAATTGAGGGTTAGCGCGGGGAGAGCGCGGGGAATGACCAAAATCGGGGAATTTCGGGGAATCCACACCAAATTTTTCGGAGGGTTAAAACTATTGTATATGTCGGGTAATACTTACAACTAAAAATCACGTTCGGACTTGGCAGATACAGCTCGACATATTACTAACATAATTTTGAATGGCAACACCACTCAAATGCCTGCTCAACTGTCATTTGAACACGATTTTATATTTCTGAATGCATCCATTTCTACATCATTATTTCATTGTTTATGGTTGTCTGTATGGGCTCAGCTCCCTTTGCCTGTCCCAAAGAGGGACGAAAAGAACCAAAAAAAAAAATGTTTATGGTTGTCAATTTTGGTGCGAAAGTGAAAAATGGAAAAGTGGTTAAAAAGTGCAGCTACTGTTAAAAAACAGGTAAGTTGTATGTTCGTTCAGCATTAAAATATGATAGGTATGTATACTTAAGCTTATTTATCTAATTCAGTGTTATCAATCTACTTATCTAATTTATGTAGGTACTCCCGCAAAATTCGTTAAAGAATTTTCAACAACAAACATATTATTAAAACAAATGAGGGTATGTATATAATCAATTGCTGTTTATCAGAAATGCTGTATAGATTTAGAGCTACTAATTTTACCTTTTTACGATTGAGTAAATATATACTTGTATTGTCTTAGGTATTTCCTTAACAAACAGTGTTATAAAATAAAATTACCATTTTATAGATTTATTAATTTTTATTATACCCACATTATTGCTTAATTGACATTGTTTGATATTGAATATTCTTTATTGAATTTGGCGGGAGTATAGATTCTCTTAGTAAAGTAGGTACCTATTAGCTAACGGGGTGCTCCTCCCGGGCCGGTTACGTACATTTACCTATATTAAAAATATGAAATATACTTAAGTATAAAAAATATGGTTTCCTTGAGAGCCACCCTTATTCCGCAGGAAATAAGAGTGGTTTTCGTCAAAAAACAGTCACGCTCGATGTACCTACTACCTACTATTTTCATATTTTTTTTATTATTATTAGGCACAAGCAATCATTCGACATGCTACTAATAAAGGCACCTCTCCTGATTCTGACACCTCTTCCACATCAACATCAAAAGAACAGCCGTCTACTAGTAGAGCAGTTCAAAAACCTCCGTCGAAGACACAGCTCGAAGGATCAGACACTGAACATGAGCCGCCAGTCAAAAAAAAGAAAGAAAAACCAAATACTGATATAGCAAGTAGTGACAGAACTGAAGAGATAACAGAAGTGGAATTAGAGTATGAGGAGGAGACACCTGCAAAAAAAAAACAGTTGGCTAAAAAGGACAAATTTAATGATAAGTGGCTTCTGGAACCGGAATTCAAGTAATGGCTTAAAAAAGGTCATATTGTTAAAAATGAAAGTGAGCTTGCAATCTGTTCAGCCTGCAACTCTAACTTACGTCCACACAGAAGTGATTTGATTCGACATATGAAGTCAAAATGCCATAAATCTTGTATGAAGCAGGTTGCAATGTCAAGTAAAGTCACGGATTTTATGCAGACATCCACTAATAATAAAGTTAAAAGAGCAGAACTTAAATTGACGAGTCTCTTGGCAACTAATAATCTACCATTTACGCTGATGGATACCCTAGGATCTCTTTGTGCTGATATATTTCCGGACTCCGAAATTGCAAAAAGTTTAAGTATTCACAGAACAAAATCCACGACGATCATGAAAAATGTTCTAGGAAACGCATTTGCGAACGAAACTGTAGATTTAATTAAAGAACCTGGGCACTTCTTTTCTTTGGTTATGGATGAAACAACGGATCATAGTTCAAAAAAACAATGCGCTTTTACAGTTATTGTATTCAATAACGACACAAAAAAGGTTTCAACTCACTTTTTTGATATGGTGGAAGTTTCTTCAAGTACAGCTACAGCCCTATTTGACTGCCTTCTGGAGTTGTTGAATGCAAAAGGTGTACCTCTTGATAATTTGATTGGGTTTTCATCAGACACTACAAATGTTATGGTAGGGGAACACAACTCAGTGTTTGCAAAATTAAAACAGGCTTTGCCTCATATCGCCTGCATAAAATGTTCGTGTCATATGATCAATTTATCCGCTTCAAAAGCGTGTTTAAAACTTCCGAGATCCGTTGAAGATCTCTTACGTAATATAGGATCACATTTCAGCAGGAGTTCCCACAGACAGCAAAAGTTCAAAGAGTTCCAAGAGTTTTTCCAGGTTCAATTTCATAAAATGTTAACACTTTCTCAAACCCGTTGGCTGTCAATGAAAGCATGTGTAGACAGAGTTTTGGAGCAATATGAACCCTTGAAAGCGTACTTGAGGTTGAGCACGTTCGAAGACCCATCAAGAACTACTGAGGAGATGCTTAAAACCATGGATAATAAATTCACAATTGTATATCTTGAGTTCATGTCTTACATTTTAGAGATATTAACAACATTTAATGTAATGTTTCAGTCTGAAGCACCTTTATTACACAAATTAAAGCCCGAAGTTGAAAGGATGCTAAAATCTATTTGCTCCAATTACTTGCAAATTTCATATGTGCGCTCACAAAGCAGTAATATTTTTTTGACTAATTTCCAAGATTCCAGTAATTTCTTGCCTTTGCGAGAAATATACCTTGGTATGACAGCCAATGAAAGTACTACCAATTTACTCAAAGATCGAACTATTTCCAATACTGATATGGAAACATTTTATAAATCATGTTTAGCCTTTTATATAGAAGTAGCGGTAGACATTGTAAGAAGATTTGACTTCAGCGATCCTTTGTTTAAATTAATTTCTGTTGTCGAGCCATCTGAAGCCCAGGCTTTCAAGATTAAATCATTAAGTGGAGTTTTCATCCGTTTCCCCATTTTAAAGAATTATGTTGATTTACAAAGTGTTGACAACGAATGGCGAGAACATGCGCTGCTGGAATTTAATAGCTTAGGGTTAGAATCCCTGCCAACCGAAGAGTACTGGCCTAAGGTTTTTAACCTAAAGAATGCGGCTGGTATGCCTTTGTTTAAAAATTTAGAAAAAGCAATAGGTCTCCTGCTGATATTACCCTTTTCAAACGCGTCTGTAGAGAGGGTTTTCAGCAACCTCAACAATATTAAAACACAACACCGTGGGAGTCTCAATAATGACACCATTGCTGCTTTAATGCATACTAAACAAGGTATAGCAAAAGCGGGGAATCTGTTAAAATTCGAACCTAATCGAAGTATGATTAATGCAAAAACGTGGCAAAAATAAAATAATTAAGATTTAAAAAATATTTAAGTAATATCTTTTTTTTTTACTAAAACGTAAATAAACACGTGGCCCTTACTTTGTATTGATGTAGTCTATAGATTTAAGTGTTAATTTTGTTATTATATATATTTATTTTAAAAAAATTGTAGTATATTAAACAAATTTTGTATAAAACAGTGTTTTTATTCCAAAAAAATAATTTCGGGGAATTTGCGGGGAATGATTAAAAAGAAGCGGGGAATTTCGGGGAATTGACAACACTGACGCGGGGAATCGAGAAATTTTTATTGGCAGCACTGGTTATATTATATATCCTATAGCCTGCTTAGGAGAATGGGCTACAATCGTACCAAGTTTAGTTAAAATCCCTTCAGTAGTTTTTGACCCACGCGTGCACATACAGACAGACAGACAAAAAATTTACTGATTGCATTTTTGGCATCAGTATCGATCACCATTCATCCTCCAATATTAATTTTGAAAGTATATTCAATGTACAGAATTGACCTCTCTACAGTTTTATTATACTAAGCATGCCTTTTAAGTTCTGTCGTTTCCATATTTCCCGGCAATTTTGAATTTGTAACTGTTCTATATTAGAATGTGTTTAAATTTTGTATCTCAAAACAATTGAAAGTATTTGGATTAATGCTATTGTTTAGTCACAGCGTCGATTGGAATCTGTCAGGTTACGTACGAAAATGAATCTTTCTAAGGAAAATGTTCGTGCAATAATTTTCTACAACTTTAGAAGACGCCTGACACGGCTTCAGTGTTTTGAAGAGCTAACATCTGTGTTCAGTGATGAAGCCCCATTTTCTGCGGACTGTCGAACGCTGGTATTTAGAATTCCAGCGTGGACATACTAGTGTTAGTGACAAATCTCGCGAAGGACGCCCAAAACCCGCCTTCACTGAAGATAACATCATTGCTGTGAGACAACTAATTCTCGAAGATCGTCATGTGACGTATCGAGAGATAGAGGCTCTATTAGGCATCTCAGGGACAACCATTAATATGATCTTGCATGAAGCGCTTGGTGTGAGAAAGCTAGTTTGCCGTTGGATACCGCATCTGCTTTCCGACGATCACAAGGCGGCTCATGTCAGATGGTGTAAGAAAACTCTGCAAAGGTTCAACCGAGGAGAGTCAAATCACGTCTACGACATCATCAGTGGTGACGAATGTTGGATCTATGCCTACGATCCTGATTCCAAACAACAATCTACAATCTGGGTCTTTCAAGACGAGCCAAAGCCGACTAAAGTTGTTCGTTCTCGAAGCACTTCAAAGAAGATGGTGGCCACGTTCGTTGGAAAAACCGGCCACGTTGCGACTATTGCACTTGAAGATCGTAGAACGGTTAACGCAGAGTGGTATACCACAGTTTGTTTACCACAAGTCATCGCCGAACTTCGAAAATCTAACTCAAAGCGACGCATCATCCTGCACCACGACAACGCAAGCTCACACAGCGCTCGTCAAACGATTGAGTATTTGAAGCAGGAAAAAGTAGAAATTCTTGACCATCCTCCATACAGTCCTGACCTAAGCCCTAACGATTTCTTTACATT
Organism: Aporophyla lueneburgensis; assembly: GCA_932294355.1. Taxonomy (NCBI): domain Eukaryota; kingdom Metazoa; phylum Arthropoda; class Insecta; order Lepidoptera; family Noctuidae; genus Aporophyla; species Aporophyla lueneburgensis. Next base: position 10,915,663 of record OW028757.1, on the reverse strand, counting down.
TCCTAAAATTAAGAAAAGTCTCCGTGGTCAAAGGTTCCAGTCCGGTGAAGAAGCAGTCGACGCTTTCAAGTCAGCCATATTGAACACCCCCAATTTAGAGTGGAATAAATGTTATAATAACTGGTTTGAGCGAATGAAAAAGTATATTAAGCTACGTGGTGAATACTTTGAAAAACAAAAAAAGTACTATAAGGTTCTAGTTGTGATTTTTTCTTCAAACGGCAGAACTTAAAAAGCATGCCTCGTAAGTATAGATTATCCAATATTTTTATGCAGTCCTAGTCTACCTTTGCGTAGAATTTCATTGAAATTCATTGAGTCATTATAGAGTGTTGTTTGAGCAAACATAAAAAAAATTCTATTTTAACCTTCTAGTACAATTTTAATGCAACTTCCGTGTCCCGCCGACAAATGGGCTTTGTATAAAATTAAATGCTAACTAATTAGAGTAATTATTACGAGCTGGCAAATTAAAAAAGATGAGACTTTGTGTCATTTGAGCTACAAAAATTGGACGAACAATTAACTTGAATGAGATTTTTGACCCTTCCGAAAACAGTCCCTTACAGTTGGGTATAGAAATAATACCTTTGTATACGAATACTATCTTCTGCCCGCGACTTCGTCCGCGTTAAATTTCTTGTTCCCCCGACCCTTACCGTCGCGTCGAATCGCCTACCCGTGCGATTTTCCCCGTTTTTGCAACATTTTTCATTACTGCTCCGCTCCTCTTGATTATAGCGTGATGTTACTTAGTTTATAGCCTTCCTCGATAAATAGGCTACTGAACACAAAAAGAATTTGTCAATTCGGACCAGTAGTTCCTGAGATTAGCGCGTTTAATCAAACAAACAAACTCTTCAGCTTTATAATATTAATATATATTAATATAATATACTAGGTAGAAGTACGTATTCCCGTTAGTGTCCCAGTACCCGTTAACTTGTCAGTTTTTTTATGATTAAACTTTTCTACTATTAATAAGTTAAAGTTTACGAATGGCAACATATTCTTGGTAATATTTAGCACAATTTAAATCACAACACTGACCGAAAAGTTTAATGGTGTCAAAACTACTCAATCAAAAAAGTTGCTTACTAAAAAAAATCATGTAAATTCTAAGTTCTGATAGTGAACTAGCAAACCATCACGTCGGCGTCGCGTTGATCAACTAGCCACCCTGCGACGAGAAACGTAAAGGTAAGAGTGTTAATTTTCTAAAATATTTGAGTTTATTCTTTAGCGATATAAACTATAAATTGGGCTGAATCTTATTGTAAAGTAAATATTTTTACACATCACATGTATTGGTACTCAAAAACCCCTAGTTGACCCATTACCCGTTAAAGTCGTATTTTTTTTTACCGGATATTGGTACACGATCAATCCGATTATACAATTACACCGAACGCGTTATTTTACACTTATTGCCTTGAAATAGGTCACATTTTCCATTAAAACTGTAGAATTTTTCTGCCGGTTATTGGGACATGAATTAACAGTTGCATTTAAACCCGGCATCGTTCTTAATACCTTGAGTTAAGTCTTATTTTCCTTCGCTCAACTTTTTTCGGATTTTTTGTGTATGATTTTTATATTTTGCACATTTTGCTTTACTAATCTGCTGTTCTGAAATCAGGCTTTTCTATGCACATCGTATGGCGCGCTTTTGATTAAGGCAAATTTCAGAGCGAAAAATTTTCATGATGCGATGTGGAGGCACTTGTTGCTGTAACGGGGGCAAGAAGGCAAACGGGGAATTTTAACCTGAGGGCTTTGTGTGTTTTTAAATAATTTGAACCACCATGTTTTTATAATTAGTTTCATAAGATATTTTAATGGTATATATATTATTTGATACAAATTCAGAAACTTGCAAGAGCCGTGTTATTTTTTGTTTTCAGCTAGCCATGACTGATAGGCAGAAGGCTATATTAAAAGCCATGGAGGCAGTCAGAAAACATCACCCTACAACCAAGAAAAGCGGAGCAGTAATGAAAAATGTTGCAAAAACGGGGAACATCGCACGGGTAGGCGATTCGACGCGACGGGAAGGGTCGGGGGAACAAGAAATTTAACGAGAACGAAGTCGCGGGCAGTAAGGGCTAGTAAGTAATGTAAAGATTTGGGTTTGATTGCCTTGTCAATTATTTGTACACCTGATTTAAATAATCCAAAGCTCTAAGCTTTCTCGTTCATTATTTCCTTACACTAAGATGAGGCTTTTAAGCTGGGTACCTAATTTTAATTAAAAATATTGTTTAACTGTGATCCTGTACCCATTATAACTATTTTATATTTCGAATTGAATTAAATTATACTCGTTTTTATGTAGGTACGTGATATTGCGTAGATTTGCTTGAATATTTCAAGCTGACACAAGGTTAATTCTTCTCATTTTTCCTAGTGATCTCATTACATTCTTCCAAATATTAGTTGTAAAGTTGTTTTACATAGTGTAATTTTAATTTAACCAGTCAATTACCGTAATTACAGACACAATTAAAAAACCATTGTGTGGATACCAAATGTGGTATCTCAGGGACTTAGAGGTTAAATATTTTTTATACTAAGTATTTTTTTTAAAGTGACCAGATTTGTATTTTTTTGAGACTTAACTTTTTATAAGACTGCTGGTGTTTCCCTTGGTAGGTAAACCTAACCTAGGAGTTTGTTAAGTATTTAGGAAATAAATTGTGATATTTGAAATCCAAGTGCAATCATAGTTATATAGTACTTGATTTTACCTATTTACTTTATAATGACTGATTGTCTAGATACCCAGTTACATTTTTTAATTGAGACTAAGAGATAAGTTTTTTTTTTTTTTTTGACTAATTTGTAAGTAAACCAGTAGATTTATGTTTCATTTCAAGCATTTCGTAGTTGATTGTTTTATTTTTATGTTTTTTTTTTAAGTAAACTAACTGAAAACTAATGTTTTAACAAATGTCTGAAATAAATAATGTTACCTATCATTTGTATAAAATATATTTTAAAAAAATCATAACTAATAACGTCTTTTCTTTGAATATGTAGGTATAGATCCCATGACTTGACAAGACCCTTACTTATTTAACTGACATAGAAATTTAAAAATAGTATTTCTGTGAACCTTAACGTAAAGCAATAGAGTTCAAATTCGCTATGAAAATTACCGGATTCTGGGACAATTTAACGTTTACTAGTACAAATCTACCGGGTACTGGTACAATTGGTCCTTTACGTATTTTTTTTAAATTATTGTTAAATAACATTGGCACTAATTTAAAAAAAGCATATAACATTAAAACTTTATTAAATTACCTATCTAGTCATGTAAAAATTGTATTTGTAAGTCTAGTAGTTATAGCATAGTAGACTTGCAAACTCTGTGAAGTTCGAAACTTCACGGTTATTGGGTCGTTTACCTTATAGATGAAAGCATCACTAATCTTATAAGCCTTCAAGCTGTTGAGAAAGAAATTAAATAGCAATGTATTACTTAAACTTGTATTGAACTACACGTCTGCACATACTGCGTTCGTGATATAGTTTCCAAACATATAAACATTAGGATCAGTTTGCGCTACAACAACAAATATTCATATGACATTTCCATTGTACTAATTATTCTGGCATAAACTTCATTTACACGAAAATAAAACTGATATTGCCCTTAAATCCGAATGTGAAACACTACCAACATGAATCTATTAAGCCCTCTTAAACTGTTAAGAATGAAATCCAAACGTGTTTGATACCAAAACTTGTTCTACATATACTGTGTTCACGTGACTTAGTTTCCAAACATATAAACACATTGAGATTAGATTGCTCTGCGGTTTTGAACATTCTTATGACTTTTTCAAGTATCATTCTGAAATCGACTACTTAAGTTGATTTCAGAATGATACTTGACACAAATATATAATTCGTATTCATATTTATGGAAATAACATCGATTGTAAACAAGGATTTCAACAGACTTAAGTATCCCTCCGTTCATAATCTCCTATTATTAATAAAAGACAATTGTATTACTAGTTCACACAATGCCCCATGCGATTAGTAGCTTAGCAGAGTCCAATACAAACTCCTGTAAACTAAGATTTGTTACAGTCACGATAAAAGATCCTTTCAAGGACTCTCCTAGTCTCAGGGGCATGATTTAACTGTCAACGCAACTAAATTAATTAGATAAGGAAACAGGAAAATAGTAAAAGAATTCTATGACCTTTCCTATTAAGCCAGCCTCTATTATCATCAAAGTTTTACTTGGAACAAGTTTATTCTCTCATTTACCACATAACTTATTTTTCATCTGCTATTTTTAGGGTTATTCACCTCAAAAGGAAAAACGGAACCCTTATAGGATCACTTTGTTTTCCGTTCGTCTGTCTTTCTGTCAAGACCCTTGATCTCCGGAACGCGTGGAGGTTGAAATTAAAACGATGTACTTAAATGTAAAGTCTCTTGCAGCTGTGAAAAAACCAAAGTTCTAACTTAACGTGAAAAAAAGATATGGCCGTTTATGCCGCAAAACACGTATATTTCGACACTCTCAAGGGAATCAAAATGTAGAGGGTATTTCCCGTTGACCTAGAACTATGAAATTTGGCAAGTAATACTGTCCGAAAAATCTGAAAACTATACATTTGTAATTGAATCATAAAAAAACCGGCCAAGTGCGAGTCGGACTCGCGCACCGAGGGTTCCGTACAAATCTGTAGGTTTCCTCGGTTTATGTTTGTGACATTACATGCTTTTTTTTTAATTTGTATAATATTTGAGTTCATTGAATGGTAAATTGCGGTTTACGATTTATGACGTATTAAAAAAAACTACTTACTGGATCTCGTTCAAACCAATTTTTGGTGGAAGTTTATATGGTTATGTACATCGTATATTTTTTTTAGTTTTATCATTCTCTTATTTTAGAAGTTACGGGGGGGGGACACACATTTTACCACTTTGCTGCACTCGCGCAAACTATTCAGTTTAGAAAAAAAATATACTAGAAACCTCTATACCATTTTTGAAGACCTATTCATAAATACGCCACACGTATACGGGTTTGATGAAAAAAAAAATGAGTTTCAGTTCTAAGTATGGGGAACCCCAAAATTTGTTTTTTTTTTCTAATTTTGGTGTGAAAATCTTAATGCGGTTCACAGAATACATCTACTTACCAAGTTTCAACAACATAGCTCTTATAGTTTCGGAGAAAAGTGGCTGTGACATACACGGACAGACAGACAGACATGACGAATCTATAAGGGTTCCGTTTTTTGCCATTTGGCAACGGAACCCTAAAACCAGAGTCGGAACCCTCGGTGGGCGAGTCCGACTCGTACTTGCAAGTATTTTTTGAACTTCATACTCATATTCTAAGCTTATGTACTTAAAGACTTTCTCAGCCCGAAATAAGTGTGTACAGTAGCTTACAAAATGTTCAAACATAACTTAATATATTCAACATTTTTATATGAGGGGCTTATGTAAACAAAGACCTCTGGCTTTCAGACTTCTTAACATCATTCCTGTGTAAATACTTTTAGGCAAGTTTGCAGAAATACTCACTTCAATTTAGTTATTCTTTGGCTGTACCTACACAATGGTCTAATTTGGCATAATATTATGAGAAGCAGACACTGTGTTGAGTTGCAAAACATCTAAGAAAAAAACACTTTATTGGTATGCGTTTAAATGTATTTGGATAAGATGCTTTAAGAATAACGGAGATAAGGTTCAATGTCGCTCACGCAAACTAAAATCTAGTTTTCATCAAGCCCTTGAAAAAGCGTTGACCCATCGCAATTATTCTCCGTAACTGACAAGTACAATCGAAACCATTACTCGCTGAAAGAAACAATGTATCTAATAAAACCGCACAAGAAACAAGCTGAAATAAATCTTAGTAGAAATGCAATAACACCCGGTCACGATATAGAAAGGTGCAGAGTGTCAGCTTCATTTAACTAGCGAAAACAGAGGTACATGCGTACCTCATAGACACATATTCTCATAAAGTACACAAACAGTTCACTTAAAATATAAGATATACAAATAATGTAGTTTTAATACAACAAAATGACTCCGTGAGTCGAAAAAAGGAAAAGACAGTATTTAATCTTAGTATTCTCAATACTTTAAATCTCAAACGGATGACAGTAGCGAGTGCGCTTTTTTTTTTCAGGATGGGAAATCATCAAATAACTTCTCCCGCTCTGGGCGGAACGGGTGGGCATGTCAGACTTTTACTGACTAAAACCCACCCGTGTTCCTTCAGTTGCCCATGTACCAGGGTCACGGTATCTCTTTCGAACAATCACGCGACCCCGGCAGGCATCGGTCCCAGCAGACCCCTTCATAGCGAGTGCGCTTGCACTCATGTAGACAAACGTCTATACAGGATAAATGTTTAACCAGTGTGCAAATTTTTACAAATTAAACTTAAACGAGTTATAATAACCATGCAATTTTTATTTTGATATATCTTAGGACAATAAAATAAAGTTATCGTTAACGAAAGATTTTGAAACCGGTTTTTATGGTAATTTGCACGCAGCGCCGGCGGCGGTGTGGCGGCGAAGGTGAACGACCGAGCGTAGCCACAAGTACTTACCAGTTCGATCGGTCAAAATTCTAAGAAGTTCGAAGTACCTACGCCGAAAATTTTCCTGTATGTGCGTGCGCAATCGTTAGGCTCTAATTTAAGGTTAGCCCGCAATATTCAATTTTGTTTAAGTATTTTGCAAATATTTATCGATTTTACGTTGATCAAAATATGATTTGCGGTCTTTCTATGATTCTTCTTTACTAATCGATGATGATTCGTAACGAAATCATGACATTTGAGACCTATTCTAACTTAAAGAGTTAATTTAATTTTTCTAATATAATTTTGTAAATAATTATTTGGTACGGTCGACCTGTTAATTACAAACATAAGAAAACTTGTATTTTGCTGACTATCTTATAGAGCGTTTTTCTTTAATGTAGCCGACCTTCTGCACCCATATACTTTGTGACCTAACTACTGGCACTCGATCTCATTTGAGAAACATTTTTACGACTTCACGAGTTTTCGGGCAAAATTATTATCTCGTATTTACGGTGTGAATTGTACGGTTAGTGGAAATTCGCTTTATGATGCCCATGATGCTTGAAATGCCCAGCGGATGGAAAAAAGAGCAGTTTTATGGGCAAACACTTTCGGCCTCTGGATGGTTCGCGAGATTTTATTACGGGAATCGTAAATTCCAGTGGGCACTGAAGATTATTTCTTGATTTGTTGTGGATTTAACAGCAAAGCGCTTCAGTATCGTATATATAATTTTTTAGTCTGAAAATAAATACATTTCCGCACTATAAAGTAAAAAATCTTCAGTAGAAGTCGTCACTACAACGTGTTATAGATCTTTCTTTCCGTTCTGAAATTAAAATAATGAACCAAGCGACCACAAGTATTAATTTGGTTGACTCAATTAAAAGGACACACATGCCTATTGCGGAGAGCATTGGTGGCCTAGTGTTTTAGGTCAAGACATCGAACAAATCAAAACAGGCGCTATACTTTGTGTAAATAATTTCATCACCACTGCTCTCAAAACGGTGAACGAAAATCGTGAGGAAACCGGTATGTCCTAGAACCAAAAATTCGAAGACATGTGACATCTACCAACCCGCAGCCGCCAGCGTAGTAGATTGTAGCCCACTCCTTCGAAGAGAGGAGGCCTGTGTCCCAGCAGTGGGAACATTACAGGCTGATTATACATACCTACGAGAAAGGTACAAAATATTCTTAACTAGCTTTTGCCAGCGGCTTCGCCCGTGTGCTCTACGTATAAACCTTCCTCTGGAATCACTCTATCTATTAAAAAACTGCATCAAAATCCGTTGCGGAGTTTTAAAGATCTAAGCATACATACCGTACCGTGTGGTGCTGGAAGTAAAGAATAACACCACCCCATTTCTTCCCGTGGGTGTCGTAAAAAGCGACTAAGGGACTTACTAGAGAATGGGCAGCAGCGTTCTCTATGCATTTTACTACCACACTGCGATCGCCAACCCGCCTGCCAAGCGTGGCGATTATGGCAAATCCCCCCATATTGGGGGAGGCCTAAGTCCAGCAGTGGACGTCTTGCGGTTGAGGTGAAGCATACATAGGGACAGACAGATGGAAGCGACTTTGTTTTATACTATGTAGTGAAGTAATAATTCATCTTCCCACTTCGTATCAACTGAACAAAAACAACACAGTCTATTTAAGGCATGTATACATTCTGTCAACAAAACGTGATCTTCACTTCGTCTGACGTAGATCCATCGTATGACGGAACATAACACTTTTATATAAAGGGTGCTATACACCTAGTCAGGATGACATGACTCGGCATAGCTGGTTGGTAAAATCTATACTAATATTATTAAGCTGAAGAGTTTGTTTGTTTGTTTGATTGACTGAACGCGCTAATCTCAGAAACTACTGGTCCGAATTGAAAAAATCTTTTTGTGTTGGGTAGCTCATTTATCGTGAAAGGCTATAAGCTATATAACATCACGCTACAACTAAGAAGAGCGGAGCAGTAATGAACAATGTTGCAAAAACGGGGAAAGTCGCACGGGTAGGCGATTCGTCGCGACGTGAAGGGTCGGGGAGCAAGAAATTTAACGCGGACGAAGTCGCGGGCAGAAGCTAAAGAGTCATGAGTACGGGATTTCAATGGACAACGAAACGCAAAGATGAAGTTGGTGCGCTTCGACAGAGCAGCCTGACGTTTGTGCGAGTTGACAAGAGCGGCTACATGCGGCGTGACGTAGCTCTTGACCATCTGACATCGTGCGGGCAACAAGTCCAGAAACTATCCAACGTGCAACGTTTCGTTTGGCAATTACAAAATTTAACCTAAAATCACTAATCTTCTCCAGAGATTTTATTCTCAACCGCAACACACATCAACGCTTATTAAAATGTTGAACAGTAAAGAATCCAGCTCCAATCGGCCTCTTGTTCCGACATGTATATTTTGCGAAAAGCCGCTCAGCATAGCTCGAATTGTATCCATTCAAACATGATTCAGGCCAATTATATGCTGGATTAAGTTTTCAGATTGGCACGAACCTTATGAAAGGCGAATATACGAGTATGTGTAGCAATTGCTTCATGTTGGCTACAAATAGGTACTGCTGAATCAAATGTGCCAAACTGAACACGTGTGTAGTGTCTCTAACATCATTGTCAAGCACTTACCTTTACATCTAAACTTGATAGCACGTTGAAAATAGAACAAATATTGACGTGACATGACATTATATGAAAAACAATAGAGATGTGTTTGTTTTCACCCTCTTCAAGGTAGGCAAAGTGATAGTTGGAAGTGGATCATGTTACCTTTATTGTAAGTGTGGTTTTGCTTGTATTACGTGAGTATTGTATACTCTTACGTTACTCATGTCATAATGCCAGCCAGGATGTTTTTCACTTCAGGGCATATAGGAAGTAACGTCTGACACGCCCTCCCGCTCCGCCCAGAGCGGGTGAAGTCATTTGATGACATCCCATCCAGAAAAAAAAGGCATATAGGAACATGGATGACCACAATAGGTATCATCATCATTTCAGCCGAAAGACGTCCACTGCTGGACATAGGCCTCCCCCAAGCACCGCCACCTCGACCTGTTCTGTGCCTCTCGCATCCAACGCATTCCTGCGGCCTTCACCAGGTCATCGGTCCATCTTGTGGGAGGCCTTCCAACGCTACGTCTTCCAGTACGCGTTCGCCACTCCAGAACCTTCCGACCCCATCGGCCATCTGTTCTGCGAGCAATGTGCTCTGCCCACTACCACTTAAGTTTGGCAATTCTTCGGGCTATGTCGGTAACCTTGGTTTTCCTACGGATCTCATAATTTCTGATTCGATCACGTAGTTATCGTTTACAGATCGTAGTTATCGGACTATTAAGTGAAAAGTGTCCTTATGCTGTTTTCATAAACGGCAATAATTAAAAACAGCCACGTGGGTCGATCGATCAGGTTAAGCTACGCTTACCGCGGTTGGTCGGTGGATCTTTACATAGCAAGACCCTGTCGTGTGTTGGTAAGCACGTTAAGTCGTTGATACCGGCTGCCTTCGTACATCTTTGACAGTCCATACAGATCGTCATAAGCTCGAAAGTGACAACCATGACTATCGTATTACCTATTAATTGCGTTGTGGAGGTCAGATAGGCAGTCGATGTAAAATACTGGTAATCAGCTACATCAGAATATGATTTTATATTACATACATATAATTCTTTATTTTCATTTTTTTTAATACTAAAGGTCACCTCTGCATAACCCGTAGGGGAAAACACGCTGTGTTATTTATATTCAAAGAGAATCAACCACAGATTTTCTCTAAACCATCAGTAAGTAAGTAAGTAAGTCTAAAATTAGGTACATCCTTCCTAGATTTACAGCATACTACCTTGCCTCCTCCTGCCCCCTTAATTTTGCCGCCAAAAAAAGAGAATAAAGACATTAAAAGAAGACAACATCAAACAAAATAAATGAAAATCGAAAATCTGAAAATTCCTCGAGGTCTTCCTATAAAGTCAAGACCCGATATTTATAGGCACGAGAAAAATCTGCCTGTAAGTGCCGCTAGCCTCACAAAGGGAAACCTAAAAAATTGTTATCCTTTACCGTTTGCCGATCGTCAAATACACAAAGGGTGTCAGAGCGAACACAAATGGTAGCGTTGGGGGTGAGGCAAGGCTGGGTCTTACCTCTCGACCAAATAGTAAGTAGTTGTAAATTATTATTTTTTATTATTTCGTGCTTAGGTTTTTTTAAAAGAGAGTATTGCTGAAATGCTTGATGGTAGGCTCTGTGAGAACCTGAAGTTTTCGTGTACCGGTATCGGGCTATAAAATAGTGGAAAATTCGACAAGGTTTTCTTATTAATTTAATGTATTTCTAATGCATTCCCTTGTAACTGTGCCATATTTCATTCTCTTCCACCTGTATAATTTTCGTAAAAAGGGGTACAAAGTTTTTACTTCGTCTATGGATAACATCTTCGGGTTGTGAGCCCCATCTTTAGCCTACTGTTTATTTCAGCTATTCTATCTATAAATTATCCTATCGCCTAATTGTGAAATTGGAAATAAAGTAATTTATTTATTATTTATTTATTTATAAATAGTTCGACTGTCATTAAAATTATTTATTACCAGCCAGCATAACGTAAGATTGTCTTTTGTGTACAACCTTTACAGTACTGATGAGCTCTGGACAATCAGCCCCGTTAAACAAACTTATAATACCAGCCTATTATTGGCTCACAGCTGAGCAAAGGTTTAACAAACTTGCCGTTTGGCCCTTTAGAATAGCTCAACACGTCTTCACGTGTTGAGCTATTCTAGAAAATCTGTCTATACGCATATATACCGTCATAAGCTAATGTTTATTTGGTCACCTGCTGTGGTTGTTACTCAGCCACAAACCCCTCTATTTGATGACAGACAGCTTTAATTGCTATTGTTATAATAATTACCACATAGACATACAACTTACATGACTAGTCACTGCCCATCTCCTTGACGTAATTCTCGTTAGTTTACAATACCTGAGGGCAATCACTAAGGCTGTATACACATGATTAGTATCAGTAGGTTGCGTTTACACCAAGCGTTAAGTCGAACACCGACTGTAATGATATATGAAAAACAAAGGATACTTAGTCAGCGACTTAAGTTCATACATTTCGGTGCTAGTACAAAAAAGGCATAAGGTTCATAATACAAGTTATGGAGACATGGGGTTACTAGTGACGCGCAATTTGTAATCATGGATTCACCCTTGCGAAACTTAGATTGTAGACAAATGTTTTTGTATTAATTTTTCTTTTGTTATTGAAGAGCGGAGCCTTCTACCACAGGCTTTATTAGATTAAAAGGAGGTTCCAATCACAATTTCAGTGTCACGTATTTGTTAAAGAAATAAACTATTTTGTATTTTTTTATTATTTTTTGTAAACTCGCTTATTAATTTTTGAAATTCTTGAAATTAAGCAATAATACAATATTATAAAACTGAATTGTAGTTAGTTTGCGCGTTAATGAACTCTGTATTTTGAAGTTAAGTTGAATTACTCCAAAAAAATTGCTTCTTCACAATGCGTTAAAAACATATCTTTTCAAGTATAAATAGAATTGCACTATAAAAAGAAAAGCCAACTGTTTTTATCTTCACAACAGAAAAAATATCAAATACTGGAAAATAAATCCGTAAACTGAAAAGATTTCTCACGGGTAGCACGTAGCTAAAGTAAAAAATAGCTGACGTGGTTTAGGGCTCTATTCTGTCATCAACATGAAAATAGCAGGTAAGATTTAAAAAAATATATATCTCAATTTATTTATTTATATAAAAATAGCTACATGGTCTTACTCTACTTATCGCCTGGGTAGTGGGAGCATATCAAGCAGTATGGATACGCACTGACGGAATATTTTCTACCAGGCACGATTAAAATAAAAATTTAAACTGCTCTCCAATATTGATAATCTATTGAAATTTAGGTTAAACTACGATAGTAGTTTAACCTAAATTTCAATAGATACATAAACCGTCTTACAAGTATTAAGATAAAATAATTTAAAGTTTTTTTTTTGTATTTTCTTATGCATTCACGCTGAAACTGCTCAATGGATTTTGAGGAAATTTGCCACATGGGTAGACCATGGCCCTAATTAGGAGGACTCAGGATATTTTTCCTGATATTCTGATTTATACGGGTGAAACCGCGGGCTGCTGCTAGTATTAAGATCATTAATTACAGAGGTATCAATGATTATAAATAACGAATATACGAACAGCAGTCGTAAAATAGTACAAACCAATTAATTACTACTGTTTTCGAATTTGTGCACAAATTTAAAAACATCCTTGTTTTTCGCTTTCCTCACTGACACTTGGCTACTGTTTTCTCCGAATTCAAGTTATTTACAATCAAATTACTAGTATTTTAGAATCTGTACACACAAATATAGGTAGCACCTACTAAAGAGGTGAATATGAATTCAGGGGTGAATTGGGATACCGTGACGGCACATGGGCAACTGAAGGAACACTGGTTGGTTTTAGTCAGTAAAAGTCTGACATGAATCATCAAATGTCTTCTCCCGCTCCGCCCAGAGCGGGAGAAGACATTTGATGATTTCGCATCCTGAAAAAAAAAAAAAAAAAACAAAGGGGGTGAATTGGGACGAAACTTCAAATAACCACATGTTAAAGTCCCATGCAATAGGGAGGAAAGCCTATTGCCATCAACTAGGCACAAAGCTAGGCTCCGGACTGCTAATGACAAATTCCAGATTGAAAAACTCAGTAACACTTTCCCCGACCAGAAATGGAACCCAGGACCTCATGTTCACCAGTAGCGCTTGGGACCACTAGACCAACGAGGCGGTGGATTTTTAAAACCCCTTTTAAAATTTTATCTCCATTCACCACTGTATCCATTCATCCATCCCGTTTGACGGTATATTTTTATCATCCTTTTAGTAAATTTTACCTATTTTCCTTACTGACACTGTTACCCACCCTTATTTGATTTCCTCCACAAAATCCATGTTATTCACCAAAGTGTCTTATCGAATACTTTGAGAATAACTATCGTGAAAGGCGCAGCTTTTACCGGATGTCATGGAGGGACCGCATGTGACTATGGGCGCCGGTTTCCACTCTCCCGGCTCAAAAGCTGTCCATATATGACGTCAGAATACACTATAGGGTATATAGCTTGCAGTAAATGATACAGACGGATAGAAAGTGCTTTATTTTATAGCATAAGAGTAGAACAGATACAGTTGGTTAGTTTCCCGAAAGTAGAGACCGTTTTTGAATTTTGGAAGTGCAAGGAAACGTTAAGAAATAATCCATCAAAACGAACAATATTGTCACATTAAATCTATAAAGGTGAAGGTTCCGTGAAGGTTCCCTGTGGTGCCGAACGTAAAGAATAGCATCATCCCATTTCTTTCCGCGGGTAACATAAGAGGCGAGTAGGGGAATTACTAGAGAATGGACAACAGCGTTCTCTATAGGAGGACACGGTGGAGCATACGGTGGAGGTGTGCCCTGCCTGGGCGGGGCACCGCCGTGTCCTCGTGGAGGCGATCGGCGGCGGCGACCTCTCGCGTCCGGCCCTGGTGCGAGCCATGGTACGGAGCGAGAGGGAATGGAAAGCCGTCACCTCCTTCTGCAAAGCAGTAATGCTCGCGAAGGAGGAGGCGGGGCGTGTGAGGGAGTGGCAGTCTCTGCGCCCTCACGTCCCTAGCCACCGCAGGAGGAGACGCCCCGGGCGTCGAGAGTCCATAGCGGACTCCCGGCCACCGTAGGCGCGAGCTTGCGGGTGGCGAGCAATGGGTAGCTCGCCGCCCGGTAAGGACCAGGCTCGGGTCGACGGCGCGCAGTGTTCCACGCGCGCCTCAAAGAGATGTCAGCAGCAGTGTAGGGGTCTACTAGGACGGATGCCTGCCGGGGTCGCGTGATTGTTCGAAAGAGATACCGTGACCCTGGCACATGGGCAACTGATGGAACACGGGTGGGTTTTAGTCAGTAAAAGTCTGACACGCCCTCCCGCTCCGCCCAGAGCGGGAGAAGTCATTTGATGATTTCCCATCCTGAAAAAAAAAAAAAGATTCTCTATACATTTTATCACCTATGTCCAGCAGTAGACGTCTATCTGTTAAAACGACAACGACGACGACAAATATTTTAACAGCGCACAAATAAGCTACATTTCAAATAAAACCACCCACCAAACTTCTTAAATACAAAATATGTTTTTGAACTCTGCAACAAACATGTTTTGAATCCGTACGATAAAGTTTTTCGCCGAAACCTTCAAGTTTGCAACGTAGGTAATCCTGAAACTGTGATGTTCCGACCTCTCTGCAATTTTCCGCGTCACTATACCGAAATCCAAGACTTCCATTTTACGTTGTACGAGACCCAAGTTGGAATATCTTTTACATTTTCTACGCGATATATCTTTATAAAATTAGACTATCTGTTCCCGTCTGAAGATTGTGGGGTAGAGCTTTCGATAGTTGAAATGTTTAGCTATAAATAGGGAAAAGTCTTGCAGTTATTCAATATCTAGCAGATTTTACAAGATTGCAGAAACGTAGCGGTGAACTGTAACATCCACGTAAGATAAAAACAATATTACCCGATACAATGAGTACGGTAGACTGGAGAAAAGAACTAAAGCCAAACCAAACCATTGTGACTTAGGAATATGATTGAATGAATACCTAATTTAATTAATTAGCACTATGAAATGGGCATAAAAGAAGTAAAAATTATGGAATAGCAGACACTTATAGTAGTGGCAGAGATTAATGTTGATAATTACGGCAATCTCTACATCAACTCAAACAAAACTACATCTACAGATTCATCCCTGATAACTACCGTAGGTCAATATGCCTAGACGTTTCCCAATTATGTTAGGGTCAGCTTCCAGTCTAACCAAATGCAACTGAATACCAGTATTTTACATAGACCCACTGCCTATTTGACCTGCACAGCCAGACTGATGAACTGACGTAGTTATCTTTCAAATAATAAAACCCAAACATTACAATAGTCTTACTGCGAGCTAAAGCTTCAATCAAAATGAATATTCTAGAAATCAATACTTAACATCTATGTGATCAGCCTCCATTTTCTTTTTATTATAAAAAAGAAGAGCCTTATCGGATTCCACAATCGAGAAGAATTTAATTAAATTGATTCCTGCAATAAGCGCAGAGAATATTCGATATTCCATAATCGAGAATCGCAATTGTACCATAAAACGATACAATATAATTAGTTGCGGGTAGGGTTGCCACCTTAAAAAAGAGCCCTGTTTTTGCTGTGGGTTACTCAAGATTAAAAATTACATTGATGTGGAACTTTCGATGTCGTATTCAGCGCAGTGTTACTATTATTTTAAATTTTTAATGTCATTTATTCATCGTCATCATTACAGACGAAAGACGTCCACTGCTGGACATTGGCCTCCCCCAATTTGGGGGGGTTAGCCATAATCGCTACGCTTGGCAGACGGGTAGGCTACCGCAGTATGGTGATAAAATGCATAGAGAACGTTGCTGCCCATTCTCTAGTAAGTCCCATGGTCGCCAATTACGACACCCACGGGAAAAAATAGGATGGCGCTTTTCTTTACGTCCGGCACCTCATGTCAATAGGAAGTATTTATTAATATTTCCTATTTACTACTTGTTCTTATACTCAGGATATGCAATTTTGTTATAAGGAATTACAAAATACATACAAACGTTATAATTTAGCTGTTAAAATATCGAATATATGAGCGCAGGTTTGTGTTTTTAACCGACTTCAAAAAGGAGGAGGTTATCAATTCGGATGTTTATATTTTTTTTTTATGTATGTTCGGCCATAACTCCGTCATATATAAACGGATTTGCAAAATTCTTTTTTTGTTCGAAAGGGGTTTATTTCGAAATGGTCCCATATAAATTTCATGTAGATCTGATGATGAGTTCCGGAGACAGACACCGGAACTCTTTAAAAAATGACGGCAAATCAACCGCGATTTCTGTTATCGCATTAATATGCATTGTTTGTTTGGAATTAATACGGGGTAGATACCAAAACTAAAAATTTAAAAATAAAAACTTTTTTACAAAAAAAAAAAAAAACAACCGACTTCCTTAAAAACACTACAAAGTGACAAATAACTTTAATTTCGGAAGTCGGTGGCAAAAACCTTAAATACAAATCCTAAGACACCGACTGCCGAAATTAAAGTTATTTGTCACTTTGTAGTGTTTTTAAGGAAGTCGGTTGTTTTTTTTTTGTACTGAATAATTGTGTTTTATCTTAATTTAAATCAGTGTGAAGTCAGATAAAAACATGTTTGTACAACTCCCAACAACAATTCCTTGAAAAATATTTTAAAAGACGCTTTTGTCCCCTGTTTTACTAGAAAAAAGGCTTTTGTCAAAAATAACTCTGTTTCGTTGGGCTAGTGATTACAAGCGCTACTGCTGAACATAAAGTCCTGGCCTCGATTCATGCGTCGGCCAAAATGCTATTGGGTTTTTCTATCTGGAATTTCTCAGTAGCAGCCCGGAGCGACTCCGTGGTGCTACTAAGAAACCCAGAGATAGTAAGTTCCATGTGGGGCCAATCGTAAAAAATATCACCATACCATTTCTTCCCGTGAGAGGCGACTAAGGGGCTTATTAAAGAATGGGCAGCAGCGTTCTCTATGCATTTTACCACCATACTGTGATCGCCAACTCACCTGCCAAGCGTGACGATTCTGGCTAATCCCCCAAAATTTACAAGGCCTATGTTCAGCAGTGGACATTTTTCGGCTGAAATAATGATAACGATGATGGAAATAAGCTCGCCACCATTATTACAAGGGACTTAAACCTAATTAACGTAATATGTGTGTACTGTAGGTACACCTCTAACTACCTTTACGGGGAATACAAGCGTTATGTTATGTTAAAACTAAAAGTATTTTAGTCTGACAACCCTGACAGCACCATATCTCAGGCAATGACGATGGCGATAAAATTCGTGCAATATTATAATAAATACGCTTAATTGATAAAAGCACTTAATTGGTAGACTCTGTACCTATCTCACAATACAATTTAAATGTATGTAGGGGATGTCAATCACTCTTACCAATTTCTCACACGATACCAATATCTGTGTCATCAACATATGCCTGGCCTTTTCCTAACTATGTTGAAGTAACCAGATGCGGCTGAATACCAGTATTTTTAATGGAGCTACTTCCACAGCCAGTTACTAGATAATACCATACCCTTGCGACTCTTGTCACTGAAAACCAGCGCTGGGGCTATGTCTCGAATAGAGTCGCAGCATTATGTTGAGCGATGGCCGTTTTGCGTGGATGTGACGCATGTTTTCCCCCAGATTTTTTTTTAAATATTTTAGTTTTGTTAAGTGTTCATACGCACTATGGGGGTAGCCGCAATGCGGCTAGTCGTGCGGCTGACCGCAGGATGCGGTTGTGAATGCGGCCAGCCGGATCGCCGGCAGCTGCATTTGCAACCGCAACGTGCGGTTGAAGAACCGTTGCGATCCATTTCAAAGATGGATGCAAATGAAGTTGTTGCTGTTTACACACGTGCTACATTTACACACGTTAGGTAAAGAAGAAAAAACTAAGAAAGAAGTACTGGGTACATCCTTATTTGCAAACACGAAATGAAAGCAAGCATTTTGTAATATTTTTGGAGAACGTGTTGCAGTCAAAACTCTTAACCAGTCAAAAGTACTATTGACTAGCAAAATCAGTCAAAAGTACTTTTAACCGTATGCTTTAGTCAATAATACTTTTAACTAAAATAACAGTTAAAAGTACTTTTGCCCAATGGAGCTGGTTTAAAAGTACTTTTGACTAAGTGATCAAAAGTTGTTTTGACTGGTTGTATCAGTCAAAACTCTTAAAAAGTCGGATACATGTCGGATATGTGTATCCTCGGTATATGTATAAGGTTTATGCTTATGAAATTAAATGTTTTTTTTTTTTAATTTTTATATCTGAGTTGATTGAATGAAAGGTAAATTGCGGTTTACGATTTATGACGTATTAAAAAAAAACTGCTTACTGGATCTCGTTCAAACCAATTTTCGGTGGAAGTTTACATGGTTATGTACATCATATATTTTTTTGAGTTTTATCATTCTCTTATTTTAGAAGTTACGGGGGGGGGGGACACTCATTTTACCACTTTGGAAGCGTCTCTCGCGCAAACTGTTCAGTTTAGAAAAAAATGATATTAGAAACCTCAATACCATTTTTGAAGACCTATTCATAAATACCCCACACGTATGGGTTTGATGAAAATAAAATTTTTGAGTTTCAGTTCTAAGTATGGGGAACCCCAAAATTTTTTTTTTTTTCTATTTTAGTGTAAAAATCTTGATGCGGTTCACAGAATACATCTACTTACCAAGTTTCAACAGCGTAGCTCTTATAGTTTCGGAGAAAAGTGGCTGTGACATACGGACGGACGGACAGACAGACAGACAGACAGACAGACGGACAAACAGACATGACGAATCTATAAGGGTTCCGTTTTTTGCCATTTGGCAACGGAACCCTAATAAAAAAAATTGTTTTAGTTCTTAATACAAAAATGACAACTTAGCTTCGGACTTAGTTGTCAGTTTTGTAAAAAGAACTGCATGTCTATGAATGAATGAATGAATGAATATAATTTATTTCAACCCACATGGGGATCATAATTTTTACAATTTGATTACATTAAATATATTTAAAAATAATTAATTAACTAATATAATGAAAATTAAAATCAATACAATTAAATTAAAATTAATAGAATAAAATTAAAATTAATGCAATTAAATCAAAATTAAAAACAATACAATAAAATTAAAATTATAATTAACAGTAAAGTAAAACAATATTAAGAACCCAAGATATTTACATTGGGTTCTTAATTCAAAACCTGGCTTTGTATTTTAAACATTATCAAAATAAAAACATGGTTTTGTAATAAGGGATGAATGTTCTGCCCAGGGCCCCCAGGCATAAAGTTATCAAACAAGTGTTAACTAACTCCATAAAATCTAATGCAATTAATTATACTATGCTGACTTCGTAAAAGGTTACACATTTAATTTTTGTAATCTCATTAATATGATGCCCGGGCCTCCAAAGGAATGCAAAATTAAAATATTTCTGTAACAAGCTCAACTTCAAACGAAATGTTCAAACCTAAATATGGCAAAAATTGCTCGGGGTTACGTTG
The DNA here is from genome assembly GCA_932294355.1 of Aporophyla lueneburgensis. Classification (NCBI taxonomy): domain Eukaryota; kingdom Metazoa; phylum Arthropoda; class Insecta; order Lepidoptera; family Noctuidae; genus Aporophyla; species Aporophyla lueneburgensis. The sequence goes on along the minus strand of OW028757.1, from coordinate 10,895,830 downwards.
ATAAATTATTCTCTTATGAGACTTTCACTGTAGTTCTTAACAATTGAAAGTAGAGAGAAACTTGTACAGAAGTGTACCTATGTATAAATAAGTACACTCACATTTCGCCACTTTTTGCAATTTATAGGGAACTGCCATCATCATGCATCATCATTTCAGCCGAAAAACGTCCGCTGCTACACATATACCATCATCCCTATATTGGCCTCCTCTCGGTGAGTGGGATTGTACCGTTATCCACCACGTGGGCCCAGTGGGTTGGTAGATGTCACATGTCTTCGAATTTTTGGTTCTAGAAAATGCCGGTTTCCTCGCGATGTTTTCTTCACCGTTTTGAGAGCAGTGGTCATGAAATTATAATATTTACACAAAGTAAAGCGCCTCCCTGTGTTCGAACTCACGACCTACAACTCGTAAGTCGGAGCCGATACCACTGGGCCACCACTGCTCATATACCACTTCCACGGATTCTATTCTTCCAGATTCGCATCCAGCGGATTCCTGCGGCCTTGACAATGTCATCGACTGCCATCTACCGGGCACAAATCCAGACTTCAGCCATCAGAATTTTTAGTATTTGTACTTCTTTTTACTCATTGTTTGCTTTTTAATACTGTGTTTTTTATTATTTAAGTTTTAGTATTTGTATTTCTTCTACTCATGATTTGCTGCACCGTTCGACGTCACACGTCGGCGCCGGCTGTCGCTGAAAACCAGCGCTGGGGCTCTGTTTCGCATAGAGTCGCAGTATTATGCTGAGCGATGGCTGTTTTGCGTGGATGTGACGCATATTTACCCCAGCTTTTTTATATTTTTGTAGTGTTTCAATTTTATTTTTTGCGTCATATTTACCGCAAATAAATGTATTTTCTTTATTTTTTTTTTCTTTCAATGAGTAATTTCTGGTGGAAAAACCCAATAAAACTTTGCTCGACCCGGGAATCGAACCCAGGACCACATGCTCAGCAGTTGGCCTTACGACCACTTGACCAACAAACCATGATTTATCGTTATCTAAGATGATAATGCTGATTATTAAATTGATTATTATTTTAATGATCAGCAGATTTAAGTTCACTGTTTGTGAGTGAATGACAAGACAGCACACCACACACAAAAACAGCATCCATAAAAATTGATCTATGCGTTCATTACGTCGATTTTAAATGAATGGAGAGAATATTAGGTACTGGATGATTAATAGCAGTCACAATGAAATAAATATTTACATTATGTGAAATAAACAAGTGAAATGAACATACAACTATTTAACTATGTCGCAAAGTTTTCTCAAACATACTAGGTATATTTCTTTATATCACTCTATCCGTTTTTCTCCATTTAAAGTGGAGTTAGAATACCTGAATATTTATGATCCACAAGTTTTAGGTTTCCGTACCTAACGGGACCCAATTACCTACTAACGTTCCACTGTCGGTCTGACCGTCCGTCCGTCACATGGCTGTATCTTTTGAACCGTTACAGGTAGAACCTACTTGAAATTTTCATAGAGTGTGTACTACCACTATAACAAAAAATGATTAAAATTCAATCAACTTCCATGAGCCTCGACCAACACCAAGAGACTCTAATTGCTCGGCTGGATCTAATACGTGATTCGGAAAACAGTACTCCTAGACACGGCAGGAATAGTCTGGAGTTTCCTCTCTCTAGACCCCTGACCACCGACAGCTTGGATCCTGCTCCTGATGCCAATGGGCTACTATTTTTATGTTTTTAATGTTGGTGTATGAATTTTGTAAAAATATACTTAATATGTTAAGAAACCAAAAAAACTAAAATAAAAGAGTCTCCATACAGGAAACCTGTGTAAAAAATACATAGTGCTTACTATTTAACAGTGGTATGTGTGATTTCGACTCGCACTTAGCCACTTTTTTATTTTATTTAATTTCAGTATTTCTATTGAACTCATGTTAAATTCATTCGAGATCATCTTGGGGCACTTCGCTCGACTATACCTATATATATTTTTCTTTTTGTAAATGGCGTTCTGTACTACATTATTTATTAAACGTATGTTTGAAAACGAACTAAAATAATAATGTTTTTGTAAAGAGATCAGAACGAAATTACACTTGGGATTTGTACAATGTTTATTTGGCTACTAGCTTTTGCCAGCGGCTTCGCCCGCGTGGAGGTCGATAATAATCCCACGGGAACGTACTGCCAGGATACAAAGACCAGAAAAAGCGAAACCAAGCATAAGACCAACGACTTTACGTGCTTTACGAGACACGGGGGTATCCGCCAACTATCAGTCTCCGGGCTGTTACTAAGAAATTAATAATGGAAAAACTTATAAAACTGCCCGACCTGAGAACAAACTCGGGAAACCACGCCCAGCAGTCGCCAACTACCTACATAGTTATCGTAAGCAACAGTACTGGTGTCGTTAGTTTTAGTAAACTTACCAAACTGTTATTATTTTTACCCAAACCCTAGTCCTTAAAAATAATAACTTATCAGCCAACAATTTAAAAAAATACCTTTATTTTTGTCAATGTTTCCGGCTGCTGGGACACAGACCTCTTCAATGACGGTGGGCCGTAATCCACCACGCGCCCAAGAGCAGAGGGGTAATTGCGTAACTTGCTATCAGAAGGAATTGGTTTCATATTGATAGTTAAACAACAACCATTGCGTTATTTACGTTGCTGAGCCGACAATTTATTCGAACAAATGACGCAATGATTTAGAAATAATCTTCAATTCGATTCAGATTCTGATAGATAGTGCGTTTCACAATTAGGGTGCAGGTAGATTTCACATGTCTTCGTATTACTTCTAGACTAGAACATGCCGGTTTCCTTTACCGTTTTGAGAGCGGTGGCGATGAAATAATTTACACCATGTTAAGTGCCAGTCTGAGTTCAAGACTCGATAGCCGCGGCCGTTAGCAGAGGGTCACCACTGCTCTTAAAAATAAAAAAATGTAAGAGAATACTATTAACATTTATCTCTTCCGAATCAGAATTTTAATTAGATAAGTACCTTTTATTATCCTGTACAAAATTTCTCCAACAGGGACACTTATTTATGAAACCCACGTACTAATTGGTATTCAGGCAACGTTAACTTGGATTAAGTTGTCACACAGGTAGATAAAATATAAATGTTTTAACAAAAATATAATTCAATAATATATTTTACCTTTTCCAGCCGACCTGTAGCGAAAATGAACTGAGATTCACGAAATGTTGATAGAAATACTTTTCTATAGTCAAAATTAGCATTCAATTTTCGTCGGCATGTTTGATTTAGTTTGGCTGATAAGGAATTCCTGGCTAAAGCTGCACGGGCTGGTCTTCAAGTTAAGCAGCGCTTGCTGAGATCGATCTATGTATAGGTAACCGTCCTTTACATTCTGACACCCCTCCGTGCTTCGGGAAGTTAAGTAAATGGTCCCGGCTGGCATCCGTAGATCTTTGATAGTCGTCACTGGACAGTCAGAAGTCCGAAACTCTGAAAAACCATACCACCGGGTATCTTGTTATGGAATAACTGGCTTGTTGAGGTTAGATAGGCAATCGCTCCATGTAAAATACTGGTTTTCAGCTGTACCCGGTTATACTGGAAACCGACCCCAAAATAATAATAATAATAAACCCGCAGGGCAGCATGTGGCGTGCTGTTGGGCAGTAGCGACCCCACGGACCCTATCTCCCGGAAGAATTCTTGTTCCTCATCTCTGGCTTGCCTTTATTGGCCGGCTGGAGTGAACACTGAAGAGGTTCAGAGCTCCCATCTCATTCTTGCCTTTATTGGCTGGCTTGAGTGGAGATTCGCAAGAGCAAACGTGCTCGGGGAAAGGAAGTATTCCAGTAAGTGCTCGTAGGGACTTGACCATCTTCCGGGCTCTGGGATTGTTCTGAAAGCCGTGGAATACCTCTCCACTTCTCAAGCACCTCAGGAAGTGTTGCCCCCTTGTCACTGCGTCACTATGCCTGCGTCACCAGCGACGTTTTCCGGGGGCCCATTATTGAGTGTCCAAGTCACCCCCTGCCATTTTATCCGTGTATACAAAACATTGATCAGGCAGGGGCCATAGTCCTTTCATAGTTGCGGTTACCAATTCACTATAGCCATCCAAACCCATAGCCTAATTTGCTTTGTTTCCATATTCTATAATAGTTCTGCTCCAACCGGGGATTATCCTTGGGTGCACTTGCATAGTGCATGCAGGGATAATTGTCGGTTAGTGCCCCCTCATCATTTAAAATTTTCTAAGGGGCCTCTGCGAGTTGGCTTCGGCCCCTCGTACGCCTTCCAAAAGACCGGGATCCTAGGATCCCGAGATATATTAACATATACCGGATGACAATTTTTACCGTCTCGACCTTCATACGGTGTGTTGTGTAACTAGAATAGAAGGCAGGAAGGCCTTCAGATTCATCGCAGGTGACTAAAGGAGCGCGGGCCGCGGGCTGACAGGGATGCGTGTGCGGCTTATGCGCCTGCGAAAGATCAATTTGGCCGCCTATCGGCCGGTTTCAAAGGGTAGGACCGCGCTACAAAATCATTGATACATGCCGCGCATTGAGTAGGGTGCGTATGATTTAAGTTTCTATAGATTTTAATTGATTTTTTTATTTTATTTTTTCCAAATTTCTGTTTTTGTTGTTCCGGTATGAAAATGTTACTTTAAATGTGTAGTATTTATTGCTAGATCAATTTCATTACATGTTATTCAAAAATAAAAATAATAAAAAATCTGTGCCAAAGGCTTCTACTCCGTTCACCTATTACACCCATTTTTTTTCAAGACGTTAAAAAAAGTCACCCGGTATAATAATAATAATATTCCACAACTATCACACAACGCCATCTAGTCCCAAGCTAAGCAGAGCTTGTGTTATGGGTACTAGACAACTGATAAACATACTTATATATTTCTAAATACATACATATTATAGATAAATTGCCGGTGTGGTGATCCTGTCCCACCAGAACGATCTCCCTTTTCCTTCCTTCCTTTAGTCCTTGTTTAGCCGTTGAAGCGGTCATTGAAAAAAGAAAGAAAATACTTTTATTTAATACAGACTAAAAGGCACACAACATATACTGCAAATAAACAAAATAAAAAAAAAATGTAAGTGCTATGTAAGAAAATATATATTATAAATATAATATGTGTAAGAAAAGCTGGAACAGTCTCAGAGATGTCTCTCTTTTATTTACCCTTTACTTCACAGCCAGTATAGAATCGGAAGTATCACAAATCAAAACTTCGACAGACTCAAACCGTATTTTCCTTCCAAATTTACAATACAAACTACTTAATATGATTTAAAAAGCATATCGCACCGTTTCTCACTGAAACTTAGTGTGAAACAACTCAAGTTGGGGCGTGTGCCTGAACGATAACAACGTTATACGGAGCTTGTCTACCGACGGCCTCTGATTAATTATAAGCAGAGAGGCGAGAGGAGCCGACGGCACAATTAACCCGTTAGCTACGAGTTTTGGGGCCTCCGGCACCTGTCCCGCAGCCGCCGATGAAGCGAGTAGCTATCGACTATTTTATCGCTCTAGAAACACAGGTACAATAACAATATCAACTCTGCTAATGCTGCTGGTAACAATATTCTTGTCGGTTTCCTATCTGCATTGTAATTCTATGTTTTGTATTTTTTTTTGGCTGCGACATCATCAAATGACGTCTCCCGCTACCACCTGGCGGGAGGGCGTGTCGGACTTTTACTGACCAAAATCCACCCGTGTTCCTTCAGTTGCCTGTGCAGAGCCATGGTAACTCTGTCAAACAAATTCGTAACCCTGGCAGAAGGTTTCCAGGTCGGGCAACGTGTAATTGGGTTTTTCTATCTTGAATTTCTCAATGGCAGCCCGGAACTTTATAGTAACAGAAAACACCGTGAGATAAGTAGGTAAATGGGACACCATAAGGCTGACTATTATTCTAAGGCCTCCCCCACATTAGGCGTGCGCGATCCTCGGGCGCGAGCGCCGCGCGCGCGTCGCGAGCGCGTCGCGAGCGCGCCGCGAGAGCGTCGCGTTTAGCTGCCCTGCGGCGCGCTCGCGGCGCACTCGCGGCGCGCTCGCGACGCGCACGCGGCGCTCGCCTTGTCGTTTAACCCCCTACAGCTAAGTCAGTCACAATTTGGACAATTTTCGTTTCAAAATCCACACTATCCACACTAATATTATAAATGCAAAGTAACTCTGTCTGTCTGCCTGTCTCGCTTTCCTGCTAAAACTACTGAACCGATTTAAATGAAATTTGGTACTCAGATAGTTTAGAGCCTGAAAAAGGACATAGGCTACTTTTTATTCCGTGACTTTGTCTGCGTCCGCGATAAACGACATTTACGCAGAAGAAGTCGCGGGCAGAAGCTAGTCTTTTATAAATAAAGTGCTGATTTCTTCCCACACCTTTTTTTTGCAATACGATCACTATACTCCTTTGTAGTCATGTCCCATATCGCAGAACGATTTTGTATTTCTAGGATAAAGCTTTCGATATTAATTTCACTCGTGACTCTATTTTTAACGTGTGTCAACACAACACTGCCCACCATGTGACTGACCGAAACAGTAGCAATATACAACAAGTTACCAGAATCCATAAGGACAGAGAAAAAAAGCCATCTATTTACTGATAAATTAAAAAAGCTGCTGTTAAGCAAATGTTATTATAGCGACAACGAAATTTTAAATGATAAATCCCTGAAATTAGTTTAGAAAAGTCCAAAGCATGTTTTTCATCTATTTTTAATTACTATTTTAGAATAAGTTACATTATAAGATAATCAATAGGTCCTCCTCTCTACCTACTGTATTTTCCTTTGCTGTGCCCGACAGGGTCCACAACTGTTTCTAAATAAAATGTTTTACCACCTAAGCATTGTGGAATGCAATAAAGTATTGAGTATTGTAGCGGGCGAAGGGGTAAGAACGCGACTCGAGCGCCGCGAGATCGCCGCGAGCGCGCCGCAGGGCAGCTAAACGCGACGCTCTCGCGGCGCGCTCGCGACGCGCTCGCGACGCGCGCGCGGCGCTCGCGCCCGAGGATCGCGTACGCCTAATGTGGGGTCAGCCTAAAAGTATGGGTACCTAATTATATCTATCTTTCTTTCTAGATAATCCACGACATTCAACGCCCCTAAAATCAAACCATTGTCTCCTAAAGCAAACATCATCACACCCACTTTCGCCAAACAAATCTCATGTCGAAAACCTTTGTTACGCTAAAATGATAATAATAATTTACGTACACGTCAGCTCGCTTCCTTACGCATGTCATTTTATATTCCGGCACGTTCCGTCGTGTGCTTTAATTACATGGAAATGACCTATTTCCTCACACATTCGATGTTTTCTCCGAAGTAGGTTATGTTATTAAAACGGTGTCGGGGGTAACGTCGTGTTTAAGAAAATATTATATTTTGTGTGTTACTTTAACATAGCGCCTGTTTTTCCCGATGGTTTAGGCAGAGGTGTACCTATTTTGCCAGTTTTGTTTAAGTCCCATGCGGGTCGTGCCTTTTTTTTGTGGGTGGGAAATCATTAAATGACGTGTCTCGCTCTGGGTGGAGCGGGAGGGCGTGTCAGACTTTTACTGACTAAATCTCACCCGTGTTCCTTCAGTTGCCTATATGCCAGGGTCACGGTAACTCTTTCGAACAAATCTCGCGACCCTAGCAGAGCGTGCGTGCCTAATGCCATCAACCGGACACAGTCCAGACTCTGGGCTGCTTATAAGAAGGCTAAGTTTATGGGATTAATTCGTCTCAACTATGAAACCCTTCATTATGAGTTCTGACACGCACTTAGTTGGTTTTTTGACTGACGATGCACCCTCCAAGGGAAATAGGTAACACTGGTTCTGACTTTGCTGACTGAATGACTTTTTACCATGGGATTCACAATATTCTATCTATCATTATCGACTTGCTCGTACTGGCACGAATAAAGTGACTATTTTGTATCTTACTGACATTGTAGTTAAGTTCACTTTCAAGTGAAAACAGTTAAAAACAGAATCTATACTACATACTATTATACTATAATATTATAAAGCTGAAGAGTTTGTTTAATTGAACGCGCTAATCTCAGGAACTACTGGGCGGAATTAAAAATATATTTTTGTGTTGGGTAACCCATTTACTGAGAAAGGCTATAGGCTATAACATTACGCTGCGGTCAAAAGGAGAGGAGCAGCAAACGAAAAATGGACGAAAACTGGCAGGCAATTCGATGTGACGGGAAGAGGAGCGAAAATTTGACGCGGACGAAGTCGCGGGCAGAAGCTAATTAAAGTTATAAACTATCAGATAATGCTTACTTTACTTTAGACATTCAAGAAAGCCATTTGAATGAATAATAAAACCAACCTGACTTTTGATAATAGAAACATGTGCTAAGTGAATTTCACGTTAATCAGATTAGCTCGGTTTACATTCGTGTTTTGTAAGTAAACAATTCGAGACTCTACGTAAATCTTTAAAAGCCTTAATATTCAGTAAACTGTAAAGTTTATCTCTACGTGAATTGAACCAGTGAATTGATTATATCCAGCTAGACAGAATGCTGAAAATCCTGAAATTTCATACATTTTTGTGCCGATGAAGTGCTTACCTACTGCAAAACTTAATTTAATGGAGTTGGGTTGACTGTTACCTTGCCACTGATGCTATGTGACATCTACCAACTTGAACTGGGCCCGCGTGGTGGATTATGGCCCGCTCCCTCTCACTGAGAGGAGGCCTGTGTTCCAGCAGTGGGAACGTTATAGGCTGCGAATGTAATGATGATGTGTGGGTTGACTGCAGGTTACACTGACTTTGATAACAGTTTGTCTGGGATATAACTAAGTATGTCTTACATCTAACATTTAATGTCTTTTATTCAACCGACGAAAAAAAACGGAGGAGGTTCTCAATTCGACGCGTATATTTTTTTTTTTTTTTTTTTTTTTTTTTATGTATGATCACGCATAACTTTTTACATAGTGGTCCGATTGTGACAATTCTTCTTCTATTGGAAAGGGTATACTCCCAAGGTGGTCCCATTTAAATTTGGAAAATAAAATCGAACCCTAAGGGTTGGAAAACAGGGGATGATTGATTGTTCACTCACTGATTGTAACGTATAAACACGCATAACTTGTTACATAGTGGTCTGATTGTGACAATTCTTTTTCTATTGGAAAGGGTATACTCCCAAGGTGGTCTCATATAAATTTGGAAAACAAAATCGAACCCTAAGGGTTGGAAAACAGGGGATGATTGATTGTTCACTCACTGACACTCACAACTTTTTACATAGTGGTCCGATTGTGACAATTCTTCTTCTATTGGAAAGGGTATACTCCCAAGGTGGTCCCATATAAATTTGGAAAACAAAATCGAACCCTAAGGGTTGGAAAACAGGGGATGATTGATTGTTCACTCACTGATTGTAACGTATAAACACGCATAACTTGTTACATAGTGGTCCGATTGTGACAAGTCTTCATCTATTGGAAAGGGTTTACTCCCAAAGTAGTCTCATATAAATTTGGAAAACAAAATCAAACCCTAAGGGTTGGAAACAGGGGATGATTGATTGTTCACTCACTGACACTCACAACTTTTTACATCGTGGTCCGATTGTGACAATTCTTCTTCTATTGGAAAGGGTATACTTCCAAGGTGGTCCCATATAAATTTGGAAAACAAAATCGAACCCTAAGGGTTGGAAAACAGGGGATGATTGATTGTTCACTCACTGATTGTAACGTATAAACACGCATAACTTTGTACAGAGTAGTCCGATTTTGATAATTCTTTTATTGTTGGATAGGGTATACCTTGCCAAGTATTATTAGTACATTAAAGCCACAAAAAATAATAAAATAAAAACTTTTTAACAAAAAATTAAACCGCCGAAAAACTGAAAAGCATAAAATAATAAACCTTAAAATTTTGAGTCGGCGCTGAAAAATCAATGAACAAGGAACACTCAAAGCGTCGACTCATAATTTTAAGGTTTATTATTTTATGCTTTTCAGTTTTTCGGCGGTTTAATTTTTTGTTAAAAAGTTTTTGTCTTCACGTTCAAACATTGTGGTATACCTATATAAGGTGTATCTATTCATACACGAAATATTTTAAGAGGTTCACCTGTAGGTGGTAAAGAAGCTATAGCAACGAACAAAAATTTTTTTTAATGTATTTTTTTCTAAATTTAATATTTATAAATAATTTGACGCACATGAGAAATACTGGCTCCTTCTTATTTTTTATGGCCCGAGACACCGCGGCCATGCTCGTGCCGTCTGGTCGCCGCCCTCGCAGTGTGAGGCGGGCCATTCATAGAAATTTGGAGTAAAGGTTTAATGCAAAACGTCTCAAGCAGTTTTAAAATTATAATAATTACGAAAATTCAAAAACGCTTAGATAAAAAAAATCTTTTTAATAATAATAATAATAATAATCTGTGGCCCGACTGTCAACTTGACGGAACAACATTTTTTCTCACCGTGTATTTTTCTAGTATTTTTAAAGTCTAATAATGCAAAAATGTTTTATAATATGTTTAAACAACAGCAGTGGAGTGCCAAAAATTGGTACTGTAACCAAAAAAATAAATAATAGTGAAATGCTGATGTGAAGTCGGGCACGACTACTGCAAAGCACACACCCAACATCTTCGGGTTCGTCGCTCAGCTCCGCCTCGCAGTTGCCGGATCCTGCTCCAGACGTGAGTCCAGTGACACCGGCTGCTGCAGTTGCGTCGAGCTCGAGCGACGAATACTTCTCGCCGCCGACGACACCACCACCAGTACGTCGGCGCGGACGAGGCCGACCACCGGCCAGCTTGGGACTCCGAGGCTCACCGGCCTCTGATAGGGTCCCCGCTACCGGTGGAAGTGTGCAGCGCATGAAGTGGACACAAGCTGTCAACGAAAATGTCATGCGCGCATACTATTGGGCTACAGAAGGGGGAACTAACTTGACTGCGTACCGTGGTCGGATGCTCTCTCTGTTTCAGGTGCTTGAACCAGCTATCAACGTGTCGTCGCAACGACTGTCGGATCAGGTGCGGGTCATCCAGCGTAATCATATGCTGGATGCCACCGTACTTGATCGACTTTGCCTGGAATCACGGAATAGCCATGTTACGCCTGCTTCGCCACTGGTCGCGGTGCAACCGCAAAAATTACTTAGTGTTTCACCGCGACCCAACTGCGTTGGTGAAGAGGATGATGACGGGGCTATATCCGTGAGTACTCAATGCAATGCACGATTAAGGAGCGCTTTGGAGGATACTTTCAGGGAGTATCGCTCTACTCCGCCTGAGCTTAGACCACGTCTACCTCGTTTGCCCATGCATAAGAAAAACAAGGCACTGGTGTGTGCTCTAGACTCACAGCTGTCAACATATTTTGATGGCAGCAAAGACCTGGTCGATACCCACTCGATCTTGTACTGTGCAGCTGTAGCGGCTTGTCGTGTAGCTCGTGTCAAGTCTCCTAACAATGACAGAGCTACATGACCAAAACCAGCCGTACCAGCTTGGCAGTGCAGGATTGAGCGTCGTATCGGTGAGGCTAGAGCACTCATCGGTAAGCTAATCTGCTTCAGGGAGGGCAATACTCGCCCTCGAGTGATGCGCTTTGTGAAGCGGGCGTTCTCCGGGACGGATGTTAGTCCTCGAGATTATTTGCCCCGCGTCACAGAGCGCATCGACTTCCTGAAGCAGAAGATCTGTGCATGGGCGAACCGTATTCGGCGGTACCTGCGGAGGTTGGAGCGGTACACCCAGAATCACACATTCCAAAGCGATGAAAGGTGGGTTTACCGAGCTTGGGAGCGACCGGACCAAGGTGTGGCTGACACGCCCCTTCCGGATGATGACGCCATGTCTTCGTTCTGGCGAAACATCTGGTCGGAGCCTGTTAATCACACCGAAGGTGATTGGACTAGGGAGATCGAGCGAGCGTGCGGTCAAATAACAGAAATGGGGGCAATTACCATCAGCCCCCAAGATGTCGCTTGTGCAGTCCGTCCGTTGCCTAACTGGAAATCTCCAGGGCCAGACGGGCTACACAATTTTTGGATCAAGTGGATCCAAAAGTCGCACGCTCGCTTGGCATCTCAGTTCCAGTCAGCCTTAGAGTCAGGGTCGTTGCCCCAGTTCTTAACAACAGGGATAACCCACCTGCTCCATAAATCAGGTAGTACCGCAGAACCCAAAAATTATAGACCGATCACTTGTCTACCGACGGTCTATACTTAGTCTGGCCATAAATACTGTTACAGTTAAAAATAAGAAAGAAATTTTATTTGAATTTGGAATCTGTAATTTTTTTACGATTGTTCATTGAGTTTTCTAATTTTGGCGCCAATACATTGTACAATATTTTGCGATATTAAAATGGAGTGGGGTAATAAAGAGAACCGAATCGTTGTGATTGCATTATACAAAGTTGGTATGGGGCCAAATGCAATTTTTAAAACTCTCCATACGCTTGGTATTAGTCAAATGTTTGTGTAACGGCCTATTAATAGGTACAATGAGACCTCCTCTGTTTGTGACAGAAAAAGATCTGGCCGTCCACGTAGTGTTTGTACGAAAAAGGTGGTCAAAGTAGTAAGGGAAAGAATTCGAAGAAATCCTGTCCGAAAGCAAAAGATTTTATCTCGGGAGATGAAGATAGCACCCAGAACCATGTCGCGGATTTTAAAAGATGACTTAGGACTTGCAGCCTATAAGAGACGCACTGGTCATTTTTTAACTGATAATTAAAAAAAGAATAGGGTGGTAAAATCGAAACAACTACTGAAGCGGTACGCAAAGGGAGGTCACAGAAAAATTTTGTTTACGGATGAGAAAATCTTTACAATTGAGCAAAATTTTAACAAACAAAATGACCGTATTTATGCTCAAAGCTCTAAGGAAGCTTCCCAATTAGTCGACAAAGTGCAACGTGGGCATTATCCGACTTTAGTGATGGTTTGGTGGGGTGTTAGCTATGAAGGAGTGACTGAGCCATATTTCTGTGAAAAAGGTATCAAAACATCGGCACAAGTGTATCAAGATACCATTATTGAGAAGGTAGTTAAGCCCCTTAACACCATGTTCAATAACCAAGTATGGTCCTTCCGAAAAGACTCGGCGCCGGGTCATAAAGCTCGGTCCACGCAGTCTTGGTTGGAAGTGAACGTTCCGGACTTCATCAGAGCTGAAGACTGGCCGTCGTCTAGTCCCGATCTTATACAGCTGGATTATGATTTATGGTCAGTTTTAGAGAGTATGCGTCCCTAAAACAATCCATACGATTGGCAGTGAAGAATTTTCCCATGGAAAGAGTGCGTGCTTCTATTGATAACTGGCCTCAACGTTTAAAGGACTGTATTGCAGCCAATGGAGACCACTTCGAATAAGCTTTTTATACTTTAAATTGTTTTATATTTATGTATTAAACTAACACACTGTAAAAGTAATAAATATTATATGCAATAAAAAAAAAAAATTTTTCTTCGTGACAATATTTATGGCAAGACTAGGTAAAGTACTTACATCCATTTTGAGAGCTAAAATTTACAATCATATTGACACAAACTCGATCTTGTCTGTCTCTCAAAATGGATGTAGGAACGGGTCCCGCGGTACTAAGGAGCTGCTCCTTATCGATATGACCATTAGTCAACAGGTTCGTCGTTCCCGACGGGATCTGTCGACATGCTGGATAGACTATAAGAAGGCCTATGACTCGGTGCCACATACCTGGCTCAAGAGGGTGCTGGAGTTGTACAAAGTAAATACAACGCTGTGCACCTTCTTGATGTCATGTATGGGGCAGTGGAGAACAGTCCTTCGCTATCCGGGATGTCGACATATCCAGAGGAACAGCGAACCGATAAGGATCGAGTGAGGTATATTCCAGGGTGACAGTTTGAGTCCGCTTTGGTTCTGCCTAGCCATGAATCCTCTTAGCACACTGCTGGAGGATTCAGGTATAGGCTATCGATTGAGGAGAGGTGGTCAGGTTATATCTCACCTCCTGTACATGGATGACCTAAAACTCTTTGCCCCCAACAATTTGCAACTGATGGAGCTACTGAAAGTAACTGAAACCTTCAGTAGCGCCATCAGGATGGAATTTGGTGTGGACAAATGTGCGGTCATGCATGTAAAGCGAGGGGAGATTGTGGAATCCGAGGGAACCCAACTCTCGGATTCCATACACCTAAGATCCCTTGCCTCAATCGAAACATACAAGTATTTGGGTATGTCGGAAGCGTTAGGTATTAACACTGCTGACATGAAACAATCGTTGAGGGAGCGCTTCTTTGGCCGCCTGAATAAAGTATTAAAAAGTCTTTTATCAGGCGGAAACAAGGTGCGCGCCTTCAACGGCTGGGTCATGCCGGTTTTGATGTACTCTTTCGGCATACTCAAATGGACTCAGACGGAACTTGACGCCCTGGATAGACGGGTCCGCACACTGCTGACCACAAATCGAATGCATCACCCACGGTCATCGGTAATGAGACTGTATATCCCGCGGAAGTGCGGAAGTCGAGGTTTCTTGAATGCTAAGACCCTGCACAACCGTGAGGTATGCAGTCTCAGGGAATACTTCCTAGACGCTGACGTGGGGATGCACCGAGATGTGGTCTCAGTGGACAAGAGCCTTACCCCGCTCTCCTTGGCTAACGAGAACTGGCGCAAACCTAAAGTATTAGATACTAATGATCGCAAGGCAGTATGGCAAAGCAAGGAGCTTCACGGACGCTTTTACCGGGTCCTACATGGACCTGATGTAGACCTCTTAGCGTCCGTATCCTGGTTACGATTCGGAGATCTATTTGGAGAAACCGAAGGTTTTGTTTTTGCAATTATGGACGAAGTTATGATGACGAACAACTACCGGAAAAATATTGTGAAGGATGGCACGGTTGACATTTGTCGGGCATGCCACCGTCCGGGGGAATCAATCCGACACATTATTTCTGGCTGTTCTAGTCTGGCTAACGGAGACTACTTGCATAGACACAACCTTGTAGCCAGGATTATCCACCAGCAACTTGCTCTGAAATACGGCCTTGTGGAATCAGAAGTACCATACTATAGGTATCTGCCCGACCCAGTTCTCGGAAATGGTAATATCACGTTGTATTGGGATCGATCTATCATCACTGACAGGACTATTGTTGCCAATAAGCCAGATATAGTGGTGACAGATCGATAAGAGCGTCGCACAATGATTGTTGATATAGCAGTACCGCATGACGAGAACCTCGTGAAAGCTGAAAAAGATAAGCAGATAAAATATCTTGACCTGGCTCGCGAGGTTGTCGACATGTGGGATGTGGATACAGCAGTCATTGTGCTGATAGTCGTTACGGCCAATGGCATAATAGCTAAGAGCCTCGATCAACATCTCAGGAGGCTCTCGTTAGGCAGCTGGATCAAGGGCCTGATACAGAAAGCAGTAATTCTGGACACGGCGCGTATTGTTAGGAGGTTCCTCTCTCAGCAGCCCTGACCACCGGTAGCTTGGACCCTATTCCCGATACCGGTGGGCTACTATTTTTTATATTTTTAAATGTTTTCATATTTTTTTTAATATTTTAATATTTAAAAATGTAATCTATATGTATTTAAATGTAATAAAGTAAATAATAATAAAAGCTTTATTGTTCAAGAAATGCTATGTACAAATTGAAATAGCACTAGCCTCCACACTAGGATTCCCTGTGTCGTGGAGGCTAGTCTCCTTCGTCTTACACTATTACATCATAGTAGGGAGGCATATATGTAATGTTGGTTGGAACAGTAACAATAACCAAATGCTATTCCTTAGCAATAAATTAGCAAGTTAAATGAGTGGTTAACTAAAATGTTTTTAAAAGACGTGTGTAGTGTATTATGTACGTGTATGATGTGAGTGTGTGATGAATGAGTGAGTAGGATGGGTTTGGACAGACGTGGACAATTAGATCACGTATATGAGAGCACTCCCTGTCAACCCTAGGCTTCCCCTAGGCTTGAATAAACCCACGAGAGATTACTCCCACCCTATAGGCATTCACTCGTCTTGTCCAAATCGACCTTTATCTATTTGTGTGAATGAATGTGTATGTTGTGCTCATGTGTCAATGAATTTCTCCGTGCTTTCATAGTCCATTCTTGTCAGAAATTTTAAAAGTTGATTTTTGCATCTGTTCCTGGTCAGTGGCAATAAATCTATCTCATTATTGAGCTTACCGTAAATAAATGGTCCCATGTAAAGAAAGCATCTGTTGCCAAAAATGAGTCTACATTTAGGTTTATGCCATTGGGGCTTATTTGCATTTCTAAGATAGCGCACTTTGGAGTAGCTTATCAAATTATGGGCATTTTTGTGATACCTCAATGCTACTGCCATTATGTACAACACCAGTCTCTTGGTAAAGAATGTCAGTGGAGAAGCGCATTGGTTTCGTGTAGGTTACCTTAAGAAGAGCCCGTTGCGCACGCTCCACTTTCATTAGATGCATCTTGTGTGCTACACCCCATGCTACAATGCAGTAGTTGACAACAGATTGGCAGAGTGTATTATAGAGCATTTTCAGAACAGTGTTACTGGCAATACGTCCCATTTTTTTGAAAATGTGTAGAAGTTTTCTAACCCGACCACTTACATGCTCAATTTGTTTGGACCAGTTAAGGTGTTGGTCTATGTGGACACCAAGATACCTTAAGTGTTTGACTTGCTGAAGGGTTGGGCAGGTACATCGTGCTGATGGTTTACTATCACAAGAATGCAATTTGACTGATAGATGATTAGGGCAGGATGTTCTACTGCTGACGCTAAAATTCACAACCTTCGTTTTGTCTACGTTGAGCGTCAGAAGATTGTGAGTAAGCCAACTGGAAACCAGGTTTACACCCGCGTTAGCAGCCTCTTGGACTCCCTCCCAAGTTTTGTCAAAGAAAACTATGGCGGTATCATCAGCGTAGGCAAATATTTTGGCTCGGTCCAGTTCTAAATTGCAGAGGCTGTTAATATATAAAATAAAGAGTGTCGGCCCGAACACACTGCCTTGAGGGACTCCATAATTTAGGCTGGCAAAATTGCTGCACATGTCATTCATGCGTACACTTTGTGTGCGGTCTGATAGGTATGATTGAAACCACTCCAAAGCCAAACCTCGAACACCAATAGCTTCCATCTTTTTAAGAAGAATACGCCTGGACACCGTATCAAAGGCTTTTGCCAGGTCAAGGAAGACTCCAGTGCATTTATAACCGTTGTCCATTTTATTTACCACAAAATCAACCAGGTTATTGACTGCGTCTTCCGTTGACTTGTGCTTACGAAAGCCATATTGATTTTCTGATATCAAACCGTATTTCTCAAGAAAAGTTAGGAGTCTGCTATTCATAATCTTCTCTAGGATTTTAGATAGGGATGTGAGTAGAGATATCGGTTGATAATTCGATGGAACTGTTTTATCACCGGATTTAAAGATAGGGCACACATCCGCGGTTTTCAGTAGCGTAGGTACTTTGACAGTCGAGATACTCAAATTGCACAAGAAGGTAATTGGTGCGGCAAGAACATTTCTGCACAACTTAAGTATCCTGTTCGTGATTCCATCGCATCCGGGTGCTGAATCATCTTTGAGGTTTGTTATGATCTTTTTAACTTCAATTTCGTCCGTTGGCGTTGCAAAGAAGGATTCGCTAGATGGGTTTTTATCGTGAAGTAGTGTCATATCTGCAAGATCTGTTTCAGTTTTATTAATTCGGAGCAAAGTCTTTTTAGCAAGCTGCTCACCTACTTTCGTGAAGTATTGATTCACGTTATTTAGTCACTCTATGGGATCCGGTTTAATGTGTAGTAGTTCTGCGCCAATGTGGCTCTTATTTTTAATATTGCAGATATTTTTAATAGCCATCCATGTTTTTTCACTATCTCCTTTTGCATCTTCCAATAGTTTCCTTTCGTGTTCCGTTTTCAAATTTTGCATTAAATTGTTACAGAAGTTTCTATACGTTTTATATCTCTGCTGGATGATAGGGTTGTCTTTATTAACGGTTTTTTTCGCATCCATGTGTAATAGGTCTCTTTTTCCAATGCACTTTAACAAGCCTTTGGTTATCCAAGGTTTTTTAATGGTCTTTGAGTTTTTTACAGTCTCTGTTGAAGTATAAGCGCATATTTTTTCACTAAGAATTGCTGTGAAATCTGTAACGGCTTCGGTAACATTGCTGTAGTTATAGATGTGGCTCCAGTCAGATTCTGTGATTGCTTTAAGTATGTTTGGGTAGTCTATCTTCACTCTATTAGTACTGCTAGGTAAAGAGCAAGGAACAGATTTATCTATCCCAACGATGACCGTATCATGATCAGTTATTCCTGCGTCACATATTATTACCCTAGCAGTTCTTTTGGTTTTTAACAAGGCATGATCCAAGCAAGTACGATCACGTGTAGGGTAACGATGGCCAGGATAATAACCATAGTGTCCAGTGATGTCCAAATAATCACTCGCACGTTTGTCTCCAGAATCATTGCCTATATCAATATTGACATCGCCTATAATGACACTGCTAGCTATTGATTCACCTGATTGCATAATTTTCTCAAGAGAATTACAGAAATTTTGTGTGTTATGAAAAGATGGGGATCTATAGAGAGCACAAATCATAAATTCTTTACCAACGTGAATGAGCAAACAATTTTGCTTTTATAGTTTCTTTACCACCTACAGGTGTACCTCTTAAAATATTTCGTGTATGAATAGATACACCTTATATAGCGTAGAAATATCTCGTAGGTTATAAAAACAAAAACAGCTGTTTCATAGAAAAGTACAATACCTATACGATCAAAATGTACGAGTATGTAATTCTAAGTCATTCACGACACCCGTTTGGTCAAACGATCCTGAGATCCCTTCCTGTTCTTCATACCTCCAAATACTGAATTCTGCCTACCCTGTATATGGAACTTTCTAAATGAATCAAGATACAGTATCTTGATTACAGTATAAAGATTTTTGCAAACATCGTAATCGCAAGGAAAATAGAATCGTCTTAGTGGTCTGAAGCCACGAGCAATGCTGTGGTATCGTTCATTCTCTGCCAAGAGTGATCTCTTCAGATCGCCTAAAATGCTGATGATACAATAGGTTAGGGCATGGAAAGGCCTTATACCTAATGAGGTGAAGAAAATATAAGACACTTAATGAAAGGTGTACGACATACTACTAATTGTCGGCTTAACACAAACGGCGCACTAAAAATATGAGATATACAAAAAGTCACGCAGTTTTAAGTTCACTATGACTCCGGGAGTCGACAAAAGTAAAACAGAATATTGAATATTATTATTCTTAAGACTTCAATTTTAAGAAGGTCAATAAGCAGGCAATAAATATTTACTTTTTTTTGTTCTATTTGGTAGTGACATTGTTTTGAACATTATATATATCCCAGACAAACTGTTTATAAAGTCATTATAACCTGCAGTAAACACTATCCCATTAAATTAAGTTTTTCAGTAGGTAAGCACTTCATCTGCACAACCATGTATGAAATTTCAGGATTTTCAGCATTCTGTCTAGCTGGATATAATAAATTCACTGGTTCAATTCACGTAGAGATAAACTTTAGAGTTTACTGAATATTCAGGCTATTAAAGATTTAAATAGACTCTTGTATTGTTTACTTACAAAAGACGAATGTAAACCGAGCTAATCTGATTAACTTGAAAATCACTAAGCACATGTTTCTATTATCAAAAGTCAGGTTGGTTTTATTATTCATTCAATGGCTTTCTTGAATGTCTAAAGTAAAGCAAGCATTATCTGATAGTTTATAACTTTAATTCTGTTTTTAACTGTTATCACTTGAAAGTGAACTTAACTACAATGTCAGTAAGATACAAAATCGTAACTTTATTCGTACCGATACGAACAAGTCGATAATGATAAATAGAATATTCTCATCCCATAGTAAAAAGTCATTCAGTCAGCATAGTCAGAACTAGTGTTACCTATTGCCCTTGGAGAGAGCATCGTCAGTCAAAAAACCGACCAAGTGTGTGTCACTCATAATGAAGGGTTCCGTAGTTCCGATGAATGTATCCCAAGAACAAAGTTAACATTGTACGCACAAAATTGTGAGCCAATCTCATATTGTTTTTAAGACATGTTATCGGTTTTACTCTAATTTATAACTTTACTAGCTGTACCCTGCCATGCTTCGCTGACTTCCACAATAGTAATGGCGTGCGCCATTACTATTGCGGAAGTCAGCGAGTGTTTTCCTCGCTTCCGGCAGATGGCGCGGTCACTGGTACACAGCTGATCGTTAAAAAAACTGTTTTTTCGCGGTCGCGGATATGTGACTGATGCAAAAAATAGAAAAAACAATCCTTGATGCGGATTATATATCATGCTAAAATTTCAGCTCGATCGGTGAAGAACTTTTTGAGTTTTTGAAGCGTACACAAACCAACATAACATTCTTATATATACAGATAAGAATAGAACTTATTTCATTGCTTTCCAAAATTGTAGATTTAGTAGTTACTGAATTACAGACTGACAGACACTCTCGAGCGATCCTATGAGGGTCCCGTGTTCCCTAAACCCTAAAAATACAATGCAAAGATTCCTGTTAGCAAAAACTAGCGTAGCAAATAATTTCATATTCAAGATTAAAATACAATATCCCCGTACGTAGTCAATGTTATAAATCCTAAGGATATTCTAACTCTCATGACTAGGATTTTCACATACACACCTTTATTTTTTTTCGCTCGTAGAATTTACGTAAGGGTTCTTGTTTTTGTTATAGATTCGGATTTAGAGGAAAAAGAAAATATTCCCAATGTTTTTTTTTTTGCTAACTATGAATCTGTTTAGAAATACCGATACCTTTTTAGGGTTCCGTCACCAAATGGAAAAAAAAATGGAACCCTTATAGATTCATCATGTCTGTCCGTCCGTATGTCACAGTCACTTTTTTCCGAAACTATAAGAGGTAGGCTGTTGAAACTTGGTAAGTAGATGTATTCTGTGAACCGCATTAAGATTTTCACACAAAAATAGAAAAAAAATAACAATAAATTTTGGGGTTCCCCATACTCAGAACTGAAACTCAATTTTTTTTTCATCATACCTACACGTGTGGGGTATCTATGGATAGGTCTTCAAAAATGGTAGTGAGGTTTCTTATGTCATTTTTTTATTAACTGAATAGTTTGCGCGAGAGACACTTCCAAAGTGGTAAAATGTGGATCGCCCCCCCCCCCCCCCCCGTAACTTCTTACTCCCGTAACTATGATGTACATTACTATGTAAACTTACACCAAAAATTGGTTTGAACGAGATCTAGCAAGCTGTTTTTTTTTTAATACGTCATAAATCGTAAACCGCAATTTACGTTTCATTCAATCAACTCAAAAATTAAAAATTAAAAAAAAATACATTTAATTTCATAAACATAAACCTTATGCATAAACCGTGAATATCTACAGGTTTGTACGGAACACTGGGTGCGCGAGTCCGACTCGCACTTGGCCGGTATTTTTTGTTTTTCGTATCTTTGCCAAGTATTTTTTTGATACTAATCTGTTAACCAACTAGATACCAAGGTAAATTTAAGTAAGTAAAAACTGTGGTGTAATGTTATGTGATCAAGAAAGTAGAAATAAAGACATTAAGGATTAGGGATTTCTGATTTACTCAGTAGGTGTGTGAGGTGTGTTTCTTTACTCACAGTTTTATAAAATAGATGGCAGCCAAAATAAACATGCTGCAAAAAATGGAAAGGAAAACTAAACACAATACTCATTTATGAAACTGTTGCGTATCTGTTTTAAAAGCGAGTACGCAAGGTTTTTAATAGTATCTCACAAATCATTTTATAGATAGTAATGCAGTTTCATTCACTACCTGCTTTATCTACTCTCATACATTGGGATTGAACGTACCAAATAAATGATTAATGGTAAAAGTAACCTGCCAGGGTCGCAAGATTGTTCGAAAGAGATACCCTGACCCTGGCACATGGGCAACTGAAGGAACACGGGTGGGTTTTAGTCAGTAAAAGTCTGACACGCCCTACCGCTCCGCCCAGAGCGGGAGAAGTCATTTGATGAATTCCGATTCAAAAAAAAATAATGGTAAAAGTAAGAAATAGTTTTGTAATGCCATAAAAATGGCGCAAATATGTTCCATTAGAAAAAAAAATGATGAAAACTCCTTGATCACTAAAAAGTTAAAAGTGTTATATAATATGATTATATTTTTAAATCTCGGTATTCTGTTAATAAAGTATGTCAATATCAAACCGTTTAAAAAAAAAAACATTCGAATTTAACAATATCAGAATAGAAATAATTTTAAAATGGGAGTTACTTGCTTATGACATTATGACTTATGGAAGGACACTCACATTTTGTTTTAGAAGAGAATTGATCTATCAATCACCTATACAAGGTAGGTAATTTTATTGATCCCATTCGACAGAAGCGTCCCGATATCGGTTAATTATATACCAAAATTAATCCCGCCTCGTACCTATTGCTAAACATAACTGATACGCGTAACCTGCTCATATTTTATCACTATCAGAGGCTACACGCACCTGTCAAGGCACAACAAGTACCGAAATAGGCACTTAAGTACCCAACACACAACAATCCACCTTAAAATGAAAGCTACAAGGTAGAATATAAGTTGGAGGGCCTGATAGAAGCAGCAAAGTTAATGGCTGACACGGAGAAATGTCGAAAAACAGATTGTAAGAAATTTATCAGTGCCCTCGTTCTCGTGTGTGTGGGTTACTTTGGGTTGCCAGCGATCACTCAAGTGGTTACGTAACCACGTGGTTACAGCTGCCATTATGGTAATGGGGGAACAGGGTTCATATTTTTAATGGGGATGTTAATTAAGTGGATGTACTATAGATACACCTCTGCATAACGTTTTAGGGAACACAGGCTTGATGTTTTTTTATGTTAATTATGAGGGTTAAATATGAGGAGGGCAAGAGCATTTAGAAAGGAATTTGGAAGGTAAAGTATAATGTAAATATGTCAGTCTGTAGGAGTCAATGGTTGTAGGCACCGTACATTACCACTTTGTTAATGTTGATTTAATTATGGAGTACACAGAAAGAACCACAAATTGAGTTTAAAGTCCATTCAACCATTGACTCCTACAGACTGACATATTTGGCAGGTTATTATTAAAATGTAGAAGATTAACAAGTTAAAGTGGTAGCGATTCTGTCTCTTGACCAGTGGTTATTTCCACAGCTATTGTCTGTGTCGATGTGCATTGCTTAAAACGTTATAAATATAGCATAATATTTGTGACGCACGACATCCAAGTAGGTTGCTGCGTTTGAAAGGTAAATGTACGATTGATAAGGAAAATCATATAAAACCTCTTACATCAAGGTCAGGTTGTATGTTGATTAAAATATGATTCGCAACGGTAACGTTTAAGGGTTTACAGAATTATCCATACTAATATTATAAATGGGAAAGTGTGTGTGTCTGTTTGTCCATCTTTCACGGCAAAAGGGAGCGGATGAATTGACGTGATTTTTTAAGTGGAGATAGTTGAAGGGATGGAGAGTGACATAGGCTACTTTTTTATTTTTTAGGTGGCTGGAGTGAACTTAGAAAAGCCGTGCTTTTCCCATGGACAATTGTATGAAGCATGTTCGCGTGTGTCCAATGCCCAGAATCTTTACATTCTATCCCAAAATGGAAAGACATATAATATCGTCTACAGTAGCGTATTAAATAACATTCTGTTCCGAGTTCTCTTCTGTGTTCTAAATCAGGAAAGGGGAACCGTATTGCCCCGAATTTAAATCAAATCAAATAATTTATTTGCGTAAAACATGGTATTCAATGGTGTTAAGCATAGGTCAGATTGGCACAAACATGTTTAGCTAAGATAATACATAGCATGCAGAAATTTCATGTTACAGGGTAATCATTTATAAGTACAATAACGTCAGAGTAGAATGTCAATATTTTCCATAAATTCTTTCAAACTATAAAAGCTACATTCATTTAGCCATTTGTATAGTTTGTTTTTAAATAATCTTACATTTAATAGTTTGAAATTAACGCGAGCGAAGCCGCGGGCAAAAGCTAGTAATTAATAATAATATCAATACAACCCTCTAAGTTTATATAATGCTATAGTAATTGTATGACTATTTCATAAAAAAGTAATTTAAATCAAATCAAAATATTTTGATTTCACATAGACCTACAAGGGCACTTATGAAACGTCAGAAGCTAGATGCACGGTTCCAAATTGTTGATTCCTATGGAGAAGAGCCGGCAACAAACACCACGGTTACTCTTTTAAAAATAATTAATGGGATTAGGTATGTGCGAAAAAAATGAATTTCACGGGCTACTCTGGCATTTCCCACTTAATGCAAAATATTTCTGCTCGTATTCGCTTCCTCTGTTAACCTCAAAGCCTAACCTGAAACCAAAACATTTATTTTCCATCCCAGCTATCTTTTACATGATATTTCTCCCCGACTAAGCCCCAGTCAGCCCCATTGAGATCATAATCCTGCAGCTGTTAGAACAATCTCGGGGAGGGTAGAATAGGTACCTATACCCGGGGGTAGAATGGCTGCTAAATAATTACAGATCATCCGGCTCCGCTCGCGGTCGTGGTTTTGATCGATTAGAGTTGTGATTGAAACATAAATGTGGAAGATACAATACCTACGTTCATATTTCGTTGTTATATTTCTTTCACGATAGGTTGGCAATTATCATGATAGTCAGTAGTATACACAGAACAAGAAAAAAAAAACATACTGTAATTTTCGTTAGATGAAATTAATGATGACTGCCCATCTCCTCCAGAATCCAGTAACCGGATATGGGTTGTCATACTTTCAGTTTTCTGACGACCCGTAAACGGCTTTAAGTGCTTTCCTAGGCCCGAAGGAATCTTGGTATCTGTCACCCAGCCACGGATCAACTGCCGCAAGCCTTGCTTAACCTAATCGATCGACTCATACAGATGTAATTACTTATCTGCAATTTTTTTCCAGCATTAATATCATAAAAAACCCTGCTCATTTCAGTTAATCTCGTGCCTATAATCAGAACCATTTACAGGATTACAAACGCGCTTAGGAATGAAAAAGCAACCCATTCGCCAGCAAAATAACAACAAACACCATTCAATACAAAACAAATGAATCAAACAGCTATCGCTTCTAAAAACAGTTACAGAATCTAAATTATTTCCGTTTCGAGAAACGGAACAGTTCCGGAATGATCCCAAAACAAAAGCAGGATGAATATTTACGGTTTATTCATGAGTCGACGAGCGAATTTAACTGCGGACTGGCGATAAGGTTCAAACGGATATGGATACACAATACTGATCTTCACATTATGTTTTAGGGACAAAAGGTTGGTAAACGGTTTGTAGTCAAATCGGACAAACAATATGATTCAACGATTTTGTGTTCTGATTTTGAATGTTTTGTGTTCGAGATTTAAATGTTTTGCTTTTAATTGCGATGCGATACGAAATATTAGGTATAGTAATTATGTATTTGTTAATGTACCTATTTTTTTATCATTTCATTGTGCTTCTTTGTACTGAGCTGTCTTTGTTGTGCACTGAATCAATGGTATATAGAAAGAAAGAAAGAAAGAAAGAATACCGTTTATTTGTCACAGTCCGTAAAACACAAAATAAAATAACAGGAAAAAAAATAATTTAAAAAAAACAACATGTGTGTGCCTCACGGCTGCGGCAAAAAGGTTCATTTCAGCATTAATGCCAGACAGATGCTGTCTGACGCTATCTATCTTATTGAAAACCCCAATCCACGAGTGTAGTTATTATACTGCTACTTACTTTATTGAATACTTATACATTTATGACTTACTTTTACGGATAAATACCTAAAAAGATAAATACAGTTTTTCTTTTCAGATAATTTGTTATTCAAAATGTTTTCATGTATTTTTTCGCCTTACATTTTCCACATGTGTGTTGTTTTCACACCCAGTATTGGAATATGAAAATGATGATGGTATTACTTGCGTCACTTTAGAGGCTTATTTCGTATTTTTATAAGTCTCTTAAAGCAGTTTTGAAGCGAGAAAAAACACGTGTATGCTTGATATATATTGTGAAAGTAAAAGGTGGGGTACGTAATAAAGTAAAAAAAAGTACTGGGTTATATGTGATAGCTGCATAAATGTTTATATTTTGTCGTGCAAGAGAAAAAAGGCGTGAGTTTATGTTTGTGTGAAGGTACCTGTATGATTTTTTTTTTGTTTTTTTTTTTGTAGTAAGTAGGTAACTTTTAATTTTAATCATTTACTTTTTATCTTTCTTTTTTATACTATTAATGTAGACACAAAAAGTTAGAAATGTTGTCCTTTAATAATATCATTTTTGCCGGTGAAATAAAATGCTTCGTTGCGCCTTACGGTTTTACTAACAAATAAGCGACAAATGAAAGGTGGTCGCTCGCAATAGGTCAAATTAAAAGTCACCTAAAGGGCAACGGAGAAAAGCTATGCTTGCAGTTTCCCTAAATGATCGAAAACACTACAGAAATGAAGACATCCCCAGCAGAAACAAAGAAACCGACATAGCCCTAGGAGTTGCCAAACATAATTTCGAAACAGATGGCCAATGGGACGGAAAAAGGCTTGAGTGGTGACCGCGTACTGAAACACGTAGAGTTGATTGGCCCAACAGGTGGACCGATGACCTTGTGAATGACGCAGGAATTCGCTGGATGTGAGCAGCACAGAACCGGCAGAAGCTTGAGGGAGGCCTATGTCCAGCAGTGGACGTCTTTCAGCTGAAATAATGATGATAATTATGAAGTGACACATTATCGTAACGATCGCGTATTCACACCACGATAGCTTCTCTCGGCGACACAGCCTTGACTCGTTTTATTGTTGATGCAATTTAAAAATAAAGGTTTTCCGTTACAATTCAACTCCCTGCCAGGTCTCGATAAAAAACCGTTAAATCAATCTTTCCACATACAAAAAAATTGTCCATTTATAATACTAATGGCAAATAGATCAATTGATCAATCCGGTATATTTAACCCACATTGAAAATGTATGGAGGCAATGTTTTTTAAATGGGTTTGGAATAAATTTGCCTGTATTCCTATACATCTACCTACTTACGCCCCGTTATCGTTTTAAAAATGTATTGAGGAGGCCACACACATGGAGTGTAAGAAGACTTTTAAATTTCAGAAAATGTTCTTAACTTATTCCAGAATTTTGCTTAGTAAGCATTAACTTGTTCTCTAAACGACTGCAATAATTCTTGTCTAGAAATAGACTGAAAAATTTCATTTCCTTTACCTAGATTTTGAAATTCCATTTGCAATAAATATGACGTCTACGGAAAAGCAAATTTCTTTTGAAATTCAAACAGCGAATTTGACAGTAAGAAATTAAGCATAGCCGCGTTGCGTTCGGAAACAGTGTTTCAATCTGGCAGCGCGGTCGGAAGCATTAAAAAACTAACAAAGTATAACGAAACGGAATATCTGAGCGAAGCGATCTCTGGGGTTTTACTGCCCGATTGTAATAGGCCAAGCACGTAAAGCTTCATTCACATCGCAGTACGGAATATTGTTTTGAATGCAAATATTTTGTGTCATTTTTTTTTTCTGGCATGTCGTAGTTAACCTGAAAAGATTTTTACTACTTACTACTTAGCCCGGCGAGTTCCAAAAAGTTACCTTTTAAGGCCTCCAGCCGGGGCTTATTATACTTAACCAACTAAAGCGAAAGCTCTAAGGGATACCCCGAGGGGGGTACGAACCTCGGCTTAGGCAATCACTGGTGGGGGGACAGCAAGGGACTGGCTGGATCTGGGTTAAAGATTTTGTTTCAGTCAATGTTTTCCCCAATATTACTTGGGTAGGGCGTGATTTGGCTTTAAGAATTCAGAAAATTATAAACTGGAACGTTCGCTCTTTGAACGACAACATTAGTTGGTACATATGTTTTTTTTTTTCATAATCTGTGGTTTTGTCTTGTATTTTATACCTTAAATCCACAGTTGTGTGGAATAAAAACGCCTCCTTTGTTGTGACCCAAATGATAATGATTATTACGACTTTGCGTCGACTTATGCAGAAGAAGGATTAACATTGACTGAAATAAAATCATTAGCATTTGAAACCGACAGAATAAAAGCGGCAGAATAAAAAAAAATAAACTCTAGAACAAGTGCATTCAAGATAGATATCCAAAAGAGTTCACTTTAAGAAATTTCCATTATTAAATGCAATCAGAAACGCTGAAGACACAAATAGACTTGTAATATTCATAAACCTTTTAAAGCAATCCTTTAGTATTGTTTGAACAAGCCTTATGAAGTTCCCAGTGGTCAATCATTTCCATTGGTTTTATCTTGATCAACCTACATTTAGAAACACGCATTTAGTATGTTTGTGCGTTTATAGAGTTGTCATTATTTGTACTTGACTGTTAAAATAATTATAGGATCTTACTTTTCCTTTTACAATAACAGTTCTAAAGAGTAGTTAAGAAATCATTTGTGCCCAATAGGTATAATAGGTTCCTAAAGATACTACATATTAAATTCAGGGATTCACCTTCGGCAAATTTACAAATTCCTGCAAGAAGAAACGGCCAAAAAATAAGTACGTTATAAGTAGGTACTTCAATCAACCAATTAACTCAGCCAATTATCGCAGTTCACTGCTGGATATAGTCGTCTTCGTCCATCTAGCTGGCTGTGAAGGAATTACCTTTAAAAAAACCCAAAAAATAAATTTTACTCAAAAAAAAATCCATCATATTTGATATCTAGATAAAACTCTTACGAGTAAACTATGTAAGTACTCAAATTTGATCAAGACCCCCGTCGCCAACTCATAAACTCTATTTACATCAGCTTGCCTACAAAATATTTTAAGGAATATTAGCTATTACTCGTATAATTTTAAAGCCGGAGATTTTATTACTCTTGTTCGCTTTCGGCAGACTTAAGTGATAATGTACCCCACTTTGAATATATAGGTAACTTCAAATAGTCCCGTAACTCCATTATTTTTCGTTCAACGGCTTATAGAGGGCAAAAAATTGGTCGGGAATTTATGGGAACGCAAAATATTTTACCCCTTCTTAGCTGCAAAGTTTTAACCCGATTCCTAAAAAGTTTTAAGAAAAAAATTAAATCAAATTGAGGTACAGGCAAATTAACAGATTTTAGATTTTTGACAGGTAAGTAGGTACTCGACTTAAATTAATTAAGACTTAAAAGGCTTTTTCAATTTCGTAAGAAGATTATAAAGAAAAGCATTTCTCGTTTAACAAAAAATGATTATTTGAAGTCAAATAAATCCTTAGCAATACCAAAATTCGGAGTTCCACAAAAATAATATTTGTTCCGTTTCAAATTCATGAATAATTTTTTTAGGTGCCCATGTAATAAGCTTTTGAGAAAACGTTTCCTTTTTCTGGGCCACAGTAAAATATATTCAATCCAAATCCAATAAACTGATTTTCCTTTTGCCCTTTGTACCATAACAGAAAATTACTGTGCTACGGAAAACTTTCCCGAAGAAAACTAATGTGATACCCGGATCTACAGGAGAACTTATTTACAAAAGATGTGTCAAATTTGTCAATCCCGGTACCTGTATGCCGGCGACTGACGTAATCGCATTACCAATACGAGTTATGCTTCAACATAAATTGGATTACCGAATGCCTGCGTTTTAACCAGATTTTCTTAGCTTGACGGTAAAAAATATATTTCCCGGCGATTTATTTAACAGCAACTTTATTACGGCGAGGGCTTGACGTATCGCATAATTAATCAACGGCACCCTCAGTGTTGCGCTGCAATCTTTCGAATTCCCGACGATAGATTCATACGTTTTACATGAATAATCGGGTGCCTTTGAATCGAGTGTCGAACGAGTCATTAGCTAATCGGATTATCTGTGATACCGACAAGAGTCAAGTGATTGGCCATCGAAAAGCCTTGTTACTTTGCCTTTCTCCTTTGTTGTGCGTAAAACCTTTATTTTTCCTTGAATGAAAACAGAATTCTAGTGAACACTACTGGTTTAAGCAAGCTTTATGTTTTCTAAATTAGGTACTTTGTGGTCCTATTTGATATGAATCTCTGTCGGTTTGTAATTCAAGATTTTATAACAGGAAGTCCAACACTTCTTATCAAGCTACTATCAGCGCTACCCTGTAATATACCACGAACATAAATTTTAATAAATCCAACACTTCAGTGACGTCACACCCCTAAACAACAGTGACGTGGCCATTGCTATACACAGGAAGGCATTTAAGGGCTCACACTCGTGGGGGCGATCGGCGGCGGCGACCTCTCGCGTCCGGTCCTGGTGCGAGCCATGGTACGTAGCGAGAGGGCATGGGAAGCCGTCACCTCCTTCTGCGAAGCAGTAAAGCTCGCGAAGGAGGAGACGGGGCGCGTGAGGGAGTGGCAGTCACTGCGCCCTCACGTCCCTAGCCGCCGCAGGAGGAGACGCCCCGGGCGTCGGGAGTCGATAGCGGACTCCCGGCCACCGTAGGCGCGAGCTTGCGGGTGGCGAGCAATGGGTAGCTCGCCGCCCGGTAAGGACCAGGCTCGGGTCGACGGCGCGTAATCTTCCACGCACGCCTCAAAGAGATGTCAGCAGCAGTGAAGGGGTCTACTAGGACCGATGCCTGCCGGGGTCGAGAGATTGTTCAAGCGAGATACCGTGACCCCCGGCATATGGGTAACTGAAGGAACTCGGGTGGGTTTTAGTCAGTAAAAGTCTGGCACACCCTCCCGCTCCACCCAGAGCGGGAGAAGTCATTTGATGATTTCCCATCCAGAAAAAAAAACGGCTCACACTGACCCATAAAAGTCAAACTTTATATTGGATCGCGTGGAAAATAGTGGGATTTATCATCGAAAATAATGCGGTGAAAAATTGGGAAGCCCTACTTACACCGATGTAAAAAAGATAATCTACGTAAACGTTTGTTTTAAATACAATACAATGTTTTTAACTTAAAAAGTGTTGAATATACGTTCTCCAGTAGAGGATACGACAGTGTGTCTCTATTCCTATACTTTCTTTTTAAAATATAGTCATCATCTGCCTAGCCTTTTCTCAACAATATTGGGGTCGGCTTCCAGCCTAACCGGATGCAGCTGAATACCAGTATTATTTATGAAACTACTTCCTATCTGACCTCCACAACCCCGTTACTGGGTAATACGATACCCCTTGGTAAGACAGATTGCCATTTATCATTTATAATAATCAACTGTATACACAAACTAAACAGTTGTAAAGGTACAAAAGTAATGGCAACAATAAATTTAGACAACACTGAACAACAAGTCAGTTGTAACAATAGAACTCGATAGCGCCTACAAAAGTAATAAAGTTATCAAGTGGCTGCTGCCATGAAAGTGAATTTATTGATATAACTTAGTAGTTATCGCCACCTGTGCCTAGGGGATTTATTCGACAAAATGTTTTTCTTGATAACCATTGCTTTTCTACTGTCTCGTATAGTAATAAATAGGTAAAGAAAAGAATTGAAATTTTTCGTGATCATTACGTTTCCGTGTTTCATTGAATGACGTGTTGCGTAAATTATGAAAATTAACAAGTTCGCATATCCTTTGTGCCGGTATCCAATCCACTTTTGGGCAAAGGCCATAATGTGAATTAACATTTAGAAAATCACTACTCGTTTGATAATTTGATAATGCGTTGGGCGCTATATTTTCCATTTAGGACTTGGCGTTAAAGGCAAAGATTCAGCATCTCCTAAAACAAAGGAGTGGTTAATTCAGAAACAATAGTAATGCTTAATTAATATTGCTAACAACAACTATAACACTTTGAAACTTGCTCGACACGAAACCATGTCGGGTGCCAAAGCTAAACAGTAAATGTAAGGTACGCACGGTGACAAATCAAGCTATAACTTCCAGTATAAACTGACTTCTCATTGTACGAAAAGCCAGGTCAAAGCAAGGTCAGCTAAAACAGGTTTTGTATAGGTTGACAAGATTGGTAAAAAATCATTCGAGAATGTAAATAACAAAGTCAACGAATTTCTCAAAGCTGGCGCTAAATTAAAAAATCTGCCACAGAGTAAATAAATTACGTATTGGTTTCATCAGATTGTCCCACGTTGGGCGCCAAACTAAAAATATGTTTTATTTTTCACCTGTAGGAAAACTCACAAGAAAATAAAATAGTAGGTATAAGAGAAGTAGATAATAAGGTAAAATAACGAATTTCACCATTGTCACTGGGTGTTTAACATAGTCCCACGTCGGGCGGCAATAGAAAACAACCCAACCAAAAAAAAATTAAAACGTAAATGAGGCAAGATGATAACGTTACAAAAAAAACTTCACTAAAGTGACACAATAGATTATTTTTATTTAGGAACAAAATAAGCTTTCATCATATATCAACAATTTTACTACCAACCTTTTCCCGCTTAAGATTAGTATTCTATCTTGTTTTTTTAATAACGTTCAACCTTTTGACAGCTACCAAGTCAAAAACTAGCACGCACCGAAATAAGGGACGTTAATTTTACCGTCAATTTATCTCAATAACCTTGGCAAGGGATCCCAAACCTTCGGAGCTCGGGTTTCATGAAACAGGCGGCCTGCTGTGAACATCATAAATAAGTAAATAGCTAATAAAGCTCCGATGGGCCACATGTGCCATAGAGACCCTATTCAAAGAGATTGTGTACTTTTATACTTTCTCTAAGTAGGAACAGAAATAGAACTGGGTTCTACGGCCATGCCTATGTGAGTGTGAACTTTGAGAGTAGTTATTTCCGCGGTTTGTTTGTATTACTAGAAACTTCACTCTGTCTTGTATGCTTGAGTTAATCTGAAAGGCAACGGAGTCGATTTCCGTTTCTTGTAGGTTTTTTGGAGTCACTGGCAGTTTCTGCATATACTGGTGTACTGTTGTCTATATTATCACTCTTGTATAAGTATCCAGTTTAAGACTAAATACGCAATTACTATTTTTGTTTTATTGTTAAATGGGTTTGCTCTTGACTTCGATCATGCCTGGTGGAAAGCGATGGATGAGATTTACGATAGAACGAGCGTGCCAAGAAGTTGTATATTCACTCTTGCTTTGAAGGCAGACGGGTAATATACTCTCTGCGTTTCTATACGACCTTAAATATACAACCACCCTCCCGCAATGTACTTTAAAATTATGGAAAAACATCCTATAATCTAGAGAAAATCTCGTCTCGAAAATAAAACATCGTAAAACATGCAACGTTGATGTTTGAGCCCTGGTGGGGTGGATCAGATGAACCGGAGTAATTGATTAATGGGCCACGCTAGTAGGTGCGCCTGCCATCCTGCAGATTACTCCTGTTTTTACTTTCCTTTTTTTTTATAACTAACTAAAGTGCTAACTCTTTTTCCCGATGATATTACGCTGTGATAGTTCCCGATGTATTTTATACCGTCGCGCAGATGATGCAACTTTTTTTATATATTAACTGACTTTAGAAAAAGGGGTAAGCAAGGTTCTCAATTCAGTTGTATTTTTGTTTTTTAGTTACGCTTCTCAGCTCACAACTCTGTCATTAATGAACAGATTTGAAATTTCTTCTTTGTTTCAGAAGGATATATTCACAGAGTAGTCAAGTTCTGGTAAGTGATTTTTGAGTTAGCTTCAGTAATACATGTTGTTCCACTGAGTAAATTTTAATGACGCTGTAATTACTGTTATTGTTATTTACTTAGCAGGTGAAGAAATACGAAATTGTGGAATAAGTACACAACTAAAAAGTCTAAAATAAAAATACAACTCACTTACAAACAAACACTACAAATTAAAAGAATAACTTAAATTTGTCGAACTCGGTGGCATAAAAAAACTAAAATTAAAAACCATGTGGTTCTTTTCTCTATGAGGTTTTACTATTCATCTGTGTTTTGACGTAGATATATTACACTAGGGATTCAACGTTTTCAATAACTAACGGAAAAAGGGAAACCTTTTCAAAGTTATGTCTGCAGATTTCTTATTTAGCAGATTACACCATGATCTAAGCTACGGGAGGCATCATAAACAAAAATTGCCTACCGCCCGCGGGTTTAACATAAACTGCCAACACAAATAACTCATTTCGCCGCTATACTTAATGCTTAAGCGTTGTTTTAACGTTGCATAATAACAAATACAGCCTTGTATTAGCGGGTATGACAATAAACTGGCGTATATTACGTCGTCAGTTGCACAACGAGCTATTAAACGCACGACATGTCGCTTTATGACTATTTCTTGTATTACAATCGTGCTACGGGGGGTATAAATAATGGCCGGGTATGAACAAACATGTACAATTATGAAAGGGTGGAAAGGTCCGTCATTGACACGTAGATATTAACAAAGTTTTGTGAAAAAATGAAATGATACATACGATTCGTCAAATTATCTATTTTTGCTACGGCCAGGGCCGGATTTAGGGGAGGGCAGCCGGGGCTACAGCCCCGGGGCCTCCACAAGTGAGGGGCCCCCACAATGAGAATTAAAAAAAAAACGAACTACGATGAAACAAAATCGCCTATTAAAGCTATCCTTACTAAGCATTGAAAGTGATCTACTTCGGGACCTGGATTTCAGCGAAATCATCGACGATTTCTCGTAGAAAAAGGCTCGCAAGGTTTCATTCCTTAACGCGATAGTTTAGTTTCATATAATTCTTGTACTTTACTATACCCACAAATGTTTCTTAATAAAATTTAATTTGTCTTGTAATAAATTATTGAAACACTACAATTCAAAAAATTGATTCATCAATTTGGAAAATTATTAGGGGCCTCAACTCCTTTGGTGCCCCAGGGCCTCCAGACCTCTAAATCCGGCCCTGGCTACGGCGCCTACGAGGCTACGGCATAGTTGCCTAGAGGCATGAATGTCGTAGACCCTCTGCTCTGCCCATTGGATTTTCAACAGAGAATATTTTTGCGATTTGTGGAACTAGGATGTACTCTGTTGAATTCTCAATGCTCAACTCAACACCGAAAATTTAAAATACAATGCGCGAGAAAAAAAAATCGCCAGTACGAACTTGGGCTAACAGTGAAGTCGTATATTAAAGATCGTAGGTATGTATGAGGTATCTACGTAACGAAACAGACAACGAAGTGAATTCTATTCTAGACGTCTTGTTTCAAATGCATGAGCAATATATTGGAACA
This sequence comes from Aporophyla lueneburgensis, assembly GCA_932294355.1. Classification (NCBI taxonomy): domain Eukaryota; kingdom Metazoa; phylum Arthropoda; class Insecta; order Lepidoptera; family Noctuidae; genus Aporophyla; species Aporophyla lueneburgensis. The sequence goes on along the minus strand of OW028757.1, from coordinate 10,860,545 downwards.
CAGTTTTTCTTTTCTCTTTTCGGAACAGAAAATGCATTTTGAAGTCGAAAAAGTTCATAGATAGCTTCTATTGCTGGGAGCATAATATAAGTAAGATTGATGAAGTAAGAAATCCGAATTCGAATATGGTAAGCTAGGGGCAATGAAAAAGTAGCCTCTACGTTTGGCTGACATAACCCTAAGCCATCGTAGAAAAGGGTTTCCACGATATTCCAATGAAAACTTAAAATAAACCAAAGCGCAGAAAAGAGACAAATTACAAAGAGATCTCTGAAATCCTTATAGTTAGCGTTAAAATACGCCAGAAGTAAATAACACTATCTCACGATATTAATGAGAAAGGATGGACAGAAACGTATAATTGTACGAAATGGAGCGAAATTGCAATTGCAAATGGCTACATGGGGCGACGATAAAAAGAAAAGCAGGCAAAGGTATTAATTTTTATTCCATTTGCTGCGAGAAATAGAATGTAGCGAACGTCCAATGTGACTGTTTTTTATTTGAAAATGCAGCGGAATTATCGGATTGAGAGAGCATTTGAAAGATCTCGACGACCACATTGTGTTTATGGAAATTTTAATGAATTTTAAAATGGAGTTCTGCACGTAGATTTCGAATGAAAAGGATTCGAAACAGCTGAAAAGGACAAAGAGAATAATAGAACATTGAACAATATAAGAGAAAATAACAAAGGTACTCTCACCGACATTTAATTTTGCCCGTATGCACGTTTCTATGGTAGCCCTACAAGGATCAAGGATAGTCTCGACTATGGTAAACTTCCCCTCCCAATAAATGTAAGTACCTTTACTTTAATAACTTTAAATAGAATAGTACCTGGTCATTTATTTATTTGTGAATGTGTATTGCACATCAAAATTCGTTACGCATTTGGTGCTAGAAGATGGGTTTCGTCGCCGAAGGAAGCCTACGAAACGCTGGTGTGATGAGTTATAGGTGATAGGGGACTGGCGGGAGAACGCAACACACAGAGAAGACTAAAGCTATAGGAGTGATGTGGTAATATGAAAAATTTAAGTATAACACAGGGAAATTTGTATTATGGAAGCAATCATCTAGGCAGGCATATATCTGACTTTAATTTAATTTTGAATAGATTAGGTGGTGGTAAAAAAAAAATAAAGAAAAGAAAGAAAAATTGTTTATTCTGCACAAACAAAACGCACAATATAAAATAGTAACAAAACATAAAAAACAAATGAAACATCAAATGAAATCGGGAAACAGCTGATTAATAGGTAGAGACTCGAGAGCACAAAATAAGCCTCAGCATCGACGCTCACTTTTCTACGAAAAATAACAAACAGATCGAACAATACGTTAGCAGACACCTAGGAACGTGCCTATAAAATATTATCCGCCAACAATTTCCAAGTAGGCAGCCATTGTTCCTTGAACAAACAGTGTTGGCGCGCAATGCGGGTACATTTAATGGGTATGGATCGACCTGGGTATGGCGGAAACACTTCGTGTGTAGGTACAGACGATCTTTATTGTGGCGCTATATCTTACCGGGAACTGCGTTAAGAATAAGTTCTTATGATGGCTCCTCTTTTGTCGGGTGACAGTAGAGTCTTGGGCGTAGAACTTTTATTAGTAGTGGTCGGCCTGCAGTCGAAAGTCGACCATATTTTAATGTATGCCTTAGTGCTTCATTATAAGATGAAAATATAGCTTTCTACACTCCTTCTCCATGTAAACTTTAACTGTGCTAAATTTTCGGTCCGCATAATTTTCGTAAAAGGGGGTGCAAAGTTTTTGCTTCACGGATTTATCACTACATGCTAAAAAACAAAGTCGCTTCCCTCTGTTTATCCCTGTCATGTCCCTATGTATGCTTAGATCTTTAAAACTACGCAACGGATTTTGATGCGGTATTTTAAATAGATAGAGTGATTCAAGAAGAAGGTTTATACGTATAATACGTGCGCGAAGCCGCTAGCAATAGATAGTAATATATAAATGAGTAATTGGTTTTCAGCCTTAGGTGACGCATCATCATCAACTATATTGGGGCTCCAATTCTAACCGTATGCAGCTGAATATCAGTATTTTATGTGGAGGTACTGCCTATATGACCTCCACAGCCCAGTTACTGGGTAAAACGATACCCCTTGGCAACCCTGGCTGTCAGACCTTCGGGCTTCTGACTGGCGGCTGTTAAAGATCCGCGATGACAGCTGGGACCAACGGCTTAACATATTTTCTGAGGCGTGGTGAAGTCTTGGTATGTAAAGATGATATCACCCATCCATGGACCAAACGCCTAATGGACAAGTAGTAGTACGGCTCACATAGTAGGTAAAGCATAAAAACAACGTGTTAAAATACTCTCCCATGCTCCACCTATTGGTACCAACCATACCGTGGTCCTCTTTAATCGAAAAGTGTTGACAAAGAATTCCAATAACAACACGTCCAATTTACCGTGCGCCCTAACAAAAACTCTTTATAAGAATGTAGAACACGAAAATAATGTTCGCGGGCGCTTGATGAATAACAATGATTAATGACATCGGATAATGGCGCCTTGGTGCTCCACTGAAGAGTTTTCTTTGAGGCTGATGATAAAATTAACCGGGTTAAGCAAAGATACTCGGTAAGTATGTACCTACTTCTGTAGATAGTGAGCCGCTGATGTAAATAATTCTAAGTATCATTCTCCTTAGACCCAAGATAGAAAAATATATTATTTGGGACACGCACTAGAAATATCAATAGGTAGCAAAATGTTCCGGCGGGTCTGTGGATGTTACAAGTCTTCGTTTGGTTCTAGGACATGCCGGTTTCCTCACGATGTTTTTCTTTGCCATTTTTAGAGCAGCGGTGATGACATTGAATACACAAAGTAGTGTAAGTGCCTATCTGGGTTTTAACTCACGACCTAGCTCGTGAGTTGGGGCCGATATCACTGGGGCACTAGGCCACCAGTGCTCGAAGGAAATATCAATACGTATACAATGCTAATTCTATGGGAAACACAATCCATAGAAAAGGACATTGAATAGGAAGCACAGCTAAAGGTTATATGGAGAAGGAGTGTAGAAAGCTAATGTTTTCATATGTATATAATAAAGCATTAGGCATATATTAAAACATAGTCGAACTTTGACCACTGGGCGGCCACTAGTAAAAAGTCACCAGTCTATTCCACCCCAAGACCCTACTGCCACCCTACAATAGAGGAACCACCATAAGAAGTTATTCTTAACGCAGTTCCCGGTAAGATATAACGCCACAAAAAAGATCCTCTGTACCTACCTATATGCGAAGTGTGTCCGCCATACCCAGGTCGATCCATACCCATTATATGTATCCGCATTGTGCGCCAACACTGTTTGTTCAAGGAACAATGGCTACCTACTTGGAATGTGTTGGCGGATAATATTTTATAGGCACGTACCTAGGTGTCTGCTAACGTATTGTTCGATCTGTTTGTTATTTTTCGTAGAAAACTGAGCGGCAATTCTGAGGGGTATTTTTGTATCTACAAGTTAATGTTCTCTCTAGTCCCTACCTTTCATTTCGCCGCACCACCTGATCTAATCAAAATGATATGAAAGCCAGATGTACACCTACATAGATGATTGCTCCCAAAATACCAAATTTTTACATATATTTTTCATTAAACTTGTATTGTCTCACAGCTGGACATAGATTTCCCACATATGGGCATAGGCCTCCCATATATCTTTCCAGTCGCCTTTGTGGGTTGTCTTCTGCCATTTCCCTATCGCCTCTAAGTTATCACACCAGCTTTTCCTAGGCCTCCGTCGGCTACGAAGCCCACTTTCTGGCACCAGCTGTACAAAGAATTTGGATATGCCGCATTACAAATTAAATAAATAAATGACATCAATTTTATTTAAAGGAGAATGCTCAAAAGTGGTACCAAAAAGTCTCATGCATCAAGACCAACATTTTGGAGTAATTAGTTTCATATTTTTTTACGATGTTACACGTCGGGGATTTAGTTTTTGAACAGGGAATTTATTTTTAAGTATAAAAGTATGGATATTGTTTTACTTCCTATGAATGACGTTCCGTTTCACTTCACGTGATAAATGATTATTATAACCTTGATTTTTGAAAGTGCCATGTTCACTGTAAAAATAATACTCTGCCATTTCTACATTAATTTAAAAAAAAAAAACTAGAATAGAATATATATTTAAAAGATTATCATTATTTTACCTGGTTTTATTATGGTTAATTACCCGTTCCCAACTGGTAAAAAAGATGTAGAATGCAACAGAATAGATTTATCTGTGCATCTGACATTTTGCGCATGTAGTCTGTAGTCTTTGGTTTGCAGACAAGAAAGAAAAAAAAAGAAGAATTGGAAGAAAAAGAAAACTAAATCAGACTTGGCTGTATGGGCTCAGCTCCCTTTGCCTGTCCCAAAGAGGGACGAAAAGAAGCAAAAAAAAAGTCTTTGGTTTGCGAAAAAAGCGCGGGAACCTTGAAATAATAGGCGGTCTTTTTTTTACTTCTTGTAATTTTACTTTAATTTTAATTTAGTTTGTACATATTTTCCTGTTTTTATTCTACTAACTTAGTTTATAAAACAAGATTTAAGATGCCTAAGAAAAGAAAAAAACTCAAACAAGATCCTGGTGAAGAAATTGTTACTGGTCCTCCGGATTCATCTTCGGAGACAAGTGAGTCTGACTACGTCGACTCCTGCACTGCGGAAGAAAAGGCTACAGAGAAGTATGCCCCGTATAGGGTTACAGACTACAGTCGCAGGTACCCTGAGGATGCCGTAGCTGGGTATGACTTTATTGTATTTATCGAGAGCACAAATGAAGAACAACCAATAGGCCAAAGAGATATGATGTACCTGAGTGGATGCTTCACTAGATTTGTTAAAGGGATTAAGTACTTGAAAAAAATTAACAGATACAAAATTGGCGTAGTTTTCGATCGCCCGAATTTAGCCAATTCATTCTTGGACAATGTTACTTTTCTGAAAGAACAGTCGATCAAAGCGTCGATTCCGGCTGGAACGACAGAATTGTCTGGAGTTATCACGTCAGTACCTACGGATATGTCAAACAAAAAAATTTTTAAGGCAATATCAAGTTCAAAAAAAATTATAAGCGTTAGAAGAATAATGAAAAAAGTTAGAGTAGGTAGCTCATCTGAACTACAGCCTACCCAAACTGTAGTTATTACTTTTGCTTCATCTACATCTTTACCAGATTACGTTCATATTAAGATGTGGCGGCTTTCAGTACTGCCCTATATTCCACCAGTCAAGCAGTGTTTCCGTTGCTTACGTTTTGGGCATTTAGCCAAATTTTGTAAAAATTCGCAAAGATGCTCAGTATGTACTGAGGGTCATTCCTTCAAGGAGTGCTCTGTACCTGCGGAAAAAGCTGTATGTGTTCATTGCAAAGGTAATCATTTATCCATATCTGGCCAATGTCCCATTAAGAAAAGAAAGATTGCTGAAAGCAGAAATACATCGAAAACCCCTTTTTCGGACTTATTTAATAAAGCTAATTTCCCATCACTGAACAAATCGGAACATTCGACAGATATTATAAACTTGATGTTGTCTAATAGCACAGCATTAAGTTTGTTGACAGAATCTATTGTTAACTTGATTAAGTTAAATAAAACACAAAATGAAAGTATTTGTACACAAACTATAACATCTGCTATTAGAGAGACTATTAAAGGTAAAAATATTATAATATAAAATTCACTAACAAAATTTTAAATATTGCTCAGTGGAATGCACAAAGTTTGCTAAGTAATAAACTACAGTTTCAGCAGTTTCTCTATAATAATGACATACATTTAGCTTTAGTTTCAGAAACATGGTTAAAACCACACATACAATACAACATTCGTGGCTATACCACAGTTAGGAATGATTGTGGTAATGATCACAATGGTGTTGCTATATTTATACGTAATGGCATTGAATTTAGATTATTAGACACATATTTTGACGATTCTATTCAAAATATTGCAATTAAAATTAAAATTAATAACAAATACATTTCAGTAGTTAGTTTTTACAGTCCTGGAAATTGCAGTCCTACTTTTGAAAAGAACAAATTTGATTCACTAATAAATAGTATACCTAAACCATTGATAATTGCTGGGGACTTTAATGCCCATCACACTTTTTGGGGTTGTTGTAGTGACGACTCTCGTGGCAGAGCTATAATGAATTCCATGGATGAAAATGACTTGATACTCTTAAATGATGGTCAGCCAACTACTGTAGGGTCTCATCTATGGAGACCAAATGGTCTTGATTTAACTATGGTTTCTTCTTCCTTGGCTTTGTCTTGTGAATGGCAGGTTTATCAGGATTCTATAGGCAGCTATCATTTGCCTACCATTACAAAATATGTTATAGATACTGCTAATGATGTGGATCCTTCTAATGTTTCAAATATTCCTCTTCATTGTAATCTGAAATTAGTTGATTGGTCTATTTATAAAAAGATTGTAAATGACATGATGGAAAGTTTTCAGTATAATAACTCGAGTCATATTGATACATATAATAATTTTTGTTCAATAATTCTACAAGCAGTTCAGATGTCAGTAATCAGTTTTAATAAAAACAATACCACTTGCGACTCTCGCAGATCTAGGAGGAAGCTTCGACTCCCTTGGTGGAACGAGAAGTGCACTAGAGCTGTACAAGATTGTAAGCAAGCATACATCTTATTTAAATCAAATCCTTGTCTAGACAATTTTATAAGTTTCAAACATATGCAAGCCCGAAAAAAACGTATCCTACGACAGGAGCGTCGTGCATGTTGGTTAGAGTTTTGTCATTCTATTAATAGACTCACTCCAATGAGTCAAGTTTGGGCAAAAATGAGGAAGTTAAAAAATGTTTCTACAAATAGCAGTTTGTTTTCTAGTTATGAATGGATCTCTCAATTTCTGCATAAGTATACTCCTGATTCAGTTCAGAATTTTTACACAGTCAGTCACAATAACTTACAAAATTGCACAAATAATTTCATGGTGGAAACTTTTTCTATTGAAGAGCTAAAATCTGCTTTAAGATCAAGAAGAGATTCGGCATGTGGCTTAGATTGGCTCTCATACAAAATGTTAAAATTATTAAATTCACACAGTTTGTCTATATTTTTAAATATTTTGAATTCACTTTGGCATTGTTCTATTATTCCTGAGGAATGGAAAACAGATTGTTTAATACCTATCCTGAAACAGGGTAAAGACCCTAACAGCGCTGACTCATATCGTCCTATTACTCTAAGTTCGTGTGTTGGTAAAATATTTGAACAGCTTCTAAAACAACGTTTGATATTTTACATTGAAAGTAATAGTCTACTACCTTACAATCAATTTGGCTTTTGATGTGGTCGTTCTGCTCGGGAAAGTCTTAGTCATTTATCTCTGGATATACACAGTGCTCTTGTCGAGCATAAAATGTTGGGATCTGTTTTCTTCGATATTGTTGGTGCTTTTAATAATGTAAATTTAAGTACATTGTCATCCATTCTCCTTTCACTAAATGTTCCTGAAAAAATAGTAAGTTGGATTTTTGAGTTTTTAAATGAACGTAAATTGTATGTAAAAGTCAATAATCAATTAATAGGACCTAGGTATTCTTATAGAGGAGTTTCTCAAGGAGGAATATTAAGTCCTCTATTATTTATTTTATATATTGCTAGATTAAATAATGTGCTGGGTAGTGATGTCTGTAATTTACAATTTGCTGATGATTTGGTTGTGTATTGTTCAGGAGAAAACCTTAACAGCATTGAAACAAAACTCAATGCTAGCTTGGAAAAATTGGGACATTATTTTGAAAGTCTCAGTTTGGAGGTCAGCTATGAGAAAAGTAAGGTTGTTGTCTTTTCCAAAAATGTTGTTGGTTCTCCTAGTATTAAAATTTATTACAATAATAGCCTTATGTTAGTGGATAGTTCCATAAAATTTTTAGGTGTTACTTTTCTCAGTAATTTTAAATGGAATGTGTATGTTGATTACTTAGCAAACAGAGCATTAAAAGCTTGCAATATTTTGAAATCTCTCGCTGGCACTTATTGGGGTGCTGATCCAGGGACATTACTGATTTTATATAAGTCCTTAGTAAGAAGTCACTTCGAATATGCATTTTTTTGCTACAGTGGTGTACAAAAACTAGTAGAATAAAAAAATTTATTATTAAAAAATAAAAAACCCGACTGCGTGAAAAAATGTGAAATAACTGAAAAGATAAAGAATATAACCAAAAATAAAATTTACCTATCCTCAAGTGATTCTAATATTGATACTAAAAGTAAATAGTTTAAAACACAAACGTTCGCTAGATGGCTGCCTCCCTGCGTTACCGGGATGGCAGAGCCAAATAGGAAGATCCAAAATACACAACAACTAAACATAAGCCCGAAGGCATTAATGAGTTTAATGGGAGTTTTAGCCAGATAATCTGTTACCGCCTTCACCGCGTGGAGGTACTCCCAGCTTATGTTATTAAAATTGCTGCGCACACGCCGCCCGCTTGTTGTCAGTTGTCCAGAGTATATAAATGTTGTCTGCTCACACACAGGGACAACAACAAAAAGCTCGGCAATATTGGTATATTTATCTAAGGTTTTTGTTTTAAAATATTTTGTTGTTTTTAGCATTTACCAGTCCAAATGAAATTGAAACATATAAGTTATATATATTTTGGTAAATCATTTTTAAAATCCTTTATTTTGATACCCCACTTGATAGAATGTGAGAGATTTAAAAAAAATATTTTTAGTTCGGAACCCTTTGCACGCGAGTTCAACTCGCACTTGGCCAGTTTTATGTACCCAGTGACATTTTCACGATTAAGACAAATCTAACGACACCTCTCAAGTTAAAATCCATCAAGCCGTTTAGGCTGCAGAGCGTGCCAAAGAAATATACCCACATACATACATACATACATACACTCGAAAAACATAACCCTCCTTCTGGCGCAGTCGGGTAAAAACTAGACAAAGTGCAAAATAGATGCTTACGTATTATTTTGGGAGCTATGTGTTCAACACCTATAGTGTCAATGCAAGTCGAATGTAGTTTGCCTCCATTGATAATTAGATTCAATTACCTCAGAACAAAATTCTTCATTAAGATTTCTTCTATCAGTGATCATCCTCTTCTATTGCAGTTAAAGAAGGCTATTAATGGGATCAATCCCCCTTTTCTAGTACAAGGTTTATCTGAAATTTTAAAAGATTGTTCTAATCAAAATTATTTTTCTAGCTCCATTTGGCCTTGTTATTTATATTCCTATGAATCAAAGTATTGTCCATTTAAAATAGTAATTAATGAATCTTTGAAGTTTAAAGAGGATGTTTACAGAATGCTTGAGGAATGGAATGGTTACAATCAATTGTACACAGATGGCTCAAAAAATGATAATGCTGTATCTATGGCTATTTATGACGTTCAGGCTCGAAGTGGGTTTGGAAATAGGTTGTCTTCAGTAGCAACTGTGTATACAGCAGAGGCTATGGCAATACTCAGTGCTTTAGAGTATATTGAGACTAGGCAAGAAAATAAATGGATCATTATCACTGATAGTATGAGTGTATTGAGAGCACTAGAAAATCCCAGTTGTAATGCAAAAACAAGTTACATAATTTATAATATCAGAGAAAAATACAATAATTTACATAAGTTCAAAGATATCGTCCTTTTCTGGACTCCTTCACATATCGGGGTAGTTGGAAATGAACAAGTTGATTACCTGGCTAAATTCATTGTTAATCATCATCAGGAATGTCCAATTTTGCATAAGCCCATTCCAAATTCAGATGCGTTGACTTATTTCAAATCAAAACTGGCACGTGAATTTCACAATTTCTGGCAGCATGTAGTTGAAACCAAAGGAAAGTGGCTAGCTGAAATTAAAACAAAGATTTCTCCTCCTTGGTTTACAGGAGGAAATATCTATCGGAACAGAAAGTTTTATACAACGATTTGTCGTCTACGGCTAGGTCACTGTCGATTTAATGCACATCTGTTTAGAATTGGCATTCTGTCTTCCCCAAATTGTGATTATTGTAATTCTGCTATACAAACATTGGATCACATTGTATTTGATTGTCCTAATTTTGCTCTTCAAAGGATCATTTTAGTTGATCGCCTGCTAGGTATTTATGAAAATGCTGAAGATATCCCGCGCTCGCTTCAGCAACTTTTGACGAAAAAAGATTGTTTTTTACCAATTTACGATTTTATTGTATCAACTGTTGATGAAATTTGAATTTGACAACTACTACACTTTTGACATAAAATTATATGATATTGAGATATTGAGATAATACTAAATAAAACATGAAAGAAGACTCGGCTCCGGTCTAACAAAAGGTACTGAACTTGAATATATTAAAAGAAGACTTGGCTTACGCCTAACTATTGGTTATTGAAGACATTGATAAAAATAAGACTTGGTTTCGGCCTGACTATTGGATATCGAAGACATTGAATAAAGAAGACATGGTTTCGGCCTTGATTATATTATAGAAAGACAAGAAAGAAAAAAAAAAGAAGAATTGGAAGAAAAAGAAAACTAAATCAGACTTGGCTGTATGGGCTCAGCTCCCTTTGCCTGTCCCAAAGAGGGACGAAAAGAACCAAAAAAAAAAGTCTTTGGTTTGCGCTAGCGAGTAGCGAGTACCGTCTGTGTTTTTGAGATTGAGATTGAATAATTATTGAATTGTTTTGAAAAGTAGAACTTATTTGTATTTTGTGAACTTTTTTTGTGAGTAATTCATTGTGCAAATATGTCGAGTCGGTCGACCGATTGACATCGTCAGTCACCCGGCAAAACCGGCGATGTATCAATAGTCCATTTTTGATACCCAGAAACCTACCCACATATCATTAGAACAAGCGTCTACTCCTATGATTAACTTGTTACAGTCTTGGATAACTCCTACACAGGTAAGCAGATCTTATTTTACTCTTTGAATATACAGGGTGTCCAAGAACCTGGCGTCCAACTGGATTCCCACGATGCCCCAAGTTCTAACAGTACTCAGAAAAATATTTTAAAAAATCCACCCCATGTACTTACAGAATTATACTGATTTCAAAAAAAAAGGGGAAATGAGCACCCTGTGACATACTTTTGAATGCTGTGACTGCTAATGCTGATAATTTCGATATTTCTTGGAGGTTTTGTAATCTAGGGTATTGCTGTGTCTAAATAGAATGTAAAAATAAAGTACTTATTGTACCATTTTAAAATAAAATATTATTTTAACTAAAGGTGATATGGAAAACTATTGAATTTCGCAACTTTGACCGACTGTAGTGTAAAAAAAATGTACCAAAATAGTATGGAAAGTGACGTCAAATTTTGACGCGTTTATTCCTCTTTTTAAAAAGGTATAATACTTACACATTAATTTGAAAAAAAAAAATTTGATAATATTTTTACTCAACAACCCAATTTTTACGAAGTGCCTACCTACTAACGGTAACTGTCGGACCCTTTCTTATCTTAGAAACTGTTATGTTACTACTATTATTTACTTCGGTTCCAAGAGTGAGCAAGAAGGAAATACACACAGGTAGATGGGTTCCCAGTAGAATAAAAGCAAAGAATGTTAGTTTAAAGATATTTTATTACAATAAATGTTCAAAATGTTGACCACCCGCGGCAATACAAGCTCTCACTCTCCTTAAAAAGGACCGCTTTATGTTTCGCGAGTAACTTTTTTGACGTATCACCTGCACTGCTTGTGTTATCTTCTCACGAAGGTCAGCGATGTCATTAATGGGCTTCGCATAAACGAGCTCCTTCATAGTTCCCCAGAAAAAAAAATCCAGCGGATTTAAGTCAGGTGAGCGGGCTGGCCACGGGATTGTTCCTGATCGCCCAATCCACCTGTTCGGGTATTGCTCGTCCAAAAACTCTCTAACGGATACGCGAAAATGTGCTGGACAGCCGTCGTGTTGGAACCACATATCTGGTGGGGTCTCTTCTAGTAAGTTTGGCAAATCATTTTGAAGAAAAAGACATTGCCCATTTTGTTAGGAGATATGGGCCCCTAGAAAAAAAACGCGGGCAACGGTGGTTTTAACTTGGTTTTGAAGAACAACAATTACCTTTTTAGATCCTGAAATCAATTTTCAGTTTTTCACCCTAGTTTCAGAGAAATGTAATTTTTAAAGATGATGAAATTGAGATTCCACTTACAAACAATTTGAATGATGTATTGATTTGACAGATTAATCTTTCTATTCTCCTCGCGTTCCGAGTTACGCAAAATCGATGTATGTAAGCGCGCGAAACAACCCTTCCGTAGAGCGTGGCGATTTCTTGACGCGCTAACAGCGATTTTATTGTGATTCGGAACGCAGGGTAGGTGTGGCCGTGTTAAATATTTTGTTGATCGATTTACCAAATCGATTTGATAAAAGTCGATTTTTAACAATTGTGGTGTGACCGTTTTGTGGTAACTTTTGTTAGTGTTGATATTTTGCTGTTTGTGCAACAGTTGTAAACAGTTTCTCTTTGTAAAAAATAAGCTCTTGCTTTCTATTTACATAATTAAAGAGATAATTTTGCATATGATTTATATTATTTACTAAAAGTGAATAACAATTTCAAATCGAAATGTCAATTGAGATATCATCAAACGTTAATTTTTAAACGATCTAGCCAGTTTTAGTTGGCCATATCATGAAATGCAACTAATTCATGAAATGGCTCACATCATAAAGTAATCAATTCTGCGATCTGACCTCGACATATGCATATATCCTCAGATTACAATTCCTTCGTATTTTAGTTTATTTACTACATAGGTAAAAGAAAATAGAAATAGTTCTATTTTCTTTTTATTTTAACCCGCCCGCTGCTTATTTTAATCCGCGATTTGAATATACGTCTAATCAGTTACATGAGACCTAGATTATGACCGGAGAAAAGCTATTGTAAACATCTCTGGTACTTTTAGTCGGCGGAATAGTAATATATCGAGATTTTCAATCGATTATTCCCATTTAATTGACATAATCTGTGGTCTATCTTGACAACATTCAGGTTAAGTTTTAATGGCAGAACTACCTTTGATTCAATATAATAATTTAATTAATTACGGTTTTTAATGCTAGGGTGAAAGAGATGTTGATAAAATAAAATTGGACTTATAAAATTACGACTTAATTTTTGAGAAGTAAATAGTCTCTGCCCGGCACTGAAAATAAGGGGCCCATCAGCGGGCAATGTCTTTTAAATATGATTCGCCAGTCAAATTCTCGGGCATCTCAAATGGACCAATAATATTCCCACAGAGAATACCGGTCCACATGTTCACTTTGAACCGGTACTGGGATCTATCTTCTCGCATCAAGTGCGGATTTTCCACATGCCACTCGTGCAAGTTGTGTAGGTTCATGTAGCCATCCTTCTTAAATGTTGATTCATCTGACCACAAAATTTTGTCGATAAAGTTTTCGTCTTCTCGATGTTTTTGCAGGATTGTTTCACAAAACGCGACTCGGCTCGGATAGTCTCGAGGTAAAAGACTTTGCACTCGCTGTACGTGGTACGGATGATATTCTTCTTTTTGGAGATTACTGTGTGCTGTGCTCTTCGGTATCCCCGTATCAGCTTCTATTCCTCGCACAGAGATGCTTGGATTTGCCGACACCGCCTCTAAAACTTCATCGCGTATGAAGTCATTTACGGGTCGTCCTTCACCAGCTACTTGATTGGGGAACCGCCCGTCACATAGTGATCTGTGCACATTAATGAAAACTCGATGGTCGGGATATCGCGTAGCCCTCGGATACCTTTCTCTGTAAAGTCTCGCTGCAGCTCGTCCATTACCTCTACATTCTCCATAAATGTAGTGCATATTTGCGTATTCTTGCGGAGTGTAGGTCGCCATGGTAGCCCACACAAAACACAAACTGTCCAAACACAGGCAAAGGTCGTCGTAAAGAGTTCGTTTCAAAGTCCAGAGCACAAAGAGTAATCGAGTCCAATAAACAAAGCTTTAAATCGTAGTACGTGATCAATGGTAACAATAAGAGAGAGGTGCGTAGTAACGGCAGGAGGCAGTGACGCGTACTGACCGTACTGTTATCCTAAATAGCACGATCCCAGATAGCGTCACTATCTATCTCACTCGCACCTCTAACCTTTTTCTCCCTCACTCTTACCTGAATAATGGGGTACCATAAAGAAGAACCAGCAAATCGCAAAGATAGTTTCTGTCTTGCTCCCTCCTGTTGTAATAACGAATCACTATGGTGAGATGCATGCACATACCGTCCCTTACGGTCTAACCTGTTTTTTGAGAGGCCTGTTGTTATTTTTATGAGCATACAATAGTAATTCTTTAGAGGTTAGATTCAATTCGTCGTAAATTTTTCTTTCTAAGAATTCTGTAAGACATCGTAAAAATTGGGTTGTTGAGTAAAAATATTATCAAAAATTTTTTTTTTCAAATTAATGTGTAAGTATTATACCTTTTTAAAAAGAGGAATAAACGCGTCAAAATTTGACGTCACTTGCCATACTATTTTGGTACATTTTTTTTACACTACAGTCGGTCAAAGTTGCGAAATTCAATAGTTTTCCATATCACCTTTAGTTAAAATAATATTTTATTTTAAAATGGTACAATAAGTACTTTATTTTTACATTCTATTTAGACACAGCAATACCCTAGATTACAAAACCTCCAAGAAATATCGAAATTATCAGCATTAGCAGTCACAGCATTCAAAAGTATGTCACAGGGTGCTCATTTCCCCTTTTTTTTTGAAATCAGTATAATTCTGTAAGTACATGGGGTGGATTTTTTAAAATATTTTTCTGAGTACTGTTAGAACTTGGGGCATCGTGGGAATCCAGTTGGACGCCAGGTTCTTGGACACCCTGTATAGGTACTTATGAATGTCAGGCTATCAATTTCCTGACTAATCTTTTAATGAATGTACCAGCTTACAAAACATTATTTTTATAGAATGAATGAAAACATTTTTGGACTCGCACAGGAACTCGCAAATATCCAACAAATAAATAACAAAAAAAAAAAAAACGAACCTGTTTGAGGCCAAAAAACGCTTTAATCTTAATCACTTGTAGGTGTAATTTCTTTGAATATGTTACAGAAGATAGATAACGTCATAAAGGGTAAAAGCACACTTTTTCACTCATGGTTTTAATTGCAGATATCTTCACAATGTGTGCTTTGTACAGAGTGTTTGAGACTGCTTCAAGATCGAGCAAACACAATCAGTGAAGGAAGTTTATCTTTGCCTGCTTTTGGTCATAGAAAATTATGTTGTTCTTATGGCAATTCTATTCTACGTGCAACTAGACCATATCCTGTAACTCTGTAAGACAAGATCGACAAGAGAGAAACATTTTAGTTAGAAATATTCCGCTCCATTTGGTAAATATTTTTATTTATGTTGCAACATAAAAAAAGCCTAATTATTATCTATTTTGACACAATTACTGCCTGATCATTATCATGTATTCCTAGTTACATCACATTACAGTAATACTTTTATCAAGTCTATTACCCATTGTGAAATGTTTTGTATTACATGTATAATCATGTTATTTTTATAGATATCAAGATTGGAAAGAGTATGTGCTGCTTGCTGGAGGTCAGCTACAAGAGAATTTCAACGTCGTGATGTGCACAACTCCAATCGCCCAGGTCTGCCAGATGCTGGACCATGTGGAGATCTCAATATTCCTAAGCCATAATTCACGTTTAGATGGCTTACTATGATTGACAACAACATATTTAAAACGGTTAGCTCTTGAGACCTACCAACTCAAACAGGCTAGATCTTATTATGGGGAACACATCCGTCGGACTGGTATTTATTCAGTTGAGGTGAATAATTCTATTGATGATGATGTACCTTGGATTTTAGGGCTTAATAATTACCTCTTAAGAGGTAGGATTAATTCGAGACATGTCAACAGTCGTACTTATCACATGTATTTATTGATTAGCAGAGATGATGCTGTGGCCATCACATTAGAAACCATAGTAGGTTATTGCTGCAGTCGGCTCGTCGGTAAGCGAACAGTGGGCTGCTGTGCTCATGTTATAACGATAGTATAGTATTTGAGCTGGGGACGGTATAGTGACATAACTTCGCCAGCAACGGATTTAGATGATTTTCAGGAGTATGATGTATGATATAAGTAACAGTTTTTGACTTTGATCCCTATTAAAAACCCAAATGAACTTGTTTGTTTCATTTTTCTATCACTTACCTATCAATCTGACTGGTCACCCTAATTTATGATAATGTATTATTGGTATTGGTGAGTAGTGGTGGCCCAGTGGTAGCAGCGGCCCAGTGGTAGCGGCCGCGACTTACGAGTAGTATGTCGTGAGTTCAAACCCAAACAGGCGCTATACTTTGTGTTAATTATATCATCACCACAGCTCGCAAAACGGTGAACGAAAACATCATGAGTAAACCGGCATGTCTTAAAACCAAAAAATTGAAGCCATGTCACATCTACCAACCCGCACTGGGCCCGCGTGGTGGATTACGGCTCCCTGTCACTGAGAGGAGGCCTGTGTCCCAACAGTGGGAACATTATAGGCTGCTGTTTTTGTATTAGATTTACGACTGCGCAGCCATTGTAGCTAACTTCAGGGCGGCCAAGAAGTTTGGCAAGAATTATACCCACGTTACCGGTTCACACTGTTGATAATATAAGGGTCGGTCAAATCACCGAGTGTCACATGTGCCTGGCTGGAGGCTATAGTTTAGTCTCCACCGGGAAGACTGCTTAAGCAGATAGCGACTTGTATCCAGTAGGTAACTGTGAGACTCAACGTATTAAAGAAAAACGAGTTTCAGTCACGAACCCTGTGGCGGGGCTAGACGTTGCTATAACTCGTAAATCTTCCTAACTTATATAATACACGTAGTATTACGCTGTTTTTAGAACAATAATATTCGTCCGTGTATAACGTGTCTAAGTAGATATAAAACAAGTCGTTGGCAGCGTCGACCCAAACAGACCTAGTTTTTAGGTTATTTTGATTTTACTAAATAACTCTGAAACCCGGGTTTATTTTTCAAAAAGAACTTTTGTAGGAGTTAATATGATCAATGTAGTATATAAAAAACAAAGGATGATTTTGATGCAACATGGTACGGGATTCCATACATCCTTGAGCATTGTCCTTTGGGAAATAAAAGTAGGTACCTATACCTATTCATTTGGGAGGCAAGTATACTCATCCGACATTGACAAAGGCAAAATCATGCATAAAATAAAATAATATGTCTGTAGTATATGTCTGAGAGTTCCTTCTTTTTTGTTATTTTCTTTTATATTGTTCAATGTTTCATTATTCTCTTTGTCCTTTTCAGCTGTTTCGAATCCTTTTCATTCGATATCTACGTGTAGAACTCCATTTTAAAATTCATTAAAATTTCCATAAACACAATGTGGTCGTCGAGATCTTTCAAATGCTCTCTCGATCTGATAATTCCGCTGCATTTTCAAATAAAAAAGTCACATTGGACGTTCGCTACATTCTGTTTCTCGCAGTAAATAGAATAAAAAGTTATACCTTTGCCTGCTTTTTTTTATCGTCGTCCCATGTAGCCATTTGCAATTTCGCTCCATTTCGTTAAATTATAGGTTTTGTCATTCCGCTCTCATTAATATCGTGAGATAGTGTTATTAACTTCTGGCATATTTTAACTCTAAATACCTATAAGGATTTCAGAGATCTCTTTGTATTTTATTTTATCTCATTTCTACATTTTGGTTTATTTTAAGTTTTCATTGGAATATCGTGGAAACCCTTTTCTATGATGGCTTAGGGTTATGTCAGCCAAACGTAGAGGCTACTTTTTCATTGCACCTAGCTTACCATATTCGAATTCGGATTTCATACTTCATCAAACTTATTTATATTATTCTCCCAGCAATAGAAGCTATCTATAAACTTTTTCGACCATCTGCATTTTCTGTTCTGAAAAGAGAAAACAAAAACTGTGTTCCAATATATTGCTCATGCATTTGAAACAACACGTCTAGAATAGAATTCACATCGTTGTCTGTTTTGTTACGTAGATACCTCATACATACGAACTTTAATATACGACTTCATTGCTAGCCAAAGTTCGTACTGGCGATTTTTTACGCGATATTTTTTTCTCGCGCATTGTATTTTAAATTCTCGGTGTTGGGTCGAGCATTGAGAATCCATCAGAGGGCCTACGACAATCATTGGGCCTACGACATTCATTCCTCTACGCGACTACGCCGTAGCCTCGTAGGCGCCGTAGCATAAATAGATGCTTTGACGCATCGTATGTAGCATTTCATTTTATCACAAAACTTTGTTAATATCTACGTGTCAATGACGAACCTTGCCATCCTTTCATAATTGTACATGTTTGTTCATACCCGGCCATTATGTATACCCCCCCGTAGCACGATTATTATACAAGAAATAGTCATAGAGCGACATGTCGTGCGTTTAATAGCTCGTTGTGCGACTGACGACGTAATATACGCCAGTTTATTGTCATACCCGCTAATACAAGGCTGTATTTGTTATTATGCAACGTTAAAACAACGCTTCAGCATTAAGTATAGCGGTGAAATAAGTTATTTGTGTTGGCAGTTTATGTTAAACCCGCGGGCGGTAGGCTTTTTTTGTTTATGATGCCTCCCGTAGCTTAGATCATGGTGTATTCTGTTAAATAAGAAATCTGCAGACATAACTTTAATAATGTTATCCCTTTTCTGTTAGTTATTGAAAACGTTGAATCCCTAGTGTAATGTATCCACGTCAAAACACAGCTAGTTATCTGAATAGTGAAAACCCATAGAGAGAAGAAACACTTGGTTTTTAATTTTCGTTTTTTTTTGCCACCGAGTTCGAAAAATTTAAATTATTATTTTAGTTTGTAGATTTATTTTTTGGAAGTGAATTGTTTTTTATTTTTCACTTTGAAATTATGGTACCTACCCCACAAAATTTCCTATATCTTCACTTGCTAACTACACAACAGTGACAAGAAGTTATTATATCATCAGTAACATTTACTAAGTGGAAAAATACGTATTATTGAAGCTAACTCAAAAACCAATTATCAGAACATGACTACTCTGTATCACCTTCCAAATCAAAGAAGAATTTTTCAAATCTGTTCATTGAAAAACGGAGTTTTGAGTTGATAAGCATAGCTAAAAACAAAAATACAACTAAATTGAGAACCTACAAATTTTGTTAATGTCTGTTAATAAATAGAAAAAGCTAAACCATCACTTCGACGGTTTAAAATATTTCGGGAACTATCACATCGTTATATCGCTCAGAAAACTATTCTTCTGATACATCCCACCGGCTCAAACATCAACGTTGCGTGTTTTACGATGTTTTATTTTCAAGACGAGATTTTCTGTAGTTCATAGGATGTTTTTCTATAATTGTACAGTACATTGCGGGAGTGAGACTATATGTTTAAGGTCGTATACAAACAAACGCAGAGAGTAGATTACCCGTCTGCCTTCAAAGCTAGAGTTAAGATACAACTTCTAGGCACGATCGTTCCATCGTAGATCTCATCCGTCGCTTTTCACCAGGCGTGATGAGGTCAAGAGGCCTTCCCTTTCATGACCATTTAGCAATACAATAAAAAATATCTTTGGAAAACATTTGTTTCGCATTTAGTCTGAAACTGGATACTTATTATGATACGTATACAAAATTTCATTCTAGGGACTGCTAGGTATATTCAGACAATGCCAACGCCTCGAATAAACCTACAAAAAACGGAAATCGACTGAGATGGCTTTTTTTATTTTTGTGGGTGGGAAATCATCAAATGACGTCTCTAGGGTGGAGCGGAAGGGCGTGTCAGACTTTTACTGACTAAAACCCACCCGTGTTCCTTCAGTTGCCCATATGCCAGGGCCATGGTATCTCTTTCGAAATACGATAACCCTTTGGTTGCCTTCCCGATTAACTCAAGCATACAAGACAGTAAAGCTTCTAGTAATACAAACAAACCGCGGAAATAACTACCCTCAAAGGTCACACTCACATAGGCATGGCCGTAGAACCCAGTTCTATTTCTGTTCCTACTTATAGAAAGTATAAAAGTACACAACGTCTTTGAATAGGGTCTCTATGGCACATGTAGCCCGTCGGAGCTTTATTAGCTGTTTACTTATGTATGATGTTCACAGCAGGCCGTCTGTTTCATGAAACCCGAGCTCCGACGTTTTGGGATCCTGGCAAGGTTATTGAGATAAATTGATGGTAAAATTAACGTCCCTTATTTCGGTGCGTGCTAGTTTTCGAGCTGGTAGCTGTCAAAAGGTTGAATGTTATTAAAATACAAGATAGAATACTAATATTAGGCGGGAAAATTTTAGTAGCGCAAACGTTGATGTAAACTAAAAACTTATTTTGTACATAAATAAAGTAACATTTTATGCCTAGGAATTCAATTAAGCAACTTGAAAATTAATAATCTATTGTGTCACTTTCGTGAAGTTTTTTTTTATAACATAATTATCTTGCCTCGTTTACTTTTTCAAATTTTGCTGCCAAATCTGTCAAAAGGTTGAATGTTATTAAAATACTAGATAGAATACTAATATTAAGCGGGAAACTATTTTTAGCACAAATGTTGATATAAACTAAAAGGCTATTTTGTACCTAAATAAAGTGAAAGTTTATGCACAGAAATTAAATAAAGCAGCTTGAATATACTTAATAATCTTTTGTCTTTTAGTGAAGGTTGAACAACACTATCGCCTTGCCTCATTTTCTATTCCAAATTTTCCGTTAAACACGGATGGTTTTCTATTGCCGCCCAACGCGGGACTATGTTAAACACCAACAACAATGTTGAAACTCAGTATTTTCTATTTATTTTATACCTACTATTTTAGTTTTATGTTAGTTTTCCTACTGTTGTAAAATAAAACGTTTTGTTTTCAGTTTGGCGCCCAACGTGGGACCAAATGATGAAACGAATACGTAATTTATTTTTCATCCCACCATCTCGGAAAGAGTATTTTTAATCTTCAATATCTGAGTGGAAAAGCCGTTTTTATTCTCTAGAGGATAAAGTAAATTGAATTTAGAACATCGTGTGCACTAAGTTTGTGAATTAAAAAAAAACATTAAACCTATTTACTGCTACCTCTATGGTGCCGAATATGTCATACAACTTTATTTTAATTTGTTAAAAACTCAGACTCGGAACCTTCTTGGTGTTCTTTTTTCAATTTGCTTTGTACGCGGTTCTTTACGCGGCATTTTTTCACGTCATTGTTAAACCTTATATTAAAACCAAGAAACTTGAAAACAAGTGAAAAAACTAAAATGAGTGATTCTAGCGACGAGGAAGTTTGCTTGACGCCAACAGAATTGACTGAAACTGTTAATAATGCGCAAATGAGCTTTCTCCCTCAACAATCACGCGAGAAGTATTCAAAACAGTACGATATGTTCAACACGTGGCGACTAACAAAAGGAGCCAAAACTTTCTCAGAAAACGTTTTGCTGGCATATTTTATAGAATTATTCGAGAACAAGAAAGCAAGCACTCTATGGAGTAGGTACGTATTCGATGCTAAAAGCAACAATAAAGATGAAAAAAGACAAACATATCGATACCTATCCTAAATTAGTGGCATTTTTAAAAAGAGCCTCATCTGGTCATCAACCAAAAAAATCGAAGGTTTTCACAATATCTGATATTGAAAAGTTTTTTACGAAGCACCCGATTCCGTATATTTGGCGGCAAAAGTAAGTCAGTTGCACATTCAGTATCTACTTAAGTATATTAATCTCAATTAAATAGTATACTTAGTAGATGTTGGTAGGCATAATTATGCGTTCATATCAATTCTATTCATTTATCTACTACAATACTCTTTACGTTACAGGTTGTTCTTATTATTGGAATAAATGGAGCATGTCGAACTAATGAACTAACACAACTTAATGTCAAAAACATTGAGAAACATTCAGATGACTTACTATTAATTAATTTACCTAATACAAAGCCAAAAAGAGACCGCAACTTCGTCATTCGCAAGGAATACGTAACGATTTAGTTGAGAAATATCAAGCCTTCCGCCCGCCTAACACACCAATCAATCGATTTTTTCTACAGTATCGCAATGGAAAGTGTGTTAGACAGCCTATGGGTACTAATAAAATTGGCAGTATCCCACGAGAAATAGCAACATTTCTTGAACTTCCAGAACCCCTGTTGTACACGGGTCATTGTTTCCGACGAACTTCAGCCACACTTTTGGCTGATTCCGGAGCTGATCTCCTGTCCCTTAAGCGCCACGGAGGCTGGAAGTCCAATGCAGTTGTAGAGGGATACATAGAGGATTCCATCCAAAATAAGTCTAAAATATGTGAAGGCATCGTATCGTAGGAGCCATTACACTGAAAGAGCCTCAATCGGATCCTTGGACTGGCCCTTCTACATCAAAAATAAGCCGTTATGAAACACCTAACCATCTCCCTCTCTCTCCAACATTCACGCCAAGGGAATCCGATGAATCCGTACAACTATTAAGTATGACAGATAGTTTACCGTAAAACAGTACACAAGTGACTAACACCAATATTACAGTACCAAACAAAAATATTACACTCAATTTAAATAACTGTAGCAACGTTACTTTAAAATTTTCTTAATTATACCTTAGTATTATTTTGTTATAATTTAAAGATTATTCTGTAATACTTACCTGTCCTAATGTAGTAATTAATACCTAAACTGAAATAAAAGTGTACCTATCTTGTGATTGTAAAGGTTTTTTTTTGCATTTAGTAATTTCCTCGCTGAGGTGGAATGAAAAGTTACGTGTTGCACTCGAGTGCAAAGATTTTTCACCTCGTGCTCTTTTGATTCCCTCGCTAACGCTCAGGATTCTAATTTTGAATCACTCGCTGCGCTCGTGATTCAATTTTAGAATCCTTCGCTTGCTCGGTCATCAAAATTGAACACGCGGTTAAAAAGCAACTTTGCACTCTTGTATAACAAATAACTATTACCTACTCTGTTATCTAGATTTTTTCCCTTAACACCAGCTTTGAGAAATTTGTTGACTTTATCATTTATATCTTTGAATTATTTTCTACCCATTATACCTTATATGTATTTACTGTTTAGTTTTGGCAACCGACATGGATTCGTGTCGGGCAAGTTTCAAAGTGTTAAAGTTATTGTTAGCAAAATGAATTGCAAATTACTATTGTCTCCGAACTAACCACTCCTTTGTTTTGATGCTAAATCTTTGCCTTAAATCCTAAATGGAAAATATGGCGCCCAACGCAATACCAATTTAACAAACGAATAACGATTTTCAAAATATTAATTTATATTATGGCTTTTTCCCAAACGTGGATTGGATACCGGCACATTTATATGCAAACTCCTTTAAAATTTAAATTTTAATGTTTCATTTTCATAATTTACGCAACATCGTCGATGAACAAATCAATACTTAATAAAACACGGAAACGTAATGGAAACGAAACGTTTCAATTCTTTTCTTTACCTATTTGTTACTGTACGAGACAGTAGAAAAAGCAATGGTTATCAAGAAAAACATTTGGTCGAATAAATCCCCAAGGCACAGGTGGCGATAACTACTAAGTTATATCAATAAATTCACTTTCATGGCAGCAGCCACTTGATAACTTTATTACTTTTATAGGCGCGAATCAGCGGAACATGACCGGTACACACAACATTACAGGTAAAATTAATTCAAATATTTACTTATTTTCGTTACAATTTTTATTTAAGTGAAATACGTTGTACCTCATCAAGTAATAATAGTTCTAACATGACATTTATATGCATAAATAATTGGTATTTGAAGATTCTATTACGACTATTACACGCGGCCAGGAAAATAAAACCTAAAATTATATTTTTTTTTTTTTTTTTTTGTTTTATTACTTTAGAATTGGCGAACGAATTGAGCGGGTCAATTACGAATGTTCGGCATTGCCCCATCCTAGAATAAAAAATCGGTTCTTTCACTTGTTATTAGTCTTGTTTCTATTTAACACTAGAAGCGCGGAACATACCGACTGAGGTAAATTATGTGGTCGAAGTCTCGTATAAACAATAATAATCATCATACTTCATGAAAAGTCATAAAAAGTTACGATTATATGCATAATAAAATATTAATTAGAGCAGGAAGAACATCGAAATGGGTCAAATTTGGGACGCCCGCACTTCTAGTGTTAATTAAAATTAGGGGACATTCTCCATTTTATGTGTTATTTGTTTTAGATGCCACGGAATTACAAAAGGAAAACAGTATCATTATCTGACATTTCACCCGTTTTTTATCTACAACCTACCGAATCACATGCTCTTCTACCTGCTCTTGAGGCTCTTGAACCAGCTAATAACATCCATGCTTTTGTACCAGATATTGATGCACCAACCTTTGTACCTACTAATAGCACACAAGATGTTGCAGTACGTGCTTTTGACGCACAACTTCCTGAAAAACTAGAGGCACATGATTCTTCAATACCATTATCTGACATTGTTAACTTACCTATTATTACCCCTAAGATTAACAAGCGCAACACCAAAAAGAAACATACAATTATTTTAACTAGTACACCCCTCAAAGATGAACTTGAAAAAAATTACAATAAAGAATAGAAAAACAAAAGAAACGCTGAGGAACAGAATAAAAAAGAAACACATTGAAAAAACGAAAAACTGAAAAAGATGAAGAAGCAAAACAAAGTAAAGAACCTGACCAAAAGCTCACTATGACAAAGAGACTGTAAACTAATAAAAGAGCTGTGAATTTTTTTTAAAACGTTTTAGACTTTAGATCTAACAGTGATGATGAGAAGAAAGGAAAGATCAAAAAGAGGACGAACGAAAATAAAGACTATTATTGCATTTTTGCAATGAAATTTTTTAGTTTAGTTTAGTTTAGTTTATTGGTTCATAAAAGTTTACAATATTCAGGTGTGACACTGGATCCCGCACTAGGATGCCCTGTGTCGCAGGATCCAGTCTCTTTCGACATTACTTATACTATACTTAT
Source organism: Aporophyla lueneburgensis (assembly GCA_932294355.1). Taxonomy (NCBI): domain Eukaryota; kingdom Metazoa; phylum Arthropoda; class Insecta; order Lepidoptera; family Noctuidae; genus Aporophyla; species Aporophyla lueneburgensis. The sequence goes on along the minus strand of OW028757.1, from coordinate 10,835,434 downwards.
ACATAGAATATGAAATTACAGTAGAAAAAGCAACATACTAAAACTACGGACTAAAAGGTAACCATAAGAGTGAGTGCATGTGATGAGTGTATGTACGAGTATGTGATGAGTGTTAGTGTGTATGTGATGAGTTTGTGTATGTGAAGAGTGCGTATGTGAGGAGTTTGTGTGTGTGATGAGTGTGTGATGAGTGTGTGTATGATGTGACTGTTTGGATGAGACGAGCGTGTAAATGTGAAGGTGAATACTTTAACAGTTGAAGGATAGCAGGTTTTCCGTTTCAGTATAACCAAGTCCAAGCAGCCACGCCTGAACTTGTTTTTTGCACCCAAACTTCGTCAAGGAAAAGATGTTGAGCTTGTTATTAACTTTCTCATACAGGTAGGGTCCAATACATGCGAAGGCCTTATTACCAAACTTAAGCTTGCAGAAAACTCTGTTCCATTTGGGTTTCCTACGTGTGCGTTGATCCGTTACGACTGTGGCTGCTGCAATTCTATGAAATTTAAGTAGGACTGTTAAAATAAAAAGTTGGCGCACAGTAAGCACTCTCGTTTCACTATATAACCTGTCAGTGGGGTAACGGATTCCCAATCCATGAGAGACCTTGAGAATGGCCCTTTGTGCACGTTCAGCTGTGATAAAGTAACTTTTACCAGCGCAACCCCAAGATACTATACAGTAACCAAGCACAGACTGACACAAAGCCAGGTAAGTCATCTTGAGAGTATCTTTGTCAGCTATAGAACGAAGTCTTTTAAATATGTACAAAAGCTTCCTTACGCGCGAAGCAACTGATTGTATTTGCTTCGTCCATGTCAGGTGTTTATCTATGCTAACGCCGAGGTACTTGATACTCTCAACATGTTCAAAGACAGGGCAGCTGCAGCCATCTTCTAGACTATACCTGCATTGGTGGGATTTGAGTACAAATTCTTTAGGAGCAATTGTTTTTTTGCTTACAGAGAAGTTCACCACTTTAGTTTTTGTAATATTAAGAGTAGGGCATGCAAAAACCGGGTTGTTTATAAAAACCGTTTTTTTTCGGATTTTTTGTTTACAAAACCGGTGAAACCGGTTAAATCGGGTTTTTCGGGTTTTTTTTTTTTGTTAAATGAATGAGAAATAGGTCTGTAAAGAAATGAACATGCTGAAGTCTAATCAAAATATGTATTTTTTACAGACTGAAATAAGCTACAACTACTAACAAGCAATACAAAAAGTTTATTTTCTTTATACACAAGCACAACATAGAATAATAATCATAAAGCTTATTATTTACGAAAATAACATATTCTTTAAAACTTAAGGTATCTAACATACACAATTAGGAACATTTGGTAGGTACACAAAGGCCTAAAATTACAGAATATTAAATAACAATTTAACTGTCATAAAATAGAAACAGGCAAAATCAACAGTACGTAAACTGAGATCAAAATAATTATTGAAATATCGCATAAAAAGAAGTCATATTCCTAATAAACCAAAACAAAATAAATCAGACATTCTTATAGATTTAATAGATTATTAATTCTAAATTAAAATTATACAGCTAAATCAAATTACTATTTTTTACTTCGATAAAATTACCATATATGACCATATTTTTTTTTACTTTGATAGGATACAAGCACATCGAGGGAGTCATCATTTAGAGTACTACGGATTTATTACACACATTTGCCCGCGACTTCGCGTCAAATTTTTGCTCCCGTGATCCCTCCCGTCGCATCGAATTGCCTGCCAGTTTTCGTCCATTTTTCATTACTGCTCCGCTTTTTTAGATTGTAGCGTGATGTTATATAGCCTATACCCTTCTTCAGTAACTAGGCTACCCTACACAAAAAGATTTTTTCAATTCGAACCAGTAATTTCTGAGATTAGCGCGTTCAACCAAAAAACCAAACAAACAAACTCTTTAGCTTTATAATATTAGTATAGATAGTTTAGATAAGACCTGCTGATAAAAAGGCTGTCTCTGATTCCACACTTGTTGGAGGTATAGATTCCAAAGCTTTATATACTACCGTCGTAAAGTGCCATATCCACCCTGGTTTTAGTTTCTAAATCAAGTTCTGTAGATGGGCTTGCACCAGAGGTATGTTGTTTGAACGTCTTCTTTATTTCTCGTCCGAGTTAGTCCTTGATGTTCCATGAAACATTTACTACTGTATAGTCTAAGTTTTCCTGAGTTGTAGTTGCCGTCGGTTTAGTAGTCGAAAATTGATTATTTATAATGTTAACCGAAAAAACCGAAAACTCCGGTTTTGATATCCTAGAAAATCCGGTTTTCAAATCAGTCGGTTATCCGGTTTTTTCGGTTATCCGGGTATCCGGTTTGCATGCCCTAATTAAGAGTGAGCAGATTGTGTCGCAGCCAACTGGTAACCGACTTCATTCCGGCCTCCGCGGCACTATAGGTTTCTTTCCAAGAGTTGCCATGGAAAATTAAAGCTGTGTCATCAGCATAAGCAGATATTTGCGCGTTGGCCAACTTGAGTGAGCAGAGACCATTAACATACAAGAGAAACAAGGTGGGGCCAAGTACACTACCCTGGGGCACTCCATATTCCACGCTCATAGAGGTACTCTGGGAATCTCCCAGACAAACCTTCTGCTTACGCTCAGAAAGATAGGACGTAAACCATTCCAAAGCAATGCCCCTGATACCCAAGCGTTCCATCTTTTTAACCAGTATGGGTCTCGAGACGGTATCAAAAGCCTTGGTAAGATCAATAAAGACGCCGACACATTTTTTGCCCCTGTCAAGGCAACCAACAACGTGATCTACCAGCTTCGAAACTGCGTCCTCCGTTGATCTGCCATTGCGAAATCCGTACTGGTTAGCCGATAGGAGTTGGTTCTTCTCTAAGTACGCTAACAGTCTCTTGTTTACCAGCTTCTCCAGAATTTTGGACAGAGTCGTAAGAAGTGAAATAGGCCTGTAATTTGATGGGACTGATGCATCTCCAGCTTTGAGGATCGGGCAGATATTCGCTCTTTTCAACTGTACTGGAACTATTCCTGACGACATACTCAGATTACAAATGTATGTGATGGGACTGGCTAGGCAGTGTTGAGCTATTTTGAGAACACGATTTGGAATACCATCCCAGCCAGGAGCGGAGTCGTTTTTAAGGTTCGCTATGATAGAGCCAACTTCTGTTTCATCTGTTGGAGTCATGAAGAAGGACTGTGATGGAGAAGGGGCAGAATTGTCTAGGATTAATGCTAAATTTGCTAATTCTAACTCTGTTGTTTTGAGTTGAGTCAAGGACTGTTCAGCGAGTTCCATACCCACATCAGCAAAAAAAGTGTTGGCCATATTCAGCGAGACTTCCGGATCAGGATTAGCGTTGAGTAAAGATAAACTGTTAGATTTCTTATTTTTTAGGTTACATATAGATTTAATTGCTGCCCAGGTTTTCTTACTATCCCCTTTAGAAGTATCTAGGAGGCTTTTATCATAGGCATTTTTGAGATTTTTTATAATATTATTACAGTGGTTTCTATAGTTTTTATATTTTTGTTGCATAGCATAATTCTCTTTATTTTCGTCTTTTTTAGTTTCCAAGTGAAGTGTGTCTCTTTTACGTATACATTTTAGTAGATTTTTTGTCAACCAGGGCCTTCTAATGGTGTTAGAATTTCGAAAAATTTCTTTTTTTGTGTGTCGATTTATAATGTGCTGTAAATTATCCGTTAATATATTTACTGCTGTATTCAGGTCATCAGAGTTTAAAATGGGTTTCCAATCTGTATTTTCTATTTCGTGCAGAATGTTAGGGTAGTCCAGCTTAAGCTTATGTTTAGTTTGCCCGGAGATAGATTTTTGACTAGTTGATTCTTTACTTATTCCTATTAGTACTGTGTCATGATCGGTGAGAGAAGACTGACATACGACAATTTTTGCAGTTTTTTTTGTTTTTATTAGAGCATGGTCAAGACAAGAATTTTCGCGTGTCGGATATTGATGCCCAGGATAGAAGCCGTAATATCCGATAATGTCAAGAAACTCACCGGCTCGTCTGTCTTCCGTACCGATTTTAATATCAATGTTCATGTCCCCTATAATTGCCATGGATGAAGTATTGATGGAGCTGAGGAGGGTCTCTAAAGATTCGCAAAAATTACTGATGTTGTACACAGAGGGCGATCGATAAATGGCAAAAATTGTAAATTCTTTGCCAACATCGATAACTAAACAGTTAGCATCTTTTAGAGTCGGCTCGCGTATGGTGATGTTAAGTTCCGATTTATATAAAATTGCTAATCCATCGTTCTGATTTAAATAAATTTCAGAATAATGGCAATCGTAGCCATTTAATTGGACTTTAGGGGTATGATCATGAAGTCTGCATTCAGTAAGGATAATAATATCGGGTATGAAATTCAGTCGTGTCAGGAAAATCGAGAAATTATCGAAATTTTTCGTTATACTCCTTATATTTTGGCTAACGATGGTAAGCTGGTTTTTAACGTCACCAAAGTCTTTCACACATTGTTCAGGGATGTTGTGTTTAGTGCTAATAAAAATTTCAGTACTGTCAATGTCGTCAATCAGGTTAATTTGACTAGCCATTTTTAGAATAAGGTAAATGTATGGTTCCATCAACTCTTGATTTGTGCTGGTAGACAAATATACGTACAAGTGCGAAAATAATAAGGTATGATACATATTTATATTTCAAACATGAGTATGTGTTGGAAAAGTTAGCAAGGTTTCTGAGGTTTTGTGTTTTTTTGTGGTATTGTAATTTTTTGTAGTGTTGTGATTTTGTGTAGCTTTGAGATTTAGCGAAGTTTAGTGTTATTGTGTAATGTTGTAATTTTGTGTAGTTGTGAGATTTAGTGTAGTTTTGTGATTTTGTGTAGTGTAATGATTTTGTGTAGTTGCGAGATTTAGTGTAATTTTGTGTTTTTGTGTAGTGTTGTAATTTTGTGTAGTTTTGTGATTTATTGTATTTGTGTAATTTAGCGCGTTTCAGGGTGCTGAATACTATTAGTATAAAATGACGCATAATAGCGTAGAACATTAAAGTTATGTCAGTTACCTTAAAGTATAATTTAAAATAGTAAATATTTTCAACATTACAATAGATAGGGTTAGCTACATTAAAAAGGTAAAAACAAAGACAAAAACAACCAAACAAGTGAGATACCACATGTCTAAAACTAGGTACCACGCAACTGTACGAGGGTATTCTCATTTTTGACCAGCACGTACTTAGCACCCTCTTCTTTTCGTAGAAAAATTCGGCCGTTTGCGATCCAGCAAAAGCGATATTTCTCAGAAGCAGCGAAGTCTCTAGCAAGAAAATGCAGCCGCCTGGATTTATTCGTGAGGTGTTCAGAGAAATAGAGGGGTGAGGTTGTGCCAGCCAGGCACAAATATACGACGATAACCCAACTAGTGAGAAATGGATCCAGTGCTACGTTTGTGAAAATTGGGCCCATGATAAGTGTACAGACGGGCAATCATCTTCGCTTGGATACCGTTGTGATCTTTGCCGGCCAATAAGATCTCAAATTTAAGTTTAATCGTAACTAATCTGTCGTACGTGATCTCATTCTTAGGCTAGTCTGGGTCAATTACGAACGATCGTAATTGCCCCACTAGGTGTCCGTGATTGCCCGATCAGTGTCGGGTAAACACGAACACTAAGGGTTTTGTTTTTCTTATAAAAGTTGATTATATAAAGACAAATTAATATTGTTGTTTGTATTAGTCTAAAGTATGATAATTTATCTTTTAGAAGAAGCTATTTAAGTTAACCTACATAATAATATCTTTCAATTTATTTCAAAACTTACTTAGGTGTTCGTAATTACCCTGCCTTCCCCTATTGTCTAGATTTATTATTGCAATTACTTTTGTACCTTTATAACTATGATAAGTTTGTATATACAGCTGATGATTACAAATGAGAAATGACAACCGTCTTACCATCATTATCTTCATCATCTTCATCATTTCGGCTTATAGACGAGACAAGTCTGCCCCAATTTAGAAGGGTTTACCATAATCTATATCGCGGATGGGCGATCGCAGTATGATGACAAAATGCATATCTCTATCTAGAGAATGCCGGTGCCCATTCTCTAGTAAGTCCCTTATTCACCTCTTACGACAACTACGGGAAGAAATAGGATGGTGCTCTTCTTTACGTCCGACACCACACGGAACGGAACGGAATCTTACCATGGGGTATTACCCAGTAACTGGATTGTGGAGGTCTGATTGGCAGTCGCTTCATGTAAATTACTGGTAGGTATTAAGACACATCCGGTTAGACTGGAACTCGACCCCAACATAGTCGGGAAAAGGCTAGGCAGATGATGTCTATTTAATCTTAAGATAGAATAGGATTAGAAACACACTGGCGTATCCTCTACTAGAGAACGTATAATCACTACTTGCATTGTATTGTGTTTAAAACAAACGTTCACGTAGATCATCTTTTTTAAATCGGCCTATCTAATTTTTTACCGCATTATTTTCGACGATAAATCCCACTATTTTCCACGCGACCGAATATAAAATTTGACTTTTATGGTCAGTGTGAGCCCTTAAATGCCTTCCTGTGTATAACAATGGCCGCGTCACTGTTGTTTAGAGGTGTGACGTCACTGAAGTGTTGGATTTATTAAAATTTATGTTCGTTGTATATTACAGGGTAGCTCTGATACTAGGTTGATAAGAGGTGTTGGACTTCCTGTTATAAAATCTTGAATTACAAACCGACAGAGATACATATCAAATAAGACCCTGAATTGCCTAATTTGGAAAATAGAAAGCTTGCTTAAACCAGTAGCGTTGACTTTAATTCGGCTTGTCATTCAAGGAAAAATAAAAGGCTTTTACGCACAACAAAGGAAAGGAAAGGTAAAGTAACATAGATTTTCGATGGCCAATCACTTCTCTCTTGTCGGTATCACAGATAATCCGATTAGCTAATGACTCGTTCGACACTCGATTCAAAGGCACCCGATTATACATGTAAAACGTAGGAATCGATCGTCGGGAATACGAAAGATTGCAGCGCAACACTGAGCGTGCCGTTGATTAATTATGCGATACGTCAAGCCCACGCGGTAATAAAGTTGCTGTTAAATAAATCGCCGGGAAATATATTTTTACCGTCATGCTAAGAAAATCTGGTTAAAACGCAGGAATTCGGTAATCCGATTTATGTTGAAGCATAACTCGTCTTGGTAATCCGATTACCTCAGCCGACGGCATACAGGTAGCGGGATTGACAAATTTGACACATTTTTTGTAAATAAGTTCTGTAGATCCAGGTATCACATTAGTTTTCTTCGGGAAGGTTTTTCATAGCACAGTAACTTTCTCTTATGGTACAAAGGGCAAAAGAAAAATCAGTTTATTAGATTCGGATTGAATATATTTGACTGTGGCCCAGACAAAGGAAACGTTTTCTCAAAAGCTTATTACATGGGCACCTACAAAGAATATTCATGAATTCGAAACGGAACAAATATTATTTTTGAGGAACTCCGAATTTTGGTATTGCTAAGGATTTATTTGTCTTCAAAAAATATTTTTTTATTAAACGAGAACTGCTTCTCTTTATGATCACAAAACACTGTCTGTCTGTAAAATGTCTGGCAAATTTGGCCGTCATTGATCCTACCTACTCAGAGGCTGGTTCTCCTATATCATCAATAGATGGCATTTAGGGTTCCAAGGTGGTCGGGATTCATCTGGAGTGTCCCGACATTACATATGATGTCCGGAGTCCCGACAAAATACAAAATGTCCAAACAACAGTTTCTGGTTTTTTCTTTCAAAATCCTTTGATAACAATACCTACCGCGCACTAAAATTCGGTTTAAAGAATTTATTTCCCATAAGAACTTACAGTCCAATTATAATGAGATACAAAGTAGTATGGTAATCCTCTCGCTCCGTACAATGGCTCACACCAGGGCCGGACGCGAGAGGTCGCCGCCGCCGATCGCCTCCACAAGGACACGGCGGTGCTCCGCCCAGGCAGGGCACACCTCCACCGTATGCTCCACCGTGTCCTCCAGACGATCCTCGCAATGGAAACACCCGGACGTATCCTCCCGCTTCATCCTGAACAGGAACCCACCGAAGCACCCTTCCTCGGTGAGAACCTGCGTCAGGCGGAAGGTGAGGACGCCGTGACGCCTCTCTATCCACTGCTCAAAGAGGGGACTTACCGCCGCAATTGTGGCGTGCCCAATCTGACAACCCTTATGGCGTTTCAAGCATTAACTTATTGTATTCTTAATAACTAAAAATAAAACTATATTTTGATATTAAGAACATCGTTATTATTGCCTTAGAAAGGAGAACATGGGAACTAAAATAGTAATATAGAAAAATGAGTTATAGGTACTGACTGTAACTGCTGTTACAAACTGCCTCAAAAACCTAATATTTAACTAGATTAAATCTATATCAATTTGGCTCCACACTTTGGCTAGTATTAAAAACATGCCGTGGCCTTAAGTCTAACACATATAAAGCAGAACCAAGTATAGATATATATTTTCAACATCAAATAAGTTCTACTGGCTTTAAAATTAGGGTATATTTCGAAATATTATGCAACAGTATCTAAATGTTCACTATGGTGGCTTATACAGTGTTAGGACTTAATAGTATTACTTCATCTATCTCAAAGAATCCTGACAATTATTATAAACTCATTCAAGTAATTGATACATTCTCCCAAAGTGTGGCAGTACATTTAATTATTACACATAATTATAACTTCTCAGTCAATAAGAAGTACCCTATTCTTGTCAACTCTTACATTGGGAGCACTCCTCAATTTCTTTATAAACTTATCAGCTATGCGGTCATCCACTTCGCGGCCAGTTGCTTCACTGTACTCTCCCAAAACCTTCTTCTGCAAACGTTTAAATGGTACTTCATTGCCTTTTTTTTCCAAAACAGATAGGATTACTGCATGCCAATTGAATTTGTCCCCGCTGACTGCTAATTCTCCAATTTTGGCAACATTTTGGTCATGGAGACAAATACTCTCTTCAGCTTCTTCTTCCTCTGTCTTGCTTTTCTTCTTTTGGGTCTTTCCTGTAGTTGCTGCAACAGGCTCAACAGGCTCTGCCCCATTTTCAATGGGTTCTTGATTTCCATTAACGCTATTAACAGTATCCTGTCTCTTGCGTTTTTTGTTTTTGCCACTTTTACCTTCAGTAACATTGTCATCACCATTAATTGATTCAGTCCTATTTTTCTTCTTTTTACCTTTCTTGCTTTCTGTTTCTTCTTCTACTTCTTCAGGGAGTGGTGCTGCAGCACTTTGTAGCTCAGCTTCATATTTTTTGTATTTTTTCTCTTCTTTCCTTTGTTTTTTAGATAGTTTCTTTTTCCCAACTGTCTCTATTTCACCATTTTGTTCTTCCTCACCATTTTGTTCTGCCTCACCAGTTTGTTCTGCATCCCCATTCTGTTTATCAGCATCATCTCCTGCGCCATTTTCTTCAGATTTCTCATCTGTCTCCTCAATAGTACCATTTTGTGGATTTTCATCTTCCTTTACTGTTAAATCCTTCTTTTGATTTTGATTCTTATTATTGATATTGGATAAGATAGTCAGTTTTACAGAGATCAAGTCCCAGGCTTGGTCAATGTCTTTTGCCATTGTCTTTTGTCCACAAACATTCTTAACAAAGTTAACGAATTTGGGTTTCTTGCGTGGGGTGTTGTTGTGTTTGGTGATGGTCTCAATAATCCTGAGTACACTTCTTGGTGCACTGTGATTTTCATCTAGGACTGAGTTTAACATTTCCACCCATGTATTCTGTTTCTTCTCACCTTTTTTCTCTTTAGAAACAAATCCTTTTCCAGAATAGCGTTCCTCTTCCGTTATACATTTTATATGTGATTCATATTCATTGCCACTGGAAACAAAAACATAAATAATTTAATTTAATACACTCAACAATTAAGAAGGATTAGATCTCAGAAGTATTAAATGAACTACAAAATATTAAAACAGAAACTGAACAGTTTGTTTTCAACAGCGAGAGTAAACAAAGTTGTCACATTGCCAAAGGAGGCATACTTTACAAAAGATATTAGCTTGTTTATGCCAATCCAATGCGAATAAGGTCAATGACATAATTAAATTATCAAACACTATGAACTACCCACAAAGAATTGTATTGCATACATTTTATAATTTACGTCGTAAAGATTATGATGAGTACTTTATCAATAATCACTCTTAAATACGTAATTTGCTTTCTCATTGGCAACAACAATATGGTAACATTGGCGTAGTTCTATATATAGCACAACTAATAGAGAAACTATTTGATGAAATCTATTTGTTTACATATAAAATGCGGTCACGTAAACTAATATCATGATGTAATTAAGTATTTCATACTCACTGAAAGTCTTTAAAACAATCCATACAAGACAAATTAGGAGTCATATTTCTGCATGCTATCATATAATGTTTCTCGACCTTAGGTTTTGTCACTGATTCCCCGCAATGACCACACGTGAATACGACCATTGCAATAATTAAATAAAACACGTGTTTTTAGAACGGAATTGTTTTGAATACAAATATTATAACCTGCAAAGAAAATGGGCGTGTTAATAACTGGAGTAAAATAAGAATATCTAAATATCAATGAACGTCAACAATAATATTAATGAATTATATCAACGTACTTTTGAACAATGTATTATAAGAAAATTGAAAATTTGCTACGGTTTTGTGAATCTTTTCTCAAGATTGTCAAAGTACCAAATGTCAAAATTTTGTTCTTGTTTTTCTATTTGACATAAAAGTCGCGTTCCACAACGTAAAAGATATTGAATAGTAGTAAATAGAAGCATCACGGATTGTTTATGTATATTTGAAACTAATATGATCAGCCTATAATATTTCCACTCATATCTCTATGTAGTCTGTGTTTTCACTGCTGGGACACAGGCCTCCTCTCTTTGAGAAGGAGTGTGCCGTAATCCACCATGCAGGCCCAGTGCAGGTTGGTAGATATCACAGGTCTTAGAATTTTTGGTTCTAGGTGGGTTTCCTCACGATGTTGTCTTTCACCGTTTTTCGAGCAGTGGTGACGAAATTATTTACATAAAGTAAAGAGCGGCCTGGGTTCGAACTTGCGACCTATAACTTGTATTTCGAGGCCGTTACCACTGGACCACCACTGCTCTTCTCTTCTGTACTAACTATAAATAATGCTAATACTCAACATTTCAAAAATGAAATCAATTACCAACCAGTTTTGTTTAAGTCTTGGACTCCAATTGCTGCGTAGCAGCGTAGGCAACTGATTCAAGCCGTTGTCGAGTTGCCTAGTAGAAATCAGTCAAGATAATATTTCAAGAAACATCGGTTGACGCGGTTGTGGTTCGTGCCTTCGTGGACTGCCGCTAACTTCCGTGCAATTATTATCTTTCTCATTATGGTAACCAAACCACCAATATATTTGCTCTATGATGGTAACACTGATGAGCAACAATCAAATTGGAGACTTTTTGGCGGGAAGTCAAACGAGGCGGTAATTTTGATTTCGCAAAAAACTCAATAACTAGTTAATTATACGGAAATACCACTAAAATAACTTCCTCGACCTCGAACAACCATGAGTGTCACCAGTGGCGGTGAGGAGCCGCCAGAGAAGGGAGAAAAAAAGAAAAAAAGAAAGTACAACAGCACTCCAAATAATAAGTATCACATATTTACTAAACAAAATTATAAAAGACTGTTCATAGAAAACACCAATTCTGAGTATGTAGTATACGTCGAATCAACAGAGCAGGAGAAGATAGGGAATAAAAACCCTATCACGCTCACCAACTTATTATCGGATAATGGTGCCGATTCTGTTGTCACAAAATTCTCTAAACTAAACTAAAAATCACTAAAATTTGGTTTATTCCTGTCAAACGACGATTTCCTATTCCGAAATAGACTAAAGTGACACAACTTAACTATATTTTAGTTTGACAGCACTAAGATTGCACTGAGTTATTAGTTTAGTGAAAATGTCAATTTTGCTATTCTGAGTTTGCCGGTTTTCACCAAAAATTTTGACTATAATAATTTGTTTTAACTAAATCTGACTATTTTTAAGCGCGATTAAAAAGGTGTGGAATAAAACTAGTGGTCATGAACTAAAATTCTCAACAACGCCTTGCCTTCACGTGCAAAAACAGTTCTGTATTTTTTATTTTCTTTTTGCTTATATCTCGAAAATGGCGTGTCCTATCGCAAAAATAATGAAATTTTCGACCCCCTTAGTACACCCCGGAACATTTAAATATCAACACGTGGGTAACATTTTTTTTATATTTTTCAAACAAAAGTGAAAAATTCCATATAAAACACGTCCAGGCTGCACACTAGCACGCGCCTTCGTCTCTCAAAAAATTCATTCTACGCAATGCACACACAAGTAAACGTTGCGAAAACAAAAGAAAAAAAAATATCACGCTGAGTCGCGATTGTCAAATTCGATTTTAGTCGTGTCAAAATAGTTTTTTAATTTAGAGATTTTTCCTTGCAGAATAGCGTTACAATTCTCATAGCCAAAAGTAAGGAATTTTAGAGATAGTTTAGTTAGTTTAGTTCGTGTACAACAGAATCGGCACCAATGTTAAAGGAGTATCAGGAGTACATAGAATAAATGCGCACAAAATAGGCATAACATTCAAAAAGGCGGCTGCGGCCAACAATTTTCTGAAGATGGAAGACTTCCTTTGGAGAAATAAATTTAAAGCGTTTATACCATCATATTTGACAGAAAGGATTGGTGTATTGAGGTTTGTGCCCAAAGAACTTTCCAATGAAGAAATATATAAAAATATAGTATGCGACTCTGAAGTTATTTCAATTAGAAGATTCATGCGTAAAGTAGAGGGAAAATTAGTGCCTCTCAATACAGTTGCTGTTACCTTTTCTTCAACATCTTTACCGCAATACGCCTATATACAACTATTTAGATACGAGGTGAAAACATACATACCACCATTATTACAATGTTATAAGTGTCTTAAATTCAATCATTCTGCTAAGACTTGCAGAGGTGAGCAAAACTGCTCTTCTTGTGCTGGTCGTCACTCCTACAAAGAATGCGATGTCGAAGAGATCACATGCATCAACTGCTCAGGTAATCATCTTGCCATTTCAAGAGACTGTCCCATTAAAAAACAAAAAATTGAGGAGAAAAAGGCCAAATTCCTTATGCAGCAATCATATGCCACTGTTGTGAAACCACCCCCTACATTAAATGAGAAATCTTTCCCTGTTTTACCCAAGGTTACTGATAAGACTAAATCCAATGAGACTTTAGATATTAAACAAGTAGCAAATAATGATATTATAATTAACGCAATTGTTAAATCGTTGGTTGCATTAGGAAACAAGAGTGACTCTGATGGACCACTCACACATAAGAAAATAAAAGAAATATTTTTATCAAATTTAATTTAAACATGGATAATTATCTAAATATTTTACAGTATAATATACAGAGTTTACAGAGTAAAAAGAGCCTACTACAAAATTTATTAATTGATAAAAATATAGATGTCTGTCTTCTTAATGAGACTTGGTTCAAAACTAATTCTATAATTCCACATTTTCCAACATATAATTTAATCCACAAAAATTCCATAAATTCTCATAACGGAGTAGCTATTTTGGTGAGCCAACGTTTAAAATACAAAGTAGTTAATACACACTTCTCAGAATCTATTCAAAATTTATGTATCACTATAGAAACACAATTTGGAGCAATGGCTATACTTTGTGTGTACAGCCCTCCAAGTATCAGGTTTGACTCAGTAAAGTTAAAGGATTTAATAAATAAAATACCCAAACCTTGTATAGTTATGGGTGATTTTAACGCTCATAACATAGCCTTTGGATGTCATAGTGATAATAATAGAGGTAGATGCTTATATAATATAATTGATGAATTTGACTTATGTGTTCTGAATGATGGATCACCAACAACTGTTCCTTATCCTAATAGACAAGCTTCAGCGATAGATCTTGCCCTTGTTAGCTCTTCAATAGCTCATTTATGTAACTGGTATGTTCATGACGATCCCATGGGTAGCTATCATCTTCCAACCTTACTTGAGATCAATATTCAACCGTCTATGTATGACACATCACCTCCTGTGGATCAAGAGAAATATATTTATAGCAAGGCAGATTGGGACGAATATTACAGCCTATCAGAAACTTGTTTTTCTCACTTGGACTCAATAAATGATTCCCCTATCAATGCATACAATCATTTTATAGAAACATTAAATGATCTAAGGTATAAAACAATTCCAAAACGTAAATTAGGTGCAAACACAGCTATTAAAAAACCAGTACCATGGTGGAATACAAAATGTAGTGATGCTGTCGAAAAATCAAAAGATGCATTAAAGTATTATTTTTCTCAACCCAATATTGAAAACTGGATAAGGTATAAAAAACTAGATGCAAAAAAGAAAAGAATTCTGAAGGAAGAAAGTTCCTCTTCTTGGCAAAATTTATGTAGTAGCTTTAATAGGTTAACTCCAGTTTCTAGGATATGGGAATACATTAAAAAATTTAAAAAAGTTGGAACAAATCGAAACAAAAACATCAATGATGAGTGGGTTCCAAGTTTTTTAGATAACTTAGCTGATTCTACTGAAATAGACGGCAATAGGCTTGAGTATTTGTTCGAAAATGCTACAGAAAATGATGTAAATGTGTTTCTTAAGAACAATTTCACTGTAGAAGAGTTGAAAACATCTTTAAAGAGCAGGAAAGATACTACACCGGGATTGGATGACATACCTTATATATTAATCAAAAAGTTAAATTTAAATGCACAAAAAACATTACTTAATATTTATAATAAACTATGGGATGAATTCGTAATACCTGAGTCTTGGAAAACACAGTGTGTAATTCCAATATTAAAACCTAATAAACCTGCAAATAGTGCTTCTTCATATAGACCTATTTCTCTATCATCTTGTTTAGGTAAACTCTTTGAAAATATGTTGAAGTTAAGATTAGATTATTTTATTGAATCGCAAAGTTTAATTCCTTCTATACAGTTTGGCTTCAGAAAAGGTAAAAGTTGCTCTGAAAGCCTTGTATCTTTATTATCAGATTTAAGACAGGTTAAATTAAGTCACTCTAATGCAATCTGTGTGTTTTTAGATGTAAAGGGTGCTTTTGACAATGTAAATATAGAAGAACTTATTCAAGTATCTCATGATATTGGTATACCTGGTCATATTCTGAAATGGCTTTATTCTTTTTTAAACAATAGAACTGTATTTGTTAAATATAATAATAAATTGCATGGACCTAGGACTGTCAACAAAGGCACAATGCAAGGGGCAACTTTGTCTCCTTTGCTTTATAACTTGTATACTTCTGAAATATTAAAATATGTAGATGTATCAGGTGTAAATATCCTGCAATTTGCCGATGACTTGCTTTTGTACAGCATAAATCAAAACATAGATATAGCAATGGCTAATATTAATAAGGCTTTGTCTCAATTATACAGCTATTACCATAGTAAACTTAAATTAGAAATAAGTCCAGAAAAAAGTTCAGTTTTAATTATCAGTAAAAATGTAAATATTCATAGCAATGTTAAAATTTCATACAATAATGTAGAAATTCCTGCTGTTAAGCAACATAAATTTCTAGGCGTAATTATTGATGACAAATTAAAATTTGATGAACATATTAAACATATAAGTAACAAAGCACTGAATGGTATTAATCTATTGAGGCATTTAGCAGGATGTTTTTGGGGATCTGACCCCAAAGTTATGAGTATGCTGTACAAAAGTATAGTGAGAAGCCATTTTGATTACAGCAGTCTAGCTTACATGAATGCCAATAGCACCTTGTTACGAAAATTAGATGTAATTCAAAATATGGGACTGAGACTTATTTGTGGTGCTATGCGCTCCACACCTATCAATTCATTAGAAGTTGAAACATGTATACCTCCCTTGTCATTACGAAGGTTGTTGTTAACTGAGAGATTTTTATTAAAAGTCATGGCATCAAATGATAATCCTTTACTTATGAAGCTAACAATACATCCTAAAATCTCACAGTCAATTGCTTCCAATGCCATCTCTGCTTCTTCTTTGGTTGGTGGAACTCTACCTGAAATGCCAATAATATTTGAACATGTGAATAATAATTCAAAAGATATTGTTAAAAATGATATTTGGCCTATATACAAAATTCCTTATAATGGTATTATTAACAGCTTTGCAATCCATTTAGACACAGTGCACAATCATTTTGAATTTTTACAGTTTAAAGACAATAGACCAGAACATTATGTTATATACACAGATGGATCTAAAACAGATCATAATGTAAAAGCCGCTTTTTATGATCCACAGTTGGACTTCACTAAATGCATTAAATTAAACAGAGTGTGTAGCATTTTCACTGCAGAATGCTATGCAATTGATTGTGCACTGCAGCATGTAAATAGTCTTGTAAATAATGTACATAATATTTTGATAGTTACAGACTCTAAAAGTGTTTTATCTGCTCTACATAATGTAAATATTTCTTTTAAGTTAAACTATATTATTTATAATATTAGACTTTTAATCCAAAAACTACTTGACAAGTGTATTAGAGTAGAATTAGTATGGGTACCTTCACACAGTGGCATTCGTGGAAATGAAGTTGCTGACACTGCGGCTCGTTCAGTCCATGATGAGGATCGATCTAAGTTGCTCAAGGTTCCATTCACTGATTATTACAGCCTTTTTAACGAACATAATAGACAGTTATGGAAGGAGTATTGGGACATCACCCTGGAAACGAAAGGCAGATGGTATGCTGGAATACAAAATGAATTACCGATAAAACCTTGGTACCAAAACTTCAAATATATCACAAGAAGAATTATAACTATTATATCACGCATGAGATTGGGACATTGCCTAACACCAGCTCACCTGAATAGGATTCGCATAATTAATAATAGCCAATGTCGTCATTGTGGAGCAGAGGATGCTGATCTGGATCACATTATCTTACAATGTTCAAGTTTTAACATTCAACGTTTGATCTTGGTCAGTGAATTGAGTGAATTTAATGACAATGACATTGAAAGTGAACGACAAAGTGTTCCCCGCAGTGTTCAGGAATTATTAAAAAATAAGAAATATTTTAGTGTGTTGTCTAAATATATTTGTAATACGGTAGAAAAAATTTAATTTAATTTGTAATTAGAAGTGTATTTGTAATTTAAATTTGTATGAAAACCATCAAGGTTTAACCATGATATCACTGAGATGTACCCACCCAACCCGAAAGGGGGGCAAGTTGGTAGTATAAAGAAAGTAATGAAAAATATTGATGTAATTTGTAAAAACAGATTGAAAAAATATTATTGTTAAAAAAGTGCCTTATTAACATTATTATAAGTAGGCATCTAATAACCATTGTAATGTTACATTCATAGTGTTAAAACCCATCTATGTATACGACTGAAAGACTTGTATCTATGGTCATGAATAAAATATTAAAAAAAAAAAAAAAAAAAACAATCAAATTGGTTTTGTCTGTTTGCGGCTGGGGTGTGTCCAAAATATAATTATTTTAACGAAAATTCAACATGAAATAGTGCTTTGCTGACAGAATAAACCATAAATATCTGCAGATATGGATATTTACCTTATTTTAGCACTCCTACCCATTCTTATCGGTAAGTTAATTCACATTTATAACTTCGTATCAAAGTGTCGTAACTTTGTAACTATTTATTTACATATGGAATTGTTGTAATTTAGTTACTCACCGGATTTTCATCAGGATCATATTTAATTGAATAGTTGTGTAAATAATATTTGCCAACTCACTTTAAATTGGAATGTAAAATAACAAAAACCGAAAAAAGACGGTATCCATGTTTTGTTTCTAAAGTTCTCTCTAAAGTTATTGTGTGCTAGAATAACCAGCAAATGAATAGCCAGCTTAGTTTAAATAGCTGTTTTGTGCTAATTCTTATGTAGGATAGAAGAAGATCCTCAAGAAATGTTCATGTTAATTTTATTAACAGTGTAGCAAAACCCCTTTTTTTCTTATAAGTTACCCATGTGTCTCATTTTAATTAAAATTTCATGTTTGATTAAGATGAAAACAGTAAAAAATTCTCATAAAAATAAGTAGATCATCATTGTTTTGGCAGAGTAAATTATAAAACCTCTTTTATCATATTATTCTTTATATTTTCCAGGTACAGGAACTGCCAGTATTTATGGCAGTGAGAATGTAATCAATGGCATAGTTAAAGTACCTAAAGTGGAAGGAGAAGACATGATAACTTGGTGCACCACATCACTACTAGAGACTGAGAAGTGTGAGAAACTTTCCAAGTCCGTTGTACAGGACAAAGGACTGTTCGGAAAAGATTATATTGAGCTACAGTGTAAGAGGGTAAGTGTATTTTATTGTACAGTATAGTACAGTCTCTACTCACAGACTTAGAAAGAGAGTGATACTAAAGTTTGAGTTATTGTAACTGTGTTCCACACAAGTATATTTTTGAAAATCTTTTATATGCCCATAAGAATATTAAATTGTTTAAAAAATACAGTGATATCCATAGTATAAATACTAGGAACAAACACAAATTTTTTGTACCTTCAACAAGGCTCAAGAAAATAGTTGGCTCATTCAGATGTCAATGTATACGCTTTTATAATAAACTTCCAAGCCATGTTCAAGATCTAAGTCTCAATAAATTTAAATCATTCATTAATCGTAAGTTGTGCCAGAAAGCCTTTTACACTGTTAAAGATTATATTGAGGACAAAAAAGCTTGGGATTAAGCTGCTCCAATTTTTATTTTTATATTATTATTGTACTGAATGAATTTTTTTATTATTAATTATTTATTGGGAATATACACTTTGACATTTTGATTATTGCTTAACGATGACATGAATATATACTCTGAGGAGTATACTATTATTATTATTTTAATAATTTTGAATGTGAGGACTATGTAGATGTTTGTTTTTTTTTATATATATATATATCCCTCTTACTCATTTTATTTTAATGATAATCTGGCAGTTTGAGTACTTAATGCGGCCTACCAAAATGTCATTTCTTTGGTATTGTTTGTCGAATCGTTGTGCTCCTATGTTCTGAGTTGAGCTGAAAGATTACTGACAAATGCGTGCATTGACTGGACATGTCCACTCAATCTGTATGGTTCTTTCTTCAAAAGACCATTTCAGACAACCCCATGTACATGGTCCTCAAATGATCAGACCGGGACTATTCCCTGATTTTATATACACATTGACATTGATGAATTTTACTTATACAATGACATGAATATTTACTTTTAAAGTATTATATTGTTTTAATTATTGTAAATGTGAAGACGAAGTGGGTGTTCTTTTTTTTTTGGTTTCCTTTTCTTCTAATTTAATTTTTTACATTGTCTGGCAGTTTGAGTAATTCATGCGACCTACACAAATGTCCTTTCTTTGGTATTGTTCGTCGAATCATTGACCTCCTTAAGTTCTGAGTTGAGCTGCATGATTACTGACAAATGCGTGCACTGATTGGACAGGTCCACTCAATCTGTGTGGTTCTTTCCTTAAAAGACCACTTCAGACACCAATCCACATGGTCTTCAAATTATCTAACCAAATTATGTCTGGACTTTAAAAGAGACTGTGACCTCTGAGTTTGTTTCGTTCTTTCTTCTCAGAGTAGTCAGATAGGAAACACCAACCTCATCTAGTTTTAAAAAATATGATTGACATGTAAAAGTGTTTGTACAAACCTACTTGCAAAAATAAAGTCATTTATCATTTATCAAGAGATCTTTTTCTACAACTTTGTCAAACCATACTTAGCTAGTAGCTTTCGCCATATCATATTGTTTTGGATAAGAAAAACAGACTGACAATAAAAAAAAATTATAAGTAAGAACTGTATACGATATCCCATTTATATGCATTTAGTAAAAAGTCATATTTCAACAGACACTTTAGTTTGAATTTTTAGTACAGATAAAATAGACCCATTGAATTGGGAGCAGTAAGGGTAGGTATTGCCATTTACTGAGCACAGTTCCGAAGTCAGAGTTATTACTGAAAAGGACAATGCTCAATGATGTATGGAATCCCGTACCATGTTGCATCAAAATCAAACTTTGTTTTTTATATACTACATTGATCATATTAACTCCTACAAAAGTTCTTTTTGAAAAATAAACCCGGGTTTCAGAGTTATTTAGTAAAATCAAAATAACCTAAAAACTAGGTCTGTTTTGGTCGACGCTGCCAACGACTTGTTTTATATCTACTTAGACACGTTATACACGGACGAATATTATTGTTCTAAAAACAGCGTAATACACATATATAAGTTATGAAGATTTACGAGTTATAGCAACGTCTAGCCCCACCACAGGGTTCGTGACTGCAACTCGTTTTTCTTTAATACGTTGAGTCTCACAGTTACCTACTGGATACAAGTCACTATCTGCTTAAGCAGTCTTCACGGTGGAGACTAAACTATAGCCTCCAGCCAGGCACATGTGACACTCGGTGATTTGACCGACCCTTATATTATCAACAGTGTGAACCGGTAACGTGGGTATAATTCTTGCCAAACTTCTTGGCCGCTCTGAAGTTGGCTACAATGGCTGCGCAGTCGTAAATCTAATAAAAAAACAGCAGCCTATAATGTTCCCACTGTTGGGACACAGGCCTCTTAGTGAGAGGGAGCCGTAATCCACCACGCGGGCCCAGTGCGGGTTGGTAGATGTGACATGGCTTCAATTTTTTGGTTCTAAGACGTGCCGGTTTACTCATGTTTTCGTTCACCGTTTTGCGAGCTGTGTGATGACATAATTTACACAAAGTATATCGCTTGTTTGGGTTTGAACTCACGACGTACTACTCGTAAGTCGCGGCCGCTACCACTGGGCCGCCGCTACCACTGGGCCACCACTACTCACCAATACCAACAATACATTATCATAAATAAGGGTGATCAGTCAGACTGATAGGTGATAGAAAAATGAAACAAACAAGTTCATTTGGGTTTTTAATAGGGATCAAAGTCAAAAATATTTATTTAACAAAACTGTTACATAAATCATTCATCATACTCCTGAAAAAAATCATCTAAATCCGTTGCTGGCGAAGTTATGTCATTATACCGTCCCCAGCTCAATTACTATACTATCGTCATTACATGAGCACAGCAGCCCACTGTTCGCTTACCAAAGAGGCGACTGCAGCAATAACCTACTGTGGTTTCTAATGTGTTGGCCATAGCATCATCTCTGCTAATCAATAAATACATGTGATAAGTACGACTGTTGCCATGTCTCGAATTAATCATACCTCTTAAGAGGTAATTATTAAGCCCTAAAATCAAAGGTGCATCATCATAAATAGAATTATTCACCAAAACTGAATAAATACCAGTCCGACGGATGTGTTCCCTATAATAAGATCTAGCCTGCTTGAGTTGGTAGGTCTCAAGAGCTAACATAGTAAGCCATCTTAACGTCAATTATGGCTTAGGAATATTGAGATCTCCACATGGTCCAGCATCTGGCAGACCTGGGCGATTGCAGTTGTACACATCACGACGTTGAACATCTCTGTAGCTGACCTCCAGCAAGCAGCACATACTTTCCAATCTTGATATCTATAAAAATAACATGATTATACATGTAATACAAAACATTTCACAATGGGTTATAGACTTGATAAAAGTATTACTGTAATGTGATGTAACTAGGAATACATGATAATGATCAGGCAGTAATTGTGTCAAAATAGATAATAATTAGGTTTCATTTTTATGTTGTAACATAAATAAAAATATTTACCAAATGGAGCGGAATATTTCTAACTAAAATGTTTCTCTCTTGTCGATCTTGTCTTACAGGATATGGTCTAGTTGCACGTAGAATAGAATTGCCACAAGAACAACATAATTTTCCATGACCAAAAGCAGGCAAAGATAAACTTCCTTCACTGATAGTGTTTGCTCGATCTTGAAGCAGTCTCAAACACTCTGTATAAAGCACACATTCTGAAGACATCTGCAATTAAAACCATGAGTGAAAAAGTGTGCTTCTACCCTTTATGACGTTATCTATCTTCTGTAACATATTCAAAGAAATTACATCTACAAGTAATCAAGAGTAAAGCGTTTTTTGGCCTCAAACAGGTTCGTTTTTTTTTGTTATTTATTTGTTGGATATTTCCTGTGCGAGTCCAAAAATGTTTTCATTCATTCTATAAAAATAATGTTTTGTAAGCTGGTACATTCATAAAAAGATTAGTCAGGAAATAGGTGCCTGACATTCATAAGTACCTATATATTCAAAGAGTAAAATAAGATCTGCTTACCTGAGTAGAAGTTATCCAAGACTGTAACAAGTTAATCATTGGAGTAGACGCTTGTTCTAATGTGTGTAGGTTTCTGGGTATCAAAAATGAACTATTGATACATCGCCGGTTTTGCCGGGTGACTGACGATGTCAATCGGTCGACCAACTCGACATATTTGCACAATGAAATACTCACAAAAAAGTTCACAAAATACAAACAAATTCTACTTTTCAAAACAATTCAATAATTATTCAATCTCAACTCTCAAAAACACAGACGGTACCAACATACTCGCTACCCGCTAGCGCAAACCACAGACTACAGAGTACATTTCAGTACATGCGCAAAATGTCAGATGCACAGATAACAAATCCATTCTGTTGCATTCTACATCTTTTTTACTAGTTGAGAACGGCTAATTAACCATAACAAAACCAGATAAAATAATGATAATCTTTTAAATAGATATTCTATTCTAGTTTTTTTTTTAAATTAATGTAGAATCAGCAGAGTATTATTTTTACAGTGAACATGGCACTTTCAAAAATCAAGGTTATGTTAATCATTTAACACGTGAAGTGAAACGGAACGTCATTTATAGGAAGTAAAACAATATCCATACTTTTAAACTTAAAAATAAATTCCCTGTTCAAAAACTAAATCCCCGACGTGTAACGTCGTAAAAAAATATGAAACTAATTACTTCAAAATTTTGGTCTTGATGCGTGAGACTTTTTGGTACCACTTTTGAGCATTCTCCTTTCTAAATGTAATGAAACATGTAAATATTAGGTCTTTACCTATGAAATTGCCGTTCTGCAGTACTGGCCATTTCAAATCAAAATAATTTTTGTTTGTCTAAGAATTCTAATTTCAAATTAATTTTATTTTAAAAACATGGAATTCTTTTTCCAAAAGTAGTCATTTGTTTATTGATTAGTGTTACATTTTCATCGCATTTCAATATTTTTCGTCATCATGGATACGTTAAAAATTCGAGTAATTATGGAATATGAGTACCGTCGTGGCAGCAACGCGGCACAAGCGGCACGCAACATCAACGACGTTTACGGAGCTAACAGTACAAACCAACGCACCACCTGTTATTGGTTTGCTCGCATCCGTTCTGGAAATCTCGACCTGAAAAATGAACCTCGCGGTCGTCCGAAGACTTTGGTCGACAATGACGAATTAAAGGCGATTGTGGAAGCTGATGATATACAATCTACGGCTGAATTAGCAGCAGCTTTCGAAGTCAAAACAATATTGGTCCATTTGCGTCAAATTGGCAGCTTTTTTAGCTTGACAAATGGGTGCCCCACGAACTCAATGATCGCCAGCGCGAAGTACGCGTCGAGACGTGCCTTGCACTGCTCAACCGACACACAAATGAAGGAATTTTGAACTCATTGTTACCTGCGATGAAAAATGGATTCTGTTTGATAACCGCAAGCAAAGAACTCAGACGTACATAGAAGCACAGTTCTTAAGGATTATTCGTGCCGATTCTACTGGGGACATGTCCCCACGGTTAGTTCTCGCTTAGTGGCGCTGACGGCAGAATCATTCTCGCGCTCACTCACTCTCGTATTCTCGCGCTCACTCACTCTCGTATTCTCGCGCTCACTCACTCTCGTAGGCTCAAGCAACGAATTCAGATGCCGGCCCGCACCCCGCACCGCAGCGCGACTGCAGCGCTGCCCAAGCGGCTGTTTGGGTCGCCTTAAGTTTGTCTTCAAACCGGCCATAAGAACTGTGCTTCTATGTACGTCTGAGTTCTTTGCCGCAAGCGCTCAGCAAGTTGGTTGGATCCTGGTTCAGCACCTAAACAATGCCCTAAACGAAAACTTACCCCTAGAAAAGTGATGGTCACTGTTTGGTGGTCTAGCGCCGGTGTGATTCATCACAGCTTCTTATTTACGAGCTTATATATACGAGCATTACTGCAGATGTGTACTGTGAAGAACTGAACTCAATGATGGAGAAGCTGGCACATCTCCAACCAGCATTGGTCAATCGCTCGTCTCCGCTGCTCCTGCACGACAACGCGCGACCTCATACTGCACAGCAGACGGTCTCCAAGTTGCAAGAACTGGGGTTGGAAGCTCTCCGTCATCCGCCCTACTCACCAGACCTTGCGTCTACAGACTACTACTTTTCCAGAATTTGGATAACTTCTTGGCGGGAAAAAAATTCAATACCCGAGAGGCAGTACAAAATGCCTTTGAAGAATTTGTTGCCTCCCGTCCAGCTGATTTTTTTAAGAAGGGAGCAATAAACTGCCACTGCGTTGGCAAAGATGCATTGATTGCATGGGTGATTATTTCGATTAATACAAATAAAAAATACATGACAAAAACTCGTTGAATTTTTTTCAGACAAAACGGCAGTTTCATAGGTATAGACATATTAGTCACCATTAATTTGGTTATTCTGTAATAAACTTCGTAGCATTAGTTGCTGCGTTTGATTCCTGCATCGAACAATGTGTTATTGGGATTTTCTATCCAGAATTTCTCCATAACAGCCCAAAGATTGGATTTGTGCCCATTTGATGGCAATAGGCTTGCCCCCTGTTACATGAGACTTAAACAAAACTGGGGAAATGTTAATGTACAATCTGTTAATACTATAAGTGCACCTCTACCTAAGCTTTTGGGAAATGCAGGTGTAATGTTAAGTAATGTACATCATTCATTTAAGTATTAATTTTTTAGGCTTTTGACACAGAAGAATGTATGACATGGGTGGACCGAGGAGAGGCTTCATTGCTTGGACTTGATGCTGGAGAAGTATATGTTGCAGGCAGATACCACTCCCTTGTGCCTATTCTACAGGAGGTATGTTAATAGTCTAATGTTGTTTTCCTGTAGAAAAACTATGGTAACCAACATAGCCTGAAGAATCGCCAAATTAAATAGGCAGGGCACATAGCTCATAGAATGGATAGCTGGTAGGGGAAAAGGTTCTCAAGTGGTGACTACATACTGGAAGACATAGTATTAGGAGGCCTTCCACAAGGTGGACTGATGACCTGGTGAAAGCTGCAGGAATCCACTGGATGCGAGAAGCATAGAAACAGTCAAAGTGTCTGTGCTTGAAAGAGGCCTATGTCCAACAGTGGACATCTTTCGATTGACATGATGATTATGATGTGGCCATAATGAACACAATACTTTTAGCATTGTTAAAGTATTTCAAATGTTTATTGCATTGTTGACGCAAAAGTAAGAGAAAGGACACCAATTTCGGTAATACAGATCCTTGTTCCTAGTTCAAAAATCATACATAAAAGTTAGTGATACTCCATGCAAGGCCCAAATTACTTCTTGGGCCCTATTTTCTTCTTAAACCTATATTCTCTATTTCTATTAACAGTTATACGGGCGTGGGGAGCCCTACCAATACTCTATTGCAGTCGTCCGCAAAGGGGCCCTACCAAACGTACAGCCTGGTTATGGACTCAGTGCATTGCGAGGGACGAAGGCCTGCTTTCCGGTCGTTGGATCGCTGGCGGGATGGGTGATGCCGATACATGTTGTAAGATTTCAGATTCTATTTGAAGTTTATCTTATTATTTATATCTAGTCACTGGAAAAGGATCAACATAGAGTTGGTTTTGAGGTATTCAAGTTTTAAGTTCAAATGGTTTGTTTGGTTTGCTTTGATGCTCAGCTTTATCTTTCTGGGATTGGTTTTAACTACAAGATAAAGATCTGTAGTTATCTATCAATCTTCTACCATACAACCTCCTGCAAATTCCATAAAATGTAAGAAATTTTGAATGTTGCGGGTTACCCTGAACCTTCAACCTTAATCACAGGATTAACACTGGGTGAATAAAATGGCGGCAGGTCACAGAAACAATTATTTTCCACAATGGTTAGTCCTACTGCCTAAACATCTATACTTATACTAGCTGACCCGGCAAACGTTGTTTTGCCATATAAATAATTTCCTAGGCGGGGATAACTAATTAAATGACGATTGATCAGTTTTCGACCGGAGAGGAAAAATGATTAAATTACTAAAATGGCTATTAAAAAATAAGGGTTGATCGTAGAAGAGTGAAAATTGAGGATTGTATGTATTTTTGTATGTTGTATCATAAAAAAATAGAAATTAAAAATTTTGTCTAAAAAATAAAATAAAAAATTTAGGGGTGGACTACCCCTAACATTTAGGGGGATGAAAAATAGACGTTGGCCGATTCTCATAGATACCGGATAAGCACAAAAATTTTCATCAAAATCGGTCAAGTCGTTTCGGAGGAGTATGGCAACGAAAACTGTGACACGAGAATTTTATATATTAGATTGTCAAGCTAAAGAGTTTGTTTGATTGACCGCGATAATCCCAGGAACTACTGGTTTGAATTGTTTTTTTTTTTCAATGTTGGGTTGCCGGTTTATCGAGAAAGGCTATAGGCTAAATAACATCACGCTAGGACCCTTAGAAGCCAAGCAAAAATAAAAAAAGTTTCGAATACGAAGAGCCCGCACGGGTAGGTGATGCGATGCGACGAGATAGGTCGGGGGAGCAAGAAATTTGACGCGGAGGAAGTCGCGGGCAGAAGCCTTATAAGTTTTATAAAACTTAAAAAAAAGTCAAAGCTTTTATTTCAAATAGCATATAGGATAAAGCCAAGAGAACTAAAGACTAAAACATTTTACAGCTAATGCAAGAAGGCGGGCTGAAAATAACAGACTGCAATAATCACGTCAAATCTGCGATTGAGTACTTTGGCGACTCGTGTGCGCCCAACTCACTGAAAGGCATGTACAATCCGATCGGTGAAAATTCTGACAAGTAAGTGTTATATTCCCTTTTCTAAAGTAATAATAATTATCAACCCCCAACACTTTTCACAACTGTTGGATTTTCAGTGTAGCAAAATAAGGTTGAATATCTATCAATATTTTAAAGTGAATGCTAAGAAACAATTGAAAATTTGCCAATTAAATTGTAATAGAACCACGGAGCAAATACAAAGAGGAGTCGGCCTAAACAACTGTGCACTGTGATTTTCAACTAGGTCTTGACGTCATCAAGTAGGCGTGGCCTTAGTCAGTGTATTGTTGGCGTTCGTCCTGTACACAACTAAGTAAAAATTCAGTATATTCGCGCTAAACAAACATAAGAATGAAGTTTTGTGTTTTATCTTGTAAAAACTACTCGGATAGACGTTCTGATGCTATGAATGGTATCACATTTCATTTGTAAGTAATTTTAAACGTAATTTATAAAAAATCTTCTAGAAAAATGTCATAACATCGGTGTTTCCAAATATAATTCTACCCGACATTAGATGGCGACACTTTGTGACATGGGTACTAAAATTATTTAGGCACGTAAAGCTCAGTATTAATATATTTCAATAATTATATGTACTGAAATTTATTCAAAATTTATTCCCAAAAACCTTTCAATCGCCTAAATATTGTTTTTGTAGTTTTTATCGTGGTTTTTATATCATTATGTCAACAGGCCGCCATCTATCGTCAACCATGAACAACAAACATAAATATAAAAAACAGGGCCGTAATCGGATTCTAATTATTTTACCAAATGTGCCGCGACTGTCTCATAAATGGAAAGTGAAAAGTGATTTTTATTTCATACGAGTTTGTCATTGTGAGAAATCGACATTTTGAGAAATTGACATTATGCGGATTGGATATTCTAAGAAGTTGACATTCTGAGAAGTGAACATTTTGCGTCTAGTTGAAATTTTAAGACTTTGGCAGTATGCGATGATACGGTCGTGTTAGGTCCAGTAGCAACATTATAATAAGCGTGTTCTCGAATAGGTGGGTCTCTCCACTGCTTTGCCACTGGATATGTTTACATATTGCACTGTGAGCAGCGGACAGTGCTTCCCGGTCTAATGTTTTTAACCGCTATATTTCGTGTGTTCTTTTTGCTTTCTTTGTTTTATTGTTGATGTCAATTAGTTGTATATGTATAAAATGTGTTTGTTTTATTTGTGTGTGAAATATAGATGTTTTGAAAAATAAATGTTTATGTTTAATGCTTGTCATTTAAAAATAAGAGACACACTGATTATCTTCTGTCGTCATGCATCAAAAATATTTTTATTCTAAAATTATTGTTTTTCTTAAAAAAATACGTATTAAGATGAGTAAAAAACAAAGTACTCCCTGGTACGCAAATTCTGAGTACGACCCTGTTGCCTCCTGCACGTAGTGACATCTAGTATGAGATAGATAAATAACTACAAAAGCAAAATTGACGGTACGAGCACCTAGTTTTGCTATTAACCGGTAGATGGAAAATAAAGAAGTGGGCGGGATCTAACACCCCGCACCCCGCAAAATGTCACGCGTTGTTTCTTAGGAAAATCTAATTACAACATCTCTTTGTATTTGCTCCGTGAATAGAACTGCCTGGAAATAGGTGTTTTTAAAATGTTCCAGGTTTAGTAACCAAAAATCCCATTTTTTTTTTAATTCTCCTCTTTCGTGATTATCTGTTTTTGCTACTGTGGACAAATAACGACATTATCACATCTCGTCAGCTCGAAGGGTTAAGCAGTTTCGCTAGTTATGGTCTAAGAGTCATGTAATGGAGGCGAGCCTATTGCACAATACAACTTTTGCTACGAAATAACTTGTACCTATCTAACACAACATAGCATAACGCTTGTTTATAATAGGATTGGGGCGAAAAGTACCTATAGTACACCCACAATTCGCACGCTATGTAAAAGGGAACGAGCTTATTGCCATCAACCAGGCACGAATCGAGACTCCGGGTTGCTACTGAGAAATTTCAGATAGAAAAACTAATTACCACTTTGCCCGACCTGGGAATCGAACCTAGGACCTCATACTCAACAGTAGCGCTTGCGAAGTTACCTAAAAAACCCTTCTTCCACAGACTATGCAAGTTATGCATCGGTGGGGCAGGCATCCGCTGCACTCTCGCAGACCCTTATGCGGGCTACGAAGGAGCCCTACGTTGTCTGATCGCCAACAATTCGGGCGACATCGCCTTCGTTCGGGACACGACTATCCAACATGCTCTACTGTCGCATCAGATACTTGGTTAGTACAATAATAACTACAGATGTATTATTCAAAGGAAAGAAAGGAACATTTAATCATCACAACATGACAATTAACATCGTCAATATGGACAAGACAACTTGTAGCAAAATAAACACAGCCGGGTTGATCGATCAGATTAAGCTATGCTTGCCGCGGTTGGTCTGTGGATGGTGACTGTCTTTACATACGTAGACTACTCCGTGCCTCGGAAAGCCGTTTACTAGTCAGATTAATTGACGTGTTTCGCAAAACTCACTTAGTACTATTCTATTTTTTATTATGGTAAACAAAGCCGATGTCGACTATTCTGCCAATGTGAATTGGAAAATCATGAGAAGTTATAAATAAATAAAAAAAACGATAAAAAATTTCGATGAGATAGTTGGGCTTAATGATTTATCTTGAGCGGTTACTACTGGACTGCAACAAACAAAATAAGTAACTTACATAAATATTATAATTACTAGAAAATTTAATATACATACATAATATACCACATCCACACAGATAGGGAAAATCCTACTAAGAAAGTTGGTGAGGACGTATGGATGTTTATTACTCTTTCACGCAAAAAGTACTGAACGAATTTGTATGAAATTTGGCACACAGATAGTTTATTTTATCCCGATACTATGTTCCCGCGACATAATTTACAATGAGAAGTCAGCTTATACTGGAAATGTGTAGCTTGAATTGTCGCCGTGTCTACTAATAGACCTGTCTAAATAACTAGTGTTCGTTTCCGTGTAGGTGGAGTGACAGAGGACCAGTTCGAGCTGATCTGTCGCGATGGCTCGCGACGTCCAGTCACCGACTCCGAGAACTGCAACTGGGGCCGCGTGCCTGCTGACGCTATCGTCACCAGCAGTGCCGTGTCTAGGGAGCAGAGGAAGAGGTAAGACACTGATGCTTAGAAAGATCTGAATACAGGCTGAGCTTGGAGGCTAGTCCAAACGCCTCCTGCCGGAGGCTCTACAAGGGGGTCGTGCGGTCCATGGCCCTCTACGGGGCACCAGTGTGCGCGCCCTCATTGAGGCTGCGCCCAGCGTGCCGGTTGAGTGCGGCCCAGAGGGTCATGGCTATCCGGTTAATCCGAGGATACCGCACGATCTTGTGCGAGGCGGCGAGCCTCCTTGCCGGAGTGCCGCCATGGGATCTGGAGGCAAAGGTCCTCGTGCACATGTGGGAGTGGCGCGAGGAGGCGAAACGCCGGGGTGAAAGTCCGCTGCCGCGACAAATCGCGGCTCGGCGGACAGAGCTCCGGTGTGATCTCATGGCGACATGGCGGGTACGATTGTCGCAGACCAGCGCAGGGCACGCCACAATTGCGGCGGTAAGTCCCCTCTTTGAGGAGTGGATAGAGAGGCGCCATGGCGTCCTCACCTTCCGCCTGACGCAGGTTCTCACCGGGCATGGGTGCTTCGGTGGGTTCCTGTTCAGGATAAAGCGGGAGGATACGCCCGGGTGTTTTCATTGTGAGGATCGTCTGGAGGACACGGTGGAGCATACGGTGGAGGTGTGCCCTGCCTGGGCGGAGCACCGCTGTGTCCTCGTGGAGGCGATCGGCGGCGGCGACCTCTCGCGTCCGGCCCTGGTGCGAGCCATGGTACGGAGCGAGAGGGAATGGGAAGCCGTCACCTCCTTCTGCGAAGCAGTAATGCTCGCGAAGGAGGAGGCGGGGCGCGTGAGGGAGTGGCAGTCACTGCGCCCTCACGTCCCTAGCCGCCGCAGGAGGAGACGCCCCGGGTGTCGGGAGTCAATAGCGGACTCCCGGCCACCGTAGGCGCGAGCTTGCGGGCGGCGAGCAATGGGTAGCTCGCCGCCCGGTAAGCACCAGACGGCGCGTAGTGTTCCACGCGCGCCTCAAAGAGATGTCAGCAGCAGTGTAGGGGTCTACTAGGACCTATGCCAGCCGGGGTCGCGTGATTGTTCGAAAGAGATACCGTGACCCTGGCACATGGGCAACTGATGGAACACGGGTGGGTTTTTGTCAGTAAAAGTCTGACACGTCCTCCCGCTCCGCCCAGAGCGGGAGAAGTCATTCTATTTAATCTTAGACAGTCGTTATGGGTCGTCAGAAGCCCGTCAGTCTGACAACCAGTCTTACCAAGGGGTATCATACTGTACCCGGTAACTGAGTTATGGAGGTCAGAAAGTCAGTCGCTCCATGTAAAATACTGGTATCAAGCTGAACCCGGTCGCCTACCTGCCAGGGTCGCGAGATTTGTTCGAAAGAGATACCGTGGCCCTGGGGCAACTGAAGGAAGACGGGTGGTTTTAGCCAGTAAAAGTCTGACACGCCCTTCCGTTCTACCCTAGAGCGGGAGAAGTCATTTGATGATTTCCCATCAAAAAAAAAAAAATAATAATATGGTTGGACTAAAAACCAACCCTAATATATCTGGGAAAAGACTATTATTTTCATCATTGTTTTTACAAAGTAATATTTATTTTACAGATACCAAAATCTGTTGCAAGTGATGTTCCAACTATATGGTGAGCCGAATCCTCTGAACCGGAACTATAACAACACGAGTGGATTCCAATCCAGTGTCCCATACAATCCGTACTCGACCACGGAGGCATCGCGCTTTCCTTATGACTCGTTCAACAGAGATAAGTTTGGTAATAACAATTTCAATAGCCGGCAGAATGAGTTTGAAGACGATATGAATACAAAGTGAGTATTATAATGTATTTTATCTATTTTCATAAAGTAAAGTTCGAATTTTAAAATTCAAAACGAGTTTAAATTGACATACTTTATAAACACAATACCGAAATTTAAAAATAGAATCATATTACTAAAACACTCTTTGACTAACCTTTTTTTTTTCAATGCGGTACAGCGCAAATCCAAGAAGTTAATTTCACCAAAGAGTGTCCACCACTTATTAATTTCTTTCTTACTCTTTTAAACTTCTTTTATGTAGTAGGTTCAATCTCATTGTATGAGAGTAGATAAAGTAATGTATGAAACCGCAAATAACTCAGTAGGTATTAAACCACTCATGTGACACTATTACAAACCTGGCCATGCAACAGTTTCAATGTAAACAATTGTTCCTTATTACCTTCTATTCGAAAAGTAGCTAATTAAAGCGTAAATAAACGCTGTTCAGTTTCAATTGTTACGCAATAACTCACTAAAGGGAATTAGTAATACTTTTATCTGTATGAAGGCTTCAACGTTAAATCTCATCACTTTTTCTACCAATTTCTTTTACGCATATAATATACAATATATAATCCACACTAATATTATAAATGCAAAAGTAAATCTGTCTGTCTGTCTGTTTCGATTTCCTGCTAAAACTACTGAACCGATTTAAATTAAATTTGGTACGCAGATAGTTTAGAGCCTGAGAAAGGACATAAGCTACTTTTTATTCCGCGACTTCGTCTGCGTCCACGATAACCGACATTTACGCGGACGAAGTCGCGGGCAAAAGCTAGTATAATAATAAAGCTGAAGATTTTGTTTGTTTGAACGCGCTAATTTTCGGAACTCTTAATCGGAGTTAAAAAATCTTTTGAAATGTGCTAGCCAAATTCTTGAGGAAGGCTATAGGCCACAGAAATCTAAATAATAAGGCAATAGAAATGCTATCTCCCGTCCTTTAATACCGTAACGCGTGTCGCCGGGTCACAGCTACCATCACATACACATACAATAAATACACAATTACGCACACACATATTTTTTGCATTGACGCAAATAAAAATAAACTTTAAACCATGCCATTACGTAATATTTAAAAAAAAAAAACAAAATCTCAGGAGGCGTGGCCACTTGGACCAATAATAAACGTGTGCGAAAAGTAAAGAATGATATTGCGCTGTCACTTAGGAATAGTGCAGCGCAACGCTCGTATTGATAACTTTCTGTTGAGCGTCGTTGATCCCGCAGGAGTACCGCATCGCAGCAATAGATACCTAATTAATCCAGAGTGTCTCATTAATTTTAGAACATTTTATTATGTGAAAAGGGAATACAATAAAACGTTAAGGGTGAGAATAAAGGTTTTTAATAAATAAAATAATTGTAAGTAACAAATGCATACTTAGAAGCAATGGCTTTTTTTTCTTGAAAAGTATTGCTAGTTTTGCAATATTTGCTTTTATAGCTATCATAACTTAATATAAATCTGTAGTTAATAATAAACGTAAGTAATAAAATTGGAATCACGATCATCTGCCTAGCCTTTTCCCAACTATGTTGGGGTCGGCTTCTAGTCTAAAAATAATTAACCTAACGACAAACGGGGTGAATAGGAATGCAGGGGTGAATTCGGACAAAACTTTAAAAATAATTTTAACGTTAAAATAAGATAGTTTGTTGCCAGCAAGTCAATTAAATCGTAAATTATGATTCAGTAAAAGCATTACAGACTACAGTCCTTTTTGGCAATAAACCGATTCATCCCAACATTCCTATTCACCCAAATTGACTGTACTTCAATAAATTTTCTAAATGATGGGGAAAACTGAATAAAAATCTTTCAAGTATTTTAATAATACTAATAAACAGATAATCGCTGATAAACGATTTTATTATCAATTATTATATAGAAAAAAATTGGTTGCCTGTAAAGTCGGTATACGGGCGAAAGTTTTACGTGACAACGACTTTGAGTGGTAAAATAATTTTGTCTGTCTCTCTCGCTCTTAGGCGGGCTAACCATGCCCGAGTGGAAGGGACGCGTGCCTCTCACTCGCTCTCATTGTGAGCGCATAACGTGAGCGGAGCGTAACGCAGTTTCTTGAAGTGTCACCCGGCAAACCAATTTATAAGACGTTGTCACGTCAAAAGAAAATAATATAGTAGATAACTAAATAAATATTTAACGAAAAATTACATTTCAGTCCTATGTCGGTAAATCTAGGTAAGCTAAACATAATAAAATTATCGATACAAAATAGTAGTGGTACGTCACTAATTCGCGCTCAACTCTTGCAGCGTGCTCCTGGAAATTTACGTACGGGGCGATATTGTATATTGCGCATGACTATAATTCCATTGCTGCTTTTAATAGTTGTATTGTAAACATGAACACGCTAATGCATCAATGATTATTGAAATGAGATACAAATTTCATTTTCTACGACAATCGTAATTATTCGTAATACTGGTGGTCAATAATTTCATTTTAGTAATTTTCATTAAAAATCAACATTATTTAAAAAAATACTACTTACTTATGAAATGATATCCCTTTATTTACAAAGTTACACTTCGTGGACGAATATCCACAGCTGGATATGCTGCAAAAAACCATGTTTACGTGTCTACGTCCGAAACAACACTGATGACCGAAAAAAACGCTCCTCGCGCGATTGTGGTGTACGAGTCACATTTGCGGCGACAAGGTCACGCGCCTTTACGACTTCTAGTGCCTTATTATTTAGATTTCTGTGCTATAGGCTGTTTCACATTATGCTAAACATTAAGGGGCTGAGCAAAAAGAAAAAGAGTCATAAAGAACGCTAAGCGAAAACGAAAAATAGCGCGGGCAGGCGATGTGATACAACAACCCCGCTCGGAGGAAGAAGCTAAATAATAATAATTTAATCTTTTACAGAGCTAGTACTATGCCGCCTTTCAAGATTCGAGTGGATTCATCAGGACAACCAATTGAATCAGTGTTCAAACTATTCAGATCCAATGAAACCACAGACTTGTTATTGCAGGTAAGTTGGAAGACTGCAACAATTATAATTAGGACAGAAGAGACGAATTTAGAAAACATCTCATTACATTCACGGTGTATTTTGAACCTTAGCTCGATTACAATCAATGATGAATTTACAAACTGAAAATACTACGTTCACAATTTAGATTTCAATCATGGAAACAAATACGAGTGTTTGGAAAAACAATTTTAAAAACCGTCGCATAAAATTCAGTATTCAATATTGAAAAAGTCATAAAAAATGATGACGTTTTCCACTTTATGTTCAGAAATTAACTTGAACTAGCCTAGAGTTAATATCGTCCCCGTAGAGCGAAAAGTCATTAAGTCGAAAAATCATGTTTTGAGATAATAAGAGTTAAAGTTTTTTTAAATAAAAATCGGTATAACTTTGGCTTGCCATTACATATCTCCATGTTTTTAGCTTTAATTCGAAGGAAATAAAATAAAGTTTGTATTATAGGAGCTAAAACGTGTCAAAACCCTCTAATAATTGAGAAAAGTTAAAAACATTAAATTAGTTAATTGTTCTCTACAAAATCTTTGTTTTTTTTTTTGTGAGTTAGTTAATGGATAAATGGATTGATGATTTTTCACGTCTGTAGTATGGTACGAATCCAAGAAAAATAAAGAGCGAGTAGTTACTAAGTTGAGTTAGTTAATTTACGCTTTTGTGAGTTTTAACAAATTACTGATTTAAAAAATTCACGAAATCATTTTAGTAATTTTTAGACTACCTAAAGGCGTACGTGTGAATTGATAA
Organism: Aporophyla lueneburgensis; assembly: GCA_932294355.1. Taxonomy (NCBI): domain Eukaryota; kingdom Metazoa; phylum Arthropoda; class Insecta; order Lepidoptera; family Noctuidae; genus Aporophyla; species Aporophyla lueneburgensis. The sequence continues at coordinate 10,799,482 of OW028757.1, read as the reverse complement.
TTTAAGAGAAAAGTAATTAAGTCGTTTTAATTCCGAGTTATGTACATTTTCGAAAAATCTAAAATAATTGACTAAATTAGTTATTTCTTCCATTACGCTGTAGGGTACAAATGGTAGACTTCTTGCTTTTTACATTTTGTAAAACAAAAGTGTGGACAGCTACAAAAATGACGGTTAGACAGATATTTTGAGAAAAAAATGTTGATTTTAGTGACATTGATAACTCATTTTGGCCATTTTTCGACTTAGTGACTTTTCGCTCTACGGGGACGATATTAGTTAAATTGAGAATAACACCAATCTATACAAATTAATTTATTTTACAGCAGCTGTTTGTAATGTCAAAAAGCTGTTTACTAAATGGTTACAAAGTATATACGATATATATAAATTTGAAAAAAGAACAGTTAAAGAAACATGTCCGTCTGTTTGTGCCGGATAATCTCCGAAATGCTTGGACCTATTTTGGACAGGACTTTCACTGGCAGATAACTGATGTTACAAGGAATATGCTTTTTTTTTTGTCCTGGGAGCACATTCGGTTAATCTCCGACAACTTCGCGGGAAAAAACCAAAGCTAATTTAAAAATAAGGATTGAATAGATCTACATATATAAAATTCAAAGTCCTGAGTGACATGAAATTTGGAGAGTGTGTTCTTTATGAAGAGTAGGTATCCACTAAGAAAGGGTTTTTGAAAGTCCATCCCTAAGAGGGTGCAATGGGGGGTTGAATTTTCACGCGGGCGAAGCCGCGGGCGGAAGCTAGTTTTAGACTAAAATAGTAGAAATTGATGTAAGCCATTGACGAAAAATTCTTCAACCAGTAATCAAACGAAAAATAATTTGCTAATCCTCTCCCTAGGACGCAACAGTAAACTTCCGCATACTAAAAGAAGAGGAACAAGCAGCCAAACACATCCTGAACAACAAGTTCGTAGGGGAACAGGCAGAGAAAGCGGTGCTCGCGATCAGAGACTGTCCCATCAAGCGAGCCACGTTATGTGTCACCAGTGATCCGGAGATGGACAAATGTCTCAAGATGAGGGTAAGTTCACTCATTTCTGTCAGGGTCGCGAGATTTGTTCGAGAGAGATACCGTGGCCCTGGTATATAGACAACTAAAGGAGCACGGGTGGGTTTTAGTCAGTAAAAGTCTGACACGCCCTCCCGCTCCGCCCAAAAGCGGGAGACGTCATTTGATGATATCCCGCCCACAAATAAATAAAATATCTAAATCCCGCCCACAAAAAAAAAATCACTCATTTTTCATGTCATCATCATCATGAATGATAGGATGAGGAATAATATAATGAGACAACAGTGTGGTTTGAAAGAAGAGGTAGTGGCGAAAATTGAAAAGAGTATTATTAGATGGTTTGATCATGTTGAGAGGATGAATGAAGAGTGGCTAACAAAAGGTAACAGAAGAAAGATGTGACTGGACATGCCAAAAGGGGACGCCTTAGGAGAACATATAGTGACCGGTGTTATTGGTGATGTTCTTCAGAAGGGTCAGTTGCGTAGTACTGGTAACTGGCATGCGTGTATAACCAGATTTATGAATTTAAACGAGGAAAAAGGAGAATGGAAGGATCGTAGCAGGTGGTGTTTTGTAGTTTTGTCTACCCCCATGGGAAATGGCGTGAGTTTATGTATGTATCAGTAAGCAGCTAGAAAAATAAAAGACATTTTAAAGAAAGAAAGTCATGACATACTATGACGTAGTTTGATTCAAATAAAGAACAAACGGTGGTGTGCGTTTCAAGATTACTTCACATGGGATCACAGCATGACAATCAAACTGCCCAGTCTTTTTCTCTGTAATTCACATGGAGCGACGGTCTATCTACATACACAACCCGCAGTTACTGGGTAACACGATACCCCTTGACAAGACTGTCAGACTTGTGGGCTTATGACTCATCATCATCTTTGCGATATCCCAATTGCATCATGTCCGTTTCCACCGCGCGGCCAACTCTTAAAATTTGATGAAATTTCGCCAGGAATTAGTTGTAATTTGTTACAAAACACACCTCTTTTCCTGAATTTGTTACAAAAAAAACTAAGACGCTACGACCGAAAACAGTTGGCCGCTAGAACCGCCACTTGCCGTAGTCATCGCCTGTGATTACACAGAAACTAAATAATGCAGATAGGCGAGTGATACATTAAAAGAAAGGTCTTAATTTGTTGTATTTGTTACAAAAATAAAAATCATCAAAACTTAAATATACAAAAAGTTATGCTGTATTTAGTTTTCAGGTTAAGTGTAGGTACGTTTCTCACCATAAAATCAAATTAATAGAGGCTAATGTGAATGGACAATTAGTTGCTAATTTGTTGCAGCAAATAAACAAGAAAAATACTAGAAAATAGGTTCAATATTTTTTACAGTCAATTTTAGTTGGCCGCGCGCATGGCAATATTCCTAAAATACAATGGCGTTTATTTCGTTATTAATAGTAGGTTCAAGCTTAGTTCTAGTACTAATCGACAGGTATCGTAGCCTAGTTTGGATAAATGTGGCGAATATAACTACAGGCTTTATATTTAAGGAAATATTCACTAAATTATAGTAGTATGAAACTGTATTAGAGTAGAGTGACCATAAATCTTCATAATAAAGTGAGACTGAATCGCCATTATTGGAATGTTCGGTAGTCATATCTTATTTTTTTAGGGTGAAACTCTTTAAGACATCCTATAGCATACTTTATAAAAGTCCAATTTACAAATCGATAAAAATTTCTTTATTTAAAATCAGCATACAGGCAAAAATCAAGTAATATAAGGCAACAATTTTTTTTTTTAATAAACTACCATAACATTTATAAATTAACTGAAACGAATGTAGGACACAGAATGTTGACACATTTTCTTACAGGTACTTATTTCAATTTTAGAATAATTTTAAAATATAGTAATTTTATTTACGTCACATTTATCCAAACAAGCTTACGTTACATGTCGATTAGTACTAGAACTAAGCTTGAACCTACTTTTAATAACGATATAAACTCCATTGTAATTTAGGCATATTGCCGTCCGAGCGGCCACCTAAAATCGACTCTAAAAAAATTATTGAACCTATTTTCTAGTATTTTTCTTGTTTATTTGCTGCAACAAATGAGCAATTTATTGTCCATACACATTAGCCTAGTTACTCCAAAAAACTTCAAAACATCAAAGTTAATTAAAATCTAAACAACTACTACTAGGGACTAGGCCACTGACTAAAAACATTTATAGAAAAGAAAAAGGTAAACTGTAGAACTGAAATAACATAAACTTCTTTCTAAAATAAAGACTGCAATTGCAATGTAGCGCACTCAGTTTTACTCACTGAACTACCGATTAGTATTAAAATTAAAGGTTTTTTCTTAGTTAGTGCTATAGAATTTATACCAGGCACAAAAATAGATCACTATGTCATTTTTAAAATAAAATTACTATATTTTTAAAATGATTCTAAAATTGAATTAAGTACCTGTAAGAAAATGTGTCTATATTCTGTGTCTTACATTAGTTTCAGTTAATTTATAAATGTTATGGTAGTTTATTAAAAAAAAAATATTTTGTTGACTTATATTACTTGATTTTTGCCTGTATGCTGATTTTGAATAAAGACATTTTTATCGATTTGTGAATTTGACTTTTATAAAGTATGCTATAGGATGTCTTAAAGAGTTTCACCCTAAAAAACTAAGATATGACTACCGAACATTCCAATAATGGCGATTCAGTCTTACTTTATTATGAAGATTTATGGTCACTCTACTCTAATACAGTTTCATACTACTATATTTTAGTGAATATCTCCTAAAATATAAAGCTCCTAAAATATAAAGTTATATTCGCCACATTTATCCAAACTAGGCTACGATACCTGTCGATAAGTACTAGAACTAAACTTGAACCTACTATTAATAACGAAATAAACGCCATTGTATTTTAGGCATATTGCCGTGCGCGCGGCTAACTAAAATCGACTGTAAAAAACTATTGAACCTATTTTCTAGTATTTTTCTTGTTTATTTACTGCAACACATTAGCAACTAATTGTCCATTCACATTAGCCTCTATTAATTTGATTTTATGGTGAGAAACGTACCTACACTTAAACTGAAAACTAAATATAGCATAACTTTTTGTATATTTAAGTTTTGATGATTTTTTATTTTTGTAAAAAATACAACAAATTAAGACCTTTCTTTTGATGTATCATTCACCTATCTACATTATTTAGTTTCTGTGTAATCACAGGCGATGACTATGGCAAGTGGTGGTTCTAGCGGCCAACTGTTTTTGGTCGTAGCGTCTTAGTTTTTTTTGTAACAAATTCAGAAAAAGAGGTGTGTTTTGTAACAAATTACAACTAATTCCTGGCAAAATTTCATCAAATTTTAAGAGTTGGCCGCGCGGTGGAAACAGACATGTTGCATCCTTTCGGAGCCCGAGGTCCGCTTTCCTACTCTTAACCCTCCTCTTCGGACGGTCTTCTGCATCCTTTATGGTAAATCTGTTTGCACGCATGTCATCCGCTACGACGTCCAGCCAGCATGGATCTTCCCATTCTGCCGGAGCCCTAGAACATGCCCGTACCGAGCTGGTACGGGCACGTTTTAAGGAAACCAGCTAGTGTCGCTTATGTTGGTACTACCAATGTAAGTGACACTCAATTTGTCTACTATGTCACGGAAATGAAGGCTGCCGCCAATGCGTGAGTTCTTGACGCCGTCTCTCCGCGTAACTCCGGACATCCAGCGCAACATTTTCATCTCAGTGACATGCAATTCTTGCTTGGGCTACTCAAGTACGGGCCACGCATCTCTGCTTTTGAAAAAGACGGGCCTAATTATGGATTTATAGACCTGTCCCTTCAACTTAACTCTATATCTATACCTTGGGATCACAAATGTGGGCTTTTGACTATCCATATCGTATGTCAAATATCTACGAATGACAGCAAAGACCAACTCTTTAACGTTCTTTCTGAGGTACGCACGAGTCAGGCGAATAAACCTGATGCTGAGAATCTGCCGCTTTAACATTTCTAACAACTTGTATGTATTCTAGGTAGCATTAAAAGCAGCATTCCTGTCCCCTACTCTGATCTGCTGGCGCGGCCATAGCACGCGGCACTGCGAGCGCGCCATCGCGGAGGGTACGGCCGACTTCGCGCTGTTCGACGCAGCCGACATGCTGCACGCGGCCAACACACATCGACTGGTGCCCTTCATGCAGGAGGTAATATAACAAAATATAGATATCCCAAAAACCGCATACGCTTCAGGACTCATTGTCTATCTTCGGGAATACGAACGTCCGATGATGAAAACTTTTGAGTGATAAAAATGACTATTTACGACCGGTGTAAGTCACCTGGAAAAAAAACCAGTAAAACTTTATACAGACGATGATTGGTGCTCTACAACAAAGTGCGGAAGTAAAAATCTTAAGCCATATCCAGACGTGTGTAATGTAATGTGTCATGTAAAGTAACGAGAATTCTGCGTCTGAACGAAACCACGGAGCAAATACAAAGAGGAGATGTTGTAATTAGATTTTCCTAAGAAACAACGCGTGACATTTTGCGGGGTGCGGGGTGTTAGATCCCGCCCACTTCTTTATTTTCCATCTACCGGTTAATAGCAAAACTAGATGCTCGTACCGTCAATTTTGCTTTTGTAGTTATTTATCTATCTCATACTAGATGTCACTACGTGCAGGAGGCAACAGGGTCGTACTCAGAATTTGCGTACCAGGGAGTACTTTGTTTTTTACTCATCTTATACTCGTATTTTTTTTACGAAAAACAATAATTTTAGAATAAAAATATTTTTGATGCATGACGAAAGAAGATAATCAGTGTGTCTCTTATTTTTAAATGACAAGCATTAAACATAAACATTTATTTTTCATAACATCTATATTTCACACACAAATAAAAAAAACACATTTTATATACAACTAATTGACATCAACAATAAAACAAAGAAAGCAAAAAGAACACACGAAATATAGCGGTTAAAAACATTAGACCGGGAAGCACTGTCCGCTTCTCACAGTGCAATATGTAAACATATCCAGTGGCAAAGCAGTGGAGAGACCCACCTATTCGAGAACACGCTTATTATAATGTTGCTACTGGACCTAACACGACCGTAAGTAACATCGCATACTGCCAAAGTCTTAAAATTTCTACCAGACGCAAAATGTTCACTTCTCAGAATGTCAACTTCTTAGAATATCCAATCCGCATAATGTCAATTTCTCAAAATGTCGATTTCTCACAATGACAAACTCGTATGAAATAAAAATCACTTTTCACTTTCCATTTATGAGACAGTCGCGGCACATTTGGTAAAATAATTAGAATCCGATTACGACCCTGTTTTTTTATATTTATGTTTGTTGTTCATGGTTGACGATAGATGGCGGCCTGTTGACATAATGATATAAAAACCACGATAAAAACTACAAAAACAATATTTAGGCGATTGAAAGGTTTTTGGGAATTAATTTTGAATAAATTTCAGTACATATCATTATTGAAATATATTAATACTGAGCTTTACGTGCCTAAATAATTTTAGTACCCATGTCACAAAGTGTCGCCATCTAATGTCGGGTAGAATTATATTTGGAAACACCGAAGTTATGACATTTTTCTAGAAGAATTTTTATAAACTACGTTTAAAATTACTTACAAATGAAATGTGATACCATTCATAGCATCAGAACGTCTATCCGAGTAGTTTTTACAAGATAAAACACAACACTTCATTCTTATTTTTGTCTAGTGCGAATATACTGAACTTTTACTTAGTTGTGCACAGGACGAACGCCAACAATACACTGACTAAGGCCACGCCTACTTGATGACGTCAGGACCAAGTTGAAAATCACAGTGCACAGTTGTTTAGGCCGACTCCTCTTTGTATTTGCTCCGTGGAACGAAACAACGTGCATTACATGTAGCGCGCGGGCTGGCGTTCGCGCTGATCCATCGACTGTCTGTTTTAACGCAAACACTATCTGCCGTCCACACTAGGTAATAGGTAAAACGGGCTGATGTCCACGTCTGAGCGCATATTTTACGTACGGGTGGGAAATCGGTTATTCGATCCATCCCAGCACCTCGAAAAAGGCCAGCAACGCCTTGATGTTACTGACCATCTCACGTAGGGTAGATACTTGGGTTACCGAAGTACTTGGCCCTGTATATAGCGATCACCGGGCAGTTTAGTAGCACGTGCGCTGCTGTCTCGTCGTCCTCAATGCAGGCCCTGCACAGCGGACTGTCTGTAGCTCCTATGACAAATAGATGTTTATTAAACGACCCATGGCCAGTTATGGCTGCTATAACCGTATGCAGCTGTCGTTTGTCTAACTGGAGAACCTAGTAAGTAGAGATTAATAAGCAAGTTAACAGATCCTGTAATAACAGCTTTAGGTTATTTTTTATAGAGTATAAAATAAATAATAACCTTCTTCACTTCCTTAGATTTACTCAAGCGGCGACAACTGGTACTACGCAGTGGCTGTAGCGAAGGAACAAGACCCGGACACGGATCTGACGTACTTACGCGGCAAGAATACCTGTCACACGGGCTTAGGAAGAGCTGCAGGATGGGTGTTCCCACTTGCTTACCTTATTTCTAATGGATGGATCAGGTACGGAGTGTTTCTTATTTCTTTTGACGAAAAATGTAAAAAAATACCGGGTTACCTCTTTTTTATGTAGGTGGGAAATCATCAAATGACGTCTCCCGCTCTTGGGCGGAGCGGGAGGGCGTGTCAAACTTTTACTGACTAAAACTCACCCGTGTTCCTTCAGTTGCCCATGTGCCAGGGCCACAGTATCTCTTTCGAACAAATCTCGCGACCCTGGCAGACCGGGTTACCCCTTCCCTCTGAAGTTTGCATAGAGAAAAATCTGAAATTATTATTCTATATGATAGAAGTTTATGTAAAGATTACCGGAAAAATAAAACAATGTCTCTAAATAGCACACTTTTTCAGAAATCATTAACAAAAATTACATTAGTTCCACTTTTAGATCAGTAGTTCCAGTTTTGGAACAGCGCCATCTCTTGACCGATGTCACTGATCTAAAACTGCAATACTATAATACTGCTGTTGACCGGTTTTTTACTATAAATGTGTCCCGAAAGTCCTTACTATTGATGTGGCAGATCGTTAAAAATGTATATCCTCGGATACGTATCCGAATATATGTAGATATTTGGTGTCAAGATCTGCGGATATGGATGTGAATACGGATCTTAACTTTCTTACTCATTCGGTGTCGGTGCGCGAGCCTTTCTTCGGTTTTGTTTATAGTTTAGTCACAAAACATTTGATTTTAAGAAATAAAAAATAATCTGAATGGAATTAAAAAGGTATTGAAAATTAGTAAGGTAAAAGATCCGTCAATAAGTAACGGATGCGGACCTAAATCAAAATCAAAAGTCATTTATTCAAACTAGGCTGACAGTCAGCACTTTTTGAACGTCAAAGTTACACAAGACAGTCCCCTAAAACACTCGCCCCTCACCACTCCCTAGTGTTTTAGCTGGGAAGAAGAAGTGGCGCAACAAACTCCCCAGCAGCACAGACGATCTATCTTCTCCCGCGGATATCCGGCACATCACTAGTCCTCTTACACAGGAATTAATTCAAGCCCAATATCCCAAAAACTGTGACGTTTTGTCGGCAGGTCGTACGGTTGTGACGGCGCGCATGCCGCGGCGGAATACTTCACGAAGTCTTGCGCACCCGGAGCTCTGAGCTCGGAGTACGTGGACTCGGGCACCGTGCCGCACGACAACCTGTGCCATCTGTGTCATGGGGCTTCCTTCAGGTCAGTCATCATCATCATCATTTCAGCCGTAAGGGTGGAAGGAGGGTTTGCCATAATCACCACGCTTGGCAGGCGGGTTGGCGATCGCAGTATGATGGTACTATGCATAAAGAACGCTGCTGCCCATTCTCTAGTAAGTCCCTTAGTCGCCTCTTACGACACCCACGGGAAGAAATGGGTGATTCTATTCTTTTCGTCCGGCACCACGCGACACCAGGTCAGGTGCAGGTCAGTACAAGAAATCTAAATTAGTTTTAACAGGAATTTCGATGCAGCTTCTCTAACTGTGCAGTCAATTTGAAGATGGAATTCCAGAAAGTCTATTTAAGGGGGGAAATAGGTGTAGGTACGTGGAGTCGGGCACAGTGCCACACGACAACCTGTGCCATCTGTGTCACGGGGCCGCCTTCAGGTCAATCAAACTAATCAAATGAACTTTTAACACTTTGAGTGCCGATCACGCGGTACCTATCGCGTGTTTCGACTTTGCAAAAAAAAGTCAAATTACATTCTGCGTGGAAAAAGAGCAAATATGAACTAATATATGAGCAATTCTCCGAGTATAGATCTAGCCTAAAGTCTCGTATATCTACTGCCTATGATACTTACATTAGGCGCATCGAAGGGAATATTAGGAAATCCCCAAAGAGTTCTGGCAGCACATTTCTAACCTAAGATCAAAATGCGGATTTGAGCCTAACATAACCCATAAAGGTGAAATTTACAGTGGTGCAGCTGCTGCTGAAGCGTTTGCAGAATATTTCGCAAGCGTCTTCCAAACTGAAGTACCAAAGTTGGACCACGAGAATATAGCCAATCCAGCCAACTGCAATATTAGTAATTACATTAATATTCTTAAATTCTCTGAAAGTGATATTAAAACCGGAATAAATAAAATAAAGCTCAACAGTTCTATTGGTCTCGATAATATTCCTCCATGGTTCTTAAAAGAGGGAAAGGAATTTCTCATTCGGCCCCTACACCATATTTTTAATTTAGCTCTAAAATCTGGAGTCTATGAGTCTGGAGTCCATGGAAGATATCACGTGTGACTCCTATACCGAAATCGTCAAAGAAATCATCAGTCGATGAATATCGTCCAATAGCGATACTATCTTCTCCCGCGAAAGTTTTCGAGAATGTCCTACATCGAGGAATTTATAACCAAGTGAACCAGTACCCGTGCAATGAACAGCATGGCAGGTCTGTCCGCTGTCGTATTTGTCGTAAAAATAAAACTCTGATATATATTTTTTAAAGAGTCGTAAAAGCGAATTTCGAAAGAAGTGCAGATGACTCTTGCTAGGTAAACCTCTGTCTCACCCTCCGTAGAATACACGATAACACGAACGTAAAAATATCGCAGCGGTATTTTATCGCGCACTGGAATTTCAACCGTCGGTGTTGAGCCAAGCGTTGAGAACTAACAGAGTTCATCTGAGTGCGTCAAAAAAAGACACGTGATTTTCAGTTCTCAGCGCTAAATTTCTAGTGCGCGAAAATGCCCTGCGATTTTATTACGTTAACGTGTAACCGGATATTTTGAGCCAACGGATTTTTTTGAGTACTCTACATCATTACAACTCTGCCTAAGTCTTGTTCAGTTTCCAATGATTATTTTCTCAACAGACGCTGCCGCCGCGACGCAAGTGAAGACTACTTCGGTCACGTGGGTGCAGTACGATGCATGGTGGAAGGGGGAGGGGATGTCGCCTTCGTGCGTCACTCGGCTCCTGCCGAAGTTTCAGCGGGAAGACGTCGCGAGTGGTGGGCGAGGGATCTACTACCTGACGACTTGCAGTTACTTTGTCCTGATGGTAACTGTCATCATCTGTTTGGGTTTTTTTTTCTTTTTAAGTTCGGCTACTAGACTAACCGGGTTCAACGGAATACGCTGATACGTATAGTGGACCACTTTTGATAACAGTTTCTAAAAAAAAAACTACATAGACAAATAAACCCTATCGTTTTATGTTGTGCAATTCACATTCAACCTTAGGGTGATAAACCATCTACTAGGGTCGCGAGATTTGTTCGAAAGAGTTACCGTGGCCCCTGGCTTATAGGCAACTGAAGAAACACAGGTGGATTTTAGTCAGTAAAAGTCTGACATGCCTTTCCGCTCCACCCAGAGTGAGAGACGTCATTTAATGATTTCCCACATACAAAAAAAAAAAAGCGTGATAAACCATGATGAGGTCGACAATACAAAAGAGTTTCTCAGCTGCCTCACGTATTTTGATATTAAAGTCTACGCTACATAATCATGTTACAAGATACAAGCTACATTATCATCATTAGTCACCAAAACGAGTACTGTTGCTAGCCTGTCAGTCTTCTACAGACTGTTCTTCGGAGAATGTGAGCAGGAGCTCCACGACTTCATCTCACCATCACCCTTTTACTACCAGACATAATGCAGAGTACCTGCACTTGGTTGATATTCCAACCAGTCGTACTCAACGCTTCTTCTCCACATTTTATATGCGCACAGCCAAATTGTGGAACTCTCTGCCTGCCCGTGTTCCCTTCCATATTTAACCCATCTACCTTCAAAACAGATTTAACAGGCATCTTGGCACACTTGTTCCACCATAGACCTCATCAATCGCTTACCATCAGGCGTAATCGTGGTCAAGAGCCGGCCCATTCAGTAATAAAAATATAAGAAATACTTTATCCTCAGGTACTCGCGCAAAGATGCATGAATACAAGCACTGCAACCTAGGCAAGGTTCCCGGATCAGTACTGATGGGCAGGCCGAACCACACCGAGTTGGATACCTTCTCCAATCTTATGGTGTATGCTCAGCAGTTCTATGGTGCTGTCACTACTGATGAGTTCAGGTAAATCGCGTTTTATTTAGATATGATAGATATTTTCCATAGAAATTAGCCCAGGACCCTTTTTTTAAAGCTAATACACCAGTCGACCTCTCGCGTCCGGCCCTGGTACGAGCCATGGTACGGAGCGAGAGGGAATGGGAAGCCGTCACCTCCTTCTGCGAAGCAGTAATGCTCGCGAAGGAGGAGGCGGGGCGCGTGAGGGAGTGGCAGTCTCTGCGCCCTCACGTCCCTAGCCGCCGCAGGAGGAGACGCCCCGGGCGTCGGGAGTCAATAGCGGACTCCCGGCCACCGTAGGCGCGAGCTTGCGGGTGGCGAGCAATGGGTAGCTCGCCGCCCGGTAAGGACCAAGCTCAGGTCGACGGCGCGCAGTGTTCCACGCGCGCCTCAAAGAGATATCAGCAGCAGTGTAGGGGTCTACTAGGACCGATGCCTGCCGGGGTCGCGTGATTGTTCGAAAGAGATACCGTGACCCTGGCACATGGGCAACTGATGGAACACGGGTGGGTTTTAGTCAGTAAAAGTCTGACACGCCCTCCCGCTCCGCCCAGAGCGGGAGAAGTCATTTGATGATTTCCCATCCTGAAAAAAAAAAAAAAAAAAAAATACACCAGTCTCCTAACCTGATTGACCGAACTACGCGACTGTTAAATTACTTAGCCACTATTGGGTGTGTGGGATAGCCCTCCACAAACTATGTCCGTTTCCACCGCGCGGCCAACTCTTAAAATTTGATCAAATTTTGCCATGAATTAGTTGTAATTTGTTACAAAACACACCTCTTTTCCTGAATTTGTTACAAAAAAAACTAAGACGCTACGACCAAAAACAGTTGGCCGCTAGAACCGCCACTTGCCGTAGTGATCGCCTGTGATTACACAGAAACTAAATAATGCAAATAGGCGAATGATACATCAAAAGAAAGGTCTTAATTTGTTGTATTTGTTACAAAAATAAAAATCATCAAAACTTAAATATACAAAAAGTTATGCTATATTTAGTTTTCAGGTTAAGTGTAGGTACGTATCTCATCATACAATCAAATTTGTAGAGGCTAATGTGTATGGACAATTAGTTGCTAATTTGTTGCAGCAAATAAACAAGAAAAATACTAGAAAATAGGTTTAATATATTTTTTACAGTCGATTTTAGTTGGCCGCGCGGACGGCAATATGCCTAAAATACAATGACGTTTATTTCGTTATTAATAGTAGGTTCAAGCTTAGTTCTAGTACTAATCGACAGGTATCGTAGCCAAGTTTGAATAAATGTGGCGAATATAACTACAGGCTTTATATTTTAGGAGATATTCACTAAAATATAGTAGTATGAAACTATTAGAGTAGAGTGACCATACATTTTCATAATAAAGTGAGACTGAATCGCCATTATTGGAATGTTCGGTAGTCATATCTTAATTTTTTAGGATGAAACTCTTTAATACATCCTATAGCATACTTTATAGAAGTCAAATTAACAAATCGATTAAAATGTCTTTATTCAAAATCAGCATACAGGCAAAAATCTATATCTATATACATATAATAAAACAGTAAAAAAACTGTGTCTGTACATTGAATATATTTAAAAAAAATAATTGAGGGGGGTTTAGAAACAGTAATAGAGCACGAAACCAAAAAAAAATGTGTCTGTTTGTCTGTTTGTTTGTACACGCTAATCTTCGGAACTACTGAACGGATTTGAATGATTTTTTTTTTGTTGTATAGGTATTAAGTCTGGGCAACATATAGGCTATAATTTATCTTGGAAACTTGAACACCTGATGCAGAACCGCAACAGACCAGCTAAACTATAAGAGATACAAAAATGGTACTGTAGCAAAAATTGTTTCACGTGATGAGCATTTTCTGCTAAGAGAATAAATTTGAAGATCTGGAACACCTGATGTGGAATTCCAACAGCCCAGCTACACTATAACATATATAGGAATGACGTCTTAGCAAGAGTTGTTCAACCTGATGAACACTCTCTGTTGTCGTATAAAATTTCAAGATCTGAAACAGCTGATGTGGAACTCCAAGAGCCCAGCTACACTATAACAAATATAGGAATGACGTCTTAGCAAGAGTTGGTCCGCCGGTGGTCCGTGTTGCTCTATGGTTTAACCTGATGAGCATTCTCTGTTGTCGTATAAAATTTGAAGATCTGGAACAGCTGATGTGGAACTCCAACAGCACAGCTACACTATAACATATATAGGAATGACGTCTTAGCAAGAGTTGTTCAGCTTGATGAGCACTCTCGGTTGTCGTATAAAATTTGAAGATTGGAACAGCTGATGTGGAACTCTAAGAGCCAAGCTACACTATAACATTTATGTATAGGAATGAAGTCTTAGCAAGAGTTGTTCAACCTGATAAGCACTCTCTGTTGACGTATAAAGATTGTAGATCTGGAACACCTGATGTGGAAATCAAAGCTATCACTAATTTCACTGTATAATTATAAAATAACATAAGCTGGGAGTACCTCCACGTGGTGAAGGCGGTAACAGTTTAGGACTGATTTTCGATGAAAATTCTATGAATCATTGAAAATTTGACTCTACTGGCTAAAACTCTCATTTATTATTTTATTTTATCGAAGAAATATGCCTTCGGGCTTATGGTATTTGAGTGTTTAATTTCCTTTTCCATTTATCTTCGTGACACGGTAGCCTACCCGGTAACGCAGGGGAGCAGTTACTTAGATTTTAATTGATCAGGTATCTTCAGAATAAAACTATAACGTGTGCGTTACCCAGGCCAGATGTTGTCGAAAATGGTCATTTGAATCTTATAGATAATTAGTTTTGCGGCTTCTGTAATTGTTGCGCACATTTTTAAATTTGTTGCGCTTATAGTTTTTTAATTATTTCACAAAAACATTTCCTGCTGGGGTAACGTTACCCCAGCCAGACCTTTTTCTTTCTAATGGGAATATTTAAATAATTACTAGCTATAAAATTAGTTGTCTAGATGAAGTAAATGTTGTGCCTTATTTTGTATTTGTTCTTTCATCGGTTGCGAAGTTATTCTAGATTTTGCTGTGGTAACGTTTTTGGTTTTGCTAGATCTTTGAAATGGTTAAGCGGATTCTTATCATATTTTGAACATGGCTTCTTGGGAATTAGTATAAATTTGTTCTGCAATAAAAACAACCAAAATAATACATAGCTTAAAGGTTATTTCATTAAATAGAAAAACACTTCAATTGGTCCCAGCACTCTCAATAAGAGCTCTAAAGACTTACTTTAAACGTTATTTTAAAGCTTGTAACTGCCTTCAAATGTATGTGAAGTTTCATTAGTATCCTGTAAGTATTTAACAAGTTATGATGATATTGAGTTCTTCACGAGCATGGTCTTGATGCGCGCGGTGTTATTTGGCCACTGGATTGGATATATGAACTGAATGTTTGTCAATTATTAGTTTTTTAGTTCAGTTGTAAGTATATCAGTAAAATTTCAGTTCAGTACATTGGATAATTAATGAGATAATACGATTAAAGTCATTAGGAAGGGAATGACCGTGGTAACCCGACCAAGTTTAGGTGGTTACGAAAAAGCGAAAACGCAAAACATTATGGTACCTTCTAAAATATGTAAGATAGTGTTACAAATTTAGTACAGACATGTACACAAGTTTAAAAAAAAAACTACGTGATTATTAAATAATTTTTATTGCCAGGTAATATAATCATTTCAATTGAACTTTTAAAGTATTATTAAACTTATACTTAAAAACAATCACAGATTAAAATTACAGATAGTAATTTTGCTTTTTTGAAATTTTCAATTATTTTTTAATTAAATTATAGATTTCAGTATACACAGGACACAGTTACAGTTTATATTTAAATATACACACATATTGGACTGTGTAATGATCACAGACAATAAAATAATATACAATGGTTTTTTCAGTTAACACTAAACTTACGGTGCGTACAAACTGTATAACATAACATGTTATACAACATTAGTTTTTGTTTATGCGAAACCCGAAACACGGGTCTAGTATTTTTATGTAAAGAATCTATGAAAAAAATTTCAAAACTGTATCATTAATAATCACAAAGTTATAAGCTTGTTACGGTACCTGATTGTCCTCGCAAAAACATATGCAGCCTACCGGAGGGCACCACGCCAGCCGCGCGCGCGGCTCTCACTCTCACTCATTGATAATAATTTGCCACAGTGATTGTTTATGTATTAGTTGGTGATAAACATTTTCCATCACGCTTGCAGGCTTTGGACTGTCGTAATGGTCAAGTGTAGGTAGATATTATTATGTAATTTATTCGTAAATGCAGTAGTAAGTGGTAAAATGTAATCAATGCCATTTGTTGCACCTTATGTCAACAACTTAAAGTTCAAAATGGATGAAAATTGTTAAACATCGCATTACTGAACCACAGCAGGCTGTAAACAAATAATAAATTTGTACCCTTGACTATTTTTGCGTGTTTAAAAATGTTCATCACTATCTACAATAATTGGCGTAATCACTATTCACTCAAACAAACTGAAGCAACTGTTAAAAAAGGGCCCGTCTTTCTCATAAGCACTGACGCACTGCCACACCACCACAAACAGCGAGTGTACGGACGTTTGAGTACGAGAGAGACATGATAATTTTAAAATCTAAACAAAACACTTTAGCCAGGGCTCACGGCGGGCGCGCGCTCGCTATACGTATGCATCGATCGATGGCATTCGGGCGACTGAGGGGAGCGCCGTCGCCGCCCCGGAGCAGTGCGTACACGCCGCCTAGCCCGCGCTATGACCTGTCGTGAACTCGTGACCCGTGTGCAAACAGATGATTGCGGATACTAACTTTTAAGCGTGATTAAATATTTTTGGGACAAAATATAACATGGTGTAAAAATTTTTGGAATCGATTCAGTTACTGATTCTGAACAAACTATATTCAGGTTTCGCATATACTAAAAATAATGTTGTATAACATTTTTCATAGTGTGGTCATGTTATTTAACATTGTTGTATAACATTTTACATAGAGTTGTAGTGTTATATAACATGTTACATGGTCTGTACGCACCTTTACGTATGTCTACTAATACCTACTTATATCAATTAAAATCACAGATCAATGGTAATATTAAATGACATCACAATGTAGTAAAATGCTCACAGTTAGTCCTACTGTTTTGTTGTCTCATTTCAAATATCACATTTTTTTCCTAAGTTTAAAATCACAGATCAAAAATAATAAAATTAAGTAACATTAAACTGCAGTCAAATAATTATGTAAGTATTACTTTTAACTAATTACAATCTCAAAAAGTCGACGTGTAAAGGTACATTCTAAAGCTTTGTTGGTTTTTGTATAAAAATATCACAGATCATTTTGTAAAATGAGTATCCAAATACGTAAGTAACTTTGTGAAACAAAAGTTGAAAAAAGATCTAGTTGGCGCTCTAGAGAGACCATAAGCGTAGGCAGATTTTGTTGATTCTTACGTCAGTCGATGAAATGGTCATGATTTAGGTTCTATATTAAAAAGTGTGAAATACCTGTTCGCGATCTTTAATTTAATAAAAAACATATTGCTTTCGACTGCATAAGATTGGAGACGATTTTTTTATTATTATTATTATCACATCTATAAAAAAAATGCGACTAGCATTAAAATTCACAATTTCAAAATAAATACACGTCAAGTGACAATACAAAATCTATAAAATAGTTTTGTATTTTAGATAAATTAGATAATTATTATAATAAGATATTATCAGATTGTAATGTATAAATAATCGCGTGGGGCATTAAATTAATCTGACTCTTCTGAATTTTGCTATACATATCGTCATAACATTGAAAAGTTCTAGTTTGTGTTCGATAGCAATGAGCTTTGTAGTGGCCAACTCCTTCGAAGCTGAGAGGTGGATTAAATTCAATGACTGCCAAGATCACATATAATCTATTATTAGTTTCAATATTAATTGGGATATCATTTAGCTGTATATTAATATCATGAAGCTCAAATATTATTAAATGGTTCAAATGATAATTAAATGAAACTGTGCCTATTCTGCAAGAAACACAAAGTGGTGAGAAATCGTTTTTCATTCCTGCTTCTACAGACTCTTGTAAATTTGAAATACCTTTTTGTTTTATGAGATCTATATTCAATGGCAAGTATTTGCATTCAAATGTCTCTTTGTTTTTGTGGCTAGTGCACTTTGCGTTTGAGCAAATTCTTTTTCTAGTAGCGGAAAAGTATGAAATACAAATTTCTTCTAATATTTTTGTAATATTACATGCGCAATTTATAACATTGGGAGTAGTTTCGTTATTTGTTTCAAAATTTGCACAAAAAATGTTACTTAAAAGTACATCTCTTTGGTTGTAGAGTTTTTGGCTGAAGTTCTTTGCAGTAGCAAGATTTGCGATGAACGTCGTAAAAGCGTCATTTTGCATTCTTTTACTGTTGTTGATCTCCTGTCTGAATGTTTTTCTTTCTTTGTAGGCTATGGCTAATGCTTGCGAGATTGCGTCAAATGCACAAGTATTAGTCAGAATTATACTTTTATTTCTAGATATGGCTATGTTGCCATTTTGTAATATATATATAGGTTTTATATGCTAACGTTTGGTTTTTGACGAGAAACAGCAAGACCTCGCCAGTTTTCTACTTCAACAGGTTCGTCCTGAAATATAGACTCAAATTCAAAGTCCTCATTGTACTTCACGTTTCGTGTATGAACTGCTGTATTTCTATTTACTAGTAAGTTTTGAACATTTGAATTTTCTAAGTTATATGTAGATGTCTGCGGAATAGGCGCATTTTGTAAAACTACAATTTAACTTTTTGTTTCATGTGTCAAGTCAAAATCATTAGTCATATTTCGTTTTTGTAAAATGTCTTTATTTAATTTTATTTTTACTAAATTTTCAGAAATGTTTAATTTGACAGACCCATTTATAAAACCATAGTGTTGTACTATGAACTCGTCAAGTCGTATTCGCTCATCTTTGGTATTATAATATATGGTCTTTAGGTCCTTAAAGTGATTTTCAGTATTTGAACTACTAGCTACTTCTTTTGCATTGACAAAATATTTGGTCATAACATTACCCCACATAGGTAATTTTCGCAACAGCCTTTTTAAAGTATCGTTTATAGACGGCAAATAATACTCATTTATTTGTTCATGCTTTGGGTCAAGTAATAGCAAATATAACTTTTCCGTTTCCATTATTTTGTTGTAATAATTGATAAGAGGACAAACAGTAACAGTATTCATAGTTACCTCGTCATTTTCATCTAGAAAATGTTTATCTGTTTGATCATCGCTATCGACATCAATCACATTAGTATCATCCTTATAATCAGTCAAACGCTGTAGAGCTTGCTCATATTTACCACATAGCTGACCATCTAAACCAGGACTAACATATTTGTGTAATGATACTGTTACTATATCATTGATAACAGATTTTATTTCCTTATAGCAATGTAGTGTATGAATTTTCTTAATACAGTTAATATAAAAATATTTGGATTTTTCTGACGCTTTGTCAAAACTACTTTGTTTAGGCAGTTTTAAAAAAAAAATGCGATTTGTCTAACCGAATGTAACAAATCGGCACACATACATTTAGCCCTTCTAAAAGCGAAAAACACTGCGATAAATAACCATTTGTATCGGTATGAAGAAAAGTACGACATATAGCTCCTAGTAGTGCAGATGAATCGTCACATACTATTTCTTTGGGTAAAGATCGATTTACTGCCCATGTACTTAACCAAGTAGCTATAGCTTCAATTGTGTGTGACTGTGATACCATATAACATAAAGGAATACTAGTACTGGTAGTGTATGCCATGACAGCATATAGAAAAGTATGTTTAGCGTCTTTAAGACTTACTCCTGGAGGCGCTATCGGTTGAAAAATCGAACCAGTTGCGTCGATGGACAAAACAGTGTGTGTATTTTTTTAAATGTCATCATAATATTTACTTTGTTCATTTGTCCATAAGTAAATAAAAAAAGGGGCAAGAGAAAATTTCCGTATAAATGTATCGAATGGGGAACTTTGAGACATTGCATAGATGGATAATATTGTGTTTTTATCAAATTGAAGGGCCCTTTTAACATCATGTCGTATTTTCCTTAAATTACCTAATTTAGGTAGCGTTGGAGGTTCTTTTGGATTATCTGTTTTCATGAGTTCATCAGCCAGTAAAGTTCTGACTTTAAGCGCCTTTTCATACATTAATTGTGCAGCAATTATTTGTTTTCGTGTCGATGTAAGTTTATTTTTAACATTCAAATCGTGGACATGGTCTTTCTTGTAACTATTTATTTGACAAATTACCTCTAAAAAATTTTCAGTTTTAAGAGATATGTCAACAATAATAACTGCGTCACACTGAGTACATTTTCCATTGCATTTAATAGAGTCAAACAGAAAGTTCGTAGGTACGTAATTATTTTTAAAAGCAAACGTACAATTAAGATCTGTTTTTTTCCATATTTGATCTTGCAGCTCATTAGTCCAACTTTTCTGTAACAACGTGTGGTTTTTGGGTGCAATACGTTTAAATTCGTGAATATCCATTAGAAACTTTACTTTGAAATCAGAATTACTGTTGCTATCATCAATATTTTCAAAATCAACGTTACTGTCAAAGTACTTTCTTTTTTTCGTCTTGTCTGTTACGTCATCAACCCGTACATCTGTGACACTATCATGGAAAAAATAAAATTTATTACGTCTCACTGACATTTGTATGGCCATTTTAGACATCTTATGTTGAAACATTTCATAAAATTCATTCTGTATACGTTCATATACATCATGATTAATAGAAGGACACGACTTATTAAATATATGTGCATATTTAGAAATAATGCGCTTTTGATCTTGCAATGGTATAGCGCTTTTTCTACCTGCCATTTTGTTTAGTTAATTCTTGATTGAGTGCACGAGCGTATTCACTGTGGATAACGGGCTAATAAATTAAACAATTGAGGTCCGCAAATATTGGTCGATGAGAAGATTGCCATTCCATCGTACATCGGTCATCAGAACATCTATAACAAAACAAAAAAATTAACTGTAAATATAACAAAGTTTTATTTACAGCTAAAGGGCTGTCGAATTATAATATGAAAATAGAGGAAAAGAACAGAGATTCAAAACAATATTGTACACAATAAATGCCTAGACAAAAAAATACATTATCAACAAACTTATAACACCCCTCTTTTTGCGTCTGGGGTTAAAAATTATATGTTGTCGTCGTCACTATCAGCTAACAAAACTGCTTTTCCTGGTATCAAATTAAAAATTTCACCTAAAAAATATACTTAAGTAACACTATTATAACAACTCGTAACAGAAACTCATAATAAAAAAACGTACAATTTTGTATACGCCCGAGACGTAAACGGGGTGCGGGGGGCAAAAGTCCGAGTAACACACCAATCGCGCGCGATTGGCGCTACCTCATAAAAACGAATTTTGCGCATCTAACAACTTTTGCCAAGTTACGTGTCGGGGACTGTAATAGCGCGCGTATTTAGAGCTTTTTATTTACCTACACATTACATTTGTAATAATCTATTTTAAGTCATGATCCATAGTAATAAAGATTGAACAGTGGCCAGCAGGTCAACCTACCTAAATCATAGTAATATATACCTAGCTAGATATAAGTATGTACTCACCGTAGATTGAGAGTTTTACAGACGTAGAGGAGAACGTCAAACGATATTTTTTATAACTTCACCACGCAGCCATAGTCGCCACCACACTCATACGTAGGTATTATGTCGCCATCACCGCGTCCATCATCGCGGCCCACGGCTATTGCTATGTTGCCATTCTGTTTATGCCTACAATAAAAACAAAGAGTACATTTTTTTTTGCTACCTACATATTTGAAACCCGAATCGTCATCTATTTGCGAGTTTATATCAACGCGAGTGTCGCAACAAGGTAATTATGGATTTCTTAAAGTCTACGTGTCCAAGGTGTTTGTGGAAATAAATAAATACCTACCTGTTGCGGTAGTCCCGACTCCCGACATTGATAACGATAAAAATCGGTCGCTAAGTCATGAATTTCATTAATCAAGTTTCAAGTCATATTTTGACAATATACCTATACACAAAAACCTTCCACTTGAATCAATCTATCTATTAAAAAAAACTGCTTCAGAATCCGTTGCGTAGTTTTAAAGATCTAAGCAAACAGGGACACACAAACGGGAAGCGACTTTATTTTATAGGTACTATGTAGCGAAGGATAAATATGTCGTTATCATTGTTGAGAATTCCAGTCTAGGTAATAATTAAGTACGAAAGAAAAGAAAATAATAAGTTACTAAATTTAAATATTTAAGCCTTAAAAAAATACAGTTTTAGATAAGTACCTAACAACATGTACATATTAATAATAATTTTGCTACTATTACTGTAGTTACATTATACAAGCTTACCTTGTTCGTGAATTCATCAAGCAGCCTGCACCATAACTATGATCATCAATAGAAGCACTCCACATTAGCAGTAATTCGCCACACTTATTATTTTACATTAGCTCTCACGCACTCTATAAATATTTGCAAAAACAGGAAACGGAACTGCCGAAACGCATGCGCACTCTACAAGATGAATTATGTGATTACGGAGCATGTTTAGTGCGATATGCAAACAATGCGCCCCTTCACCCCACCCCTTCCGCGTCCCACCGAACGACATGTTATATCAGTGATTTTTGATAAGTTTGTGCAACTGGAAGATAATAATAATGTTTTCATAGTACAGATATTATTATATTATTAATGTATTTAACAGTGTACGCGTCTGTACCGAAATTGTAAGGTGTATTATACTAAACATTTCAAAAGATAGTATAATGTTCTGCGTTTTCGCTTTTTCGTAACCACCTAAACTTGGTCGGGTTACCACGGTCATTCACTTCCTGATGACTTTAATCGTATTATCTCATTAATTATCCAATGTACTGAGCTGAAATTTTACTGATATACAACTGAACTAAAAAACTAATAATTGACATAACATTCAGTTCATATATCCAATCCAGTGGCCAAATAACACCGCGCGCATCAAGACCGTGCTCGTGAAGAACTCAATATCATCATAACTTGTTAAATACTTACAGGATCATACATTTGAAGGCAGTTACAAGCTTTAAAATAACGTTTAAAGTAAGTCTTTAGAGCTCTTATTGAGAGTGCTGGGACCAATCGAAGTGTTTTTCTATTTAATGAAATAACCTTAAAGCTATGTATTATTTTGGTTTTTTTATTGCAGAACAAATTTAAACTAATTCCTAAAAAGCCATGTACAAAATATGATAAGAATCCGCTTAATCATTTCAAAGATCTAGCAAAACCAAAAACGTTACCACAGCAAAATCTCGAATAACTTCGCAACCGATGAAAGAACAAATACAAAATAAGGCACAACATTTACTTCATCTAGACAACTAATTTTATAGCTAGTAATTATTTAAATATTCCCATTAGAAAGAAAAAGGTCTGGCTGGGGTAACGTTACCCCAGCAGGAAATGTTTTTGTGAAATAATTAAAAAACTACAAGCGCAACAAATTTAAAAATGTGCGCAACAATTACAGAAGCCGCAAAACTAATTATCTATAAGATTCAAATGACCATTTTCGACAACATCTGGCCTGGGTAACGGACACAACTATAACCATGCCTAGAAAGAGGTCAAATCTTTTCCAACGTTCCAAAGGAGCTAAAAGATTGAGGATCATAAGATCCCAAGAATCTACCGAAGAGCGTCAGGATAGACTTGATGCTGTTCGAGAACATCAGGCTGCAACTCGCTCCGTAGAAACATCTTCGGATCGCGAAGCTCGCTTGCGTTCTCAGCGTATTTATGCATCTACATCCAGGTGTCTAGAGACCAGTGAAGAATACGATGCGCGACTGTCCGCTGATCGTGAACGTCATGCATTGTCTCGCGAGTCGGAGACGTTCACTAATAGAGAATTGCGCTTGAGTTCTCAGCGTATCTACGCATCTGCTGCTAGGTCTCTAGAGACAAGTGCGGAACATGATGCACGACTGTCCGCTGATCGTGAACGTCACGCATTGTCTCTCGAGTCGGAGACGTTCACTAATAGAGAATTGCGCTTGAGTTCTCAGCGTATCTACGAATCTGCTGCTAGGTCTCTAGAGACAAGTGCGGAACATGATGCGCGACTGTCCGCTGATCGTGAACGTCACGCATTGTCTCTCGAGTTGGAGACGTTCACTGATAGAGAATTGCGCTTGAGTTCTCATCGTATCTACGCATCTGCTGCTAGGTCTCTAGAGACAAGTGCGGAACATGATGCGCGACTGTCCGCTGATCGTGAACGTCACGCATTGTCTCTCGAGTCGGAGACGTTCACTGATAGAGAATTGCGCTTGAGTTCTCAGTGAATTCGCACATCTACTAACAGGTCTTTCGAAGCGAGTGATGATCGTGATGCGCGACTAACTGCTGATCGTGATTATCATACATTGTCCCGAACACGCACACAACAAAATATTCATAATCAGTTAGAAAGTGAGAGAGAAAGAATTGCTGGAGTACGGCATGAAGAGACAGAAGAAGAGCGCAACGAACGTTTGAATTCTGATCGCCTTCGAAATTCTCTGAACAGAATGTCGATATCATCTGAAGAATCGGACGTGTCTCAAGATATCGCCGTAGGGCATGGCGACCTTCCTTGGGTTGATAAGGAACGGAGTGCATTTACGTTCACTCCTATGATTGACTACGCCACATATTCCGCACTCGGAGGTGTGGTTCAAAATTGTACATTTTGTGAAGCTGTTAAATGGCAAAAAGAAACAAACGGTATGTGTTGCTCAGGTGGGAAAGTACATATTGAAATATTACAAAATCCTCCAGAAATATTAAGATCACTGCTAATCGGTGACCATCCACAGTCAACACATTTCTTGGGCAACCTATTGACATACAAAAATGAAAGATCTGGAACGACTCCAATCGTCTCACTCATCCCGTTGTTTTCCCGTCCCCGGGCCTTAGAATTGTACATCAGACGTTTCAGATCGATTTTGACGATCCCGTTGTCGCTGGCATAAGCAACAGGATCCGCGTACGAAGTCGCGGGCAGAAGCTAGTCAAGTAATATAAGTCAACAAAATACATTTTTTTTTAAATAAATTATTATAACATTTATAAATTAACTGAAACTAATGTGAGACACAGAATGTAGACACATTTTCTTACAGGTTCTTACATTTCAATTTTAGAATAATTTTAAAAATATAGTAATTTTATTTACGCCACATTTATCCAAACAAGGTTACGTTACAGGTCTATTAGTACTAGAACTAAGCTTGAACCTACTTTTAATAACGAATAAACTCCATTGTAATTTAGGCATATTGCCTTCCGAGCGGCCAACTAAAATCGACTCTAAAAAATTATTGAACCTATTTTCTAGTATTTTTCTTGTTTATTTACTGCAACAAATTGGCAACTTATAGTCCATACACATTAGCCTTGTTACTCCAAAAAAATTCAAAACATCAAAGTTCATTAAAATCTAAACAACACCGGACTAGGCCCCTGACTACAAATATTTATAGAAAAGAAAAAGGTAAATTCTAAACTGTAGAACTGAAATAACAAAAACTTTTTCTAAAATAAAGACTGCAATTGCAATGTAGCGCACTCAGTTTTACTCACTGAACCACCGATTAGTATTAACATTAAAGATTTTTTCTTAGTTAGTGCTATAGAATTTATACCAGGCACAAAAATAGATCACTATGTCATTTTTAAAATAAAATTACTATATTTTTAAAATTATTCTAAAATTGAAATTAGTACCTTTAAGAAAATGTGTCTACATTCTGTGTCTTACATTAGTTTCAGTTAATCTATAAATGTTATGGTAGTTTATTAAAAAAAAAAAACTTGAGAGGTGTCAAGGGACACCCGGATGGAACGAAGTTCCATTCCAGGATTCATTATTGTTTTTTTTATTATTTATTATGTACAAAAAACCTGTATACACTCAACAAAAATATTATCTGTCTCTCTTCGTTCCAAAAACTACGTTCCAAAACAAAATATATACAGTCGAATTGAGAAACCTCCTCCTTTTTTTAAGTCGGTTAAAAAGTGTCGTTACAATTTTTTCTCTTAATTCCGTCTAGCCCCCTTTCGCAAAGCGCCATAAGGAACATCGTTCCAAAAAAAAAAAAAAAATTGTTGACTTATATTACTTGATTTTTGCCTGTATGCTGATTTTGAATAAAGACATATTAATCGATTTGTGAATTTGACTTTTATAGAGTATGCTATAGGATGTATTAAAGAGTTTCATCCTAAAAAATTAAGATATGACTACCGAACATTCCAATAATGGCGATTCAGTCTCACTTTATTATGAAAATGTATGGTCACTCTACTCTAATAGTTTCATACTACTATATTTTAGTGAATATCTCCTAAAATATAAAGCCTGTAGTTATATTCGCCACATTTATCCAAACTTGGCTACAATACCTGTCGATTAGTACTAGAAGTAAGCTTGAACCTACTATTAATAACGAAATAAACGACATTGTATTTTAGGCATATTGCCGTCCGCGCGGCCAACTAAAATCGACTGTAAAGAAAATATTGAACATATTTTCTAGTATTTTTCTTGTTTATTTGCTGCAACAAATTAGCAACTAATTGTCCGTACAAATTAGCCTCTATAAATTTGATTGTATGGTGAGATACGTACCTACCCTGAACCTGAAAACTAATTATAGCATAACTTTTTGTATATTTACGTTTTGATGATTTTTATTTTTGTAACAAATACAACAAATTAAGACCTTTCTTTTGATGTATCTATCATTCGCCTATCTGCATTATTTAGTTTCTGTGTAATCACGTGCGATCACTACGGCAAGTGGCGGTTCTAGCGGCCAACTGTTTTTGGTCGTAGCGTCTTAGTTTTTTTTTAAACAAATTCAGGAAAAGAGGTGTGTTTTCTAACAAATTACAACTAATTCCTGGCAAAATTTCATCAAATTTTAAGAGTTGGCCGCACGGTGGAAACCGACATCACAAAGTGACAGAGTGCATTCAACTCCTTATTTTGAATCATATTCCACCGCAATTTTTCGCAGGAACGTTTTTTAGGTTTTTTCAGCATTTTCAGTTTTATTTCTATGTAAAATTTCATTCTCTGAATGCAGCAATATTGAAATACTCTAACGAACGTCGCGTAAAATCAGCTGTTCACTTCCTGTCTAACTACAGAGTTCATCGAACTCGTCGTCGGCGATTGCACAAAGGCGGCTTTCCGAATTGATCCGAGTTGCATTGCGTGTGAGGAAATAAAACAAATCAGGTTTATTGGATTCCCATAACGGTCCTGAAATAATTTCCTGTACTGGATCTTAGTATGATATACTGAATCCACCACATCAGTCTGCGGAGGGCTGTCCCTTACACCGTGTATTAACAGTGAAAGTAATCTAAACTGTTCCAACAAGTTTTTACAAAATAAACACTAAACTAAACATTCTTTTTTACAGTTTCTCCATGTTCTACTCAATACCACCATACTCGGATCTAATCTTTAGCGACGTGGCAGTGCGCCTAAAGCCTTTGCCTCACAGCAAGCGGTCTGCGGAAATAGTCGCCGGGTCAGCGCTTATTCGAGCAGCAAGGATAGTGTCCTGCGATGCCCCTCAAGCGTCGTACTATGTCGCTTCAGACCCTGACTTTTTGTCGCACGCTTACAGAAATGGTGTGGTCGGGCATTTACTGGCCATAGCACTGTTTGTAGTTGCGATCTTGAGATAATTTAGTTTTTATGTGTATGGAGTAGTGAGAGAATGGAATTTTTATTTTTGGCCTGCAGTAGGAACTTAATAAAATCTCTATGGTCGGCAGCTAAACCTCCTTGAAGAGGACAGAGGTAACTAGTAAACCTATAATAGTAACAGTAGCATACGTATTATTAAGATAGGCAGCACAATAGTGATAAGCATAACTGCACAATATAAATGTGCTACTTACGAATTTAAAATAGACTCTAAAAATGCAATCTATATCAGTGTTGGCTCCATTCTTTCACTAGTTCTTAGCTTGTAAGCAATTTGTAAGACAATCCATTCCTGAGTGACTTAATTTAGATCTGATCTATGATTATATTGTATTTGACCTGACATAGAATAAGTAATTGTTTTGTGATGTTGCAGCTTATAGAAATTTACATCCGTCCAAATGTGTGCCTTAGGTTATCTAGATATTGTTTTTAAACATTTATTTTCTACCATGTGAATCTCTAGCTTTATGTATATTTTTATTAAATGAAATATTTTTAACACAATGCATATTTTATTTACACTTTTTACAGTAATCGTTTATGGTGATAACATTCAAATCCTTTTGGTAATACATCAAAATCCTTAAAAAATATTCTCAAATCAGTTCTTCGACAGACTTCTCTTATCGATTTACGTTCACATTCGCCATTTGTATCGATTCTCCTTGCATGTTCCTGCCATTTTCCAAATATACAATTACATTTCGCCAACTCATTGTTTATAAATGGTACCAGGCCAGTGCATTTTGGTGTGAACTTTGCACATAAGTATAAAGCTTTCCATGATAAATATCTAAAATGATTAATACAATACACAAACATGAAATCACTGGGCTTGTTCTTCACTACCATTTCTATCATAGAATTACTCATTTTCACGGCTACCCTCTTTTTGTAAAGTGACAGAAAATTCTTCATTTCTTGCTCATTGCATAGTACAGCCAATATAGTGCACAATTTATTAGCTGACAAACAAAAAGTGGTAAAAATATGCCTCCATATTAGATCCTCATTATTATAGTTCAAATTAAAGATGTGGCTGGTAATTTGAATCCCTGATTGCCCTATTCGGCTCTCAATAAACCTGTGTATTTCTGAAAATCCACTTGTGAATGCAATTTTGTAGCACATTTGTCCAGCAAATATGTTATTGGCTCTACTTACTTGCATTGTAGATGTGTTGTAACAATATCCAAGGAAAAAAATATCTTCACTTTGCTTTATACTCTCATGTGGAAAATTCACAACGGTTTTTTCATGATTTACATTTCTATAATTTGATAATGCTTCTAAAAATGATGAAGCATCGTTTAAAGAGTCTGTGATGTACAAATAATCATCAACAACTCTGATAAATAATTTAACTTGATTTTCAGTAGTTTTCAAATGCTCAGAAAAGTATATTTCATCCAAATATGTGTAATACGTTTCTGATAAAGCTGGAGAGTATTTGTATCCCTGAACCAACCCTTCTTTCCATTCATAGACCGTTGACCCAGCACGAATTAAGATTGGCCTTCGCAACTCTGTTACCAAATCTCGGTATTGCTGGGCAATTTTTTTCTTCATATTCATACACTTTTCAGCCCTCTGGCAATTCATATGTTTATCTGATAATATTTTTGATAACTTTTCTCTATTTATGGAACCGAAAGCATTGCTGAGATCAGTTTTAATAAAGTAAAGTTTTGGCTTATTCGCAGAGATCCATTTAGCGTGCAATGTTTTGTACTGATTTTCAATTTTTATAAGCGAGTTACTAGTTAGAAATCTTAAAAATCTCAATCTGTCCCGAATTTTATACTTTTCAGATATACTCAGTGAGTCATTTCTATAACAAACTATTGGTCTGCAATTGTTGTTTGGCTTCAAAGTTAGGTATAACTTTGGAATATCTTTATTTAGCATTTTCAATTTCCTTCTATCAGCAAGACTGTGATTTCTCTTGGACTTCTTACCTAATGAATAGGTTTCACATTTCTGCATCACTTTAGTGAATATCATTTTGGAAATTTGTTTGTCATAAAAACTTTGCCACTGATGTTTCCAAAAATAATAAAGTTTGTTTTCGTTTGCATCTAGTTTGCATGTAGTAACATAAAAGTTTAAACAGATCATTGATGACAGTACATTTTTCAATATCCATAGTATGATTTTCAACAGTATATTCCTTGCACTAGTATTTGGAAGACATTTCCATGGTGATATTTCCAAGTCCCATCTTTCAATCATTTTTTCAAGTATGAAATGTTGGCGTTTCATGCTGAACACAACAGTCCGAACCAAATTCTTGAATATTTTACTATTATGATTACTTCCAAAGAAGTTTCTTGGACATACTTCGCATAATGCTTTCCAACTATTATTAAAAATAAGTTCTTTGTTTACTGGATGTAAGTTTAGAATATCATCCACAGGGTAAAAGTTCTTGAAATCTAGTTTGGATTTATTTTTCAGGTTTGCCTTTAGTGTAGATAAAATATTTATAAATTCAGGTGGCAAATCACTCACCGTGGCATCATCTTCAATGACAAGTTTATAGAAAGTTTCTTCATTTTCGTTTATGAAAATGTTCCTTTTTATTACATTTCCAAATGACCTCACATTTTGTTTATTTGCGAAATATTGGGATAAACAAACTGGACTACCCATAGCGTCATTTAAATTTATTCTTATAATGTGAATTAATTGAAAAACTCCTCTCAAATCTGCACTGTATTTTGAAATTTCCGGCAACTTGTTCCGACATGTTTGCGCGTGCTTGAATGAATTACTTTCGGTTTCAGTTAAGTTTTGTAATAATTGCATTCTTATTGAAACTAAATTCATAATACACAATTATAAAAGTAACACTCACTTCATGAATTCATTTAAAGTATTAAAAAAGCAATTAAATCAAACTAATCATTAAAAGTTAATACTTTAAAATGATAGAAACAAATAAAGAGCAAACGAAACGGAACGTATTACCATTTTTCGCGCTAAAATATCGTCTTCGGCTTGCTTTGATTGGCCAACATCGATTAAATCAAAAATATCATTTTTTCCTTCTTATCAGTAATGTTAGGTCTAATCTCAACGTGCTATTGAACCATAACATTTTGAAATTCGTTTTCTTATCAAATATTTATGTCTTGTCGTAAAGCTAACTATACACTGCACGCACTAACAAACTTTAACAGTGATGAAACGAGATCACTAGTGAAAAACTAAATGAGATTTCCAAATCTGGCAAATGTTATTCACCATTTAGCTATCCGCAAACAAACATAATTGTTATTAAACTGTGCATATTAACAAACTAAAAACATTACCTACCCTCCTACCTAGGACAGTCGACCGAAAACAGCTGATTTTTCCGTGGAGGTGGTGCATGAAGCGTTAGGTAACTTTTGTTTATAAACTGTCAAACTTTTGACACTTGACAGCTGTTAGATAATTTTTGTGCCAAAAGTTATTTTTGATGTTTCGTTATGTGTAAAAGCACCATAATTTTAATCATAAGATACATTATCGGACAGTATAGGTATAGGTACTTGATTACGCCAATTTTATAACACAAATCGGCATTTCAAATTGGAAGAAGAACAACAACACAGTGTTCAAAAATGTCTAAACAAGTGGTTAGCGATATGATGAAAACTTTTTTGAGTAGTGTGCAAGCGGTGCTTCCAGAAAATCTCATCAAAAAGTTTGTGAAATACAATCCTGCGGGTCAGCAGTTAAGTATAGATGGAGAAAATATCATCTTACGTAATAGAAATGTACATTTGATCGGGAGCGGGAAAGCCGTGCAAAATATGGCCAAAGAAGTTGAAAATATCTTGAATTCGAAAATAAAACATGGTATTATAAGCATTCCTGCGGGTAGTATGAGTCATAGACCATCGAATCCGAATATATTCTATCATGAAGGAGCACTGAACAATCTACCTGATGCCAATGCTCTAGGCACTGCTGAAAAAATTAGAGAACATATTACCAAGCTTGGAAATGATGATTTACTCTTGGTTTTACTATCTGGTGGAGGTTCAGCCCTCATGCCTTTACCAAAACCTCCTATTACACTAGCTGAAAAAACTACTCTAGTAAAAAAATTAGCAAATGCAGGTGCAGACATCAAGGAACTCAATACTGTGAGAAAAAGGATTTCAGACTTGAAAGGAGGTCAGTTGGGAATAAAGGCTCAACCAGCTGAAGTAGTTTCTTTAGTACTTTCTGATATTGTTGGAGACCCATTGGACTTAATAGCTAGTGGACCTACTACTGAAAATGAAGATGACCCATCTCAAGCAATTCAGATAATTAAGAAATTTGAATTAATGGACCAACTTCCAGAATCAGTCAAAACAGTTTTGAGTGAGATTAATAAAAGAGAGGAATTTCCAAGGAAAAATGTAAAAAATTATGTAATAGGATCAAATAAAATAAGTATAGCTGCAGCATCAGAAGAAGCAATAAAATTAAACTATTTACCCATCACTCTGTCTGATGTAGTCACTGGAGAAGTGAAAGAAATTGCTTCTGAATATACAAATCTGACAAAACATTTTTGTGAATATTTAAAAGAAAAATTGAGTTTAAATGATTTAAAACAGCAAATTCAGTCTTGCAATGTTCCTGGGATTCATTCAAATGTCTTAGAAAATGTGTTTAAAAGTCCAACAAATAAGGACCTATGTCTAATACTTGGTGGAGAAATAACAGTAAATGTAAAGGGTTCTGGAAAGGGAGGCAGAAACCAACAACTGGCCTTAGAATTTTCAGATTTTCTCCATAAAGCAAAAGATGATTTTGAAAGCTTTGATATTTACTTCCTCAGTGCTGGGACTGATGGAATTGATGGCCCAACAGATGCTGCTGGTGCTATAGGATATCTAGATTTAATTTCAGATGCTAAAAAAGAAAATTTGGACCCCCATAAGTACTTGGCTGAGAATGACAGCTACAATTTTTATAAGCAATTTAAAAATGGTAATTTCCATGTTATTACTGGCCATACACATACAAATGTCATGGACATTCATTTGATAATTATAAGGAGAAATAAATAAATAAACTTTTCTAAATTAATAATTTGTTTTATTTATCATGAAGATGGTTTCAAAAACATGCTGAGTTTATCTTTCTTAACATCTTTTTCCTTGAGCTTGGCTGAAGCTAGCACAGCCTTCTGGCATAGACCTGCAAACTTGTCTTTTTTCTTTTTATTGTTGTTTATAACTTTTGGTTTCTCCTTGGTGGCCAGAGCATTATTTTTGTTTTGCAATGAGAACACATCTAGTGCATTGGCATAAACATTAATTTCTTTCTTTTTTACTAAATGTGTCTTCTTTGTGTCTGGTTTTTGTAAAGTATTAGTTTTAGGGACTTCAGTTTCTATTATTTTTGTTTTGTCATTTTGCCCAACATTTTCACGTTTTATGGTTTCTTTCTGTGGCTTTATTGCAGGAGTAACATTGCTGTGTTTACAAAATGTACAGATTTGCTCCTAAAACAAGAAACAATATTTTAAAATAACATTACACCCTTGTTTTCTCAAAGAGTTGGACAGAAATATAGTTCAACTAGCTTCTGCCCGCGACTTCGCCCGCGTCAAATTTTTGCTCCCCTGACCCTTCCCGTCGAATCGATTTGCCTGCTAGTTTTCGTCCGTTTTTCATTGCTGCTCGCTCCTTTTGAGTTATAGTGAGTCAACCTTAAAAGATAGACATATGCTCTCGCGGACTTTTTTTAGAACTTTTTAAAAGGAACAATTACGTCATACATGATTTTTGCGTTACTTTAACCGTTTACGCAGCGCACGCAACGGAATCTCTCAAAAGGAATAAATTTTCCCAGTTTTTGCAACATTTTTCATTACTGCTCCGCTCCTCTTAGTTGTAGCGTGATGTTATATAGCCTATAGCCTCCCTCGATAAATAGGCTACTCAACACAAAAAGAATTTTTCAATTCGGACCAGTAGTTCCTGAGATTAGCGCGTTCAATCAAACAAACAAACAAACTCTTCAGCTTTATAATATTAGTATAGATTGCCATGTAATAGGGGGCTAGCATATTGCCATCGACTGGGCACAAATCCAGACTCTGGGCTGCTAATGAAAAATTCCAGAATTATAAAAAAATATTAGATTTATAAGAAAAAGAGACACTTTTTTTAATATTTACTGTATTTGTATTTTGTGTTATATTTTAAATGTGTTTGATGAGAGTGTATGGATACTCACAACATTGTTACTGTGTAATAAGTCTTGCTTGCGTCTCACATATTCTTTCTTGCTTTCCTTTGTTTTACGAGATTTATATCTCTTTTTTTGCCTCTTAGTTAATTTGATTGACTTTACCTACAAGAGAATACATATTAAAGAGTCTGTTTCTGTTACCTGTTAGTAGTGTTGGGATTTTATCCGGATAAATACTCAAAATGGATAAATACTCGATAAATATCCGTTTTTACTGAGTATTTATCCAAAACAGCGGATAAATACTATTTTATGTTTTCGTAACGTAAGTTTTGTCATTTTACTAACAAAAGGATTAAAATTAATGAAAAATAGACAATGCAGATTGGTATCGTACCTTATTAATCATTTTAACAATTACAAAACGCCGATATTGACAATAATTTCATTCAATTATGAATACAGTTAGTCAATCACTGTCAAAGTTAGATTAAATTATACATTTGTTAATTGGTTTTTCACATACATACATGAACTCATGCCTTTCTCCCATGGGGGTAGGCAGAAACTATTTAAGTAACGCTTAAATCATTGCAATAATAAAAAAAATTACCTCGTGGAAGTCGAGAAAGATAAACAAATCAAATATCTTGACTTGGCTCGCGAGGTTGTCGACATTGTAGGATATGGATTCAGCGAGCAATGTGCAGTTTTGAGACCAGTGGTGATGTAATTATTTACCACAAGTAAAGCGCCTGCCTGAGTGCAAACTCACGACCTACAAGTTGTAAGTCGGGGCTGATACCACCGGGCCACCACTACTATCGCCAATATGAAAGGCATGTCAGACTTTTACTGACTAAAACCCACCTGTGTTCATTTAGTTGCCTGTGCCAGGGTACCTCTTTTAAACAGATCCGCAACCCTGGCAGGCATCGGTCCTCGCGGACCCCTTCAATATGTAATGACATCTCTTTGAGGCGCGCATGGAACACAATGCACCGTTGACACGGGTCTGTTCTTTACCGTGGCGAGCAATGGGTGGCTCGCCGCCCGCAAGCCCGTGCCCACGGTGGCCGAGAGTCCACAATGAACTCTCGACGCCCGGGGCGTCTCCTCCTACGGTGGCTAGGGACATTCGCAGAAGGAGAGGACAGCTTCTTATCATGGCCTGCACCAGGGCCGGACGCGAGAAATCGCCGCCGCCAATCCCCTCTACGAGGATACGGCGTTGCTCCGCCCAAGCAGGGCAAACCTCCACTCTATGCTCCACCGTACCTTCCAGGCGATCTACACAGTGGTAAAATTTACTGAAACCTGCTTTTAGATTTTCTCAAATCCAATGACTCATTATCAGTATCTGTCTGTAAATATAACCCATTTTGTGTTGATTTCATATCCTTAAATATTATAAACACTAGAAGGGCATTGCATTTGTTTGAATCTTGTTGAAAGACAGGTTCTGTTTCAAAAACAGATATGCATTGATATACCTAATCCCAAAAGTCATCATCAAGCAAAACTGCTTGTAGCATTTGACTTGACGATATATTTTTCTTTTACGCTGAGAGAGCGGCTTTTTTATTTTTCATACACGTGTGTGTGTGTGTGTGTGATCGAGTGATCGTAGATAGCTGCCGTATCTTGTGTAGCATGGCAGGTTTAACTTTTCTTCCGTTACCTTTTGTTTTACGATTTGTTGTAGCTTCGATCGTGGTTTTTGGGTTTAGTTCTTGTGATTTTTGACTGTCTTATAAATCGATGAACACTGGCTGCAAGCACGGAAAAGCATGACTCATTGTCACGTTCCGCCTTAACCGAGCGTGTAAGCGAGAGCGCGAAACAAGCGATAGAGAGGCACGATCTCGGCCTTAGCGTTCGACTTGCGAAATCTATTTCTCTTCCACTCCATCGGCCAATATGTCCGAGTAAAAGAGACTTAGACATTATCACATAAAATTATCGTCCGTATATCGACTTTACATACAACCAATTGTTTTATTAAAGATTTTATCATATCTGCATAGTTTAAAACTACCGCAAATTAAATTTTTGAAACTACCGCATTGCAGTGCTCCATGAGCCAGTAAATTACTAGTGTGTGCTGCGCAGTTTAAAGGCTCAACACCTTTAACTAATTGAAAAGCCCTTTGCATGTTTATAGCGTTGGCAAACAACAACAACAACAAACTTGTCTTCGCCGCATTTTTCTTGACTTTTAGAAGCTCTTCACAGAGATAATCAATTATGTGGCTATTCTCTGCACTCTCAACAAAGAAAGATTCTAAATTTGTATCTGAAGACCATGCTCTATTAGAGATGTTTGGGCTTCTGACACAATTACAGCCCTGGCAATTGACATTAGAACTAAATAATGTAATAACGTAGTATTTTGAAAAGCCTAAATAACAATAAAAGTCATTAACATTTTAAAATAATCATCCGATGCGCAAAAAAGATATTTATCCATCATTTTGAGTATTTATCCGATAAAAATGAGTAAAAACGAGTATTTATCCGTTTCGGATAAAAAACTCGAGTATTTATCCTCCGAGTATTTATCCACTGCCCATCACTACCTGTTAGTGATTTCCAATAAATTACGTCAAATGTTTAGGCAGGGTCAAGAAAGGGGACAAGTCGTAAGTTTTTTGATGTCAGATCATCCTTTCAGCCGAAAGACGTCCACTGCTGGACATAGGCCCCAAGCTCCGACACTTCGACCGATTTTGTGCTTCCCGCATCCAGCGGATTCCTGCGGCCTTCACAAGGTCATCGGTCCACCTTGTTGGAGGCCTTCCAACTCTACGTCTTCCGGTACGCGGTCGCCACTCCAGAACCTTTCGGCCCCATCGGCCATCTGTTCTGCGAGCAATGTGCCCTGCCCACTGCCACTTTACTTTAGCAATTCTTCGGGCTATGTCGGTTACCTTGGTTCTCCAACGCTGCCGTCCTTACGAAAAGTGCAATAACTCGAGTTTTGGCGCGAACTGAGATAAGTACATATTCGGAATTTGCAGAACAAGATCTATATATTCTTTTTAGACACTTTTTACGTATCTATGACGTAGCCGGTTTTAATACTAAGCCTAATTAGTATTTTAGATACAAACAAAACAAAAATAAAATCTTTACATACGTTTTTCTCGAAATCAGGTTTAACCTAGTTATTGCACTTTTCGTAAGGACGGCAGTACGGATCTCTTCATTTCTGATTCGATCGCGTAGGGAAACTTCAAGCATAGCCCTCTCCATCGCCCTTTGGGTGACTTTCAGCCTTCTAATAAGGCCCATTGTGAGCGACCACGTTTCGGTTCCATAAGTCATCACTGGCAACACACACTGGTCAAAGACTTTCGTCTTGAGCCACTGCGGAATGTGGGACGAGAAGATATTGCGTAGCTTCCCGAACGCTGCCCAGCCGAGTCGGATTCGACGATTGACCTCTTTCTCGAAGTTGGACCTACCTAACTGGACAGTCTGTCCTAGGTACACATATTCGTCCACAACTTCGAGTGTAGCGCCTCCGATCTTCACTGGAGTGGGTATCACACGAGCATTGGACATGACCTTCGTCTTGTCCATGTTCATCCTGAGACCCACTCTTTCGGAAGCTCTACTGAGGTCATCGAGCATTGTACTGAGGCCCTCCATAGTCTCAGCCATGACAACTATATCATCGGCAAATCGAAGGTGAGTGATGTACTCGCCATTGATGTTGATGCCAGCCCCTTTCCAGTCCAGAACCTTGAAGACATCCTCCAGTGCAGCGGTGAACAGTTTCGGAGAAATAACGTCTCCCTGTCTCACCCCACGCTGCAGAAGGATAGGTTTCGAGGTGTGATCCTGAAGTCGGACTGACATAGTGGCGTTTTCGTACAGACACTTCAGCACCTCGATGTACCGATAGTCGATCTGGCACCGTTGAAGAGACTGCAGTACAGCCCAGGTTTTGACCGAATCGAAGGCTTTTTCGTAGTCCACAAACGCTAAACAGAGAGGCAGGTTATACTCTTCGGTCTTCTGTATAACCTGCCGCAGCGTATGTATGTGGTCTACGGTGCTAAAGCCGTTACGGAATCCGGCTTGTTCGGGAGGCTGAAAGTCGTCAAACCTGCGCGCTAGACGGTTCGTGATGACTCTTGAAAACAGCTTGTAGACATGGCTCAGAAGTGAGATGGGCCTATAATTCTTAAGTAGGGCATTATCACCCTTCTTAAAGAAAAGTACCACCACACCTCTGTTCCATGCCTGTGGCGTTTTGCCCTCGAGTATGACGGAATCAAACAGCTTCTGAAGGGCTTTGAGAACGGGTTTCCCGCCGGCCTTCAAGAGTTCAGCCGTAATTCCGTCATCACCCGGCGCCTTGTTGTTTTTGAGCTGCTTCAGAGCCATCCGAATCTCGTACAAGCTGACGTCCAGGATGTCTTCGGTATAATGTCGGGTCAACCTAGCTCTTGGGTCAGATGTCAGATGTATTATGTTAAATATTAAAACTCAAAACTTCAACTTTTAAAAAAAACTTTAAAATATCACCAACTCTATCTTTATTGCTAGGTTTAATTTACAATTGCAGTTTATGTGACATTATCTTAGGGCATGGGGTCTCTCAAATGTGGATGTCTGAAGGTAGTCTCTTCAAAGGGGGCTCCAAAAATCATGAAATTCATATGACATCATTCAGGGATAGCCACTCATCCTCATCTCAAGCCAGATGGAAAGTTATGGGTATGTAAGCCAGCAGGTATACAAATATAAAATAATTATCTACAATATTTCTTACATTTATCTCAGTGTTCTTTTTCCATTCAATACAACAGCTTGGACATCTTATCTTTGGAGAAAAATATTTATCAGGAAGGCCATATCCTCTTGTTAAATCTTTACAGCGCATTCTGGAAAGTAAATGCAATTTGAATGTAAGAGAGATGATGGTGATTTGTTGATGTTTGAGTGGCTTAAAAAGCCTCACGTATCGATTTCTTACTTACAAGTAATAACTTTTCAATAAAGTTTTAGTTTCGTCATTTTCTGAACGGGATACCGCTGCAGCAATGTTAAATAAAAAACCTACTTGGGCTTCGGTCATTATGGCTCATAGAAAAGTTTCGTATTATTATTATGAATTATTTCACGGAGTTTTCTAAAATATCCACCTCAAACTTTCCTAATTAAGGGTTATAATGGTTCAGTAATCAATTCTGTGGTAAATAACAGTTTACGTATACGTTCTTTTTTATTACTGAAAATCTCACTCGTATATCTCAGCTGCTCGCTACTAAATTAACATAGGACAGTGTTAAATTGATATTGAAAATGTGATGAACCACGTTTGTTTACATTTTACGTTACGTTTCAATCATCAATAACTGACTTAATAGTTTTCGTTCATAAAACAAACAAATAATTATGAAGAACGAAGGAAACTACTAACGACATGGATTATAATAATCAATCTTTACTTACTTTTCTCTATCAGAAAAAAATTACTTTTATCTAACCACTGCAGCTTCATTTCTTTAGATTCTTTAATTTTCATTCCAGTGTTTAAGATTTCGAAAAATTCCGAACGACTAAAGAAAACTCCCGCCAAAATGCCAAATGACGTCTGTCAAAATTGTAAAATACGACGAATTGCGTTATTCACGCGATTCGCGCAATTTTGATATAATTATTTTTAGTATTCCGTAACATTTGTCTCAATAAATTGGAAATTATTTTTGGAATAAACTTTTCACTTCATAATATTTCCAATATACAGTAATTATTTAGCAAGCTTACTTAACCTAGTGTATGGCGGTTACCGCAACCGACGCCGACGCGCTCTAGAACAAGTGAAGTGTTTGTGTTATTATGGTATTTCTTTGTTATGAATTGATTATGTGTTAAGTATTAATGTATATAAGTGTTCTCTACGTGGAGCGGATTAATTTAGGATATTTGTGATCATTGAGTACCTTTTACTTCAAAAATGGATGTCGCCGACACCTATGCCACACAAAGCCAAGTCAAAGACGAGGTTGGAGTTCGTTGCCAAAAGCTTTTTCAAGATTTCTTAGAAGAGTAAGTACAAACCTATGATTACTATTATTAATGTTATGATTTCACTTACAATATCAATTACTTTCTTTGTTTTCAATAACATAGAGGTTATAATACAACTTTGTTCTTTCCACACAGGTTCAAAGAAGACAACGAACTGAAATACGAGAAAAACGCCAAAGAGCTCCTCAAACCTGAATTAAGCACCCTAGAAGTCAGTTTTGATGATGTTGAGAAATACAACCAAAATCTTGCAACCACTATAATTGAAGAATATTACCGAATATACCCATTTTTGAACCATGCTATATTGAATTATGTCTTAAGCCTTGCTGATAGTGGTATGAAGAAAGATTTGCAAGACAAGGAGTGTTATGTGTCATTTGTTGATGTTCCAACAAGGCATAAAGTTAGGGAACTGACTACGGCAAAGATTGGCACATTGATAAGAATCTCAGGGCAGATTGTGAGAACCCACCCGGTGCATCCCGAGCTGGTCTTGGGCACTTTTGTCTGTTTGGATTGTCAGACAGTTATTAAAAATGTTGAGCAACAATTTAAGGTGGGCTTTATTAACTTCACCAATATTTTAAATATCAATTAAAATGGCCTGATTGCTAAAAATTATGATGAATGGTGTGATAAATATATTTTCTCATGATCAAAGTATCATCATCAAGTTACTTTTGTCTCATGCATAAAAACAATTGGTTCGTTCTTTAATTTAAAAACACACCAATGATGATGTTAATTTTTTTTTATTATTCCAGTACACAATCCCAGCAATCTGTCGTAACCCAGTGTGTGCCAACAGACGTCGATTCATGCTGGACACAGACAAGTCTGTGTTTGTTGACTTCCAGAAAGTTCGTATTCAGGAGACGCAAGCTGAATTGCCGAGAGGTTGCATCCCTCGTTCCCTTGAAGTTATATTGAGGGCTGAAGCTGTGGAGTCTGTGCAGGTAAAGATGAAGACAATCATATATTTCTCTTTTAAATGTATGAAAAGATTCTCATACTTTAGATGATTTCTGATCGAGTG
Source organism: Aporophyla lueneburgensis (assembly GCA_932294355.1). Lineage (NCBI taxonomy): Eukaryota > Metazoa > Arthropoda > Insecta > Lepidoptera > Noctuidae > Aporophyla > Aporophyla lueneburgensis. Next base: position 10,758,615 of record OW028757.1, on the reverse strand, counting down.
GCAGGAGTTCAAGATTGGTTAGAGTAAATTATGAAACTGAAATTTAATATTTTGTACCACACTAGAAAATAAAAAAAACCATAAATTTTATCATGTACACTGTACCATATAAAATAATGCAGAATATTTCTGAATAATTAAAGATTTTGTAGTTCTTTACACAAACACAAAATACTTCTTAAATTATATTTTGCCATCCATTTTCAGGCTGGTGACCGCTATGATTTCACTGGTACACTCATAGTAGTTCCAGACGTAGGCTCCCTATCATTACCAGGAGCTAAAGCTGAGCTGACCACCAGGACAAGACAAGGCAATGAAGGACAGATGGAGGGCATCAAGGGACTTAAAGCTTTGGGAGTCAGAGAACTGCATTATAAGTAAGTTCTTTTATCATATGGGCTTCTTGTTGGACTAGTGTGTGTGAAGACTATTATTGAAAGTTTTCTGAGAAGCTGGTACAGTGCACAAAAAATCCCACCACAATATTTTAACATCTATGCAAACATGGACTTTTCACAGTTTATTAAAAAATAATTCAATGATTCTGTGTTTCCATGACTTCCATAAGAATGCTTAATTAAAACTTCTTTCACCCACATTATGGACCAGTTACTTATCAGTATTAGTTACTGGTGTAAAATTCATCCATTGTAGCAGTTATGGCTCATAATCAGTGATTATCATTAACATTTATGAGTTTATGTTATGCGCATTCTACTTAATAAGCCAAGAAATTATATGGTTTGTGATAATCAAAGGTCGAAATTAGGGATTTAACAGAAACGGGTTTACCGGAACCGAAATTGGAATCGGAGTTTTAAAATGTCATTTATCGGAACCGGAATCAAAGTCGGAGGCAGAAGATAGATGAGTTTTAAGGACAACTTAATCAAATTAAGTAAAAAAATGGGAATGATTAAGAACAGGGATTCCTTGTGCGACAGCCATAAAAATGTTCGTTCGCGCTGGCAGCGACCAGCCGCGTCGCCCATGACCGTTGACCTTCGGTTTTAACACAGAACAAAGAATACAGAGAAGTGCCCCTACGCTGGCTAAGCACGGGAACCAGTGTCGCCAAACTCACACATTTGCATATCAAATTCTCCATTACACACATAAAAAACAGTGGTATGATTGGCTACAAATTACAAACGCAACTTTTACAAATCATCTTCTTATTGCTTTCAAAAATTGTGTCTTATTGCAACGAATGAAAGTTGTTATTATTTGACATGACACAAACAATAAAGACGTTTTTCGTCTAAAAACTTTAAATAGACAAGTTTACAACGAGTTCAGCAACTCAACGCTAGATGGCGCTGTAACCAATTCATTCTATTCAGAACGCTAGCTCCTTTGAAATAGATGTCATATTCATATGCACTTGTAATCTCTTGTGAGTACAAAAAAAAAGTTAGAGATGTAGACATATATCGATATATTAATATTGATGTTACGTAATTTATTCGGGTGAGCAATGTAGTAATTTGTTAACATCATACAAATGCTTAACCTTTTGAGCGCCACGACAAAAAAGCAAAATCGTGCCCTCAGCGCCGAGCTATAAATTCATCCTTTAATACCTACAAAATAGTAGTGAGTTCGAAATTATATCGATAAAGCACTAACCATTTATTTTTTAACATATAGTATGTTTTTAATAAAAGGTTACTATACCGGAAATATATAATAAACGAGTTTTATTTCATCCCACCTTGTCTTTTATGATAGAAATGATACGCTATGTGTCACAGTTTCGACGTTAAATCCACAATTCAAAACAACAGTCGATAAAAGTAAGTCAGTACCATCACAGCACTATGTTCAGTCATGACGTACTTTCTTGTCATCTTATGATGACACTGGCGTAGCTGGCACGGCTTTTCTTAATTTGCCCGCCTCTGCACTAGAGGTGCGCATCCGATATTTATGAATAATATCGAAATAATAAGAGTTATTTTATTTTAATGGTTTCGCTTTTTTATACAGTAGCATCATTTTTATTTAATACAACTTCCTTCTGCCCGCGACTTCGTCCGCGTCATATTTATTGCTCCCCGACCTATCCCGTAACATGGTATGTATATTTTTTTTTATGTGAAAAAGAAAAGTAATGTTTTAACTATTGTACACGCATTTTTTTAGCAACATTCATTTTTATTTGTATAGATTTAAGTTTCTCTGAAAGAACAACCAGCAATAATGCCCTAATGTACAGCCACGTAGGTACTGATGATATCTCAACTGAAATAAATACCATTTACTGTAGATTTGTAATTATCAGAATACGACAAAAATAGGCGAAAGCATATTTAAACCATCAAATGAACTTGTGTTTTAGTAAACGAAGTTTTTATACTCAAGATTTGTAAGTGCAAATATAATAGTAAATACGAAGAAAGGGACAATATTATCCTTGGAAACAAATGAAACTTAGTTCAAATAAACCTCAGTCGGATCCGTGTTTATTTTATGACACGCCAGCTGAGCTTATGGCTGTTTCAAATGGTTTACATGAATTTTATTCTCTTTTTAATTACAAAATCTGAACTTCACTTTGTAGTTTTATTTGAAACAAAGTACTTATAACACAATAGTATCGTTAAACAAGGATGTATGTTCCGATGACTATAGTCTGATATACTAATCTCACAAAATGTATTGACATTATAAACGAATATTTTAATATGAGATTTTAAGTCGTTCAGAATCCTGCCGGTGTAGTGAAATTGTTCGAAAGAGTTACCGTGGCTCTGGCATATGCACTGAAGGAACTCGGGTGGGTTTTAGTCAGTAAAAGTCTGACACGCCCTTCCGCTCCACCCAGAATGTGAGACGTCATTTGATGATTTCCCACCCACAAAAAAAGTCGTTCAGAATAATAAATTAATGAGAACAAACTACTGATACAAGTAAAGGAACAGCTCTATTTACAAATCGACCACATGGGACGTCATAGGATTGTCACGATTAGATGACTCTGGCGCTCCAGGCACAGACAATATGACAGTGTGGTGGAGATGGGCACTACGCTCATTATGATTTATCGATAATCAACTGACACCGACATTTAATGAGCAGATAGTTCGTTATTTTAATAATATTTAAATAATTTTCATGATTCCTGAATCATTCAACTTCAATATCAAAAGTTTTATTTATTTATTGTAGGAAAATTTAAAGAAATGAAATATAACGTAGGTTACCGTCGAAGTCGATATTCTTGTTATATTTATTGCTAGCTACATCACTACGTGTCATGATATGATGACTGTGGCGCTGAGGGCACTAAGTTTTTCGAATCTTATAATTGGTGTTAGTTTTTGCCATCTTATGTTAATATAGATGAAATATAAAGAAAGAAGCTCAGCGAATATAAATTAGGATGAGTCAAGGAACATAATTAGCAAAGGAAATAAAAACAACAATGTTGTTTTATGAGTTTTATTTACGTTTAAAAGTCTGTCACGGTATCGTGACCGTGGCGTGCTGGGCACGTTTTGGTTTGTCATCTATACATGACTCTGGCGGTCAAAAGGTTAATAACGAAAAAGGTTGATTATCGTTAAAATATCAATGTTAAAGAGATATTTGTATGTTTGTATGTAGGGGGGTAATATTATTTTCATAAAATTAAGTACGCGGGCGAAGCTGCTGACAGAAGCTAACGATAAATGAAACGATAACAAATGGTGCTAAAAATATTTACTGACTTTGAAATAATACATATTTATTTAATATTTGCCATTTTGATAATCGAATATTAATATATTTTGCCGTGATAGCTTTCATTAAGACAGTAATATGATTAGACGTAGGAAAATCCCCTAATTGGTTATAGCTTATGTTTTGGAATATTGATGACCCAATAAACTGTTGCATTATTTCAGCCATGATATAATCTTTATTAAATATATGACCGTCTTATAAAAATATTTAGGATGTCTGACATAACTTAATCACAGATTCTGATGGGCATAATAACCCCCTCTAGCCTTACCTATAATAAATCTATGTAATTATTGATTTGTTTTCTGTTACTAAAGCACTAACGCAAATATCACACTTATGTTATCAACTGTCTTATTATTTAACCAGCTATGTGAGCTATTGATTCCTTACTAAAATCAGACAAAACTATCGATACCGACCTACTTTACGGATGTGTCCCATCCCTAATCGAGTAGCGTCGAAGTTACTAGAATTTAGTTTGTGATTGTCCAGATGACGACCAAGTGCATTTAGACTTTGTATCAATAAACATAAGGTTGTTTATAGTTTGCATTGAAGTCATAACATGTGGTATTGTAATTAAAATCAATTATATTAAAAATTAACAAAGTTTAGCACTTACCAATGATACGATACACCTCTACAAGATACATTTTTTTTCTGCTTTCGTTTTTGCAGGTAAAAACCGCACAACAAGGCATAATTTGTAATATTTCGCGTATTTCTGAGACATCCAATTGCGACAAGTATCTGACGGCGAATAAGCTAAATGTTGCGCATCTGCGCTTAATGTTGACACGCGCGCGATATGTGAGGGGCACTTCCTCTAGTTTTCTTTTTTCCGTGGGTTTTAACCTCTGTTTAAAGTGTCGAAACCGAAGTCAATGTCGGAAGTGTAATATCAATCGGAAGTTCCGACTTATGGGAATCGAATCTCCGTAATATGCCTAGTCTACATAATGAAAACATAACATCACACCTGTATTTGTCAAGGAGGTAGGAAGCGTTGTACTTCCCCCTATTCGCGAACAAAAATATACATTCAAACTCAAACAGCACTATTAATGAGAATTTCCTAATGAAACAGTCCAATACTGCTTCAAGAAAGTTTTAAATTGTACTAAATTATCACCACCATCACAATTAATTATAACCATTTCTCTCATCAACAGAACAGCCTTCCTAGCTTGCAGTGTACAAGCGATATCACGAAGATTTGGAACTGCTGACATGGCGACTGACGACCTCACCACCGAGGATATGAGGAAACAGATGACTGACAAAGAGTGGGACAAGGTAAGTTGATTCAAGACAACTATTTTCTTGCATAAATTTGTACTAGCGTGCGGAATAAGCACTAATTTGGCGTTAGCGTCGCGCTTTCGTAACATCTACGCTGCGTATCTCATCCTGATTACATCATCATGCTAATACTTTTGCTGGTAGCATGCGTCACCCCGAATTTGAACAAGTGTTGTAGAATATATAAACAAATAATTATAATTAAAGTGTCTGTTTGAAATGTCAAAATATCAGCTTTTTACTAATATGCTTATGGAAGTATATATGGTGCTTAACCAAAAAAATACCATTGTTTTTATCTGTCTTTGCTTATTCCGGGTAATTTCCGAAACGGCAGAACTGATTTCGACAGGACTTTCACTGGCAGATAGCTGATATTATAGGTAACATAGGCTACTTTATCCCGTTAGCACGTTCCCATGAGATATCCACGCGGGCAAAAGCTAGTGAACAATAATAATTTTGAATACTGTTCACATTCATTGCGTCCGTGAATCTTGCCTGAATACTAGCCTCTTTCTAACAAAAACTCCTTATCACCAGGTATACGAGATGTCCCGCGACCGTAACCTCTACAACAATCTGATCACAAGTCTGTTTCCGAGCATCCATGGCAACAATGAAGTAAAAAGAGGAATACTGCTCATGTTGTTTGGTGGAGTCGCTAAAACTACCATTGAAGGTAAGGTTTTATAGTTATTGAATTACAAGATATAGTTAGATCATTTCAGATACCAATCTCCATGATCTGACCAAGATTATGTCTGGACTTTAAAAGAAACTGTGAATACTCAGATAAACACCAACGCATCTAGTTTTTAAAATATGACGGAATGGTAAAAACTTGTAACAAAACCTACTTATAGAAATAAAATCATTTATCACTGATAACTATTGTGGAGTATGTTCAGATAATCGAATAAACGAAATCGTCTTCTAGTGCTTCAATTGCTGAACTCTGTAACCTAACTTCATAGTTTTTTTTTTTTACATGTTTTTAAGCCTTCCAGTGGTTTTTGTTGTATTTCTCTCATATCCCAAGCCCAATGCATTACCAAATAATGTATTAGTGCAAGTTTTGGTGCTTAGAAGATATCTACCCACCAAGTAACTTTCTTTACCTCTCCATTTTACCTAATACCAAGTAAACATTGATGGCCACATTGGTCACCCTCTACTCACCTTCCTCCTAATCGTAACACACTATCAACCATAATCTGAATCATTCTGAAAGAAATTGCTAATTCATCCATCATAAAACATCAGTTGCACTAAGACATTTATGGTATTGTCTCCTCGCATCTATAATGTTGTAAATAAAAAATCAAAATTAGGATACTTAACATAAATGAGTTTAGAAAGGTTGTAATGCCCTGGTTAAAAAGTTTGGACTATGACGACACAGAAAACCTTAAAAATAGTACCAGATATAAAGAGTATCACTCACAACTTCAAACACACACTCATATACCACTTCCCCTACCTCAAACACATTCAGACCCTAACACGTGCGAGCACATACTGCCCACCCACACAACACATTCAGTATATTTTTTAATCATTTTTTTTTATCATGCATGTTAGATTACTTTAATTTTAATATTTAATGTTTCGCTTTTTGATCTTTGTATGCAATATTGTACATGTTCCTAGTAATTAGGCGAAAACACTAGCTCCTGTAATTACAGTGTACACTAGCGAAGTAGCTAGGGAATTCACAAAAATGCTTGCATAAACTTATGTCAATAAAGATTATTATCAATGGATTCACATGTTCAAAAAATTGGTTTGCTCAATAACGTAAATAACGCAATTCTTGTTGTTGAACTGTCAAAATGAAAGCCATTCCTGCTGTCAGTAGCATAAGCATAATCAGCCTATAATGTTCCTAATGTGGGGACTGAAGCCCCCTCTCTTGGAGAGAGATTTGACCGTAATCATACACCACGTTGGCCCAGTGCGGGTTAGTAGATGTCACATTACTTTGATTTTTTGGTCCTAAGACATGCTGGTTTCCTCACGATGTTTTCTTTCCCTGTTTTAAGAACAGTGGTGATAAAACTATTTACAACAAGTAAAGAACCTGTCTAGATTCAAACCCACCATATACAACTCGTAAGTCGCAGTCGCTACCACGATTATACATACATAAACTCACGCTATTTCCCCATGGGGGTAGGCAGACACTACAGAACGCCACCTGCTACGATTCTTACAAACTCCTTTTGCCACGTTTAAGTTCATACATCTAGTCAAACACGCACGTCGCTTACCAGTTCTGCGCACCTGACCCTTCTGAAGAACAACACCGATAAGGTCACTTTTTCTTCTACCCTTCTTATGTATCATCCCCTTTGTCCTTTTTTTTTCGTATATTGCTTCTCATAACTTCCCTCCCTTTCGCCAGGTACAACCCTCCGAGGTGACATAAACGTGTGCATAGTCGGCGACCCGAGTACTGCCAAGTCTCAACTGTTGAAACAAGTGAGCGAGATAAGTCCGCGCGCCGTATACACTAGCGGCAAGGCGTCTTCTGCCGCCGGTCTCACCGCTGCCGTCGTGAAGGTATGTCATGTAACAATACATCATGCCTGTAATCTCCAAAGGGGTAGAAAGAGGTTTTGTAGTACACCATTTTATTTATAGTAAAGTATATTGCCAATAATGAAGTAGAATCCAGACTCGCCACTACTAAGAATTATCGAATGAAAAATAAAAGACTTTTTTTTAAGAGCATGTTTTTTTGAATGTGGTTTTTTTGTTATGGTACCTACACGACACAAATTCGTATCCCTTCCCTTGCTAAGTATAAATTTGACAAAATTATTATAACATTATCAACATAAACTAAGTTGAAAAAATAGGTCAAATATTCTAGCTAATTCAAATTGAAGCTAATTCGATAAACACTAATCAGAACTTGACCAAAAAAAAATACAACTGAGTAAAGAAACTCTATCTTTTTTCGAAGTCTGTTAAAAACACCCAATAAGACTTCCCAACGATTTCCTACCTTAATTTGTTCATCCTGCTACCATGAGCCGAGAGTGCTGGATTTAGTTCTCCAAATTGCTGAAGTAAATATGAAAACCGAGTACTTTTCCTTCAACTTCCTGCTTCTGCATTTACAGCGTCAAGTTGAGAGCAATTATATACAGGTGGCTAGAACATCGCGCTCATCCTGATTTTATGGATTGAGGACATAATTCTGAACCCTCTTCATGACATTATCGACGGACATTAATATTGCCTGTTCCATAAGTCTTGACCGCATAGGTAAGTATTGCACTTTTCAATGGAACAACAGATTTTTTCTCGAAACATTTCGTCCTTTTGTATTGTTGGTGAAACATTGACATTTCCCAATATTTTCAATAGGTATCACTTCATCCTCTTCAAAAAGAGTAGGCAATGCACCTCTGGTAATGCAGTCTATAGGCGGCAGCTACCACCATCTGGTGGGCCATTTGCCACTGAAAAACCACTGTTTTCAAAATAGTACTCATTGTCGGTTCACAGGACGAAGAATCATTCGACTTCGTAATAGAAGCGGGCGCCCTGATGTTGGCCGATAACGGCGTGTGCTGCATCGACGAGTTCGATAAGATGGACCTCGTCGACCAGGTCGCCATCCACGAGGCCATGGAACAGCAGACCATCTCTATTGCTAAGGTATGTAGGACTATGTCTTGAAGAATATTGTCATTGCACCATAGTAAGAAATCCATGATTATCTTAACACTCCTACCATTCTTGAGGAAATTCATTAACCATTATCAGCCTATAGCAGTCCACTGCTGGACAAAGGCCTCTCCAATTGCACGCCATTCAGCTCGATTCTCGGCAACTCTCATCCAGCTGCTACCAGCCACCCTGCGAAGATCGTCGCTCCACCTAGCCTTAGGGCGTCCTGTCTTACGTTTGCCGATCCGCGGTCTCCATTACTCCACACAAGAACACGTCTACCGCAACAGTCATCAGTTTAGCCTTATGTGGCCGACCCATTGCCACTTCAGCTTGTTAATTCTATGAGGAAATTATTAAACACTAGCTTCTGCCCGCGACTTCGTCCGCGTCAAATTTTTGCTCCCCTGACCCTTCCCGTCGCATCGATTTGCCTGCTAGTTTTCGTCCATTTTTCGTTGCTGCTCGCACCTTTTGAGTTATAGTGAGTCAACCTTAAAAGATAGACATATGCTCTCGCGGACTTTTTTTAGAACTTTTTAAAAGGAACAATTCCGTTTTACATGATTTTTGCGTTACTTTAACCGTTTACGCAGCGCACGCAACGGAAACTCTCAAAAGGAATACATTTTCCCCGTTTTTGCAACATTTTTCATTACTGCTCCGCTCCTCTTAGTTGTAGCGTGATGTTATATAGCTTATAGCCTCCCTCGATAAATAGGCTACCCAACACAAAAAGAATTTTTCAATTCGGAGCAGTAGTTCCTGAGATTAGCGCGTTCAATCAAACAAACAAACAAACAAACAAACAAACTCTTCAGCTTTATAATATTAGTATAGATAAAAAACGGTATGCTGATCGTCTAGCCATCCACCCAAATCCTCTGGCTGTTAAATTGCTGGACAGCAGTGAATCTGTCAATCTACTTAAGAAAGATCAAGTGATCAAAGTAGGTAGCAGGCAAGGTCTTGTACCTGAAACGCCAACTATTTTCACACAACCAAACTGAAAATCAAAATCTGAAATCTGTGTAAATTATTTCATCACCACTGCTCTCAAAACGGTGAAGGAAAACATCGTGAAGAAACTGGCATGTCTTAGAACCAAAAATTCGAAGACATGTGACATCTACCAACCCGCAGTGGGCCCGCGTGGTGGATTATGGCCTACTCCCTCTCTCCGAGAGGAGGCCTGTATCCCAACAGTGGAAACATTTGGATGATGAACTGAAAATAGTCCAAAAAGGACTGATGGCAGTCATTGCAGTCTTAAGTGTAGCATGCAAGAAAGTTATCAAAGGTTATGTATATATATACTCCCACCATTTTGATTTTGTTATGGTCTTAATTTCCTAAATTATAAGGACGATTTTTGACCTCACTGTTAAAGCTTCCAAACCCGCAAATCTCTGTGTGGATGCGATGTTTGAAAGTAGTTGTAATTTCGCCTCATTCACAAAGAGTACTCTGTAAATTGATATCAAGCATGGACTTAAAATCGTCGATTGCAATTAGAAAGGCACTTTTTCAGAAATTAGGTTATACTGAACGAAATATAAGATACTTATTTGTATGATATATTTTTCATTTTCTAGGCTGGAGTCCGCGCTACTCTAAACGCCCGCACGTCGATCCTGGCTGCTGCCAACCCTATCGGCGGTCGCTACGACAGAGCCAAGTCTCTACAGCAGAACGTGGCCCTTAGCGCACCCATCATGTCCAGATTCGACCTGTTCTTCATACTGATAGGTACATTCCCACCATAAGACAGCATATGAATGCCATTATTTCTGAAATGGTACTCTTTGGGGTCTTTGAGGCGTCATCGTTTCAGCCGAAAGACGTCCACTGCTGAACACAGGCTCCGCCAAGGGGGAATTTGTCATAATCGCCACGCTTGGCAGGCGGGTTGGCGAACGCACTATGGTGGCAAAATGGTGAGAACACTGCTGCCTATTCTCTAGCTGTGTATCATCTTTGTACCACAGTTTGGAAGAGGTGGCCGGTAGGTATAAATGTAGATGTTCTTAACAGATCAGGAGATGTAAGCATCTTCTGGAGGGAGGTGGGCTGGTTGGAATAACCACCGACGGACGCCGTAGTCCACACCCAGTCACAAATCCAGGCTACTTAGATTTTACCAGCAAAAAAACTAAATAATAATTCGCCTGACCCAGGAATCAAATGATCACTCAGAATCTACTATGGACCACTAACAATGAATGTTACAATTTATTATTTTATTTCGAACGCGATTTTATTAGTTTGTTATGGCTTTGTAACGGAATCTATGAACGTGATTTTCACCTCCTTCAAAACGTCGAATTAATTTGAAACTTTGCAAAAGCTTGGGGTGCTTGATATCAATTGACGTAAATATTTTATCGACAAATACTGATTAAAGTAGAGTAATTATAAAAATACTTTAAAAAACCGAATATTCCCTGTCACCCCCACAGGGATTGCCCCCAGGTAGCAATTGAGAAAAAAAAACCCAGTTGTCACCAGGTGTAGATTACATGTAAAATACGGCTGGGGAGATGATGATGTAGAACATGTAAGTATAGGTAATTTTATTTTCATCACCCCGTGGCAATTAGGAATTTTAGTCCCATTGCCACCGGGCAATCCATGTGGGGGCGACTGGAAATATTCCAAAAAAGCACCCACGCTTTTCTACATTAAATTTATTTGTTTATTAATTACTCTATCCAATTAGAAATCATTTTCTACTTCTTAGTTTGATTATCTATTAAAGAGTGTTTTTAAACTTTGAATTTTCTTCTTATGGCTGAACCTAATATTTGTTTTATCTTTCTTACAGACGAGAGCAGTGAAATGGTAGACTACGCCATAGCCAGGAAGATCGTCGATCTACATTGTAATAAGGAGGAGACGTACGACTGTGTGTATACAAGGGAAGATCTGTTAAGATACATCGCTTTCTCGAGGTCTTTCAAGCCTATCATTACTGAGGTGAGTTTAACTTCTAGTAGACCATCTTCTTCTAATATATAAAATTCTCGTGTCGCAGTGTTTTTTACCAAACTCCTCCGAAACGGCTGGACCGATTTTTATGAAATTTTGTGTGGATATCGGGTAGGTCTGAGAATCGGCCAACATCTATTTTTCATACCGCTAAATAATAAGGGTGACCCACCCCTAAATATATTTAATTTTTTTTTGACAATTTTTAAAATTTTTATTTATGATTTGGCATTGAAAAATACATACAATTCCAAATTTTCACTCTTTTTTACCCGGCAAAACAACGTTTGCCGGGTCAGCTAGTAATTCTATAACAAACATAACCTTTTTTTTAGAGAAATCGGCCGAATTTAATTCCTGTAATTTCGAACTGGAGATTTCCAGTATATTGTCCAAAAGCATCCAGTATTAGTAAGCATTTCATGCGTGAAGAGTTAGCCAACCGAATTAAGAAAGGCGGGCAATACTTAACCTTTATCAGACCAAGATTATGTCTGGACCCTAAAAAAAGACTGATCTGAAAGTATGTTTCGGCCCTTCTTTCTCTGAGTAGTCAGATAGGAAACGCCGATCTCATCTAGTTTTTAAATTATATATGTCGGAGTTGGTTCTCAAATACAAATTGTGGGTAGAACGCATAATTTGCTATTCTTTGTTTTTATTATCATTAATTTACGTGATTTTTCTATCAGAAAGTGTCTAATAAATCGGAACATAATTTATTGAGTACTTGGTGTACTCACTAATTCATTTTTGGAAATTTATTTCGATGATTGTAACCGGTAGTTTTGTTCAAAACAATAAATGACATGTCTCTTTAAATTTTAAAATGATTTACGTAGTGAATTCACCATTTGTTTATTTACAACAATTATTCTAATATTATTAGATTACTTTATAATGTAAGTCTTATTTAGTTTAGCATACTTTAGTGTTTTCTATCAAGTAAACACGTGGCGTACTTCCGCGCGCCATCGGACAGAGTTGTCGTGGATGTTATGGCGGGACATTGTCCTATAAAAGAGCTTGCATTCACTGAGCAAGTCAATCTATCTTCGGATTAGACTCAATACAGCGCCCCTACTCCCGACAAAACTGTCGGTTTACCTGGTACAGCGCTGCTGTATATTCACATAGCTGTATTGACTAGCTGATAGCGAAAGATACACTTTGTATTTGGGTGACTTAGGCCTCTATACGAACAGTAACCTTAAGGTGACGTAGCGAGATAAACATGCTTTTTCTTTTTAGCGTACCTTTCTTACCGTATGGCATCCGTACTTAATCTTTTAGTGTATGTTTTTTGACTATATGATCTAGTATCCTGTAAAAGGAAAACACGATACGATGAAATTTTCTCGATACAAAAAAATCGCAAAGTTCAATCTATGATTATGATTTTTTTAGCCTCAAGGCGCGATGCGTATGAATTATTAAACATAGTTTACTTTAAAACATTGATTATAATTGTATCTAAGTTTTTGTAAAACAGTTTTCGTTTCAATAATACTTTTCATTCATAAAAAACGGCGATTCGTTTTGGCACATACGTTATTTTATTCCAAGAGCACATACATTATCGCCATCTCTTCTTTTGCCTATCATAAGTAGTGTCATCACTCTCGTTCGTTCATAAATCAGTCGCCCAGTAGGGCTCATCGACGTCGAACCTATGTTACTTTTTTACAAATCGGTGCGATCAAAATTACGTTTTTGAAATATTTGTGTTCACAGAAAAAGGTAGTAGTTAAGCATTTTGCTGTAATCATTTAATATAATAAGTGTTGGCTTTCCAAATAACTTTGTATTTCGACTGTATATTTGTCTTTTTTTGTGACTGTGAACAATATAAAATTCTTTTTCTATTACCATTTAGAGACGACATAAATTATGTATGAAAATGGGAAGAACCATAAACCAAAACTGAACAGTACCTTCAAGGTTAGGAGTGCCTGCACAGGGCAATTAATTTATTCATTTTGCAAGAATGAAATACCAATAAGATGATCATAACAGTGAATCGAATTCACCACCTTCACTAAAGCATTACAGCAACAATCTTTTCTCCTTTTGTAAAGTAATATTGAGTAAACACCTTATTTTCTAGAGAAGAACGTCTGTTTTATCCCAAAAACTTATAATAATCATTCATTTAGAAATAAAATAAAATATTTAATTTGTTTTTAGGTTTGAAGTATGTCAACAATATATCTATATGTCAAGTACTGTCACTTCAAATGCAAGAGCACAACGAATGAATGGAGTAGCATTAGAATTGTAAAAAAGGTGAGGTTTTACTTGACAGCAGCCCAAAGAAGGGTAATGATTTAAACAGTCTGTGTCAAACGCCGAACTAGTTTAAAAAAAATATCATTGGCATGTAAAAGTGTTTGTACAAACCTACTTACAGAAATAAAATCATTTATCATTTATAGCAGATGTGAAGTTTTATTGAAAATATAAATTTTAATTTCATGTATCGATCAATCAATCAAATCAGTTTATTTCGGGCTACAAAGACCCAAATCATAATACCATACAGAGTATCATACATACAAAAAAACCACGTAAACATAACTATTGTACACGAAGTGACGGCGACGTGTTGCGCTGCGTAGTATCGCGTAGCCTTCCGCGGAATCGCCGATACACGACACCCTTCGGCCAAAACTCTTCCTTGAGGAAGGTCTCTATTTGATGAGTTGGAACTTGGACCACGAATGACTTGAAGTTCGTGTTGTGGCACGGTTCCAACTTCTCGACCCTCAAGGTCCAGTTGGACTTAACACGTACAAACTCCACGATCTCCTCAACCTTCGTGGTGTAATGTAGACGGGACACATAGACCTGCGTCGTTAGTGTAGCTGGACGCAGCAGCATATTGAGTCCTGCTAGCGCGGTCCCACACTGGTTCCGACTACGAAGCTTCTTCCTGTTCTTCCTCTCTACCTTCACGAAGCCATTCTTGTCAGGCACGTGCCCTGAAGCCGGGCCTAGCTGTTTCGACCCCTATATGTACCGTGTTTGATACCTAATCATTAGCAGCCTATAACGTTCCCACTGCTGGGACACAGGCCTCCTCTCGGTGAGAGAGAGTGGGACATAATCCACCACGAGGGCCCAGTGCGGGTTGGTAGATGTCACATGTCTTCGATTTTTTGGTTCTAAGACATGCCGGTTTACTCACGATGTTTTCCTTCACAGTTTTGAGAGCAGTGGTATTGAAATGATTTACACAGAGTAAAACGCCTGCTCGGGTTCGAACTTGTAAGTAGTAGCCGTTGCCACTGAGCCACCACTGCTTCTCGATATCTAATCAAAGGTCTACAAGAGTGCTTTCTGAAAACATATTGGCTATTTATAATTTTTCATTCCTACAAGATTTTATGGATGATTAAAACAATGGTGTTTTACTCTGTTTTGAATAACACTAAACGTACTTCTATAATCTTATGAAGACTGTTTAGCAAATTATTTGTGTACTCCATCTCTGAATTACCCCTAACCCCAAAATAACTGTAATGAAAAATAAAATTAATAAAAGAACAAATATACATACGAGTTAATAGGCTGATAAACACATTGCCCTCTGCACTCGGGTAAAACACCCAAATAAAAAGGTATAATCTAGACATAGTTACAAAATATCGGCAATAATATCGGTTTTGGTTTTCTAAACGCAGTCACACGTAATTACTAAAATATGTATGTATAAGTCAAGTAATTTAGACATTTATCATACACATTGCCATACGTAATTGACCTTGAAGGAAATATAAATGACTTGTAAAATAAGGTGAAAAAAATACTCATAACTAGTATTACGTAATGGACGAAGTCTATGTAAAATATTGTAATTCTCATTTACCAAATAAATGTATAGTAATCGGTGAAACGAAATTGAAGTTTATTAATCTCTTAAACACCATCATATATTTTATTTATAGACCTCTAGAAGATTAATTCGTTATTTTTAATTGCATGTTGTAAATCTATATATTATTACGTGAAGCGAAAATTTTGGAACCCTTTTTACGAAAATTGGGTGGACGGAGGAGTATGAAATTTCGCACACATATAGTTTATACAGAGAAGAAGTGACGAATGCTAATTTTTTTTTTAATTATGCGTAAAAATACATTATTTTCATTATTTTCAATATTAATACCATATTATTTTTTATATTCTTTTATTTCATTGTACAAACATATAAATTATATTTTTAAATATTAAAATAACAAAAATTATAAAAACATTTAACAATATAAAAAATAGTAGTCCAAGCTACCGGCGGTCAGGGCTCCAGAGAGAGGAACCTCCTGACAATACGAGCCGTATCCAGAAGTACCGCTTTCTGAATCAAGCCCTTGATCCAGCTGCCTAACGAGAGCCTCCTTAGATGTTAGTCGAGGCTCTTGGCTATCAAGCCGTTGACTATCGGCACAATGATCGCTGAATCCACATCCCACATGTCGACAACCTCGCGAGCTAAGTCAAGATACTTGATCTGTTTATCTTTCTCAGCTTTCACGAGGTTCTCGTCATGTGGGACCGTTATGTTAACAATCATTGTGCGCCGCTCTACTCGATCCACCACCACTATATCAGGCTTATTTGCAATAATAGTCCTGTCAGTGATGATGGATCGATCCCAGTACAATGTGATATTTCCATTTTCGAGAACTGGGTCGGGCACATACCTGTAGTACGGCACCTATGATTCCACAAGACTGTATTTCAGAGCAAGTTGCTAGTGGATAATCCTAGCTACTAGGTTGTGCCTATGCAAGTATTCTTCGTTAGCTAGTCGAGAACACCCAGAAATTATGTGTCTAATTGATTCTCCTGCACGGTGGCATACCCGACAGATCTCAACCGTGCCATCTTTCACAATAAATCTCCGGTAGTTGTTCGTCATCATAACTTCGTCCATAATTGCACAGACAAAACCTTCGGTTTCCCCAAAGAGGTGACTGAAACGCAGCCAGGCTACGGACGCTAGTAGATCTACATCGGATCCATGTAAGGCCCGGAAATAGCGTCCGTGGAGCTCCTTACTCTGCCATACCTTCATGCGGTCATTAGTGTCGAGTATTACAGGTTTACGCCAGTTCTCGTTAGCCATGGAGAGCGAGGTGAGGCCCTTGTCAACCGCGACCACATCTCGATGCATCCCCACGTCGGTTTCTAGGAAATATTCCCTGAGGCTGCAAATCTCGCGATTGTGGAGAGTCTTAGCGTTTAAAAAACCTCGACATCCACACTTTCGCGGGATATACAGTCTCATCACCGATGACCGTGGGTGATGCATTCGATATGCAGTCAACAGCGTACGGACCCTCCTGTCCAGGGCGTTGAGTTCGGTTTGAGTCCATTTGAGTATGTCGACAGAGTACATCAAAACCGGCATGACCCAACCGTTGAAGGCGCGCACCTTGTTTCCACTTGATAGAAGACTATTAAAAACTTTCTTCAGGTGGCCAAAGAAGCGCTCCTTCAACGATTGCTTCATGTCAGTAACATTGATGCCCAACGCTTCCGACATACCCAAATACTTATAGGTTTTGGCTGCGGAGAGGGCTCGGAGGTTTATGGAATCCGAGAGTTGGGTTCCCACGGATTCCACAATCTCCCCTCGCTTTACATGCATGACCGCACATTTGTCCACACCAAATTCCATTCTGATGGCGCTACTGAAGGTTTCAACTACTTTCAGTAGCTCCATCAGTTGAAAATTGTTGGGGGCAAACAGTTTTAAAATCATCCATGTAAAGGAGGTGGGATATAACCTGACCACCTCTCCTCATCCGATAGCCTATGCGTGAATCCTCCAGCAGTGTGCTTAGAGGATTCAGGGCTAAGCAGAACCAAAGCGGACTCAAACTATCACCCTGAAATATGCCTCGCTCGATCCTTATCGGTTCGCTATTCCCTTGGATATTTCAACATCCTGGATAGCGAAGGACCGTCCTCCACTGCCTCATTCATGAAATCAGGAAGGTGCGAAGAGATGCATCGACTTTATACAACTCCAGCACCCTCATGAGCCATATATGTGGCACCGAGTCATAGGCCTTCTTATAGTCTATCCAACATGTCGACAGATCCTTTCGGGAACGACGAACTTGTTGGCTTATGGTCATATCAATGAGGAGCAGCTCCTTAGTACCTTATATACTTATTATTATTACCTCCTTTATATTTATTATTATATATTTTTTTTCACTTAATAATGTATTTCTATTCAAATGAAGCACGGTCGAATTTCGACCAATGGGCGATGACTAGTAATATAAATACTTAAATTTTTTATTATATATTTTTAATTATTTTGAGTTAAACAATCTCGTATTACCCAACATCGGTACATAAATATTAGCTAGCTTTTTCCCGCGACTTCGTCTGCGTAAATCTTAGGTTACGCGGACGCAGGTGAAGTCGCGGAATTAATAGGGTTAATGGGTAACGAATAAGGTTTAGTCGTGAAAGCGTGACAGACAGACAGAGTTAGTTTCGCATTTATAATATTACGTATAGATAAAGAAGATAATTTATTGCTGTACGATAGTTTTATTGCTTATAATTAAATATTTGTATTATTTGTCTACTCCATAGCACGCTATGTGCAAAAATTTCATAGACCGACTAAATTTATGCTACTTTCACGTACTTTTTTCTAAGATGTTTCCGTCTCTACCTTGCTATTGTAGTTTGACAGATGTGCAACAGTGACAGGAATAGTGCTTACAGCAAGGCTATGCTAAATTAGTAACGGTTTTTTATTTCGAGACATTTTCTGTCATTAATTCAACTTTTGGCCGCTGGTTTTCCTATTCTCTATAAACGGTTCAGATATAAGTTTGTGGCGGCCGGCCACTTTAGGTTGACCCGTCATAAACCACGCCCATCCTACTATCATTCACTTTGAAGGTGGGCCCTCAAGGGTTTGTTCGTTGAATAGTATTGTTACTATACCTATTTATCTTGTTACCATTTTATTGTTTCTTTTTATATAGTGTGATTAACAGTGTTATTAATATTCCTGTAATTGTTTATACGTCTTGTTTAACCCAATAAAATGGGAACTCCAAATCCTGACGATATACCGCTCGGCACTCCTCCCGATCCTACTTAATCCTACTTCCTACAAAATTATTAATGTTAGTTTGGATGGAATTTGGATAACAGACAGTGTTGCCAACCTCAGCATAGAGCTAAACTGTAGATATGCCAGAAAAAAACTGTAGAAAACTGTAAATATCAAATTAAAAAACAGTAAATCTACAGCTTTATCTTTTTATTATTTAATGATGATGGTAATAAATAGGATACATTTTAGAGAGGGAATTAAAAACAAGAAAAATCATGTGATTATCAAAGTTTTAATCAAATTAAATATCAAAAGTCATAAAGATACATTTTGTCAAATAAAATTGTAATATTTAAATGCAACACTTTCGAAAGTCAAAGCATTCGTGGGGGTTCCCAGTAAGAAAAAAACTGAAAAGCATAAAATAATACTTAAACCTTAAAATTTTGAGTCGGCGCTGAAAAATCAATGAACAAGGATCACTCAAAGCGCCGACTCATAATTTTAAGGGTCAAACATAGCAACTTCTTAGGGTCGAAAACCACACTTGGAGGTGAAATGTGGTAAATTTCTAATTCGAAATAGAATTATAGGACAGTGGACTACAAGATAGGGTAGGTCTGACCTCTGGGAAATGGTGGGAAGTGCGTTAATTCTGTTGTCTAAAATTCCCTAAAATATTTTACGAGGGTTAACTATTTTATAGTGTTATTACGAACACAATATATCGAAGAATATAATAAAACAAGAAATGTCAAAATAAAATAACTATCTGCTACTATTATCTGCGTTTTACCAAAGTATTAACATTTTTTTTCCGTGTCGTAAGAAATAATGATTTATAATAAATACACCACTCATGCTGTTCTACTAAATTATACACTTATAAAACTTGGATTCATTGTCTTTTATAATCAAAAATCAGGTAGAAGATATGTTTTCTAATCTTAATGATATTTGATGTCAAACTTAATGTTGCGCGGCCGCGCGATCTCTCCGTATATTCGCGGCATACAGCGGTACCGTAACTGTGCCGGTTGCGGCATACCAAAGGTTAAAATTTACCACGCCTTTTCCAGGACGCCGGCAAATTGCTGGTAGAATATTACACAGTCTTGCGGCAGCGTGACGGCGGTGGCGCGGGAGGTGGCGGAGCTTGGCGCATCACTGTGCGACAACTTGAGTCTATGGTGCGCCTCGCCGAGGCCATGGCCAAGATGCACTGCAGCGGACACGTCACGCCGCAGCATGTCCACGAGGCATACAGGTACACTACATCACTGTGCGACAGTGGAGGCCATGCTGCGCCTCGCCGAGGCCATGGCAAAGATGCACTGCAGCGGACACGTCACGCCGCAGCATGTCCACGAGGCATACAGGTACACTACATCACTGTGCGACAGTGGAGGCCATGCTGCGCCGAGGCCGAGGCCATGGCAAAGATGCACTGCAGCGGACACGTCACGCCGCCGCATGTCCACGAGGCATACAGGTACACTACATCACTGTGCGACAGTGGAGGCCATGCTGCGCCGAGGCCGAGGCCATGGCAAAGATGCACTGCAGCGGACATGTCACGCCGCCGCATGTCCACGAGGCATACAGGTACACTACATCACAGTGCGACAGTGGAGGCTATGCTGCGCCGAGGCCGAGGCCATGGCAAAGATGCACTGCAGCGGACACGTCACGCCGCAGCATGTCCACGAGGCATACAGGTACACTACATCACAGTGCGACAGTGGAGGCTATGCTGCGCCGAGGCCGAGGCCATGGCAAAGATGCACTGCAGCGGACACGTCACGCCGCAGCATGTCCACGAGGCATACAGGTACACTACATCACCGTGCGACAGTGGAGGCCATGCTGCGCCGAGGCCGAGGCCATGGCAAAGATGCACTGCAGCGGACTTGGCCGGTTTTTTTTGTTTGGTTGAACGCACTAATCTCAGTACTGGTCCAAATTGAAAAAATATTACCAATATGACGAGGTGGGTCGGGGGAGCAAGAATTTAACGCGGAAGGAATTGCGGGTAGAACCAAGTGTTAAATGTTTACCGTGGATTGTTGTTCCATTTCAGATTGCTGAACAAGTCCATCATCAGAGTGGAACAGCCTGACATCCACTTAGATGAAGACGATCCTCAGTACGAGCCCAGCATGGATGTAGACCAGGAAATGCCTAATGGTGGTAAGTTTGATGTGTTTTACTTTTTTACATCATTATGGTAGTTACTGGCTGCGAATATGGCTGATCGCACGGCTACAGGTCAAGCTATACATTTCCAGTATAAGCTGACTTCTCATCGCATGCAAATTCTACATAATGCGAGCTCAGCTAAAACTGGAAATGTATAGCTTGATGTGTACATTACAAATGCTTACACTGTTATTTATATCAGACATAATGGTAGTTGTGTTGTGTTGTTGTTGTGTTACATGCACTTATTATAATTTTGCGGTATTTTTCATTCATTATAAATTTTACGTACTGCATGGCGCATGCAAAGGGTCGGCTGGACCGTCCGCGCGCGTCGAGTTTGCGGTGTAACATTAGGAAAAGAATGGCCAACGAACTAGTTAAACATATAAGCGCATCACTTGGGAACTGTTGGACCAACCATCCTGCTGTTCATTTGTTGTTTTGGAATTTACTTCTTAATAATCGATTTTCATAAATAAGTCTGGGGTATGAAAATGTATGGGGACTAAAATCAAACTTTCTCCGCTACGTTACGTTATGCGTTATGTGATGTTTACTAATCTATATATTTTATAATCGTCCGTAAGGAGTAAACTCCATTCGTGAGTCGGAGCTGACACACATATTTTTTTTTGTTTAAAAAAGATCATAGTCTGAAGGATTTTAAGGAAAAAAAAAAATTCAAATTATAGAAAAACTTACATTATTTTCCGTAAGATTTTATACTATTGGGCAGATTTTATACTATTGGGCAGTACAACGTCTACCGTGCCGTTTGTTTTAAAAATAATTTCATTCCAGATACCCCAGTGAACGGTGACTCAGCTCCCAAAAAGAAACTGACGCTTTCGTTTGAAGAGTACAAATCATTGAGCGATATGCTGGTAGTCTTCATGAGGAAAGAAGAAGTGGAAGCTGAGACTAGGGGTATGCCAAATTTACATATTTTGTTATTTATATCAATTAATTAAGGAAAGTAATTGTTTAAAGACTAAAAAAAACACGCAAAATAATTTCAGAAAGATGCAAAATAAGGAGAGTCATTAATAAATAAAATTATTTAAATGTTAAAAAACGTGGGGTGCTTTTAGAAGTATTTTTAATTGATATCAATTTAGTTTGGATTTCTATGAAAGCGTGTGTTGCGTTTTTTTTTTTTTACTTTCCTATTTATCTTGGCCGGGATAGTGGCACAAATTTAAATTGTTATATTGTCATCGGTAATTGATAAGTGTGCAAAGTTTCAAATTAATCAAAGTTTAGAAGAATGTGAAAATCACGTTCAAAGATTCCGTTACATACATGCATACTAAGTTAACGTGAAAAACGTGTTAAAAATCAACGATCGAGCCTTACAATAGTTACCGTGACCCTGGCATATGGGCAACTGAACACGGATGGGTTTTAGTCAGTAAAAGTCTGACACACCCTCCCGCTCCGCCCAGAGCGGGAGAAGTCATTTGATGATTTCCAAACCAGAAAAAAAAAATTGTCGCAAATGATGTGCATCTTAAAAAGCAACATTGTACAAATTTCTCGGAAATCTTCCCAGGCTTCCTGTTAGACAATTCCGTCCCTTTTCACGAAATAACTTCCATAGATTACAAGAAAGTCAGACGAAAGATGTTACACATCAAATCATATTTGCGACACGCACAAGAAATACAAATAGTAAAAAAAGAGCATTTAAAACTAGCAAGAAAAAAGACTTGGGAGGCTCCAATCTCAGCATAATGCTGTGATAATTAAAATTAAATACCTCAGCGCTGGTGTGTAAACATCACATCATCATCAGTGTTCGCCAAAGAGATAGGCAGAGTTGTAAGTCAACAACACGTCCATGGTTATTGTCATTGAAATTGTGCCTTTATTTCGTAGCAGCAAAAGCCGTTCCCATGATTCCGCCGTGTGATTGACTAAATGTACATTCAAATTTTGACAAATATGCGTGCTTTTTTATTATTATTAATGTTTCAACATCTACATCATAATAAAGAAAGACTCTTGACTTATTCACGTGGTGCGATGATAAGGCAGTCTGTTGGACGTCACACATAAACCGGATATCCCCGAAACCCCATAACCAAATAGATTTGTCTAAAAGTTAATAATATTCAGTTTCAAGAGGAATTCCGATAGCTATTTAATATTACATATATGGACATAAGAAATTTATGTTAAATATTTTACAGGAGAAGAAAGCGCTGGCATGCGCAAGAGTGCACTCGTGAGCTGGTACCTGGAACAGCTAGTTGGACAGGGTCAGATTGAGAATGAAGACGAACTACTCGAGAGAAAGACCTTGGTGGAAAAGGTCATTGACAGGCTCATGTACCATGTAAGTCTAAAATTGCCTTTTGGGTGTTCTCTCTCTATCTCTCTGGTATGGTACATACCATGCCAGCCAAAGATCCGGTTGTTACTAAAAACTTTCTGCAGGAAAAACCCAATAACACTTCCCCACCTGGGAATTGAACCCTGATCCTCATGTTCAGCAGAAGCGCTTGTGGCCAGTAGACCAGCGAGGCATAGAACATTTATTTCAGTAAATGCATTATATATAAATTCTTTTGCCAAGTACCACATGTATGTAATAAAAATAAGTCATTCTATATACAACGTGCAACTGAGCGCAATCTGTCTGGTGCCGGACGTAAAGAATAGCATCACCCCATTTTTTCCCGTGGGTGTCGTAAGGGGCGACTAAGGGTGTCCGTTATGCTAGCGTACACCAGAACTGCAACGAGTTAGTTTCTATGCCAAAAAACTCTGTGTAAATACTGCCTAATTACTGTAAAAATAAAAAAAAATCTTCCTCTTTAGTTTAGGAAATAAACACCATTTTCACTATGTACGCTAGCGTCACGATCAAGCTAGCGTACACATGGCCGTACTCGAAAACGGCTAATTGTAAAGCAACAGATTTGGACACAAAAATACTGTTCTAATACTTCTCCCGCTATGCAAAATTTCATAACGATTGCTCTTGTAGGAACAGAGATATTGAACAAGACTTTTCAATGACATTCGGAGCTGGCGTCATGGCAGCGTACACATAGTAGTTCTTATAGAAAGGGAACTTTTCTTGTAATGAATGCTATATATATAAATAGTGCGTGAAATTCTGCCTCTATTAGTGTAAATACTTTATGCGAATTCGCAGGGGAATAAGTAAAAAACCCTGTTAATTTCTGTTCATAGTACAGGTACAGATATGCTCAAAGGTGCTTTGTCAAGTTTTTTTTAATAGAGAACTAAAACTGAAACGTGATGAAGTACTGAACTAGGAGTATGTACACTTCATTGTAGATATAGTTCTGAGTGAAAATTAAATAATTGGAAAAATTCAAATAACATTTATTATGCCAAAAACAATTATTTTTTAACACAGTATAATCATATTATTACTGATTTGGTACAATAATGACAATTTACTTCTTTTTAGTACTAGTTTTTGTTTGTGTTTATAATGTAATACAACATAACAGGTTACGATTTAACCATATTTATCAGTCTTAGAGAATATTTACAAATAATAAAAATTGTACAATCATTAATAAGTATCTATATTAAAAATCACAGTATAATCACATTAGGAACCGTTACAATAATCAGTCTTAGAGAATATTTACTAATAATAACTGCTGCATGAAATCATTCATTTGTACAAATAATTACTATATTAAATCACAGTATAATCACATTGTTACTGACAAATCACAGTTTAAGTTAGACTTACAAAACTAATTTTTATTTACAATAGTGTTTTAAAACTTGTATACAAAATAGTTATAATTTAAAAATTTACATTACAGAAATTTGTATATAATAATAGAGATTCATCTCTACTTAAATAAACAATCATCACAGCTTGATATAAATAGCACAGTGGGGAACAACAAGGGGGGGAGACTTACTTTTACGTTGTGTTGGTAACATATCGCCGTAACACTGCCAAGTTTTTGTACGTCTACGGAAACACCGTGTTCTATAATGTCCTATGCTATTACTGCCATTATTAATGTAGTCAACAATGGCAACAATTTGAAAGCATTTCCCATTTAATTCAATCGTTTTCGGGAAGTCGTTTATGTTAACCGCAGTTTCATCGTTAAATTCGAAAAAAATTAAATTAGATAAATCATATTCGTATTTATTGTAACCAACACAAGCCGAAATTTTGCATTTTCTATACGAATCTGTAATCAAAGCTGCTTTACTTAAGGCCTTCAAACCTTCTGATTCAATGGTATTTGTGTTCAAAGGTATCCAACTACATTTTCGAACGTTATCCTTATTAACATCACAATCTATGTTTGTGCATTTTAAGCTACGTCCTGCACTGTATAAGTCATATTTTGCTATATTGTCTATTATTCGTGTCACGTTACAAACACAATTTATAATATTATCTGCTGACGCTGCTGTTTCGTTTTCAAATATATCCATTAAAATATTAGCCCTTGAATCGTATATGCCTTTAGTGGTATATTGTTGCTTAGATTTTGGTTTTGATATAATTAGATTTTGAATCAATTTTGTAAGAATATTTTCTTTGTCAGAAATATATTTCTTAAAACGTGGATAGTCTAAGTAAGCTATACCTAAACTTTGTACTACTGAGTCAAATGCACATGTGTTGGTGAAAATGTTAGAGTTTCCAGACGTGCTAATATTACCATTTCGTAGAACGTGTAATGTTACACGAGTAGTACGCACTTTTTTATATTGCTTACTGACAAGGCCTCGCCAATCTTCAATATATTTGGGGTTATCTTTAAAAATAGAGTTGTCGTAAAACATGTCGTCTTCATTACGCGAATTTACATCCATTTCCTCTTCAGCTTTTAAGTTATTTAAATCGCTTGAACCCAGTCTTAACGCTCCTGTTATTAGAGTATAATGTTTTATGATAAATTCGTCAATACGCAGTTTACCAAAATTAAAATTGAAAAATAGCTTTTTGATATCTCTAAAATAACTTTCTATGTTAGAGCTTGAATTATTACAAACATCTGACTGAAAAAAAGGACACATGATATTACCCCACATAGGTAATTTGCGTAACAGTCTGATTAAAGTACCTTTCAGAAGTGGAAAATAGAATATGTTTTCTAATTCGGTTACGTCATCGCCGCTTAATGTGATAAATAAATCTTCCTTAGCATCAACGTCTTCAATAAACTTTATTAATGTCGTATCTAAATCTATGTCAGTGTCCTCGAAAATATTATTACTTTCAAAATTTGGATAATCTGCATTTTTCTCGTATTCTAGGTAACTCGTTTCTTTATCTGCTGTAATTATATTTCGTAATTTTTGTAGTGAACTTTCGCATCGTGTTTGTTGTCCATTTATACTTCCGCGATATTTATGTTTGGACACAATAATAATATCCTGAATAATTTGTTTAATCTGAATGTAAGATATAGAATTTTTTATTTGTTTAAAGCATTGTACATAAAAATGGATAATTCTCGTGTCTACATGTTTGAAAACAGTGAGATTATAGAGCGTCTTAAAAAAATGAGATGTATCCAGTCTAACGTGGCAAATGGGGACTTTATCTGATTTATTTTCTAATAATTTAAAACAACTGTCCAAATATTCATTTGTGGAGTTGTAACCACAAAATGCTTTAACAACAGCTCCAATTAGGGCGGCTGAGTCATCAGTAACAACTTCGTTAGGAGGTTTCCTGCCTGAAAGCCAAGTATTTAGCCATTGCGAAATACTAGCCATTGTATGTCTTTCAGAAATAAACTGCCCTAATGGCACACTGCTTTTCACCGTAGTATCGGTCATAATAGTGTACAAAAATATAGGGCCTTGACATTTTTCTGCAATTTCCGTGTGTTCGTTAACAATTGGTCTTATTTTTTTACAAAATAGGGATCCAGTAGCATCTATAGAGACTCTTATAAAGTTACAAGTTTTTTGACAATTTTGATAATAGTTTATTTGGTCATCTGTCCAATAATAAACATAAAAAGGGAGTGCTGATACAGCTCTCACACATTTATCATACGGTGGAGTAAAAGCCATACACGTAAGCGATAAAATAAGGTTTTCGTGAAAATGTAACGATTTCCTACTTTGGTGTTTTATTTGACGTAATGTCTCTAATTTTGGTAGGACTGGAGGTTCTTCATCATTTTTTTGCATCAGTTTAAAAGCTAGTTCATTTCTGACCGATATAGGTGATCTATTTTGCAAATTTTGAGAAAGAATATGCCGTGTACGTGCCCTAATATGATTTTTTATAGTAACGGAATGTTTGTAATCATTGTGCCAATTGGTTATTAAACATTTTAATTCAATAAAATTTTCAGTTTTAAGTTGTGATGTGACTGTGATATTTGCATGACATTGTTTACAATACCCCTTACAAGTAACTTCAAAATCACTCTTGGCATAATTTCCTTTAAAACACCATGTACAGCTTAATTTTAGTGCATTCCACAGTTGTCCTTGTATGACATTGGTCCACCTATTTATTTGGAGCTTAAGTCTCTTTTGTTGTTTACAATCCGTTTTACTATTACGACGATAGTGATAATATTTTGGTTTGATTTCTTCCCAAGTTATTTTATCTACGCATAAAATGTGTATTATACTATTAGGACTGTTATCAGTCAAAGAATTCCAAGAACGGTCCTGTTCTGGATTGTCCGTGTCATAATTTGTGCCAGAAGAAGAACAGCTCATAGGTTCAGTGACAAAAGGGAGTGTTTTTTTGCTCATGACATGTCCAAAGAAAAAAACATAATTAGTTTTTATACTCATTTGAATACCCTTTTTTGTCATTTTGTTTTTTAAAGCAGATTGAACACTATTATAGACAGTATGCGAAATAGGTGGTATTATGCCATTACAAAAGTCATCTTTGAATTGTAAATAAACATCTTTTTGTATCTCTAATGGCACCTTCGGTTTTGGACCCCTTTTTGAGTTAGTATCCATAATTCAGTTCAATCCA
Organism: Aporophyla lueneburgensis; assembly: GCA_932294355.1. NCBI lineage: Eukaryota > Metazoa > Arthropoda > Insecta > Lepidoptera > Noctuidae > Aporophyla > Aporophyla lueneburgensis. The sequence goes on along the minus strand of OW028757.1, from coordinate 10,730,635 downwards.
GTATCAATTTATCGGAGGCACGTGTCGTGATGACTCAAGGTACTGTCCAGTTTACGATAACGTCATGGTCGTGGGTTATCGCTGCAGTTGTTGGCTTCGACCTGAAATAAGTAAAATAAAATTGTATTTAGATTTACTATTTTTAAATAGAATTAGTAGATTTTATGCAACTTCAGGGTCTGGGACGAGGATTGGGGACGGTGAACTATGTGGTTTACGACCGGGGGGAGGGGGATGAACATGAATGTATAAATAGTGCCCGCGCGTACCGGCTACATACGTGGCTACTAATTATTTAAACCTGCTACAAAAAGAGAAGATAATTATATGAAATTATTTCATTTTAATTTGAACAAACTCAAGATAAAAAGTTAAAATGACCAAAGTTAGGATATCAAAATGACAACATCTTAGTAATATTATAAATGTGAAAGTTTGTGAAGATGTTTAGTAGTTTGTTACACAATCACGCTCTAACGGCTGGCTGGAATTTGGTACAGGGGTAGAATAGAACCTGGAATAACACATAGGCTACTTTTTATCCCGGGAAACGTGTCCCAAGGGACGCGGGAACAGGATCAAAATTTCACGCGGGCGAAGCCGTGGCATCTGCTAGTAATTCATAAAATAATAATTTGTAAACTTACCTAATAAATTGACTGCCACAATTCTAAACACATCAGGGTCCGACTAAATCCGTGAACGGCAATGATATTGTTCTCATCTTTTTAAAGACCATGAGAGCTGCCATAAGTTGTGCACGCGCGAACAACGTATTGTCTATTTCACATTAGAATTAGAAAATTTTCCATTTCACACAAACCAATTTTTTACAGTCAAGCACATAAATAGGTAATGTAATGACTGTGATGATTGTCTTCGTACTGATATAATATTATTAATTACACAACTATTTGGTACACATACACAACACGGTTTTAGTATTATCATTCTACGGGGATGATAATATTATTATCACGGACGTGCTCACGCGCGGCACGTATTGCCCTTGTCGTAGCGGGCGGCCGAGTGCTCTTGGAGGGGTAGTTGCGCGGGTGAATTCCGGCGCGCGCGCCTGCCCCTGTCGTTTCCTTGAGGGGCCACTGTTTTCGAACACCGTGCAATGTCGTACTTGCAATGCGGTGTTACAGTATGTAATCATTTTAATTTTATTTATGTCAAAACACATCATGCTAACGTGTATTAGAAAATAATGCTATATTTCTGTTTTTAATTTCACAAATAATTCATTTTGTTCGCGACAGTACGTCAGTATATTTGTTCCTAGAACTTAACATAGGTTTTTTTGCTTATTCCCCTGCGAATTCGCATAAAGTATTTACACTAATAGAGGCAGAATTTCACGCACTATTTATATATATAGCATTCATTACAAGAAAAGTTCCCTTTCTATAAGAACTACTATGTGTACGCTGCCATGACGCCAGCTCCGAATGTCATTGAAAAGTCTTGTTCAATATCTCTGTTCCTACAAGAGCAATCGTTATGAAATTTTGCATAGCGGGAGAAGTATTAGAACAGTATTTTTGTGTCCAAATCTGTTGCTTTACAATTAGCCGTTTTCGAGTACGGCCATGTGTACGCTAGCTTGATCGTGACGCTAGCGTACATAGTGAAAATGGTGTTTATTTCCTAAACTAAAGAGGAAGATTTTTTTTTATTTTTACAGTAATTAGGCAGTATTTACACAGAGTTTTTTGGCATAGAAACTAACTCGTTGCAGTTCTGGTGTACGCTAGCATAACGGACACGACTAAGGGACTTACTAGAGAATGGGCAGCAGCGTTCTCTATGTATTTTACCGTTACACTGCGATCGCCAACCCACCTGCCAGGCGTGGCGAGCCCCCCTCAAATTGAGGGTGGCCTATATCCAGCAGTTTCGGCTGAAATGATAAGCGCAAGATACGCTTGATTCTGTTCTTCTATTCCTGTGACATCTGGATTGATTGCAATACCTGTTTCTGCTTCCAGGATCAAGTTATAATCCCTCTGTCGACAACGGGCCTCAAAGCGTCACAGAAATCATCAGAACAAGAAATAGAAGACGATCCTCTACTAGTAGTTCATCCAAATTATGTAGTCGATACGTAGACATTCCGTGATTAAGCTCATCTTTTTAATAAAGTTTTTTAATCAAATATTTTTTTTTATTTTTTGTGGATATTTTGCAATAATTCTAATGAACTGCTTTCATTAACATCGAAACTCATGATAAGAATGTGATAGCATGTTCCAAAGGGTTGTCAAAGTTGGTTTAGAAAACCAGATGAACCAGTCGTGATATTCTTGTACATACTGTGACTATGGGGCAGATCAATGAAAGGATTTGAATTCCTGCCAGGGTCGCGAGATTGTTCAAGCGAGATACCGTGACCCTGGCATATGGGCAACTGAAGGAACACGGGTGGATTTTAGTCAGTAAAAGTCTGACACACCCGTCATTTGATGGTTTCCCATCCAGAAAAAGAAAAAAGATTTGAATTTGTAAAAACACTGGCAACCTCACAGAACTATTTTACTAACATAGTATTTAAAAAACAATGTTCTATGACTTTTAAAAATTCATCATATCGTCGTTGCGACTTTAAGACCCCTTATGTGTCACGTTTGGCAAAATCACTTTTTTGAAGCTGTTTTTCTTTTTTTAATATCAACAGCAGTAAGCCGGAAATCATATGGCTGATACCCTGATACCTATATTTTTTGTTTCATTATGCATATTTTTTCAATAGACGGTTTATATCGATTTTCGATTTTCACATAAAGTTGAATTTAACACATAAGAGGTCTTAAAGTCGCAACGATGATATTTTAGTTCATCAGATTTTCATTCAAAAATCGGCCGCCCGTAAATAGGTCGCCCTAACCCCGACCCCCTATGTGCATTTCAACCGCGCGGCCAACTCATAAAATTTTTGATGAAACTTTGTCAGGAACTAGTGGTAATTTGTTACAATACACACCTCTTTTCCTGAATTTCTTGTAAAAAAAAAACGAAGACGCTACGACCAAAAACAGTTGGCCGCTAGAAGAAGAGTGGCGGACTAGCCGTAGTCATCGCCTGTGATTACACACAAACTAAATAATGCAGATAGGTGAATGATAAATCAAAAGAAAGGTCTTAATTTGTTGTATTTGTTACAAAAATAAAACACATTAAAACGTAAATATACAAAAAGTTATGCTTTATTTCGTTTTCAGGTGAAGTGTAGGTGGGTATCTCACCATAAATAACAAATTAATAGAGGCTAATGTGTATAGACAATTAGTTGCTAATTTGTTGCAGCAAATAAACAAGAAAAATACTAGAAAATAGGTTTAATATCTTTTTAGAGTCGATTTTAGTATGTGCATCTGGATTGAGGGCCCATTTTTTGAAACCTTGCGTACCGAAATAAGATTTATAGGGAAATTAGTTAAAAATAGTAAAAACTTAAAGCAAAGGGTCATACATTTCTTAAACGTGAATTAAAACTGTTATGATGAAATAACTTGGGCTCTCAATCCAGACGCGTGCATAAAGTGGCATAGTCTAAATCTCAGTAAGTACTTATCTCTGGGTTAATAATTTTTGTTCAAGAATTTAGTTAAGAATTTCTTAAATATTTTAAGAAATTCCCAAATCTGTAAAATATAACATTATCGATTTATGGCGGCATATCAAAGGCCCTCACTTCATTATTGTTTGAACTGAGGAATCTGCAAAACATGAATATATCTGTAGAAATACATAAATACGACTTTAACATGTTTTACTTACGTACCTATATGAATTAGTTAAAAAGAAATAAGGACACAAAACTTAATTGTTAAGAAGTAAATGAAAGTCGAATTTTACTAAAAAGTCTGAACTGAGAGCCCAATATTTTCGGCTTTATTGACTAGGCTCAACCTCATAGATTAACGCAAATTAGAATAAAAGTTTTAACTATTTCTTAATTAAATGGTAACATATCGTTCGTTCTTCTTAATGTCATACTTTAAGAGAAAATTTGTTTTCAATTTTTTGTAAGAGAATTATTTGTAGGGTGACCATAATGTTCAAAGTAAGTACCCATCCATTTTGTAAAGTGCATTCGGAAAGTCATAATATTTGCAGCTAAAAGTACTATATACCTACTAATTACAATCTGGCTTTCCTTTTTTTTTAAAAGTAATTTCTATAAAAAAAAAAACTAGAACATTGATTTAGCTTCAACAGTGTTTGCATAAAATGAAAGGCAAACTAACCGGCTAGTAGTATGTAAGTAGTCATCGTATCTATGGATCACTGTAGCACCAGATCAAAAAAATTCATTGTGATAAATAAAACACGATCGGTATAATTACAAAAAACTATTTACTTCACATAAATGTTACCTTAAAATAGTCTTATATCCTAAAAATACGAAATTGCGAGAGAGCAAAGTAATTTTTAGTGATGAGTGCAACTATATCTCTGATTAAAAAAAAAATCATTTCGATTTTCGTTTTTAGTTTTTTTACTATTTTTATTATTTGTTTAGGCAATTTGGCTCATAGTATTACACAACAACATACATACAATCACGCCTTTTTCCCATGGGGGTAGGCAGAAACCACGGAACGCCACCTGCTACGATCTCTACACACTCCTTTTGCCTCTTTAAGGTTCCTATTACCTTAAAGAGTAACATCACATAAATAGAAATTACATTAAAAATAAGGAAAACCGAATTGTAATTAGTAGATATATAGTACTTTTAGCTGCAAATTATGACTTGCCGAATGCACTTTACAAAATGTACAGGTACGTTGAACATTATGGTCACTCTACAAATAATTCTCTTTCAAAAAGTTGAAAATCAATTTTCTCTTAAAGTATGACATTTAGAAGAACGAACGATATGTTACCATTTAATTAAGAAATAGTTAAAACTTTTATTCTAATTTGCGTTAATCTATGAGGTTGAGCCTAGTCAATAAAGCCGAAAATATTGGGCTCTCAGTTCAGACTTTTTAGTAAAATTCGACTTTCATTTACTTCTTAACAATTAAGTTTTGTGTCCTTATTTCTTTTTAACTAATTCATATAGGTACGTAAGTAAAACATGTTAAAGTCGTATTTATGTATTTCTTCAGATATATTCATGTTTTGCAGATTCCTCAGTTCAAACAATAATGAAGTGAGGGCCCTAATTATGCCGCCATAAATCCGTAATGTTATATTTTACAGATTTGGGAATTTCTTAAAATATTTAAGAAATTCTTAAACAAAAATTATTAACCCAGACATAGTACTTACTGAGATTTAGGCTATGCCCCTTTATGCACGCGTCTGGATTGAGGGCCCAAGTTATTTCACCATAACAGTTTTAATTCACGTTTAAGAAATTTATGACACTTTGCTTTAAGTTTTTACTATTTTTAACTAATTTCCCTATAAATCTTATTTCGGTACGCAAGGTTTCAAAAAATGGGCCCTCAATCCAGATGCACATGATTTTAGTTGGCCGCACCTAAAATACAATGGCGTTTATTTCGTTATTAAAAGTAGGTTCAAGCTTAGTGTTATACCAAAGAACTCAGACGTACATAGAAGCACAGTTCTAATGGCCGGGTTGAAGACAAACTTAAGGAGACCTAAACATCCGCTTGGCGGCGCTGCAGTCGTATCCGTTGCTTTAACCCTACGAGAGTGAGTGAGCGCGAGAACTAACCGTGCTACGAGAGTAAGTGAGCGCGAGAACTAACCGTGGGGACATGTCCCCAGTAGAATCGGCACAAATAATCCTGAAGAACTGTGCTTCTATGTACGTCTGAATTCTTTGGTTATACTACTAACCGACAGGTAACGTAAACTAATATGGATAAATGTGGCGAATATAACTAAAATATAGTACATAAGTAGTATGAAACTGTATTAGCGTAGGGTGACCATGAATTTTCACAATGAAATGAGACTAAATCGTGATTATTGGAATGTTCAGTAGTCACATCTTAATTTTTAGGGCGAAACACTTTAACGCATACTTTATAAAAGTCAAAGTTCCAAATCGATTAAAATTTCTTGATTAAAAATCAACATAAAGGCAAAAAATGAAGTAATATATGTCAACAAGGTAAATACAAATCTTTATAAACTGTCATAACATTTATAAATTAACTGAAACGAATATAAGACAGAATGCAGACCCATTCTCTTACAGGTACTTATTTCAATATTAAAATAATTGTCATCGTAAAAAAATATGCATTTTCTATTTTATGGATCCCTGGACCGTTATTTATTTTTTAATAAAAAATATATGTAATAATTATATTATACAAGTAAATTAAAAGCTAATGCTAGTCATTAAGCCAAAAATATTTTTAAGACTTCTTCGAGACTACCACACGTGAAGTTAAATCACATTAAAATGTGGCAGAGACTAATTTCAGACGTTTTTCTATAATACTTTATATTTGCACGGATATTATAATCGATATTACAGTTTATTTCATTATCTCCTTTTGAGTCGGCGGCGGCGCCAAACAATCAATGAACAAAGATCACTCAAAGCGCCGACTCAAAATGACTGAAAGGTTTATGATTTTTTGCTTTTCAGTTTTTTCGGCGGTTTAATTATTTGTTAAAATTTTTATCTAACAAGGAGACGACAGGAATGTGGGGCCTTAAATGGAACGGAGGTTCCGCGTGTAGTTAGTACTAACCTCCCCCTCCTCCCTAACCTCCTTAAAAAAATCCTGAAGTTTGAAAAAACTTGTTATTTGTTGTGCAAGTTGTCGACAAAATTTCAATACAACTCATTTAATTCCATTGAATGACTTTTTCATGAAATTGTCCGTTGGTCTAGACTCTAGTGGTAGCAAGCGCTACTGCTGAGCACGAGATCCTGGGTTCGATTCCGAAGTCGTGCAGTGTATTGGGATTTTCCATCTCGAATTTCTCAGTAGCGGTCTGGAGTCTGGAATTGTTCCCGGTTGATGGCAATAAGCTCGCCCCCTATTACATGGGACTTAAACATAACAGCGAAATGTGTGTGTACTATAGGTACACCTCTGACCAACCTTTCGGGGAAACAAGGCGTGATGTTATGTTATGTCAGTCAATATCCTGGAGATTTCACCTTAATAACAGCGGCAAATCAGAAATATCATAAGAAAATAACTAAACGGGCTGTCTCTAAATCAGTTAAATTACGGATTTTTCTAACGGCGCGGCGTATGCTGCAGCCCTAAGCTTTTTTGACAATTTATCTACATATACATATATATGGGGACCCCATTAAAGCTTAGCATCCAAAGTTTGCCTAACAATACTGAGGTATGAAGTGATACCACGCTTTATGAACAGTAGTTTCTACATGTCTAAAATTGAACCAGTTAACTATTTTAGAACACAACATCACGCCTTGTTTCCCCGAAGGGCTGGACAGAGGTGTACCTATAGTACACCCACATTTCGCCAGTTATGTTAACTATTTTAGCAAGGGCCCTATTCACATTATCAGTAACGAGCTGCTGATGTTAGTCATTTTTATTGAAATGCAAGCATTATTTAAATAATAGTTATTATTAGCATTATACACAACACTACAGATACAGAGCTGATTAACATGTTAATAATCAGAATTCATACAGTTTTTCTATCTTTTTACCAGTATCAATATCAATGTTCTCCTCTACAGAAATCACATCCTTCTTAACTGCATCTTGATCTAGATCAATAACTTCTGTGACATCTACATTTTTGAATTTCTTCATACATTTAAGATTAATTGTTACTGCTGGTGCAGGTGGCAATATAGCTGGTCGGATAAAAACTGATTCTGTTCTTGTTGGTATTGATTCAAGTTCATCACAAGGCAATTCATTGGATAAGATCACTGGCCATGTGAACAAAACATAGCAACGTTCAAGACTCTGAGCATAGAGCTCCCCTAATACTAAGTTTTGCTTGCTAAGAACTTGTAGATTTATAACATCACTGTAGGAACTGGTTGACATCGCATTTGTCATTATGGCTCTAGCACCGGTAATGTTTGCCAGATGCGGAGGCAACACAGTCTTTCGTTGTATTAGCATTCTTATGCCTTGATACAGCGTAGGAGTTCCCCAAACATTAGGAGCATTTTTATCCTTCACAGTCGGTTTTGGCTTCCGAGTATAGCATTTAATTTTAACTAGAGAAACATCTTGATTATTATCTCCTAAAGACGGATAGTCTTCTTCATATTTGCTGCCTATATAAGCGGACTCTTTAAGACGTGCATTTAAATATATAATAGTTTGGCGCAGATTTGTAATGTTTAAATCTTCTAATGAGGTAACATATTGAGGATCTAAAACTATAGGTTTTTTTGGAGTTTTCTTTGCTTCTATTTCTTTTAACATATAATTCACAAGAAACACAACCAGAGCATCATTTAAATCTCTGTGATTAGACAATTCATTAAGCTTCTTTTCCATAGCCCTCTTTTGGATCTTGGTAGATAAAGAATTTTTCAAATTTTCTAGTGCTTCTATCAGATTTCCACTAGCTTCCCCGTGATTCAAACGTCGTGCGCCTCTACGCGGTGCTTGTTCCAATTGTAAATGAGGATTTTTTTTTAACCATTTAACCAAGGTAAGATATCTAGATCTAATTTTTGTTCTGTTTATATTTGGAAAATATTGGGCAACTCTTGAAAAGTTCATGTGGGAATCTTGGTTGGCCATCAATTGAATAAGTTTCTTGTCATTTTCAACAGTCCATACAACTGACACTCTCATTCGCTTCAAAACTTGATATCTCGCACGAATCTGGATCATAGATCGGCCGGGTAAATAAGAAGTCATCTTCCTAAAACTCTCTCCAAATCTTTCCACACAGTTAAGTATAACTGAATCTTCCTCTCGGAGGAACCTGCCTTTCCTCTGTTCAATGAGTCTCATATACTTATTGTAGATTTGGGTTTTAGTTCGGTTTTCCATTGCTGCAGCTATCTTCCCCCATGGAATGTAAACATCTTCTTTGAAATATTCTATCAATCTTTTTAGGTATGCGATCTCCTCACTAGACCATTTCTTTCCACGAAAAGAGTTGGACATATTTGTCCGATAGTATACAAAACACTGATAGCCAGTCCTGCCAGTATTTAGTTCAAGAGCAATTCTATCCCAATCCTGTCTATCATGTCGGCAAGCAATGTCCTGTAAAGTTGCATGTTCAGATTTGCTCCAACTACTTTTGCTAATTGAAGGGTGAAAGAATAACTTCCAGAAGGCTTGATACTCTTGTGCTGTGTGCCTTTTATTTAATTTGTTTGCTAACATATCCCAATCATATTCCTCATCTATCGGAAGAGCTACCATAGACAAAGGCAATTTGCTTACTTTATCAATTTCCTTTCTAATGGCCATTATTTCTTTCTCCACATTTTTTGATTTACTTTTGCGTTTTAAGGTAGTAATTTTTTTATACAGCTCATTTTTTTTTATATCTATTGACATTTTGTGCATCATGTTAACGAATTGAGACTTGTCTCTTACTGTCCAGCCAGGTGCTGAATTTACTAATGAGAAGTCATACATCTGAGATTTTGCTAATTTAGCATCATCATTATCAGGAGCGGCAAAGTTCTGGCTGTCCTTAAAGTAAGGTCTGCCACAATTGATATAGCGGAAAGTTTCATTTTTATCATTCTGCACACCAACGCTACTTTGAACCAGCTTCAGCTTCTCCCGACACTCATTCAGCCGTGAGGCGAGATGTCTCTCCAGTCTCTTCATCTTTTCGTCTAATAATTTGTTTGCCGACAACGCTAGGTCTATTTGAGCTAGTGCTGCTGAGGATTCACTGCTTCTTTTGGTTGTTCGTTGGATCATCGTGTGGCTACGCGACTTTCCGGCACCGAGTAAGGCGTCAACATTGTCAAGATGCTCGCTCATGTTTTCATCGTCGGATGTTGAATCGTCTTCACTGTGGACTTCTGAGTCGGTGTCAGAGTCTAACTCGATGTCGTCAATCTCCATGGTGCCTCTATTTTGTGTTCTGCGCTTGTGAAGACCGAACTGACCCTTAATCAATAAGTAAATCACTGACTCACTCAGGCGACAGAAATTGTTTAATGAATGTTATAAGATTAACGAGTACGAGGAATACAAAAGAGTGAAATTTGATTAGCTTTTTGTTACCTCAGCAAATTGTTGAAGACCCAAACTGACTCGAGTTATTTTTCTTCAACATCAACTGGCTAATCTATCCATACATGAAACAAATCAATCAATAATTTTTTTTTTTTTTTTTTTTTTTTATATTTTATTCATGACCATAGATACAAGTCTTTCAGTCGTATACATAGATGGGTTTTAACACTATGAATGTAACATTACAATGGTTATTAGATACCTACTTATAATAATGTTAATAAGGCACTTTTTTAACAATAATTTTTTTTCAATCTGTTTTTACAAATTACATCAATATTTTTCATTACTTTCTTTATACTACCAACTTGCCCCCCTTTCGGGTATGGTGGGTACATCTCAGTGATATCATGGTTAAACCTTGATGGTTTTCATGCAAATTTAAATTACAAATACACTTCTAATTACAAATTAAATTAAATTTTTTCTACCGTATTACAAATATATTTAGACAACTCACACTAAAATATTTCTTATTTTTTAATAATTCCTGAACACTGCGGGGAACACTTTGTCGTTCACTTTCAATGTCATTGTCATTAAATTCACTCAATTCACTGACCAAGATCAAACGTTGAATGTTAAAACTTGAACACTGTAAGATAATGTGATCCAGATCAGCATCCTCTGCTCCACAATGACGACATTGGCTATTATTAATTATGCGAATCCTATTCAGGTGAGCTGGTGTTAGGCAATGTCCCAATCTCATGCGTGATATAATAGTTATAATTCTTCTTGTGATATATTTGAAGTTTTGGTACCAAGGTTTTATCGGTAATTCATTTTGTATTCCAGCATACCATCTGCCTTTCGTTTCCAGGGTGATGTCCCAATACTCCTTCCATAACTGTCTATTATGTTCGTTAAAAAGGCTGTAATAATCAGTGAATGGAACCTTGAGCAACTTAGATCGATCCTCATCATGGACTGAACGAGCCGCAGTGTCAGCAACTTCATTTCCACGAATGCCACTGTGTGAAGGTACCCATACTAATTCTACTCTAATACACTTGTCAAGTAGTTTTTGGATTAAAAGTCTAATATTATAAATAATATAGTTTAACTTAAAAGAAATATTTACATTATGTAGAGCAGATAAAACACTTTTAGAGTCTGTAACTATCAAAATATTATGTACATTATTTACAAGACTATTTACATGCTGCAGTGCACAATCAATTGCATAGCATTCTGCAGTGAAAATGCTACACACTCTGTTTAATTTAATGCATTTAGTGAAGTCCAACTGTGGATCATAAAAAGCGGCTTTTACATTATGATCTGTTTTAGATCCATCTGTGTATATAACATAATGTTCTGGTCTATTGTCTTTAAACTGTAAAAATTCAAAATGATTGTGCACTGTGTCTAAATGGATTGCAAAGCTGTTAATAATACCATTATAAGGAATTTTGTATATAGGCCAAATATCATTTTTAACAATATCTTTTGAATTATTATTCACATGTTCAAATATTATTGGCATTTCAGGTAGAGTTCCACCAACCAAAGAAGAAGCAGAGATGGCATTGGAAGCAATTGACTGTGAGATTTTAGGATGTATTGTTAGCTTCATAAGTAAAGGATTATCATTTGATGCCATGACTTTTAATAAAAATCTCTCAGTTAACAACAACCTTCGTAATGACAAGGGAGGTATACATGTTTCAACTTCTAATGAATTGATAGGTGTGGAGCGCATAGCACCACAAATAAGTCTCAGTCCCATATTTTGAATTACATCTAATTTTCGTAACAAGGTGCTATTGGCATTCATGTAAGCTAGACTGCTGTAATCAAAATGGCTTCTCACTATACTTTTGTACAGCATACTCATAACTTTGGGGTCAGATCCCCAAAAACATCCTGCTAAATGCCTCAATAGATTAATACCATTCAGTGCTTTGTTACTTATATGTTTAATATGTTCATCAAATTTTAATTTGTCATCAATAATTACGCCTAGAAATTTATGTTGCTTAACAGCAGGAATTTCTACATTATTGTATGAAATTTTAACATTGCTATGAATATTTACATTTTTACTGATAATTAAAACTGAACTTTTTTCTGGACTTATTTCTAATTTAAGTTTACTATGGTAATAGCTGTATAATTGAGACAAAGCCTTATTAATATTAGCCATTGCTATATCTATGTTTTGATTTATGTTGTACAAAAGCAAGTCATCGGCAAATTGCAGGATATTTACACCTGATACATCTACATATTTTAATATTTCAGAAGTATACAAGTTATAAAGCAAAGGAGACAAAGTTGCCCCTTGCATTGTGCCTTTGTTGACAGTCCTAGGTCCATGCAATTTATTATTATATTTAACAAATACAGTTCTATTGTTTAAAAAAGAATAAAGCCATTTCAGAATATGACCAGGTATACCAATATCATGAGATACTTGAATAAGTTCTTCTATATTTACATTGTCAAAAGCACCCTTTACATCTAAAAACACACAGATTGCATTAGAGTGACTTAATTTAACCTGTCTTAAATCTGATAATAAAGATACAAGGCTTTCAGAGCAACTTTTACCTTTTCTGAAGCCAAACTGTATAGAAGGAATTAAACTTTGCGATTCAATAAAATAATCTAATCTTAACTTCAACATATTTTCAAAGAGTTTACCTAAACAAGATGATAGAGAAATAGGTCTATATGAAGAAGCACTATTTGCAGGTTTATTAGGTTTTAATATTGGAATTACACACTGTGTTTTCCAAGACTCAGGTATTACGAATTCATCCCATAGTTTATTATAAATATTAAGTAATGTTTTTTGTGCATTTAAATTTAACTTTTTGATTAATATATAAGGTATGTCATCCAATCCCGGTGTAGTATCTTTCCTGCTCTTTAAAGATGTTTTCAACTCTTCTACAGTGAAATTGTTCTTAAGAAACACATTTACATCATTTTCTGTAGCATTTTCGAACAAATACTCAAGCCTATTGCCGTCTATTTCAGTAGAATCAGCTAAGTTATCTAAAAAACTTGGAACCCACTCATCATTGATGTTTTTGTTTCGATTTGTTCCAACTTTTTTAAATTTTTTAATGTATTCCCATATCCTAGAAACTGGAGTTAACCTATTAAAGCTACTACATAAATTTTGCCAAGAAGAGGAACTTTCTTCCTTCAGAATTCTTTTCTTTTTTGCATCTAGTTTTTTATACCTTATCCAGTTTTCAATATTGGGTTGAGAAAAATAATACTTTAATGCATCTTTTGATTTTTCGACAGCATCACTACATTTTGTATTCCACCATGGTACTGGTTTTTTAATAGCTGTGTTTGCACCTAATTTACGTTTTGGAATTGTTTTATACCTTAGATCATTTAATGTTTCTATAAAATGATTGTATGCATTGATAGGGGAATCATTTATTGAGTCCAAGTGAGAAAAACAAGTTTCTGATAGGCTGTAATATTCGTCCCAATCTGCCTTGCTATAAATATATTTCTCTTGATCCACAGGAGGTGATGTGTCATACATAGACGGTTGAATATTGATCTCAAGTAAGGTTGGAAGATGATAGCTACCCATGGGATCGTCATGAACATACCAGTTACATAAATGAGCTATTGAAGAGCTAACAAGGGCAAGATCTATCGCTGAAGCTTGTCTATTAGGATAAGGAACAGTTGTTGGTGATCCATCATTCAGAACACATAGGTCAAATTCATCAATTATATTATATAAGCATCTACCTCTATTATTATCACTATGACATCCAAAGGCTATGTTATGAGCGTTAAAATCACCCATAACTATACAAGGTTTGGGTATTTTATTTATTAAATCCTTTAACTTTACTGAGTCAAACCTGATACTTGGAGGGCTGTACACACAAAGTATAGCCATTGCTCCAAATTGTGTTTCTATAGTGATACATAAATTTTGAATAGATTCTGAGAAGTGTGTATTAACTACTTTGTATTTTAAACGTTGGCTCACCAAAATAGCTACTCCGTTATGAGAATTTATGGAATTTTTGTGGATTAAATTATATGTTGGAAAATGTGGAATTATAGAATTAGTTTTGAACCAAGTCTCATTAAGAAGACAGACATCTATATTTTTATCAATTAATAAATTTTGTAGTAGGCTCTTTTTACTCTGTAAACTCTGTATATTATACTGTAAAATATTTAGATAATTATCCATGTTTAAATTAAATTTGATAAAAATATTTCTTTTATTTTCTTATGTGTGAGTGGTCCATCAGAGTCACTCTTGTTTCCTAATGCAACCAACGATTTAACAATTGCGTTAATTATAATATCATTATTTGCTACTTGTTTAATATCTAAAGTCTCATTGGATTTAGTCTTATCAGTAACCTTGGGTAAAACAGGGAAAGATTTCTCATTTAATGTAGGGGGTGGTTTCACAACAGTGGCATATGATTGCTGCATAAGGAATTTGGCCTTTTTCTCCTCAATTTTTTGTTTTTTAATGGGACAGTCTCTTGAAATGGCAAGATGATTACCTGAGCAGTTGATGCATGTGATCTCTTCGACATCGCATTCTTTGTAGGAGTGACGACCAGCACAAGAAGAGCAGTTTTGCTCACCTCTGCAAGTCTTAGCAGAATGATTGAATTTAAGACACTTATAACATTGTAATAATGGTGGTATGTATGTTTTCACCTCGTATCTAAATAGTTGTATATAGGCGTATTGCGGTAAAGATGTTGAAGAAAAGGTAACAGCAACTGTATTGAGAGGCACTAATTTTCCCTCTACTTTACGCATGAATCTTCTAATTGAAATAACTTCAGAGTCGCATACTATATTTTTATATATTTCTTCATTGGAAAGTTCTTTGGGCACAAACCTCAATACACCAATCCTTTCTGTCAAATATGATGGTATAAACGCTTTAAATTTATTTCTCCAAAGGAAGTCTTCCATCTTCAGAAAATTGTTGGCCGCAGCCGCCTTTTTGAATGTTATGCCTATTTTGTGCGCATTTATTCTATGTACTCCTGATACTCCTTTAACATTATCCGATAATAAGTTGGTGAGCGTGATAGGGTTTTTATTCCCTATCTTCTCCTGCTCTGTTGATTCGACGTATACTACATACTCAGAATTGGTGTTTTCTATGAACAGTCTTTTATAATTTTGTTTAGTAAATATGTGATACTTATTATTTGGAGTGCTGTTGTACTTTCTTTTTTTCTTTTTTTCTCCCTTCTCTGGCGGCTCCTCACCGCCACTGGTGACACTCATGGTTGTTCGAGGTCGAGGAAGTTATTTTAGTGGTATTTCCGTATAATTAACTAGTTATTGAGTTTTTTGCGAAATCAAAATTACCGCCTCGTTTGACTTCCCGCCAAAAAGTCATCAATCAATAAAACTTAACATGAGCCATTCCGTGAAAAATTGCTCCGTTACTAAGTGGGACAAAAAGGACAATTTAAAAATTATATTTTTAAGATTTCTTTATGATTCGATTCGGCATTTATCAAAGTATAAGAAAATTATATAGTATATTACTAAATAGTAATAGCTTTAAAAAAAAAACGAAATTTCAAACATGATCCATGACAAGTCCTGTCCATTTAGTCACGATCTCTTACAAAATATTTAATCAGCAATGTGAATTATATCTTATAAAATCTTAACAATTTTTGTCTACGTATACATACTCTTTTTAAAATATATTTCGTTTACCCTGTCTGCAATCTATTTCTACCTTTAAATCACATATGAAAATATTTTCGTCACGGTTTAGGTCAGCCCGACTCATATTTTTAAGTTTGTAGCTAATTAAGACCTTAAAAATGAACTCAAACTATTTTAAATGAAAATGTGAATCACATTCTACTATATTTCATCCCAATTAGATACCATTACTAGTAATAATTCCACTTAACAGACGATAAATTGGAGTTAAAATTTGTGACAGTGACTTATTAGGAAATTTCATTGTAACTAAATGGAAACATAAGCGGTGTTCATAGTAAGTTTAATAATGAAAAAATATAAATGAAAAACGTTTTTTTTTACATGTAATTGGTACTGAAACAAAACACTTTTCTTTTCACAATCACACATTTTTGGTAAATTAATTAAATTGGAACTTAGTATCTACGTAGATATAAAAAGTTTGTTCTTAGAACATAAGTTAGTATAATATAAGCAGATATAAGAATACTTGCTTACACCTAAACCTGCTACTGATTACTGCTTGTCTTCACACATTTTTGGTTTATTACGCATGCGACTGCTAGTCACAGCTGAGGTTTGTGAGCGCAACCAGAGGCACACAATATCTTCAGGCCGCAATATTTTCTACTATCATTTAATTCTACATGAATTTGTTTCAGTTAGATTTTTTGGCTAGGCTTTTTTAAAATTTACTTTTTTACTGACATCTTTTCAGTAGGTATTATTTAACAATATATTGTACCTATCTATAAAACATTTAAATTAAATAAATCATCGTAAGGTTCAATCATTTTGGTTACCAAAAAGTTACGATTTTACGGAGAAAATGCAGTAACAAGTTTGACATGCCAAAATTGTTTGGAGGGTTAAATTTATGCGACGGCAATATATTGACATTTAGATATTAAGTTAAATGTATGTTATTATTATGGTTATAATACCTACAATAATATAAGCCAATCTGCGTCGTAAATAAAACGACAACTAACTTTAACGTTAAGTAAGGTAATCAAACGATAAACAATCTACTATAATTAAATAATTTAACAAATCATTTAACAGAAACACAAAACTCCATCTCAGCTGCTGTCGGTAAAAATACACCACGTAAACTTAGCCTAGTGTGTCAATTTCGTCACAAAAATTGTTCCACTAATATGTCACGAAACTAAAAGGACGTGACGAACTCCCGCTTTACTAACAAAAATGAGCTAATAACAACAATTCTTTTTCCTTTTAGAGATAATCATTATTGCATTACATATGCAGATACATTTAGTATAATTCACAAACGAAAGAATGTCTTAAAATCTTACCCGTATCACTTTACAAGTGCGACTATAGCGGACTTCTTAATTGATGCACGTAGTTCGTACGCCTTTCGTCACCGATTACTCTGTCACGACTAGCCCGATGGGTAAAAGAAATGGCTGATTTACCATAATAATGTTGGCATGAAAATAAAATTAACTGTTTTGGTAGTTACGTACTATTGAAAGCAAATAAAACAGTAGTGATTAAAGTGGAATGTCCACCTTGGTGCAAATTTGATTCTAGCATATTTCAAGAATTTTATCGTAAAACAATAAGATTTGTTGATAAAATTAAAGTTATACTGTAAACAAAAGCAGTATTCTTTAAAACCTTCCAAAAAACACTGAGGTGCGTCTTAATAAACCATGAACTTTGGTCTGTTAAAGTTAGCGACAGGAGGTGTGACACGCAAAAATTTCCTTTTGTGCAACTTATTTTAATTTTTTTAAGCAATTAAATTCACAAAAATTCACTCCGTTATATAATATTCTTAAAGATTATGAACTAGACTGTATTTAAAAAAAAAACTGCAGTCAATGGAGAATAAGGTGCTCTTGTAAATTGTTTGTACATTTTTGTGACAGTACTTTTTCCATATTTGCAATTTTTCACGGAATGGCTCACATATTAAACAAATATTGTCTTTGACTTTGATCACAGTGGGAGGCAGTGTTTCCACTATAATGATTTCCTTTCCCCATGCCTCAATTCCGATTTCCCCTTCTCAGGACTTTTTTCCCCTCAAAAATTATTTTGCTGTAGTTTTGGCACTAGTGTAGTAACTAAATTAAAAAAAAAATGTTTATATTATTTTTCTTCTATAGCCTGCCTTCTAACTATAATAATGTTATTTACACTAAATACAATACGTCAACAAAATCATCGACAAGATTTGTCGACTTTGCACATCATTACTTTGATGTAACTGCACATGACTAGCTGCTAGCTGGCAATACGTAGGCTTGAGTTCCAACTGCAGCATGATTGGTTTTTTCGACATGACATTGTGAGATTTGTCAAAATTCACCAATCACGTAGCAGATAGACACAAGCCTACGTCTTGATATCTAGTGGATTTCTCATACGCAAAAACCCTCATTATGCAACATTTCAGGCGAGGTTTAATACATGATTTCTTACAATTTCCCCTTTTATAGTATTTCCCCTTTTTCTTCCCCTCTAGACCCTGATTACCCCTTAAAAGGGGAATTTCCCCTCATTGTGGAAACACTGAGTGGGAGTTGGTTTTTTTTTTTTTTCCCAAAAGTGGGAGTTGGGAGTTTTCGGTTTAGCTAGAGATGAGGCGAATATACTAGAACAGATACAGGGATTGCAAGACTAGGTTGCACCTATTCCAACTTTTAAAATACTTGATCCACCTAGTCTCACTGTGCCTAAGCAGCACACAGCTACCGCGGTCCGCGCGAATCGAAGTACCGATGACGCGGCGAAGAGAAATAGCAGCATAGTCATAACTCATTAATGTTTGCCAAAATCATTGGTGTGTCAGTCACTAGAATTTGAACCATATTTCAATGGCATAAAAATAACGCAACATGCACTGTGTTGTGCTAGAATATATACTGGCCTTTTTAACTACACTACTCCGCAGTCCTTCTATCCTTGTCTGTCAATACTCGAGACTAGTCCGGACTAGGCGGACTTTACAGAATAGTTATTTTGACAATACTCGATGCTAATGAAGACTTTATCATGATGTAATCTAGTATCAAGTACGGAATCATGTGAATGTGATCTTGCTTGACGCTTTAATACCTATTCAACGTCGCCAACACGTAATATCGGACTTATTTAGTGACTGGTTTTTATAACGAAATTTTGATGAATCGTTAAAGAACATAGATCTATTTTTTACGACATTAATTAATGTGTTTATTGTTTTAATAAATGGCTCCCAAAAGAAGTGTCGCTTGTAATCATTTTACGGACAAACGCCAACATAGATAAATATTTACGTTGATAGTCCTAAACATGTGTAAAATAAATATAAATATTGCTTTTCCAGTAGTTTAAAAGATCTTGGATTTACAATGGCAACTGAAATGGTGATTCAATGAGATGATCCCGATCCTGTCGTTTACCGCCTATACCGGTTATATTTTACTGAACGCCAGCTAGTGCAAGATGTGATCAAGGAAATGTTAGAAAGCGGCATTATAAGGGAGTCTAACAGTCCGTATGCAAGCCCTGTAGTACTAGTTAACAAAAAGTCTGAGGAAAAGAGGTTATGTGTGGACTACCGTTCACTAAATAGTAAGACAAAGAAGGAACACTATCCTCTCCCTCGTATCGAGGATCAGTTAGACTTATTATCAGGTAGTTCACTATTTGTTACCCTCGATTTAGCGTCCGGGTACTATCAGATTGCAATAGCCGAAGGTTCTCGAGACAAGACAGCTTTTGTGACCCCTCAAGGTCAATACGAGTACAACAGGATGCCTTGTGGGCTAGTAGACGCACCATCGGTATTCCAGCGTACAATGAATAAGATCATCCACAATTCACCTGCTTCATCGTACACATTTGTCTACATGGATGATATTCTGATCCCTGCCAAGTCATTTGATGAGGGGATGGTACGTTTGGAGGAGGTGTTGCGTTTACTGGCACAAAATGGCCTAACTCTCAAAATGAATAAATGTAATTTCTTTTATGACAAACTAGAGTACCTGGGAACGAAGTCAGTTCAGAGGATGTTAGACCTGGGCCGCTTAAAACAGACGCTATTTCCAAATTCCCTACGCCAACAAATGTTCACGAGGTTAGAAGGTTCTTAGGCCTTGCTAGTTTCTTCAGGTTTGTCGCGGGATCGCTTAAATAGCACGTCCTCTGACTAGTCAACAAGGACTCCTCTTGGAGTTGGGGTAGTAAAGAACTAGAATCGTTTGAAAAATTAAAGAAGATTTTAGTACAAAGACCGGTCCTGGGACTTTATGACCCTAGTACACTGACTCAACTCCACACTGACGCTAGCAAGTACGGGGTAGCTGGCATTTTAATGCAACAGGATAGATCTGGGGTGTTTAAACCAATAGCTTATTATAGCAGGCAAACCAGTCCGGATGAACAAAAACTAACTCCTTCGAGTGAGAGACCCTCGCTATTATTGCCTCATTAAATAGGTTCAGGCATTACTTAGCACCAGTGGCCAGGTGGCCCTAGATGGTGGCCGCAAATGCGATTGCTGAACATTATGTCTTGTGTATCGGGTTCAATTGGCAATTCCTGAGTGTAATTTAATTAATTTTTATAGTGAATAAGTTTTCATTATGTTATTATGATGGCACTCTTTGATAAAAGGTTATTCCAGCGAAATAATGCGCAATCTACTAAATACAATGAAAGTAAAAGACTGTGTGCCTTTCAAGTCTTAAAATCTTGACTGATGAGAATTTCCGGGACCTCGTGTTTGTGGATTAAAACAACAAGTATCTTATCACTTTTAGTCCTAGTATACAGGGTGGCCATACCTGCTAAGCAGGCGCCCTCATTTTTTCCAGACTCTTTTTTGCCAAGCTGTACTTTCGGTAGGTACTGACGATTGGCTAGCAACGGTGCAGCAGACGGACGAAGACATTAAGAATATCCACTCAACCGTCCAACCCGCGCGGCGATTATCTCCCCAACTGTCCGGGCGTCAAATTTCACTTTCTTTTTTACGACATTGCGAATTTTTTGCACAAAAACGATTACGACTGAAAAACTACTACAGCTATATTCTAATAAGAAATACTCACGGAAAGCTAATAAGATATCGAATTCTAATTGGAAAAAACTAAATTAATCAAACAAAAAGCTAATTAGATATTGAATTCTAATTAGAAAATAAAGTCGGGGATTTCAAAAAAATATCGTATTTATTTTTTATTTCGTATTTTACAAGAAAAGTATAATAGTTACTAGGCAAAATTATTTTTATTATAATAATACATAATATACCCTTCAAAATGACACCAATATCTAAATATAAGTATTTAGTTTTCTATCAAGAAAAAACAAATACTTCTCCAAAGGTCCCCGAGCCAACACTAAAATCATGAATTACGAGTTGCGTTTGAATAATTTGTAGACCCCATCTCAATATATTTCGTTTGTAAATAGCTGTTATAGTGCTAATAGTAAAGTATTCTCTTATATTTAAGCATTTATTTAACAAAAACAACTAATTCGAAAAATGGATCAACAACAACCAACGAACAATGTCCGCGCGGTCATCATAAAACTTTTCCAGCTATATTATTCCATGTAAACGTTTCGAAATTGGCGTAGTAATGCATATTTCGTAAAGGAAATATCTTCACGTTTAATTTGATATACAATAACAACATAAATGTGGTATAAAAACAGAAAACTTACCATATTTTAGTTGGAGATCCACACACAAACATAGTTCTTTTTTTTTTTTTTGGTTCTTTTCGTCCCTCTTTGGGACAGGCAAAGGGAGCTGAGCCCATACAGCCAAGTCTGATTTAGTTTTCTTTTTCTTCCAATTCTTCTTTTTTTTTTCTTTCTTGTCTTTCTATAATATAATCAAGGCCGAAACCATGTCTTCTTTATTCAATGTCTTCAATATCCAATAGTCAGGCCGAAACCAAGTCTTATTTTTATCAATGTCACAAACATAGTTCACTAGACAACACGGATGAACTGTCATTTTCTTTTTTTTTTTTCTAAATTTTATGTTGCCGGTCCATAGATGAAATTCACTCTACTGGATGACAAATCTCATATAGCGACATCTAGTATTTTTCTAATGTACGACTATCAAAGGACTGTAGCGATAAACACGTTTCAAGTGACGAATGACGCATAAAACGTCCATGGTTACAAAAGTAACCATGGACGTTTCGACGAAATTTTATTTGGTTACTTTTGTAACCATGGACGGTTGAGTGGATATCGCGAATGTTTTAGGCGATCCCAAATGTAAAGATACTATTGACATATTCAAAAATTACAAGCTTGTAAATGGACGGGTATATCGTATGATTGACGAAAATACTATTCGTTGGGTTGTTCCGAGTGGCACCAGATGGCAACTAGTGAAAGCCAATCATGATGATGTGGGACACTTTGGGTTTAACAAAACTTTGGCACGCTTGCAAGCTACTTATTGGTTCCCAAAGATGAGAAGGTTTGTAAAAAAGTACGTTTCCGCTTGTCTTCAGTGCGCACATCACAAGCTGCCAGGTGGTTTCAGACCCGGTGAACTACACCCCATCCCTAAAGCTATTATACCGTTCCACACGATACATGCGGATCATCTCGGTCCTTTTATCCGCACCAAGCGTGGCAATACATCCATCCTTGTTATCATAGACGCGTTTACTAAATTTGTAGACATCACCGCTGTGCGAAATACCAAACCGTCCACAAGCATTAGGGTATTGAGAGAGCTTTTAGCTACTTCGGCGTGCCAACCCGTTTGATTACGGATCAAGGGACAAGTTTCACTAGTAGACAGTTTAACACGTTTATTCAATCATGTGGTATAAAGCACGTGCTTAATGCCGTTGCCACACCTCGAGCGTATGGCCAAGTGGAACGGTACAAGCGCACCATTTTGGCAGCGCTCGGGGCAATGAACCAAAATGGTTTATGGGACGAACATTTACCTAACATACAGTTGGGTATCAATACATGCCACCACCAAACAGACTCCAGCGGAGCTTCTTTTCGGGTGAAATCTAACCAATCCATCCGAAGGTCTGTTAAACGACGTAATAAACGAAGTTACGTCCAAGGTCGGGGAGAGTCTGGACGATGTTAGGGCTACAGCCGGTGAGCTTATTAGGATACAACAGGACAAGGACCAAGGGTGGATCCAGGGGGTGGGTCATGGGGGTCATGACCCCCCCCTGGGCTGGGTCCACCGTGGACCACTATTTTAAATAGTTAAACATAGGTAATGGTTTTATGTAAGGACTAGCTTTTGCCCGCGGCTTTGCCCGCGTGGATGTGGGAAATTAACGCAGGTATTTTCCTAAAATAAAAGAATTTTTCTAAAAGTAGCCTAAGTTACTTCTTATTAAATCAGCTACCTGCCAATAAAAGTCCCGTCAAAATCAGTCCAGCCTTTTCAGAGAATAGCCGGAACAGACAGACAGGCAGACAGACAGACAGACAGATAAAAATTGTAAAAAATGTTGTGTTGGTATATGTACCGTGTATACATCCATATACACTTAGTAAAAAGCGGTTATTTTAATATTAAAAACAGACACTCCAATTTTATTTATTAGTATAGAGTAAGTATAGTTATACCGTTATCCCGGTAGTACGTTCCCGCGGGATATTTTCCGCCCTCCACGCGGGCGAAGCCGCTGGCAAAAGCTAGTTTATTATAAACTAGAATCTGCCCGCGACTTCGTCCGCGTCAAATATTTGCTCCCCTGATCCTTCCCGTCGCATCGCAGCCTGCCAGTTTTTTTTTGCCGCTCCGCTCCTTTTGATCGTAGCGTGATGTTATATAGCCTATAGCCTTCCTCAATAAATAGGCTACCCGACTCGAAAATAATTTTTCAATTCGAACCAGTGGTTCCTGAGATTAGCGCATTCCACCCACCATTCCAAAAACTGATTCTAGACAGATTCTAGTTTATAATAAACAAGCTTTTGCCAGCGGCTTCGCCCGCGTGGAGGTCGGAAATTATCCAGCGGGAACATACTACCGGGATAAAAAGTAGCCTTTGTCCTTTCTCAGGCTCTAAACTATCTGTGTACAAAATTTAATTAAAATCGGTTCAGTAATTTTAGCAGGAAAGTGAGACAGACAGACAGACAGAGTTACTTTTGCATTTATAATATTATTAGTGTGGAAGTGTGGATTGATTAAATATTGAAGGTATTAAGGTATATACATAAAATCTATATTGTGACAAAAAAAATATCTTTATATATAAATATAAAAATCTTGTCTCACGATGTATGTTGCCAATAAACTCCAAAACTACATAACAGATTGCTATCAAAGTTCTTAATTATTTGTAATTTGGTCCAACTTAAAAGATAGGATAGTTTTTATCTCAATTGTTGATCTCAATATTTGAAAATTAAATGTTTCTTTTTTATAGTACGCACGGCTACAGGTCAAGCTATACATTCCCAGTATAAACTGACATGTGATTGTACGAAAAGCCTATACAATGTGAGGTCAGCTAAAACTGGAAATAATATAGCTTGACCTATAGCCGTGTGTAGTATGTGCGTATTCATTGGTTAGTTCCAAGAATCCCTAATCGGTGGCGGTGTAAGTTAATTCATCGTATTGTTTGACACCAAAGTTGCGTGGACATCCACTGGATGGCGTTTTTTTTTTTCTAGATAACCTTTGCATAATATTTAAACTTGCTGCGTCTGTACGCTTAGAATTAGATCTTTTAAACGGCGCAACGGATTTTAATGCGTTTTTCATCAATAGACAGAGTGATTTAGAGGAAGGTTTAAAAGTAGTTTACATACATATTATAGTACAGAAAAGCCGAGAAATTCAAACATTTCTAATGTGATGTCGTAACAAACATATTTTTTGTGCGCTTAAATCGTAAACGCTGGCTTAACCTTACGAGATAAATCAAATTAATGTACCACGGAATTATATATTTTAAAAATACTGATGAAAAAATCCATGATAGTCTATGTTTATTTCCTAAGGATACCCTAGAAAAGCCACTTTTATCTGTCATATATTACAAAAAAAAATCTGGGTCATTAACTAAGCTATTTTATACAATACCGTATCGTTCTTTATCCAATTAAATACATAAGATACGTTGTACATTTCATGTCAATCAAAATTGCACTTTGCAGTATATCATTAAAGTTAATATTTTAGAAGATATCAAAGATTATATAAAATACACGCAGAGCGGCTAGCGGGCCGTCCGTCCGTCTCGGTTGGTAGCGGTAGGGTAGTGCAGGATTAGTAGGATTGTAATTCATATTACTTTGGCTTCATAGTAAATGCGAATATCATGTGTGTTCGAAGTACTCAAAATAAACCTATCCATTATATTATTCCAAGTAAGAGACCGCGAAATAAGGCTTAGATGTTTAGATTTTTGGATGGATTTGGATTTTTGGTTATCCTGGATACTTATCATATAGGATACTTTATTCCGGTAGTAGGTTCCTGGGTGATATTTTCCGACAGCTTTACGGGTGAAGACACTGGCCAAAGTACCATTCCTCATTCATTCTTCTTCATTTGGTGTCTGGTAAATAAATGAGTGCCTGTGTAGGTAGAATAGGAGCGTTAAGAAAAACTAGAAAGACTTATATTTAATTCAATCCAGCTCTATGTCGCAGTCTTCTTACTTTGAATACTATTAATTTTATTAAGTACATCAACACACACATGATACTCTGATAAAGAATAGAGAAGTAGTATGAAGTAGTACTTAAGAAGTAATATGAATTATAAACGTACTTAAGTACTCCTAATTATTATAAATTTAAACATTTGTATGATGGTGGCCATTAGTAAATAAAACAATAAAATGGCTTGAAACTTATAATACCGATAAAACTTAGTATTAGAATGGAAAAACAATGACTGGCAATGACTAAAAGATACATTTCTTGGATAAATACCTGTCGTGTCGGCAGTTCTTTCGAAAACATTGTCAATCGGAGACATAATTTGTTCCGCTTCAGATTCCGCCAAATTTCTTACGAAAACTTGATATATCACAGCTCACACCACTACTCCTTATTGTTTTATAAATTTTTTATATGTACATATAAAAAATTAATATAAGAGGTCTCTTTGGAGGTCTTTGTTGCGGTTCGCAACAAAGACCTCCAAAGAGTGGACGGACGTCTTCAACCAACACAAAACAATTTGACTGTCCGTCCAGGCGTAAGAAACCCGAATGTCCACAGTTCCACCCAAAGTGTGAGCAACGTGGTTCAATAGACGCACAAGAAGCGCCGCGCCTGACAATTCAACTTAGGGATGGTCAGTGCCGTCCGGAGGGGGGCCACCTTGCTCTTGGCCAAGACCAGTGACAAATTCACCTGGCCTGTGCGCAGACGGTGCGCAGACAAACAACAGCTGCATAATCGTACGAAGACGCATCACAAACAAGGGTAGCAGTGTAGCTCCCAGGGGGGAGGATAGCGCGGGGTAACACGACCTTGTTGACTGCAAGGAGTGCGGATACAAATTGGAGCCAATCTTCCAACAGGGTTTCCCGAATTGGCTCGTCCCAGCCAAGTCCCGCAGTCCAAAGGCGCTCAAGAAAACAATTTCACCCAAACAATACAAACAAAACAACAAAACAATAGACAAAAGGCAACCCTGGGCTCCCATGTCCAAAATGGCACGGACCACAACAGAGTCCCCCGTGGGCCCCCAGACCTGACCGATGCCGTTGGCAACGAAACCGTGTCGGTCTGAGGGGTACCTTAGCGGGGCAGGCGCCAATGTCCTAACAATGCCTGGGCGGCGACCGATCGCCGCACCCAGGCCCAAGTCTTTCCCGACGAGGATAGAGGTCAAATTCCTCATCCGCGCGGTGTCCCGAGCCACGCGCCATCGCTGGAAGGGCATATCCCATGGTAGGCCTGAATGGCGGGGGGCGTGACTCCAACCGGGGACGTTCCGCCAAAGGAGGGGAGGGCAGGCGGTGCTGGTCTGGCCAGCGGTGCCTAGCAACAATTGCGTAATCGCCTTTACGGGGGAGACCAAATGGCGGTCGCGCGGCTCCCGATCAACTTGCGCGGGGGGTGGAGTGCGGCGCTCAAAATTGCGGGCCTTTCCCTGGTTCTGAACCGGCGAGGCAGAAGCCCGGTGACCAACTCCATGGTACCCCCCCGTACGCGAACCTTCATCAGAGGCTGGTCTGCCAGCGTGGTTCGCGTTAGCGCACAAAATGTCCAAATGGGACCCCCTACAAATTCTACAAGGGCGGGGGTTGGGGCAGTCCCGATGGAAGTGAGCCCCCAAACAAGAGAAGCACATGCGGCGTGCATTGGCAATTCGGCGGCGGGCACTCACGTGCAATTTCAAAAAGGCCGCGCAAGTTGCCATGCCCGTGTCCCTACAAAACTCACAACCAGGACGACTCTGGGTGCCAGCAAAACGAGCGGCGGGGCGACCATCAACAGGCCCGCGAGCCCTAGTCCGTCCCTGGTCTCGTGGCCAGGAAGACGGCTGGCATGACTCAGTGGCAACGCCAGAGTTGTCCACAAACCGACACTCATCCTCCAAAAATTGGATGAGGTCACCAAATGGGGGGAGATGTGTAACACTATCCCCACCATACTTTTGCTCGAAACGAGCCCTCAAATCGGCAGGAAGCCGTTGCAGCACAACATGCACCAAAGGGTAAGACCATTGGTCCACCGGCAAGTCCAATCGCTTTTAAGCGTTGGTCGCTACCACCAACGGGTTCAACAGGTCAGTACGCAATGCTGACAAACTAGTAATGACCGGTAACCCCAAAATCAATTCAATATTAACGTCAGCCAAACAACGTTTATTTTGGTACCGCTGGGTGAGTAGTCCCAAAGCGGTAGGGTAGGCTGAGTCAGTCAACGACAGATGCTGTACCAAGGCTCGGGCCTCACCTTCCAGGACAGACAACAAATAGGCCAACTTTTGGGCGGGTCTGAGGTCCGAGCGTGCATCAACCAAACTTGCAAACAGGTTTTGGTAACCGTACCAGTGGTCCGA
This sequence comes from Aporophyla lueneburgensis, assembly GCA_932294355.1. Lineage (NCBI taxonomy): Eukaryota > Metazoa > Arthropoda > Insecta > Lepidoptera > Noctuidae > Aporophyla > Aporophyla lueneburgensis. The sequence continues at coordinate 10,702,750 of OW028757.1, read as the reverse complement.
GCGACCGTCAAAGTGTGGCAGTTCCAAAGTAGGCAATCTACTCAATAGTCCGGGACCTGAAACAACCGAGGTCTCCGGCTTGACCTGGACAGGTGTCCGGCACAGCAATATTTCCATGTGTATGCCATTGCACAAACAATACAATTCAAATAAACCAAATAATTAAATAATCAAATAACAAAGTTCAAACAATCAATTACAAAATAACCACAAGCAAACAATCAAACCACCAAACCGCCAGTCAGCAACTCAAGAAATAACAAAATACTGGCTTCAAGTCAATTCAACAACAAACTTTTATTTTAATTCAGAACCAATATCAACGTTCAACATTAAACTTCACAATTCAATTCAAATATTCAAATTCTATCCAATTCCAAAAAATACCAATTTCAAATGTTAAGTTCACAAACCACTGTGTGGTACAACAATAATGAACCTTTATTCCAACTCAAAACAATGGTAATACTCAAAAATGCCAATTTCAAATATTAATTTTCACAAACAACCATATTGATGGTACAAACTCAATATTCCAATGTCTTCCTGACATTCAATACAACAGAGATCAGACACAAAAAGGGGCTACAACAAGGGGCAGCAACACAGCCCAATCCAATCCACTTTATTAGCCCGGCTGACCTTGGCAACATCAGGTTACCCGTCTCAATAAATCCAAACAAATTATTTCAAATAACAATTAATTACCATTAACAAACATTTACAGCGAATTACTACTTCCCTTATAGAGACTGCCAAATAATTAGCCTACTGTAAATTACCAATTTGTTGGTTATATGTCTTATAACCACGCTCTGCTACCAAGATGTTCGCTGCCAGGCCAGACCTCAATTCAATAGCGCAGTGGAAGTTTTTATGGTGGGGCTCTGGAGACAAGAGTGGCTAGCGAAACTAGTCCGCCGTACGCGGAGCAGACAATCAAATCAAACAACTCACCTACAATACAACAAAGAACTTACCTGTTGGTTGAAGGACACTGCTCTGGTGCCAACCTGGAGTTATGTATGTAAGTGAGTGTATATGTATTGTGTTGTGACATTGTAAATGGGTTTTCCAGGTTACCATCCGCTGCAACTCGCCAGAGATTTACTCCAACATGCGGTTCAAACACTTAACCTCCAAAGTTCTTCAATGTCAAGAAATATCCAAATTCAACCCGTATTATCTCACCAAACTGGTGTTATTAACACAACAACTGGGTCATGACGTATTGTCCACCAAAACGACCGGTTTAAAAGGATTAATTCACAAAAGGTCGCGAAACTCAAACGGCGACGTGCTCATTTTTCAAGCAGCAAAAATCAAGCGAAGTGTCAAGTTGTCAAAGTCAAACTGACAAGTCAGATGTCATTCCGTTCGATGGCGCGTTCCGAAGGCGCATAGAGTAACTACTTTAAACGGGATGAAACAACAGTGTTTTAAAAATGTTGTGTTAATTGTCAAAATGACGGGTGCAAAAAAAAAACCAAGTGAATGATAACTTCATTCACTTAGTTTTTTTTTGCATCGTGAGTGTAGTTTTTGTAAGTTTTATTGCGATTACTTTGGCTGTTTCTAAATGGATTCCGATTCTCCCCTTCTTGACGACCCCGGCACTTCCATGGACCAAGGTTCAGCCTTGTATCTATGATGAACCTGGCACATCTAAAGCAAGTTTTATTATAAGCATAAACAATTTCAATAAAATGTTAAAAATTATCTAATCTAAATATAGTTATAAAAGGCAAACCTGAGTGACTCATCTATGAACGCACAGCCGAAACTACTGAACGGATTTCGCTGAAATTTAGCATACAGATAGTTATAATAACCTAGGCATCCACTAAGAAAGGATTTTTGAAAAGTCGCCCCCTAAGGGGGTGAAAAAGGGGTTAAAATTTTGTATGGAAGTCCGTTATTTTTATAGCTAGAAGCCTGAAACTTTGTTTTTAGGTAAACGATTAGAAATGAACAATTACGAGTCTTAAGGTTTTTGAAAATTCAACCCCTAAAGGGTTGAAAAAGGGCTTGAAAGTTTGTATGGGAAAACAAGATTAGTTAAACTATTTTATCGAAACTTCACAGGAGTACTCCTATCAATAAATGAGTAAACAAGTGTTTCAGGCTTTTTCAGAATTCAAGCCCTAAAAGGTGTAAAAGGGGTGACAAATTCTGAAAATTAACATGGGTATCGTTTTTATGGTTTATCGGGCACTGATTACGAAAACAACAACTATTTCACAAAAATTGTTCAAAAACATAAAATAAAGTAGACAAGAAGATTTATACAAAAAATTTGCACAAAATTACACCTGAACAAATAAATACTCATTTAAAAATTAATAACCACGAAAATAAACAACCAAACCAATTTATTTTTGTCAAATGGGTAAAATGGCAAAACCAAAAGAAATAATTAGATACCTACCTACTTTGTATTGATCTTTAAGTTCCAATCACTACCAATAGATGGCGTTGTCGCCATGAGATCCCTGTGTGATAATTTCCAAACACCACGCGGGCGAAGCTGCGGGCACAGCTAGTCTAGATCTTGATACATAACTAGGTTTATAATGTCATTCTTACTGATAAGAACTATTAAATCAATCATATATTATTAGCTGAACTGTTTGTTTATAAGTGGCAAAAGTCCCATAGTAGTTGGTCAATGCCCTTTTAGTTGCCGTTTCTACCCGTTTTTGCCAGACTATATGTACATACATTAATAAAATACCTACTTTTTACTGTTTACCATGTATGATAATAAAAATTTAATGATAACTTCTTGTGACTTGACCTCGACTATGTGACCCCCCCGGCAACAAAGCTGGATCCGCCCTTGACAAGGACAAGGATCGGTATGACAGGTACAGAAAAATGGGAATGCGTTTCAAAGAGGGTGATTTGGTTAGAGTAGTAAGAGCTGTGACAGGAATAGAGGGGCAATCTAAGAAGCTTGAACCTAAGTGTAAAGGCCCTTACAGAATTAAGAAGGTTCCCCAACGATAGGTTTGTGGTCGAGGACACACCCCTCACAAGGACTACTAAGAGGTACGACGCTGTGGTGGCCATTGATAAAATATTCCCATGAATCTGTTTTAACGAACCCGTATCAACCGATTGTGAATCCAAGCTTACAGAATGTGAATCTGAATGTGTAGGGTTGTAATAAGATGTTCATATTTATTAACGTAAATTCATTGGCGTTAATATTTAAGTAATAAGTAAGTATTATGAAGGGAACATTAGAATTTATTACTGCTTACGTACGTATCTACACGTATCGGTGGTACGCATAGACTAAGCATCTTTAAAGTATGTGTATTTCATGAACTAGGTGGAATAGGTATTTGGACCTAGTATTACGGACTTGGACTAGGTGCACCTAGTACAAAATGTAGCTAGTACGATGGGTCGTACCGGTCAAAGTGGCGGAGCTTGGGGGAGGCCTATGTCCAGCAGTGGGCGTTTTTCAGCTGAAATGATGAATGATGATAGAATTGGCAGTATAACCTAAAAAACTTTTAAACAAAAAATTAAACCGCCGAAAAACTGAAAAGCATAAAATAATAAACCTTAAAATTATGAGTCCTTAATTTTTTGTTAAAAAGTTTTTATTTTATGATTTTTTGTGGCTTTAATGTACTAATAATACTTGGCAAGGTATACCCTATCCAACAATAAAAGAATTATCAAAATCGGACTACTCTGTACAAAGTTATGCGTGTTTATACGTTACAATAAGTGACTGAACAATCAATCATCCCCTGTTTTCCAACCCTTAGGGTTCGATTTTGTTTTCCAAATTTATATGAGACCACCTTGGGAGTAAACCCTTTCCAATAGATGAAGAATTGTCACAATCGGACCACTATGTAACAAGTTATGCGTGTTTATACGTTACAATCAGTGAGTGAACAATCAATCATCCCCTGTTTTCCAACCCTTAGGGTTCGATTTTGTTTTCCAAATTTATATGGGACCACCTTGGAAGTATACCCTTTCCAATAGAAGAAGAATTGTCACAATCGGACCACTATGTAAAAAGTTATGCGTGATCATACATAAAAAAAAAAAATAAAAAAAAAAAAAAAATATACGCGTCGAATTGAGAACCTCCTCCGTTTTTTTTCGTCGGTTGAAAAAGATTCGGTTGATGAACAAAGAATAAAAAAAGTTATGACGTATACAGACAGTTTAAACTTGTTAAGGATGTTAATGCTTTATTTATTTATTAGAAAACAAAAACAATGGAATGCTCCAGCAGCTCCCCTAGTCGCCTTTTACAATGGGCCCCTCTCGCAGTAAAAGGCACCCTAATCATAATCGTGATATACAAATCGAAACGCAAAATTGATGTGAGCGTTATTTTCTAATTCGGAAAGCAGTTGCAGCAGTGTCATATTGTCAATAATGTCATTGTCATGTCAATGTTTTTGTTTTGAAAACAAATACGCCGGTTTATTAATTTAATGTATATAGTTATAATATATAATTGAATGTATTAATAAATATAGACTATGGGTGAACCGGGTATTATAAAAAAACTAAGTGAAGAAGTAGTTAACCGAATAGCCGCCGGAGAAATCGTTCAAAGGCCCTCAAATGCTTTAAAAGAGTTGATTGAAAACAGGTTAACCTTGCTTATATTTTCATTGCCTAATCGTAACTTTTTAAATAAAACGAAACAAATTCTATTCTGTCCTATTCTATATTTATATAAAATACTTGTTTATATTTTCTATTACAGTTTGGACGCTAAAGCCACCAATATTGTGATAACTGTTAAAGCCGGCGGATTAAAGTACTTGCAGGTATTTACATTGTACCCTAATACATTACTCCTAAAATATTTTATTCATTTAGTTTTGTAATGAGATCACGCTATGAAAATTTTGCAACATTCAGATTCAAGATAATGGCACTGGTATTAGAAGTGAGGACTTAGAGATAGTCTGTGAGCGGTTCACCACGTCAAAACTCCGCGAATACGAGGATCTAAAAGAGATATGCACATATGGTTTCAGAGGTGAAGCTTTGGCTAGTATTAGCCATATTGCTCATCTTACTATACTCACTAAGACCGCTGCTGGTAAATGCGCTTACAAGTATGTATAAGTTAATTGAAGTTGTTTAAAACCTCATATTCTTAAATCTTGATATTAATTATTATACATAACTGCCTCATTGGTGTAGTGGTAGCAAGCACTACTGCTGAGCATTAGGTCCTGGGCTCGATTCCCAGCTTAGGCAAAAGGTTATTCTATCTGGAATTTCACAGTAGCAGCCCGGAGTCTGGATTTGTGCCCAGTTGATGGCAACAGGCTTGCCTCCTATTACATGGGACTTAAAAATAACTGGCGAAATGTGGGTGTTCTATAGGTACACCTCTGCCCAACCCTTCAGGGAAACAAGGCATGATGTTATGTTATGTAATTGCCATTGTAATTTCTGTGACATTAAAAAGGGGCCTGCATATACCAATTCAGTTGAAAAACTTAAAAACCACAGCAAAAATTATTGTAAATTAGGGTTGGACTATGTAAACATATTGGCTGTCCGTGCATTACATGTAATTCTTGCTGAAATTCAGGCCTGTATGCAGTTATCAACAGAACAGAACATAAAGTAGTTTATAAATAAAAACCATTATACCACATAATTACCCAAATTAGACTGGACAGTCGATGTCTTAAGAAACCCATTATTTAAAAGGAATTTACTTATTTCTTATCATAGAGAAATGCATAACACATTTTTCACAATAAAATTTCAGAGCAACCTACCAGAATGGAAAACTTAAGGCTCCAATGAAACCATGTGCAGGGAACAACGGTACTCAAATAACTGTTGAAGATCTGTTCTACAATGTGATAGCCCGCAAAAAGTCTCTTCGAAGCCCTACGGAGGAGTACACACATATAATGGAAGTGGTTGGAGGGTATGCAATACATAATAGCCATGTCGGGTTCACTTTGAAAAAGTTTGGAGAGAACACTGACTTGAAAACACCTATGAATTCGTCTCTCATTGAGAATATTCGGATTGTGAGTATAATTTGATAAACATTAGAGTGTCTAAACGTAGTCATGTGAGTGTCTGCATATGGTCGTGTAAAGCTAAGATAATGATTTATTTCTCGCTATTATATTTCATCATCTGCTTAGCCTTTTCCCAACTATGTTGGGGTCGGCTTCCAGTCTAACCGGATGCAACTGAATCCCAGTATTTTACATGGAGTGACTGCTTATCAACCTCCAAAACTCCCAAAAGCGACTGTTTGATTAGAGTTAATATCTTATAATTTGCATGTCCAAAATGTATTCTGAGGTAGATTTCAGGGAATAATTCAACTTATTTTCAGATCCATGGAAACGCAATAGCTCGCGAATTAATGGAGATAGAGCTCCAGGAGCCGACACTGAAACTGTCTCTATGCGGTTGTATCACAAATGTTAACTACTCACATAAGAAGGGGACCACTCTACTGTTCATCAATCATAGGCTTGTGGACTCACAGTGTAAGATTTCATCATAATCAGCCTACAATATTCCCACTGCTGGGACACAGGCCTCCTCTTGGTGAGAGGAAGAGGGCCGTAATCCAAAACGCGGGCCCAGTGCGGGTTGGTGGAAGTCACATGTTTTAACGAATGTGTACTTCTAGTACATGCCGGTTTCCTTACGATATTTTCCTTCACCGTTTTGTAGAGCAGTAGTGATGAAATATTTTACACTAAGTAAAGCGCCTGCCTGGGTATGAACCTACGACATAACTTCGTAAGTTGCGGTCGCTACCACTGGGCTTACACAGCTCTCGTGTAAGAGTTAGTTAGCGGAATAAAGATTTCACAAGTTATTTAAATTGAGAAATTCAATAAAACCGGAACATCATTTTTGTCTTCAAATAAAATCGTCAACTTAATTTTTTTGTGTTTTTTTTTCAGCTATCAAAAAAGCTGTGGATTCCGTTTACTCAACGTATTTACCGAAAAATGCTCACGCATTTGTGTATCTTAGTCTTGAATTAGGTAAGTTACGTGTTAATGTTTTCGAACTTATTCGCTTGATAGTATTCGAAATAGTGCGTGCATTTTAACTCCTTCCCCCAGCTATATGAAAAAACATTTTTTTTTTCAATAACTGACAGAAAAATTAAATGCTCATGGGTCTATAATCATGTACCTACTAAATTTATGTTAGCATCGATGTCCCCATTAAAGCTCGCACATATTATTATTAATTCATTTATTTCAGACATAGTCCGTCCATTCATAATAAAAATTTAAATCCTATAAAACACATTACGTTAAAAATATTACATTACACATAACAATTACAATAAACTGGTTGTGTTACACATCACTTCAGCCGAAAGACGTCCACTGCTGGACATAGGCCTCCCCCAATTTATGGGGGTTTGCCATAAGCGCCACGCTTGACAGGTGGGTTGATGATCGCAGTATGGTGGTAAAATGCATAGAGAATGCTGCTGCCCATTCTCTCGTAACTCCCCTAGTCGCCTCTTACGACACTCACGGGAAGAGATGGGATGAGAGATGGGATTCTCTAGTAAGTGTGTTACACGATAAAATCTTTATATATACAGGGCGTCCCACGGCTATGCCACATGGAAGAAAAGTACCTTGAATATTGTAGATGGAACATTTTACTGAAAGAAGACATTATTTCAATTTAAAAAACAATTTGAACTGCATTCATAGATATTTAAATAATTGCATGGTTGAACCGGGAATCGAACCCGTAACACGAGAAAAATAATCAGCCTGTAGTTTTATCATACCGATCGAAAGGCTTCATCATAAGGATTATTTTTTGATAAATAACATAGTGTCAAAAATAAAAGGAAGACCATGAATTTGTGCGGTCCATGGCCCTCTACGGGGCACCGGTTTGGGCGCCCTCATTGAGGCTGCGCCCAGCGCGCCGGTTGTTTGCGGCCCAGAGGGTCATGGCCATCCGGTTAATCCGAGGATACCGCACGGTCTCGTGCGAGGCGGCGAGCCTCCTTGCCGGAGTGCCGCCATGGGATCTGGAGGCAAAGGTCCTCGTGCACATGTGGGAGTGGCGCGAGGAGGCGAAACGCCGGGGCGAAACTCCGCTGCCGCGACAAATCGCGGCACGGCGGGCAGAGCTCCGGTGTGATCTCATGGCGACATGGCGGGTACGATTGTCGCAACCCAGTGCTGGGCACGCCACAATTGCGGCTAGAACTCTTTGAGGAGTGGATAGAGAGGCGTCACGGCGTCCTCACCTTCCGCCTGACGCAGGTTCTCACCGGGCATGGGTGATTCGGTGGGTTCCTGTTCAGGATAAAGCGGGAGGATACGTCCGGGTGTTTCCATTGCGAGGATCGTCTGGAGGACACGGTGGAGCATACGGTTGAGGTGTGCCCTGCCTGGGCGGGGCACCGCCGTGTCTTCGTGGAGGCGATCGGCGGCGGCGACCTCTCGCGTCCAGCCCTGGTGCGAGCCATGGTACGGAGCGAGAGGGAATGGGAAGCCGTCACCTCCTTCTGCGAAGCAGTAATGCTCGCGAAGGAGGAGGCGGGGCGCGTGAGGGAGTGGCAGTCTCTGCGCCCTCACGTCCCTACCCGCCGCAGGCGGAGACGCCCCGGGCGTCGGGAGTCAATAGCAGACTCCCGGCCATCGTAGGCGCGAGCTTGCGGGTGGCGAGCAATGGGTAGCTCGCCGCCCGGTAAGGACCAAGCTCGGGTCGACGGCGCGCAGTGTTCCACGCGCGCCTCAAAGAGATGTCAGCAGCAGTGTAGGGGTCTACTAGGACCGATGCCTGCCGGGGTCGCGTGATTGTTCGAAAGAGATACCGTGACCCTGGCACATGGGCAACTGATGGAACACGGGTGGGTTTTAGTCAGTAAAAGTCCGACACGCCCTCCCGCTCCGCCCAAAGCGGGAGAAGTCATTTGATAATTTCCCACCCTAAAAAAAAAAAAAAGACAATGAATTTTAACATTTTTAATACAAAATTAATCAATTAATCAAAAGCTCAAAATGAGTCCCTTCCTGTTGGACACAAAGTCGCACTCTTTTGATTATTTCGCTTCCTGTCGATTTTTAGGGTTCCGTTGCCAAAAGGCAAAAAACGGGACCCTTACAGATTCGTCATGTCTGTTTGTCTGTCTGTCTGTCCGTCCGTCCGTATGTCACAGCCACTTTTCTCCGAAACTATAAGAGCTATGCTGTTGAAACTTGGTAAGTAGATGTATTTTGTGAACCGCATTAAGATTTTCACACAAAAATATAAAAAAAATCAATAAATTTTGGGGTTCCTCATACTTAGAACTGAAACTGTAATTTTTTTTTTCATCAAACGTATATGAGTGTGGGGTATCTATGGATAGCTCTGCAAAAATGGTATTGAGGTTTCTATTATCATTTTTTTTTCTAAACTGAATAGTTTGCGCGACAGACACTTCCAAAGTGGTAAAATGTGTCTCCCCCCTCCCCCCCCCCCCGTAACTTTTAAAATAAGAGAATGATAAAACTAAAAAAAATATATGATATACATTACCATGTAAACTTCCATCGAAAATTGGTTTGAACGAGATCTAGTAAGTAGTTTTTTTTTAATACATCATAAATCGTAAACCGCAATTTACCTTTCATTCAATCAACTCAAATATAAAAAAAAGCATTTAATTTCATAAGCATAAACCTTATGCATAAACCGTGAATACGGTTTGTACGGAACCCTCGGTGCGCGAGTCCGACACGCACTTGGCCGGTTTTTTGATCTTGTCGTGGTGGATATTTTTTTTATTAGTTTTTTATAATCAGCCAGCCGCATTGCGATGGACAAAATAATTTACGCGTCTTTCGGCTCAGGATACGGCTCGATTTGTTGCATACAACCTGGACCAGGTACCTACTAATTACGTATCTCTTTATCATTTTAACATGCACTTAAATTATAATAGGGAAATGATGCGTACTTCTCAAGTGGGTACATTTATTGGTAATAGGTACTTATGATAATGTCAGTTGTATGTCCTTACGGCAATGTCAGCTTTTAATTTTTCTGAACAAAATTTCACATCAAATGTTAAAATTCATGGTCTTCCTTTTATTTTTGACACTATGTTATTTAGCAAAAAATAATCCTTATGATAAAGCCTTTCGATCGCTATGATAAAACTACAGAGTGATTATTTTTCTCGTGTAACGGGTTCCGTTCCCGGGTTAACCATGCAATTATTAAAATATCTATGAATGCAGTTCAAATTGTTTTTTAAATTGAAATAATGTCTTCTTTCAGTAAAACGTTCCATCTACAATATTCAAGGTACTTTCCCTCCATGTGGCATATCCGTGGGACGCCCTGTATAATTCTACTGTACGTGTGTATGTCACTGAATGCCTCCTAAACGGCTGGACCGATCTGAATGATTTTTTTTTGTATGCGTTTGGGTGGCACCATGGATGGTTTAGATTCACTATTGGACCCGGTAGGTGGCGCTGCTATCGAGTTCTAGGAAACAGGACAACGTCTGGGTCAGCTAGTTAAATATATAAATTAAAATATACAAACAGCAAAATTAACAAAATTAGACAAACCACTGCGGGCGGGTCACGCCTCATCGAAATTTGTAATCTGTCTGAAACAATTTCTGCATTGCGGTGCGTCTCGGCTATAATGTATACATAGCTTTAAACCCTGTAATTATGTAAATATTTCTATGTTTTCAGATCCAAGGAACGTAGATGTAAACGTGCATCCAACTAAACATGAGGTGCAGTTTCTGTACGAAGAGCAGATCATAGAGAAGATCAAATCTTGTATAGAGAGTAAACTGTTGAGTTGTAACTCTACCAGAGTTATGTATACACAGGTACGTTCCTATATTGTTGGTATATCTTTACCTGTTACTAAAATAGCAGCAAAATTTTACGCCTTGCTGCGTCTAAACCTCGGATATAACTTAAATACATCACGTCTTGTTTCCCCAAAGGGTTGGGTTGACGAGTGAGTACCTAGTACTATAATAGTACACCCACATTTCGCCAGTTATGTTTAAGTCCCATGTAATAGGGGGCGAGCCTATTGCCATCAACTGGGCACAAATCCAGACTCCGGATTGCTACTGAGAAATTCTAGATAGAAAAACCCAATAACACTCTTGCTCGACCTGGTAATCGAACGAATTTGCGAGTAGATCGTAGGGGACATTAGTTTCGTAATAGCCCAGGCTAATGAAGAATTAGCCAATACTTCTGTGGGTTATTTACAACGTCTGTCCATGGGTTACAACCAATGCGCCCCACTTGAGGGTCGTGGAGTGACCCAAGGGGAGGTGCCGCAGCTCCAAAAAGGAATTCTTAAATTTTATATTCAGAAAAGGTTTACGCTAGATTCCAAAACTCAAAAGTTTCTTAATAATTAGGTGGTGTATAATGAACTTACACTTTTCTGCAGAAGTCAAAATTAGTTTTTTTTAAAACTATATCTGTGGTCAAATAATAATGGTCAAAGGAAACTGATCCTACTAACGCAGGGTGTTTAAATATTCCGAGTTCGTTTCGCTCACTCTAGCATTCTAAATTCTCTTAATTTTTCAGCTTTTGTGCATAAATTGACAAACTAGACTAAAGAGTAGTGGTGGCCCAATGGTAACGGCTGCAATAACAAGTTGTAGGTCGACGCTTTAATTTACTATGTGTGCGAAATTATTTCATCGCCACTGCTCTCAAACCTCGTGAGGTAACCGGCATGTCCTTGAACAAACAAGTCAAGGCTTGTGACATCTACCAACCCGCACTGTGCCCGCGTAGTGGGTTATAGCATATAACATTATAGGGTGATTATGCTTATGCGACAAAGCAACTCGGGAACGTGGATTTTAAAAGAAAATAAGGGGGCATGGGGGCGTATGATTAAAGATTTTGAATCTCACTTTTTTGTATAGGCCAATAACCATCGTCTATCCTATTTTTATGAGTATGTTGTTGTATTCCAGGCGCGCTTGCCAGGCGCTACGATGGTCGAAGATATCGTCAAGAAGACAACTGATACCGCCAAAGCCAACCCTTGTTACATGGTCAGAGTCAACTCTGACGTGCAGAAAATAGACAAATTCTTTCCCACAGTCACCAAAACTAACGAAACTGTAATTAACGATATAGAAATGAATTCAGAACAAGAGAAAAATGAAGGAAATGATGCTACAGTACCTAAAATAATAATTGATAGTGCACAAGACGATGATATTCTAGAAAATTCTATAGCAGAAGAACCTAAAAATGAAAATAAAGAAAAATATAAAACTCATACAGCTTTAGACCAAGCGAACTTAAGTTATATAGATCCAAAGGAATCGTTTAAAACAAGAACCTTTAAGTATGAGAGAATAGAAACTAAGTTGACTAGTGTGAAACAACTAAGATTGGATGTAGAAAATAAGTGTAATACTAATTTGAGAGAAATATTCGCGAATTTGATCTTTATCGCGTGTATAGACAGTCATAAATCCCTAATTCAACATTCTACGAAGTTGTATTTATGTGATACAACTCGATTTGCGTAAGTATCAAGCATTATTAAAAGACAAGCATTTCCAGCGGCTTTGCCTGCGGGAAGGTCGGAAATTACCAGTGGCAAAAGCACCATATAACACGATTCCTACCGGCTTGCCTTCGGGGATTCGCATTGATAACTCTATCACTATTAAAAATACAAAAGTATGTAAATAGTGGCTACTATTGTCAATAAATATAGTTACACTACGTGTATTTAATTCACCATAACATTCAAACAACAAAAAAGGTTATTTATAGCTTTTTATTACAACAAAAGAGAAATGTTCTAAATTCGGGAACTAAAAATTCATACAACAGCGATCCCGTAATGATGTCACTTTAGGTCACGTGGCACCGCTTGATATGTACGAGAGCAAGCCGCTGTACAACGGGTTATGACAGAGACAGGTATAGAAAAATGTGTCAGCGAGAACGAGATAGAGGAATGTTGCATATTTTATTCGGTTTTCAGCTGTTCAATTTAATTGTATGTAATTCATTATATTCCTATATTAATTTTAGAACAATAGTAAGTATTCTTTATTGATGAGTCAGTAAGTTAAAGCCGACTTCGCATCGGCTTCTCTTTTAGAAAAATTTACACCTCGCCACTGGAAATTACCCCGCGGGAAGTATCACACATAGTTAAGTTAGGTTATAAACTGTGTGCTAATTTGCATTGAAATTCGTTCAGCCATTTTTGCATGTTTGCGTTACAAACATCCAAACTGATATTTATAATATTAGTAGGATATCAAAACATTGTGATCTTGTTTCGGGAATTGTCGTCTATATTTGGAAATACAAACGCGGGGTTAAGAGATCTAATATAGAGCTATTACAACAATGGCAAAACTTGCCTATTTTGTATTACCTTGATCAAAAATTATAAAATAACATCTCTATGCAATTTCAGAAATCTTTTCAAAACATTTGAGTGACTAATAACGATCAGCGGCTAGAGTAGGTAACCAGGTAAACTTTATCCTGGTATACCTACTAAACTTTATTTTATGCTAAAGACAGTTTTATAAAAATATTCTTATTACTTTTTCAGAGAAGAACTATTTTACGAGACAATGCTGTATGACTTCCAGAACTTTGGTCTAATTAAGTTGTCGAGTCCATTGCCTTTAGAAGAGTTGCTTGTACTCGGACTTAACTCACAGGAGAGTGAGTGGGATCCGGAGTTAGGTGCGTAAATATACATTAACTCATATGGTGTTGGCCATTTTCTATTTTGTTAAGTACCTGATACTTGTTGACAGGCTTACACTTTCCTCCCATGCCTATTAAGATTATTCGACGCAAATATATTTTTTGCTTACCGTTATTTCAAATTAGGAAGACAATCAGACGTTTTTTTATCAAAACTATTGATTTCCCACAATTCTAGGCTATTAACGAGACCATGTCTAAGAATCAACTGGCTTAAATACGGGCGTAAGTTTCTTTGATAAGTACGAGGAAATCATTTAATTCAAACCAATAATTCTAATTTAAAGCTAAAAAAAGTGCGACGTTATCATATTTCACGTAAGGGTGTTTTATATAAATAATCGTGACGTCGAATTATTTAGTATGAAAACATAAACGAAAAAAATAATATGTACCCTTCTTTTGTAGGTGGGAAATCATCAAATGACGTCTTCCGCTCTAGGTGGAGCGGAAGGGCGTGTTACACTTTTACTGACTGAAACCCACCCGTGTTCCTTCAGTTGCCTGTATGCCAGGACCAGGGTATCTCCTTTCGAACAAATCTTGCGACCCTGGCAGAACATGTACCCGTCATTCTTTGACATGGTCTCATTAATAACCTAGAGTTATGGGATATTAAAAACTAAATATATGTATGTATAAGACAGTCCCCGAAATCATGTTCATAATTGACTTAATTCCTATCCCATCGTTTATGTATGTTTCAGGTGAAATCAGGGACATGGCCCAACAGATGGCAGAGCTATTGATGAACAGGCGCAATATGTTATACGAATACTTTTCATTAGAAATCAATGGCAATGGGGAACTGTTGTCATTGCCTTTGCTGTTAGGTGTGTTTCAAATTCTTCCTTGAACTGAAATTCCTACGAAATCTTTCATTTGAATTTGATATTGACCATAATCTTGGTTTTAACGTGACGCTTCTGGTGTTTAATTTTCCAAATACTAGAGAACAGTTATGTAAGGGGGACGCGCCAAATTCAAATTTTGTTATGTTTTTTCTGCGATTTGCAGGTCACTCTCAGGTTGATTGTTGAACAAAATATCATTTGCAACAGTAATAAGTATATATTTACATAATTATATGCGTTCATGTTTCGGTGGTACGAGGAACAGGGTGTAAAGTTCACTCAAACTCCGTGGAAAAGGTAGGACCCTCCGCCCAGACGGGTGTCCTGCACGACGATTAATGTCGAGACGTTACGGTCGCGAATTATATTTTGTTCAACATACAAACGGGTACCTAGGACAGACTGTCCAGTTAGGTAGGTCCAACTTCGAGAAAGAGGTCAATCGTCTTATCCGACTCCGCTGGGCAGCGTTCGGGAAGCTACGCGGTATCTTCTCGTCCCACATTGCGGTATGTGTCTCCAGACGAATGTCTGACCAGTGTGTGTTGCCAGTGATGACCTATGGAACCGAAACGTGGTCGCTCACATTGGGCCTTATTAGAAGGCTGAAAGTCACCCAAAAGGCGATGGAAAGGGCTATGCTTGGAGTTTCCCTACGCGATCGAATCAGAAATGAAGAGATCCGTAGGAGAGCCAAGGTAACCGACATAGCCCGAATAATTGCTAAACTGAAATGGCAGTGGGCAGGGCACATTGCTCGCAGAACAGATGGCCGATGGGGCCGAAAGGTTCTGGAGTGGAGACCGCGTACTGGAAGACGGAGTGTTGGAAGGCCTCCCACAAGATGGACCGATGACCTTGTGAAGGCCGCAGGAATACGTCGGATGCAGGAAGCACAAAGCCGATCGAAGTGGCGGAACTTGAGGGAGGCCTTTGTCCAGCATTGGACGTCTTTCGGCTGAAATGATGATGATGATACAAACGGAGACTGACCTGACAATTGAAAAAACGTAAAAAAAAAAGATTTTCGCAGGATATCTTGGTGTTTTCCCCCCTTTTTTTTTTCAGGATGGGAAATCATCAAATGACTTCTCCCGCTCTGGGCGGAGTGGGAGGGCGTGTCAGACTTTTACTGACTAAAACCCACCCGTGTTCCATCAGTTGCCCATGTGCCAGGGTCACGGTATCTCTTTCGAACAATCACGCGACCCCGGCAGGCATCAGTCCTAGTAGACCCCTACACTGCTGCTGACATCTCTTTGAGGCGTGTTTTCCCCCTTAAATCTCATTCTAAACTTGTACAATTTGGAGTTGGTAATTATTAGGTACCTGTATGCCAAATAACTAGTTAGAGTGTACGTTCATAATGACGCCTGTGAGCTCATACAGTTCCAACTTGGCTGGAATTATTGTGCTTATTAAGGGGAACCAGTAACAAATATATCTATACATTTTTTTGCATCATCATTTCAGCTGAAAGAACTCTGTGCTTCCCGCATCCAACGTATTCCTGCGGCCTTCACCAGGTCATCGGACCATATTGTGGGAGGCCTTCCAACGCTCCGTCTTCCAGTACGCGGTCACCACTACAGAACCATCCGACCCCATCGGCCATCTGTTCTGCGAGCAATGTGCCCTGCCCTACAATCGATTCTTGCACCAACCTAACTATAGTTTTTTTTCTCGTTGCAGACGGCTACACACCTTTCATGGGCGCTCTCCCTACATACCTCGTGCGCCTAGTCACAGAAGTGAACTGGGACAGCGAAAAGGAGTGTTTCGACACCTTCAGCCGACAGACAGCCATATTCTACTCACAGCCAAACCCAGACCTCACTCCAGAAATCGTGAAGGCCGAACAGTGGAGACAGGAACATGTTCTGTTCCCTGCTATAAGGAGAAACTTCCTGCCGCCAAGTAGTTTTGTTCATAATGGCGCTGTGTTGCAGATTGCTAGTCTAAATGATCTGTATAAAGTATTTGAAAGATGTTAATTTGTTGATAAGAGAAATAAAATGGTTATTATGTTATTGTGTTTTTTTTTTGTTTTAAAGTACTTAAAATTATTCACAAGTATCAGGTGCGTAGCACTGGCGTACGTGTATGACTAGATGTATGAACTTAAAACGAGGCAAAAGGAGTATGGCGTTCTGTAGTTTCTGCCTACCCCCATGGGAAAACGGCGTAATTTTATGTCTGTCCGCGACTTCGTCCGCGTCAAATTTTTGCTCCCATGGTCCTTCCCGTCGCATCGAATTGCCATGTACGTGTGGATTGAGAGATCTTTTCGAAAAACTCTTCCAATCCCAACCTAATTATAAGAGGATTTAGGAAATAATTGTGAAAACTTCATGGTAAGGTATAAAATTTGTGAAACCTAAACAAAGAAAGTTAGAACTCATTAACTGGATCTCTTAATCTGGACAACTGAAGAAAAACCCATAACGCGTATCCAAAAATATACTGCCTATGTGTTTATAATTTGCATTTTAATTAATTGTGAAGGATTTGTGAAAGCTGCTAAACAAAATTTCGATTCGTTTCAAAGCCACGTTTAAGATTTATAACGGTTTATATGGATCACTCAGAGTGTACAATTTTCAATTGAGTGATCTTGTAAAACACGAACTAATACTGAAAAAGTATGAATAATTATCATGTTTATTGCAAATTATGCTTCTGGGAAAATTTGTGAAACAAAAATCGTGATTGAAATCTTACTGGTTCAAGAGAAAATGAAAATCTTGTTTTTTGTCGATCGTCCCAACTGAGAGATCATTATTTTGAACTATATTTAATAAACCAAAACTTGTAGGTAGAACGTAGATACATCAGAAATTGTGAAAAATGTTGTACTAAAATTTGACGAATCAGTCGTCCTTGTAAGTGTTATACTTTGAGTAGGGTGACCATATCGCCGGTCGGAATCATTACCGGTACAATTCAAATTATGATGCACTTTAAACGTTTTTATACAAGTAATTTGTGTCTGGTCTGGTGGTTCAATACATAATTTAAATAATATAAAATTACGTTTTTAAATGACAAGTTTCTGCAAAATTAGGTACTGTATGTGTAGTGCTCTTACTAAGGAATTCTAAGTAATTCTTACACACAAAAAGATCAGAAATTTTAAGGTAAACAAAAAAAAAACCTTTTTTAATTTAAACTTATTTTTAATTTCACTCATAATTACATAATAGGATGTAACCTAATCAATAAGTCCGTAGGACAAAGTATGTAAAATAACTGGTTCTTCTTTGCTGTTATACATTTTTCCCATCAAATCGTCATAACAGACTATTTGGTCGTTATGAACACCATGTCCTCTGTAATCGGAATCGAAAAAATCGGACAAAATAAATAAGTATGTCTACGCTACTCAACGTTTGCCTTAAGGATTTAAAAAAATGATTTATCTTTTTAAGTATAACACTTACAGGGACGACTGATTCGTCTTTTAGTACAAAATTTTTCACAATTTCTGATGTATATCTACCTTCTACCTATAAGTTTTAGTTTATTAAATATAGTTCAAAATAATGATCTCTCAGTTGGGACGATCGACAAAAAACAAGATTTTTATTTTCTCTTGAACCAGTAAGATTTCAATCACGATTTTTGTTTCACAAATTTTCCCAGAAGCATAATTTGCAATAAACATGATAATTATTCATACTTTTTCAGTATTAGTTCGTGTTTTACAAGATCACTCAATTGAAAATTGTCCACTCTGAGTGATCCATATAAACCGTTATAAATCTTAAACGTGGCTTTGAAACGAATCGAAATTTTGTTTAGCAGCTTTCACAAATCCTTCACAATTAATTAAAATGCAAATTATAAACACATAGGCAGTTTATTCTTGGATACGTGTTATGGCCTTTTCTTCAGTTGTCCAGATTGAGAGATCCAGTTAATGAGTTCTAACTTTCTTTGTTTAGGTTTCACAAATTTTATACCTTACCATGAAGTTTTCACAATTATTTCTTAAATCCTCTTATAATTTGGTTGGGATTGGAAGAGTTTTTCGAAAAGATCTCTCAATCCACACGCACATGAATTGCCTTCCAGTTTTCGTTCATTTTTTGTTGCTGCTCCGCTCCTTTTGATCGTAGCGTGATGTTATATAGCCTATAGCTTTCCTCAATAAATAGCAGTGGTGGAGCTTGTCCTAAAAGGGCCCTGTATTTATACAGGGCCCTTTGGCAGTTTGGCTGCAACTGGTAAAAACTTTACTACTTTAGCATTAGCTTTAACACAAAAATACGATATAGTTTTTTTTTCCAAAATAAAGAAAACAGCGTGCTGACTCGGATGGGGTAAATTTCTGTATGATTTGACTAAATTAATGCAAACGGTTATTAAGAATTCTCCTGCTCCTGTCCAGCTTTTGTAAGACAAGCAAATTATGTACTTACATTTTCATTAGTGCACATACTTTCATTTACATACATTTTCATTATATTTTCGTTCATTACGGACCTCTCATCAACAAGTGTTAGTGGTGAAAAAAAAAATTTTTTTTTTTTCATACTGTATTCATCGGGGCTCGAGGGTGCCCTGTTCCTTGGGGGCCCCATATCATTGATATGGCTGATACGACGGTAGCTATGCATGCCCCTGATAAATAGCCTACCCACCACAAAAATAATTTTTCACTTCGGACCAACAAACAAACTCTTTAGCTTTATAATATTAGTATAGATGTATGTAAAATTATTGCATACAATTAGTCCGTACATGTAAAATTTTCATCGTAAGTACCTCTTTTACAAAAATTACGCGGACGGTGGCATAGTTAAAGTTTACATGGAGGAGCGCATAAAGCAACATTTTTATATTACAATGTATTTCTATTTAAATGATTTATTGTCAAATTTCGTCCACTGGACGACCATTTATTATAATATACACAACATTAGTAACTTTACAATAAAAACAAGTTTTTTTTTTAATTCACTTATAGAAAGTTTACCTACAAGCTCGATAGATGGCGTTGTCCTGTTATAAAGCAGGCTATGGTTTCGTTACCGCGGTTTAGTTGGTTCGCGGAGCTCACCCTCGACATTTTAACAAACAGACAAACAAACAGAGTAGGATAAAACTAGCTCTGCCCGCGGATTACGTCCGTTAGTATTTTTGAGAAGTTGCAGTCTCTGACGAGACTTGCAATTTTATTAATACCCCAATTAATCGTAGCTGTTACTCGTATAGTTTAGTTTGCTTTGCAGCAGTGTCTCCATGTACACGGTAATTACTGTAGATGCACCGTAATCTAGTATTAATCTACCGTCAAGGTAATAATGTATTACCGTGTCATATGTCACCGTAATTCACTTTATTGCCAGTATAAATAATGTTGTTGTAAATATTTCATCATGTACTGCGTAAAACAAATCTCAGTCAGTCAACTTAACAATTTTTTAATGGATATACTGCTCCTACGTTGCCGAGAATTTCAGGGAAATCCCCAATATCTAAAAGTTTATCTCCACGCAATCTATTCTCGTCCTTATTTAAATATGGAAAAGAGTGTAATTTGTAAGTGTGATGGGTGAATGACGTATTGTCTTTTATTCGAGTTACGACGCTTTACAAATACATAGTAAACAGTTTCAATTTCAAGCTTTTTCTTATTGGTTAATAATTTAAAAAGCAAATACATATATTCAACACTTGATTTGGTTCACAATGTTGTTTTTAGGGTTCCGTTGCCAAATGGCAAAAAACGGAACCCTTATAGATTCGTCATGTCTGTCTGTCTGTCTGTCTGTCTGTCTGTCCGTGTATGTCACAGCCATTTTTTTCCGAAACTATAAGAGCTATGTTGTTGAAACTTGGTAAGTAGATGTATTCTGTAAACCGCATTAAGATTTTCACACAAAAATAGAAAAAAAACAATAAATTTTGGGGTTCCCCATACATAGAACTGAAACTCAAAAAAAAATTTTTCATCGTACCCATACGTGTGGGGTATCTATGGATAGGTCTTTAAAAATGATATTGAGGTTTCTAATATCATTTTTTTCTAAACTGTATAGTTTGCGCGAGAGACACTCCCAAAGTGGTAAAATGTGTGTCCCCCCCCCTGTAACTTCTAAAATAAGAGAATGATAAAACTAAAAAAAATATATGATGTACATTGCTATATAAACGTAGTAGTAGTAAGTAGTTTTTTTTTATACGTCATAAATCGTAAACCGCAATTTACCTTTCATTCAATCAACTCAAATATAAAAATTTAAAAAATAGGATTTAATTTCATAAACACAAGCCTTATGCATAAACCGTGAATACCTACAGGTTTGTACGGAACCCTCGGTGCGCGAGTCCGACTCGCACTTGGCCGGTTTTTTCCTTTGAAAAATTACACGGTAATTTACGCGGTACAATTTTAGGAGATTCACCGTAATTTTGTCTAGAAACACCGTATTTTTACCCTTGCAACACGGTAACTCTCGATTTACATATGGAGACACTGCTTTGCAGTAACACAACACAATACAGTGCGAGTCTATTTTAAAAATTTAAAAACCTTACCTACCCATATCCTTATTATACCTTTGTTTAATTTTTGGAAATAGACATAACCTTGACCGTAACCTTCTTTAAAAATCATGTTGTTTTCATTATCACTTTTGTGACTCATTGCTCATTCCACTATTTTAGGCTGAATTTTATCGTCTGTGAGTTTATTTCAGACAAGTGTTATCGTAGGTTGCGTCCTGGAATAGGTAACTTAGAACACCTATTTCGAGATTTTCGCAAAAAACTAATGAAATCTTCATCTTCTTCTTGCAAGATAGGTAAAGTTTTATTACTTTTAACCTAGGACGTCTAGTTTTTAAGATATTTGCGTAAAACTCGAGAAAGGGGTACCAAGTTATCTATTAATATTTATTTATTGATTATAGGACGACTATTAACTGTATAAAGAGCCGAATTCTGTCCCTATACTTTTTGTTAGATTGAAATCCGTTTGCCTTTCTGTGATCCTAGCAATTGTTTGAATAAAATAATGACGATGATTTGATGTCTGTCTTAAATATAAATTTACTAAAGAGACTATGGATGGACAAATAAATGATTTTATTTCTGTAAGTAGGTCTGTATAAACACTTATAGGGGCAGCGCAGACGACAGACTATCCGTGACGCACTTTTTAGTCTGTGAAAATAGAACCTATGTAATTATATGCAGTAACGCACACGACGCGCAAAAAGTCCGGCACTTTAGCCTTAGACTTTTTGTGCGCCGCAGACTCGATCGCACAAAAAGTGTGCCGTCTGCGCTGCACCTAGTACACGTCATAATAAATTTAATAACTAGATGAAGGTGGCTTTCCTGACTGACTACTCTGAGAAGAAAGGCCGGAACAACTCATTTAAAGGCCAGACATAATCTTGATCATGTGAAGACCAAATCGACTGGTGTCTGTAATGGTCTTTTGAGGTAAGAACGACACTAATTGAGTTGATATGTCAAGTTAGACAGTGTGATGATGTGGTTAGAAAGGGGACTACCGAGATGACGACTAATAGGTATGAAAGAGAAAGACGTTGAGCCGACCCCGAAATAAATTGGAATAAGAGCAGAGGGGTCATTGCGGAACTTTTTATTAGTAGGAATTGGTTTAATCTTATACCTTTAAACGAGCAATTCTTGTATATATATATACAAGATTATTTTTAGTATATGCGAAACCTGAATATAGTTTGTTCAGAATCAGTAACTGAATCGATTCCAATAATTTTTACACCATGTTATATTTTGTACCAAAAATATTTAATTACGCTTCCCAGTAGGACACCGAACGACAATACGTATATTTTAAAATTATCATGTCTTTCTCGTACTCAAACGTCCATTACACGGAGATGGTACGTACACTAGCTGTTTGTGGTGATCTGCATAAGTTTTTGCGTGGACAACCAGGTAACTTATCAAGCTTATAACTTTGTGATTATTAATGATACAGTTTTGAAAATTTTTTCATAGATTCTTTACATAAAAATACTAGACCCGTGTTTCGGGTTTCGCATAAACAAAAATTAATGTTGTATAATCCGAATCTCGGAAACGGCTCCAACGATTTTCATGAAATTTAGTATACAGGGGGTTTCGGGGGCGATAAATCGATCTAGCTAGGATTCATTTTTATAAAATCTCGTTTTGTTCATGTTTTCAATGACCAACGTTATCGATAATCAACTTGAACATAAAATTATTATTTTAAACACAATTTACAAAAAAATACCGAGCAGAGCTCGGTCATCCAGATATTATTCATAGTTAAACAACATTCATTGCGTTATTTACGTTGCTGAGCCGAGAATTTATTCGAACAAATGACGCAATGGTTTGGAAATAATCTTCAATCCCATTCAGATTCTGATAAATTGTGCGTTTCGCAATTAGTGTGCAGGACGTGTGTCTGTGTGGTGTCGGACGTAAAGGATAGTGTCATCCCATCTCTTTCCATTGGTGTCGTAAAAGGCGACGAAGGGACTTACTAGAGAATGGGCAGCAGCTTTCTCTATGCATCTTGCCACCATACTGCTGCACCATATCGCCAAGCATGGGGATTATGGCAAAGCCTACCAAATTGGGGGAGGCCTATGTCCAGCAGTGAACATTGTACAGCTGAAATGATGATGATGAAGGGCAGGAGTATGATGATAATAAAACAAAGGATAAAAATAAAAGACATTTCACGAATTAATGTTATGTATTAAAAATATTCGTCTTAGTTAAAAACAAGGCAAATGATACATTGCGCATTATAAACGGATTGATTACATTCTTAAATATATTTCACTAATATAAACACACTACATACGTTCTTACACACAATATTAATATCTATTTGTAAACAATATATAATACAAAAATGTTATTGATCCACTCTTACTAAGAAAACTCTGACTCTATTTTGGACACAACTGAGTGAAGGAAAAACATTTTGCGGAAACCTGGAATTATCTAAATTTTAATTATAAAGATGAAACGTTTGGAAGTTTGGGGGCAGTAATCTCTAGAACAGGCGCGGTCGCAGCCTATGATTTTGGGAGGGGGCGGGGGGTCACCATGAGTACTGAAGAATATTTTTAGGAAGGTACATCTCCTCGTTGATCTAGTAGTCTAAAGCGCTACTGATGAGCATGAGGTCCCGGGTTCGATTCTCAGGTCGGGACTATTATTGGGTTTTTCAGGCAAATCTTTCAGTCTCGACAGCATGGCTGACTTTGGGGGGGGGGGTCATGACCCCTAGGACCCCCCTCTCGGACCGCGCCTGCTCTAGAACTACTAGTAGGATTTTGAAAAATCTTTTTTGCGTTTGATAGTCCAATTCTTGAGGAAAGTTATAGCGTTATTTTATATCACACTTTGACTCTTAAGAGCTGAGCCACATGAAAAAAAAGTCGGAAATCCCCGACGTATCTGAGCAAGCTAGATGGTGCTCGTGCCTTTTCTGTTTGGAATTGTTTCCTTAAAATATTTTTTTACATTGTTCTTACCTAAATAAGAAACATGAATAATGTACAGACGCCAACACATCAAGCTACTACAATCTGTCAGATTTCTTTGATAGATTTTCGACTTTATTTCTAGAGCTTTAGGTTCAAGGTTCATTGGGAAAAATTGACAGTTTCGGGTAGCTTGACCTGGTGGCGTCTGTACCCAGGATTTTGTAATAGATTTTAAAAGTCCTTGGAGTTTCCTGCGTGTTTTTCTTTAAAGAGATATACATTTTCGAATGGGCAAGTAGCTCCAACTTTCTGACTAAATAACCGTTTTTTTTTTGACAATTCAAAAGTTGGTAAATGGTATAATTTGAGTAGAGGACTTTGCTCTGCGGAGGAGCACTAAATAGGCTATAGGCGATGCTCTCAAATTTCATACTTATTTTATCTCAAATCTACTAACGATATCAATCGAGATTTCCTCTGAATTTTAATACAGACCTTTGTAAAACAATTGTAAAAAAAAAACACAATTAATTGCTTTCTTTTTTTACATAAATATAAATAGTTTCACTCATACGTTAGTCACATAATATCAGGAAGGCAAATCTTCGCAATAACAAATGCGTTTTTAAATGCATTATTCTAACGACTATTTACAATTTTATGAACACACAATATAAAATAAGGATATAAATGTTATTTCATCATTATTATGTTTTATAGTAATATCTATCTTATTGCGATATTCCTAGCATTGGCTATTAAAGAAATCTGAATGTGCTTACACTATCAACCAAATACATTAAAAATGGAAGAGCATTTATGCATTATTCCATATTCATTTTAATCCCATTCAGATTTAGAATATTTTGTATCAAAATTTAAAGTGCCAAAGACGGTTTTATTATAGAAAAAAAAAACACTAAATTTTTATAACCATTAGAACGAGACATTACAATTAACCATTCGGCTGCTATTTAAGTAAGAAAATAATTTAGTCTATTTGCAATGTGAACACGGCTTTCAAATTTACTATGATCTAATTGGACAAAGGGCGTGGGTTAGCTGAGTGACAACAATGAGTCACAATTTTCTTGACGCGAATGTTTATATAGTGTAAAACAAAGTCGCATCCCTCTGTCTGTCCCTATGTATGCTTAGATCTTTAAAACTACGCAACAGATTGTGATGCGATTGTTTTTAATAGAGGGATTCAAGAGGAAGGTTTATACGTATAATACGCGGGCGAAGCCGCTGACAAAAGCTAGTTAGTAATATAATCTTGACATTTACGATTACATCATTAAAAAAAAAAAAATGTTAATATTTTTTTGTGTCAATAAATAAATTATCTATCTATCTAAATTATCTATTTATAATGACTTTTACCGTCTTAAAACGAATGTCCAAAATATTGTGGGCAAATATATGACTTTTGGTACTGAAACTCGAAATAGCAGCCTAGGGCTTAATTGCTTCACTTTCTTTGTAATTTAAAAATGTTCAAGGTGTCATTTCCCATACAAACAATGCTTTTATTTTTCCGGCCGGCATTTTAATTTTTGGGTATGAAATGAATGATGTCCTTATTCGGTGTAAAGCAGGCTATAGGGCTCCCATACCTAAAGGCTAATTCTGGTTATTAAAAACGTTCAACATCTAGTCGCGATCTCACGTCAGCAACAATCAAATGTCAAATACATGTAAAAAAAAATATGGACATTTTTTTACAGACTGAGACAGATTAGGATGAAATTATGATTATAGATCGGAATTAAAATCACTCTTGATTTTAATTCCGATCGATTGACATTGGAATTTTTCGTATTCTTGAGTTCGACGCTAGCGCCAAAATGTGTTTAAATTGGGTGTCCATTTTTCAGAACTGAGTGGAATCGAGATTGGGCGTTGTTGTTGTTACAATGTTGACACTATTGTTTTCAAGAGTACCGAATTACGTGTATGCAACATTTACATTGGAATCGTATTGGCTTTAGATTGGAATTAAAATTAGGTTGAAGAGTAAGCCTCACTGATTGTGAACGTTTTTAAAATTACGAGAATGTCCCCCTCTGTCTCAAAATTTTGCTGTGTGGGCCTTTAGTTAAAGAATCTATTTAATTATAAGTACAGAGATTATTTAGACGGTTTTACAACGAAAGGCTCACACTGAACATTGGAAGATACTTAACTAAGCTCTTATTGTGGTGAACAGGAAGAATTAACGACATTAAAGCTATTACATTTATTCACTTTCGCAATATCATTTTATACAATCGACAATCATAGAAAACTTGTAATATATTGCTTCTATTATTGCTATACTCATCGTTAAGCCGTTGGTCCCGGCTGTCACTTGTGAATCGTTCTCAGTCGTTACGGGTCGTCAGAAGCGCGAAAGTCTGACAACCAGTCTTACCAAGGGGTATCGCATTATCCAGATGCTGGGTTGTGGAAGTTACATAGGCAGTCGTTCCATGTAAAATACTTGGTATTCAGCTACAGCCAGGGCTAGGCAGATGATGATTGCTAAAATCATCGAATATGGAAGATGTTTTGTATAATTTGACATGAGGATCCAGCCAAGCCTTTCCCAAAGTGGGCGAAAACGCCTCAGAAAAAAATGTTTTTTTTTCTGGGTCTCTTACCACCCTTTAGGCCTGCAGCGCCCACAAGGGGGCGTTATCGCCCACTTTGCGAAAGGCTGATCCAGCCCATCATCTTGAATTACCGTTTGGTTATAACGGAGTTATTTCATAGGACCATATAGGTCGAAAAAATATCTAGAAATCGCAAGCATATTGCTGACGAGAATTTCACGACCTTCAAAACTTCTAGCGATTTTGGGAACCTGCCAGGGCCGCGAGACTTGTTCGAAAGAGTTACCGTGGCCCTAGCATATAGGCAACTGAAGGAACACGGGTGGGTTTTAGTCAGTAAAAGTGTAACACGCCCTTCCGCTCCACGCAGAGTGCGAAACGTCATTTGATTTTGATTACCCATCCATAATAAAAAGGGCTGTATGTTGAACAAAATAACATGCGCCAGCCTGCACTTGCTCACGTCAGGCTCTCTCTGAAAAAGAGGAGGCCTGTGTCCCAGCAGTGGGAACATATAAGGTGTATCTATTCATACACGAAATGGTTTAAGAGGTACACCTGTAGGTGGTAAAGAAGGTATAGAAATGAAAAAAAAATCTAAGGTGTTTTTTTTTTAAATTTAATATTTATAAATTATTTGACGCACATAAGAAATACTGGCTCCTTCTTATTTTTTACGGCCCGAGACACCGCGGCCATGCTCATGCCGTCCGGTCGTCGCCCTCGCAGCGTCAGGCGGGCCATTCATAGAATTTGTAGTAAAGGTTTTATGCAAAACGTCTCAAATAGTTTTAAAATTATAATAATTACGAAAATTCAAAAACGCTTAGATAAAAATTTTCTTTTTGCTTCTATAGCTTCTTTACCACCTACAGGTGTACCCCTTAAAATATTTCGTGTATGAATAGATACACCTTATATAGGCTGCTTATGATGATGATATAACCAATTAAATTGTTGCAATACATAAAACGTATTACGATCCACCACTGCAGTTGAGAAGAGGTAGATCAAAGACATAATGAATAGATTGTGTAAAAGATCAAAAAGTCTCGGAATAACAAGACATTGAAGGTGACCATTGAAATGAAGGCTGATATACATATTTGGAAAAAATTACCCCAAAATTAATTGACAAAAGGGCAGTCTTAGTCAGTATAAGGGGTATCGTGTTACCCAGAATCTGGTTTATAGAGGACAGGTAGGCGGTCACTTTATGTAAAATATTGGCCGACCTCAATTTAGTAGGGAAAGAGTTAGGCAGATGATATTATTGTATATAATCAAGTTCTTCTAACTTAACAGCTGTGTTGCTGGGGAGTTTGTTGCGCCACTTCTTCTTCCCAGCTAAAGCACTAGGAAGTGGTGAAGGGCGGGCGTTTTGGAAGACTGTCTTATGTAACTTTGACGTTCAAAAAGCGCCAGTGCTCTCAGCCTAGTTTGGATAAATGCGTTTTGATTTTGATGATGAGGGGAAGGAGAAAAACGGAAAAAATCTTGGCACAATTCTTGAGGGAGTTTATAAGCTCTATAAAATCACATTAGAGCACTTAGGAGCCCAGCAAAAAATAGTTGTAAAGAACGCTTAGTTAAAACGAAAAAATAAAGCGGGCGATGGGATGCGAGTGATGCGACGCAGCGAGTCGGGGCAAAGTATTTTGATATTTAAGTCTTGATTTTCGTAAAAAGATGTAAAAAAAATTGGGTGTAAACTCCACACACGACTGGAATTTACTTCTAACGATCATAAAATATATAGATGAGTAAACATAGACTGGCCTGTTAGTCTTGTGGTTAGTGACCCTGATTGCTAAGGCGGAGGTCGTGATTTCGATTCCCACCAGGACAAATCTTTGTGTGATGACGATGAGCACAATTATTTGTTCTGTGTCTGGGTGTAATTTATCTATAATATGTATGTATTTAGAAATATATAAGTATGTTTATCAGTCTCTGCCTAGTTTGGGATCAGAAAATGGTGTGTTGGTTATCCTTAGATATTATTATAACATAACGCACAACGTAACGGAGAAAGTTTGATTTAACTCCCCAAAAACTTTCATACCCCGGGCTTATATATGAAAATCGATTCTTAAGGAGAAAACTCCAAAAACAAGTATCCAGACGGTTCTCAAGTATGGTTCAGTACAAAGAAAAATATTAATAAAGAGAAGAACAATTGTGTCTCGGATTCGATAAGGGATTATTTACATTATGTGTTAGTCGTCGTTATAAGTGATGTAAGCGTTGAGATAGTCTCCGGGCGTTTCGTATGCAGCTAACTTGTTTGGTGGTGGCAATATCATCGGAGTCGACATTCCCGCTGTTTCTAACTCCTGGAACAAATAATAAAGTTTATTCATTTATCTAAAAAAATGGCTATAAAGTAGAAGGAGACCAAAGAAACTCTGGATGAACTGTGTGAATTATGATATGGATAGAAAGGGAGTGACTACTGAGATGACGACTAATAGAGAAGTGTGCAAGAAAAAGACATGTTGCGCCGACCACAAATAAATTGGAATAAGGGCGGGAGAATGATGAATAGAGCGCGGTAGGTAATTTCCCTACTCGGTTCTAAGCCTAAACGTCTACATTATTTGTGGGAATCCCCGAAAATGCGTTTCATTTTCACACAAAGACAATGTGTGGGTTGCCATAAGTATAAAAAGTGAATAGCTACTGGTTACGTAATCACCATCTAGACTCCCCCACCCCCCATGTCATCAAAAATAAGCAAATCAAAGACCCCCCGCCCCCTATAGTGATTACGTAATACTTGAACGGCCCCTTTCTGGTAAGTCCCATAAGACACTCACAGGAAGAAATGGGATGATGCTTATTTCTATAGAAATCTCTTCCAGCATACATGCGATAGGAGAGAAGATAAAGAGATACATCTCTCTTCCGCGTGTGTAAGAGTAGAAGAGAAAATAAAATACATAATAATACAATCAATAAATCGATCGATCGAATCGATTAATACGTGTAACAAAAACTTTACACCCTTTTATACGGAAATTACGTTATTATTATTTGAAAACATTAAGTTTAAAATTAATTATGGTTGAATTTCGACCACTGGGCGTCATCAAGACGATGGACTAGACTGGACAGGGTATCAATGTGTACGGCGAGTACATCTGACACCTAACTATATGAGAAGCCCAAAATATAAGATGCTGCATGTCTTCAAAAATAAGTTTCACCTCTTAGAATGCCAATACTGTATAGCCATCACGATTTAAACGTCAAAATCACGAAATGAAACTAAGAGAACAATTACCTTCCTGTCAGGGTCGCGAGATTTGTTCGAAAGAGATACCGTGGCCCTGGCATATAGGCAACTGAAGGAACATGGGCGGGTTTTAGTCAGTAAAAGTCTGACACGCCCTTTCGCTCCACCCAAAGCGGGAGATATCATTTGAGGATTTCCCACCCAAAAAACAGTATTACCTTGCGCCGTTTCCTATTCTTCTTGTTCCAGGGCGCGTAGGGTATCTTGAGATGGACAGTCTGTATGTGAAGCTTGACCGCACTGCTTTGTGTGAAGCGACGGTTGCAGTGCTGGCATTGATACCGTTTCTCACCTGTATGGACCTGTAGATACGAGAAAAGGGATTATTCATCTGGCTCGCATTTTCCCAATTTTGTTGGTGAACGTGTTGGTTGGTTTTAATAATGGGATGCAGTACCACCTGCCGGGGTTGCGAGATTGTTCGAAAGAGACACCGTGACCCTGGCACATGGGCAACTGATAGAACACGGGTGGGTTTTAGTCAGTAAAAGTCTCACACGCTCTCCCGCTCCGCCCAGAGCGGGAGAGGTCATCTGATGATACCCAACACAAAAAAAAAATACACCTTGCAGTACCACACGCTTATGTACAATTTTCATACGTCGATTACATGCATATTATCTCTAATTATTTTTTCGTAGTAATTTCACTATATCATTGATTAGCGATACACAAAATACACCTATTTCCGAATTTTATTCATTTTACATATTTTCGACGAGTAGAATGCCTGTGTAACATCCGGACGAACGAATAGACAGTCATGACAGAATTTCGTTTCGTTTTTGCCATTTGGCTAAAGAAACCCAAATATAGTGTTCGAAAGTATATGGACTCATTTCTGTAATTACAATAACTCATAACTAAACTAAAAAAGAAACCCGTCATAAATCAAAGGGGCGATATGAAGAAAGTGAAAAATGCTGGATGGACTGTGCTTAGAAATGTTGGACTAGGGCTTGCAATGTGGAACTGGGGCTGCAATATGGGACTGGGGCTGCAATGTGGGACTGGGGCTGCAATGTGGGACTGGGGCTGCAATGTGGGACTGGAGCTTGCAATGTGGGACTGGGGCTTCAATATGGGACTGGGGCTGCAATGTGGGACTGGAGCTTGCAATGTGGGACTGGGGCTTCAATATGGGACTGGGGCTGCAATATGGGACTGGGGCTGCAATATGGGACTGGGGCTGCAATGTGGGACTGGGGCTGCAATGTAGGACTGGGGCTGGCAATGTGAGACTGGGGCTGCAATATGGGACTGGGGCTGCAATATGGGAATGGGGCTGCAATGTGGGACTGGGGCTGCAATATGGGACTGGGGCTGCAATGTGGGACTGGGGCTGCAATGTGGGACTGGAGCTTGCAATGTGGGACTGGGGCTTCAATATGGGACTGGGGCTGCAATATGGGACTGGGGCTGCAATGTGGGACTGGGCCTGCAATGTGGGACTGGGGCTGGCAATGTGAGACTGGGGTTGCAATATGGGACTGGGGCTGCAATATGGGACTGGGGCTGCAATGTGGGACTGGGGCTGCAATGTGGGACTGGAGCTTGCAATGTGGGACTGGGGCTTCAATATGGGACTGGGGCTGCAATATGGGACTGGGGCTGCAATTTGGGACTGGGGCTGCAATGTGGGACTGGGGCTGGCAATGTGAGACTGGGGCTGCAATGTGGGACTGGGGCTGCAATGTGAGACTGGGACTATGGGAATAGTATACTTACGACGAGATGCCTGTCTCTATTGCTGGGCATGTTGAACCGTCGGTCGCAGTGCGGACACCCGTATGGCTTCTCATTTGTGTGCGTCCGCATGTGGACTATGAGATTCGCGTATTGCTGGAGAGAACAGAAGAATACGTTGTAATAGATTGATAAAAATGTTAGCTAATGCGCTAGTTGTAAAGCTAGTTTCATAGTGTTACTATAGGCCACAAAGGACCCATCTGAAGATGTTTTATTACCGTTTATCAGGACGCTACTTCTTATCCTCGTAATGGCACCTTCCTCATAACGAGGGTATTTAAATCAATATTTCTTAGGATCATATTTTACTAAGATTTTTTAAATTATGGATTTTGCCATACCTGCCACCGATTGAGCCAAAGAAGATTCAATCTTGATTCAAGGCACAAGATTCATTTTTAACAGTAGATTTACCAGTCCAGTCATTTTGACTGGTCGTGCAAACGTATGAATGTTAATAACAAAAAATATATTTGTTACTAATATATATAAAGTAACATTAAATTCATAAAATGTATTCTCTACTTATAGCTACAAAAGTCATAACATCATTTCGGAAAGCAAATGTTATATGTAATGGGAATTTTGAATTGAAATTGCACAACCAGTCAAAATGACTGGTCTGGTAAATCTAGTGTTAAATCCATATAGTAATAGGGTCAACACGTTTTTGTTAATGATAACAGTGAGCTTTTAAAAAAAGGTTTTGGTCTTTGTATTATGGTTTTAATACAATACCCTACTTGTGGTGTATGAGGTTTTGCGTTATCTATGTTACAACGTCTCGACATCAATTATGGAACAGTAGCCCACCAGACAGCACCCATCTGTTCATAGGATCCCCCCTTTTCTACGGAAGATGAGTGATCTTTACACCCTCTTCTTCATATCTGTATAGGTGAGCAGAGTAAATATTATATACTCAATAATATTATACATACCCGGGTAGTGTGTCCGCAGACGTCACACATGTATCGCTTGAGGTACTCTGTGTCAGGATGTTCTGACTCGTAGTGTTTGCGGGCTTGCACGTCGTTTGAAAGGAATTTGCCGCACTGAAAAATAATTAAGAATCATTTTTATATGACACTAGCTTCTGTGCGCGACTTCGTCCTTGTCTGTTTGAGAAGAGGCTTTTGCCCAGGAGTGGGACAATAAAAGGCAGGTATTGTTTATAGTTCCCTGTTTGCTGGACGTAAAGAATAGCAGCGTCCCATTTCTTCCCGTGGGTGTCGTAAAAGGCGAATAAGGGACTTACTAGAGAATGGGCAGCAGCGTTCTCTATCCATTTTACCACCATACTGCAATCGCCACCCAGCCTGCCAAGCGTGGTGAGTAAGGCAAACCCCCCAAATTGGGAAAGGCCTATGTCGAGCAGTGGACGTATTATGGCCGAAATGATGATGTATTGTTTATAGTTACCACTTCACAAGTGCTGGAGGTGGTGAGTCCGTTGTTGACTATCGAGGAGCATGCCCCTCTTCGCGGCCGGCCTCGGGCTCGAGACTCTTCTGGCTTATTGCGACGGGACGACTTGATAGAACTGCTTACACACGAAATGTAACACGTTATCAAAGAAAGAAACAAAGAATAATTGTTTATTCAGCATAAAACGCACATTACGAAAACTAAAATAAAAAAGATACAAAAAAAAATGCACACGAACAAATTAGCCAAAAGCCCCGTATTCAAGTCAAAAAAAGTTTTACAATATTGTTCATTGCTTGTGGATATCAGGGATTAACGACAATATCAGTAGATCTTCGTTACGGTACTGACAAAGGCATATAACAATAATAAATGTTTATTTTTACACATACGTAAAACAAACAGAAATAAAGGAAATATTGTACAATAGAGTCTCGTTAAAGGGCGAACAGATTACTCCTAAACTACGCCAAAAGCCTGTGTTTTAGGAGCCAAAGTTTCTCCAGGTATAACGGAATCTGCCTGGGTCGCGAGATTTGTTCGAAAGAGTTACCGTGGCCCCAGGGCCATAGGCAACTGAAGGCACACGGGTGGGTTTTAGTCAGTAGAAGTCTGACATGCCCTTCCACTCCACCTAGGGAGACGTCATTTGACGATTACCCACCCACAAAAAAAAGAGTCGAACATATGGAACTACTACCATATGTCTTCAGAGAAAGTTACCGAAGAATTCAGGAGTTCTTACTCGTATAGTTTTAGTAGCCTAATCACTTACGTTATTTGTATGCAAAGGTTGAACTTTTAATCCTATTCACTAACTTGACAGTTCAATGCAAAATAATGATACCATTCTAAAGCTAATAGTGTCGGGGTAGTGAATGATTTTGCATAAAGAATGAATGATAAAAATGGTTTAAATTAAATAAAACTTTAAAAAATCGTTTTTAGGTGTGGATTATAAGAATAATTTATAATTTTTAGTAACAGTTATTTCCTTTTTTTATTTTCTTCTGATAGAAACAAAACTAAATATAAAAATCATGTCATTTTGCTTATTTTTTTACTATAGTCATTTTATTTCCTCTGACAGCCATAGACTACATATATATCAATATAGTACACATCTTGTTTTAAGACAAGTTATTAAATTTAAATTACAAAGTTTGCATGTAAGTACATTATTTCAAGTTCATTCAATTTCATTCATTCTTGCACCACCTCACTATCTTTTTTTTGTCAAAACCTGGTATCCCTCCAATTGTCAAGTTAGTGAATAGGATTAAAAGTCCAACTTTAGTTCTTAGTAGCGTTACGTAGATCGAAAAGTCTAGAAACGTCACGCTAACTCCATTTAAGGAGGGGGCAGTGTAACGTAAATCAAAAAGACTAGAAACGAAACGCTAACGCCATTTGTAGTAGCAAGTACTACACGAACAATTGTACGTAGACCCCACCGAACACCGAATTAAACAGTAAACAGTTGTCTCCGGTAATATCTGGAAACTTCTACGCTACCAGCAAACTGTGACAAAAGGTCGCGATTGTTCGCGAATGTTCTGCTCGGCTTATAAATATCGGATTGTCGGGCTGAGGGGCAGTTCGGTTACGAATGCGATCAAATACGATTCAAGCGATTCAAGCCTTTCTTGTTGTTGCGGTATTTGTGTTTATGTAATGAAACAGGTTTTTGTGTTTCGGTGATATCCACACTAATATTATAAATGCAAAAGTAACTCTGTCTGTCTGTCTCGCTTTCCTGCTAAACGACTGAACCGATTTAAATGAAATTTGGTACACGGATAGCTTAGAGCCTGAGAAAGGACATAGGCTACTTTTTATCTCGGTAGTATGTTCCCGCGGGATAATTTCCGACCTCCACGCGGGCGAAGCCGCTGGCAAAAGCTAGTTGGTTATAATTAATTTATCCTGAACCCCAGTTTGTAGTATAACTGTAGTAGACTATAATTTATTGTGATGAAATAAAATGTTACTACTATTAACATTTCATTTCTTCCCAATACGTGAACTTGTGCCCTTAATACAAGTTATCTTGATAACTTAGCAAGGGTGCTAGTTACGACAACTGCCAGTGTGCTTTTTACATTTATGTCTTGTTGATGCGCATAAATACTTATATTATATTATTAAAGTTGTAAAACAACGAATTTTTTATGGAATAAAATTTCTTTCTTTCAGTATCTTACAGATTAGTAGTGGCGTGTTTGTAGGAGCTGCCGAGATGCGTAGTGAAGGCTGCGACGGACATGAACTGTATCTCACAATCGGCGCAGTAGTAAGGATCGGCGGTGTTCAACACTACCTTAGTGCTTTGTTCTATCTCCTGAAAATAAGACAAACACTTTTTATCAAGGGTGCTTACAAATTCGAGCATTATTTTTACAAACTTCTAAATCTAAAAATGGTAGAAACTTGTCTACAATGCGAGCAGGGGCCGGCAATGTTAGTGATA
This sequence comes from Aporophyla lueneburgensis, assembly GCA_932294355.1. NCBI lineage: Eukaryota > Metazoa > Arthropoda > Insecta > Lepidoptera > Noctuidae > Aporophyla > Aporophyla lueneburgensis. The sequence continues at coordinate 10,667,109 of OW028757.1, read as the reverse complement.
AAATGATAATTGATTTTCTATCTGTAAGTAGGTTTGCACAAACATTTTTACAAATCAATAATATTTTTTGAGCTAGATGAGGTCGGCGTTTCCTATCTAAGTACTCTGAGAAGAAAGGCCGAAATAAATTCAGAGGTCACAGTCTCTTTTAAAGTCCAGACATAATCTTGGTCACATTATGTGAAGACCAGGTAGACAGCTGTCTGAAATGGTCTTTAGAGGAAAGAACCACACAGATTGCGTGGACCTGCCAAGTTAGTGCACGCATTTGTCACTAATCGCTCAGTATGGTACTAACAGTATAAAAATACATAATTGTATTTTCATTTTACAGTCAAAAAGTGCAAATACTCCGCGTGCTTAGAGCGTTGATTAGATAACAACCGTTTTTGTTGCGCCTACATTAATTACTGGACAAAATACTCCTAAAAAGTTATGAATGTTTTGGTGTAAATATACAAGACCTTACCTCTTCAGTGTGTGCGATTTGTTTGTGACAATAGAGTCCAGAATCGCTCACAAAACTGTGTCCGCAAATAGTGCACAGACACATGGACGGATGCTTTAGTCTTATGTGTGTTAGACGCGTCGATGCCTTCCTGTATCAATAAAAAGTCCTCCTTGAAATATGCCTTACTTATATTTTCGACTCCCAAAAAAAAACCCACTACCTACAAAATGAAAACTAAATTTAATTTCGGAGGTCGGTGTCATTGGATCTGTATTGTAGTTTATTGCCACTGACTTCCGAAATAAAGATAATTTGCCACTTAGTTATGTTGTTTTTTTTTTTTTTTTTTGTGAAAAAGTATAATTTTTCACTTTTTAGGTGGTACCTACCACACACCAATTCGCATACCACTACTTGCTGTGTAAACAACAGTGACAGGAACTATTAGAACATCATAAAGATACAAAAAATGAATTAAATACCTAATTATCGAAGCTACGGCAAAAACTACCCAAGCCAAGTTAATTTATAAGGGACCACCCTTTTTTTGGCTGTGAAATCATCGAATGATGTCTTCCGCTCTGGGCGAAGCGGAAGAGCGTGTCAGACTTTTACTGACTAAACCGCACCCGTGTTACTTCAGTTGCTTGTGCCATAGGTCACGGTAACTCTTTCGAAAAAATCCGCAACCCTGGCAGGAAGGGATCACCCTTGAGGCATACCCTATTCATCAAAAATAATTTTCTATATCGACCCACAATTGCTTGTTATCGCGGATACTTATATACATACAAAAAAACCTCGTCGTTTTAGAAAAAATATTTTGCTCATAATCGGACCCAAGCTAAAGCCGTACCGGCCAAGGGTATTCAGCCTGCCAACAAAAAGCCTATTTTATTGCCCATACAATTTTAAGGGGAGATTTACCATCACCGCATACAAACCAACCAAATGCTCGAGCAGTTTTTTACATAGATAAATCATAACGAACTAAATTACAACTAAAACAGATTGAAATTAGCACGCACGACATGATTCTCGATGGCGTGTGTTCGGTGATGCTATTTCCAACTTCATTTCAGTTGTGATTAAGTTCATTATCAATGTTATTGGACTGAGTAAATAAAATAATGGGTTGTATAACTTACGTGAATATTCTCTTGCAGTGAGGACACTCGTAAGTCACGTTTTTATGCCATCTATAATGCATGTGAGCTTGACCTCTGAAAAAAAAAATATGCACAGATTAATTGAGAAAATCTTTTCTTATTAACACGGTTTTTTTAGCTTGGTATGTATCAGAATCTTTGAACGTGATTTTCACTCCATCAAAACGTCGGATTAATTTGAAACTTTGCACACTTATCATGGACAAGCATGGGCAAAATGCATGGGCAAAATTGACTAAGCGACATTGTGGTCCTATGTCGCTTAGTCAATTTCGCCTTTCAAGCGTCGATATATTTTTGCCATCATCCTGGCCAGGATCATTAGGACAGCAAAAATAAAAATACACGCTTTTGTAGCCTAGCCGAACTAAAAATAGAAAATAAGTAATGGAAAAAAGCGTGGGTTGCTTTTGAGGTATTTGTAACTGATATCAAGAACCCGCCGCTTTTTTCCATTATTTTTTATTTTCTTTGGCTTTCTATGGAAGCATGGTTTTTAGTTTTTTTTTTTTAAGTATTATTTGTGTAAGTTGATCTTTTTACGAAAGTTACGCGGACGGAGGCATAGTTAAAAGTTTTTATGCAGAAAACAACATTTTTATATCTAATTGTATTTCTATTTAAATGAATTACTGTCGAATTTCGTCCACTGGACGACCAGCAATTATAATATACACAACATTAGAAAGTTTACAATAAAAATAATATTTTTTCACTCACTTGCAGAAAGTTTACCGACAAGCTCGATAGATGGCGTTGTCCTGTTATAAAGCAGGCTATGGTTTCGTTACCGCGGTTTAGTTGGGTCGCGGAGCTCACCCTCGTCATTTTAACAATCAAACAAACAAACAGAGTAGGAAATAACTAGCTCTGCCCGCGGATTATGTCCGTTTGTATTTTTGAGAAGTTGCAGTCTTTAACAAGACTTGCAATTTTATTAATACCGTAAGGGGCTGTTCATTAATCACATAGGGGGGGGGAGGGGTCCATAAAAAATCACGAAATATTACAAAGGGGAAGGGGGGGTGTAGTAATATATAACGTGTATTTTTTTTTAATTAGATGATACTTATACCCGTATTAAAAAAATTACAGAAATAATTCGATTCTTTGTAGGTACTAAAAAAAATTGGTTGCCTGTAAAGTCGGTATACGGGCGAAAGTTTTACGTGACAACGACTTTGAGTGGTAAAATAATTTTAATGTGAATATTCATTCGTATAGTAGGAAGAAGGATGAAATAATAGTAACAATTTAAAACATTTATTTGCATGCCTTTCACTTTTTATGTCTGTCTCTCTCGCTCTTAGGCGGGCTAACCATGCCCGAGTGGAAGGGACGCGTGCCTCTCACTCGCTCTCATTGTGAGCGCATAACGTGAGCGGAGCGTAACGCAGTTTCTTGAAGTGTCACCCGGCAAACCAATTTATTTATAAGACGTTGTCACGTCAAAAATACAATGTGATATGGGGGTAGTCTTAAACCTCACGATGTATCATCAAGGGGGAGGGGGGGTTAAAAAATGCAAAAAAAACATCACGTGATTAATGGACGGCCCGTAATACGAATAAATAAATCTTAGCTGTTGCTCGTATAGTTTATTTTGCTTTGCAGTAACTTATTTTTTTTTAAATCTGTTAAGTAATAGTAGAGTAGAGTACTTATACCTTGTTTAATTTTTGCAAATCAACATGATCTTGACTGTGACCATATTTTAACAAAGTTAGTGTTTGATTTATATTGGGTATAGTCGTTTACATTATCACTCTTGTGTCTCATTCCACAATTATAGGCTGAATTTTGTCATCTGTGAGTTTAATTCACGTGCGTTTTAAGTTTTTTGACTACATATTATTTATTTTCTTGTGCCGGCAGTATTACATCGGTTCAGTGGTTTAAGAGTGAAAGGGTAACAGATAAACAGAGTTACTTTCAGATAACATAACATCATGCCTTGTTTCCCCGAAGGGTTGGGCAGAGGTGTACCTATACTATACCCACATTTCGCCAGCTATCCAGAAGTCCCATGTAATAGGAACCTATTGCCATCTACCGGGCATAAATCCAGGCGGCTACTGTGAAATTCCCAATAACCCAATAACACTTTGCCCGACCTTTTTTTTGAGCTTGCGGTATTCCTTTGTCCAGCAGTGGACGTCTTTCGGCTGAAATGGTGACGATGGATTCTAAACAGCACAATGGATTTCGATGCGGTTTTCAAGATCATTTAGAAAATGTATTCCGGAAGGTTTGTGAGTATTTTACATTAATTTCAGACTTGGTCGACCTAGAATCTTACGAATGTTTTTCAAGTCGTAAAAACCGTGCGAAGCAGGTGTTGCTAGTCATAAAAAACTATAATTTAAAAGATAACTTTAATTATGGAAGACGGTCTCCTTGGTTTTTCGTTATTTACAACCAACTTCCGAAGTTAACCACACAAATTCGTAGATATACTTATTACTTATTATTCGACCATCATCATCATCATCGACCATTCGACCATAATTTATTTAAATTTTAATGTATTTATAATGCACTATTTTATTAAAAAAAAAAAATAGCCTTCTGCACTCCTTCGCAAAATTAACTTTAACTGTGCCAAATTTCATACTCCTCCATCTGCGGAATTTCCGTAAAAAGGGATACAAAGTTTTTTCTGCACGTATTAATAATAATATCTGGATGACCGAGCTTTGCTCAGTAGTTTTTGGTAAATTGTGTTTAAAATAAGAAGTTTCTGTTCAAGTTGATTATCGATAAAGTTGGTCATTGAAAACACGAATAAAAGGACATTTTATAAAAATGAATCCTAGCTAGATCGATTTATCGCCCCCGAAACCACCTGTATACTAAATTTCATGAAAATCGTTGGAGCCGTTTCCGGGATTCAGATTATATATATATATATATACAAGAATTGCTCGTTTAAAGGTATAAGATAAGATAAGATAAGATAGGCAGATGTCATCGACATAAACTAAGTGGAAAACATACGTATTATTGAAACTAACTCAAAAACTAAGCACTGTGTTCTGCTTAAGTATTTAAAGTGTTGCTGTGTCCGATAGGGTGGATAATTGTTTCTATTTTATATACATAATAAATATATATTTTTTATTCGTATACATAATGGAATGCAATAAATATTTGAGATTTGAACCATAAGTCAAAACTTGACCAAATTTATATGAGCCCACTTGGTAACTATACCCTTTGAAAGAAGAATTTTTCAAATCTGTTTACAACCAAATTGATAACCTACTCCTTCTTGTGAAGGCCTGTTAAAATATAAAATAATTACCGATTACAGCACACATAACTGCACAACTGACAGGAGTATTTGAACAAGTGGGTGATGTTCATATGTTTGTAGAGCTTCCGCTGATCTTTGAAGTGGATCTTGCAGATGTCACACTGTAAAGGACCGGCTTGTGCCTGAAAATATGAATACAATTTTTTTTTATAAAACATTAATTTGTATGCTTAGATGGTTTGGTCGTGTTGAGAGGATGAATGGAGGACGTCTTACAAAAGGTATTTACAAGGCAGATGTGAGTGGAAACGCCGGAAGGGGACGCTCTAGGAGGGCATTTAGTGACCTTATCGGTGATGTTCTTCAGAAAGGTCAGGCTCGTAGTACTCGCAACCGGCGTGTGTGTATGATCAATTGTATGAACCTAAACGAGGCAAATGGAGTAAGTATGTAAGGATCGTAGCAGGTGGCGTTCCGTAGTTTCTGCCTACCCCTATGGGGAAAAAGGTGTGAGTTTATGTATGTATTATTTTGTTAAAAACATTGCCTATTTTAACACTATCAATGTACAGATAAACCAGAAAAAAATTGCACTTCGATAATCTTCGTATTTACGAAGAAAAACGATGATTCCCGAACCGCAAAGTTTATGGGATAATAGTAATTTCTCTAACGATGCGTTTATATGTATTATACACTAGCTCTTGCCCGCGGCTTCGCCCGCGTGGATGTCGGAAATTAACGGTATTTTTCTAAAATAAAGGTTTTTTTCTAAAATAGAAGTAGCCTAAGTTACTCCTTGTTACATCAGCTATCTGCCAGTGAAAGTCCCGTCAAAATCGGTCCAGCCATTTCAGAGATTAGCCGGAACTAACACACGGACAAAAATTGTAAAAAATGTTGTTTTGATATATGTACCGTGTATACATTCCATACAGTACCTTAGGCTACTTTTATTTTAGAAAAAAAAACAGGATTTCACAAAAAAAAAACCAATGAAAAACTGTTTTGTTAAATACCACGCGGACGAAGTCGCGGGTAACAGCTTATGAATTATAATTCTACTAACTACTAATATTATAAATGTGAAAATATGTATGATTGGGTGTTTGTTTGTCATTTTCTTATTGCTAATTCTTTTATGTCTTAAATTCTTGTTATGCATGAAAATTTTGTACGCCGATTCTTACGGCTAAACATGACTGGACTGTAATAATATAATATCTTGCATGTATACAATGTTTAAACTTGCACTTGTATGTATACAATGTTTAAACGAATAAAGAAATCTTATCTTATCTGTCAATCACGCAAAAATGGCTGAATGGATCTGGATCGAAAATGGCACGCAGAACCTGGATTATAACACATTCTTACCGCGGTAGTACGTCCTCCTGGGTTAATTTTCGACACCCACGCGGGCGAAGCCGCGGGCAAAAGCTAGTACTATAAAACTACACCATGATAATTTTACGTTCATGCGTACGTGGGATAATAAAGGGTATACTCACAGGATCATGTTTCTTCATATGCTTAGTGTACGTCAGCATACCTCTAAACCCTCGGTAGCACATATTACACTGATACCTTGCTTCTTGATAGTTCCGGGATAGCTGTCTTTCCTGAATCATCCGGTACTGTTCTTCATGTCCAATAGGAGAGTAGATAAGGAAGTCATCAGGTAACTTCCTATTCTTTTTAACAGGTTTTATAGTGACAACTCCTTTGACTCGCTTGCCTCCCCGTGTCTGCATCCATTTCGGTCGTGATTCGTACCAGTTGGCATTCTTTTTGCTACCGCTTTGTAAATGAGTCCAGATGAAGTGTTGTTTTGCTGATGATCTGTAAATTTAAGGTTCCTATTTGTGTGATTTTTTGAAATCAACGTTTTTATAAAGGATGTTATTGCCCGACTGCGGCAGAGCACAATAGAAGGGTAATGTTTTTGGTGGGAGTACATACATATGTCTCTGTGTTCTCTACTAGAGGCTAACGAGCGCACAGAATTAAAACAATAGGAATCCAACGATGCCCATCGTAGGATTCTTATTCATGTCGTGACTGACACTGAGTTTGGGAAAATAAACATGGTGTTATTAAAGTTTCCGCTTCAGTTTGGGCTGATAGAAATCGACCGTTGATAAAACATTGTAGATAAAATCATAAAAAATGGCAGTCACAGTTTATAACCATTTTGTTTCCCTTTATATCTTCCATACTCTCAAATGGGCATAAGTAATATTAGTTATACTACTTAAGCCTATTTTCACTAACACTAGGTGGCACCTAGATAAAAGCACGATGTTGGAGTTTCAACACTTGGCTCATCGCTAATAGTACAAAATCCAACAGCGGACTTTCTAATGTAAGTTAAAACAGGCATTAGATATTATGGGAAAAAAAATTAAATTTACTTACCGATCAAAACTGACTTCAGTACATTTTCTACACAAATACTTAAACAAATGTTTGTCAGTCATGTGTGTCTTCAGTAAGAACTCAGTTTTATAGTAGTACTGGCAGAGACTACAGTGATAGTTGCCGCTCACATGCTGAAACAAATGGAAAATATTTTGAATGTATTAGTAATTATTCTTGAGAGCAGTGGTAGCTTGGTGGTAGAGATCGCGACCTAGGACTCAGAGATTGTTGGTTTGATTCCAAAGCAGGCACTTTCCTTTGAGTAAATTATTTCATCGCCACTACCCTCAAAACGGCATGTCATGGCATGTGTGAAGAACCCAAAAATTCAACGACATGTGACATCTACTAAACCGTGTTGGGCCAGTGTGGTGGATTATGGATTCTCGCCCTTACAGAGAGGATGCCTGTGCCTCAGCAGTGGGAACATATTTATCTGATTATGTCATGGTATGTTATGTACTATTGTAATTTATAATTAAGTACTTTAAAGCTATATCTTTTATGTTCCACCTGCCATGTTCTGTCTCTGCATTACCGTAAAGTTGTCTGGTAGAAAATACTGCAGACATTAAGTCCACTCTTGTACTGTTGTATTTTTTACTTTTTACTTTTTTACTACTTAAAATATTTTGAGATAATTAGGGTTAACCGGTCAATTACCGTAATTACAGACACAATTAAAAAACGATTGTTTACATACCAAATGTGGTATCTCAGGGACTTAGAGGTTAAACTTAATAATAATAATTGTTTATATAAATAAAAAAAAAACAAAAAAATTCGAAGACATTGTGATAACTACTAGTGTGTGATAACTACTTGGAGCATGCAGGACACCCTGCATGCTCAAAGAAAGGTCAAGGTAGAAAATAAGTCTCACCTTATCATGCATCCGTAAATGTATTTTCATTCGTTCTGCATTATTATAAGCCTTATTACATATTTCACAATGGTATTTACCCTGAGTGAACATTTTGTACACCTCGATCGCAGCTTTAGCCTCTTTCACAGAAATCGGAACTAATGTAGCATATTCTTCGTCCATATCCGTCCCATCTACAGATGCATTATCAACATTATTAAGCGACAATGACAAGTCAGGGAATTTATCAAAATCCTGATCACTATCAAAGTTTTCATTATCCAAAAATGAATCTTGTATTTCAGTGTCTTCTGTGGTATCGCACACAAAGCCATTAGACTCTTTAGAAACTTCAAACTCAACGGGTACTTCCCCATGTACTGGGACTTCCTCATATTCTGGTACTACCTCATGTTCCTTTTCATCAATGTCTGTTTTGATTTTTTCAATCAATTCCAATTCAATGGTATTGGTTATTCCATCAAAAGTTAAATCAGAAGTGTGCGTACTACAGTGAAATACAGGTATATTTTGATTGGAAGAGTTACACCAGTCAATGCGGTTTGGTCTTTTCCACTGGAACATCGCTTTTTCATAATGAGATTTATCTAAAGTCATGAATGATAGGGGCGGCATAATAGCAAGAAGGTTGCGGTTTAAGTTCTCAAGATTTGTTTGGCTAATCTGTAAAGTGGAAATGGTCATCATTATTTACAGTTAACAATATTGTGTTTTGAAATATGTTTTAAAAATATTTTTATTGTTTTAACTGATGTTAAGTTAGTTACCTCTTTGTTTCTGCTTAAAATTTCTTTCAATGTGTAATGGGCTCGATGGCATTTATCACGAAATCTTTTAAAATTTCGCACGACAGCTGCACACTGAAAACATAAATAATCCGGCATACCATCACCGTGGGAAGTCTGTGAATAACAAAACGATTTATTCATTAGAATCAGCAGGATATCGAACTTTAATATTTTCAAATTTCATGTTAAAACGAATATAAACAATGCATACCTGAATACCAGAAATCAAATGGAATTCTTGTCGTAATTGACCACTGTTCATGCTAAATAATTTTACATTCGTGCTGAAACACACCAAACACGCGTTGAGATTATACATTTTGATAATATTTATCTCATAGTCTCATAAAAAACTAATTTTCCTAATAATTACAGCTCCAAGCATTTTGTTTGATTGAGTTGACATATGACAAAGAAACTAGCAAAGTGACGTTTGAGGTTTTGACAGGCAACAAGGCTGACGTTTTCATCAGGGCTGCCAGAAGAGTTAACATCAAAGCAAGAAATAAAGTTTATTCTCCTCGCGACGTGAAAATAATACTTATTGGCCCTCTAACTATAGGTCGGGGGTTTTTGAAATTGAACTTTTTTTTCATACTGTTTAAACTTAATATTGTAAACTATTCCTATAAGTTTAGGATTGAGGATGTTAGTAGAATTATGCGCGTATATCTGATGTTCTGTGAGAAACAGTATACCAGGGCGTCCACTGTTCCATGTTAGTATAGTGTGATAAAGTGTGTGTTAGTATGTTATAGTTTTGCTTTCTTTCTATGTTAATTAACGTAATTGGTTTGTACCGTGTTAATTAACTATAAATCCTAACTTCATAACTTAATACTAAGAATGCGAAACTAAGTTTGTTACCTTTTCCCGCCTATACCACGGAATCGATCATCCTGAAATAGTTTATATAGGTTGTCAAGTGTACAGAAATGGACATAGGGTACCAATACTATTGATATCGAAAAAAAGTACTGCCCCCGAAGAAAACAATAATAAACGCTCTTATAGAATAGATGGCGCCACGTGTCATAATTGAATTTATGTGCCAAGTGTCAATACACCGTTTTTGTAGCATAATATTAACAGTTTCACAGTTTGCTCAATAGATGGCGCTGCGCTGATGACGCTGTTTTTTGAATCGCGGAGCTTAGATTTCCTTTGGAAGAATGACCCTCGAAGCTTTTTGATCATAATGATTAGCATCTGCAAGATGCGGTTAGCACGGATGTTACTATAAAACTCAACGATTTAGACCGAATTGTTATTCTTCCCTCTACTTTTGTTAACAGCAGCCCCCGCTGTCTGCATGAATAATATGAATATACACAAGGTGCTTACTTAAGCATATTATGCCTTTCACCTGCAATCCCTCATGACAGGAAATAATAGAAGAGCTTATGCCTGGGCAACGAACTACTGACCGACATGACTTAGTTGCCTGCGTGTTTCGTTGAAAGGTTCAAAAACTAATTAATGTTATTACAACGGGTGCAGTATTTGGAAATCTCCAGTGTGACATGTTTTTCATGGATTTATTGATTAATAAAAATAACAACATAATATATTAACTTGACCCAAGAGCTGGTTTTTACCTTTGCCAGAGGCTAAGCATTGCCATACAACGTGGTAATGCCGCCAGTCTCTTGGGTACATTACCAGTCGACAGCGATGCGGATGACTTTTCGACACAATTTTTTTAATTTGTAAATAGTTTTAGTTAATTTAGGTTGTATATTTTTTATTAATTTAAATTTCTAAACCGTGAAATAAATAAAAACATTCACCAAAACTATATATCCACACTATCCACATCCACACTTCCACACTATACACACTAATCCACACTAATATTATAAATGCGAAAGTAACTCTGTCTGTCTGTCGGTCTGTCTGTCTGTCGGTCTGTCCGTCTGTCGGTCTGTCTGTCTGTCTGTCTGTCTGTCTCGCTTTCCTGCCAAAACGAATGGACCGATTTAAATGAAATTCGGAACACAGATAGTTTAGAGCCTAAGAAAGGACATAGGCTACTTTTTATTCCGGTAGTATGTTCCCGCGGGATAATTTCCGACCTCCACGCGGGCGAAGCCGCTGGCAAAAGCTAGTATATATATATACTTATTTATGTTTTTCATCGAATGGCAAAAACGAAGCCTTTTTTATTTGGTTTAAAGAAAAGCTGCGTCCTCATCAAATAGATAACGTTATAAGCGCCGAGATTCTGGATCCAGGACAAGATAGAGATTTGCACGAAATCAGAACCGTAAACATGGTTCATGGCCACCTGTGGAGCACGTAATCCAGCATCGCCCTGCATGTAAAGTGGGAAAAGTACAGCAAAATATCCAGTTTCCAATTAAACTAAGGTTTGCGCTTACAATTAATAATAATAAAATAATAAAAATAATTTATTTCCAAAAGTAAATTACAAAATAGTTATGCGCAGCATTTGCAGCTTAGGACTTACAGGTGCACAGAAATTTGATCAATGACCCCCATGCTAGGTAGAACCTGTGTTACAGGGGTCATCCATCCGTCCATTACCTATACAAAATTACAGGTAAGTAAGTAGTATTTATTTTTAAGTGGTACATTCATGTTTTTAATTCTAGTGTGAAAAAGAAAAAAAAAAAGATGTGGTAAGTGCGTGTGGGTTGTGTGCGTGTGTGTGTGTGTGTGTAAGTGAGAGTGAATGTGTGTGTGTGAATGAGAGTGAATGCGTGTGTGTGTGAGTGGGAGTGACTGTGTGTGTGTTATGTATATTGCGATTTCAATAGTTCTTCTGTTTTACTGTAGTCAAGAGTTAAAAGATATTCTTTAATTTTAGATTTACAATGAAATGTGTTAAGGGAATGTATATTCAAACTCTGGTTCAATTTATTATAAATGAGGGCGCTTAGAAATGGGTAGTGTCGTTTAGCAAAAGTAGTCTTCGTGCTTTTTGTAGGACACGGGGGTACTGCATGTCGATTCTGTAAAAATCTCACCGTGAAAAGGTGCGTGGAGTGAGCTGTCAGTGTCATCCCAGTGCTGCTAGGGATTGACCAAACATAACATTTACAATCATAATCGAGATTTTGATAATATTTTTTATGCTTATTCTATTGATCATTTTATACGTATTTCAAAGCTAGTAAACTATCTTGACATTACTAGCGTTTCGGGGAGTTTTTCAAATGAAATAGCGAAACAGAAATTAAGTCAGAAACGCATTGATTTCTTTTTCTGTTTTTTCCTCAACTACCCCTTTGTGCCCGACGCATAAGTGCGACACGCACGAACAATTAATGAATATAGTAAGACATATGTACATGTATAGGTAAGATAGCTACAACAGAAAATGCGAATCGACATTGTCAGTTATTATGAACCCACTGTAAACTAATTAAAATTAAATACGTAAATGCATTCACATTGCCTAATCGCGATGTGTCTTGGAGAAGCGATTGTAGATCGACTCGACTCGTAAAGATTGTGCAACGTTCTGCAGCGTTGTTACCAACCCAAATCTATAAAAAAAAGACGAGTGAACCTGGTCGTGCCTGGCTGACGGAGCATAGAATTCAATCTCACACATACTATGTGGGAACCCACATCTAGGCACTGTCATATTCACATTGAAATTTGTTTTTTTTTATTATGTAGGTATCGTCACATATGCGCACTAAGAACATTAGGAAAATGCAATACCAACGTCCAAAAATGTGCCAAGTAACATTTTATTGTAGATAAACATATACCTACTTACATACTAATGTCGTTGTCATCAATAAAAAGAATATTCATCAAATGGTCACCCATCTAGAAAACCTTGAAAATATTATGTCAAAATTCAACAGTTCAAAACGGTCACCTGCGTGCTCGAGGTGAAGTGATGTTACCATGACAACGGCATTGCGAGGATCGCGTGATCAAGCTGCGCATGCGCGCTAGACGCTGTCATCAATATGTAAAACCTTTTTTTTTTGTTCGCCTTGTGCAGACGCCATTGCGTTTTCGGTTTAGAGAATAATTAGTACGCAGGGATTTATTTCAATTCTTGTAGATATGGGGCCGTTCAAGTATTACGTAAGCACATTTATTACAATTTTTTACTCCCCCATCCCCCTTGTCATCAAAAGTAAGCAAAGCTCTTACCCTCCCCCCTCCCCATGCTTACGTAAACATTGTTATATGCATTTTTATTTTAATGTACTCTGTTTTTTTTTTTAATTGATTCATGAGCAGCAGTTATAATACTGGAAATAAAAAAATCGATTTAGGATCTAATAGGGGACTTTAACGCATATAATATTCATTTAAAATACCGTCAAATCGTCAATAGAAACGAAACAATAGGTTGACGGAAGAAATTTAGTCAAGTGAATAGAGCGCGGTAATAAAAAAATATACCCGTAGTACCCGTAGAAGTATGGAAGTGTTTAAAAGAAGATGGACGTACGTGGGTGACATAATTCTTCAATAAGTTGTTGCATGAAGGAGGGATCCCACAAGAACGGTGCAATAGTTCGCTAGTGCCTATCTTTAAGAATAAAGGTGATGTACAGGACTGCAACAACTATCGAGGTATTAAGCTCATGTCACATAGTATGAAGGTATGGGAAAAAGTAGAGAAAAGACTGCGAGAGAAGAGTGAGATTATCCCGAATCAGTTTGAGTTTATGCCAGGGCGAGGAACAATGGACGGCACTTTTGCACTCCGGCAATTATGCGAGAAGTACAGACGTGCACGCAAAGACTTGCACATGATGTTCATTGATCTGGAAAAAGCGTATGATAGGGTAGCTCGGGATGTGATCGGGTGGGCTCTGAAAAGAAAGGGTTGCCTGGGAAGTATTTAGAGTTAATTCGTGCTATGTACAGTCAACTCGTACCTACGTCCGGTCGGCTGCTGGCAATACCGACGAGTTCAATGTGGCTGTACCAGGGATCGGCTCTAAGTCCTTACCTCTTCCTGTTGATCATGGACGCTCGGACATACAGGAAGAGGCACCCTGGTGCATGCTGTTTGCCGATGACATTGTTCTTGTCGGTGAAGATGTGTCCGAGATCCAGAGCAGATTGGAGAAGTGGCAACAGAAGCTGGAGAATGTTGGCTTGAAAATCAACAGAACCAAAACCGAATATATTTTCTGCGATTTCGGCGGTCTCTCCAGCTCTGGAACCATAGCGCTTGATGGTGTGCTTCTCTTGGTCTGCTCCGACTTTTGGTATCTCGGTTCACTCGTGCAAAGCGATGGCGAAGTAGATCAGACGGTTAAGCACAGAATAAACACTGGATGGATGAAATGGCGGCAGGTCACAGGAACAATCTGCGACTCCCACATCCCCCTTAAACTTAAGGGGATGATCTATAAAACCATGGTCAAACCTGCTGTCTCGTAAGGGTCAGAATATTGGGCCTTACAAGGGATGAATGAAAGGCAATTGCATGCAGCTGAGATGAGAATGTTAAGAGGGATGTGTGGTGTTACACGAATGGATACAATAACAAATGAGGGCATAAGATGAAGTCTAAAAGTGACACCAATAATTGAAAATTTGTGTGGGAATCGACTGTCGTGGTATGGTCACGTGATACGGAGAAATGAGAAAAATGTCGTGAGGAAATTATTGAGTATGAATGTCAATGGCTTTAAGATAGAGGGGACCAAAGAAACGCTGGATGAACTGTGTGAATTATGATATGGATAGAAAGGGAGGGACTACTGAGATGACGACTAGAGGTGTGGAAGAAAAAGACATGTTGCGCCGACCGCAAATAAATTGGAATAAGGGCGGGAGAATGATGAATAGAGCGCGGTAGGTAATTTCCCTACTGGGTTCTAAGCCTAAACATCCACATTATTTGTGGGAATCTCCGAAAATGCGTTTCATTTTCACACAAAGACAATGTGTCGGTTACCATAAGTGTAAAAAAGTGAATAAATACTGCTTACGTAATCACCATCTAGACTCCCCCACCCCCCATGTCATCAAAAATAAGCAAATCAAAGACCACCCCGCCCCTTATAGTGTTTACGTAATACTTGAACGGCCCTTATGTACCTATCTAAATACAACAATTTTTATACATGTATAATGTCAGTTTGCTGTCAACAATTATTCCGCTTTTTTAAACTATGTACCTATGCTCATTTAACCTTTATCGCGTGGTGACACCTGCACGCTAAGAATATGTAATACCAAGAAGTACTGTACACTACCTACTACAAAGAATCTTCGCGTAGTCTGAGCATTGGTAAGGTAACGATGATGAGAGATAAAATATGATGTGCATGTGTACTTAAACACTCATCATCATTAGCCATCATTCTCATCAAACTCATTGTCTATAATAATAGAATATTCATCAAATCATCATCTTGATACCTACTAGGTATGTCCAAATTCAACGCTTCAAATGACTATCGCGTAGCGCGCCTCTGCGCGTGTTCACTTCACCGAGAATACATCCGATGATGTGGCGAGAATCGCGTGTAGTGCTCACGCCGCGCAAGCGCACTAATGTCATACATTTCTTTTTATCTTTGTTTTGATGACCATGTGCCTGGACATATTTAGAGTTCAGACAAAATTATTAGGTACCTACTCATTTATTTCAATGTTTGTAGGTAACCTATTTGATTGCAAACAATAAAAAAGAATATTCATCGAATCGTCATCATCTTGATAATAATGTCAAAATTCAATAGTTCAAAACGATCACCCGTGTGCTCGCAAGGTGAAGTGATGTTACCATGACAACGACATTGCGAACATCGCGTGATCAAGCCGCGCATGCACGCTAGACGCTGAATCGCGTGAAGTGTTCACGCCGTGCAAGCGTGTCTCATACGGTGAGCACCGATTGAAAACGGGTGAAGCGGGGTGACAGACGCGCTTGCGCGTTAAGAGCTGTCACAGTTTTTATTTTTTTTATTTTTAGCCTTATATGTCATTGCTAAAGGCAATGACGTATTCGCAGTTAGAGCCAATGAAGTATAATATTTTAATGTCAATTCCAACCATTGTTGAACTTTTCAAAATTATAAATTATGTTTTCATCAAATGAATATTAGGTACTTACTAGAGAGGTGTGAGATTGAGCATTCGGTGAATCGAGAGGCTTGTAGCTAAATAAAAACAGCCGCACAGTCCGACCGATCTGGCTAAGCTACGCTTGCCTCGGTCGGTCCGTCTATGGGTGACCATATTTACATACCAAGATCTCGAAGGTTGAAACTCTGACAACCAGTCTTACCAAATAACTGGGTAGTCGGAGTCGGATGGACAGTCATTGCATGTAAAATACCAGTGCATTCAGCTGCAGCCAGTTAAGACTGGAAGCGACCCCAACACAGTTGGACAAAGGCAGGCAGATGATGAGGTGAGATCGAGAAACTTCATTAAATTGTGCAAAGCAAGTATTCAGTGATTGGTGATATGTTCATTTACATTATGTACATAATACATGTAAACAGCATATAAGTTTTTTTTGAACAGCCTATCATCTAGATAAACCACAGTTCCAAGTTACAAAACCTTATAAGAACAATACACAAAATATTTAGACATATCAATAATCTAGTTATGGGTGCCGTTGAGACACAAATTGCTTATCTCCCTTGCTAACAAGATTTCAACATTCAACATTATTCATGTATTTATTTTCGTTAATTTTTGTACTGTAGGGTACACCTCTGCCACATCTTTACGAGTCAAGTCGATCTACAATCGCTTCTCCAAGACACATCGCGATTAGGCCATGTGATTGCATTTACGTATTTAATTTTAATTAGTTTACAGTGGGTTCATAATAACTGACAATGTCGATTCGCATTTTCTGTTGTAGCTATCCTATACATGTACATATGTCTTACTATACCTATTCCTTAATTGTTCGTGCGTGTCGCACTTGTGCGTCGTCAATGCGTTTGTCTGAATATCTGTTTCGCTATTTCATTTGAAAAACTTCCCGAAACAGTAGTATTCTTTAGACACTATGCTTTTTTCTGGATGGGTAATCATCAAATGACTTCTCCCGCTCTTCGTGTCAGACTTTTACTGACTAAAAGCCACCCGTGTTCCATCAGTTGCTCGTGTGCCGGGGTCACGGTATCTCACTTGAACAATCTCGCGACCCCGGCAGGCATCGGTCCTAGTAGACCCCTTCACTGCTGCTGACATCTCTTTGAGGCGCGCGGGGAACACTATGCGCCGTCGACCCAAGCCTGGTCCTTACCGGGCGGCGAGCTACCCATTGCTCGCCACCCGCAAGCTCGCGCCTACGGTGGCCGGGAGTCCGCTATTGACTCCCGATGCCCGGGGCGTCTCTTCTTGCGGCGGCTAGGGACGTGAGGGCGCAGAGACTGCCACTCCCTTTAGACACTATGCTAGCTTTGAAATCCTTATAAAAATATTCAATAGAATTAGCATAAGAATATTAGGTATCTAAATCTCGATTATGATTGTAAATATGATAGTTGGTCATCCCTAGAATCAGGTGGAATGACATTGATAGCTCACTCCACGCTCACTTCACCCGGTGAGATGGTTACAGAATAGCACTGCTGGTCTTCTTCTTACTGTGGAGGCATGGCTAGTGTTTAATGGTAAGTTTGAGTGTTTGCGGATTAGTGCGCGGTAAATGAAAAGTTGTCGGACTGTTAAAACCTTGTACTCCATGTAAAGCTGTTGCGTGGGAAATCTAAAAGGCTTACCAAGAAGCACTTTAATTACTGCTCTTTGTGCTCGCTCAACCTGTATAAATGCAGTCTTCGCTGCTCCTCCCCAGGCTGTAATGCAGTACGTTAAGATGGACTCACAAAGAGCACAGTAAGCCATATTTAGGACTTCCCTATGGGCGGACAGTCTAAGTTTTTTGAAGACATAAATAAGTTTTCTAACCCGCGCGGACAGAGTCTCAAGGTGATAGTGCCAAGATAGGCAGGCGTCAACCTGTAGGCCTAGATATTTAACGACCGTGGCTCGGGAAACGGAGGGGCATGTGCAATGTGGATCACTGAGAGCACATACATGAGCTTTGAGTACCATTGAGTTTACTGGTGGTAGGAGGGAGGGTCTGAGGCCAAAAGTGACGAAGTGAGTTTTGTTAATATTTAATGTAAGACTGTTATTAGCCAACCAGGACATTGTCTCGCGCAGTGCCTTTTCTGCGGTCTTATTTGCCGTGACCCAATCATTTCCATAACTCAGAATGACCGTGTCGTCTGCGTATGCTAGAATTTTGGTAGAGGGCAGATAGAGGGAGCAGAGGTCATTCACGTATATCTGAAAGAGCAGAGGACTAAGGAGGCTTCCTTGTGGGACACCGTAATTTAAAAATTCTTCGCTACTAATGTTGTCCCCTATCTTGACACATTGCGTGCGGTTCAGTAAAAAGTCTTTAAATATTTTGTGGGCATCACCACGCACCCCAATCGACTCCAGCTTGGCGAGAAGGACTGGAACAGAGACGGTATCAAATGCCTTAGAGAGGTCCAAGAAGATGCCTACACATTTCTGTTTACTGTCCAGCTTACCACAATATCCAGCAACGCGGTCACTGCATCCTCCGTAGATAAGCCTTTTCTAAAACCAAATTGGTTTTTGGAGATTATTTGGTATTTGTCGAGAAACCTGCTGAGATTTTTGTAGAGAATTTTTTCCAGTATTTTAGAGATGACTGAAAGGACTGAAATAGGGCGGTAATTGGTGACACCGTCTCTGTTCCCTGACTTGAAAATTGGGTGTACGATTGCTTTTTTCAGCGCCTTTGGAAATGTTCCAGTAGACAGAGCTAGGTTGCAGATATGCGTGATGGGTTTAACTAGAGCATGACTGGCAGCTTTGATCAAGTTTGGGGGTATACTGTCCCAGCCAGGTGCACTATTCGCACGGAGATCCTTAATAATGCAATCCACTTCATCCTCATGTGTCGTGAGGAGACCCAACGAATTGACCATGGATTGGTTATTGTCTGTGGTTGATTGGAAAGACCTTGCACTTGGTGGTATTTGATTGGCCAGAGTTTGACCCACGTTTGCAAAAAATGCATTGACAGAATTAACAGCCTTTGAGGGGGAATGTTCTATTTTCAGGAGTTCAATGGGTGTAGGTGATGAGCGGTGCGAGTCAGTCACAGTCCGGATAGCATTCCACATTTTTTTTGGGTTGTTTTTAGCGTTAAGGAATAATTGTTTCTCGTGATCTATTTTTAGTTTTTTCAATAAATTGTTGCAAAAGTTCCTATATCGCAGGTAAGTCAATTTCAGTATAGAGTTATGGGGCTGCTTGTTTGTTTTCCTGTGCATATAATCCCTATTTCGTATGCATCTC
Source organism: Aporophyla lueneburgensis (assembly GCA_932294355.1). Lineage (NCBI taxonomy): Eukaryota > Metazoa > Arthropoda > Insecta > Lepidoptera > Noctuidae > Aporophyla > Aporophyla lueneburgensis. The sequence continues at coordinate 10,647,815 of OW028757.1, read as the reverse complement.
AATAGTCCGGGTGTTATCCACGGCTTGATGATTCTTAGTTTACATGGGAAGCATGAGCGGATAGTGTTCCTGAGTATAATTGATGACATTACTTCCAGTAATTTGTTAGTGGCGTCATTAGAATCATTCAGCGCGATGATGGTGGAGAAATCATATCCTTCAATATCTTTAATAGCGTCAGGGAGATTGAGGCGAGATGTGATGAATTTGTGAGTAGCATTAGAGGGGTTTTTAGCTTCTATGCTGAGTATGACTGCCGAATGGTCGGTGACGGTAGCTTCTAGGACGAGTGTGATTGCATTATTGTTTGATTTAAGGAGAACATGGTCTAGGCAATTGTTTAAACGGGTGGGGAGAACATGTGCAGGCAGAAACCCGAGAGACGCAGTCAAGTTTAAATAGTCATGAGAGCGTTGGTCATTATGACCGGGACTTATATTTATGTTTAAGAGCGTTAACGTGAAATCCACGGCACCAAGTTTAGGTAATTGCAGTGCTCCTTCCACTCACACAGATACGCGCATAACTGTGTGCGTAGAGTTGGTGTGCTGCCCGTCATTATAGTCAAACTAACCCAAGTTGATCCGTAATGTTTAATGATACTTACTTATTTAATCGTCAGTTGATTTTTATTTAATATTCTTATTTTTATTACATGCTTGTGAAATAAAAAGGCAATTTTGGATACGTAGTATAGTAAGTAGGTACTATTTAGGGGAGTAAAGTTAGAAATATTGTACAAATGTAAAATCCTACTACGAATAATATTATAAACACAAAGGTTTGTGAGGATGTATGGATGAATGATTTTAACAATTTACCGTAAGAACTACTGAACGAATTTTGATGAAACTTCAATTCATATCGATTACACATCAGAATACCATACAGATCATATTTTCAAATAATAATTATAAACGCGCAAGTTTGAGAGTTTATTTATGGATGAGTAGATGTATATTTGTTACTCTTTCACAAAAACTACTAAATGAATTTTGATTAAAAATTGCTCATTTGATAAAAAAGTACATGAAAAAATCATAATGAAGGGGGTTCATCATTTTGAAGTCGTAGGAAGTCGCGATGGTCCTCTAGCAAATTATTAAGTATTCTAGTTTTAAAATAAAATATTTCAATATCGAAGAATTCTTTATTTATAATATTATATTTATTATATATAGCACTTGTATGTAGATTTAAATAAATATTTTCCTTTACCGACTTTGAAAGATAACCGACACGTGTGTTCCACACATCGACAAGCTGGTTTTGGAAGACGAGCTAAGTCCTGAAAAAAAAAGATAGATGTAATCCCATACGTAAATATGAAATTGTAAATAAAAAATACGTTAGTTGTGCTTTACCTTTGCCTCATTTTGGATTTTAACATCTTCCGTACTCACAACAACATTATTTCTTTACAATGCCTGAAGATTAAAAAACAAGATTTTATTTTACCCTTTTGTCTGCGTGATTAATATGTTTACTCATGTTGAATTTCAGCTTTCTAGTACTAAGGGTCTCTGAGCTAAGCCGCGGTCGGACAGACAGACAGACTTAGCGAAACTATAAATGGTTCCTCTTTCACTACGGAACCCTAAAAACATTTTTAAAAACAAGCTTTTAGTTAAATTCTCTAAAAAGAAGAAATAAAGTTTAAATTAAATCAAATCAATTAAATTATTATTATTACAATGCAAGTTAAAAAAAAATCAGATGATCGACGGTTTAGTTTGAGGAAGTATTGTTTTTTGCAATTTCGAAATTGATCGTTTAGAAAAAAAATATGTATTTGAGTAGTACAATCACCCCCTAGAAGGAAATAAATTAATAAACGAGGACCTTATATAGCAAACTTCGATCAACAAAGATAACAAATCAAGTTCTATTCAAAATATTATTTTACCCAACCTTTTAGCCCTAGCTTTAGCTAAAACCTCTTGATTGAGTCCTTTTCCTCGATAAAACTAGTTTCGTTTTTTTACTCTTATTCCCCATGGCACCTGAAACAATTTTTGTTGTTTCGAAAAACATTGTTTTCAATTATCTAAATAAAAAATAATTATTTTACTTACCAACCCAAGATCGTTATATCGCACTATAAACTCACTCGATGCCAAGGGTCGGGAGAGGTCACGCGTAGAGCACTGAGCGATACGTCCACTCTTTGAACAGCCTCGCGGCGGACTGATTTAAAATTATTACCGCGCACGGTTTTATAGTAGTTTTAAAATAATTGTAGAAAAATAATAAAACTAATTTAGTTGAAATTTTTTATTGCAACTTTTAAAAAAGATGTTCTTCTATTACAATACACCTTTATTTTGTAAAATTAAATAAGATTTATTGGAAGAAATAATGAATTTAGCAACTGCTTTTTCTTGTTAATTTCACTTTGTTTATTGTTTTATTTAATAAGTTAGGCGCTGAAAATCAAAAAAGTCTCTCTCAGTTTTTTGCTCAAGGATGTGAACAATTAAATATGTTTATTAGTTTGTCAATTTTATTAGTGGTTTCGGATATTTTAAGCTTCAAAATGACTACTGTAAAAGGATTTTAGAAAACACTGTTTGTTTATCTGGTTAGAATTCACGAATACTTTATTACTGTAAAAAGGTTTTCAGTCAACTTTTCAGACCGAAATATTTCCAACAATATTTAGTTATTCACACTTTCGTTAGATACGTTTTATGAGGTGATTAAATGGTTTGAAAAGTACGCTTTTTGGGTCAAACAACCAAAATCGACGTTAACGCTCTTAAGTCTCCTATCACAGCAGTATTGTTGTATGCATTGTAATTGGAGAGAAGACTATTTAGACTATTCAAAAAGTTGTCAATATTCCGTTGTGAAGGTGGTCTATACAGCGCAACGATGACAAAATTGTTGTCTATAGTACATACAAGACAGCTAGATTCAGCGAAGGTCGGTTCAATAATGTTATAGCATAAATTATCCTTGATGTAAATCACTATTCCGTCGTTCTGATTTGATAAACTATTTGTCTGATACGATGTATACCCCGCTAAGTTTGGGATGGATGTGGCTTTTTTGAGCCAACACTCAGTGAGAATGAGAATATCACACTTTATCTTAATAGCGACTAGCAAACACATAAATTCATTGAAATTTTTATTAATACTCCTAATATTCAGATGTATGATATTTAATGATTTTGGGGACGTTATATATTTGGGGCAATCTTCAGGTGGGCAAGTAAACGATGTAGACACGTGTATGTTGTCTATGTCATTATTTAAATTAATTGTCATAGCCATTGATAATGAGTTATAATTGGTACACGGAATGTTAAGGTATAGTGAGTTGAGAAAAAGTACCTCAAGTTACCAAGGAAACGTCCCAGTGAGGCAGGTGCTACCAAATCATTGCAATATTTTTTTAAAAGAAAACTGTTGACCATCGAAAAACTTTCTAAAGAGTAGATATGGTGATAGGATAGTTTGTGTATTGTGTTGTGATATAAGTAAGTATGGTATGACATATTTGTTATTTTATGTTTTTGTGTAAGGTGATTAGTAACTAATTGGTTTGGTGTATAAACGATGTTTGTGAGAATACATGCATTATTTAGTAGACTAGTGGTTGTAAAAGTGAGAAGTTTACATGCAATTAAATAGATTTGTATTCCTAGTATTATAAAAATTAAGTTTCTAGTACAGCATAATTGTGCGACTTTATAGCTAAACCTTATTACGACATTCAGTCATAGATTTACTTGCAGATCCATGAGGGTTTTTTCCGACTTTATAAGTACACTCTTGGCTCCAATTAATCAGGCGCAAGCGTAAACATTATAGGTAGCAGGGGTGCGTTGGGAAAAGCCATGCTTTTCCCATGGTCAAGTATATGTAGCATGTTCGCGTGTGTCCAATGCTCAGAATTTATACATTTTAATGGTGTTTCGCATTTTTCGTGCATATTACATGTCCAGTTAAAAAAAAATACTTGTTCATTGAATATCTTCATTATTTTTAAAGGGAATCAAACATAATAAACTTATACATATGTGCATGTATTATTTATACATCCACATAACATAGTTAATTAATTATACATAAAAAACTTTAATTATTCTCATTTCCTTCGGTGTCCATTTACTATTCTCATAGATAAATTCGTATTTTAATCATAAATATCAATATTAAATAAAAACAAAGTAGCCATTTCAAAAAACTACATTAAGAAGCATAACGTTTACACCTTAAATAAATAACGATGACCCACAACATAATATGGTTTTATTTTATTAAACATTTAACATATATTTCTTCTGATTACCTTCGGTTTGAAAGAAAATCAAAATTACAGTCACCCTATGACCGTTAATGCTTCTGAGACGCCATGTTGCGCCCCGCGCACGTCTCAGTCACCTATCAGACGTCGTAGCAGTTAGTTGCTTGGCCGTGGTACAAAAATATTTTCGTGTGAAGTTGTGCGGGTGGTGATTATTCTGGAATTGTTCTCTTTCCTATCGTCCGTACTACAAAGTGAGTATTTATGATTTTGTTTACTTTGTAGTTAATTATCATTTCTAATAATTACCTTCGTAGTTGAGAATGTTCATGAGGTTCGTAGTTTTTTATTATTTAGGAAAAACTCGAATAAAGGATTCAAATCTCATTACGTTCTTCCTCACTGCCTTCGTTTACCTTCGTTTTTTTGGATCGATGGTAATGAGGTCAAAACGATGGCAAAGAAAATGTTTAATCTCAATTAACTTTTATTTTATCTTGTGTGAACCTTTTGAATATATTATGTTTGTACTTCGGTGTAGTCGCGGGCTCTTGTCGCACCCGTAGTATTTTTCTTTTCACAATAGTATTGTTAGTTTCATTAATAATTCTAATAAATAATTAATATCTGTTACTTTGTTATTTGAAGTTTCTAAAAGTTAACTTGTGAGCCATTAAACTTTTCATAATGCTCAATTAGTAAGGATGAGGTTGCATGAGGTTTAACATTATACTTGTCTTTACAGGAAAAATGCCAAAGAAAACTAAACAAACATTGGAGCAGAAACGAGAACGTGATAGATTACAAAAACAAAAAAAGTATGCGGAAATTTCCGCATACTTTTTTCGTTCGTTCTTAATTAAGAAAGATCCCGAAAAGTATGAAGAACTGAAAGCAAAAGAAAGAGCAAGGTATCTGAAAAGAAAAGAACAGAGAAAAATAAGTAGTGTGGAAGATATGACACCTAGACAATTGAGAGTTCAGAGAAAAAAATGGAGAGTTAATGCGAAACGTCATTATGAAAGACAAAAGAAACAAAAGGCTATTCAGCAGTTATTACTGGATAATTCTCCACCAAATAGTGACACTAAAGTACTCCCAGCTGAACACGATCCTCTCACTCGACCAGCTATTAGCCCCATGCCTAGTTCATCTATAAATTGTTCGGGTTCGGGTAATAGCAATTTTTGCCAACAGTGTCTAAAAAAGGAAGTTCTTCTAAGAAAGCTTCGCTATCGACATAAAAAAGAAATAGGTAATTTGAAACAAGAAATTGAAAAGACGAAGAAACAGAATGAAGCCGTTAGAAAAATGCTGTACAGAATAATGAAAAATAAGAAAAAAAATGTGATTGCATCGGCTGAACAAAAAATTGAACATTTGGTTGAAAACGTGAACATAGAAAATCGTGAAGAAATTAAAAAGAAACTAATATTTGGTGAAATTCTTGCAAAAAGTGTTGGGGAAGGCTATAAGTGCTTGAGGAAAAAAGACAAGAGTTTTCTAATCTGGTTATGTCAGAAAAGGGTGAATTCAAAAAATATAAGCTATTGACACAAACAAAAATATTTACAGTGAGAGACAAAAAAGAAAATAAAACCGTTAAGAATGAAAACTTCACAGAGCAACTAATTTTAGGGTTTTTTGACGATGATGAAGTGACTAGAATTGCTGCAGATAAAAAAGAATACATTACTAAAAATAAAATAAGAAAGCAAAAAAGATACTTAACGGACACATTGACCAATCTTTACAAAAAGTTTACGCAGAATTCGAATGTCAAGGTAACGTATCAAACTTTTTGTAAATATCGCCCGTTTTGGGTTTTATACCCAAAAGAGTCCAGCAGAAATACCTGTGCTTGCAAAATTCATATTAATATAGATTTGTTGATAAAATGCCTCAATGCACATAAAATACTAAAAGAATCTAACGGGACAGGTATTTTAGAAAGCTTATGTTGCAACGTTAATGATGAAAAGTGTTTGAATCGATCTTGTGAAAAATGTCAATTGGAAAATTTAGATTACGCCGAATTCCAGAATGACAAAAAAATTAAATACTATCAGTGGTGTAGTTGCTCTGAAAAATACTATGTAAAAGAACAAGAGAAAACCAAATTAGTTACAAAAAAAGAAACATTATTTGATTTTCCACGAAACATTATTCTTCAATTGGAAAACTCTCTTGGGGGCTATATGAAACACTGCACTAATATTTTGTCTCAGCATAAAAACATTAAAGAACTTAAAAATAATCTTACACCACAAGAGGTTGTGGTTCACGTTGACTTCAGCGAAAATTACTGCGTTAAATATAACGAAGAAATTCAGAGTTTTCATTTTGGTGGTAGTAGAATGCAATTGTCACTGCACACATGTGTCATACATATATTTGATTGACCCAGAAGTTGGAATTCAAAAGCAATATAGCTTTTGTACTGTAAGTGAATGTACCCAACATGATGCTGCGGCTGTCTGGGCACATTTATTACCGACCATTGGGTATATTTCGGAGATTTCTTCCCAAATTGACACAATTCATTTCATATCTGATAGCCCAACAAGTCAATATAGAAATCGCTATATTTTTTATAGCCAACTGTATCGTGATTTTCCACAACTAAAATCTGTGAGCTGGAACTACTTAGAAGCGGGACATGGCAAAGGGGCGCCAGACGGAGTTGGCGCTGTTCTCAAACGAACAGCAGATCAAGTAGTCCGTTTTGGTGGTGACGTGGATTCATGAAAAACATTTTTAGCCTGCCTTAGACCTAGCGTGAAGATAGAAATTCGCATTGTGACAAGGAATGACATTGCAGCAAGAAGTTTTCCTACCGTTCTAAAACCAGCCAAAGGTACAATGATGGTGCATCAAGCAGTTTGGTCTTATGGGTGCTCTCAAATTAGTCTGAGGAAATTAAGTTGTTTTCGGTGTGGCAATAAAGAGATATGCAGTCACGGCAAACATATTGGACATTACGACGTTCCTTCTTTTGAAGTCGTCAATACTAACCAATTCCAAAGTTTTCTCGATGAGAATACAACACCAGAACTTATCCAAGAATTAAACGATACAGATTTCGCAAATATTCGTTCTGACTCATCGATCAGCTTCGAAGATAAATCTTTAACCAAACCGTCCTCACCGAAAGTCAAAATACTATCGGATATTAATGTTACTGACTGGGTAAATAGAAAGTTTTATAATTAATATGGAGAATCTGGTCAAAATGAAAACAGAGAATAAAACTTATCAAACAGATTTTGAGAAATTCATTATGTGGAAGAATGATAATGAAGATGTCGACAAAGAAAATAAAGACGAAATATGTGAAAACAAGAAGAAAAAAACACTTGACTTTTGGAGTGACATCGATGACGATGATGATACAAATATTTTCTAATAAGAAAGATGAATGAAAAATGTGTTGTTTTTTGATTTTAAATACTTACCCAATAATTATTCTTGTTTAAATTATTAGTAGGCTTACTATTAATTACATTTTTGTTTTTGTTGAAAGTTTTTTGATTTTGATCTCATTTTTCCAAAGATACTATAAATGTACGTAGAAATGTGTAAAATTATTAGAAAGGCAAGGAGAAATGGCCTATATTATGTGTTGATAATTAAGTACCTATTACGAAGTAAGTTTAATTTAATTACAGCTATTTAGTTCATTGAATTTTAGAGCAATAAAATACATATTTGTGAAACAGTGTGTTGTATCATTACCTTCCGTTTATCTTCATACCCGTCGCAGCTCTGTGCCTTCATTTAATGTCTTAAAATATTTACCTTCGCTAACGTTCTCATTACCGTCAAATTCCGATTTTTGATATGATAATAATTTCGTTGATATCCATAGGAGGAAAGTATAACCCAGAAAAGATAGAAGTAGTACCTGTAAATTAATTATATTGAACAAAAAAAGAAAGTAATTCGACAATAATTTGAAATTTAGAAATTTCAACGATTTGCACGAACGATGCGAAACACCCACGCCAAATAGAAGGACACAACATTGCGTGAGCCAGCAGTAGTGGCCGAGTGGTAACGGCCGTGATTTACGAGTGGTTGGTCGTTAATTCGAACCCAGACAGGCGCTTTACTTTGTGTAAACTATTTCTTCATCACTGCTCTCAAAAAATGGTGAAGGAAACCATCGTGAGGAAACCGGCATGTCCTAGAACCAAAACTTCGAAGACATGTCACATCTACCAACCCGCACTGGGCCCGCGTGGTGGATTACGGTCCACTCCCTCTAACTGATAGGAGGCCTGTGTCCCAGCAGTGGGAACACATAGGCTAATTATGTAAGTACGTATGTATAACATTGTGTATAGGAGCGTCCTAGAACCATAATCCGTTCTGAGCCCATGATTGCAACGGCCAAAGATAACAAGTAGAGAACAAGCAGAATTGATTGTCAAATTCTAAATGAACGCGAGCGAAGCCGCTGCGCGCTAAATCAAGTACTACATTTTGACGTAAGCAGAAACGGTATTCCAGGCATTTTGATGCAGGTTATGGATAATGGTGAAAATCTTTTGATATTATAGCCGTCAAATTAACAAAGATGAAAAAAAAATACCATTCTTTTGAGCTTGCTTGCTTGCTATCGACCAGTCTTTGCAAAAGTTTAGGCGCTATCTGTTAGGGACTAATTTCTGTATAGTGGCAGACTGTAGTGCAGTACGTTATGTGATGTGCTAACAAAAAAATAAAAATGGTCGTTCAAAGAAATAAAAATGATTTCTTCGACTTCGACCGCCAGTCGAAGACATGTGCATGATTCCGGTTCCCGAATGACCCATGATCAAGCAGCTTTTGAGTGGCTGCTAAAATGTTCCTTCCATTAGGGACGACGTGGTTACGGATCCCAAGAGCTCGCATACTAGGTCTCCTCTTCCTCGCATACATTCTGTGCCCTGCTCGTAAATTTCACTCGCACCTAGGGAATGCAAAATCCGGATTATTTTCAAATCCGGATTTACAAAGTATAATCGCACACAAATCCGGACTATCCGGATTTTTCGAAGTTTTTTATTTTATTTAAAAAAAGCAATGAAATATACGTGTAAACTATACAATGACACTCAAGAGGCTGTGCACATTTCGACGTTATAGAGAGTTGTCGTTAAATGGCGAGAAGAAAAATCTGTATTAGAAAAATTAAAAAAAAAACCGAGCCATCCTTCTTCAAAGAAAGTAAACCAAGTTCTTCAGCAAACTTCTCCGCCTTAGCTTTCACGATCGGCCCCGACATAGGCATATTATGCTGGCGCTGTCGGTGAAACCATGATAGTATAGCTTGATCCAAATCTGCGTATTTAGGTTTCGTATTTGGAAGATTTTTCATCCTGTTCTGCTTGTAGAATTTTTTCTTTATTTTTCCATATGGTGGAAACGGTAGAGCGACTTAATCCAAAGCGTCTGCCAACATCACTTATCTTCTCTCCCGCCTCTATTGCGCGTATCAGTAAAACTTTTTCGTTAATACACACTGATTTTCTCTTACTTGCCATGTTTACAGTTAGAAATTTTGTGAGAAACTTGGAATATGATAACATATAGATAATCCATGACTCCTAGTAACAACACATGTGCAAGCAATCCCAATTTGTAAACAAAAGAACGGATTTCTTAGAAAGTTTGGTATGTATGATGCCGAAACTAAACAAGGCCTGCATTTCATTCTGGCAATGCAGGAAAATGATAGGTAAGAAGTGGGGCCTATGCCCCAAAATTATACATTGGCTGTACACCGCAGTGATCCGACCCATGATCACCTACGGGGGCGTGGTCTGGTGGCCCCGCACCAAGCTTATTACAGCCTGCAACAAACTGCAACGCATGCAAAGACTAGCCTGCATGGCGGTCACGAGCTGCATGAGGACTACTCCAACTGCAGCCATGGACGCCATGCTGGGACTACCACCGCTCCACCTGTTCATACAGCAGGAAGCCACGATGGCCGCAGCGCGTCTGGATGCAACTAACCTCTGGAGAAAGAGAGACACACAACACACCGCGCTGCTTAAGGACCTCAACAATGAGATCCCCATCACTAAGGCTATTAATGACCGGGTACCACAACACCTCATTTGTAATAAAAAATACAGAATCCAGTTTCACGAAGATCGCCGATGGGAGGGTTTGCGCCCTACTAAGCTGCGCATCTTCACGGACGGATCAAAAACAGACAGTGGCACAGGTTCTGGAGTCTTCTCGCAGGACTTCAACATACATATAGCCGCACCGTTGGGAGTCCATAACACAGTGTTCCAGGCTGAATGCATTGGGATCACTCTTGCTGCTTCAGCCAACATGGCCAGGGCAGTTGAAGACCACTCGATCCGCATACTCTCAGACAGTATGGCTGTTCTGCAAGCGCTGGACAGTCACTCGATTAACTCTGGGCTAATATACGAGTGCCACCAGTGCCACAACCAGGTAGGTAGCCTCAATAATTCAAAAATCTTTTGTCCGCTACCTCTACTTAAAACTTTATGGTTATTGCCCATACATGTACCCAACACCATTTGTTCTGGGTATGGTGGGGTATCCAAAGTTTGGAAGTTAGGAGAAATCTTGGTCTGGTTACCTATTTCATCCGCCTTATTCGTGGTACACACTTCAACTCCTCGTTATTACAGGATATCTCCTTTAACATCCCACCACCCATTATACACACACTTCGCCCTCGCCAGCGTCCCCTGTTCTTGATACCACAAACCAGTTCCGTGACCCTTAAGACTAGTCCACTATACCTAGCCCTCACCCATATTAACAACATTTTGCTGTATGACGAATCATCCGATATTTTCGCGGGTACTGAACTGAGATTCCTAAACACTGCTACTCGATACCTGGAGTCCATTGCCACTCCCAGTACAATTTCCATGGACTAAATAAATTAAATTGAACTGTACCATATGATTGATTATTTTATACAATTTTTATGACATTTTTTTTATGTAACTATTTTCTTATGTAATTTTATCTAATTGTTATCTAATTTTATCTAATTTTATCTAATTGTTATATAATTTTACCCTTTTTTATACCTATTTTCATTTTATATTAATTTTTGTAATCCTTTAAATTTACCACATGTTATCCAATTTTGTAATTTAATAAGTTGTCTGATTCTATGTAATAACTAATATTGACCTATAACTTGTATGTGTGGTGCAAACTGTTAATATAAGTTGGTTATCAATAATAAATAAATAAATAAAATAAATAAATAATATAACCATTCAATGGATAAAAGAACACAGCTGTTCGCTAGGTAACGATGCCACCGATGAACTTGCCAAAAGGGGGTCGAGCATGACACCGGTGGGACCAGAACCCATCGCGCCACTCCCCTTTGGGTTCCTAGGCTCTCTGGTAAGAAAACGTACCAGGGATCTACACTGTAAGCTATGGGTGGACCAAAGTGAGTGCAGCAAAGAGGAGTGCAGGCAGGCCAAGGAAGTACTTTCTACCATCGATGCCCGCCTCACAAAACAGGTCCTCCGGTTAGACAAACGACAGCTGCGTATGGTTACAGCAGCAATAACTTGCCATGGGTGGTTTAATAAACATCTATTTGTCATAGGAGTTACAGACAGACCGCTGTGCAGGGCCTGCATTGAAGACGACGAGACAGCAGCGCACGTGCTTCTAAACTGCCCGGCGATCGCAACATATAGGGCCAAGTACTTCGGTAACCCAGGGACCCTACGTGAGATAGTCAGCAACATCACGGTTGCTGGCCTTTCTCGAGGAGCTGGGGTGGATCGAATAACCGATTTCCCACCTGTACGCAAATTACGCGCTCAGACGTGGGAGTTGCGGACACCAGCACGTTCTACCTGTTACCTATGTATGATGCCGACAGTTGAGGTTATTACGGGCTAGGATAATAAAGCGACAAAAGAAACGTACACATCTGCGCAGTTTTTACTCATTTTGGCAACTTAAAAAGTACTTTTTATTATTTAATTGTTGTCGTTACTGAGAGTGGGTGTAATGCTATACAGAGTGTATCAAAGTAGAGTGATTTCGACGCTTTAGTGAGTTTGTCATTAATTCGAGTGACATTACATGATGTTTACACTGTTTTTAGATTTGTCACGTAGTTTACGCTTAAATATAATTAAGTTGGTGGTTGAAGACACATGCTCTATTTTATAGGTTTACAAAGAAACGCTTTATTGTTATTCGAAAAAACCGGATTTTAATATTAAAATTCGATTTTATATGAGGACGGAAAATCCGGATATTTCAGTTATTTTCGAATTTCGAACTATCCGGATTGCAATCTCTACTCGCACCATCTCATAAAACTCAGGGTTGGGGTAGTCTGACATCACGACCTATGAGTTACGACCAAGGAACTTATACCCGACCCCTGGAATGTGCATTGTCAATTTGACACCATTATAAAAATAAACCTTATGTATATGTTACTAAGTTCTATTACAGACAATCACTTGGCCAGAGAGAAATTCGGTCCGAGAGAGAAAGCGTTGCGAGAGCCCTGTGTCCCTTTCTTGTAGTCCGGGAGCCAGCAACAGATTTTCATGACCAATTTCCTCTTAAACGGTAGTTAGTAAAATGCATCAGAGTAAAGAATTATAAAGCCTCGTGAACGTCAGCTGGCGCTCGGTTGGGGGGATGAGCGGTTGTAGCCTCCCAAACACGAAGAAAAAAAAATACATTCACTCATTTCCTCTCAGCTAAAAATTTGTCAAATTGTAGCTAATCTAATATCTCAACGAAAAAAAATAATCAGCTGGTTACAACATGGTGTATTGTACGTCAGCTGGTGTCTCGAACATGAATTTTTTTTTTAATTTTCAGTGATTTCCTCTCAATCAAAAATTTTCCTGATGATAGCTTATATGTTACGGTGGATAAATATACAACATTAATTTTTGTTTATGCGAAACCCGAAACACGGGTCTAGTATTTTTATGTAAAGAATCTATGAAAAAAATTTCAAAACTGTATCATTAATAATCACAAAGTTATAAGCTTGATAAGTTACCTGGTTGTCCACGCAAAAACTTATGCAGATCACCACAAACAGCTAGTGTACGTACCATCTCCGTGTAATGGACGTTTGAGTACGAGAAAGACATGATAATTTTAAAATCGAAACAAAACACTAAGGCCCGCGACTTGGAAGCATAATTAAATATTTTTGGTACAAAATATAACATGGTGTAAAAATTATTGGAATCGATTCAGTTACTGATTCTGAACAAACTATATTCAGGTTTCGCATATACTAAAAATAATCTTGTATAGGTCAGCTGGCTGTATCTTGGTGGAAAAACCGTCAGCTGATACTTTGAAAGTTATTACATAGGAGTTAGGCAGAAGCATCTACTGCCAATTTAAATGCAGCAGCTGACTAGGTTTCCCTCGACTTATTGTTAGCTGATTTTTTTTAATTTATCGCATCAGTATATTAACAATCAGCTCACAAATTTTCATTTGGGAGGAAATGACGTATCTTTAATTATTCGACATAGCGCTTCAATATGAGAGTTGAGTTGAAATAAATATTCCATATCAATATTTTTGAAAAGAATAAGTATGTAATCAAATCATTTTAGATATATTTAAAAAATTGAATAGTCAATTAGCTTAGTATTTAAATTTTTAGTTAAAAATATTTTTTTTGAGAGGAAATCACTAAAAATAAAAATATTTTTTTTTATGTTCGTGACACCAGCTGACGTACAATACACTATGTTGTAACCAGCTGATTATTATTTTTTCGTTGAGTTATTAGATTAGCTACAATTTGACAAATTTTATTTTAGCTGAGAGGAAATGAGTAGATGCTTCTGTCGTCTCACGAATTATATCTCGAGAGGAAATAATTAACCAAATTTGCACCTGGCTCCCGGACTATTGAAGTAGGGTGCCCATAATGAACGAAATTATAAGATTATTTACGGGTAAATTCAATTGACGCATTTGACCAATAAAAAGTGTCCCAACTATTTTTCTTAAAAAACGACGTCTGTTAGATTTTTACGACAATTAATACTAAACAAAATGGTTATTTGCCCAGCGCGCCAGATATTCCAGGTTATACAATAATACTCGACAGCAGAGTTTATGCGTTGCATTGCGTTTATGTTTACTGTGTTTTACTTTAATCCATCTTTAAAGCGTAACATTTTTTTTTAAAAATCAAATTATTGGTTAATATAATATTTTATCCTGTTATATTCGTATCTACCTACATCATATTGCTTGGTCACCCTAATGAAAGGGACAGAGGGCTCTCGCGAAGCTATCTCGCTCGGACCGCGTATTGGCAGCCTGGTGCGCATTCCAGGTTGGATTTAAGTTCCTTGGTTACGACGCGTTCGGCACGATGCTGCGCGGGAAAACGTTAGACACGACGTTTTAACAGCGCATGCGTGCGCAGACTGTTGCTGCAACACCACCCACCGCGTGAGTCACGTGGTGCCAAGCGCTATTGTTGATATCATATTAGGAAATATGTAGGGTGACCAGATTTGACTGATTTAAGGTCGGATATTTTTTTTTTTAAATATTGATAAAATAATTGAAATGTGTTCAATTATTGATACTGAAACACCAAAAAAAATAATTGCGGGCTGGTTCAATTTTTTTTCTGTATGTATAGATATAGATCTAGATTATTGTGAATGTAAATACTATGTCTACGTACTATTTTTATTCTGTTTTCTCTCTGGATTTATCCTTATTCCTTTATTTTGTGAGTATCTGGCTAAGTTTACAAGGATCACAGAGAAACGTAGTGTAATACAGTGCAGCTTTCCTGTTTACCTTTATTTTCCTTTAAAGAAAGAAAAACCCAACTCTGAAAATTTGAATAAACTACTCCATAAATGTTGGATACTGTGCTTTGTTACGAAATACGTATCTATTCAACACCGAGTTTCTTTAAAAGTGTCGATAACGTTAAATACGGGTATTATAGAGAAACACCTTTTTGAGTCGGTTATGACTACGCGCCTCGTAGCATAATGCGAGCTACGCCGTAGCCATTGGCCGTAGCGAAGTGCCATGCCGAGCCGTAGTAGAGTGCTACGCCGTAGCAGGGCGATTTCCTACGTAACGTAGCTAATAGCCGTACTGCGACAAAAGCCGCAATTCTGGGTGGTGAAATACTTATGTATTTTTTATTCTTACTTATAATAGAATATTTACTACTTATGGTGTATATAGTTAGTTAGTTAGTTTATTATATCGATACAACATTAACCTCTAAGTCCCTGAGATACCACATTTGGTATAGACACAATGGTTTTTAATTGTGTCTGTAATTACGGTAATTGACTGGCTAAAGGCGCCTGCGCAGACACTACCAATCACTTGAGTCAGGATGAAATGCGGTGTCGTGTATACAGAATAGTGAAGTTATCTAAATTTATAGTAAAGCGGTTACTACATTACTCTTTAATGTCTGTTAAAATAACAAAATATTCTCAATCTATTTATAAACAATGAATTGGCGTATGTATGAAAGATAAGTAATTATCTTTAACAGCTGGACCTATTTGACTCATTTTATTTTCGTGCTTTTGGTTTTAGGACAAGGTGACGCCTGTATACCCCAAAGGGTTTGGCAGACGTGCAGCAATACCTAGTACATTTATATTTCGTCATTTATGTTTAAATCCCACTTAATAGGGGGCGAGCCTATTAACATCAACCAGGCACACATCATCGCTGCTACTGAGAAATTTCTGATGTAAAAACACAATACTCAGAAAACACAATACTCATACTCAGAAAAAGTGTACATTTTAATTTTATAACTAAACTGATAGGTAACTATACTGAAAGTCTCCGTCACGAAACTGATGTAATAAGGTATAGTACACATGGATTGAAAGAAATAAAACAACTTATTATATTTGGCTTCTCAGACTTATTTAGAACTAGCTATGATACCCGGCTTCGCTCGGGAGTTGATATGAGATTACGTGGTAGTTGAAATAAAAAAATAAACGATGACGTAAAAAGTAAAAAAAAATATTGAAAACATTTTCTCATTATTTACACTACTTGTTTATAAACAACATTTTTCATTTTATTGTCTGGCGTATATTTATATAAATTTTTCGAATTTCCTACTCTTGAGTAAGCTACATACTATAGCTGACCGTGAGAGAAGCAGGGTTCTTTGAGATCGATGCCACAATATTTTAAAGTTTGCCCTTGCGCTTTGTTAATTGTAAAACTTAAGGCTAATTTAATTGGAAACTGCAATCTTTTAAATTGAAATGGCAATTTAGAAGAGATCAAACCCAAATAATCGTTGTTCTGAATTAAGTTCAAATACTCGACAACAGATGGCGCCACTACACTTAATTTCCAAGTTGAAGGGGGGGATAAAGGGCTATCACACTATGTAAGTCCCTTTATCGTGCCGGGACTCCTTTTTAAGTTTTATCGGCACGCACATTCTATCAACTTAGTTTTTTTATATATAAGGTGTATCTATTCATACACGAAATATTTTAAGAGGTACACCTGTAGGTGGCAAAAAAGCTACAGCAACGAAAAAAAAATTGTACCGTGTGGTTCCGGACGTAAAGAATAGCACCACCCCATTTCTTCCCGTGGGTGTCGTAAGAGGTGACTAAGGGACTTACTAGAGAATGGGCAGCAGCGTTCTCTATGCATTTTACCACCATACTGCGATTGCCAATCCACCTGCCAAGCGTGGCGATTATGGCAAATCCCCCCAAAAATTGTACCAGTCAAATTGGCGGTGCTTGGGGGAGGCCCATGTCCAGCAGTGGACGTCTTGCGGCTGAAATGATGATGATGATTTTTTTCAAAATTTAATATTTACAAATTATTTGACGCACATAAGAAATACTGGCTCTTTCTTATTTTTTACGGCCCGAGACACAGTGGCCATGCTCGTGCTGTCCGGTCGCCGCCCTCGCAGCGTCAGGCGGGCCATTCATAGAATTTGGAGTAAAGGCTTTATGCAAAACGTCGCAAGCAGTTTTAAAATTATAATAATTACGAAAATTCAGAAACGCTTATATAAAATTTTACATACACATAAACATAAACATAGTGGCTGTCGTGACAGTGATTTTAACGTAAGTAATATTGATGCCACAATACGAAAAAATAGTTTCTACAACTTTAAATAATTGCGTTTATAATTTTATTGCGTATTACTAACGAAACTTCATAATTTTGGGACAAAATTTGTTTAATTAAATTAAAAAATCTGTGAATGATTTACGAATAAAATTGGTCCTACTTAGTTTGATTCATCAAGAATAATATAACCACAGTCAAAGATTAATAAAGCGATGTATATTCGTAACAATTTATCTCTGAAAATGTGAAATGGTCATTGGGACACTAAAAAAAATGTATGGTGAGATTTTTAACAATGCTTTGACATTCAAAAATTATACTCTTTTAATGAAAACTAAACCTCAAATACTAGAAAACTCTTCGTATTAATAGACGAATATAGTAAAAACGCGGGAAAAAAGAGAAAATATCACAATATAAGATATTTACATAATTATGAAGTAGCGGGTCAAGAAAAGATACCAAATGTACACTTTTTCTGAGTATGACCCAATAACGCTTTGGGAATCGAACCCAGGACCTCATGCTCAGCAGTAGCGCTTGCGCATCCTTGCACTAGACTAACGACCAAGTTAAGACACGTAAGCAGGAATTAGTCATAACTTTCAAGTCATCATCATCTACCTAGCCTTTTCCCAACAATGTTGGGGTCGGCTTTCATAGTCCTAAGTAACTTTTATAAATAAGGGGGGACACTTCCAACGTTCGGCTCCCAGACTGGAGCGGGCTGGGCCTGCCTGAAAGCGGTTCCTGCCCAGTCTGACACGCCCTCCCGCTCCTCCCGAGCGGGAGACGTCATTTGATGATTTCTCACCCACAACAAAAAGAGGGGGGGGGGGGGAATCCACAGTGCATTTACAGCGAATTGAGGAAACTGAAACACATTTTTGAACTCAATACTGATATATTTGTCTTAATAGCTGGCATGATTGACATATTCTTTTGTTCATAGCTACATCGATGACTTAATTACATCTTGTAAAAAAATCTAAATATACAGACGCAGAAAAAAGATTTCTACACAAAACAGCGGGCTTACTAGAAAATATCTTGAATTCAGAATCGAAATTGATTCAAGTTTACACATATGTATTCCCAGAAATCAACTCGATATTTGAAGATTTTTGGGAGCAAGCTTCCACTTTTCATAACAAATCAAGTTTTAGAAGATATTACTTACAGACGGTATACAACTTAGTAGGAGAAATTCATGGTAAAAAGTCTTATAATCTAAGTATCACAACTTAGCATCTCTCTTGAAAGGTAGGCTCAAATACATAGGCTAGAGGGAGACAAAACTAGCAAACCCCCGCTTGATTCCCCAATCAAGAACTTTGCGGGTATTTGTCTTTTGGCCAAAAGAAGTACAGACCAGCCTCAGCCATTGGTTTCGTAAAGAGAGCATACCGATGCGACCCGGCAGTGCTCGGGTCGAAACATTTATTATTACAAGTTCGATTCACTTGCTGTTACAGACCCTTGTTGTAGTACACTGACTTCGACTTCGGACTTAACTTTATTGCCGCCGCCTGAAACATTTGAAACCAGTTAAAAGTAGTAGGCATACATTCCCGGGAAGCTGTGAGTTTAATTGACTGAATCTTGAACACAACAATAATATGAAACTAAGAATTTCGACGTTCTTCTAAAAGTCGGTGAAGGCACTTTACCAGAGAAGAGCGGCCAGCATGCGTAACATGACCACCGTAGAAATGGGTTTTGTCGACGGAAGAATAGTCAAAATTACAGATTGTAGAAAGATTAAAGATTGTAGAAAGATTTGTGCCGTTTTATGCTGGCGTAGCATGACAATTACATCTCTATTCTACCAAGAACAGACAAAGTTCTTTCTATGGTGGTCATGCTATGCGTGCAGGTGAACCTACCAGAAGCTCTTGGTAGAGTAGTTCTCAGTTAAGACGATCTGATTCTTCTGGTGTGCAGTCCAATACCGTACCAAGAGAATTTTTAGGTGTGTGAACGGGAAATTTTAAATGCCCAAAAATGATCAGACTGTAGCAAGCAGCCACAGTACTCTCTTGCAAAATGAAGGCCATAAGACCATTAGTCGCTGGTCGCTTCTCACACGAACAACTGTACTATAACCAAAACTTAAAAACGTAGTACACAGGAAAGTTTTCATCTTGTGGTGTCCTACGACTTCCACGTGAATGAAGTCGCGAGTAGAAGCTAGTAGAACAGTAAATTTCGACTCGATCAGACCCTTGGAAGATGCTCAAATACCTTCACCAACCAGAAAAGAGCTAATAATCCTCAAACGGCTGATCTGTTCAGATAAAACAAAAAATAATCGGTTCAGCCGTATACCGTATACTTTTATATTTTCATTTACCAAGTGATAGTTCTATAAGTTGTAGGTCATGGGTTCGAACCCAGGCAGGCGCTTTATTTTGTGTAAATAATTTCATCACCACTGCTCTCAAAAAAGGTGAAGGAAAACATCGTGAGGAAACCAGCATGTCCTAGAACCAAAAATTCGAAGACATGTCACATCTACCAAACCGCACTGGGCCCGCTTGGTAGATTACGGCCCGCTCCCTTTCGGAGAGAGGAGGCCTATGTCCCAGCAGTGGGAACAATATAGGCAGATTATTTATTTATGTGTTTTTCTATAAAATATTTTGTGCTAAAACTATTAACAGAACATTTAAACTTTACCTTTAGATCCTCCTCAAGAGAATCAACGTTCATATAGACTTTCTGCCGGAAGAAGGCACAGCACAACGGTGTCGAGAAGACCATACAAACAAACACCAGTGACAGTTGGAAGGGGACCACAGCCACCGGGTAGTGACAGAACAGCTTTCGTTGAACCGCCATGTTTGTTATAAGTGGCACCAAGGCTGGAAAATAGTATTTATTGGATTGAAAACTGCTCATCTGTCGTTCCAGTACTGCAGAGCAGCCTGGGCAGTCAGCGATGGTATCCCTTGCTGATTAGCCGATGCGAGGAAGCCCGTGAAATGCAAATATAGATACGTTCTTGTGGCTAAGTAATAATAGCCGCACGGGTTGATCGTTCAGGTTAATCTACGCTTGCCGCGGTTGGTCTGTGGATGGGTGACCATCATTACATACCAAGACCATTCCGTGCCGCGGAACCGTTGGACCCCGCTGTCTTTCGTAGCTCTTAGACAGTCGTTACGGGTCGTCAGAAGCCCGAAAGTCTGACAACCAGTCTTACCAAGGGGTTATCGTATTACCCAGTAACTGGGTTGTGGGGGTCAGATAGGCAGTCGCTCCATGTAAAATACTGGTACTCGAATCGATCACACGGGTTGTACCTATTAGATATTTGCTTCCTTCCTGCACTAGTGGCTTGTCTAGAACTTTTAGGCCCAAATAAATAAATAAATGTTTGTCATCATTGCAACTTTGTTCAAAACTTTAAATACTCAATACTCAATACTTTATTAACTACTCGAAACTGTCTAATTCTCCCAATCAATTTTGAACCTTATGTTATAGCGATAAAGTTGAAAACCTATTAAAGAAATTTGACAGATTGTAGTTAGCTTTTTGTGTTGGCGTCTGTACATTATGGCAACCAAACGACTGAAAAGTTTTGATTTTTGTAAATTCGTAAAAAAATATAAGTCCAAGAAAAATTACAAAACAGCTGATCGAAGACGAGCCTTTTACCTTCCACCTTCAGATGTTTTTTTTTTTCTGTTCCATCTATTTTCGATATCGGAAGCAAACAAGTACTGCCGGCTAATTTAATTTTTATTTTCCCTGTATAATGTCCATCGCTCAATCAACTCTGCCTATCGCAGATCTTTGCTAGACTTATGCCTCTCCCATGCTGCGCCGCAACACCATGTCCACCGCATTCTGCATCCAGTCTGTCCCAGTCATCTTTTTGAGGTCATCGGTCCATCTACAGAGCGCGGGCTTACACTACGCTTGCTGATACGAGTGTCCACTCTACCACGACTCGTCTGCTCCACCGGGCATCATCGTCGATGGTTAAAATGCTCAAATAATTGTATTATACGTACTCATGCCGGGCATAGCCATGGCGACTCGAGATATGCACACGAGGAAGATTCCTGTGCGCGCTGCTGAGGCGGAGTCGCCAACTTTCTTGCCTTCCGGAGTGAAAACAGGCGTCCCGTTTAATAACTCACTGTAAGAAACATCAGACACATGGAAATGGCATACTTAATATTAAACACAATCTGTGTATCCGATAAAAGAAATCTTATAATTTAGAGGACCGAAAAAGGGAAACTGGTCTGTCAGGGAAATTATTATAATCAATTATTTACCAAATTATGATAAATGATAAATTATTTTATTTCTGTAAGTAGATTTATACAAAAACTTTTACACGTCAATGATATTTTTTTAAACGAGATGAGGTCGGCGTTTTCTATCTGACTACTCTGAGAAGAAAGGCCGAAACAAACTCTGAGATCACAGTATCTTAAGTCCAGATTTAATCTTGATCACATCATGTGAAGGCCATGTAGACAGCTGTCTGAAATGGTCTTTAGAGGAAAGAACCACACACATTGTTGTAACAATTGACCAAGGAACTTAAATCCAACCTGGAATGCGCACAGGCTGCCAATACGCGGTCCGTGCGAGATAGCTTCGCGAGAGCCCTCTGTCCCTTTCATTAAGGTGACCAAGCAATATGATGTAGGTAGATACTAATATAACAGGATATAATAATATATTAACCAATATTTGATTAAAAAAAAAATAGTTACGCTTTAAAGATGGATTAAAGTAAAACGTAGTAAACATAAACGCAACGCAACGCCACGCATAAACTCTGCTATCGAGTATTATTGTATAACCTGGAATATTTGGCGCGCTGGGCAAATAACCATTTTGTTTAGTATTAATTGTCGTAAAAATCTAACAGACGTAGTTTTTAAGAAAAATGGTTGGGACACTTTTTATTGGGCAAATGCGTCAAAATTTTGGGCTTGAGTCACACATTTTATCACGGTTTTTGTTCCCAAACTGTCATATGTAAAAGGTAGATTTTGGCAGTAGGCTCATTTCGCTTACTTTTTTATACACACAGCTACATATCAAGCTATACTTTTCTATAATAAGTAGTTTTAGCAGAGCTCGCATTGTATATGGCTTTTCGTACAATGAGAAGTCAGCTTTAATTTATGTCAGACAATGGAGTAATTACCTGCTTCTCATCATAGGGATATTAATGAAATTGGCGGTGGCTACGGCAACGAAGGGGACCAGCCGCGCGAAAACTGGGTTCATGCTCTAGAAATCAGTACAAACAATTTAAAAAAATACCATTATCCTGACAGATGATGTACAGTTTTAAGTGCTTAAAGGAACTTTTGGCGCCAGAATGACATGGACAGGTACACACGGCTAAGGTCAAGCTATATATTTCTAGTTTTAACAGACCTCTCGTTGTATAGGCTCTCCGTACATTGGGTAGTCAGCTTATACTGGAAATGTATACCTTGAATTGTCGCCGTGCGTTGCTGGTAAATTTGTGAAATTGTCACAGATAATAAATTGACAAAACAAGATGGCTGGCGGCTTTAGTTTAGATTTTGGCATCGCGCCAAAAGAACCTTTTGGCGTTGTCATCCGAAACACACTATTAATCAGATCATTTTGAAAGTTATTTCTATTCCATTCTTTCATATGTTCGAAAAAATTATCTGCTTAGCAACGTAAACCACGACATGAATGTTGTGGAACTGTCATTGCGATTACTTCTGATAACGTATTTATCCTCTGATCATCACGTCGCTCGTTAGTATTAAGGTGAATAGTGTTTCCTGTCATTCCTCTTGACACCACCGATGATGTCAAAGATGGCGATGTCACGGGGAATCAACGGTGTTTTTCATGCTTACCTTAACTTTATTGTTGAGGTACAGGGCTGTACTTACGGCCCCTCCGCATGCCGCACAATAAGATGCAAATATTTGCCTGTCAACGTCGAAAAACGTTAGTTTCAGATAAAGTAATACTAATGTATACCGGATGACATTTTTTACCGTCTCGACCTTCATACGGTGTGTTGTGTACCTAGAATAGAAGGCAGGAAGGCCTTCAGATTCATCGCAGGTGACTAAAGGAGCGTGGGACGCGGGCGGACGGGGATGCGTGTGCGGCTCGTGCGCCTGCGAAAGATCAATGAGGCCGGCTTCAAAGGGTAGGACCGCGTTACGAAATCATTGATACATGCCATTTCGATAGGTTTTAATTGTTTTTTTTTTTCCAAAATACTGTTCTTGTTGTTCTAGTATGAAAATCTTATTTATATCTTTAAACGAGCAATTCTTGTATATATATGTATGTATATATATAATCCGAATCTCGGAAACGCCTCCAACGATTTTCATGAAATTTAGTATACAGGGGGTTTCGGGGGCGATAAATCGATCTAGCTAAGATTCATTTTTATAAAATGTCGTTTTATTCGTGTTTTCAATTACCAATTGTATCGATAATTTATAATCAACTTGAACATAAACTTATTATTTTAAACTCAATTTTCCAAAAAATACCGAGCTAAGCTCGGTCATCCAGATATTGTTACTTTAAATGTGTAGTATTTAATGCTAGATCAATTTCATTATACCTATGTTATTCAAAAATAAAAATAATAAAAATTCCTATGCCAAAGGCTTCTACTCCCTTCACATAAGACACCCATTTTTTTTAAGACGTTAAAAGATGTCACCCGGTAGAGTCCGTGTGGTGCCGGACGTATAGAAAGCACCATCCCATGTCTTCCCGTGGGTGTCATAAGAGGTGATTAAGGGACTTACTATAGAATAGGTAGCAGCGTTCTTTATGCATTTTACCACCGTACTGCGATTGCCAACCCGCCTGCCAAGTGTGGCGATTATTGGAAATCCCCCAAAATTGGGAGAGGCCTATCTCCAGCAGTGGCCGCCTTTCGGCTGAAATGATGATGAATGATGAATGCATAGTATAATCAATCTATAATATTCCCACTGCTTGGAAACAGGCGTTTGTTTGCCACCCACCACGCGGGCCCAGTGCTGGTTGGTAAGTAGCGTTGGTATATCAGTATTACTAATAAATTACTGTTACATAAACAACACACTCCCGCACCCTTATTTACGCAATAACACACTATCAATAAGAATCTGAATCATTTTGATGGATATTGCTAATCAATTGCTTAATATGTTGGAAAAATTAGTCCTCTCAACAATGTAAATAATGCAATGAATGTTGTTGAACTGTCAAAATCAAAGTCATTCCTACTATCAGTGTGCTAAAAATACTTACTTCTTGGTAAGAACTGCGTCACCTGATCGATTCGTGTAATTAACAATTGCGTTAAAAGACTGATTGAACCACTGCCAGAACATAATAGCTGGCCTTGTCTTGTAGAACGTTATCATGCCTGGAAAAGCACCCAATTTCATTAAAAAATCGGTTTTGAACAAAAAGAAACTGTGTCATTTATCATGTTTAAGTTCAAATTCCATTGCAACCAATTTTCGGAACAAAGTTCCTTAACGCGGCTTGCGGTCAGGTTTGTCTATTAGAATAAGGAAAAGGCGTTATGTCCCTCCCGTCCATGGGACAATCTCTCTCTTTCTATTATACACGAGTTGTGTCTGTGCGGGCGAGTATTGCGTCAGAAACTTCGTTCCGGACGGAGGTCCACCAACCTCACATTTTTTCGTCTAGTGACGAAATCCAGTTACAATATCTCCATAATACTGAAGTAGATAGTTGAGTAGTTCAGTGATGATAGAATGTAAGTTTACATTCACCTATACATACATACCTAAATTGACGCCTTTTTCCCATGGGGGTAGGCAGAAACTACGCAACGCCATCCGCTACAATCACTACATACACTTTTTCTTCGTTTAAGTTCGTACATCTGGTCATACACACACGTCGGTTACTAGTACTACGTAGTCATTCAAGATGACGCGATTCATTCAAGAATAGAATATTTCATATTCGATTCATATTCATATACACTCGAGAGCAATGAATCCGGGTCACTTAAAGAATCCTAAAAATCTCGGAAACTAAAAATGCTAGGTTAATGCAATAAATTGTATTTAATAGACAATGTAATACTCCTTAAATGAAGGTATTAAAACTTCTTAGTTATTGTAAAGTTATATCATAAAAAAATCAAATTTGAAAAAGGGCCACTTTCGAAGATGGAACTACGAAATTACAGCATTTGGTTTTGCTTTTGTTTGTAATCTGTCATTTATGTGGGTAGATAAACCATGTTGATAGTGCTCTATATTCATTATTCAAGCTGAAATTATGTCGCTTACGCCTGAAGAATGCACCAGAATACTTACAATGCTGGAAACCGGCCGGAGTCAGCGCGATACAGCCTGGACTGTCGGTGTGTCGCTGTCAACAGTACAAAGAGTTCTCCGACGTTACGAAGAAACTGGTTCTAACCTACGCAGACCAGGAACGGGCAGAACCAGGTGTACCACAGCACGAGAAGACCGATACTTGGTGAACACCATGCTTCGAAATCGCTTTCTCACAGGAACTGAACTCACAAATCAGTTTCGACGCCTCGGAGGAAGTAACCCAAGTGCATGGACAGTAAGACGTCGGCTTGCTGAATCTAACTTAAAACCCCTTAGACCTGCAAACGGCCCTAAACTGGAGCGTGGGCATCGTATTTCAAGACTAAGATATGCCCAGAGCCACGTAAATTGGAGTATTGAAGATTGGTCAAAAGTTATGTTCTCCGACGAATCAAAATTTATGCTCTACAAGCACGATGGAAGACACAGAGTGTATCGAAGACCAGGGGAAAGATTCAAGCAAGCATGCATCGAAGAAAAAGTAGCCTACGGTGGTGGGTCTGTACTTGTGTGGGCCGGAATTTCTTCTGAAAGTCGCACAGAGCTGGTGATCATAGAAAACGGCTCTTTAACTAGCGTAAGATATGTGGAAGAAATCCTCAATGATCACGTTGGTCCATTTATGGTCAATTTAGGTGAGGATGCTATATTTATGCATGACAATGCCCGACCTCATACAGGTAGGATTGTGAATGACTACCTTCAAGAGATGAACATTACTCGTATGGAGTGGCCAGCGCGCAGCCCGGATATCAACCCGATCGAGCATGCTTGGGACGAGCTAGGCAGATGCGTAAAACAACGAAACCCTCCCCCAATCACGCTTCGTGAGCTCAAAATTGCTCTCACAGAGGAATGGGAGAATATTCCCCAAAATCGTATAAGGAACTTGGTGTACAGCATGCCAAACCGCGTAAACGCAGTAATGGAAGCACGAGGAGGCAATACGAAGTATTAAAATTCAAGAAAATCGTAATAAAGTTCAAAAATTTCATGTTTCCTATTTTTGTTTTAAGGAGAGATCAGCAGTTTTTTTCTTTATGTAATTTTGTGTTAATAAAATGTATGGTGACTCATATTTTTTTTACTTTCATTTAAGGAGTATTACATTGTCTATTAAATACAATTTATTGCATTAACCTATCATTTTTAGTTTCCGAGATTTTTAACATTCTTTAAGTGACCCGGATTCATTGCTCTCGAGTGTATTTGCGTTCCACAAGGTAAAACAGGTGTTAACAAAAAGCTTAAAGCTAAGAGCCGTTGTAGACCCTGTTAGGGCACAGCAAAAGGTATTGTTAAGTATGTACGATTATTACTTATTTCTAAAAATTAAATAAAATTTAAAAAAATCTAAATATTGCAATAACTAAATAAAAATAAATCAAAATCTTAGTAACTAAAAAATTAAAATTATACAATAATGAGTAATTGGATTCGAATAAAAATTATTCGAATCCAATTACTCATTATTTACTCACATCCAGTGATTAAAGTGTTCATAGGCGCCTGCGCAGACATGCGTCCTATCTTGAGCATTTTCTCACCAGTGTCGGGGTGGAACGCACTGTCAGCGAGATATTTGGCCTCCCAAAGTTTGTCGTCGTTATAACCGTGGGGCATTTTTTTTGATTTCCTGTTAACATGAACAAAAAAGGGTATATTTTACAAACTTCTTACGGTTATATTACAAACCAGGTTTATCTTTAGATCCAGGTTTAAATATGAAACCATTTTTGAATTTTGAACTTTATTCTGACAACATTTTAAGTTTAAATTATAAATACTTTCGTTTAAATCAAGTAAACTTCGACTCGATTTTAAATTCTGTATTAGGAACTATTAGATTTTCAAAATTAAGTTCAAAATACAATAACTAGTTCAAATACAATTAAACTTGGCACTTGTTTTGTAATTATAGGTTCCATCAATCTAATTTTTTTTTTAAATTCAATCTAGACGAAGAATTTTACACTATTGCACTTAATAAGCTGTATACGCACTGAATATCTTTTTATTTTAATTGTTCATATCTGAGTTTATAAAATCGTCATAATAAGGGAACGCCCGCAATTTCTTATGTCATTATGCCCCGGGCCGCACACGATCATGCGAAAACCACAGGCTCTGAAGAATATGTTTTGTTCATTTTGGAAATCTGAAAGTGGATTGCTGACCACAGGGAACGAAACTGAAACTTTTCAAATATAAGTAGTGTCGGTGTTCCCTCATCATGCCGCCCCTAGCTGGCAGGCGGGTGGCGATCGCAGTATGATGGTAAAATGCCTAGAGAACGCTGCTGCTAATTCTCTAGTCTATTCTTAGTTGCCTTTTACGATACCCACGGGAAGAAATGAGATAGTGCTATTATTTACGTCCGGCAGTACACGGAACACCATCAAACCTACTCACCACAGGGTACCATCGAAACCTACTTTTCCTACTTTTTACCTATTTTTTACTGTAAACGAAACTGAAACATAACCTTGCTTCCAAGATAAAAAAAATTGTTGCGTTATTCTTATTTGACAACAAAAAATAACAATTTGTTTATTTTTTTAGCTTAATCGTATGTTTTGATACTACTATTGAGGGAAAATCGTTCTGCTGCGGGAAAATAACCGTTACCATTTCACACATCTATACTGCATCTACGCGCTGTTAGAAGAACAACGCCTTGACAGACAGATATTCGTATCTATTTATTTTTCTTCAAGTTGCTCTTCGAAACGACTTAATTTGTATGTAAGTACGTATAGAAATCTCCTGATTAGTTGGCCAAGTTTCGATTACAAATTTCGGTCTTACGGCCATCGAGACAGACAATTGTCCAGAGGTAAGTAATTAAGTAGGTATTACGAATACGTATGTACGTTACGTATTGTATATGTTACCGGCCAAACCCGATTTTAGAATGAACTAATTTCGCCTAGGCCAAACCTGTTCTCCATTTCCATCAACATAATGACTCTACATGTTTATGCGTAACAGTTTACAACGGTTAAAGTTTCACATTGGAATGATACCGTGACAATCCATTGCTAGTTTTTTTTATTGAAGTAATCTGTACAGTGTACATTTGTATTTTTTGCATAATTATTTCTATACTGGCTTGTCCGATTGCGTGTAGTGAGAACTGGTTTGGACTAGACGAAACTAGTTCATCCTAAAATCGGGTTTGGCTGGTAACATATATAATACATATATACTTACAACTTTCATTAAACGAACGAACCTGTACTCATCCACAATACTCTTGGCTTTATCCAGATCTTTGTCGGAAGCGAGGCAGTTTAATGGGTTAGTGAGCTGTATAAAGTGCATGACGCGGCCCCAGTATGTTCTCTGGCTCCACCGGGGCTGGTCCAAGTCTAACGGGCCTCCCTTGGGCGGCGGCGGCGGTTTCGGCGGTTCATTCGCTGCCGGCGGCGGTGTCTTCGTCATAGTTTTTTACGCTACAACAAAATCAGTACGGTCGAAATTAGTTAGCTTATAACTCTAAATATCAAGCAACAAGCTTTTGCCAGTGGCTTCGTCCGCGTATTAAACATAGAAACCTTCCTTTTGAGTCACTGTCTATTGATGAAAATCGCATTAAAATCAGTTGCGTAGTTTAAAAGATCTAAACGTACAGACGCGGGAAGCGAGTTTGTTTTATACTATGTGAAGAAGATAGGCAATTATATATTATCTCATATCATCTCATAATGTGCACTACTTTCGCTCTATAAGGCACGGCCACAACACAGGGTAAAATGTATAGAAATTATATAAAGATGCTTTCAAATTTCCTCCCACGATAACTTTATTACGTCCACTAAACGTACATCGTGGACGTTCACGATAATAATATCGTGATGTGAGTAATTATAACAGTGCACATAGGCTACAATAGGCCTCAACAGATTTCCACGATTTCCATTGGCCGTTTTGAAGATTTGAACACTGAATGAACGTGGTTCATCCACGTTCATTCAGTGTCTTAACACGGTAAAGTAACGTATGGTGAGGATCGGGCCCGTGTGATGGAATAGGGCTCGCAGGCTATATGTCGAGAGTTCCTCCAGTAGGGGCATTATAGGGTCATCATCATAGGTCATCAACCATGGGGTACCTACTCACCAGATTTTTAGGCGCGTAATCTGTTAAACACGAGTATAACGTGTTCCACTTTATTTAGATTTATAGTCATCTACAGAGATATAAGAATAATACACATTTATAATTTGTAAATACACCGAAATTTTATTTCGAATTTCAAAAGTGACATTCGTTTTCTTGGCAAGAATTGATACAAGGAGTTTCTTGCGTTTTTTCTAAGTATAGATTATAATCTTCTATGATAGAGAAATTAGAATAGAAAGAGGTTTTAAAATCACTTTGGAGTTAGACCATATTTATGCACCTTTAATATTCAAACCAAATTATGTACATACATACATACATAAACTCACGCCTTTTCCCTATGGGGGTAGGCAGACCCCACGGAACGCCACCTGCTAAGATCGCTACACACTCCTTTTGCCTCGTTTAGGTTCATACAATTGGTCATACACACACGCCGATTGCGAGTACTACGCACCTAACCTTTCTGAAGCACATCACCAATAAGGTTACTTTATGTCCTTCTATGGCGTCCACTCCCGGTGTTTCCACTCACATCTGCCTTATAAATACCTTTTATGAGCCGTCCTTCATTCATCCTCTCAACATGATCAAACCATCTAAGCATACTTTTTTCAATTTTTGTCACTACATGTTCTTTTAAACCACACCATTCTCTTATCACATCATTCCGTAGCCTATCATTCACAGTCACACACATGCTTTGCAAGGAACGCATTTCCACAGCATTTAATCTACTTTCATGCTTCTTTTGCCACACTCAACATTCACTTCCGTAAATAAGTGTAGGCACCAGTACACCATTGTGAACAGCCAGTCGAGCCTTATCGGACATCAACTGTTTGGTCACAATCGCATGTAAAGCACCATTTACTTTATTTCCCGCATTCACTCTTCTTTCCACATCTTTATCAATCTCAATCCATCCCTTGTAAACAAACTCCCCAAATATACGAATTCACTTACTTGCTTCACACTCTTATCATTTATTTTCACATCACACAGTAGGTATTTAAATGTCGTCGTTGAGTCCACAATGGGATCAACAAACGGTAACATACGCTACTTTTAAAAACTTATACAGTAAAACCTGGACAGTTCTGTGCTACTTGGGCCCATAGTTTGTCCGATGAGCGGCAAGAAATAAAAGATCATTTGAATGGAATGTAATAGTTTTTCATTTGCTACCTAATCACCTACATATAGAATTTCATCTGTGTATTGAAAATGGATAAGGTAAAAGATCCGCCAAAAAGTAACGGATACGGATATTTCATCTCCCTCGGATATCCGCGGATACGTTTTTCGGATATCCGATACATCACTAGTATGTACAGTAAAAAATTGTTTCATAGAATACTGCGTAAGGCGTTGTGTCACTACGATTGCACGGACAAGACCACGAGTGTGGCGCATCGTCACACACTCCTTCCGCGCAATCCCCACCACAGCACGCATAACTTTTTTATTAAACTTCATAGTTGTTGTTGAGTTGCGGTCACACCGACAGAGACCGCCGTCCTTCCGTTCTCGCCACCGAGGCCCGCCCCGTGACGTAGCAATCCATGTCTGCTCCGACCCTTGTTCGAGCAAGTAGCGTGCCGCTGAGCCTGTAGCTTTAAATTTGTCTGATCCAGCCCGTCCCATGCTGCCCTCTATCAGCGATGCCCTAAGCCGAGATCAGTACCCAGTAGTCGTCGGTCTACTTTTAAGTTGTTTAAGTTCTGGCTGGAGGCCTTAATTTATTAAGATAGCCACAGGCAAGTTCAGTTAAGCAGCCGACATCTTCATAGGCTAACAGAAGAGACCTCATCCAAAAAAAAAAAAAATGAGTTGCTGCTGTTAAACATAAAGCGACTGTGAAAGGACTGCGGCGTTGGAGTGTTTTAAAAGTTCGGTTTCCATTGCTCTTTCAACGTGTTCTAATGCTTCGTACAAACACGTGGCGGTTTCAAAATCTCAAGCCTAGTCACATTTTGACAGCCGACCGCTTATGATGTCAAAATAATATATTCGAGTCACAGGTAAACATAGTCCGTGTGTACCAAGTAATTAGCTCTCAGTTTTTGGCGTACATATTCTTATGGAAAAAGAAAACAAAAGACAGATTAACATGATATTTTAATAGATAGAAAAACAACAATATTTGTGAAAATTACTTAATCTGTAAATTTATTCATAAACATATTCATAATTTGTATGGAAAATACTACAAGGACACAGTTGTCCTTCCACACAGTTGAAGAGTAGTCCTTCCATTTTTGTCAAGTCTAACTCAAGTTGTGAAATCATTACAGAGTTACAGAGGTACATTGACAGGGTTACCTCACAAAAAAAATAACAAAACGCAAATAAATGAGTCAATTACAAAACACAAAATCGCGAAAAAAAGACTGTTGCTACCTACATTTTGTGATTTATGATTATAAATGTATCGAGCAGCATTTTTATTTCGTGATTTTGGTGTTGGTCTCATAGTAAAACTTTTTGATAAAGGTTCCTACAGACAGGCGCGAAACGATTTCGTTAAAACAATTGCCACGAAGTTTTCACAATAAATATTCCTCCAGCAACGCGTCGCGCCTGTCTAGCAGGACCGTTAACAGTGTTTACAATGAATGACCTCTTATAATTTAGTCAGTTATTTCAATTTTGTATACAACAAGGTCAATATGGTAGTCTTGTCAGGTCAGCCCTTACAAACGTGTTTTAGGCGTCGCCCATTTATTAACAAAAAGTAGATACTTAATAAAACCCAGAATATAAATAAAAAAAAAAAAGCATACCCAAAATTGCTGTAAAACGCAACCGTAATAAAAACAATACTTTTTATAATAATATCAACATCAAGCTCCTTACAAAACAACACACAACGAACTACTGAGATTTTTAACGGGACTTCGCCCATTTATTAACAATTAGTGATGTGCCCGATCGGATCATGTATATCCGCGGATACGGATCCGAATACGGATATTTTGTGCCAAATCCAGGGACACGGATACGGATACGGATCTTAACTTTCTTACTCAATCGATGTCGATGCGAGTGTCTTTGAAACGATAGTTGACGCCACCTGACGTTTTACTTGACAGGACATGTTTCGATTTGCAATGCGCGGGTGTTTCTTTTGTTTTGTTTATAGTTTAGTCACCAAATATATGATTTTAATAAATTTAAAAAAATCTAACTATAATTTAATAGTTTTTCATAGCTACCTAATCACTAATATTATAGAATTTTATCTATGAATTGAAAATGAATAAGGTAAAAGATCGGCCGAAAACTAACGGATACGAATACGGATCTTTCTTCTCCTTCGGATATCCGCGGATATGGATACGGATATCCGGCACATCACTATTAACAATATGTAGCTTCTTAACAAACATTGAAAATAAGTATACCTTAACCGTTGTAAAGCATTTATGCGTACTAAAACAGCACTTTTATGACAATATCAACGTTAAGCGCCTTATTTTATATAATGAACTTCAAGATTTTACGCAACCATCAAGCATTGGGGACAGTCGTTATGTTTTGATATAAAACCTCTACAAAATCTTGGGCCTAGATAAATTGATTGTACGTACCTATGCCCTTTGGTATACAATAAATGCAACACGTAAACGTATCTTCTTCTTTGCAATATTACAAGAAAACGGATGGTCTTAACAACTAGCCTTACAAATTACCATCTCCGTGGCTTTGGCTCAAAACTCTCACAAAAATTAGGTGTTCAAGGCTACGGAAAACAACCAGCTAAGTAGGTCAATTTTGTATGTTAAACTAGAGGAGTAATTGCGTAACTACCAGTAGGAAAAGCTTTCATTTTGATAGTTCAACAACATTCATTGTATTATTTACGTTGTTGAACAGACACATTTTTTGTACAGACGCCAGCACTTAAAGTTAGTACAATCTGTCAAATTTCGTCAATAGGATTTCAACTTTAACGTTGTAATATTAGGTTCAAAATTGATTGGGAAAATTTGACACCTTGATGTGCTGGCGTCTGTACATATGAAGCAATATAACAATATGCTTCAAAATTATTTAGAGTATTATTGATAGTTTAAAATGCTGAAATCATGTACTCTAAAATCACTGCTGATTTCGAGTGCTCCAACTCAACCCAATGGCAGGTTTTGTAGCCCTTAGAGAATCTATATCGCCATTGTAATTAAAAGAGGAAAAAGCGCGAAGCTTTGGACAGATTGCGCTACTTTTTCTTGACTCATAACATTGCGTTGTCAGTTTTACTCACAACATCGCTTTGCCAGTTTAACTCACAATATCGCTTTGTCAGTTTTACTTTTATCAATTTCAGTCACAAAAACTCTGCCATTTTAACTCACAACATCTCTTAGTCAGTTTTACGCACAAGTTGTGCGTAAAACTGACAAAGCGATGTTGTGCGGCATAACATCGCTTTGTCAGTTTAACTATTATCAGTTTCACTCACAAAATCTCTTTGTCAGTTTTACTCACAACATCGCTTTGTCAGTTTCATTGACAACATCTCTTCGTCAGTTTTTCTCACAACATCGCATTACCAGTTTTACTTTTATCAGTTTTAAGAACAACATCTCTTTGTCAGTTTTACTCACAACATCGCTTTGTCAGTTTTACTTTTATCAGTTTGAAGCACAACATCCCTGTGTCAGTTTTACTCACAACATCGCATTGTCAGTTTTACTTTTGTTAGGTTCACTCACAAAATCTAACTCACAACACCACTTTGTCAGTTTGCTCACAACATCGCTTTGTCAGTTTCACTGACAATATCTCTATGTCAGTTTTTCTCACAACATCTCTTTGTCAGTTTTACTCACAATATCGCATTGTCAGTTTTACTTTTGTTAGGTCCTCACAAAATCTCTTTGTCAGTTTAACTCATAACATCGCTTTTTCAGTTAGACTCACAACATTTACTCAGACTTTCAACATTCCACAGTTATTTAAGCTTCGAGATGGATTAGCAACTGATGAAGACAAGATGGATTTTTTACCTTCAGATAACACCATTTGTGTTATAAAATTTCTGGAAGCTTTTTTGATTTCCATTTACATTGTTATTACAACGGATTACAAAACAGTGCAGCATTTTTGTGAACTAGTCCACTATGTTATCCTATTCTTTTGCTGTGCCCTACAGGGTCCATAATGATCTAAATTATATAGTTACATTTAAGTACACATTATGGTAAAGCAATAAAGATATTGACTATTGAGTTACTTGACATTTTCCGCGAGTCAAGAGATAGTAGCGACACCCGTGGCAAAAGCTGATAGTTTAGCTTCCCATGGCCTCATGCTTTTATAAAATGGTGATTCAGTACAGTTTGCAGCTACACATCTGCTCACTAGCTGCTTACAGACCCTTGTTAAAGTACACCGTTTTCGTCGTGGGAGATAACTTTAGCGCCTTTTCCTGGAGAAATGGGAAAAATGTTAAATATTCGTTCGTATCCATCAGATGCGTTAGCGATCCCAACGGACAGATTTTAAGTTGCAAATAACATAACATAAAATAACAATATTCCATGTTTCCTCGAAAGTTTGATTAAAGATGTACGTGTACCTAAAGTACACCCACATTTAGCTAGTTATGTTTCATCCCATCTATAGGCGAGCCCATTACCATCAACCGGGCACAAATCTAAACTCTGGGCTGCTACTCAGAAATTCCAGATAGAAAACCCCAATAACACTGCCTGACCTGGGTATCGAACCCAGGGCCTCATGCTCAGCAGTAGCGCTTGTGGTCAAAAATTGTGACTAAAAACATAAACCAGAAAAGAGCGAGCTGGACACGGCCACCAAAGGTTCTTTAATATGTTCCTGTAAACGAAAACAACTCATTCATGTTCCTGTGTTAATATAATGTCAATATGCGATTCCCACTATAATTTATCTTACCTTTAAAGGTGCCTCTATACTTGAGAGGCCCAAGGTTGCTTTCTGGGAAAATAGGGCGCAGCACAATGGCGTAGCAAACGTCGCACACATGCACACCAAAGATAGTTGGAACGGAAAGATGGCCGCCGAGTTGGGGCAGAAGATACACCGTCGAAGCGCTGCATTCGTTAACATTGGCACCATTGCTGAAAAGTAATATCACATAATAGGAAGTGGCAGTACTGAAAGGAATTTGAAAGGAGAGCGTTGAAGTGATGGTGAAAAATGAACGATATGTCCAGTTTCAACGTACTGGGCATTTGACTAGAAAAAGCTATTGTAGTATAGGTAACCATAATCATGATACTACAATGTCATGCGATGCACTATGATGCTTGTGGTTTTATGAAATGAAGTCTAGTTGCTGTGGATGTATAGGGTTTTTCATTTAGGACGCTGGATCTTTATTTTTAAATTAAGTAAGTGGATATGTCGCCGCCCATTGTATGCTTTTTGTGTTAAATGTTCTTGTTGTAATATATTTTCTGGTGTACAATAAAGCATAAATAAATAAATATGTCGATCAAGCCGGATTTATACGGTTTAATCATCGATAATATAAATGGAAACTTCGAATACGCGCCGCCCGGAGTTGCTGTCACTATTTGTGCATAATATCACTTTACATAAATGACCTGCCAAAAGTAACGGAACTTCACATGACACTATTTGCCGACGACAGCACAGTTACCATTGACTGTAAAGATAAACTAAAATATGACAAACAAATATATGAAAATGACGTAACTAATAATCTAAAATCAATAATAAACTGGCTTAATAACAATAATCTTAAGATAAATATTGACAAGACTAAATTAATGATATTTACCCAGCGCAAAAAAAATAGTAGATATGAATATTCTTTACGAAAACAACAAAATAAATCAAGTTGACACAATTAAATTCCTAGGGTTAATCATAGACCAACGGCTAGATTGGAAGGCACATACGATAGATTTAGCGAAGAGGCTTAGTAAATCCGCATATGCTTTATATAAACTTGCGCCAGTCATAGGAACGGACGCTATTGTTACGGCATACCATGGCATGGCTAGTTCAGTATTGAGATATGGAGTTATTTTTTGGGGAAACTCATCCAATAGGGAACTTATATTTAAAGCCCAAAAAAGGTGCATCAGGGCAATGTTCGGATTAAAATGTACAGATACATGTAAACCTTTTTTTATTAAATGTAAAATACTTACACTACCCTGTATGTACATTTTCGAAGTTGCGTATTCGTTAAAACCAACCCTCATTTATTTCCAAAGCTATCTGACAGAAATAACCGGAGTCGACGACACGTCACTATGCTGTGCTCAAGAGAGTCCAAAACAGCTCTGATGCATAATAGTGTTTTTTGTATGGCACCAACTATTTATGACCATATACCAGAATCAATTAAAATATTAAATATTCATTTGTTCAAAAGACATTTAAAGAACTTTCTGGTAAGTAGATCGTATTATAATGTAAACGAGTTTCTGAAGGAAAAAATATTACTATAATTTTAATGATCGACATGTCTGTTTCATTGTTTGTTTTTTGGTTTATTGCAATTTACTGTTTTGACATCCGATTGATATTTTGTGACGTTTATGATTGAATTATTGACTTTTTTTACTGACATTTGTTTATTTATATACCTATTCTAATTCTGTTGTGATAATCTAGTATCTGACATCTATTATTTAATGATATTTTATTTTGACCGCCGTTTGATTAATTTTTCTTTATTATTTAGTTAATTGATTGAAAATGTGTTATAGGTTTTTTTTTAATTATTATTTTAATTACATTAAACAATTATGTGTATGTTAACTTACATTCCAGTTCTTCTTAGCTAATGACTGTAGCTGTAGTAGCTTCAAAAGTTACTCAACATGGTACACTCACTGACAAATGGGTATACTACGCCAAATCGAATGCCAAATAATCGAATATCAATTGATCGAACACTATAAATCGAATGTCTAAATACTCGAACGTTCATAATATCGAATGGTTACTACATCGAACATTCAATATATCGCACACTCAATACATCGAGTGTTCAAAATATCGAATGTTTGTTTGATCGAGCGGTCAACGCATCGCATATTCATTATATCCAAATATCAATTTACTGAATACTTTGAGTACGAAAAAAAACATAAAATTTACCAATAAATCACATTGTGTAATGTGATTTATTGGTACTTAAATTTTAATTTTTATCTTTTATAGGTACATTTAAAAATTTGTGTGAATTGTAATTGCACGGAGAAACTATTAAATCATTAAATCCATGTTGTTTCTATTATTTATTATTTTTACAGACCATCAGATTTTCATCCATCTTGCCACTTTTTTGTGGAGTAGGTCTTTCCAATACCGCGTTTCTTTTTTCAATCCTCCTATTTGAAATAGTTTGCCTCTTCCCTAAAATATCTATGGTAGTATAAAGACCCCATTTGTACTTAACATACAACGTGTTCCATCTTCACTGCCGATCGCCTCCATGAGGATACCTCCACCGTATGCGTCACCGTGTCCTCCGGGCAATCCACGACCCCGGCGTCTCCTCCCGCCTAATCCCTGAACAGGAACCTCCCTAAGCAGCCATGACCGCTGAGGACATGCGTTAGGCGGAAGGTAAGGATTCCGTGGCGCCTCTCTAGCCACACCTCAAAGAGGGATCTTACCGCCAAAACTGTGGCGTCCCCAGCACTGGGTTGCGACAATCGTACCCGCTATGTCCCACGAGATCCCTGTGTAATAATTTCCGAACACCAGCGGGCGAATTTGCGGGTACAGTAAAAGATGACAATAAAAAAGTAAAATGTGAATTATTGGTAAATTTTACGTTTTTACGTTTTTGTATAGTATTCAGTAAATTGATATTTGGATATAATCGAGCGGTCAACGCATCGCATATTCATTAGAATATGCGATGCGTTGACCGCTCGATCAAACAAACATTCGGTATTTTATTTTGAACACTCGATGTATTGAGTGTGCGATATATTGAATGTTCGATGTAGTAACCATTCGATATTATGAACGTTCGAGTATTTAGACATTCGATTTATAGTGTTCGATCAATTGATATTCGATTATTTGGCATTCGATTTGGCGTAGTACACCCCTGACAAATTGTTTTTTTTTTTTCAACTAGGACATTTATGTGTTCATGTTTGTACGCTTTTTGGCAAAACATAGAGAACGTAACTAAGTATATTGTAACATCTCACACACCATGTAACTACCTGTGTTTACAAATAAAAATTTCTTATTCTTATTCTTATCATTTTACATATATAATAAAGTACTCTATTTAATAATAAAACAAACGATGGTGCCGAGTCTGTTGTCACAAAATTCTCTAAACTAAAAATCACTAAAATTTGTTTAATTCCTGTCAAACGACGATTTCCTATTCTGAAATGACTAAAGTGACACAACTTAACTATAGTTTGGCAGCACTAAGATTGCACTGAGTTATTAGTTTAGTGAAAATGACAATTTTGCTGTTCTGAGTTTGCCGGTTTTCAGCAAAAATGTAGACTATAATAATTTATTTGAACTAAATCTGACTATTTTTAATCGCGATTAAAAAGGTGTGAAACAAGACTAGTGGTCATGAACTAAAATTCACACCAACGCTTCGCCCTCACCTGCAAAAACATTACTGTATTTTTTGTTTTCCTTTTCTTTTGCTTATAATTATCTCGAAAATGGCGTTTCCTATCGTTTTCGACCCCCTTTATAAAAAAAAAAATATTACCTACGTGTTCATCTCAACACGTAGGTAATATTTTATTTTTCAAACAAAAAGTGCGCGCGCTTTCATCTCTTAAAAAAATCATTGCGTAGCGCACACAAGTACCACGTTGCGAAGCCAAAAGAAAAAAAATACCACGTTGAGTCGCGATTGTCAAATTAGATTTTAGTCGTGTCAAAATAATTTTTAAATTTAGAGATTTTTTCTTGCAGAATAGCGTTACAATTCTCATAGCCAAAAAGCCAAAAGTAAGGAATTTTAAAGATAGTTTAGTTAGTTTAGTTCGGTGTACAACAGAATCAGCACCGATATATCTGATACAACAACTTGCTTTATCTAAACGAGTCCTCGATCAACACTTAAAATCTATAATATCTAACTTTCCCCCATTTTCTTTTATACAAGATGAGAGCATTTGACTAAACGCCTCATTATTAATGCACCGCTCAACAGGGCGGTTTTTATTTACTTTGATTTCATATTGTGTTAGTGAAAACGGGCATTTTTGTCTTCAAAAGTCATATCGGTTAGCGATGTTACAATTTCAATTATGGGCCATCGATTTATTCGACGGGTTGGGGAGAGGAGGGGAAGAGAGGGGGGAGGTGGGCTTCCCCCTGTACCATCCCCACCCTTCGGAGCCCCATGGAAAGTTGACGGAGCCCCGCCTCGCGGGGCTCCTATTTCTGAATGGATTAAAAAAAAAATAACCACGAAGCATCCTCTTCTAACCTAACCTGTCTGAGTCGGGGTGCCCCAAGTCCAGAACCTAAAAATTTGCAATTGGCGTTTTATTTTACAATTTGTATGGAAACTTTTTTCTTTTTTTATCTCATAAACCGTGAACATCTGTAATTTGAAAATTTGTAAAAAGCTTTCTATTTATGAGTACTATCTACACAAAAAATATGAACCTCAAAATCAATGGCCCATAATGGAAATTCTATCCGTTAGTGCTGTAAAATACATTTAACGCAGCGAAGAGTCATTTGTTTTTTTGATCTTTTTAAACTCCTGGTTACGGAGATATTGAAGGTTAATTTTGTACACGTTTTTCTACAAAATTCAGGTTTGTTAAAATGTTATAACTTTATTTTCTGGGTGGGAAATCATCAAATGACGTCCCCCGCTCTGGGTGGACCGGAAAGGCGTGTCAGACTTCTACTGACTAAAACCCACCCATGTTCTTTCAGTTGCCCATATGCCAGGACCACGGTATCTCTTTTGAAAAAATCTCACGACACGGTCCTAGCAGACGCCTTCGGTTTGCTAACATCTCTTTGAAGGTCGCGTGGAACACTACGCACCGTCGACACGGGCCTGTTTCTTACCGGGTGGCGAGCTACCCATTGCTCGCCCCCCGCAAGGTCGCGCCTACGGTGGCCGGTAGTCCGCAATTGACCCCCGACACCCTAAGAGCGTGAGGGCGCATAGCTTGCCGCTCCTTCACGCGCCCCGCCTCCTCCTTCGCGAGCATTACTGTTTCGCAGAAGGAAGTGACGGCTTCCCATGCCCTCTCGCTCCGTATCATGGCCTGTACCAGGGCCGGATGAAAATGTTATAACTTGATTTCAAATATTCCCACGACCCACAACCCTTGTATGCACCCGTAAGCACAATGTGCTGCGTGCATTACATTGGATCCTATCGATAACAGCGCATTTTTACACCAGAATTAAAAGTTGTTCCCAGCAATTATTTTTGGACCAAGATAGTTTGCCATACAGAATGCGTAGATGACAATAGTGATTATGACTTCGTGGTGGGTCTTTTTACTAACAAGCTTTTATTAGCTTAGTATTTATGTATGCATATATGTAATGGAATCTTTTAACGTGATTTTCACACACCTTGATTTCAATTAAAAATACTTCAGATGGCACCCCACGCATTTTTTAATCTAAATTATTTCATTTATTAATCACTCTAAACTTATGATTTGTTTTTTATTTTAATTATTTTCTTGATTTTAGTTTGATTTTCTATGAAAGCGTGTTTATACATTTTTTTTTAGCTACTATTTTTACAACCTGTTTAATCGTATGGTGTATCCTTATGTTCCGAGTTGACGGGCACGATTCTTGATAAATGCGTGCTCTGTCCTCAAAAGATCATTTCATGATCTTCACGTCATGATCTGACCAAGTTTATCCCTGGATTTTAAATAACTCTCTGAGTTTGTTTCGGCCTTCTCAGAGTAGTCAGATAGGAACCGCCGACCTCTTATAGTTATTAAAATATGATTGACGTGTAAAAGTGTTTGTAAAAACCTTCTTACAGAAATAAAATCATTTATCATTTTATCATTATACGTACTCATGGCGGGAACAGCCATGATCACTCTGGATATGCAGACAAGAAGGATGCCTCTGATCGCCGCGGTCTTGGAGTTGCCCACTCGCTGTCCGTCCGGGGTGAACACAGGAGTCCCGTTCATGATTTCACTGAAATATATCATCAAGCTAGAATCAAATCAGAACTCCCCGCGGTGTACTGATCCAAAATGCCATTGCAAGTTCGGGAATATGGAGCATAGAGGTGGCTTCCAATGATCTGTGATATTGTAGATTATCACACACGGTTGACTACCACGGCATCCAAGCACCGCACACCAAGTCTTTTCCAAATGTGCGTGTGATACAATGAGGACATTGAGATTAAATCCATTTCGTAAAGAAGCTTGCACCGCATCCTTGATGCAGTTTACCGATTCGGCGCGGGTGTCACACACCGCGAGGGTTGTCCGTGTCGACTCTCGGACATAGTGTCGTAGAAGAAAAACGACTACGTCAACATTACGAAGGAATGGCCAGTGCTAGGTTGTATGTTGATTAAAATATTATTCGCGGCTGTAAGACATATGTAGTTACAGAATTATAATCATCAAAATCACCAATACAACCCTCCAAGTTCATAAAGGCCTAGGAACAAAAAAATAACAGAAAAAGTCATTCCTACAGCTTTATGAACTTAGAGCGTTGTGTTGATGATTATAATTCTGTAAGAAAATTTGAATTTCGCGGGTTGGTTGGAGTATTCACCTTAAACGGAGCCTTGTAGAGGTCCCATTCTTTTTGCTAACCACTGATACGATTTCGTAGAAAATGTGGGCGGTATGAATAAAGCTCTAATGTCTGAACTTCATGACCTACAGAACTTAAAACCTAAAATGCAATTTAGAAGAAGGGTGACATTAGAACTTTATTCATACCGTTTCAGCAATATTTTCTCTTAGGTACTTACTTCATCTCGGTTTCTTTCTCTCTGTTTGTATTTTATGAATTAAAATGTTGGGCCACAACCGTATGAAGAAAAGGCAACTGCATACAGCTGAGATGAGGATGTGTGGTGCTACACGAATGGATAGGATTAGAAATGACTACATAGGAGAAAGTCTGAAATTGGCGCCGGTAACTTTTAAGTTGTGCGACGGTTGTTGTGTTGTCATGATATGGACTTGTGATGCGGTCATGAGAAAAGTTTTGAGTATGAATGTCGATGGCTCTAAGAGAAGGGGAAGACCAACGAAACGATGGATGGACTGTGTGAAAGATGATATGGCTAGAAAGGGGAGTGAATAACGAGATGACGACTAACCATGTAGAAATTCGTTTAAAACTCTTTGATTTTCCGCTGCGCGTGGAATATTACTTCTGTAGAAATTGACCATGCCCAAAAATCTTCTTAATTCTTGAATCGTTTTCGGTTTGGGAAATTCCATGATTGCCTTGTAATTTTCCTCGGTAGGTTGTATTCCTCGGCTCGTTATATGATAACCTAAGAAATCTATTTCCCTTCTGTGAAATTCGCATTTTTCGAGATTAATGGTTATTCCATTCTCGTGTAAACGTTTGAAAACCGTTTCTAAATGCTGATAATGCAAATCTTCGCTGTCCGATGCGATGAGACAGTCGTCTACATATATAAATACGAAATTTAAATCTCTAAATAAGGAATCCATGAATCGTTGAAATGTTTGTGCCGCATTGCGTAATCCGAAAGGCATTCTTAAGTACTCAAAAAGTCCGAAAGGTGTGATGATGGCTGT
The DNA here is from genome assembly GCA_932294355.1 of Aporophyla lueneburgensis. Lineage (NCBI taxonomy): Eukaryota > Metazoa > Arthropoda > Insecta > Lepidoptera > Noctuidae > Aporophyla > Aporophyla lueneburgensis. Next base: position 10,604,167 of record OW028757.1, on the reverse strand, counting down.
TTTCTCTATATCCTTAACAGGAAAACAGTGGTATGCTTTGCGTATATCTATCTTGCTTAGTACCTTCTTATTTTCTAATATGTATGTAAAGTCAGTTAATCTTGGTAGTGGGTATTTGTCCGGCACTGTCGTGCTATTGAGCATTCGATAGTCTCCGCACGGTCTCCATTCGCCATTTTTCTTTTTTACCATATGCAATGGGCTTGCCCATGGGCTATCTGACGGTCGGCAAATTCCGAGTTCTATCATACTTTGAAATTCCTTTTTGGCTATGTCGTATTTTTCTGGAGGCAATGATCTTGCCCGAGCTGCGACGGGTGGTCCTATAGTGACAATGTGGTGTTCAATCTTATGTTTGGGCGCATTGCGTAGAGAGGACTCTTTCGTGATGTCTTCGTACTTGTTTAAAAGTTGCGTAATACGTGGATTCGTTCCCACTGCGATAGTACGAATTGTTTGCTGTGCCGCTTTTTCTGAAGTTACATGCGTTGTCAGCTCTGTAACTTTGTCGATAAGTTTGCGACCAGCTATGTCGACTAATAGTTTATAGTGCTCTAGAAAATCTGCTCCAATTATTGGTTTTGTAACATCGGCGATTATAAAATTCCATTTATAACATCGTTGTAGCCCTAAATCCAAGGTAAGCGTCTTCTCGCCGTAAGTCCTAATTTTAGTCCCATTTGCAGCGTATAGTGTGTATTGTTCATTTTGTAAAATTGAATATCTCTGTTGCTTGCTAATGACTGAGATATTTGCGCCCGTGTCAATCAAAAACTTCATACCACGTTTTCGGTCGGTAATGGTGAGGCGATTGGATGGGTGGATTGCACAGAGTTTCGCCGTTGTCTGTGCTCTTATTCGTTTCCCTGGTTCCGTACGTAAGTCATTGGTTTCCAACCGCATGGCTTAATGCAGTTCCTTGCATATTTTCCGAATCTTCCGTGGTAGTAACAAAATCGACTTGCCCCTCTATAGTTTGTTCTCGGCCTCATAATCGGGAATTGTTGACGTTCCTTGAAATGATTGTGCGTGTTGGGTCGATAGCCATATCGACCTTGCTGAATTGCGTCAATATCTATCTGTAATTTTGCTAGCTGGGTTAAAATGCATGCTGTATTGTTGTCGTTTGAAGTGTCGTTGCTAACAGCTGATATTTCGGTTACTTTTGAATTCATTATTATTTTGTCTGCAATTAGGCTCAGTTTGTCAATTTCCATGTCTTCCGTAACTGCTAGAACCGTAGTAACTGATGTTGGTAAAAGCCTGAACCATAGTAGTTTAATTGTTTCGTCACTGATTTTTCCTCTCCCGAGGACTCGCATTTGACGTAATAACTGCGAAGGTTTTTGATCACCGAGTTCTGTCTCTGATATTAATTTTTGAAACTGCCGCTGTTCTGTTTCTTCGTAACAATCAATTAAACGTTCCTTGATGTTTTTGTATTTATCTGTAGTCGGTGGCGAAGCGATTAGGTCACTAACCTGTAGTATTTCTTCCTTGGATAACTTTGCTATTACCGTACAGTATTTGTATTCGTCTCCTTGCTTCTGTGGTGCTAATATGGCTTCTAGTTGCGTGAACCATAATCTGGGTTGGTCTTTCCAAAATTCCGGAATGCGGGATAAAACCGAGGTGCCAGCAGCTACTTCAAGTGTTCCTTGCTGATTTATGCTCGCCTTGCACGGTGGTTGCGCCATGTTTCTTGCTGCGTATTCGTTCGTCGGGGTCACCAATTTGCCAAACTTCTTGGCAGTATATGGTTAGGTATAAATGAGACCAAAGATGTAGTATAGTCTGGTTATAATTATCCAAAGGTGCATCTTTTATACTAACGACTACGTGTCGATAACAGATAGTAGAAACATTTAATAGATATTGAACGTGCGATAAAGAACATAAGATTGCGATGTAGATTGTAGATACAGCACAAAGATATTGTACTGCAACAATATCCTACGGAATCCTTTCAAAAGAAAAACTTCTAGACGTGGATTTGAACCGGCTTAGAAACTGCATCACCATTCATTAACGGCTAGTTTTGACCAGAAAGCTCGTTGCGAATAATGAATTAGTGTCTGTTATTGGGGTACCTAGTTGATGCAGCTGTGAGTATCTACAAATTTCAGTGGGAGTACATGTCTGCTATACCAGAACTTACTTGCTTCTCATCATAGGGATATTAATGAAATTAGCACAGGCTACAGCCGTGAAGGGGACCAACCGCGCGTACAATGGATTCAGGCCCTTAAAATAAATAAAAACAAAGGCGTAATAAGTACTAAAATAATGTAATATTTTCAGGGTTCACTTGTCGAAAGGTGGCATCAAAACCTTTATTATTATTATGCCTATGCGACTGTTTTTACATCGGGCACCCTTAATGCGTAACACACTATCCATTAGGGTCTGTCTTTTGAAGGATCTTGCATGGGTGTTTCGGGGGGTTCCTGTTCAGGATAAAGTGGGAGGACACGCTGGGGTGTTTCCATTGCGTGAACCGTCTGGAGGACAGGGTGGACCATACGGTGGTGTGCCCTGCCTGGGCGGAGCACCGCCGTGTCCTCGTGGAGGCGTTCGGCGGCGGCGACCTCTCGCGTCAGGCCTTGGTGCGAGCCATGGTACGGAGCGAAAGGGAATGGGAAGCCGTCACCTCCTTCTGCGAAGCAATAATGCTCGTGAAGGAGGAGGTGGGGTGCGTGAGGGAGTTACAGTCTCTGCGCCGTCCCGTCCCTAGCCGCCGCAGGAGGAGACGCCGTAGGCGCGGGCTTATGGGCGGCGAGCAATGGGTAGCTCGCCGTCCGGTAAGGACCACGCCGTAGTGTTCCACGTGCGCCTCAAAGAGATGTTAGCAATACTGAAGGGGTCTGCTAGGACCGATGCCTACCAGGGTCGCGAAATTTGTTCGAAAGAGATACCGTGGCCCTGGTACATGAGCAACTGAAGGAACACGGGTGGGATTTAGTCAGTATAAGTCTGATACGCTCTCCCGCTCCGCCCAGAGCGGGAGAAGTCATATGAAGATTTCCCATAAAAAAAAAATAGCACCTATGTGTTTTTAGGCTTCTGCTTTCAAATATTAATTAAAAATATAAACTTTTTAAATAGTTTAGAAGGCGTTTGATGAGAAATATGCGGCAGACCGGGCGGCGCGGCGCCACAGAAACATTAAATTAATTTTGGTAATCAGTTACCTCAGGGGTTTTTTGTGCCATATTAGTTTCTGACTTAGCCTCAATTATTTCCTTTAAATGGTTTTTAAAGGGAATAATTATAGTTTAAAAATAGTTTCGACTTTAGCGGACTGTAAATTTAGTATGATACTTCAAAGGAAGAAATATGGCGAAATGGGGAATTTGAAAGTTTGTGGATGGCATCAAAAAAAAACCGACTTCCTTAAAAACACTACAAAGTGAAAAATAACTTTAATTTCGGAAGTCGGTTGCAAAAACCTTAAATACAAATCAAGACACCGACTTCCGAAATTGAAGTTATTTTTCACTTTGTAGTGTTTTTAAGGAAGTCGGTTGTTTTTTTTTTTGTAAAATAGTTTTATTTTTAACTTTTTAGTTATGGTATCTACCCCGCACCAGGAGTTCCCTCGACTGTCTTTCGGCTCCATCATCAGATCAACTGCGGACCATAATTAAATAGTAGTGATAAAATTGTCACTTTGAACCGTATAAAGTAAGCCCAACAATAGGAAACTGCTGTAAATCGTTGAGGAATTCCCTCAACTATCTATGGTGTCCATCATCAGACCTATAATGGCACTTATAACCCATATGGGTGAAAAGTTCTCATCAATAGAAATTAATTAGGTAAGTCCAAACACGGGTAGGTAATTGCTGTAAGTCGTTGAGGAGTTCCCTTGACTGTCTTTCGGCTTCATCATCAGAGCAACTTCAGACCTTCATTAACTAGTAGAGCTTTAAGATAATTAATGAAAAAAATTATAAACGCACTAGTCGCCACTACGATTTTCAAAGGCTCCCATCGACTTCCTTATCATGGTACTACCGTTGGGATATCTCCTTTCCAACAAAAATATAATCATCAAAATCGGTTCATAAACGACGAAGTTATCCGCGAACACACATAAAAAAAAACGGTCGAATTAAGAAACCTCCTACATTTTTTGAAGTCGGTAAAAAAATTACATCAAGTACCACACAATTACAAACACATCGAAATTTAATAATGGAATAGAGGAATATAGAAAATAACAAAAGACAACGAATTACGTAACAGTTTATTTTCCAAATTAAAAGAATGGCTGGTTGGTACGGTAAAGCCTTTTGTATTCGGCACGGTTTCTCCTTGTATATGACGCGGTTCTTGGTATACGGCGAACGACGCCGTACCGTAATACCGCCTTCATTAATAAATATAATTCGTAATTTTTAACAGCAAGGAAAACGTAAGTATACAAAGGGCCTAACTGTTATATTTTGCTAATGAACTAAAACATTGTAATAAATAATTTCTATTGACATACGCTTGTAGCTACATTAGTTACCAATGCAAAAATTAAAATAAAACTTCAAAAAAAATGGTTGAAATATTTTTTGAATTGTAATAAATACAGGGTGACATCCACGGTTGCGGAAACTGTAACCATGAATTCAATGTATGATGAAATGAAAAGAAAACCTCCTGTTTTGTCGATGATAAAAACAAAATTCGTCGATTATTAAAAATTAATATGTATTATAAAATTGCTGTTCCATGTTCGTCAATTTCTTTTTTCAGAGTTTCAGGTACTGAATCCATGAAAACAGTATTTGCGTGGATGCCTGCGACATTGTATACGGATAGCAATAATATTAGATAATAGCAAAAAAAAAAATATTTTCTTTATTGAAGATTTCATTATATTACCTACAAGTTACAATTTTATTGTCAGCTTATACACAAGTCAATAATATAATTGACATAACAATACAGAAATTGAACTATTACTTATGAAAAAAGGAATATGTATGTTTGGAATGTTTAGCGCATTATTACTAAAATAAAATAAATAAATATAAATAAATTACAGTTCATTAGTCCCGCTAAAACTCAAAAACGGCTTAATCAATTTGTTTTTTTTTTGCTATTATACAGGGATTGTTTGAAAAAAAAAATTTTAAAAATGCAAAAAATCTGATATTTCGTATGAAATTTCGTATGAATTTATTGACATTTGGACAGTACAAAGTCTGTCAGGACAGCTTACAATACACAGGTCAATAAATAATTAATTGACACCACAATATAGAAATAAAAATGAAGAATTATAACTTCTCAAAAAAGGAATATTTTCGGAATGTTACATTGCACATTATTGCTAAAACAATTATTAATAAAACCCTTCTTTAGTGGTCAGATCGATGGGGTAACATAACTTGATGTTGTATGAATTATTGAACTCTTAATAATACATACATCTCTTTGAGGCCAGCTACAAATTAGTTATACTTTTTGTATGATTTTGCATATACTTACAAGGTGACAGGGTTATCGACGCGCAACCAGTTACCCTAGGATTCAGTAACTACATGATTCAGAACCCCCATACGTTGAGATTTTTCGTCGGTTATTGACAAAATATGCTTTTTCATATAATATTTTGACCACGTAAGTACTTTTTGTACGTTTCTATGAAAGAGTAGATTTTTTAAATTACCTTGAAAAATATCTATAATCGTATGCTGAATTCATGGTTATAGTTTGCGCGTCAAAGACCCAGCCACTTTGTATAGGTACTGTCACTGTATTTGAAAACAGATCATTCAAAGCTTATCACCATATTTGAATGATCTGTTTTCAAATACAAGTGTAGCTATGGCTACATGTACCTACTGTGGCCTCTTAGGATAAGGTGCAGAGATCAGAACAGATCAAATCATAAGTTTATGCTTAGTTTCACCTCTGAATCTTTCCCTACGAGCCTGCACCCACAGGCGGCATGGCGCGATACGGGATTTTATAGGACTAGGAATAAAACTTAAAAGTATGATAATAAAATTTAACTTTCAATGATTAATGCCAAAGGATACCGCGGCATCGTTGCGATCCTGTATGCGTGCACGCAAAGATGCTAACGGATCCCTTGCCACACCACCTGCGCAGGCGCAGGCCCTAACACTAATTGTCCGCATTCTTCAGATTTGTTTTACGCACCTGGGTGTACGCCGTCTGCCAGGGTCGCGAGATTTGTTCGAAAGAGTTACCGTGACCCTGGCATATGGACAACTGAAGGACGACGGGTGGGTCTTAGTCAGTAAAAGTCTGACACGCCCTTCCACTCCAGAGCGGAAGACGTCAGTTGATGATGCCTCACCCACAAAAAAAAATGGACTTACAACCCACAGCTTTCTCTGTGACCAGCCTTTTACTTTCAAACTCTTTCATAATCCGCCTCGTCCATTTTTAAACATTATTAATTAAATAAAAAATGCATTACTTAAAAAGAAGCATAAGTTGGTTGTTGGTTGGACCATAGATTATTGTTAAAGCTTATACAGAAAAAATATCCAAAAAGAAAATCTATAAAAGTAAATATCAACAACAAGGACGCTATTAATTCCGAGGTTCATTGAATTATTTTTCGACATTCAAAACGACGGTTCATTAAAGAACTCTTAAACATATACAATAAATCCAACACATCAGAATTTTTTACAAATATTCTTCATAACAGCAAAACAAGTAATCTTAAAAACTAGTATTAACAAGTTATATAGTATCTCTCGAAAATAATATTATAAGCACAAAGCCTTGGGTCCCATATCCCACAAGTTTGGGGGTTTGGGACCATCCTGTCAAAGATAAGAAACGGCGGAGTATATGTATCATGATTTGTCTACCTAGTTTGTGTATTTGCAGTCGATGACACAAAAAAATCTAGTGTATTTGAAGTTGATGAGACAAAAATTCTCGTCCATTTGAAGTCGATGAAACAATCATTCTTGTCTATTTGAAGTCAATGAGACAAAAATTCTTGTCTATTTGAAGTCGATGAGCCAACAATTCTTGTCTATTTCAAGTCGATTAGACAAACATTCTTATCTATTTGAAGTTAATGAGACAAAAATTCTTGTCTATTTGAAGTCGATGAGACAACAATTCTTGTCTATTTGAAGTCGATTAGACAAACATTCTTGTTTATTTGAAGTCAATGAGAAAAAAATCTTTTCTATTGGAAGTCGATGAGACAACAATTCTTGTCTATTTGAAGTCGAATTGACAAACATTTTTATCTATTTGAAGTCAATGAGACAAAAATTCTTGTCTATTTGAAGTCGATGAGACAACAATTCTTGTATATTTGCAATCGATGAGACAAATATTCTTGTGTATTGACAGTGAAAAAACATTTTTGTCTAGATCATTCACCACCAATTCGAGTGATCGCAAACCTGACTTCGTTATTGTTACAAAATTGTTTCAAGGCAATTTTTCATAAACTTAAAATTAACAGCCATGACAGATCAGCTTCGTGGGCACATTAGCTGCTTACAATCCCTTGTTGTAGTACAATGTAGTCGTCCCGGGAGATAACTCTTTCACTTTTTCCTGTAAATGATAAAACAATAATTGATTTAACACTCTCAAACTTCATCGAGCATTAAATGAAGTGTAAATTATTGAGATGGTAACAAACTTTCACTTTTAAAATATTATGATTATTAAATTATCTTATAATTATTAAATTATATCATGAATATTAACTTATATGATGAGATTTCTCGCCTTGTGATGGGTTTAAAAAACGAATGCTCGGTAGGCAGGGATAAAATATCAAATAAATTATTGAAAAAGCATATTGGCTTCCTTGTCCCGGCCGGCACTTACGCATATTTTCAGTCTATGCTTGCAAACTGGTATTTTCCCATCTCAACTAAAATGCTCCGAGGTCCGCCCTATTTTTAAATGTGGCAACAAAAATGAGATTTCAAATTATCGCCCGATCTCGATTCTCCCCTCTATATCTAAATTGTTGGAAAAAAATATAAATAATAGACTTATCAACTATTTAGAAAAAAATAAGCTACTTGCCGATAATCAGTTTGGTTTCAGAGGCGGTAAATCTACGGACGATGCAGTTTCTAAACTTACAACCTACATTGGTACTAATCTGGATAAAGGGCAAAAATGCTTGTCTATATTCCTAGATCTAAAAAAAGCATTTGATACAATTTCTATCCCCATCTTGATTAAGAAACTCGAAAAGCTTGGAGTCAGAGGAACTCAGCTACAACTGTTTCAGAGCTATCTCACGGGGCGTAAACAGAGTGTTCGAATAGGTAGTCACGTAAGCTCTAATCTCTTGGTCTCCTACGGTATTCCTCAGGGCAGCATTTTGGGGCCAATCCTTGTCCTCATTTATATAAATGATCTCACTAGTATTACACAGGTCAACATTTGGTATAAGAAAAAACACGAAAAACGCTATAGTGCTCTGGGGGTTTTTCAGGTCGCTGATTACGGTGAATGGGTTGGTTAACCTTCATCACATCAGGTTCAAGGTCATTTGAAGGTCAAAGTGACTTAATGCGACCGAAAAAATCTGAAAAAAATCTTGCGTATGTTTTTGAGGTCCCTAAATACGATTCCGTAGTTTGTTTGGCGTTTTGCCTTTGTTTAAGGTCAAATTAACATATTTCCACGAAAATATCTGCGAAAAATTTTTGCGCATGTTTTTAAGGCCTCTGAATTCTATTTTGTAGTTTGTCTGGCCAGAAAATTTTGATAACGATCATATGAAGGTCTTTTTAAGGTCATTTTAAGGTCACTTGAAGGTCAAAGTGACTTGATGCGACCGAAAAATTAGGAAAAAATCATGCGTATGTTTTTGAGGTCCCTGAATACGATTCTGTAGTTTGTTTGGCCTTTCGCCTTTGTTTGTGGTCATTTTAGGTCAAATCAACATATTTCCACGAAAATATCTGCGAAAAAATTTTGCGCATGTTTTTAAGGCTTCTAAGTAGGCCAGACAAACTACAAAATAGAATTCAGAGGCCTTAAAAACATGCGCAAAATTTTTTTGCAGATATTTTTATGGAAATATGTTGATTTGATCTAAAATGACATTAAAATGACCTTAACCAAAGGCAAAAGGCCAAACAAAGTACGGAATCGTATTCAGGGACCTCAAAAACATACGCATAATTTTTTTCAGATGTTTTTGGTCGCATCAAGTTACTTTGACCTTCAAATGACCTTAAAAAGACCTTCATATGATCTATATCAAAATCTTCTGGCCAGACAAACTACAAAATAAAATTCAGAGGCATTAAATACATACGCAAAAATTTTTCGCAGATATTTTCGTGGAAATATGTTGATTTGACCTTAAAATGACCTTAAACAAAGGCTAAAGGCCAAAGAAACTACGGAATAGTATTCAGGGACCTCAAAAACATATGCATGATTTTTTTCAGATTTTTTCGGTCGCATCAAGTCACTTTGACCTTCAAATGACCTTCAAATGACCTTAAAAAGACCTTCATGTGATCGTTATCAAAATCTTCTGGCCAGATAAACTACAAAATAGAATTCAGAGGCCTTAAAAACATGCGCAAAAATTTTTTGCAGATATTTTCGTGGAAATATGTTGATTTGACCTTAAAATTACCTTAAAAAAAGGCGAAAGGCCAAACAAACTACGGAATCGTATTCAAGAATCTCAAAAACATACGCATGATTTTTTTCAGATTTTTTTGGTCGCATTAAGTCACTTTGACCTTCAAATGACCTTGAACCTGATGTGATGAAGGTTAACCAACCCACTCACCGTAATCAGCGACCTGAAAAACCCCCAGACCACTATAGCGTTTTTCGTGTTTTTTCTTATATCAAATGTTGACCTGTGTTATCTTTCCCAAAGGTGATATAATATCATATGCTGATGACACAGCTCTCCTCTTTTCCGCTGATACATGGGACACGGTTTTTGATGCTGCACAAAAAGGACTTAACATTGTTAACAACTGGCTTCGACTTCACCTTTTGACTCTAAATAATGCCAAAACAAAATTTCTGACTTTTAGTATTCGCCAATCATCACAAATCAGGAGTATAGTGTCTCATCAATGCTCTTTAAATATAAATTGCACTTGCGAAACAATAGAACATGTTAATACCATTAAATATTTAGGGATTATTATAGACCGTTTTTTTAGCTTTAAAGACCATATAAAATTAGTAAGCGCTCGAGTCAGAAAGCTCATATATGTATTTGTGGCAAACTAAACTAAATGTCTATGGTTCCCACTAGATAAAAGTGACAACACTAGACTGTGCTATAAAGAGAGGTCTATGGTTCATTGTAAAAGGCGAGAACACTAAGATTTGAATCCGGATGTAGAGTGCTTTTGTAACATAATAATTACGTTAGGCAGTGTAACTAACTATAAGTGTGCACGGAGCGAATTTTGTCTATGGTTCCCACTAGATAAAAGTGACAACACTAGACTGTGCTATAAAGAGAGGTCTATGGTTCATTGTAAAAGGCGAGAACACTAAGATTTGAATCCGGATGTAGAGTGCTTTTGTAACATAATAATTACGTTAGGCAGTGTAACTAACTATAAGTGTGCACGGAGCGAATTTTATTCACGTGTAGCGCGGCCATAGCCGCTGCCCGTACTGTCACTATGAGTTCCAAACCACTCATAGTCAATGAATTGCTGGCTTTCCTGGTCCATGCCATCGACTACATGGACGAGGTGAGCATTCTGCAGATATGCCGGTCCAATTTCAAGGAGGACGAGATCAGCAGTGGTAAACTGTTACTGTTCCAGTCACTTGGAAAACTGGACCAGATGCCGTCTCGCCGCAGAGATGGCACTGAAAAGAGTGTTCAAGACATTGTGGACATGTTGAAGAAGACCGACCCGGACGACGTGCCAGATTTCGTGGCGAAGGAGCTGGGTAAGCTGCCTCCCGTCACATTCGATCACGTAGATGTAACACGGCTGCTAAAGGACATCACTACGTTGAAAGTGGAGATGACCAAAATGCAGTCCCGAATGGAGGTTACGGAAAAAACAAATACTGAACTACGAGCGGAAATAGCATTATTGCGCAAAGTGGGTTCAGTAATTGGGTCACCTGAGGCCTCTAAGGTGAACACACGTCGAGCGGCGCATAATGCATCTATCGGCAGTATTGCATCGGCGAACACAAGTGCGTCACCAGCTGATAATGCTGACCAAGCGCCGCCCGCCGCCGCCGTCGCCCGCGCCACAACACCGGCTGCGGAAACGTCACACGTAGGTACGTCGACCCCTAAGCGTGCCTACGCTGCTACTGTCACCACCGGCGAATCAGGTGTGTCGCAGTCTAAGCGACCAACTGTAATAGGGGAAAAACAGAAGAAGGGTGCCCAACCTGCCCTGGCTGCGGTCCGTAGCTCCTTGCCGAGAACGGGCCAAGTTGATGAAGAGGGTTTCACGAAAGTGGAAAGGAAGAAGAAGAAGCCCTGTTCACGAAACCAGTATGGTACCGCTCCGAGTGGACCCAACATGCTGCTGCGCCCTGCTGTACCTACGACGCAGCTGTACATTTCACGCCTGCACTACTCCACGACGATTGAGGAAGTAGTGCAGTATTTGAAAGTGAAGACCAACTGGACTCTGAGGGTCGAAAGGTTGGAGTCGCGCCACAACATCAACTTTAAGTCGTTCGTGGTACGAGTTCCAACCGACCATCTTCAGACCTACTTAAGAGAGGACTTTTGGCCGAAAGGTGTCGTGTTTCGACGCTTCCGAGGACGGTTACGCGACACCACGCAGCGGAACACGACGCCGTCTTCATTACGTGTTTAGAGACAGTTTTAGTTTAGTTTAGTTTTATAGAATATGTATTAGTTTATAGTTATTGATTTTATATTATTTATGTATTGTTTTTATGGGCCTTAGTAGCCTGAAATAAAGGATTGTATTGTATTGTATAAGTTCCATCTCCTGTATTTATCAACGTGACTGTTCTGTATATTACCTCCGCTGTCATATCAATACTGTGTGGTGCAAGAAATATACGTCTTACTACGTACTACCGAATCTAGTTTCATTCGAGCAAACAGGGCGCCGTAACGCGCCTAAATATTTAAGACTTTGAGACATGTCGTGGATGCTTTCTTATTAAAACAAATCTACTTTGCTTTATGCCAGTCTGTCATAACGTATTGCATCTCATCCTGGGGAGGAGCTCCAAAAACTATAATTAAACCTATTGAGATTGCGCAACGTGCTATCCTAAAAGTTTGCACATTTAAGCCTCGATTATTTTCAACTTTTTCGTTATACCAATACTGTGAAGTACTAACAGTTCGTCAGCTCTTCCTACTAACTATCGTTCTAAGGCAACATAAAGATCTGAACTATGACCCCAACTATAAACGTAGGTGCAGAAATCAAATAGTGTGTACTCGTAAACACCAACCACACACGTCTTTCATTAGAAGATTTTTTGTGTTCTTGGGTCCTTATATCTATACCAAAATTAACAATAACTTGCATATCTTTTCTCTTAACAAGACCCAGTGCAAAAATAAGGTAAAGGAATTCCTTTTGACACTATCGTATGCTGAGACAGAAAACCTTTTAATCGTACCCGCGTAAACAGATTTATTTTAATCAATATACTATCTTAAACGGACATGCAATTACTAGCTTCTTTACACATATTAAAACGAACACATACACTTACTCATCCGCACTCATATATTACACACACACACAAACACACACCCCACTTACTCACACTCCACAAGTTCTACTACTCATTTTAAGTCTTATCAATTCTCTTTTTTTAATAGAAGTACTGTGTATAAAAAATCTATATTAGTTTTATATTATATCAGTTTTAACAAAATTTGAAATATTGGCTAAAAACCTCCCAGTTCGTTATCAGAGAGGTATGGCGCTGTAGTCGAGATACAGGTTTTTCACCTAGTTCGGTTACAGATGCAACCCTGTTATATTATTTTCATTATAGCCTACAATTTTTTCTTTAAGCAAAATGGTTGTTGTAATGTTAATATTTTTTTGTGTCAATAAATAAATTATCTTATAATTATCTTATCTTATTATGAATATTAAATTATATTATAATTATCTATACTAATATTATAAAGCTGAAGAGTTTGTTTGTTTGTTTGAACGCGCTACTCTCAGGAACTACTGGTCTGATTTGAAAAATTCTTTTTGTGTTGGGTAGCCTATTCATTGAGGAAAGCTAAAGGCTATTTAACAACACGCTGCGATCAAAAGGAGCGGAGTAGTAAGGAAAAATGGGCGAAAACTGGCAGGCAATTCGATGCGACGGGAAGGGTCAGGGGAGTAAAAAATTGACGCGGACGAAGTCGCCGGCAGAAGCTACATAGTTAAATTATATTATAATTATAATGTGCATCTGGATTGAGGGCCCATTTTTTGAACCCTTGCGTACCGAAATAAGATTTATAGGGAAATTAGTTAAAAATAGTAAAAACTTAAAGCAAAGGGTCATAAATTTCTTAAACGTGAATTAAAACTGTTATGATGAAATAACTTGGGCCCTCAATCCAGACGCGTGCATAAAGTGGCATAGCCTAAATCTCAGTAAGTACTATCTCTGGGTTAATAATTTTTGTTTAAGAATTTAGTTACGAATTTCTTAAATATTTTAAGAAATTCCCAAATCTGTAAAATATAACATTACCGATTTATGGCGGCATATCTAGGGCCCTCACTTCATTATTGTTTGTACTGAGGAATCTGCAAAACATGAATATATCTGAAGAATTACATAAATACGACTTTAACATGTTTTACTTACATACCTATGTGAATTAGTTAAAAAGAAATAAGGACACAAAACTTAATTGTTAAGAAGTAAATGAAAGTCGAATTTTACTAAAAAGTCTGAACTGAGAGCCCAATACCTTCTGCTTTATTGACTAGGCTCAACCTCATAGATTAACGCAAATTAGAATAAAAGTTTTAACTATTTCTTAATTAAATTGTAACATATCGTTCGTTCTTCTAAATGTCATACTTTAAGAGAAAATTGATTTTCAATTTTTTGTAAGAGAATTATTTGTAGGGTGACCATAATGTTCAAAGTAAGTACCAAGTTCAAAGTAAGTACCATTTTGTAAAGTGTCATAATATTTGCAGCTAAAAGTACTATATACCTACTAATTACAATTTGGCTCTCCTTATTTTTAATGTAATTTCTATTTATGTGATATTACTCTTTAAGGTAATACTATGAGCCAAGTTGCCTAAAGCAAATAAAAAAATGTAGTTAAAAAAAAACGAAAATGGAAATGTTTTTTTTTAAATCAGAGATATAGTTGCACTCATCACTAAAAATTACTTAGCTCTCTCGCAATTTCATATTTTTAGGATATAAGACTATTTTAAGTTAACATTTATGTGAAGTAAATAGTTTTTTATAATTATGCCGATCGTGTTGCATTTATCACAATTAATTTGTTTGATCTGGTGCTACAGTGATTCATAGATACGATGACTACTTACATGTATTACATACTACTAGTCGGTTAGTTTGCCTTTCATTTTATGTAAACACTGTTGAAGCTAAATAAATGTTCTAGTTTTATTTATTTTTATAGAAATTACATTAAAAATAAGGAGAGCCAAATTGTAATTAGTAGGTATATAGTACTTTTAGCTGCAAATATTATGACACTTTACAAAATGGACAGGTACTTACTTTGAACATTATGGTCACCCTACAAATAATTCTCTTACAAAAAATTGAAAATCATTTTTCTCTTAAAGTATGACATTTAGAAGAACGAACGATATGTTACAATTTAATTAAGAAATAGTTAAAACTTTTATTCTAATTTGCGTTAATCTATGAGGTTGAGCCTAGTCAATACGCCATGGGATCTGGAGGCAAAGGTCCTCGCGCACATGTGGGAGTGGCGCGAGGAGGCGAAACGCCGGGGCGAAACTCCGCTGCCGCGACAAATCGCGGCACGGCGGACAGAGCTCCGGTGTGATCTCATGGCGACATGGCGGGTACGATTGTCGCAACCCAGTGCTGGGCACGCCACAATTGCGGCGGTAAGTCCCCTCTTTGAGGATGGATAGAGAGGCGTCACGGCGTCATCACCTTCCGCCTGACGCAGGTTCTCACCGGGCATGGGTGCTTCGGTGGGTTCCTGTTCAGGATAAAGCGGGAGGATACATCCGGGTGTTTCCATTGCGAGGATCGTCTGGAGGACACGGTGGAACATACGGTGGAAGTGTGCCCTGCCTGGGCGGAGCACCGCCGTGTCCTCGAGGAGGCGATCGGCGGCGGCGACCTCTCGCGTCCGGCCCTGGTGCGAGCCATGGTACGGAGCGAGAGGGAATGGGAAGCCGTCACCTCCTTCTGCGAAGCAGTAATGCTAGCGAAGGAGGAGGCGGGGCGCGTGAGGGAGTGGCAGTCTCTGCGCCCTCACGTCCCTAGCCGCCGCAGGAGGAGACGCCCCGGGCGTCGGGAGTCGATTGCTGACTCCCGGCCACCGTAGGCGCGAGCTTGCGGGTGGCGAGCAATGGGTAGCTCGCCGCCCGGTAAGGACCAAGCTCGGGTCGACGGCGCGCAGTGTTCCACGCGCGCCTCAAAGAGATGTCAGCAGCAGTGTAGAGGTCTACTAGGACCAATGCCTGCCGGGGTCGCGTGATTGTTCGACAGAGATACCGTGACCCTGGCACATGGGCAACTGATGGAACACGGGTGGGTTTTAGTCAGTAAAAGTCTGACACGCCCTCCCGCTCCGCCCAGAGCGGGAGAAGTCATTTGATGATTTTCCATCCTGAAAAAAAAAAAAAGCCTAGTCAATAAAGCCGAAAGTATTGGGCTCTCAGTTCAGACTTTTTAGTAAAATTCGACTTTCATTTACTTCTTAACAATTAAGTTTTGTGTCCTTATTTCTTTTTAACTGATTCACATAGGTATGTAAGTAAAACATGTTAATGTCGTATTTATGTATTTCTTCAGATATATTCATGTTTTGCAGATTTCTCAGTACAAACAATAATGAAGTGAGGGCCCTAGATATGCCGCCATAAATCGGTAATGTTATATTTTACAGATTTGGGAATTTCTTAAAATATTTAAGAAACTTTTAACTAAATTCTTAAACAAAAATTGTTAACCCAGAGATAATACTTACTGAGATTTAGGCTATGTCACTTTATGCACGCGTCTGGATTGATGGCCCAAGTTATTTCATCATAACAGTTTTAATTCACGTTTAAGAAATTTATGACCCTTTGCTTTATGTTTTTACTATTTTTAACTAATTTCCCTATAAATCTTATTTCGGTACGCAAGGGTTCAAAAAATGGGCCCTCAATCCAGATGCACATATAATTATAATATTGTTCATTTCTAATATTATAAATGTGAAAGTTGGTTACTTAATCATGCAAAAAAGCAGGACGTATTTGGATGAAATTTATAGGATACTTTTTATCCCGGTAGTACGTTCCCGTGGGACACTGACCTGAATTTCACGGGTTACCTTGGCACTTCCCTTAAAGTACTGAAATATTTATGTTACCTTCAAGTGACTCTCAACGGTGTTGATGCTAATGCTGGCCTTCTGGTCGAAGAAGGCACAGCACAGCGGCGTCGCGAACGTCACGCTGAGACACACCAGGGCCAGTTGGAACGGGATGATGGCCAGCGACGTCGGCTTGAACCAACGCTTCTGAATCGCCGTGTTCGTTATTATAGGCACCAGAGCTGGAAAATAATAAAAGGAAATGTATTAGAAAAGAAATGTTGGCAGTTTATTTACGGTAGCTGCTCTACTAGCATAAGCATTATTTATCACCCTATACGGGACACAGGCCCTCTCTCTCTCTCTGTGAAAGCGAGTATACTTACGAAGAAGCGCGCCAGCGATTTTAGAGCGTCGGGTCTTGTTAGATCGTATAATTAATTATTAATTGTAAGAAATACGGTTTACATTTATATCTTAAGTATATTTTATCATTAGTTTTTTTTCTTATATGTAATATTTTTTGAGTGTGGGAATTATTATTTTGTCACGTCCGTAAGCGTGTCCGTGGCATCACAGTGGGCCCCATCTGAATACCAGCGCTGCGGTAGTTGTTTTTTACAAATATCGGAGCGTTATGCTGAGATAGGAGCCTTTTTGGCCTCGCACAGGTCTTACTCTTTTAATTTTATATATTTTACCATTGAGTTATTTGTATTACCTAATCCTAAAGTTTGTATGTTTTTTTTAATGTTTTTATGTCCTGTGCGTGTCACAAATAAAATATTTTTCTTTCTTTCTTTCAAGAAACTTAAGGATAAAGATAGAGTAAGATGCAAGAGCAAGCGAAGCGGGTCAATAATGTTAGCAGTCCTAGGATCGATTTAAATTTCAGAAATATGAATTGGTAACTTGTTACCAAGTAGATAAAAGCTTAAGAATCTAGTTTACTGAATACAAGACCGTACGTTACGAGCTCCATTTCGCCTCAAATAGGTTGAGTACCCAGTTATTTTATTAGACGTTTATAGATGTTTTTTTAGTATGAAATATTTACATAACATAACATCAGGCCCTGTTTCCCCGAACGGTTGTGCAGAGACGTACCTATAGTACAGTAATTATGTTTAAGTCCCATGAATGTAATATTAGGGAGCGATCCTATTGCCATCAACCGGGCACAAATCCAGACTTCAGGCTGCTACTGTCAGAAATTCCAGATAGAAAAACCTAATAACACTTTGAGGTCAACCTCAGAATCAAACCCAAGACCTCATGCTCAGCAAATCGCTAAACCAACGAGGCAGTTAATTGAGGCAGTAATATTTTACACCTATATTTTATTTGGAGCCAGGAAGGCGCTTGGTACCCTCTTGCCACCCACTCTCGGCGCCCAAGGGCAATAGTGACGTTTTCCATAAGTGCAAGAATTTTCGAATGACCTAATATTAGTTTAGGTAAAAAAAACGTACTCATTCCGGGCATAGACATGCCCACTCTGGATAAGCAAACGAGGAATATGCCTGTGGCCGCTGCGATCTTAGATTCCCCCACTCGCTTTCCATCCGGGGTGAACACTGGAGTTCCATTCATGAGTTCACTGAAATATAAGTACATGAAAATGGTTAGAATTTAAAATGTATTACGATCGGTTTGGCCAATAGAATTCATTAAAAAGATGCTGTATTAACATAATTTTTTTTTTGACAGTTAAACAACATTCCTTGCGTTAATCACATTGTTGTGCAGACAATTTTTTGAACATAAGAAGCAATGGGTTAGCAATATCCTACAAAATGATTCAGGTTATGTAATAGGTGATTGTGGGGTGGAGCACCACCCCAATTCTTCCCGTGGGTGTCGTAAGAGACGACTAAGGGATTTACTAGAGAATGGGCAGCAGCGTTCTCTATAAATTTTACCACCATACCGCGATCGCGAACCCGCCTGCCAAGCGTGGCGATTATGGCAAAGCCCCTCGAATTGAGGGAGGCTTATGTGCAGTAGTGGACGTGGCACGGCTGTAATGATGAATAGGTGATTGATAGTAGTTACGCAATTAGGGTGCGGGTATGTCAATTTATAATTTAGGAACCGGTCTTTACGATACGCTGTCAGACTAGCTATAAAATGTCTTGATATCATGTTGACAGTAGTCAAAATATGGATTGCCGGCGGGATTGTTTGCATACCTACTGGTTTTGCAACGCATTGCTTAGCGCCGAGTATGGAAAAATCAAACATTGTGATTTTTCAACGAACTAAGACTCGCCCGCGCTGCATTTTGATATAATCCCAAACCCAATGCTCAATACAGAGAGTTGAAAATCCAGAGGTCCGAAAAACTCGCCGCGATTTATTATTATTTATTACGTCCAAGTGAAAGTCGACTTAACGAACCGTGTCGCTGCTATTTGAATAATGCTAAGAAACATGTATGTGTTATTAAAGGCGATTTACGTATGTCTGTGTGACCGCGTTGTTCTTTTAAAATACACAACGGTTTTTGATGCGATTATTTAATCCGGTAATGGTTTATGTATATGTATATCTGTATGTCACCGTCAAATTGTAAATTCCGTTAGATTACACTATATCTCGCGAGATTATAATCTTACGAAAAATAGTGAACTGAAAAAACTATTTACAATGTAACGCATTATTCTTCGATGGATTATAACTATCCGTAGCAAACCGACAAATTGTGAACTGTATGGGATGGATCACATCTTGCACTACTACTAAATAGCCAGGTAACTGCCATTAGCTTGGAAGAAGCGCTCGCTTGAAGCTGCCACGGTTAGCCATAGTTCAAGCCTTTTTTTTTTAAAGGTAACTCCTACGCCCTGGGATGGGCGGTTGGGTCTGTCATACTCTCACTGACCAAAACCTCCCAGGTGTTCCGACTCACACCTACGTCGGGGACCACGGGAACTAATTCGTCTTCCGCGATCCCGACTACATCACAGAGAGGCGTGCATGGGACACTACGCGCCACCATTCCGGGTCCTAAGAAATAGGGGGCGATGGATGTCGCCAGATCCGTCGCCCCTGGACCCATTTAGCTGGAAGAGGGCGTTATCCGCCCTCCGCTGACGTCCGGTGCGCCTGTTGCGGCCCAGGTGAGTGGAATAGATCTCCCTCGCTCCCTTTCCGCAGCCTCTTTCTGCGACACGACTGTTTCGCAGAAGGATACGACCGCGTCCCAGGACTCCTCGCTGCCGACCATTGACTCGACCATGGCCAGCAGCGACAGGTCACTACCTACTCCTGAAATCACAGTTCGAACCTAACCTAACCTTTAATCTA
Source organism: Aporophyla lueneburgensis (assembly GCA_932294355.1). NCBI lineage: Eukaryota > Metazoa > Arthropoda > Insecta > Lepidoptera > Noctuidae > Aporophyla > Aporophyla lueneburgensis. The sequence continues at coordinate 10,584,360 of OW028757.1, read as the reverse complement.
CCAATGTTCATAACGTGACGGTGACATTTACATTCGACAACAAACGAACTAACAAACAAATATGGCGGCGGGGTGCACATGACGTTCAACCAATCAGCGCGCGAGTTGCGTGCCGTCGCATGCGATTTCACAATTTGACGGTTCCAATCCGATAGATTATAATCTACCGACAAATAATGCGTTAAATTGTAAGCAGTATATTACCACAATCTTTCGACAGTTTACAAACTCGCTAGATAGATTATGGACTGACGGTATTTAAAATTTTACGGTGACGTATTAAGGCATTTATATTGAACTTACGTGTAAACAACAAAATAACTAAATATTTTGTAAGTCATAAAACTGTCTCTAAATGTTTTTTCATTTCTTTAATGTCATTTAGAAAATTATTAAGTAACTAGCTTTTGCCAGCGGCTTCGCCCGCGTATTATACGTATAAAAACCTTCCTCATGAAACACTATCTACTTATTTAAAAAAACCGCATCAAAATCCGATGCTTAGTTTTAAAGATGTAAGCATACATAGGGACAGCCAGAGAGAAACGAATTTGTTTTGTACTATGTGGTGATTCCAAATTTAACTAAATATTATGAATATTTTAACTTTATTAGCTTAGTTGTTAGTTTGTTACCTCTCTTGTGCATGCTGTACTCTGCTAAAAGTGAAGGAGTACACCTACTTAATACCTGATATTGCGTTAGTTGTGTGTATTATATTGTGTATATCATTAAATGGAGATCCTAAATAAAAGTAATACTCACGTGCTCCTCATCATGGGGATGTTAATGAAGTTAGCGCCACATACGGCCGCAAAGGGAACCAGTCGCGCGAACAGCGGGTTCATGCCCTAGAAATAATTATAAGAAAATTATAAAATAATGATAAAATTACAATATAACAATAATAGATACAAATGTAAACAAAAATAATTAAATATACAAAAACACAGTGGGCTGGTTGGTAACTAAACATAAATGTAAGGGTGCGCTTACACGGGCCATTTTAATTGCCGGCAACAGTTGCCGGAGGTTGTGGAGTAATCTATAAAATTGCTCCATTTTATTTTATATGAAGTTCATAACATTGATGCCATCGCAGGTAAAACTTGCGGGCGATAGTGTGACCATTCAGCAAAATGTATTACGAAACATTTGGCGGAATGGATCAGCAATTTCATTGTTTTTTAAAGATTGTGATTGAAAGTATGTTATGAAATTTGGGTGCTAAATGAGGCTGGCAAGCTTAGGGATTGACACTTGACAAGCAAAGAAAGGCTTGTGCCCAGCAGTGGATGGGGTGTGGATGTTGATGAAGTCAATAACATTTTAAACGTGAAATAGTTTTAAGGCACATAAGTTCGGTGTTTTCAACTAACTCTGAGTCTTTAGGATTTCTAAGTCCCTTTTGAGTACATATGGGCGCCGGACGCGGGATGCTAAGCGTGGCAACCCGTTGACTTCAAAATATACTTAAAGTATAAAAATATCCGAAGACACTTATTAGAATATTAGAGGACTCAACCTATTCGAGTTAAGAACTTAAAAATTTCGAGCTCTTGCATTCTGTAATCTCTAAATTCAAACATTTTTGTGCAATATTCAACAAAGTTTCGAACTGTTATTTCCCAAAATTTAACCTATCGAATCAAAAATGTTTAGGCTGTCTTCTAGCAGAGAATCCACCCCTGAAGATACAGCCCTTAGAAAATAAACTTGCCGGCGTGTGGCGCCCCATTACTATAGACATTTAATACAATGGCCATAAGCCACATTTGATCAATAATATGCATCTGCCAATATTTCGATCAATACTATAATTGTGAACAAATAAGTCGCCCGTGTAAGCGCATGTTAAGCGTTATAATTATTCTAATCATTATACATGTCCGTTGTATACAGTTACCTACTTAAACAAAATTATGAATACAAAGTTACGTAAAATCTATGTGAATCGAAGTACGATGTGCCATAATTATACCTACACAAACACAGGAATATATAGTACTTACGTATCGTACTATTGGACAAGCGGGAGGATTCTGACGTCAGAGGTAACATAACAAGCGCTTAATATGTTTACTGTCACAATTATTATGTTGGCGATAAGTGAACTTTCATGACATGTTGTTGTAAATCTGTCAAACACGACTTGAATGCTATAGGTCACGGTAGCAATAATACAACATTATGAACATAATATTATTGTCTTGGAAGAGATGCATCCCTATAATTTTCACTAGGCGAGGGAGTGGGTCGAGTCATAATCCACCACGCGGGGGCCCAGTGCGGGTTGGGAGATGTCACATGTCTTCAAATTTTTGTTTCATGGACATTCCGGTTTCATCACGATGTTTTCCTTCGCCGTTTTAAGAGCACTGCTGATGAAATAATTGAAACAAAGTGTCTCTCTGAGTTTGAATCTACGACCTACAACTCGGCTTTTCATAACTACCCTTTCCATTTTTTCCTTAGTTACATCTCGTATAGGTATTTCCGTGAAAAAAAAAACACTTTTCCATATTTTATTACTTCCATTTGACTCCACAACAAATGAGCTATAAACACCATGGAACCACCTTTCATACATCGAAGTCGCGTGATTTAAAAAAAACCGGCCAAGTGCGAGTCGGACTCGCGCACCGAGGGTTCCGTACAAACCTGTAGGTATTCTCGGCTTAAAAATAAATGTTTTTTTTTTATATTTTATATTTCAGTTGATTGAATGTAAGGTAAATTGCGGTTTACAATTTATGACGTTTTAAAAAAAAAAAACTACTCACTCGATCTCGTTCAAACCAATTTTCGGTGGTAGTTTACATGGTAATGTACATCATATATTTTTTTTAGTTTTATCATTCTATTATTTTAGAAGTTACGGGGGGGGGACACACATTTTACCACTTTGGAAGTATCTCTCGCGCAAACTATTCAGTTTAGAAAAAAATGATAATAGAAACCTCATCACCATTTTTGAAGACCTATTCATAGATACCCCACACGTATGGGTTTGATGAAAAAAACCATTTTTGAGTTTTAGTTCTATGTATGGGGAACCCCAAAATTTATAGTTTTTTTTTCTATTTTAGTGTGAAAATCTTAATGCGGTTCACAGAATACATCTACTTACCAAGTTTCAACAGCATAGCTCTTATAGTTTCGGAAAAAAGTGGCTGTGACATACGGACGGACGGACAGACAGACAGACAGACAGACAGACAGACAGACAGACATGACGAATCTATAAGGGTTCCGTTTTTTGCCATTTGGCAACGGAACCCTAAAAATCACTATGAGGCATGTTTTCCAATATAAACAGTCATGGAGTCCGAATTGCCTACTTAGATTTTCGAGACATTGCCAAGGTTGACTCTTTGCGTGACTAGAGAGCTGCCCTATTTTTGGCCAAAGCATTAGCATTGACATACAACGTGGCAATACTGCCAGCCTTTTGGGCACTTTTCCTGTCGACAACATTGCGGTCAAATGATTTTTATGCCCTATCTTTCTTTTCTTATAAATTATGTAAGTATTTTGAGATAACTGGTAATTACATACTATTCAGTGAAAAAAATATTTTCCTATTTTATTGTCTGTCGACAGTCTGATTTGAAAGACACGCTTCGCAACAATACAAAAAAAAATGTAAACAATTCGTTATCACACGGTTTTTCCGACATGAAACGACACACCTCCATGACGTTTTGTGTTTGATAAAAATTATAACAATTAGTGGAAGTGTTGACACTATCTACCAAAATAGAAGATAACGTTGGGAAATTACGCGATAGGCGTTTTGATAATACAAAATACACCTGGCTTTAATTTATTGGTGTTAAGATAATGAAAACGTTAGCGTTGTGATTTAGTAAAAGCAATAAATATAAAAGTTGAGTGCAAATCACCGCACTTCGTGATATGACTAAGTAGATACGTATAGTCCGGAAATCTCAGGAAAAAAATCTGACAGTGACTCTTTGTAATTATAAATTGTTTGGCATAAAAAAATTAACACAAAAGGTTTTGGGGTCCACACAGACGTAAAGAAATCGCGGGAGTTGAAAATCCCACAGAGTGCATCCCAACACATCGAAAATACACAGTGTTCGAACATCGAAATTTTCAACTGTCGGCGCTAAGCAGTGCATTGAAGATCGAGACGTCGACTAACTCTCACACACGAGCGGCATGTTGCACACGGCGGCAGGTAACAGCAGTCGACACGCGATGAAGACGCTGATCGTTGAAGATGGCATGGCGCCGGCTGTCGTCGACGCGTCAACTACAGCAATTACCTTTCCCGTTGGCAGCATGCTGCTCGTGTATTAGAGCTCTAAGGCTCCCGCCGGGCGGCGCGAGGCGACGTCGACAGCGCGATGCTACACTAGTAGAACTATTCCCTTGAAATTTGCACATAAATTGGTCTAGCTGAGCCACGTCGCGATACCGCGGTATGCCTATTTGCAGGAGCCTCTAATCGTTTTCCAAAACAAATGTAACTTTTTTTTAAGGTCTTTAGCGTTTAAGGTTGTTTTTCATGACTAGGCATTCTTACCTTAACTTTACTGTTGAGGTACAGGGCAGTGGTCAAGGCACCTCCGCACGCCGCGCAATAAGACGCTAGCAATTGCCTGTAAATTAAAAAAAATATGTTTGTTACTATTGTATATAAGGTGTATCTATTCATACACGAAATATTTTAAGAGGTACACCTGTAGGTGGTAAAGAAGCTACAGCAACGAAAAAATTTTTTTCTAAATGTATTTTTTTCAAACTTTAATATTTATAAATTATTTGACGCACATAATAAATACTGGCTCCTTCTTATTTATACGGCCCGAGACACCGCGGCCATGCTCGTGCCGTCCGGTCGCCGCCCTCGCAGCGTCAGGCAGGCCATTCATAGAATTTGGAATAAAGGTTTTATGCAAAACGTCTCAAGCAGTTTTAAAATTATAATAATTATGAAAATTCAAAACGCTTAGATAAAAATTTTCTTTTTGCTTCTATAGCTTCTTTACCACCTACAGGTGTACCTCTTAAAATATTTCGTGTATGAATAGATACACCTTATACATATACAGACATACATAAACAAAACATTACGCCTTGTTTACACGAAGGGTTGGCCAGAAATGTACCTTTAGTACACACGGCTACATATCAAGCTATACATTTCCAGTTTCAGCTGACCGCATTGTATAAACTTTTCGTAAAATGAGAAGTCTGCTTATACTGGAAATGTAAAGCTTGATTGGTCGGCGTGCGTACACCCATATTTCACCATGTTGAAGTCCCAGGTAATATGGGGCGCGTCTATAGCCATTAACCGGGCACAAATCCAGACCCCGGGCTACTGCTGAAAAATTCTTCAAAACTCAATAACACCAACCTGGGAATCGAACCCAGGACCTTATACTTAGCAGCAGTGCTTACGACCAGAACGCTTACGATTACTATTGCATTGATTGTCTGATTGATTGTTTTTATAAAAGTTTCGTAACCCCGAAGGTGGGGATTATTAGAGCATTTCCATGTTATGTTAAATTCTTACCAATGATAGGTAAAAAAAAACTAAATATCTCTTTATTTCTCAAGTCAGTCTACGTTCGCACGGAAGTTAAAATATCGCTGCGAGATTTTTTGAAAATGGAACAGTTTGTTTTTAGACGCGCTGGGATGCACTCACTAGTCACTTGGGTTGTCAATGTTTGTTTTAATACCGAGAATATGAAATCCAGCGATAAAATCATATTACAGTGGACCCCCGGTAATCCGGCCCTGTCTAATCCGGCACCCCCTGTAATCCGACATGTCTATTATTATTGAATATTTTTTTGACAGTCTTCGCTAATGTAGATAATGCATGACTGAACGGGGAATGGATCTGTAATTTGTCGGATTACAAGGTAGGTACCTACTCTTTTGTAAATAAATTTGGACTAGGTATAGGGGGTCTTCTTAGGCAGTAGTCTATAATCCGACAAATTCGATAGTCCGACACTGCCCTGCAAAACGTTTGTCAGATTACCGGGGGTCCACTGTATTATTTTATTATTAGCCGTTTCTGTCCCACCGCTGGGCGAAGGCCTCTCTACTCTCTTTCCACGTCTCTCTGTCCAGAGCTGCCAAGGACCATTCTTCATTTGGTCATCTGACAGAGGGATCCCACCCGGGGATTTTGAGGCCCCTTGGTTCCAGAGAGTGTCTGCCTAATGTCAGTCTCGGCGTCGGCTCTGCTGGAACCAATGCCGGGTACTTGAGGCGCATTTTTTTTCTTTGTGTGTCATGACTATGAGAGAGTAGGGGTTAAGACAAATTAACCCACCGCACTTGTCCAGTGCGAGTTGATGGGTGTACAGTGGACCACCTAACTAGGTCCGTGAGCGCCGCCTTTGACGTGCAAGACGTTCATCAGCCGAGTTGACATCCTGCACTGCTGCTGCCTGTTCCACCCTAGCCTATGTGGGATATTTCCCACAGCCCACTGGTGGCGTTCTAAATTTAGTTCAATACTAAATGTACAGTCTGTCTCAGTCAGTCTGTCTTTTGTAACTTTGACGTTCAAAAAGTGCTGACTCTCAGCCTAGTTTGAATAAATGACTTTTGATTTTGATTTTGATTTTGTACGACAGTTTAAAGTCATATCATAAAATCCTGACGTGATATTTTTAAGTCCGTGTGAACGTCGAATTAGGGTTTTAAATTTCGATCCGGTCCTAACTATTGTGACAAAATCTAATTCGTAAGAAAAAACCTTGACAAAAGCAACAAAAGCAGACGACAAAAAATATTTTGTTACAGTTTTCTCGAAAAACGACCCGCATAATTTTCCAAGAAAACCGAACATTGTAAGCCTATAATATTGGAAATATTATAGGCTATTATAGGCTGCTAGGACAAAAGCCTACTCTCTGCGAGAGTGAGTGGGCCGTAACCCACCAGGCGAGCCTATTGCGGGTTGGTGGATGTCACATATCTTAGAATTATGGGTTCTAGGACATGCCGGTTTCCTCACCACCTTTTCCTTTAGCGTTTTGAGAGCTGTGGTGATGTAATAATTTACACAAAGCAAAGTGCCTGTCGGGGTCCAACTCCAAGAAAACCCGATTACTAATGAAGTACTTACTTTGGGGTGATAACTGCGTCTCCTGATCGATTCGAATAATTGACAACAGCGTTAAACGTTTGATTGAACCACTGCCAGAAAACGATGGCTTGGTTCGATTTGTAGAACGTTATCATGCCTGGAAAATAAAAACAACATTTACATAATATCATTTCATCCGAAATACCACTGCTGAACATCCGCCTCCCCCAAGCACCGCCCCCTCGACCGATTCCTACGAATCTCTTCATTTCTGAGTCGATTGCGTAGGGAAACTTCAAGCATAGCCCTGTCCATTGCCCTTTGGGTGACTTTTAGCCTTCTTATGCGGCCCGTTCCGTTGTACAATATCTATACTTAATATTATAACGCTGAAGAGTTTGTTTGTTTGTTTGGTTGAACGCGCTAATCTCAGGAACTACTGGTCCGAATTGAAATTTTATTTATTTACTAGCTTCTGCCCGCGGCTTCGCCCGCGTGGATATCGAAAAATATCCCACAGGAAGGACATATTACCCGGATTAAAAGTACCCTTTGTGTTTATCCAGGTAAACAATGGGTTATTACACTGTTTGCTTTCTGTTATCCAAGGAGCAGCGTTCGGATTGATAAATGATTGTTGTAGGATTAATATTGCTAAAACATAACAATATTGACGGAATATGTAACGGAACGGCAAATTACCTACTTGCATGCCAAAATTGAAGTCTACTTTAAAGCGAAAATATAAGTTCTCTTTATTCCCTGACAATTTGAAAAAAAATTGTTACCTAAATTATTCAAATTACGATATTACTTACATTGCTGTTCACAGGGGTTAAAGACTATTTATTTATTAGTTTATACTTAAACTTTCTCTTTACATACTACTTTAGAGGTTCTGCCTTCAGGTGCTACTATAACCAGGCTGCTAGATTTATTTATTTATTTATTTATTTAAGGAAAAACAAACAGTAACACAATAAGAGATAGACATATTATCTTAAATATTACATTTTGAACAATTGTGCTACCCACAACGTTTTCCACAGATTACAATGCTAAGTATATAAAACTAGCTGGTAGCACAGGTACAATGCCTAAACAACAGCCATTGTCCTAGAACTCTGGATATGGACTTTGAAATTTATAAAAGTAAAAGTAAGAAGAAGTAAGAAAAAGTGAGTTTGTGTGCATACATGATTAAATTATATTTATACAAGATTAAATTATATTGCGCTATTTCAAACTACTTTGCTGATCCTTTAGAGTTGCTCGGATTAACTTCTTAAATGCATTTTTACTGAGGAAAAGAATGTCGATTGAGTTAAATTCAACGTTATATGTCTCAACCAAACGATGAAGTGGTGAACGCGAGCCAGCGTTGGATTTACAGAGGCTAGTAGCAAAAAGACGTCGAGTGCGTACCTCACGTACATGAACTGTTCGAGGAACCAGGTAACACAGACTCCTAACTAAGTCCGGACAGTCAAAATGATTTCGGCACACATTGAACAGAGTCATAACATCCAAAAGTTTCCGTCTAGACTGTAAGGTCAGAAGATCATACTTTTTAAGAAGTAAGTGGTATGACATTTTATTCCGATAACATCTAAAATTCATAGCTCGAAGGTATTTACGTTGTACCAGTTCCAGCCTTTCACTATATTTCACGTAAAAAGGATTCCAAATAGGTACAGCAAACTCCAACTGTGGCCTGATTATTGATTTGTATAATTGTAAAAAGGTGGAAGGTCGACGAAAATCTCTGGAAGATCTCATTACGAAACCAAACATTTGGTAGGCTTTGTTAACAATTTTTTCTATATGAGCATCCAGATGGAGTTTTGAATCTAGCAGGACACCAAGATCGCGGAGAAAACTTACTTTACTAATTGGCGTATTGGCAAGACGATAGTTGAAGTCAGTAATATTTTTCTTTTTGGTAAATGTTATAACATGACACTTTGGAAGACTAAGGTAAAGCTTATTGGAAGAGCAGTAACTAGAGAAGCGGTCTAAATCCTGCTGGAAGTTAAAACAATCGACTTTATCAGAAATAATTTTATAGACCTTTAAATCGTCCGCGTACAGAAGAAATTTTGAATTTTGAAAGCAGTCTTTTATGTCATTAATGTATAAGATAAATAATAAAGGGCCTAGAATGGAACCTTGTGGTACACCGGAAGTGACCCGAAAAGAGCCAGATTCAAATCCATTAACAACTACCTTTTGTGTTCTGTTGGTTATGTAAGATATAAACCACCGTAGAAGGTCCCCTCTGATACCATTGTAAGCAATTTTATTAAGTAGTAGTGTGTGGTCAAGTTTATCGAAAGCCTTCTGAAAATCTGTATACACCGCATCAACCTGCTGTCTATTATCGAGACTGTCAAACAGTTGGGACGTGAAAATGAGGAGATTACTAATGCAAGATCTGTCTTTAACAAATCCATGCTGCTCTTTTATTAAAACACTGTGAACAGCCGGATATAATTTATTATGCACAAGTCTCTCAAACAGCTTGGAAAAAGCAGAAAGTATAGAGATAGGTCGATAGGTCGCCACATCATGCTTGGAACCACTCTTATGAACTGGTACAATATTTGCATGTTTCCAAACTTCAGGGAAAATACCACATGATAAACATTTATTAAATAGTATATGTAAAGGATAGCATAACGTATCACATGTGTTTTTCAGAAAAACCGAAGGAATCCCATCAGGACCAGGACCCTTGGTTGAATCAAGTGATTTTAATTCTTTATTTACTTCATCAAGAGACAGTTGCAGTTGGCATAGGAAGACATCATGGCCAGCATTTCTAGATGGTGGTTCCCATGAGTTAAAGTCAAATGTTGAGGGCTCATATGCGGACTGGAAAAATGTAGCAAACAAGTTGCAAGTAGTAATAGGATCATTGGATGAATTTTGATTGTAATGAACCGTGGATGGGATTTTATTTGTAGTTTTACGGTTAGCGACGTATGTCCAAAATGTCTTAGCATTGGTAGCAACATTGTCTTCAATTGCATTAATATATTTACCATAGCAAACGTCAGCTAGTTTTTTAAACTTTTTCCTATTACTCGAGAACACCTCATAATGAAATAAATTCCCATACTTCTTCCACCTTATCCAAGCTTGTGTTTTCTTTTTGTAGGTATATATGAGAGATTTGGAGAACCAATTAGGGAAATTAATATTTTTTGATCGACATGTAGGTGTGTGTGATTTTATTATTTCATAAAGTTTTTCATAGAAAGTAGAAACAGATTCATTAGGTGTTAAGTCATCCAGTAAGTCATTCCAATCCACGTCACTTATATCAGTATTTATTTTGTTATAGTTAGCCTTGTGATAATTCAGTTTGTTGTCAAGTGTACGTTTAGGCATATGTGAGGGATGAGAAAAATAAATGTGTACATAGAAGGCTGGATGATAGGTATCAGTAGGTAAAAGAGGGGCATCAGGAGAGAATGTGTCTGCATGAATATTACAAAAAAATAGATGAGCTCACTCTCGAGCAGGCAACGTAAACCTGGCCGTCGAGAAGCAGTCCCCTCTAAGATGATATCCCGCTGTTTACAGTGACTGTCCCCGAGACTTATTAATCGTCATTGCGAAACATGCCATTAGGGGACTGCAGCCTTTTAAACTCGAATGGGTACTCCCGGTTTTAGTGGTATCTGCGGTATGTAGTACACCGATTCACCTTGAGCACAGCCAGTAAATACAATGGCGGAGCCTCTACCACGTTTTGATGTGAGGTTTTCACACGTGACCTGGTCCCATTGCACTACTTGGCCGGAATGAGATTTCGTGGTAGCATTGCTGGAGCACCCACTTTGAGGATAAGTGTGTGGGACGGGGACCAGATGGGTTGAATAAATTTGAGAGCTCCATAGGATAGTGTATAGCATCATCTTTATGAATTCGACACGTATGCATGTAATATAATTACAACAGATTTTTGTTGCCTGTGTTTATATCATTGCTTTATTTTGTTTAGCTTCTATCCGCGGCATTTTTTTTTCAGAAACAAACATTCTGCGCTCTCTCTACCTCTCAATTTAATATACAAACTGACAATATCCCAAACAAATAGGACGAAGTTCTTCGTAAAACTTAACTAATCTCTGGGATGAGAGTAGTATAGTTTTAATAGAACTCAAAGCGTGTGTGAAAAATTTATTTAGGAGACAACCAGAAGTGGATAATAAACAATTAATATTGTTTACAATGAAATACTTTGCCTACCGCAGTATTTCTTTGTAAACAATATTTTTTGTTTTTACTTCAGGTGCTAGAATCACCAGAGATCAAGTTGAACCCTCGTCGCAAGCGGTCGTCTGTGCGCGCGCGCAACACATGTTGGCTCGGCCGAATTCGAAATCAAAACGCGTTTTTTGTGTGTGTCTCTCTGTGCAAAAGTGTCATAAGTTCAGGCTGTAGTGAAGACTGACTGCCGGAGGACGAGTAACCCATGGCGCTAGACCTGGTGAGACCGTTCTTAATATTACAGGGATACGTTAGCTAAACTGCGTAGACGGGCCTATATATGCCGCGCGCGCACGCAACGTCATCTCAAGCAGCCGTTGCGGACCACTGTCTTCACACAAACAAATTCACGCTATTATTCTAACACTAAATGTGATATCGTTAAAGATGCCTTACCTAAAGATCTTATAATTGTACACACAGCTACATATCAAGCTATGGATTTTCAGTTTTAACAGACCTCGCATTGTATAGGCTTTCTGTGCAAAGAGAAGTCAGTTTATACTGGAAATGAATGTCTTGATTTGTCGACGTGTGTACCATGGTAACAAATTCCTCAAATTGCTTTGCAAAAGGCCACGGTCACCGGAATGTAAATATACATGTGGACTGAAGAGATAATAAAAAAAAATGCCCCGAACTCTTAAGTTTGCACCAGACGTTTTTGCTCTACAGATAACGATACAAAACAAAAAAAAAGGTCAAGCTCACAAATTAGACAGTTTCAGCCCCTTACTGACACAAATGTGTTTGACTAAACAAAAGCAATAACAATGTTTATAATCGTGCCCATCAGAAAAGACGGGAACTGTAATACGGGAACTGTTTGTCTAGTAAGATATCTCACCAAATAACATTTGATCACAAGAATATCCGTCAAGATCTCGCTACATATGTTTTGGAACATTGACAGGATGATAGAATTCGCCTAGCACTTCTAAATAATATATAGGAATTTCTCCCCAACAGCATTCTTTTCCAGGAACAAAGGATAACAAAATACGTAACCGTGCAATTAATTAAACATTCTAGTATATCGAATATACCATCATCACCGCGTCCGAATTGTACCTCGTAAATGTGAATGTACACATAAACAGAACGCAGAAAAACACCGATCGGCGATCGAGAGAATCCACCAATACATATACACATCCTCTACACGAAGCACTATGATAGCTGGGTCCTGATCAAAGTAACAATACAACAACAACTGGAAAAACAAAACGCAAAGTTCAAACAACGCATCATACAACCACACATTATATCAGACCTTTAGGTAGCCGGTACAACACAGGAGAAGTACATGAAAAAGCCACAAAACGTCAGCTTCAAACGAACAGTCCCCAATTAGTTACCTCATTAGCACCGTGCGAACAACGAGAAGCAACACTACTTACACCATTATCAGACATAATCGCAGACGATACTGCATGTACCTACACCATAAACCTGACCACAACCGCAAAAAAGTACACTTGCCCAAATCTGAGCATTGCAGCTTGAAACGATTGCGGCGATTCAAAACCAAAACACACACCGGGGCCTTGCAATTTTATTAAGAAAGGATGCCCAAATTGAAACAGTTTACAATAAAAAGTATACGGATGCGATGTCACCTACCCCGCAGGTTGGCATGGGAAAAGACAAGCCAACTCCTCTGTACATAATAAATTCACACCCCAACAGCTGTACTTAGAAAGCAATCCGATCCTTCACAAACGTATTAAACTTGATTAGACGAAAAACAAGGACAGGTGCACTGCAAATACGACACTTCAACGCCCATATTGGTCGAGGTCGAAGTACCCAACGCAAAGGTTCGATGCAACACATGCTTCAGCATGAAGATTCCAACTACAACAGCGAATTATTAATGAATATTGCTAACAGAGAAACACTTCAAATAGAATACAATAAAATAATTTGGGGACTGCCAAGATCAAAAAATATCATAGAACAGTTAACAAAAAGGGGAAAAAATCAAACACAAAAACAATGACAAGGTACGAATGTAACAACGGTTGAGACCAAGTATGTCAAACAATGCAACTGTGCTGCGCTGAATAGAAATTCTACCAAACCAAAATACCAAGACTGTATAACAAAAAACCAGCAAATGTAGTAATCACCTCAACGAATGAAAACATCGAAGTACCCTGGAACATTCTAACGGAGGTAACTCTGACTCTTCAGACGATTTACTCAAGGGTCCACCGATTAGCCCTTTTTAACCTACAGAAGGCCAAATTTCTACAAAGCAAGCAACCGAATAACTGTAATATTCATAATCACGTAAAAGAAAGCCAGACAACACTCCAAAAGGTTAAATATCAGAACAAGAAACATGCAGACAACTAATACAAATATGCTTCACCGAACTAGGGAAAAAAATCACCCCGCAAAACACATGCAAACGCTCAACACATTCCACAGGAAAAAAAAGCAACAAACGAAACCGAAAAAAAGCAGGGTACCGATATCCAAATGAGAGAAAAAAATTCGGCCTTCGGCCCGCTTCGACCGACGACGAAAGAAACAAAGGAAATCGTCATCACTCCCGATGGTATTATCATTCGCGGACGACCTTATCCTCATTACAGATGAGCTGGAAGAACTAAAACGAATCCAATACCACATTATTGCGGCTCAGAAGAAATGAACGAGTTGAGTCATGATTTGATTGACCAAGCTAGGAAAAAAGGAAACCAGGAAACTGCGGACATAAGAAAATGCATCAAATTTAAATCGGTAAAACCGTAACAAAACACGTCAAGAACCACAGGATGTGCTACCTAGCACATGGTGAACCACACCACGCATGCATGCAGCAATGCAGTACAAGGCCAAATCTAAGAAAGTCGAGCGACCTCCTTACAAATGGAACGACAACCTAAAACAAGACATGAAATACGAGTACTTTGACATGGGAATCAAGTTTTGGACGGACACAGCTGGAGATATTATCGTACCTTGTATGATATATGACTAAAGGCGAACCGATCAAGACCGAGAAGATACGAACGAGTTATAATGAGAGACCCGATCAACAAACCGAGACAGAGAAAATGCATCAAATCGTAGACGGGAAAACCATAACAAAACGCATCAAGAACCACAGGATGTGCTACCTGGCTACACATTTTCAGACGCTCTGAACCACACCTGTTTCATGTAGCAATGCAGTACAGGCCCAAATCTAAGAAAGTCGGACGACCTATTTACTAATGGAATGACAACCTAAAACAGGACATGAAATACTTCGACAAGGATATCCAGTTTTGGAGGGACACGGCTGGAGACAAAAATAAGATTAAAAAAGCGGCTAGTGATATCTACAAAAAAAAAAAACAGAAACTGATATCAGCGAGAACTCAGAAAACGACCAAGAAAACAACAACACGGAACATAGCGAAACCTCGACATAGAAAAGAGCCAAGCAAACGGTTAACTCCACCAAAAGATGCATCGGCGAAGCTCGACCTGGATCAACATGCCAGCGACTACGTGAAAAGATGCCCTCCTATAGACAAATATCACCCTTCTCTCCACTAGTCCAATGCTTACTTAAGGCTGCATAGTCGGTAGGCTCGTAATCCTTTCCTATCCAATGGGCACGTCTTCCCTACCATTACAGCGCCCCCCGGTCTACTTCTTGATATGCAATGGCCTATGTAGCACCATGAATCATGACACTTCAGGGGCTAGTGCAAATCTCGGGGTTCATTCGATTAATCGAGTCTGGTCAAACCACGCTGGGATCGGTGCAATTCATTTCATTTCATTACTTCAGGTGCTAGAATCACCAAGCTGCTGGTGTCTGCACCAGACCGTGTGAGAAGCAGTTCTCCCTTAAGTCTACCCCTGTTAAATTAAGTGTTTGGCCTTGAGATTTATTTATGGTAATGTCAAAGCGGAAACTGCACTCTTTTGAACTCGAAGGTGTAGTTCGACCGTGGAGGCGATCGGTGGCGGCAACCTCTCGCGTCCGGCCCTATTGCGAGCCATGGTACGGAGCGAGAGGGAATGGGAAGCCGTCACTTCCTTCTGCGAAGCAGTAATGCTCGCGAAGGAGGAGGCGGGGCGCGTGAGGGAGTGGCAGTCTCTGCGCCTTCACGTACCTAGCTGCCGCAGGAGGAGACGCCCCGGGCATCGGGAGTCCATAGCGGACTCCCGGCCACCGTAGGCGCGAGCTTGCAGGTGGCGAGCAATGGGTAGCTCGCCACCCGGTAAGGACCAAGCTCGGGTCGACGACGCGTAGTGTTCCACGCGCGCCTCAAAGAGATGTCAGCAAAACTGAAGGGGTCTGCTAGGACCGATGCCTGCCGGGGTCGCGTGATTGTTCGAAAGAGATACCGTGACCCTGGCACATGGGCAACTGAAGGAACACGGGTGGGTTTTAGACAGTAAAAGTCTGACATGCCCTCCCACTCCGCCCAGAGCGGGAGAAGTCATTTGGTGATTTCCCATCCAAAAAAAAAAAAGAAAAAAAAAGGGTAATTCGACGGCGTTAGAGGAATCCTCGGAATAAACACGGACTTCTCTCTGGAACAACCTGTTAGTTGGGAGACCGGGAGGCTTCAATGTGTTAAGAAACTCAACCGGGTAATGTGCGGCGTCATCGTGGTTTATCACTGGAGTCCACTGATTTATAATGATTTTCAACTCCTTCGAACGATCTCAAGAGAATTTCATTGATGATTGTAGCTTGGTCGTTATGTTTTACTTTAATGTATAAACTAAAATCGCATTATCACTCACTGAACGTACAGATTTATGTGCCTAATTGGGTTTTACTTATAAAGTTGTATGGTATCTCTCGTTAACAATAGTCACTGTAGTTATTTAATTTTATTTAATACAGAAACAAACGCGTTTTAAGTATATGTAACTTATTACTTGCAAATATTAGTTCATATTAATATCAGTTACATATTTGATACATCCCCGTTACCTTGGTTGAGATTGGACACCGGTGACGACAATGTGCTCCCCGGGCTGCCCCGCACGCCATGCGCCCGTCTACCAGGCCACGTAAGATATTCGAACCCCTATTTGACTCAGTAAAGGGATGATTTTGGAAAAACTGTGATACACATATCTCATAATTATAATTGAAGAGTATGTGTACCAATTTTTTTGTCAATCGACCCAGAGAATAAAAAGTTTCATAGAAACTTCAACCCCCCATTTCACCCTCTTAGGGGTGGTATTTCTAAAAATCCTTTCTTAGTGGATACTTACTCTTCACAAAAAACACACCCTCCAAATTTCATGTCTTTACGACCAGCGGTTTAGGCTGTGCGTTGATATATCAGTCAGTCAGTCAGTCAGTCACTCAGGACTTTGAATTTTATATATATAGATTAGGCATCCTATTTATTGAGGAAGGCTATAGGCTACATAACATCACGCTACGATTAAAAGGAGTGGAGCAGCAATTTGAAAGCGTCTTTATATAATTTCCATACATTTTACTACCCTGTATTGTGGTAATGCCATGCCTTATCTTCACGTTATAAACCAAAATAGTGCACATCTATTCTAATATACTAATTATACTTATCTATACTAATATTATAAAGCAGAAGAGTTTGTTTGTTTGTTTGATTGAACGCGGTAATCTCAGGAACTACTGGCCCGAATTGAAAAATTGTTTTTGCGTTGGGTAGCTTTATTGAGGAATGCTATAAGCTATATAACATCACACTACGATCAAAAGGAGCGGAGCAGCAAAAAGACGCGGACGAAGTTGCGGGCAGAAGCCAGTTTTCAATACATAGATGAAATTCTATTTGTAGGTGATTATTAAAAACTAAATAGACAGCTATATGGGTATCTAGCTACCTTAACACTGGTTTTAATCCTCCCACAACACCTGTGAAGTTTTGCTAGCTCATTTAAAATGAGTTATCATTTCAGCCGAAAACATCCACTGCTGGACATAGCCTCCCCCAATTCGGAGGGGATTTTGCCATAATCGCCACGCTTAGCAGGCGTGTGGGCGATCGCAGTATGGTGGTAAAATGCATAGAGAACGCTGCTGCTCATTCTCTAGTAAGTCCCTTAGTCGCCTCGTACGATACCCACGGGAAGAAATGGGGCGGGTGGTGTGGTATTCTTTACGTTCTGCACCACATGGAACTAATTTGACTCAGTGTAGTTTAATTTTAGATACTGTAATTTTATCTCACGAAACAAAACGAGCTTTACTTGTGGTTATCAAGTGAACTAACACGCCCCACCCACTGTCAGTTAAATAAAATGTCCCTAAGCCCCGTCCATTAACAACTAGCTTGAGGCCGCGGCTTCGCCCGTGTAGCGGTTGCCACTATCCTAGGTGACAAACTAACGGCACAAAAAATATCTAACCGAACCTAACCAAACTCTGGCCGTGATCTACTTGTTTGAAAATTTCATCTAAATCTGTTCAGGCGATACGACGTGAAAATTTTAACAGACAAACTACGAGTTACACATGTATGTATCGTATTACTAGCTGTTGCCAGCAGCTTCGCCCGCGTATATTATATACCTATTATATATAAACCTTCCTCTTGAATCACTCTTCGATTAATGAAAACCGCATTAAAATCCCTAGCGTAATATAAAAGATATCAGCGTAGAGACACGGGAAGCGAATTTGTTTTATATAAAGATTTCTATGTAAAGATTATGTATAGTACGGTTTCATAACAGTTACTCACATCCAGTGATTATAGTGTTCATAGGCGCTTGCGCAGACATACGTCCGATCCTGATCATCTTCTCGCCGGTGTCGGGGTGGAATGCACTGTCGTACAGATATTTGGCAGCCCATAGTTTCTCCTCATCATAACCGGCGGGTATTTTTTTTGTTTTCCTGTTAACATAACAAAAAAAAAAAAAACGAGTTTAGGTTGGGAACTTCTTTCGGCTATATTACAAAACGGTGTTATTTATAGATCCCGTTCAAATTTATGTACAGATGCCAGCACAAAAGCTACCATGCTAAACTACTACTATAAACTTTATTGCTAAAGTATATGGTTCAAGA
This sequence comes from Aporophyla lueneburgensis, assembly GCA_932294355.1. NCBI lineage: Eukaryota > Metazoa > Arthropoda > Insecta > Lepidoptera > Noctuidae > Aporophyla > Aporophyla lueneburgensis. The sequence goes on along the minus strand of OW028757.1, from coordinate 10,565,956 downwards.
TTGATTGGGAAAATTTTACAGTTTCGGATAGCATGATGTGTGTATCTGTACTAAAGTAATCAATATAGTATTAAGGATTAGCTATACCGTTTGTCAAAATTAACTTCAAAATACAATAACATACATTACTATAGTTCTGTTTAATTAAGATGACAGAATATTTTATTTTACACTTTGAAAGGTCAGAAACTGCGCGTGGTCTGTCTCCGAAATCTGTGATATGCATCCTCGCAGAATTTGCAAGGGCAGCCAGGTAAGGTAACATTTTGGGACAGAAATCAAGAATCTATTGGGATTTGCAGCGTAAATTCGCTGCGGACGAAACTTTTTGGTTTCTAAATCAACCTTTTTTTTGAAACACTGGCCTTTATATTTTTTTGTTCTATTTCAAATTTCGATCCTGTAAAATCTTACGCCAAAAAATTTTGCTTGTCAACTGGCAGACTGCAGATGGGAGCTGAGCGTTTCACATCAATATTCTTATTTTCGGAACTCCCAAGTTTAAATTATCAATTTTAGCCCTATAATTTTATTACTAAACCTACGTGTGTCCTATCTGGTGCTACTTTTAAAATTGCTCATATTGATAAAGTTCTGTGTGCAACTCTTCCATTTAACTGACGACGACCATACAAGCCGAATTTCGGCTTTTCCCCCCGACGGGCTATCAGCCGTCGGACTAAACTGAGGTCAGCGGCGTGTTGCGGACGTTTCCCACCGACGCGACGCAGAGCCAGACGCCCTCATAGACTGCTGCTTGCTGCCGTCGCTGCACGCAGCACTGACAGTGTCCTTCTGGATAGTTACGCCCGGCTGGTTATAAGGAACCTTTTAACTTACCTATTTTTTCTATTTTTCTGTAATAGATTATCTAGATAATTTTCTATTTTACGCATCCTGATGTAACGTGTATTTCACGATTCAACTAGGTGTTCGTTATAAAAAAGGAACCTATAAATCGACGTGCATAGGCCTATTTTTTTTAATCGATTGCAATCGTATTGGGGATGGGTCGTGCGCGAAGATAATTTCCGTTATATCTGATTAACCACTAAGTTTGACTCGTCCCTCTTTTTAAAACAAAACCAAATATTTGATAGCCTCATCTTCAGTTAACCATATACTTGTTTTTTATATTACTGCTGTATTTTTTATTATTTTTGTTTTGTCTAAATTATAAAGTGGTGTGAATAAGGTGTTTTTTCTTTAACCGTCTCGCTACAAAATGGCGCCCGAAGTAAAGGTAAGTTCATTACCAATAATTTAATTTTTTTGTTATCTCGTGTGTGGTTGCTCCATATGAGCAACTTTAATTTTATTGTGAGTTTCAGATTTTAGTATCAGACAGAATCCGGTGTGGAACTAGAAAGGAGTTTGTGTCTCGGATGCTTCGTTGAATATACCTCATACGCGATTGGGCTACGGAACTGCTTACTGAAGTTTGTGTTCGTTGTTTTAATGTGATGTTTGTGAATATAATTTCAAAGAATAACTTTGTAACCATACCCAATATCTATCTCTTTTATTTCTCCCCCAATGAAATACATATTCATCCCGTGTTTTATTCCATTCCTGTTGGTAGCTATAGTTAGTTTCCCGTAGTGTGTGTTTGATGTGTGGATGTTTAGGCGTCGCGATAATAAGGTAAGCTTTTTGAATGTTGGTTTGCTAGTGTCTATTTTCTTTTTTTGATTCTTAGCCCAACTGTTTCCTTTGTCGTGTATTTGTCGTCCTATTTCTCTATCGATCTTACCACTCGGTATCTAACGCATTCCAGCTAGGTTCAGCAGACTTGTCATTTATCCCTGATTTTTCTTTTGTGTTATAAAACATGGCAGAAGAAGCTTCTATTAGTGAGACACCCCTTCGCTAAAGTCCGATTATTTCTAGACCGCCACCGATCCCACCTAGGGCAACTCCAGGTTCTAGTCTTCCATCTCCTATGAAATCTGAAGATTGTCCGCCTTTCCCACAAAAAAGATTCTCGCTTATGAAATGGCACATTAGTTTCTCTGCCGATACGTCTGTTAGGGAGTTCTTCACGTCTATTGAGGAACGAAAAGAGGGAGACGACATATCTGACGGTTATCTCCTTAAATGCTTTTATGAACTCTTGACCGGCGACGCTTTGGAGTATTACAGGTCAATTCGCCGACCTGATATGTCTTATTCCGAATTAAAACAAAACTTTTTAAAATCATTTGGACCTATAGATTTCGAGTTCAAAACTGAGCAACAGGTTAGAACTCTTGAGCAAACGCCTGATCAATCTGTTAGAGATTTTACTAGGAAAATCTCTCAATTGAACAATTCCTTGCGCAAACCGATCAGTAAAGATGATTTATTAGAAATAATTGTTCATAATATGCACAATAAGTATTTTCCATGTCTATCGGTTCAGAAGTTTAAAAATTTGGATGAACTTGTTGATATAGTATCTCATTTTGAAAGTTTTTTGACCAAGTCTACTAAATCTTTTTCAAGCGTAACCAGTACACAACAATGTCCAAAATGCAAAAAACCCGGACACTCTTATCGTTCTTGCCCTAATTTTCCTGGTGTGCTATGCTTTAAGTGCCGCACACCTGGTTTTATAACTCGTGATTGCCCAAAATGCAATTCAAAAAAATGTTTAAACCACCGGCGACACGCATTGCTCCGTACAGTGTCACCAGTGATAGCGTCCGATTCGTCTGATAACCGCCCTTTTATCGAGATTTTATTGTGTAACCAGGTTGTTAAAGCTCTCCTTGACTCTGGTGCACAAATGTCCCTTATTAGTGATCGTTTAACTCAGCAACTAGGTATCTCACTGAACACAAATGATTCATGTCCTCGAGTTATTTCTGCTAATAATTCGCCTATCGATATTTTGGGAAATATTTATCTTCCAGTTAGGTTTAATGGTACAACCTTTGTACACGAGTTTTTAGTAGCACGTTCTATGTCTTCTTCTGTAATCTTAGGTATTGAATTCTGGAACAAGTTTGGTTTAACTTCCGTTTTTGCCGAGCATTTAACAAAAACATCAAAGGTAATATGTTCCTTCCTTCAGATACTCATTTTTCTCCTCCTCAGGTTTCTTCCGTTGAAGAGATTCGTTACATTCATCCTCGTAACATTCTTTCACCTGATCAAGAACTAAGCCTACAAAAGGTCATTGATGAGTTTGAAGATATTTCGTCTGATAAAATTGGCCTTGGTAAGACTACTTGGCTATCACACAAAATAAACACAACAGGACCACCTATTAGACAACGATTTTACCCTCTTTCTCCAGTTAAACTAAAAATTCTCAATGAGGAAATCGATAAGATGTTGGAGATGGGTGTCATTCGTCCCTCTCGTTCTCCTTGGGCCAGTCCAGTGGTAATGGTTACTAGAAGGATGGTTCTGTTCGTTTCTGCGTTGACAGTAGGAAGTTGGATAGCGTTACTATCAGGGATTCTTATCCTCTTCCCCGTATTCACGATATCCTTGATAACCTTCGCGGTGCAAGATATATGAGCTCGCTTGATTTTAGAAGCGCATTTTGGCAGATCCCCCTTGCCGATAAGGAGAGTTGTGAGAAAACCGCCTTTATAGTACCTCAACGTGGTTTATTCGAATTCGTCAGAATGCCATTTGGTCTCACAAATGCAGCTTCTGAAATGCAGCGTCTTACGGATATGATTGTCAATTTTGAATTTACTTCAACTAGTGATAACTTTGTTTTCGGTTATGTTGATGACCTAATTTTGATTTCCAAAGATTTCAACAGTCACCTCGCACTCCTTAGAAAAGTACTAAAACGCCTTAAGGAAGCCGGTTTATCTATTAACCTAAAAAAATGTGAATTCTGTAAAAGTGAATTAAAATATTTGGGTTATATTGTAAATGAAAAGGGTTTACAAACTGATCCCAGCAAGCTTGATGCTATTAGGGACTATCCAACTCCTAATACCGCTAAATCGCTGCGCGGTTTCATTGGAATGTGTTCCTATTATAGACGTTTCGTTGATGGTTTTTCATCCATAATAGCTCCACTCACTGCCCTCATAGGAAAAAGGAAGGGTCGTGACCCTATAAGTTGGGATAATGCCGCCGATAAAGCATTTATCAAATTAAAGGAGGCGCTAATTAAGACTCCTGTTATGGCTTGTCCTGATTTTTCGAAGCCTTTCATTTTACAATGCGATGCATCATCTGTTGGTCTTGGTTCTGTTCACAAAAAATTGATAACGTTGAACATCCTATTGCTTATTATTCTCGCTTATTCTCCAAAGCTGAACGTAATTATAGTAATACTGAACGTGAACTTTTGTCTGTTCTTGATTCTATTAAACATTTCCGCTGCTATTTAGATGGGATGAAGTTCACTGTTATAAAGGATCATATGGCCTTAAAATGGCTCCTTACGCTGAATAACCCTTCCGGACGTTTAGCTCGATGGGCTACTATTATTTCTCAATATACTTTTGATATCGTTCATCGCAAGGGTGCACAACACGTCGTTCCAGACGCTCTATCTAGAATGTATGCTAGTCCTGTTATTTTCGATCAAGGTCCAGACCATACTAATGATAGATGGTATAAAAAGGTTTATTTAGGTGCTCGCGATACTCCACAAATGTTTCCAGCGTACACCATTCGGAACGGTGTTCTTTTAAGACGCATGCCGATCGTTAGTCCTTTGTGTTCTGATCCTTGGCGCGTGGTGTTACCCGCTAAAAAGGTGCCTTCCGCAATTTGGGAGGTCCATAATAATCCTCACTCCATACATCCTGGAGTCACAAAGACTTATTTTAAGCTCAAGGATGTCTTCTATTGGCCGAACATGTATCGGGATGTTACGGAAACAATAAGGCAATGTGAGACATGTAAAGCATATAAGATCGCGAATACTCAACCACGCGGTAAAATGTGTTATCCCAAGGAGGTTTCCTTGCCGTTACAAATGATTTCTATCGACATCATAGGACCTTTACCTATCGCTTATTATGGGTATAAATATATTCTATCTATGGTCGACGTTTTCTCTAAATATGTCTGGCTTGTTCCTCTTAAAAAGGTTGACGCAAGTTCAGTTATTAAATCCTTGGAATCTGAAGTATTTTTTAATTTCGGAGTTCCGCGGTCTATACTCTGTGACAATGCTACAGTTTTTCGTAGTAATCAGTTTATAAATTTTCTTAGGTCATTTCACATTGATTCCCCAACATATACCCCTTATTATACTCCGCAAGCCAACACGGTAGAACGCTATAACCAAAGTGTCGTGACGTGTTTGAGCATATTGGTTGGTGAGAACCAAAGAAACTGGGCAAAATTGTTACCCAAAGTCAAACTTTATCTTAATTCCTGTATTAATTTAGCGACAGGTTTTACACCAAACTTCCTCATATTCGGTAGAGAAGTCTGCATGGATTCAGTTCGCGCTGGTAGCCAGACTCTAAGCACTAATTTAGCTGAAAGTCGGGAACAACACGCAAAGAATCTGACTTCTCTGGCTGAGGTTTATGCGAAAGTGGCAGACAACCTTTCTTCTGCTTTCCTTCGAAATTCTCGAATTTATAATACAAACCGGACAGCAATTACACTTAACACTGGCGACATTGTATGGAGGCGTAATTTTTCAAAGTCTTCAGCTAGTGAATATTTTTCAGGAAAGCTTGCTCCTCGCTTTATTAAATGCCAAGTGATCAGAGTCGTCTCTAGGACCACATATGTCCTACAAGACTGTGATTCCTCTCATACCGGCAAATATCATATAAAAGATATTCTTAAATAATTAACTACGTTAATTTAACCTTTCTTATTAGTATTAATTTTCTTTGTCTGACTGATGATGTTTTGTCCTTCTGAAGTCTGACTGAAGTCGTTTATTATTCTTTGTTCTTGTATATATTAAGGGGATCCCCAGGATTTAATTAGGTCGTTTATTTTTCATTAATTAATTCCTAGATTTCTTGACTTTTGTTATTGTTAGGTTTAGTGGACACATCTGGAGCTCGCACTGATAACGTTTAAGTGAAGGTCGACTTTCAATTTTTATTCTGTATCAGCTGCATTGCGATGTTGTTGATTAGATTTAATTAGTCTTTAATTCGTTTGCTTAGTCATAACATTTATAGGTTGATTAAGTTAGTTTATTTAGGTTAGCTTATTTAATTTTAGCAGGGTTGTCTTCCTCTCTAGGGTTGCCTCCTCCTTATACATTTTACTCTGTTATAGATTTGGTACTCATATGTGGTCACTCACTTAGGGTTGTCATTTCCCTTTAGGGTTGCCACACCTTTTTTTTGCTGGAAAAGGGGTGCTGCAGCGTAAATTCGCTGCGGACGAAACTTTTTGGTTTCTAAATCAACCTTTTTTTTGAAACACTGGCCTTTATATTTTTTTGTTCTATTTCAAATTTCGATCCTGTAAAATCTTACGCCAAAAAATTTTGCTTGTCAACTGGCAGACTGCAGATGGGAGCTGAGCGTTTCACATCAATATTCTTATTTTCGGAACTCCCAAGTTTAAATTATCAATTTTAGCCCTATAATTTTATTACTAAACCTACGTGTGTCCTATCTGGTGCTACTTTTAAAATTGCTCATATTGATAAAGTTCTGTGTGCAACTCTTCCATTTAACTGACGACGACCATACAAGCCGAATTTCGGCTTTTCTCCCCGACGGGCTATCAGCCGTCGGACTAAACTGAGGTCAGCGGCGTGTTGCGGACGTTTCCCACCGACGACGCGACGCAGAGCCAGACGCCCTCATAGACTGCTGCTTGCTGCCGTCGCTGCACGCAGCACTGACAGTGTCCTTCTGGATAGTTACGCCCGGCTGGTTATAAGGATCCTTTTAACTTACCTATTTTTTAAATTTTTCTGTAATAGATTATCTAGATAATTTTCTATTTTACGCATCCTGATGTAACGTGTATTTCACGATTCAACTAGGTGTTCGTTATAAAAAAGGAACCTATAAATCGACGTGCATAGGCCTATTTTTTTAATCGATTGCAATCGTATTGGGGATGGGTCGTGCGCGAAGATAATTTCCGTTATATCTGATTAACCACTAAGTTTGACTCGTCCCTCTTTTTAAAACAAAACCAAATATTTGATAGCCTCATCTTCAGTTAACCATATACTTGTTTTTTATATTTTTTATATTACTGCTGTATTTTTTATTATTTTTGTTTTGTCTAAATTATAAAGTGGTGTGAATAAGGTGTTTTTTCTTTAACCGTCTCGCTACAGATTGTAGGCTCTTAAAACACCTGCCAGGGTCGAGAGATTTATTCGAAAGAGTTACCGTGGCTCTGGCATAGGCACCTTAAGGAACGCGGGTGGGTTTTAGTCAGTAAAAGTCTGACACGCCCTCCCGCTCCGCCCAGAGCAGGAGACGTCATTTGGTGATTTTCACCACAAAAAAAAGCTTTTAGAACAGTGAAAGAAAAGACTATGAAGTAAGGAAACTGGCATTATTCGTCATTATACGTATTAAGTTTTTGGGTATTAATGTGCATGGCTATAAGAGGGAAAGACCAGAGTGTAAAGAAACGATAGATGGACTGTATGAAAGATGTTATGGCTAAAAATGGCGGGTGGCTAAGGAGATGACAACTACTAGCCAAGCCTTTCCCAACGATATTGAGGTTGGCTTCCAGTCTAACCGGATGCAGCTGAATAACAGAATTTTACACGGAGCGACAGCCTATCTGACCTCCACAACCCGGTAATTGCGTAATATGAGGAAAGTGCTTTCCAAGGTACGGTGGGGTTTTGGTTTGTAAAACTTACCTATCCACAAACCTACCGTGGGAATCGTAGCTTAACCTGATCGATCGAACCGTGCGACTGTTATTACTTAGCCAAAAGCCCGATGCATTTCAGACATCATCATCATCATCATTTCAGACGAAAGATGTCCACTGCTGGACATAGGCCACCCCCAAGCCCCGCCACTACGACCAGTTCTATGCTTTTCGCATCCAGCGGATTCCGATAGTGTGGAAGAAAAAAAAACATGCTGCTTTGACCCCAAAGAAATTGGGATAAGAGCAAGAGAATAGCGATGGTTAAAATAAATGAATATCTCTAATAATACTCATGAAATCTTCAGCAACGATTAAACAGATATCTCTACCGCCTATGTCATTGTGAACAGTTCATATTTTTGAAACAAAGTTCAAACGCGAGCCGTTAGCGCGATTGTTTTGCCGAACACAATTATATCGTTTACAAACTCACCAAAATATTTTAATGGAATATTTTATAAACATATTAATGTGGTGGTTATTAGAAATAAGTGTAAATTATTAAAACACATTGAAAGTACCAATTGGCTATACGAAATCATGCTTCGTATGTTGCCGGACGTAAATAATAGCACCATCCCATTTCTTCCCGTGGGCTTCGTAAAAGGCGACTAAGGGACATGCTAGAGAATGGGTAGTAGCGTTTTCTATGCATTTTACCACCATACGGTGATTGCCAACTCGCCTGCGTAGCATGGCTATTATAGTAATTTCTAAAAAACTTACGCTTGCGTGTTTGAAAGCGCTAATCTCTGAAAATGCCAGTCGCATTTGGAAAAATATTTTTGTTTTGGATAGCCCAATTTTTGAGAAAGATTGTAGGCTACAATCTGTCAAATTTCTTTAATAGATTTTCAACTTTATTGCTACAGTATAGCGCAGTGGCGTAGCGGGCCATCTCGGCGCCCGGGGCGGGAGACCCATTTTGCCGCCCCCATTCAATACTTAATTAAAATTAAATTTCGAGACATAATTTCACAGGCAATGAGGTATCTTTTATTGAAGGTAAAATAGGATCCGCGGTTTCACAAACGAATTATACGGGCCTTACGAGCAGCGAACTCAGAAATTTGTCAAAATCAATATTTGCAGCCAATTCTTGTTCAATCGACAATGTAGTAAGTTTGATAGTCTAGTGGAGCTCATAGTGGATCTGAGATAATTTTTGATTATCTTCAAGTTCGAAAAACTCTCACAACTAGAGACACTAATTGCCAAAGTCAAATATAGTATACGAATCAGTATGACTATATCTGGAACCGAAATTCCCAGATTCAGTTTTTGAGTGAACTGGAGGAGCTCCAGTGGTCCTTTGTCCCTTATATCTTCCTCTGATTTACAACTGGTGACAAACTGTTGGAGACGCTTCCGCTCCATCTGAAACGCGTCCTTGTCGTATCTTCTATACATGGGAAAGATCGCACTCGTACTTGCTGTCCAAAAGTTTTGCTGGCATCAAAAATCCGAACTTGTCCGCTATTTCTTGAACTTGCTGGAATCGAGTTGTCATTTCTTGAATGATCTTGTCAAATGATGCGAACACCTCTCGACGGACTTCCTGCTCGTGAGACAACGCTGTATCTGCGGATTCATCACCATGCTTGCGTTTTTTCCTGCGAATTCTTCTCGTTTTGACTTCGATTCCAAGTTTTTTGCAGAGATTCTTAGCAAAGTCGATTGCGGCTTGGACGAAACGGTCTCTGCTTTCCACTAGGATAGCTTTTAAAGCGCAGAGTTTCTGGGCACACTTATCCACACTCAGTCCTCGTTGCTGCAGGTAAATCTGTGCGTCATCTACTTCAGGTAGCACTGCAGCCCAAAAGCCAAGAAAAGTGAGGAAGTTGAATGACTGCATGGTTGTCAGAAAAAGACTGACTCCCGATCTTGTTTCGGAAGTTTGAGATGAGTCCGTCAATTCTTCCAGTGCCTCAAGAACTTCCTCAAATTTATTTTTAGCGTCTTGACAGCTTCATGTCTAGTGCTCTAGCGTGTTTCAGTGATTAGATTCACTGCTTGACCTGTGACGGCAACCAAAGCGTTCCACCGAGCAGTTGATGCAGAAAAGAAGGGAAATAGCTTCTCGAGAGTTCCAAAAAACGTCACGGAATTCACTGATTCAGAAGCAGCTTGTTGAGTGACCCCAGCCAAGTTGAGAGACTGGTTTGTGCATGCAACGAATGTAGCTTTCGGATTCAGTGCTTTAATCCGGACTTGAACTCCATTGTGGATCCCCGACATTGTGGCAGCCTTTTTATAAGCCTGTCCTCTCAAATTCTGTATGTCAGGTCCGTGTGATGTTATTTTCGCGATTATATCGTTGCTGAGATATTCTGCATTTTTTCCTTTTGGTTCGAATAAGTCGATGAAAGATTCTACCGCGCCGACCTTTTCTCCTTCGATATGTACGTATCGCAGAACCTGGCTCATTTGGTCTTTGTGTTAGATGGCTGGTGTACTGTTGAAGATTACGCAATAATATTTAGCTTCTTGAATGCGACGGATGATGGATCAAACTTGCTGTCCCAGTAAGTTTATAAATTCATTCTGGGTTTCTAGAGATAGATACGAAACTGGGACTCTTGCTCTCAGCTTTATCTTTGTCAGGTGTACCATTAGAAGAGGGTCATATATAGCTAGGAGGTGCACTAACTCCAGAAAGTTCCCGCGATTGCCACTATCATCTTCTCAAATGTCTTCTGGAAGTCCTCTGAAGGCTAGATTCTGTTTGGCTAAGAACTGAATAATATTCAACAACCGGTACCGTACATCCCTCCACTTCTTCTCCTCACTTTCGAAAACTTCTTGTTGTTTCTGATTGTACGCTGCCAGACTAGACCTCACAATACGATTTCAAGTGCGCAGTGGAAGTGTGATAATCGTGGGGCTCTAGAGACAAGAAGTGGCTAGCGTAACTAGTCCGCCGTACGCGGAGCAGACAATCAAATCAAACACTTACAATACAACAAAAGAACTTACCTGTTGGTTGAAGGACACTGCTCTGGTGCCTACCTGGAGTTATGTATGTAAGTGAGTGTATATGTATTGTGTTGTGACGTTATGAGTAAGTATTCTCAGGAACAATCCGCAACAATCCGCCAGATGTCTTCATGGCACGCGGCTTCAAGGTCACTTTCACTTAACCTTCAAACTAACACAGGTATTTCCAACAAACAAAACCCGTGTTATGTCTTCAAATTGGGGTTAGTTGCAATCAATACGATTGGGTCATGACAGATTGTCCACAAAACGACCGATTCTCAGGGATTGCTTTACAAAGGGTCGCGAGAACCACGCGGCGACCATCCCTTTCAAGAACTTCAGTTTTACCAAATGTAACCCGTATTATTACGTCAAACTGGGGTTATTAACACTCAAAGCAATTGGATCACGACTAATTGTCACAAGCGGATCGATTTAAAAGGATTAATTTCAACAAAAGCGTCGCGGGGGTTCCAAAACGCGACGGACCTCTTTTAGCGGCAAACCAACAAGAAGTGTCAACGTCAAATTGACAAGTCAGATGTCACTTCGTTACACGCGCATTCCGTTAGGCGCACAGATAATAAACGGGACAGAACACTGATCGATGGTTGCTTTACGGTTCAGGCGAATTCCAACTCCTTCCATTTCAAGAAGCTCTGCTCATGGTCCAGGCTGTTCTCATGATCTCCGATTCTTGGATTTAGCTTCCACCATTTGTTGAATCCTTCTTCAGATGCGAAGTTCGACCCGGATTACTAAACAGCTTGCAACAGAAACTATACAAGGATTGCTTCAAAGGCGTGTACACGATCCATGTTCGGAGAACCTTTTCACTGTTAGATAATGGTTTGTAGAACCACTCTCTGGTTAGTTTTCGAGTAACTCCTTTCGTTAAAGTCCCTGAGCGCACAACATCGGGAAATTTGGAATCGATTTGCTGTACTGAGTCAGATCCACGACGTACTAGAAACGTTCTGACTTCGTCGGTCATAGTAGAAGGCCACTTATAAGGTTCAAGACTGATTGGGAAAATTTTACAGTTTCGGATAGCTTGATGTGCTGGCGTCTGTACATCCACACTTCCACACTAATATTATTTTCCCCTCAACCCTCAACACTTACATAATTCATACAAAATTCCAATAGAAAATGCAATTTCAGGTTTACCAATGTTTCGGCTGTCCTTGTGGGATTTTCCTAATTTTCTTTTTTCAAATTATATCGTATTCGATTGTATGAAACATACTACATGGATTGCCATTTTTTTTAGAAACATTTTCTGGCGTGCAACCAAAAACTTACCAAAGTTCCAACACAATCGGACGAGCCATTTTCGAGGTATTGCGAGATTAACACACTGCATTTTTTATCTGTAAGAAGATACAGATGATGAACAAACCTGAACGCTTCGACGACTTTCTTTGCCTCATCTAGTTGTTTGTCAGTAGCCAACACGTTCAGTGGGTTGGTGAGCAAAAGAAAATGTCTCGCTCGACCCATGTACGTTCCCTGGTCGAACCTCGGCTTGTCTATGTCTATAACCTTCGCCATTTTGACTTAGGAACTCTGCAACAAAAAAACAAATATTATAAGTAAAGACACTGATGAATTGAGGCCACCTGCACTGACTCCATAAGGCCTGAAGGTGCCCGACCCGAGGCAGGGGCTGCCTAAATGCCCAATGGTATCATCATAATCATCATCAACATTTCAGCCAAAAGACTCCACTGCTGGACTTAGGCCTTCTCCAATTTAGGGGGGTTTGCCATAATCCTCACGCTTGGCAGGGGGGTTGGCGATCCCACTATGGTGGTAAAGTGCATAGAGAACGCTGCTGCCCTTTCTCTAGTAAGTCCCTTAGTCGCCTCTTACGACTCCCAATCTACGGTAGATTTAAGACCTTTCTTACTAGTAATTATACGCAAATAAGTCCGAAATACCTGAATTTAATTACTGTTTTCGAGATAATGTATTTTCGTAAATTACAGTTATAATTTACGAGTTGGTATTCGGTGCGCACTTTATCTGAATCATACGGTTGCTTAACAATTAAAAATGTTTGTGTGACTCCAGATAAGACAAGTAATTAGATAATTTTACATACTCCGTGAAGGCAGAGACATTATTGTTGTTATCGTTGACAGAATTTCAAGGTTCCCTGCGTGTGATACATCATTATTTATCTCGGGTGTAATGGAAATGAACTGATTTATTATTAGCTAGGGCTTAGTTCCTATAGTTACTATTCTTTGGTAAGTGGGTAAGTATTTTTATACGCATTTATGGAGGCTCTCAATAAAGCTAGCCCTATACTCTCAAACTATTTATTTCGGTATCAGCATAGCTATTCACAACCATTCGATACGCTTTCGTACTGAATGGAACATCAATCAATGTTACCGTAGGAGTCCTATAACGGTGGTCACAAATTAGACGACCGCTATTGTTCCGACAGCTACAGCTGTCAGAATAAGAATAATCGAGATGTGATATGGTAGGCAGAAACCACGGAACGCCATCTGCTACGATCTTCACATAGACCTACTCCTTTTGCCTCGTTTAGGTTCATACACACACGCCGGTTGCAAGTAGTATGCACCTGACCTTTCTGAAGAGCATCACCAATAACGTCACGTTCCGTACTTTCTGCCTACCCTCATGGGACAAAGGTGTGAGTTCATGTATGTATGTATGAGATGTGATATATTTAATACGATAGCCTGTCAAATGCTTGTGAATAGCTATGTAGGTCCCTTAATCATCTCGTCGGAGATAAATATCAAAATAATAAATTTAAAAAAAACATTAGACTTCCTGAACTCAGCCAAACTGGGATGTGTAGGTACTGGTTTTATTTAAATATTGGTTAGGTAGCTATTGCCCGTGAGTTCATCTAAGTGTACTTTCTATTTCGGATGAAAAGCCTTACCCCATGTCCTTCTCCAGGACCAAGGGCGGATCCAGGGGGTGGGTCATGGGGGTCATGACCCCCCCCTGGGCTGGGTCCACCGTGGACCATTATTTAAAATTGTTAAACATAGGTAATGGTTTTAAGTAAGGATATATTTTTTGTCACAATACCACGATTTTATGTAAATACCTTCAATGGTGCCGATTCTGTTGTTACAAAATTCTCTAAACTAAACTAAAAATCACTAAAATTTGGTTTATTCCTGTCAAACGACGACTTCCTATTCTAAAATAGACTAAAGTGACACAACTTAACTATATTTTAGTTTTACAGCACTAAGATTGCACTGAGTTATTAGTTTAGTGAAAATGACAATTTTGCTATTCTGAGTATGCCGGTTTTCACCAAAAATTTTGACTATAATAATTTATTTTAACTAAGTCTGACTATTTTTAATCGCGATTAAAAAGGTGTGGAATAAAACTAGTTGTCATGAACTAAAATTCAAACTAACACCTCGCCTTCACGTGCAAAAACAGGACTGTATTTTTTCCTTTTCTTTTGCTTAAATCTCGAAAATGGCGTTTCCTATCGCAAAAATAATGACATTTTCGACCCCCTTTATCAAACCCCTATACATATAAATCTCAACACGTGGGTAATATTTTTTTTATATTTTTCAAACAAAAAGTGAAAAATTCCATATAAAACACGTCCAGGCTACCCCCTTGCGCGCGCCTTCATATCTCAAAAAATTCATTGCGTAGCGGACACAAGTACTACGTTGCGAAGCCAAAAGAAAAAAAAATACCACGTTGATTCGCGATTGTCAAATTCAATTTTAGTCGTGTCAAAATAATTTTTAAATTTAGAGATTTTTTCTTGCAGAATAGCGTTACAATTCTCAAAGCCAAAAGTAAGGAATTTTAGAGGTAGTTTAGTTAGTTTAGTTCGTGTACAGTCGGCCAAGAAAGTGGTGTACCACCCTAAGGTTGAATATCGCTTGCAGATTCATAGGTGATAAAGATTAGTTTCGCTTGCAGATCGATCTGACAACTTCTATTGCTGTCTTTATCTGATTATTGATAACGACTATTACTGTTTGTAACGTGACAGCTGTTCTTAGTTTGAACTTGATGGAACCAATGACGTCGAAAAATCAACGGCGGGGGTCTGTAGATTTTGATGACAAAATTGTATCTACAAATTCAGAATTGTAATCAACAAGTTACATAAAATTGTAAAGGCACAAGGCGAATCCACAAACCTACAATTTCTGTAAACTTGTAATTACAATATCAATAAAAAACAAGCTAAAAATAGATTTATCCTTTTATTAAATTTCTACAATCAATTTTAAAATACTTATAACAAACAAAAACATAGCATATATAGTAATATTTAGAAGATATTGAAAATTTTAAAAAATTAGAAACGGGTGTAACCTCCGTTGGCCTCTATAACCTCTAAAAGACGAGACCTCATTGAACCAACAAGCCGTGAGCAAATATCGGTTCCCCGCATTTCCTCCCAAATATAATTACAGTGACTAATAAGAGCTTGTTTGGTTCTTTCATTTTGATGCGACCATCGTTGGACCATAAGGCCCCAAAGATTTTCTATCGGGTTGAGGTCCGGCGATCTTGAGGGCCACTGAATTACCCTTACGTCAGTGTGTGAACGAAACCAGGCTCTTACGATCCTCGCATTATGAATTGAACAATTATCTTGAACAAAATCAAATTGTGGCATTTTGTTCTCCGGGTAAACATTACGGACTGTCGGTAGCATTGCATTCTGAAGCACGTCGATATAATTTACAGCCGTCGCTCGAGGAGGTAGAGAACACAATTCTCCTACACCATCCGCACTCATCCAGCCCCAAATATTTACGGAAATTCGACCTGATTCTCTATTTGGGATTACATGATCATCTTTATACCGTGTTGAATTATATCGCCAAAGGTGAAGACGTCCATGCTGACTGGATTTAAACGTTTTTTCATCACAAAACACTGTATTAGACCAATCAAAGTCTAAGTGCTCTCTGGCGAAGTTCAGACGAGCAAGTCTGTGAGCATCCGTCAAATATATTTTCTTGGCGTAATGCCTGTGGTGTAACCCCATGTAATGTAGATGATTCCTTATTGTTTGGGCACTCACATCGAACATCTCCGCAAAATGTTTTGTGGGCTTAAAACCATTGATTTCATATTCCCGTCTCATGAATTCTCTATCGTTATTGGAGAGTGCAGGCCGGCGACCACTTCTTCTGTGATCCAACAAACTTCCCTCCTCTCCTTCACGACGAATCCAAAAGCGGACAGAACGCCTCGATATATTCAAATTCCGGGATATCGCACTGATACTGCTTCCCTCATTAAATTGGGCAATTATTTGTGCTCTTTCGGCAATGGTCAAGTTGGCAGGCATTGAGATGATTTTATATGCAGTTGATTGAAAAATAACACGGAAAATATATCGATTTTTTGCATATATTTGACAAAATGTCAATTGTCAGTTTTCTTTTTCAAATGGAATTCGGTTGTCTATTTAAATAGTTTTTATTACTTTTGTTTGGAAACATTTCAATGGGGAAGGCAACTCAAAGCTAATCGTAGATGGCGCTGCGATATTATGTCCCATATGTCAGATTACTGTATAACTTGTACAAAACAAACACGTATTTTGTTATTAAAATTGAGTTTATTCTAAAAAACAATATGGAAAATTATTCGTCAATACAAGTGCATATATTAAAACAAGAGCTAAGACGCCGCGGTGCATCTGCAAGAGGAAAAAAGTGATTTAGTTGAGAGGTTAGAAATTTGATTCTACTACATTAAACACACATTTACTTGTAGTTAGGATTTAAAATTGTAATTTTTATGTAGGTATTACATGTGCTAGCCTCTACAAAAAATATAGTACTGCTTCTGACATTCTATATTGAGAAAAATATCATCAAGTTTTGTGTTTGTCTTCTTCATCTAATTTTACATCTATTTTATAAATTGGGGTAATATGATAAGAATTTTAACTTTCTAACACCACAACTATCACAAATCTCGGTCCCGGTGATAATTCTTCCACCAGACGAACCATTTCATGATCTAAAGAGCGATGCCATACTTAACCTCCAATAGAAAAGTAGATATTATTTTGAAAGGTGTATTCGATTGTTTAGTTATGGTATAATCATAGAATTTCATTAATAAATTCAACTAACGGCCTGTCCCGGCTTCGCAAGGGTAAATATTTGTTTATTATATAGCTTTTCCTTAGTGATAATACAATTTTTGTTCTCACAGCAGTCACAGCAGCTACCCGTTATTTCTTGATAGTGTGAATTGTCGGGAATTTGTATGCCATCATTTTTACAGCCTATTACACAACATCTAGTCATTTTACATCAATAAATAGTTTTTTTCAGAAAATTCCTTTGATATGACAGTTCTTATGGGACATAAGGTAGCAATGTCACTTTGACACTTGCCTTCCCCATTGCTTTGTAGAAACTAATGTCCTTTTCATTTATACTAAAGGTTAAAATGTCATGTACTTATATGTGACATATGACGTATGAATACTAAATACATAGGTTTACGTCATGATAATGTTGTCTCTTTCAGTAATATCTTTTTATAACGAACCTTGTTGTAATTTTCGATGACCGGGAAACTAAATCAAAACTGGTACACCACTTTCTTGGCTGACCGTACAACAGAATCGGCACCAATATTTTATCAATTTTATTATAAATTAATATTTTGTATAAAAATGCATTATTCGGGAACGAACGCATCGAAAAGAACAGTGACGAACTCCCAAACAAAGGGAATTGTCCAAACTTGGCCATTTTTAAACACGCTGCTTTACAAAAATGAAATTACATTTTTGTATAGCAGCTTTTCGATCAATAATTTTAATTCTATTTTAGTAAATATCTGATGCTAATAACTTTGTATGAATAAGCATTGTAAAAAATCTTTTTATTTTGGTATTTTTTATGATGACTTCAGTGTTGCCAAAAAACTGCATAAACAATAAATTCAAATCGATTTAAAGTGGTAATCTCTCCACTGTATTTAACGCAGGTTACATTTAATCATATAATTAAAAAATACAATATTATACGATATAAATAATTAAAGAGTTAAAAATGATGAATTGAAGAGTGCATTATACCTGAAGAACTAATAAAACAATAATCGATTCCATATGTATCGATACAATTATCTTTTTTTTAATATTTGGCAACACAGTGTTTTAAAAACGTTGTGTTAATTGTCAAAATGACGAGTGCAAAAAAAAAAACAAAGTGAATGATAACTTCATTCACTTTTTGTAAGTGCTGTGTTGTAAGTTTTATTGCGATTAAATTGGCTGTTTATAAATGGATTCCGATTCTCTGATGACCCCGGCACTTTCATGGACCAAGGTTCAGCCTGATGAACTTGGCACATCTAAAGGAAGGTTATTTATAAGCATAAACAATTTTAATAAAATGTTAAAAATTATCTAAATATAAATCTTGATATAAAAACTAGGTTTATATTGGCGTTCTTACTGATAAGAACTATTAAATCAATCATATATTATTAGCTGAACTGTTTGTTTATAAGTGGCCAAAGTTCCATAGAAGTTGGTCAATGCCCTTTTAGTTGCCGTTTCTACCCGTTTTTGCCAGACTATACATACATTAACAAAATACCTACTTTTCACTTTTATGTAATATAAAAATTAAATTTATTATATTTCAATTAAATTTTAAAACGGCCTACCGCATGGTAGTGTCTTGGCACCGCTCCTCTTTAATATTTAAACGAACGACCATCCATCGAGCCCAAATACGTTCCACTTCCTCTATGCAGACGATCTTGCCCTCACCTCTCAGGCCAACACCTTTGAAAACGCCGAGGTTCACTTGTCAGAAGCTGTTAGTGACTTAACGTCATACTACCACGCAAACTCTCTGAAACCAAATCCGAGCAAAACGCAGTCTTGCGTATTCCATCTTCGCAACAGAGAAACGGGTCGCAAACTTAACAGAGTTTGGGGTGGGGTGCCCATTGAGCACAGCAACTCCCCAAAATATCTTGGCGTTACTCTGGATAGGTCTTTAACATTCAACAAAAACTGCAAGAACATCAAGCAGAACTCTCGCAACAATCTCCTACAGCGACTTGTCAGAGTGCGGTGCTTCGCCTGACGTTTTGCAGACTACTGGGCTGGCGCTATCTTTTTCTGCAGGTGAATTCACCTGCGCTGTGTGGAGTCGTTCAGCCCATGCAAAGTTAGTGTATACAGCTCTGAATGAAACGTGCTGGAACATTACCGGGTGCCTCAAACCGACCCCGGTGCAAATGCTATATCCATTGCCTGGAATAGCACCACCAAAAATCCGCAGAGCAGTGGCAAGCTCAACTGAAAGAGCCAAGATGGTTTCTGACACACGACACCCTATGCACGACAAAATCCTCGTGTCACAAAGACTGAAAAGCCACAACAGCTTTCTGAAGTGTGTTCTCCCGCTTACTGGCGAACAGTCTAAGGAAAGACTAGACCTGTGGCAACAAGGCGAACATCTCGCAACTGGACACGAATTGCCTTGGCTTTCATGGAAGTCTTTAAATAGACTCCGGACTCAGGTAGGCCGCAGTAAAGAAAACCTGTACAGGTGGAGATTTATAGATGACTCAGCCCTGGAGTGTAAATGTGGTGCTGTCCCACAAACGATGAGGCACCTGATATCTTGTCCAGCATGTCCTGTTGTTTGCACGCCACAGGAGTTGATGGACGCTACTGAAAATGCTAAGCTCGTAGCCAAATTCTGGGCTAACTCTATTTAGATTGCTATCGATACGCCAAGAACTACTTGTGACTTGACCACGACTATGTGACCCCCCCCTGGCACTAAAGCTGGATCCGCCCTTGTCCAGGACCCAGGCTACCTATCTATACAATTTGTTTCACGCTTATTATCACGTTAACTGCCGTGTGACTATGTGTCCAACACTTTTTGTTCCATTCAGGCCTTGTCGGACTATATGACCGACAACACATACAAAATCCGAACATGTTATTGCTGCCTGACCGCCATGTTTTTGGAATAAATAATGTTTTTATGGGATAAATAATCTATTTAACCTCTAAGTCCCTGAGATACCACATTTGGTATAGACACAATCGTTTTTTAATTGTGTCTGTAATTACGGTAATTGACTGGTTAAAGTGAAATAACGCTAAGTATGTACATTTTTTCACTTTTTCTGATTTTAGGCATGGCACTAAACGTGGTAATTGATCGTGGCTTAACTTGATAATTTTTCCTGGCCTAGCCCGTGTAACCGTACCTCTACATAAAATGTGGAATTGTATAATAAGAGGGCTTCATACAAAAACACCATCAACATATCCAGGCCATAAAAATATTCTCTCATACTAGAACCTTGTCCTCGCACTTACGGACACAACAACAAAAAGACAGCCGGTCGACATTTGATTTTTATTTGGAGATGAATACGGTTTACTGCCATGTATACTGCTATAAATAATTTCGGAGTCATGAAGGCTTAGCGGGACATTCGGACTATGCAGATTCTAATGTCAAGACCCATGTGACAGAAGATTACTTACAATTTAGTCTTCCTCTTCCTCTAAACAAGCGAACCAACCATACACCCACCAAGTCGCGTGAAAAAGGGTAATATTTAAAAGACCGCTTACAAAAAAAAAATAGCTATATTCATGTAAATGTTTCAAGGAGAAATTTGGAAATTGTCAAATTGACAATTTTTTTTTTTACAGGTACTTACTTAAAGGAGATTTTATTTGACAACTGGATGAAATGAGGTACAAATACTTCGTTTTAATTAGCAATTTTTTAAGGCAATTGGGTGGATAAGCTTTTGGTTGTGGCTTATGACAAAATGTAAATTAGTTACGGTCGTGGAGGGAAATCCGCGAAATAAATAATGAATGTTCGTAGATAATACAGAATTTTCTTCGTTACATCGGACAATCATCAGGAAAGGCCGCAGAGAGCGATGGCTATTAGGGTGATTAAGGGATACCGTGCGATGTCCTAAGAGGCGGCAACTCTCCTAGCCGAATCCACTCTGGACGCAAAAATCCTTGCGTCCCTATATCGTTGGCGGAAGAGGGAGCTAGCGCACGATCAGCGTCCAGTTTCCCGGGAGTTCGAGGCACGAAGGACCGAGCTCCGTCAGATCCTAGTGGCTGAACTGGCTGAATATAGGGAGCGACTTGTACAACCCAGATGGGGGCTTGCTACATTAGTAGCGGTAAGGCACGTTATGGAGGAGAGGCACCATGGTGCTCTCAGATTCCAGCCAACGCACGTGCCGTCCAGAGACGGATGTTTCGGGAAGTATCTGCGTCGCATAGGTCGGGAACGGACGTCCGCTTGTCACCACTGTGTGGACTACCCCGAGGACACGGCGCAACATACGCTGGAGGAGTGCACAGCTTGGGCCTAGCAGCGCTGTGCCCTCGCAACACTTGGTGTAGGTGATATCTCGCTTCCGGTCGTGGTTTAGTCCATGGTCGGAAGCGAAAATGCGTGAAATGCAGTCGCCTCTTTTTGCGAGGAGTTGATGCATGTAAAAGAGGCAGCGGAGAGGGAGAGAGAGTATACCTCTAATTCCACCCGCACCATAAGAAGCAGGGCGTCGAAGTAACGATCTCCGGTCACTATATGGAATAGCCTGCGGGCGGCAATTTTGGGGCTGGTTCGTCGCTCGAGCAGTCAGGATCAAAGAAGTGGCATGCAGTATGCGCGCCTTAATGGAATGCTGATGTGCTGTCATGGGATCGGCCACACTTTGTGATGGGGCTCGTTAGGCGTAGCGGGCTGATATTAGTCGGGGTAGCGGCGAACGTACAAGTCTGTCCCGGGCCCCTGACACATAATACTAGAAGGAACAGAGGGGTTTTAGTCGGTAGAGTCCGACATACCCCTCCGTTCATCCCAGGCGGAGGGTATCCATGAGGAATCTCTACGGAAAAAATAAAAATGGTTGATTATGGCCCACTTCCTCCCACAAAGAGGAGGTCTAAGCTGTCTCCCAGGAAACATAGGCTGATTATGCGTGTCGATGGTACGATCTTGTATAAAATTAAACTTGGCCCAAAATTTTGCCACTTCCACGTAATTCCATGGTATTGTCAGTGACAGTGCAGTGGTTTATGGCTGCATTTCTGAGTCACAGAGGGCAGATGCGCTACTTCTTCCTCATCAACATTCAACCGAAAGACGTCCACTGCTGGACATAGGCCTCCCCCAATTTGGAAGGGGTTTGCCACAATTGCCACGCTTGGCAGGTGGGTGGGCGAACGCATTATGGTGGTAAAATGCATAGAGAACGCTGCTGCCCATTCTCTAGTAAGTCCCTTAGTCACCTCTTACGACACCCACGGGATGAAATGAGAGGGGGCTATTTTTTACGTCCGGCTTGTTATTCGTTACCACACGGAACTACAAAGGAAGGAAATGCGAAGTCTGAAAAAAGTTATTTTTTATTTTGACTAAACCGAATATATGGGCACCTAAGTTGAAAACATAAATGTGAAACAGAAAAGTCGAAACTATTTAAAACATAGTCTCAATTCGATTATTCGTTACGTAATCATCGATTTGGCTTCACCAAGGGAAGGACAGCGGCCGCGCCGGTGGGGTCTTGTGACGTCAGACTTGTTTGGGTCTTCTAACGAAAAGACACCAAAACGTACCCTACCTAACCATTCATAGTCGAGTCGTAAAATATCCTGGATTAGATATCAACATGATAATACAAATCAAAGCAGATAAACTGCTATCAAAGATTGATGTAGATATTGCAATCTGTTTGTAAACCGTAACGGGGAAAATTAAAAAGTTATTTAATTTCACAGCGTAGTCGTGTATCTATTGTGTCTAATATTTGTCTAATGATGAATATTTTATCGATTTATCAAGCACCGCAATTGAACAGTTGGTCTGCTGAATTTCAAATACTACTTGCAATTCAATTCATTTAAATTTAAAGCCTGTTAAAAATTTGGGGTGAACGTATTATACTATTTTATATGCAAAGTAGGCAAATAGAAATTGAAATGAACACAAATTTACACGTAATCAATGAGAATAACCTACGACTTCTTATCGAAATATTAACAAGTATCTTACTATACAAATAAACCGGAGAATATTATCATTGTCACAGAGACGTTCATCACTAATAATGTTATCAAATCATTTTATCTTAGGCCTCAGATCACGACTACAATAATATAATTTTATGAATTAAAATAACTAATTAAGCATGTGACTGCTTCTATTACTTGCATAAGATGACACTCTAAATCATGCAGCACCATTATTTTTGAAGTCATTCATATTTTACAATAAAATAAAATAACATTTAGGATTTAAAAAAAAACACTTACCGATTTCACACTTGTGCGACCTCTTAGCTTTGACGTAACTGATTAAAAATGAAGCTGATATAAAATTCACGATATCCTAGGGCTTATAAAATAGTTAAATATACGACGACGTCGTCGCATGCATTCTGTATCAGTTATTTTGCCGAAATCACTTAATTTTCAAGACGACGAGTTCAAATGTTGCGCCGTGACGGCTACTTGAATGGTGACGTAAAAATCAATTCGCTCGCACTTGGCATTGGTTCGATAATTCAACACAGGGTTGCTAGCTGTCAGTTTTATTTCGTACTATCTACTATTTTTTTTTCTTTTGCTCTTATTATTTCTTTAAAACATGTGCGTGAGCTTAATAATTTTGGAAACAGTGGTGGCCCAGTGGTACCAGTTCTGACCTAGAGTTGTAGTCTTGTTGGTTGTGGGTTCGAATTTGAACACAAGTAGTCGCTTTATTATTTGTAATTTGTTTCATCAACACCGATACCACAACAGTGAAGTAAAACATCTTATTGAAACTTGCATTTCTTAGAAAAATTAACCACACTGGGCCCTCCTTCTCACGAGAATCCCCCTGTTCCAGCAATGGAAAGTGATAGTCTGATCATATTATGCTTATGATAATAATCTAAATATATAAGGTGTATCTATTCATACACGAAATATTTTAAGAGGTACACCTGTAGGTGGTAAAGAACCTATATCAGGTATCATTTTTTATAGTTTATCAGGTCGCTGATTACGAAAACAACAACAATTTTACAAAAACATAAAACAAAATAGACCAGAAAACTTTTACAAAAAAAATTGCACAAAATTACACCTGAACAAAAAAAAAATAATAAAAAAATAAAAAACAATGAAAATAAACAACAAAACCAATTTTATTTTTACGTTACGATATAACCAAACTCCACGCGGACGAAGTCGCGAGCAAAAGCTAATTTTAAAATAAGTACATGGTTGACTTTTATTCTCACGACATGATGAATATTTTCATCAAACGTTTAGTCGTTTAGCGTTTACCAATTCCAATAAGATTTTCTAAGCCTGCAACTAGGACAACGTTTCGTTCCAAGTCAGTGAAATTAGCTTTGACAAGCAGTATTTATTATTTTTATTAAGTTTAAGTTATTTACAGTAAATAAATTAAAATTTATGAAAAGTATTACTTTATCTTTTTAAAATTTGAACATATGACTTTTAAATCATGTGCATGTATATGCTATGAATTTTAAGCATGTCCATTGATGTGCTGTCATTTTTCGTGGAACGGAACGCGTGATAGGTTAGGTTACGTCTCTGCAGGAATTTGATCCAAAAATAATTTTATTAAAAAAGCCTTTTCCTAAAGGTTCTATAAAAATCGAGGATGTCGCTCCTAACTAGAAATGTGTGTCGTGCCCTAATGCAGGTACAGTACGAATTTGATTGATTCTTTAATAAATAATTTGTTGCCAATGTCGTGCCCTGGCTGTTTCGTAACTTCTCTGTTATGATTTGCCGTTTCGCGGATCGATATTGTTTATTAACACTCATGTTTTACCTAAACTGCCGAACATCGTAACATTATCATGTTATTACCAGGTTATTGTTATGAAAATTTTGTATATTAATTTTTCCTGAGCGTCTCACGTGATCTTAGCTAATAATATCTACTTGAAACCGCAATGCGTCGAATTTTCCTGAATAAAATGACACTTGAGAACGCTTAATAATGAAAGTTGTGTATTGCCTAGCCTGCGCTATTTTGTTATGATAAATCATTTTATTTCTGTAAGTAGGTTTGTGCATACATTTTTATACGTTAATTTTTATGAACTAGATGAGGTATGTTCTGTGTGGTGCAGGATGTAAAGAATAGCACCACCCCATTTCTTCCCGTGAGTGTCGTAGAAGGCGACTAAGGGACCTACTAGAGAATGGGCAGCAGCATTCTCTATACATTTTACCACCATACTGCAATCACCAATCCGCCTGCCAAGCGTGGCGATTAAGGCAAACCCTCCCAAAATACTTGGGGGAGGCCTATGTACAGCATTGGTCAGCTGTTGCCTTGTGGATGCTGATGTTGACTTGTTTTATCATTAAGCTCCATAAACATTTACTAGAAGTTACAACATGAAATTTCTTGTTTTAACATTTCATTTAAGAGTTTAATGTCAAGAACTGTTGTATAGATGCAATAATAATCTTAATATTTTCCCAGGGATCCTATATGTGTCATGCAAACAAAGGAGTCCACACTACAACGGTAAACGCAGACAAAAATGTATGTTACGCTCCACTCGGTATCAGCACGCTGGTGAGCATACTAACTGTCTACTAATACCCCACTCTCTATTGGTAGTGAAGCAAGTACAACTTAAGTATATTTAGTAACTAGTTGAGTCAACAGACATTGTACTTTCCAAATTACAATACATATAATAATCCAATAGAAAAGGCAGGAAATTTTTCTAAATTTTCCAAGCAACTTATGCTTATTTGGACCATTACAAACATTTAAAAAAAGGACCAGTAAGTGATTCAACAAACAGCACTTTGTTTTTCTTTTTCATTGTAATTTTTGTCGTTTTCTTTTTCTCATTACAATGCTTGTTACTTGATATTAAAAAATTAAAATGTCATTAGTTTTGCAGAATTCATGAATTTGGTTCTCTTTAATAAAAACCTTGCTTCATTACTTTTAATTACATCAAATATTTAATTTATTATTATTTAAAATTTAAAGAGATATATTATTTATGTTATATTTAAAATTTGGTTTGGTATCAATTTTTTTTTCATGTGAGAGTAAGATTATGAATTCTATTTAAAATTGCAAAATTTACGCACTTTTTCTTAAGTTTTAGTATGAGAGTTCCTTGTAAGACTTCAGATGATCCGTAAGCTATAAATTATTGCAATAATGCATGCACCCACTTCCATTTTATTGTTGTTAATTATGTTTTAAAAGATACCATTCTATTCTTTTAAAAGACAGTCATCACCATGCCTGTTTATATTCAAGAATTTCAAATCCAAAATGGTATTATCAAAGTGTTGGTTCCCTTCTTTTGCGTAAATTATTTAAAGGGAAGCTTAAATTCCTTTTGGTTCCATTATTTAAAGGGAGGCTTAAATTCCTTTCGGTTCCATTTTTTTTGTAACAAAATTTAGTGGGGTATTTTAATTTGGCATAGTCTGAAGAAATATATAACACAAATATCTTAACCTTTTCCAAATTTTTAACATACCAAATTGGTACACAAAATTCCAACAAAAACAACATTTTCACACATTGGCACAAACACACATACAATATTGGCACAAATTATTAGAGAACAGGATGGTTTTATATGTAGCATGGTTTTATACTAAACTGTGTTAAATGTTAGATTTAGTTAAACACCCTTTAACTGTAGACACAAAATTATTTAAAAAAAAATCATTTACGCACGGCTATAGGTCAAGCTATACATTTCCAGTTTTAGCTGACTTTGCATTGTATAGGTTTTTTGTACAATGAGACGTTAGCTTATACTAGAAATGTATAGCGTGATGTGTGGCCGTGCGTACCAGAGATTATTGGTTCATTTAAAACTATTTCAGTTCTAAAGTTGGGTCATGGTTAAACAGTGGTATTTATTTGATAGAATTTACACATAAACAACCAAAAAGTACAAAGGTAAGGGGGAATTCTTTTGAGGGTTTTGTTTTTAATGATTCATTTATCCTGCCAGTTAAAAGGGTTTTGATTAGCATTTATGTGTAGCATGCAACCATATTGCAATGCCTCTGTGTTGTCCAAAGCATTCTTAACTATAACCCCGGGTCATTTAACATAAGTGAGAGTGTATATGTTCACTGCCATGTACAATAAAATGCACTGATGTTCAGCCGAATCTAGGTAGTCTGGCTGAGAACCTGACAATGTTCAGAAAAGGCTAGGATGTTCAGTAAGTTCTAGAAAAAAATCAGGTAAGTTTGTAAATAAAAATACACTTGACTACACATATGTAAGTATAGCGTAAACTCTATATAGCGGCATTTAACTGTGCATTTCAGGGCATTATTAAGAGTTGTCATTACATTGAGAGAAGAAAAATGACAATGATTTTACTATATAATAAGTATTTATTTGTATATTTACAAACAACCAATATGAATATTGATATCATAAAAATATATAACAATGCCTATTGTGTATAGTTTGTTATCTTCGTCTGACGTTTTTATCTGTTTTATTATTTTAATTGTATTTTATTAATATATTGGCATACTGTGGGAGCATAGGCTAAGCCAAGGCTGCTTTATATTGATATTCATGTGGCATTAAAACTTCAATTGCATTAGACCAGGGTTACCCAAAGTGGGGTTCGCGAACCTCTAAGGGTTCGCCATGCGATGGTAGGGGGTTCGCGACAAAATTTACGTAATGGCGGCTACACAAATCGACTTGATGCCGAGTCAGAATTAAGGCTTAAATTGTCCAATATTATTCCAAAACATTTACTCAATTTGTGGCAAGAAACAAGCCCATCTATCGCATTAATATTAATATTTGTTTTTGGCCTGTATTTACCTTTTAAGTAGAAGTACGTGTAGCCAGAAGTTTGAGAAACCCTGCATTAGACTTCAATTTAAAATGCTGAAATAAAATATGTCCTACGAAAGGCGTATAAAAGACCCTAAGCTTTTATTTAATTTATGAATGAGCACAAAGAGGAGTAGGTATCTATCATAAAAGTACTATAGGTAAATAGTTTATTGGTTTTCACTTAGACAAGGCGACAACTAAAAAAATACCTAAATAAAAGAACTTGCTTTTGGATTTGTAACGCTCAGATCAGCGCCGAAAGTTAAAATTCCAAGAGAAAACGGGCATTTATTTATCAGACAGCCGAAGCTATTTGTTCTCAACATTCCTACAAGTAGCGATAATGTCAAGTCTACGACCATTTGACCTAGCCCCACAATGTTATCACTAGCAGTGTCGGTCGCTGTAAATCCTAGCAATTGTTTCATAGTATGAACAGTCTCGTTAATTATTATTATTTACATTGTACTAATTACGTCTCGACTGTGAAACGTGAATGAGATGCAGTTATAAACATAATGGTGTCAACTCGATGTAGGGAATAAATGTGTAATTATACAGGTTGGTTGGATGGATTCTGTACATAATTCAGAAACCCCTTCGTTGTTATTGTACTTTGACCAAAAAAAACCATTGTTGTTTCATACAAAAGTGCAATACCTAAGGGGTTATACTGTATGGAACGGCAGTTTTTTTTAGCAGGGGTTCCGAATATGTACTGGAACATGTTAATAGGTGTTGCGTCGATGCCTCTGCCAACCTGTGTAACGTAGATATAAATAAAAGCGATTTATAAGCTTTTTGTCAAAACAAACTTTATTTACAGTTGGATAAGAGCAATATTGTTTTAGGTAAAAACAAAAATACATGAATCGTAGATAAATAAAATGTATAGAGACATAAACAGTTCTAGTGTATAGACAGGAATGACGAATGAAGTACTTGAGCTTAGTCCATAGTGAGAATATAACATTACTCTTCAAACTGATTAGTTACAACATCAAACAGTCATTAGTTTAACGATTAGATAGCTTCATAGGTTACATACCAATGTAGGTAGGTAGATATCTAGGTATGTATATCATACAAACTACAACAGGCAACAAATATTTTATTTTATTCTGGTCACACACTGGGCCAGCAAACATAGGGTCGTAATCGCCGAATCTCGCTGTACGCCTTTTTGGCTTTTACAAATCAACGAATGTAAATGAAAATATAACCTCTAACACAATAGTAATAAGTGCTATAATATATATATTGAATGTGTAGCAATCAAGTTCGGCGGAGGGACGCATCAAGTGCACATTGATCCCTGGAGATGGAGTTGGCCCCGAGCTCGTCTACTCCGTACAGGAGGTCTTCCAGGTAAAAAAACGCTATCAACTAGTTTTGATCCATGTCGTCCTAATGACTGTAACAATAGACAGACAAAAGGAACCATGGGGTATATGAGATAAAAGATAAAATACCCTGACGAGAATTAAAGGTGGGGTCAGTGGGTCGTCTTAGGGCGCGTCCCGACTATAATAGAGTAATATCTATTAAAAGTTCATAGATATCGTAGTTCATAGTACGGTCACCAAAAGAAAAAAGTAAGGAAGTATAAAAAAAGTGAAAAAAGTAAATGTAAAAATTTAATGTGATTAATAGAAAACAAACGGAGTAACAGATCAAAGTGTATTAACTCCGTCAATGTAACTTTTGAGATAAAGGCATAATTCATAATACTTTAAAGAGAGCACACAAACAAACAACTTTTCTCTATAATAGGGTAGGATAATAAAAAAGCATTACAGATTGGTGCGTCATAATTTGACATTAGTAACAAGGTTTGAAATAGATAAAAATTCCGTTTGTACTTTTTTACTATTCTTATTATGGTGGGTGGAGTTAATACACATTGATCTGTTACTCCTCAGTTAATTTATCAAATTAAATATTCGAAGACGGATCAATCGGCTTCTAAACTAAACTTCAACTATATCCGACGAACCTAGTTCTATCTCTTTTGATGACTGTACATAATATGTAACTTGTAGGCAACATTTATAACGTTATTATTTCATATGGCAGGCGGCAGACATCCCAGTTGACTTCGAGTCGTTCTTCTTCTCCGAAGTGAACCCCACATTGAGCGCACCGCTAGAAGATGTCGTCAACTCCATCGCTAGGAACAAGTGCTGTATCAAGGTAAATACAATATTCATAAGTTATCTTTATTTAGCAAAAAATAAATAAATTGGATCGTAGATCGGCAACCTAAATATTGGGAGCCGCTTGATACAAATAACTCGGAAATTCGTTAAAATTAGACAGTTACCTCTCGTTATTTTGTCATAAAAAACCGTTTTAACAGTACCGAAAAGTAGTATACAATAATCGTGGCTATATACTTCTTTAAAGAGTAAAAGTTCTCTACTGTTTGTTTGCTTATGATATTTTTTAATAAATAATCACGTCATTGTTAGACAATATGTTAAAAATAGACGGCGCAGGCATTTCCTAGCTGAGTGATCCCTGTGAGGAAATACCGAAACAGATTTATAGGTCTCTTTTAAAGTCAAAACATTATATCGACGCTTGAAAGGCAAAATTGACTAAGCGACATTGTGGCCCTATGTTGCTTAGTCAATTTCACCTGATAATATATCAAGAATTTATTAAAGCCTTTCGGAGCCAGCCTATTATAATGCACCCAAGAGTAGAATGCCAGGTATACTTTCTTGTAACACTACCACTCATATTTCCAGGGCATCCTCGCAACCCCTGACTTCTCCCACACCGGTGAGCTTCAAACCCTGAACATGAAGCTCCGTAACACACTGGACCTGTACGCCAACGTGGTTCATGTCAAGTCATTGCCTAATGTGAAGAGTCGCCATCGTGACGTGGACTGCATCATCATCAGAGAGCAGACGGAGGGAGAGTACTCTGCGCTGGAGCATGAGAGCGTGCCTGGTAAGATATGAGGCAACGGAACAATTTTATATTTAAGTATTTCAAAGAATGGGTAAACTTGGTCAGTGGTTTGTTGAAAGTATTTTACTCATCCTACAATTAATGATTACTATATCATCATACTAGCTTCTGCCCACGACTTCGTCCGCGTAAATGTCGGTTATCGCGGACGCAGACATGGACACATGCAGCCATGGGCAGACATGGGCAGGCACGCAGGAAGTGTGGATATTATCATAGAAAACATCAGAGAGCACTGGTGGCCCAGTGGTATCGGCCCCGAATACGAGTTGTAGGTCGTAGGTTCGAACCCAGGCAGGCGCTCCACTTTGTGTAAAAAATATCATCACCATTGCTCTCATAATGGTGAAGGAATACATCGTGAGGAAACCGGCATGTCCTAGAACCAAAAATTCAAAGACATGTGACATCTGACGAAGGGCCATTACTGCCTACTCCCTCTTACCGAGAGAAGGCGTTTATCCCTGCAGTGGGAACAATATGATAGAAATCATCATTATAATTTTAGCCTGGAATCAGTCACTGCTGCCTACCCTTTTTTCGATTCACTGCGTCCCTCATCAAGGTGTTTCCCGCGATTTTGACAATATCATCAACCCAACGCCCTTTTGAACGGCCCTAGTTTATTTTGGCCTACTATTCTGTCACATCTTCATTCCATCAGCCATCTCCTCGTCGAACTAGATGTCCTGCCCTCATGACTACAAGGTATACTGCCGTTTTAATAAAAAAGGGCACAACTAACATTTTTCATGAAATTGTGTTATATATATAACCGGAATCAGGAAAAAAAGCCTATCTGCCTAATTTTTTTTTTATTTTTAACAAAAAAATTAACAGAGATACCATAAGCTTAAAGGGCACAACTGCAACATTTTTAAAGTTTTTAACCAGGAAAAGGGCAAATTGTGAGATATGCCTTTTATTTCACCTTTATATTTTCAAAATATTTAATTGAAATGGCGTAATTGGCTTACGTCAAATATAAAAGGCTTATGTGGCAATTGTGCTTATTTTTTTATACCAACACCCTAGCAATTATTGAAGAAGAAAAGTCACAACTAGCAGTTATGTCTTTACTATTTACCCTATGCCATAACCGCCAGTGAGCCTTTTTACAAAAAAAGGCACACTGGCAGTTATGCCTTTACTACTAAACATCTGTGAACGGAGATGAAGTGAGGGGTCACGGTTATTTACACGTCCCACTGCAGGGACACAAGAAAGTGCATAATAAGATTGTTTTTATTCATCAAGAAGTATATAATATAATATATTCTAATATTTTACTGTATGTACCTGTTTTAATAATATACAGTAAAAGGCACAATTGAATAAAAGTGCCTTTTCAATGTAACATTTTAAAATTTTACATTGAAAAGGCACATTTGGTTGTATATGCCTTATAACTGTAATATTGCTCCTGTTATGTAATTTTTTCTGTTAAGTTGAAAAAAAATAAGCTGATTATTTATTATATGCATTAAAAATAATAAAAAATATTGCTATAGTCTTATATGTACTATATACAACATTAATTTTTGTTTATGCGAAACCCGAAACACGGGTCTAGTATTTTTATGTAAAGAATCTATGAAAAAAATTTCAAAACTGTATCATTAATAATCACAAAGTTATAAGCTGGATAAGTTACCTGGTTGTCCACGCTAAAACATATGCAGATCACCACAAACAGCTAGTGTACGTACCATCTCCGTGTAATGGACGTTTGAATACGAAAAAGACATGATAATTTTAAAATCGAAACAAAACACTAAGGCCCGCGACTTGGAAGCGTAATTAAATATTTTTGGTACAAAATATAACATGGTGTAAAAATTATTGGAATCGATTCAGTTACTGATTCTGAACAAACTATATTGAGGTTTCGCATATACTAAAAATAATCTTGTATATGCAACTATTTAAATTCACACCGTTTCGAAAAACATAGTTTAGTAGTGTTTTTTTTTAACATAATTCAAAAAATATTTTAACATCGATTTTCTCAACATTTACAAAATGCTAGTTGTGCCCTTTTTAATAATGACGGCAGTATAGGCCTCCCCCGTTTTTCCGCCATACTTTTCGGTTTCATGCGTCTCTCATCCACGTGTTTCCCGCGTCTTTGACGATATCATCAAACCAACGCAGTGTCCTGCCCACTTTAGATCATGTGTCTGAAATTTCGCCACCTAATATGAGTCTGTATGGCTATCAAAAATTAGTGGTAAAATTTTCTTTCCATCCTTTCAGGCGTCGTGGAATGCCTGAAGATCATCACAGCGGCCAAGTCAGAGCGTATCGCCAAGTTCGCGTTCGACTACGCGGTCAAGATGGGTCGCAAGAAGGTCACCGCGGTACACAAGGCTAACATCATGAAGCTTGGCGACGGACTGTTCTTACGCAGCTGTGAAGAGGTAAGTCAATTGTGTTTATGTGCACAGGGACAGTGTTACAGGGATGACTGATTCGTCAAATTTTAGTACAACATTTTTCACAATTTCTGATTCATCTACCTTCTACCTATAAGTTTTGGTTTTGGTTTGGGTTTCAAAATAATGATCTCTCAGTTGGGACGATCGACAAAAACCAGATTTTCATTTTCTCTTGAACCAGTAAGATTTCAATCACGATTTTTGTTTCACAAATTTTCCCAGAAGCATAATTTGCAATAAACATGATAATTATCCATACTTTTTCAGTATTAGGTCGTGTTTTACAAGATCACTCAATTGAAAATTGTCCACTCTGAGTGATCCATATAAACCGTTATAAATCTTAAACGTGGCTTTGAAACGAATCGAAATTTTGTTTAGCAGCTTTCACAAATCCTTCACAATTAATTAAAATGCAAATTATAAACACATAGGCAGTATATTCTTGGATACGCGTTATGGCTTTTTCTTCAGTTGTCCAGATTAAGAGATCCAGTTAATGAGTTCTAACTTTCTTTGTTTAGGTTTCACAAATTTTGTACCTTACCATGAAGTTTTCACAATTATTTCCTAAATCCTCTTATAATTTGGTTTGGAATGGAAGAGTTTTCGAAAAGATCTTTCAATCCACACGCACATCAAAAATGCCATATAAAATAAAACGTTGTTTCTGTTGTTATGTTTTACAATTTTCCGTGCAACTTTTCCTTGCACGAAAACCTTATTCGGACCATAATGCAAACTTAAAAAAAAATATGATCGAATCCATAAGCTCGAAGACATTTGATACAATATACAATGTCCAGCTATTTATATAATTTTGCAAGGCAGTTCCATTCACGCTGTGAACTGAAAATAAGAGTTCACACGCCGCCTAGTCCTTTTCTCAGCACCGACCCGCCTTTGCTACGACACGTCCTACGAAAATATTTTTAATTTTACACTTATTTTTTTCCAGATGGCAAAGCTATACCCTCGTCTCCAATTCGAGAAGATGATCGTGGACAACGCGTCCATGCAGATGGTGTCCAACCCGAACCAGTTCGACGTCATGGTGACGCCCAACCTGTATGGTAACATAGTGGACAACCTCGCTAGCGGGCTGGTTGGCGGCGCGGGAGTGGTCGCCGGCGCCTCCTACAGCGCTGAGTGCGCTGTGTTTGAACAGGTCAGAT
This sequence comes from Aporophyla lueneburgensis, assembly GCA_932294355.1. Lineage (NCBI taxonomy): Eukaryota > Metazoa > Arthropoda > Insecta > Lepidoptera > Noctuidae > Aporophyla > Aporophyla lueneburgensis. Next base: position 10,531,645 of record OW028757.1, on the reverse strand, counting down.
ATTTTTCATTTATTTTATTTATTAGCTTTATTTAATCCCTTACATTGGTTTTTTATACTATCTTAGATTTCGGTTGTGTACTTATTTATATAATATCTGGTTGACCGAGCTTTGCTCGGTATTTTTTGGTAAATTGTGTTGAAAATAATAAGTTTATGTTCAAGTTGATTATCGATAAAGTTGGTGATTGAAAACACGAATAAAACGACATTTTATAAAAATGAATCCTAGCTAGATCGATTTATCGCCCCCGAAACCCCTTGCATACTAAATTTCATGAAAATCGTTGGAGCCGTTTCCGAGATTCAGATTATATATATATACAAGAATTGCTCGTTTAAAAGTATAAGATAAGATATATATTTAGTAATGTACAGACACCATCACATCAAAGTACCCGAAACCGTAAAATTCGCCCAATCAACCTTGAACCTAAAGCTTTAGCGATAAAGTTAAAAATCGATTAAAGAAATTTGACAGATTGTAGTAGTTCGATGTGCTGGCGTCTGTACTTAAAATAAGGTTAGTATGGCTAGGTGTAAGCGCCGCCTTTAGGGATGAAAGCCTTCTCAGCAGGTCAGATATATGTAGAACGTAATGTACAGTAACGTAGTGAACAATCTCACCAGCGGGATTGGTTGGAGACTAAGTAGTCCTGTAGCGGCATCTACACCGCCATAAGTGAACTACGCATCATGCTCAATACTTTTATTGCATTCGACACGTATTCTTAGGTGGTAAACTTATATGTAATTAGATCATATGCACTCTGTCGGGCACAGCAAAGTGAGTGAGTTAGGAGAGAGAAAGCATTTGTTAATTTTATGTAACATTACTTAGCAAACTACTATATTATAATGATAATGATCATACCGACGTCACGAAAAATCCTGCATCTCGCCATAAGAGTTTACCGGGCAAGTAGCATATATACAACGTTCCGACATCAATCGTCTGGCAGTTGCCCACTAGACACGACATCCGTCTGGTCGGAAAATCCTTCATTTTGTATAGAAGTTAAATATTTTTTAAACCCTGTTTCACATACCTCCAAAGTCCTCTGGCTACGTCTAGTACTGTACTATAAAATAGTAGAAATTCTCCACCAGAATTAAAATGCACCTATTCAACGAGCACAAATGGGACCGTTTTACTAGTTGTCTTACTTGTTCTTGTAAACGGGAAAATGAGTTACTTAGTCCCGACTTTTTTCTCAATAAAACTTATAGTAACAATGGTGGCCTAGTGGCAACGGCTGCGACTTACGAGTTGCAGTTCGTAGGTTCGATCCCAAACAGGCTTTTTACCACCACTACCAACCCCCACTGCGCCCGTGTGGTAGATAACGGCCCACTCCCTCTTATAGAGAGGAGATTTGTGTCCCAGCAGTGGGAACAGTGTGTGTAAATATATACTGGAGAAAAAGCTTAAAGCAGGGATGTTAGGGAGCTCCGTAACCGTAACCGAAACTATCGGATATCCGATATAAAAATTTATACGTAACCGTAACCGAATCCGAAATAAAAGTTTCGGATAATATCGGATTTGTTATTACATTTTTATTTTAGGTAGATTAGATAACACTCAATATATATTTATAATCATTTTTATTTTAAATAGCTGGAATAAAATTACTCAGACTGATTGTAATTCCTACCAAATGGTGACATATAAATAAAACCATTTTATTAGCTATTTGTATTTTACTTTTGAAATTCCTTAAAAGTTTAATATCCGTAACCGAAATTATCCGAAACTAACGGATAATCCGAAATAATTTCATATCCGTATCCGTATCCGGTATAATAATCATTCCTACATCCGTATCCAATCCGTATCCGAAATTTCATATCCATAACATCCCTAGTTTAAAGCAATATCAATTTTAAATTTATACTAATAAAATCTATATTCGTTTCCAGGGCGCTCGTCACATATTCTCTGGCGCGGTGGGCAAGAACATCGCCAACCCGATCGCCATGTTGTTGTGTTCCGCCAACCTCCTCGCACACGTCAACCTGCACCCCTACTCACGGAATATCAAGAATGCCATTAACAAGTATGTACACTCAAGACTTCTATATCTTCGCCTATTTTCAATTTTTTCCCTTTATTAAGTCCGGACGCATTTGAAACTTGTGCACTGCAGGCACTATTGTATAGAAAACTAGATTTTATAACTTGAAAACAAAGATCAAAATAGCTTTAGCCAATGTAGTGCAGTTCATCAGTAACTTTTGAAATAGATATTAATCGAAAATCTTTCCGATTCCAGGGTATTAGAAGACGGCAAGGTCAGGACAAAAGACCTCGGTGGACAGTCCACAACCAAAGACTTCACCAACGCTATCATCCATTGTCTCACATAAACATCCAACCAGAGACAATATAGAGTTAACCATCCATCTTTAAAGCACACGTAAAACGTGCTCGCTAAATCAAAGTAAATTTAAGCTTCATCTATTTATTTTTAAATATTTTATTTTGTAGTCAAACGATCTGTGAATAATGAAATTATGTTATACAATCTTCAGTATTCATTTTTATGAAGTATTTATGTAGATACAATCAGTTGGGAAGTGTAAATAAAACCATTATATAATAACTATTTTGATAGTTTTATTTATGTTATTAGATTTGATCGGGTTCAATACTTAATGTTACTAAACTATACTATTTCTCTTGAATCTGGCTCATTTGTACGCGTACAGTTTCTCGGGGGGTAATATTCTTGAAGTGTCATTTTTCAACTTGAAATGCGAGATAATTCTCATCTTCCTGACATCCGAATATCACAAGTTCTTAACTGTTTACACGAGTAATTTTTTGTCGTCTTATAAGATGAGAGATACTTGGTGTAACCGACCCAATTAATTGAGGTGACAATGTATTTCAAATTATTTTTCTTTTCTTTTAAATTCTGGGTGATAGTCGGTATTCCATGGAAGGACGTGGAGTCTTGCATTGTTGCAGTTGGGTTATTAAGATGATTTGGTATCTAAAAGACCTATCAACCACTTGTCAAACTGTAGTTTCATTGGTTGTTGAAATTTTAGTCAGCCAATCAGAGCAGTTAAATTAAGTTTGGTACCAGAAACTTCACTCGAGTGAAGGTTTTGTTTCATACCTCGGTCACACGACACAGGCAGGATTAGATAAGAATGAACTGGAAGACGTAGCGTTGAAAGTCTCCCACAAGGTGGACCGAAGATCTTGTAAAGGCTGCAGTAATCCGCTGGATGCGAGAAACAGAACTGGTCGAAATGGCTGTGCTTCGGGAGGGCTTTCGGCGGTTCATCCACACCTGCATTTCCGATTATTTATATGCCAGCGGAGTGCTGAAATTCAACATTGTTGGATCTTCTCCTTTTCTTCACATTGTGGTCAGACATGAAAGACTAAATCGGAATGAAAAGTGAAGCGTCTATCGGCTTTAGCAAATTTTAAGGTTGATTAATTAGATTTCCAGAAACCGACTGTTATTAGTCCGCAGGGTGAACTCTCGGAGTGGCAAGCTTCTTGGTTCTGTCCGTTAGTTCGTATTTCAGGGCACGTGGCGACACCTGGTAAATATCAAAATATTATCATTATTTATAAGTTTCATGAAAGTTGACGTTGAAGATTTCAATGTTTGTATGATTTACAGAGTAGTTTTATTTTTGTTTTTTGTTGTTTTAACCCTTTTTAAGGTAGAGGCAGTATACATGCCACCAATAAAATTATTTGTTTTATTCAACTGTATTGTTGAAAACGATTTTATTTTTCATTGATGATACTATACATTGATATACATATACATGTTCGCAAATATCCCATCGAATTCCCAATTTGGAAAAATACTTAAAAATGTCATTATTATCATACTAAGAATTTACTAACAATATTTATTTAAGAATTACTATAAATCTATCCATGTCTAGTTTTCTCTGCCGTATAAAGGGTTAAAGCCTTGTGTCCCACGGCATGACAAAGGTTGGGTACTGTTATTCTGTACGTACGTACTAATTAATTACCTATCAATACGAAATATAACATTACAAATACTAGACGCACTTTACAAAACGATGCATAGCATATATTACATGGGCTTACAGTCGTTTAAGCAGCCAAGAACGATACAGTTCTGACCGCCTTCGCTTTGTCTCTCGTACTTTTGGTCAGTATTATCGAATGGCAAAATCTGTATTCAATTATTGTTAGCTATTTTATGGAAATAGCACGCGTGTTTAAACATTTGCATGCAATTCATGAATGAGAATAATTGAAGGCGCTTTATGGTATGCGATTATTACACTAGAACGTCCCAAAAACTTGCACTGTGTAAATGAAGCCTCGCGTTATTTTGTACTAGCTTCTGTCCGCGACTTCGCGTCAAATTTTTCGCCACAAAAAGCTTTTTGAATTCGGACTGATAGTTCATGAGATTACCGCGTTCAACCAAACAAACAAATTCTTCAGCTTTATTAGTATAGATGTAAGCTAACCTTTTCGGGGTCCCTATACCACTCCTCCTGCGACATTCTCTTGTAGCACTTAAAGTCACGTTGTGTACTTAGTAAATCGATCCTCGGTAGAAGAGCCTCCAAAGGCATTGATTTACCTCTCTGCAAGTTATACAATATTTATTAGAGTAATTGCTTAGTGGCTAGTACCAAAGTACAATATGATTGCTCGGAGATTCGTGAGTCCTTCTTTAGACATTAAAGCAGGCCAAGTGCGGAGTCGGATACCGCTACCGTCTCTTCGCGAGTATTACTGCTTCGCAGAAGGAGGTGACGGCTTCCCATCCCCTTTTGCTCCGAACCAGGGCCGGACGCGAAAGATCCCCGCCGCCGATCGCGTCCACGAGGACACGGCGTTGCTACACCCAGGCAGGGCATACCTTCGCCGTATGCTTCACTGTGTCGTCCAGGCGATCCAAACAGTGGTACCATCGCGTTTTCTCCCACCTTATCCTGAACAGGAATCTCTCAAAACAGCCGTGTCCGGTGAGGACCTGCGTAAAGCGGCAGGTGAGGATGCCGTGGCGCGTCTCTAACCACTCCTCAAAAATTTATGGAATACACACTAAGTTTTCACGGGGAGATCTGTACGGTAGGCTGGCTAAAGACTACAGAAAGATGTGTTGGAAACGTACTTTAACTGGCGGCGGCTGAAAAACTTTTTTAGATGCGGCTATTTGCGATAGGTAGTCCGTATGCTTCTTCCACTCGGTACTAGACCAGCTTTTCTTCTTCCTCGCATCTTTCGCCGTTTCAGTCTTCTTCAGGTCTATTGCACAGCTGGCCAGTTTCGAGTACATGGTAGCGTTGGACGCTTCAATCATTCGGTCGATGACTTGCATTCGTTCCGGACTGAATTTATTTCTGTACATCCTTTTCAAGGCCAATAAACATCTGCAAAATATCGGTCTGGTTTGTTTAATTGAATTTGTGTAAGTATTTTTATGATAAAATAAATAAAAGATAACTTCCAACACAGGTATAGTCAGTCGCACAACAGTGGTGACTATTAGACATTGATTGAGTGGTTTTCATAATGCTAGTGTTACCATGTGGATGGGGTTGACTGTAGAGAGGAATTTAGACCATCATCATTTTAGCCAAAAGATGTACACTGCTGGTCATAGATCTCCCCCAAGGGGAGGAAGGAAGAACGCGAAGCCTTAACCGGCTCGCTTGGCAGGCGGGTTGCTGATCGCAATATGGTTTTTAGAAAAACACAGAACACTACAGCCCATTCTCTAGTAAGTCCCGTCTAAGAACGAGTGGGCCGTAATCCACCACGCGAAGTGCATGTTGGTAGACGTCTCATATATTCGAAATTTTGGTTCTAGGACATGCCGGTTTCCTCACGATGTTTTCCTTCAACGTTTCTATCGAGCAGTGGTGATGAAATTATAAGACCATGTAGTGGTAGCCCAGTAGTATCCTCGTATAGCCTCGACTTATGAATTGTAGGTCATGGGTCACAGCCCCGACTGGCGCTTTATTTGAATACAAGTTGACTTTTACATAATCTTCACTAAGATTTTTTTCGCAGACTGTCTGATTGCCTGGACTACTGGAGCACTTACCTGAGCCATGGCCAAGCAATATCGCTATTACCGAGGCGGCCTCTTAGAGCAGATTTTCTGGTCCCTGATTTAGTATACTGGGGCATACCTTCATCGCTGTCATGAAAATGCCTTCTAGGAACACTGAGCATCAGAATTCTCTTGGGTACCTTGTGTCCAAAGGGATCTGAGTGTGGTTTATATTTTTGGATAGCCATTTTTGTGCTGATTGTTAGCCGGTAGGAGAGTTGCTCTGTGGTAGGTGGTTGGTTGACTGGCTAGGTCCGGATGTTACATATTTATTTATTTGTATGAATGCATTATTGTGTGTACTTGTTGTACATTTTGAGCCAATTTGAGCACTTGTAAGAGTAACTTTGTGAGAGTTGTGATATTGACATCTGTGACGACAACGTGTTTATAGATTTCATAGACATTTCGTATTTGGAACTTTTTAATTTTTATAATGAGGTTTCGGCTAAAATGTACTTATATGCTGATAGGTAATTAAAAAAGACTGATGTTAGGTATCGCACTATATTTCTTGAATAATAAATAGTATCAACTCCGTTTAAGTAGCAATTTTAAAAAGATTACGAGCTGTTAACCTTGGGTACAAAGGTTGACAGCTCGTAATCTTTTTAAAATTGCTGCCTTTTTTTGAACAGCTTTCGTTGATACTTTAAGGACTTTTCTCATACGTGAGTTGATATCCATTATATCCCTGCTAGATAAAAATAAAATGTCGCGGCTAGGGACCTGCCATACCTACAATCAACTCAGCCTATTGCAGTCCACTGTTGGACATAGGCCTCTCCCATGCTGCGCCACAACACCTTGTCCTCCGCCTTCCGCATCCAGTCTGTCCCAGCCACCTTTTTGAGGTCGTCGGTCCATTTAGCTCGGGCGTCCCACACTACGCTTGCCGATACGCGGTCTCCACTCCAGGACTCGTCTGCTCCATCTGCTCCACCTTAAACCATACCTACACATTTCAACATTTCAAAATTTGAAAACATCGTGCACCCGCCTTAATGAAGGCAAGTACACATCGTCGTAAATTATTTACTTTAAAGCGTGCTATACATTTATTAGATAAGTAATAGGTACATTTTGTCAAAATTATCCATCCAAATCTCTCATACATCGCTTTTCATCAGGTGACAACGACTACAAGAGCTGAATTCTTTTGTTAGCCTCCTTGTCAAAGTTGTGTTCTTACCAAACTGCAGAGTATGCCCGAGGTAAACGTATTTTCTAACAACCTTGAGAACACCGCCATTGCCGGCAATAGGTCCCGGAGTTATGTGTTCGTTGATCATAACCTGGGTTTTGGCCAAGTTCATCTGGAGACCAATACCTACATACAGCAGACCAGCATCTGCTGCAAATTAAGCGATTAAGCATGACGATGTCATCTGCATATCTCAAGTGTGACATGTGCTTTCCGTTGATGTTCATGCTGCGATGATCCTAGTTCAGCATCTTCAACACATCCTCTAATGCCATAGAGATTAATTTCGGGGAAATAACGTCCCCGTGTCGCGTTGAAGTGAAGTCTTCGTTTCATCGAGGGATGAACCCACCAAATACTTTTATCTGATGAGCCATATCGTCGTTTCAGCGCTGGAGATCCTTACGAAAGTGGAAAACTTTCAATTGTATGCCTCGCATGCACTAGGACCTACTCCCGAAAATGAGGATTCCAGAGCCACCCTTTTTTTTTTGCTGGATGGGAAATCATCAAATGACTTCTTCCGCTCTGGGCGGAGCGGTAGGGCGTGTCAGACTTTTACTGACTAAAACCCACCCATGTTCCATCAGTTGCCCATGTGCCAGGGTCACGGTATCTCTTTCGAACAATCACGCGACCCCGGCAGGCATCGGTCCTAGCAGACCTCTTCGGTGCTGCTGACATCTCTTTGAGGCGCGCGTGGAACACTACGCGCCGTCGACCCGAGCTTTTTTTTTTTTTTTTTTTTTTTTTTTTTTTCAGGGTGGGAAATCATCAAATGACTTTGACTTCTCCCGCTCTGGGCGGAGCGGGAGGGCGTGTCAGACTTTTACTGACTAAAACCCACCCGTGTTCCATCAGTGGCCCATGTGCCAGGGTCACGGTATCTCCTTCGAACAATCACGCGACCCCGGCAGTCGACCCGAGCTTGATCCTTACCGGGCGGCGAGCTACCCATTTCTCGCCGCCCGCAAGCTCGCGCCTACGGTGGCCGGGAGTCCGCAATCGACTCCCGACGCCCGGGTCGTCTCCTCCTGCGGCGGCTAGGGACGTAAGGGCGCAGAGACTGCCACTCCCTCACGCACCCCACCTCCTCCTTTGCGAGCATTACTGCTTCGCAGAAGCAGGTGACGGCTTCCCATGCCCTCTCGCTCCGTACCATGGGTCGCACCAGGGCCGGACGCGAGAGGTCACCGCCGCCGATCACCTCCACGAGGACACGGCGGTGCTCCGCCCAGGCAGGACACACTTCCACCGTTTGCTCCACCGTGTCCTCTACACGATCCTCACAATGGAAACACCCGGGCGTATCCTCCCGCTTTATCCTGAACAGGAACCCACCGAAGCACCCATGCCTGGTGAGAACCTGCGTCACGCGGAAGGTGAGGACGCCGTGGCGCCTCTTTATCCTCCTCAAAGAGCGGACTTACCGCCGCAATTGTGGCGTGCCCACAAATGAAAGGCTGATTTGTACTTAGCAGAATGTTTATCTTTGAGTAAATACCACTTTGTATTTTGCTTATTTTTAGTCTATGAATGAACATTTTTCACAATATTGATTTGTAACAATTCCATTTTTTGCTTCACTAGACGATACTTCATGGTTCCGCTGAGTATGATGACGTAGGTACACGGCACAAAGTGTATTGGAATGATTTCCGGCTTTTAGTGAACTGCCAGAGGTCTCGGAGCGGCTAGCTTTTTAATTCTCTCTGTTATTTCATATTTGAGGGCTTTTGGAGGAACCTGGTGGATAGAAAAATAAAATCATTTTTAAAAGACAGACATAATGCTTCCAGAAAATCCGAGATAGCAATCTTGATGAGATTTAGATGCTGGGGAAAGTAAAGGGTCTTCAAATTTCAAATACCAACTTAGACACAGTATAACATGAGTTGATTTCAGAATGATAATGCCATGAAGATCATGAGGTTGTAAACTAAACTTTATGTGTAAATTTAGATGCATTTCCTAAATCTAAATAGTGAAAGGAGTTAACATATTCACCTTTATCGGATCCCTGTACCAAGCTTCTTTCGACTGTCTGGTGTAACACTTAAACCCGGGCATGGAAGATATCTCAATGATCCGCGGCATCAGAGCTTCCAACGGCATGGATTTACCTCGCTGTAACAACCAAGACATTATATATATTTTTATTATTACTAGGTTTTGCTATCTAAAATTAATCCACAGGAACGTATAGGTACTACCGGGATAAAAAGTATCCCTTAACCTACCCCAATTCTTGATCTTTCTGTGTATCAATTTCATCCTTAACCGTTCAAACTGCTGAACTTTCGCGCAAAAGTCAAAGTCTTATTACGCAAGTGCCTTTCGCGGAAATGTTTTGCGCGCAAGTGTCTTGCTACCGTAGTTAGGGTAGCGCGATAGCCAATCTAACCCCACAACCCTGTGACACGATAACCCTCGATAAGACTGGTTGTCAGACTTACGGGCCGCGTTTTACGACTGCAATATGTTAAAAGCATATCAGGTATACCTTTATGGGCGGTGGATGGAACGTCTTCTTAGGACCAGCAAAATTTGAGATATAATCCATATGTTTTTTCCATTCGCTCTCAGTCCAGCCTTTCTTCTTCTTCAGGTCTTTGTTGGTATCTTGACTCTTACGGTCAATGACACAGTTCGCCAGTTTGGAGTACATCGTCGCGTTCGCCGCATCGATCATGCGCTCAATGCGTTCCATGCGCTCTGGGTTGAATCGGTTTTTGTACATTCTCTTAATCAGCATTAAGCGTCTGTAAAGTGATATTGCGATGAAAAGAATTAAGGATCGTAATTTATGTATATAAATGTATAGTTAATTATGTATATCTGCTGAATTTTAATATAATATTATAAGTCTCTTATTCCGAAAACAGCAAAATCCACACTATAATCCATACTAATATTATAAAATTATGCAAAAGTGACTCTGTCTGTTTGTCTCGCTTTCCTGCTAAAACTACTGAACCGATTTAAATGAAATTTGGTACACATATAGTTTAGAGCCTGAGAAAGGACATAGGCTACTTTTTATTCCGGGACTTTGTCTGCGTCCGCGATATCCGACATTTACGCGGACGAAGTCGCGGGCTGAAGCTAGTTTTAAATAATTATTACAATAGTAAAACATAAATATTTCGGTTTGCCTAATTGCATAGGTCTCCTCTAACAATTTCCATGGCAGTTTATCGCGAGATAACTTCTCCAGTTTGAACCTTCTGTTAGCTTTATTTCCTCCCCCCATCAGGTGGGCTGTCTTCCCCAATTTCTCGGATACCATTCTGTTGTCTGCTGAGTTATTATATTGCACCTTTCACCTTATTATAGAATCATGTATGAAAGATACTTGCTTTACCCATGGCCAAGAGATATCGTTCACTCTATCAGTAGGTACACCTCGCAAAGCAGATTTTCGGACGCCCGAGTCGGTGTAACCGGGCATCCCTTCCATAGACTCGTAATATATTTTGCGAGGCACGCTAAGTATGTTCACTCTTCTGGGTATTTTGTAAGGGAAGGTGTTGGTAGGGTAGTCATACTTGGATTTTTTCAGCATGTTGCTTGCTAGCCGTCCGGAGATCTTTGTTGGTGGAACGGTTTTGGGCTTACATTGTTATTGTACTATGTATTTTTATTGAAGACCGAACTGAACTGTGTTAACTTTAGCAGTTAACACAGTTTTGTTGCGGGTTTTGTAACCAGTTGTGGTTGTCACACTGACGGTGTGACACGTATATGATAGACGTTTCAAATTCGTTTTTTATTTTTATTTGACACGATGTGTGCGTCCTTCTTGTAGAGGATCTTCATCTTTTCCATGTCGAATAAGATAAACAAAAGGTCACCAAGTTGGGTTCGTTTAATATTATTGTAAACAAACGCCCCTGATTCGCTAGGTATTTACGACTTGAGAAAAGACTGAGATTACTTTATTATAATTAGTAATTGAATCATTATTTATACACATAACCTCTTCAATAAGTTCCTTCAGCATTCTTCGACATTTTGGGTTTTGATCCCAATTTTGCAAGAAACGTGACTTGTTTCCTTACATAATAAGATTTTGTTTGAAGTCACAAACTCGTCTTCTTCTTATTTTTTGTACTACGAAACGACAAGAGGAAGCTGTGCTACAAAGAGAGATTTTTTGAGATGGTATTCCAGCCCTCACTAATACAAAGAAAGTATCTGAACTGACCAAATAAAACAACAGAAATGTTCATGAAAAACGTTTGTATTAGATTCTTAACATAAAATAATGATCTCACATAACTTAACGCAATACTGATCTCATAACAAACATTTTAAACCAACAGCCTTATTTCACATCTGTTTCACCTTTAAACGAGTTGCAAAAGTCACTAATAATATACGAACCGAGATCGTATTACTAGTAATACAAAATCTTACAAAAAGCAGAAATAAAATGACAAAGAAGCTGATTTGAATAAAGAATAAGCAAGCATATACTATTTCTACCACACAGGGTTGCCAAATATTACAGATTTTTATATATTTCTACCAATAACAAATAAAATGCTTAATGACAGTGACAAATAAAATTTTACCTGAATTTTGTTCAGTTCTCTTAATTAAAATCAAAGCATACAAGTAAACTACCATTTTAGTAATATTTTTCCTTTGACAACACCAAAAACGCATGCGAAATATTTAAGCACATTGTACCCCTAACCGTTTAGGTGCCATTATTGCATAAAAAGAAAAAATAAGAAATAATTATATATTTTGTTCCAGTGACATACGATTTAATAGGTGAAATATATTTCATAAGGTGACAGAAGTCAGTAAGATCCTCACACATTATCGACTTACCGAAAACCGGATCGATAAATAAAACTTAAATTCAATCTTCGATTTTAGTAAGCAACAATATGCTCAAAATCTTTGTAAAGACATGTACGGCGCCAAAACATATGAAGGCCCGTACAACAATAAATAATTAAATAAAATCACAAGTTCTCCAAAAATGCATAATAATGCGTTTAGAAATTTCATAGAGGATGTAATAGCACCCGTAAAAAATAAATTGACATTCAAGATATTAAAGTTTCAGAAAAAAACATTATTATGTTAGCAAAAACACGTATAACAAGATCTTTTGTAAATATTTACGTTATTATTTGTATATGGCAAGATATGTTCTGAAATTATTATCTCTGGTAAAATTGTTTATTAAAATACTTTTTAGGCATTTTCCAACACTATATGTTAATTTTAATATCCTCGTACAAATACCAATATTTTACATTATTCGTAACTATTAACCAATAATAACTATATTGCTTCTTATATTAGAGTTCCTCCCAAATAATTTACAATCTATGGCGGAATGCCAACAGAATATTAAAAACAATAATATCTTTTTTTAACCACATAACTCTTTTTTATCAATTATAGCGACACTCAATTGAGTCACTCAAAAGGCATCTAATGCTGGCATTTGGTGTATTTGCATAAATATTTGTGTTGTTTCGTTACTATAAAATTAACTTTATTTCAACGTCTATAGGGTTCATCTAACCTTGACCTACATATCGTAAGCGACATTTTTACGAAAATTCGTTTTTCATCGTAAGTGCAGTTTTACATATCGTATTGTGTACATTTATATCGCGAATATTTTGGCAAATACTCCAAGTGCATACAAAATAGAAATCTTGCTATACGTATTAGTTTGCTACGGAAACTCCTGCGGGGTTGACGTTGCTGCTGTTCTCAACGTCTTTAACGTCACTTTTGACGTCAGTACGGGCGACGTCATCTAGACCTTTGTTGGACCGTCCGTAAAGATCAGCGGTTGAGATGATTGCGGGCTGTGGCGAATCTCCGTGTGGGGTGATGTCTTCTTCCAGCATTTTCTCGTGCTTTCGTCGGTTGACAAAGCTGTAATATTAATTTTCATAAGTAGGGTAGATAGAGCATTCGCTTTTAGTATTCTGAATTATAAGTAAACTGATTTGACTTTTTGTAACGATCCCTAAGTCCCATTAAGAGTAGCGTGGGACGCCTCCCAGCTAGATGGACCGACGACCTTATGAAGGTGGCTGGGACAGACTGGATGCGGAAGGCCGAGGATAGGGTGTTGTGGCGTAACTTGGGAGAGACCTATCTCCAGCAGTGGACTGCGATAGGCTGAGTTTTTTGATTGAACTGTCTTGCCATTCAATAAAATTTAAACAAGTTATTCAGAAGTTGTTATTGCAAAGACATGTAAACTGCAGTCCTATCTCAGATTTTAAGGTTTCTGCAACTGAAAAGTCTGTCAAAATAACAGTGACTTTTATTTTTGTTACAATAAGGTTGCTTTTGGGTTGATGTCACTGAAAAACCGGTCGAAATCACAGTGATCTTTATTCTCGTTGCAATAAGGTAGCTGTTAAGTTGCTACCACAGGCAAGCCTGTCCAAATCAAAGTGATCTCTATTCTCGTTACAATAAGGTAGCGGTTAGGTTGCTGCCATTGACAAGTGTCAAATCTCTCAAATCAAAATCGTGATCTTTATTCTCGTTAAAATAAGGTTGCTATTTGATCACAGTTGATAGAAATACAGTAACTGTGAAATTTGGTACTTGCAAACTCTTCTGCAAGTAATAGGTTCAAGATATTAGAGCTTATAATTTTAACCAGTGTTGTTTTTTTAATCAGTTCAATACATTATTTTTAAAATGTCTACTAAACGCCAAGCCTCGTTGGGATCGCGGTCATCACAAGTGGGAGTGAGATGGTGAATGTTTATTTCGGGATTTCTAATAGCTCTATACTGAGTTTAATTTATAATTCAGAATACTTTTATTTAAACGTTGTTATAGATTAGAAGTGAAAAGTGTTAGATACAAGTTAGGAAATAAGAATAGTTTTTCTTATTCATAAATGTTATTGGAGACAAAACCCTCAAAGGGGGAACCAGGTAACTTACTTATATATTAGTGTTATAAATAAAATTTTATTAGACAACGTTACATTTAATTCGTTAACGAATCTTCACAGACATGGCGGGTATCGATAAGTTATAGCGATCATAGGAGTTGAGTGTATATTCTCAGACCATCATGACATCTGTCTAGCCTTTTTAACCGGATGCAGCTGAGTACCAGTATTTTATATGGAGCGACTGGTTAATACTGAATGGTGCCGAACGTAAGGAATAGCACCATCCCATTTCTTCCCGTGGGTGTCGTAAAAGACGACTAAGGAACTTATTAGAGAATGGGCAGCAGTGTTCTCTATGCATTTTACCACCATACTGCGATCGCCAACCCATCTGTCAAGCATGTCGATTATAGCAATCCCTCTCAAATTGGGGAAGGCCTATGTCCAGCAGTGGACGTCTTTTGGCTGAAATTATGACTGGTTATCTGACCTCCAGAACCCAGTTACTAGGTAGTACGAATAAATAAATAAGAAATAATTACTATTATTATTCAATCCCATCATATATGTGAAGTTTCAACTAATTAAAAGTAAAGTTGTATATTGGTTAAATTAATGTCTCAAATAACGTTTACAAATAAGGTGTTGACGTGAAGTATTTACAACTTGCGTCTTTAAGCTAGAAAGCAAACCATCAGTCACATCGATGATTTCAATAAAGTTAGGAGCACATTTTTTAGTTTTTCAATAACGTCCTCATTTCATGTGAGTTTAAAACGCCAATTCTCGTAATTAAAATCGTTTAAAATCTAGTCTCAATCTCATCCTAGCGACAGTAAAATGTCAAAAACTTGTCAAAACTGTAAGGCAATTCGAGGTACTTTTGACAGATTCTGGCTGAGATCAAATTGTGAATCATCATAATAATTACGAGAATTGTCTCTCTGTAATCATGCAGCCAGCATTATCACGCAAAACCAATGCATACGTTTTTTTCCATGAAATTATTACAAAAACCTAAAATAAACACTATGGCCCATTTGCACCAGAAATAATGAATATAATTTAGTGATAAGCGGATTCAAAATTTTGCTCTGTGGCGGCTGATTGATCTGAAACGCATCTAGTCAAAATCAAAAGTCATTTATTGAAACTAGGCTGAGAGACAGCACTTTTTGTACGTCAAAGCTGCGTCCTTTACCACTTTCTAGTGCTATAGCTGGGAAGAAGTGGCGCAATAAACTCCCCAGCAGAAACCTGCAGTCACATACAAAACTTCAGCATGCGACTAGCATAATATACAACGTCCTGAGATCGACCGTAGGGGATTTTTATCTGAATCAGCCTCACCCTTGCTGCCCTAAAGTGACGCGCTCGGGGTGTCCCTGGTGTGTAGTCGCTTCAGTTTTAAGTATTTTAAGCCCTGGCTGGACTGTCGGGCAGTAGCCTATCATACACACCCGTCTGTTCTAAAGATCCTCCCTTTTCTATTGAAGATGAAGAACTATACACCCTGTTCATAAATCTTCTATAGATCTTATTAGGGTGCTTTAAAGCTAGAAATGGACAGTGACAATAATGTTTTAAACTCGCTCAACCCTAAATGTATTTCAAGCTGATTTGTGGTGCAAGTGAGCCTACGCGGTAATTTCCATTCTGGCCTGTTCTAGAACAAAAAATTAAGAATCCGATGGTTTTAACGTTTTATGTATTAATCTGAGTGACAACCACATGAAGATGAATTTTGAAATGTCTACCAATTCCTCTGTTATCCAATGACGTCAAGCCTCATTACCATACTTTGTCAAGCTTAAAAATCAAAATGCACGGTATTTTCTTTAAAAAAAGCCTCATAAAATCATACAGCCTTCTAAAACTACCAAGCGAAGCAATAGCACGTGTCCACAATGAACGTAAACTCGGAACCCAACACCTCAACCCGGTACAAGTACATGTTGACATACCTCCCATACTGTCACGACAAACCGTGAATGATGTTGATGTTTATTTTTATATGAAAAACAAAAAAAAAAGTATCTCGTTTAATTTTTATAATATTTTTTTAACAAAAAGTCAAAATTGCCAATTTTCATACATCTGCTGATAGTATTGCCAATTCAAAAAGCCAGTTTGGTCTTGCCATAGTGAAAAAATGAATGACCAATTTGATAATGATAACTTTGGCTAACGACAAGATAGCACGGCAAAAACGTTACAACATATTCCCAAAAAAAAACCACAATTAATCTTTTTTCGAAATGACCCCACTGATGATAACCCCACAGTGATTTTCAGAATTTATAAATTAAGGCCTCTACAAAATATGTATTCATTGTAAACTAATATGTCTTATCCGAATGGACTAAGAAATAGCAATGTTATAAAAATCTTTTGTAGTACAGAATTATTTTGATGTAAAAAGTGATGCTCAAAATATACATTATTTTTAATTTGTTTATAAAAGTAATAACTAAGTCAATATCTTAATTGATATCACAGTTTTTATCATTTGACCTGTAATTTAAATATTATTGTCTGAAGTCAATCTCTGATACACAATGACTTTGCAACCTTTTTAACAGACATTGCTATTTCTTAGTCTTCTAGGTAAACATAATGCAAAAAAAAAACATCTAAAAGTTGATGGCAAAATATTAGAGTAGAACTACTAACGACATCTAATGATAAGGGACCTACTATAATCCATAGACAAATAAATAAAGTTCACGTTACGTTACGTTACGTTCACGTTACGTAGCGTTACGTTATATTAAATACTACCATTTGCTTACACTTTCTAGGTGTACGAAAGCTTTTATATATTTATGTGCATTTTGTTTTGTTTTTGCACATACAATAAAAATTAAACAAAAATATCATGGGCCGTATAATGAAGTGTTACACCCATCGTTTCTCGTTGTGAAATAAGGATGGCGCTATTCGTCTTGTATAACTCCATCTCATTCTCGTACTGAAACAATTTAACACATAGGTCTAAGCCCTCGTACCCACGGGCAAGTTTTATGCACACTGGATAATCAACGCTCTGCTTAGCACCGAAGGTTGAAAATCGAGTGCGGGATAAACAATCTACTATCTTCTTGGCTATACGTTTATGGTATGTCCCGGTAATGTAATGAATGTAAAACAAAACAGATGGACAAATAAAATGAGTACTCACCAAGCCTTGATTTTCTGGTAGATGTAGATGCAGGTCATCGGGACCGGAGTCATGATGGCGCACGAAACTGGTACCACTGAAATTGTATAATATTGGGATATAAATTAGGCTTTATTGCCAACGAGATAGAGATCAATAAACGTCTGACAATGTTTCCGCGGCTAAAACTTAGGATGTGAAACGTTTTAGACTTTTAACACACTTATTGACTCTTTTGCCCAATCACAACGACGAAAATTTTTTCAGAGGAGGTATATGGACTTCAAAGATATATCTTTAGAGTGATTCGGTGTTCTAATCATATTGATCTACTACCGAGTACAATATTATTATTCGAGAAAAATACTATACAAATTAGAACACCGTTCCGCTTGCGATCCTCTTCTATGCTTGACGATGGCAAAAATAACACGAAAAAATATATTTAATTTTTTTGGCCTAAAATTTAAACCGAACGGCGTACGATACGCCCATATTATTCCCCTGTTGTAACTGAGCCCTTTTGGTGGGATGACTATCCAGATAGCGACTAATGAATTATGGAGGAAAAGTTATAGCAAAGCAAATAGCAAAGTCAAAGTCTGTGCTAAATAAATGTATTTTCTTTCTTTTCTATATTGCGCCGACCCTAAATAAATTGGGATCAGGGCAAGGTAAGGATGGAGATACCTGTAGTAAGATCCGCCTCAGGCTGTCCGAGCGCGTATCTCAGCAAGAAGATGGCGATGCCCGTGTTCTGGATGCCCGTCTCTATGGAGATGGCAAGTGCGTCGGGGTGCGGTTGGCGACACACCCACGCCAGGAAATAGCCGAAACAGTACCCCAGCCAGGGGATGCCCATACCGGCTACTACGATCTGCGAACGGAGAAACGTTACGTGTTATAATTATATAGTTATAAAGTAGGTTTGAAAGGTAAATAACATAACACATCACGCCTTGTTTCCCCGAAAGGTTAGGCAGAGGTGTACTTATAGTACACCCACATTTCGCCAGTTATGTTTAAGTCCCATATGTAATAGGGGCAGAGCCTATTGCCATCCACCGGGCACCAATCCAGACTCCGGGCTGCTACTGAGAAATTCCAGATGGAAAAACCCAATAACACTTTGCCCGACCTGGAAATCGAACCCAGGACCTCATGCTCAGCAGTAGCGCTTGCTACCATTAGACCAACGAGGCAGGTAAATAGTCCACGTTTATATCGGTCAACAGGACCTCATCAAACACATAAAAATATAATGGCTTGAATACCACGATAAATACCCCCGTTGGGTCTTTCGCTTTTAAAAGTTTTAGTTTTAATAACACCTAGTACACACATTAGGGTTTAATACACATTAATGTAGGGACGGTATAGAACAGCCCTGCCCCTGACCACTGTCTTACTGTGTAGACACGGACACCCAATGTAGCTAAAAGATAGGTAAAGTAATTAGAAGGTAGTTATACGAGCCTATAATAATCTAGCATGTGAGCCCAGTGCGAATTGATTGATGTCTTCAAATGATTGGTTCGACAACATGCCGATGTCCTCACTGTTTTATTTAAAATTCTAATCGAATACCTGTGTAAATAAAATACCGTCGTCTTTTGTTTTTCTGATGTTAAGCAAGTCACATTTGCCAGCGAACATTAAATAAATAAACATATATTCTTACCTGCCAAAACATTATAAAATAAATAAATAAACATTTATTCTTACCTGCCAAGTAAACAACTCGAAGATATACAAGTTGGTGACTATAGCGAAAACAATGATGAACAGAAGCAAGGTCGTGGAGAATCCTTTGAGGATTCGGACCATGAATCGGGCAATCTTTGGCGTCCATTTCTGCATGCCCAGACCGATGCCCAAGGGTACTAGTAGCCCTATGACGAATGTTGCTATACGGGTGTATGGTACCACTATTTTAGCATTACGGAACACCACTTGACCTAGGGAGAACAGCCACATAGGCATGAAACCTGGAAGAGAAGGAAGATGGAATCAATATGTGGTTTTAACTTTTTTGTACAGCACAATGAAGGGTTTTATTCTACACTAGCTTCTGCCCGCGACTTCGTCTGCGTAAATTTCGGTTATCGCGGACGCAGACAAAGTCACGGAATAAAAAGTAGTTTACGTCCTTTCTCAGGCTCTAAACTATCTGTGTACCAAATTTCATTTAAATCGGTTCAGTAGTTATAGCAGGAAAGCGAGACAAACAGACAGACAGAGTTACTTTTGCATTTATAATATTAAGTGTGGAAGTGTGGATATATTTCTATACAGGGTTGCAAAGACATTGACTAGCTACTTGTTGCGATGGATTCAGTACTTGAATCTTAACCAGGCGGGTTCAGCAACAGGTTGAAATTTTTCGTCGGTTATCAAAAAAATGCTGAAAACAGCATTTTTTCACCAAATCGGTTGATTTTTTCTTAAAGCAGTGTGGCTCAACTCCTTCGACACTTATTGTTCACATTATTCACTCACGTGAACAACAGATACAACGTTCAGAGTGCAAATTCTCGTAATTAAAACAATTCAAAATCTAGTTGCAGTGTCATCTCAGCGACACTCAAATGTCAAAAATGTATGGAAACTCGAAGTATTTTTGACAGATTGACACTGAGATCAGACTGTCAGCAGTCTTAATTGCCCCCAAGGTTTCTGTAAGAAATTTTTGACCAACTTACCGAAAGACGCGAGCGTAGAAATAGAAGTCATGGCCAACGATAAATTAAGGTTTCCTCCGAGGATGAAGGTCCAAATGTTGGAGGCGCCACCGCCGGGCGCGACCCCGGTGAAGAACATGCCCAGCCGCATGGCCGGGTCGTCCGGGAAGATCAGGAAACCTAGACCGAACGACATCTGGGAAGAAAGAGGTTTTATTTTACAAGGGTAGGATTTAGAAAGAAAGAAAATACATAAAGAAATAAAATAATAATAAATAATTTGCGGCAAACATGACGCACAGAAAGACCAGAAGTATCCAAAAATAAGAGAGAGAGCAAAAGGTTCCTTGCGTCCCGTATCCAAGTGTTTCCTGTGCCATTGATGATATTGTAGCGGCATTTATAACGCGTCATGCGAACTACGTATCACACTGACGTCAAAAACCTGCATTGCGCAAACAGAATTTACCTGGTGGCTATGCTGGACATATACCTCCCATCTATGTCCAACAGTGGACTTCTTTCGATTGAAATGAAGATAATGATGATGGTAAAGTATAGCAAAAATGTAAATGGTACTTACAAGTGGCATGAAGATGAACTGTCCACACATTCCAATTAACGGTCCTATAGGTTTCCTGAGCACTTCTTTGACGGTCGGCCAATGCATCGCACAACCGAAGTTTATGAAAATCAGCGATACCTGGAATACAAGGTGATTTTTTGTAAAGACAGGAACATGATGATGGTCGAGGAAAAACCTGTTGCAATACTGTTACTCGACTTTTGTGGTATTTTCTATCTTGAGATTTTTTGCAACCACTTAAAAGTCTAGACATTGTTATAACAGACGTTTAATGTAGCTTTCGGTGCATATTGAATGCAGTAAAAGCACCTTTATCTCAATAGAGTGTAAGTACATAGAAATTATTGAGAAGCATCTGTTCAGATGTTAATGAAGTAATTATTGTCAGACATTACTGGTTACTTGTAGTGTATGGAACTTATTGACATTTTAAATTGTTCAAAAGTATTTGGTCACCTTGTCTGCTACAATATATCTGACGGCGACTATAGATGTTTGCTATCCAGACTATAATTGTGAAACAGTTTTCTTTTTTAAATTCTAACCAAAACACTATAGTGATCATAAAACGTAGATCGAACAAGTCTAAGTTTCAATTCATCTGTAAGGAATTTTGGAGTGTATGCGAAGTCCCCAAACAATACCTGTATATTGATATGTTCGCCCCCAAAAGCTGAATGCAGTCGGATAAGAGGCTTCAAAAATAAAAGAATACTCACAAAAGTAGCGACAGAGGTGACAAATATAGTGTCTATGACCCTCTCTGGTCTGACCACTATCACAGGAAGCGTGCCGCCCACCGCTAAAGTCTGTGTACCGCGCTGTGCTTGCACCGCCACATTGGTTCTGCCTGTGGACAAAATAGCAAGATTATAGAAGAACACATAATACTTCGACCAGAAAGAAGTAACAAACATAACATTACGCCATTATTCCCCAATGGGTTAGGCAGAGTTGCAGCCATGCTCCATCTACATTTCGACAAGTATAAGTCTAAGGAAATAATATTGAATAAACCGTACTAACACTAAAAATTCTAAGACTGCTTAGGGATTATAGTCCACTCCACGAATAAAAACGTGAACTCAGTCTAAAGCTTATAAAAAGTCCAAAAAAAAATAACATTAAAACTGTAAAATTTTTACTAGTATTTGGGAAGTCAATACTAAAACACGTTTGCCAACAACGTAAATAAATATAATTTCAATATAATACTTAACATATATTAATATGTGAAAATTAATTGTTTTTATACAAACGTCTTGTCTGCTTTATTTACCATGATGAAAAATAATACTTGTTGATACAATTGGTAGAATTTTTGGAAATTACTAATCATTCGTTTAAAATGGAAAATATCATACTGTAACAGAAGGACTTTATTGACTCTGAGATCACGTAATTGTTTAATTCTTTACTGGGTTTTGCCAGCGGCTTCTCCCGCGTACTGTACATATAAACCTCTCTCTTGAATCACTCTGTCTATTGACGAAAACGCAATAAAATCCGTTGCGTAGTTTAGAAGATCTATGCGTACAAACACGAAATGCGACTTTATTTATACTATATAAAAATATTTAAAATTGATTTTTTTTATACGTGAGGCATCATCGCTCAATACTTATTGGGTCTTAAAGTTGCAAGTCATCATGAGTTTTGAAATATTTAAATAATAGCGATCCGGAAGTATTCTGAGTAAAAGTTCGGTAAATACAATGACTTTGCTGTATTTATCTGCCTTTATTTACGGACTGTCTTACATTCATTTTTCTTCGAAGCTAAAACAAAGAAACATCCACTTGTACCAATCTACAAATTATTTCTCGGCCTTTTGGGCTAAGACATGCTTACGACCAAAGTTAAGCTTTTCGAATGAATCCAAAGCCTTGATTGATAACGATAATTATAATAACTAAAACAAAAACAGGATCTCTCAATCCGATGAAGCTTGATTACAATACACGAGATTATTTCAACGTGCCTGTACCACTAGGCCAAAAACGCCGAAAAGAACACGTTTCTTGTATGGAGACTCCTTTAATTTTGAATTTTTGTTTTTATGCTTATACGTGTTAAAGCGCCAACAGAAATACACATTCTGTGAGAATATCAACTGTCTACCTACCCCATTACGGTTCGTGAGGTACAATCCGCAATAGACAGAAAGACGGACGAACGGACGGACAGCGGAAGCTTAGTAATAAGGTCCCGTTGGTTACCCTTCGGGAACGGAACCCAAAAAAAGTTTTCATGTCTATACAAATAAATAAAACTGAAGTGTCTGTTTGTAATTTCAAATTAACAGCTTTTCACTAAATGCATATGAAAGTAAATACCGTACTTACACCAAAAAATCATTTTTTTTTTTACTTTTGTCTGTCTGTCTGTTTGTTCCGGCTAATCTCTGAAATGGCTGGATCGATTTTGACGGGACTTTTATTGGCAGGTAGCTGATGTAATAAGGAGTAACTTAGGCTACTTTTATTTTAGAAAAAAAATCTTTTATTTTAGAAAAATACCTGCGTTAATATCCGACATCCACGCGGGCGAAGCAGCGGGTAAAAGCTAGTCAAAAATAAAGTTTTCTTACCAAGGAACTTCCCGGTGACTCGCATTTTGCCCTCGAACCTATTGTTCTGGACATGCGTGTCAGTCACAGTTAGCTGATACGTTGAGTTCCAATCTGCTGCGGCTAAGTGATCGTCATTTGTCGACAACCTGAACTGGTCGCCTGCTTGCATTCCTGTGCCTGTTCCTGTTCCTGTGCCAAGGAAAGGGGGTTTAAGATAAAAACAATATTAAAGACTAGGGAGTAAAATGAAAAGATTGACAGTTCGTCAAGATATTTTTTTTTTTTGTATGTTTCCCGATTATCTGAGACGAACAGGTTTTTTTTTTGTTCGCAATAACTAAAAATTTAAATCTTTTCACAAAAAAAAAATGGCCCGAAAACGAAGGGTACCAATATCTATAGCCGAACCGAGTTTTGTATCTAGCACGTATATATAAGGTGTATCTATTCATACACGAAATATTTTAAGGGGTACACCTGTAGGTGGTAACGAAGCTATAGAAGCAAAAAGAATTTTTTTTCTAAGCGTTTTTGAATTTTCGTAATTATTATAATTTTATAACTACTTGAGACGTTTTCCATAAAACCTTTACTACAAATTCTATGAATGGCCCACCTGACGCTGCGAGGGCGGTGACCGAACGGCACGAGCATGGCCGCGGTGTCTCGGGCCGTAAAAAATAAGAAGGAGCCAATATTTCTTATGTGCGTCAAATAATTTATAAATATTCAATTTTAAAAAAACCCTTAGAAAAAAATTTTTTCGTTGCTATAGCTTCTTTACCACCTACAGGTGTACCTCTTAAAATATTTCGTGTATGAATAGATACACCTTATATGTACAGTCCCATACCCTACAAAACAATAAATAAGCCCGGAAGACATGCAAACATATGCATTAATAAATGATATGGTAAGAAAATGTTAAAAAAATATACAGAATAAGTGCGCGACTTTGCGTAACTGTAGATTAGTGAAAATGGAGTGTTCTGGGCATGTTGAATAGTGTAATCACTTCATCATCATCATTTTCCTTCCCTTACACCAATTTATTTGGCGTCGGCACTACATGTCTCTTTCTTGCACACTTCTCTATTAGTCGTCATCTCAGTAGTCACCCCTTTCTATCCAAATCATGATTCATACAGTCCTCGCTTTACTGTTAATAGCCATCGACATTCATACTCAAAACTTTCCTCATGACATTTTCCTCATTCCTCAGAATCACGTGACCATACCATTTTATTCTTTTTTGGTGGGAATTTATCAAATGACGTCTCCCGCTCTGGGCGGAGCGGGCGGACGTGTCAGACTTTTACCGACGAAAACCCACCCGTGTTCCTTTAGTTGCCTATGCTGTAAGGTATAGGCAGTAGTGAATAGTACCCACATCACGCCAGTTATGTTTAAGTCCAGTGTAATCAGGGTCGAGCGTATTATTGCCATCAACCGGGCACAAATCCAGGCTGCTAATAAAAAAGAATCTGCTGGAAAACTTTGCCGATTCTGAACTGAACCCAGTGCTGCTCTGCAGTTGTAAATCACTACTAGGTAAAAGAGGGTTTTTGTTGTCTTGTTATTTTTTATTTTATGTTTAAACTTCTACGAGTTGTACTTTGTTGTAAAATACAGGGAAAGGAAAAGAGATAAGTAATCAGGGTCATCGGATATATTTGAAGTTTTTTGTTGAGTTTCGAATGAAATTTAATTTAATTAATAGAAAACCAAAAGTGCCTTCATGAAATTAACTGGGTGGTTACTTATGTCTTTTGGGGACTGAACTTTACTTTTTTTTTATTTCCACCTTCTTTTTAACATGGTTCGTTTCGGCACTTAGTCTTTCAGGTGGACCATTGTGCATGGGCCATGGCATCTAACGGTGGTTATTCCAACCACCTCACCTCCCTCCAGAAGTTGATGAGATTACCACATTTACCACCTTGTTTATTCTTGTCACAACAAACGCGTCCTTGGTTCGCTCGTTAATTAGAGTGGTAATACCACTAACCAGTTATAAAACGAGCGAACGGTAATCGATATATGCGAGCAGCATTGCGCCATTAGCTTATTTCTCAATGTTATGTTATGGCAGTATGATGAAATAGCCTAGTGATTTGTAATGTAAGCCTACAGTCACCCTGCCAGGGTCACGAGATCAGTTCGAAAGAGCTACCGTGGCCCTGGCACATGGGCAACTGAAGGAGTACGGGTGGGAAGCAGCAACAGCATTCTGGGGGTGTTTGCTTGCAGAGAGATTGAATGGGCCTACAATGGGGAGGTTTACCAAGCTACATGTTGGCAACAAAGCTAATTAAACCTTCCTGTTATTGTGATTTTCGTTTTGTTTCTTTTTAGTGTTCCTGCATGTTACTCATATAGTTTTTAGATGTAATACTAACACTCTATGGGCCTGGATGCCTGACAAAAAAATGTTTTTATTTTGTACTTATTTATTTACAATTAAAAAGTAATAAATAAAAACTTTTTGTAAAAAGGTTAAGTTATTTTTCACTTATTGGTGTTTTTTCGGAAGACCGTTGTGTTTCTTTTTGAAAAATTTTGATTAAAATCGGGGACCACCCTGGTCCTTGAGACCTATTAAGATGATTGCAAATGGTACCAACCTGCAACAGTCACATCGACATATGTATACTCGTTCATGTTGACGGTCACGTTATTGGGGCTGAAGCTCGCGATCATAGTCGGCGCCGCCTGACAGATCACCCATAGTGGACATAATGCCAGGATGTATAGGATGATCAGGTGCAACGGCCAGATGGGACACATTTTGGCCGATTTTTGTGATCAGCTGGTATCTGGAAAGAAGAAAAAAAACATTAGATACATAAGCATAATCAGCCGATAATGTTCCCAATAATGGGGCATAGGTTTCCTCTCTTTGATAGGGCGTGGACGGTACGCGGGCCCAGCACGGGTTGGTAGATGTTACATGTCTTCGAATTTTTAGTTCTAGGCCAGCTCGATGTTTTCTTGTACCGTTTTAAGAACAGTAGTGATCAGTGGCGGATTAAAGGTCCAGAGCGCCCTAGGCAATCACTTTATCGGCGCCCCTGTACCGGCCATAAATGGCCATCATAATACTATAAATTTTAACTAGTTGTTTTTGCAATTACAATGACGTTGTATCATCAAACCCTAGACTTTAGTAGACCAGGACCCTTGTACTTACGCTAATGCGCGAATGAAATACGACGTTATAACTGTGAAGAAATCAAGAGGGACGACAGAACGAACTCTATTATAGATTTAGATTATAGATCAGCATTTAGTTCTTAATCGTCGATATGTTATTTTCTTTATTTATTTAAACATTCTGAGCTCGCGCGCCCCTTGTAACTACACGCCCCTAGGCACGTGCCTAGTTTGCCCGGATAATCCGCCTCTGGTAGTGATGAAATAATTTACAAAAAGTAAAACGCCTGTCAGAGTTTCTCTCTGAGTGGAGCAGGACAGGAGGGCGTGTCAGACTTTTTCTGACTAAAACCTACCCGTGTTCCTTCAGTTGCCTGTGCCAGGGCCACGGTAAGTCCCCTTGGTCGCTTTCGCAGGTAAATATAGGTAGCCATACTTTTCAGAATACCGCATAAAAAGCAGCTGGTAATTTTGTAATTCTATTGATAAGCTTCGCCTAAGCCGATTAAACTAAATTTACAGTTCAGTGTTGAATGATCCGATATTCATGATTATGTAATTGCTACGACTCTGTACCTAAATGTTCTGGAATGTCAAACTCAATATGCGCTTTTATAATTTCTTACGAACGATATTATCGTGAAGGTCCACATTCATAAAATGTATGGCAATATGTTGTGCACGTTTTACATTACCGTGGACGTCATAGATCATAATCTTCATAAAACATACCTACATTCTCTGTTTCGGATATAAAAAACCGCTGAATAAACAGGAATATATAAATGGGAGGTGGCGTAAGAATTTTGCTTGTCTAATTTCAACCAAATGCATTAAAAAAAACTTTGTGTGACCTTAGTACCCAAGAATGATTGTTGTATAAAGAACCAGTTAATATAAACCCAATCAGTCTGTGGTTCAGTACCTATTTAAATACCTATACATATTGCGGTAAAAAATAATATTTATTTTACCTCTTACTATCATACAATATACTTGGAGTTTCCCTACTTGATCGAATCAGGAATGAAGAGATCCGCAGAAAAACCAAGGTAACCGACATAGCCCAAAGAATTGCCAAACTTAAGAGGGCAGGGCGCAGAACAGAACAGAAAAGAAGCACAGAACTGGCGGTAGTGGCGGAGCTTGGGGGAGGCCTATGTCCAGCAGTGGACGTTTTTCGGCTGAAATGATGATGAACTTAAAATAAATCTCTTGATCTTAATCAACTATTATCACCGCATATTGTTTATATCAGATATACCTATGTATCTGCCGGGGTCGCGTGATTGTGCGCAAGAGATACCGTGACCCTGGCACATGGGCAACTGATGGAACACGGGTGGGTTTTAGTCAGTAAAAGTCTGACAGGCCCTCCCGCTCCGCCCAGAGCGGGAGAAGTCATTTGATGATTTCCCATCCTGAAAAAAAAAAACCTATGTATAACGAAATATGTAATATGTATCACTTTGAAATTACTGAACAGCAATACCTTCTCAGCTACAATTAAACAAATATTTACCAGAGTAAACGTAGTAGTAGGTACTTAGTATAATAATTATGGATTTCAGTCAGATTCAATGCACGACACGTGATTAATTACACTGTAATTAATCCTTTAAGCCTTTTGCCTTGTAAATATGTATCACAACACCCGTACTTACAAGATTGTATTTTTTTATTGGTTCGACCTTTGATAGAGCCTATAAAAAGGCTAAACCAATTTTAATACATTTTTAATTTTCACTATAATCAAACATTTAATAAGTTTAGAAATATGTATAAAATATCTTACACCATATGAAAGTCGTATAAAATTCCTAACAACTCACCTCACGAGGTCGACCACAACTTCAAAACCGTATCACAAAACTCCTAACTTAATGGATTACTATAACATCTTACGCGTGCACCATCTAGCAACACATGGAAACAACTGACGCAAAAGCTCTCAAACCGATTTACTACTCTACAATTATCACTTTACGACCAATTATCCCTTATCACCGAATCCTAGGTTCGAATATTCAATGATTTTTTTTATCACGAGATAAGTTTGATACAATGGAACGATCATAGCAGTTTCGTATCTCGTGGGGTATGTCACGTAGAGATAAAATAGATAAGAACGTATTTAGCATAATAATTAATTACTAAGGGCTATTGAAAACGTGGATTGGATTAGATTATTAACACGCTTTTATTAGGTCGACCTGTATGTAACTAACTATGTAATGGAATCTATGGTAACTAATTTAACCATCTTCCATGGATCGTAGCATCATGAACATTGGCAGCTGTATGTAGTTCTGATGACAATACAATAATATGGTACTGTCGAATTTATCTGATGATGGAGCCGGAAGATATGAACTGGAACTGCATGATGGAACATCGTATCATAGCTGTGTTTGGACTTGTTAGAAAAACCTTGTAATGAACTTTGACCACGATTAGGTTTCAAGGTCTGATGATAAAGCCGGAAGATAGGCACTGGCATTCCATAATGGAATATCGTATCATAGCCGTGTTTGGACTTGTTAGAAAGGTCTTGTAATGAACTTTGACCACGATTAAGTTTTTGGCTTTTACGTGCATTTATATAAGCGTGTTTTTCTATTGTTTTTTAAACTATAAATTTATTTTTAATTAAAACATGTGAATTAACTAGGTAACACATTTGACGTCATGATAAATGCATTTATAAACTGACGACATCTTCTCTCGGGGTAGGCAGAAACTACAGAATTTCACCTGCTAAGAACCTTTTTTTTTCTGGGTGGGAAATCATCAAATGTCGTCTCCCGGTCTGGGTGGAGCGGAAGGGCGTGTCAGATTTTTTACTGACTAAAACCCACCCGTGTTCCTTCAGTTGCCCATATGCGAGGGCCACGGTATCTCTTTCGAACAAATCTCGCGACCCTGGCATTGCTACGATGCGTACATACTCTTTTTGCTTCGTTAACACCCATAGCTATTTAAAAATTTAAAATCATGCGATTCTCTTCCATACCCTATCTAACACCAATCAATGTTATCGCAGGAGTCCTGTAAACGCTGTTCAGAAATTCAAAACTCGAAGATTTTGTTAGCATAAATCAAAGCCCGTTATTCTTCCGACAGCTGTCTGCATCAGTTTATCAAAATGTGTCATTCTTGATACGATAGCGTGTCGACTGCTGGTCATACACACACGCCGGTTGCGAGTAGGTACTACGCACCTGACCTTTCCGAAGAACACCACCAATAAGGTTGATCACTATATGAACTGATTGACGTCATCAATTTTCGGGTAACTGTGGTTCGCGATTCAAAATTCAAAATTATTTGGTCGTGTCAGCGCCTTGTTGATTTTAGGCGGCCCCTAGACCTACAATAACATTGTACAATACATTTTATTGTACAATAAGATTGAGAGGCGCTTTGAATCCAAACGATCAATTATATTGCACAATAATACGAACTGCGCAATGTTTTCGTGTTCAGTCGGAGAATAGTATTAATACAGTTTACAACACAAAACTACACCACTTTCTGCCGTAAAATTAATCACAATTCAGTTTTTGGAAAAATATAACAAAATCCCAAGCGACGCGTCTGGTTTCCCGCCAGAAATGCCCGTGTATTCCCTCATTCAAAATAAAACACATACTAAAAATATTGCGCAATACTGACCCTACACGATGCAATGGAAAATATGGTGCAATAAAAATTAAACATCAAAGCGCCTCTCAATCTTATTGTACAATAAAATGTATTGTACAATGTTATTGTAGGTCTAGGGGCCGCCTTAGACCTACGTTATAGCAGTTATCAAACTATGCTTTAAAAATTACAGGCCTATATGTCACACTTATCAATGACAATGACATTTTGTACAGTAGGTACTGAATGTGTCAAGGTGATTTATATTTACATTATTTATTAGTACTGACTAGTACTGTGTGACTGATCGTTTATAATATGCACAAAACAACATACACTGAACTTACGTATACAGAATATAAAGTTAGTAAATGCGAAAATCTATTTTCAAAATGTGCAGAAAATGGATCCTTTTAAGTTCTGGAAAGTACTACGTGATTTGTTTTAAATCGATATAATTATGATTCTGATCCCGATCAAAACAAAACCGTCTATGCGTATCGGAACATGACTGAAATTGTCCTTGAATTTATAGGTACGTGACCTCCTCTATAACAGATTAAGGCCTGTTATGTACGAGTAACACAATACCATTGTTAATATGGACTCAATAAGTATACATATAGTCCATAATATTTCATGACTGGGACCTGGCGTTAGCGTTGCCAACTTTTTTTTTACAAGAAATAAAGTATATTGCGGTCTGAGAAGAATATTAAACAGTATTTTAGAAAAAATAACAGTATTTAATTTATTGAATGTTTCAAATACATATTTTTGAGAGCTTCTCGCACAACTTATTAATTAACAGTCTTTATGTGTGAGCGTCAAAGTCTAACATAGTGTTAATCATGTTGATGCTGAAAACATTATTTTGTATACTTTATTTTTGTTCAACAGTAGAAAGTTTATTGTAGTGAAAAACAGTATAATACTGTTTTTAACAGTATAGTTGGCAACCCTACCTGGCGTTGACTTTTTAACCGACTTCAAAAAAGGAGGAGGTTATCCATTCGACTGTATTTTTTTTTATGTTTGTTACCTCATAACTTTTGACTGGGTGAACCGATTTTGATGATTATTTGAAAGCTGGTGCTTCCCGAATGGTCCCATTTTAATTTGATTCCATTCGGACAATGGGGTCCATGTGAAAACCATATACGTCTTAAATTTGCATTACGTATTTGCGCGACAAATGAACGAATAACGCGATTAGATTAGTGCGGAGTATCTACTACAACTAAAAAGTTATAAAATAAAAACATTTTACTAAAAAAAACAATCGACTTCGTTAAAAAAAAACACTACAAAGTCAAAAATATTTTTTTTTTTTGTAAAAAGTTTTTGTCGAATGTGTTAAATTCTAGTTAATTGACCCATCTATACAGCCTAAATCTAGGGTTGAATTTAAAACTCAAAATGATCGAATAAACTATTATAAGTACTCTACAGGATCCAATGGCTGTGCAATATCCCAAAAGGAAGTGAACACACTTATCGACGCAGAATCGTCTTGAGTCGATCATGTATCACTGGTATCAAACCATACTTGCTGTATTAAGTTCGACACAGTGTCAAGTCGCGTCGTGTCATCCGAACCGAAACAGGGCGAATGATATCGACATAGAACACACTCCTTGTGACCGGGTAAAGCAGATAACGCGTCACTATGTTGGTTAATATTTCATTGGTGAGCCCAGGTAGTTGACTGCAAAAAACTGGAGAACCATTGGAATGAAGTTCTATGGTAAATGAAGTTGTTTATTATGTAAACAAGATATCGGAACCACATTTACAAGTCATATATAAAACATAATTGCTTCTTGGAGTCGACATTCCTACCCTTGAGAAGAAATGGTGAAACAAATTCAGGGCTAAGCTAAGGCAGCCAATGCTAAACAGAGAAGAGACCAGGCAAAACAGGTTAGAAACAAATTAGGCGATATTTACTTGGCAGAAACGAAGTCACGAAAATATGACGCAGTTAGAGACTAACAGCCTTATTCATAAAAATCTCGCTAATCACTGATTAGCCACTGTTTAGTTAAGCAAATGGTTAGCTCTTAAGTAATGATTAACTTTTTTTTATTCATAAACGCTAGTTAGCAGATGATTAGTTACGACACGAAATAGAGGGGAAATTATGCGATTATAATCGATATAGTTGACTAAAAAACCGAATTAAAAGAAAGTTGTCAGAACCACGGTATTTGTATCTGTGGTGCCTTTGACAGACCAAAATGTAAACAATGTCATCGGATATTTTAATTTGAATAAAATAATTTAATACGTCTATATCATAAATATTTCATTGTTTTTCCGATGGTAAACTACAGTGTAATTAGCTCGAAAGGCTGGAAGATACAGGTATTTATTTCTGATTTTATATCCGCTAACCTTAAACAGACCAAATTAATGTTAAAAAGCCGTAGCCGATAATACAATTATAGCTATGTATTTGCATGTCCCATAAGCTTGTTTACATGAATATACTCTTTTAAAAACATAGGTACTTGTGTCTATTCTATATTACTTCCTATTGCTTATGCACTGGGGTTTCTGTGTATTTTAATAAAATTAAAAAATCTTGTTTACAGTTGAAAGTTTGACGAAGCACCAATACTATATAACCTCGGAAAGACGGCGAGGGCGCAGATCATGCTACGTGAATAAGATGAGGAATGAGAGTGCCATGAGAATAGAATAGCACCCATACATATGTTACGGAGCAAGAATAATTGGAAATCAAAAATATGAATTTATAACAAAAATGTAGCTTTATTAAAATTAACGTAATTGTTGCTTGGCTAACTAACATGGCTACTCTGCATTTTATTTCGTAGGCGATCAAGTGCAGTGCCATCCAACATATGATTACGCTGGATGACCCGCACCTGATCCGATAGTCGTTGGGTTGAAACGTTGACGGTTGACTCAAGCACCTGAAAAAGAGAGAGCATCCGAACACAGTACGCGGCCAGATTGTTTCCCCCACTCTGTAGCCCCATAGTATGAGCGCATGACATTCTCATTGATAGATCTTGTCCATCGCATGCGCTGACCAACACTAGCAAAAGACAGAAATGTTTGGAAAAGGGAGAGGGAGGCCTTTGCCCTGCAGTGGGACAATATAGGTTACTTAGATTAGATAGATAGAATTGTTGTTTATGAAATATCTCTTGTTATTTGAGCAAGACTGCCACAACATGGCTTTTCTTCAGTTCTGTGCCTTGGAACTGGCGTCAAAGAATGTGAGGGGCCTAAAACCTACTGAGCCTCCTCCTGTTTGAGCTTTCCCTAAAAATCCTTTATCACGTTTACTTCGCATGAAGAATATGGACTTATTCTCATTGCAGATGTAAACAAGCCTTGTAGGTCTTCCTCCGTCTATTTCCCGTCGGCGCGTAGCGTTTCAAAATTATTTAATTCTCCTGTACTATTCCGAAATCCCGTAAATATTATTGAAATCAATATTTACTAAGGCATAATTAGATATTAGGGAAAAAATAACCTTGAAGCATACAATAATCCTATTGCACCGATCAGCTGATTCAAATAAAATCCGCCATCTTGCCTTTTAGCATCCTTTTAACAAGCTACCAGTGGTGTTTAACTTTGACAGCTTTTAATCAAATGGTTAGCGACTACTTAGCGCTAAATAGCGTTTATGAATAAGAATTTCACTAATCAGTTGCTTAGCAATTGATTAAAATTTAAGAGGCGTTTATGAATAAGACTGTAAATATCACGATGACCAGGTTCCTCACTACTGGAAGTAAATGATAAAGCAATTATAGTTAATACATTATCAGACACGAGATCTCCAATGTATCTTCAAGTATTTGTAATAGGTGGGTAGATATAAGCTGTTATATTACAACACACATTATCTAATATATAAAGGTTTGTTATTGTTTGAATTATGAATGATCTAGTTTCAACTGTTCTACTAGGAATATTATATGCACAGTCAGTTCTCTGAACTGTAGAAACAAAGTCGAGTTCAAAAATAAACTTCGGAATATTTTGAAGAATGAGCGCAGGTAGTTAAGCGTTTTTTTTTGCAGACGGGCATACGTATGTATTTGAATATATTGAGTTTTTGCTTTAAAAACAACCCAGGCTTAGCATTCATGAATTTTATAATCCTAGTGGAAAACAACAGTAGCTATTTGTATTTTTTGAGCATGCACATAAAAAATCTCATCTTTATTTGAACAGAATGGACGATTTTCGTTTGCTCAAATTTTTACGCAATAGGTTGGAAAAAAATCCAAATTATTGTTGTCAGTGCGCGTGATTTCTTGTCACTAGGACAAAAGTAAACTGGGTCTAGCTATTCTTAGACATTTCAATGTCAATGAGGTTTTAAGAATATCGCTGTATTGGCTTGGTGACTAGCAGTCTGTGTCTTGCGATTTGAGAAAAACTTTATTTATTTATATATACTTTATTGTACACCATAAAAATACATCACAAAAAACATTACAATGATTACAAAATATACAATGGAGGGCCTTATCGCTTTATGCGATCTCTTCCAGGCAACCATGATCTTTATTTCTTAAAGAAAATTGTTATAGCCTTAGAGTCGACTTGAATAGTTTAATATTATCAGGCCTAAGAGATGCTATATATGCACATGAAATATAGAGCTATACTATACTTCTCACTGTTCGAAAAGTCTATACCACAAGCCTTTTTGTGGTCAGATAAAACTGGAAATATATCGCTGTATACTATAGATCACAGTGTGAATTGTGCGTTGTACTGAAGGACAAAAAACCGCAGTTGCCGCAATAGTTTTACGATTTCTATTATAGTAACTCTAATACGATTACATAGTAACACATAGGTCGCGTAAATTTTGCATTAACAACACGTTTCTTATAAGTTTAACTGAAAAATAACGAATTCGTATTTTTAAACACGCATGCTTGATAGTAGGTTAATGATGTGGGGGGATGACCTACCTGTATAAAGCAAATAAATGATTTGATTTGATTTTGATTTGTAATACCTATATGTTCTAATCAATCATCTATCTTAGGCCTCATTTGTTTTTTACGTAATATCATAGCGCTTCTGCCAACCTCCGCGTACCTAGTTACTAAAAAGGTTCTCTTACATCATTCAGGCTGAAAAATAACACTGGTTGCTTTCCATTACGCAAGCGAATTTTAGAACTAGTTTGAAATCGGATAGGCGTGTATTGTTTTCATGAAACCACAGATATGTGATAGACGCGGAAATGTGACCACGTTCGAGTCCTCTTGAATTAAATAGGGAATTCTATACTGCTTTGGTGCCCGCCTCACGTAGGTTCCGGTCAGGGCTGTTAAAGTTTATTTTTGTTATGACAACTCAGGCAATTGATTGCGTTATTGTGCTTTGGCAACACTTAGAAATAACGGCTATGTTTAAAATAACATTTTATATGGTAAAATGTAGTGCGAGTGAGTCGTTATTGGATGGTGGAAGAGATGAGAGTATATTCTTTATAATTCAGTATATCTTTACATCTTATTTGTACTAGTAGTGCCAAAGTCACTCATCAGTCCCACAAGGCCACAAAGGTCGAATATTTTATCACTTGTCTGACCGAATGCACGTCGCGTTCAACTGATAGTCCAACGAAAACTATTTAAAAAAATGTAGTTTATTTTTTTAGAATTCAAATATTCAGGAAGTAAATTACCCCACGTGTACTTCTCCAGATTTTAGGCAATCTATGGTTTAGGCGTGACAAACGTTAAGTACTCATCATCATCTGCCCAGCCTTTTCCCAACTATGTTGGGGGCCGGCTTCCAGTATAACCGGATGCAGCTGAGTACCAGTATTTGGCATTGAGCGACTGCCTATCTGACCTCCAAAACCCAGTTATTCGGTAATACGGTGCCCTTTTATAAGACTGGGTCGTCAGACTATCGGTAGGGTTGTATACGTCCCGTATATACGGGACTGTCACCGTATTTAAGTATCACGTCCCGTATTGTTACTTGTCGCGTTTTTGTACCGTTTATCAGTATTTCAATATACACCTACTAAAGGCTCGAAGTCGCGGGCAGGCGAGAGACGCGGGGGCGCGCGTTTGCGTGGAGAGGTGAGAGAGGGGCGGTGCGGACCGTTCGCTCGTGTGCTCGGTCATCGGTCACTATCAATTCAATCGTGTAGATTCCTTGATGCTCGTTCGCCGCTCGCCTACACAAGTACGCACGCAAATCAAGTAATTTTAGGTAAAAAAAAACGTCATTTTAAAAGATGCCAAAGACAAAATGTCATTTTAAAGATGACGATACTCAAGAATCGACCTTTATAAAAAAAGGACGAACAGAATTTGAAGTCTGTGTTCAAGTATTTTTGCATATAGGTAACCCGTAAGAACTGAAAAACTCAAGGATTTCTGTGAATATGCTGGTGTTACTTACAAAAAATTGTCACTGTCACTTTGTATATTCTTCCGTCGACAAACCCCCTTTCTACGGTGGTCATGCTACGCATGCTGGTGGTTCTACACAACAGTAATTGAACTGGTTTTCGATTAATTTATCATTATTGGAGTGAATTGTTTTTGTTGTCGTTATTTTCCATTCATTTTTTATTATAATAAACCGTTACAACATTTATTTTCAGTTTTTATTTATTTGCCACTAATAAGTCCCGTATCAGTTGTCAACAATAATGGCAACCCTAACTATCGGGCTTCTGACCACTCGTAACGACTGTCAAAAATGACACGAATGACAGCCGGGACCAACCGTGCTTAGCTGGCTTTCCGAAAGACGGAGGTTCTTAGCACGGTCACCCATCCACGAACCAACCGCGGCAAGCGTAGCTTAACCTGATCGATCGACAGACTTTAGTACTTTCGTATTCATAATCCATACTTCCATACTAATCCATACTATACTATATACTATTATAACTACTATATTATACTACAATATATAAGTACTATTTTATACTATATATTATATACTATACTATACTATATCCATATCCATACTCCATACTATAATATTATAAATGCAAAAGTAACTCTGTCTGTCTGTCGGTCTGTCTGTCTGTCTGTCTATCTGTCTCGCTTTCCTGCTAAAACTACTGAACCGATTTAAATGAACTTTGGTACACAGATAGTTTAGAGCCTGAAAAAGGACATAGGCTACTTTTTATCCCGGTAGTATGTTCCCGCGGGATAATTTCCGACCTCCAAGCGGGCGAAGCCGCTGGCAAAAGCTAGTATTAATATAGATTGCACACCATCACCAAACCCTAGTAATTCATCAAAGTTCTCAATTCTCAAGGCGAATAGACGCGTCTATAAATTATAATTGGCTATTCGTGAATAAACACCTGAATAAACGATATTAGTTTCATATCCGGCGGTCTGTGTATCTTCTTTTCAAATTGATATGGCCTTTGAGTCTTAGAATTGCCTAAGGCAATTCAACAGCTATTTGCTCTGATGGACATTTCCTTCATAATAACATTAAAATAAATAGTCGTTACGTCTTTGTCTATGAAAGCTTGGTAATTCAGGTTGGTTCTATTGCGTTTTGTATTATTCTATAGATATTGTTCTATCATCATTGGAAGGGTCATGGTGACCAGGGTCGCGAGATTGTTCGAAAGAGATACCGTGACCCTGGCGCATGGGCAACTGAAGGAACACGGGTGGGTTTTAGTCAATAAAAGTCTGACACACCCTCCCGCTCCGCCAAAGAGCGGGAGACGTCATTTGATGATTTCCCACAGAAAAAAATAAAAATGGTGACCTATAATTCAGGTTTTTAAATAAACCTACCTCAGGCACGTCTCTCACAAAGTTAGCTCCTTTTTCATGCACTACTATGTAAGGTTAGCAATAAGTTCACAACTTGTGTGCAGTTATCATTTTGGGGCTTTCTTGTTGGTGTAGCAATTTCTATTAATGATGATTGTGATAGGTCTTTTAATACTGTAGTCGATTTTAATTGGTTTGTTTTTGTATTTTTCTACTAGTATGGACCTATTTCCTTTATTTGTTGTCTACTTTGTTTTATTAACAAAGTCACCGTGATCGTTAATTTTATTTTTTGTTGTGTCATGTTTTAAGAAGGCATTTATTTATTTATGTATAGGCAACGATTTACCTCGTACCCACGGCCACACATCAAGCCATACATTTCCAGTATAAGCTAACATCTCATTGTACGAAAAGCCTATACAAGGCGAGGTCAGCTAAAACTGAAAATGTATAGCTTGACCTGTTGCCGTGTGTACCTACCAGTAATAAATATTGTAAGATTTTTATAATTCTGAAAAATAACTCATACAACTTTAATGAATATTTGAAAATTATCATTATTAATGATTTACTCGTAAACAGCAGATATCAATTTCTGTTGGCCTTCAAAACTTGACATTAAAGTCACATTATAAAATAAACAAGTACTAGAACAATGGCCACTCAGGCCGATTGTGAAGCGCAATAAAATTGTGTAAAGGCTCCAGCAGACAGACAGGCGCGCCACGGCTCTAGTAGAGCAATTTC
Organism: Aporophyla lueneburgensis; assembly: GCA_932294355.1. Taxonomy (NCBI): domain Eukaryota; kingdom Metazoa; phylum Arthropoda; class Insecta; order Lepidoptera; family Noctuidae; genus Aporophyla; species Aporophyla lueneburgensis. The sequence continues at coordinate 10,493,124 of OW028757.1, read as the reverse complement.
TATGAAAACTTCATAGTTTTTTTTCTACCTGAGTCGGGCGCCTGTACATAAGAGGAAGTCTGAAAGTGGCACCGATAGCTGAAAAGTTGGTAACGTGATACGGAGGAATGAGGAAAATGTCGCGAGGAAAATATTGAGTATGAATGTCGATGGCTATAAGAGTAGAGGGAGACCAAAGAAACGATGGATGGACTATGTGAATTATAATATGGATAGAAAAGAGGTAACTACTGAAATTACGACTAATAGAGAAGTGTGGAAGAAAAAGACATGTTGCGCCGACCACAAATAAATTTGGATAAGGACAGGATAATGAGAATGAACATGATGAGTCAGGTCGCGTCTGTCTGCGTGCGCCTCAGTTCGATATAGCCAACGAATAGGAACGGTGGCTTCCTAGTTTCCTACTCGATTACCTGTACCTGCAGACACTTCTGTTATATCAGTAGGTAGGTAAATAAAAGTGAAAGTAATTACTTGTTTACGTAACTGTGACCATTATCATGTAATTAGCGTGTCAGATTATGAAGAGCACCTTTTGTTTAGAGCTCTGGAAAGAATTAGTCAATTAATCTTTGTTGATAAATTAATTAACGGATCAATTTAGTTAATGTGGCTTGGCAGTTTTGGGAAGTAAGTCACCAATAGGTACGCACGGCTACCCACCAAGCTATACATTTCCAGTATAAGCTGACATTTCATTGTACGAAAAGCCTAAACAATACGAGGTCAGCTAAAACTGGAAATGTATGGCGTGACCTATAGCCGTTTTTACCTACCTCTTTTCTAATAATCAGTACCTTTTTAACATTGCAATCATTACATATTATAAAATAAAGTCACTTCGCTGTCTGTCTGTCCCTATGTATGCTTATATCTTTAAAACTACGCAACGGATTTTGATGCGGGTTTTTTTTAATAGATGGAGTGATTTAACAGAAAGGTTTATATGTATATAACATGCATAATATAGTAAATAAACACTGATAATTTTAGAGGTTTCTAATGTGATGTCATAAATAAACTCATTTTTTTGCGCTTGCATTGCGAACGCTGGCTGAACACTACGAAATAGATCGAAATAATGTACTACAGTATTATACACCTTAGAAAGTTCTACAAAAAAGTCCGCGATGGTATATGTCTATCTCTTAGGGATAACCCACAATAACCATTTTTTATCCTTTAATTTTTATGAGAAATAATGGCTTATTTACGAAGCGATTTTAAGCAATACTGATTAATTCTTTTCCAATTAAATACATTAATTATGTTGTGCATTTCATGTAGATCAAAATTGCCTTTTACAGCATATCATTAAAATGAATATTTTATAAGATATCAGAGATTCATAGATATTTTATCCCGATAGTAGTTTCCCGGGTGATGTTTTCCAACAGCTATACGGGCAAAGCCACTGGTCAAAGTACTATTCTTATAACTATGTTTAATTTGGTGTCTGGTAAATAACTGAGTGTTTATATAACGGGTGTAAGGGACAGCCCTCCACAAAGTGATGGGGTGGATTCAGTATATCATACTAAGATGACCAGTCAAAGAAATTATTTCAGGACCGTTATGGGAATCCAATAAACCTGATTTGTTTTATTTTCTCACACGCAATGTATCTCGGATCAATTCGGAAAGCCGCCTTTGTGCAATCGCCGACGAAGAGTTCGATGAACTCTGTAGTTAGACGGGAAGTGAACAGCTGATTTTACGCGTCGTTCGTTAGATTATTTCAACATCCATTGCTGCTTTTTTTATTTTAGCCGTATTGTTTACAAAAATGGAGTGCTGCTTTCAGAGAATGTAATTTTACATTGAAATAAAACTGAAAAAGCTGAAAAAAAAGTAAAAAAAAAAAATCCGGAGAAAAATTCCGGTGGAATATGATTCAAAATAAGGAGCTGAATGCACTCTGTCAGTTTGTGGAGGGCTGTCCCTTACACCCGGTAGGTAGAATAGGAGCGTTAAGAAAAACCAAGAAGACATATTCAATTCAATCCAGCCCTATGTCGCAGTCTTCTTACTCTGAATACTATTAGTTTTATTTTAAGTACATTAAACACACAAGATATGTAAGGATCGTAGCAGGTGGCGTTCCGTAGTTATTGCCTACCCCCATGGGAAAAAGGCGTAATTTTATGTATGTATAACATGGATTAATACATTCTTACCGCGGTAATACGTCCTCTTGCGATAATTTCCGACATCTACGCGGGCGAAGCCGCGGGCAAAAGCTAGTATTAACTATAATGATTTAATGAAGAAATCGAGGACCTCGTACTAAAATCATGGCGGTATTTTTTCACGCACAGGAGTTTGAACTCTCTTTGAAGAACTAACCATTGAGAATCCAACAGAGTGCATCTCAGCGAGTCGAAAATCAAACAGTTTGTTTTACTGTTCGACTTTAAACTCTCCGCGCTAAGCAGAGCGTTTTAGATGCAGTGTGCGAAAAAACCCGCCACGATTTTATTACGTCCCCGTGCGTAGTGTAACGTCGACGAGAAACTGATGACTTTTTAGTTTTGATACTTGAAAATTATTATTCGTTTATTTGAATGAAATATTTAAAATGCAGAATTTTATGATTGCATGCCAATTCATCAAAGATTTATAATCAGAACGTGTTTATAAAAACCGCATAATATTACATATGTAAATGATGCAATAATGAAGTAACAGTAAATGAGACTAATAAATAAAAATCCTTTTTGGAATTTGTTACGTTATTTTTGTAATTGACTTCGTCAAAAAAAAGAAACAAAAGTAAATATCGTTATAGACTATTTATTTTCAATAAGTAATCAAATAGTTGTCTAGGATAAAAAGTATTATTTTATTAAAGCTGTAGGAACGTTACATTATTCCAAAGTGCTGACACAGGAAAATGATGTAAGCGATGACTGGATGCGGGGAGTCGTACGCTAGCAAGGCATGAGGGAACACGCGCTGTAGGAGTATCTTTTATACTGTAAGGGGTCAGTGTAATTCGTGAATATATTAGTATACCTTTCGACTCGGAAGACTTTCATTTATATCCTCTGGAGCGATATGAGAACACTAAATTGGTGACCCCGGCGTGATCTGCCTTGCAACCATATCGCGGCACGTATAAATTGTGTAACCACGAGGGCAGTACCGCGTGTGTAAAGTGACTGTGATTACGTAACACATATAAAATCAAGACATGGCGAATCCCGTACCTCCCCTGTCTGCAGCCACGCAGCAGCAAGTTAATCATGAAATGGCCGGAATCAGTGTGAACGCGAGAATTCCCCCTTTTTGGACCGACATGCCGCGCATGCCTGGTTACTACTGATCACGATCAACCAAGATCGTGTATCTATGTAACAGGAAACCTTAAAACACAGCTTCTAACTGAATTCTGTTGCAGAGACATCTCTGCAGTGAAGCTGATTATACAGCGTGACGGCGCCATGGAGATGGCAATCGTCTTCGCTTCGGCCTACATGCCCGAAGCGGAGGCGCCACCCCCGCATGACTTCGCCCGCCTCGTGAGCTATTGCGAGAGTTCCGGGCTTGAGGTCATCATCGGTGCCGACGCCAATGCTCACCACCAGCTGTGGGGTATGGAAACGCAAAACGAAAGAGGTAAGGCCTTGGTTGACTACTTATTCTCGACTAACCTATCCCTACTAAACACTGGCTCCGAACCGACATTCGTAACCAGACGAAGCCGCACAATCATAGATCTCACTCTGGCAACAGAGGCCGCGGCGGAAATTACCACTGGGTGGCAGGTCTCCAGGGAGGCTTCCTGCTCCGACCACAGATGGATCCGCTTTGACATCCAGGCCTCTGTCCCGCCAGTAGCTCCGCGCCGCAAACCGCGCAACACAGATCGTGGTACCTACACACGCAGCCTAGTTTCCAAACTTGCGACACCAAGCGATCCGACGTCATTTGCGGACACTACACAGATTGAAGTACAAGTAGAACACCTCACTAAATCAATGATAGACAGCTACCAAACTGCGTGCCCAGAGACGACTCCTCGTAGTACACCGGGCAAACAGCCATGGTGGGGTGCGGATCTGGAGCGAAAGCGCGAGAAGGTAAGGAAAGCTTTGAATAGAGCAATGAATACATGTGCGGATGAGGACTGGGATGTGTACTACGCAGCCAAATCCTGCTACAAAAAATGCATCAGGTTCAGGAGCACCTCGGGATGGCGCAAATACACTGGTAGCATTGAGTCCTGCCAGGAAGCAAACAGGGTAAGGAAAGTACTGGCGCAACAAACTACACCAGGGCCAACTACCCTTCGCAAGCCAGACAACACTCTCACATCCTCGCTAGAAGAAACGAGACGCGTCCTTATCGAAACACACTTCCCGGGATGTATTTTCTCGCAAGCAATCGACTGGCAAGATGCGACTCAAACACCATCAGACAATGATTGGTTTTATGCTAGCAAGGTGATCACGCTGGAGAAACTTCAATGGGCCATCCGGAGTTTCCATCCATTTAAGGTCGCTGGCCCGGATGGGGTGTTCCCCGCCCTACTACAGTGGGGTGGAACCCTCATCGCAGAAAGACTGGTGCCTTTAATGAGAGCGTGCCTGGCCTTTAGATACGTTCCCAAAGGATGGAGGGAAGTGAAAGTAATATTCATCCCTAAACCAGGTAAGGGCGACTACACAAACGCCAAATCCCATAGACCAATCAGCCTGACCTCTTTTCTTCTAAAGACCCTGGAAAGACTGTGCGACAGGGAGCTGAGGGACGGCGCTCTGAAAACCCTACCGTTGCACGGTAACCAGCATGCATACAGCTCGGGTAAGTCCACCGAATCGGCGCTTCATCTGGTAGTTAGCCAGATAGAGGAAGCGATACATCAGAAAGGGACCTGCCTGGGCACTTTCATAGACATTGAAGGAGCCTTCGACAAAACAAACTTCTCCAGCATCAGCAGCGCCCTCTCCAGACATGGAGTTGAACAGGTACTCATAGACTGGATCACAAACATGTTAAGCAAGCGCGTGGTTCGCCTAGAGGATGAGCAGCAGCTGGCCATGATTGCCAGAGGCTGCCCCCAAGGAGGGGTGCTGTCACCCCTTCTATGGAATTTGGTGATTAACGAATTAATTGCCAGACTCAATGCCAATCATTACTACACAATAGGTTATGCGGACGACCTCGCCATCCTTGTCTCAGGGAAGGTGACGAGCACGATTTTTAACCTCACCCAGCAAGCACTACGTATCGTAGAGAGATGGTGCAGTGAATATGACCTCTCAGTGAACCCCACTAAAACGCGAGCTAGTCATGTTCACCCATAAACGAGCTTTAGGCCCCTTCCGCCTACCGAAATTGTTCAATACAGAACTTCAGCTGGCCAACGAAGTCAAGTACCTCGGGGTCATTCTTGACAGTAAGTTAAACTGGAGTAGCCATTTAGACAGTAAACTAAACAGGGCCTGCATCACATTCTGGCAATGCAGGAAAATGATAGGTAAGAAGTGGGGCCTATCCCCCAAAATCATACTTTGGCTGTACACCGCAGTGATCCGACCCATGATCACCTACGGGGCTGTGGTCTGGTGGCCCCGCACCAAGCTTATTACAGCCTGCAACAAACTGCAACGCATGCAAAGACTAGCCTGCATGGCGGTCACGGGCTGCATGAGGACTACTCCGACTGCAGCCATGGAAGCCATGCTGGGACTACCACCGCTCCACCTGTTCATACAGCAGGAAGCCACGATGGCGGCGGCGCGTCTGAACGCAACCAACCTCTGGAGGAAGAGAGACACACAACACACCGCGCTGCTTAAGGAACTCAACAATGAGTTCCCCATTACTAAAGCTATAATCGACCGGGTGCCTAAACAATTCATTTTTGATAAAAAATACAGAATCCAGCTGCACGAAGATCGCCGATGTGAGGGTTTGCGCCCCACTGAGCTGCGCATCTTCACGGACGGATCAAAAACAGACAGTGGCACAGGTGCTGGAGTCTTCTCGCAGGACTTCAACATACATATAGCCACACCATTAGGAGTTCACAACACAGTGTTCCAGGCGGAATGCATTGGGATCACTCTTGCCGCCTCAGCCATCATGGCCAGGGCAGTTAAAGACCACTCGATCCGCATACTCTCAGACAGTATGGCTGTTCTGCAAGCGCTGGACAGTCACTCGATTGATTCTGGGTTAATATACGAGTGCCACCAGCGCCTCAACCAGGTGGGTAGCCTCAATAATATAACCATTCAGTGGATAAAAGGACACAGCGGTTCGCGTGGTAACGATGCCGCCGATGAACTGGCCAGAAGGGGGTCGAGCATGACACCGGTGGGACCAGAACCCATCGCGCCACTCCCCTTTGGGTTTCTACGCTCTCTGGTAAGAAAACGTACCAGGGATCTACACTTTAAGCAATGGGTGGACCAAAGTGATTGCAGGCAGGCCAAGGAGGCTTTGCCTACCATCGATGCCCGACTCACAAAACAGGTCCTTCGGCTAGACAAACGACAGCTGCGTATGGTTACAGCAGCAATAACTGGCCATGGGTCGTTTAATAAACATCTATTTGTCATAGGAGCTACAGACAGTCCGCTGTGCAGGGCCTGCATTGAGGACGACGAGACAGCAGCGCACGTGCTTCTAAACTGCCCGGCGATCGCCACATACAGGGCCAAGTACTTCGGTAACCCAGGTACCCTACGTGAGATAGTCAGCAACATCAAGGCGTTGCTGGCCTTTCTCGAGGAGCTGGGGTGGATCGAATAACCGATTTCCCACCCGTACGCAAAATACGCGCTCAGACGTGGAGTTGCGGAAACCAGCCCGTTCTACCTATTACCTATTACCGCGGTAATACGTCCTCTTGCGATAATTTCCGACATCTACGCGGGCGAAGCCGCGGGCAAAAGCTAGTATTAACTATAATGATTTAATGAAGAAATCGAGGACCTCGTACTAAAATCATGGCGGTATTTTTTCACGCACAGGAGTTTGAACTCTCTTTGAAGAACTAACCATTGAGAATCCAACAGAGTGCATCTCAGCGAGTCGAAAATCAAACAGTTTGTTTTACTGTTCGACTTTAAACTCTCCGCGCTAAGCAGAGCGTTTTAGATGCAGTGTGCGAAAAAACCCGCCACGATTTTATTACGTCCCCGTGCGTAGTGTAACGTCGACGAGAAACTGATGACTTTTTAGTTTTGATACTTGAAAATTATTATTCGTTTATTTGAATGAAATATTTAAAATGCAGAATTTTATGATTGCATGCCAATTCATCAAAGATTTATAATCAGAACGTGTTTATAAAAACCGCATAATATTACATATGTAAATGATGCAATAATGAAGTAACAGTAAATGAGACTAATAAATAAAAATCCTTTTTGGAATTTGTTACGTTATTTTTGTAATTGACTTCGTCAAAAAAAAGAAACAAAAGTAAATATCGTTATAGACTATTTATTTTCAATAAGTAATCAAATAGTTGTCTAGGATAAAAAGTATTATTTTATTAAAGCTGTAGGAACGTTACATTATTCCAAAGTGCTGACACAGGAAAATGATGTAAGCGATGACTGGATGCGGGGAGTCGTACGCTAGCAAGGCATGAGGGAACACGCGCTGTAGGAGTGTCTTTTATACTGTAAGGGGTCAGTGTAATTCGTGAATATATTAGTATACCTTTCGACTCGGAAGACTTTCATTTATATCCTCTGGAGCGATATGAGAACACTAAATTGGTGACCCCGACGTGATCTGCCTTGCAACCATATCGCGGCACGTATAAATTGTGTAACCACGAGGGCAGTACCGCGTGTGTAAAGTGACTGTGATTACGTAACACATATAAAATCAAGACATGGCGAATCCCGTACCTCCCGTGTCTGCAGCCACGCAGCAGCAAGTTAATCATGAAATGGCCGGAATCAGTGTGAACGCGAGAATTCCCCCTTTTTGGACCGACATGCCGCGCATGTGGTTTGCGCAGTTCGAAGCCATAATAGGGCCGCAGCACCAAGGTGAGAACGTCAAATACGACTTAGTAGTGGCAAAGCTGGGCAAAGAAGAACTAAGTCAGGTTGCGGATTTGATAGATGATCCGCCAGAGCAGCAGCGATACACGACCTTGAAGAAACGATTATTAAAGGTTTTCCAAGAGAGTGCGGAAGCGCAGTTCCATAAACTCGTAAAGGAGATGGAGCTAGGACAACAGAGGCCCTCGCAATTACTGGCAAAAATGCGTGAGCTAGCCAGAAACACAGCCACGACAGGAGATACCCTGAAAAATCTATGGATGTCAAGGTTACCCGGATGGGTGCGCGCCATACTCGCAAGCTGTAATGGTGAAGCCAAATTGGATGAGCTCGCCGGAATGGCCGACAAAATCATGGACAACTTGCGCAGTGGGGAGATATCAGTGGTAAAATGCCCACCGCCGTCTGCCACAAGTGTAAGTACAGAATTACTGACCGAAATACGAGACATGTCTGCGGAACTCAAGGCGTTACGAGTAGAGGTTAACGAAATAAAAAGACGCGATAATCAGCGCAGCTATCGACCATGGAGTAGAGACAGAAGTATGAGCAGGTCTCGCTCACAATCGCGTGGTCGAAGGCGCACACCGCAGAGTGCCGACTGGTTATGCAGGTATCATTTCCGTTTTCGGGAGGCAGCCAGAAGTTGCGAACAGCCGTGTAACTGGAATGCAAACTCCAACAAGGGAAACTAAAGGTGGTGCGTTCGAGATCGATGGGAGAATGTGCCAGCTTGGAGGAAAACCATCGCCTTTGTGTCACAGACAGTAAAAACGGGGTGAATTTTTGCTTTGACAACGATTGACATTGGCTGTCAGTAACTTTTATTCAAAATTGAAAACCGAATCAAAGTATTTATTGATTTAAATTCTATTTAAATCAATAAATAGGTTTGTTCGTAGAAAAGAAACGTGTAGAATTAAATATTGGCTGGACAAAGCTGAACCCTAATTAGATACTGAGTCTGTCAGTATGTTTTTCTTGATAAAAACGTAATTTTTGAGATAATTTACATAACACAACTCTCAATTCTTATCGGTTACTTAATTTTGGGTCATTATTCGGTGTTGAAATCATAATTACGTATCGGCATTGACCTATGGCTGATGGCAAACTATTGTCGTTAGTGTCGTTTTGCTGCTGTTCTATTTGTTATTATTCAACGTCGATTACAAGCATTGGGAAATCGGACACGGTAGTTACAGGGGATTTGCGAAATATAGACACCGAAGTAAATCATAGGAGTTCCGATTTGTCAATTTTGCCAATTACATTGGAGTTGTCCTATCAACTAAATCGTTCGAAATCGTTTGTTACAACATGGTGCCAAATAGACATGGGTAGCTCGCGAATGAGAGATAAAATTGAACTAGCTCTTTAGTTACAATCTAGCTCTCAGTCGCTCAGTCGTTCACGGAATAGCTCACTAGTTCATTTAGCTCAACGGCTCATTGAATCTTAGATACTCTGTGGCTGTGCGAGTTACGAGTGATACCGACGAAACGCCGACAGCGGCCCGACAATGCCCGAACTTCCCCGACGAACGTGAACGATTTCGCATGTCGCTCACTGACCGACTCTTCGGATCAATACGTCATAGTAAAATAACTCTTATAGCCGTTGTTTTAAAAGTAAAAATGCTTTAGCACTTTTACATAAGTATGAAAATCCTTAGGGAATAATAATTTGTGATTTTGTAAACAAAACAAATACTAAATGATATACTATACATGACATACGTCCATTGTCCATTCATTACATTATACTGTCACTTAATTAGTTTTTTGAAATATTTATTCATCTAGATTTACAGTCCTAAGCCTGTTCAAATATGAAGGAAAATCATTGGCTTTCATAATTTTAATATTTGTTTGTAATAAAAACAAAACAATCCAATTAATTTAATTTCGAGCTCGCAAGTAAGATAAATGAGCTAAAGAACTTTAAAGATTTTATAGAGCCACTGAGCTAGTTGTGTCGTTTGACTTGCGTAAAGAAGCGCGGCTCAATTTGATCTGTAGCTCGCAAGTAAATCAATTGAGCTCAAGAGTTAAAAGAGTTATTCGGTGAGCTAAAGAGCTAAAAGAGTGATATAGCTCTTTTGATCAAAAGAGCTGTATCTCTCTTTTCTTTTCAGTGAGCTACATTTCGCATGTCTAGTGCCAAATACTAATCAGAGATGTGGGTACTGAGGGGTACTTATTTCTTCAATAGGAGGAAATATTTTAAGGTAAGTCCTCGCAAAATTCCAAGTTGTATCTAAAACAAACACTACTTCTTCTTCCATTTTGGATACGTAGAGATGGATCTCATGTTTCCTTAAAGGGATTGTAGGAAACTTTCACTATTTCGGCTTTATCGGTAAATACATATAAAATTAATAATATCAGAGTATCGGAGAGACTAAAATGTTGTGGCTTTGGTTATGTAAGTGCGTAATTACAATTAGGTACGCACAGCAACAAATCAATCTATACAATTCCAGTATAAGCGGACTTCTCACTGTACGGAAGGTCTATACAATGCGAGCTCTGTTAAAACTGGAAATGTATAGCTAGGTGTTGATATGTAGCCGTGTGTACTTAATTATTTATAGCATTAAGGTCCTTGATTAATATTAGCATTGGATCGTCTTTGTCATCATGAAAAATCATTATTTACAAAATACCTACTCTGATTAATACTGCACACGCACGCTGACTACCAACAATAAATCCTTTTATCTAAACAAATATTTATAAACAATATGAGAGTCATTAAAGGCTTATTCAGACCGGCGCGACGCGACAGCGCGACGCGATTCTTGTAGAACTATTTCCATGAAGTTCACATAAAAATTGTTCTACGAGTGTCGCGTCGCGCTGCCCCGTCGCGCCGGTTTGTAGGAGGCTTAATGCTCATTATTCGATGAAGAAGCATATGAATTTGATCTCCAAGTTCAGTTCCGTTCCAGGGGAAATACCATACGAATAAACAAATCAAATTTTCCTTGTAAAGGTTTTGAACCTGCCCTTAGTAGATCAATCGGAAAAAGGAATAAACATACATTCACTAATAATGAGAAAATGAATGTGAAAAAGCAAAACGATAAAAAATCTCACACGAAAATTCAAACACTAGTATTATTTGATTTTGATAACAATTTGATCTTTTTGAACTTGAACTTACTTACGTAAGCAAGATAATTTTGAAAAATAACGTACTCTACAATTTTGGGTGTTAATATTACAGTAGCATCATCTACCTAACTCTTACACAAACCCAAGGAAAATGGCGAAGTTTTTGGATACAGCTCCTGTTAACAGGATGTGGACAAAGATTCTTAATGATTTAAGAACGGTAGAACCAAAACCAGTTTGATATACGAAATATCTATTTATCTGATCACAGTTATAAGTCCAAAAACGGATCAAAACATAATAAACTTTGGAAAACCACCAGCTTAATGAATACGTCACACACTAACAGTAGTTTTCATTTAGATAGTTCAACAACATTCATTACGTTATTTACGTTGTTGAGCAGATTTTTTTTTCGAATGAAGCAATGGATCTGAAATATCGTTTAAAATGATTCAGATTGTCATTGAAAGTGTGTTACGCAATCGGGGTACAGATATGAAAGTACTTATAGGGAACCATCACATTTGGACTACAATCAAGAAAGACTGGTAGAATAGAAGCCAGTAGGACTAATCATTAATGATGAAACACTTATTAAACCTTTAGATATCAGCGGTTTATCAACACGTGTAAGTTGTAAAAGTCAAATGAAATCTGTCCAGTTGGCGGTCGAATGGTAGCTTCATTTTAGCAACGTGTAAACCCTTGTTATCGCCACACGTAATATCAATAAGTATAATCACCGATACGGCAAAATACATAAGCACTGTACATCTTGTATTGATGTCAATTAGGTGTTATATTTGCCTTGCACTGGTGAGAGAAAGCTGTTTTGTAAGTATGTGTATTCTATCAAAGGGTATGCGATTCCTTGAATCCTCGAATTCCTGGTTGTCTAAAATGTGCTATTGTTGCTTTTACAATTTAAATTAATTTGATACAATATTTAACGTTGTACTATGGAAGCTTCTGTACATACATTAATGGAGATCCTTAGCGTCTCACTTGCATCCGGCAACCGTGCCTTTGCATGATGAGATTAAATCGCCTACTGAATTCCAATATCCGGGCGATGGATCTGCACCCATAGGGGTAATTGCGAAACTTGCTATCAATATTAATCGGTTTCATTTTCATAGTTAAACAACATTCATTGCGTTATTTACGTTGTTGAGCCGACAATTTATTGTAACAAATGATGCAATGGATTACAAATAATCTTCAATACGATTCACAATTAGGGTGCATATTGTGAAACACAAAAAACTATCAATCATTTGGGATTCCTTGCTTTTTATCAACCACTACTTAATAAGTTTGAAAATTCGTCTGCTCAACAATAGAAAAACCGCAATGAACTGCTAGTAGCTGTAGCTGAACAGTCAACATGAAAAGTATTGCGGTTGATTGTCATTTTACTGCGCAACTACCCTGCAAGACTACGCGCTCATCGTCAATGATCATCTTGGTGAGGATCATTAACGATTGTGCGCATGGTTATCTATATAATTACTGTCAAGAGTCACAGACAGTTTCTAAAAATAAATTTTGAAGGTCTCTCAAAGATCTTTCACCTATGAAAAGTTGTTTGTCATCCGTGAGTGAGAATTTATTGTCAGCAAAATATAAACAGTAATTCTCGGAACTCTTTGTCGTTTATCAATTTATGTATAATCTATATTAAATTTTTCTTTCGGTCGAAGTTCAATTTCTTTCTGACATACATATGTAAGTTATCTGCGTCAAATCAGTTTATTTACTGACCGTCTGATATAGCTGTCGGTACAGTCAAGGTTGAAGAGAAACTCAGGCTTCATTTCAGTGTGAAGGCAGTGCTTCTGACCAGACCATGGTCCACTTGCTGGAGTATCTAAAGTGACCCTACACCTACACTTTAGAGGACCACCTACTGGGCCACCAAATAATTTTACAAGACGTACATCGACCCGGAAGAGAAAATAGCTGATGTTTATTGCATTACAAAAAGCTAATAGCTGGATAAATGTAAGTTTGTAAGAGTCAATGCTATGACCCAGTTCGTCAGTGGTCAAAGGGGACTGCCAGGTTATTATGTATTGTGTGGGTGAAAGACTAGCAATCAGTCACCGCTTATGCAATACCGTGCGATCTTTAAATAGATCCGTGAGGTGACCTATAGGCACAGTGACAGACGCACCACACACGACCACAGTTGTCCAGATTTTTTTTTAAGTAAAGTTATTTAATATGTACCCGGAGAGTGGATGGATACTATGAATTTGTAGAAAAATATCCAATGTCCTTACATTTTCAAGAAATCATTTACGTCGAAAAAAGGGTAATATCAAAAAGTATCTAAGAATTTACGCATTCTGCATAAGATTAGATTGATTATTATCAATATCGAGTACTTCAGTACTTATCTGATCTACTGATGAAATGGTTTCAAGTACCGCATCAAGATAATTTGATGAAAAAAATCGGTGAACCAAAACAAATAACTCTTGAAGTAGCTGTACAGCTTTTTACTTTTATAAGTACCTACTTAATTATACAAACAACAATACAGAAGCGTCAGTAGCTAAATGACGATCAAAGGTCGAGCAAGTTCAATTGGAATTTAATTTCGTTCGTGGTTACGCTGTAAATTGATAACGCCATAAGGGAAATGACTATGTGGGAATGACTTTGTGGTTTTCGGTGAGGTTGAAAATGGCGCTCTATGGAGAAACTATTCTATGATCTATGTCTTAAAACGATACAATTACTAACATAATTAAGCCAAAATACGGGTAAAGGAAAGACAAAGCGTCAGAAAAAACTTGATAGAAACGATTAAAAGCACCAATCACATGATGTTTATAAGCCATATACTAACAACTGGAGTGAGAAATAAATTGCGCAGACAGTCACTGTTGATAGAACACTGTTTGTAGAGTAAATACGTGCATATTACGTATTTAACGATCACTCACGCCGAGTGTATAAAATTGATTCCTGTACTAGTGTATCATTTAATTTAACCTCGATAAAAACGAAAATAATTGAAATTTAAGCGAATCTATAACATTATCCAATAACTGCAACACGTTTTGGCTATTAGCGGTGTAGATGGCTAGAATTTTGTATCGATTAAGAATTACATTAGGTACATAACAGCGAATCCATAATTGTCTAGTTCCGCCTTAAGATTTTGGTAACTTACTAAAACAAATCTGTACCCTAATTTCGTAGCGCATTTTCAATCACAGTAAGGTTTTGAAGGAAATTTCTAAACCACTGCATTATATTTTCCAAATTTGTCTGTTCAACAGCGTCAATAGCGCAATGAACGGGGCTACACTTTCAAAATGAAAGAAAGAGCAATCAATTGCCATTTCATGTGTGTTACTTAATTACCCCGCTGTGTTTAAGTTTCGAGATTTTAGTCACTTCAAGAAATTATGCGGATATAGTAACAAATACACGAAAAACCTCTCACTTTTACCTTTGCTTTTACTGTCGTAAAATAACACATTGAAATGACCCTGACGACATGACCTTAATCTACATCAGCAGATAGTAGGTAAGTGCCCACTACTCGAGGTGTTTGTAAATGTTAAGGTTCCTTTCTACCTACTGGAATAACTTCGTCGATAAGAATTTTTATTTGACTCGAAGAAATGATTCATTATGTAAGACTGATAGTAAAAACACTGATTGTAGATTACTTTTAAGAAAATTACAGACAAATAGCACCCAAAAAAGAGCGGACGCGAACGAAGACGCAAAAGAAAACAAGTATTAGGGTGAATATACGGTATTTGATTTTTTTGTGTCCCTGAAGGAAATGTAATCTGTTCCATTCAATATTGATAATTTTTCTTTTTGACACTATTTTTAAATTTGTAATGATAAGGGCCAGAAGATTTTTAATTTTTTTTGGATTTTATAAGCACCAGAGGAAAATGTGTTACCAGAGGAGTGACACTATTGGCAGAGTAGTGACAAATTAAAGCAGGGAAGTGACAAGCCTTTGATTATTAGCTAAGAAAAGGGGACACGTATTAAATAAAACAAATATAAATTACTAGCTTCTGCCCGCGACTTCGTCCGCGTCAAATTTTTGCTCCCGTGACCCTTCCCGTTGCATCGAATTGCCTCCCAGTTTTCGTCCATTTTTCGATACTGCTCCGCTCCTCTTAGTTGTAGCGTGATGTTATATAGCCTATAGCCTCCCTCTATAAATAGGCTACCCAACACAAAAAGAATTTTTCAATTCGGACCAGTAGTTCCTGAGATTAGAGCGTTCAATCAAACAAACAAACAAACAAACTCTTCAGCTTTATAATATTATTAGTATTGATATATAGTATAGATTGTATTTGGGTATTTTTAACATACATTCAGTCTTCACAGTTTCTAAATCAACCTTATTTTTAATATCAATGGTTTGTTGATTCTTAAATTTCAATTACCCGTATCAAATAACAGAATTAATATTTTCTGCTTATCAGTCTCATCTCAGATGAAAATCACAGTACATACTGTTTGATAGATTTTAATTATAAAAGTTCAAAAAATTAAAAGCCATGTTTAAGGCGCTTTAATCTAAATAAAATTTGTAAATGAAACAAAAATATAAACTTCGTTCACAAAACAAAACAATAGTACTATCTAATGATGACCGGTCTTCGAGGCTATTTAAACAAACAAAACTTAAAAATTATCAGTGCACAGTATAAATGGAAACTTTCATTTTTATGCATAGAACAAAATCAATAATTTCCACATAACTTAATATTTTTTTACTTAAATACTAAACAATCAACAATTTACTTCTCAAAAACATCAACTGGCTTTGGAAACTTGTAGAATACTCTGTTACCCTTGGACACGGTGGAGCATACGGTGGAAGTGTGCCCTGCCTGGGCGGAGCACCGCCGTGTCCTCGTGGAGGCGATTGGCGGCGGCGACCTCTCGCGTCCGGCCCTGGTGCGAGCCATGGTACGGAGCGAGAGGGAATGGGAAGCCGTCACCTCCTTCTGCGAAGCAGTAATGCTCGCGAAGGAGGAGGCGGGGCGCGTGAGGGAGTGGCAGTCTCTGCGCCCTCACGTCCCTAGCCGCCGCAGGAGGAGACGCCCCGGGCGTCGGGAGTCAATAGCGGACTCCCGGCCACCGTAGGCGCGAGCTTGCGGGTGGCGAGCAATGGGTAGCTCGCCGCCCGGTAAGGACCAAGCTCGGGTCGACGGCGCGCAGTGTTCCACGCGCGCCTCAAAGAGATGTCAGCAGCAGTGTAGGGGTCTACTAGGACCGATGCCTGCCGGGGTCGCGTGATTGTTCGAAAGAGATACCGTGACCCTGGCACATGGGCAACTGATGGAACACGGGTGGGTTTTAGTCAGTAAAAGTCTGACACGCCCTCCCGCTCCGCCCAGAGCGGGAGAAGTCATTTGATGATTTCCCATCATGAAAAAAAAAAAAAAAACCCTTCATACGTATATTTGGCACTGGTAATATGGTCAAAATCTGTTCCCATTTAACATCAGACATGTCATTGTCATTTATTTTAAAAAGAGTACCATCTTCATTGGAGATCTTTAAAAAAGTTACCCTGAACTCTCCTTCTTCTTCATCAAAATCTGACGAACATACGCCAGCATATCTATATTTTTTATTATTGATATTGTATTCCACAAGTACAAAATCTCCATTCTTGACAAACATAGCAGTCTCTGCATTGTCTATAGTATTAATCAGGTGAGTAGATATTTGTGCAACCATATTGTTTTGTCCTCTTCCTCAGAATCGGTGTATACTGCATCAACATCCAATTTGGTTTTTTTCATTTTGGGGGTATTTAATGTCACCTAAGTGGAAGTGAGGATAAAAATTGCTGCAAAAGCAGCTAAGGCTCTTCATGTACAACGTGTTGCTCAGATAGTTTCCTTGTACTTGATGTACTTATTTTTCTAACAGCCCTTTGTTCCCTTTCAGCCATATCATTAATACTCTTAATTTGTCCCTTTTCTTTTTTTATAATATTTTGCTGCTTTTCTTTTTCTTTTAATTCAGCATTTTTTACCGGATCGTTTTTAATTCTTTGGTAGCGTAATCTTTCAGCTTGACGCTTTTTTTCTAACCTCTCTTCCCTTTTTGTTTCTTTTTAACATTCGCCATGGTGTCTGATTATACTCAAGTATCTAGAACAAATGAAATATAGCCTAAAACATTAAATGTTAACGAAAAAAATTCGTCACTTCCCTGGCGCTTATGAATTTCTTCTGGCATGAAATATGCCAGAGAAGTGACGCCAGAGAAGTGACAAAATCGTACATAACCTACAAAAACAACATCATTCGCTTTTCTGACCACCGTTTAACGTAAAAAATGACATCTACACACAATAAACATTGCATTGTGCAAATATACAATTTCGTAACTATAAAATACAAAAACACAGACTTACCAAAGGTAATATAAAGGTAATACTCCAACGACTGGCACAAACACGCTTTCCTACAGTGAATCGCAAACTGATAGAATATTATGGGAGTTTTGCTAAACGTCGTTAGCTTTCTTCTAACTTCACACTGTTGTACGCGCGTAGTTCAAGGACAAAAACATACCTTTGCGGTTTTAAGTCAAATTTTACTTCTTTGAGTTTCGCCAGATGAAGTGACATTATTGTAACATGACATGTAAATAAGTTATTTTTCTTTTTATTAATAAATATTTTTAGAGTGTATTTTGATAAAATATGTTTCGATGTTTATAAAAGCATATGATCATATTAAAAAAAAAAAAAACGTAATACGTATACGTATTTAAATTATCTGGCCATAAAATCATTATAATCTAGCAATGGGAAGGCCAGAGGAGTATACATTTACAACTATTTTTAACTATTAATGCCTTAAATTAAACAATTATCGTGAATAGACTATGTGGACCAAATACTAGGCATGCCTTTTAAGTTCTGTCGTTTCCATATTTCCCGGCAATTTTGAATTTGGAACTGTTCTATATTAGAATGTTGTTAGTGACAAATCTCGCGAAGGACGCCCAAAATCCGCCTTTACTGAAGATAACATCATTGCTGTGAGACAACTAATTTTCGAAGATCGTCATGTGACGTATCGAGAGATAGAGGCTCTATTAGGCATCTCAGGGACAACCATTAATAAGATCTTGCATGAAGCGCTTGGTGTGAGAAAGCTAGTTTGCCGTTGGATACCGCATCTGCTTTCCGACGATCACAAGGCGGTCCGCGTCAGATGGTGTAAGAAAACTCTGCAAAGGTTCAACCGAGGAGAGTCAAATCACGTCTACGACGTCATCAGTGGTGACAAATCTTGGATCTATGCCTACGATCCTGATTCCAAACAACAATCTACAATCTGGGTCTTTCAAGACGAGCCAAAGCAGACTAAAGTTGTTCGTTCTCGAAGCACTTCAAAGAAGATGGTGGCCACGTTCGTTGGAAAAACCGGCCATGTTGCGACTATTGCACTTGAAGATCGTAGAACGGTTAACGCAGAGTGGTATACCACAGTTTGTTTACCACAAGTCATCGCCGAACTTCGAAAATCTAACTCAAAGCGACGCATCATCCTGCACCATGACAACGCAAGCTCACACAGCGCTCGTCAAACGATTGAGTATTTGAAGCACGAAAAAGTAGAAATTCTTGACCATCCTCCATACAGTCCTGACCTATGCCCTAACGATTTCTTTTCAATTCCTAAAATTAAGAAAAGTCTCCGTGGTCAAAGGTTCCAGTCCGGTGAAGAAGCAGTCGACGCTTTCAAGTCAGCCATATTGAACACCCCCACTTTAGAGTGGAATAAATGTTATAATACCTGGTTTGAGCGAATGGAAAAGTGTATTAAGCTATGTGGTGAATACTTTGAAAAATATAAAAAGTACTATAAGGTTCTAGTTGTGTTTTTTTCTTCAAACGACAAAACTTAAAAGGGATGCCTCGTAAAAGACCATATTCTTTAATGTTTAAGCATACAGAAACAATAATATAATAAGTTAAACATAAAATTTGTCTATGGACCATTGGAATTCAAATAGCGTATATCCACCCATTAAACAAACACCAATCTATACACACGAGTATTACTACATAGCACCGTTATAATTTAATTCAAACCCGAATCGGGTGTTCCACATCGGCCATGACATGCCAACACGATTCTCAAGTATCAAGATCTCTTGCGCATACTACACGTTTAACCAGGTACTGCGCTTTTATGCAGTATGTATGGGTTAGCCAGAGGCAGTACTTGCCATAGTAATATCATTCAACTAGTTTTATTGATATGTTAGTAGAACTAAATCAAGGATAACTGGCACATTAGTTTGGTCGCCGTGCTTATTGCAACATATTGATTGACTATGATACTACGACTGACGGTACTGACTTTGAGTGTTTAGGTAGCCAGTGAAATTATATTTTTCATCCGTTTCTTGAAATTTGCAGGCCAGTTTCAATTTGTATGTGAATAAAAATATGATTCGAGACCATAACGCGTATCTTATACAACCCTCTAAGTTCATTTAATCCCATTTAATGTTTTTTTTTTATGAAAGAATGGCGGTGGCGAACTACCCTGGCGTTTCCCCCTTAAGGGGCCGTGTCACATCAATTAGCACTTAACACGAAGGTTTAAAAGTCCTCGAGTTGTTTTCACTATAAACTAAAAAATACGGAAAGCTTGCAAACGCTTGGTAAAATATTGCATCTGCGGCTGCAAAGCCTTGGGTCCGGGGAGCGTATTTACAAAGGCTATACTATTTTAGTCACGAGTCAGACTCTAATCAGTGAGCTTTTGTTTATGCATATTACTCAACAATACCTAGTCTATCTCAGTAAAAAAATTGACTCAAATAGACTAGCTTTTTGTTTTAATATTTTCAAAGAAAATGCACGGACAAAATCTAGTTCTATATAATACATATCACTCGAATAGCTAAGCTTTTGGCGAGATAGTTTTAAATTTATACACGCAACAAGTGGGTAGTGTTCTTTACTTAATAAAAGTACTTCTCGTTTGTTAATTCGTTTTATTTTTGTTTATCAAATACATAATAGAAACGAGCAATTAAAATGATAACAGTTGCCCTGTAACTATCAACCTATAATTGAAGCTTATCTATTTGATTAATATGTATTCAAAATTAATATGTATGTAACTGATTGCCACCTGCGCTAAGGTAGGTTGACGGAGCCCCGCTTCGCGGGGCTCTTATTTCTGGGTAGTTTAAAAAAAAAATAACCACGAAGGCTAAGGCGGGAGCTCCGCTCCGCTTTGCTCCCGCCTTAGCCTTCTAACCTAACCTATCCGAGTCGGGGTAGTCTGAGTCGGGGTATTAACCATGGATGGGATTTCGTCCACGCGTGACTGAAATGGTACTAGGTTTTGTCCGTGCATTTTCTTTGAAAATATCAAAACAAAAAGCTAGTCTATTTGAGTCAATTTTTTTACTGAGATAGACTAGGTATTGTCGAGTAATATTCAGAAACAAAAGCTCACTGATTAGAGTCTGACTCGTGACTAAAATAGTATAGCCTTTGTAAATTCGCGTCCGGGGAGCCACTTACAAAGGTTAGATTTCTATGGCATTATTAGCAAGTACCTACCTACTATTTTTTTTTTATGTAGTAATATGTGTACCAAGGAATTATTCCCTTTATGTCGAGTCCCGTTATGTCGAGCCGAAAACCTTGTCTCGCTTCTATTACCCCTATGTCGAGCTTAGTTTTCTGTCCCGTTTCTATTCCCTTTATGTCGAGTTTATTTACCACGCTTTTATTACCTTTATGTCGAGTTTAATTATATCTTATTTTAGAAGTACAGTCACGTCCAAACTCTACCATTCAAGAAATATTTTTTTAAATGTTAGTAAGACTACATTCCAGAAATTAGAGGATGTAAAAATTACACCAGTGATCGCAAAAGAATTTCTGGTTATAGAAAGTGGTGGGGTAAATAAAATTGTGATATTTATGTAAAATGATTGCAAAAATGCATTGCAGTCCACCGTGTACCGTGTGGTGCCGGACGTAAAGAATAACACCACCCCATTTCTTCCTGTGGATGTCGTAAGAGGCGACTAAGGGACTTACTTACTAGAGAATGGGCAGCAGCGTTCTCTATGAATTTTACCAGCATACTGCGATCGCCAACCCGCCTGCCAAGCGTGGCGATTATGGCGAAATTGTGGGAGGCCTAAATCCATCAGCGGACGTCTTTTTTTTTTTCAGGATGGGAAATCATCAAATGACTTCTCCCGCTCTGGGCGGAGCGGGAGGGCGTGTCAGACTTTTATTGACTAAAACCCACCCGTGTTCCATCAGTTGCCCATGTGCCAGGGTCACGGTATCTCTTTCGAACAATCACGCGACCCCGGCAGGCATCGGTCCTAGTAGATCCCTACACTGCTGCTGACATCTCTGAGGCGCGCGTGGAATACTGCGCGCCGTCGACCCGAGCTTGGTCCTTACCGGGCGGCGAGCTACCCATTGCTCGCCACCCGCAAGCTCGCGCCTACGGTGGCCGGGAGTCCGCTATTGACTCCCGACGCCCGGGGCGTCTCCTCCTGCGGCGGCTAGGGACGTGAGGGCGCAGAGACTGCCACTCCCTCTCGCGCCCCGCCTCCTCCTTCGCGAGCATTACTGCTTCACAGAAGGAGGTGACGGCTTCCCATTCCCTCTCGCTCCGTACCATGGCTCGCACCAAGGCCGGACGCGAGAGGTCGCCGCCGCCGATCGCCTCCACGAGGACACGGCGGTGCTCCGCCCAGGCAGGGCACACCTCCACCGTATGCTCCACCGTGTCCTCCAGGCGATCCTCGCAATGGAAACACCCGGACGTATCCTCCCGCTTTATCCTGAACAGGAACCCACCGAAACACCCATGCCCGGTGAGAACCTGCGTCAGGCGGAAGTTGAGGACGCCGTGACGCCTCTCTATCCACTCCTCAAAGAGGGGACTTACCGCCGCAATTGTGGCGTGCCCAGCACTGGGTTGCGACAATCGTACCCGCCATGTCGCCATGAGATCACACCGGAGCTCTGTCCGCCGAGCCGCGATTTGTCGCGGCAGCGGAGTTTCGCCCCGGCGTTTCGCCTCCTCGCGCCATCAGTGGACGTCTTACAGCTGAAATGATGATGATGATGATTGCAGTCCATGAGTCTGTTCTTTGTTGATGGAACATTATTTTCAATTGCCCGACCATTCTATCAATTGTGTATACCATATTTGGCGACATTGGAAGAACCGCAGACAAAACCGTAATATTGCCGATAATTTTTGTGCTGTTACCTGACTAATGCCAATCGACCTATGTGCATATGTTTGAAATGATAAAAGATAACATTCCAGAATTCCAACCAAAAAAAATTAAAATCGATTTTGAGATTGCAGCAATAAACGCTGTTATAGAAGTTTTTCCAGCGGATGTTTTTTCCACTTCCATAAGGCGTTGAGGAAAAAACGAAAACAGAACGGAATAGTAAATATTCCCGGTGGAAAAAAAATATTACCATGTATGCAGCCACAGCACATCTTCCCAAAAATTTCATCCCAGAAGCATGGGTGTTATTATTAGAAAGTGCGCCTGAAGGCAATGAAGCCAAATCATTTAATGAATACGTAACATCGCAGTGGATTAACAAAAATATTGATTTGTTTTGTTGTTATAACGAACGCCACAGAATCTCAAACCCAGTAGAGGGAAGGTATAACAGGCTAAATAAAAGCTTAGTAAAAGATCTCCGCTATATACTGTCATTAGCGCACCTAAAGAAATGTCTACAACGACGACAATCAGAACCTAAGAAAAAAAAATGCTTGGCTATTGATATCATCATCATCATCATTTCAGCCGTAAGACGTCCACTGCTGGACTTAGGCCTCCCCCAATTTGGGGGGCTTTGCCATAATCGCCACGCTTGGCAGGCGGGGCTTGGGGGGCGGGGGCTTACAAATAAAATAGTTGAAGATCTTACAACTAACAAAATTGATTTAATGACTTGTATTAAACGCCTATCAACTGTAAGATTTGATAAGTGATTATCTTTTAATTATTTAAAATATAGATGTTACCTAGGTTGTTGATACAACGATATAACGTAAATCAATAACGCTAAGTTATAATAATTATTTACTTACTATAAAGCTATATCTTTTTTTACATTTTCACTAGTAGCGTTGATTATACTGGATTTATTTAGATTAAGAAAGTTAGTTTTATAAGAAGAATTATTTTTTACTGTAATACTATTTATACTGTTTAACATTTGCAACAATAGTGATGATTAAACTGTGATTTATTTAGATTAAGAAAGTTAGTTGTATAAGAAGAATTATTTTTTACTGTAATACTATTATGCTATTTAAGATTTCCAACAATAGTGATGATTATACTGTGATTTATATGTTTAGATTAAGAAAGATTAGATATATATATGAAAATAAGTCATAGAACAAATAATAAAACAATGTTTTTATGCCATTGGCTTTTATTTTACGTCCCTGACTGTACTTGTTCACCAAACTCGACATAAAGGTAATAGAAAGCGTAAAATATCAATACTTTGGAGAACAATAGACTTTCAGACTCGACATAACGGGACTCGACATAAAGGGAATAAATCGTACCAAGCTGCCACTGTCATGGGAAGAAACTGAATGAGGCCCGCCTCAGCTGGTTAGTAAAAGACTGGAAATGCACAGATAATTTAATAATGATAGCTAGCATAGACCGTGTCGTGCCGGACATAAAGACCCATTTCTTCCCGTAACTGTTGTATGAGGCGTCTAAGGGACTTACTAGAGAATGGGCAGCAGCGTTCCTTATGCATTTTACTATAGCACTGCGATTGCCAACCCGCCTGCCAAGCGTCGTGATTATGGTAGACCCCCCCAAATCGGGGGAGCCCTATGTCCAGCAGTGGACGGCTTTTGACTGAAATGATGATGATGAGAAAAGTTAGCATCAGACAGTTAGCCAGTGTAGCTAAAATAGTTCTTTTCATGATTAGATTTACAATCATGCGCATTTCCATGTCTTCAAGGCCAAACAACGTAGAGATGTAGTATTTACTAAAAATTTTTACGTAACAGTTCTTTTTTACATTAGTTATTTATGCAATAATATTATCATCATCATCATCATTTCAACCGAAAGACGTCCACTGCTGGACATAGGTCTCCCCCATTTTGGGAGGGGGGTTGCGATAATCGCCACGCTTGACAGGCGGGTTGGCAATTACAGTTTGGTGGTAAAATGCATAGAGAACGCTGCTGCCCATTCTCTAGTAAGTCCCTTAGTCGCCTCTTACGACACCCACGGGAAGAAATCGGGTGGTGTTATTCTTTACGTTGGGCACCACACGAAACTCCCGCACCACACGGAACGCAAAATATACATCATCAAAAATATCAAATACATAACTAAGTTTTTTTGGTCTTAAGATTCATAATGAGAAAAAAAACTGGATGTTTTTTACTGCCATTCAAGAGAATAGTTTTTAGTTCTATCCTTGGGTTTCACGTCATTCATTGTGTTGGACTATGAATGAACATTCTCACACCCAAACATTGCCGCTCTTAGAATCTAGATAACGAACTAAGCCTGTCGATAAAATAACTATAAATGAACAACAGTCAGGTTATTGGCCTGTCAAACCGATACCCTTTGACGACTTTGGCGAACAGGGTGGAATGATAAACGATTAGGTACCTACAGTTAATTGAAATAAGAGAGAACAATTTAGCTATTTTTAAAATGACTGGCATAAATAGGGCTTATTGAACCTAAGGAGACGTCCATTAATTATGTGAAGCGTTTAGGAGGGGTCACTATATCTCACGTGGGGGAGAGACGGGTGTTTGCATTTATCACGTAATTTTTGTTTTTTTTTTCCCGCAAAATGAGAGAGATTATGGGATGAGGGGCAGGGTCGAGCTAAATCTCACGATATCTCACTAAGGGGGGTGGAGAGTTCGAAAAATCGTCAATATTGCCTCACGTAATCAATGGACACACACAAACTGATTCTGTAAATTGCTGAGCAGTGGCCGCGGCTTCGCTCACGTGGATGTCGAAAAGTATCCTACGAGAACGTGCTACCGGGACAAAAAGTAGCCTTTGATACTCCCTATAACATCAGTTATCGTTCAGTAATCATTTCAACCGAAAGACGTCCATTGGTGGACATAAGCCTCCCCAAATTTGGGGTTGTTTGCCATAATCGCAACGCTTGGCAGGCGGGTTGGCGATCGCAGTAAAATACATAGAGAATGCTATCGGCAAGTGAACTGTCAAAATCAGTCCAGCCGTTTCGGAGAGTAGCCGACACTGACAGACAGAGCCTATTTTTTTTTCTCATAGTTACCTTAAATACTTTAAGTAAACAAGTGGATCCATCCACTAATAAATATCTAAGAAGAGTACCATCACAAAGAAGAAGAATAATAATGTAAAAAAGCGGATTCTTGTTGAGCATAAATTGTATCCTGCAACCATACCAGGAATTAGGAATTTCGCTTCTGCAAAATATCGTCACTACGTATTTCCCAGGTGACGGAAAACAAGGTTATTTATACTCAGTCGTAATTAATCCTCTTATTTTAGCATCTGAATCAATACCTACCTACCTTCATATTGTGAAAATATTACGTCATAGTGTTGGCCAAAATATTCTGGGGAACCGTTTATCCTCATTTGAATAGAATTTTAAGAACCCGTTGGTCATCACATCTTGTGGGTATTTTGTTTGATCAAGTTTTTACCGTTATCTACAACGGTTAAGTCAAGATTTTATAATACCACATAACATTATGAAAGGCAACATCTCTCTGTCTGTCTATCTATAGATGTAGTTTTTTTTATTTTTTATTATAGATACATCTAGTATTCAAGTATCAGCTAAATAATTGCATAACACATTTACAGAAGGACTTTAATGATGACAGTTCATCAACATTCATTGCGTTATTTACGTTGTTGAGCTGATTTTTTTGTCGAACTTATGAAGCAATGGAATAGCAATAGTCTTCAAAATAATTCAGATTCATAGTGTTGTTCTCTGGGTTGTTAGGTTGAGTGAATAATTTACAAGTAATTTAAACGAAAACTTCATAGTAAGTCTTGTGTAATTTTAGGAGAGGCTTATAATTTAATGCTTGATATTACGACAGGAAAATAGGTTAATATTTTCTAATAGGTCCACTCTTTTGTTCATAAACTGTATGGTTTTCTATGATTTTTATTATTTGGCACACTACCTTTTAATATTATTTTAACGGTCACAGTATATTGGTGTACGTGACTTTAAACATGGCTCACATAACGCATGTGACAGAATCAGACGGTGACGGTGATCAGTGGCGCAATTCTCGTAATTTTACGTTCACATTAAATCTCAGTCTCAATTTGTCACAAATACTTCAAGTTTCCATACATTTTTGACAAGTTTCTGACATTAGGTGGTCGCAGAGATGGGACTGTGACTAGATTTGGAACGTTTTTCATTACGAGAATTGGCCTTCCCTTTGTTCGGCCAATTTTCTTGGTCATGGTTGCACAAAACTGTTAGTTGTTTTTTTTTTTGACAAGTAGCCTTTTTTCCTGTGGTGTAATTCTCATGGAATATATGATAATTGATTTTATTTCTGTAAGTAGGTTAATACAAACACTTTTACACGTCAATCATAATTTTAAACTCGATTAGGTCTGCGTTTCCTATCTGACTACTCTGAGAAGAAAGGCCGAAACAAACTACCCGATACCGTCGGAAGAGAACGGAGGGTTATTAATGGCGTCCTTCGATCAAAAATGTACTAGATTCCCGATGAGCGCTTCAAAAACGGCCCGAAAAATAAGAGCACAAATATTTTTGTGCTCTTATTTCAAATTAGTTTGGTCCAATCATAGCCAACGATAAGACGTCCTGAATGCGCCGCAGTACGCGTTCAAAAATTGTGTAAATAACCACTGTATCACCAAGTTTTTGGAAGGAATATCTTTTTTTTCCGTAAGTTTATATCTTTAAGTGTTTTTCATAAAATAAAAACAATCAAATAGTAAATATAAATAATTTAGCCAATACATATTATGATTGTTTGACCAATGTTTGCGACAACGCACCAACTATTGTAACAAACATTGTCTGTTCTGGAACAGAGAATGCATCGAGTAGTATTGTAATTTTATTTTATTTTTGTTTGTAGATTTCCTAGCGAGCCATTTCGCTGTACAGAATGAGTATCTATTGTAGCGAAAGAAAGAGGAGAAGAAATATACAAACCTTATAAAAATCATATTTGAGCTTTAATTTAAATGAAAAAATGATTTGATTTAATACAAAAACTTCTAAATAGCGTACATAAAAGTAGACGCACCCATTTTTTATACGGGTGGATCACATTGAGTCAACCCGCACTTAATTAAATAAAATAACTATTGTACTATTTTAGTACTACTACTTTTTTAAATCGATTAAAAATGATTGCCACCATCAAAACGTACCTTCACCTAAAAAAATATATTCTGCAACTCTACGTCTTTCAATAAGTACTGTGTTCTGAGCATTGAAATGTAATACCAAGAACTATGTCTAGTTCCAAAATAGAGTAAGCACGAAATAGTCAACACATTATTTTTAACCTTATTGCTTAGACTTTAAGTTTCAGTTTAGAATAAACAATTTTGTACTTATATAAAAATGACTTGATTTTTAAGGGACATTTTAAATTTATTGCTCTTTACCTTTCTCCGATGACGAAAGGACTTAAATATGAATATTTTGCAATCGTAATTATACTTTATGTTTCAGTGTTAAGGACGCGTTCGCAAAATGGATAGGTATAGAATCGAATTACTACATTGACACGGCTCACACACACAAGTGTACGCACGGTTAGCTGCGGGAATAGTAATCAAGTGAACTAATTTTGATACTCTGGAAGATTTTTTTTTCTTCTTATTTATTTATAATACATACACATAGGTACCTACAAAAAATATTTCATACCATTCTTTATATTTTTACTAACCTCCGGACTTGATGGAGTGACCTGAAGGTGTACCTCGGTGACTGCTACGGGAACTACTCGACAAGTAGAACTAGGTGTGCCGAGTTTGGGCTCGTTTTGTAAGTTATGATGAGACCTTACCTCCGGCACAGATTACTTAATAGCACTCAGTAGAAAATTTTAAATACCTACTGCTATAATAGCCTACTCCGTCGCGTCAGCAACCGCTGCATGCTAAAATGTGCCTAAATGCTCAAGCGTACTATGCGATTCAAATGAGAATAGGATCGACTTTGCGCCATATTGTGACGTCATAGCTGTCAATTCTAACCAGTTAGGTAGGGTGAGCAAAAAAAGATTTTTTTAAAATAAATTTTATTAACAAAGATTTAGTGAAAAATATTAATATTAATTTATCCCCGTAGCCAAATGACCTCGCTTGGCGACTTTTCTTGCATTTTGCAGTGTTTGCAAAATGGTACCGTACGTTTCACTAGTCAAACTTATATTTCCTCCACTGTTGCATCAGTTCTAATGTTTGCTGTTTCTCGCTCTGCAACTATTTATCTACACAGCGCCTCGTTTACTCATTTTCGAGCAAAATGAGTAAGACAATAACAAAAACAAATAACAACAATCACAAAAAATAACAACAATGTAAGAAACACAATTAAAGAAACATTATCAGTCCACAAGCACATGCACTTTTTGGCGTGGCTACTGGGCCTTTGCGCCAACAATGAAAATAAAAAAGGCTATGGTATGGTTTTAAAAAACGAATTATGACTTTAAATAATTAAATATTATATTAAGACGATTTACTACTATTTAACCCTTTTATCAAAATTTGATGTAAGACTACTATTATTGATAAGCAAATACGTTTTTTGCAAACCATACTTTTCAAGTGAAATTTGACAGATAGAGGTTATTGACATTCCTATTCTTATTTGAAACGCACTATACAGTTGTGATTGCTTCGCACCGCGCGATACCACAGCAATCGCAGGGCTGCCTCTTCGATAAAATTAAAATTTGTGTCCATTTTATTGAGAACTGTGAATATGTTCGGTAGTTTAAAATTGTATCGTATAAAGGTAAAATATGTTTTTAATAAATTGGTGCTGACTGTGCAAATACATCTAAAACATAATTATAGAGGTCAGTGTGTAGGTAAAATAAAAAAAATCTTTAAAAGCTACATGTGTTTTATTTTTATATATTTTTTTATAATTTTCTTACCCTTTCTTAATTCTCGGTTATTAAATTTTAATGAAAAAAAAATCCTGAATCTAATAAAAAGTTTTATTAAATATTGTTTTGGGAAACAAGGGCAGGGAGAATCAAAATGTATGTCATTTAAAATTTCATAAAGAGTACTACCCGGCCTTTGTTTCGTATTTTTTTCAAAATTATTAATAAATATAGTCTCGAGTTCTCTTACATAATTATGAAACGCATCTGTTGGCACTTTTAACTTTCCGTAAAAAGACGATGTTTTATTGAATGCTTTAAAATGGATAAACAGTCTATTCGTAGATTCATTTAAATCAGGAATGTTCTGTTATTCAGCAACAAAGCCAGAACAGGTATGCTTGAATGGAACGATTAAAATTGAACAACGTGCGTGCGCTTGCGAAAACCGCACTGAATATGGTCCGCAAACGGCCCGAGACCGCTCGGCCGGGCGGTAGGTAATTATAGCGCGCAAGTACATGGAGTGACGGAGGCCTGCCTCCGGGCTTGATGGAGTGACCTGAAGGTGTACCTCGGTGACTGCTACTGGAACTACTCGACAAGTAGAACTAGGTATGCCGAATTTGGGCTCGTTTTGTAAGTTACGATGAGTTTAAGATACCTCATGTTAGACAAGTAGAAACTAGTGTTCTCATAAAGAATGAAGAGTTGAAACCCAAAGTGTAGAAAAATTGTCAAAAAAGCTTAGCTCTGCAGCATACGCGGTTACAAAAATTCGTGATTTAACTGATTTAGAGACAGCCCGTTTAGTTTATTTTAGTTATTTTCACAGTGTGATGAGCTAAGCTTTTTTGACAATTTTTCTACACTTCGGGTTTCAACTCTTCATTCTTTATGAGAACACTAGTTTCTACTTGTCTAACATGAGGTATCTTAAACTCATCGTAACTTACAAAACGAGCCCAAATTCGGCATACCTAGTTCTACTTGTCGAGGAGTTCCAGTAGCAGTCACTGAGGTACACCTTCAGGTCACTCCATCAAGCCCGGAGGTAACGTCTCATCATAACTTACAAAACGAGCCCAAACTCGGCATACCTAGTTCTACTTGTCGAGGAGTTCCAGTAGCAGTCACTGAGGTACACCTTCAGGTCACTCCATCAAGCCCGGAGGTAACGTCTCATCATAACTTACAAAACGAGCCCAAACTCGGCATACCTAGTTCTACTTGTCGAGGAGTTCCAGTAGCAGTCACTGAGGTACACCTTCAGGTCACTCCATCAAGCCCGGAGGTAACGTCTCATCATAACTTACAAAACGAGCCCAAACTCGGCATACCTAGTTCTAGTTGTCGAGGAGTTCCAGTAGCAGTCACCGAGGTACACCTTCAGATCACTCCACCAAGCCCGGAGGTAAGGTCTCATCATAACTTACAAAACGAGCCCAAACTCGGCATACCTAGTTCTACTTGTCGAGGAGTTCCAGTAGCAGTCACCGAGGTACACCTTCAGGTCACTCCATCAAGCCCGGAGGTAAGGTCTCATCGTAACTTACAAAACGAGCCCAAACTCGGCATACCTAGTTCTACTTGTCGAGGAGTACCAGTAGCAGTCACCGAGGTACACCTTCAGATCACTCCATCAAGCCCGGAGGTAAGGTCTCATCATAACTTACAAAACGAGCCCAAACTTGGCATACCTAGTTCTACTTGTCGAGGAGTACCAGTAGCAGTCACCGAGGTACACCTTCAGATCACTCCATAAAGCCCGGAGGTAAGGTCTCATTATAACTTACAAAACGAGCCCAAACTTGGCATACCTAGTTCTACTCGCCGAGGAGTTCCAGTAGCAGTCACCGAAATACACCTTCAGGTCACTTCATCAAGTCCCATACGAATAGGCATTTGTAAACCGTACTTACTTTTACCGAAATAAAATATTATAATAAAAATCTGTGAATACAAAATTATCTTACCTTGTCAAAAGTATCAAATTTAGTTTATCGAATATTTTGTGTCTGTACAGCGATCTTTTCCCACACGAGCCGCTGCAAACAGACAATACGGGGTCCGCTCACCACGGCGGCCGAGCGCGGACTGGGACTTTTTTCGAAATGTTTGTGCAATAAATCAAAACAGGGACCAAAAATAAAATAACCCTTAAACAATTGCGTTAAGATTCATCCGTAATAGCAAAATAGGTGAAAAAGTTTGTTTCGATTTTTATTTTTTTTGCGATTATTTGTGACATTTTGAAACAATTTTTTTACTAAGTTTTAGAATTGAATATATCTGCCTACTTGTAGTATTTTTAGAAATCCTAAAATATGTTGATTATAGAATAAAAATGTACCTAAACTCAACCTGGTATCGTTAATTCTGTGGAAAAGGGCACCGAAAATTCGTTTTTTCAAAATAAAACACTATAATTTTGAACAAAAAAGTTACTATCATTTGAAGATGAGGAATCAGTATATATGTAGTAGTTATTAGTTATATTCGATTCGGTTTAGTTTTGTCCCAAAATGTTCCGAAAAACAGCATAATTTTGTCCGATTTGCAAACGCTAAGGATTATAATAAACTGAAGTTGTTATTATTATGAAACGTTTTTCTATATTTCGTAGTAAGAAATATAAATGTGTAAGTGTGTGCAAAACGTGGCCACTTGAGCGCCTTATTTTTGTTCCTGGAGGCTTACTCTTGAAATAAATCCCAATCTCGATCGTATCCAATCCGAATCCAGTTTCAATTTCAATCTCCAGAAAATTGGCACTCTTGAACGAAAACGAGATTGAGATTGGAATCGACTGCATGTTCGACTACACTGTTTAACATGGGGTGGCCATAGAAATAAAAACGTTAGCTACCAAATTTAAAAATATTGAATAAATCGGTAAATCTATTAAATAAAATTGTTCTGATATTTATTTTAACATAAAATATCATCAAAGTGTTCTTTACTTGCATTGATATGTATTTTAACACAAATTACTTAGGCAGGAATGGCTCATTGTGAATGTCATTGCCTACGTTTACGTTTTGTTACATTAAAATAAACTTCCCGCGCTTTTGTCATCCACTTGAAAGTTCGTATTTGTTAAAAGCTGTGATTTATTAGTGTTATGAACGATATAGGTCTAAGTTTCAAAGCGATGTTATCTAAAAAATGTCGAGTGGTTAGTGTGGAACATATTAGAGAACGTTTTTATGCACAAGTTCAAGTTATTTGTGCTGTAAGTAGTCAACCGAGGAAGACGAAAATATCCAGGTAAGGCCACAATTCTATTAATTGTAATTATTTTAATTCTTTTAAATTGTAATTAATAAAAAGTTTGCTTAACCCTTAATAGGGCATGGGCAAACTGTGGGTGTTTGAAAAAAAAACGCAGTCAATTTGGCATTATGGGTGTATAGTGTTGTCGGATAGTAAATCATTTGCTCCCCAAGTGTTTTCAGTTTTTCAGGAAAATGTGTGGGAAAATAATTCCTCTTGCCCATTTAGATCAACACATGTAAGTGCTATGTGGGAAATTATTTCCCTACTTATGAGAAATATATTACATACACATCCAATAGTAGGGGCAAGAAACTAATATATTGTGATTATTTTTATTACAGGATAATTATTTTATGTAAATAAAACACAAATAAATGTAATAAAATAATGTTTATTTATTGGTGGAACATTTCAAAGCAAGGAGCAGCGCACAAAGAGACCTTACAAATTTTGCAAATGTATTTGCTGCGCTGTTCCTTTGCACGTGTACTGCACATCCTACACCTCCGAAATTTAGATAGCTCTGGCAT
Organism: Aporophyla lueneburgensis; assembly: GCA_932294355.1. Classification (NCBI taxonomy): domain Eukaryota; kingdom Metazoa; phylum Arthropoda; class Insecta; order Lepidoptera; family Noctuidae; genus Aporophyla; species Aporophyla lueneburgensis. The sequence continues at coordinate 10,459,951 of OW028757.1, read as the reverse complement.
GTGTGTTCCAACATCCGCTTTTCTTAGTTCCTCAGGTACTGCAGTGGCACCTCCTTTTTTGGTTTTGAATACTGGAGCAATTTTTTTTCGTGACGTAAAATTATTTATTAGGCCCCGGCCTAATCGCAGACGAAATTCTTTATGAGTATTTCGCCGTTCCGAATGAGTTGTCATATAAACAATGTATGCATTGATCACAGCTGCCTCCAGCAAAAACCAAAAAAGTCGATGCCAATTCTTTCGAGATTTGCGCCCAAGTGGGTATGAAGCTCTAAAGTGATCAAAATGATCAACTCCTCCCATAAACTCAGTGTACTTCTTGATTGAAAGAGGGCAAAACATTTTTTTTTTGGTACCATCTTTTTGTTTCCGCTCAATCATTTCCACAGCTCGAGGATTGAATGCAGTAGTTGCAACAAAAACATCTTTTGTATCTTTCCATTTGATAACAGTTATTGGTCCATCACACTGGTATATAAATTCTCCCGGTTTCAGGACTGTTTCCTTTCTCTCTTCACTGTTTAGATTTTTTCCTGTCAATAAATCTGGTAAACCCTTGCGGTTTATTCTTACGGTTCCAACACTATAAATATGTTTCTCAAATAAAATCTCTAATAATGGAAGGCTGGTAAAAAAATTGTCAAATGCTACCAATGTGTTGCTTGGCAAAGATTCACATAAATCTAATATTACTCTAGCGCCTAAGTTCTCTTCTGTTCCACTATCGACTTTCCCAGAATAAAATTGGAATTCATATAAGTACCCTGTTTTTGAATCAGCCCTTGCCCAACATTTATATCCTCTCTTTATAGGTTTCTTGGGCATATATTGTTTCATGTGGCTGCGCCCCTTGAATCTTATCATACTCTCATCTATTGAATTGAATGCAGAAACTTGTACATTATCTTTGAATGTTTTGTTCAGTATTTCAATAGCAGGTTTAATTTTTCCTAATTTATCATAATCAGGAGAGTTTCTTGGTGCCTCTGTTGTAATGTTTGATATGTGTAGATTTTGAGATATTTTTTTAAACCTTTTTGATGGCATCACTTTACAAATGACTGGGTTTCTGAAAAACTCATCCGTTGACCAATATGTATTTATATCGGCTAACGGATTTATACTCATAAGTATAATCAAACCAAAGTATGCTTTCATTTCTTGTTTTGTGACATCTGTCCAAGCTTTAGAATGTGTGTAATTTGCATACAAATTTGTGTTTTGAACAATAATATCAATTAGTTCTTCTGGAAAATAATCAATGAAATATTCAAGTGGTTGAGTTCTGTTAGTGTACCTCTTTTTTACTTGCATTTCTCTGTCAAAACTAGGCCAAGTACCATTTTCATGTATAAAGGACCAATTCCTTGATTTATCTTGCAATGGTCTAAATGTATCTCGAGAGAAAGACAATGTAGTTTGTGCATTATTTTGTTCATCAGACACAGTCACTTCAGGTAGTGGAAGAGAAGTTGATGTTGAAGCAGCAACAGAAATTTCAGGGATTGAACATATAGCTTCCTCATGGACTTCAGCCATAGTGACATCTTGTGAAGTAGTAGTATCTTGAATAAGTGATAAATCTGGCTCACCCTCCAATAAACTGTGCAATGCTTCTGTAGAAAGATTTTGTACTTCATCCAAACGCTGATCAAAATCGATATTGTAGGAGTCAGAGACAAAATAACCAACTGCTTCATCATCAAATTCCTCATCCTCTGACGAACATAACAGCGCGGACAGTTGGGCTTCAATATCTGAATCGCGAAGATGTTTCTGAAAGAAAAAAACACTACCATCAGTCTGATTGTGAAACATAAACATTCCTTGCAGGAAAACCTTTCCCACAATATAATAAATATTGTTTACCTAAACGGGCAACAAGCTAATATTTCCCACATAGTTTTGAGTGCTAAATTTCAGTCACTCATTGTTTTTCATAATAATGAACTACATAAACAAGTAACGTGACCCTTTATCTAATAAAATAAATCAATAGTCAACACTTACCGGATTTTTTTTCGGCATTATCACAATTTTTATCCGAAATCACACGAAAATCTGTTATCCGTTTGAAAAAATATTGAAAGTAAAACTTTGACAGCACCTTTTTTTTACTTCGTTCGTTTTGGAAACGTGTCTTTTGGCTCATGTTGTAGGTTACCTCATAAATAAGAAAATGACAGTGACATTTTGTGGGAACAGTGACACATTTGACCGTTTACGACAACAAAATGATGTGGGAATAATGTTCATCTGGCCCTATTAAGGGTTAATACAAACATTTATTGTTCTTACAGTATGAGTAGGCCATCACATGAACGAACAGCTGGAGACCCTTGTGGATTTCCTGGTACAGAACCCGGGAATTGCCAAGGGGCTTTTGCGTACTGCTCAAGCTAAGCAGCAGACGAAGCGAAAATGGAACGAGATAGCAGTGTCTTTAAATGCACTAGGCGGTGCGCAGAAAGATGGCAAAGGCTGGGCTAAGGTACTGTCTACACACTAACATTTTCCACTTCACTTAATTTTATGGCAACAGTTACAATAATCGGTACATTTATTTCCTTTTTAGTACTGGGCTGACAAAAAGTTTACCCTGAAGAGGACTTGTGCCCAGCACGCACAGTCAATGAGGCGTACAGGGGGTGGAACTGCAGACAATTTGCCTGCATTAACACCCATTGACCAACGCCTATTAGCAGTGATGGGGGGCCTACAATTTGCTACAGGAGACAGCCATGTTGCTGCCAATCCGTTTCCATCCACAGTAAGTCATTGAGTTATAAATTTTTATACATAAACTGTAAACTCTCAAAACTTGAAAAATAACACCTTCACAATGAAGTAAGTACTTAAACTGTAATTTGTTAAATAATTGCAGAGCCAAAGCCAGAATGACATCCAAGTAGAAATTGTCGCTCCAGCCCAAGAGTTTGAAATGGATGTAAATGAATTGGAGTCTCGTGCTTCTCCTGTGCAAAATGTGGAGACTGAGAGATGTAATTTCTTTCAAACTATGTGTGCCATCTTTCATGATGATAAAACTTAAATGTTATTTTATTTGGCAGTTACAACACCAAGACAACATAGTCCTAGAAGGAGCAGCCTGCCCTCGGGACAGTCTATCCGATCAAGGACTATGTTGGATCAAGATCGGGAGAGATTCACAGAGATAGAGAGACAGAGGGTTGAAGCAGAAACTGTCACAGCGAGGGCCTTATCTCGTGCTGTAGAACAGATGGAGGGACTCTCGAGAGCCATATTAGAAAGCTCTCAAACTGTGGCAAATGCCCTTAACAACATTGCTGATGCCCTGAGACAAAATAGGCAGTTGTTTAAGCTATTATTAGATACTTTAGGGTTTTAAGTAGGCACTAGTTTAGAGTTAGAAGTTAAATTGTATTTTATTTTTGTTTAATAAATAATAAAAGAGAGTAAAATAAGACAAAAGAAGTTTCATTCAATAAGGATTTTAATTACATATTATAAAATCAAAAGTCATGTATTAAAATTAGGCTGACAAACAACACTTTTCGAATGTCACAATACATAAGACAGTCCCCCAAAACGTCCACCCTTCACCACTTCCTAGTGCTTTAGCTGAGAAAAAGTGGCACAACAAACTCCCCTGCAGCACAGCTGTCTGTTTAGTTAGATATACTTGATTCTATACAAAGATAGGCAAAGTAATAAACATAACAAGACACAGAACATTAATTAAATAATTTGTTATATGTCAGCTTGCCATGCCAATATACCAACAAATAAAATGAAAACTTAACTTAAGCACAAAGAATAAAATTACAAAATGTAAATAAAGCATAATACCAAAATAAACGATGAGAATAAGCCTAAATAAGTTCTTACATAACAAAATAATAATATTAATGGAGACGCCGACCTATCCACAGCTCTTGAACAAGTTGTGCACGAGCCTCGAGGCCTCTGCGCAGCTCAACAGAGGCAGAACCCCGATCTACCTCTAACTCACTCTGTGCCAATTGCATTTCTCCCATGGGTGGTGCGGCATCCTCAATATCATCCAGACCCAATCGTGCTCGGTTACAAATGTTGTGCAAGACAGAGCATGCATTTATAATTTTAGATGCTTTGTCTGGATGATAATGAAGAACTCTATGACCTAGAAGACATCTCCATCTATTTTTTAAAACCCCAATTGTCCGCTCAACAGTATTGCGAGCCACACAATGCAAATTAGTGTAATACTCTTCAGCTGAGCCTGGCGGTGCATCCAGTATTGGGGTCATCATATATTCCCTTTGTGGATAACCAGAATCACCTGCAATCATATTAAAGTCACTTAGTAATTATTATACCTATACATATAAACCAATTTGAACAACTGTATGAAATGCTTACCAAGTAAAAAAACTCTTTCTCCTGCATTTATTAAATTTGTGATGTGATTTTTAACAGGATGTTGGTTCCAAACAAAAGTATCATGTGAGGCTCCACCGAATGATGAGTCTACACTCAGTATATTGAGATCTGCATCACAAATCTGTCAAAGAAATACTTTTTATAGAATGTTACAGTTTCTCAAATAGAATAACTAAAACATATCCAACCTAACTCACAATTAAAACATTTCTTGAATGGTAACCTTTTCTGTTGTAAAACCGCTCTTCATTTTGTGATGGTCTTACAATAGCCACATGAGTACCATCAATACATCCTGTGACTGCAGGTATTCTAAATTTTTCATAAAACCTAAAAGTTATTTATTATTAGCTTTTTAATCTTAAGAAATAAGTTCAAAATAACATCAAATATCAAAACAACATATCAAAAGTATTGAATGATAGGTACTGTTTAATATTACTAAGGTAAAAAGAACTATTTATGTACCTTTGTTTAATAAAGTCTCGCTGTCGGCGAGTATGTGGAAACTTTAGCCATTTATTCAAAATCTCATTCGCATTAAGAGCATTTGTAACTTCTCTTATTGCTCTAGAAACTGATTGTTGGGACATCATTGTGCCTTGTGTCCCACCTACTAATCTTTGGTAGCTGCCTGTGGCGTAAAATGAAAGAGCCACCAAAACCTAAAAAATAAAATAATACAGTACTATTTACTTATAAAATACCTCAGTAAAATACTATGTGAACATGGAATTGGAGTTAACCATGAAGTTTACGAACCTTGTATTTTCTTGGTATGTCGCTACGCCGAGTAGGCTGGGGCATCAAAGGTTCCAAATCCTTATAAATCGCTTCGAAAAGCTTCTTAGTTACTCGGTAATTTTTTCTAAATTCATCATCAGTCATGGCAAACGCGCTGTCTGCATATCGCGCCATTCGTCTCAAATTCCGCCTTTGCCTCATGTCTAACTTATGAGCATTATCCAAAATATCACAAATAAGTTCTAAACGTGCCATTATTCACAATAAAAACTTCACAAATCAGTCAGAATAACAAACTCGATCCCGAAAAAATAGCCTTTTTGTATTCTATTCTATTTTTATGAAATGGCAAGTAAAGCCGATGTCGACTATTCTGCCAATGTCTAAAGTGAGTTGAGGAAACAAGTGTGCATGGCAAATTCAGAATTATAGTAATTTAAAAAATAACTGAGGACAAGAGTGAAATTCTCTGATTGATACAGTTGACACACATGTAGATCTTGATTGGTGTTAATAAAACGGGAGTCAGGTGTTGTAGGCGGGGGTGACGGTGTTCCCTTGACGAAAGAGTGAAATTAAACCAGTCAGAATGTCGTAATAATTGAGTATATTTGGCACACATAAAATTACACAGAAATCACTAAAAATGGTTGTAAAAGAGTACACAGCACACAATATAAAATACAGTTAGAATAAGCAGTACACATAATTAAATCCTAGCTATATTACACTTGAAGACTGGCTAACTAGATATAGGGTACATCGCGACTAAGCAGTGGACAGCGGAGCCACTTACTTCACAAACACTACGTGGTAACTTGATGATTCATGTAAACTCGTAAAAATACTAAATCCAAAAATAGACGCTCGGCCCTTTTATAACTTTTGTTGCCTACTGCAAGTAGCGTATACATTTCTTTACTTTGATTAGCCGCTCCGCCAATTGAGAGCGAGAAAAATGGACTTTCCCTAAGGTACAGGTTTCGACTTGTCGAGAATTTCAAAACACGTGTAAGCGAGTTCAAGGTTTCTGCTTTCTTATTGGATTAACAATGTGGCTCGTCCTATTGGACATACGCTACTTTCAAAATCGTGTACGAACTACATAAGGTATTTTAGGTATATTCATACCTACTCACAGCTAATTAGTGCTTTACAATAAATGAGTTAGGTAACTATATGCTAATTAGTTTTATACAAACATAACACAGGCATTACAGACTAATTAGATTCCAACAGGTTTGTTACAGGTAATTGCAGGTTAATTAGAATTCAAAAGGTCAAGACAATGGTAATACAGCTGATTATAAACATACATCGGTATTTACTTAAGTATCTTCATGGAAATCTACTACTTTTATTAAAGAACAGTATAGGGATTTGTTTAGGTATTTTACAGAGGCTATACCGGAGTTACCGAATACAATAGCGAGGAGATATTAATGTTAAAAGTTAGCTAGTCTCATTGGGCATCGCCCACAACAATAAAGAAACATAAATACTAACTATAGCTTGTTTTATTGGGCTTCGCCTACATTCCACCCCCTGTAACAGGGTTCAACCGACTTACAATTCTTGGTCTGTGGGAAGCACAATAATCTTCGCTACGGGTCGACGTAGGACCCCATTTACAGTCTTAACATCTACTACACGGATAATACCATCGTGTCCATGATACACAGCTTTGATGAGACCTTTGGTCCACGCACTTCGCGGTCTATTATTGTCCACAATCACTACTACGTCACTGATACGTACGTTCGGCACATTGTTTGACCACTTTTCCCGACGTTGGAGCGTAGGCAGGTACCCTCGCAGCCAGCGCCGCCAGAACATGTCGGCGAGCGCGTTCACGCGCCGCCACTGCCGGCGAGAGTCGATGTCTTCGGCGTCGCTCGATGCAAACGGAGTACTCCCGGACGCAGTGCCCAGGAGTAGATGGTTCGGCGTCAGGACCACGGGCTGGTCGTGGTCGTCGTTCACGTAGCTCAGTGGCCGGCTGTTTACGATCAGCTCGGCTTCGGTGAGGAGGGTGTAGAGGACCTCCTCACGAGGGGCACGCTCCTTGAGCGTACTGCGAAGTGCGTTCTTCACGGATCTCACCAGGCGCTCCCAGCAGCCACCCATGTGTGGGGCCGCCGGGGGATTGAAGTGCCATTCGATGCCACGGTGAATGGCCTCGGCCCTTATCTGACCTTGGTTGAGGTCTTTCAGGGCTGCTCGAAGCTCGGTATTGGCCCCGATGAAGTTGGTACCCTGGTCAGAGTACAGATGTGCTGGTTGCCCGCGGCGCGCTATGAGGCGCCGCAAGGCTAGTATGGCGGAGTCGGCGCTTAGGGAAGCGGCCAACTCAAGGTGGACGGCGCGTGTAGTGAGGCAGGTGAATAGGGCACCCCACCTCTTCTCGCGCCGTCGCCCGATTGCGACCTCCATCGGGCCGAAGTAGTCCACCCCCACTCGCACAAAGGCTCGTCTGGATGGTTCCAGCCTTGCGAGCGGCAGGTCACCCATCTTCGGTGGCGCGGGCTTGGCTCGGCAGACGCGACAGAGTTGGCAGTTGGCAACCACTGTCTTCACTGAGGTTCTGATTTTAGTGACCCAGTATTTTTCCCGTAGATTGTTGACGACGGTCTCGTGGTTGGCGTGCAGAGCCATCGCATGGTAATGAGCGATTAGCTTTCTTGTCAGAGGATGGCGGCCCTCCAGGATAATAGGGTGCCGCTCGCCAAACGTGAGCACCTCACAGGCACTCAGGCGCCCTCTCACTCGTAGCAACCCGTCGTCGGCTATCATGGGGTCGAGAGCCTTGATGCTGCTGCTGCTGGGAACGGGCAGGCCTTCAAGGATGGTGGCCCGCTCGCTTTGAAAGCTTTCTTCTTGACACAGCCTCAACAGGCTGTTGTGAGCATCTTCTAGGTCTCGCTGACACAGCTCCGTAGTCGACCGACGTTTGCGACATCGGCCGCTGAAGATGAGCACGCGCGCCATGACACGCTGAATGCGCGTCCACGATGAGTAGCGCTCGTACTCTAGGAGTGGTGCCGCCGGTGCTGCCGCGGCGTGGACCCGCTGGATGCGCTCAAGGTCCGCTTCCGACGCCTCAGCCTCGGGACACGCAGGCCACAGCTCCTGTGGGTCACATAGAAACGAGGGGCCCGAGAGCCACTCCGCGTGGTCATCGGGCCAACACAACCTGGTGGCCTTATCAGCTGGGTTATCCTGTGAAGGTACCCAGCGCCAGTTGCCTCTGTCTGACAGCCTATCTATTTCGGCTAGTCTGTACGAGACGAATCGTTGAAATTCCTGTGCATCGGAGTTTATCCATTTTAATACAGTCTTGCTGTCGGTCCAAAGGAATTTCTTTTCGATTCGTATACCTAACTCTTTGTGGGCAGTGTCTGCTATACGACAGGCTAACACGGCTGCTTGTAACTCTAGCCTGGGAATGGATACTACTTTTTGTGGAGCTACTCGCGCTTTCCCTAGTAACATAACCGATTCCCTCTTTCCTTCAGAGTTAGAGCCCACTAGGTATACTACTGCGGCGTAAGCAAGCTCGCTGGCGTCCCCGAACGCGTGTAATTCTAAATTATCGAGTTTTAACCCGTACCACCGCGGTATTTTTAATTCGTTTAAGCGGTATAAATTATGGAGCCAATTAAACCATACTTTGGCGTCCTTTTCTTTTAAGGGTTCGTCCCATTGTATTCCCGACTTCCATATTCGTTGCATTAATATGCGTGATTGAATTACACACGGGTATAGGAAACCTAGCGGGTCGTAAATCGACATTATCATACTAAGAAATTGTCTTTTAGTGGGCACTAAACTACCATTCATAATTTCCGGTGGTAGTCTCTTAAATGACAGATCAAAACCTAACTCGTCGTCTTTAGGTGACCATATTAAACCTAGGGTCCTCTCTACTGAGCCTGTTCCCTTCTCAAGGGCTACCTTATCAGGCATTTCTATTTTCAGCCTTTCCCTTAGCTCCGATGAGTTAGTGACCCACCCCCGGATAATGAATCCACCGGATGCATGTATTCGTGTCACTTCCTCTATTAACGTGTTAGCCTTCTCCTCGGTCCAAGCACTATCTAGATAGTCGTCCATATAGTGCCTAGATTTGATGGCTTCCACAGCTTCGGGATAAACATCAATGAAATCATCGGCATTTTTGTTGAGTATATATATTGCCGTAGTAGGGGACGAGGCTGCACCAAATATCATGGAATTCATCGCGTATGTATCTGGTTCTTTATGGTGATCCGCGCCTCTCCATAAAAATAATTGCGCGCCTTGATCTTCTGCCCTTATTTTTACTCGTAAGAACATATCAGCGATATCCCCTGAAAACGCGACGGGGCCTATCCTGAACTTAATTAAAATACCTAGCAAAGAATTCAGTAAGTCAGGTCCGGTTAGCAGATTATCATTTAAACACGTCCCATGAGACGTAGCGGCTGCGTCGAACACGAGACGTAGCTTGCCCGGTTTGTTCGGGTTAACGACTCCGAAATGCGGTAAGTACCAAACCGGCGAGCTGTCTATGTTACCGTCTACTTTACGCGCGTAACCTTCGTCTACTAACCTACCTATCTGAGCTGAATATTGCTCAGCGAAACTAGTGTCTTTACGCATACGCTTCTCTATGCCGTACAGCCTTTGCCTGGCCTGATTATAATTATCAGGTAACTGAATATTGTCATGTTTCCATAACAAACCGACCTCCCATTGTGACTGGTCAGGGATACGATGGCTAGTGCTGTCTAACACGGCTAATGCCCTTTCGACATCTTTATGTTTACGTAAATTCTCTGAAATACCTATCGCTTCTAGCTCAAACTGTGATTTAACTAGATTATGTAAATCAGGAAGGGAAACGGTCATGCAACTAACACATTCTTTACTATTATTATTGTTATTAATATTAAATGGTCCATGTATGACCCAACCTAACTTAGTGAGTGAGGCAACTGGCTTACCGGATTTTCCTTGGCGGATGTCCTGACTGACGAGCAGCTCCCAGTTGTCCTGTCCGAGAAGCAGCAGCGGTTTGGCTCCCCTCATCTCTACGCAACCCAAGTCGCGTAGGTGCGCGTTGTCGTCGATCACTGTGGCGGACACTGTTTGCGTTGGTAGGTTAATGTCCACTATTGTCCGACACGTAATATTATGGCACTGACCGTTAGGTCCTTTTACGCGCACTTGTACCACTCGCGACGTTGAGTCTGTTACTCCGTAGCCACCCGCGGTTTTTAAGGAGAGAGGAACACATGGGCCCACTAAGTCTGTGGCGAGCGAGCTGTCGATGAGTGACACGGTCGCACCATCGTCCAGTAGTGCGTAACACTGATTATCGTCACTGTTTCCATCGCTGACCGTTACTGGCATAATTTTCAGTAGTGCCGTAGCTCGCCACTCGCCTATATTTGTGACACTTTCCGTCTTACTTTCTGGCGGCGTAGCCACCTTTTCTTTCGGCTGCTTATCCGCGTGTAACAGCAGGTGATGTCCGAACCCGCACTTCTTGCATCTACTCGCACGGCAGAACCTCTTGGGATGTTTACTCACGAGACATTTGAAGCATGTGTTCTTCTCCTTTATCGTGTCCCAACGCTGTTGAACGGTAAGCTTTTTGAACTGGTCACACTCTTCTATGTTGTGCTTTCGTTGACATATAACGCATTCTTCAGGAGCGGCAGACTCGTCGCTCTGCGTGTTCACTCGTTGCGTCAACGGAGGCCTGCTCGCGGCCGAGCGCGCGGCGTTGGCTGGCCGAGACTGACCGGCGCCGCCATACTTCTGCTGTTGCTTGGCAGGGGGCTTCGATGGACCGGGCTCAAACATACTCGCCTGAGTGTAGTACGACGTTGAGCGTGTCAAGTGTATTAGAAAATGTGATAATATTTCTAGATTTGGAGACACTCTTAGGTCCACCCCCTGTGTGTTGTCCAGGCCCATTGCGAAGTCACCGTATTGCGCGCGCTGTACAGGGGTCAGCTTGCTCAGCAGGTCACTCACCAGCTGTGGATTATTTATATATCCATCCGCACGAATATTTTTGAGTAACGAAACACAATTTCGGACCGTTGACGAGAATTTCCTTAGTTCGCGTCCACTTTCCGTTACTCTAGGTAATTCTTTGACCTTTTGTATGGCGTACTGTAGCACTAGGGTCGGGTGACCGTACTCATCCTCTAGCGCGCGCATTATCTCGGACGGATCAGTTGACGATCGTAGTAAGTCCTCTACTGATACCTTTGCGTCGCCTTGTAACGAGGTTTTTAATCGTGCTAAGTTTTCGTGCGCCTTGAAATTGTATAATTGTGATGTTTCCCAGTACATGTTCCGATATGATATCCAGTCGGCTGGGTCACCTTTAAAGTAGGGCAATTCATATGCCTGTCTTGGTACCGGTCGTGGTGGTCGTGCCATGTTCGTGATAGCCTCTGCCAGTCTGTCTATCTTACGGTCTCTGTCCCCTGACGATTCTCTCCGCCTTTCTCTTTCATCCGCTCCGTACTGCATCTGCCGCCGTGTATCCGACTCGAGTGTGGCTACTCGAGGTACACTTGCGACCGGAGTGGTAAAGGCGGTATAACGGCTGGGTAACTGGAACCTTACTCCATCTGACGTTACTGGCATGTACCTGGACGTAATTGGTGCCGTTATGTTAGGTAACGGTACAGACGCGGATGTCCTAGGTACTTGGGACTGGTCTAGATCACACGGCACTGACGACCCACGGTGGTTATTCACAAGATTCACCCTACTTACGGTTTGTTCACGGGGGTCAGATGTTTCACGGGGCGCAGCCATTTCAATAGGTGCGCCTGACACAGCCGGCGTCCCCAATACTTCTATCAATTGGGGGACTTGGGGCGTGGTTTTCACCCACTCTTCGACGCGCTGTGTCGTACTCCCATCTGACTGTGAATCATCGCTTTCAGCGGCCGCCTCTATCTCAGCTATTTCCGCTTCCATCCTTTTCTTGACGAGGTTTTCCTTGTCTTTGACCAGGTTCTCTTTCAACTGCACTAATTCGCGCTCCGCTTCGTACTCGATCCGTTTTTTAAGGTAATCGACGCTCCTGTGGCTATTTCTTGACGATATTTTGCTGCGCGGCGAGGTGTGGCGACCCTTGGGCGCTGCCTGCCCCCCGTGCGCTCTCTCTGACGTCAATTTACTGTGGTCAATTAATCGGCCACCGGTGAGCGGAATATTGCGAGCGGACGTCGATGCCAATGTCGGTGCTACGGACGGAGAACCTGGAGCCCTTTCGGATGGTAAGCCTGAGTCAGAGACGATGTCCTCTGCTTGTCGCGTACCCATTTCTTCCGCCAGTCTTCGCAACTTGCTGCGTGTGGTGATTTCACTTCTGTGACTCATGATTCTGACTGGTTCACTCTATTCTAATTGAACCTGATCCGGCTCGCAAGGACCAAAATGTTAATAAAACGGGAGTCAGGTGTTGTAGGCGGGGGTGACGGTGTTCCCTTGACGAAAGAGTGAAATTAAACCAGTCAGAATGTCGTAATAATTGAGTATATTTGGCACACATAAAATTACACAGAAATCACTAAAAATGGTTGTAAAAGAGTACACAGCACACAATATAAAATACAGTTAGAATAAGCAGTACACATAATTAAATCCTAGCTATATTACACTTGAAGACTGGCTAACTAGATATAGGGTACATCGCGACTAAGCAGTGGACAGCGGAGCCACTTACTTCACAAACACTACGTGGTAACTTGATGATTCATGTAAACTCGTAAAAATACTAAATCCAAAAATAGACGCTCGGCCCTTTTATAACTTTTGTTGCCTACTGCAAGTAGCGTATACATTTCTTTACTTTGATTAGCCGCTCCGCCAATTGAGAGCGAGAAAAATGGACTTTCCCTAAGGTACAGGTTTCGACTTGTCGAGAATTTCAAAACACGTGTAAGCGAGTTCAAGGTTTCTGCTTTCTTATTGGATTAACAATGTGGCTCGTCCTATTGGACATACGCTACTTTCAAAATCGTGTACGAACTACATAAGGTATTTTAGGTATATTCATACCTACTCACAGCTAATTAGTGCTTTACAATAAATGAGTTAGGTAACTATATGCTAATTAGTTTTATACAAACATAACACAGGCATTACAGACTAATTAGATTCCAACAGGTTTGTTACAGGTAATTGCAGGTTAATTAGAATTCAAAAGGTCAAGACAATGGTAATACAGCTGATTATAAACATACATCGGTATTTACTTAAGTATCTTCATGGAAATCTACTACTTTTATTAAAGAACAGTATAGGGATTTGTTTAGGTATTTTACAGAGGCTATACCGGAGTTACCGAATACAATAGCGAGGAGATATTAATGTTAAAAGTTAGCTAGTCTCATTGGGCATCGCCCACAACAATAAAGAAACATAAATACTAACTATAGCTTGTTTTATTGGGCTTCGCCTACAATTGGGGTTAGTACGGGAAGAATAACTTATAGTTTTATGTTATTGTGACGGATGAAGGACATCAGCGCCACAAGCAATTCAGGAGAGGAATATGTTAACAATGAGGGGAAATTAATGGGAAGAGGGATTTTAAATTTAGGGAGTCGGCTATATAGATCTAAAAGTGGATCATTGCTTGAGCATTCGAAAAATATGTGATCTAGCGTGCCCTCTTCCAACCCGCACTCGCAGAGAGAGGAGTCACGAACGTGGATTTTTTGTAAAAACACAGGGGAATTACAAAAACCTAAACGAATACGACAAAGGACTGATACAACGGATTTTGAGACTTTTTTGTAGCGGTAAAACCAAGGTTTTGACTCTATGATTGGTTGTACTGCGTGGTAAAACCTGCCCTTTCTTTTTCCAGTGACATTCCACTGTTCTTGCCATGACGATAGGAGATTAATTCTTGAGAGGTTTAGCAAGTCATACCCCTGAAGAGTATTGTGGGTGAGGTCAGCTACTGTTGATGAACAAGCGTCTTTTGCCAAAGCGTCAGCGCACTCGTTACCCTTAATGCCACAATGACTAGGTATCCAGACCAGTTGAACCTCTTTTTGATGACTAGCACAGGATAATAGTGCCTTTTTAATTTTTAGAACAAGGGGGCTGTGCAATTTACTTTTGAATGGATTTTGAACTAGTGCTTGCAGACAACTAAGAGAGTCTGTGAATATTACTGCTTTCTCAATATTAACGTGTGACTCTATAAAAAGACAAGCTTCCAATATAGCCACACACTCGCCAGTAAATACGGAAGACTCCTTAGGACACTTATACTGTAAAATGATTCTAGAGCTTTGGTAATAGACTGCAGCTCCAATGTGGTTAAGATTAGTTAATTTTGAGGCATCCGTAAAAAATAATTGGAAACCGTTCCATCGCTCGCCCACCACCGCATTGAAGGTCGAATTAGCTGACGGGGAATTTTTAGAAATTCCAATATTATAAACAATTTTTGGAATGTAACTTAAAGTTTCATAGGTAAAATTAAAAAGGGGTAGTCTGGGATACTGAACAATCGGGCATACTAAATTTAGAGTTTGTCGAAAAGATTTTAGGAATAAGGGGATCTCTTTATTTTTCCAATACTTTGAGCTTCTGCATAAGGCATCTAACTCATGCAATTTCCCTATAAGAGGATGAGAGGACTTACATATTAATCTAGACAAGAAACGGGAGGCAAGGTATTGCCGTCTCAGGGCGAGGGGAGGTTCAGCGCACTCGACCTGCAATGCGTTAACGGGGGAGGATTTCATGCAACCTGAGATGATTCGAAGGCATTTAGACTGAACCTTATCCAGCCCAACCAAAGCACCTCTATTACACGGAGTCAGGAGGTATGTTCCATAATCTAAAACACTACGAACTAAGGCGTTATATACAAGTTTCATGGTGTAGGGGTGAGCACCCCACCAAACACCCGCAAGAACTTTTAAAATTGGAATAATTCTTTCGCACTTTTGAGTTAGAAAATTTATATGATATTTACCTGTTAATTTTGAGTCCAAGATAACGCCTAAAAACTTTACTTTATTTACTATGGGGATATTTTGCCCTAAGATATTAACTGAAACATGAGGAATGAGTCGTTTACGAGAGAAAATTACTGCCGAACTTTTTGGTGCAGAAAGTGATAGGCCATGGCTTAGAAGCCATTGATTCAAAGAGTCCAGAGAGAGGCATAAAGATGCCGACGCGTCAGATATGGACGAATCTGTCACATATAGAGCAATATCGTCGGCGTATTGTAGGATCTGACAATTGTTGTTAAGGCAGGGCCCAATATCAGCTGTATATAGGTTGTAAAGTATGGGACTGAGGACAAAGCCTTGTGGAAGTCCCTTCCACGTCTGTCTTTTATCGAATTCCTCTCCCTGGACTCTTAGAACCAATGAACGAGACAACAGTAACTCACAAATGCATTGTACCATCTTGGCCGGAAGACTCAGCTGTTGCAGTTTCTGCCTGAGTACGGGAAGAAGCACATTGTCATAAGCAGATGAGATGTCTAGGAACGCAGCAACAACCGATTCATTTTTAGAGAATGCTAAACGGATATCCGTGAGTAAAGTACCTACACTGTCCATTGTGCTAAGTCCTTTCCTAAACCCAAATTGATGTTTCGGCAGCAAATCTCTCGATTCGACTATCCACTCAAGACGGTTTTTGATGAGGTGTTCCAGTAATTTGGCCAGGACTGACGATAAAGCAATTGGCCTAAGGCCATTCGGATCATCCGCACGTTTGCCTGGTTTCACTAGTGGAATGATGGCTTGTAATTTCCACTGATCTGGAACCCAACCATGAGTATAGCAAAAGTTTAAGATTTCTAAAAAGTATGATTTAGCCCTGTCGCCAGAATGTGCTACAAAAGAATATGGCACGCCATCAATACCAGGGGCTGAGTCCCGGACATGATTGAGTACCACATTTAATTCATTTAAAGTGAATGGCGCATCAAAAGGGTCCTGTGATTCATTTTGTAGGGCCATATTAAGACATTCAGAAGGAAGTGGTACGTAAGGTGGAGCAATTTTATCAAAAAAAAGTTCAGCTGTTTCCCTAGAGATGGGTGCAGATATTGAAGGGGAGCAACCTCGTCTGAATCTATTGATGCTCTTCCAGACTACCGAGACAGGGGTAGAGGGGCATAAGGAGGTGCAGAATTTAAC
This sequence comes from Aporophyla lueneburgensis, assembly GCA_932294355.1. Lineage (NCBI taxonomy): Eukaryota > Metazoa > Arthropoda > Insecta > Lepidoptera > Noctuidae > Aporophyla > Aporophyla lueneburgensis. Next base: position 10,443,608 of record OW028757.1, on the reverse strand, counting down.
CCAACCTGCACGTTTCTTTTTGCGAAGGTGGCATTTGGTTTTAGCATCAATATGACAATAAGCTAACAGGTTTTCAGTGCTCATATCTGCGTTGTAACGTTCCTCAGCCTCGTCCCTATTCCTGACAGCTGAAGTGCACTCTGGATCCCACCATGGAGGAGAAGGAATTTTGCCACGGGCACTGTTTTTCAGCGGAAAGCAGGAATCCGCAGTGGAGGTGATGGCGTTAACAAAGCCCTCATAACAGCTCTTGGCATGGCAGTGACCAGAAGGGTCTAATAAATCTGAGTTTAAATTTGGAAGAACATCAATTTTATCCTCCAATAGTGATGCAAATTTTGCCCAATCTGGTTTGGATAAGTTATGCCTCAAAAGTGGAGGAGAAGTTTTTTCTAAGTAAGTCTTAGTAACCAACGATATGACAATAGGGTAGTGGTCACTGCCATGTGACAAAGTCGTACACTCCCAATGAGTCGAAGCTGCTAACTCAACTGAGCAAAAAGTTAGATCAACACAGCTCCTTTGCTGTCCAGGAGGCGATCTACGTGTTGGGCAACCATCATTGAGAATGCACAGATCCAGGTCATCCAATATCTCGACTAAAGTCACACCGAAGGCATCACAGCGTTCAGATCCCCATCTGTAATGGTGACAGTTAAAATCGCCCATGACCAAAATTGGTCCTTGCACACTGGAGAAAATATTTTTCAAAATATCCAAAAAGTGATGCTGAGGATGAGCAATGTATATTGAAAACACTGTAATGCCCTCTACCTTTCCTGCTACAATACTTATTTCACTTGTGAGTGAAGGCAAGGGGAAGGACAAAAGAGGGACCCGATTATTGACTAGGAGAGCCGAACCTCCATAGCCATCAGATCTGTCACATCTGAGAATATTGAAGTGTGGCATACGAAAGCTAAGACTTGGGGTGAGCCAAGACTCAGCTATAGAACAAGCCAGTGGCTTGTACTTATTTAATAGAAATATGAGGTCGTGCTTTTTATGCCACACGCTCCTCACATTCCACTGAAGGAATATTAGGCGGGACGCCATTTTTAATTTGAAAAAGTAATGAGATAAGTTGATCGGCAACGTTGGACGGTAATTGAAAGTTGGGAGAAGAAGAAGAAATAACAGTAGGTAGAAGTTTTATAAAGAGTTCAATAATTGAACCAGTATTATGACATGGGGCATTATTGGGGTTAAGAGCGCAGCCATTAGGCTGAGAAGGTTGAGGAGAACTAACTATCTGTTGATGACCAGTTTTATCATATGATGGGGAAAGGGGGGCATGAGTCCTGGGTTTAAGTGTCACAGTTTTGCGATACGACTGAGAAGTTGGGGTTTTGGCAATGTTGGCATAGTTGCGGGAAACTGCTGGGATAATTTTGCTGGCCTCAGCATAGGGAATAGTTTTCTCAGCCATGACAGTCTTAATAGCCTTTTGTCTACCAAGCTCGGGGCATGACTTGCTATTAGCAAAGTGATTACCCGAACAAAGAACACAAAAGGCCTCGCCCTCAGAAATGTTGCAACCATCACCTGGGTGATCGTGGCCACATTTACTGCAGCGTGGTTTCGATCTACATATGTTTGCCACATGGCCAAATCTGCAACACTTGCGGCATTGGATTGTCGGGTATATATATTGTGTAACAGGAAGGGATGTGTAGCAACAGAAAACTCTATTTGGTAGTATTTGTCCGTCAAAGGTCAGAACACATGTTTCAGTGGGCCTCCACTCATTAACCCCGTCTCTTTGAGATTTCCTATTGATACGGCGAACTTTAAGTATTTGTCCGCAACCTGAGGGCACAGACAAATACGTTATGGCTTCTTCTTCTGTAATTTCTGAAGGAACACCAGTAACAACACCCATTCTTGTGATGTGAAATGTAGGGATTGATGCAGTATAACCGTATTTGGACAAGAGACTATTTACCAAGAAAGAGTTGGCATCCTGAGGGGACGCAAACTCCACTGACACACGGTTCCTACCGACTCTGTTAACGCCACCACGAACAATGTTCGCAATATTGTTATTGATAAGAAATTTACCAAAATTAACGGGGTGTAAGGTGGTGCCGGCATTTGGTTGACTCTCTATGCGAGAAACATGTACAATATAAGGAGCCTTATCCATTACTGAGTATTTTATACGACCAATTTGGCTTTTTGACTGCTTGTTTGGAATAGGAATTTCTTCGTCACCGGAACGTTTGCGGGGGTTTTGTGGTTGTGAAACATCCAACTGAGTAACGCTACACGCAACATCCGCGAATTGGGATAATGGATTAGGAGAAAAAGGGGTAGGAGGACGTGGAATATCGGGTGGGTCAGGATCAGGGGGTTTATTCTTGTCCATCTTGGATAAAAAAGACTTAAAACTAAACACTGTTTAAAAACTGTTTACGAACACAAGGACAACACACTTAAACAATAACAAATCACAAAAGTATCAACAATCACTCAGAGATAGCTTAAAATTCTAAACACACGTGCTAACCAACAACACCGTGGCGAGAATCTTCCGAAAATCCTAGCCTTTTTGTAATCGTTCAACTTTGATCAAAACACGATTTCAAACTCGATCTGTCAATGTCAAAATCTCGTCAAGAGTACCGAAAAAGTGCATTCGTGCGAACAAAGTCGATTTCATTTAGTTCCAAAAAAATCCACCAAATACGATTTCAATCGAGCGCTAGAGTGACATTCAAGAGTGCGAAATGACAAGTTTTCGATCACAATTTCAATTTTGAATTGAGATCGAGTGTCGAGAGTAAGCTTACTGATCCTTTATCTAGTGCTATTATTGATCGAAGATGGCGTCCCACGAAAAGGCGCGACGTGACGACGCGACGCTACTTTTGTAGAACAATAATTTCTACGTAAATTGTCCTACATGAGTCGCGTTGCGCCTGTGTAAAGAAGCCTAAAATATCCCTGTTCCTTCTACTAACAGAAGCTGAAGGCCCGTGAGATATATACCGGAACAGACATAAAAAAACAACACTCACATTAACTCATTACAAGGTATTTTTATTCGAATAAAAGGTCAAATTCAGAATGTTTCTCGTTATCCTCAAAAAGTTTGTTGTATAACTTATTTTCGCCGCGATAAATATAACTTTAAAGTGAACTGCTTATTATTACAGTTACAGTGGATTGTGATAGGCGATCTACAGAACTTTCAAGTCATAAAATGTCCTCCATCGTCAATCTTGTGATGACATTGGAGAGCCCCGGTGTTCTGTCAGCTTTGGAGAAGGGGGTTACGTCACTGATCTGCATCAGGCTGTGTTTTTTAACGCAAGTTAAGCCGTTGTTCTCGGCTGTCATTTCTAGATCTTCGATAATCGTTACGGGTAGTCTGAAGCCGAAATCTAACCACCATTCTTAGCAAGCGTTATCCATCGTACACACAACTCACACCTTTTCCCATAGAAGTAGGCAAAAACTATAGAACGCTACTTGCTACAATCATAATATACTCCTTTTGCCTCGTTTAGGTTCATACATGTGGTCATACACGCATGTCCGTTGCGAGTACTACGCACCTAACCTTTCTGAAGAACATAACCAATAAAGTCACTACATGTCCTCCTAGTGCGTCCCCTGCCGGCGTTATCTATCGTGTTACCTAGTAATTGGCAAAGCATAAAGCCATGTAAAAGCTGAGAGAACAGCTGTGACGCAGTGGTATCGAACCCAATTACCCAAGAAGACACTTTGTGTATTACATTTCATCGCTACTGTTCTAAAAACGGATCATGAGGAAAACAGAATGTCTTAAAACCAAACATTCAAAGACATGTGACAGCATGCATTGGGCCCGTGTCATAGAGTACATTTTTGATCGAAGTAGAGGAGGCCTGTTTTCCAGCAGCAGGAACACTATAGGCTGATTATGCTTATACGCTTAGATGGGAAGCTGACTCCAACCTAGTTGGGACAACACTAGACAGATGATGATGATGACCTTTCTCTCAACTCACTCAGCAGATGCAACGTAAGCCAGCCAAGAGCCATAGATCAGCGAAACTAAGGACTATCAAAGAACGTAATTATTTGAACTTCTGTGTATACTACTATAATAAGCTACGGTCGAGTGATTTTGAAACCAGTCTTTATTAACGTAGTGGAAAACTTGTTTAACGAGGAGCGTAAATAACATGTACATATGTTGTGTGTTGCATTATTATTGCAGTATTAAGAGCCTGACATCCGTCTCAGCTCAGAACTCACAGCATGCACCTACGTAGGTAATTAAGAATTTGTTAGACATCATAATTTACAATAATGATTCTGTTTTGGAGGAATTTGGCATGGACATCAATGAGGTTGAAAAGTGATCGATCGTCAGTGTTCGCGATGATACTTGTCTCTCTATTTATGTTTCATCATTTGAGAATACTGCGGAATTCAATTTTGACAGTTGAACAACATTGATTGCGTTATTTACGTTACGCTATTACATGTTGAATAGACAACTTTTTCCTATAAATGTAGCAATGGATTAGGAATGTTTTTCAAAACTATTTAGGTTGTCATTAATAGTGTGTTATGCAATTATAGATGTAGCAGCTCTCATCATCTGCCAAGGCAGGAACATAGATATGTTGTGGTCAACTTCCAGTATGACTGGATGCAGCTGAGTACCAGTATTTTAAATGGAGCATCTGCCTATCTGACCTCCACAACCCAACTACTGGGTAATGCGATATCCCTTAGTAAAACTGGTTGTCAGACCTTCGAGCTTCTGACGACCCGTAACGACTGTCAAAGATGTACGAATGACAGCCAGCACCAATGGCTTAACTTTTTTTTTTCATAGCACGGAGGGTCTTGGTATGTAAAATTATTCTTCCATCCATGGCCCAACCGCGGCAAGCTATCGACCCGTGCGGTAGTTATAACTTAGCCACAATCCCCTATTCAAGTATAAAATCTGTTTTTTTTTTATTGGAGTTGTCATTTACTAATTCTGTTTTTATGTGAAGTCTAATACTAAGTGGTAGAGTATAATAAAACCGAGTTCAATTGGTGTCACCAGCAATCTTATCTTGTTAACATCAGATTACATAACACTACAATGGAGGCTGCAAATAGTTCTAGATATATTTTTTTGCGTACAACTAGGTCGGTTTATTCTGAAAACTTAGCCAACATCCACAGGCACGTAATAAAATCGCGAGGGGAATTTTCGTGTACTCAATCTTCAACGTTCTGCTCAGCGCCGAGGGCTGAAAACCGTACAGTAAAACGCACTATTCGATTTTTGACGCACTGAAATGCACTCCGTTGGATTCTCAATGCTCGGTTGAACAGCGAGAGTTGAAAATACAATCTGGGAAAAAATCCTGCCGCGATTTTATTACGTCGACTTAGGTGAAGTGAGCTGTCAATAATGTATTGAAATTAGGCCCCTAAGGCCTCTAATGCTAGGGATTGCCCTAGCATTAGAGGCCTTAGTGTGAGTTTATTTTAACCATCTCGATGTAACTCAACGACCGCGTTCGGCGTTCCGATTGGTCCTTCACCAAATCAGGGCCAATCGGAACGCCGAACTAGCTCGATAGAAATGGTTGAAAGAAACTCACACTAGGGCCACTGATGCTAGGGATTGACATTATTGACCAGCTCACTCCACTAAGTTTTCACGGTAAGATTTTTTAAAGAATAGACCGGTTAGATACATCCTTGAAAAATAATAGGTAGGTAAGTTAAGATTACAGGTTGATTAATTGATTATACATAATATCAGTTTTTACATTATACGTTTGTGAGGAAAATAGTAGTTAGCAACCAATTAAAAATATCCAGCTGTTTTATCGTGAACGGACGTAAAATAGGAAATTCTTGTATTTTATCCTGCTTGCTAAATCTATATGTATAAAATTCAAAGTCCTGAGTGACTGACTGATTGACTGATATATCATCGCACAGCTAAAACCGCTGCTCCTAGAGACATGAAATTTGGAGGGAGTGTTCTTTGTGAGGATTAGGTATCCACTAAAGAAAGGGTTTTTTGAAATTCCATTCCTAAGAGGGTAAAATGGGTGTTGAATTTTTCGACATCCACGCGGACGAAGCCGCTGGCAGAAGCTAGTTAAATTTACTACGTCAATGGAGATTTTGGCAACCACAAAATTAAAGTGAGCATGGTGACTGGCCTTCAGAGGGGCTAGTAGCAAGTTAAGATACGCTTGCCGCTGTTGGTCAATGGATGGGTGAGTATTTTTACATACAAACAACACTCCGTGCTTTCTTCCGGCTTTCATTTGTGGATCTCGAAAGTCCGAAAATCAGTTTTACCAAGGGATATCTTATTACTCAGTTACTCGGTTGTGAAGGTCAAATAGGCAGTCGTTTCATGTAAAATACTGGTATTCAACTGTATCTGGTTAGACTGTAAGCCGACTTCAACATAGTTGGGAAAAGAATAGGCAGCTGATGTTGATTGGCCTTTTCTGTAGGAGAAACGGCCTTTGCCCTACGGTGGGATTGTTATTGGCTGGTAAACGTTTTAAAGCGGTTATTTGCTTTATTATAACGACGACTCAGCGGTTAAATAATTGTTTGTTTTTTTTTTATTATGGACTGCACTGAGACTCAACACGAAGTGATCTAGATCTTAGATCATTTCGTTAGATATTAGGTTTTATTAAGGAAGTATCTCAAGGGCAATAACAATGAAAAAATTGAAAACATTCTAAAAGTATTCAGTGTTCCAGCATAAACCTAATTAGACATTTTTTTACTGATACTTATCTATATCATATTTTTAAGTTATTTATCTACATAAATAAATTACCTTAACTTTATCTGTCTGTTCTATATGATATTCATACATGGAGCAATAACTTTGTATCTCTTTTTATGAAAATTACGCTGACGGAAGAGAATGAAATTTGGGACAGTTAAAGTTTTTGTGGAGGAGTGCAGAAAGCTAATATTTTTAATATACAATGAATTAGTGCAATTTTAAAATATATGTTTATTATGGTCGAATTTCGACCACCTGGTTATCACTAGTTTTAATAAATACACCTAACAAGATAGTTTTCAGTATGTCTTCTAAGCTTTAAAAAACCGGCCAATGAAGAGTTCCGTAGTTGAGATGAATTTATACCAGGAAAAAACTTATCCCACCAAAACCATTTTCATTTAAAATGTTGCCAAGACGATACCATATGGCTCGCACTGTCAAAAAGTTATCAGATCTCATGTAGAGCCAAGCTTCTAACTCTACACGCTCTAACTCTACAAGCCCTAACTACACAAACTCTACACGTTAGTCAGAATATGTGGCTTGGCCGTTTCGAAGCGTACAAACACAAAATGCGACTTTGTTTTATATTACTATGTCAGGAGGAAGTAACCAATGCCCGGCCCACGTGGTCATAGTTTTAAACCGGTATAAACAAAATTTTAAACGGGTTTTTAAACCACGGATTATTTACAACTATAGTCACAGCTATAGTCATGTGATCATCACGTAACAGTTTTCAAATATTATGTTTGTTTACATTTATTTAAAATAGCATGTCACTTTTATTTATTTAAGTATCTACTACGTATTTAGTTCATCAACTAATTAGATAGGTACATGCTTAAATACATAAATAATAATAAGTAAAAAAAAAAAAACATAAAAGTCTCCATTTTCTTTCGCAGTAGTCGGACAATAAGTGGGTAACTGAAATGATTGCATTTTATTATTCGCTGACTGAACACGTTATCTATACTTATAATAAAATTGTAGAGAAGTCAATTCTGTACATTGAAAATATATTCAAAATTAATGTTGGAGGATGAATGGTGATTGATACTGATGCCAAAAATACAATCAGTAAATTTTTTGTCTGTCTGTCTGTCTGTATGTGCACGCATGGGTCAAAAACTACCGAAGGGATTTTAACCAAACTTGGTACGATTGTAGTCCATACTCCTGGGCAGGTTATAGGCTATGTAACATAACGCTGAGACACATAGGAGCCGAGCAGTGACTATAAATTTGAAGCAAGTCGGATGAAAATGCGCTTTCGAGCTAAAAAAAAAGGCTAACACATAGGCTACTTTTTATCCCAGTAGTACGTTCACGCGGGATATTTTCCGACCTCCACGCGGGCGAAGCCGCTGGCAAAAGCTAGTAATAAAATAAAATTATTGTTGTTAGAAAGTGTGTCACATTTCAACGTTTTGAGACATTGTGCTGACTTCCTGACAGCTATGAGACGTTGTAGTATTTTTTTATACCTATGCTTTAAAGGCTTTTTTATGAGTGGGAAATCAGCAAATGACTTCATCCGCACTGGGTGGAGCTGGAGGGCGTGTCAGATTTTACTGACTAAAACCCACCCGTGTTCCTTCAGTGGCCTGTGCCAGGGCCACGGTAACCTATAAAGGCCTATAAAGGCTGGTTGCAGGATGAAAGTTGCCAAGAATCAACTTGCAGCTGTGCGATTGGAGAGGCCTATGTTTAACAGGGGACTGTTGTATGTTGATGATGATCCAATAAAGGCCCAAAGGAAGAACTGCGTACCTCAAGTTTCATAAAGTCATTTATCCATAACGGGTCTAGCTAAGCTTTCTAGTCGGAATTCCAAAATAAAAAGTTAATTGGTATCCGAAAACTCATCTCTTTGGAAAGGTTAACGACCCGCCTGTCGGAAATATTGCATCGTTTGTTTTGAGATAAATCTGTGAGTGCAATAAATTGATGTGTTGTTTGTCAGAATTAATCAATATCACTGAAAGGTTGACCAATCCGGGGTCGCGTGATTGTTCGAAAGAGATACCGTGACCCTGGCCAATGGGCAACTGATAGAACACGGGTGGGTTTTAGTCAGTAAAACTCTGACACGCCCTCCCGCTCCGCCCAGAGCGGGAGAAGTCATTTGATGATTTCCCATCCAGAAAAAAAAAAAAGTTGACCAATTCATCATCATAATCTACCTAGCCTTTTCCCAACTAGGTTGGGGTCGGCCTCCACTGGACGCAGCTGAAGGAGAACAGCAGCAGCAGTAGCCGCAGCACCGAGGGGCAGCTGGGGGGGGACTGTCTTAAGTAATTTTGACGTTTGAAAAGTGCTGATCCTCACCCTATTTTAAATAAATGACTTTTTTGTCTAGTATTTTACATGGAGCAATTGACTATCTGACCCCCACAACCCAGTTACTAAGTACTACTATACCCCTTAAGAGTGGTTGCCAGAATTTCGGGCTTCTGACGACCTGTAACGACTGTCAAAGATCCACAAATGACAGTCGGGACCAACGGCTTAAAGTGCTTTCCGAGGCACGGAGGGTTCTTGGTATGTAAAGATGGTCACCCAACCGAACCAACCGTGGCAAGCATAGCTTAACCTAATCGATCAATGCGTGCGGCTGTTATTACTTAGCAACAAGTTGACCAACTATATTTTCTACTGAGCTTGCGTTCTGATTTCGTCGGACATCATGGGACATATTACATAATGTATTTAAGGATATTGTAATATGCAGAGTCATTTAAATAGTCAAGAATTTCAAGAAAATCTGACTACGTAGGTGCTAACGATTGTGTCGCGACGTTAAATCGGTAAGTGATGATTCTAGTCCAATCGTTGCATCACCATCACGTTACAAATAAGTATGCTTAAGTGATTTACTTTAATGATTATATTAAAACAACAGATTAATAATTATATGTTATCATTCTCATCATTATCATATCAGCCGAAAGACGTCCACTGCTGGATATGGGCCTAACTCAATTTTTGGGGGGTTGCAGATCGCAGTACGTTGGTAAAATGGATAGAGAACGCTGCTGCCCATTCTCTAGTAAGTCCTGTAGCTGTAGTCACCTTATACGACACCCACGGGAACAGTTGCGATCGTGCTATTTTTTACGTGCGGCACCACACGGAACTTATAACTTATTCTATATTCAGGAAAAGGAGTTGAAGGACGCCGCTGAAAGTGCTAAGGTCGTAGCCAAATTCTGCTCTGACTATTTAGATTGCTATCGACACGCTAACAAAAAGAAGAATTTAGGAAAAAGAAACGTTTATCAATCCTCCAAATTTTCTCAACTCTTCAAGCTTTACATGAAGCCACGAGTGTGGTGCGGCAATTACGTGTCATCAATCATGTTACCTATGACCATCTTACTAAATCTAGATCGCGATCCGCGATCAACTAAGTATCCAAATCGGTTAATCAAGTTCGTCAATCGCGATCTACGGGCCGCCTAATGCGTAATTATTACCTGTATTGCATAATTAGGTTAAGGTTTCCATCATAAAACTCAATGATTTTATATTTAGACATATCATTTCATTTATAAAGGTTTCTGTCAAAACACCGGTGGTTGATCACGTATGTAAAATAGCCAAAGAAAGGGCAAAAGTGTGTGGTTGTATTCCACTTACAATCATCTGAAGTTTATCGATGATGCTATTGGCATAAATGTGATTGGAAAGAACACCATTGCTCTATTTATGTGTCAAACAAGCCTGGCTTGGAAAAAAACAGTAAGTGGTATTACAACACTACAGTAGGACTTGTTTACAGCTGAGGAGTTCCCTCTTCTGGAACCAACCCTGGGTGCAGCAGACCAGTCACGAATTTACGATTGGCTTTTGAATGAGCTACTTTGTAATTTGTATATCCCGCCCCGAAGGACGAATCCTTGAGGATACCACGAAGTACATAATAATACTAGTAAATACTTCGCAAGTGCATGACGTTAGTGTGACGTCTTTAATCAATTATAGCCCCTCCCTAAATGCAAATAGCACGTGCTAACGTGCAATAGGACCATAAGTCAGCCTTTTGAATTCTGATCCGAATAACAATAACAGCAGAGGGCACGTAGTCATTAGGACCATGATTACAATGGGTACAACCGACTACTAATGATTTTTATTATATGACCTTACATCACGGATCCACTCACGATCTGCGCACGATTTTCGAAAGGTATTTCCAGCGTAACCGGCAAAACACATGCGTCAGTAAAAAAAATGGAGTCACATGATTTTTTTTTTGCGGAATCTTGCCAAATTAAGGAATATTTGCATGCCTACCCGACTATAAGTATTCTTATATTTCGACGGGTCACGCGATTGTTTTTATTTGCGATTGAATGGACTTCAAAATAACATAACATCACACCTGAAATCCCCGATGGGTTAGGCATAGGTGTACCTATAATACACCCACATTTCGCCAGTTATGTTTAAAAGTTGCATGTAATAGGGGGCGACCCTAGTGCCAATGGGCACAAATCCAGACTCCGGGCTGCTACTGAGAAATCTATATATATAAAAATGAATCCCTATTTCCCTTGGTCACGCCATCACGCGTGAACGGCTGGACCGATTTCACTTTTTTCTTTTATGTTGTATTTGTTATTGTCAGGAAAAGGTTTAAAAATTTAAAAATTTGCGCGGAAAATTGGAAAATTTAAGAACACTTATTTAAGAATACTTGGACAAATGTTTTTGAATTTGATTAAATTTTTGAAAAAGGCTATAAGCCAGTAAACATCACGCTAGGGCCGTTAGGAAAATATAAAGTAAGAAAGAACGCTAAGCTTAGAGATAGCGCGGGAAGACAATGGGATGCGATTAGGTGGGTCGGAGGAACAAGAAATTTCACGCGGACGAAGTCGCGGGCAGTAGCTAGTTCAAGATAAAAATTCAATTCAATTCAAAAAAACCCTAGAAAAACAAATGAATGAATGGACTTTATTCGTTTAATAACGTCACTAGTGCCCATAGACCCTACCCTAACTAGATTTATAAGGCATGGAACACACGTGCAGTGTGCTTTTCAGAAATACCGCAAGTCTGAGATTCAGATACATTTGAGAAACACTGATTGTGAGGCATCCTTCCATAACATGCATTCCCGGCTGAATGCGACACATCATCACAAGCTATCATCAACAAGATGTATTGAAAAATATTTGTTTGTTTATTAACATCGCCTCATCGTATGTTTCAAATTCAATGAAGATTGTTGATCGTTGTTTGTTATACATTACAGCTGGTAAATGTCTACATAATATATTAAACTGTGTATGCAATATAAAACTTTAGGAGGTAGGTAGGTATACCTAATAAACATTAAATGGGTCGAGTCAATTCTGTGAACTTGGAAATTGGCGAACCTCACAAAAAAAAAAAACTGCAATGTAAAGGCTGCTTTAAAGCCAAAAAACACAGTCACTGTATCAACAGGTTTCTAAGATATTTCATAATCCACAAGATATAAAAAACAAGATTACACATTACGAAATATCAGAGAGCGACACAACACAGTCATGTATGTAAGCAGGTTCGCATACTCGCATAGTGATGCAACACCAAAATTTTAGTGAAAGTGACAATAAAATGTACCTTGTTCGATATTTGAAAAAGGCGCGGGCAGACGCGACTCTAGACACGCGCGCATTTGACGCGCAACTCGCGAGTACTGGCTAGTGACGTACTAGACACGAATTCGCGAGTTGATTCGAACGTCATTTTATTCCCCTCTCGATTGTAAGTTTGTTCAAGGGTAACCGGTCGCCGGCATAATTTATCTTAGTGACGACGTAACAATCTCAGTGTATGAGCTTAATGAATACCTTACTTAACTTTGAAGCTGATTTATTACCTAGAATCTAGTTGTTGCTACAACATCCTTGAGAACACAAGACAGCTGAGAGAGCGCAAATAAATTCAAAATTGCCTCAGAGAAGTCCTGAATCATGAATTGCTGTAAAGGAGTGCACCCTGTATTGACACTGAATGGTTTTCACAGATATAGCATCTAGGAAAACCATCCCCGATAATACAATTGTTGTAAAAGATTATGGTATAAATCTATTTATATTTTGACTGGCCTGTTAGTGGACTAGCCTGTTAGTCTAGTGGTTAGTGACCCTGACTGCTAAGACTGAGGTTGTGGGTTTGATTCCCACCCAGGACAAATCTTTGTGTGATGAGCACAATCATTTGTTCTGTGTCTGGGTGTAATTTATCTATAATATGTATGTATTTAGAAATATATAAGTATATTTATCAGTTGTCTGGTTGCCATAGTACAGGCTCTGCCTAGTTTAGGATCAGATAACGGTGTGTTGGTTGTCCTAAGATAATATGATATTATTCTATATACCTACATTGTGTAACAAAATTCATTCATAGATTTAAAACAAACTGATGCAATAGAGTTTAGTTTAAAGAAAATCAAGTCTTTACTATGGAATGTGAGTAGGAAAATATGTAACCTATACATCCATATTAAGTAGATGAATGATGAATTTATGACAATACTTCCAATGATTCCTAAGTTTAAGGTTTAATTTAATCCAACTAATTATAGTAACTGCTGGTCACCCAGTGGTCGAAATTCGACCCTGTTTTTTATAATTATTATTATATAAAATGATTATCTTTCTGCACTCTTTCTCTATACAAACTTTACCTGTGCTAAATTTCATACTACTCTGCATAATTTTCGTTAAAAGAGATACAAACTTTTTGCTTCACTTTTTAATATAAAGATTATGTGAAAAGTGTATGGATGTTTGTTATTTGAAATGTTTGATAACTCAATAACACTTTAACAAATGAACCAATTAGGATGAGATTTGCTAAAGGTAGACTATAACCAGTATTAAGGTATAGGATAACTTTTATCTACGTAAATGTAGTCGTTTCCGTATGATTTAAGTGAAACTACGAACAAACTTGGGTATACAAATACATTGGTAGGCTGGTACTACGAGGAATGAGTTAATTGATTCTTAGGAGTTATAATATTTTTTAAATTCCAACAGCATGGTTAACAAAATACATTGCTGGTTGATTAATTAAAAATGGAATCAACATAATTATTTTACTGGGTACTTCTAAGTAGTACCTATTCTAAAAAAGAAGCATCCTGGATTGTTTTTATTACAGTTTTTTTTATACGGACAGGTTTTAGGTATTAAAATACACAACCAAACCTCAAAATATTTTTCTGTGGGTTCATAAATATTAAAATAAATAAACAAACCTAAACCTTTTTATCAGCTAGAACTTGTTGATTATCAAACCCAGAGTTTTATCAACTTGTTTGTCTAAATCTGAGGTGCCCTATATGTATAGTTCTCTACATGGCTATAACCATTAATTTTTATGAAGCAGAAACTTATGCACATATTCAGTTAAACAGAACATGTCGAAATTCTTACAAACATTTTTTTTTTCGCAGATTGTTAGAAACTTTTTCTATACTGTGGGTAACTGTTCCCGCTTTTTTAAATTCATGATTATACTTAATTCAAAACTTTAACGCAGTGTTTATAAGTTGAAGATACCGATAAAAAGTATTTATTTTTACTTTGTTTTAGATGTTATGTAAAAGGAAAGCATGGTTAGGATTTCGAAATTTAATAAAACAGAAACAAATACGTAAGAACGGTGATTATAAAATATCTCGAAATATACAATAAAATTTTAATTTATTCGTACAAGTTAGCTTACAGTAAATAACGGGAGAACTTAGTATTAATTGTGTTGCGAAAGTTACAATAGTAAAACTTACAGTTTTCTGGAATTAAGTCCAATTCTTCTTAGATGATGAATGTCAGTCCACTCATAAATTGAAATAATTAATGTAGAACCATTCAATAACTCATTTCTATATCACAAACCACACGGAAATCGCGAAACTACTACAGCTGAGTTGAAAACCTTTTGACCTTTGTGTTCCAGTTCCACTTCCAATCTTCCAGTAATTTTAAGCATGTAAAATTGACGTTTCTATGACATTTACAGACCGTTCACACCTGTGACAGCTGACAGTAGGGAAACGCGATGGAGAAAAACAGAAAACCATTTAGAACTTTGGAACGCAACGTAATAGGGATTTAATAAAAAAGTTACTATAAAAATCGACTCAGCACACTCGATCTGATTGACCCTAATCGATATTTATATTAAAACATGGTATATTTTGTACGCGAATAAGAATTATAAACCAGCCAAGTGCATGTCAAACCATGCACATTTAAGGGCTGCTGCATCGTAGTTGGGAAAAATATTTACGCATATACAGTATTGATTTTATCGAACGCAAAAATAAGTTGAGAAGTGAATTAATGTTTGTATGTATTGGTAATTACTTGTTTGTAATTAAAATAAAATTGAATGAGTTTAGATGAAATCGAAAACAATTGGGCATTTTAAAATACCCGTGTGATATTTTTAACTTTGCATATATTATCTTTCTATCACTATTGCACGATAGTCTTTAATTATAGGTTGATTAGTCATATTCCTGCGCTTGCAATTCACGTTTACCTTGGTTTTTTTTTCACGGATACTTTTGTTTAACTTAGCAATACTTGATGAGGAAACTATCGCCGACGTAGTTTATTTTCTGTTAGTAGGCACAGGACACGGGAACCACTGTCACTTTATAATTTAATAGCGTTGCGTACTTTACCCGCATAGAGTCGAAATTCAAAACTATTCACCACTGATCTGTAAATTACACCACTACGGAATTCGTGGACCAGGGGCCATTCAAGTATTACGTAAGCACATTTATTACAATTTTTTACTCCCCCATCCCCCTTGTCAGCAAAAGTAAGCAAAGCTCTTACCCCTCCCCCCCATGCTTACGTAAACATTGTTATATGCATTTTCTTTTAATGTACTCGTGTTTTTTTTATTGATTCATGAGCAGCAGTTATAATTCTAGAAATAAAAAAAATGATTTAGTCAAGTGAATAGAGTGCGGTAATAAAAAATATACCCGTAGACGTATGGAAGTGTTTAAAAGAAGATGGATGTACGTGGCTGACATAATTCTTCAATAAGTTGTTGCATGAAGGAGGGATCCCACAAGAATGGTGCAATAGTTCGCTAGTGCCCATCTTTAAGAATAAAGGTGATGTACAGGACTACAACAACTATCGAGGGATAAAGCTTTTGGGGAACTGTAGTTGGGAGCACATAAACTCGGTTCCTTCCAGTTTGAAAGTTAATTTATTACCATTTTGTCATTAGAAGCAAGTTCCGGAGTATATCACTGCACTATTAAATAAAAAGCTCAAGCATGGAGTAAGTAGCGAGCAAGCGTATCTCTTGTTTGTTATTTGTCTGTTTGTCGTTCCTGTAGTCTTTTTATAATTGAGAATATCTCCTTTTACTAATGTGAAAAATCAACCGAACAATAACCTGTCTCTCTTCTCGTCTGACAGTTCCTTCTCCTGGTGTTATTGGTTCGTAATCTGACAGCGCGCGAACTGTACGTTCGAAAACGCTACACCACCCCCCTACGCAGAAAGGAAAACCAAAAAAAAAAAAAAAATTAAATTTAAAGAAAACACGAAGCGTTTGAAATTAAAAAAAAAATATATATGACAAAATCAAAGAACGGAAGTTTTAAATATATATTACACATATATAACACACACGCACACACATGTATTTATTATATATATATACTGTTTTTAAAGGTCAAATGGTTTCGAGAATTGCACCTTTCGACCAGACCGTGTGGTATACTCTGCTGGTGTATTATTCGGCATAAAAGTATTAGATGGTACTATGGTACGTTTAGTGGGTATAAGCGGTGACAGAGGAGGGGGCGGCGAAACAACTTCCTCTGGCGTAGGTACTTCAACATGTTCAATGAACGCTGGTTTAATGCGGTCCAAGCTAACTTCCATGTTCTTACCTCTAACATTTATTGTCAGGGTTTTCTCTTTACGGTTTATAATTTCGTACGGGCCGGTGTATGGGGTTTGCAACGGCTTGCGGACTGTATCGTCACGTAAGAAAACATGCGTCGCCACATTTAAGTCTTGGAAGACAAATGTTTTTGGTTGCGAGTGGCGCGAGGCTGTTGTTGGTCGCAATTTTGAAAATTTCTTCCGTAGTTGTACGACGAAATCTGAAATGTCTTCAAGCCGTTCAGGTGCAGGAGGGGCGATTATGAGTTCTCCCGGTAAGCGGAGGGGTTCACCGTATAATAATTCCGCTGATGAGGATTTCAAGTCTTCCTTTAGGGCCGTTCGAATACCCAGTAGAACTAGAGGGAGCGCCCTTACCCAGGTATTGTCGTGACACATAAGGGCGGCTTTCAACTGACGGTGGAGCCTTTCCACCATGCCATTGGCACACGGGTGGTAACTGGTGGTCCTAATTCTTGTTGTTGCACACTCATGCAGGAGCCTTCGAAACAGATCAGACTCGAATTGACGACCCTGATCAGTTGTAATGACGTTAGGAACGCCGAATCGAGATATCCAACCATTAGTAAAAGTTTCAGCCACTTCTTCTGCTGTTATGCCAACCATTGGCCATACCTCAGGCCACCGAGTGAACCTATCGATAGCAGTGAGGCAATACTGAAAACCTTTGCTTATTGCTAAGGGGCCGATTATGTCGATGTGCACGTGCCTTAGACGACCGGTTGGATTGCTGAAGTGACCCAATGGGGCGTTGACGTGTCTGTTTGTCGTTCCTGTAGTCTTTTTATAATTGAGAATATCTCCTTTTACTAATGTGAAAAATCAACCGAACAATAACCTGTCTCTCTTCTCGTCTGACAGTTCCTTCTCCTGGTGTTATTGGTTCGTAATCTGACAGCGCGCGAACTGTACGTTCGAAAACGCTACAAGCTTATTTCATATAGTATGAAGGTATGGGAGAAAGTAATAGAGAAAAGATTGCGAGAGGAGAGTGAGATTACCCCGAATCAGTTTGAGTTTATGCCAGGGCGAGGAACAATGGACGGCACTTTTGCACTCCGGCAATTGTGCGAGAAGTACAGACGTGCACACAAAGACGTGATGTTCATGTTCATTGATCTGGAGAAAGCGGGTACCTAGAGATGTGATGTGGTGGGCTCTGAAAGAGAAAGGGTTGCCTGTGAAGTATGTAGAGTTAATTCGTGCTATGTAAAGTCAACTCGTACCTACATCCGGTCGGCTGCTGGCAATACCGACGAGTTCAATGTGGCTGTAGGCTTGCACCAAGGATCGGCTCTAAGTCCTTACCTCTTCCTGTTGATCATGGACGCTCTGACGTCGTCGGACATACAGGAAGAGGTGTCCGTGGTGTGTGGCGAAGGTGTGTCCGAGATCCAGAGCAGATTGGAGAAGTGGCAACAGAAGCTGGAGAATGTTGGCTTGATAATCAGCAGAACCAAAACCGAATATATGTTCTGCGATTTCGGCGGTCTCTCTAGCTCTGGAGCCATAGCGCTTGATGGTGAGCTTCTCTCGGTCTGCTCCGACTTTTGGTATCTCGGTTCACTCGTGCAAAGCGATGGCGAAGTAGATCGGACGGTTAAGCACAGAATAAACACTGGATGGATGAAATGGCGGCAGGTCACAGGAACAATCTGCGACTCCCACATCCCCCTAAAACTTAAGGGGATGATATATAAAACCATGGTCATACCTGCTGTCTTGTATGGGTCAGAATTTTGGGCCACAAAAGGGATTAACGAAAGGCAACTTGCGTTGAGATGAGAATGTTAAGAGGGATGTGTGGTGTTACACGAAGGGATACAATAAGAAATGAGGACATAAGATGAAGTCTGAAAGTGGCACCAATAGTTCAAAATTTGTGTGGGAATTGATTGTTATGGTATGGTCACTTGATACGGAGGAATGAGAAAAATGTCGTGAGGAAAATATTGAGTATGAATGTGAATGGCTTTAAGATAGAGGGAGACCAAAGAAACGATGGATGGACTGTGTGAATTATGATATGGATAGAAAGGTTGTGACTACTGAGATGACGACTACCTAATAGAGAAGTGTGGAAGAAAAAGACATGTTGCACCGACCCTAAATAAATTGGAATAAGGGCGGGAGAATGATGAATGGAGCGCGGTAGGTAATTTCCCTACTCGGTTCTAAGCGTCTACATTATTTGTGGGAATCCCCGAAAATGCGTTTCATTATCACACAAAGACAATGAGTCGGTTGCCATAACTGTAAAAAAAGTGAATAACTACTGCTGACGTAATCACCACTTAGACTCCCCCACCCCCCATGTCATCAAAAATAAGCAAATCAAAGACCCCCCCGCCCCCCTATAGTGCTTACGTAACACTTGAACGGCCCCCCAGCTGCTGAATTTATACTTTCCTATCTATCCAGCACAAAAAATAAACGTTAACAGGGAGATGTCTTTGAAGTCTGTAGTTAAGATGGGCGTGTCTCAAGGTTCAATACTTGGCTGTTTCTGATTAATTTATTGTTTTCATAATGACCTTCCTTCGATGATAGCTAACTTCTGGGATAAACCGCTGATGGCACTTCTCGTATTTTCAAAATAGATAGAATAGGTACGAATGTCTTACATGTCAGGGATAGTGTAGCTGTTCTTTCAAAATGGTTTGCAGCTAATAATCGTTTGCTTAAAGCGATAAACACGACATGTCTTAAGTTGTCATTGCCAAATTGACCCGAAGAAGGTCTAGATATAATAATTTGATGGCAAGAAACTATACACAATTTCAGAAACTGTATTAGCAATTACTTTAGATTCAAGGTTTCAATGGCCCACAATAGAGTTCTTTCAGGTAGATTAAGTTCAGCTGCAAATGCAATAAGAAAAATGAGGTAGTCGACTGATATAGCCACAGCTAGAATGTAATTTGTTTAGACTATTTTGTATTTTGTGAATGTAAGAACGTTACTGGCCTTTTATAATGTAGATTTGTAGACATTTTCTATTTTATCAACTGGTACTTGTTGACAGGGCAACACTGTCCTCCCGTTATTCCCGTTAATTGTGCTCCAATTCTTTTTCTAAAGAGTAACCGTTGAGTTTCTTGCCGGCTACTCTAGTAGGATATTATTGGGCATCCTACTCCACCTTCGTTCCTTCGGCTCACTCCGTTCGCCTCGTCACTCTCGGCGAAGTAGAATGCCCAATAATATAAATGAAATGTTATGGTTCAACGTCTTTTCCACTATTTTAGTTCTAAAACTCAATATTACTTTTTCCTTATTTTACCATAACACTCACTATTTTATATTGAAAGACGTCCATGGTCAGGTTGCTCGTACATTCATTCCAGTTAGCGATTATGAGTTATAAAGGTTAATGTAAAACAACAATTGACTCATTATTAATTTAACCGTTTCAAGCAGTCATCATGAAATTTGTAAAACAACCACAATCGTTACATGTAAACAAACTTTATGTTAATTCTCAGGAGACTGGTTTTCGTCATGGAGAATTATTACCTAAATCGGTACGATGTATTATTTGTGGGCCATCAAATTGCGGAAAAACTAATTTATTAATTGGTCTTCTTATACATGAGAATGGTTTAAGATTTCAAAATGTTTATGTTTATTCTAAAACCTTGCAACAACCTAAGTACGTGTTTTTAGAAAAAGTCTTGCAACGCGTACCAGGCATTTCATTTCAGAAATATCACGAAAATGAACAAGTGCTGAGTGTTCAGACCGCAAAACCAAATTCTGTAATCGTATTTGATGATGTTGCTTGTGAAAATCAAAATAGTATGCGTGATTATTTTGCTATGGGGAGACACAAGTTCATCGATTGTTTTTATCTAAATCAGACGTATAGTAAAATCCCTAAGCAGTTAGTAAGAGACAACGCAAATCTAATCGTACTTTTTAAACAAGATGAAAGAAATATGAGACATGTGTATGAAGAACACGTCAACACTGACATGACATGGATTGAATTTCGGGAAATGTGTTCAAAAATATGGAGTATACCTTTCAATTATGTTGTAATTAATAAAGATTGTTCCAAAAACAAAGGATGTTATAGAAGTAAATTTGACACGTTTGTAGTCTTTGATTAAGAACATGACTTTATACCTATATAAGGCTATAACCTGTCTGACATTATTATTCTCCGTACGACGCTTAATCAATTACAACCTGTTTTACCAATATGGAAAAAACATTGAAACGTCAAATTGTTGATGCAGCAGAAGCAGTAAAGATAAAAGTACGAAAAATGAGAGATACTGAGATTAACAATAAACAAGCACTGGAATCTGTTTTCAAACCTGTAACAGAACCTCTCAACATAATTGCTAATGCTAGTAAGCAAAGTCCTCTCCTGCGTGTTAGTGATGATTTTGCTGATGTTCCGTTTGTTAACGAAAAATTGCAGAAACAAAGAACTGATAGCACAGGAAGTAATGATAATAATGACGGTGAAGACAAATATGAATCCGATATCAACAGTGACTCTTCTTATGAATCAGTAGTTGAAAGTAACCAAGATTATGATACGTCATCCTGGTCAGTGTCTTCAGAAGCATTGGTAGATATTCCATTTGGAGTTAGAGCAGACCGCGGGAAACTGCTTTTAGGTTCTGCTTGCATAACGCTCAACGATCAATACATCACCGTGGCTGGACGTAAATACCGAAATACACCTGGATTAAAACAGTTGTTGCTTAAGAAAGATGTAGACTTAAGCTTGGTTACAGATAGTGATATGCAAAATTATAAGTTGATGCTACTTGATACAAATGCACATCGTCGAGACTTTGAGCCCAGTAAGCCAATAAAAAGTAATAAAGGACAAAAATATTTACAAGTTATTAAACCTCTTTTTAAACTGAAGAATACAGTTCAGGGAAAGGGTCTACCGTTACTAAAAAAGTGGAGAAAAGACGTAGATTTAGTGTACTGGGATAATCCTAATGAACTAGTGGAAAGGTTGAAATTATTAATTGCATCTAGAGATGCTGGCAACACAGGATTAGATAATGAAATTATATCTATCATTGAAGAATTGCGTGAATGTAAGATTATAAATAAATAAATGTTTGAAAATATGTTTATTTTGTCATCAGCCTCTCGATAAAATACACCTTAAACATGAACATAGATAAATTCGGACACTACATTCACAAAAGAATGCGTTTATCAGAGTTATTTGATTTTAATGAAAATGCATTGTTAAAATCAGAAAACGGAGATTTTGATTTAAAAACATCAAGACTGACAGGAATTACATCTCCAATAGAAGCAAACGATGCTGTTAACAAGGATTATGTAGATCGAATGAATGCTAACACGTTAAAAGAATTAAATAATCTGGCTGTGAATAAAGATTATGTAGATCGGTTGAATGCTAATATGTTTAAAGAATTTAATAATCTGATTGCTACATTGCGTACTCAAATCATAAAAGATGCAAAGGGTACAGTTCAAGCTACTTTAAAAGCAAGGTTACCTGAGGTTTCAACTCATTTGCAAGATAAGTTTTATACTAAAGCAGAGGTAGATAAATTACTTCAGAAAACTCCATAATGGTAAAACAGCAAATTGTAAATGAAATACACAAAGCAACACGAAGAAATTTCCCTCGTCGTTCTGTTATTCTGAAAGGAATCCATGACTTATGGCAAGCAGACTTGATGGACATGCAAAACCTGAGGAAATATAACAAAGGTTATAATTTCATCCTTGTGGTGATTGACTGTTTCTCAAAGTATGCCTGGGCTGAACCGTTAAAATCGAAAAATAAATTTGATGTTACTCGTGCATTCGAACATATACTGCTTAGTAGTTGTAATGATCCTGTTAATTTACAGACTGATATGGGAACCGAATTTTATAACATCACTTTTCAAACGCTTATGAAAAAGCACAATATTAACCATTACTCATCGTTTTCTACTAAAAAAGCATCAATTGTAGAGAGACTGATAAGAACTTTAAAAAATAAATTATATAAATATTTTAGTCTCAATGGAAACTATAAGTGGCTAGGTCTACCATTGGAAGACACATTGAAAAGATATAACAACACCAAACATCGTACTATTCAATTTAAACCGGTTGATGTGAATAAATGTAATGAACAAGTTATCAAAGAAAATATAGAAAAAATAAACAAACATGATTTGGTTCAGTGGAAGCCTAAATTCAAAGTTGGTGATTGTGTTCGTATAAGTAAATACAAACATAATTTTGAGAAAGGTTACACTCCTAATTGGTCAACTGAATTATTTATTATAAAAAAGATAAATAAAACCTTACCAGTGACATATCACATAGAAGATCAACGAAACCAAAACATATTAGGAGCTTTTTACGAACAAGAACTGCAAAGATCTAATTATCCTGATGTGTATTTGATAGAAAAGGTTTTGAAAAAGAAAGGAAATAAATTGTATGTTAAATGGTTAGGTCTAAGCAGTGCAGAAAACAGTTGGATTGAAAAAGCTGCATTAATGAACTAACTATTATAAAACCATTTTCATTCGAAATCATATCATTCTAATTTGAGTAATGCAAGGGGGTGGACTAGTTAACAACATAATTAATAATCTACCATTCGAAGTGCATTTGCCAGGATACAATTATTGTGGACCAGGAACCAAACTTCATAAACGCTTAGCGCGAGGTGATCGAGGTGTAAATAAGCTAGACGAAGCTTGCTTGCAACACGACATTGCATATACAAACCATACAGACGTATCAAATCGTCACAAAGCTGATTTACAACTACTTGATATGGCTAAACAAAGACTTAAATCAAAAGATGCGGGGAAAGGTGAAAAATTAAGCTCCTGGTTGGTAAGCAAAGTTATGAAAGCGAAACTAAAGTCTGGATCAGGCATTAAAACATTTAAAAGCTTAGTTTCGAAAATAAAATCAAAAATTAAGAAACTCAAACACAAAGATAATAAGACTTTAATAAAAGCAGCTTACTTAACCGCAAAAAAGTTATTTCCAAACATTCACCATCGAATTCGAGTACCCCGAGTAATACCCATACCAAAGACTGGAGGAGTTCTACCTTTAATTCCAATTTTCGCTGGTTTATCGGCTTTAGGAACTTTAGCTGGTGGTGCAGCTGGCATTGCAAAAACCGTTAATGATTACAAAGCAAGCAAACAAAATTTGCAAGAAACAGAGCGACATAATAAAGCTATGGAGGCTTTAGTGTTGGGTAAGGGTTTATACATTAGACCGTATAAAAGTGGTAAAGGATTGTTTATAACATCTTCAAAAAACTGAAAAATATGCTACCCAATCGCCCTCTAACTGATGTAGACATCCGAAAGTATTCAAGACACATTCCATATTTTCGGGGGGTCTACATGAAGGATCGACTACCTTCAAAGCCGAAAGACATTGAATGTGGTATCGTTAACTTAGACGATTCTAAGAACGAAGGAACGCATTGGGTAGCTTATGCTAAAGTATACAATCACTGTGAATACTTTGATAGCTATGGAAATTTAAAACCTCCAATGGAATTGATGCAATATTTCAAAAATTGTGATGTGTTATATAACTACACAGGATATCAAAAATTAAACGCAGTCAATTGTGGTCATTTATGTTTAAATTATTTGTTGACTTTTTGGAATAAAAATGTATTATAAAATAAATGCTTTTCTTTTATATCAATCATTTGCAAGATGTCACTCACTTTGTCGATAACTGGAGACTCGTCAGTGTTAACTACATACTATCCTAATACTTTACAACTAGACGGAGAGTATGAGTGTGCTTTATTGCACTTTTCAACATTTAATTCTATTCCAAACATTGACAAAAGTAATAATAAGTTCTATTATGGCATTAATGAAGTTATTGAAGTACCGGAAGGTACTTATGAATTACAAGATATTAGCGATTATTTAAAATCTGAAATAAAAGATGCAGCGATCAAACTACGGTGCAATAATAATACTTTAAAAACTACAATATTCTGTACAAAAGACATTAATTTTATCAAAGGAGACTCTTTTAGAAGACTATTAGGGTTTAACAAACAAATTTTAACAGCAAATAAATGGCATGTATCACAGTCTCCAGTCAACATTCTACCTACGACCGTAGTCAGGATTGAATGTGATATTGTAAGCGGTTCATTTGTGAACGGTGAACCAAGTCATATTATTCACGAATTTGCACTTAATGTGCCGCCAGGATACAGGATCATAGAAATCCCGAAGAACGCAATATACTTTCCAATCAATCAAAACAACATAAGCTGCATACATATCAGACTGTTAGATATAAACAAACGATTAATCAATTTACGTGGTGAAGAAGTGCAGGTATATCTGCATCTTAGAAGAAAAAGATGATTGACTACAATAAAAATGTGTTTCACCAAGTAAAGAATATCAGTTCTGCTCGAGCTACCTATCGAAGAAGACCTTTCTCTAAGAAGATAATAAAATTAACTAAAGGCAATAAAGCGTTCCTTAGAGCGATCGGATTGTTAAAATGAATATCTTAGACGTTTTATCCGCTCCAACTTACGATAATACTATAGAAGGAATCGAATTTCATTCCTACAAGCCGTACGTAACGAGTTTCAACAGGAACGATGAAATCCGCATTCCCATCAACCAACAGGATTTGTACATACTTCCTTCAGCTAGCACACTCTATTTAGAAGGCACTGTTATCGTAAACAAAAAAGATACGAAAGACAAAACTACTAGTATCAATTTCACAAACAATGGTCTACTGTACTTGTTTCAAGATATTAGGTATGAGTTAAATGGAGTGGAGATTGATAAAATAAAAAATGCAGGTATAACTACAACCATGAAATCATTAATATCAATGAATGAAAGTGAATCAAAAATGTCTAATGCTTGGGGCTGGAATATCGATGGTATAAAAAATATTAATGGTGGAAAATTTTCTGTTTCTATTCCATTACGTAACATCCTCGGGTTTGCTGAAGATTATAAAAAAGTTGTGATAAATAGCAGACATGAACTGATATTGTTACGAAGTAATACTAATTTGAACGCTGTAAAACTTAACACCGGCGAAATAGTGGACGACGTTCAGATCAACAAAATTATATGGCGCGTACCGCATGTTAAAGTATCAGACAAAGAAAAAATAACTTTGTTAAAACTATTAGAAAAAGATAGATCACTTCAAATGGTATACAGAAATTGGGATCTGTACGAATATCCAGCTTTACCTAAAACTACAAAACATACCTGGTCAATCAAAACTTCATCTCAAATAGAAAAACCAAGGTATATTATTATCGGGTTACAAACAAATAGGAAAAGCAATGCAAGTTCGGACATGTCTCAATTCGATCACTGTCATGTTCGAGACGTTAGAGTGTATCTCAATTCAACTTATTTTCCGTATGAAAACCTAAATACGAGTTTTGCTAATAACAAAATCGCTTTATTATACGAGCAATACACCAGATTTCAACAGTCGTATTACGGACGTCGACCGGAACCCATATTAAGCGAAAAACAGTTTAGAGATTTAGCACCGCTGTTTGTCATTGATTGCTCTAGACAAGCGGATAATCTAAAGACAGGGCCAGTTGTGGACGTGAGAGTAGAAATTGAAAGTGATTCGGAGATACCAGATCAAACTTCAGCATATTGTCTCATTCTGAACGATTGCATTGTTGAATACAAACCATTAAGTAACATTGTTAAGAAGATATCATGAAGTCGGACACCCTTATAGTGGAACTCCAAGGATTTAAAGATTCTTTAAATCATTTTATTGTTAAAGAATTGGCCATTGCGAGTCATGATCATACACAGACGTTCTTGGTGAAACCACCATATTCATTCCATTACCTAACACTAGAAGAAAAAAAGCAGGTGAGATGGTTAGAAAGAAATCGAGGAATTTACTGGAGTGAAGGCTACATAGACTACAAAGAGTTTAAACGTGTTATTTTACCATATTTAGAAAATAAAAAAATTATGACAAAGGGTTTGGAAAAGATTACGTGGATTAAAGAGTTATGTGCAAACTGTGAAGTGATTGACATAGGTGAGAAGGGATGTCCTAATTTTGCGACATTAAAAAAAAAGTTCTGTAAAAATAAAACTGATTTTAATTGTGTGAACCATAAATTGAATTGTGCATTGAATAATGCTGTGTGTATTAGAAAATGGTATTTTGATAATAATATGTCTGTATTTAATTTATTTATTTAATAATTATTGTGTTGAACAGTTAATTAAAAATGTCTATGTACTCAAGAGTGTTTTATTTAATATAATCAGACCCATATAACAAACTTTAAATTAGCTGCAGCAAAATGATAATCCTAATAAATTTTATTTCAAATATAGGTACATACGGTATTCTAAACGAATTATTCTAATAAAACATTCTGAAAGCAAATAACCTATATGTATATCATTACACTAGAGCTAATTTAAAGTTCGAGTATTTATAAGTAATACAAAATAAAACATAATTTAAACTACAAAATATTTTTATTTACTTTTTACATTATTTACAATTATTACAAATTAATTATAACTACCTACACAATAATAATAATAATAGCTGTTCTCACATAGTTTATTTAATGTTACCTTACATACTTAACTTAAAAAACTTGTGATGACTGAACAGTAGCCCAACTAGATTAATCAAAGAAATCTACATTAAGTACATATTTTTTCATTTTATATTTATTTACTTTTTACATTATTTACAATTATTACAAACTAATTATAACTACCTACCCAATAATAATAATAATAGCTGTTCCCACATAGTTTATTTAATGTTACCTACATACTTAAAAAACTTGTGATGATTGAACAGTAGCCCAACTAGATTAATCAAAGAAATCTACATTACATATTTTTTCTTTTTATATGTATTTAACTTTATTATATTTTTTTAGACTAGGTATGTACAGGATAAAATACAAAAGTTAATTAAAATAAAACTTACATATTTGTTATTTTAAAAATGTATACATTCAAAACTTACACACCATAAAAACCACAAATGTTTAAACACTAAACAATAAGAAAGCAAATAAATGTTATATATACCTAATAATAATATAGTCTGATAACTATAATATTACTTACATAATTTATTATTGCTTATTACTATAAAACTTAAACAATATAGTAGATACTTACAAAATAATGACACCAGTTAATAGTTCATCAGTAATAACAACTGTCCCCACAAAGTTTTTTTGATATTTTATTAATTAACGATTGCGTCTCCTCCATAACATGGTCCACCGATTCAGTCACTATATACTGCGCACTTAAAATTACCACATCATCATTGTCACTTGCAGATTCTAGTTGTTCACTGATGTCCAACACTTGTACCTGGATCAGTCGTAATCCTTTTTTCTTCTCATTGTTTATGACGAATGATTGACAGGTAGGCAGAGCTGACTTCTGTTTTACACACTCCCGTCTTGTTCTAGGCTTCTTGTTGACAGGTCCGCAGTCTTGTCTTGCTCTAGGCTCCTTGTGAACAGGTCTTTGTTGTTCTGGGATATGCCAGCTTAAACTCGGGGTCGGAAAACCTTGCGCGTATTGCGAGAAGTCGATAATATCTGGTGAATCACACATTATCAATGATCTGAAACAACCGAAATAATAATTAAATATAATTACATAAAAACATGATGAATTAACGTTATAAATATATGGGTAGTTCTACAATACTTACAATTCGTTTCGTTCTTATTCGACGTGATATGACCGCTCCGGCTAACTGTCTAATAATGAATGTTCTACACAATAATACGACTGTGGAACGTGGTTAATGTGTAATGAGACTCCATAAAGCCTTAAAGCGCTGTGATTCAATTTCAAGTTTCAACACGTTCGAGCTCGTGCACGAGCACCTGATCGGTGTCATATTCTACACCGCGCGTGTGAACTTCGAGCCATGAGTGCTATGTCATCAAAAATGAACATTGCATGTTTTATCCAGTTGGAACCTGTATCCTCGTGCACAACATGGTGTAAGCCCTGTATGCTTTGTCATCAATCAGGAATGGAAATGAAACAGAGATAAAATCATAAAATATTATTTATTTAAGTATATATTTAGTAGGTACATACAGATAAAAACTACAATTACAAGGGACACCAAGAATACACACATTTTAGAATTACATAGATATAATACCAGCTATAATATTATAGCTGGGTTCAAAAGTAACTTCAGACGATACTATTTGAATTAAATTACAGGACAATATTATATTTCATATTTAAAGATTAACAAACTTTTTAAATTAGTAAGTAAGATAGTGGTACCGATTCCCTTGTTCACAAACTAAACTAAATTTAAGTTCAGTGCATCTTTTTCTTTGTATTTCATTAAGAAGAGGACAAAAGAAAAATTTTAGTTTCGTTCTGTCAAATTAATCAGCGCCTGTCACTACTCCATACAAGTTTAGACGTGATTAAAAACTTGCCTACTAAAATTACGTCAATTTACGTCAAGCGCTGATTAATTTGACAGGACTAAACTAAAATTTATCTTCTGTCCTTTCCTTAATGAAATAGAAAGAAAAAGATGCACTGAACTTAAATTTAGTTTAGTTTGTGAATAAGGGAATCGGCACCAGTAGCTACGTTATAAAATTATCTGACTTTCCATTTAGGATGTTTTACAATCAATAAAATACTTGATAGAAATGTCACTATTGTAAGTTCCTAATTACATTTTTAAGTATGGTAATACATTACATAAATATATTTGCATTACCCCAAGCTAAAGTAGATACTTTATCAAATGATAGCAACCGTTTATCATCATTGCTTGAAAGTGCTATTTTATTTACGTTCTGAGTGAATATTTCATGTTTTATTGACCTAAACATTACATTTTTTTTACGAATGACATTGCAATTGTACAAAACATTTTTATAATCAATCATATTTAAATGTTTCGTTACACATTTTTTTATACCTTTGGCTTTTTTAATTGTTTTTTTTAAGGTTTTAATACAATAAAGTTTTGAGCGCAGTCCTACGAATTCTTTAATAACTTTACCACCCATTTCGTCCTTAAACAGTCCTGGGATCTTCTTATTATTAATGGGCAAGTGAAATTCATTGTTTATGTCATAATTAGAGGTATCAAAATATTTTAAAAAATTGAGCTTGAAATCTTTATAAACGTTATTACTCTGGACATCATAAATTAAGCTATCTGTGTCAGTATAGCACAATTCAATTCGCTTACCATAAAAAGGTTTTATGACAGAGTAGTGAAAATCGTACATATGGGTCTTAGATAATTCTAACACTGTGAACCCTATATATATTGGTTTATTAAGTATAACACGCGAAGGCTTCATTTGTATTGCTACTAGATCATCAGAAAACACAGAAGCGCTATGAAAATATGGACTGGCTATCAATTTCTCAGCACAAATAGTCTTTTTCGTTTTATTGTTTGAATCGCACCATTTGTTAACTAATTTTACATCTACTCTTTGTTCAACATTTTCCAGAGTCTTCCCAAAAATACTATTATTTAATAATTTAAAAAAATCTTGCTCAAACGTTGATTCTGCTTTTTGTCGTAGTTGAGTGTTAAGATCGATGTACTGTTTTAAAAAACAGCTTTGCTTAAAAACAATTGCACGATGAATCCTTCGTAACACCAATCCATGTTGTAAACATTTTTTTAAATGAACGTAATGAATAACGTAGTGGTATTTGTCATACAAATTCGGTATTAATTTTTTATTCTTACCACCCGGTGCAACAAATTTTTCTGGACAAAATGGAAAGTCGTTATGTTCATCGTGCAATGTTTTAGGATACAATAAATCAACTTCAAGAATATAGCCGTTTTCCGCGGTATCGCTTATATCTGTTAAGCTCAATTGCAAATCATCTATTTCCTGTCTACTCATGAATCTAAAATCCGAATAAGGCAAATATTGACACATGCTATAACCATATAAATTGTTGCAATCTAAATAAATAATAAATGAATTCGGCAGAGACGAGTCGTAAGAATCCAAGTATTTATGATTGGCTTTGACATGTCTTTTGGAACACATACAAACACCTCCACGAATGCCTTCTTGTATCATTCTAAAAATTTGAACATCACTTATCAATTCTAATTTAATTCTAGTTTTCAAAAGCATTGCATCGAATGAAAGACTTGGTGCTGTAAGATAAAACGCGGGATCGAGATTATAGTATTGTTTACAAGTTTTTCGAAAACTTTCAAACACGTCTGTTAGCAAAAGAACGTCGGTTTTAAGATATAAATCTGTATACATACCCATATTTTGAATATTAAATACTGACCAAATGGTCTGAGCGTGTTTATAGTCTTCATCACTAATTGATTCATTAGTCAAGGAGTTATGAAAATGATTTTTAGATGGTAAACATATATCTTCGTAATGTTTCCATTGAGACATGTAATCGTATGGGTACACTCCTTTACGGGTAAGTAGATCAAATTGTGTTTTTTCAGGAAAATAAGATTTTAATTGCTTGAAGTCTTGTTTTTTCATTGTTCTTGCTAACTTTTCTAAGCTAGTTCCTAAAAACTTGAATGAATCTACAAATCGTACCTGTATGCTTTCATTATCGGAAATCGGAATATACTTCGTGAAAGAAATATAGTTTTCTTTTGTTTTAGGTATGACTTTAATAGATCCCGGAGCGTTACCTAATGCTTTTATGAAAAGATGGCAATCATAACCCGATAAGTTATGAAAAAATACAGGTAGAAACTTAGGCATTTTATATTGCAGGTTACAGTAACTGTGAGCTGCGCCACGATATTTACCAGTCAAATGACAATGATCGCGTACCCTATCACCTAGCAAGAAATTCTCACAAATATGACATGTATCAGAGTTTTCAAAGTCGAGAGCATTCTCATTCGTGTAAATCATGGGAACGGTATTATTTAAAATTCTATAAACTTTTTTGGTATCTTTATAGATAGACTTCACAAATTTTGAAACACAATCCGAACCACGATACGAGACATAACGATTATAGGTTTCATCTAGAGTGCACGTAATATGATAAGCGAAAGCGATGGGCACATGTCGCTGTCTCGTAACGGTGCTCGCCTGAGTTGGGTCAGGGTCGCAGGAGTCGTACCGCTCTAGCATTGTTTCAAAATCGGCGTATATAACAAATGGTACAAATTGCTTTCTACCATAATTTTCAAACTGAATGATAGAGCCTTTTGGTGGTAGTTCAGTAGCAACTCCTCCACAACTGTGTGAAGTAAGATTATCACAACTATCAAAGAACATTAAACAAACATCACAAAAGTATAATTTACTGTGGTGCTTTGTTATTTGATTTTTAACAAGACGCGGTAAATCCGTAATGAGACAATAATGTGATAAATCATCTTTTTCTAAGTAAAGTAAATGAATCACTTTTTCCTTCAAAAATTTTGGTTTATAAAGCGGTCCAGTCACGGTATTATTTTTTAAGCCATAAATATATATACAAATATCGGGATTATTTAATTCGAATCGAGCAATATCTGAGAAACTCAATGGAAATTGAATGTCTTTTATGTTTAACACACTTTGAAAATTGGGGTAAGACGATACTCTTTCAGGATGAGTTTTTGCTGGATATAAAGCAGCAACAACTGACCATAAAAAGCAATAATTATCTTTATTGCGAATATTAATACATGCTTTTTTTGATTTAACTACGGTCGGCAACTCGATAAAGCTTGAGCCGCGTAAAGGTTGATATTTGTTAACATTAACTTCCAAATGCGAACTGTTTAAAAATGTCCAGCCACTGTCACGATCTTGAAATTCTTCTAATTTTTTTTTCAACGTGTTTCTAACCTGAGATGTCAATAAATCATATTCATAATTCTGATGTACCACATAATT
The DNA here is from genome assembly GCA_932294355.1 of Aporophyla lueneburgensis. Taxonomy (NCBI): domain Eukaryota; kingdom Metazoa; phylum Arthropoda; class Insecta; order Lepidoptera; family Noctuidae; genus Aporophyla; species Aporophyla lueneburgensis. The sequence goes on along the minus strand of OW028757.1, from coordinate 10,410,952 downwards.
CTTTGTAGCAAATGATTTCATCTCCTGACTATCATTTTTAACCATCAAAAACAAAGCAAAATATTCAAAATTAATTTTTAGACATACATGATCTTTCAGAGATTTGTTGATTAATGTTTTGATTTTTTCTTGATTATTACTCAAAAACGAATCTAAAGAATAATTTTCACTAGTGTCAATAATTCTATAAGAAGCTATACGATTTCGGAATGCAGAATTAATTAATTCAACACCTTCGCAAACGTATGAAATATTTTTATTTTTATGATTGGTACTGCGTAGATGACCTGTCCAGTGACTGCGCTCAACAGATGTGTTACAAACAGTGCAGAAAGGCATTCTAACGTAATTAATTACCGACTAAGTTAAAAATAAAGATTTATTTAGGATGTCCTAAATATTAATTTTAAATTAATTACCTAAGTGCATTTAAAATGTATCTTAGCACTATAATATACAGCCTCTGAGTCTTTGATCAACTCCTAAGCCTTGAACAAGAATTTAAGACATTCTACCTACTAAGTTTAAAAATAAACATTAATTTTAGGTGTCCCAATTTAAATTTTAAGTGATTACCTAACTAGATTTAAAATTTATCTTATCACTATAATATACAGGCTCTGAGTCATTGAACAACTCATGAGCCTTATGCATGAATTTTTGTAGTGAGTTCCACTGTGAACTACCTTTCTCCAGTTGAAGTTTCAAAGCAACTTCTGCCTTCTTCCAACGCTCCTCAGGAGCAATGGAGATGATATTTTCTTTATGGAATACCTTCAGTTCCACAAAAAAGGCACCGCTTAGATCTGCTGTCCGTCGTACCTTCCCGTTGGCTACGCGGGACAGCAAGGATGATCCTAACTTCGACTTCGGAGGAAGGCCACCAAAGTCTTCCAAACCGAAAAGGTCGGTGCTCCCCGGTTTCTGGTCACTGTAAACAATTAAAATTTTTATTTTAATAATCTAGAAGAAACACTTTTCTAGATACAAACTATGTTGCATGATAAAATAAGTAAGTATATATTTACTTAAAATTATTGTTACAAATAAAAGTTCTCTATTGAGATCTATGTTATAATATAATAAGTGAGACTAATGAAAAGGGATAAGTCAGATAAAGAGTATTGATAAACTACCTTGATCCTGATTCTACGACCGACGAAGCTTTGCGCTTTGTAGTTTTTTTCGTTGGCAGGGTCCTTCTCGACACGACCTTTGTATCAGTTGCCGGGCTCTTTATGTAGTCAGACATACGGGAAACGTCGGAGTCAGACCTAATGTACAACAAAAAAAGTCATGTTTAATATAACAAAACAAAAACCTACAAGGTCTTTTTTGAAATACAATAAATAAGAAATCTATCAATTTATGACAGATCGATAACAGTTACATCAGCCGGCAGGCAGAAGCCAGGTACGTAGCTGAGTAGCAGTCACGATGGATAAATAGGGCATGATAATTACAACAGCCGGCAGGCAAAACCAGGTCCGTAGCTGAGCATTATAACTTCAAATTAAAAAATTAATAAGTACTCACTTACATGTTAGAAAGTCGATATTAAAGTACCACTAGTACTACTTGTCACTTTGAAGATTCCGGAGCGAATGTAATTTATTGATTGAAATTAATTCGTTTATATACACAAAAAATACAATTTCAGCACAAAAATAGATAATTTCAATTTTAAACTCTAAGTACAAGTCTTACAGTTGTATAAAAAAAAATGACGGTTACGTCATATTTAACCGTATTGATTGCATATCAATTTTGCTAAATTGTAATTTGTTAATTGACACAGAATAAAAAATTACAGTAGTTTAACTTCATAGAAAACGGTCGAGATGACGCGCTTCGAAATTTCAGTGTGCACAATACGCAACAGCCTCGGAGGGTGGTAGTTACTCACATACGCGGAGGGTGCAACATTTAGTTACTTGAAATTTGACACGAAATTATCAATTGTATTATTCAGTGTTGTGTGTTTGAATTCATCAATATTGAAACCAGAAATATCATTTTTTACATTATCAACTCAGTCGGCATTTCGACGTATTCCACATTAGGCATTCGCTTAAATGGCACCTGAATGAATTTCTTTCAATGTCACTGCCGAGACATACTTCTGCTTCTTTTATTTTTACTGTGTCATAAGTATTGAGAATTGAAAAATAAAGCCGACAAAGTGAACCCGATCCCAAGTAATTTTAAGTTGCAGTTAAACTCGGAAGTTGTTATCATCATATAAAAACTAGTGCAGAGTAAGTTAGTTTACTCACTATTAACATTTTCATTCGTATTATTAAATAATCACTTACACTTGGAATGAAAGAAACCAAGAAACTGTAGGTATCGTGTAGGAATCGGAAGTACGTGACTGAGTTATAGTTTTATAGTTATCCAATTTATCAATAATAACATTAACTCTAGGATTTCAATGCTTCTCCAATGTATTTATTCATTTATTCTTTACTCTTATTATCCCTAATAACCTCAGTGTTCTCTTTTTTCAAGGTCTCTTAATTAATTTTAAATCACACTCGATAACAAGTGGTAGATGGTTCGACCAATAATTCGTGTCGTACCGTAAAATGCTGCAACTTTGCCGTAGTTTTATAGTAACATTGATATATTTCGAAAAAATGCAATCAATTTTCACCCTTGTCAGGTTGGGGATAAAGCTTATATTAATGGTCATTGGCAGTGTACTTAGAACTACAATTACTCTGTTTCATTTTCGAAATATAACAATCTTAATCACTAGGCAAAGTTGGGCCACAAAACTGTAACATTGCCTGCTTCAATTTTGACAGTCTAAACGACCTAAGTACATCATTCTTACACTTGAAGTTAACCCTTATTAGTAGGACTTAGGGATAAGAATTGCAAAACAGCCATTTTTTGCTTATACCACTAGAAACAATGCTAGGCAATGTTGTGTTCGACTTTTCTGTTAGTTTCATACTTTATTTGATATTGCATAGGGTTGTCGCATACACCGTGGAGTAAAACGACCTAAAATGTATTTAATATTGTTTATTATATAAAACTGTATTTTAAAATTAAATTGTATTCCCATTAAAATCAATTATTTGGTTTGGTTAATAATAATCGACAGTATAATTTTTTAACAAAAATGTATAAAAAATTAAAACTTAAAATTATTCTCATTGACATCAACTATTGATTGTTTTAGGTTTGGCTTGTTGTACCTATAGTCTTTTTATCTGTTTAAGGCTGGTGAATTATTGCACTTTCAACCTTATAATCACAGACTTAAAAGTCACATGATCCGCCTTCATAAGATAAAAATAGGTAACCAACTACACATAGTAACAAAATAATCAACTATGGTATAAATCTTTATCAAAAATCTTAAAAAAAAAACTTAAACTTAAAACATTCTCATTGGTATTTTTTCGTGCCTCTGTTTAAGTTTTACCTAGTTACAAAATAATCAAAATTGTAAATATAGAACAATCGACCGTAAGTCAGTGACAATGATACCGATTCCCTTGTTCACAAACTAAACTAAATTTAAGTTCAGTGCATCTTTTTCTTTGTATTTCATTAAGAAGAGGACAAAAGATTTTTTTAGTTTAGTCCTGTCAAATTAATCAGCGCCTGTCACTACTCCATACAAGTTTAGACGTCATTAAAAACTTGCCTACTAAAATTACGTCAATTTACGTCAAGCGCTGATTAATTTGACAGGAACAAACTAAAATTTATCTTCTGTCCTTTCCTTAATGAAATAGAAAGAAAAAGATGCACTGAACTTAAATTTAGTTTAGTTTGTGAATAAGGGAATCGCCACCAATGTTTTACTATAAGCTGAGCTGCCGATCGATTCTGTAAAAATTTCACCGTGAACAGTTAGGTGAAGTGAGCATAGAGTGAGCTGTCAATGGTGTCAATCCGTGGCATTAGTTGGAATGACAGCTCACTCCACCCTCACTTCACCTAAGTTTTCACGGTGAGATGGTTAAAGAATCGCACTGCTGTTCTGTGAGTATTGACACATACTTATACTAGAGAGACAGCTTATGTTGATTCTGTTAACACAGACAAAATTAAAGCGATTAGTACCGCTAACTAGCGCCACTATCAATTGCTTAGTTCTATTCTAATCATAATATCACACTTTTTGGTTTCTTTAGTCTTTTGATTGTTATAATATTCAATGTAAAATGTTTATTATCGGATTAATAAATATTTGACATTGGAATTTTGTAGTCTATAATAAATTTTAATTCACCACGACGACCAATTAGGGGCTTAGCTAATTTTTTCTCAATATCGAGCAGTGTAATTACAGATATGTCATCGACCAGGGGCCATGAAAAAGATCCTTTTGAATTTTTTCTCAAATACTTCGTTGTGAATTCGTTATCTCTACAATCGATTATTTTACCCACATAATATTTGGCATTTTTGCTGTTCAAAAACTTAACCAGAACGTAGTCTCCAGTTTCTATTTTATCATTAGAAGACTTATCTTCTTCCACTGAAACCAAATCGCTGTCATGAACGCTCTCTGTGTCGCTGTTAGAGGGTATAAATGGATCATCATCGGAATCATCGTGTAAAGAATATGATGATGATATTGACGAACTGCTAGAATCGTGATCGTTTTGCTTATTTGATGAATTTAAAACTATATTGGAAAGTATTTTTATTTGTTTTCTTTTTTGGGAAATGGTATTTATTTTATCAACAGGTGACTTACGGAACAAAAAGCGGCCTTTTGAAATGTGTAAGTTTTTGTCTACACAGGTGCTAGTACCAGGGAAAATAACAGAATTAACATTTGGCTCTAAGTCTTCATTGATTTCCGATAGTTTATTATTGGAATTCAATCTGAAATCATCTGTAGAAACAGATTCTCCAGGTCGTGTACATATTTTTTTGTTACGTCCTTTTGTGGTGTTGCTGGTAGACGGGGACCTGGAGTCCTTCAAAAAACTTAATATAGTTTCGTCGATGGTCGTTTGTGGTTCCCTATTTTCTTTATAGTCTGGAAGTTTTCTTAATACTGCTTCTGGTTGTAGGGGGTATATACCTGTTGCCTTGAACCCATTCTTGATTATTGCATTTGAATTCATTTTTATTGTATCAATTAATGTACGGAGTAATTCTGGGAAGATTTGTTTGTTCAAGGAATTTGCTGATGGATGTCTGACTTTCCAATCTAGTAAAATATGTTTCCATGCTCTTTTTAACGGTCTAAAAAATGAAACGTCTAGGGGTTGAGTATCGTGCGTTGAGTTCGCGGGTAAAAAAACAAATCTTATATTGTTTTCCTGGCATTTAGCTATAATTTGTATATTCAAATGTGATGACAAATTATCTCCAATCAACACCTTTGGTTCTCGGTCTTTTTGTGCCCAGGGTAAAATCATATTATTAAACCAGTCTTCGAAGCAGTCGGTATCAAACCATCCTGACTTTGTTTTATTGAACCTTGCACCAGGCGGCCCACCTTCGCACCAATTGGTCCATAAATGCACAGATTTATATACTATATACGGCGGAAAAAGTTCTCCTGAAGCCGTGGCAGCAAACATAATTGATATTGCAGTTTTAGAATTATTCAAAATTTTGTATGGGTATTTGGTTCCTCTTTTAAAGATGCATTTTTGCGATCCTGGGTCATCAGACAAATTTGTCTCGTCATAGTTTACTATGTTATGTGGTTCAACATTCGCAAGACTTTTTTTAAGGTTTTCAAAATATTCCTCATATTCATTTATTGTTTTGGCAGCGCGTGTAGTTTTTATATTTTGTGTAGATCGCAATGTCAATCTCTCTTTGTGGCGACTAAGAAAATCTCGAACCCACCTTTCACCCGGTAATTTGTCGTTAAATATCCAAGATTTATTATTATAAGCTAAATAGTTGTGTACTATCATACGCAACTCAAGACGAGTCAGTGGGCATCCATATTCTGCACAAATTATTAGGGCATTTGCTATTTTTCTCTCGTCTTCTTCATTTAACCTAACTGGAGAACCAATTTTTTTCATATGAACTAATTTAACTTTATTAGCAATAGTCCGTCGGGGGATCCCAAATTGCTTTTCAGCCTGGTAACTTGACAAATTTTTATTTTTTACGAGCTCTACAGCAACATTAAGAAGACTATCTTCATAATCCTTATACCGCCTGGACCCTGGCTTTCTTCTGTTACTCATTTTGAATCTAAAAGAAAGAAACCACAACTGAAATATTATCGTGCAGTTTATAGTAGCTGTTAGTGTAGTTGCAAAATGTATCTCAAATGAGTGGTTACAACACATTTGAAGTACATTTTTAATTTACAAATGATATGCTTTATTTTATAATTTTATTCGAAAAAAAAAAACACAAAATTTAAATCAATTCAGCCGTTTAGAAGTTATGGTAACTAAAAAAGCCACAAACATACATGCAACCACATCCACATATGAACACTGAAAACATTACTCTCCTTTTGTGAGCAGTTGTGTAATCAACATCGCTAGCGACAGCCCTAGCTCAGGCAAAGTTGCGTATACAAGATCGAAATGATTGTGACAACTTTGCCTAAATATTTATAACTTTTTTATTTGTCACAATAAACATTCAAAATGAATTCAGAATTATAGGATAACTTACAAGTAACATGTAAGTATCGAAACTTTGTCGAAATTGTAAATATTTTTGGACTTACCGAAAAAGTTTGTCGCGTAGCTTCGAAGCCGGCTATCACTCGTTGCGTTTGAGAACTGACTGTCACGTAGTTTCAAAGAAAACAAACATGGCGGCGGGTTTTTCGTGTTGCCAGGTAATGATTTAAATAACTACCAACAATTTGAAATTGCTACAACCAATATTTAAAAAGATATTGGTAAATTCATATAATAGGCAAAGTTGGGTATGCGAGGCAATGTTGCAGCGTTTTACGGTACTTGATACAAAATATATCATTCATATAAATAAAAATATATAATCTTAGTACGTAGAAGAATGAAACACGTTAAAACTAGAAGCGATTACAAACTTTATAAATTTACGAAAATAATATGTAGGAAGTTCTATAAAAGACTAATTTAGTGTTTACAACATGATGGTCATATTACTTAACAATATAAATGCATGGAATGCAATTTATGTGAACGTGGGAAGCGTGCATTCCATTGTCATTGAAATTTGCCGATTCGAACTAATAAAGCTGACTTATACATAAAGCTGATTATATACATAAAACTGACAACCACCGGGTACGGTTACCGTCTACGGAACAGACTACAACAGCGGATCCACATACAGTTTGTACACCAGATTGAATAATGTGAGATACCGACGGTTATGAATCAATAGTGTTACGTAAAAACTGATATAAGCACTAATGATTGTTAACCGTCGATGCGTTTCTGATCCGGCTGCCGTTGTCAAGTGTATCAGCGCCTTAGCTTTATGCATACTGGACAAGGATCGACTATCCGTGGGACCGCGCTTGCCACTTGATTTTTACGTGTTGATGTAACAGGATGTATCGTCTGTTATGTGTTAAACTAAATTTAGATGTCCTCGAGCCAATCTGGTCACAGAATAAATGTGTACAAACCTAAGGGTGCGCGCTATTTTACTTTTGTGGAGAGACATGAGACAATCTGTCCTAAATTTAGTTTAATGTATGCGGTATCTAAAGTTCAGATGTCCTCGAGCCAATCTGGTCACGAAAACGGGTATGTGTGTTACTAAACGACAATGCACCATCCCCAAGTATGTGGAGAGACATGATACAATCTGTCCTGAATTTTAGATAACTGGTTCGTTCAGATATAGACCTGATTATGTTACCGTGTAAAGTTTTAAAGCAGATGGGTGTATTGATATAAAAGTATGTATCGTCTGTAATGTGTTAAACTAAATTTAGATGTCCTCGACCCAATCTGGTCACAGAATAAATGTGTGTGAACCTAAGGGTGCGCGCTATTTTACTTTTGTGGAGAGACATGAGACAATCGGTCCTTAATTTAGTTTAATGTATGCGGTATCCTAAAGTTCAGATGTTCTCGAGTCAATCTGGTCACGATACCGGGTATGTGTGTCACTAAACCACAATGCACCATCCCCAAGTATGTGGAGAGACATGAGACAATCTGTCCTGAATTTTAGATAACTGGTTCGTTCAGATATAGACCTGATTATGTTAACGTGTAAAGTTTTAAAGCAGGTGGGTAGGTGTTTTTAAGCTGGTGAGTATATTGAAATGAACCGACAGTTGAATTTGAGGTAAGACATCTTTATCAGAAATATTATTGAACATTCTACTCCACCTTCAGTTCCATCGACTCACGAGGTCAGCCATCGATATCAGAAATATTAATATTATTGGGCATTCTATCCACCGAGAGTGACGAGGCGAACGGAGTGAGCCGAAGGAACGAAGGTGGAGTAGGATGCCCAATAATATCCTACTTACTCTCCATAAGAATCAACCAATAAATTGGAACCGGGCACCTAACTTCTAACGTTTCATTGGTGCCCATGTAGGTTTATTTGAAATACAATATTTTGATCATAGGTTTCTGTTCATAGTTTAAAATTTTAATCATGATATGTCATACTTAGTGTCCAGTTGGTCAGTGGATCGGTGACCATCTCTAAATACCAAAGCCCTACCATGCCTCGGAAAGCACGTTAAGCTGTTAGTCCCCGCTATCTTTCGCAGATCTTAGACACTCGTTACGGATCGTCAGAAGCCCGAAACTCTGACAACCAGTCTTACCAAGGGGTATCATATTACCCAGTAACTGGGTTGGATAGGTAGTCGCTCCACGTAAAATACTGGTACTCCGATGCATCCGTTTAGACTGGAAGCCGACTCCAACATAGTTGGGAGATGGGTAGATGATGATGATGATGATGACATACTCGCAACTGGCGTGCATGTATGACCAGATGTATGATCGTAAATGAGGCAAAAGGATCGTAGCACATGGCGATCTGCAATTTCTGCCTACCCCTTTTGGAAAAAGACGAGTTTGTGCAACGATGTCAGCATATTATCAACGGATAATGTTATTGCTAACACCGTCATATTATAATGAATAGACCATAAACTGGGGATGATAAAATTTATTTTGTGACATATCTACGTGAAATTTTTACGTTATGAAGTTTCTAGCTACCCTGTGGGAAAATTAGAAATGCGAGTCGGTATCGATTTTCTTAATCGACTAAAGCAAGATGTTGTTCTCTATAAACAGTTACTTTTAATGACATGTAATAAACAAATCATATATTAAGTATAATGATCTTATGTGTCATAATCATAAAATATTATTATGACATTATTTTACTTATATTTTTTTTTTTTACTGTCTACTGAGTTTGAGCAAAGAAAAGAGTATAATAATTATATGGGTGAGTTTGAGTATCGAATCAATGAAGTCCAATATTTTTGATGTTCGAGTCATCACGGAAGCCTTTCGAATGATTGTAAATTGATAAATAAATATATCGTTTGAATGCGAGTTTCACAAATTTACTTACTGAAATAACATACTGACAAACCGATTGGAGTCACATCACTACGTTGTTCACGTTTTGGACCATTCATTTTGAAGACAAGACAGACATCAATACAACTTCCCAGTCTTGTCAAAACGAACGAAATTTCTAAAAAACCTTGCGACACAAACAGCTGTTGATTAAGATTACAAAAGTATTTTTATCGTTTGCGGAGAAAAATATGGTTTTGTTACAATAACAATAACATCAAGGATTGGCACATTGTCAGTTGTTGTTGAGAACTATAGTGGAACGCTCGTCTGTTTTTGAGTGATTTTTTGTATCGTTATTATAAACGCAGTTCACGATTATGTCTAGTGAAAAGCCAGTGTCTGGGGTGCAGCCTTCAAGTTTGGGTAGTTCCCAGGCTTTGCAGTCGGCGGAGGATGAAAATGCAAAGTCGTGTTGGGTGTGTTTTGCTACTGAAGCTGATGACAGGCTGGCGGCTTGGGTCCAGCCTTGTAAGTGCATCGGGACAACGAAATGGGTAAGTGCATAGTAGAACTTGTTCTGTTTTGCCACGATCACATGCCGTGCTTCCGATTCCGGATATAAACAAGTAAGGAAGTGAAAGTATGTATTGTGTGGTCCAATTGTTTTGGGTAAACACTAATAGGCACTTAAATAGTATTTTATTGTAATTTGACTTATAGTTGTGCAATGAAAATGCGTTGTGCAAGTTTTATTTGGCAGTCTTATTTGTGTGTTCAATAACCATATCATAAGTTTAATTTGCTTGTTTGTTCAACTGCTGAAACTTAACAAACAACATTTACTTCTCTGCCAACCTACATAAATGTTTTCATATCAGTTGAAAATCACTTAGAATTTTAATTTTGTTTTGATATTAATTGTAAACGCTGAATATTGTGTAATAAAATGATACAAATTTGAGAAATTTTAAATGTCATTCTAAATAGGTATTATAAATATTATTACAATTAATATATGGAATTATTTGCATGATTATTACATAAAAGACTATGCTATTAGAAGAGAAAACCCCTACGTAAACACTAACTTCTGCCCCTGGCTTCTGCATAAAGTTTCTTGTATTAACATAAAATTGTACTATGAATCTCAGCAATGCTGTACCATTGCTGTGCTAACCATTACTGAAATAATTGTCATAATCCGGGTGCTTACTCTTTTTTTTTTTTTTTTTCAGGATGGGAAATCATCAAATGACTTCTCCCGCTCTGGGCGGAGCGGGAGGGCGTGTCAGACTTTTACTGACTAAAACCCACCCGTGTTCCATCAGTTGCCCATGTGCCAGGGTCACGGTATCTCTTTCGAACAATCACGCGACCCCGGCAGGCATCGGTCCTAGTAGACCCCTACACTGCTGCTGACATCTCTTTGAGGCGCGCGTGGAACACTGCGCGCCGTCGACCCGAGCCTGGTCCTTACCGGGCGGCGAGCCACCCATTGCTCGCCACCCGCAAGCTCGCGCCTACGGTGGCCGGGAGTCCGCAATTGACTCCCGACGCCCGGGACGTCTCCTCCTGCGGCGGCTAGGGGCGTGAGGGCGCAGAGACTGCCACTCCCTCACGCGCCCCGCCTCCTCCTTCGCGAGCATCACTGCTTCGCAGAAGGAGGTGACGGCTTCCCATTCCCTCTCGCTCCGTACCATGGCTCGCACCAGGGCCGGACGCGAGAGGTCGCCGCCGCCGATCGCCTCCACGAGGACACGGCGGTGCTCCGCCCAGGCAGGGCACACCTCCACCGTATGCTCCACCGTGTCCTCCAGACGATCCTCGCAATGGAAACACCCGGACGTATCCTCCCGCTTTATCCTGAACAGGAACCCACCGAAGCACCCATGCCCGGTGAGAACCTGCGTCAGGCGGAAGGTGAGGACGCCGTGACGCCTCTCTATCCACTCCTCAAAGAGGGGACTTACCGCCGCAATTGTGGCGTGCCCAGCACTGGGTTGCGACAATCGTACCCGCCATGTCGCCATGAGATCACACCGGAGCTCTGTCCGCCGTGCCGCGATTTGTCGCGGCAGCGGAGTTTCGCCCCGGCGTTTCGCCTCCTCGCGCCACTCCCACATGTGCGCGAGGACCTTTGCCTCCAGATCCCATGGCGGCACTCCGGCAAGGAGGCTCGCCGCCTCGCACGAGACCGTGCGGTATCCCCGGATGGGTGCTTACTCTTGATGTTAATTCCGATCGATTGACATTAGAATTATAACTTTTCGTATTGTTGAATTTGACGCTAGCGAAGAAATGTGTTTAAATTGGGTGTCCATTTTTTAGATCTAAGTGGAATCGAGATTGGGCATTGTTGTTGTTCCAATGTTGACATTATTGTTTTCAAGAGTACCGAATTACGTGTATGCAAAATTAACTTTGGAATTGTATTGGCATTAGATTGGAATTAAAATTAGGTTGAAGAGTAAGCCCCCTGATCAGCAGTTTTGAAGATTACTGCATACGTACTACACGCTCACAGGTTTTACCCCTTTATAATATTAGTATACATCTAGATGGACTGTGTAAAGATAAGAAAATAACTAGAAAGGGTTTGTAAACTGAGATGATGGCTGATCTCGATACTTGAAAGAGACTAGTGCTGCGTCAACCCAAATAAATTTCTAAAATGGCTAGATAATGATTACATTGATGAGGAATGTTACTATACAAGTTTGACATGATTGGTCCACATCCACACTAGGTAAAGACAGATATGTGGAAAAGGAGGGCTATGCCTTGCAGGAGGACAAGAGAGGCTCAAAATAATGTTCACGAAAGACTTGTTTGCTACAAACATTAACCCTCTCTGTTGTTTTCATCTCAGTTTATTTTGTAAATGCACCAAGAAGAAAGTAAAACAAAGATTAACTTTATTATTGCAAAAACAAAACCTTTCTTCAGAGGATCCCTTGTCACAGTCAATGTACTATCAAGGTTATCAGTTGATCTTGAGATGTAAATAAATAAATAATCCTTTATGTTAGATTACTCTTGTCCACTCAGATAACAGATCAAATCATTTGGGAAGTTGACATTGTCCCTTGGAGACCAATGTCCTGTACCAGTCTTAAATAAGGTCATACAAACAAAAAAGTTAGATTGAACAGAACCTAAAACAACAAAAATAGTAACAGAAACTTTGAAATAATAAAATATAAAAATGGTTAGTTCATTAAATTATCCTCTGCAACTTAAATAAAATAAAATCAACATCAACTTTAGTAATTCAGTGAAGTAAATAACTGCTTCATTGTATTCAAATTGTTAACAGCAAAGAAATAATAACAATAAGTTATAAATGAGAATTATAACAAGAAATAATAGCGTTGAAAAGTAGAGCTAATCTTAACAAAATTTTAACTATTTTAAACAACATAAAATTACGCCTGTAATCCCTGAACAGTTAGGCAGAGGGTCAACCGAATGTACACCTGCATTTTGCAGAATACGTTAAAATCCCATGGCAATGGGCCTATTGCCCTCAACCGGGAACAATCCTGAGTCCGGGCTGTTACTTATTTAAACATGACCTCATATCTTCTCCTATAGAAAATATTGTCCAAGCAATACAGTAAGTAGGCTCACAAGTTAACACTAAGTGGACTCAAAGTCAATGTCAAAGCATTTATTTCAAATAGGCCCAAAAAGGCACTTTTGAACGTCTACATGAGTAGCCCAAAAAAATATTTAATTCAGCTAACTATTTTACAGTAACTTATAATTTAAATGAACTAACTTTACAAATAAGTACAAAAACAAAAGGAAACTTAGGCACTGAGGTACTCGTCCGAATCATTGTCATCTGGTAACATGCCGAGAAGACTGACAGCATTGCCAATTGACCTCATATTGTATACCAAAACACAGAATTTCAATTACTTCTTACAAATAGCTTGCGTTGATACCCGTTAGAGCAGTAGCCATTTTCTAATATATAAAATTCTCGTGTCACAGTTTTCGTTGCCATACTCCTCCGAAACGGCTTGACCGATTTTGATGAAATTTTTTGTGCTTATCCGGTATCTATGAGAATCGGCCAACATCTATTTTTCATCCCCCTAAATGTTAGGGGTAGTCCACCCCTAAATTTTATTTTTTATTTTTTAGACAACATTTTTAATTTCTATTTTTTTTATGATACAACATACAAAAATACATACAATCCTCAATTTTCACCCTTCTACGATCAACCCTTATTTTTTAATAGCCATTTTAGTAATTTAATCATTTTTCCTTTCCGGTCGAAAACTGATCAATCGTCATTTAATTAGTTATCCCCGCCTAGGAAATTATTTATATGGCAAAACAACGTTTGCCGGGTCAGCAACATATATTTTTAATACCGCAGTATGGTTTTTATCTTCACTGAATGTATTATCATCATCAAGATAATTAGGAAAATAAATTATTTTCAGTAGCTTATCAGCTTGTTTAACACTTGTTTGTTATTGTGTGTGGAAAGTGAATATAGGACAGTGTTTATCATTAATTTATATGAAGAATTAGGGTCGCTGAGGACTAGGCATAGACAGCTTAGTCTGTGTCCTACTATATTTTTGGATTATCTTTAGTTTAGCTGATTGTCTTATAGATAAAGGTCTTTTTTTATTATGTTGTAATTGTCTTCTCCTACTTTTCTATTATGAAGCATCTTTTAAAAGATTTAAATTTCAGCTAGTTTTTTTTATCTAGTTTGTAAGAAATGTTTACCATAGTCAATATGTTCCTACTGCTGGGATTCAGGCCTCTACGATTCAGAGGGATTGAGCCATAAACCACCACACAGGCCCAGTGCGGGTTGGTCGATGTCATATGTCTTCGGATGTTTGGTCCTAGGACATGCCAATTTCCTCACAATGTTTTATCTTTTTAATATTTTGAAAGCAGTGGTGATATTTTTCTTTTACATAAAGTTTAGTTTCTGTAAACCAAACCACTATACGTTAGCAATTCTAGGCTAGTTTTTCATTCTTCTTATAAGGAAATTTTTTATTAACCTTGGGGCTTTATTTCCTTAATGTTAAGACATGTATGTCGCATTTTCCTTATCGAAACCCTTAATATGTTTATTTGTATGCATGTTGTGTTTAAAGTATTTATGGGTTGAAGTACTTTTACCCTGAGTTGAGTAGTAAGTAAGAATAATTCATATTGTAATAAAGCCTACCTTTGCTTTATACCACGAAGTGATTACGATGCGGCAATCTGTTGCGTGTTGCGGGCGCATTTTATTTTCATTTATCAACATAGAATTTGCATGGAGGCCTGCCCCTGTGGCACACCTAATAATTCGGTGTGGTGCAGTGTAAAGCACGACTATGTTTAATTCTATGCACATAACAACAAAGAAATCCACACTAATATTATAAATGCGAAAGTAACTCTGTCTGTCTGTCGGTCTGTCTGTCTGTCTGTCTGTCTGTCTGTTTGTCTCGCTGTCCTGCTAAAACTACTGAACCGATTTAAATGAAATTTCGTACACAAATAGTTTAGAGCCTGAGAAAGGACATAGGCTACATTTTATCACGGTAGTACGTTCCCGCGGGATATTTTCCCACCTCCACGCGGGCGAAGCCGCTGGCAAAAGCTAGTTACTTATAATTTCTTTGAGTATCAAAATATTGGATGTTTTTCTTTGCAGCATTGAATAATTATGCGATACATATTAATTGGGCACACTGGTCTTAATTGATATTGAACAAAATTTGTGTAAAATTCGCCAAGTAATAGCAACATCCTATAAAACTGCAATTTCCCTCCTTTTGGGCTTAGTCGAAGTCGGGCAGAAAGAACGGCGAGTAAACAAGAAAGGTCATTTGTTGCAAGGGCATAAAGATCTTTATTCCGTAGCCGTCTTGTTGGCTCCCTATAGGAGTTTGAACTTAACTACAGGGTCTTTGTATCCTTATCGGCCTCAATCGGACTTCATTACAACGTAGGACCGCATGTTGCCAAAATGGGCCTTACTAAGTATGATCAATCACCTTGTTATTGGTCGCATAGATATGAAGTAAGTTTCTATACATTAGACAATTCATGTCTGAATCATATTTAATAATCACCAGCTTAATTTTATAGTAAGGAAATCATGAACAAAATTATTCTAATAAAGTTTTTATCTTCAATGCTGTTTGGAGCTTGCTAGATACAAGATATTTTAAAGTCTCATAGTTGTTATTACGTCGTGTTGTTGTGAACGTGAATATAGTTGTTTTTATTGTTTGTGAGTGTCAGAGTAAATTATACCTACTAGATAACAATCTTGTTAAACTTGGTGCTTCCATTCTTTATGAATCTGCTGTAGAAACGATCTGCTGAAAGGTTAAGGTCACGTTAAAGAACAGATTAAATATCAATAATTCTTTTGCCAAATTAAATACATTTTCATTAATCTAAGTTCGATATTTATATGCTTTTATTATCCATCATAATTGTAACCAGAATGTAACCTTGGGGTATTCCTGTCACCATTCAAGCAGACACTTGTACAGCATTTCCTCTTTGTGGCATTCATATTAAAAATCTGTGTCTAGTGGGATAACACAAGGTTCAAAATTTCCTTTGATTTCCGAAATAGTTCTACTTGACAAACGTATAGCGTATTTGTGATCAACACATTCGAATGCCTTGGACAGATTAAAATTAGAAACATGTCAATGACTTTGTTATTGTTCGAAACTACCGAGGACTGACCTGAATAGTTCCTGTAGTTCTGAAAAATACTTAGTGCCTAGCGTTTTCTATTTAATTTTCATATTTAGTTAGCATGGAAAATAACTGGGTCAGAGGACTACAACCTACAACCAACATTCGTTTAAGTTAGGTACTGTTATATTTAGTACTAGCTTTTGCCCGCGGCTTCGTCCGAGTGAATGTCGGAAATTAACGCAGATATTTTTCTAAAATAAAAGAATTTTTATAAAATGAAAGTAGCCTAAGTTACTCCTTATTATATCAGCTACCTGCCAATAAAAGTCCCGACAAAATCGGTCCAGCCATTTCAGAGATTAGCCGGAACAAACAGACAGACAGACAGACAGACCGACAAAAATTGTAAAAAATGTTGTTTTGGTATATGTCGTGTATACATCCATATACACTTAGTAAAAAGCGGTTATTTTAATATTAAAAACAGACACTCCAATTTTATTTATTTGTATAGATGTCCACACTCTTTAAAATTCTACTAGATTTGTATCAACTGTGTATTTGCTTTATTGATCGGTAGTACAGTCGATTCATTAATAATTGCGACATGTCGCGTCAATGACAATCGATTCAGCGGTTACAGAGCATCATTGTCAACTGCATCCCTGACCTTTGTACTTAATCCATTGACCCTATGCTTGTAGGGTTCAATAGATGAAGAACTGTTTAATATCGCTTGAATTGGGAAGGTGATTTAACTGAAAACAAATTGTCACAAACAACTTTACCCTTTTTGCTAAATCGCTTCTGCATAGCCTGTATATAATTATCATAATTCTCGAAATTGGCAACAACGTAGTCACGATTTACTGAGCCTTTGTATTATAACTTCTTTCATCGTCATACTTAATTAGGTTCAATTTGAATTCTCAGTCAAGCGAATAACATTGATTTATTCATTACATGTTTTTGGTTACTTGTATGTAAGTGTTGCAGGTACATTGCTTTTTATTTTGTGTTAATCGTGGATGTCTTCCGGCTCAGGGTAGGTAGCAAGGATTTATAGTCCCTCGATAACTATGCTTCCAACTTCTTTTCTGGTTTTTAATTTATTCTCAAAAAATCGAAAGTGATCTCTCCCATGTGGACGCTTTTTCCGGTCGTTGACAAGATTTCTTTATGAGTTAGGGTCGTTTCTGTTACAAGGTATAATATTGTGTTTGGACATTTAGCTCGCATTTCGATTATGTTTGAAAGGCCGTAATTATATTTATGCCGATAAACTTCATAATAGAGGTCATTATAGTCAGTGATATCGTTGTTACTGTTTCTTTTTTGTGAGACCAGCCGTTGCACGCTGCTACGTCCACGTGGATGTCGAAAATCATCCCACGGGAACTTACTAACGGAATAACAGTACTGTTCCCGAATTTATAGATTATTCAGCCTTTAAGGCGTAAAAATCTAAAAGACAGACAGACAAAGTTACTTTAGAAATTATAATATTATATAGTATGGATACCACGGACGGGCTAATTTTAGAAATGTAGGAAGTATAAGAGGCACCACGATCATATTAATTATTTGGACCTCACGTTGAAAACATGCATACCCAAGGAAAGCCACCTGTGCCCTTCAACGCAGTGCCTTTCATTTTGAACAACTTTTATCTGATAATAATGCATTAACTGCCAAAATTTGTTCATCATTATAGCAGAGTTTACATGAACATACTTAGTTAGTTCTGTCACACAAGCAATCTGCGGAATAAGCTAGTGATTGGGACCCGAACCTAAAAACTTGGCGACAATCAGGCTACTTTAGGCTTTAATGACAAACATAACATAATTAATATTAAATGATTACAATACTGTGACATATTTGAATTAATGAATAATGATAATTTTTAAATCAGGTAACTCATGACATGTGTATTTTCATTTAGGTATGACTTTAATAATTTATAATTAATATGATAAAATTATATAATGTAATTAAAACGATGTCCTATATGAAATTTAATATTTATAACTTTTTTCTATTTAATTAATTAATGTAAATAATGCATGTTCAACTGTTACTGTTAAAATTATAAGCATATATGCATGATGAAATTGCAATGCCCTAACAGGGCCACTATGTTCTAAGAACTGATATCCTCGTTAAGAACTTTATTTATATACACATAGTAAGCAATAAAGAATTTGAATTTGAATTTGAACATACTAAGCTCGTGTGAGCTAGGCATAATTATGTGATATCTAATCTGTATGCCAGGTGTGGAGAGTTCAT
Source organism: Aporophyla lueneburgensis (assembly GCA_932294355.1). NCBI lineage: Eukaryota > Metazoa > Arthropoda > Insecta > Lepidoptera > Noctuidae > Aporophyla > Aporophyla lueneburgensis. The sequence goes on along the minus strand of OW028757.1, from coordinate 10,392,497 downwards.
TACATTATTCAACACAAAAATTATCTCTCCTTGCTTCAGGTGCATCAGAGTTGCCTTCAACGGTGGGTGGACGAGAAGCAAAGAGGCAACATAACCCGAAAAGTGCTGTGTCCACAGTGTAAAGCAGAATATATAGTAGTGTTTCCTTCTATGGGAGCGTTCGTGGCGCTCTTGGATGCTATGGAAGAGATCACCCACAAGATCTGTCCCTTCATCGCTGGTGGAGTTCTCCTGGGATCTATATACTGGATCGCGATTACGTATGGAGCTGTGACTGTTATGCAGGTAAGAATTTATTATTAGGTCGTTCTTCTACTGATATAATGCTTACTGCACAAAAGCATACTATGGAGAGGTGTAATTTACCCTTTAGATAGGTATTTCTGCCAGACAAACTTTCTATCCTTCTGTTGTTTAATTTTGTCTGAGTGGGAATTTTTGAGGAATGATATTATATGCCTGTCCTAACTTGGTTTAAACATTCCTTCTAACTTGGAGACACCACGTCTCGATTCGCAAAAAGATTGACCAGGTCTTGACTTAGTTCACAAATATTAATCAAACTAACGATTTTCTTTATTATACCGTATCGGTTGCATCATCTTCGTTGTAGATAAAAGAGGGCTTTCTGCCCTTCAAATTTTGCTATCTCTGTTATTTTTCTGTGACCGTATCTCATAGTTAAATGATAAAAATAATTTACGCTGCTTCTTTTTGCGAATGACGAGGCCAAATAACACGTTTCGAATTTGTCTTTGGGCTACCTTTTATTTGGTTAGTTAAAACTAAGACTCGTTGGATGCAAGAAGCACAGGACTGGCCGATGAGGCAACTCTTGGAGAAGGCATATGTCTTTCGGATAAAATGATAATAATGATCATGAAGACTCATTTAAGTGCGCACGTAAAAATATCACTGCGGCATTTTCGATGCGCTGGGATCCGCTCTCTGGGATTCTCAATGCTCAGTTTAACAACGACATTTGGAAATCCACTGCGCATGGTCTAATGCTGGAGTATAAACTGGTACCAAGCATACAGATCCAACAATCTGTTTGCAGCATTTTGAAATATTCTAATTTAATCTCACCTTGTATAGTTTGATGTCGGTTAAAAGCGAAAAGCTGTCGCGCATAAATATTTAGAAGTATGGATTATTATATTATTATTTGACAGGCCTGTTGGTCTAGTGGTTAGTGACCCTGACTGCTATGCCGGAGGTTGTGGGTTCGATTCCCACCCAGGACAAATGTTTGTGTGATGAGCAACGATCATTTGTTCTGTGTCTGGGTGTATTTTATCTATAATATGTATGTATTTAGAAATATATAAGTATGTTTATCAGTTGTCTAGTACCCATAACACAAGCTCTGCTTAGCTTGGGACTAGATGGCGTTGTGTGATAGTTGTGGAATATTATTATTATTATTTTATTTATATCCTTTATTTAAATTTTTACAACATATAAATTACATTTTTAAATATTATTTATATTATTATTATTTTTTATAATTTATGTATTTTTAGTAGTTAATAAATTCAGATTATTTACTCAAGTTCATTGCCGGGTTTTAAAGTAAGTCCATAATTTATATTTAAATCTAAAATTAGAACGTTAAATTTAATGCCATGTATGTGTAAAGATAAGGTAAACTGTCCACTTCGGTCAAATATTCTACATTAGGAGTTACCATAGGAGTATTTGCGTAACTTACTATCAGTAGGAATCGCTTTCATTTTGACAGTACTTGAACAACATTAATTGCGTTATTTACGTAGTTGAGCAGGCAATTGTATTTGAACTTAAGACGCAACAGATTATGATTCACATTCTGATTGACAGCGCGTTATGCAATTAGGGTGCACTTAATGACTTTTGGATGCAACTTATCTGTTGGTATTCGAAAATATTACATACATACAATCACGCCTTTTTCCCATGGGGGTAGTCAGAAACCACGGAACGCCACCTGCTACGATCTCTACACACTCCTTTTGCCTCTTTTAGGTTCATACAATTGGTCATACACACACGCCAGTTGCGAGTAGCGTAGTACTCGCAACTGACCTTTCTGAATAACATCACCAATAAGGTCACTATATGTCCTCCTAGGGCGTCTCCTCCCGGTGTTTCCACTCACATCTGCCTTGTAAATACCTTTTGTGAGTCGTCCTTCATTCATCCTCTCAACTTGACCAAACCATCTAAGCATACTTTTCTAAATTTTTGTCACTACATCTTCTTTTAAACCACACCGTTCTCTAATCACATCATTTCTCAGCCTATCATTCATAGTCACACTACACATGCTTCGTAAGGAACGCATTTCCACAGAATTTATTCTACTTTCATGCTTCTTTTGCCACACCCAACATTCACTCCGGCAATATTCTTTGTTCAGATAAATAAATGCATCATAATTATTCAGGACTCAATGTCCTATAAAGTCTAGTGTTATTTTTCCTTAATTCTGTAAAAATATTTCTGGTTAATATATTTTTTTTAATAACAACTACAATTAAATGTGTATTAAGAAGGTCATTTGAGGTAAAAATAAATATTTCCTGATAGACTGACCTTTTCAAGGCAAGTAAACGCATTTAATTCCATTATGGAATTATTATTGTCTTGAATGGACAAGTCTAATAATATTATGACACTGTGCTGCAGAGCAGTAGTGGTAAATAATTACATCACTACTGCTCTAAAAACGGCGTAGGAAAACTTCGTGAGGAAGCCGGCATAAGTAAGAGACCCTAGAGTCTACACAACGCCCCCATTTTTTTCTGGGTCTCTTACCACCCCCCTTTAGGCCTGCAGCGCCCACAAGGGGGGCGTTATCGCCACTTTGGGAAAGGCTGTCCTAGAACTAGAAAATTCGAAGACATCTGCCATGTACCAACTCGCAAAGAGCGTAGATTACGGCCCATTCCGTCCCACCAAAAGGAGGCTTATGTCCTAGCAGTGGTAACGGTATGCATGCTTATGCTACTGTCCAATAAAATGGATTATAAAAACTAAGTCCTTTTTCAGGACAATATTAGAAACTCGATGTTACTAATAGAGAAAATATTGTATGAGGCAACGGTTGCCAGTTAATCACTAGCAATAAAATGAGTAATTAAGTCTAGGACTCGGTTTGTAGTTTTTAATTAACCCGTTGAATGCCGCTAATTACAGACACAATTAAAAACCATTGTGTCTATACCAAATGTGGTATCTCAGGGACTTAAAGGTTGATTTCTATTTTAATGTTTGTACGCTAACATAGCGGATGATAAGCAAATATTTTCTCATTAAAGATTTCAATGACAAAACAAATACTTATCGGAATTATTTGAGTTTCACATACCTAGCGTAACTTAAAAATAAAAGCATAGTTTTGTGTGTACCAACAGGCCTCATCATTGACGTGTCATATCATAATGTTCAAATGGTTCTATAGGATTATGTTAATAGCCCGAAGCATACGTGTTGATCGAATTATACCCAACCCAGCTTATCATAGTCCGCTGCCTGGACTTGTAACACCTTCGAGGTTACGCACAATACCCATTCTTCCGATTTCGCTATCTAGTTGGTCCCAGCTGCGTTTTCAGCTGAGAATCGTCCTAAGCTACGCTGGGTGATTCACTGTCTTCAATCAAGGTCTCGTCTGCATCAACGTCCGAATATCATTCGACAGATATGGCCAACCCACTGCCATTTCATTTTACAACTGTGCATCTCAACCTGACAACATGATAATGTACAGATTACTAAATGCATATTGTATTGCCCCTCACTATATCTATACAGGATAAGTTTTTATCCAGTGCGTAAATTGTAACCATGAATTCAGCATATCATTCTGGATCCCCTAGCGCAGAAATTTTAAGTCGGTTTTACAAAAAAAAAAAAAAAACTGCTCTTTCACAGAAAATTGTAATAGCTACGGGGTCAAAATGTATAAAATAGCAGATTTTTTTTTGTATAACCGACGAAAATTTTCTACGCTGGGTGGTCTAGAATCATATGCTGAATTCATGGTTACAGTTTGCGCACTGGATAAAAACTGATCCTGTATATAACAAGAGCCTTATCTAATAACTTAGCAAACTATCAATGGATCTAACCCACTGAATATTTGCCGTTTGATAACAGGAAGTCAAGAAGCATATACGTTTCCGTTTAATATCAACTTGACCTGCATTAACCTCACCGTTGTCATGACGAGTCTCTAGTGCAAAGTGTACTAAACCTTCTCTCATATGTTTGTCACGATCTGTGACTTTGTGATCAATTAGCGTGTCTACAACAGTTAAAGATCGCGATCCTTTGTCGAAGATGACACCGACGGCTAACTAATTTACTGTCTGTATCTAATTCATGATGCGGTCATGGCATACATATAGTTTCGTGTTGCTTGTTTAGGGTATTCAATTAAGGTCGTTTTTGGCACCTTTTTTGGGTGTGCAAAAAATATTGCCAATATCACCAATATCGTCTTTTTCTGCGTCTTTAGAATTCGAAGCAGGATTTGCCTAAACAATGTTATTTTCCTCACTTAATTTGTTAACAGGTTCTGGTCTGTTTTGGTCATTCGTTATGGCTTTAATGTCATCTGTCTAGCGCAGACTTGTCACATGTTAATTGGGTCGTTTTTCCAAAAACAATCATAACGAGTATTGGATGTTTACAAAGAAAAAACGTCCACTCACATGAGGACCGAATGGCTACATCAGCCAACGCTTTTAGTAAACTTTAAACTTTTTCGTGTTATTAATAATTTAAGAATGAACGTGTTTTAAGAAAAAATAAAACTTCATTCGATTAGCTTTAAGGCAGGAATTTGGTAAGTCACGAAACATCTTGACGATCCTAACCAGTTGCCTTATGAAGACACATCATTGCTTTTAAAAAGACGTACTTATATCATTGTGAAGAAAAAAATTCAAGAGAGTGCAATTTCAGCATTTTAAAGTCGTTGAACAAAGTATTGTTTTTGGATTCTCCCTCATTTTGCCAAGTTGAAAGGTTAACTATCACTAAAAGTTAATAATCCCTAACTCCCTAGAATTCTAGTTACTAACTCAACTCGAATACTAAAGTGCTTAGTACATATTTCACTGCGCATTGCAACTGCCATTGCTCAAGAAGTTTCGCGATGCAGGACGCACTCGAAATCTATGCGACTAACGATATGTAAACAATTGCGTTCAACTTACCAATTTCCGTGTTCTTTAGGAGTTCAAGAAAACCGCCATATCATAGACTCTCGCTGTTAGTTGAAGAACACAAGGACGTAATAATATACCGGTTGGCGATCGCAGTATGGTGATAAATTGCATAGAGAACGCTGCTGCCCATTCTCTAGTAAGTCCCTTAGTCGCCTCTTACAATACCCATAGGAAGAAATGGGATGGTGCTATTCTTTACGTCCGGCACCGCACGGAGCTTTACAGTGCATTTAAGTATCTTTATACTGGATTTTCCACATCCTGTTGCGGTGAAATTTTGAGAATCGAACAGTGTGGTTTTTCGACGCGCTGAGATGCAGTCTGTTGGATTCTCAATGCTCGGTTCAATACCGAGAGTTCACAATTCAGTGCGGGATATCATCCTGCCGCGATATCTGTACGTACGTGTGTACCATCGCGGACACTGTCGCTTGACCACTTTTGAACCTTATTACCTAAGGCATAAGGGTGAAAAGTGATCCACGGCGCTTGTCCATCTTTGTACGTCAATTTATGAGTGCTCCATCGGCATACTGTGGCAATTGGCTGACCACGTCTGTCGAAGAAGGTCGTTAGAGCTGACAAGTCCATGAGCGCAGACCACGAATTGGCAAACGTAATGCTGTACGTCCTCCATCTAGATGGCCGACGACCTTGAAATAGGTGCTGGTACAGACTGGATCTGAAAAATAAAATAAACGTTGGTTGCTTGCCTGTTTGATTCACTTCAAAAGGAATGCCAATATAAACACTCAATATCTGGATGACCGAGCTTTGCTCGCTATTTTTTGGTAAATTGTGTTTAATATAATAAGTTTATGTTCAAGTTGATTATCGATAAAGTTGGTCATTGAAAACACGATAAATAGGCTACCCAACACAAAAATAATTTTTCAATTCGGACCAGTAGTTTCTGAGATTAGCGCGTTCAATCAATCAAACAAACAAACAAACTCTTCAGCTTTATAAATTATTTTACCGGCTCGAATAAAATAAGCTGCACCCCGTAATTTAATTTAGACTTAATTCACAATTTTTTGACGTATCAGTCATTGATGGTCGTTTCATATTTTGGTCAGGTCGTATTTGACCGATGTTCTTTCACGAAAATCGTTGGAGCCGTTTCCAAGATTCAGATTATATATATAATGCTCGTTTAAAGATATAAGATATAGAAGTAATAGTGATTCATTCAAGACTATTGACAGTGACCTAGTTGATGATAATATTATTAATGAAGCCTAGGCCATATTAATGCTATGCTTGTTCTTCTGTATTATATAGAAAAAGTGATATGTGGTAATGCATATACATTTAGCATTTTCTAGATATTTTCTAGTATCGGAAGTCGCCAAGAAATAAAACCAAGAGGATACGTTAAGGTAGTAAATATTTTCTTACATTCTTTTCAATTTGCTGGTCAGCGATTTAAATATGATTCGCAAAAATAAGCCTTATTTGTTCGAATTCGAAATTCCAATCATACAGAATTGTTATCATTAAAATTTATTTAGTTTATAGGGTTGCATTCGTTTAATTACTTTTCATGAAATAGTTCATTTGGTTATATGATCTTAGAGTGTTGTGTTGATGATTATAGTTCTATAAATACGGTTCTACAAAATATGATTCATGTCACTAAAGTCACGAATCATATTTTGTCCAACATACAGCCTGATACTGACCTGCAAATTGCAAGAAATAAGAAAATTTGAATGTTAGCCAGTTACCACCACGTGTCTACGAAGACCCACATTAATATTCACGATAAAAGCGCGTTGAAACCAATCAAAATAATTGTAATCATATGAGTTGAACTTTGTACTGTCGGAGGTAAACAGAGGTGAAACGCGACTCATTATCAGAAAGTACATAAAAGTGATAAGTTACTAATCAATCATTTTGCACTTGACCTTTACTATGCGTAGTAAGATAAACTATTATACTTGCTTACCCTAATTGTATTTCATTGCTAGAACCCAAATTACGTACCACATTATTATTATTATTAAATACTTTTATTCAGACTAGGTGTCCATTTTGTTAGTAACAATGTTCTTATAGACTACTGTTAGTAATACTTAACCACTACAACAAAACAAAAATAAAAACAAACTCAACAATCACTACCGCGCCACTCCATGACAAATGGCGCAGCAATGATTGATGTAACAACAGTCCAGTCGACTAGCGATCATGCTAAGGATGCTGTTGGTGCTGCCACGTACTCTACGCACCAGGGATGCGCACCTTTTACGCATCGTAGCGTGAAAGCAATCTACGCGACGTTCAGCAAACATCCGATGCGCTACAGAATCGCCGCAGCCCCATCAACACCCTAAACGCGTTATTAAATTGGACTCGGAGGGCACTGTAAGACTTTTACTTTTTTTTGGCACTGTAAGATTATTAATCAGAATCTGAATCATTTTGAAGGTTCATCTGCTCAGTTTTTTTAATTCGACGCGGCAATTGTGCGTTTCCTTAACGGAACCATAACAAGGCCTTGTCAACTTCTTCTTGTATTAGGGTGGTATCTTGGGTGGTAAGAAGTGTGTTGTTTGTGGTCTTCACAAAAGTGAATAATCAGCACTTATGAGGGTACCTTGGTGTCAAATCGGCCAGCTGTATTACTTTTTTATGTGTAACTATCTACACTTGCGTGCTTGGGGGAGGCCTATGTCCAGCAGTGGACGTCTTTCGGCTGAAATGATGATGATGATGATGATGACACTTTTGCGCTGTTCGCTGCTGATCCCATCATCATCATCAGCCTATAGCAGTCCACTGCTGGACATAGGCTGTTCCAATTGCAAACCATTCAACTCGATTCTCGGCAACTCATCCAGCTACTATCAGCCACCCTGCGAAGATGGTCGTTGAGCCTGTAGCCCGAGGGCGTCCTACCTTACGTTTGCCAATTCGCGGTCTCCACTCTACTACCACTACCCCAACGGTCATCGGTTCTACGGCTAATGTGGCAGGCCCATTGCCACTTCAGCTTGCTAATCTTACGAGCGATGTCGACAACTTTGGTTCTCTGCCGGATCACCTCATTTAGGATTCTATCCCTCTGAGATACTCCAAGCATAGCTCGTTCTATAGCTCGTTGAGCGACTTTGAATTTATGAACCAGCCGTACCGTGAGTATCCACGTTTTGGCTACGTAGGTCAAAACAGGCAGGACGCACTGGTGGAAGATTGTAGTCTTTAGGCTCTGCGGAATACGCGACGAAAAGTCACGACGAAGCTTCCCATATGCTGCCCAGCTCAGCTGAATTCTCCTGTTAGCCTCCCTCTCATGGTTGTTCTTACCAAACTGTAGAGTTTGCCGAGTTTGCTGATCCCATACGTTGTTATTATAATTTTATACTTATTCTACATCTGCATGTTTCGTCATTAGACGATGAATATTTATGTTAAAATTTAAATCTCATAAAAGTAAACTATACCATGTTCTTATGAGAAATAAAGATTCTTTAAACCTAAGATATTAAAAATAGGGATACATGAGCACCGGCCGAGCACAGATGTCACTGTAGACAAAAAAATCGAGTGATTTTGTTTAAAAAGAAACTTTTGGCGTTTTTTTTTTAGTTTTTTAAAACTATTATTTATTTTCTATATGTTGTTTGTTTTTGTTTGTATTTTCTATAGGTGTTTTGAATTTTGTGACGTATATCAGCGTAGTTTTCGAAAACAGTTCTTTTTTTGTTTTACTGGTAACCCTGGCAATGATAATGACACAAATTTTTGAAATGATTGTATTGTCATCGGTCCTCGATAAGCCTACAAAGTTTAAATGAAATATGACCGTTTGAAATGGGTCAAAATCAAGTCCAAAAGAGTCGGTTACAAACAAACATACAGGTGAAGCTAATAAAAGCGTGTTAAAAAAAAAACTAATCGAAAAGTTCTGTATAACATCGGAGAGCTAACATTTTGTTGCGGTTCATCGCAATGCGCTAAAATCAAAACACATATTACGTAAAGCCAAGATTTCTGTTCTCTAATACTCTGACCCGATGCCTTACGTCACCACTTTCTCTGAACTAGCAGGTTTATATCCGATGGGCACTCCTTTATACAGGCCCTGATTCTGCTGGCTATTGTCCCTGTCACATTCCATAGATGAAAGCAATCAGTTAGTCAGTGCCAATAAATGGACCTTATACAAAGTGTTCCTTTTGATATATGTGACCATGTCAAAGAATCAACTGGCATATGATTTTTGTTTTCGTTTTGATTTTTCATACAAAATAATTTAACGTCACAATTATTTATGTAAAACACCCTTACGTGAAATACATACGATAACGTCGCTTTAAGTTTGAATGATTGGATTGAATGAAAAGGTTTACTCGTACTTATCCATGAAACTTATACCCGACTTTAAGAAAGAAAAAAAAAAACTTATTTTATCATATACCATTTGATTCTTTGACATGGTCTCATAATACCCTTGAGTTATGGGATATCAATAGGAGCACGGTGTTATTTGCTAAAGAGTGGTTTTCGTTCTTCGAAATGAAAACCAGACATCACACCAAATCAGAATCGGCAAACATGTACCTAATATTTTTTTAAATATTTCACTTTATTAAGCTTTATAGGAGGATATAATGTCCGCTTGTAAGGTATGTAGCATTAATTTCAAGTAATTATTTTTAATATTTGATCTTCGTTCATAAACAAAACTAAGTAAACAAATTATATAATAATAAACAAGTACCCGAAAGAGGAGATAATAAAATAAAGTAAGTATTTAATAATGTAGGTTCTCATGTAGTCTCAACCTTGCTTGGACTTGTGTTGTGGCTAGTAATAACAGCTGCATAGTTCGATCGATCTGGTTAATCTACGCTTGCGGCGGTTAGTCCGTGAAAGGTTTACGTATCAAGAACCTTCCGTGACTCGTACAGTACGTTAAGCCGTTGGTCCCGGCTGTCATACGTTGATTTTCGACAGTTGTTACGGGTCGTCGGAAGACCGAGTCTGACATCTAGTCTTACGAACGGGGTATCGCAAATGAAATAATTAGATATACCTAGTTACTTATAAGTGATTTACAACTATTGTACAATTAACAACAAAGCAAGGTCATCTGCCTTGCCTTTTCTCAACTATGTTAAAGTCGGCTTCCACTCTAGCCGGATGCAACTGAAAACCAGTATTGTACATGGAGCGACTGCCAATCTGGCTTCCACAACCCAGTTACTGGGTACTACGATATTTCTTGTTAAGACCGGTTGTCAGACTTACGAGCTTCTGACGACCCGTAACGACTGTCAAAGATCCACGAATGGCAGCCGGGACCAACGGCTTATCGGGTCCTGGTATGTAAACATGGTTACCCGTCCACTGATTAACCTGTACGCGGTTATTATTTAGCCGCAAGTCCCTTACACCATAAATTATCTTAATGTCAATGTACACGTGGATATTTAAAAACATTGTACCTATGTACATAGTTTAAAATGTCTATTACATACTTTGTATCTGTAACTAGACGATATCTTCATACTTTGTAGTTTGGTAGCCTTGGAAGTCTACAATGGGAGGACATATGAATATAATACAATATGTTAAAAGATGTCAGTCACTAGTTTGCGATGTGTGACTAACCGATTTATGTATGAGTCTCGTAACGGCTGATTGACGGTTAAATACGATTATTCAACAAAAATTTTTCAAAATTGTTGGTAGTTTTCGTGAAGCTGCATACGGCGTTCTAACTTTTCAATATATTGCTCGACTTCCATAATCATTATCAGCCAACAGAAGTTCACTGCTGGAAATCATCATCATAATCATCATTATTGCAGCCGAAAGACGTCCACTGCTGGACTGGCCTCCCCCAATTTGGGGGGCTTTGCCGGCGGTTTTGCAATCGCAGTATGGAAAAATGCATAGAGGACGCTGCTGCCCTTTCTATAGTGAGTCCCTTAGTCGCCAATTACGACATCCACGGGATCAAATGGGTTGTTGCTATTCTTTACGTCCGGCGACAACACACGGAACCCTCATGCTGGAAATAGGCCTCACCAAATGCTCGCAATTTTGCTGGATTTCGGCCACTCTCACCCAACTGCTAGCAGCCATCCTGCGCAAATTATAGCTTCAACAAGGCCGCATATGATTGGCATGACGACTTAAAATAAAATAAGTAATCAGAAATCTTGTGAATTTTAAGATGGTCTCCTGTCGCTTTTAATAAATAGGCTTTAGGTCCTTTCTGTAATGTAAATACTTCCAGTAAAAATAAATTCGCAAAGAATATTTGTAATCCGAATACTGGACAAAATGCTGTAGCACGCACGATTGATTGTATAAAGTGAATCCCTCAAAATTAATTAAAAAAAAATTTAAGTATAGTTTTTGCTGCTGATACCATCATCATTATTATAAACTAACAACTCTTGGCTTGAAGGTTACCAGTAACATAGCTAGAGGTGAACTTCGGATTCGACTAGAAAAAAAAGGCTTTTGCGTCAATACTTGATATGCCATTGAAATTACAGATTCTGTAGGTGGAATATAATATGTGTAGACAACTAGCTTCTGCCCGCGGCTTTGTCTGCATTAAATTTCTTGTTACCCCGACCCACCACGTCGCATCGAATCGCCTGCTCGTGCGAGGTCTACGTATTCCTGACTTTTTTCCTTTTTCTCGGCTCCTAAGGGTCTTAGCGTGATGTTATATAGTCTATAGCCTTCCTCGATAAATAAGCTACCAAACGCTAAAAGATTTTTTAAATTCGAACCAGTAGTTCCTGAGATCAGCGCGTTCAACCAAACAAACAAACTTTTCAGCTTTATAATATAAAAAAAGTTTAGATATAGTGTAGATTCATTAATTACGGGTTCGGATTATCAATTTAAGGTTTTGGACGTGCGGTCCCTCTTAGCTTGAGGTGCCCCTTGATACGGTTTATACAGCGGTCGTTACTCTCCTGATAGCCGAAGTAACTTCCGTTACTTAATACCACGGAGACCATAATTTCACCACAAATTAATTAATCAATTACAAATCTAATAATCCCATTTCTTCTTTTCCAGGTGGTAGGCCACAGGGAAGGCCTAGAGATGATGGAGTCAGCAGACCCACTAGTCCTTCTAGTACTCTTACCCACGATCCCGGTGACGCTCATCAGCGCGAAGATGTACAACTGGGAGGACTCAGTCCTGCTGTTCCTGAGGAAGTACTGCGCCAAGATTCCGGCGCTGTCTTATGTACTGCCGTTTGGCAGGTGAGTAAAGCTTTTGTATTAATTATAGGCTAGCAAAATCAAAATATTTTATTTCACATAGACCTATAGGTATGCGCACTTATGTTACTTCAGAAATTAGGTGCATGGTTCTAATTTGTTATTTACTATGGAGAAGAGCTGAGAAGAAACTCCATGATTACTCTATTAAAAATAATTGGTTTGCACGATGGTTTCAAATTACAGTGATAATTAATAGGTATGGGAGGACAGTGTAGGGCAAAGATACTTGTTTCAGGAACTTGAAGTTACGAGTTAGCTCATCCCGGGTCGGTTTTTCTTCTTTAATAAGGACTTCTCCTTGACAGGGATTAATAATAAAAACATTTAATAACGTTGATGAAAAAGCTTCTGGTCATTTCAAAATTGTGTGAAGTGACCACAACAAACGCTACAGCTTTGTGTAAAATATTGCAGTCATTTTAAAAAGAGATTTCAGTACGGTTTTCAAAAACCTGTACAAGAACAATAAAACTTAGCAATGCAACGAAAGTGTGACGGACAGTCGTAATAATAGTCTTGTGGTGTCTTGGTTAACGTTAGAGATGTACAATAAAACACTGTTTATAATAATAATAAATATATTGCGTTAGTCCTGCTGTCATGCACACACTGAAGGGGACCGCCAGGGTCGCGGATTTATCTGAACGAGTTACCTTGGCCCTGTCATAGGCAACTGAAGGAACACGGGTGGGTTTTAGTCAGTATAAGTCTGACACGCCCTTCCGCTCCACCCAGAGCGGGAGATGTAATTCGATGATTTCTCACACAAAAAAAAGGCGTACTGTCGCTACGAGTATTCGGACAAGACTACTGCGCAACCCCCACCACTGCACGTATAACTTATTTATTAAACCTTATAGCACTGTTATGTTGTAATACTTAATTCTTATCGATACATTAATATATGTTTGTTATTATTTTCAGCGTGGAAGGCGACAGAGGTGCCATAGTGACCGGCCACAACAGTAACCACAACCAAAACAGCAGTTCACACTTATCACCCACACGAATCTTCTGTTCAGCCCTCCTACTACCCACAATATCCACCATCATAGGAAAAATATTCTTCCGCTCTATACAAAACAACCTACACAGAACCATCCTAGGCGGTATCACATACATAACCATTAAAGGAGCTTTAAAAATCTACCACAGACAAATGCTATACATCAGACATTCCAGTCGGAAAATTCTAGATTACACAGAGTCAAATTTGAAATTGTATAGAAGTGCCGGCACCTCGACCACCACAGATGCCATATCCAGTACGCGAGATGACTCGGAACAGGTGGTTTAATATTAATCTATAGATGTACATATGTATAGTCGGCTTAGTTCGTGTTCGCGGGGTGAAGAGGCCGATTTGAATTCGTTTTCGACTTTAAATATAGAACGAATTTTACCAATGACAAACGCTAGGAGGGCAGCCTTATACCATAGACATTTCTCGCCAGTCAGCAAAGCGTGAGTGATTGTCCATGATACACCTTAAGACAAAAACCCTTATTGGTGATTGTCTTCAAAAAATCATAACCCTCCTTTGGCTTTACCGTTGTCGGGTAAAAAAGGGTTGTATGTTATGACAACATTTATGAACGTAAGCGCACCAAGAGTATGTAAGGAAGTACATGGTGTTCATTTCTGCCTACCATCGCGGGAAAAGGTCTGAGTTTGTTTATGTACGGTTTGGTTGGAAGTTGGAATTTAACCCCTATTTCGTAAAAAGCTAGGTGCTAGTCGCAGAGACAGACTATAGATTTTTCTAACAGTTCTTAAGGTGTGAATGTTAAGAGATAATTATAGAGAATAATCCTTTTATTCATAAACGTTAACCGCTAATAGCTAGTAAAATGTTAATCTTAGAGAGATTATTTCATTATTAAATGAAATGACGGAGGTCAAATAATATTTATTAACCGTTTCTCCATTTAAAATTTCTATGAAAACAGTTGTAACATTCGTGTTTTTTCATATTTGTACACTGTTTTTCAAAACGTATCCTTCCTAAATGTTACTATATTCCTACTATATTTAAGCTTTTCAACTAAAAAGTTGGTGTTGTCCTATATAAAAATGAAATGTATGTTAACAGTATATATCTTGTTGTAAAATAGTATTTATATCGACGGTGAAAATATTCCGTTCTGGCAGTTATTAGAAGTTTCCTAAATAAATAGAGTATACGCGAAATAAAACCGGGCTCTTCACCCACGCTGACTATAAAATAACGTCAATATTTACGAAGGAATGTTGAATAGAAATACTATTATTAAATTATTGTAAACACTCGGAACATATCCGTTTAATATAATAATAATATTTACATCTTTATGCTCACGCCTCCATGACATTCAATTACTTATTTTCAATTCAAACTATAACATTTCGCTTCAAAACGATGATGTTGAAGCTTTGACACTAGCTACCAGGCTATAATGAGAGTACTGTCTAATTGTCATTTATTTGCTGAAGTGACGAATCATAATAAATTAACCAATCATCCTGATTGGTCGATTAAAGAGACAATTTATTGTTCGTATAATAAATTATTTTATTTCTGTAAGTAGGTTTGTACAAACCTTTTACATGTCAATCATATTTTTGAAACTAAATAAAGTCGGCGTTTCCTATCTGACTACTTGGAGAAGCAAGGCCGAAACAAATTCAGAGGTCACAGTCTCTTAGAGTCGAAACATAATCTTGGTCAGATTATGTCAAGGCCATGTAGATTGGTGTCTGAAATTGAGTGGACCTGAACAGTCAGTGCACGCATTTGTTTTTAAGCGTGCAGTTCAATTCCGAATTTAAGGAAATCAACGATGCGACGAACAGTAATTTATTATGATTTGTTACGCTGGCCTTTAGACAGTACAATGATAAATGGATCTTTTGGTTCGTATGACACCAACAGAGGGCGTTGTTTTTGAAATTAGATTGAAAAAACAAAATGGCGACTTTAGTTCCGATTATGGCCGCCTATGCTTACGATTTTGGGACATGATATGAGAAATATGTATTTCCTTACAAAAATTCTTGTTGACATCAACTCTGCGTTTAATAGCCATATAATTTTTAATTTTAAGTTTTCAATGCTAGAACTGCGTTACGACGACTAATAATATTAGTAAAGCATTAATTATTCGCATTGTAACATATTAATATGACAATACGGTTCATATTGACGAAACTTAGTTGTATTTTTATTTTTATTTTTTTAGTTTTATTTTTATAATGAATTTTGTAATATATGTTCTGTATGAGTATTGTTAAAAGAATGATTTAAATGAATAAGATTTGTAAAGAATTTGATTAAAATTATGTTTAGTCGGTATATTCTTTAAATGATTTTTTTCTACGGAAAACATAGATATTTCTTCTTCATCTTTCTCTCTTAAAACAATGCTCTTCAGAAAAATAATAATTATCAAGCTGTATTTCTCTTGTAGCTAGGTGAAACTTGATCTTTAATCTTTTGGTATCGGCCATCAGCTATCCTAAAGCGTGCCAAATTCTACCTTATGTCGATTGGTGTAAGGGCGTTATTTTAATGGCATTTTTGCTAAACATTTTAGCTTAAATTTTAGTACCTACTTTAAATGTATATAATATAAATATAGGATTTGTTAATTTATAGATAACGTTATGTGATAGACAGGGGAATTTAAAGTTAAAAGATTTAAGCATCAAATTTTTAAGTAATTCAATACTAATTGTAAAATGTTCCAGTTATTATTAAAGAAGATATTTGATAATGGTGTGCCTTTAATGAATTAAAATGGATGGTTTGCAAATATACAGAAAATTTAATTAGGTGGCAATACTCACATGTTGTGTCTCGATATCGAAAAAGAATGAAACAAAAAATATAAAGAACTTCATTCGATGGGCGAAAGTCAATGCCCTTAATCTTTCATCTGTTTTTGTAATTTTTCGTGATATTTTTTTTACTAATTTCCTAAAACCATAACATAACATTCGTTCGGTTACCTTCATGTACATGTTATAGTGCTTTTTGCCATAAAAGTTTCATTTGTTTTCGAGATTGATCGAATATTACCAGCTAATTTAATAACTTCTGAAGGCCAATTGTTGTAATTAAAAATGTTCAAAACCTTGTCGCAGTCTCATCTCGGCGGCAATTAAACGTCAAAAACGTGTCAAAAATGTGTGGAAACTCGAGGCCTTTTTGACAGATTGAGATCAAACTGTGAACGTTCTCAAAATTACAAGATTTGCTCCTGCGGTCCTGTATAATTTTGTTCATTTTTCCTACGCACGGTGCTTACAAGCCCTTAGTGATAAACAAGCTTTTAGTTCATACCACTCGATAGCGGAGAAGTCGATACCTACCTAATTAATCGACTAATATCATTTAGTCAATTTTAGTTTGACTCACAATCGATTTATCGAATCGATCAGTACCATTTCGATTTAAGTTCCGATAGCATTAATAAAATAGTGTTTGATTAATTTCTATGTACTTTCAATACTACTAAAAATAATAATTCCACTATCTTGCCATCAATAATGTTTTTTCGTTTGGTTCAATACTGTTAACGTTAATTTTTGTTTACTTACATATGATTTAAATTGTATAATTTGTTTTGTAAACATTTTGGTTTATGTTTTAATAATTTTGTTTGACTTGCGGCTTCTTGAGCATAAAATGTGGTTAACATAAAATGAGGGAGTTTCAACTAACTCAGACTTAGGATTATTTGCTTGTACTCAAATTTAGGGCCATTCTGTGCCTCGGAAAATAGGTTATAAACCATTGGTCTTGGCTGTCATTCATAGATCAGTTGTTACGTGTAGTCAAAATGCCGAGTCTGACAACCAGTCTGGCCAAGGGATATTGTGTTATCCAGTAAATGGGTTTGAAGGTCACATAGTTGCTCCATATACAATATAGTAGTATTCAGTTTGGAAGCCAATCCTTACTTAGTTGGGATAAGGCTGCAGATGGTGTTTTGACTTTGGAATAAGTAGAGCACTTGTTGCCGAGTAGCCAGTATGGTCGCTAACGTTCGCTAATAAATGCTCGCGAACGAATTAATGATCACGGCGGAAACGCACTTGAAGCTTTCAACAGGCATCTTTCACTCTAAGTGAAATAGCTGACCATGAAATGAATTAATGTGAAAAATGAATTCATTGGCGAACCGATCAAACGTGGTCGGATTTCAAATCTCCAACCTTCTACTCTCTTACCGAATGATCGAAAAATGAAACGAGTAGGTGAATGTTAATTCTTATGTTATTAAAAAGAAATAACATCAGTCGATTGCAGCGACTGATATCAACTTTACTCGACATTCGCATGGACGTAATAAAATCGTGGGATATTTTCGCGCACTGGAATTTCAACTCTCGGTTTAAAACCAAGCATTGAGAATTCAAGAGCATGCATCTCAGAGCGTCGGAAATTGAATAGTCAGTTTTGCTGTTCGATTTTCGACTCTCGACACTATTCAGTGCATTCAAAATCCATTGCGCTAAAACTGTCGACCTAGACTAGTGATGTGTATTCCTCATTGACATTCGTGGCCGACATCTACCTGTGATTACAAGAGCATTTAATCATCGATAAGCACAGCGTACAGTACAGTAGTAGTAACATTTATTTGCATTTAACGCCTCTTTAGAATATAGTATCTTTATTTCGTACATCATGTAATCACCTTCAGGTACTCAATGGTGGATGTTGGCACTACGTGGACTATAATCAGAGTCATACTGGGACAAATTGTCTTGCAGTGATTTTCTTTAAGCATTCACATTTCTTAGCTTTTTCCATTTGGCCACACTAAAACAACCAACCTGTAGATACTTGGAGACTCGTGTTCATCTGTGCACTGCAGACAATATGTAACACATAATTAACGCAAAACCTCATACACCCCAATTATAGTATTGAGCCTAATACAATGACGTAAAGTTATTTTCAAGCTATGTACTATTATTAAGGAAATCGTGATGACCTCAACATTACTATGTGCATTTAAAATTAAGTCTTATTTCGTTTAAATAAGATTTCATTTTCTTTGGCTCAACGGGCGGCTAATATGGCAAAATTAGTAGTTTAAAATCTAGTTTCTGATCTTCGTGTATTCTGTTACACCATGCATACATACTACCTTTATTTTATAGGTATCTTGGGCTAGTTACTACCATGTTCTTCTAAATGACTACACAGCCGAGGAAAAAAATCGGTAGAAAAATAATACCTTGACGAGTTCCGACTATCTACCCCGTTTGGGGTGGCAATAAGAACACGCGTTTCCTAGTATCCAACCTAGGGTGGTTGTTATAATGTGGCCAAACAGAATAAGCCAGTGTCTTACAGCCTATCAGATAGTAACTTGCTATAGAGCCGAAAGCATGTGACCATTCCACATAACAAGGTCAAAACAAGTACATTACTGGAAGTACTAAAAAAAAAATTAAGCGATAATTTTGTATAGATATATATTTTATATAAAACTAGCTTCTGCCCGCGACTTCGTCCGCGTTAAATTTCTTGTTCCCCCGACCCTTCCCGTCGCGTTGAATCGCCTACTCGTGCGATTTTCCCCGTTTTTGGAACATTTTTCATTACTGCTCCGCTCCTCTTGGTTGTAGCGTGATGTTATATAGCCTATAGCCTTCCTCGATAAATAGGCTACTCAACACAAAAATAATTTTTCAATTCGGTAGTTCCTGAGATTAGCGCGTTCAATCAATCAATCAAACAAACAAACTCTTCGGCTTTATAATATTAGTATAGATAAGTATAGATTCAAGACAAATGGCACGCGTCATTTGACTCTTATTTCATTACAATAAGGTATAAAATTGAAAGGCAACATCCTGTTACCTCCAGTTTGTTAGTAAAACATTTTGTTATCGCTCAAGTGGCCGCAAGCGTTAGTTTTGCTAGTCTTTTGTAAACCTAGCGCCTTCATGCAGTCTTGTATAAACGACGCTCCTTTTAACTTATACCTAGCTATTATTTTGTCTACTGTACATTTTAAACAGATTATAAATATTATTTTTTATTGAGTCTCTATTTGTTGTTTTAATTTTACACTATAACCACTGAAAGAAAGAACGAAACATATTTTATTTGAAACACGCACTGGAAATACAAACAATAAGAACATTGAAATTTTTAAATTACAAATAAGAAAATAGTGAAAGATATTAAAAATAAAAGAGTAAGACCTGTGCGAGGCCTTCTGTGCGAAGGCTTCTATCTCAGCATAATGCTGCGATACGTGTATACTATTACTCTAGTTACTAAGTCATTTATTTCAAGTACCTACAATTTAGTCTATAATGTTCCCACTACTGGTACCTAGTGCGGGTTGGTAGATATCACATGTTTTAGAATTTTTTGTTCTAGAATATACCGGCTTTCTCACGATGAATTCATTCACCGTTTTGATAGCAGTGATGATAAAATTAAACACACATAGTGAAGTGCCAAATTTGTGAAAACTAAACTTCCTTATTTCTACGGGATTTGGGTGGGTTATACCCGCCTTAAATGTGAAGTTTTGCCAAATATTTTAATTTGACGTTATATTGGGGGTGGCATCGACACACAAACTGGCATCATGAATTCAGCAATAACTCTAGAACGGCGAAGCGTAGAGTTTTAAGTCATTTAGAAAATCTGCCGTTTCATAGAAAAATGCAGTAAGTACCTATGCGGTCAAAATTTATAGCAGAGCAAATTAATAAAAAAATGCTACTTTTCAACACAGGGGGTTCAGAATCATGTAAGTATTGAATCTATTGGTAACTGGTTGTGCATTGATATCCCTGCCACCCTATATTTGGTATTTGCTATTTGCATTGCAAATCGAATTTACTTTGTCGTTGACTTTGAACTAGCACTTTCTTCATGAAACAAAACCTTATTAATCGCATGCGTAATTACTTACCTATCTAAGTAATTAGACAGCCAACATCAGCCACCTAGATGTGATAGCCATATACGCAGTTGCTATGTGCTCTACTTAGGTACCTACAACTTATTTATAATAATCTTCAGTCATGTATTGTATTTGATAAAGCGTTAAACAAATGTACGAATCAGCATTATATTAATACCTAAGTATAATTTTGTCATGAGGCTTGAAGCTAAGCTACTTAAGTTAAAGTTAGAGTAACATTGAGAGCATTTGATTTGAAAAAGGTATTTAAATCCTTTGTGACCTTCAAACTTTGTTTAACAATATCATATATTTTCCTCAGCGGGTAAAGAGTATTTTTAATCTTCAATATCTGAGTGGAAAAGCCGTTTTTATTCTCTAGAGGATAAAGTAAATTGAATTTAGAACATCGTGTGCACTAAGTTTGTGATAGTGCACACGATGTTCTAAATTCAATTTACTTTATCCTCTAGATATTGAAGATTAAAAATACTCTTTCCTCGCTGAGGTGGAATGAAAAGTTACGTGTTGCACTCGAGTGCAAAGATTTTTCACCTCGTGGTCTTTTGATTCCCTCGCTAACGCTCAGGATTCTAATTTTGAATCACTCGCTGCGCTCGTGATTCAATTTAAGAATCCTTCGCTTGCTCGGTCATCAAAATTGAGCACGCGGTTAAAAAGCAACTTTGCACTCTTGTATAACAAATAACTATTATCATATCAGAATAGGACAGACACAATGCATAAATTAGCTGTGCTATTCTTCAGCTGAAGAGGAAGAGTTACCGTGGTCCTGGCACAGGCAAGTAAAGGAACACGGGTGAGTTTTAGTCAGTAAAAGTCTGACACGGTCTCCCGCTCCGCCCAGAACAGGAGAGAGCATTTGATTATTTCCCACCCGAAAAAACAAAAAGAAGACATTGTATTCTTATATTTGGATGTCTCAAGTAAGTTAGTAGGTAGCATATCTATCGACTCGATCCATCGCTTGATATGCTACCAAACAAACTTCTGTGTAAAAATTAATACTTCCTTCGCATGTCAGTCAATTGCAGATCAAAAACTGATAAACACTTTTAATGAAACCGACTTCATCAAAAAACAATTACATATTTATTTCGAGAACAAAAAATCAACAATCTGCGAATAAATTGCAATAGCACACATATCTAAAAGAAATCAAGTTAACAATATCCATTAGTAAGATAATGATAACAGCATTATCGTATAAAAAGCGGTATCGATGATAAAGTATTATTCATATCTTATCGAAGATGAAATTATGGTAAATAGTAACCGTTGTTTCAATGCGTTGCAGTGTTTTTTAGTCCTCGTTTTCCTGCGCGCGTGTTATCGATTCAAAAATAGTGCATTTCAAACGAACTAATCTAGGAAACGGTGTTTTGTGAACAAGGTAAGTGATTAAACAGTCTATTATCTTTTTTAAAGTAGATTAAATTATTTATAAAATATATATATATCAATAGGTAACAAGGGCAATGTGTTCAAGTCATAAAAATAATCACTTGAAAATTATTTCTTTTTGTTGTTATAATTTAGGCTTATATTTACCCGCTTCAGGGCCAAGGCCTCCCATTGTCCTTCCTCTCAACCATTGAGTTCGTGTGAACCAATCCTATCTGTAAGAGTGAAGATCGTCTCGCAAAAATAATGCTGTGTTTTTCCAAATGATTGCCAATTCTTGGTAACGACACAGCTGATAAGGTTGTAATTGTAATACTTTCTTAATCGAAATCGAAATGATAATTTTATTTAGTCTAAAGATAGGTAATTGTTTGTTATACCTACCTAATTTATAGTCGGTAATACGTTTTGTGTCGCATGAGTATGGAGTGCAGGACTGATAGAGTGATTTGTGACGTGCAAAGCCATTCAGATACCTAGTGATCGCGAGTGCTTCAAGTTTCCGCTATATAAGTGTATTTTCTAATACGTACCTATTTACCCACTACGTGTCTCATATACATACCTTTTCCCAAGTAAAATCTTCTAAGCAATGAAAATAGACCCAAGACTCCACACCGAGATTTGATATCTGTGATAGGTAGGCCCTGAAATCTCTCTTGCTCGCATCTTCATTATTCGGGCCATACTTACGTTCGAAAAACTTGGTCCCTGTCTTTACTAGGATCAATCAAACTCAGGAACAACAAAAGTGTGTGCTCCACCACTAGAGTACCTGCTCAACATCTTGTTGATATTTTACAATAATTGCCCAATCACGCAACTTGCTAATTCTTTATCAAATGCGCATTAATTGATCATTTTATTATCCAATACACACAACGAAGTTATCGTCTTTCTGCCATTGTCCCAATGACTAGTCGACACAGACTGTCTTCTTCTTCTCTTTAAACCGTCACCATCTCAGTAGTCAATCTTTTCGAGCCATCTTCATCGTCTCTCACACATTTCATCCGTCGCTTAGGTCTTCTGCAATCCAAATAATGACGTTCGACATTCAAATTTTTAGACGTTCGAGATTTCAAGATGGCGAAGTTCTTCAAGTCGATCTTCCACACGACGGACAGGCGGAAGGCTCCTCACTACAACGACCATGCTGATGCAGATGAGGAGAGGAGCGAGTCTCCTCAGACGGGCACGAAGAGGCAGCTGTCAATCTCACGTTCCGGGAGGATGAGGCAGGCTAACAAGAAGAGACACTCGCTTACTTTGGAGCTTTATGGAGATGTAAGTCATATTCAATTGCTTAACTTAGATATTGTAATAGGCAATTAAAATTAGATTTGAGAGGGCTGATGCAATCTTGCATTAGACATTTCTGAATCGATCATCTCTGCGTGGTAGGTATGTCAAGGTACAGGAACTTTGCTACCCCTGACTCTCAGTGGCGAAGGGTGATTTTATTAGAGAGGTAAGCCAGAGCAAAAAAAATGCTTACCTAGGCCGAACGTGGCGCACGTAGTCCAGTTACTTAAAATCTGTGACTGACTTCCTGGCTTCAGTCTTCTATAAGCAGATGTCTTTAGTCCACCTTTACTATACGTGTAAGCACTGGTGATTGAAACAGTGTCTTGCAAGTATAATAAAAGTGGCTTTGAAAAAAGCCGTTTGTGGTGTAATCAGTGTGATGACGTTGACGTATGATGTCTACTAGAAAAAACTACTTAACTACAAGACTACTGACTTATTCTACTTGTAATACTACTTATACTCTAAAGCTTTTCGTCTATTCTTTAGTACAAAGTGCGCTAAGACATTATCATAAAAGCCGAGATGATTCTTAATTTTTAACAATAAATGTTTTTCTATAGAAAAAATGGCTAATGCCGCGGATGCAACTGTAACGGGAAGTGTCAAAAATATACTACACTAGCTTCTGCCCGCGACTTCGTCCGCGTTAAATTTCTTGTTCCCCCGACCCTTCCTGTCGCGTCGAATCGCCTACCCGTGCGATTTTCCCCGTTTTTGCAACATTTTTCATTACTGCTCCGCTCCTCTTGATTGCAGCGTGGTGTTATATAGCCTATAGCCTTCCTCGATAAATAAGCTACCCAACAAAAAATATTTTCAATTCGGACCAGTAGTTCCTGAGATTAGCGCGTTCAATCAAACAAACAAACATACAAACAAACAAACATAGTCTTCAGCTTTATAATATTATTATAGTATAGATAATGTTGTAATTTGTGGAAAAGTGTCACACAATAATGAATTATGACCTAACCTAATTACGTGTTTCTTATTTTCAAAACTTAGGACTTACCACAAATTCCTAATTGCGAACACACAATTTCACAACAAACTCACAATTATCAAATTCTTATTGTTACAATAGTACTACACTAATAACTTATATGAATACAACGAAATAATTACTAATTAACCACAAATATCAACAAAATAAAAGGTTTGTTTTAAGGTTATAATTCTATTGACGTCAATGGTCAAACAAACATTTAACTCAAGGGGGCGGGGGAAGGGTCCGAACACTTACGAAATTCAACGAAAGGACGATATTACTACTCAGTTCGTTCGAATAACCCGACGTCTAGCGGCTTGCCAAGGCCTCTAAAAAATACGTGGCACGTTACCTGAAGTGACGTCATGACGAGATGATTTTATATAGAAATTGATGTACTTCATAACCCGGCGTTGAAAGCGAGTTACACTGCAGAAAAATCTTGACGCGCGGTGCCTTGCGCACTTTAAATGTTTTGTTTTCGTCGGAATATAATGACAAATATTTTCTTATGTAGGTTGGGGTTTTGTAATACTTTAATTTTATGGTGTAAGATTAAATACATTGAGTGTGATTATTAAACACTGCTGAGAACTTCTGACTGTCATAATTTCGTAAGGGAAGCCGACAGGAATGGGCTTATTAGTTACCTGCGCCACTCCTGACTCTATTACTTACATTTTTCGAATGCCACCTATGGATCATCATCATCTGCTTGTCATTGCTCATCATTTGAAAAGACTCGAATAGAAGGTGATAAGTTCAAATGAGTGGTTATAATACAAAAAAATCTGGCGAGTTATTAGAGTTCATTTTAAGACTCGAGTCCTTTTTAAGACTCGAGTCCTGTCTCCGAGCCTTTTGAGCAGACTGAGTCGTGCATAATTGAGCCGAGTCTCTAAAATTAAGACTCGAAGACTCGAGTCCTTTGCAACACTAGGTATCTATCTTGTACGAAGCTTTCTGACGCCTAAATTTTCTAAACAAATGACAAACGAATTCAACAAAAAACATCGACAGATTCCCTAAGAGTTCTTAATTCAAAATTAAAAAAAAAATATCGGCAGCTTTTCTTATTGGACTATTCTACAAACATTCAGTGTGACCCCCGTAACCTACTGCCGGGGTCGCGAGATCTGTTCGAAAGAGTTACCGTGGCTCTGCCATATAGGCAACTGAAGGAACACGGGTGGGTTTTAGTCAGTAAAAGTCTGACACACCCTTCCGTTTCACTCAAGAGCGGGAGACGTCATTTGATGATTTCCCACCCACAAAAAAAAACCCGTATCCTAAAATGTTCTTATTAAAGTATTAGTCAGCCTTTGTGGTGCTGTAAAACTTGTGTGTTTAGTTGTAGGTGATTAATTCTTATTATTGATGGAAAAGTACTCATAAGATAAAACTTAAAATTGTAAAAGGGAGCTACATCTGCCAACAAACTGCTTTGCAGTTTGGCAGAGGTAAATATGTTTTGTAAAATTGAGATCAACACGAATAAACGCTTTTTCATTATTATTTTTTTCATAAAACATTCAAATGAATCTCAGGTTCATCTCCCACAGTTCAAGCTCTTAAGTTTACAGTACCTATCTTTCCGTAATTGTATAACACAACTAGTAAGGTACCTTATTCAAGTAGAGCCTTTGTTTCTCGTCTTATCTTAACGCCTGGTCTGCATCAGATGCTCAAGAACTTGAGTGTTTTGACAATAAATACACAGACTACTTGTGTAGACTCTGCGTTATCTGACCACTTCATTGGTGATTACTTGGGTTTAGTTAATTGATATCACCCACTGGTTGCTGTAGATACCTAATTCTAATAGTAGTAGTGATTCGCGGATTCTGGCGCAAGCGCCAGAGCCCGCGCTTGCACCAGAGCCCGCGAATCTGTAGCACCCATCGTAAAAAAAAAAAAAAAAAAAAAAAAAAAAAAAAAAAAAAAAAAAAAAAAGGTTTTGGTGTGCTCTGATCTCAAATCTGTGGTCCATTTTAGCGTAGGATGCGTGGTTCTGGAGTTATGCAAATCAATTAACTGTTATCTCATTGATTTCCGGTGGTCCTGCACCCTCATTAGCATTCCATTGTTCGCCTAGTCCTTTTATCTATTATACTTCGAACACCTCATTACGTTGCGCCAGAACCCACGAATCTGTTGCCCTACGGTTGATTTGGCGTTCTTATCTATTACTCATTGTATGTCTGCTTTTCTATGTCATCAATAAAACACATTCATTTTTATTTCAATATTTTATTACTTTTTTCTACAAAATATGAGCGGAAGATCTCATCCACAAAAATATCATTGTGCAGTGTGTTCCCTGTAAATATGTTCGTAAAACTATGCATTGAACATCCCTGAAACTTAAATAGCAAATACATTAAGCAATATTCACCACAAACTGAAGTCCAATCATTCTGAATCCTATCAACATTCCAGTCCCATCTCTTACAATTCCTTTTCAAAAACTGGAGATGATATCGCTCAGGTGTTCGTCCATATGAATCAAAATATTGACCGATACCATTCGTATCGATATGTACAGCTACCCAGTGTGAACCTGGTTTATCATCCGCATCCAAATTGCATATTATATACGTTGGTACATGTGTATACATAGGTAGTCTATTAGCAGCATAAACATTATTTTCTAGACTGGGATGAATCTTTTTCATATGTTTTTGTAATTCTAGTGTATCCATGATATTACTGTTATTAGCAGATTATTACAGTACCAATCTATTCAATGGTTGTCATAGGAATGTTCAATTATAGTGATTTGTAAATATTAAATCGCATTCTTTGTGGGAGTCACAAAGCTTAGGATTATCATTTTGCTGCAGCTAATTTAAAGTTTGTTATATGGGTCTGATTATATTAAATAAAACACTCTTGAGTACATAGACATTTTTTAATTAACTGTTCAACACAATAATTATTAAATAAATAAATTAAATACAGACATATTATTATCAAAATACCATTTTCTAATACACACAGCATTATTCAATGCACAATTCAATTTATGGTTCGCACAATTAAAATCAGTTTTATTTTTACAGAACTTTTTTTTTAATGTCGCAAAATTAGGACATCCCTTCTCACCTATGTCAATCACTTCACAGTTTGCACATAACTCTTTAATCCACGTAATCTTTTCCAAACCCTTTGTCATAATTTTTTTATTTTCTAAATATGGTAAAATAACACGTTTAAACTCTTTGTAGTCTATGTAGCCTTCACTCCAGTAAATTCCTCGATTTCTTTCTAACCATCTCACCTGCTTTTTTTCTTCTAGTGTTAGGTAATGGAATGAATATGGTGGTTTCACCAAGAACGTCTGTGTATGATCATGACTCGCAATGGCCAATTCTTTGACAATAAAATGATTTAAAGAATCTTTAAATCCTTGGAGTTCCACTATAAGGGTGTCCGTCTTCATGATATCTTCTTAACAATGTTACTTAATGGTTTGTATTCAACAATGCAATCGTTCAGAATGAGACAATATGCTGAAGTTTTACAGTACCAATCTATTCAATGGTTGTCATAGGAATGTTCAATTATAGTGATTTGTAAATATTAAATCGCATTCTTTGTGGGAGTCACAAAGCAGGTTGATGCCTGTTGCGAAGGAACGTGAGATAAGTTTGTTGACTCATAGAGTTACAATCAGTTTCGTATGTGCTTATGTAAAGTTTAAACTCGAACACTGTTTTGTATAAGATTAAATAGGAGAGGTTTATAAAGAAATAAAAAATAGTATATTGCATACAATTTGTTTTATTTAATTTTATAATGTTATCTTTAGTTACACACACACAAAATGCATTAAACATAACACATATATCTAAAACACAACACACATTATAATCCTAACTACTATAGTCTACAGTAACATTTCTATTTTTATCTATTTCAATAATATTATCAAACTCAGCATAAACAATACAGTTAATTGTTTGTATTAGTGAGGATTCAAATCGTACTTCTAATCTTACACTACCATGCTTTATGAGATTCCAATGGGCTGATGAGTTAGCTGATAAATCAGGAGTTAAATCAAATGCTAAAAGACAGTAACCTTTGGCATACTGTTCACGAGAGATTGCATTTCCTTCATTAAGAAAGTGAATACCAGTCCCCGAGAATAGAGTATGATATGCTGATGTAAATATATTATTATTAAAAGATGGTTGCAAAGCTTTGGAAGGTATTTGTTGACCATCAATATATAAGCTGAAAGAGTTAATACCATAGTTTTCAAAGTTAAATGGATTTTTAGTAAGTGAACCATTAAATGCAGAATTATTCACAAAACCAATAATACATCTTTTGGGTACCTGTCCTAAGAATATATTATCAAGAGTTTTTCCTTGAACACCCGATGCAATTGTTAAAACTTTAACTTCAGCACGAGTAATAGGATATTTAGCAGTGGTAGAAGCTAAAACTTTCTGATGTGCGAGTAATACACTTGGATTAATTCGTGCTCTTCGAACAATAAGAGTTGCGTCCGTAATGCAAACTTTAAACTTTACATCATTTGACCCAGCAATTAAATTAAAACTCTCTCTTGACCGAACTAATTTTACACTCATTTCAACGCCATTAATTAAAAATTTATCTTGATTGAAAATGTCACCATGAAGATGACCAATCATTTCTATTTCCCTGCTTTCATTAACTAATTCCTGTCTTTTAACAAATCCTATGTTTTTACCATCTGTGGAATCCATTTTTCCTGCTGTATCATCATACCAAAGACTACAAGTAAGATGAGATTGTTTAGCAGCAGGAGCATAGTTTAAAAGGGTTTCCATGTATGCTCGATAGGCATAGGTATTATTAGGTGGTGATACAAGTTTTTGGTTTAAATAAACATCGAGTTGACTAAAAAGTGAATGCAACCAATTATTTACAGGTGCTACTGCTGTAGCTGATATCAAGTTTGTTGAATCTTGATTTAATACTTTTGCCTTTATGTGGAGTAATGTATGAGACAAATCTATGTAGTCATCGCCTGTTCCAGGAACTTGAAACTCGATAGGTCCATCATCAGCAAGAGATGAAATTGGTTTATAGTGAATCCACAATCCATTTTCAATGCTTGTTTGTGTAGATGGTAATGCAAACAAATCTAATTCTGACTTAACGCACTCACAAGAATGATTATGAAGGAAAGACATACTTAATTTGAAAATATATCTTTGATGTTTTTTGGTTTTAGACCAAGTTTTTTCGTAGCTTTCACTTTAGCTGTTAGTGGTGGAATGAACGAGGCCAATCGTTTTCTTTTACTTATATACCCAGATCCTGTCATGTTAAATCGATCAATTTTGTCATCAGCCTTTCGTTTTAAGTTTGTACTAACTTGCTTTAGACGATCTTTTATTGAGGCTTCCATAGGACGGGCTTGAACCATATCCGATAAAAGTCCTACTCCAGCGTTTAATGCCTCCTTACCAACCACTCGAGCACCACTTGAAAGTAAAGGTAAAACTGATCTAAATAACCCTCCTAAGAAGCTCCCAATACCATGACCGCGTTGGTATGGTGAACCCTTATAAATTACTCCAACTCCTGATCCAGCTTGATGTGAATAATAATTTTCATATGGACATTTATGATGATCATGAGGAGAATACATTATTATAATTTGCGGAAATGTAGTTTAACACACACGGTTCCAAACTGGAATGGTATTTTTTGTCCTGTGCTCGATCTTATATCTATTTCCAGCGTATCGAACTCTCTTCGCATAACAGGTAAGTAGTGAGGTGGAGAGAAAATGTACATTTTATTCGCACCATAAATGTATTTTGAAGGATCTAATGAAATGACTCTTAATAGTGGAGTCATAACATCACCCACAATCTGAGGATCGATAATGTCGCAATATAGAAATAGTTGAGATGGTAACCCTAAGTGTAAATTAGCAGGACACTTCCCAAAATTTCTGTTTAGGAGATTTGTATTTGGTTCATAACCTAGTTGTAAACTTAATTTGGGTGATAATGTTACGGATGTTATATTTTTATCCAAAACAGAAACAGACACAAATTTTGTTATTTCATCATAACGAAATTTCAAGCTCTCTCTGATACCATTTAACGCTCTTAAAATATGTTCAACGTTATCGTAGTTGGTAGCGGGAATATGTTTTTTGTAGTACACTGTTGATGGTTTATCTTCATTAGGCATTAACATGGTTTTTGTGATGTATACAACATTTTCATGATCTTGAACAGTAAACATGGTGCATGGATATTGAAACTCGACAACTCCAACCGACCATTCACCTTCTAATTTCATAGCTTTTGGTAATTTTGTTGAAAAATTTGTGGTCTTGTTATCAGGAAAGTATTCCATTGAACTATTGCTGAGCAAAGTTAAATAAAAACTTTCTTTATTCATATTTCTTTTAAACTAGAAGCTAAAATCCAACTGTTAAATTTATCTGGATAACCTTTCCACTTCACTAATACTTCTTTTCTGTTACCCGAATAACGAGTGCCAATTATTTTATCTATTTTATATTGTGAGGTGGGGTTGTAAGTGACCTTCTGTAATTCTCTTTCATAAAAAGTACCAACTATTGGTTCATTTTGTAAATCTGTTATTGTATAAACAACCCATGGAGATCTATCAATTATTGAAGATATAATAAATATTTCATCACTCCAATTTGATTCATATCCTTTTTGGAAAACATGTTTATATTTAGTTATTCGAACATAATCACCCACGTTGAAATTTGGTTTTGGATTTTCTAGAGAAAGTTTGTTTGACCCTCTATCATAAAGATTAGTCCAAACTGTCATAATATTGTTGGAACTTACATCACATGGGCACATCTTAATACTCGAGTGAATGCTGTGATTATAAGAGTATATTAAATCTTGTAAAACATCTATATATCTATAAGTATTATTATGAGTGAAATAACGCCACATTTTCATTTTTAGAGTTCTTTGAAATCGTTCAACAATACTAGCCTTAATATCAGGATTGTTAGTGGTATAGTAATTTATCTTTTTGGATTTAAAGTATTTTTGTACATCTTTTGAAACAAATTCTGTACCTTTATCAGATTGTATGTGAGTAGGTGTTGTATTACTTTCAGTAAATATACTTTCAAAACATTCTTTAGTTGTTTCTGAGTTTTTCTTTTTCATTGGTCTTGCAAAAGCATATTTACTAAATACATCAATAACACAAAGTATGTAGTTGAAACCATCATTATATTGAGAATAAGTTCGCATATCACTTAAATCAGCTTGCCAAAGCTCATTAATATTTGATAGAATGTACTTATTACGCGGGAATTTTTTCCGAATGGGTTTATGTAATGTATATGTTTCTTGTGATTGTAACCATTCCTTTGCTTGCTTTTTATCCATTTTACCCTTCATAGCTTTTGATAATTTATCAATACTACCAAAACCAGCGGGGTTAGATGGATCATAATAAATCCTGTTAATTTCTTCTAGTACGGGGTCCATTTTTCCCAATCGATCTTTTTATGTATTTTAGTTATAGATCTTTTATCTCCACTGCTCGGTGTAGAAAACTCTTGAACTTCAATCTCAGAGGTTTTGTTCAGATCTTTTACTTGAAGTTGGTTAATAAACTCACATCTCTTTGGATTTCCAATATAAGTAAGTGGTACTTTAATATCTTTTAATGCTTTAGCAAATCTATCCCACCCTATCGGATCACTTTTTTTTAAGGGTCTAAGTGAATCATTTATTAAATCAACAATATTACTTCCTGGAATTTTTTCATTATCAATTATGACTGTGCCTTCATTATCCCAACGTATTTTACTTTTACTTGTTCCAATTAAGTTTAATAATGACTCACCTTTTTTATTATAAGTTTTTGGTATTAAACTGAGTATTTGTGTTGATGAATACAGTGGATTTGCCTCACTTTCTATACTTTTAATAGATCCTTTCTCCTCCAACAAAGATTCAGCATCAACTGAACTTTTTAGATCTCTATCTTTATTTTTAAAACCAATTTTAGACCCATTTGAATCTTCATTAGATGTATCAGAATAAATTGGTAATCTGAGTGGTTGACGATCCTCTTCGGTAAAGTGAAGGTATCTTTGTAGTGTTTGTAAATATAACATCCACTTCTTTCGGTCTTCCGTCTTACTATTCATAATATTTTGCATTTCAATATCTAATCGAGACAAATTACTAGTAACCTTATTTTCTTGTTTTAATTTTTCAATCAATCCCGGTTCAATAAGTATCATTTTCTTAGCATTTTCCATGTTAACTGGCTAGTCCACTTACTAATCCACTCAATATTGCACCTAATATTATTGGTAAGAAAGCCCCTCCTTTTTGTATAATAATATTTTTTCTTAGTTTATGTTTACACTTATGCACCAGTTTACGGAGTATATTTTTGTGTTTATTCAATTTTTGTTTATCTTGATCTTTAAGAGGTATCTTTCCTTGTAAAACGTTATGAATACATTCACAAATACAATTTATTTCTTCTTCATCACACGTTTTAAGTAACGCTCTTTGATATTTCGGTTTAAGCGTATGCAAAGCGTTTAGCAAATGTTTATGCGTTGTGAGTCGACGATGCATCATTTAGAAATGATTTGAATTGTTTGATTCTTGGTGTATTTAAACTGCAAAGCGTTTAGCAAATGTTTATGCGTTGTGAGTCGACGATGTATCATTTAGAAATGATTTGAATTGTTTGATTCTTGGTGTATTTAAACTCTTTCGTGGGGACGTAGACTGTGCAGTAACCATTAAATGGGAATACATTTGTCTTGATACGACAAAAATCATTTGTATTCTGTTTTAAATCTACCATTAAATATCCATGCGCTTCTAAAGTTGCATCCCTGTAGGCGTCTTCAATGAATTTTGGGTTATCTGGTGACACTTGTCGTGCTAAATATCTTATTTGAGTTTTATCTCGAGGGTTTTTAAAATAAATTATATAACTTGAGTTTAAAGAAATGTCTCTTTGACCTTTACCTTGATGAAATAAATTTTGTGTTAAATAAAATACACTAAGATTCCTGTGATGACTACCTTTTGTAAATATATCCACAATTCTTCCATCAGACTCTCTCATTAGATCATCAATAATAATAAGGTGTGGGTTTTCACCATCAAACATATTAAGATTTGGAATTCCTTGATGATAGTTAACATTTGGTAAATTATTTAAAGCCTGCATTTCATCAAAGCACCATGTGATCTGATTAAAATCACAATTACATATTTCTTTAACTGATTTTATGAAATTTGTTACAAAATTTGACTTCCCACATCCACTTGGTCCTGCCACAATAGCAGTAAACGGATGGATAAAGTGAAACATTTCACACGTCTAGAGTTTTAAAGGGATGAAATAAAAATGAAAATTTTGGTGTAAAAATTAAATATATATATATATTGCTAAAATTATATAAAACATGTAATTTGTGAAAAACAGAATGATCTGTATACTATTTCTAACACAATTAGTACTTATCAGAATTTCACAATCACCTCAACGTCAAATTTAAGCACACAAATAAAAACTACAATTATTTTACATTATTTACAATCAAACAATACATTTTAAATATGTAATAAACTATTATATAACATTACAGTAATATCATAATTTTACAATCAGTACAAAATTTGTATATACACACAGAAATAAAAGTAAAAAGTATTACACTTAGCGTAATTTATAATGTCCCCAAGCCAATGTATCAATGTTGTTGTTCATAATACATCGTTTGGTATCATTATATGATAAAGATGTTTTATTTATTTTTTGTGTAAAAATAGTGTGTTTGATTGACTTAAATCGAAGCATACTACAATATAATACATTTTTATTAAACAAACACGATTTGTAATTTTCCATATTCATTTTTTTGGTAACACTTTTGTTAACCCCTTTTGCCTTTGCTATAAATTTATCTTCTATTTCTAAGGCATACATTTTTGATCGCAACCCTACAAATTCCTTCAATACTTTACCATTATTCTCATCTTTAAAAAAACCTAACTTTTTTTTATTTATTTTTGGATATCCGTAAATATTATTTTCCGGGTAATCTGATGTATCGAAATAGTGAAGTAGATCTGGTTTTATATCCTCATAAAAATTGTCTGTAAAAATTTGATATATCAAACTATCGGTATCGGTGTACAATAACTTAATTTTATTATGAAACTTTTTAATCATGTAGTTATAATGAAATTCATACATAAGGGTCTTAGATATATCTAAAATACAAAATCCTAAATAAATCGGTTTATCATAAATTAATTTTGTTTTGTGTAATTGTATTGCAACTAAATGTTCTGAAAATATTGATAAACTATGGAATTCTGGTTTTGCAATCCAATCCTGAGCACCTAAAACTTTACCACGATTATCCCAGTGAGTTAGTAGTTTAACGTTTACTCTTTTTTCAATATTTTCCATAGTCTTACCGAAGACAGAATTGTTCATTAATTTAAAAAAGTCTTTTTCAAAGTTTGATGTAGCTAACGTTCTCAAACTAGTATTTAAGTCTATGTATTTCTTTAACCAAGAACTCTGTTTAAATTTTAAAATTCTATGTACTTTAATTAATTTAATCCCCATTTCAATGCATTGTTTTAAATTCCTGTAGTGAATGATGTATTTATTTTTATTATTTAAATTAGGAACTAATTTAGTTTCTTTAGTATTACCCACACATATGTTTTCAGGACATAACGGAAAGTCAGAATGCAAATTATGAAGTTCATCAGGATATTCCAAATCAACTTCTAAAACATAACCGAAATCAGAGTTATCCGACACATTATAATCTGTATTAGAATCTATCCATTCGAAACCACCAACAGGAAGAGATTGAGACATTGCCCAACCATATAAATTATTCGCATCAAAATATGTTAGATATGAATTAGGTTTTTCACTATCATAATCTTCCATGAATTTATTATTTGCTCTAGCAAAACGATTGCTACACTGAGATACACCCCCTCTAATACCAGCTTTAAAAAAAGCAATTTTGTCATAGTCCGTTAACAATTCTAATTCTATTTTGGTAAATTTTAACATTGCATCCCAACTTAAACCTGGGGCAGTATAGTAATGAGCAGGATCTAATCCATAAGTTTTAATACAAAGCTTTCTAAAGTTTTCGAATACATCAGTCAAAAGTAAAACATCAGTTTTTAAATATAAATTGGAATAATCAGACATACTACTACACTTAAAATGTTGCCAAATATCTTTTGCGTGATTATAATCATCATTTGAAATATTTGAATCTGTGAGTGAACTATAAAATTGGTGTTGATCAGGAAGTGATGGATGTTTCAAGCAATCACTATTACACATAAATTCATAAGGATAAATACCTTTCCGTCTTAAACGTGAAAAATCTTCATTATTAGGATAGTTCCTTTTTAGTTCTGTAAACTGATCATCATTAAGATTTTTAGCTAGTTGATCTAAACTACACGATAAAAATTTCAATGAATCTATGAATCTTAAACTTACTGGTTGATTATTTATTGTTAACTGTTTTGAAAATGATATGTATCGTTCTTTATTTTGTGGAATAACTTCAACTTTGTCATCATCGAGGTTTAATGCATGGATAATGAAATGAGCATCGTAATGACTGAGGTTATGTAAAAATATTGGAATATGACGAGGGGTTCTGTACTTAGAACTACACACTTGATGTGCAACACCCCTAAAACTGCCAGTGTGCCAATCAAAATCGTAAAAAAGATCTTCATTTAACTCAGTTTCACAAATATGACATATGTTTGAATTTGAAATTTTAATTTTATCTTCATCTGATAATGGAACGAGACATTTTTGGAAACTATTTTTTTTAAATATTGTTTTCACATCTTCACAAAGGCGATTCATAAACACTTGTGCACAGTTTGACCCACTATACGTCTCATATTTTGATAATCTGTTATCATATGAACATTTAATGTAATATCCAAAACTATACACTTCATGTTTTTGAATATTAATTGTACTAGGCTTGGATGGATCGTTACTACATGATTCTATTGGGTTCAAAAATGCCTCAAAGTCTGCATAAACCACAAAGGGCATTTTCAACTTTTTCACGAATTTATCAAATTTTAATTTATTATTTGAGGTTGCTTTACCAAACCAATCCTTTTTGGAATCCTCACCGTTTGGTAATTCCGTACAAATGTGAGCGCAATCATATTTTTGATGGTTATTAAGTCTTTCCTCCGATGGGAAATGAAGTAAACATGAATCACATATATAAACTGCACAATGCTGTCTTGATATTTGTGAACTAACTAATCGCGATAAGTTTTTAATATAACAGTAATGATTGTTAGTACCATTCGATATATATAGTAGGTTAATATGATTAGGTGTACGACATTTTGTTAAATATAAAGGACCTACAACAGAATTACACTTTTTTTCTTTATTATACTCTAAGCCAAAAACATTAATACTAATATTGTTTAATTTCTCTACTTTTGATATATCTGCAATTATAACCGGAAAAGAAATACCAGTAAATTTTAGTTTATTTCCATGAATTGCGTAAGATGCTACCCGATCTACACTTTTACATACAGGATATAAACCAGAGAGTAATGCCCATTTGAAACACATATTATCATTATTTTTAACATTGATTACAGCTTTTTTTGATTTAATATCTTGAGGAAGGTCGATATATGAACTACCACGTAGGGGGTTGAATTTGTTAACATTCATATCTATGTATTTAATTTGATTAAGACTCCAACCACTATCTTTTTTTTCAAATTGACAAATTTTACCGACTACAGTGTCTATTAATGATGAATAAAAAATATTTAAGTCATCTCCCTGACAAATTATGTAATTAAACGTTTGAAAATCAAACGTATTTTTAATATCTTTAGTTTGTTGTATGAAATCAGCATGCAATATGAAGTTTATTTTAAAAATTTTATGTTGTTGAATACATTCATTTATCAAAAATAAGATATCAATTTTTAGCGAATTTAAAAACGATTCCGGTGTTTCAAAATATTGTCCCGATTGAAGTGTTTTACTATTAATTCTATATGTTAAAATTCGATTGCCAAAAGCGGTTTCAACAACTGTAACATTTGTTAATGAATTATGTGATTTTAAAAGATTATTTTTATGTGAATTGCTTTTTAAATGGTTGTTTAGATACCTTTTATTAATATAAACATGACATGTATCACATTCCACCTTATTGTTGTCCACATCATTGGTTTCAATTGATGATGTAGAAGCTCCTTCATCAAATTTTGCTTTCTTGGTAACCTTATTTTCATCAGTAGTGATACCTCGTTTGATACCTCTTCCAACTTGTTGTTGACTGTAACAAAAAGAAAATTATTAGACAAATCTTAAAATAAAACATTACTACAATAATATTTCTTATTGAGTTTGTACTTCTAATACTTACATCAACTTTGTTTCAACCATCAAACATTGATTATACAACTCATCATCATACGATGAATCGAATAGTTCATGCTTCTCTATTTCATCACAAACTTTAGACAGCTCCTGATTGAATTCGCTGTTGGATTGTTCTATATTCTCTTCAATGGGCGCGGAAAAGAAAGCACTGGTGCACATTTCACTGAAGTTTTCCATCTTTATAATAAAGAAGAAAGTATGTAGCACAGTAAGTAACAGTTAAGTGTTGGTAGAGCAACTGATACCCAATTTCAAATAATGTCCAATATTCATAGTCTAGCAAAGGATTAGGAAAGTCATGTAAAATCTAATGAGTACACAGAAGTACTTTAAGTAAACAGAATCACATTCACTAATCCACTAATGAGTATCATTGTTAAAAAAGTATTTTTTAACTTTTTCACTTTCTGCTATTGTCTTTGTAATATTGTATACGAGGCCGTTTGTGTTGTCGTAGATGCTATCCTTATTATTCTTTATGTAATATTTAATCCTCGTGGTAGCGTGCTTCCAGTGATCACTAGTTGGAATCTTGGATAGTTTCTTCATATCATACATTTCAATTTTTATGAGATGCGTCGCTTGGTCTCCGTCGTCAGAATTTGTAGAGATGTATGATACGCCATCTCTAGCAGCTCGTGTCACAGTCGAGGATAGCAGCTTCTTCCTTTTTATTTTTGGTACCACTTCAAAAAATTGATCAATCGGTTGCGATTTCCTTTTTCCACCATCGTCTGTGTTATTAACGACGATGTCATCACTCTCTTCTTCGTGTTGAGGAGAGAGTGGCGAGTAGTAATACTGTTTATAGGTATTTTCATTATCGTCTGCGAAGCTGAATGATCTCTGCAACAACAGAGTTATCACGTTAATATCAATTTGTTTACACTTAATCACACACGTTAGGAAACAACAACAGAAATACAAGTAAGTTTGTCAATAGAATAAACACTTACCTCCATGGCCATTGATGCGTTGAAGTAACACAAACGTAGTATTGGTAGACGTATACAACCCACTGTGGTCAAACGACCATAGACTGACTGCATGACTGCAACTGTTCGATCTTATATAGCACCATTCTTATCTAAAGCAAATTACTAAGTACAACGAAACTGATTGTAACTCTATGAGTCAACAAACTTATCTCACGTTCCTTCGCAACAGGCATCAACCTGCTTTGTGACTCCCACAAAGAATGCGATTTAATATTTACAAATCACTATAATTGAACATTCCTATGACAACCATTGAATAGATTGGTACTGTAAAACTTCAGCATATTGTCTCATTCTGAACGATTGCATTGTTGAATACAAACCATTAAGTAACATTGTTAAGAAGATATCATGAAGACGGACACCCTTATAGTGGAACTCCAAGGATTTAAAGATTCTTTAAATCATTTTATTGTCAAAGAATTGGCCATTGCGAGTCATGATCATACACAGACGTTCTTGGTGAAACCACCATATTCATTCCATTACCTAACACTAGAAGAAAAAAAGCAGGTGAGATGGTTAGAAAGAAATCGAGGAATTTACTGGAGTGAAGGCTACATAGACTACAAAGAGTTTAAACGTGTTATTTTACCATATTTAGAAAATAAAAAAATTATGACAAAGGGTTTGGAAAAGATTACGTGGATTAAAGAGTTATGTGCAAACTGTGAAGTGATTGACATAGGTGAGAAGGGATGTCCTAATTTTGCGACATTAAAAAAAAAGTTCTGTAAAAATAAAACTGATTTTAATTGTGCGAACCATAAATTGAATTGTGCATTGAATAATGCTGTGTGTATTAGAAAATGGTATTTTGATAATAATATGTCTGTATTTAATTTATTTATTTAATAATTATTGTGTTGAACAGTTAATTAAAAATGTCTATGTACTCAAGAGTGTTTTATTTAATATAATCAGACCCATATAACAAACTTTAAATTAGCTGCAGCAAAATGATAATCCTAAGCTTTGTGACTCCCACAAAGAATGCGATTTAATATTTACAAATCACTATAATTGAACATTCCTATGACAACCATTGAATAGATTGGTACTGTAATAATCTGCTAATAACAGTAATATCATGGATACACTAGAATTACAAAAACATATGAAAAAGATTCATCCCAGTCTAGAAAATAATGTTTATGCTGCTAATAGACTACCTATGTATACACATGTACCAACGTATATAATATGCAATTTGGATGCGGATGATAAACCAGGTTCACACTGGGTAGCTGTACATATCGATACGAATGGTATCGGTCAATATTTTGATTCATATGGACGAACACCTGAGCGATATCATCTCCAGTTTTTGAAAAGGAATTGTAAGAGATGGGACTGGAATGTTGATAGGATTCAGAATGATTGGACTTCAGTTTGTGGTGAATATTGCTTAATGTATTTGCTATTTAAGTTTCAGGGATGTTCAATGCATAGTTTTACGAACATATTTACAGGGAACACACTGCACAATGATATTTTTGTGGATGAGATCTTCCGCTCATATTTTGTAGAAAAAAGTAATAAAATATTGAAATAAAAATGAATGTGTTTTATTGATGACATAGAAAAGCAGACATACAATGAGTAATAGATAAGAACGCCAAATCAACCGTAGGGCAACAGATTCGTGGGTTCTGGCGCAACGTAATGAGGTGTTCGAAGTATAATAGATAAAAGGACTAGGCGAACAATGGAATGCTAATGAGGGTGCAGGACCACCGGAAATCAATGAGATAACAGTTAATTGATTTGCATAACTCCAGAACCACGCATCCTACGCTAAAATGGACCACAGATTTGAGATCAGAGCACACCAAAACCTTTTTTTTTTTTTTTTTTTTTTTTTTTTTTTTTTTTTTTTTTTTTTACGATGGGTGCTACAGATTCGCGGGCTCTGGTGCAAGCGCGGGCTCTGGCGCTTGCGCCAGAATCCGCGAATCACTACTACTTCTAATTAGGTACGTAACGTAATTACTCGTATCTTATGTAAGCGGTTTTTCCAGCATGGAAATAATTATGGAACCTTTTCTCGTGTAAGAACAAAATATACCTTGGTTTAAAAGTAACTCTGACTAGCTACCCTTTAAACCACGATATATTTTTGTACGAACAGGCATTTTATATAAGTTAGTCAAAACTACATCAAGTACCTACGATACTAAGAACTGTCGTCCAGGGTGCGCACTTACACAGGACGTCAGCACGTAAGTATAATACATACAGGCATACAAGTCGGTTCTTGTAGATTGCTAGAAGCAACAACATAATAAACTTCCGACCAAATTTCGGTCCCGCATGGCCGCCAATCTCCGCAGAAGGTAGCTAGTCGCTAGTCCAATGAGACAGCAATCTGAAACTCCCAGAAAGATAAGTCGCAGGACCAACGGCTTTACCACCAACTTTGTAGATCCTTTCGGCTGTCTGCTTCTGAGAATACCTAGTTAGAAAAACGCAATAATATTACACTTCAGGCTATTTTAATATTATCAACGGAGTTTTAGTGCCCTGTTTTTTACTCAATAAATTAATAATTCGAAAATAATATTGATAAAATAATGATAATGTATTTTTACAGAAGGAAACAATAGTTATCAGTGCATTAATGATTCTGCTCTCCGTTTGATCTAAGCGCGATACCTACCTTCATATAAAAATCTACATTGATTAGAATCAGTGATAACGTTTGGTTACCAGTGGCAAATTAACATTATGTAACGCAATAACACAGTTTTGTAGTTATCCGGACTTAACGTTTTAATGTACCTAGCTTTATAAAATATGTTTTGTAAAGTAGCATGCCAATTTTTATCACAGCAAGTTATTTTCTTAAAGTAAGTACACATACAAGACACAGTAAGAAGGTAAAAAAACATAAACGACTAATTTGACCATTCAAATTAAAGATTAAAGGAAATATTGCTATAATAGTGGGTACCTCTATTTGGTTGAAGGATCCCGAATTACTCTCCAACTGCACGCGATTGTGCTCAAACCTTGTCTGTACTTTGCCCAGCCTTTTAAAAATTACCAAGTGTCCTAGTGTAGCTTCTTGTAGGACTCTCATACCTCAGAGAATGATTTGTGGTATGCACGAATACAGAATACTACAGTTTTTGTTATTTAAAACTGGTCCTTGTAAATATGTGGCGGTCTGAGACTCGACCCTTGTCGTGAAAGACGACAAAGGAGTGTCCTTCTGCATGTTAAGAATATCAAACGGCTATCACAAATCTGTGCTAAGGATGATTTATAGCCTTACATTTTGAACCGGTAATTATGTGGGCCATACTCAGTTGCTCAGTAGTTTATTAAAGTTTTAATGTTTCATGGGTAGAAAAGTTGTTTTTAGGGCTTTTTTAAATACCCACCTACAAACCATGCAATCCATTTTTATAATGCAAGTTTGCTTGCTTGCTAATTTCGTAAAAAAAAAATCTTTGGCCAAGTATTTCACAATCACCTTAATTGCGTAACACACTATCAATCAGAATCGGAATCATTTTGTATATTATTTCTGATTCATTGCGTCATAGGTTCGAAAAAATTGTCCGCTCAACAACGTGAATAACGCAATGAATGTTGTGGAACTGTCAAAATGAAAGTGATTCCTACTGATTGTAAGTTACGCAATTACCTTTTTTTTCCCTGGATGGGAAATCATCAATGAAGTCTCCCGCTCTGGTCGGAGCGGGAGGGCGTGTCAGACTTTTACTGACTAAAACCCACCCGTGTTCCTTCAGTTGCCCATGTGCCAGGGTCACGGTATCTCTTTCGAACAATCTCGCGACCCTGGCACGTGCGCAATTACCTTACAGGTTGATTAAGGTCGAATAACTATCATGCACATGTCGACCATTCCAGAAATATTGTATCTATCCGAATTCATTGATTATGGAAGTGCTTTTAAAACAAGTGTTATGTCATTGATATACACCGTTTCTGAGTAGAGATTAATACGTATAAGCCGGTGCGATGTATCGATATAGCGTAGTATTAGGAATACTGATTTTCTGAAGATTGATTTGCTTAGCTTTATCCACTATCTGCTAATTTATTAAAATCGAAATCTCTTACGCCAAATATGATGCATATAACAATGTTATTATTTCCTAGGTCAAGTCTTATTCTACTTTTATTTTATAATTTCAGGCCATCCAGATAGATGCCGTAGAAAAGCCTCAACCTATGGAGTACCATGTCAACACACCAAGCCACACTGCACCAGCTGTGCTAGGGTCCAGAAAATCCAGATTTGGTTCATCAGAACCAGAAGAAGTACCTAAAGAAATGGATACTTCTATGATGAAGGATGAGTTTTCAAACATCGATGTGGTACCTCTACAGAAAAAGCTGAGCACAGTTGCCATAGATTTAGACTCTCCTGAAGAAGAAATTGACCGCGCATTCGAGATTTTAGATAAATCATAGCGAATTTAGGGAAATTGATGACAAGTGAAAGTAGTGTTAAGTTTATAAGTATTTAAGGTTCGTTTGTATAAGTGTTATTATGACTAATTGTGAGTAAGCTCAGTATATGGTATAACCTATTAAGCCTGACTTCACAATGTGATTTAATGACCCAAACCATTGGTTGAAGCAACAATACAACAGTGTTTAGACTACGCAAGTTATCATTTGCTTTAATTGTATTGTATGCCACAAGCAAGTTGTTGCAAGAGGCTTTATTCTAAGCATGTGGCATCAGTGCATGCTCGTTCGAACATTCGGATGGCTCATGGAGTGATCTCCAGGCGTGTTCTAGATTTTATAATGTGAACGGAGCCACAAGTCTAGAAACGAAGTAAACAAGGACATTAATTTGTTCACTCTTTGACCCAAGACAAGTATTAATGTAGTATGAGTAAATTTTATATCTCTCTAGTGATTGATTTAAATATCTACCTATTATTTTGTAAGCCTATAGTGATTATTCCTAAGAAATATTCTTTCATATGTTATTTAATACATACTGGTGAAATGACATTATGATATGCATACGTAAATTAAGCGTATATAACAGGATATTTTGTTGAAATTTTGTCAAAATTGATGGGTGTAGTCAAGTAAAAAGAATTGTATTAGATTTGCGTGCATTGTACGAAATATCACTTATAACTTCAGATAATTTAATTGGATTATTTGTAACGTTTATGCCTATTAAGTTGTTATCACATGCATTTAGCTTAAAACTGTCCCAGCCCCTGATATCGTTATTTTACAATTCAAAATACATTTTAATCTTGTTGATCTTAATCTTAAATGCGAAATCATTGATGTATTTTGCGATATGGTATAAAATGA
Organism: Aporophyla lueneburgensis; assembly: GCA_932294355.1. Lineage (NCBI taxonomy): Eukaryota > Metazoa > Arthropoda > Insecta > Lepidoptera > Noctuidae > Aporophyla > Aporophyla lueneburgensis. The sequence goes on along the minus strand of OW028757.1, from coordinate 10,348,547 downwards.
TGTAGTTCTAAAACGTTTGGCATGTTAATTTTACCCAGTGAAGAATTTATCTAGTATTTATCTGAAGTAGGGCTAAACTCATATCTAGTTTCTACCTATGTGGACAAGTAGTAGATACTAATATTGAATATAATTCCCAGATTGTATAGGCACATAGCTATACCTACATGTGTAAGGTATTGTTAAAGTGAAGTGCCTACATAACAGATTGTGTTGTTTTTGTAATTGAGACGTACTTGCATGAAATTAAAGACTGATTGTTAAAACAGTTGCTTGCTTTCATTTTTATTGTTATTGTCGATTAGCATTATTGCTTTATGACACGTAGAATTGTTTTATCTGTCATGTTAGTGCCCTAAAAACGTCCTTTATTAAAGGATATTAACACGAAGATATGTGATGAAATGATGTCAGTTTTTGGGTTCTAGAAATTACGCATGAGACAGTGGTCAACTTAGTTTTTTTTCCAGTTTTTGTGTTTTTAACCCTTTTGGGTTCGCTCAATGGGTCGCATTTCAATCAAAATGAATTAACCCTTTATAAGGCAGAGAAAACTAGATATGGAATTGGTATAGTAATAAATTCTTGGAATGTTAATAATTACATTTTTAAGTATTTTTTGAAGTTGGGAATTCGATGGGATATTTGCGGAAATATACCTATAATACCTATATGTTATCAAAATAAAAAAAATCGTTTTCAACAATACAGTTGAATAAAACAAATAATTTTATTACTGGCATGTATACTGCCTCTACCTTAAAAAGGGTTAAAATATTAAGTTTAATTAAAGAAATATATAAGTCTTCTGCACTCATTTTCCATATAGCTATATAAACTTTAACTAAGCCTTTTAAGCCTCTTTAATTTCTTACTCCGTCCGCGTAATTTTCGTAGAGGTGTACAAAATTTTTGCTTCACAGGAAAACCCTATGGAAATAAAGAACACCCAGCGATTCCGGACAGTTCTAGTCATGTTTTTTTACTATTATAAACTTTTACACCGTCACGCTTATTTGTCCTTTATCAAATCACTCTAATATCAAATTCAAACCTTTATTGCCACTAATGACTTTCATGTTATTGATAATAATTACGTCGTAATAATCAAAATGTTGTGGCGTAGTAGGTAAGTAATTATATGAACATTGTTTTGTCTACAATTAATTCTGGAAGGTCATAGTAATGGGCGTGCGTGACTCTTTAACCTAGTCGTAGGCAATCAATATTACCCTAGCCTTTTCAACTATGTTGGTGTCGCCTTCCAGTCTAACCGAATGCAGCTGAATATCGACTTGATAGCCTCATTTTCCGCAATTTTCCGGCCGACCGCAAATATTATTCGATCACATCCGAATCCGATCACATACACATCCGTAGTTCGTAAATTAAAATCACAATTGTATACCAAAATAAAATATACAGTTAAAAAGCTGAAATAAATGAGTTTTTTTTTTAAATTAATTTTGAGGGTAGATGTTAGTTATGTTCGTTCTGGGTACTACAGTACCCCTTGGCGCTCTACTTGATACCAGTATTTTCGATGGAGCGATTGCCTATCTTTATATGTCCAACACACAGTTATTGGGTAATGCCCCTGGTAAGACTGGTTGTCAGACTTACGTGCTTCTGACGACCCGTATCGACTGTCAAAGATCCACCAATGACAGCTTGACGTGCTTTCGTGAGGAGTCTCGGTACCTATGTGAAGTTGGCCTACCATCCAGGGATCAACCCCGGTAAGCATAGCTTAACCTGATGGATTCAACCGTACCCCTTGACTGTTCCTGCCAGGGTCGCGAGATTGTTCGAGAGACACCGTGACCCTGGCACATGGACAACTGAAGGAACACGGGTGGGTTTTACTCAGTAAAAGTCTGACACGCCCTCCCGTTCCGCCCAGAGCGAGGGAAGTCATTTGACGAATTCCCATAATCCCATCCAAAAAAAAAAAAACGGTAATGAAGGCAATTTTAAACGGTAGACATTTTAAGATTTCAGAGCGTAACCTTTGCTCCTACCTTCCATCAGGAGATAACAATACGATAGTAAATGAAAACACGACAAGGCCAGTGACAGTGATAAAACGTAATATGAAAATTGAAAGCGAGATTTTTAAAAACTACTAATAGTTCCCCCCCCGACCCTTACTGAACGAAGTGTCAGGCTGCGCCGTAGCTGAGCCTGTAGCATTAAATTCCCCTGATGATAATAATCATGATCTGATCCAGCCTGTCCCATCTTGCATCCTTTCCTCCCCAGCGACGCCCTAAGCCGAGGTTCGTACCTACAGGGGGTGTCCTTAGCGTACAGTTGTTTAGTAATTAAAGTAAAAAGCCTCCAGCCAGGGGCGATTCGATCCTGGCTGGAGGTTTGGAGTTCACTTAAGGCATTCAGGATAGACCGGTTAAGTAGTTACGACCTCTTGAGTTCCAGTAAACACGTAAACATTACCCCAGCAGGATCTTGAATATCTTCGCAATCGTAAAAGATACAAATACAAATTAAATGTATCGTACATTTACCTCGTTAGCTAAATTATATTTCAATATAGGTACCCATTAATAAACAAAACAAAACTTTTTCGAACAATCACGCGACCCCGGTTCCCGCGTCTTTACGCTTACAACTTGTAGATCTTTTAAACTACGCAACGGATTTTAAGGCGGGTTTCATCAATAGACAGAGTGATTCAAGAGGAAGGTTTATATGTATACTGTGGGCGAGGCCGCTGGCAAAAGCTAGTTTTTAACCGACTTCAAAAAACGGAGGAGGTTATCAATTCGACTGTATGTTTTTTGTATAAAATATTATTTACTTATCTAACTCAACATCAATCAGATTTCTATTTCTAGCATTAATCTAATATCATTAAGTATATGCTTATAGCCCTATAAATAGAACCGGGAGTTCCGACGGTCTTAGATAAAAACATATTATTCAAATAAACACTCTTTGATAACCAATTCCTGTAATTTGCATAAATATTGCAATAATAACACAAATAAATGATGCTCTACACTTCTTATCTCATTCGGATATAGACGATAACGACTTAATTACCGATAAGGAGGCGTTATCATTTATCTTTGACTATAGGTAACAGCCGTTGTGCTTACTGTTATGATATTGATCCGTATCTTGAAGATAGTGTTTTGAATGTTAAGACTATATGAGTAAGGAGCATTTTTCAAGGGCAACGTCAACAAAGACCAAATTACGTATCTATGTTCTATGTTATAGGGTTTTGGTTTCCGCACTTAGTCCTTTGAATGGACGGCCGTTGGTGTTTACTTTAATTTTACGTATCTATATCCTTAAGAACTTGGAATCAGCGAGATAATTTCGTAACGCACTCAAAGTCAAAATCAAAAGTCATTTATTCAAACTGGGCTGAGAGTCAGCATTTTTTGAACGTCATAGTTACATAAGACAGTCCCCCCAAAACGCCCGCCCTTCACCAAGAGTAGGCATGGCTTTAATTATGACAGTACGCAATTACCCGCCGGTAGTTCTCTACACCTCTTCTAACACCAGTATACAAGGTGATCCTTTTGATCAGGGATGTTAGGGAGCTCCGTAACCGTAACCGAAACTATCGGATATCCGGTATAAAAATTATCCGTAACCGTATCCGAATCCGAAATAAAAGTTTCGGATAATATCGGATTTGTTATTACATTTTTATTTTAGGTAGATTAGATAACACTCAATATATATTTATAATCATTTTTATTTTAAATAGCTGTAATAATTACTCACACACTCATTGTAATTCCTACCAAATGCTGACATATAAAAAAAAACATTTTATTTGCTATTTGTATTTTACTTTTGAAATTCCCTAAAAGTTTAATATCCGCAACCGAAATAATCCGAAACTAACGGATAATCCGAAATAATTTCAAATCCGTATCCGTATCCGGTATAATAATCATTCCTACATCCGTAACCAATCCGTATCCGAAATTTCATATCCATAACATGCCTACTTTTGATATCCCATAACTCTAGGCCACTCTAGGGTATTAATGAGACCATGTCAAGAATCAACTGGCATAAAAAATTTACCCGGAGACTTGTACCTGGTTGATGACTGGCTTGTTAGTCTATTTATTTATTTATAGTTTAGGACGACCTCAATGTTAGCAGTCAGGGTCACTAACCAATGGATTCGATTCCCACTCAGGACAAATCTTTGTGTGATGAGCACGATCATTTGTTCTGTGTCTGGGTGTAATTTACCTATAATATTTTACATACATTTAATGAAAAACATACTTATATATTTAGAAATATATAAGTATGTTTATCAGTTGTCTGGTTGCCATAGTACAGGCTCTGCCTAGTTTGGGATCAGATAACGGTGTGTTGGTTGTCCTAAGATGTTTATTATTATAATGACAAGAGGCTCACTCCCTATTAAATGGGACTTAAACATAACTGGCGAAATGTGGGGGTACTAGGTACAAGTACACCTCTGCTTAGTCCTTCAGAGAACATAGGCGTGATGTTAAGATACGATTTAAAATGATTTAACAATGGATCAGGCAGTTTATGCTACTTTTGGTCATAAATAAAACACAAGAGTGACAAAATTCTTACTATCTATATTTACAGTTACCAAGTTACAATATTTAAACAGATTCTCACTCTACAGCTTCATTTTCTTCTTTTTAGGCTTGATGGGCAGTGGACCGCCGATTTTGAATACAGTACTGAAAATAATACAGATAATTTCATTTTTGTTCTTGATATTAGTTTGCATGTCAAACTGTTTTAAGGTGAAGCTATGGAATGGAATAAACAGAATACCTAATAATATAGTTTAAAATTAAGAAAATAATGGTGTCACTTCTTGACATATAATTTTCCAAAAAATTGTCCTAATTATTATTACATTTTATTTTACGGTTTTATGCCTTTGATTCTATTACTTTAACATTTGAAACTGCATAGGTATTATTAACTCATTTTTTTTTAAATAATTTCGGCGTTATTCGGAAGAAACTGGGCGGAAAGGAGTGTTTATTTTCCCATCCGGCTGTGCCGAATAGTGCCAAGGCAATCCGACCCGGCCAAGTATGTAGCACGCCTTAAATCTTTTCTAGAATAATATATTAAAAATAATATTAAATACTCACTGGCAAGTCGTGCAGATAGGGCTGAATTTGCAGAACACTGAAATGAACAAAAAAAAGTACTCAGTAAGCTCCACATAGTCACAAAAATTAAGCTATCGTTGTCGGATAGCAAGTAACGGGTCCACGATTGTGACTAAATCCAATGTTTAGCACCTAAGCTACCATATACATCAGGGATGTTAGGGAGCTCCGTAACCGTAACCGAAATTATCGGATATTCGATATAAAAATTTATCCGTAACCGTAACCGAATCCGAAATAAAAGTTTCGGATAATATCGGATATATTATTACATTGTTTATTTTAGGTAGATTATATAACACTCAATATATAATTATAATCTATTTTGTTTTAAATTGCTGTAATAATTACTCACAGACTGATAGTAATTCCTACCAAATGCTGACATATAAATAAAACCATTTTATTAGCTATTTGTTTTTTACTTTTGAAATTCCTTAAAAGTTAATAAATATCCGTAACCGAAATTATCCGAAACTAACGGATGATCCGAAATAATTTCATATCCTTATTCGTATCCGTATCCGGTTTAATAATCATTCCTACATCCATAACCAATCCGTATCCGAAATTTCATATCCATAAACGAATTGCAATAAACGAATAATAATTGAGCAATAATTGAGTATTGAGTATAATCATCATCTGTCTAGCCTTTTTACAACTATGGTGGGGGCGGCTTCCAGTCTAACCGGATGCAGCTGAATATCAGTATTTTACATGGAGCGACTGCCTATCTGACCTCCACAACCCAGTTACTGGGTAATAAGATACCCCTTGGCAAGACTGGTTGTTTGACTTTCAGGCTTCTGAAGACTTCTTTCTGAAGTATGGAGGCGTCGTTGCCGAATAATCGTTGCATCATAATTACTAACACGCTTTTATTAGCTTCACCTGTATGTATGTATGTTTGTTTGTAAGTATGAAACTATGTTTGTAATCTACTCCTTTGGGGTTGATTTTGACCCACTTCAAACGGTCAGATTTCATTTGAACTTTGTAGCCTTATCGACGAGCGATGACAATACAATCATTTCATGCCATTAGGCTTGCCAGAGTTACCAGGATAGGAAAAACCTTTCTTCGAAAACTACGCTGACATACGTCAAAAAATTCTAAACACCCTAAAGAATAGAAAATAAATTTTATTTTTTATTTTAGCCTATACTGTCCCACTGCTGGGCAAAGGCCTCCCCAATTTCTTCCAGGAACTCTTGTCCCGTGCCACCTCAAACCAGTCGTCGCGGTACGTATCTAGGTCGTCTCACCACCGCTTTCTGGGCCTTTCTAATAATATTATAGTTTAAAAAACACGCTTCCATAGAAAACCAAACTAAAATATAGATACCAATCAGAATACCTCAAAAAGCAACAAACGCTTATTTTTCAAATTATTTTATACTTTTTGTTTGGTTTTCTATGGAAGCGTGTTTTTTTTAAAATGATGAACTACGTCTATCAGGCTACTAATAAGAGTTAGTGACTCACCGCTGAGACACACGGAGCACACATATCCGATGGTGAGCAGTTCTCTGTGACAGAAACAGGCAGCACGGTAGTCCACGCGACCTCGACCAGGAAGAACTAGCTTGGTTCGCTCCGAAATCTCCGGGAGAAATACCCACTGAAAAAGAGAAGACAAAATAAATATATTTCAAAGCATGATCATTAGTCCGGTGTCTTGCCGGACGTAAAGAATAGCACCATCTGGTTTCCTTCCGTGGGTGTCGTAGAAGGCGACTAAGGGAGTACTAGAATGGGCAGCACTGTTCTCTATGCGTTTTACCACCATACTGAGATCACCAACCCGCCTGCCTAGCGTGGCGATTATAGCAAACCCCCCAAAAAATGAACCGTTCAAAGTGGCGGTTCTTGGGGGAGGCCTATGTTCAGCACTAGATGTCTTTCCGCTGAAATTATGACGATGGTGATCATTAAAGTAAATCATAAGAGTATTCGAAGTTTCTAGTCAATTTTACGCTTCAATAATATGCGTGTCGGAACGGACAGCTTCAACTGCCACAAATGGTTTAAATAAATACTTGATAGTATTTGGTCCTAGCGATCCGCACGGCATTCGCGCTTTATTTCTGTGCTATATCTAAGTAAAATATTAATATGTATTTATACATATAAACTTTCTGGAGTTTAGAGATAGCTCTAAATGATGAAAACCGCATCAACAACCATTGTGCAGGTTAGAAGATCTAAGCGATGCTTGTCCCACACGTCTATCAGACGTATCTATACTTAATATTATAAAGCTGAAGAGTTTGTTTGTTTGATTGAACGCGCCAATCTCAGGAACTACTGGTCCGAATTGAAAAAATATTTTTGTGTTGGGTAGCCTATTTATCGAGGAAGGCTATAGGCTATATAACATCACTCTACAACGAAGAGGAGCAGAGCAGTAATGAAAAATGTTGCAAAAACGGGGAAAATCGCACGGGTAGGCGATTCGACGCGACGGGAAGGGTCGGGGGAACACGAAATTTAACACGGACGAGGTCGCGGGCAAAAGCTAGTCACAGATATAGATACATTACCAATAAGTACTGCAGCAGTCCTTCAAGCGAAGGCACCTTGAGGTACAGTCCGCCAGTGATATCACATCCCTGCTGGAGGAGACTCAGGTGTTTGTCTAAAGAACACACGTCGATAAGAACTTGCTGTTTCTGTGGGAATAAAAAACAAAATCAGTAATGGTAGCTCAGTACAACAGTAGGTACTATTTCGTGTTTATTTATTTAATTAAGGTTCACCAACAGTTGTTACAGATATTATACAGGTAGGAACATATAAGTAATTGTGTCTTAAATCTAACTGCACAAGTAATTACAGGCATTACAGGTGTTTTAACGCGTATATATTTATAAGGACTTGACAAAACCAGCTGAGTCCGAGTCGGACAAGCGCTCGAAGAATCGCGTATCACAAAGAAAAATAAACACGTTTCGTGTATGGGAGACTCTCTTGATTTTTTTTACTTTTTATTATTTTTTGCTATTGCGGCAGTACAAATACACACTCTCGTGAAAATTTGAACTGCCCACCTATTACGTCTCCCGCTCTGGGCGGAACGGGATGGCGTGTCAGACTTTTACTGACTAAAACCCACACGTGTTCCTTCAGTTGCCTGTGCCAGGGCCACGGTAACTCTTTCGAACTAATCTCGCGACCCTGGCAGTTATAAGATTCCCTAGCAATATTTTTTTAATTATTGCAAGTACATCTTTTTAGGGACGTAGAGTGAAATCATTCAAAACAGTCGTCACTGTTAAAGTAATACAATCAATACTTTTACCACAATTACCATAAAAAATATGTAATAAACACCGCAATGAATGTGTTCACCGATTATAGTTGGCAAAAATTAAAAATATTGTATAGTTTAATAAACAAAAATTCGTAAAGTTGAACCAAAATCTTAAAAAAGCATGTTCGGGTTTAGTTGAATTTTGATAATAAACTGTTAAATTTTTTCACTAACTTGAATTCACATTAATCTCTTAGTATCATACTACAATTTATAGTTTTTACATTTTCTAAATGTCACTTACTAATTTTATTATTAATTTTTGTTTTGATTCCCACCCTGTTTTGAGTTATACGCAACGTACACGAGTCAAAAATTCAGTCGTCCACGAGAACTCGGAGAGTGGTCACGTCGCATCGTAGAGCGACGCGCCGGTAACGATAATTCGCGATCTATTGTGTACGTATACGTTGCCGCGAAGAGTGAAATAGGGTAAGTCACATTTGTGTTTTTTTGAGTATGACTTATATTTAGTAGGCATAACTAAATTTTACTTTTTGTTGTTTTTTTTTCTGCTTCCATATTACTTTAACATTTATCTTAAATATTTGTTTTAGTAAATATGGGAAAGCGTAAGGACAGCAGTTGTAAGAAAAAAGTTAGTGCTCATTTCCGTAAAAATAGCCATTATCATAAAATGTACGTAGGTATTTATATTTTATGGTATTAGTTCCAGTTATTTTTTTCCTCTAACATTCGATAGAGTGTCGTGGCTTTTGCGGGTAGCGTTTGCAAATCTGGCATTCAATTTGAAATCCAAAACGCCGCCATTTTTTTATTATGTAGCTTTTTCTCAAATGTTCGATATGGGTGTCGTGTAATGGGTTTTGGAGTGTGGCGATTGTAAATCTGGCATTCATTTTAAAATTCAACTTCAACTTTTCCGTTACACTCTATATATTATACAACATTATTTTTAGTATATGCGAAACCTGAATATAGTTTGTTCAGAATCAGTAACTGAATCGATTCCAATAATTTTTACACCATGTTATATTTTGTACCAAAAATATTTAATTACGCTTAAAAGTTGGTATCCGCAATCATCTGTTTGCACACAGGGGTCACGAAAGTTCATAACGGCCGCGTACGGCGGCGCGGCGGCGTAGGCGCGGGACCGCGCGACGGCACCCCGCCCCCCCTTCTTTCAGTCGCCCGAATGCTACGGACAGATGTGCACGTATCAGTCACGTCACGCAACAATACGGGATCGCGAGCGCGCGGACGCCGAGGCCCCGGGGCTAGTGTTTAGATTTTAAAATTATCATGTCTTTCTCGTTCTCAAACGTCCATTATACGGAGATGGTACGTAAACTAGCTGTTTGTGGTGATAACATTTCCCTGGCATGGCAGTGCATACAAGAAAGTTTCGAACAGTTGCTTCAGTTTGTAAATAGTGATTACGCCAATTATTGTAGATAGTGATGATTAACATTTTTAAACACGCAAAGATAGTCAAGGGTACAAATTTATTATTTGTTTACAGCCTGCTGTGGTTCAGTAATGCGATGTTTAACAATTTTCATCCATTTTGAACTTTAAGTTGTTGACATAAGGTGCAACAAATGGCATTGATTACATTTTACCACTTACTACTGCATTTACGAATAAATTACATAATAATATCTACCTACACTTGACCATTACGACAGTCCAAAGCCAGCAAGCGTGATGGAAAATGTTTATCACCAACTAATACATAAACAATCACTGTGGCAAATTATTATCAATGAGTGAGAGTGAGAGCAGCGCGCGCGGCTGGCGTGGGTGCCCTCCGGTAGGCTGCATATGTTTTTGCGAGGACAATCAGGTACCGTAACAAGCTTATAACTTTGTGATTATTAATGATACAGTTTTGAAATTTTTTTCATAGATTCTTTACATAAAAATACTAGACCCCTGTTTCGGGTTTCGCATAAACAAAAACTAATGTTGTATATACCACATTTACCTATGATTTTCGCATGTTTTTGTAAATTAAGCAAGGTTTCTATTACATTAGGTAATTATTATTTTTTTATCACAGACTGGTTTTATTATTACAATACCTACCACTTACCTATCTACCTTGCCTAACCTAGTTTCCCGAGTAAAATTCCCGGGTGTGCAAGTAAAATTCATAATGCCAAAATTTCATAGCAATCGGATGAGTAGGTAGTAAGAAACTTATAATGTAGGTATTTTCCTATATTGTACCTATATTTATACCTACATTATCCGCTCTGTAAACTACAAACGTTATTTTTTATATAATACAGATTACTGGATTTAATTTCTGGATCGAAATAATCAATATGCGTATTTTCAAGTAACTCAACACAACGAATCAAATTTTAAAAATCCTAGGTTACCACCTTTTGTCGTGCAACTGCATGCGGGCTTCGAGTAAACTTGTCAATGTGTGCGTGACGACGCACACGACTAGCGCGCTGTAGTAAATACCTATTTGCCGCGCGCGTAGTACGGTCGGCGCAGTCTTAAGACACTTATACATGCCATTTTTTTACAGTTCTGAACAGGAATGCGGATTCCGAACCGAGGATATGTATGGTAGAGACCATACATACCCTCTGAATTTGTTACGGCATTTAGAAGAGTCTAAAGGCCAAAAAATGTATAATTAGGATTTTATGTGACTCCTATAATGCAGGGCCAAGTCTGGAAGGGGCTTTTGAAGAACCATTGCAATTTTCAGCTGATCTGTCCCAACAGACGGCAAGCATGCATCAGTTATTGTACTATTTTAGGAAGCTCAAGGTATCGTCCAGTAATTCATCATTACAGCCAGAAAAAGGTCCACTGCTGGATATAGGCCACCCCCAATTAGGGGGATTTGCCATAATCAACACGCTTGGCAGGCGGGTTGGCGATCGCAGTATGATGGTAAAATGTGTAGAGAACGCTACTACCTATTCTCTAGTAAGTCTCTTAGTAAGACACTCACGGCAACGATGAGGAAATCCAATACCAATGATTCTTAGCTTCGTTAAAGTGTCTTCACACTGTATAAAAATAGATGATTCCAATAGTTACCTGTGCAGTAAAGAACACGTTCATATAATTGATGTACTGCGCGGCTGTGTCACTGCTGCCCGTTACTATCAGGATACGACTGGTCATGCGCAGACCGGGCGGGGCTTCACGACGCATCTGAAATATAAATTTAACTTTACAAATTTAAAATTGTATATGCTAAATTAATAGTACCGTGCTTCCCCATAATTTATGATCACTGGCGGTCGATCAATTCTCAACCTTATTACTAACGGTATAAGTGAGAAAAGTGGTCAAAAGCCATTGCGCGAGGTTGTACAGTCACGAGCACGAATATGTATACACTTACGAACTTTTAAAAAGGATTTTCTCGTATTGTACTGATTGTAATTTTGTTTTATTACAAACACAGTATTTTGGAACCCACACTATAACGAAATTTGCCTTATCTCAAAGTAGCAATCGTTATTTAAAAATAAAATCGCTTTTGAATTAGGCTACGTGTATACATATTATTACTCGCGATTGTACATGATGCAAGATCTATAATTAAGACAAAGATTGTGGGTTTTTGCTGTGTATGTATTTAGTTAGTTAGTCTTTACATAAATAAATAAATAATAGAATACTCCACGTCATCAGCAGTGCCATTGTGTATGTTAAGAAGAACACGGAACTTAAATCATAAGCTTAAATCATTTGCTTCAAGCAGCAGGATTTATGTTGTTATCATGTTTGTGGCGGCATCTACATCGCCAAATGCGTACTGCGCATCATACAGAGGTTTTTTTTTTTTTTTTTTTTTTCAGGATGGGAAATCATCAAATGACTTCTCCCGCTCTGGGCGGAGCGGGAGGGCGTGTCAGACTTTTACTGACTAAAACCCACCCGTGTTCCATCAGTTGCCCATGTGCCAGGGTCACGGTATCTCTTTCGAACAATCACGCGACCCCGGCAGGCATCGGTCCTAGTAGACCCCTACACTGCTGCTGACATCTCTTTGAGGCGCGCGTGGAACACTGCGCGCCGTCGACCCGAGCCTGGTCCTTACCGGGCGGCGAGCTACCCATTGCTCGCCACCCGCAAGCTCGCGCCTACGGTGGCCGGGAGTCCGCTATTGACTCCCGACGCCCGGGGCGTCTCCTCCTGCGGCAGCTAGGGACGTGAGGGCGCAGAGACTGCCACTCCCTCACGCGCCGCCTCCTCCTTCGCGAGCATTACTGCTTCGCAGAAGGAGGTGACGGCTTCCCATTCCCTCTCGCTCCGTACCATGGCTCGCACCAGGGCCGGACGCGAGAGGTCGCCGCCGCCGATCGCCTCCACGAGGACACGGCGGTGCTCCGCCCAGGCAGGGCACACCTCCACCGTATGCTCCACCGTGTCCTCCAGACGATCCTCGCAATGGAAACACCCGGACGTATCCTCCCGCTTTATCCTGAACAGGAACCCACCGAAGCACCCATGCCCGGTGAGAACCTGCGTCAGGCGGAAGGTGAGGACGCCGTGACGCCTCTCTATCCACTCCTCAAAGAGGGGACTTACCGCCGCAATTGTGGCGTGCCCAGCACTGGGTTGCGACAATCGTACCCGCCATGTCGCCATGAGATCATACAGAGGTTACGCGAAATTCTGCATTGTGCAAACACAGTTTACGCCGCGCGACTAGCATATTTCCAAAGTGCCGACATCAATCATCAGGCACAAGGCCACTAGATGCGACACCTACGGTTGGAAGATCCTCGCTTTCTCTTTTTTATGTTCAAGCAAGCCATAATTGGAAGTTGTTCATTAAACATCTTTTAAATGCAACCACATCAACTTTAAAAAAAAATCCGTACCTTGCTAACTTTAAAACTTCTCTGGGTAGAAATTTACGTAGCAAACATTGCTGTTCCATACATTTTGACCCCATAGGTATTAAATAAGTAATTTTCTGTGACACAGATGTTTATTTTTTGTTCATCATCAGCATATAATGTTCCCACTGCTGGGACACAGGCCTCCTCTCGGTGAGAGGGAGTGGGCCATAATCCACCACGCGGGCCCAGTGCGGGCTTGTAGATGTCACATGTCTTCGAATTTTTGGTTTTAAGACATGCCGGTTTCCTCACGATGTTTTCCTTCACCGTTTTGAGAGCAGTGGTGATGAAATAATTTACACAAAGTAATGCGCCTGCTTGGGTTGGAACTCACGACCTACTACTCGTAAGTCGCGGGCGTTACCACTGGGCCACCACTGCTCTCCACCAGCTAATATCTATTGCTACAGGGTCTAGAAACATGTGATGAATTTATGGTTACGGGTCGGTTCTCCTGCCACCCAGTAAGGTTGATAATTTCTTACCCTGGCTATAAAGCAGAGTGCCATAGCGACTGCACCTGCTAGCAGAGACTCGCCTGGTTTATCATCTAGTGGTTGACTCTTAACAAGGTTTACTAATCTGGAATTAACATTAAAAGTGTAATCTTAACGAATATTAAACATTCAATTGTATGTTTGTTAGTAAGAGGTAATTTCTTGAAGTATTTCCGATTACAAAAAATATTTCTCAGTTAGGAAGTACAATGAAATCGTATCATATAATCAAAACTGGGGGCTGGGGGCTGTCATACTATCTTGCATGGTTACTAATTTACTAACATTAAGAGTGAAATACCAGAGTAGCTACCAAAATGTTCTTATATTTTTTGCAATTTGTGGGCTCCACCTAGTACCTTAGGGCATCCAACTTTAGCTAGTTATATTGAAGTGTATTCTTACCTCATTTTGATAGTTTTCTCAACTAGTGTAAACAATTCATACTGGCCATCAATCTGTCTTACATCCAGTGGTTTCCCGGGAGAGGGGTATAGGTATTCACTGAAAGCACATTAAAAAAATATACATTATTTTTAATTTTAAATAATTAAAAACTAAAACCAATCACCAGACAAAAAACTATGATAGTTTGCATTTTTCAAAAAACAGAAAGTCAAACTGTGTGAGCACCATGTATGGGTCGTGGGGCTTTTGGGACCGGACCGCGGTCCCGTATTCCACCTAAAATACAATAATTATTATGCAATAGTTTGGGACCACAAGAAAAATGAAGTTAAAGTGTAGTAACCAGAAAAAATTACGAGAAAAAAAAAAGACTTTCTTATACATTTTGTATGTCAGCTACAAAACGCGTTATGCCTTTGAAGTACCAGGTTATCATAACTTAGTAGGAGCTTACCAAACATAGGAGTGTCAGATAGAAATCTCTTTATGCCTTCGAAGTACCAGGTTGTCATAACTCAGTAGGAGCTCACCGAATATGGGTGGGTATGTATTAGCTAGAAAACGCTTTATGCCTTCGAAGTACCAAGTTGTCATAACTTGGTAGGAACCTAATAAGTTAACACATCATTTATTGACTCTAAGGCAGTACAAAGTTCGCATTTTTTTGAATGTCAGTTCATTACATTATATTTAAATATCTGGTTGACCGAGCTTTGCTCGGCATATTTTGGCAAATTGTGTTTCAAATAATAAATTTATGTTTATCGATAAAGATGGTCATTGAAAACACGAATAAAACGACATTTTATAAAAATGAATCCTAGCTAGATCGATTTATCGCCCCCGAAACCCCTTGTATACTAAATTTCATGAGAATTAGTCTTGTGTAGTTCGCGAACGAACTAGTTCGTAAGAGCGCTCCCATAGATGAACTACGCGAACTAGTTCGCTCATTTCCCGATCCATAGTTCGTTAGTTCATCAGTTCGCGACCGAATGAGCGAGGATGGCGTCAACCGAACTGATACACGGGACAAAATACAAAAAGGTTTTTGTAATCACTAAACTAGTTATTTATTGCAACAATAAACCTTGGTATTTTTTACAATCATGATCTTTTTATGAATTATCACTCAATGGTTTTTGCTGTTTTTAGAGTCCAAAAATTGTAGGTAAAAGTAGAACATTCCATAATCTTGTCACATGCAGTACGTGCAAAATCTAAACGAGCGAAGGAGCGAACGATCTACCTCTTTTGATTCCAGCTGGGAGCGGATGAACTAGAAGAGCGGATGAACTTGAAGAGCGGATGAACTAGAAGAGCGAACTAGTTCGTTAAGGAGCGATGAACTAAACTGAGCGATCTCAGTCGCGAACTACTATGCCCAAGCCTAATGAGAATCGTTGGAGCCGTTTCCGAGATTCAGATTATATATATATACAAGAATTGCTCGTTTAAAGATATAAGATTTACAAAAACAGTAATGAAATTAAATAATTGTAATGATTATGATCATTGTTGACTTGTCTAAGTATTTTAAACTTTATTTATACAGTGCAACTGCACATTTAGCAATTCAGCAGTTTGCGTCCCAGATTCATTTCCACACACAATAATCAGTTCAGTTTGCCCACGCACAATGGTCCACTCAAAGGACTAAGTGCGGAAACCAAAACCCCATAACATAGAACATAGAATCAGTTCAGTTCACTTTAGGCTATCAAGTCAGCCAGGCGTTCTTGTTACAGCCAACAAGAGCTACGTCACTCACTTCATTGTCACATACATACCAGCAGTTCATTAAGCTCATTCCACCTTTGAAGTAATACAATAGTGTTTTCAGTAATTTAACATCTTTCATTCCAATTAACTCGCATCTAAAACTAATGTATATAGGTCTACCAAGAGATCATACATTATTGTTACGTTTCGGTGGGTTATTAGGGGGACGATAGGTGATTTAAACATTCAAGATTACTTTTTTTCATAATATTTTGTATTCTTGTTTAGGTTTAATGGTAGGACTTCGGATAGTCGGGCGTCGATTTAAGGGGTGGTAGGGGGAGGGGAGGGAGGGGGGGAGGTGTAGAGCCCCCCCCTGTGAAGGAAAAGTGTCGATACCCCCCGTTTTCAAGATATTTTTTTTTAAATATTCTAACCTTACTTTCGAATTTTCGTGTATCGACATCGATTTAAAGGCCGGAAAAGGTGTGGGGTTGACGAATAAAACGAAGGGGAAGTAGCAACGCTCGACAGGACACTTCGCTGACAGGGCTTGTCAACAGAATCAAGTCGTTTCTTCATAGGAGGTCACAGTTTCAACCTAACCTAACCTCCCCAAACCATGTCGTTTCTGGTACGAAGGGTAATTCAAGGCTTAAAAATAACCCACAACCTAAATACCCTAATCATCATAATGACTAACAGACTAACAACAAACAATAGCATCGTGTCACGTTTGGTTTCACTTATCGGCAATAGTCGGTAAATTCTTTTAAGTGTTAATGTAATAGTATTAAATTAAATTAGTGAAATAAATGCAATATACTACAACATACTTAAAAGTGTCGAAATAACTAATTTTATGTATTTATTGCATCATAATTATGAATTAAAGTATTATAGTGAGTTTACCTTACATGAAACGAAACATTCAATGGCGAGACAAAATGTCAAAGTGACAAAATATTGCAAAATTTTACGATTTTAATTATTATTTTTTTCATTAACTACTTAATTTCGACACTTAAAATTTTACGTGGTGGTTTCTAATAATATGAGCTGTACGTGAAAAAAATATGGACTCCCAACTCAACGTCAGATAATACGAAACTTAGCTGGTTTAATTCTTATAGAAGGCTGCCATTGTTGAAATAAAATAAATATTATATTGTTTTACAAAAATAATTTTATTTGTATAACTTCCAATTTTTTGGTTGACCGTACTTTTCCAAGACATAACTTTGTTTATTTTACTTGTGGTCCCAAAATAGTACTAAACATATTTATTATATTAATAGGTGGAATCTGAGACTGCGGTCCCGGTCTCGAAAGCCCCACAACCCGTATCTATATTATATAACACAGTTAATTTATCTATCATTTTTTTTTTTTTTTTTTTTTTTTTTTTTTTTTTTTTTTTTTCAGGATGGGAAATCATCAAATGACTTCTCCCGCTCTGGGCGGAGCGGGAGGGCGTGTCAGACTTTTACTGACTAAAACCCACCCGTGTTCCATCAGTTGCCCATGTGCCAGGGTCACGGTATCTCCTTCGAACAATCACGCGACCCCGGCAGGCATCGGTCCTAGTAGACCCCTACACTGCTGCTGACATCTCTTTGAGGCGCGCGTGGAACACTGCGCGCCGTCGACCCGAGCTTGGTCCTTACCGGGCGGCGAGCTACCCATTGCTCGCCACCCGCAAGCTCGCGCCTACGGTGGCCGGGAGTCCGCTATTGACTCCCGACGCCCGGGGCGTCTCCTCCTG
This sequence comes from Aporophyla lueneburgensis, assembly GCA_932294355.1. Classification (NCBI taxonomy): domain Eukaryota; kingdom Metazoa; phylum Arthropoda; class Insecta; order Lepidoptera; family Noctuidae; genus Aporophyla; species Aporophyla lueneburgensis. Next base: position 10,330,821 of record OW028757.1, on the reverse strand, counting down.
CGGCGGCTAGGGACGTGAGGGCGCAGAGACTGCCACTCCCTCACGCGCCCCGCCTCCTCCTTCGCGAGCATTACTGCTTCGCAGAAGGAGGTGACGGCTTCCCATTCCCTCTCGCTCCGTACCATGGCTCGCACCAGGGCCGGACGCGAGAGGTCGCCGCCGCCGATCGCCTCCACGAGGACACGGCGGTGCCCCGCCCAGGCAGGGCACACCTCCACCGTATGCTCTACCGTGTCCTCCAGACGATCCTCGCATCTATTATTGCTTCAAATTTCAGTCTTTTTACCTATTATGGTATAGTATTCTAGGTGCAGAATTTTCACATATAAAATTATGTAATTAATGTATTATATTATTGTAAAATATTTTTAAAGAGTTATGGTGACCTTATGGAAGGGGCAACTAATTTTATACTCCTATATCGCCATAATTTTCGTTAAAAAGGAGTTCAAAATTTTACTTTAACATAGTAATATATAGATTCTGCACTTTCAGAAGCCAACAGTATGATTCATTAATAACCTCACCTCTTATGAAAATGGCATCCTATAACAGCTAGTTCATTCCTAGACTTCTGCATCAAGTGAGAGTTAGCAAATGCGATGACAGCATCTAGACAGTTGGTCAGCACCTTCGGATCCTCAGTAATATAGCGCTGGTTCGGGTTCGTGTCCACTATTATTACTAGGAGATTACTGTCTGACGGAGCTGGAAATGGTAAGTTTAACAAGATAATTGTAATGTTATGTAATAACACTACTACCCCTGTAAATAAGAAATGATTAGTTCGAAATATATTAAATAGTAGGAGCAGATCTGCCATCAATTAACTGCTCTATTTTCCTACACTAACAACTTCGTTATGGAATTATAATAAAGATATTCACTGAAACTCAAATGGTCTATTGCAAATATATAAATCTTGTTTCACTGTATGATAGTTTGGGATTGACGATCAAAAATGTAATATTACAGTCATGTTCTATATTCTGGTAGCTAGGCAAGTGCCTTGTGGTTAAATAGAACTGTTATTTTAGGAATGATACCTGAAATAACAGTTCTATGGTGCATTTACTGGTTTATTGTTTTTTTGGAGGTTAACTTTTACAACACTCGACTTACCGTCGTCGTCTGCCATTTTTTGTGATAGGACTTTATAGAAATATCTCTAAATCATTATCAGTCAATTTTATTTCGCTAACTGCCTCTAGATATAGCTAAAACTCTTTAAAAATTAAATTCAGAATTCGATTTCTGTTCCTGTTGATGCTTGTTTGACAACAACTTTAACATTGACACATGACATTGACATGACCGTTAGTTTTTTTTTTTTTTGGAATTTTATGACCTGGTAACTGGACCTTTAGGTAAACATGACCGTTAGATAAAACGACATTTCTTTAATGTGTTGCCAGTTTAATTTTGGGGGTCTTGGTATGTAAAGATGGTCCCTTATCCACGACCCAACCGCGGCAAGCTTAGCTTAACCTGATCGATCGATCTGAGCAGCTGTTCTTACTTATCCACCAGCCCGCCGTAGAGACTCGCATAGAGACTCCTATGGGCTTATGGTAAAAAAGTCTTTAATGGCATGCAATAATCTAATGGAACGGCCAAGTCGTACATCTTCACCAAGGTGTAAGTTGGACTTGGCTCTACATTAGATCTAAGTATTAACTTTTAACACTGAAAGCGATAATTATCAATGTCTTGGCCACCTACTTTACATGAAATGTTTTTGGTGGAATTTACTTTATTTTATAGGGTGCATTATTTCTTCCCATTTTAGCGGTGATGTTGTACTGGCCTATTACCCGTAAGAAGAGGATACACCACCACTGACTGACTCACTCATCAAATCCTCTAAGGTATAGAGGATTTGATGAGTGAGTCAGTCAGTGACTAAAGTAGGTATAAGAGCTAGACAAATAAAATAGTATAATCTCTACTATAGATAATCTATACATCTATACAAATAAATAAAATTGGAGTGTCTGTTTGTAATATTAAGATAACCACTTTTTACTAAGTGTATATGGATTTATACACGGTACATATACCAAAACAACATTTTTTACAATTTTTGCCTGTCTGTCTGTTTGTTCCTGCTAATCTCTGAAATGGCTGGATCGATTTTGACGGGACTTTCACTGGCAGATAGCTGATGTAACAAGGAGTAACTTAGGCTACTTTTATTTTAGAAAAATACCTGCGTTAATTTCCGACATCCACGCGGGCGAAGTCGCGTGCAAAAGCTAGTAATTTTATAAATGTGAATGTAAGTTTGATTGTTACGCTTTCACGCAAAAACTCCTTAACCGATCATTATGAAACTTTGTACACATATTCTTGGAGGTATTAGAAGTAAAATAGGATAATTTCTATGAAAAAAAAATGGGATAAATAAAAAAAATTGTTTGTCTAAAACGCGAGCGAAGCCGCTAGCAAAAGGTTCTGTAAGTCTGCTTACTACATTTTATCCTTGGAATTTTATGCTCTCTGACATTATACAGGCCGAAGGTATTATTATCATCATCTCCATCATTATTTGAGCTGAAACACGTCACTGCTAGACATTAAGCTCCCACCAAGCACCGCCACCTCGACCGGTTCTGTGCTTCTCGCATCCAGTGGATTTCTACGTGTCTTTCTGAACTCCTTAATAGAGTTGAAAGTCTCATAGGTAGTTGCAATGTGTAGAACCATGACTAGGTATCCCTTTACCTACTTTTTACATCAACATCAATTACATACCTACTCTTGTTTTAAGCAGCTGTAACAACACATAAAGTAAAAAACCTACGCCACAAAGTTGCTTAAACAATTATACATAACTACCTAAACAAAAACATCAATAATTAGCCTCATTCCTTCAACCATTAAAACGTCCACAGTGTAGCTCTTATTAATTTAAATAATTGTTTAGAAAGCACCTGTGGACAGATGTCAGTGGTCCTAAGATACATATTTGTCAAAGGTGCATTCCTCGCATAGTTTGAAAGCAAGGCACATACATCATAGTTTGGTAACCAATCAGTTTGACCCGTGCGCGTATGATAAGGATCGAGGGACTAAAGAATTGAGTGGATTTTGAGTCAGTGTTACAGTTAAAACCGTCTTATTTAAATTGTCAAAAAGGTTATACTGGTATTTTATGGTATATATAATATCTTCAAAGTACCCAGCTAAGTAGAGTCTGACTATAAAACTTGACGCCAGTGCATCTAGGTACCCGAAACTGTCAAATTATTCTAATCAATTTTGAAACTGAGCCTTTGGCGTTAGAGTTGAAAACGGAATAAAAAAAAATTGACAGATTGTAGTAGCTTTAAGTGCTGGCATCTGTACGTATGTACCTAAAAATTCGAAGTAAAGAGTTTCAGACGTATCATTCTTAAGATAGGTTCTTAGAAAAATCGTTAATTTGTTTTTTACATTTTTCTGAAAGGCTTTCATAATGATCACGCTAATGACGTGCCAAAACAAGAAAGAAGCGAAAACTGCGTCAGTGAGAAACAATTTTATCGTTTTTGTCTGTTTTAAGATATTTTAAGAATCTACGTCTGCTAGGAATAATTACATGGGCAGGTTGCTAACTGGTACATAGTTGCATTCGAAAATTAGCATATCTTCCCTTAGTTGACTCTTACGTTCCGCTTTTTGTTCACTTAGGAGATATATACGGAAAGCTGTCGCAGAAAATGACTGCATTTTTCATTGAACTGGTTAATTTGCATTCAGTTTTATGAAGTTTATTTCTATTTTTGTCATTTTAAAGATCAATGATAATATCTGTTGCGGGAAGAGTGAATGGTAAATGTTTCAGAGAAATTACTGACGTAGGTCATTCAGTCAGTTAGTAAGCGCTGCCAACTGTCTGCAAAAAAAAACCAGAAAATTGTATTTTAAATATTGAACTATCATGCAAAAAGTCAAGTCATAGGAATAATTGTTTTTCTGGTTTAGCTTAATTAAAATTGCACATAAAGCCGTACAAATTTTGGACTTTGTCCAAAATTCTTGACTGTACGGTCAATATGTAGGCTATAGTCATAATAAATATACAGCTACTGGTAATCGACTGAACCACATAATTTGCTCCAATACACATAAACTAGCGCTAAATGTGCGACAGTTTATTACTCGAACGTCTATTACCAAACACGAAATGATAGCGAAACAAAAGGTTTCCAGTGAATAACAACCAAAACTGACGTCACAACAACACCATTACATTGATTTACACGAGTCCGTTTATCAACGAATGTAAGACGGGAGCTTATTATTACATCCGAATTGTATTTCATCGTAGCGAGATGACAAACCGGCGATACGGCGCCAAACTTATGTCATCTGTCAAAATACATGTTAACAGTACGAAGAACGGTAGATGAGTCGAGACGATAACACCACATGAATATTATTATACCAACGATGTGACAAGCTCTGCTACCTGTCATTTTACGACATTGTTTATACACGGCTAATGATATGCCTCATTTGAATGCCTTGGTGGTCTGGATAGAAAAAACTACCAGCTTTTTGTTACCTCTGTCTTTACAGAATTTATATAGAACCACGTCTTGAACTGGAAATTCAGCAGCATAAACATAACCAAGTATTTATTAATTTCCACGGTCCTTTGCGCCCGAATATAATTAAGTTCGAAAACTAATCAGTATATTAAGAAAGCAGTCGGTAATTGAATAAGATTTTACGAGAACATTGTTTACAAGACTTCGTGCCAGAGGGCAGCGACGCTACATTAGCGCGGGCTTTCGAAAATCGAAATGAGAATAAGAAAAAAAGGCGGGAACGAAATAATTATGCACGTTCCGTTTCGTAATGGGCGTCGCGCTACCGTTTCGCTTTAATAGCTCGCTTGTTCTGAGAATTTAATTACGCTCAGAGCGCGCCCAGATTAGCCGGGCGCGCGTTCCGTTTTGTTAATAACTCTAATAATGGATGACGCCCGCGCTCTTTGCTGCATTAATGTTATTTATTCCGATTATAGCGCTTTTATTAAACCGATTCATCACACACGACGATTTCTATGACGGCAGTCAAATAACAATGACATGAGATTCATTTCAGATGTAACATCAATTGAGAATATACAAAATATCAATATTAATAATTCAATAACGAGCTCCCAAAAACAAATTGTCTAACCGATAAGACATTGGGTTTGACACAAACAAAATATAAAACGATTCAGCTTTAATAAGAACCGGAGTCCAGAGATGAACACAAAAGAAAAAGATAACCGCCTATTGTTTTTTATCATGTTGTCAATATCGCGCGGCCAAATTTTCAATATTGGAATGCCACGATTCGCCAATAAGAAGCGGGAAAGAATTGATTTATTGTCCAATTAGCGTCGGTCAGGTGTGCCAACTGCCAAGATAGCATCAGGCTGGCCAACCTAACTCGGTTGCAACTACTATTTCTTTTGGCGTGTTCCGTTTAAATGGCATATTGGAATCAAAAAAGAACCTTTACACCATGCTGGCCGCGTTTTCTGAAAGTCAAATTTAAAATTCTGATCGTTCGCGGCGTACGTTTGCTTAAGTGGAAATCGATTTGAATTAATTGTTGTTCGGTTTTTTGTCGTCTAAGAACTTTAATTTGATAGAAGTTATTTTTGCGTCATTAAATACATTATCATTTTAACAAGAATATAATATTAAGACCCTGAAATCAACTTTAATGTCTCTCTTTATTCCGAAGAGAAAATCTAAATGGTCCTAATCTCATAATTTAGGTTGATATAATAATAGAGCACACAACACACAAAATAATCATATTACGGTGTAAGTTTAACAGAAATCAAACAAGGGGTGACGGGATTTCATTTATCGACCGAATACAACGTGTTAATAGCTCCTCCATAACTTCGTATCGCATTACACGGAGTTCAGAAACGATTAAGATACAACCACAGTGGGTTAAGAATAACTGTTTATTATTTAAACAGTTGAGTACTAAAATAACTGTTTAATTTTATGAAGATCCTAGAATAGTTTGGTGCAAACACACTAATAGGAATTAAAACGTCATAAAGTTATTTAAGCCAGACTAAACGCAGTGCTCATATCCGTCAGTTTTGCTTTAAACTAAGAACAATGGCGGCGCTGTCAACGCTCACAGACGCTCCGTTACCGACGCCATATAAAACCCACTCGTTGTACAATTGCACAGTAAACATTTACGAGATTGTCTGTTCAAACACTTCAAGCCCTGAACCCATAGCCCTACTAATGTCCATTTTCAATCTTATTTACGGCTTACGGGAAACTCTTACTGATATTTATTTTAGCGATAACTAATCTGTCCCACTTCTCACAATATCTATTTTAGCTCTCATACCTGTATCCGCTTTTCGCTATGTAATAAATCCTCTGTACAATAATTTCGCTACCAAAGTTGCCTCAATAGAATATAGCCGGCGTCGAGGCGAATTGTTTGCGGGTAGTCGATAAATTCCGGTAGCGTTTGACGCAACGCGGTCGGAGGCGTCATTTGCTATTGAGGACTCGGCCAGACCGGACCTCTCATCTCGAGCAGATATTAACGCTGAATCATATTATTGCAATGCGGAATAAAGTTAACGGGAAACTGAGATACTCTGTAGCGTGAATTTAATACTTAGGCGGCATATCTTTTTCGAATTGAAATGTTTTTACACATTCTACTATCTACCTCTTATTTATATGACAGTAGAAGTAGATGCTTATTTACGAATTGTCAAAATTCAATTTCTCTTCATGGGTTATTCCCAAACGGCGAGAAAAACGTAGACGATACACAATTTTCCAGAGTCCCATTACATTACACCATACGCTCTATTAAATAGTAAAGTCCCTACACGCTAGAAAAAGACAGTATATGCCACCCCCAAACACGTTCCCCGCAATAAATGTGCGGGAAAGAAAGAGACGTAGTAATAGCCGGAAATTAGCACTCGTCTATCTTTCATTTTACACCCCAAATTTTCTTATTCCAATTTCCTCTCGCTACGAGAGTCCCCATTTTACGAGCCTTAACTGAGTGATGTAATGGCATGCCAAAGTATACTGAAGCTGCTTTAATACAGAGTTTAAATTTGGAACGTAACTTCAGCGACGGTTGCGGCTTTCTATATTTGAGAATGCTTTAGAACACTCTGTCATTTGAAATGAGTCATTTTCTGATAAGAATGCCCTATTGGCTGAGACGTGTGCGCCTCGGGCCGCGCGGCCGATAATGCCATTTCCGAACGTAGATAGCGAATAACTTGGGTGTCGGTTTTTGCACTGGAGTTTTAATAATAAAGCATAGGGGGAGAGAGGCCGAGATATGGAAATGAGCGTGTGGAGAAGAGGAAATTTGAATTTATACACCAGCTAGTTTTATTCATGAGGGTGCCTCCGTTTGGCGAGATTATACCGACCGAAATTTTGTATGAATATGATGTTTGTGTTCTAGTTTAATTTTTTGCTGATGTCATTTGAATGTTTGTTGTATTATGTTTTAAAATGTAAGTGGAATTAGACCATTCTATCCCATCTATTATTAGTTTTATTTTTGATATTCACGAGTGCCTAAAAAGTATAAATGTAGACTATACTGCTAAAAAAGCTTAATTTGTTTAAAAGTTACAAAAAGTTCAAAGGACCAAAAAATAGGAATCAAACATCAGACAACACACATTGCTCTTTACGCCCAAATCGATAATTTAAAAAACTTTCAAAATTACTCATTAAAAAAAAACCGATTAACCGTGTCCGCACATCATCGGTCGGGTCAGGTATATATCACACATATCTATTCCGATTTTTTTTTCACGCGTGGGAATAATCTCGAATTCTTCTCGTCACACATCTCGATTGGTGAGTGTAAGCGATTTCTTTCACGTCATTAACTCCGAAGTGAAGGCTGTATCGCTAAAATGACTGCGGTCAACTTGATCGGTCATTATTTACAGTATTGTTGGTCGTGGGAATGAAATGCTTGAGACAGCGTTGCGATATTGTCTGTCTGTTAAGTTGAGTATCTAGTAGTTATGAGTTAGTCGAATGGCATTGTTTAATACTAATAAGGTGTTTTTGGTTGAATTATGAGTCCGTATCAGGATTTGTATCTGTGAGGGTATTAGGGCTAATTTGTTTGTAACGAAAGCTTTTAGGAACAAAAACCCTCTTAAAATTGTAAATAGTTTGTTTTAAGTTTTGATGGAAGCCAACTTAAAGCCAAGGACTACTTAACTACCTCATTCAAGTAAAGGTAAACCATGGAACGAAGGATCAAGCGCTATATTTTATACCTCAATAAATAATAATAATTCGTAAAGGATCAAAACGTTGAATTGTAGTTTTTATAACAGATAAAGTAATAAAATAAAAATTAATCTAATCGATGTTCTATTCCCATTCATTCACAATATTTTTCACCGTTAACAGTCGTAAAACTTTTTCTCAAAAATTCTCCGAATTTTACGTTGCCCACAAAAAATCTGGAGATCATAAATAATATCACTTGTAACAATACAAATTTTTATAGTCCGAGAACTCTATTGCACAGGTGGAAAAAATGTCACAAACAAAATAGATTCATTCATAAAAGGTTCGTTCATTCATGTAACGCAAAAAATTTCCCAATAAGTGGACTGCCTCCATTCTGTATTGTACGAAGTTAATCTATAACGTCTTCATTTTATCATCCCGTGGGATTTCTGAATATAATGAGGAATTTTCGTTGTGGAGTTCATATTTCGAACCTTTTTAGGGTTCTGTTGCGAAATGGCAAAAAACGGAACACTTATAGATTCGTCATGTCTGTCTGTCTGTCTGTCGGTCTGTCTGTCTGTCTGTCTGTCTGTCTGTCTGTCTGTCCGTTTATGTCACAGCCACTTTTCTCCGAAACTATAAGAGATATGTTGTTGAAACTTGGTAAGTAGATGTATTCTGTATACCGCATTAAGATTTTTACACAACAATAGAAAAAAAACAATAAATTTTGGGGTTCCCCATACACAGAACTGAAACTCAAAAAATTTTTTTTCATCAAACCCATACGTGTAGGGTATCTATGAATAGGTCTTCAAAAATGGTATTGAGGTTTCTAACATCATTTCTTTCTAAACTGAATAGTTTGCGCGAGAGACACTTCCAAAGTGGTAAAATGTGTGTCCCCCCCCCCCGTAACTTCTAAAGTAAGAGAATGATAAAACTAAAAAAAATATATGATGTACATAACCATGTAAACTTCCAACGAAAATTGGTTTGAACGAAATCCAGTAAGTAGTTTTTTTTTAATACGTCATAAATCGTAAATCGCAATTTACCTTCCATTCAATCAACTCAAATATAAAAAAAAAACATTTAATTTCATAAACATAAACCTTACGCATAAACCAAGGATACCTACAGGTTTGTACGGAACCCTCGGTGCGCGAGTCCGACTCGCACTTGGCCGGTTTTTTTTTAGTTCATTCATTCGTTTGTACGTAGTACCAACTACCAACCACACAATGCTACAAAGCGTAGCAAGCAAGTGTAAAATGTTGATTCTTTTTATTTTCTCACAAAAGCTTAAGTTACTTAAATGAATTTTCTTGAAAGGTACATAACAGAATTAAAAATATTCGTATCTAATAGGTGGGTCAAACTTTTATGAACGAAAACTATTACATTGAAAGGTTTTGGCTAATCTCCCAATCTTTCCCAACTCACCATTGAGGTGCGAGTTTTCGGAAATCCAATTACCTACTATTGAATGAACTATTTGAACCGTGTTATTGATGTTACTTGAATTAAAATCATCTCTATTATTATGGAGTTTACTCTTTGAGAATAGATTTTCATATATAAGGTGTATCTATTCATACACGAAATATTTTAACAGGTACACCTATAGGTCGTAAAGAAGCTATAGAAGCAAAAATATTTTTTTTAATCTAAGCGTTTTTGAATTTTCGTAATTATTATAATTTTAAAACTGCTTGAGGAGTTTTGCACAAAACCTTTACTTCAAATTCTATGAATGGCCCGCCTGACGCTGCGAAGGCGGTGACCGGACGGCACGAACATGGCCGCGGTGTCTTGGGCCGTAAAAAATAAGAAGGAGCCAGTATTTCTTACGTACGTCAAAAAATTTATAAATATTACATTTTGAAAAAAATACATATAGAATTTTTTTTTTCGTTTCTGTAGCTTCTTTACCACCTACAGGTGTACCTCTTAAAATATTTCGTGTATGAATAGATACACCTTATACTATAGCCCGGGGTATAAAAATTTATAATCGGCGATAAAATGTATTGTGGCTAGGTAATAATAGCCACACGAGTCGATCGATCTAGTTAAGCTACGCTTGCCGCGTTTGGTCCATGGATGGGTGGGCATCTTCATACCAAGATCCCTACGTGTCTCGAAAGGCACGTTAAGCCGCTGGTCCCGACTGTCTTTAGTAAATCTTTGAGTGTCGTTACGGGTCATCAGAAGCTCGAAAGTTTGAAAACCAGTCTTACCAACAGGTATCGTGTTATCCAGAAACTGGGTTGTGGAGGTCAGAATGGCAGTCTCTCCATTTATACTTACCTATAATATACTTATAATATTATAAAGCTGAAGAGTTAATGTTTGTTTGTTTGATTGAACGCGCTAATCTCAGGATCTACTGGTCCGAATTGAAAAATTATTTTTGTGTTGGGTAGCCTATTTATCGAGAAAGGCTATAGGTTATATAACATCACGCTACAACCAAGAGGAGCGGAGCAGTAATGAAAAATGTTGCAAAAACGGGGAAAATCGCACGGGTAGGCGATACGCGACGCGACGGGAAGGGTCGGGGGAACAAGAAATTTAACGCGGACGAAGTCGCGGGCAGAACCTAGTGTCAAATATTGGTACTCAGCTGCATCCGAATCGCAAGGCATTTGACACGAGATCGTGGGCTGAAGAAGATAAGAGAAGAAGGCTGAGAAGCTACCATCTATTGTAATAGAAAATTAGATAAAATTATGGCTCATACTATAGGTATGTCATACATGGCTCTACCCTTTCTTTGCAGGTAGCACCGAAAGGGTAGACAGAGGTACAGGTATACCTATCCAAGTATAATACTTAGGTACTCACATTTCACCAGTTAGTTTAACCAGTCAATTACCGTAATTACAGACACAATTAAAAAACCATTATGTCTGTACCAAATGTGGTATCTCAGGGACTTAGAGGTTAACTATCATGTGATTTTTAATTTTCTACATTGAAAATATCTATTAAAGTGCCAAGTTCTATAATGTTTACCATATTGAATAACTTATGATAATGCCAAGCACTGGTAGTACAGTGGTAGCAGCCCCGACTTACGGGTTGCAGTTTGTATGTTCGAACCCAGACAAGCACTTTACATACTTTGTGTAAATAATTTCATCACCACTGCTCTCAAAACGTGTTAGGAAAACATCGGGAGGAAACCGGCATGTCCCAAAACCAAAAAGTCGAAGACATGTGACATATACAGACCCGCACTGGGCTGGCTACCTCTCGAAGAGAGTAAGTCTATTAGTCTATGTCCCAGCAGTGGGAATATTATATGTTGAATATATTAAGCTTGAAGCTATACCTTTTACAGCTGGGAATAGAAATTTATGTAAAAGATACTATAAAATTAAATGCTTTGAACGGGTTTGTAATTTAATTTCGTATAATAAAATATAAAACTTTACTATGATTAACATGTGTTTACAACAAGATTCAATCTTTATTAGAAACGCCACTACTTTCTGATTAACATACTTCTTAATACTGCATAATCGTTTGATTATAATTTTAATATGAAACCCAGTAAACGACTCGACGATAGCTATCTTAAAGTCTTTTGAAGTAACAATTCTAGAAACAGTATCGTTATAATAAGATACGTAGTAATTGCCTACACAGTAATACGTAGTTATCTCGTATTCCGGTTATAACATCTAAACCCCGGTAGCTTTCCTAATTAATCTGTGCTCGTAATGATCTTTATAAGCACCCACCATGTGTCGGCCTCGGAATATTTTTACCCAATTAACTTGTTACATTCTCGCTTCCGAACATGTCTACCATAGTTGAGGAAAAAATCAAAGGAGCATTCCCCGAAATTCGACCATTATCGACCGTTACCTCCCAAATAGAGCGAGATCGAAACTCCAGATAAACCCCTTCACGTTGACTCTACTAATTGGTGCAATAAATTTGAGACAGCGCGACAACTCTGAAAACCCATTACTCCTCCATCTCGGACCTTATTAGGACCTATGGCTTCCGACCTGTCATAGACAAAACTTACGGACACACTTCAGATATCTGTCAAATTCGATCACATCTCTCAAACGAATCTCATCTCTATTGACGCCAATTAAAGGACAAACGCGTCTAGAATCGCTTCGACGGAATCGAACGTAATAAAGAATCGCCATCTCGTTTAAATTCCATTTTCAAGTTTAAAAAACTTCCAGCAGGATCCACAGGATACTCGACCCTACTGCGACTATTTAAAAATAAAAATCTCTAATGAGGAGCGTTCGGAAACGTGACGTGCCGGTGACAAAATGTTGAAGGGATATCGATTTTCAGCATTGTAAATCGAATCATAATAGTATTCGATAAAGCAGAATTTCGTTTAAGAAATTTGGGTTGAATTCGTATCGTTAATATAGAGTCGTCGAGAGCGCGCACCCGTTTGTACCCGCGTCATGCGAACGGACGCTTTTTGTCGTTTTTAATTATATTTATTGTTCTCGTTATTTATTTATTGTTTTGTGTTTTGAACCGTTCTCGCTACCGTGCGTGCATTTTAACGATTTCGGCGGAGATAGCGGACGCATCCAAATTAGGTCGAATGTGGGTTCGGAGGATGCAAATGTGCTTCTTTGCATACGCTCGCAGAAAAAAACGTCCCCATCGATATTCAGAATGAACCCGAATGAAAACATCATTAATATTATGCAAATGATCATGAGAAGGAATTTTACTTTCAAAATAATTCAAGGGATATTGTTGTTCCTTAATAAGAATCGCTATATGGTAATATTTATTGAAACAAAAAGCAGGACAGCTTTATAATTTTTCCATTTTCTTTTTTGCCTTGTTGTTGTGGAAATGGGGACATATCGTTAAAAGAGATAAAGCTGCGCCATTATTTATCGATAATTGTTTATAAAAGCCAAAGAAAAGTAACACTAAAGTGCATATTTGCAAACAAAGGCCCGTCAATTGTATCCAATAAAATCGATGAGATGCCGCGTCACTCGCCGCTCTCCACCGCTATTGGGACAATGTGGAGAAATGTCATGAAATTCCAATACTCACAGAAAACTGTGACATTCTTTTTTTGAACCGTTCCATTCTGATTGGCGCATTTAAAGTTCCTTTTCTTTCGACACTCGTAATAATACAAAATGTAGCACAATTATTTAAAATGTCACCGTTTAAAAGACCAAATTCGTCATTACAGGCAATAATTCAAAATTGGAATGGCTTTATAAGTAACTCTGTGGGCAGTCGTCGTCAAAACATGGGTTTTATTGCACTTATCTTCTAAGAAAAAAATTGGTGGTCTATATTTTGCAAATAAATAGTGCGAACTATGATTTCGCGAGTTGGTTCAAGCAGTCTTGGTCATTTGGTAGGTAGGTCCTCCTAAAAATATACAATAAACTGTCAATTTCACTGGATTTTTAAGTGGTCGTCGAAAAAAAATTACTTAATCTTTATTAATTTCATAATGAATACCTATATTTTATGTCTGGTCAATTTTTTTATTATTATTTTTTGTTTTGGTACTTACCATATCACAATAACAGATTTTTCTGATGACAAGCTGAAGTAGTTAGTGAAAGTGAGACCCAACTGTAACGTTAGTTTCCAAGCGTTTTTCCGAAACTGCCCGAACCAGGAATCGTACCCGAAAATGAAGACAATTTATGTTCATACATAACATCACGCCTTGTTTCCCCGAAGGGCTAAGCAGAGGTGTACCTATAGTACCTACACCCACATTTCACCTGTTATGTTTAAGTCCCATGTAATAGGGGGCGAGCCTATTGCCATTAACCGGGTACAAATCCAGACTCCAGGCTGCTACTGACAAATTCCAATGTTCATACTCGTACTTAAATACATACATTATAAAGGAATCACCGGTATTGATTCTCATGAATTTATTATCAAGCTCTGAATGGCGTAATTATATGTGGTAGCGTTACTAAAAATAACATATCTTTACGGCTGCATTTCTTAAGCTATACATACATATGTTAGTACACCATCATTTCTAGCAGTCTCCTTTTTAGTTGTGTGAAAGTCCTACGTGACATTGGAGATATGTGGTCAATTGATAATTAACTGAGTAAAAATCCCGACTCCGGCCTATAAATGAGATTTAAAAAAAAACAATCACTCTTCAGTCTGGGAATCAAACCCAAAAAACGAGAATTAGCTGTTCCAAATAATGCATGCTCTTAGAATAAAAAAAAAACAAACAAAAACTTGAGCCAGCTACTTAATCGTACCATTCACTTTGAATGTGCCATTTCTTTGTTTATAAACAATCAATGAATATGTATAAAAAAAAGTGGGTGATTGTCTTTGTCTAGTTTCCTGGGTCGAAAGGTAAGATATGTATCACTTATCTGCCAAGAGCAACATTTTTCCTCTTCGTGCATAATCATGGGCATACATTTTCCTTATTATTTTACGCATTCGATTATTCCTCTCATCAAACATTTTTTTGTGCTTGTGTCTTGTGAATGTCTTTTTCTTCCACACTTCTCTTTAAGTCTTCACCTCGGTAGACACCCCCTTTCTTGTCAAATAACCTTTCATTCCATCCATTGTTTCTTCGGTCTTCCGCTTCTCTTATAGCTATCGATATACATACTCATAACTTTCCCCACGTTACTGTCAACTGACGAGAAAAAATGACGGCTAGGACCGACAGGATGAGAAAATCAAAGAACCAGGGTCATAACAATGACGCAATGGTATCGGAAATTTGGTGGAGGCCTATGTCTTAAAAGTTTCCAAAGTGCCATCGCTGAAATACTGAAAATACTTTCCCAGTAAATAGCGAACTGGATAATCCCACTGCCGACATACATAGATCATAGGTCATCATAACATATGGTCATTATGATCTTGTCATAAACTAACTATTGATTAGGTACCTATGATTTCAATTTGTCTTATTTTCCTTATCATTTTCCTCTATGACTTATTATATGTAAAATAATGTATAAGCATCAACAATCAGCTGATGTCGCAACATCAAGGTAAAAAAAATCATAAGGAAACTATCTGGGTTAACGGTTAACACTAGAATGCTAACTGATGCCTATTTTCTAGGCTACAGCGATTTTTCAAATCATAGATATGACCCGCTCTTTGATTATAGAAAAGTTACCTGCTACATAGTGATGGATGACCTGCAGCAAAGTATGCTACCATAAACATATAGAATTATGTTTTCTCTTATTTTTGCCAAAAAATAATTGAATTTTAAATTAATGAAACTTTATACTTAGTCAACATTCTCATCATTATATTATCTCATGGTTGGTGCAACATGTCTTTATCTTCAATATTTTTTTATTAGTAGCTATCCTGGTAGTTACGCCCTTTCTGGCCATATAATCGTTCACTAATCCATCGTTTCTTTTGGTCTTACCCTACTTTTATTACCCTTCACATTCATTTCATTCTCAAAAGTTTCCAGAAAATGTCGAGCATTTTCTTCATTCGTCCGCGTCAAATGACCATACCATGACAGCCGATTAATACGGAATATTTCTGACAAAAAAGTTGCTAGTTTCAGGCTTCCTCTTTTTGTTCTGCCTGTTGATAAATCTAATTTGTATGTTTTAAATAATCTTCGACCAGTATTCGGCCACTTCAATAGCGTTGTCGTTGGCTTTGCCAGTGTTAGAAGAGCAGGACAAGAGGTCATTGGGAGAGAGTTTTGTTTGCGATGTGGCTCTACAGTCGTACTGCTGCTCATCGGAATACCCCCATCAGACTAAGTTTTGCCTGCCTACCTATCTAGCTTTTTAGTCGTTTAAGAGATTTACCGGTGTGCCATCACAGTTGGTGGCCCGTTGGAGGCTTTCATGCAGCTTCCTCTTATATAGTCATTTCTTATTTACGGAACACCACACATTCCTCTAACCATTTCAATCTCAGCTGCATGCTGCAACTTTCAGTCATCCCTTTTGTTTTATGCTTATTAGATTATATTTCATTCAAGGTGCAATCGAACTTTCCCGTCGGTTCGACTGGTGGAAATGTGTCAATTGCTTAACAAAATTAAAAGCAAACACTGCGTGCTGCTTCAGCAAGGTTAAATTAATAATAATAAATTGACACACGGTCCTGTAAATGCATCTGGTAGGTATTATTACAATTACAATTAATAGGCCAATTGACTAAGGAAAAGCCCAAGCGCAGAATTGCATGGTAAAGCAAGTATTGACAACAAAGTTATCCTGTTCATAACACAAACCGGTATAATCCGTAATTCCTACATACGCATTAGCGATTAGATTTATCGTATAAATATGGAGCGAAAAGTCTCAACTTACAACAAATCTTCACTTCTTTGCAACCGCATCTCGATATTACATACCTTCTACACAACAAAATGGCTGCTATCAAGACAACCTTGGTTCTCACGCTGATCGCCTTCGCTATGATTCTCTGTACCTTCGGCATCGATGCTGTTCATGTGGGGCCCTGTGACCAGGTCTGTAGCCGTATCGACGCTGAAAAGGATGAGTGCTGCAGGGCTCATGGATACAACGGCCATAGAAGCTGCGGAGGAGGAAGAATGAACTGTTACTAATCTACATTCAAGTGTACCAGTGAGTGGAGAATAGCCAATAAACCTTTGGACATCAGTTTGAAAAATATGCAGAGGTAACCTCGACCATTTTTGTTGTTCCTGCAAATTCGTTTAAACCTTTTTGTAAACAGTTTTCAGTACAGTCCAAGCTCCACCACGTCTTTTGTTAAAATTTATTAATGCTTTTGGAATAAATACGTGTTTTCTAAATGGTTGAGTTATTTTTCTTTTTAATTTAATGATCCTACCTAACCTAAACACATCTAAATAGTTTTGTCATTAATTGAGTTTTTTTTTTAAACTGTGTCGTGTATGGAAGGAACGCCCATATGCATTTATGGACATAGACTTGTCCCAAGTTTCGCTACCAGGTCCAGTTCAATTTAATAGAAACTAGCTTTTGCCAGCGGCTTCGCTCGCGGGAAGGTCGGAAAATATCCCGCGGGAACGTACTACCGGGATAAAAATAGCCATGTCCTTTCTCAGACTCTAAACTATCTGTGTACCAAATTTCATTTAAATCGGTTCAGTACTTTTAGCAGGAAAGCGAGACAGAGAGACAGAAAGGCAGACAGACAGACAGAGTTACTTTTGCATTTATAATATTAGTATGGATAGTGTGGAAAATGGTTATGTTAGAAGACCGCCACAGCCTTATTCATATTTCTAGTAAAATATTTCAAACTAAAGCAACAAGTATCTATCAGGAAATCACGACCAAAATCTATTGGTCGCCGTATACTCGAATGAGTTTAGTTTCGATCGTGAATGAATGACTGAATGACAATGCCGCTGCGGGTTGCTTCGGGAGGCGTTCATAGAAGAACACTATTAATTTTGTCCTCAATACAAGTTTGCTCCCGTGCCCGCCACACAGTCTGGTGGATTTTGGCACGATATTATGAAGATAACGGGCCGTATCACGTAGGTAAATTGTATAGGTATTTGAAGTATGTATACGACACTTATGAAAGGTACAATAGTCTTCTTCTTTTTGTGTCGATAGTACTCATACACTTTCTTTATTTTATATAGTTTGAGCCTGGTAGGTAGCCACGTTTATTGCGGCATCAGTGGCAATATTAAGATCATCTGAGGTGCAGGTGAACGGGCACTTGGGACACTCCAGCAAGTGGGGCATGGTCTGATCAGATGTCACTCGCACTGGGTGTTGGATGAGTCCGTAATCCCCCGCTTCGACAAACTGTGTCTAGAGCGGCCTACTTGGGTACGCAATTGATCGAGACCTTTCCATATAGGCCACTGTAGACTCTTTCCATAGAGGCACAGAACTGGCCGAAGTCGCGGAGCTTGGGGGAGGTCTATACCCAGCAGTGGATCTCTTTCGGCTGAATAGCACCCACGTTATGAATGCCCTTCAACCTGGAACACAAATACACTGCTTGCGGCGGGAATTGCCCGTATGAGCTTCATCACAAGCGTCATGAGCTCTTCAACTTCTTGCTCTTCAATTTGCCTCGTGGCAAGCTGCTTGAAACTCATCGACCATATGTGCGAACGTGGTCGAAGACTACGTAAAAGTATCGCAGTGGTATTTTATCGCGCAAAGAATTTTCAACTCTCTGTGTTGAACCGAGCATTGAGAATCCAACAAACTTCATCTGAACGCGTCGAAAAAACACACTGTTCGATTTTCAACCTTCGGCCTTTAGCGGTGCGTTGAAGATACAGTGGGCGAAGAAATTCCGCTTCGGTATTTTTACATCCGTGCGAACGTGGACTTCTGAAGCTTTTATACCATAGATCGTTATTTTACCTACGATTTACCTACATAATAACATCTATCATCTCGATATCTTTTAGATAGAGCGCTGTTCTATGATTTTAAAGTAATTCGAATAAACAAATTGAAATCCACTACACGTAAGAGTGTGTATCGCGTGTGCATTCCATTTCTATACACTCAGTAAAGAAAAATACAAAAAGCCGCCCCCTCTATGTGCGATCACATAAATTAATAAGAGACATTTCACCATTAACCATTCTAACCACGTCGTATTTCCTTATTTATTATTAAATTAATTATGGAGCCGCCATGAAAAAATATTCGCGGTTCTATTGTTTCATTAAAATGCCTCGCGAATTGTTTTTAATTAGGCGTGCCAAGCGACAGACATTTTTATTAATCGTTCGGCGGCCATGTTGTTTGAGTCTGTCATTATAAAATTAATTTCGTAATTATACTTTCTGAATTATATGTCATTTATAACGGACCTGTTAACTTATAATTACATGCCGATTTCAGAAAGCAATTGTTACTTGAAAAAATGTTTAAAGTTTAAAAAAAAGTTTAAAGTTTTAAATTTTATTTCGGAACAAATAACACAGGACAAGTTTGACAAGTAAAACGATGGTAGCTGCAAAAGTATAAACTGTAGCGCAGCTAACAACGCCCTTCTCCAGATACAGAATGGAATGATGTTCCATGCGAAAAATGCTTAATAATTTAGATTTATATAATTAATACAGAAACAAACAAAAAATAAGTCTAAAATACACAATATAAAAGGTGTGATTTGGGATGTATTTTGACGTTGAGTTTATGTGGTGAGTGTAGGGTGAATGAAAATAAATGAAAGTAAATGTTTTAATTTAAGGTGGATGTTTCGAGGTAGTTCGGGAAATTAAAATTTTCTTACATTTTTTAGGCAATTTGCAGGCCAGTGTCAGCCATTCATCATCATCATTTCAGCCGAAAGACGTCCACTGCTGGACATAAACTTCCCCCAATTTGGTGTGGTTTGCCATAATCGCCACGCTTGGCAGGCGGGTTGGCGATCGCAGTATGGTGGTAAAGTGCATATAGAGAACGTTGCTGCCCATTCTCTAGTAAGTCCCTTAGTCGCCTCTTACGACATCGAAGAAATGGAATGATTCTAGATATTCTTTACGTCCGGCACCTCACGGAACCACTGTCAGCTATTACGTTGGACAAAATATGTTTCGCGACTATAACAACTATTTATATACAGTACCCTCTAATTTCATGTAATTTCAATTAATGACTTTTTCATGAAAAAGTAATTTAATGGAATTCAATGAACTTAGAAGGTTCTATTGTTATTGAACATAATTATGAAAAGTAGATATAATTTAACATACGACGGGGCGAGCACAGTCTCTGTAATAAATTTGAGTCACGCACTTTATCACGGCTTTGCTCCCAAACTGTGATAAAAATATGTGACTCAAGCCTATCACAGTATGTCAGCAGTATTGAAGGGGTCTGCTAGGACCGATGCCTGCCAGGGTCGCGAGATTTGTTTGAAAGAGACACCGCGGCCCTGGCACATGGGCAACTGAAGGAATACGAGGAGGTAGAGAGAAAAAAAAGCCTACCACAGTAGGCCGAGCTCACCCCGTACCTTGACACTGACCCGCAAATCGCAATAAATTTAGGAAAATTTGCTTGCTGCAGCTGTCACCTTAACAGCCTCGCTCTACACTACCCAATCAATTTTGATAGTTGCTTGCAATAATCAAAATTTATTACGATGAGTTAGTCTACAAGACAGACAACACAACGTGCCCAACAATGTGTGTGACATTTTGAAGGTATGAGGAACAGGGTGTAAAGTTAACTCAATCTCTGTAGAAAAGGGAGGATCCTCCGTCTATATGAGTGACGTGTCTGGTGGGCAAGTGCCCGACGTTTCTTACCTTATTTTTGGGGAACAAAATCTCGCAGGTCAACTTAGTTGCGCAGTAAACTCTGCTTGCGCGATGCAGGATTTGCGTGACGTCAGTGTGATGTGTTCACCACATGCGGACTGCATGTGGTGACGTAGATGTCGCTACCATCATATAGGTATTGTTGTTTTACAGATTGATTGGTACTTAATAATAGGTCTTTACCTATAAAAATGCCGTTTTGTATGAAAAAAATTAAACGAATTTTTTTCATGTATTTTTTATTTGTATTAATCGAAATAATCACCCATGCAATCAATGCATCTTTGCCAACGCAGTGGCAGTTTATTGATGCCCTTCTTAAAAAAATCAGCTGGACGGCAGGCAACAATTTCTTCAAAGGCATTTTGTACTGCCTCTCGGGTATTGATTTTTTTTCCCGCCAAGAAGTTATCCAAATTCTGGAAAAAGTAGTAGTCTGTAGGCGCAAGGTCTGATGAGTAGGGCGGATGACGGAGAGCTTCCAACCCCAGTTCTTCCAACTTGGAGACCGTCTGCTGTGCAGTATGAGGTTGCGCGTTGTCGTGCAGGAGCAGCGGAGACGAGCGATTGACCAATGCTGGTTGGAGATGTGCCAGCTTCTCCATCATTGAGTTCAGTTCTTCACAGTACACATCTGCAGTAATGTTCACCCCGTTTGGTAAGAAGCTGTGATGAATCACACCGGCGGCGCTAGACCACCAAACAGTGACCATCACTTTTCTAGGGGTAAGTTTTCGTTTAGGGCATTGTTTAGGTGCTGAACCAGGATCCAACCAACTTGCTGAGCGCTTGCGGTTATCAAACAGAACCCATTTGTCAAGCTTTTTTACCTTGCCAATTTGACGCAAATGGACCAATATTGTTTTGGCGCTAACGTCGTAAGCTGCTGCTAATTCAGCCGTGGATTGTGTATCATCAGCTTCCACAATCGCCTTTAATTCGTCATTGTCGACCAAAGTCTTCGGACGACCGCGAGGTTCATTTTTCAGGTCGACATTTCCAGAACGGAAGCGAGCAAACCAATAACAGGTGGTGCGTTGGTTTGTGGTGTTAGCTCCGTAAACGTCGTTGATGTTGCGTGCCGCTTGTGCCGCGTTGCTGCCACAACGGTACTCATATTCCATAATTAATCGAATTTTTAACGTATCCATGATGGCGAAAAAGATTGAAATGCGATGAAAATGTAACACTAATCAATAAACAAATGACTACTTTTGGAAAAAGAATTCCATGTTTTTAAAATAAAATTAATTTGAAATTAGAATTCTTAGACAAACAAAAAATATTTTGATTTGAAATGGCCAGTACTGTAGAACGGCAATTTCATAGGTAAAGACCTAATATTACTCAATATTATGCTGCAGCTTCTATTAATTTTGTTGGTTTAATTCGACAGGTGTTCCTGTGCAAAGATACCTTTTTCTGGGCGGAGCGGGAGGGCGTGTCAGACTTTTACTGACTTAAACCCGTGTTCATTCAGTTACCTATTTGCCAGGGCCACGGTTACTCTTGCGAACAAAGCTCGCGACCCCGGGTACAAAGATACCTACGTTTCCAATGAACTTGCATTGGAAACATAGGTATCTCCTAAGTCATGAGATGAGTTACACCAGCATTATTTGAAGCGCCATCGTCACTTGTCACTCCACTCACGTCCAATAAATCTCGATAATAACTAAAACCAACTGACGTTTCACATAGACAGCGAACACATTGGCTTTTTCCCTTAAAGAATGTTAATATAAATACTCCAGAGACAATCTGCTAATGATTCTCGTTATACCTTTGAGCAAATACTTTTTGCGTCGACTCTCTGGTTGCAGACGCCACCGAGGAACTTCAAGACTCCATAGACAATTAAAAACAATCTAGAGGAAGTTGTTAATGATCTATGGTGAGATTCATTGATGTATAGTTCGGAAATTAATTGTGGGAATCATTCTTCTTGTTTTGATTTTCCATATTTGAGTTGTTCGATTGATTTTTGCCGACGTTCGTTCGTAAAAGGGACAAGAAATTTTATGCTTTTCTCCCGTTCTGGTTAATTAGACAGGTATTATGATTTTCCTCATTACGGAGGTAATTGTAAGCAGCGCCTACAAAAAAGGCGAGTGTTGACATTGCTTGTAAGGTTTTGTTGGCTGTACCACGCATGGGGAAAATTTATACCGCTGTGAATGAGTCATGGTGAAATAAATATGAGAAATTATTTGTACAATTTAACTGTTGCTTTTCGCTAAAACATTTCGGATTTTTTTAGGTATTACCAGTCTGGAATAAGATTCTGTTATATTTTGTGGTAGACAAATAGGTTATGATTTAGTTCCTAAGGAAACCTAGAATCTGGGCTGCTACTGAGAAATTCAGATAGAAAAGCCCAATAACACAATGCTCTACCTGGATATCGAACCTAGGACCTCATGATCAGTAGTAGGTAGCGCTTATGACACTGTAGTCCAACGAGGCAGGTGCGTTAACTATATATACTCCTCTGCCCAATCCTTCATGGAAACAAGGAGTTATTTTATGTAGCAAAAATGAGAATAAAGATTAAAAGGATTCCACATTTAGGTAAATCTGCAAGATTTAAACGACAAGAATTAAACCAAAGTAGTCAGTAGGTACATTTGCTCAACGTGCGATCTTTTTATTTTTCATTGCTTTTAATTATTAACTAACTTAGCGTCTATTATAGTCAAGTATTTAATACTAAACTTTAAATGAAAAGGTAGTAGTTCTTAATTACAAAAGGCTTAAAACAACTAAATAGCCCTTAGGGTTGGTTCACATCTGACGGAAGATGCGTCGCGTATCATCGGTCGCGTGACGCCAGAACAGAAAATTATATGAGAGAACATTCAACCTTTCACACTTAACCGAACATGCGTTAGTGCGTCGAGCGTACAGCGTCTGTTCCGTTTCCGTCAACGCATAGTCGGCCGATGTAAAGAGCGGCAACGTTCCGCCACGTGTATTTTGACTGATGCATCAGACTAGGCATAATATCAGCGGAGATCGTTTGTGTACAGACCGTTCGAAGTTTTTTTGCATTGAAAATATTTGATACAGAACGATTTATCACGGAAGTACAAGTTACGCCCGACGCATCTTCCGTCAGATATGAAAACACACTATTAAACCGAATAGACGCGACCGATGATACGCTCGACGCATCTTCCGTCAGATGTGAACCGACCCTTAGGCTTTTTCTCAAAGGTCAACCACAGACTATAAAACAATTTATTTTACTCATTTACCCAAGCGTGTTGCCAGCCGAAAATAAATTTCCCCGCGATAGCATAGTTAATACAAATTATATTTAATTACGAAGATATTTATTCGATTCAGAATTCGCCGTGTTCGGTCGACACGACAGAATTCACGAATTTTAATTTGGGCTCACAGTGTTTATTCGATATTTTTTGGTGATACCGGGGAAGTTGCGGTTTTAATACTTTTGCAGACATTATGGAAATTTCCTGTTAATGTGTTTTATTGGGCTGAAGTCAAATGGTTTGTTGCATTTTGCAACGGCCAAATTTACAGGTAAATAGAATTAATTCGAGACGCCCTTTCCAAAAGGTGTCATATCATGGGTAGCCTTTTTAGAACGCTTTTTTACATAGTTTAAAATGAAGTCGTGTCCGCTGTCTGTTCGCCTAGATCTTTTAAACTGCTCCACGGATGTTCTGCAGTTTTCAGTAATAGATAAAGTGGAATCACTTTATCTATTGCTGAAAACGAGGAAGATTTATGATAAGACTCATGCAAAAAAATGTTTTAAATAAAGCAATCTTATTGCCATGCTTAAATGGAATTGGGCTGGACACATCTGCCTATATCAGACGATCATTGGGCCTAACTTACGACCCAATGGGTCCCGCTTAGTGGTAAACGTAATCGCGGCAGGCCCAGACGGAGATGGTGGGATAAGCTGGAGTCTCTTAATAAAAATTGGTCCTTGGCAGCTGTAAACAGAGAGACGTGTAAAGAGAATAATGAGGCCTTCACCCGCCGGAGATGAAACGGCTAAGTACAAGTTAAATAATGTAATTTCTTATCATCATCATCATTTTAGAGACGTGAGTCTCCCCCAAATTTGTTGCCATATCTAATCGCTACGCTTGGCAGGCCGGTTGGCGATCGCAGTATGTTCGTAAAATGCGTTGCTGCGGTCTGCCCATATCTAGTTAGCCCCTTAGTCGCCTTTAACGACACCCACGGGAAGTAATGGGATGGTCGTATTCTTTACGTCCGGCAATTAGACAATTAGCATTTACTTAGGTAGTACAAACTATCCCGCGTTTTGCTTTTAATCAAAGTTTTATTTATGTTTCGGAATCTTATAAGAAGTAAAACAGGTATTTTAACTTTATTATGTTTTATTATTTTATGGGCCTTTTTAATGTACATTAGAGTGGGTTTTGAGGTATGCTTCTTATGATCATTAATGGACCTGTTATCTATATAAAAATCTAAACAAATTATATTAGTTAAATTGCGATATAAATTAGATAACGGAAGCTGTTAGTAATTTACTAAAATAATATAGGTACGCACAGCCACAAGTCAAGCTATACATTTCCAGTATAAGCTGACATCTCATTGTACGAAAAGCCTATACAATGCGAGGTCAGTTAAAACTGGAAATGTATAGCTTGGCCTGTAGCCGTGTGTACACTATGTTATTAATACTTGTGTAGGTGTTTATTTGTTACCTATTATTGATATTCTATCCGTTGAAGACCAATCTTTCACTCGTCAGAAGATTAATTTGACAGCTTCTGTGTTGTAGTCGGGAAAAAAAATACGTTTATTTATGGTTAAACATGACACAAAGAAAAAACACAAAAAGAACAAGTGGTGGGACAATATGTGTCACATCCACGCAAAACGGCCACCGCTCAGCATAATGCTGTGTCTCTATGCGCAGCACAGCACTGGCTGTGCCTTGTTATCATCTACAAGCTATTAACAAAAAAAAAAGTGTTTTGTAGTCTCAATATTTTTAATGTCATTCATTACGATCACATTATTATTTAATGTTTAGCGTGTTTTTTAATAGTTCTTTGGAACCAATTAGGTAAAGGTAAGCGCCTTTCACATGAATGTGATTATGTTAATGAATGTTCGTAATTAGAATATTTTATTCGTAACAGAATGCTTTATAATATTTACTAGTGGTCGCCCAGTTGTCGAAATTTGACCATTATTTATTTAAAAACTTAATGTATTTCTAATGACTTATTATATAAAAATATATTCGTTTTCTGCACTCCTTCTTCATCTATACTTTAAATGTGCCAATTTTCATACTCCTCCGTCTGAATAATTATTGTAAAAGGGGTATAAAGTTTTTGCTTGGCATATTATTATATAGATTAAATTGGCAATAAAATTGGAAACAATGAAACAAACATACTACATTCTACATAGAAAATGAATGAAAATGTGAAATAATGAAATGTCTGATGCCATTGCACGTGAGCGTCAAAAATCTTAACAAGAAATGTTTTCATAGTCTCGAAACTATCCCATCAAAATTCATTAAGTGTACTCATTATAATTTATAGAGTACTTAATAAAATAACGACAAGTTTAATAAACTAAACATGTTTCAAATAGTATAAAATTTCACCCGCCCACAACATGAGAACGGCTACCTATATCGTTTTTTTCGGTCCGACCGGTTCAAGAAGAACTTTGTCACACTCAACTTCGACCAAAGATAACTCCGATGTCCAAAACAATTGAAGGTGGTAGCTTCCACGTCTTCATTTCGACAAGGTTCCAACTGTTGTCGAGTGTCGATCTCAAAATCCGGTAGCTAAAAGTAATTTGTGAAATTACTTTCTTAGAATTGGAGTCAATTAAAGAGTGTATGTCGCCCGTCCTGGCGATTTCAGACAAACTGGATCGGCGATTTGTTTTTTTAAGGAATGTTTGTTTAAAAGGTGTAGGTATGGGCCAGGTTCAGGAGATAAGGAAGGGACGGACGTAGAAAGGGTTTAATAAGAATCACTCGTTTGAATAAAGAACCTGTTGTTTATTAAGGGAATAGGGACTGTATTTAAATTAAGTTACTTATGTGAGTTACATTTTGGTGATCTTTTTCCTCCATTTGTACTCGAAATTTAAACTTTAAGGTTGAACTTTTAATCCTATTCACTAACTTGACAGTTCAATGCAAAATAATGATACCATTCTAAAACTAATAGTGTCGGGGTAGTGAACGATTTCGCATAAAGAATGAATGATAAAAATGTTTTAAATTAAATAAAACTTTAAAAAATAATTTTTAGGTGTGGATTATAAGAATAATTAATAATTTTTAATAACAGTTATTTCCTTTTTTTATTTTCTTCTGATAGAAACAAAACTAAATATAAAAATCATTTCATTTTGCTTATTTTTTTACGAAAGTCATTTTATTTCCTCTGACAGCCATAGACTAAATATATATCGATATAGTACAACATCTTGTTTTAAGATAAGTTATTAAATTTAAATTACAAAGTTTGCATGTAAGTACATTATTTCAAGTTCATTCAATTTCATTCTTGCACCACCTCACTATCTTTTTTTGTCAAAACCTGATATCCCTCTAATTGTCAAGTTAGTGAATAGGATTAAAAGTCGAACCTTAGAGTTTAAATTTCGAGTCAGCTTGGAGGGAAAACATGACCAAGTGATGTGTGAAATGGCAGGAAATAACAGTGAGTGCTTCCTAGATTAAATTATGACGAAGTTAGAGAAATAAAACTATATTATATCAAGCAAATTGATTATTTTACTATAGCTATGGAAAATCTACATCAGTTTAAAAATATTTTGTTCTCATTGCCAATGCATACAATGTTCTGCTAAATTTAAGTTAATTTTAGCGACTTTAGAGAACTGTGGTGGCCCAGTGGTATCGGTCTCGAATCTACTAGTGTAGGTCTGGAGTTCGAACCCAGGCAGGCGCTTTGCTTTGTGTAAATAATTTCATAATCAGTGCTCTCAAAACGGTGAAGGAAAGCATCATGAAGAAACCGGCATGTTCTACAACCAAACATTCGGAGACGTGACATCTACCAACCCACACTGGGCCTGTGTGGTAGATTGTGGCCCACTATCTTTCGAAGAGAAGAGGTGTTTGTCCCAGCAGTGGGAACATTATATGCTGATTGTGTTTATGCTGTGGCTTTGTTAAGGCTCCCGCAGATAGGCCCGACGAGACACTGCAATCCGACTCTAGAAGAAGAATTTTCATGGAAATTGTTCTCTCAGAAGCGCCTATAGACTTAAGGAATCCTGACAACCAAACTGATAAATGAAAAAACGTTTGTTGACCAAAATCCTAGATTTTTGTTCAGCGTGAAATTCACTCTCTTCATAAGTCGCTGGTCAGTGCAGAGACGCGTCTTTTAACATAACTTTTAATATTTTTAAGGCACAGAAACTACCAATTACTTTAAGCTTTTAATTTATTACGGGAAATTACCTACACCAGAAAAAATTACACGAGAAGACAAGAATATTTTGTTGTCATAGACTATATTGACATTACGTCTATTGAGGCAAAGGTTTAAAATTATTCTGCCTAATCTATGGCTAACACACCCCCTTAATTTTACAACCTTTGTCTTTTACAATTTTATATTATATTTTACTATATTAATTTTAATTTTAGAATATTAGTATTTTAGTTTTACATCAGTTTAAGAAAATTAAATAAACTTTATCTTAACAAAAATATTAATTTTATACAAATAAAATTTTATACTTCTTAGTATCAAAAATATTAAATTTATTGTATTTTAGCAAAATATTTTTAAATTTTATGAATTTTTCTGATCCTAAACTTTTAGTCATGAAATTAGCTATGTTATCATTAGTATTTATGTAATTAATATTTATCAATCTTTTATTAACAATGTCCTTTAAGAAATAATACTTAATGTCTATATGTTTTGTCCTTTTGGAGTTTTCATAATTCTTTGCTATGCATATAGCACTGGAGTTATCTACTAAAAGTGTGTTGTTTTCTCCAGAGCAGTCGAGGTGTTTTGCAACTCCTTTTATGTTGCGTAGGTCCTGTGCTGTGACAGCTGCTGCAACATATTCGGCTTCTGCTGTCGATAGTGCCACGCAGGGTTGTTTCTTTGATGACCATGCTCCAGGATTATTTCCATGGAATATGATGCTTCCAGTGACACTCTTTCTATCTGTGCCGTCACTCGCCCAGTCTGCATCCGAATATGCTTTTATGTTATTATTTTTACTTTTGTTGTATATTATTCCTAGTTCTTGAGTACCTTTTAGGTATCGCAGAATTCTTTTGGCAGCCTTCCAAGCAGTCTCATTAAATTTATCTAGGTATCGACTGAGGTAAGAAACTGAATAAGTAAGATCTGGTCTTGATATTGTAGTTAGGTAGAGTAGGCTTCCTATTAGTTGTCTGTATAAGTCTTTCTTTTCAAATTCTTCTTTTTCTATTTCAGTATTTATTTTAAAATTTACTTCCATTGGAGTCTTAGTTTCTTTATATTCTTTCATGTTAAATTTGGTAAATATTTTATTAATTAATTTTGTTTGTTTAATTTTGTCTTTGCTTCTTTCTATCTCTATACCCAAGAATGTTTTTGTTTCTCCTAAATCTTTTGCATTGTAATCTTTCTTTAGTGCTTCTATAATTTCTTCACTCTTTTTTCCTATAATCCAGATATCATCTACATAAATTATCATCCAACAATTTTCTTTGTAATACAGGCATGAATCATATTCTGAACGCTTAAATCCCTTTTCTTTGCAAAATTATTTATTGTATCGTTCCAGCATCTTGGGGATTCAATAAGACCATATAATGCTCTGTTTAATTTTAGTACTTTGTTTGTATTTTCAGGTGTGTATCCTTCAGGTGGCTTGATGTATATTTCGGATTTTACCTCTCCATTCAAGAAAACTGTAGGAATGTCGAGCTGTCGTATTGGTAAGTCTTCATTTACTGCCTTGGATATCATCAGTCTAATGCTTGACATTCTTGCAACAGGTGAGTACATTTCTGTATTATCTTCAATTTTCTGCTGAAAGCCTTGTACGACTAATCTAGCTTTTTTAGTTCCATCATCCTTTTGCTTAAATATCCATTTGGTATCTATTGCTTTTTTCTTTTCAGGTAAGTCTGTTTCTCTCCATGTTCCAAGTTTTACTAAAGCATTTAATTCTTTTTCTATTGCTTGTTTCCATTCTTTGTCTTGATAAGCTTCTTTGTAAGAATTTGGTGCTTCTGCAGATGTGGTTTTATTTATTGCTATGTTAGTTTCATAGTTTTTTAGATATGTAGGTTTTTTAACCACGCTCTGCTACCATTTTAATATTTTTGATGTTTCTTTGCCAGGGTGACCATACTTCACATGCCAGTCTTCAGGGGTTTCAGTTTTGCAAGACAGTAAGGCATCTTCAGAATTTGTAGTTAAGTCAATATTGTATAAACCATTTTCATTTTTTGTTCCTTTTAAAATTATTTTTTTATTTTTCTTTACAGTAACATTTTCTTTTGTGAATAATACTTCTCCATCTTTTTCAGTAATGGCGTGGACTGACAGGAGACTTTTCTTCAAATTTGGCACAAATAAAACATTTTCAAAGTTCACATTTTGTGTTTCAATTTTACCCATTACATTTGTCTTTAAAACATTATTTTTATTTGCTGTTTGTATGTTTATTGAGCAGTCTTTTTGTTCTTTCAGAAGTACCTCCTTGTTGGTCATATGGGAAGAACATCCGGAGTCAATCACAAATGTTTCAGTCAGTAACGAGACAGCATTTTTATCTTTCTTCTTTTTGAAATAACAATCTTTTTCTTTATGATTGAACTTTTTACAAATTGTGCACTGTTGTTTGCCTTTGAAAAAACAATTTTTCTCTTCATGATTATCTTTTTTACAAATTGAACACTTATTTTTATTTTTGTGTTTTTTATTTGTCAGCGCCTTAAATGCAACTGAACTTTGTTGCTCTTCACTGCTATTTCTCTGTTGTTCCACTAATAGACGTGCAGTGAGATTGTTTACAGTCTGTTCTGTTTTTGGGGTTGATTCCCATGCTGTTACGAAGTGTTTGTAGGTATCTGGTAGTGTTGATAGTATTTTGGACATCAGCATATTATCATTTATCTTTTCACCGAGACTGTTTAACTGATAAGCATAGTTTTCTAACATACCTATGTGGTAGTTCATGTCTTTGCTGTTATCATAAGTATATTGAAAGAAATCTTGTAATAAGTGACATTTTTGTTGACTTGTTTGCTGTTGAAAGATTATAGTGAGCTTGTCATACATTTGTTTAGCTGTGTTGCACGACATCAATGAACATAGAAGTTTTCTGTCAATGGTGCTTGTTATAATGCGTTGCGCTTTTGCATCCAACTGCATTTGTTCATCATCAGGTTTTGTTGGGCCTTTGTTGACAATGTTGTATAGTCCTTCACTCTTGAAGGTTATATCTATGGTGAATTTTCACATGGGATACGTCTTTTCGTCCGTAAGACGCTGTATTTGTTTGATGGCGGAGTCCAGTTTGTTTTGTAGTTTGTCGTCTTATTCACAACTTTTATTTTGTTTTTACTGAACTGGCTAGGCTAGTATTGAACCTAACCACGCTCTGCTACCATTTTAATATTTTTATGGCACAGAAACCACCAATTACTTTAAGCTTTTAATTTATTACGGGAAATTACACCACAAAAAATTACACGAGAAGACAAGAACATTTTGTTGTCATAGACTATATTGACATTACGTCTATTGAGGCAAAGGTTTAAAATTATTCTACCTAATCTATGGCTAACAATAACATCACTCGGGCACCTAGTGTAAAGAAAAATATAAAAACGTCTTTTGACAAAATTACGTTTATCGTAATAAATTCATATTTCAAGACGACATACACTACGACAAACGAATAGGTCCAATCCCTATACAAATTCATGTCCGACATGACAAGTTTTGAACAGAAAGGCTGTTAAATAATTAGTTTTTATGAACCGCCAACTAGCAGAGACAATAAAATTAAAACTAGTTCAAAAATAATGTCATCATAATGTGTCATACCTCTGTTGTTAAATTAATAATCCTTAACAAATCATTATGATCTTAAGCACGTATTGTCATATCAAGTTCTGGTCCCATCCTTGTCTTCCATTCAAAGATAGAAAAGGATGGAGTATAAAAAAAGGTATGCTTAATTGTGAAGTTAAGTTTAATTGTTGCAAGATAACGATCTCTATTGGTTAAAAATGATATAGTGTAAAAAGTGGCCGGTGTGAGTGCTACCGGGAATCGAACCCGACTAATTAGCGAGTGCACCGGGCACAGTTACTTCACGACACTTGTATGTGTAATAGGAGGGTCGGCAGAAAAGTTTCGACAGTTTTTTTCTGAGGATTTTTTTTGTTAAAATATGTTTGGACAGTTTTTGTTTGAGCTGTATTTCAGTAAGATTGTTTAGTAGGTGGTTGGGGTGTCAAGAAAGTCTAAATTACATTTTATTTATCTATAATATTATAACTATTCCCAAGACACGAAGTAACGGATAACGGAGTACCAGTATTTTACATGGATCAACTGCCTATCTGACCTCTACAACCCAGTTACTAGGTGATACGATACCCCTTGGTAAGACTGGTTGTCAGACTTCGGGCTTCTGACGACCCGTAACGACTGTCAAAGGTCTATAAATGACAGTCCGGACCAAGGGTTAAACGTGCTTTCCGAGGCAAAAAAGGCCTTGGAATCTAAAGATGGTCCGGTCCATTCACGGACCAACCGTAGTATCTGTAGTTTAACAGTGCTTAAAGTTGTCATGTTATTTTTAACAAACACTTGGAAATAATAGGTAGGTAATTAAATATTTTTAGGTAAGTATCCCAACTAAGTATAGGCTGGAAATAAATCAATTTTCCATAAGTTTGCTGACAATCTTTTCCTCTACAAAATGTGATTGAAAAAACCTAAATAGCAATGTTGCACTGCAGTGAAAATTTAACATAACCAACAAAAAGACTGGCACAATTACTAGCAAATGACATTAAAGTCTACAGAAAAATAACAATTGCCTCATTTTCTTTAACGATTTATTTGCAGCCAGTACCCCACCACTCGTAATAGGTGTTCGACATTCGAACAGCGGGATGCTACGTGGAAAGCTGCCATGTGCCCATTTAACAGCTATAACTATAGTAAAAGTCGGCGCAAGATCTGTCTTTTTGTCATCACCTCACCATATCGGCGACATTACTCATTTCGAAAGTTTAATATGGCTTTTAAGCCGTAAAAGGCTATCGGACAAGCGTGAGACGGGTTCCAACGTTTTATTTTTAAACGATTTTAATTAGTTTAATTGCTTGTATGTGGTCGATTTGAATTTGAATTTGGAATTGATTTTTATCTGTGTAATGTGACTGGTTGGTTGTTGTCGTTGATCAGATGTGTATCGTGTGTATAAAAGGAACCAACAATACCCAAAGTTGGTGTTTCAGTACAAAATGCTAGTTTTTACAGGAGTGAGCTGACTTCAAGATTATCTACCATCACGTTGGGAACCGATTACTTTTCCGAATTTTTTTTGTTCGAATTTGAACAACAACGTCATGGTAGATAATCTTGAAGTCAGCTCACTCCTGTAAAAACTAGCATTTTACCGAAAACTATTGGCCGACGTCTTATTTGCAATATGCATCATTTGACATATTTTTAAATCATCGAAGTATCAGGTGTCATAGGTATTATTTTACCGAATTATGTTTCGCCGATTTACGAAATAACTTTTTGCTATTGGCCGAAGCCTCTTTTGAACTTTTTTCATTTGCCAAATGATTTGTTTGCCATATTTTCACCACAGTGAAACAAATTTTAGGGAATATTATTTGGTCACAAATATACTATAGCCGGTTACTTGGTAGCGTTTTCAATATTAAATTAATAATATGTAGTGCCATAAAAAGTCAATATATTGTGCTACAAAATTTAGTGAGATACGAATCGCTGTAAATCCGACTTTACGTAGTCTTGTCTGCCCTACCCCTAGAGTTTAAGCCCGCCCAGGCGCGGAGGGGTAGGACGGCCCGCGAGCTGAGGAGCAGGTGGTCTGAGGGCCCGCCGCCGCAGCTGAGGCTGGCCGGCATAGCCGGCCAGCAAGCCGAAGCTGCGGTGGTGAGCATTAAAACCATCTGCGACGATAAGCTCGCGTGGGGCTGCCCAAGCCCCGCAGCGCCGGAGCCGTGACAGAAACAATGCTTGCTGCATGTTGCATGCCTGCTTGCATAATGCATGCCTGCTTGCATGTTGCATGCTTGTTTGCACGCTGCATGCTTGCTTGCATGCTGCATGCTTGCTTGCTGCTTGCCTGCTGCATGCCTGCTTGCACGCTGCATGCATGGTTGCATGTTGCATGCTTGTAGCAAGCAGCATTGTGTGCATGCTTCTTACTGGGACCCTTTAAAAACACTTTTGTTCATAATAAACTGTTTTATTAAGTGCCATTATATTTTAATAAATAATTAATTAAACTAAAGAGTTGGTTAATCTTAACATAGGTATAATGAATATCTGGAAACATAATACTTCGAACAAATGTTATTTCGGCTAAGTGTAACTTCGGTAAAGAGTTTATCGATCAAATGAAACGTCGGAGTAACGAAAAAAGTAGAATTGATAATAGGTCAACTGATACAGTGGCAGACGTGACTTCGATGAAGTAAAAAAAAACGAAACGATAATAGTTGAAAAGTTTTAGGGGAAATGAAATTCGGTCAAATATTTTTCGAACTTATGATAGGTAACCCATCACGTTACCAACCATGGTGAGTACAGGCATTACAATACTTTTAAGGTGACGCCTTTTATGTAAAGACCAGAGATTTTTAAAAGTAACATATAAGATAAGTACATCACTCCGATATTTTCCTAAGGGTGCGGCAGAAGTGTACCTTCATTTCGCAAGTTTAAGGCCCATGTAATTTGGGGCGAGCCTTAGAAAGGTAGTTTAGGCCGTTGGTCCCGGTTATCATTTGTCTTCTTTGATAGCCGTTGCATATAGTTATAAACCCGAAAGTCTACAATCAGTACTACGAAGGGGTAAAACATTGCCCAGCAGCTGTATTGTGACGGTCGGATAGGCAGTCACTCCATATTAAATACTGCTATTCAGCTGGATCCGGTTAGACTCGAAGCTGATCCTCAACAAATTTGGGAAAAAGCTAAGCAGATGATTGATCATAGGGGGCAAGCCTATTGCCATAAAATGGGGACAAATCCAAATTCCGTGCTGCTACTGAGAAATTCCTGATGGGAAATCCCAATGACACTTTACATAACTCAGGAGTTGAACCCAAGACCTCATACAGGAGCCATTGCGACCACTAGACCAAAGAGGTTAAGTAGAGTAGGTACTTACAACGTTTTGGGTTCTGCATTTCAAATAAAAACTCCAAGTATATTTCTAAATGATTTACTATAATATGATATTGAATGCAGCAAATCATATAAACCAGGTCTAAGTTCAGAATCATCATCATCATCATAATAGCCAAAAGACGTCCACTGCTGGACACAGGCCTTCTCTAATTTGGGGGGTTTGCCTTAATCGCCACGCTTGGCAGGCAGGTTGGCGATCACAGTATGGTGGTAAAATGCATAGAACGCTGCTGCCCATTCTCTAGTAAGTCCCTTAGTCGCCTCTTACGACACCCACGGGAAGAAATGGAGTGGTGCTATTCTTTACGTCCGGCACCACACGGAACGAGTACGGAGTAGGTAAATAGGTACCTACAATGTTTTGGATCTGTATTTCAAATAGAAACTTCAAACATATTTCTAGATGATTTACTATAATATGATATTGAATGTAGCAAACCATATACATCGGGTCTAAGGTCAGAATACTGTTTACATAAATACATGTACCGTTCCAACTACCCACCGTTTTCTTCAGTCAGTTGATGTACCCACTTACAAGATTTAATGCTTAACTGTTTGATGCAACTTACAATGTTTTTTAACCCACTTCATTAAAAGCAGGTTCTGTATTTGACCTGTAAGTATGTATGTTTTTATGTCCGTGACTTTCTCACAAACTACTGATCGGATTTGGATGGGGTTTATGTTATTTAAATTCATATTTTTCAGGGAATGATTTAGTTTGTAATATATTACATACTAAAATCGAAGTGATGAAGATTTTCGGAGATGGACAATTCAAATTGAAAAACTTCAATAACTAAAAGTAAATGAAAATTACTTTAATTTCTGGAGTCCGGGTCATGATCTAAAAATACGACACCGACTGCTGAAATTATAGTAATTTTTCGTATTGTAGTGTTTTTTATAAGAAGGTGATAGTTTCTTTTTGTTAAAAAAATTTTCAACGAAAATACAGTTAAATGCTTCGTTGGCCTATAGTGGTCGCAAGCGCTGTTGCTGAGCAAGAGATCCTACGTTCGATTCTCACGTCAGAGTAAAGTGTTATTGGCTGTTTCCATCTGGAATGTCTCAGTTGCCCGCAGTTTGGATTAGTGCCCGATTGATGGCAGTAGGCTCGCTCCCTTTTACATGGGACTTAAACATAACTATCGAAATGTGGGTGTACTATTAGGACACCTCTCTGCCTAATCCCTCGGGGATTACAGCCATGATGTTATCTAAATGAATTCTTAACCATACGAATTAAATTTTCATGTACACATTGTCAATACAAGAGTATTAATAACATCAATTTAAAGTAAAATAATCCACGCCTCACAATAAATCGAATCGTGTACCAAAATCGAGACGCATAAGGAAACGTATCGATCATCGAAAAAAAATCGATTACAAAGCGCGAATACGAAAAACAAATAAGCATAACTCATCGGACACTGATCGGTATCGATTATTAAAATGGCGAGTGGAATCGATTAATCGGAGAGAAATAATAAAGTGAGCGGGGCACGGTTAATTGGTTTGCGCGGACGTAAAACATTGGCCCTGATAACTTACTCGGTACGGGAATGTTTGAATCGATTTAGAACGATTACTCGGATGTTGTAATCATCGTTCTGTAGATTGGTGTCCTATTCGTGATTGTATGTGGTGGTGCGAGTTTCTTGATTAAAGACGGTTGTGTTTAATTCGATTTGGGTCACATTTAACAATGAAGATTTGTTTACTGTTATTGACTGCTTTATTTCGATTTTGATAAATAATAATTATACCCAATGATGAGATGAGAAAAAGAACACAGTTCTATTTTTATTATGACTAGCTTTTTCCAGCGGCTTCACCCGCGTATTATACGTATAAACCCTCCTCTTGAATTACTCTATCTATTAAAAAAAACCGCATCAACATCCGTTCCGTAGTTTTAAAGATCTAAGCATACATAGGGACAGAGAGAGGGAAAGTGACTTTGTTTTATACTTTGTAGAAGAAGATTATAAAACGGGTACCTACTCTAATTGCATAAAACTCAGCATCTGAATAATTTTGAAGGAATAATCCATTGCTTCATATCTTTGAAAAATGAGTGTGCTCAATAACGTAAACAAGGCAATGAATGTTGTTGAACTGTCAAAATGAAATCCATTTCTACTGGTAGTGTGTTACGCAATTGGAATACAGAAATTAAAGGAGGAAGCCTGAAATAGATGGAACTAATACGAAAAACATGATTTCGTGAAAACTTTAACTGTTGAAATATTTCACAGTTTTCCACGAAAAGCGCCTAACACAATAATACTGCCTGATGTATTTTGTAAGGCATTGATAGTTGACTTGTGGCTAAT
Source organism: Aporophyla lueneburgensis (assembly GCA_932294355.1). Classification (NCBI taxonomy): domain Eukaryota; kingdom Metazoa; phylum Arthropoda; class Insecta; order Lepidoptera; family Noctuidae; genus Aporophyla; species Aporophyla lueneburgensis. The sequence goes on along the minus strand of OW028757.1, from coordinate 10,293,464 downwards.
GGTATCGCCGCACAGTTCCGTCGATTAGGTTAAGCTACGCTTGCCGCGGTTGGTCTGTGGATGGGTGACCATCTTAAGATACCAAGACTCTTCCGTGCCTCGGAGAGTAGTCCATTGAAATGTTACAATTTGAGGGCCGAATATTGCATTTTTTAGAGGACGCAATTTTATTTTTGGGACATGTTGGGGGTTCAATAGAAGCTTAACCTCAAGTTTGTGGGGTTGCCGCCCTTGTCCCCCGGCCGCCATCTTGGAAAAAGGGGTGCATAAACATTTTTCGTCATATCTCGAAAACTATGCGTCTTACAATAAATATGTGAAGACGTAATTTGTAGCAAATTATTTTGCCTACAAATATGTTTATGTAACTTTTGGCCCTAAATTTAAAATTAAAGAAGTTATAACCAACATTTCAGTGGACTAGAGCACGTTAAGCGTTTAGTCTCGGCTGTCATTCGTAGACAGTCGTTACTTACGGGTCGCTGAGAGACTGAAAACTGGGTATTGTATTACCCAGTAACTGGGTTGTGGAGGCTAGATAGGCAGTCACTCCATTTATAATAGAAGACTAGCTTCTGCCCGCGACTTCGTCTACGTTAAATTTTTTGTTCCCCGACCCTTCCCGTCGCATCGAATCGCCTACCCGTGCGATTTTCCCCGTTTTTGCTACATTTTTCATTACTCCTCCGCTCCTCTTAGTTATAGCGTGATGAGCCTATAGCCTTCCTCGATAAATAGGTTACCCAACACAAAAATATTTTTTCAAATCGGACCAGTAGTTCCTGAGATTAGCGCGTTCAATCAATCAATCAAACAAACAAACAAACTCTTTAGCTTTATAATATTGGGTTGTTCGAAAAATTTTTCAACACTATTTTGTATCTTCTCTAGATTTTAAGTGAAACTTCTGGAAGTTGTAAATTAATAATACTTTACTAGAACATTCTCGAAACTTTCTTTTGGAGGGTATATATAAAAGCTCCCGCGAGTGATTACTGCAATTATGGCTCCGATTGATAAACGTCAACTTCGAGCGTTAATTTATTACGAGTGGCTACGAGGGAGCAGTGCAAGAGCTGCGCCGAAAAATATCTGCGATGCTTTTAAAGGACCTTTAGTTCATTACTCTACTGTTAATAATTGGTTCAATCGCTTTCGTCAAGGAGATACGACCTTCGAAGATCAACCTCAACAGGGGCGACCAATGGCTGTCGACAATTGAAGCTTTACTGCGTTGTTTAAAAGAGAAACCGGATGCTACTGCCCGCGAAATAGCACAAGCACTCGGCTGCAGCAATTCGACAGTTGTTGAGCATCTTCATGCTCTAGGCTATCGAAATGTTATGTCTCAATGGATACCCCACGACCTAACTGAGTCCGACAAACGCACCCGTCAGTCTATCTGTCTATTGCTTCTCTCTCGTCCGCACAGAAAAGAGTTGCTTAAAGACTTAGTTACTGGAGATGAAACCTGGATTTTCTACAAAAACACTATACGTGAAGCCATGTGGATTTCTAAAGAAGATAAGCCACGAGTCACGCCTAAATTAGATCACCGTGGATCGAGAATCCTGCTCTGTTGTTAGTGGGATTGCAAAGGAATGCTTTATTATAAGTTACTTATCGAAAGCAAGACAATTAAAGCTCCTATTTACAGTCAACAGCTTTTAAATTTAGCTGAAGCTATTCGCAAAAAGCGTCCCAGAAAAGCAAACGTATATCTCCTTCACGATAATGCTCGGGCACACACGGCAAAAGAGACCAGGTACAATAGAGCACCTAGGATGGGAAACAATACCCCACCCACCGTATTTCCCAGATCTTTCTCCAAGCGACTACCATCTTTTTCGGGCTTTAAAACACCAGTTAAAGGAAAAACAGTTCAATAAAATTGAAGATATCGAATGTGCACTGGATGATTTTTTTTCCTCGCAAAAGCAAAGTTTTTGGGCTTCTGGTATTGAAGAACTACCGGTTCGTTGGGCAAAGGTTATAAATAATTGTGGTGATTATATTGTAGACTAAAATTAATTTTAATAAAAAATATACGTAATCGAAAAATGTTGTTTAAAGTGTCGAAGAATTTATCGAACAACCCAATATTAAATATAGATTAGACTGGAAGCTGACCTCAATATAATAGGGAAGAGGCTAGGCAGATGAGTAGGTAGTAAGTATCTTAGACACAGTTGATGCAAAAAGTTATCAAACATGGTGAAGAAATTTCTTAGCAGAGTGTAAGGGAGAACAGAGGAAAAGGGAGTAACGTTCGGAAAAAAATACTTTTTTAACGGATATAAAAAAATGAGGAGGTTCTATTTTCCACTGTACATATATTTTTCTTTGTGTATGCTCAGCGATATCTCTGGCAAATGTGGGTAGATTTCATTTCTTTTTTTATGTATAGGTTATGCTTCACGAGTAGTTCCATATAAATATTACCTTTGCTAAAGCTTCGGTTACACACAGCGAATACTCGCTGCGAGTGCATTCGCTGCAAATAATGATCGCAGCGACAATTCGCTGCCTGCCTGTCACACAGCGAGTTCTACACGAGAATTTCGATAGTCTGTTGGTGCGCAAATTCAAAATTTTGTCTACTCGGAATGACTATTCGCAGCGAGTACCCCGTCACGCAGGGAATACTCGTGGCGAATGCGCATTCACAGACAGTAAAATTGAACATGCTCAATTCAAATCGCGGCGAATAGCCTGCCACATACAGCGAATACTTGCGGCGAGTGGGCATTCGCAGCGATTAATCGCTGTGTGTGACGGAAGCTTTAGGTAGTTTTTGCGTTACCTTCATTTATTTACGTGATGATGTTCAAATACTTTCTGTCACTGCTACTGACCTGGCCAGTAGTGGTATATGAATTAGTGCGCGTTAGATACCATTACTAAAAGTAAAAAAAAGCTTAAAGAAAATAAAAAAAGCAATAATAATTTTAATTTAGGAAGTCAGTGGCAGAAAACTAGAATACAGACCCAAAGAAATTAAATTTTATTTTTCACTGTGATTAAATTTACGTTGGCATTATTATTAACTCACATTTGCCTTACAGAATACACAAGGCATCACTGTGTGTGTCGATTTTCCTTGAAAGCAGAGTTGTATAGGTAAGAGTTAGGCATTTCATACTTTCGGTCTACCGGAGCAGTGGTGGCCCAGTCACCGCGATTTAGCAGCTGTAGGTCGTAGCTTCAAACCCAAGCAGCCTCTTTCCTTTGTGTAAATTATTTCATCACCACCTCTCAAAACGGTGAAGGAAAACTTTATAGGGAAACCGGCATGTCCTAGAACCAAACGAAGACATGTGATACCTACCAACCTTCTCTAGGCCTGCGTGGTATTTTACGGCTCACTCACTCTTACAGAGAGGAGGCCTATAATGTCCCAGCAGTGGGAACATTATAGGCCGGCTATGCTGGTTGGCCGGATAGCCAACGCGAACCACGGGGTATCTGGCAGTAAATGCAATTATTGATAAATCGGGTAAATACGGGAACATGTTGCAGCTTTAAACTTTTCCATACATTTATGACTGATAAGTGCGGGTCGTTAAGGGTCGTCAGAAGCCCGAAAGTCTAACAACAGTCTTACCTCGGTGTATCGGATTACCCACTAACTAGGTTTGGAGTTCAGATAGGCAGTCACTCCATGTAAAATACCGCTATTCAGCTGCGTCCGGTTAGACTGAAAGTCAACCCCATAGCTGGGAAAAGGCCAGGCAAATGATGATGGTGATGAAGTGCTTGCACTGACCGGACAGGTTCACTTCTCAAATCACTTCCTCAAAATACCGTTTCAGATACTCTACATGGTCCTCATATGATCTGGCCAAGATTACGTCAAGATTTTAAAAGAGACTGTGATCTCTGCGTTTCTTTCCTCTTTCTCAGAGTAGTTGGATAAGTAAGACTGACCTCATCGTTTATAAAATATTAATAACGTGTAAAACTGTCTGTTAAAACCTACTTACAGAAATGAAATCATTTTTATCAAAGCTTACATACAGCGTACTTTCTGCCGGTCAACTATTCAGCAGTCGAACTTTGTCCGAAAAATAACTTTTCGTGGGAAATTTACTACAAATCCCAATCATGAATCAAGACCACACTTCGCTTATAAAACAGTTCGCACCTAGCAACCGCCAAGCAATTATAACCCTTAACAACCAAGCCCTGAAAACCAGAATCCAATACAAAAAGGTCTAAACAAAAGAATAATAGTTTGAAGAATAAAATGGTTGATGTTTGCATGCGAGGCCTGCGCACTTTGCTTTCAATTTAGCAAGCAAAATGAAGAGATCGCCCGACACTGGAAAGGCGTAAAACAATTTTCATGGGCCCTTAGCAGTAACTAACCGAGCCCCACATAGGGCTGCTGCTGTCATCTTATTTTGTTTTGTTATACAGTATGGAAACCACATATAAGCAATAAGTGAAACCATATACTTGTTATCCTTTGCTGACGATATACAAATATAAACGGTGTAAAATTTTAAGAGAGTATGCTTAGATGGTACGGTCACGCTGAGAAGATGAATGAAGGGCGGCTTATAAATGGTATTTATTTTACTGTATTTTTTTTTTGTTGATGTTTGTTTCCCCAGAACTCCGCCATTTATTGTAACGATTTGAAACATTCTTCTTTAATTTAACCTCCTCCTTTTTGAAATCGGTTAAAAAGAAGTAAATTTTAAACCGACTGACCTGGAAAAAAAACTGGAATAAGTACACAATAGTGATGATGGAAAATGACATTTGGTTTAAATAGGTTATTTTATCTTGTTTATGAAATACTATCATCTAAGTAGATTATTTTATACTTTGTGAATGTATAAAACATAAAACAAGACCTGCAACGTTCTCAACGTTGCAGGTCTTGTAGACTGTAGGCAATTTCCCATTTTATTAAGTACTTGGTACTTGTTGACAGTTCTACACTGTTCTCCCATACCTATAAATATTATAATTTAAAACCATTGTAAAAGTCAATTAATTTTAAAAGAGTAACCGTGGAGTTTTTGCCGGCTCTTCTCCATAGGAATCAACAATTTGGAACTGTGCACCTAGCTTCTGAAGTTTCATAAGTGCCTAAGTAGGTTTATGTGAAATAAAAAACTTTTTAACAAAAAATTAAACCGCCGAAAAACTGAAAAGCATAAAATAATAAACCTTAAAATTATGAGTCGGCGCTTTGAGTGATCCTTGTTCATTGATTTTTCAGCGCTGACTCAAAATTTTAAGGTTTATTATTTTATGCTTTTCAGTTTTTCGGCGGTTTAATTTTTTGTTAAAAAGTTTTTATTTTATATTTTTGTGGCTTTACTGTACTAATATTACTTGGCAAGGTATACCCTATCCAACACAAAAATAATTATCAAAATCGGACTACTCTGTATAAAGTTATGCGAGTTTATACATTACAATCAGTGAGTGAACAATCAATCATCCCCTGTTTTCCGACCCTTAGGGTTCGATTTTGTTTTCCAAATTTATATGGGACCACCTTGGGAGTATACCCTTTCCAATAGAAAAATAATTGTCACAATCGGACCACTATGTAAAAAGTTATGCGTGGTCATACATAAAAAAAAAAATATATATATACGCGTCGAATTGATAACCTCCTCCGTTTTTTTTCGTCGGTTGAAAAATATTTTGATTCGATTTGATATGTTGACTTATCTACGTTTTAACAATTTTTGATCCTGTTACAATTTCTAAACCATTTTCAAGCAGTGCCAGCCCTACAAGAGGTTCCAATTGGCTGTCTGGCTAAGTGCCGTTGCCTGTGGGCTAATTAAAACATCAGCCGACCGCGGCCATGTTGCTCCCGACAGATAATCTTTCATATTTTGTCTTAGCTGTCAAACAGTGCCTCAGGCATTCGGCCTGTCATTTTGGCTTAATTTTAGCCTGAGGATGAGCAGCCTTTTAAGAATTAGTCTGTCTCAGCTAATGATCGGGAAATATGGCCTTTTTTTAATTACGGCTTTTTTCCTCGAATACAGCAAAGTAAAAAGGAGGGTTATGATTTTGACCGGTATGTATGTATGTCCATCTATAATGTAGTCATAACGTCTAAACTAGATGTCATAACTTGGGTTTTACTTTTTGAACTTACTTTTTACTTAAATTTTTTCAGCGCATGAATTAATTTAATGTGAAGTGTCAGTATCTTCATACAAACACTGATGGTTTTGATTTTCTTATGCAAATATGACTAATCTTAGATGCCGCAATATTTGTGGGTCATGATTATCCTCCTCATCATCTGCCCATGGTTCTGATGACCATTAACAACTGTCGAAGAACCACGAACGACAGCCGGGACCAACAGCTTAAAGTACATTCCAAGGCACAGACGTGTCTTGGTATGTTAAGATGGTCACCCATCCATGAACCGACCGCGGAAAGCGCAGCTTAACCTGAACGATTGACCCGAGCGGCTGTTATTACTTAGCCATAATGTATTTACAGAATTAATATCATCAATAAAACCCTTTAAGTTCATATAATCCCATTGAATGACTGTTTCTTGAAATAGCAATTTGTGCTTAAAACTTTTTGTTTCCGGCCTATTCAAACGGGAGCTTAACCTGGTATAAGTATAATTGTTATATAATGCTCCTGGGAAACTCCCTCTGTATCTTCAAGAGGGAGTGACCATCAGGCGGGTCCAGCACGGGTTGGTAGATGTTACATATATGTATTCGAATTTTTGGTTCTAGGTCATGCCGGTTTCATCACGATGTTCACTGCTGCACTCTAAACGGTGAACCCCGTTACCGTTTAAAGATCAGTGGTGATGAAATTATTTACACAATGTAAAGCACCTACCTGGGTTTGAACCTACGACCTCGTAAATCGGGGCCGATTCCACTGAGCAACTACTGCTCTCTAAAGCCTGACCTATCATGACGAAAATAGTCTTGGTTTCAATCTCGAACGTGTTCCATTATTGAATCTCTCGCACCTTACAAAGGCAATACCGCATTCAGCCTCAAGAAATTCCTTTTTCGAAAAATTGCAATTCTCGCAAAGGCAACATCTGCATAGATGATTTGATATCTCGATTCCCGCACTAGTTATAGTGTTGTACCTTTCCGAATGACAAATGAATCGATATCGCGGCGAGGGCGTGCGCTGATTAGTTATAGGTGGCACTTGGTCATTACGCAGCCGCGCCCACTCACAACTGAATTTAAATTAAGTTCAGGTCTTACTTTAAGTTCTAGAAGTTAATTCATAAATGGGTTTAAGCGAGATTTGGCTATTCTAAATCATCACTCAGCCCTATAGGAAATAGAAAAGATTTGGGCTGATCTAAGCTCCTAAAAACCCGGTCACGTTGGTAAACAGTTTTAGATCTTAACAATTATGGTTAGTCAGAAACCGAAAGTCTGACAAACAGTCTCACCAAGGGGTATATGTAGCCCAGTAACTGAGTTGTTTAGGTTATATGTAGTCGCTCCACGTACAATACTGGTATTGAGGTGAATCCAATTAGACTGGAAGCCGACCCCCAAAATAGTTGGGAATAGGCTAGGCAGATGATGGTAATGATTTAACGAGAGTTCAGCTTTGAACAATGGATAAACTAAACTAATTTGATTTATCATAAGCATAACACTTACAAAATGTCTGACTCATTTATAAAGTCAATTAATTAAGTTAGCTAATTGCAGTCCATTGCTGGATACGACGTTTCCCAGGCTGCGCCACAACACCCTGTCCTCCGCTTTACGCATCCAGTCTATCCCAGTCATCTTCATTAGGTTGTTGATCCATCTAGTTGGGCGTCGTCCCACTCTTGGCTTACTGATACGCGGTTTCCACTCCAGGATTCTTCTGCTTCAACGGACATGGGTTCTTCAACAAACATAGCCAGCCCACTGCTACTTCAGTTTGCTTACTCTACAAGCTATGTAAGTAGTTTAGAGTGAGCTGTGGAGAGCTTGTGCTTTGATTGAAAAAAAAAAAACCTACTTTGTATCACTGGTAGGTCCCTAAAAGACTCTGAGTAGGTAGTTACAGCTTTTTCTTCCCGAAGAAGCTTCCAAAAGTAGTTATGTTTGCGAGAAGCGTACTCGAATGACATCGTTTTTGAAGATGGTGATCAGAATCTATTGACTTGACTGCAATAGATCTCAATCGATTTTTAAAAAGAGGAGGTTATAGATAGGTTATTCCTCTGTACTTATTTTTTGTTGGTTCCTTTGTCTATGGATTTTGAAAATTCTTAACTAATAAATATTAACTTTACTTGAGTAGTTTTTGCGTTAGCATTGATTATACATATTTAATCCACAACACACGTCACGGCACATTCAATGCATCGCAGCTGAGTTTCGAGTCAGCAAAATTCGACTCGCCGCCGGCCGCCGTCACTGCAAGCGATGCACAAGTGCGCCCCGCCGTCTCCGTGTCCCCCATCATTGGGACACCGACCCATCTTACCACGTCAGCACCGGAGCGTGGTTACTCGGCTGCCGTTGTTAAATCTCCCGCTAATCATCAGCGGCAACCTAATTATACGAGGGTAGCCCAAAGGCCCTCCGAAGCAGTTCGAAGCTCGTTACCGCGTAACAAGCCAACAACAGGCCGATGAAGAAGGCTTCATTCGTGTGGAAAAGAAGAAGAAGAAGAAGCCTACTTGTCGCAATCAGTGCGGTACAGCACTGACGGGTCCCGATATGTTGCTGCGTCCCGCTATTCCAACCACGCAGTTGTACGTGTCGCGTGTACATTATACCACGAAGGCAGAGGACATCGTGAAGTACATCAAAATGAAGAGCCAGTTCACCGTGAGAGTCAAAAAGTTGGACTCGCGTCATAAGATTAACTTCAAATCTTTTGTGGTGCGGGTACCGACTCATCACCTGCAGACTTTCATGAAGGAGGAATTTTGGCCGAAGGGTGTCATGTATCGGCGTTTTCGCGGCAGGCTACATGAAACCACGACTCAGCGCAATACGTCGCCGACCCAACGTAACAAATGATTGTATAAGTGATATTTTTATTATGTATTAGTTTATATTGTGTAAGAATATTTTGTGTATTTTATTTATGGGCCATCGTTGCCTGATAATAAAGAAATTATTATTATTATTATTATTAATCCATTTTGTGTATCTTGATGATGTTTTAATATTTCTTGTCACTGTTGTTTACATATCATACGAATTGGTGTGGGGTAGGGACCACAATTCAAAAGGGTTCACTTTCACTTCAAATGTTTCTTGCGAAAAAATTCTTCATTGCCAAATCACAAACAAGACTCATGGTAGGGGTCTCAATTTATGAAATTAATCGAGTATTGCGAGGAATAAGAATGATTTAGGTTTTAATCTTACGATTGTGCTTCGGATTTGTTATTGGTTTATAAAAATAAATAATTGGTAGTCCGTGTTTATTATTGAGGAGAGAGAAATATTATATTTTTAACTGTACGAAAATTAATATGCGTTTATTTTGATATGCGATCAATCCGATTGCTTTTTTTGCAGAATTGCTTGACTGAGGACAAACTGGAAGTTTTTGCGTAGCGTGAGGAAGCCTGGGTAGTATAGGAGGTACCTACATATTGAAGCTTCTGGTTTAAGCATTTTTTCTCAGGACTAAAGACTTCCTGTCGTTTTGTAAGCTTTGCAAAACGCCGTTAACATTTTACAGGATCATGTTGAAGACAGAATTGTGAAAGGGGCTTGTGTTTAAGTAATAACAGCGACACGGGTCGATCTATCAGGTTAAGCTACGTTTGTCGCGTTTGATCTGTGGATGGGTGTCTATCTTTACATACCAAGACCCCTCCGTGCCTCGGAAAGCACGTTAAGCGGTTGGTCCTGCCTGGCTGTCATTCGTAGAACTTTGACTGTCGTTACGGGTCGTCAGAAACCCGAATTTATTGACAACTAGTCTCACCAAGATGTATCGTGTTACCCAGTCAGGTTCTGGAGGTCACTTAGGCAGTCGCTTCATGTAATTACTGGTATTCGGCTGCATCCGGTTAAAATGGAAGCCGACATTAACATAGTTCGGAAAATGCTAGGCAGGTGATGATGATGATGTTGAAGACAGTACTGATTCAAAAAAAATGAATTTCCTAAATTGAATCACAATCACGGTCCATTTCAGCCGTAATACATCCACTGCTGGACATAGGCCGCCCCCAATTTGGGGGGCGTTGCCATAATCGCCACGCTTGGCAAGCGGATTGGCGATCGCAGTATAGTGGCAAGATATATAGAGAACGCTGCTGCCCATTCTTTAGTAAGTCCCATAGTCGCTTCTTATGACACCCACGGGAAGAAATGGGGTGATACTATTCTTTACGTCCGGCACCACACGGTACGTCCGTTATTTGATGGTGAGGATAAAAATATAAACCAGAACTAAGATAGAGACTTCTTATTTCGAGTACGGAAAAATGTTAGTAGGTACAACTTAAGTGAATTCGCAAAAGTTCTAGTAGGTAGGTTAAGATATTTTTGGACATGATTTTCCATTTAAAAAATAAAACATAGAGCTCTTCTATATTTAATTGTTAATTTTAGTTGTTAAGTGATGATGATTTTGTTGTTTAAATTTAATTTAAGTAGTAGATCATAATATTTATTGCGTAATAAATATAAATAATATCTCATTACACGGCTGGATCAAGGGCTTGATTCAGAAGGCAGTACTCCTGGACACGGTACGCATAGTCAGGAGGTTCCTCTCTCTAGAGCTCTGACCACCAGCAGCTTGGACCCTGTTCCCGATGCCGATGGGTCACTATTTTTTATATTTTTAAATGTTTTTTTTTTAGATTTTTGTTTAAATATTTAAAAATATAGTTAATATTTTAGAAAATGAATAAATAATATTAAGAAATCAATTATAGTTGATTGCCACAGTATCGAATATCGGTCTAAGATTAGTAAATATAGAACAAGAGGTAAAACACAACTACCTAAAAGATTAGGTTCTAGGCCATAAGTTTATTAAAACGTTGTCTAAATATTTTTTTAGATATTCCTTCAATTTCATAGCAAAACAGCAGCTTTATCGTCGCACCAAAAACGAACAATTCCTGGCGTCAAACCAACAAACAAAATACTCAGTTAACAATATTTTTTAACCCTTCCTAGATAAAATCAAACAGCTTTGGTGGCCAACAAACGACTGGCCAGTGAGACGGAGCGCGGAAATATGCTAAGAATCTAAATTGGACCGAAAGGGTTACCCTGGAATGCCATCGATCAGATAATTAAAAGTAAATTATGTTTAATTCATGTTTTGGGCCAATTACTCGTGTTTGTAAGTTACCCATTGGCTGTACACGGAGTTTCCGTTGCGTATTAATTATGACAAATTGACTCTGCTTTTGAGGGCGTGATTAGCTGATGAAATGTATAACCGAAACTGTCAAATTTTCCCAATCAATCTTGAACCTAATGCTCTAGCGATAAAGTTGAAAATCTATTCAAGAAATTTGTCAGATTGTAGTAGCTTTGTGTGCTGGCGTCTGTACCTACGTATAGGATCAATTGATTTCGTGTTCCTTTGAAAGAGATAAGTTTGATAAATGTGAGGTTGGAGTTTGGTGGATTTAGGTCGTTTATTATTTTGTAAGAAATTATGTTATTATTTGTGAGTTGACGAATTAATTTGTAACGATTCATATGATGGTTTTTTTACTTTTTGTTGTATGTTGATGGCAATTTCTTTTCTATTACCTACTTTCTAGGCCTACGGCGTAGCAGCGTAGAGTTCGTATAGTATCATTTCAAAACTTTATTTCACTCTAATATCTGATTCCAATAGTTTTTCCGTTACTGTCTGAATTGAAATATAAGTCTCTAACTCCATAATAATTGTTTTAAGCGTAGCCACAATATACACAGTACAGGCACACACTCAGACGCGTGCATCTATGAGACATCTAAGCAATCGTCGCGGTGCTCTTAGTCGCGGGTGACGCGACGTGTCATATCATTTATTTATATTTAAAAACGTGTGCGCTCAGAGAACCTCCGCCAGGAATTAAGTTCATACCCATGTGTGATTAAAAACAATAAGAATAAATTTCGCAGTCACCATCTTGAATTTATAGTATGAACGCATTTTCACGTGTCGATTTCTACCAAGCAAGTCCTACCGAACTTTGTTTCAATAAAACACTTTTCAATTTTACAAATAGGTACTAAAAGCGACAACTCCAATGCCGTAATGGAGCGTAGGTAATAATTTCAACAAATAGACCTACTTTCCATATTCATTATTTCAGCCGAAAGACGTCCACTGTTGGACACAGGCCTCCCCCAAGCGATGCTACTTCGACAAATTCTGTGCTTCTCGCATCCAGCGGATTCCTGTGGCCTTCACCAGATCATCGGTCATCGACCCGTTTTGTGGGAGACCTTCCAACGCTACGTCTTCCAGTACGCGGTCGCTACTCCAGAACCTTCCGGCCCGAGTTGCCATACTGTCCTTATTTATACTGTGGCGTAGTCTTTATAACGAGGTGTACTTAGTACTAGGGATGTTATGGATATGACATTTCGGATACGGATTGGATACGGATGTAGGAATGATTATTATACCGGATACGGATACGGATACGGATATGAAATTATTTCGGATTATCCGTTAGTTTTGGATAATATCGGTTACGGATATTAAACTTTTAAGGAATTTTCAAAGTAAAATATAAAAAGCTATTAAAATGGTTTTATTTATATGTCACCATTTGGTAGGAATTACAATCAGTCCGTGAGTAATTATTACAGCTATTTAAAATAAAAATGATTATAAATATATATTGAGTGTTATCTAATCTACCTAAAATAAAAATGCAATAACAAATCCGATATTATCCAAAACTTTTATTTCGGATTCGGTTACGGTTACGGATAAATTTTTATATCGGATATCCGATAGTTTCGGTTACGGTTACGGAGCTCCTTAACATCCCTACTTAGTACCTACTAGGGATGCCCGATCTGAATCGATCTTTCAGAAGATCAATTCATGACCATACAATCTACCGATTTTTTAAATCAATTCAACAGGATACGAACTTCGCCAGATCGAATCGTATGCGCCTATAAGATCGTTTGAAAAAATCGTATCAATCAACTAAAACCTAAACAATGTATCATACGAACTACAACTTGTCGTGTATATTAGCAATACCTATTAAGATATTTAATTCATCTTTATCATGTCAGACTATTTTTGTATTCTCAGTCCAATTTTAAAAACGGCTTATTTCACTCTAGTATTAATCCCAAGATAATCGTTAGCATCACAAAACCATTAAAATAATATTGCGTTTAAGTCGATATTTAAACTGTAAATTACTTACTACACTTTGTTAATAACTGTCATAAATATTATACCGTTAATTACAGCCTCTTAAAAACCAAATAGTTGTATAATTTCATACAATAATGCAACATGGAGTAATAAATATTTACTTAAGTACGTATTTTAATATAGAAACAATTGATGATCGCGTAAAAAGTGCCACAGACCGTTATACAAGGTAGTTAGCTAAAGCTGTGCGCACACAAGAGTCAAAACATTTTTAGTTTGCCGTTCCCAGAATAGGAATTATAGAAAAGAAAATAGGGTCTAAGAGTAAAGGAGGAAGACGGATGCATTTAGAAAAACTGAAGGGATTTTTTTTTTTAAAGCCTAAACAATAGGTATGACCGTGCTCCGTGTGTTGCCGGACGTAAAGAATAGCACCATCCCGTGCTATTCTTTACGTCCGTGTGCCCGTGGGTATTGTAGAAGACGACTAAGGGACTTACTAGAGAATGGGCAGTAGCGTCCTCTATACATCTTACCACCATACTGCAATCGCCAACCCACCAAGCGTGGCAATTATGGCAAACACCCCGCTTTAGGGGAGGCTTATGTCCAACAGTGGACGTGGTTGCAATGATGATGATGAAATAAGTTGACATCAGATTTTATTAAGTAGACATATTAGAAATACTCGTAGCTACACTGACAAGCGTCTAGCACTTAGGTTTAAATGGATGGAACAATTTCGTCTACTCTCAGAACATTCGATATTTGACAACTTTAACTAACATACGGGGTGTCAGAGACGGCAACGAGCAAACGGAAACCATGAATTTAGCCCATGATTCTAGAACGCGGAGAAATGTTTCGTGAATTATCAAATAAAATAAAAAAACAGCTGTTTCTCAAATTTATGTATGCGCATCTATGCCCCGTTTTTATTTTTGCAGAGCGACAGTTTGTTCAAAGACAGTCTTGCCTCCGGTCTAGCCCCAACCTTATTCTGGGGAGGCAGTTATCCTTATAAAACGAAAGAAATACAAAGTACCTAGGTGTCCATAAACAGCCTCACAGTACCTATTTAATTTACCAATTCATGTAATAAAACATCAACCAATTTAAAATGATCTTTGTGGAACTTGGGAAAATAAAGGTAGAAATAGGTATCTACTTACTAACCTACCAAATTTTTCTTTGTTAGCCTGTACTGTGTCCACTTGCTGGTTAAAGATCTCCCCGTTTTCCAAACCTCTCTGTGTTGTGCGTTCTCTCGCCATGTTCTCTCTGGCTCTGGCTCTGTGTTTGCAAACCTTATCACATCGTCACACCAAATTCGCCGTAGTTTATCTCGACAGGGAGATGTCATCCTGCCAGGCTCGCGAGATTGTAAGAAATAGATACCGTGACCCTGGCACATGGGCAACTGAAGGAACACGGGTGGGGTTTTAGTCAGTGAAAGTCTGACATGCCCTCCCGCTCCGCCTAGAGCGGGAGAAGTCATTTGATGATTTCCCATCCAAAAAAAGGGGAGATACCTACCTCATATTTTTACCTATAAATCTTATTATTCTTATGCCATTGCTTCATAGGTTTGAAAAATTCATCCGCTCGACAACGTAAAAAAGGGAATACATGTGACTTGAACTGTCAAAATTAAAGTCAAAATTATGTGTGTTACGCAATTCCCCTTCTGAAACGCCGAACTACTAGAGTTATGCATATTATTAATTTTTCCATACGACACTTAAATTTCGAAGGGCTTTAAATAGAAAAAATAATTATTAAGAAGAGTCTATTATGCTTAAAATATAGTACCTGGATGCCCGAGCTTTGTTCGGTTTTTTTTTTTGTAAATTGAGTTTTTTAGAAATTATATTTAAAAAAAAAAACAAAAGTTTATGTTTAAGTTGATTATCGATAAAGTTGATTATTGAAAATACGTATAAAACGACATTTTCTAAGAATGAATCCTAGCTAGATCGATTTATCGCCCCCGAATCCCCCTGTATACAAAATTTCATGAAAATCGTTGGAGCCGTTTCTGAGATTCAGATTATATATATAGATATATATACAAGAATTGCTCGTTTAAAGATATAAGATAAGATTATTATTACATTTAATTTTAATCAAACATTCTTTATTTATTGCGGTTAACAATAAACCCATAAATTAATTTAGTATTAAAGATTCTAACTCCTCAAAGATCCTATCGATGTAAAGGAATTAGCACCAAAGGGTTGTACCACGACTCAAATTATGCTGGCCATGTTTTCCCATAAGTTAGTAAGACGGGCGTCATTACGAATAAACTGGCCAATTACAATAAATTACCAGGCAGCAGTTACGGCCATTTTGGTAAATATATATACATACTTGTTATAAAATTGTTGTATGTTACGCCAAGGTAACGTTTTTTGTAGATAAAGCCTGCCTAGCGTCTTAGTAGATGCCTTTAAACATGCTTGTATTAGCTTCACCTGTATGTTTGTTTGTAAACGACTCCTTTGGACTTGATTTTGATCCACTTCAAATGGTTAGATTATATTTAAACTTTGTAGACCTATCGAGGACCGCTGACAATAAAATAGTTTCAAAAGTTTTCCTTGCACCTGGCAGGAAAATTTATGAAATTATTGTTACCAGGGTAGCAAAAACAACTGTCTTGTTAATTTATTCTTTCACGAAAACTACGCTGATATACGTCACAAAATTCTAAACAAACCCCAAAAAATGTAAAATATAATAGTTAAAAAAAAACGTATTTATTAAACTCTTACCGCAAAGTTTAGAGTAGGTATTATCGAAAACAAGAAATCATAAAAAACAATGGCATACTATGATATTGTTCCGTCCCGTTTGAATTGTTTACTCTGTGCGCCTACGTTTCTAGACGTGTAACAGAGTGAGAACTGTCACTTGTCAGTTTGACACTTCTCTTTAGTTTGATCTTGGAAAAGAATGGCGGTCCTTGTGCTTCGCGACCTCTTTTGTAAATTAATCCCTTTGAACCGGTCGTTTTGTGGACAATTTGTCGTGACCCAATTGTTTTGTGTGTAACCAACCCCTTTTGACGAAATAATACGGGTTTAGTTTGGATATATTTTTTGTATGAAATAGTTTGAGGTTAAGTGACCATTTAAACCGCATGCTGGAACCAATCTCTGGCGTCTTGGAGCGGCCTTGTATCCTGAGAATACTGACAGCGTCACTACACAATACAATATACACTCATTTACATACATAAATCCAGGTAGGCTCCAGAACCAGGTTTCTACCATCAGGTGAGTCTTTTGAATATTGTATTAATCAGCTCCGCGCACGGCGGACGGTTCGCACCCACTATTGTTCCCAAGGCCCACGATTATGTTTCCACTGCACTTATTAAAATCCTATGGCCAGGGCCTTGGCCTGGCGTCGAACATTCTTGGTAGCAGAGCGTGGTTGTAAGATACACAACCACAAAATTGGTAATTTACAGTGTGCTAATTACTTGGCAGTCTCTATAAGGAAATAGTAATTCGCTGTAAATATGTGTTAACTATGATTGTTTGTTTATTTGAAATAATTTGTGTAAATTGTTGAGACGGGTAAACTGATGTTGCCAAAGTCAGCCGGGTTACATGTGCTAATAAAGTTGATTGGATTGGGCTATGTTGCAGCCCCTTGTTGTAGCCCCTTTTTGTGTCTGATCTGTTGTATTGGATGTCTGGAAGACATTAAAATATTGAGTTTTTGTACCATTGACATGGTTGTTTGTGAAAATTAACATTTGAAATTGGCATTTTTGAGCATTAACCTTATTTTAAATTGAAATGAAGGTTATTGTTGTTCCTGTGATTGTTCGAAAGAGATACCGTGACCCTGGCACATGGGCAACTGATGGAACACGGGTGGGTTTTAGTCAGTAAAAGTCTGACACGCCCTTCCGCTCCGCCCAGAGCGGGAGAAGTCATTTGATGATTTCCCATCCTGAAAAAAAAAAAAAGGTTATTGTTGTTCATTAAATTGGAACCAGTATTTTGTTATTTCTTGAGTTGTTGACTGGCAGTTTAGCAGTTTATTGATTGAACTTTGTTATTTAATATTTTTTTGTTTGGTTTGTTTGAATTGTTTTGTTTGTGCAATGGCATACAAAGCGGTGAGAGAGGCAATCAGTGGATTGACCACACAGCTACGGTGGTTCACTTCAGCTGCAGCGACCACTGAGCGCCCGGATCTTGAAGTGATCACGCTTGCTCGGTTCGAGCAGTTGAACGTGAGACTCGGCAACGTTGATGCTCTGCTCACCCGCTACAACGAGTTCATTTGTGAAGTGGATCTGGAAGTGCTGGACCAGGCAGCACGTGATAAGGTCCTTGCTGACTACGACCAGATCTTGGACCTGGGGGATGTCATTGGTCAACGTGCTCGGGAAATATTGGAGAGCCGGACACCTGTCCAGGTCAAGCCGGAGACCTCGGTTGTTTCAGGTCCCGGACTATTGAGTAGACTGCCTACTTTGGAACTGCCACACTTTTACGGTCGCATGGACCATTGGTTGGGTTTCCAAAACCTTTTTGAAAGTTTGGTTGATGCACGCTCGGACCTCAGACCCACCCAAAAGTTGGCCTATTTGTTGTCTGTCCTGGAAGGTGAGGCCCGAGCCTTGGTACAGCATCTGTCGTTGACTGACTCAGCCTACCCTACCGCTTTGGAACTACTCACACGGCGGTACCAAACAAACGTTGTTTGGCTGACGTTCATATTGAACAGATTTTGGGGTTACCGGTCATTACTGGATTGTCAGCATTGCATACTGACCTGTTGAACCCGTTGGTGGCAGGGACCAACGCTTTAAAGCGATTGGAGTTGCCGGTGGACCATTGGTCTTACCTTTTGGTGCATGTTGTGCTGCAACGGCTTCCTGCCGATTTGAGGGCTCGTTTCGATCAAAAGTATGGTGGGGATAGTGTCACGCATCTCCCCCCATTTGGTGACCTCGTCGAATTTTTGGAGGATGAGTGTCGGTTTGTGGATAACTCTGGCGTTGCCACCGAGTCACGCCAGCCGTCTTCCCGGCCACGAGACCAGGGACGGACTGGGGCTAGCGGGCCTGTTGATAGTCGCCCCGCCACCCGTTTTACTGGCACCCAGAGTCGTCCTGCTTGTGAGTTTTGTAGGAACACGGGGCATGGCATGGCAACTTGCGCGGCCTTTTTGAAATTGCACGTGAGTGCCCGCCGCCGAATTGCCAATGCACGCCGCCTGTGCTTCTCATGTTTGGGGGCTCACTTCCATCGGGACTGCTCCAACCCCCGCCCTTGTAGATTTTGTAGGGGGTCCCATGTGGACATTTTGTGCACTAACGCGAACCACGCTGGCAGACCAGCCTCTGATGAAGGTTCGCGCACGGGGGGTTACCATGGAGTTGGTCACCAGGCTTCTGGCTCGCCGGTTCAGAACCGGGGAGAGGCACGCAATTTTGAGCGCCATACTCCACCCCCCGCGCAAGTTGATCGGGAGCCGCGCGAACACCATTTGGTCTCCCCGCGTAAAGGCGATTACGCAGTTGTTGCTAGGCAGCGCTGGCCAGACCAGCACCGCCTTTCCTCCCCTCCATTGGCGGAACGTCCCCGGTTGGAGTCACGCCCCCCGCCATTCAGGCATCCGGTGGGATATGCTCTTCCAGCGATGGCGCGTGGACACCGCGCGTACGAGGAATATGACCTCTATCCTCGTCGGGAAAGACTTGAGCCTGGGTGCGGTGATCGGTCGCCACCCAGGCAATGTTAGGAACTTGGCGCCTGCCCCGCTAAGGTACCCCCTTAGATCGACACGGTTTTGTTGCCATCAGTCAGGGTCTGGGGGGCCCATGGGGGACTCTGTTGTGGTCCGTGCCATTTTGGACACAGGAGCCCAGGGTTGCCTTTTGTTGTTTTGTTTGTGTATTGTTTTGGGCGAATTTTTTTTCTCGAGCGCCTTTGGACTGCGGAACTTGGTTGGGACGAGCCACTTCGGGAAACCCTATTGGAAGATTGGCTCCAATTTGTATCCGCACTCCCCGCAGTCAACGAGGTCGTGTTACCCCGCGCTATCCTCTCCCCTGGGAGCTACACTGTTGCCCTTCATGGGTTTTGTGATGCGTCTTCGCACGGTTATGCAGTTGTTGTTTATCTGCGCACCGTTAGCGCGACAGGCCAGGTAAAGTTGTCACTGGTCATGGCCAAGAGCAAGGTGGCCCCCCTCCGGACGGCACTGACCATCCCTAAGTTAGAATTGTCAGGGGTGGCGCTTCTTGTGCGTCTATTGAACCACGTTGCTCACACTTTGGGTGGAACTGTGGACATTCGGGTTTCTTACGCCTGGACGGACAGTCAAATTGTTTTGTGTTGGTTGAAGACGTCCGTCCACTTTTTGAAGGTCTTTGTTGCGAACCGAGTGTCCCAGATTCAAAGTTCTGAAACGCATTTGATTTGGAGGCACGTCCTTTGCCCGGGCTCAAGGTGCACGCTGTTGGGACGAAGGACTCTCCGTTTGACCCTGATTTTTGTTGAGTCGAAACAGCTCCCTCGACAAATTGTTGAATTGTTGTTTGTTGTAGTTGAATTGTTGGTAACTGATCGTCACAGTAAGAACTCGCATGCCGGTTGCAATGCGCTGTTGGCCATTCTGCAGCGAGAGTTTTGGATATTGTCGGGAGCCGTTAGTAAGTTGAACCCCTTTTTGGACGATACGGGTCTTTTGCGTGTTGGGGGACGGTTGAGGCACTCTAGCCTTCCTTATGGGGCCCGTCACCCCCTTTTGTTGCCTAAGGAGGGCCATTTGGTTAAATTGTTGTGTTGTTGTTGTTGTTTGGTTGTTGTTGTTTGGTTGTCGTTGTTGTTTGTTATTGATTTGACCCGCCAGCCTGCCCTCCTTGGGGGGGGGGGGGGTATTTTTGAGGCCGCGGTGAAAGCGGCAAAGGGACTTTGGCGCAAATTGTTGGGAGACACCGTTCTCACCTTTGAGGAGTTAGCTACGGTATTTTGCCGCATTGAAGCTGTATTGAACTCGCGTCCATTGTGCCCGCTGTCTTCGGACCCGAACGACTTGGAGGCCCTAACCCCGGGCCATTTTTTGATTGGACAGCCACTTGTCGCCCTGCCGGAGTACCCTTTTGTCGATGTGAGCCAAAATCGGCTATCGCGGTTTCAGTTCGTGCAGCAGGTCGCTCAGAGTTTTTGGAAGCGTTGGAGCTTGGAGTATTTGCACATCCTCCAGCAGCGCGTCAAGTGGACTGATAAAACGCATCCGCCCGAAATCGGAGACCTCGTCCTGATTAAGGATGCCAACCTTGAGCTTTGTATTGGCGCCGGGGGCGCATTCTCAATTTGGTGGCTGGCACCGACGGGGTTCCTCGTTTTGCAGAGGTTTTGGTGGACGGATCGGTCGTGAAGAGAGCGGTCGCAACCTTGTGAAGATTGCCAATTGATTAGCGGACGGGAAGGCCCGTCCGGGGGGGGGGGGGGGTAGATGTTCCGTCCCGTTTGAATTGTTTACTCTGTGCGCCTACGTTTCTAGACGTGTAACAGAGTGAGAACTGTCACTTGTCAGTTTGACACTTCTCTTTGGTTTGATCTTGGAAAAGAATGGCGGTCCTTGTGCTTTGCGACCCCTTTTGTAAATTAATCCCTTTGAACCGGTCGTTTTGTGGACAATTTGTCGTGACCCAATTGTTTTGTGTGTAACCAACCCCTTTTGACGAAATAATACGGGTTTAGTTTGGATATATTTTTTGTTTGAAATAGTTTGAGGTTAAGTGACCATTTGAACCGCATGCTGGAACCAATCTCTGGCGTTTTGGAGCGGCCTTGTATCCTGAGAATACTGACAGCGTCACTACACAATACAATAATACTCATTTACATACATAAATCCAGGTAGGCTCCAGAACCAGGTTTCTACCATCAGGTGAGTCTTTTGAATATTGTATTAATCAGCTCCGCGCACGGCGGACGGTTCGCACCCACCCTTGTTCCCAAGGCCCACGATTATGTTTCCACTGCGCTTATTAAAATCCTATGGCCAGGGCCTTGGCCTGGCGTCGAACAGATATTGTATGTCCTATGTTCATATGAATCCAGATTTTAAGTCAATTTGGGTTATATTGCCTTCCAGCATTATAGCTGTTAGGGTATATGGCCCATTTAATATAAAGTTGTCGTGTTTGTGATGCCCACGAAGACGTCGATCGTTGTTTTTGTATTATTTCAGCATTTAACAAAAACAATCGTTTATCGTAGCCAAAGGAGTAGGTATGTAAGGATCGTAGCAGGCGGCGTTCTTTAGTTTCTGATTAACCCCCATGGGAAGAAGGCGAGAGTTTATATATACATACAATCACGCCTTTTTCCCATGGGGGTAGGCAGAAACCACGGAACGCCACCTGCTACGATCTCTACACACTCCTTTTGCCTCTTTAAGGTTCATACAATTGGTCATACACACACGCCGGTTGCGAGTACTACGCACCTGACCTTTCTGAAGAACATCACCAATAAGGTCACTATATGTCCTCCTAGGGCGTCCCCTCCCGGTGTTTCCACTCACATCTGCCTTGTAAATACCTTTTGTGAGTCGTCCTTCTTTCATCCTCTCAACATGACCAAACCATCTAAGCATATATTTATATATTATGTACATATGTATTTCACATATTGAACTTTACATTAATTCTCACGTATTTACACTGGAACCACACCCAAACCCACAAGCATCGACTAGTTCACAAATGAGTAATTAATGTCTCCGGGCGTGTTCAGTGGCCAACGCGGCATACGAATCTGTTCATTTAAAATTATTATCATTCATTATGGCACAGCAAGTTTTTAGCCAAAGACACCAATTAGTGAGTGGAACAGGAAGTTATGGCGTCCCTACTCCATAATACGACATATAAGGACTCCTTGATAAACTTTATCGTCGATGTCTTCATAGACTTTCAATCGAGTAGAAACGCGAGTTGTTTATGGTAAATTGTGATAGATTTGACGAGTATTTTATCTGTGTTGTTTATGGTTAAAAAACTGTTTTTGTTTATGGTTCCTGATAAAGGTATGGCCACATTATTCGTAACGGCTTTTATGAGTAATGTTCGTCGAGACGCTTGTAATTTTCAAAGTTATTTTATTATTGAGCAAGAGTACATGTCAATAAAACAATGAAGTACTTTTAATATTCAAATAATTATGAATTGAAATGATAAGATCGATATTTATTAGCAAATGTGGGCCTAAAGAACGTTGCTTCCATAAATAACTAAACTATAATTTATTTTCTTTAAAGTTACAGCAATTAGTGGGTACCGAGGTACTTAAGTAAGTTTTAAAAAAGGTATAGATATTTTTATTATAGTTTTAATAAAACGGCAAGATTGTACTAATAACGAATTTAAAATTTAATCAAAAATTTACAAATGTTCCATCGTCCATTCCTATGTTTAGGTATTTATTAAAGGCATTATAATAATATAGATTCAAATTAAACCAGATATACTATTACTTTTACTATTTTTGTACAGAATATAGTGACATTTTGATTGCTATGAGCAACGAATTTCTACCAATAATTAAAACTATTTTTTTTAAATACTGGGTAGGATAAAGTTTATTTTGTGCCTAATCAGCTGTCTTTCCCGCTGCTCGTAACAAGATCATTCGTCAAATAAAAAAAGTAATAAATAAGCATGATTTTTAATTAATATGACACAAAAGCGATTAAACTTAACTTTTTTAAGTACTTATTGTGATAACACTATGGCTTAAGTTACATATAGCATTTATATTGGAAACGAAATGGCTATAGCTTTTCTTTGCGCGCCTTAACTGCCGCCATTTTGATTTGATTAGTATGATTGTTTCTTGTCTTTTTTTCGTTTTTCGCTGTAAAACATCACCGCTGGCGATTAACTATAATACTCGTAAAAGCGAGTAGAGCTATCAACTAAAGCCGAAATCTCGAGCAAAGGGCAGCCAGTGCACGACGGGGACGTGCAATGACTCGCTGGTATCCGCATGTAGGTACGCACGGCGACAAATCAAGCTATACAGTTCCAGTATAAGCTGACATTTCACTGTATGAAAAATGTATACAATTCGAGCTCAGCTAAAACTGGAAATGTATAGCTTGATATGTAACCGTGTGTACCAAACGCGAGTTTTTCAGCGAGTGTTCTGCCCGTTAAGGTAGTGTCGCTGAGCGCGAGCGTCGCTGAGCAAGTAGTTAAGTACTCTTTTTTGATAGCTCTTGTCTAGGGACATACAAGTCAGTGATCAACTACTGATATTTTTAACTATTTTAAAATAACTATACGTTAAATAATATGAAAAATACGTTTCTTGTTTATGAAACTCGCTGATAGCTAGTAAATCGCTTTCTCGTCGGCGATGGGACAGGTGCCTTAGTTGCTTTCTTTTTACTTTTGTCTTTTTGAAATAAGAACTAATGACCACGTTTCATTTAAAAATCGGTTTTCTGAGTTAGTCTACAATATAAATACTCTAAAAAGTCATGTCCACAAAATCTATGATCAGTGATTCGTTTTAAAAAATCTAATGCTTTAGAAATATACTTAAGTAATACATTATGTACTCGACTCTTACGTATACAATAATTTATTAAAATATTATTTACATTACTATTTGCACATCAGTAAACTCACTTAAACATATTTAAGTACAGAAACCTTATAGTTTGTTAAGTTATAGGAAAACATTGGCTAAAATATTTTATTAACGGCAAAGAAAAGAGAGGTAGAATTAAAAGGAATATGTCATAGCATAGCCATTTTCTGGCAAATCAAATGGACAAACTGATAAGGAATTACCGCCTAAATTAATAAAATATTTCGGCGCGCAATCAAGAGGGAGCTTACATGTATAGCGTAATAGCTGTCTATTATGTAGGTATTAATAGAAAATAAAGGCAATAATCTTAATTAACACAGATGTACTGAAACAAATTATGTAGTTAGTTTGTTTCAGTACATCTATGTGTATTAAATAATTCGAAGTAATTCAAAATTTGTATTATTTCGAATTCCATAATACATCACAATTTGGAGACAGTGGCAAAAAATTACTATTTAATTATATAGTGGTTTGAAGCTGAATCCAAGAAGTCTTTAGACTAAGTAAGACATATTTATTATATTTTGTTTAAAATAATAGTACATTGTGCTGACATTACTTCAGAACAGATTTAAAACATTCCGTAAATTCCTAAGTAAACACTATTTATTCTTAAGGTGTAAACGTAAACTTATTTACAATTTTCTATCCAGTACTATCAATAACCATTATATTGAGAAATTGCACTTAAAGAGAGTTCTTTATTTCGTGTATTATTTATATGAGTAACCAAAAGGTTTGCTACGCGGGGTTTTTACACACAAAGGAAATATTTAACAGTTTAATTAAGAACTTAGTTACAACAATAATTGTGGCTTAATTTCTAAAACTTCAGAAAATTATTCTCTTTGATGTGTCCACACCCTTAAATCTGGGATCGCACAAAACGAACAGAGTTTATTTTGAAAATGCAACACATTTCTTTTTTATATATTGTCCTTGCTTCACTTTTTAAACTTTTGGTTTTCGAACACGGTCTTGGTCCCTATTCTCAATAATCTATAAAGTGCGACGCCGACGACGACGGTTTGAAATCTAGAAACGTCAAGGCGTTACTTTTTGCCTTTACATAGCACGGTGCACAAGTTATGCGAAAGTATTCAGTTTATCGTGTAGAAGGCAATTATATTTTCATCGCTGCATTAACATTCATGTAAACCTACTAATTAGAAAATTGCAGCGATGGAAATATAACCACTTTAAATAAAAAGCACCGATACAATTTGTAGATATCGATCAAGAGTGAGCAGAAAGCGTTTCCATTACAATGGGCGATTCAAAATTCACAACAATAAACAAAACACTGCACATATACGGGAATAGGGACCCTTTCAATTTAAATTTCGAACACACCGTTTCAAGATGGCGGCTGATCGTTCGTTTCACGCGTTGCCGCGTGATCCATTCGTCAATGTGGCTGGTGTAGAGAATTTAGTATATTCATGTTTATCGCGTGTTGGTGGCTTGGTGGACCTCCTAGGAAGCTCAGTTGAGGTCTGGAGGCAGCTGCCATTGCTGCGAACAGTGGAGGGGCCCCTCCCCCGCCGAACAGCGCGAAGGATGGCGGCAGGAGGGGCCGGGCGGATAGCCTCAGTTTTTCTATCTCCGCTTCTTGCAATCTTTTCGCTTTCGCGCGGCGATTTTGGAACCATATTTTTACCTGGAATAAAAGAGTTTGGTTAAAAGCTGGTTTTATTTCTTTTATACATAGACTACAAGGATGGTAGAGGGTCCATTATTTTATTTCAAAAGTTCGTTTTATTTACACTTTTAGCTGCTTTTACATTGGACATGGGAAATTCATATTTGATAGTTTGGTGCGATAGAGGTGACTAGTTATAGAGTCGCGTTAAGTAATTTACTTAGAACTCATAACTTCTCTAAATGTTCAAACCGTCTATACCGAATAATACGTGATGATACGAAAAGTCGAAAAACTTTTTCACTATCAAGGGATGGCAGTCGATCTGACATCCATGTTTCAGTACTAGCATGCAATGCAAAATTACCTGTTTATCGGCTATGAGTTACCTTTTTACACCTCAACTACTGAACAGTTTTGGATGTTTGGCACAAAGCTAGGTCGTGACCTGGGTTACGACGCAGACTTTTTCATCTCAAATCATTTTACGGGAACATACAACATTATTGTCATTATCTGCGGGCACAAGCTAGTACTTAATGTAAAATTAACTTATTTATTTTGGGTTTATTGCTGGCTCTACAATGTTTAGAAACGTTTATTTTTTTTATTTTTTATGATACGTATTTAAATTATTTATTAAAACATCGGCATCCGGTATACTCTTTTTAAACCGCTAGTCTTTTGATAGAGGCCTCTTCTAAAGGGTCACTGGTTCAGAGTGAATTCAGCGGGCGGGGGACGGAAGGGGCTAGAAATGTATAAATACTCAAATTATATAAAAAATAATTTGACCCTCACCTGTGTCTCAGTAAGTCTAAGTGAGGAAGAGAACTCGGCCCTCTCCGCGATGCTCAGGTACTGTTTGTCCCTAAACTTCTTCTCCAAAGCCAGGAGTTGCTGGGTGGTGAAGGGCGTCCGAGGCTTGCGGTTCGGTTTGTGCTTGCGGAGCTGACAACGAACCACTGGAGGGCCGCTGGGGGCACCTGCTGAAGGAAAAAAGACTATGTTTAAGTTTTGGTCAGATCTTGTTCTAAATTAATTGTAGGGAAAGGAAAACATCGTTTGGGAAACCTGGACTTATTCTACTAATATTATAAATGTAAACGTTTACAAGTTTAGATATTTGTAACTCAATCACGCAAAAACGGCTGAACGGGTTTGCATGAAATTTGGCACACAGATAAAAACTGGAATAACACATAAGATTCTTTTTAACCGCCTTCAAAAAAACGAGGAGGTTATCAATTCGACTGTTTTTTTATGTTTGTTACCTCAGAACTTTTGACTGGGTGAACCGATTTTGATGATTCTTTTTTATTTGAAAGCTGGTGCTTCCCGTGTGGTCACATTTTAATTTGGTTCCATTCTGACAATGGGATCCATGTGGAAAACCAAATAAGTCTTAAATTTGCATTAATTATTTCCGCGATAAATGAATGACTAATGCCATTAGATTAGTGCGAGGTATCTACCATAACTAAAAAGTTAAAAATAAAAACAAACGTGGTGGCAAAAAAACCTTAAATACAGATCCTAAGACACCGAATTCCGAAATTAAAGTTATTTTTGACTTTGCGGTGTTTTTTTTTAAGGAAGTCGGTTGTTATTTTTTTGGAAAAAGTTTTTATTTTTTACTTTTTAGTTAGGTATGGTAGATACCCCGCACTAATCTAATCGCGTTATTCGTTCATTTGCCTTCTAGGGGGATTATTTATGTTTGAAGAATTCTTCTGTTCAAAAACGTAAACAACGCAATTAACGTTGTTGAACTGCCTAATGAAAGGCATCCCTACTGTTAGTTTGTTACGTAATTCTTCATGAAATTAGCGTTCACTTCAAGGTTAGGTTAGGTGAGATTGTTGGGGGCTGCGTTGAAGAGTGCTTAAATTTCCCTGTAGCCCCCGTTCCAAGGGGCGACGGAACACGGGGTGGTTTTAGTCAGTAGAAGTCTGAAAGACCATTCCGTCCGCCCGAGGGGCGGAGGACTTCTGTGACGATTACCATTCCAATACCAATAAAAAGGTTGGGTGAGTTTTAGAGAAAAAACCGACATTCCTATTCTGCAAAAATATTGTTCTTGGGTCCTGAATTTGTGGCTTGAAACTGGGACACTAGACGTAGGTGAGAAAGTAAAGATAGCCACAAATCAAGCTATAAATTTCCAGTATAAGCTGACTTCTCATTGCATTACAAACCTATATAATGTGAGGTCAGCTTAAACTGGAAATGGCAGCTTGATATGTAGCTGTGTATATACACTAATTAAGAACGAAGCGGTTTCAAACAAAACTAACAACTGCTAATGAAGCAACTGTTGTTATTTAACAAGTTAATAACACTACCTTTTCAGTAAGGTGAGATATAGATACGGATGTTCCGTATAAGCAACATTAGGGAGCAAAGCACCCACTAATTCTTTTGTCTGACTCATTACAAGTTACGTGATGGTAGAGATTGTTAAAGTAGTTGGCAATACTTTAGCCACTTTTTACTTCGTTTTTTTACCACTGCTATAAGGCTTTAAGGCTCAGTCAGCAACAACTGAGAAAAATAGGCTTAAATCTGTGCCTGTAAAATGTCTGTGTTTGTGTTGGTTACTTTGGTACTAAGCTGAGAATAGGCCTTATTAGAAGGCTGAAAGTTAAGGGCAATAGAAAGAGCTTTGCATGGAGTTTTCCTACCTTCCTTTCGAATCAGGAAAGAGAAGATTCACAGGCGACTATGCCGGCCGACATAGCCCGAAGAATTGCCAAAATTTAAGTAGAAGTGGGCAGGGCACATTGCTCGCAGAACAGACGGCCGATGGGGCCGAAAGGTTCTGGAGTGGTAACCGTTTACCGGAAGATATAGAGTTGGAAGGTCTCCCACAAGGTGGACCAATGGCTTTGTGAAGGCAAACGGAAGGAAATCCATTGGATGCAAGAAGCACAAAACCGATCGAAATGGTGGAACATGGGGACGGCCTATGTCCAGCAATGGACGTCTTTCGGGTTTCGGGTTTCGGGTTCGTAGTACCAATCCGGAGCTTCGGCCGGTTTACGGGCGATTTTCGAAATAAGAATAAATGACAATACCATTCCACAGTTGTCCCTACGCCCGATGTGTTTTTTTGCCCGTCTAATAAAGTGAAATCAACGCTTGTTTTGACGAATCCACTAGCTTCGAGAGTAGACTCTTTGCAGTGAACGACAAAACCTACCAACTAGACCCAAAAACTCAGATATCAGAAACACCTAAACACCAACTGTATCTAATACAGTACTCAAATTGTACGAAAGAGTACAAAAATACACAGCAAACCTCTATACGCCGAGTTCCGTAACAACATCCGTTTCCTGGTCATCATTCGGTGTGAAATTCAGCCGTTAGTTTAACCATGGTTACGCGTCATGTCCACCGTGCAAAACGTCCGTAATGGCTGACACAGATATTCCGACGCGCGACGGTTAGAATTACTACGGCCGCGTTCGCACAGGAAGAGCTTTTGAAAGTTTTAGTGCATATGTGTCGGTTATTAGTGAAAATGCTCGTTATTCAGTAATGTCGTGCTTTCGGTGCTAAACTGCTGTTGTCGTGTACGGCTATCTGCGTAGACCACCTTGGTGGAGCCGAGTTTTGTTTGTGGCGAAATAATGATGTAGGTGTTTGGCTGGAACTTAACACAAACACCTACTTATTTATTTCGAGACGATTTGCGTACGTTGCAGACATGGTTTCATGAGGCAAATGTCAGTCCTTTTTTTTTCTGGATGGGAAATCATCAAATGACTTCTCCCGCTCTGGGTGGAGCGGGAGGGCGTGTCAGACTTTTACTGACTAAAACCCACCCGTGTTCCATCAGTTGCCCGTGTGCCGGGGTCACGGTATCTCTCGTGAACAATCTCGCGACCCCAGCAGAAATGTCAGTCCTTAGGTATAAGTAAGATAGAGTCTAGAAGATCCACAGATGACGGGCAGTGCTAATTTTGGATGGGACATCATCAAATGACTTCTCCCGCTCTGGGCGGAGGATGTCAGACTTTTACTGACTAAAACCCACCCGTGTTCCTTCAGTTGCCCATGTGCCAGGGTCACGGTATCTCTTTCGAATAATCTCGCGACCCTGGCAGGCATTGGTCCTATCAGACCCCTTCAGTTTCGCTGACATCTCTTTGAGGCGCGCGTGGAACACTACGCGCCGTCGACCCAAGCTTGGTGCTTACCGGGTGGCGAGCTACCCATTGCTCGCCGCCCACAAGCTCGCGCCTACGGTGGCCGGGAGTCCGCAATCGACTCCCGACGCCTGGGGCGTCTCCTCCTGCGGCGGCTAGGGATGTGAGGGCGCAGAGACTGCCACTCCCTCACGCGCCCCACCTCCTCCTTCGCGAGCATTACTGCTTCGCAGTAGGAGGTCACGGCTTCCCATTCCCTCTCGCTCCGTACCATGGCTCGCACCAGGGCCGGACGCGAGAGGTCGCCGCCGTCAATCGCCTCCAAGGACACGGCGGTGCTCCGCCCAGGCAGGGCAAACTTCCACCGTATGCTCCACCGTGTCCTCTAGACGATCCTCACAATGGAAACATCCGGACGTATCCTCTCGCTTTATCCTGAACAGGAACCCACCGAAGCACCCATGCCCGGTGAGAACCTGCGTCAGGTGGAAGGTGAGGACGCCGTGACGCCTCTCTATCCACTCCTCAAAGATGGGACTTACCGCCGCAATTGTGGCGTGCCCAGCACTGGATTGCGACAATCGTACCCGCCATGTCGCCATGAGATCACACCGGAGCTCTGGCCGCCGTGCCGCGATTCGTCGCGGCAGCGGAGTTTCGCCCCTGCGTTTCGCCTCCTAGCGCCACTCCCACATGTGCGCGAGGACCTTTGCCTCCAGATCCCACGGCAGCACTCCGGCAAGGAGGCTCGCCACCTCGCACGAGACCGTGCGGTATCCCCGGATTAACCGGATGGCCATGACCCTCTGGGCCGCACTCAACCGGCGCGCTGGGCGCAGCCTCAATGAGGGCGCCCACACCGGTGCCCCGTAGAGGGCCATGGACCGCACGATCCCCGTGAGTGCTAACGGCTTAAGGTGCTTTCCGACGCACGGAGTGATCTTGGTATGTAAAGTTGGTCACCCATACACAGACCAACCGTGACTTGACCGATCGATCCGTACGGCTGTTATTACTTTAACACAAACCCCTACCGAACATTGATAGCCTGTTTCTAGGAATAATGAAGCTGGTTTGTAATCTGACCAAGTTTCGGGTTGCAAATTTTTACTCAAACATTTGCCCTTTCTCAACTCAATTATACAACGTGTAACATAATTAACGCAAGACCTCTTACACTCTTATTAGAGTAATGAGGTAAAAGCATAATTCAATGACTAAAACTTTTTTTAAAGCTAGCTGTTAATATTAAGAACATCATGTTCAGCCTAGCATTATTTTATGCATTTAAAACTAAGTCTCATTGCTTTAAAATAAGATTGCTTTGGCTCAGTCGGCGGTAGGTGTGGCAAAATAAATAATTTTTGAAAAAAAAAAAAATGACTGAAGTCGATTCAGTAGTCAATTACGAACAAACTAATTTCAGGACTTGCGTCTATTCTGTTACACCTTGTATAAGCCACTTGGACTCTATCTCCAACTACAGATACTAAATCGCAAACAATTTTTTTTTTAAAACACCTTGCAGTTCAGACCTATGAGGTTGTCGGCTGCTTAACCGGACTTGCCTGTGGCTACCTTAATAAATAGAGGCTTCCAGCCAGGGCTTAAAAAACTTAAAGCTAGACCGACTACCCGCTAACGGCACTCCGGACTTCGGCTTAGGGCATCGCTCGTAGAGGGCAGCAAGGTACGGCTGGATCGGAATGAAATCGCAATCAAAAACAGTCAAACCACATAAATCTACCGATGAACAAACACAACAAGCAATAACAAACATTAGTATATTTTAGCATACATTATCGTCCTGGTATCAACATTCATTAAGCGCCCTGCGGTGTCATTAGCCGGATAACATCGAGTGCTGAATCAGCTCACTCGATTTGAATATTAAAATATCGATTATGGATTCATTGGACTGTATAATCGCACTATAGCCGGCCTATTGTCTCACTTCCGGCCGCTAAAGAGCCTATTAACAGTCAAAAGCAATCGATTAATTCAAATTTTAATTATGTTTCCATAGTGTTGGATTTTGAGGGTTGATCATTCAGGTTAAGCTACGCTTGCCGCGGTTAGTCCGTGGATGGGTGACCATCTTAACATACCAAGACCCCTTCCGTGCCTCGGAAAGCACGTTAAGCCGTTGATCCTGACTGTCTTTTGTAGATCTTAGACAGTCGTTACGGGTCGCCAGAAGCTCGAAAGTTTGACAACCAGTTTTACCTAGGGGTATCGTATTACCCAGTAACTGGGTTGTGGAGGTCAGATAGGCAGTCGCTCCATGTAAAATACTGGTACTGAGCTGCATCCGGTTGGACTGGAAGCTGACCCCAGGCAGCTAGGCAGATGATGAGTGTTGGATGATTTTGTATGGGTCAGAATGTTGGGCACAAAAGGGATTAACGAAAGGCAGTTGCAATCAGCTGAGATGAGAATGTTAAGAGGGATGTGTGGTGTTACACGAATGGATAGGATAAGAAATCTATACTAAAAATATAAAGCTGAAGAGTTTGTTTGTTTGTTTGGTTGGTTGACCGCGCTAATCTCAAGAACTATTGGTTGGAATTGAAAAAATATTTTATTGTTTGGTAGCCCATTACCGAGGAAGGCTATTGGCTATATATCATCACGCTAGGACCCTTAAGAGGCGAGTAAAAACAAAACGACGGAGACAGTCAGAGAGTCAGAAATTTAACGCGGGCAAAGTCGCGGGCAGAAGCTAGTGAGTACATAAGAGGAAGTCTGAAAGTGGCACTGATAACTGAAAAGTTGCGTGGAAATCTGATGTCATGGTATGGTCACGTCCGAATGAAAATTCTTTTTATTTCACATAAAACTATATGGGCACTTATGAAAAGTTAGAAGCTAGGTGTAAGGTTAAGTAACATTTGCCGAGGATGATCCGTAAATGGGTAACCATCAGTGGCGAAGGCACCATATAACACGATTCCTACCGGCTTGCCTTCGGGGATTCGCATTGGTAACTCTATCACTATTAAAAATACAATAGTATGTAAATAGTGGCTACTATTGTCAATAAATATAGTTAAACTACGGGTATTTAATTCACCATAACATTCAAACAACAAAAAAGGTTATTTATACCTTTGTATTAAAACAAAAGAGAAATGTTCTAAATTAACCCGGCGCCAAAACGTCATAATCGGGAACTAAAAAATCATAAAACAGCGATCCCGTATTGATGTCACTTTACCACGGTGCCACGTGGCACCGCTTGATATGTACGAGAGCAAGCCGCTGTACAACGGGTTATGACGGAGACAGGTATAGAAAAATGCGTCAACGAGAACGAGATAGAGGAATATTGCATATTTTATTCGTTTTCATCTGTTCAACAGTTCAATTTAATTGTATTTAATTCATTACATTCCTATATTAATTTTAGAATGATAGTAAGTATTCTTTATTGATGAGTCAGTAAGTTAAGGCCGACTTCGCTTCGGCTTCTCTTTTAGAAAAATTTACGCCTCGCCACTGGTAACCATACATTATATACTGAGACCCCTCCGTGCCTTTGAAAGCACGTTAAGCCGTTGGTCGCGGCTGTCAATTGTAGATCTATGAAAGTTGTTGCGGGTAGTTGAAAGGCCGAAATTCTAACAACCAATCATCTATCCACGGACCAACTGCGGCAAGCGTAGTAGTAATTTTCGATCGATTCCTGCGGCTATTATTACTTAGCCACCAGCCCTTCTGTTACCAAATATCTAGTCAAGCTGCGATTCAGCAGTGATAGCCTTGTGGTAACCGTCGCGACTTACAAGTTGTAGACCATTTCATTTCATTGTTGTGTAAATCATTTCATCACCACTGCTCTCAACAGGTGAAGGAACACATCGTGAGGAAACCGGTGTATGTTCTAGAACCGAACATTTGAAGACATGTGATATCTACCAACCCGCACTGGGCCCACGTGGAGGATTGCGCCGCACTCCCTCTCCCCGAGAGGAGACCTGTGTCACAATATAGACTGATTATGTAATATGTCTAATGTGTTGCAATTCACTAAAGTTTAATGTAGATACTGACGGACAGTACTGACGTACCGTGTGGTGCCGGACGTAAAGAATAACACAACCCCATTTCTTCCCGTGGGTGTCGTAAAAGACGACTAAGGGACTTACTAGAGAATGGGCAGCAGCGTTCTCTATGCATTTTACCACCATACTGCGATCGCCAACCCGCCTGCCAAGCATGGCGATTATGGCAAAGCCCCCCAAATTGGGGGAGGCCTTAGTCCAGCAGTGGACGTCTTACGGCTGAAATGACAATGATGACAAGTATTCAGCATGAACGTCGATGGCTATAAGAGTAGAGGGAAACCAAAGAAACGATGGATGGACTGTGGGAATTATGATATGGATAGAAAGGGGGTGACTACTGAGATGACGACTAATAGAGAAGTGTGCAAGAAACAGACATGTTGCGCCGACCACAAATTAATTGGAATAAGGGTAGGAAAATGATGGCGAACGGAAATACACAGAACTAGCAAATTTTAGTAAATCCTTCATTTAATTACGTAATCATTAAATAATAATGAATATTCAGTGACCTTAGCTTCATTGTATAGTTTAATACGTAATAAAATCAATTCGCATGTAAATTTTTCAATTTCCTTTTGAAGACCATTTGAATGAAATCGATTGACCTTATTATAACATTGCACCGCTATTTACATACAAACCATTGTAGGATTTAAATATATAGTTATTTTAATTTAGTAATTAATATGTCTGAAATGCCTTTTTTGGCTAAATAATAACAGCCGTTTAGTGTGGTGCCGGATGTAAAAAATAGCACCACCCCATTTCTTCCTGTGAGTGTCGTAAGAGGCGACTAAGAGACTTACTAGAGAATGGGCAGCAGCGTTCTCTATACATTTTACAACCATACTTCGATCGCCAAGCTGCCGGCCAAGCATGGCGATGATGGCAAACCCCCAAAATTGAGGGAAGCCTATGTCCGGCAGTGAACGTTTATCGGCTGAAAAATTATGAATAACAGCCACGAGGGAGGATCGATATGGTTAAGTTACGCTTGCCGCGGTTTGTCCGTCGATGGGTGACAAACTCCATATATGGAGACCCCAAACCCAAGATGTCATGGGTGGATCTTTGACTGTCTTTACGGTTCGACAGAAGCTCAAAAGGCTGACAACCAGTCTTATCAATGGGTATCATATTACCTTGCAATTGGGTTTTGGAGGTCAGATAGGATACACATTGAAGAAGATAAATCCCAGAGCGGGAAGGTTTAAATAATTGATGAGCGATTGACAGACAATCATGAGATGAGCATGATAACCAAAACACATATCATATTTGTAAACAAATGACGCCATTATTGTTCTAAGGTAATCATCATCATAATAATCAACTACAAAATAAAAAAAAGCTTTCTGAAAGTCGACCTTCAACGACTCAATACGTACAGAAGGCAATAAGGCGAAGACTATCCCCTGAATGCCTATCTGCGGCGCTCCGGTGATAAAATACAACAATTTCAATAGCCCCCACCTGCGGACATATCAATGCTCGCTACCGAACGTTAATGAAGATATAATATCCATCTCTAAACGTATTTATTTTCCCGCGCGCGCCATTTTGTGCAGCGATGACAGACCATAGAGCATTTTGTGTAATGGCCGCCAATTAAGCGAGCTGTTTGGGCTACTTAATACGATTTAGTTGTCAATGTCGCGATTTAATTGGATTGTTGTAATCTCTGTTCGTTATTGAATAAATTACTTTGTGTTCGCTCGTTTTTCAGATGAATAAATGCTCTCGAAGCCGATAAGCGCATTTCGTTTCACTGTTTTGTAGTCATTTGTTTTTCTCTTTGTTGTTTGTGTAACGCTGTAGCAAAGTAGCTTGTGTTTACTTATCTATTCCCCACCTGTGTGTAAATTAATTAGTAATTTATTAAATGTGTTCCGCTGTGCAGGTTTCTAATTAAAATGCGAGTTGAATAGTATTAATGTTTCTATTAATTTTTAAAACAAACTAGAAGGTATTTTGTATCAACATTTTCTTGAAGCAGAACAATAAGACAGTTTAAATGGACGGAACAATTAAATTTCCTTAGCATCGAGTGTCAGACTTATTAAAGCTACAATGTTAGTAACATTTGCGGGTAATATGACACGCAGAATTCATGGCACGCCAGCGTGTTAGCTATCTATCAGTAATCACTTGAAAATTACAGACACGACCGACTAATTAGCAAGAAAATGCGATCTCTAGCCATTTTCCGGTAAATAAGCATTATTGATGCACCAGTAGCCCGTTGAACAAGAATGTTTTTCTAACAATTCTTGGAAATTCGAACAATTATGGAACTAAATGGCATTGTGTGGAGTTGTGTGAAGGGCTTCTTTAACGAGTTGGAAATGGGACGTTTGAAGGATAAAAAGTGGGATATTGTCATTAATAACGCATTCGATCGTATCGGATTTGAATTAGAATGGGTATTCGGTAAAAAGTTAGTTTATTTATTAGAGCCAATCTAGGTTTATAGCCGATGGTTATTTTATTATTTTTAGAAAGTATATAAAACTAGCTTTTGCCAGCGGCTTCGCCCGCGTGGAGGTCGGAAATTATCCCGCGGGAACATACTACCGGGATAAAAAGTAGCCTATGTCCTTTCTCAGGCTCTAAACTATCTGTGTACCAAATTTCATTTAAATCAGTTCAGTAGTTTTAGCAGGAAAGCGAGACAGACAGACAGACAGACAGACCGACAGACAGACAGAGTTACTTTCGCATTTATAATATTAGTGTAGATAGTGTAGATATAGATAGTGTAGAAGTGTAGATGTAGATAGTGTAGATGTAGAAGTGTAGATGTAGATAGTGTAGATGTAGATGTAGAAGATGTAGATGTAGATAATTAGTATAGCTCAATATTACATGACTGTCTTATTTTAACTCGGCTTTCTAGCATATGTATCACATTATTAAAAAAATACTACTTGCAATACTTACACTTGAAATATTTGAAATTTCTAGCTTTGTGTATCAGTATTTTAAGACTCTTAACTTTTTGAAATTTAAATGTAAATTATTCATTATTTTATAATTTACCTCCTCTTAAGTAAATGCTATCTACTTACTACTCGACTAATGATTTTATGTTTGAAAAGTTGACTTCAATACTATGAAATACTTTAAATTACCTACTAATTATATTAACATTTCAATAAAAATGGAATTTATTGCAGTTTTAATCTTATCCTTACATTCATATAATTCAATGTTTTATCTAAGAAACTAACACCTAGCTTTTTGGGCACTTTTTCTGTTAAAAGTGATGCGGACAAAGTTTTTGATATCGATTTTTAGGGTTCCGTTGCCAAATGGCAAAAAACGGAACCCTTATGGATTCGTCATGTCTGTCTGTCTGTCTGTCCGTGTATGTCACGGCCACTTTTCTCCGAAACTATAAGAGCTATGTTGTTGAAACTTGGTAAATAGATGTATTCTGTGAACCGCATTAAGATTTTCACACTAAAATAGAAAACATCAATAAATTTTGGGGTTCCCCATACTAAGAACTGAAACTCAAAAAATTTTTTTTCATCAAACCCATACTTGTGGGGTATCTATGAATAGGTCTTCAAAACTGGTATTGAGGTTTCTCAATCATTTTTTTCTAAACTGAATAGTTTGCGCGAGAGACACTTCCAAAGTGGTAAAATGTGTGTCCCCCCCGTAACTTCTAAAATATGAGAATGATAAAACTAAAAAAATATATGATGTACATAACCATATAAACTTCCACCGAAAATTGGTTTGAACGAAATCCAGTAAGTAGTTTTTTTTTTAATACATCATAAATTGTAAACCGCAATTTACCTTTAATTCAATCAACTCAAATATAAAAATAAAAAAACATTTAATGTCATAAAAATAAACCTTATGCATAAACCGAGGATACCTACAGGTTTGTACGGAACCCTCGGTGCGCGAGTCCGACTCGCACTTGGCCGGTTTTTTGTTATTTGTGTCATCATCATCATTTCAGCCAAAAGACGTCCACTGCTGGACATAGGCCTCCCCCAAGCTCCGCCATCTCGACCGATTCCGTGCCTCTCACATCCAGCGAATTCCTGCGACTTCTACAAGGCCAACGGTCCATATTATTAATATTATTTTTAGTACGTTAGCTCAAATATTAAGTTAATATTCTAGTCAATAAAAAAGTTTATATTGAGAATCTTACCCTGAA
This sequence comes from Aporophyla lueneburgensis, assembly GCA_932294355.1. Classification (NCBI taxonomy): domain Eukaryota; kingdom Metazoa; phylum Arthropoda; class Insecta; order Lepidoptera; family Noctuidae; genus Aporophyla; species Aporophyla lueneburgensis. The sequence goes on along the minus strand of OW028757.1, from coordinate 10,255,458 downwards.
AATGTATTTTTACGCCAGAAACGGCAGAATATTATGAACTTTAAAACTGTAACATCTTTGTAACAATATTCTGACAAATAAAATAGACCATTACTATTATCTTTCTAGAGTTGCTAACACCAGCATTTTCCGCTCATCGACATAATAAATAAAAAATAACTAATCGATTATTATAGCGCATTTAATAATTTAATAACTAGTATTATCACATTCTCCTCACTATAAAATGTCAGTAATGATTAGATGCATACAAAACGGGATTCAGTGCAAAAAAATTCACGCTCATCGAAGACGTGCCACAGAGTTTTGGTCACCCGTATATTATTGTTCTTGATATATGCAGTACACCAATTAAGTGTAGGTAACGAAAATTAAATGGCTGTTACGTGCTGTCATAGGCTCCGATCGTCATTAAAAAGGTTGGCCATAAAAAGATAATGGATGTAAGTTGCATAATTTTGAATTGAATGAGTTCGGTCTCAGTCAAGAAGCGTCGTTCACTAATTACCGTGCTCAAGATGTGAGCACAGGGCCGGATTGGGAGTGAATGAATGAATGGCGCACAATTACTTCGCTGGTCCTTAGAACCGGTCTATGGGACAATTAATATGCCAGCACTTAGACCTATAAGGCTCGGTGTAACAATGTAGTGTCTATTAGTATGAACGATGCAGTTACATCTAAGCTAAATTTGGATGTGCCATTTATGATAAACTAATAATTCTTGGGACAATTAAAATATTCGTTGAAGGTTAATATGGCTGGCTGAAAGTTTACTTGAACTTTTGGATTTTTTTCTGATGATTATACTTTTTTTTTAGAAATGAACAAACATCGTTAGCATAGAGCAGTGGTGGCCCAATGGTAACGGCTCACTTACCGAGTCATTGGTTATAGTTTCAAACCCTGGCAGATGTTATAATTCCATTACTACTGCTCTCTGCTTAAGAAAAACATCGCGTGCAAAACCTATAATATCCTAGAACCAAAAAAAAGACACGTGACATCTTACAACCCACATTGGATCCGCGTGTCAGATTACAGCCCACTTTTTCTCGAAGAATGAAGACCGGAGTCCCACCAGTGGGAACATTATAGTCTGATCATGTTATGGTTGTTAACAAAGTGAAAAGCATATGATGAAAGAGTTGCAAGTGATCTAAAAAACATTAAACCCATTTTTTTTGTGGTTAGAAAATCATCAAATCACTTCTTCTGCTCTGGGTGGAGCGGAAGGGCGTATCAGACTTACTGACTAAAACCCACCCGTGTACCTTCAGTTGCCTATCTGCCAGGGCCACGGTAACTCTTTCGAACAAATCCCGCGACCCTGGCAGGAGCAACATTAAATGCTGAAGGCGTTACAAACACATAGATAAACACATTGAACATCTCAATCTAAGCCATTTAAACATCACTCGTAATTCCACCCTGTCGAGTCGTAAAACGGGCGGCAGCCATTATGAGATGACGGAGTATGAAATTGTTTATTCAGAAAATAATAATTATAATTTATTATAAGGTTATTGTTTGTTAATCACAGGCTTCTGCTGCAGAAGGGGGTGGCGCTTTTTTACGATCCCTTCATGCTGAAGATAATTAAGACATAAAAAATATTCGCAGAATTGCAGTCAATATAATCTGTGGGCTGAGTGGCGGTGTGGGAGAAAATTGTGCAGTTCTATTTTGTTTGTCATTTAAGTGTGCGATTGCTTCTGATAAAATTGTTCTACCTGATGATATAGGGTAAGTGAGTCAGTGAATGTGTGAGTGACTGAATGAGATATTGCGTTTTATTGTTTGAGTAACCTAGGTATGGTTTTTTTTTTCTGGATGGGAAATCATCAAATGACTTCTCCCGCTCTGGGCGGAGCGGGAGGGCGTGTCAGACTTTTACTGACTAAAACCCACCCATGCTCCTTCAGTTACCCATATGGCAGGGCCACGGTATCTCGTTTGAACAATCTCGCGACCCTGGCAGGCATCGGTCCTAGCAGACCCCTTCAGTGCTGCTGACATCTCTTTGAGGCGCGCGTGGAACACTACGCGCCGTCGACACGGGCCTGGTCTTACCGGGCGGTAAGCTACCCATTGCTCGCCACCCGCAAGCCCGCGCCTACGGTGGCCGGGAGTCTGCGACCGACTCCCGATGCCCGGGGTGTCTCCTCCTGCGGCGGCTACGGACGTGAGGGCGCACAGACTGCCACTCCCTCACGCGCCCCGCCTCCTCCTTCGCAAGCATTACTGCTTCGTAGAAGGACCAGGGCCGGACGCGAGAGGTCGCCGCCACCGATCGCGTCCACGAGGACACGGTGGTGCTGCGCCCAGGCAGGGCACACCTCCACCATATGCTCCACCGTGTCCTCCAGACGATCGTCGCAATGGAAACACCCGGGCCTCCTCCCGTTTTATCCTGAACAGGAACCCACTAAAGCACCCATGCCCGGTGAGAACCTGCGTCAGGCGGAAGGTGAGGGCGCAATTGCGGCGTGCCCAGCACTGGGTTGCAACAATCGTACCCACCATGTCGCCATGAGATCACACCGGAGCTCTGTCCGCCGTGCCGCAATTTGTCGTGGCAGCGGAGTTTCGCCCCGGCGGCGTTTCACTTCCTCGCGTCACTCCCACATGTGCGCGAGGACCTTTGCCCCCAGATCCTATGGCGGCACTTTGTCATGGTGTGGTATATTCTTATTTTAAGTGACGGTAGGCATAATTTGCCTGTTTAAAACGAAAACTACGTCCAAGATGACTTAGGTGATACCGTGACCCTGGCACATGGGCAACTGAAGGAACACGGGTGGGTTTTAGTCAGTAAAAGTCTGACACGCCCTCCCGCTCCGCCCAGAGCGGGAGAAGTCATTTTATGATTTCCCATCCCAAAAAAAGATACTTAGGTAGTAAGGTAAGTTTGAATTTTTATGACGCACCTGGTGCTACAGCCATCAACCAGGCAAAATTCCACACTTTGGCCTGCAAGTGAGAAATTCTTTTTATATAGTTTATTAGCCGTGGATGTTCCTACTCCCTTGCCACGTCTCTCTGTCCAGAGCTGCCAAGGACCAATCTTTATTAAAAGAGTCCATGTCAACCCGACATCTGTGTCTGGGCCTGCCGCGATGTCTCTTGCCATTAAGCGGGACCCATTGGGTCGTAAGTTTGGCCCACGGATCGTCTGACATACGGCAGATGTATCCAGCTCAATTCCATTTAAACGTAGCAGCTTTCCGAGTGACATCAGGTATTTTAGCAATGGAAAGAAAAATTCTTAAGTTAAAGAAAAACATAATAACATTTTCTCCGACCTAGGATTCCAACCTAGGACCTTATCTCAGCAATAGCACTTGCGACCACTAGACCATTGAAGCACAATAACAACCCTGAATTATTAAACCGTATTAAATATAGAACCATTGTCAACATGAAGGTTTTAACACCAAAAGACGCAAGTACTTACGTATACTTACTGGTATATAAAATTTATATACTTTTATTGTTCCAGTAGCTAATTAGCTCGATTAAAGTTAATCGTATTTTTTGTTCCGTCAACCAGTAGTATGTTGGAACATTAAAAACAATTAAATACCTCACATAAAGGTATTTAATTATTTGTAAAGGAAATGTCTAGGTTTTTCTTTTGTCCTTCTTTCAGTTAATGTTGATTCAAGAGTGTGACTTGACATGCTGTTCAGTAAAATAATCATGGAGTAATTGTTTATATGAAAAATACGTCAAAAACAAAACGAAGGCATTGGTTGTTTTCAATATGTACCGAATATATTTCAATTTAAATAAACTCACATTCTATATTATTTTATCACCACTGCTCACAAAACGGTGAAGGAAAACATCGTGAGGAAACCGGCCTGTCTTAGGACCAAAAAATCGAACACCTGTGGCTTTGTGAAATCTACCAACTCGCACTAGGCCCGCGTGGTAGATAACGGCTCACACCCTCTCATAGAGAGGAGGCATGATTCCCAGCAGTGGGTACATTATAGGCTGATTCTGCTAAAAACAGGTTGATTGTATAGATTTAGATTTTTCTTAAGGTTTACTTTTTGAAATTTTGTATGGAATACCATTTAAATGACCACCTTGACTTTTTGTGTGTATACAAGAGGTCCCATATTCCACCAATTTTTGACATAATGACACCTCCATCTCATTGATAGTCAAAGAAACCTTATCCCTATTGAAAAAACCCTTTAAATATATTAAACGATTTTGTAAGGGTGCATCAACAGCCTGATTAAAATCATAAACTGTATTATATTAAACCTGAATTCAGACTAGAATATTTACTTAAAGAAAAGTCCACACATAGTTAAAATGCAACGTTATTTCTGACTGTCAAAAGCCGACACTTATCCACTAAATTCTTCGCAACAATGCGCCGTCCATCTTGAGTTAATAGGTCAGCGTCTCAAAGAGGTTGGTGGTTGGCTAAGCTCAAAAGCGCACACGTTTACAATTTCACAATTTGTCCGCGCGCGCTTTTTGCGCTCCCCAGTAATTGGCGCTCACCTGCACATGCGCACTGGCCGCCACAGCGCACCAAATATGGCTACCAGCTCGACGCGGACATTTCGCTTTTTAGGAGTATCTGACAAATGTGTAATTATTTATTTAATATTGTCGGCGTGTGGACGCATTTGGGCACAATTCACATACCACATTAAACGTTTTTCGGTTGCCATTACAGTTAAGTGTTAAGGACGGGTTAATGCTGCAACTAATAAATACGGTAATGATGCTCCCGATGCGGAAACATGGCGAACGTTTTTTTTTTGTTGAAATTTACTAAGCTTTACTGTTCACCTTAATTGGTGAATTTCAATATCTCGCTATGGGGGGCGGGTTTTTATTTTTATTTATTATATAAATGCGCAGAGGTCTATTATAAAGGCGGCATGACCAAGAACCAGTTTAATTCGGATAATCGTAGAGCATTTACAATCGATTGGTCCTAAAGAATAGGCCAATCTATTTTTCCCGGCCCTTTGGAAGAAGCAACTAAGTATAAGGTGTTAAATCTGTTGGACAGCAGCATTTATCTAGACACTGATAGCATCACACTGCGGCACCTTGGTTGTAAGGTATCCGGCTCGAAGGACCAATTTCTTGCAAAGTGGACAGATTCATACCAACAGATACGTGATTGTGGTGTAAATATAACCTAGTTTATACTATACACAATATGAAATCGTACAATTCAAGGCTAATTTCGAGTCTGATGTATAATTCAAGAACGAATTAACGTTTTTTCGAAATTAAAATACGCAACTAAACTAACATCAATTTGCTTTAATTTAACGAATTCGACAGCGTTTTCTGCCATTTAAAACCTACCTACTCAAATCAAAATCAAAAGTCATTTGCGTGAACTGTGGCTACTGGCTGTGAATCAGCTTTTTGAACGACAAAATTCCATAAAACAGTCCCCAAAACGCCCGCCCTTCACCGCTTCCTAGTACTTTTGCTCAGAATAAGAAGTGGCGCAACAAATTTCCCAGTAGCACGTAATTGCAAAGAGGTTTCCTTCTAACATTTAACTACTGATAATAAAAGGCCTCTGGTCCAAAGTTTTAAAGTTCTTGAGGTTATCAGGCACATTTAATTGGGTGTCAGTCATTACTGCAGACCTATGCATGTAACAGAGGTTCATACCAACTGACCTTTTGCCATTTTCAGTGATGGCGACTCACATTTCTTCATGCTATTTTCACTTAGGGAATGATAAGTTCATATTATGTACTTGTATACTTAATAGCTTACGAGTGGCTATGTGCCTACATAATACCTAATATAGGCATCGTTTGTTAAACGTCTACATACGTAATATGCATTTTGATTAATACTTAATTTCACTTAACTAACACTACTACTAATATATATTACTAGCTTCTGCCCGCGACTTCGTCCGCGTCAAATTTTTGTTCCCCTGACCCTTCCCGTCGCATCGATTTGCCTGCTAGTTTTCGTCCATTTTTCGTTGCTGCTCGCTCCTTTTGAGTTATAGTGAGTCAACCTTAAAAGATAGACATATGCTCTCACAGACTTTTTTTTAGAACTTTTTAAAAGAAACAATTCCATCATACATGATTTTTGCGTTACTTTAACCGTTTACGCAGCGCACGCAACGGAAACTCTCAAAAGGAATAAATTTTCCCCGTTTTTGCAACATTTTTCATTACTGCTCCCCTCCTCTTAGTTGTAGCGTGATGTAATATAACCTATAACCTCTCTCAATAAATAGGCTACCCAACACAAAAAGAATTTTTCTATTCGGATCAGTAGTTCCTGAGATTAGCGCGTTCAATCAAACAAACAAACAAATTCTTCAGCTTTATAATATTAGTATAGATAGTATACATTATTATTTTTTTAATTTGACAGCCTGTTGATATGAGGTTCTGGGTTCTATTCCCAGTTTGGGCCAAGTGTTTTTGGTATTTTGTTTCTGTAATTTCAGTCTGCAGTCAGAACTTGTGCCCGGTTAATGGCAATCGGCTCGCCCCTTACTACATGGAATTTAAACATAATTGACGAAATGTGGATGTACTATAGGTATACATCTTTGGGGGAATAAGTGATGTTATGTAATTTTATGTTATATTTATCATTTTTAGAAAATTTGGAAGACTTCGCCAATCTGCCATGAGCAAGCGTGGTGATCATTGCTTATGGTTTAGTGGGAAAATAATAGACTAGTATTATAATATTATAGGAGAACTTCTAAATAAACACGTTTGAACATTCTAACAATTGAACACCATCTATCCTTTGTTTTTTTCTTTCTTTCTTTCTATCCATCGCGTTAGTTTTAGGCCTCCCCCACATTAGGCGTGCGCGATCCTCGGGCGCGAGCGCCGCGCGCGCGTCGCGAGCGCGTCGCGAGCGCGCCGTGAGAGCGTCGCGTTTAGCTGCCCTGCGGCGCGCTCGCGGCGCACTCGCGGCGCGCTCGCGGCGCGCATGTGGCGCTCGCCTTGGCGTTTAACCCCCTACAGCTAAGTCAGTCACAATTTGGACAATTTTCGTTTCAAAATCCACACTATCCACACTAATATTATAAATGCAAAGTAACTCTGTCTGTCTGCCTGTCTCGCTTTCCTGCTAAAACTACTGAACCGATTTAAATGAAATTTGGTACTCAGATAGTTTAGAGCCTGAAAAAGGACATAGGCTACTTTTTATTCCGTGACTTTGTCTGCGTCCGCGATAAACGACATTTACGCAAAAGAAGTCGCGGGCAGAAGCTAGTCTTTTATAAATAAAGTGCTGATTTCTTCCCACACCTTTTTTTTGCAATACGATCACTATACTCCTTTGTAGTCATGTCCCATATCGCAGAACGATTCTGTATTTCTAGGATAAAGCTTTCGATATTAATTTCACTCGTGACTCTATTTTTAACGTGTGTCAACACAACACTGCCCACCATGTGACTGACCGAAACAGTAGCAATATACAACAAGTTACCAGAATCCATAAGGACAGAGAAAAAAAGCCATCTATTTACTGATAAATTAAAAAAGCTGCTGTTAAGCAAAAGTTATTATAGCGACAACGAAATTTTAAATGATAAATCCCTGAAATTAGTTTAGAAAAGTCCAAAGCATGTATTTCATCTATTTTTAATTACTATTTTAGAATAAGTTACATTATAAGATAATCAATAGGTCCTCCTCTCTACCTACTGTATTTTCCTTTGCTGTGCCCGACAGGGTCCACAACTGTTTCTAAATAAAATGTTTTACCACCTAAGCATTGTGGAATGCAATAAAGTATTGAGTATTGTAGCGGGCGAAGGGGTAAGAACGCGACTCGAGCGCCGCGTGCGCGCCGCGAGCACGCCGCGAGCGCGCCGCGAGCGCGCCGCGAGGGCAGCTAAACGCGACGCTCTCGCGGCGCGCTCGCGACGCGCTCGCGACGCGCGCGCGGCGCTCGCGCCCGAGGATCGCGCACGCCTAATGTGGGGTCAGCCTTACAGAGGAGACAGATTTTTTATCATAATATGGAGTATTAGATTACTTGTAAAAGAGAAATGATTTTATTTTTTCCACGTTGAACATATTTAAAAAACTAGATGAGGTCACCGTTTCTTATCTGACTACTCTGAGAAGAAAGCTGGAAACAAACTCATAGGTCATAGTCTCTTTTAAAGTCAAAAAATAATCTTGGTCCGATCTTGTGAACACTTTGTAGATTGGTGTCTGAAATGGTAGTGGATATCATTGATTCATTAAAACACACTTTAAGTACTATATGTTACACAAGTACTAATTACAACAATTGAATAAAACGTTGCAAAGGTGGGAATAAGTAATGATAGTTTTATTCCCAAGTTATCTCTTGAAGTTTAAGAGGACCACTTATGCCCACCAAGCAATGAAAATATCTTGAAGAAATCGGAACTCATTCTATTGAGGATGATCTATAATATGTTAAATTTAGTGAAGTGATATGCCCTAAAACGGAATTCGATTTCATCTTTTACCTTAATAGCGGTCAGATTATTTCCGCTGGTTTCGAGTAGTTCAAGTTCATTCAATGATTAATAATAACAATATTTATTATAACGGGCAGTGCTGGCCCAGTGGTATCAGCCCCAACTTACGAATAGTTCATGTGTTCGAACCCAGGCAAGCGCTTTACTTTGTGTAAATAATTTCTTCACCATAGCTTTCAAAACGGTGAAAGAAAACATTGTGAGAAAACCGACATGTCCTAGAACCAAAAATTTCAAGATATGTGACATCTACTAACCCACACTGGGCCCGCGTGGTAGATTACAGCCAAGTCCCTTTCACCGTGCTGACGCCTGTGTCCCAGCAGTGGAAAAAGTAGTAGTTACAAAGTATGTATTATAAATTATATGGTGCAGGTACAATTAATTATTGGATTAATCGCTATAGTTAGATCACTGAGTAATCTGTATTAAGGAGGGACAATTAAGTATAACTTTATTGAGATTAAATATGCACCTTTTATGGAAAATATAGTGCCTAAAAGCTGTGTTTTTTTATTGAATTCAAAGAAAATGAGTATTCTGAAAGTAAAATGAAGACTGTCTGAATTTTACTCCTTGAAATACTTTGGTTACCAATCAGTTTTTACAACCTTAAACAATTTGCCGAAAACTAAGCTAACATCAGCATATTGGTGATAGTCGTTCATAGGACTATTTCTGTAAATAGTTGGATGGACTATCTTAAAGATAAGACTTTTGCTACAAAGGAGGTGACGATAGAGATGACGACTAATAGGGAAGTATGGAAGCAAGAAGAAGATATGTAGAGCCGACGCCAAATAAATTAGGCAAAGAGAATGCTGTTGATGATGATCATCGGTTGACAATCACAGAGATGGAACCGAACCAAATGGCATATCTCCTAAATTGCTCCTTAACAGATTTCCCACGAGATATCAATGCGAAACTAGGCACAGTTCACACGGATCGAGCGTATTTTTCAACATTACTGTCAGATTCCAGCAACTCGACTGGCATCTATAATTGCATAGCGTTGACTACATACCGATTTCTATCCACCGCACCCAATAGGCAACTTGACAGCAACTTACACCTCGTGAATTGGTCCTAATAGGCCCATATTCAGTATATATTGATTAGAAACAAGAAATTGATATAATTTACTTAATAGTGCAACTGAGTATGTGTTACAGGAAGTCAATAGATTGCGCTAAAATTGTCAGTTTCTACATTTCTTTGGAAATCTATATGAGATTATAATTTGCTGTATATTAAAATGATATTTTTCTCAGTACTTACGTGTTTACGTTTCGTTTGAAATGCACCGGCTACATTACTATCTTTATGTTCTTTAATAACTAGCAAATTGTCGTTAGTATTACGTAAATGGCATATCTTTAATATTGAATTGCATTGGAATCTATTCTAACATTTACTGCGAAAGTGAGTATGTTTGAATGACTTTCGAATATTTTTTCACTTCAACATATATGATGATTCATTAAAGTTAACCTCTAAGTCCCTGAGATACCACATTTGGTAACGACACAATCGTTTTTTAATTGTGTCTGTAATTACGGTAATTGAATGGTTAAAGATGTTAGACAAGTGTGACTGGAAAACGCTATAAAAGTTGCTGGAACATTCTGATCATTAATAAAGAGAACTAAATTAGACATAGATTTGTAAACATGGAAAGAAAATGATATTTTGTCAAAGATGAATTTTCAACGATGACATATAGTTAGAATGCTGATCGATGTAATTCCCGGAAAAAAGGACCAGTCGGTCCTTAGCAACGTATCTTTTACAAAACTTCCTCTTTTCATGAATGGACGACAACAAAAACTCAATACACGTTCCTCCCACTAACGAGTCGGTTGGACGAGGGACAAAACATTAAAGTATGTGCACTGTGTTGTGAAGTAGCAGCAAATATATCATGTTACTACATGGCTACTTGGCTACTTCATTCGTGGCTGAGTTGAGAATCAATTTGAGCTGTAATTTTGAAATGTAGTTTTGATAAAACTGTTTTAAAAGTTTCAAATGTTATGTTTTCAGATCATAATTAAATGAACTAGTGCATCATTTGCTTCCATATACTTGAGTATTATTTGCCCATAGTATTTTGTGGTTTGACATCCCACTGAATCCAAAGTCTCCCAAATCTTTGGGTCTCCTATTTTCTGCAAGGATTTTTTGAAATTGCTTCTCTCAGTCACTCTTTGAATCCTCACTTATATGGGTGGCTTGAAGAATTTTTGATTAATAGCTTAGCCTATATATTCTATTATCGAGCACTACTTTAAATCAGAACATCATAACTTTAGTCTAAAGTATTACTAACTTACAACATACGACTATCAAGCAATCCTTAGCACGACCAAACGCCAGTAATAGATATATCGTTGGCTAATTTAATAGATATCTCACACACTCATACCTTAGCTGTCTATATCATAAAAATTCTTAGACCGAAAGCTGCTCGTTATGTTGACGTTTGGATATGATTTAGTATGATACTATCTAGCTATGTTGACCATATGGCAGAACGTGTTTTTAAAGAGATTTGTGATGAAACGCATATAATAATAAATAAACATTTTATTTAAGACTAAATTATACCATCCATATAACTAAAAGAGGGATACATATAGATTTAAATGGGTGGAGAGTGAATGATAAGTGATTTGACGGTTGATAGGGGAAAATGGAAAAGTAAACATGTTGCGCCGACCCCAAGCAAACTGAGACAAGGGCTGGAAAATGATGAACTTTAAGGAGTTTTGTTATGGATTCCACGAGTCGAGAAGAGTTTCTTGGATGATCAATTTAGTCTCCTAGTCAAGCTAAAGAGACAATATTGAACTATCAAATCACAAGAAAGAATTAGATGCCATTTCTGAAATTGACCTGCACTATTTTTTTTGTCACGAAGAGCTAATATGTCCGTGGATGAAGCAAAAGAAGTATGTGAGGAGAGTAGCAGGTGGCGTGTATAAACTGCTTACATTTATGGGTATAAGCATTGGTTTCGATATGCCTGTATGCAAAGACTATTGATATAGTAAAGATTATTGTTTGTGTCGATATGAAAGAAGATGATGTCGGACATAGTCATATACGCACAGTGCACACGTCTAAGCGCGAAGAGTGATGCTCACGTCCTAAAAGTTGCATATTAAAAACTACGGAAAACAAAATACTTTCTTCAGAGAACGATCCAACTAGAACTTATCACGTATATTGTAGGACCACGCTATAACCTAGCGTGACTGTATCCAATTGTATGCGTACGATAGCACTCTACTGTTTGATTGGTTGCCCGCCAATCAAATAGTCATTATCAGCAGCAATGAGCAGTTTGTCAATAGGTACTGAGGCATTCGCCTTGAACGATATCATGAACGCTTTTGTTTTAGAAGTATTTTTAAAACATTCTTTATGAGTATTATTGCAGAATTTGAAGATTTTTATACATACAGAGAGGACCTTTTCTCAGACGAGCTGCTGTATGTGCATGAGCAATGGGGTGTAAAGTTCACTCATCCTCTTTAGAAAAGGGAGGATCCCTGGTGGGCTACTGCCCGTTTCATATATGCTAGTTGCACGGTAATCTTTACCTGCACTCTCAATCTTTGTTTGCGCGATGCAGGATATTGTATGTCGTCAGTGTAACTCGTAGTTTATATTAGTTTATACATGTAGAGATGTAGATACCGCCACAAATGTTTTTCGAGGTAAGTATTAGATTTATTGGTCCACGAGTAATCTTATGCAAGTAATGTTCTCGTATCTTTTTAGGATTAAACCTCTTTAATCCTATGAAATAGCAGATTTTGATCAGTGTTTTCCGTTCAGTTGGCCGCGGCTAACTTAATCTTTGATTTTGCAAAGTGGATAGACTACTATGTGGTTACAATATTTGAGTCGGCTAAGCGACATTTTGGTGAAAGTTTGATTTCAAAAGGTAGGTTAAACAATTGAACATCCTTATTTCTATCATTCAACATCCGTGAGAATTATAGAATTATGACGATTATCTCACTGCTGGAGCACAGGCGTCTTTGTGAGAGGGATTGAGCCATAACCCAGTGTGGGTGTCACATGTCTTTGAATTATTGGTTCTATGACATGCTGATATCCTGACGATATTTTGTTTCACCGTTTTGAGAGCAGTGGTGATATTAACGATGGCCAAAATAATACAAAAATAAATTTATAGTTTGAAAAATCACTAGAAAAACACGCTTTTATAAATGCACGTAAAAACCAAAATACCTTATCGTGGTCAAAGTTTATTACAAGACCTTTCTAACAAGTCCAAACACGGCTACGATACGATATTCCATCATGGAATGCCAGTGCCTATATTCCGGCTTCATCATCAGACCTTGAAACCTAATCGTGGTCAAAGTTCATTACAAAACTTTTCTAACAAGTTCAAACACAGCTATGATACGATGTTCCATCATGAAGTTCTAGTTCATATCTTCCGGCTCCATCATCAGATCAGTTCGACAGTACCATATTATTGTATTGTCATCAGAACTACATACAGTTGCCAATTTTCATGACGCTACGATCCTTGGAAGATGGTTAAATTAGTTACCTAAGATTCCATTACATAGTTACATACAGGTCGACCTAATAAAAGCGTGTTAATAAATCCATTACGAACCTATATACCGCAATGTCGATTCCAAGTAGGTATATACGAACCGCGTCATACATCAAATATAGCATGACTATATCGAATGGCATGCATACGATAGCACTCTCCTGCTTCATTGGGCGACCAATCAAATAATTGTCACTAATCTGCCCGCCACGCTTGACACTGCATTTATTTATCGATATTATATGACTTGATTAAAGTAGACACACGTGTTAGTTTTATTTGAGCATGATTAGCCTATAATGTTGGGACAGAGGCCTTCTCTCTGTAAGAAGGAGTTGGCACGCGGGCCCAGTGCTGGTTGGTAGATGTCACATGTCTTCGAATTTTTGGTTCTAAGACATGCTGGTTCTGCTGGGGTCGCGTGATTGTTCGAAAGAGATACCGTGACCCTGGCACATGGGCAACTGATGGAACACGGGTGGGTTTTAGTCAGTAAAAGTCTGACACGCCCTCCCGCTCCGCCCAGAGCGGGAGAAGTCATTTGATGATTTCCCATACTGAAAAAAAAAAAAGACATGCTGGTTTCGTCACGACGTTTTCCTTAACAGTTTTGAGAGCACTGGAGATGAAATAATTATACTAAGTAAAGTATGTGCTTGGGCCGAACTCACGTTTTACAATTTGTATGTCGGGGCCGATATCATTCGGCCACCAATGCTCCTGATTTTGCAAAATAATGCCTTATTGCATCAGATAAGGTGGGGTTAAGGGGCTAAAGACATGAGAAATGATGATGATTTGAATGATACGAGGATGCAATATGTCGGGTTTGTACAGGGCCAAGAAAACTTGTGTGACTAAATAAATGCTTTTTAATATAACTAAGGTGAAATAAAATAAAATACATTGAATTTAAAAAAGTGGACCGTTGCACCAAAAGGTGACCAGCGGTGTATTGGTGTAAAGCACATAAAACGGCCATAAATCCTAATGCTTTTCATTTCTACACTCATTGTTTCACAGGTTGGCAATGTTCCTCTGCTCAAGAACGTGGTTGAACAGTCAAAACAAACAATCAATTTATTCCGTTGGACCTTAGGTCTAGTGGTAGTTGGTGAAAACCTGACTGGCAGAACTTAAAGAAATAAAAAAATATATATATATCTTAGAATTGAGACTACATACTGACAGCATATCCGTGTGATGCCGGACATTAAGAATAACACCACCTCATTTCTTCACATGGGTGTCTTAAGAGACTACTAAGGTAATCACTAGAGAATGGGCAGCAGCGTTCTCTATGCATTGTACCACGATACTGTGATCGAAAACCCGTCTCCCAAGCGTGGCGATTATGGCAAACCACCTCAAATTGGGGGAGGCCTATGTCCAGCAGTGGACGTCTTTCGGTTGAAACGACGAACGAACAACGACGACGACTCAGAAAAATCATAGACAAATTTTAATACACTAAACCAAAGTAACAAACCCACGCAATCTGTTTGCTAAAACTATAGATTTAATGGTTCTCGGAACAATTCGCGACGGTAAAAATTATATTCTTATCAAGCATTAACGGTATAATTTCAAATAGCGAACGGCAATGAGACCCGCTGATTGGTTCAAATCATTTAATTGGCGTGCGGTCGTCACGGGTAGATGGCAGCACTATTGGTTGTGTTCGAATCAAAGCCGTTTGAAGTAATTTAATCCGATTATTGGGTAGTCACATCACTAATGCGGGTTCTATAATGTATTAATTCGGTTATTGTGAATATTGACTTACACAAATCATCGGTTACCAAGATAAATTATGATAGACTTAACCAAAAAGAGGCTACATTTTCCTGTATTTTCATTGCTCGAAAAATATGTTTATAACAATCATAGAACCATTGTTTGTATTAGACCTAAGTAGGGTTAATACAAAGTATACCACAAACTAAACACGCTACACGCTTTTGTGATGATACGGATATTACAAAACTTTTATATTATTTTCTCCACAAATCTGTAAAAAATTGACTTTTATTTCGAAATTGAATTGAGTCAATCAATGATTGTTTTGCCACGCATCAGTTACGATACGTTATTATTAAATTATCATATTTATGATATCGGTAATGCTAAGTTACCAACATTCAGGTAGTGTCGGACGCAAAGAATAGCATCATCTTCTGTCTTCCCGTGGGTGTCCTAAGAGGCGATTATGGGACTAACTAGAGAATGGGCAGCAGCGTTCTCTATGCAATTTACCACCATGCTGCGATCGTCAATCCCTCTGCCAAGCGTGGCAAAAGTGGCAATATTGTAGAAACTGACATATTTTCTAAATTATAACTATGACTTTTTTCAGTAGTTTTGTATGGAAAGATTTAAAATTTTATACATATACTTATATATTATTTATATAAAAAATGTGATAAAACAATATTGCGTTTGTTTAAATCAATCCAATTTTATTCTCTTCACGCTTAATATATGATAATATTTTATGGTTTACATAAGAAAGTTATTTATTTAATAAAATATCAGAAATTTGTCATGATTTCACTTGAGAAAATTAAATAATGCTCGTGGATGCTGCTAGAATTTTTATCTATACGTGTAAAAGATACGGGGAGCAGGGGCGCCTAGTTGTATGTGGTCGTTTCTCATACAAAATGGTGGATTAAAATTGGCATTAATTGACTATCAATGATTTTAGGGTGAAAAATTATGAAACATTAATATGATTATTATAAAGACTGTAATGATAATTATGAAGAATCACTGCAAGTAGGTACATGCATTAAAGTGCATACAATTCCAAACCTGCCAAAGGCCAAATACGTATTTCTGAACTTGTCGATGTGCCCACAAATAAATTTACTTCGTGCGAGTCACATGTAGTAGGTAAGTAACATATTTTTTTAGATTGTTGATTCGCCCTATTGTTCACTCCAAAAAAAAGCAACTGCCTAACGTTTCCAATTTTAAAATTGCGTAATCGATGTAATCATTGCGATATATTTTCTATAATAAAATGTACTGCACCTACTCCACAGCTACTCTATCCAATTGTCTTAAAATGTATTAATATTCAGATGGATGTAACTCCACCTTGTTACCATAATAAATACGCATTTACACACATTTATAAATATGTATAATTAATTAAGCTTTGAGTTAAAATTATTACAATTACTAATTGTTGTTCACCTTACGTGGAATCATACATTTTCCGTTCTGATTAATTCTCTGTTCAATCTTGTTTTAGTGATTTAATAAAGGGCCTTGTTTATTTGAATGAATAAAAGACAACTCATACCTCTTTATTCTTAGCTTTCGTATTAATTAAAGACACATTGTATGTCGATTTTAATACTTTTTTTTTCAATGTATATTATTTATATATTATATCGAACTAATTATTATTAAATAAAAATATCAAAAGTATATGCTAACTTAACTAAAACTATGGAGAAAGTAAAATAAAGTGCCGAAAAATTAATCCCTGGCTCTGCGTGCTGTGCTGGCGCTACTGCTGCAGCTGCTGTATAATAATAAATTGCATAGAGTCCGCTGCTGCCCATTCACTACTAGTGAATTAGTACTAGACTAGTACTGGACTAGTACTTTGGCCGCCTCTTACGACGGAAGAAATTGGATGGTGCTATTCTTTACGTCCGGCACCAAACGGTACGGAGCATTGCTGTATAACGTGGTAATGCCGCCAGTCTCTTGGGTACATTACCAGTCGACAGCGATGTGGATGATTTTTTCATTGCTTGTTTTAGTTTGTGTTTAGTTTTTTTTAGCTCAGTTCCGGAGCATCACTATTAATCAAACCAAAGTATCAAAATGTGACACTTGTCAAAGTCTCCTGACTTTGACAAGTGTCACATTTTGATACTTTGGTTCGATTAACCAAACGATTAACAAACGGTAAAGTAAAATCGTAATGATGTTGAGTCCTTTTCATCAGTTCGGTTTGAAGACCAGAAATTCCGGAAATTTCTGCTACACCATAAGTTTACTGTTACAGTAAAACTAAATAAAATGTTGCTATTTTGTGTTAATTATTGTTTTGATAAACGAGTTGTTGTCAACGCCATCTACCGGGCGTTTGTATTAATGATACAGGAAGCTTCGGTAACCAAACAGTTGGTTATTTTTCGGATTTTTGCATGTTTTCCAGAATTTTTGTCTTTGGACTGTTCAATCAAAAAGTTTGGTATGTATGCCAAAATAGAATATTTGATATACGAACCTTACAAGATTTGTGGCTAAGTAATAATAGCCGCTTGGATCGACCGATCAGGTTAAGCTTTGTTTTCCGTGGATGTGACTTAACATATCAAATCCCCTCCGTGCCTTGAAAAGCACGTTAAGTTGTTGGTCCCGGTTGTCATTCGTGGATCTTTGACAGTCGTTACTGGTCGTCAAAAGCCTGAAAGTCTGATAACCAGTTTACAGCAATCGGTATTGATTTCCCAGTAACTGGGTTGTGGAGATCAGCTAGGCAGTGGTCGTTGTTGTCGTTTTAACATATAAGATATAACATATATATTCAGCTGCGGTTGGTGAGACTGGAAGCCGACCCCAACATATATGTAATATTTGGGAAAAGGTTAGGCAGACGATGTGCCTTACAAGACTTGGTCATAGAGACCTATTAGGTACTATAAGAACGATTGAAGATAGATACAGACAGACGTGCTCTTATAAATATGTAGTCACAATCTTCATCTTAAAGAAAAGACGTACCTAACAAGTCCTAGTTTTATAACCGAAATCATGGTCTGCCTACGTTGTTTGACAAGCCCCTCTGATGCGTAAGCGCATGCGTGCGCTAACGATGTCTTGTGACGTGTACAATTGAAAAAATATAATTAATAGACCTTCGTAAAGTTATGAAGTTCGAAAAACTTGTCAACATAAAGGTAACTTACGGAGTTAAATAATTTTTTTGTGCGAAGATGATTTTTTTGTCGGTTTTGAAAAAAAAATGTTTTGAATGGTTCCGAGTTGGTTTTTTATATCCATACTGTCTTTCCGACTGGTTTTACTTTGTGTAAATTATTTCAACACTCAAAACGCAGAAGGAAAACATCGTAAGAATCTTAGAACCAATAATTCGAAATCATGTGACATCTACCAACCCTCACTGGGCCCGCATGGTGGATTATGGCCTACTACCTCTCACCGAGAGGAGGCCTGTGTCCCAGCAGTGGGAAGATTATAGGCTGCTGATGATGATGATGATGACTGACTTTCGTAGGTCTTACACAGTCGTTACGGGTTGTCAGAAGCTCGAAAGTCTGACAACCAGTTTGATTTGTGGAGGTCAGAGATAGGCAGTCACTCCATGTAAAATACTGGTACTCAGCTGCATCCGGTTAGACTGGAAGCTGACCCCAAAATAGTTGGGAAAAGGCTAGACAGATGATAATGATGACTGTAGCAGTTATCTAATATCACTTAAATATAGAATACTAGCTCTTGCCAGCGGCTTCGCCCGCGTATCATACATATAAACCTCCCCCTTGAATCACTCTGTCTATTAATGAAAACCGCATTAAAATCCGTTGCGTAGTTTAGAAGATCTAAGTGTACAAACTCGAAATGCAACTTTGTTTTATACTACCTATGTAAAGATTAGAACGTAAGGTCCAATTTTCTTAACTTTTCACTGATTAGGTTACAAAGGGCAATAGAGAGGGCTATGAGTTTCCCTACGCGATCGAATCAGAAATGAAGAGATCCGTAGGAGAACCAAGGTAACGGATATAGCCCGAAGAATTGCCAAACTTAAGTGTCAGTGAGCAGAGCATATTGCTGGCAGAACAGATGGCCGATGGGGCCGGAAGGTTCTGGAGTGGCGACCGCGTACTGGAAGACGGAGCGTTGGAAGGCCTCCCACAAGACGGACCGATGACCTGGTGAAGGCCGCAGAAGCACAGAACTGGTTAAAATGGCGGTGCTTGGGGGAGGCCTATGTCCAGCAGTGGGCGTCTTTCGGCTGAAATGATGATAGGTTACAAAACTCGTAACACAGTTTCTATCACAATCTGAGACGTTTTGAAGGATATTGCTAATTCATTGCTTGTTTATTTCGAAAACAATTCTGCTCAATAGCGCAGTGTATGTTGTTGAACTGTCGAAATGAAAGCTGTTAGTGTGTTACGTAATTACCTAGCTGTTTGCCGGGATATTGCGAAGTATAAATATAAACAGCACAGCTAAAATAAATTGATTACCTTCCCAAAACACCAATAATTGTTAGGTCATAATGTTGATTTTTGAATATCAAATTTTTCGCGAACAATAAATGGGAAGTTAGAATTTAATTAAATTGTCAAGAGTTTTAATTAATTTTACAAATAAATGGCCTTACACTTTGTATCGATTGATATAATTTGAATACAAAGCGCCGTTTTATAATGGTTACCTTTGAAATGACTGCACATTATTTTTAAATTTATTTATAGAGTTCCGTACTAAAATAGTGTCCAAGAGAGCTATTTGTATAGGTAAATTCTGGTAAGTTCTTCCTTGTAAAACCTCATAACTCTAGGGTATTAGTGAGTGGTCTCAGTTATACCCTAGAGTTATATAGTAAAAACATATTATTATTACAGTTGATTCTTTGACGTGGTGGTCAAAGAATCAACTGGTACAAAATGTATTTTTTCTCTTGAATACCAGTGTAAGTTTCATTCGTACGTATGAGTAAATATTTTCATTTAAACCAATCATTCTTTAAAGCTACTAAAATGCGACGTTATTTATATTCACGTAAGGGTGTTTTACATAAATAAAAAACATATGCCAGTTGATTCTTCGACATGGTGAGACACAGTTTATGAGCAGTGATCGGATATTCGGATGCATATTTACCTAATGTTACTATTTAGCTGTGAAAGCACGGAATCGGCTTCCTTTTTTTTATTAAAGCCGGGTTTCTTGGATAAAAATCTATTTATTTAAAATTGATGTTTAACCCCAGATGTAAATACATATGTGTGTAGGGTGGTATGTGTTAGTTAAAACAACCCACAAAACACGGTAAAAACGCGCATTCCATATTAGCCAACATTTCAACTTTAGGCGAATATGCATCTGAATATCCGATCTCTAATTCTCTAGTTTTGAGATATCTAAAGGAACACATTGTTTATTATCAACTAGCTGTTACCGGCGAGTTTCATTTACATTCATAGATTACCTATAATAAAAACAAAAAGTAGCTATGTCAGTCTGAATCGCATAAGTGACGATTTATATCACATTAAATAAATATGGCTTTCTAAAATTCGGTACCCATCCGAGACCCTGTGAGCTTAAAACTACAGTTTGTGTGTGTATAACCGCAATATTTTGCCACAGATAATAGTGCAAAAAATATTGCCATTTAATAAAAATCTAAACCCAAGAGGGTGAACCTCCTCGTGGAGGCGATCGGCGGCGGCGACCTCTCGCGTCCGGCCCTGGTGCAAGCCATGGTACGGAGCGAGAGGGAATGGGAAGCCGTCACCTCCTTCTGCGAAGCAGTAATGTTCGCGAATGAGGAGACGGGGCGCGTGAGGGAGTGGCAGTCTCTGCGCCCTCACGTCTCTAGCCGCTGCAGGAGGAGACGCCCCGGGCGTCGGGAGTCGATAGCGGACTCCCGGCCACCATAGGCGCGAGCTTGCGGGCGGCGAGCAATGGGTAGCTCGCCACCCGGTAAGGACCAAGCTCGGGTCGACGGCGCGTAGTGTTCCACGCGCGCCTCAAAGAGATGTCAGCAAAACTGAAGGGGTCTGATAGGACCGATGCCTGCCAGGGTCACGAGATTGTTCGAAAGAGATACCGTGACCCTGGCATATGGGCAACTGAAGGAACACGGGTGGGTTTTAGTCAGTAAAAGTCTGACATGCCCTCCCGCTCTGCCCAGAGTGGGAGAAGTCATTTGATGATTTCCCATCCAAAAATAAAAAAATTAAAAAAGAGGGTGAACCTTGCTTCGGTAGAGATTTTATTTATTTTTTCTTTTATTTATTTATTTATACCACAAACCTCGATAAGAAAACAATTTTATAACCTTCTTTACAGACTTGTGTTAAGGTTCGGCACGGAACCCTTACGCGACATCGAGTCGCACTTGTCCGTTTTTTTTAAATTGTTTATTTCAAATGGTAGTATAATGAACATTTGTAGGTGTCTCTATAGTTTTAATTCGAATTAATCGCCAATGATTACTGAATTGTTTGCTAATTCAATCACAGCTTCAAGGTTGTATAATTAATGGCGTTACAATTTTACCGATTTTTCTACATAATTTTGACGCAATACTTACTGTATTGCGATTTTTCTTAGTTTGTGGTCCACTACGTATAATCTACCAACCCGCACTGGGCCCGCTTGTTGGAAAACGGCCTCCTCCCTCTTACAGCGGGGAGTCTGTGTCCCAGCAGTGGGGACGTTACAGGCTGATCATGTAGGTATGTGATGTAATGAATTATTATTCATGTTATAGACATTTTCACCTTCTTTTATGGGGTACAACAAATTTTGAGCCCTGTCTCCTAAACTAGGTACATCCTACCTAGTTTAGGAGACAGGGCTCAAAATTTTGTAATTGACTGTACTTAACAAATAGGTATGTGTATGCAAAATTGTGTCACATGTTCTTTGCTAATAAATATTATTATTATTTTACCTACATATATAGAATGGTATATTCTAAGCAATGTATTATTGTATTGTATGTAAGTGGTTTTCCTTACCACATAGTTACTGATAAATTATTTATTACTAATAGGTAAAATGTGTCTATTGCGGCAATATTTAAGACGACTTTAAAAGAGGTTATCTATTCGTCTCTATGTATATTTTTACGTATTATATTTCATTTACATTCATCGATATATTCATAGATTGTGAACTGAATTTAAACCAAAGACACCGTTTTTCAAGAAATACCATTTTCAAATCCCGAGTTCTTTTTTGTATATCTTTATATATATAAAAATCTTGTGTCACGATGTATGTTGCCAATAAACTCCAAAACTACTGAACCGATTTCAATCAAATTTCACATGTACCCGTATTTTGGTCTAACTTACTGGATAGGATAGTTATCATCTCAATTATTCGCTTATGTCATGAATGTAAACGAATAAAATGTATCAATTAATTGTTTTTTAAGCAAGTGTTTATTTACCGCCATCTATGAGAACTTCATAAAACTAAAAGATGGCGGTGTACGTTGATTCATCAATAAAATTCTTCAATATTGTTTGACATCTAGGTTACAAATACAACCAAATAAATGGCGCTGTGTTCTGTTTCTTAGAATATAAATTCTATTACTTTATTTCACGTACTATTTATTTATGTTCACGATATAACCGTATTATTTTAATGGTTTGTGACTGATATATTTATAATTATACTGCGTATTATGTTACAATATTATTACCATTAATAACAAAAAAAAAATGTACTATTTTTGTTAGAGAATTATTAAAGTCTTGGCGCCAAATTTTAATCAAAGTTTCAAATGCGAACTAGAACGTTCAGGAAATTCAATGTTCAGGTATAAATACTGGCGCCGAGTGTCACCGCAGTACAGTTCCTTTTTAAACGAGTGAATTAATACTATCTCCCGGAAAATTATAGTCTCAGTAAATTCTCAGTGCAAGTCTTAGTACTACTCTCTGCGTCAGTCTCTACGTAAATATACCTGTGCATTTACCAAGTATATAACCTCTGCAAGTATTAATCAGTGCAAAATCATAACTTTATACACATTTAAGTATTTTTGCTTGCATTTTATTTTATTTTCTTCATGTATTTTGTAAATAAGTGATTGTTTATAAAAATAGTTAAAGATAAGAAAAATAAAATCTACATTTAATAAATTATAGTTTGAAAAATCTAAAAAACACGCTCTTGAAACTAACTGAACTAAAAATTTAAAAATAAAACTGGAGTACTCAATTTAAAAATTCATATTGTTGTACAAAAAGCGTGGGGGGTTTGATTTGCATTGCTATAAATATTTTAACGATAGTTTAGTATACGTGTAGTAATTATAATAAGCACCCTACGCATTTTGTACGACAATATGAATTTTTCAATTGAGTACTCCAGTTTTATTTTCAATTTAGCTAATTCGATTTTACCGGAAGGATTTTATTTCCTCAGTTGCGATTAGAGAAATAAAATATGGCGGTACGAAGTTCGCCGGGTCAGCTATTAGTATTATATTTTATCAAGTTCTTGAAACATCGTAAGGAAACCGGCATGTCCTAGAACCAAAAATTTGAAGACATGTGACATCTACGAACCCGCACTGGGCCCGTGTGGTATATTACGGCCAACTCCCTGTCACCAGGAGGAGGCCTGTGTCCCAGCAGTGGGAACAATATAGACTGATTATGATGATCAAGCTCTTCTAAGTGAAGAGACAGTTGAACTGCTGAAAAGTTTGTTGCGTCAGTTTTTCTTCCTAACTTGCCGGGGGACTGTCTTCTTCCCAACTAAAGCACTAGGAAGTGGTGAAGGGCGGGCATTTTGGGAACTGTCTTATGTAATTTTGTCATTCGAAAAGTGCTGACTCCAATCTGCAGTCCAATCTACGGAACAATGAGATCGCTTCGGAAAGCCTCTGATGCTCCCAGGAAGCTTCTGCGCTTTTAGGCGAAGCTAGACTGACTTTGTTAGTCAGAATAAAATAAATATAAAAAAGATCCTCATTCGGGGACCCACCCGAATGAGGGTCTAAGTGCGAAAAAGGGAGTCCCATCATAATCGAAAGGGAGACAAAATCATGTTCAAATTTTCCGTTACATAGGCACATCTATACTTAATATTATAAAGCTGAAGAGTTTATCGAAGCGCTAATCTCAGGAACTAATGGTCCGAATTGAAAAAATATTTTTGTGTTGGGTAGCCTATTTATCGAGGAAGACTTTATAACATCACGCTACGGTTCAAATGAAGCGGAGCAGCAAACGAAAAATGGACTAAAACTGGCAGGCGATTCGTTGCGACGGGAAGGAGAGCGAAAATTTGACGCGGACGAAGTCGCGGGCAAAAGCTAGTTTTTTTATATTTCATATTAAAATATAAAAAAGGCTGATTCTTTTACAATTTGCTAAGTCTATCTAAACTTATAAAATTAATATAAAACACCAAATGATGCATTAGACTTTTAATATAATTCAATGTTATTCACTCCGAACATGTTCGTCGATCAATCATTCATTCTTATAACAATATGCATCATTCATTCATTCATTCATTATTTAAATTGTTTCGTAATAAATCCTATTATAAGTCAGGCTAATTGGTTTAGTAAGTTATCCTTGCATAGATTAATAAATAAGTTGGTTATTAATATATTTTATATTTATAAACATGTTATAAATTGTTTATTCAATTTATTTCTCATTTATCTATTTGAATATAATAATATTATAAATAGAAAAGATTAGATTTTTTTGTAAGTGTGTTTGTTTGTTACTTATTTTTTTGTTTTTTTCTTAATATTCTTATGCGATTGAGACTTATGCAGGTGAAAAAGTGGGGTGCAGCTTATATTTTGGAAGACAGGGTGAAAGTCATTTTCACAAACCCATCATTTATGCAATCTGAAGATAAAACTACTTAAGTGCGGACGTCACCAATGAAACTGAACGAGATAAACGCTAAATCACGTTCAAGAACTGTCAGTATCAAATATTTCACAGCAATTTTGACAGCGCTTCTCTTAGCCTCTCTTGGATGTGCTAAGCGCGTTCAATGTCATTGATGAAATTCGCTCGAAGTAACCTAGCTTGAAATTCTGGACATTGCCTGAATAGATTCGCACAAGAATATGTCATCACATTTTGTAAAGATCGATTAAGAGCAAGTAAACTATGGTGAAACTTAAAATTATGCAGGTAAATACGTCCGGTGCATTCTAGGCAACATAAGTCCATAATGTTCCCACTGTTGGGATTAGGGTTGCCAGGTCTTAAAACCGAAAAGCCGGACAGACCCGTCAGTTTAGCCGGACATTTGGGTAAAAAGGTCTGACATATTTAATGATTTAATCATAAAAAAAATAAAAAAAACACTAATGAATTAACGTTAAAATAAATAAGTAACATAAACGAATTAATATTTCTGATTGGCAGACACATGCTTTAAAAGCTAATTTTCTTTTTAAATTGAGTAGTAATAAGGCGGGGACAGTGCTAGGTCACTCGCTTGCGCTAGCGATACAAGGTGCGGTGGGTGGAGCTGAAACCAAGGCAAAATGATCCAATTTGAAAAGCCTAACAAAAACCGGACAGGCCGGACACCGTCTAATTTGGCCGGACCCACAACCAAAAAGCCTGACTGTGTCCGGCTTTATCCGGACGCCTGGCAACCCTAGTTGGGATAGAGGCCGGCTCTCGTTGAGAGGGTGTGGACCGTACTCCGCCACGAGGGCCTGGCGCGGCGGTAGATGTCACATGTCTTCGAATTTTTGGTTCTAGGACATGCCGGTTTCCTCACGATGTTTTCCATCAACGTTTTGAGAGCAGTGGTGATGAAATAGTTTACATATAGTAAAGCGCCTGTCTAGCCGCCAGAATGATCCGTGATAATACGAGTAAATAATTAAGGGAATAATTGTTATGCATTATGTTGATCATTTTGTATTTAATTTAATTGCAATAGTTAGTTGTTGTCATGTTAGTAAGGTTAACCGCAAATTAATTCTGTTCGAATAGGATTCTAACTAGAATCTAGGGTTAATTTTATTGTATAGGTACTGGCTTTTGCCAGCAGTTTTGCCCGCGTATTTTACATATAAACCTTCCTCTTGAATCACTCTGTCTATAGATGTAAACCGAATTCAAATCCGTTGCAGACGCGGCCGGGAAGTAACTTTGTTTAATACTATGTAAAGAAGATTCTGTGTTTTTGCATTGTGACAACGGCACCTTTAATTAGATTTCTATTTTATATCATGTTATTTTGACATCTGCATGTTTTTGCGAGACCGTTGCGAATAAATTTTTGCTGACTGTCGCAATAGTCAAAAGATTCGGGTCCGAGTTTTGACAGATATGCTGTGGCAAAAAAAAATTAGATGACGAAGGACATGATGGTCGATATTCGACATTTTAACACAGATTGTATAGATACCTAGGCGTGGGTATCAATGCTTTTTCTTCCATGAAATTAAGAAAAATGGAAAATGGTTTTATCCTGGAAAAGAACAACTACCTACTACAGATGAAGTGGAGCGCTCTTTTTAAAATTTATAAAAAATATATAAAGGCTTATTCAGACCGGCGCGACGCGACAGCGCGACGCGATTCTTGTAGAACAATTTCCATGAAGTTCACATAAAAATTGTTCTACGAGTGTCGCGTCGCGCTGCCGCGTCGCGCCGGTTTGTAGGAGGCTTAAGTCGCAGCAAGATTTTTAGGCTATTATTATTGTTTATTTCAGTCAAATTTTGATAACAACTTGTTTTATGAGGGATAAACCTGGCGATAAAGGTCAGGTGCGTAGTACTCGCAACCGGCGTACTTGTATGACCAGACATAAGAACCTCAACGAGGCAAAAGGACTATGTAATGATCGTAGCAGGTCGCGTTATGTAGTTTCTGCCTACCCAAATGGGAAAAAGGCTTTAGTTTATGTATGTATATAAATCTGACATCACGCGATAGTACGCGATTTTAATGGTACTTTTGCATTTTTCTATAAGGAAAGCGGGCGATGATATCAATCCAGAAAATAGGTTAGACACACTGTTCACCGAATGCAGCTGAACATTATTACTAACTCAATTAGCATTTGTTTCAGGCTTTATCTCTTCTTAGATAATTGGATTCAGGATTTTTTGTCAAAAAACTAAGTAAACTTACTGTTGGGCGATCCTCCTCTAAACATAGGATTAGGTGCCATCCAAGGGAAGGCTCCAAACGGCCAGGAGTGCGGCGGCGGGCCCTGGTACAGCCGCGGCAGCAGCGGCTGTGGCACCACCACTCCGCCCCTGGTCTCCAAGTCCTCGTCATGCCCGTTGTCCCTCTCCTCGCGATCATCGACGTTCGAGTCAACGTCCTCAATGTCAACGTCGCTTTCGTCGGTCTCCGGCGCGGCGTCAGTGCTCTCCGCGTCATTGCTATTGGTGTCAGGTGCTGTGTCTTTAACTGGTGCATCCTGCTTCCCTCCCAGAAGAGAGTCCACGCTGAAAGATATCCGGCCTTTCCCGCCGCTGTCGGCGGTCTCGGCACGCTCGCATTCGAGCGAAGTCTTCATTTCATCTGCTCGATGACATTTCAATTAAATTCGCGCGCTAAACCCGACGGCTTATCTCGCCATTTTCTTGTTTTCTTGTCCAATCACTATTGTTATTTTTTTTTTGTGAATCCGTTTATTTAAATGCGCACTATAGTGTCATCGAGTTCATCATGTGTCCCATTGTAGTTAACAATCACTAGTGTAAGTAATTTGTACGTATTTATAAATTCGTTCCATTGTTACCGAATGGATTTTATAAAGTTCGCTTGTAGATTTAGCGTCGGTGTATTATTTTGCAAGTATCTGTCAAATATAGTTATTGCGTACATATGCACATGGTTTTAATAGTTACACTATCCACGTAAACAAGCGTTTCGATACAATAGTCGAGTCAGTTCATCACTATTGTGACAGTAGTTGAATTAGCACAATTGGCAGCACTAATAAAAAAATAAAAAAACGGAATATGGAACGTGGATTTGAAATCAGAACGTGCGGTCGCGGAGCACGGCGCGGAAACTTGCGAATGTGTTCGGAAACGAGCGATATCTCCGCGTAATGATTCGCGTGGAAGCGCGGTGAAAATCGCGCCAGCATTGGGGCGCAAGCCGCGGCCGCGGACCGCCTCTCCCGGCCGACAGAGATGCAGCTACCGACCGAGGAATTTTAATAAGCGGCGCGGAGCGAACGAGACGACGATACAATCCGACATGTGTGTAAACGCGATATTGAGTAGGCGGGGTCCGTCGCGCTCAAATTAATAGTCTCTACGGAATACGCCTTATAGAATTATCCGCGTGTAGACAAATTGGATCGTTATTGTGTGCATATAAGGTTTCATTTAGCATGTGTTGCACAACAATAAAGTGACGTAACGGAGCCAAGCGTGTTGGATTGCAGCGGCTATTGTGTTGAATGAAAAAGGAGTAAATAGACGGGTGCTGTAGGCGGCGTAGAGGGGACTTTACGATTTAATTATTCGCGAATGCGGAGGCATTTTGTAGCGAGCTAATGTCTCATTGTCTCATTAATATCTCGGGCGGGCCGGCCATGTTTGATTTGTTTATGACGAAGGAGGTGTGCAGACGTTCAGCTCAATGTTTTGTTCGGCGACAGTTGGGAGTTCCGAAGCGGAGATTCAAGCGCCGCCGCTCGACACTACTAAATTAGTTGGTAGTAACATGTCTTGTTTAATTTGTGAAGTTTACTCGGGTTCGGTCGAGTTTATGACGTTTTTGTATTTGAGATAGGTTGTAGGTGATATTTTTGGGGATTGCTGTCGAAATATGATACGATCGACATTTGGATTCGACATTTTGGTAGAGATTTTAGAATACACACTGTTTAATGATTTTGACGTTAAATTATTCTTTTCCATATTTCAAATCCTCATTAAAAAGCAAAAAGAGACACGACTATCAGACGAGACATTAAAGAAAAAATCAATTTAAACACCATTACAAAAAGAAATCCCGAATCAAATCATTAGCGCCATGTCACTTAACAGTTAATCGTATTACAGTTATCTACAATCTCATTGTGCATCGTCGAAAAAGATTTCCCTTCCCCCTCAGCACTAATCTAAACTCTATCACCACGAATTAAGATTGAAAAAACCTTGCCCCATCAAACTGACGTTGTCAATTCGCAAATATTAACAAAAGACGATGTGTCTCGTAATTTTGTTAGGGAAAAATATACTCTACTGTGTGGTGATAGAGTTGTTTTGTGTGTGTGATTAATGACGCACTTCCCCTACCCAATTAATGTAATTTAATAGCTCAGAGAGATTAACGTTTACTTTAATTGAAAGAGTAGAAAGACGAAAACATTTTTAGATTATGCTATGCCATGCTTGTAAATGTACATAGTCAGATTTGGTAAGTATTTACAATACAAGTCCCGTATGATGCCGGACATAAAGAATAGCACCATCCCATTTCTTCCCGTGGGTGTTACAAAAGGTGACTAAGGGACTTACTAGAGAATGGGCAGCAGCGTTCTCTATGCATTTTACCACTATACTGCGATCGCCAACCCGCCTGCCAAGCGTGGCGATTATGGCAAAGCCCCCCAAATTGGGGGAGGCCTAAGTCCAGCAGTGGACGTCTTACGGCTGAAAGGAATGACTGCGATCGCCAACCCGCCTGCCAACGGTGGCGATTATGGCATACCCGCTCATTTTTGGGCTGAAATGATGAACGATTACAGAGCAAGACGTGTGCAAGATGGGATATGTCATCGTCAAAAAAAAAAACTTTCTCTTTTAGAGGTTAATCCATTGTTGGCCCCGGCTGTCATTTGTTGATCTTTGACAGTCGTTACCGGTCGAGTAGCACGAAAATCAGCAGGAAATAAGCAGTCTAACCACGGGGTAGCGTATTACCCAGTAACTGGATTATGTAGCTTAGATAGGCAGACACTCTATATAAAATTCTGTTATTCAGCTGCATACAATTAAAATGGAAGCCGACCTCAGTAAAGTTGGAAAAAGGCTAGGCAGCTGAGGAGGCGTTCATCCTTTCTTAGTGTTCACTTTCGCTATATGTTGAAGTAGGTACGTATACTATGGAAAATTTGAGTATAATTTCAAGCTCCTAGTCAAAGTGGGCTAGGCGTTTCCGTCACACATTTAAACTAAATAGAGGATTATGTATATAAATATGAAGAATTTCACAACTACCTGCTACCAAACCGAATTAAATAAGTATGATAATAATATAATGTTCGATCTACTAACAATGCTGTATCTAATAAAATTGACTAGTAGTTGTACTTACTTTAGAAAACACACTAATTAATTTCGTAGAAACAAAACAGTTTTATTAGAAATCTACGTCATTTCGTAGCGCGTAGCCGTAACGTAGCGTAGAACATGCCATTTTCGTAGCAAAGACTAAATCTTAATCCTATCGTGAAAATGATCTACTGCGTACTTTAGCAATGACTAGCTTCTACCAGCGGCTTCGCCCGCGTATTATACGTATAAACCATCCTCTTGAATCACTCTATCTATTAAAAAAAATACGCATCAAAATTCTTTGCGTATTTTTAAAAATCTAAGCATAGGGACAGACAGAGGGAAGTGACTTTGTTTTATACTATGCAGTGATTACACTTACTAAAGTCAATGAACTTCATTATTCAGATTACATACTTCGCCAATTTACCATGTTATAGCGATTTTATATGACTGACAAAAGAATTATGTAGGTACATATTTACTTCGGAAGTCAATTTGCAAATCATTGAAGTTCCGTGACTTTACCTACTTTGCAAAATCTCATTTTCATAATACTTAAAAAACTTATATTTGTTGTAAATTCCTCTAATGGTATGGCTATACTGTCGCGATAACGCGAACTACAATTCCCGTTTTCTGTTGCACTTACAGCGAGGCGTCACGAGATAGTGTGCGAAGTGTAATTCACATTACCACGGCAATGTACCCGTAGCATCATCATCATCATCATTTCACCGACAGACGTCCACTGCTGGACATAGGCCTCCTCCAAGCACCGCCACTTCGACCGGTTCTGTGCTTCTCACATACAGCGGATTCCTGCAGCCTTCATCTGGTTATCGGTCCATTCACAGACGTACAAACGGCTACATATCAAGCTATACGTTTCCAGTTTTAGCTGGGCTCGCATTGTATATATTTCTCGTACGATGAGAAGTCAGCTTATAATGGAAATGTGTAGCTTTTTTTTTTTTTTTTTTGGATGGGAAATCATCAAATGACTTCTCCCGCTCTGGGCGGACCGGGAGGGTATGTCAGACTTTTACTGACTAAAACCCACCCGTGTTCCTTCAATTGCCCATGTGCCAGGGTCACGGTATCTCTTTCGAACAATCACGCGACCCCGGCAGGCATCGGTCCTAGCAGACCCCTTCAGTTTTGCTGACATCTCTTTGAGGCGCGCGTGGAACACTACGCGCCGTCGACCCGAGCTTGGTCCTTACCGGGCGGCGAGCTACCCATTGCTCGCCACCCGCAAGCTCGCGCCTACGGTGGCCGGGAGTCCGCAATCGACTCCCGACGCCCGGGGCGTCTCCTCCTGCGGCGGCTAGGGACGTGAGGGCGCAGAGACTGCCACTCCCTCACGCGCCCCGCCTCCTCCTTCGCGAGCATTACTGCTTCGCAGAAGGAGGTGACGGCTTCCCATTCCCTCTCGCTCCGTACCATGGCTCGCACCAGGGCTGGACGCGAGAGGTCGCCGCCGCCGATCGCCTCCACGAGGACACGGCGGTGCTCCGCCCAGGCAGGGCACACCTCCACCGTATGTTCCACCGTGTCCTCCAGACGATCCTCGCAATGGAAACACCCGGACGTATCCTCCCGCTTTATCCTGAACAGGAACCCACCGAAGCACCCATGCCCGGTGAGAACCTGCGTCAGGCGGAAGGTGAGGACGCCGTGGCGCCTCTCTATCCACTCCTCAAAGAGGGGACTTACCGCCGCAATTGTGGCGTGCCCAGCACTGGGTTGCGACAATCGTACCCGCCATGTCGCCATGAGATCACACCGGAGCTCTGTCCGCCGTGCCGCGATTTGTCGCGGCAGCGGAGTTTCGCCCCGGCGCTTCACCTCCTCGCGCCACTCCGAAATGTGTAGCTTGATTTGTCGTCGTAGCATAACGTAATGTAAACATACGCTCTAAGCACAGACGCATTTAATCCTCAGCTTAGCGCTGTAAATGTCCAAAATATGATTATTGTTAAGCTATTTACGAACAATAATGAGTTGTAAGACGATTGTGATGCTCACTTGTTATATCGAGTTAGGTTCATCGTCCACGACGCTATACAAAAGTAAAATGATGCGAACTTGATTTATTTCAGACTAGCTTTTGCCAGCGGCTTCGCCCGCGTGGAGGTCGGTAAACCAGGATAAAAAGTATATTTTGAGTTAATCCAGGTAATAAGTTATCAGTGTGCCAAATTTCATCTAAATCCGTTCGGCCGTTTTTGCGTGATTGAGTAACAAAAATTTAAATATACCCACCTAAAAACTTTAAAATTTATAATATTAGTGGGATTAAACTGAAGAATGGACAAGAAATTCCACAGCACTATCATTTCAATGGCGGTTCGTAGACGACGTGATTGACGATGTGTGACTTACAAGACAACTATTTATATTTTTTTTCTCTCTCCACTCTCTGAAATCATTACTTGTCAAATAATAAAATAACGACATACAGTTAGCCAGCTAGCCCGTCGCATATGACCCATCTGCCAAAGTGAACAGGCATCTTTTTGGCACGCTCATTCTACTGTAAACCTCATCGCTTTCCACCAGGCGAGATCGAGGTCAAGAACTTCAGACCCATTCATTCAGCAATAATAAATAGCTATCAGTGTAGTGGGTTTCTTCTTACTTTTTTAAATAATTAATATTTAATATAAAAATTACGCCACAATATTTTTACGTCCGTGCGAACTTGGCTAGAGCTACATTATCTCGAAACGCAAATTACATTTCTCGCCATCTCTCTCGCACACCAGTCGACGGCTCGCTAAACAACAGAGCGCGTGTGAAGTGAAGTCCTCGCTAACACTACAATGTAGCCTTATCATTAGTAGTTTGTGATTGGTTACATCGCATCGTCGTGTCGCGTTTTGAGTAGCGTCGTAGACGATGGGCTTTACTCAGCGATCCGCAGAGATCAAACGTTCGGTCTGTCTGGGACTTGTGTAAGATGTTAAGGATTAGATGTTAGAAAGATACGGTTGAAAAGGTAAT
The DNA here is from genome assembly GCA_932294355.1 of Aporophyla lueneburgensis. Taxonomy (NCBI): domain Eukaryota; kingdom Metazoa; phylum Arthropoda; class Insecta; order Lepidoptera; family Noctuidae; genus Aporophyla; species Aporophyla lueneburgensis. Next base: position 10,222,332 of record OW028757.1, on the reverse strand, counting down.
AGGGTAACTTACGTAATTGGTTACTTACACAGGAGCTTTTTGTTTTTTAATGAGAGCGGCTTGTATGATCAATCTATTTGTTTACGTAGGTAAAATGATGTAGATTTTGTCTTACATGTGTAGCGGTGTTTAGCAGAGAAGGTGCGTGCATCGTTGGTTTATCAGTAGTCATAGATAGGGTTGCCAGGTCATAAAACCGAAAAACCGGACAGACCTGCCAGTTAGCCGGACATTTGGGTAAAAAGGCCGGACATCTTTAATTGTTTAGTCTTAAAACAAAACTAAACATAAGACTAATGAACTTGATACACTTTAAAATCTTTGTAACATAAACTAATTAATATTTCTGGCAGACACAACCAAAAACCAACCAAAAATATTAAATGCTCATCTTCCTTTAAAATTGAGTAGTAATAACGCGGGAGGACAGTGCTAGGACGCTCACTTGCGCTTGTAATACAAGGTGGGGTAAAGACAAAATTGATCATATTTTAAAAAGCCAGACAAGCCGGACACCACCTCATTTAGCTGGACATGCAACTAAAAAGCCTGACTGTGTTCGGCTTTATCCGGACGCCTGGCAACCCTAGTCATAGATTAGCTGTACTGTCATAGAATTGCAGAAGCACATAAAAAGAGTCTATGAAAAAGAGGCTTTCATTAAACATGATGTCGTAGTTAATGTTTTTTGTCAGTCAGATAACGCTAGAGGGTGTATCATTATCATCGTAATTTCAGGGAAAAAAACGACCACTGCTGGACATAGGCCTCCACCAATTTGGGGGAGTTTGCCATAACCGCCACGTTTGGCTGGCAGGTTGGCGATCGCTGTATGATGGTAAAACGTATAGAGCACGCTGCTGCCCATTCTCTAGTAACTCACTTAGTAACTTCTTACGACACCCATGTGTATTTTGATACTAACAATTTTGTTAGAGATTTTGTTTTAGTTGGGGAACATATGTTTCTTCCCAAAAAAAGTAGACATGTATTAGCTACTTTGTTAGCTTACAATATACACGCAGTTATTGATAATTTAACTGAGACTAGGTTAAGTGACGAAACAGTATTATCTAGTACTTCTAATAATACTGTAATTGACTCTTTAAACTTTTAGAGGTGACAAAAGAGAAGCATAATAAGAATATTTTACTGTATCATCAAAATATAAATCGCTTCTCTGGCAAAATCCTAGACGTGGAAATGTTAATAGATAAATATCATATGGATATCTTATGTTTGTGTGAAACTTGGTTAAAACCAGATAGAATGTTGTTTAATATAAATAATTTTTCAGTGGCCAGTGCGTACAACAGGTCTTCAATAGGGGGTGGTACCTTGATATTATGCAACCGTTATCTTAGATATAAAGAAAGAAAGGATATCACTGCTTGCTCTGTTGATCGCTTATGTGAGGTAGCATGTGCAGAGGTTGAGGGCCATACTTTCTTATGTATTTATAGGCCACCAGCCTCAAACTTGTCATCATTTTTGATCATCATGGAAGAAATATTAGGTAAACTTTTTGAAGAGAATAAATTAGTTTCCGCTTGTGGTGATCTAAATATTGATCTACTAGTTAATTCACCCGAAAAATGCAAGCTTATCTCATTGTTTAAATCATTCAACTTAAAATGTATATTTAATGAACCAACAAGAATAACACCGACCTCGGCTTCATGCATAGACAATGTATTTACCAATTGCAAAATAAAAGAGTCATCCTTAATTAGTGGCGTTAGGTCTGACCATACTGGTCAGCTTGTATCGTTTGATTTAGACACAAAGTTGTATTTAGATAAAACCATTGAACTGCGACCCCTTACTCAAAATAAATTGAAAATGTTTAATAATAATGTTCTTAGGAACCTCTCAACAGAAAGTTTTGATTCAAAAGACCCCAATATTAATTACGGTACTTTGTTTTCTACGGTATGCCAAGAATTCAATAAAGCATGTCCTGTGAAAAAAGTTACAATCAATATTAAACCAAAATTTAGTGAATGGGCTACTACTGGCATTAGAAAAAGCAGAGATACTTTATATAATTTGTATCACGAAAAATCATTGACTCCTGATCAACCCCTTCATAATTATGTAAGAAAATATTCTAAGGTTTTCAAAAGAGTCTGCGCTCAAGCTAAATCTAAATTAATAAGTAACAAAATTAGTACTTCCAACAACAAAATAAAAGCTGTGTGGCAGGTAATTAATAAAGAAACTGGAAACACAAAACAGCGAGATCAGAATGAATTGTCTCTAAAAATTCATAATGAAACCATTTCAGATAAGTTAAAAGTTGCTGAGACACTAGAAAATTTATTTACCAATATTCCAATGGAAGTTACAAAATCTCTTCCCTCTTCATCTATATTAGCTGAATCTCTTCTTAAAGGAAACTTCAGTAAGGACATTCCTAATTTTGAATTCAAACCCATTTCTATTGCCACGATTAAAAAATCATTTAAAAGGCTTAACATAAAAAACACAGAAGACTTATAGGGGAATTCGGTTAAGGTTCTTGAAGATATCATTGACACAATTGCTCCTGTCCTGACAGGTATATTTAATCAAGGTTTAGACAGCGGTACGTTTCCTGATTTAATGAAACATAGTAAAGTAGTACCAATTTTCAAATCGGGTAGTAAGACTGATCCTTCTAATTATAGACCCATATCTGTGCTACCAGCATTGAGCAAAATTTATGAAAAAATCATGTTGGACCAGATGTTAGCTCATTTCAACTCTAATGGGATTTTACATAGTCGGCAGTTTGGTTTCACGAAAGGTAGGTCGATGACTGACGCGGGAGTACAACTCATCAGTCACATTTTGGAATCCTGGGAAAAGTCCCAGGATGCAATTGACATCTTCTGTGACCTCTCAAAAGCGTAGCGACTGCGTTGACCACAATACTCTGATCTGTAAATTACATCATTACGGAATTCGTGGACAAGCTGCTGATCTTGTTCTTTCCTATTTATCAAACAGGCAGCAAAAAGTAAATGTTAACGGGGTGACGTCCTCGGGGTCTCTTGTTAAGATGGGCGTGCCCCAAGGTTCAATTCTTGGCCCTTTCTTATTTCTAGTTTACGTTAATGACCTTCCTTACATGATGGCTAACTTTTCGGATATAATTTTATTCGCTGATGATACTTCTCTTATTTTTAAAATAGATAGAAAAGATACGGATGTCTTACATGTGAACGAGGGTCTAGCTGTTCTTTCAAAATGGTTTGCAGCTAATAATCTCTTACTTAATGCAAGCAAAACTAAATGTATTGAATTCTCATTACCAAATGTACCCCAAGTAGATCTAAATTTAAAACTTGACGGCAATAAACTAGATGTTATTTCGGAAACTAAATTTCTAGGAATTACGTTAGATTCAAAGTTGTAATGGGGTGCCCACATTACAGCAATTTCAGGTAGATTAAGTTCAGCTGCATATGCAGTAAGAAAAATAAGGCAGTTGACCGATATAGCTACAGCTAGATTAGTGTACTTTGCTTATTTCCACAGTAATGTCTTATGGCGTTCTGCTGTGGGGTTCGGCAGCTGACGTAGATTCAGTTTTTATTTTACAAAAGAGGGCAATCCGCGCAATCTATAAAATGAAGCCTCGCGAGTCTCTTAGAATCAAATTTACAGAAATTGATATACTGACTCTACCTTCTCTTTATATTTTAGAATGTATCTTGTATGTTCGCAAAAACTTAGGCCTCTTCAAACTAAGGAGCGATTTCCATAATATAAATACTCGTAGTAAAAATGAAATTGTAATACCTAAATTTAGATTAACCAAAACTAGTAAATCATTTCTTATAAACAGTATCCGCTTCTATAACAAGTTGCCAAAGTCGGTTACTGAACTTAGCTACGGAAAGTTCAAATCACACATTAAGCGTGTCCTTATCAAAAATGCATATTATAAGATAAAAGACTACGTTCAAGACAAGGAAGTTTGGCAATAACTCCGTCTGCACATGTGGCTTCCCTGGTAGCTCATTACAGGATGACCATCTAAATGTCTATTAACTGCTCTCATATGACGATGTAGGTACATTATTTAAGTTTTTTTTTTTACATTCTTCTTTGACATACTCTATTCATAATTTGACATTATATACTTACAATTCTAATTTGACCTCTTTATTATTTGTTGTCATAACAACAATGACATTTGGTTTAAATAGGTTATTATGTTTTATTTATGTAATACTATCATTTAAGTAAATTCTTTTATATTTTGTGAATGTGAGAATGTTGTAGGTCTTGTAGACTGTAGACAATTTTCTATTTTATTAAGTACCTGGTTGGTTGGTGGTTTTAGTAGTACTTGTTGACAGTCCTACACTGTTCTCGCATACCTATTAAAACTGTTGTTTGAAAATATTGTAAAACCCAATTATTTTTAAAAGAGTAACCGTGGAGTTTCTTGCCGGCTCTTCTCCATAGGAATCAACAATTTGGAACCGTGCACCTAGCTTCTAACGTTTCATAAGTGCCCTTGCGGGCTTATGTGAAATAAAAATATTTTGATTTGATTGATTGATTGATTGAAGAAATGGGTGTAAGATCATACGAGAAAAACAGCAGTAGCCATTTATAATAGCTAGGCCCTCGGACTGCTTTCTAAAATAGGTACAATATCTATACAAACGAATAAAAATGGCGTGTCTGTTTGTAACGTCAAATTAACAGCTTTTTACTAAATGGAAACTCTTTTAATATAAAATATAATGATACAAATATTAGTAGGTAATATCGAGATAAGTAATGTCCTTAATGTTGAATTTATCATTAAATTCAAAAACGATGTTAAAAACCTTAACGTTAGTAGCGATCAGAGGACAGCAAAAAAAAAACAATAAAAAAAACAAATAATTCACAAATAAAATAATTAAAATAAGCCGTGGCAGCAAGGAAATGACCAGTCCCAACTGACGGCGCCCTTTCACATGACGTATGGATCAGCCAATAACCAAACAAGCTTCTTTTGTCAAATATCATTGTATAAATAGACACAGGAGTATTGTCGAACCCCTCAGTTGACTGCCATTAGGAGTCAATGGGATAGGGCGCCCCCTATCTGCGTTTATCAGGCAATTTGGGGCTATAGCTGAGATTCTTTATAACGCTCAAATTCAATTATAAGTTGGTGTTGTCCTGTAGATTGATGAAAAGCGCTTGAAGTTATATACATAAATAATATTATAAAGCTTAAGAGTTTGTGTGGTTGAACACGGTAATCTCAGGAACTACAGGTCCGAATTGAAAAAATATTTTTGTGTTGGGGTATTTATTGAGGAAGGCTATAAGGCTATATAACATCACGATACGATTAAAAGGAGCGGAGCAGCAACGAAAAATGGACGAAAACTGGCAGGCAATTCGATGCGACCGGAAGGGTCAGGGGAGCAAAAATTTTACGCGGACGAAGTCGCGTGCAGAAGCTAGTATATTAATAAGTAGGTTGCTCTAAAAGTTTTGCAAAATTACGTAATGTTTATTAACATTTTTCTGAATATTTACCATCACAGTAAATACACTTCTACATACGTACAAACCAATTATTAAAAATTTCTTGCCATTTATCCTTTGAAATTGAAGCACAGGCATTATCCCAAGTACCTAAAAATTCTCCTCAGTTACAAATGTTTGGCCTTTTAATTTATTTTTCATCCCACCATCTCGGAAAGAGTATTTTGAATCTTCAATATCTGAGTGGAAAAGCCGTTTTTATTCTCTAGAGGATAAAGTAAATTGAATTTAGAACATCGTGTGCACTAAGTTTGTAAATTCAAAACATCGTTAAACCTATTTACTTCTACCTCCATGGTGCCGAATTTATCATACAACCTTTTTCTAATTTGTTAAAAACTCAGACTCGGAACCTTATTGGTGTACTTTTTTTAATTTACTTTGCGCGCCCCATTTTCTTTTCACGTCACTAACAAAAATATTACACTCTACTTAGGCAGCTGTAGCAACTTTACTTTAAATTTTTCTTAATTATACCTAAGTATTATTTGAAATAATTTAAAGATAATTCTGTAATACTTACCTATCATAATGTCCTAATAAATATTAATACCTAAACTGAAATAAAAGTATCTTGTGATTGTAAATGCTTTTTTGCATTTAGTCATTTCCTCGCTGAGGTGGGATGAAAAGTTACGTGTTGCACTCGAGTGCAAAGATTTTTCACCTCGTGCTCTTTTAATTCCCTCGCTAATGCTCAGGATTCTAATTTTTGAATCACTCGCTGCGCTCGTGATTCAATTTTAGAATCCTTCGCTTGCTCGGTCATCAAAATTGAGCACGCGGTTAAAAAGCAACTTTGCACTCTTGTATAACAAATAACTATTTCATGGATAGTAAGAGTCCATAATCACAAGGCACAAGGTCTGGGCTATAGGGAGACTGATCCAACAAAAGCCCCGTTGGGGTTAAAAAATCCTATCTCTCATATTGTAAGACTTATGGAAAAAAACCTACGCGTTAAGCAAAAACTTTGTTACTCATTTTACGAAAATTACGCGGAAGGAGTATATAATTTGGTACAGATAGAAGTTTATAATATGGTTCTCCATATGAACTTTAATTTATGACGTTGCGTCATCGCCATTCCTTTCGGCTATTTGGTGAACGTCAAACTCTAAAATACTATTGTACAGACGCCAGCACATCAAGCTACCCGAAACTGTCTAAATTTGCCAATCAATCTTGAACCTAATACTGTAGCGATAACGTTGAAATCTATTAAAGAGATTTGACAGATTGTAGTAGCTTTATGTGCTGGCGTATGTAGTAACAATAGGTTTATTCGGTTTTTAACCGACTTCAAAAAAAGGAGGAGGTTATCAATTCGACTGTATTTTTTTATTATGTTTGTTACTTCATAACTTTTAATTGGGTGAACCGATTTTGATGATTCTTTTTTTATTTGAAAGCTGGTATTTCCCGAATGGTCTCATTTTAATTTGGTTCCATTCGGACAATGGGGTCCATGTGAAAACCATGTAAGTCATAAATTTGCATTAAGTATTTGCGCGACAAATGAACGAATAACGGACGTGATTAGATTTGTGCGGAGTAGGTATCTACCATAACTAAAAATTTTAAAATAAAAGCTTTCGAAATTAAAGTTATTTTTGACTTTGTAGTGTTTTTTTAAGGAAGTCGGTTGTTTTTTTTTTGTAAAAAGTTTTTTTTTTTGTGTTACTAACAGTACCGTCCCGTGTGGTGCCGGACATAAAGAATAGCATCACCCCATTTCTTCCCGTGGGTGTCCTAAAAGGCAACTCAGGGATTTACTAGAGAATGGGCAGCAGCGTTCTCTATGCATTTTACCACCATACTGCGATCGCCAACCCGCTTGCCAAGCGTGGCGATTATGGCAAAGCCCCCCAAAAAGGGGGAGGCCCATGTCCAGCAGTGGACGTCTTGCGGCTGAGATGATGACTGTCCATGGACAAAAATAAATGTCTTTAGTTGAATTAAATTAAAACCTTTATGAGTTCATTACAAAGGACCTATCGGCTTACTAGTCGTTACACGAATTTTCTCGCTAGAAATGGGCGAATAGATCTTTTGAATGAAGAATTATTTTCTGTTGGCGATTTGCACGAAATTAGAATAAAGTTATATTAATATTATTTCGATTTTCTCCTAATAGGAAAAAATCTGGTAAGTAAAATTTTATTTTTTCTTTACTAAGTTCGGTATATTGCTTAAGATTCAAAACGTACCAACTGCCTAATGTGTATTTCTGGAGTGGTTAATTCGCTCACAAAGAAATTAAATTCATGCGAATCGACTAATAAGCCAACTTTTCGAGTACGTAATACGTAATAATAGTAACAATTCTGTTTCTGCTAGAAAATTGTAAGCAATATTAAAAAAGCTAGTTTATTAAACAGACGAATGAAGTTTACAGTCATATTTACATAGCAAAAAACGCGAAAAAAATATCCCTCACCGAAAAGCCAACAAAAAACCTCCACTAGGATAATTTAAGACGTTCTTAATTAACGTTTCTATTACCATAAATAAGTCGAAAACGCAAACCTACGGGGTACGTAATAAAATTTTGATATTCAGTCGGTTTCCCGTACTCGAGAGCCGGGCTTAAGTAAAATTTACGCAGAAATAATACGCGCAAAGAAGCAATCTTTTTAAATAATGACTTTCATATTTCCAAGAGGAGCGGACAATTTAGAGATGAGGGATTCTCCGCGTTTTTTTTATTAAAAAGTCGGCGATGACAACGATAGTAAGTAGGGGACCGGCCATTACTCCGCGAAATGAGTTTTCAGTTTCCCGCTTTTTCTGTGCGCATACAGGAGGCTGTTTTTCAGGTGGAATTTTTATTTGAGGAAATAATATATTTCGTTTAAATTTGTTCTTGACTCATTAGATATTAACTAGTGGTCGCCCATTGGTCGAAATTCGACCGTACTTCATTTGAATAGAAATACATTATTAAATGAAAATATATATATATATATTAATACGTGAAGCGAAAACTTTGGATCCCTTTTTACGAACATTTTTCTCTATTATTTTTAATTAATTATGACAGTTCAAAATGTCATAATTATAATCAGCCTGTACAATAGTGAGGCATACAACCTCTACAGTTTGCACACGACACTAAGTTTTGTATGGGAAACTTACTAATGCCATACTGACAATCCCCATACAACCACAAAAAAAATTCTTATACATTTTAAAAATGAAATAGGTTATATATCTATAAAATTAATTTATTACCGATGGTTATACTTGACATTCAGTAAGACGCAGACGTATTAAAGACAGATGTTCTCGCTTGGACCACAGATTTGGACCATAAGCAAAAGAATATCTATGCATGTGTGTATTAAATACACGGTAATGAATAGTAGTGTGTGTAACGTGTTATTTATTGAAAATAATGTATTTTTACGCATAATTTAAAAAAATATTAGCATTCGTCACTGTCTTCTTCTTTGTATAAACTATAAGTGTGCGAAATTTCATACTTCTCCGTCCGCCCAATTTTCGTAAAAAGGCATCCAAAGTTTTCGCTTCACGTATTAATATATAGAAGATTATAAAACCACAGCTACATAGAAAACATGAAGGGGTAGCCAGAGATGGATAGGTTAGGTCCTTTATTTATTTAAGGGCAATCAACAAAGCTTACACCAAAAATAAATGTTAAAGCAGTTATGTATATTCTTACATATTATAGTATAGCCTTAATTAAAGGCTACCACGGCATACATTAAACATAGGAGTAGGAAATGAAGTTACAAAACTGATTTACTTATTTAGATAGATTGTTACATAAATACAGTTTATTGTTACATAGTTATTATAATATAGAAATTATTTAGTTTTGTGACAATTACTTTATCCAAAACAGACTTGACTTTATGTAAAGAGTGAGACATATCAATATCTACGTGGCTGAGCGTGATAGGCAACTAAATTGAACCTGTATTTCTGGTAATGGTGGAAAAATGACTCAGATTGTGTTTAACAAACCAACTGATATCTGACTCAGTAACCGCGGACAGTCAATGTGAGTTTTTATTATTTTGTATAGAAACAGATAATCTAGGATCATACGGCGATTTTCTAGACTCATCAAAAGTTTATTTTTCTTTCTGCAATAAGTAATCATTCTATCCCTATCATTGCTAACCACTGATTAATTAGCCTACAACTTCAGCATCGTCTACTTTCTAAAGAATAACAAGAAAAAATACCTAAGTATAGTTATCCAAGAAAATCATGGAAATCAGTTAAGTTCCTCACGTCAAAAGTCATATTTTATTTACTGTTGAAAGGAAATTAATCTCAAATCAGGCATTAAAAGGCCAGATGGACAAATAAATTAAACTTTTAATCCTACATATTCTTGCGAATTTGAGACACTGGCAACAGGAAAAATCGTCCCAAGACGTTGTATTGTTTGACATTCGCAATTCTCTATTGACATTGCTAAATATAAGTTTGTTTGCTGTATTCGTGGGCCTTGTTAATTAAATGAAGGAGTTATATGTGATTGTTTTGTCATTAGCAAGTCTTTAATGTTGCAATGTGTTTAATTTGTAAACTTGCAAAGTGATTACTTGTTTTCGGTTGCACTGTGTTACTTTTTTTGTTCCGTGTGATGCCGGACGTAAAAATAGTACCATCCCAATTCCGTACGTGTCGTAAAAGGCGACTAAGAGACTTACTAGAGAATGGGCGGCAGCGATCTCTATGCATTTTACCACCATACTGCGATCGCCAATCCGCCTGCCAAGCGTGGTGATTATGGCATACCCCTCCAAATTGGGTGAGGCCTATGTCCAGCAGTGGACGTTTTTCGCCTGAAATCATGATGATTTTTATGATGTATTATTTTTTAACACGCTTTTATTAGGTCGACCTGTATGTAACTAACTATGTAATGGAATCTAAGGTAACTAATTTAACCATCTTCCAAGGATCGTAGCGTCATGAAAATTGGCAGCTGTATGTAGTTCTGATGACAATACAATAATATGGTACTGTCGAACTGATCTGATGATGGAGCCGGAAGATATGAACTAGAACTTCATGATGGAACATCGTATCATAGCTGTGTTTGAACTTGTTAGAAAAGTTTTGTAATGAACGTTGACCACGATTAGGTTTCAAGGTCTGATGGTGAAGCCGGAAGATAGGCACTGGCATTCCATGATGGAATATTGTATCATAGTCGTGTTTAGTCTTGTTAGAAAGGTCTTGTAATGAACTTTGACCACGATAATGGTTTTTACGTGCAATTATAAAAGCGTGTTTTTCTAGTGTTTTTAAACTATAAATTTTTATTAGTGTTCCGTTCCCAAAAGGTGTTAACGTAACCTATTACGAAGTCTCCGCTGTTCGTCCGTCTGTTTGTCAGTTTGTCGGTTGTACCTTAAAAACTGTAATAGATACACTGCTGAAATATTCACGGTGTGTATTTTTTATTACCTCTTTTACAACATATAAGAACAAATTAATTAAATTTAAAGAATACGTGTTTTTCTTCTGGATTAGAAACTGTTGAAGTTTTCAGTGTGTATTTCTATTACCATCATGATAATAATGATCCTCTCAAGAATGTATACATAATCATACGCGGATACAGAATTGGCGGATATGCGTTATCCGTTTCTCCCAAACCCTAACATCGGATAAGTTGGCAAATGGGTCATGGTTTTAACCATAATAATAGTACAAAATTAGAATATTATATTTGAAAATAATATATCGTTATAATATTGTATTAAATTGATTTAATGACTAGTATTTTCCAATATTATTGTTATGACTTCCAAGGTGAGTAATAAAAAAACCTATAGGCCTCTTGTACATGGCACGGTTTTATTTACGGCGTATAAACCGCTCTCCTGGAGTGCCGTGGTGGCCTAGCTTCGACTTAAGAGTTGTAGGTCGTGGGTCCGAACTGGGTGCAAATAATTTCATCACCTCTGCTCTCAAAAAACGGTAAAGGAAACCAGCATGTCCAACAACCAAAAATTCGAAGACATGTAACATCTACCAAACCGCACTGGGCCCGCGTGGTATATTACGGCCCATTCTCACCGAGAGGAGACTTGTATCCCAGCAGTAGGAACAGTATAGGCTGATGATGAACAAACCGCGCCGTAGGAAAAAAGTGTCTGTCAATAGTCTTGCATAGATATGTGCATAGAAAATACAACACTGATGACGGTGCCTACACACGGCAAATAAGATATAGCATTTTACGACAAGAATGTGAGCGACAAAGGGCCTAAGACCAGTTGTACACACATTATTTGCCGTCAAAATATACGGTTTCAAATGAAAAGGATCAATATAAATGTTCCATTTCTTTCTGTGGGTGTCGCAAGAGTCGACTAAGGGACTTGCTAGAGAATGGGCAGCAGCGTTCTATACGCATTTTACCAACATACTGCGTTCGCCAGTCCACTAGTCAAGCGTGGCGATTACGGGAAATCCCCCAAAATGGGGGAGGTCAATGTCCAGCAGTGGACGTCTTTCAGCTGAAATGATGATGATGATGAATAAAGAAGTTTTTTGACGACATGACGGCATAAATACTGTAGAACTATGTCATATATGTTATAAGCTTCAGGATAATTCTGCGGTGGTCCTAGCGCACCGTACCGTAAAGAAACCGTGTCGTGTACAACAGGCCTTAAGGTAACATTTATGAAAAATAAGTTGTTAGTTTTAGTTATCAAGAGGAAACATTGTTTGTTTTTTGGGGAATTACGTAAAATTTATATATTTATCGATTTATAAATGGGAACTTCCACTATGATCGACTATGGTGTATATTTATCAAAAATAATTCGATATATTTTGCACTATAAGGATTTTAATTAACTCTACGTCCTCAGATAATTAGGTTTTATACACGGTTCTTTGTTCTGTGGTTTTATAAATAAAGAAAATATTCGTTGCTGATGGCTCTTACTAGTTATTATTTTAGAGTAAACAGTTTAATTATGTTTACAGGTAGTCAGAAGGCCGAAAGTCTGACATTAGTAGTTTTGTGGAGGTCAGATAAGGAGTTGCTTCTTGACCAAAACTGGTGTTCAGCTACATCCGTTTACACTGGAAGCCGCCCCCAACAAAGTTCTAGGGAGTGGTGAAGAGCGGGCGTTTCGGGGGATCGGGTTGGCGATAGCAGTATGATAGTAAAATGCATAGAGAACGCTGCTGCCCATTTTCTAGTCTCTTAGCCGCCCCTTACAACATCCACGGGAAGAAATGAGATCGTGCTATTCTTTACATACGCCACCACATTGATACCTTGTTTAGTAGATATGTATATGTCAGTGAGTTTAATACACACGTCGTTTAATAAACACGACATCATTATCTAATGATAAATGGTTTTATTTTTGTAAGTAGGTTTGTAGAAGCAATTTCATACGTCCATAATATCTATATATTAATACGTGAAGCGAAAACTTTGGATCCCTTTTTACGAAAATTGGGCGAACGGAGGAATATGAAATTTCGCAGACTTATAGTTTATACAGAGAAGAAGTGACGAATACTAATATTTTTTTTAAATGATGCGTAAAATACATTATTTTAAATAAATAACACATTACACACACTACTATTCACTACCGTGTATTTAATACACACATGCACAAATCGAGTCTGTATTTGTTTTTGGTATTATTTGTCTGTTGCCTTACTGAATGTCAAATGTAATTATGGATTACGAAAGTTTATTGTTGAAATCTGTGGTCCAATCGAGAATTTCTGTCTTTAATATTTTGTGTCTACAGTCTTACTGAATGTCAAGTATAACGATAGGTAATAAATTAATTTTCATTTTTAAAATCTATGGTCATATCGGGAATATTTGTCTGTAATATAATTTGTCTATAGTGTTACTGCATGTCAAATATAACCATATTCTTTTTTTATTTAGTTTTAATGGTTAGATTTATTATTATGGTCGAATGTCGACCACTAGGCGATCACTATTTTTTTTTAAACTAGCTGAGGTTGGCGTTCCCAAGCTGACAGCTCTGAGAAGGAAGACCGGATCAAACTCAGAGGTCACAGTCTCTTTTAAAGTCCAGACATAATCTTGGTCACAACATGTGAAGACCATGTAGACTGGTGAATGAAATGGTTATTTGGGGAAAGAACCACACAGATTGAGTGGACCTGTCCAGTCAGTGCAAGCATTTGACTGGCCTGTTAGTTTAGTGGTTAGTGACCCTGACTCCTAAGACTGAGGTCGTGGGTTCGATTCCCACCCAGGACAAATCTTTGTGTGATGAGCACGATCATTTGTTCTGTGTCTGGGTGTTATTTATCTATAATTTGTATGTATTTAGAAATATATGAGTATGTTTATCAGTTGTCTGGTTACCATAGTACAGGCTCTACCTAGTTTCGGATCAGATAACGTTGTGTTGGTTGTCCTAAGATCAAATATTTATTAGATATTTATTATTTGTCACTTATCGTGCAGCTCAACTCAGCTAATAAAATCAGAAGTAATTTCCTGATGTGGCAACAGCCTGTAGCTTCAATCCCATAGAAAAGCGGTACCTAACGTAATAAAACGTGCGTCGCGTCGTACCGCTCACAGTGGGCAAGTTGTAACACTACGTGGACAAAATTATGTTCCAGATTTTACTTGTTAGCTGATGCACTAAATTATGTTTGTATTTTGTTGTTAAAGAGATAGCATATACTTTATTTTTATTCATCATCATCATCATCATTTCAGCCGTAAGACGTCCACTGCTGGACTTAGGCCTCCCCCAATTTGGGGGGCTTTGCCATAATCGCCACGCTTGGCAGGCGGGTTGGCGATCGCAGTATGGTGGTAAAATGCATAGACAACGCTGCTGCCCATTCTCTAGTAAGTACCTTAGTCGCCTTTTACGACACCCACGGGAAGAAATGTTAATTTATTTAAATACGAGCTGTTGCCAACGGTTTCGCTCACGTATTATACATATACCTAACCCTTTCTCTTGAAACACTTTGTCTATTGATGAACGCCGCATTAAAGTACGTTGCGTAGTTGAAAAGATCTAAGCGTTACGCGGGAAGTGAGTTTATTTTATACTATGTAACAGTGGCGAAGGCACCATATAACACGATTCCTACCGGCTTGCCTTCGGGGATTCGCATTGGTAACTCTATCACTATTAAAAATACAATAGTATGTAAATAGTGGCTACTATTGTCAATAAATATAGTTACACTACGGGTATTTAATTCACCATAACATTCAAACAACAAAAAAGGTTATTTATACCTTTGTATTACAACAAAAGAGAAATGTTCTAAATTAACCCGGCGCCAAAACGTCATAATCGGGAACTAAAAATTCATACTACAGCGATCCCGTAATGATGTCACTTTAGGTCACGTGGCACCGCTTGATATGTACGAGAGCAAGCCGCTGTACAACGGGTTATGACAGAGACAGGTATAGAAAAATGCGTCAGCGAGAACGAGATAGAGGAATATTGCATATTTTATTCGTTTTCATCTGTTCAATTTAATTGTATTTAATTCATTACATTCCTATATTAATTTTAGAATGATAGTAAGTATTCTTTATTGATGAGTCAGTAAGTTAAGGCCGACTTCGCTTCGGCTTCTCTTTTAGAAAAATTTACGCCTCGCCACTGCTATGTAAAGAAGATAAAAAAGAAAAGGAAAAAGGGAGACCAATTAAAAGATGGAGAGACATTTTTAAACAGAGATGTGGCCCGTATTGGATGGGATTGGCGCGTGAAAGAGATGTATGGAAAGGTTTAGGAGAGGCCTACGCCGCGGAGGTGACTATTACAAATAAAGTTTAATTTACTATTAAAAATTTAATTTAAGAATGCATGCAAACATTAAAATATATCTATACTATAAAAGAGCAGTGGTGGCCCAGTGGTAATGGCCGCGATTTACGAAAAGTAGGTCGTGAGTTCAAACCCAAGCAGGAGCATTACTTTGTGTAAATTATTTCATCACCACTGCTCTCAAAACGGTGAAGGAAAACATCGTGAGGAAACCGGCATGTCCTAGAACCAAAAATTTGAAGACATGTGACATCTACCAACCCGCACTGGGCCCGCGTGGTGGATTATGGCCCACTCTCTCTCACCGAGAGGAGGCCTGTGTCCCAGCAGTGGGAACATTATAGGCTGATGATGATGATACTATAAAAACCGATATGTATTTATACAAAACTTGTAATAGGAAATAAAGGCTATTTTTATTTTTATTTATTTTATTTTATTTATTTATTTAAAGAAGATAAACTACAAGAGCAGTGTAGAGTTGTAGGTAATTATTTACTCGCCACTGCTTTTAAAGCGGTGCAGCAAAACGTCGTGGGGAAACCGGCATGTCCTTGAACCAAAAAATATAAGAATACCAACCTGCACTAGGCCCGCGTGGTGGATATTTTGATAAATATTCTGACTGCTGGAAGACAGGCCTTTTCCCAGCAATCAGAATATTTTGGCTGATTGTGCTATTAATATGCTACGAGCGTCGATTGATTTAACCATTTTGACTATATGTCCTTTAAAATGGAAGCTGTTCTTGGTTACGTAGTTACTGTTGATACGAGAGAATACAATTATTTTTACCGCATTCTCTTAACAGTGTTTCTAGTGGGTCATGCACAGTCAGACGGAAGAATGCATATTTGAATATGGAGACGCTTTGATTGGCTAAAAAATATCTTCTTCCTAAAATATTACAGCTACAAAAAGAAACACGTACCTAAATACAGTACTCTGTATCATAGTTATAAGACTTGTTTGCGTATTCAAAATAATGTTAAAAATTTTGTCCACGCTGGCTTCTAGAAATCGCACTTTGCGCTGTCATCGTAAAAACATTCCATGGCTGAATATTCCACAATTGCCACTTCTGTTAGTGCACGGAAGCTGCGGTGTTTTACTTAACGATGCAGACATAACTGTGCTTTAAATATAAATATGATTGGGATGCTAGGTAATAGGGAGACCTACCAGGGTTGCGAGATTTGTTCGAAAGAGTAACCGTGGCTCTGGCATATAGGCAACTGAAGGAACACGAGTGAGTTTTACTTAGTAAAAGTCTGATACGCCCTTCCACTCCAACCAGAGCGGGACACATCATTTGGCGATATCTGTCCACAAAAAAAAAAGTGGTAATAGGTAGAACGGGCTGTTGTCCTCAATTCCACGTCTGAGCGCGTATTTTGCAAACGGGTCAGAAATCGGTTATTCGATCCACCCCAGCTCTTCGTGGAAGGCCAGCAACGACTTGATGTTACTGAATATCAAATGTAGGGTACCTGACTGGGATGCTAACGGACAAATTGACTTATTTACTGTTAATTGAAAGTACTCAGTTATTCGTTAATTAGTCCATTCGGTTTCTGAATCGAGATTTTGTAGTTGAGGAGACGTTAAACTTTATTCGAAGCATTGCCTAATTAAGGTGATATTTTTATTGTAGGTACCTACTTCGAAATTCGGACATCATTCATTTCGTACTCAAAAATTAAAGTGCCGACCAGAACAAAAAGGTATTTTCTTATAGGAAATTGTTTTTTGAATAATCAGCCGTTAATTTTGCCACTGGTGGGACACAGGCCTCCTGGCTTCGAGAAGAAGTGGGTTGTCATCTACTACGCGGATCCAGTGCGGGTAATGTCACGTCATGTCTTAGAATTTTTGGTTCTAAGACATGCCCGTTTCCTCACGATGCGATGTTTTGCCTTCACCGTTTTGAGAGCACTGGTGATGAAATACAGAAAGTAAAGGGCCTGGCTGGATTCGAACCAACGACCTACAACTCGTAAGTTGGGGCCGATACCACTGGGCCACTACTGCTCTTATAACTTAATTTTATTACCTATACAGAAACCCAATTATTTTCCTTCCCTCCCTAAACAGTTTTGATTTTCAGACAAACAAAGCCTCATGCAGTTTCTTTTCGTAGTTTTTTAGGATGTATTTATGCAGAATTAAGACCAATCTAATCTTTAATCGATATTATGAAGAATCTGACATACCCATTGTTAGCTAGTCAGTTCAACACTGTGAAAGCTGAATACCCTAGGAAATGACACCAGTATCCGCTTGTCTGTTCGAATAGTTCTTCACAAAAACTGCGAAGTAAGAACCCTATGTTGTTTGATCCCTGTAGATAATTTCTTTCATCATCTGCGTAGCCTTTTTTCTTTTACTATTTTTGAAGTCAGCTTTCAGTCAAATCGGATGGAGCAAAATACCAATATTTTACATGGAGCGACTGCCTTTCTGATCTCCACTACCCAGTTACTGGGTCATACGATGCCTCTTGGTAAGACTGATTCTCAGAATTTTGGGCTCCAGATTACATTGCAATAGTTACAATTCACCGTCATCATAATCAGCCTATAATATGCCCACTGCTGGGACACAGGCCCCCTCTTGGTAAGAGGGAGTGAGCAGTAATCCACCAGGCGGAGGGAGTCCGGGTTATCAGATGCCACATATCTTCGATTTTTAATTTTGGGTAGTAGAGAGGCCGTAATTGCGGTGTGAGTACCATTATTTTGGGTCATCCGAGGTGCAGTTGAATGAACACTTAGGACACACCAGCAAGTGGGACATGGCGTGAACAGAAGCACCGCGCTCGAACTGGGTGTTGAGGTTATGCAGCTGTATACCAGTATTTTCTATGAAGTGACTGCCTATTTGACCTCCAGAGCACGCCTACTGGGTAATATTATACCCCTTGGTAAGACTGACTGACAGACTTTTGTAATTCTGACTACACGCAACGACAGGTGTAGGTAATACGTGAACTCGACAAATGGAAGTGCGAATAACGCTTGTGCGACAAAACTGTATTGCGACTCACCATAGTTCGATTGCCCGCTTGTGCGACACACTCGAGCTCACGTAATACAATTGGTTAGGTTAGGTTAAAACTGTGACCTCCTACGCACGAGCCGAGCGAGCGAAGCGAGCGGTGCGAGCGAGCGGCCGGCAAGTGCTAGAAACGACTAGATTCAGTGTGTCGCACAAGCGTGCATTCGAACTATGGTGAGTCGCAGTACAGTTTTGTCGCTCAAGTTTTATTCGCACATCCATTTGTCGAGCTCACGTAGTACACTCCGTAACGACTGCCATAGATCGACGAATATCGGCTGGGACCGAAGGATTAACTCTTTCCAAAGAACGAAGGGGTCTCGATACGTATTTGATGGTATCTTTATTAAATATTAACATGAGAATAAAACTAAGAGTATTTTCCCAAAGCCTGAATTATGGCAACACTAAGAATAAGGTAATACGTATGTACCTTTAGCATTAAGGAGGTAGACAGCGACCACAGACAAAAAAAAATCTGCTACCACAGTCTCTTTGTTGTGGAACAGATAAAAATAAACCCCACCTTGTTAAGACGAGTCGTGTTTAAAGCCCAAAAACAAACAGCGCCCTAAAACAACCAAACATCAAGTCTCCACTTAACCACATCACTTAACCGAACCATTTTTAGAAGACACTTCCATTTAGTTAATTTTAAACAGCCCTTTAAAACAAGGGAGGGTCTTCAAAATTTGGTCGCATTATACGCCCAACAAATATTGTCCGAACAAAGAACGTGTAACAATTTTTGAATAGGGAAGTGTAACTAGTTCAATTTTCAAATAGTCGGGGCGCCGGGTAAAGGAGATTATGGCGTTTTAAGCGCCATGTTTATTTTTTACGAAAATGGAACGTGTTTTGTTTTCGCATTAGCACCTTTTACTGTACGTTTCGTTTTTCGACGTGTGTGGTCCGGGGCTTATGATTACCGAGTGAAGTGCTTTCGGATTGCCTTCTCGGTCCATTGAGTATTTTTGTATGTTAATTTATGATTTAATTAATTATGATGTTTTATTTATTTTAGTACCTAAATGATCATAAATTATCACATTAATGTTTTTCATTAATGTGATAATTTATGATCATTTGATTTCAATTATTTTGTAGATAGTAAACATGAAAATTTATTCAGGTGTGATGATTTTATTGTTATCAATCGGTTCTACAAATAAACGTTATATCTTTCAAAAATACCTGGTATAATAAAATTAAAACACCGACAAAGATTTTTTTATTAATTCAACAGTTCCATAAATATTTATACAAAAGAGAACAAGATAATCCAGACAGTTTTTGAGAACGCATTGATCGAGTCAATTTTCAACGCGTGCTCCAGAGATTCGTGCAAAAAATACATTTTTGTCAACAAAAGACGTCTTTACACCTTTTGATAAACGTATATTCTTTTGAAAACACGAAAAAAATGTTATTGATCCAACAAATTTACACTATTTCCTTGCTTTCCTATTTCACTCTTATTTTTAGAGCATTAAGTGCGAAAATTCTGCAAGTTTAAGATTGTTAAGAGCAAAAAGTTTTGGTGAAAAAGTTTTATATGACATCTTCTTTCCCGTGAAGATGTCTAGATAACATTAGTGGCTTATAAACGGTTGTTCATTTCAATGGGATCTCATAGACCCCATATAAAAGTCTTTAGAGCAAGGGAAGTCATGAATGGATGACGTTTTTCCATGACGATGGTCCTTAGTTGATAAATACGCGACTGATCAAATTATTTATGGCATTAAATCGTAATAAAATGTTGTGAACATCTGCACGGCGACGTTTCAACGCTTTTGTTAAAGATTTGTTTGAAAAAAATAAAGGGTTGGTGTTTTTTGTATGTGACGGTTTAATATTATAAAGGTTTAGTTAAATTCAATGTTATCTGGTGTGATACGGGTACTTAAACACGGTTTGAATGTTGAAATACTCGTAGTGCGACTTTAGACAATCTTTATACAATTAAGTGCAAATCGCATTTAATTTTTCGAGACTGTAGTAATTAAATTGTCCATTCTAGTTGATGTAGGTACTGCGATTGTAAATACTTTCCTAATTAAATTAACACCTGGGTCGTTATTTACGAAAAACAAAAACATAGCTACATTACGAACAGCTTGGCAGAATTCATGGAATGTAATTTTACTTTGTTCTCGGCCCATTGTATAGACGTTTCCATTAATTAACCTTCTCAATTCGTTAATCTACTCGCATCTCGATTACCCTTAAACTTAACTTCTCGATACCAACATTATCGATTCGAATAATCGATTTGAAATATCACGTGAATTGCCAAATGCTCTATATTTGGCACATTGAACGATTGAACGAACATTAACGCGGTACCAACAGGGTAAACGGTCCCGTTTTCACCTCATTAAGCCCAAGTTAAGGACCCTATTATGTACTTTATGTATTCCTAAATTACCCATCACTTAATAGGGTAGCCAACAACGGGGGAGCTTACCCTTCGACCGTTTTAAAGTGACCTTCCTGGCCCTTCTTGTGGGGTAATTATTTATGTAAAGGGGGGTAAATAATGATCATTTGGGGGGTCTAGATATAGTGGATAATTACTAGAGGTGGGGTGTTTTAAAGTGTTTGTATGATTACTGGCCTGTTCAAATTTAATGCCCGTTTCTCGTTAAGTAAGTTTATGTTGTACAAGTTTGGAAATTGGGTGATAAGTAGGTGTATCGATGTTATTCTTGAACGTTATTTATGGTACTGTAAAACTCTGAAATTGAACTCAATTGTTTATTTAATTTTATAGGTTTGATATAATTATTTAGAAATTCGAGTGTGCTGGAGATTGTTATATTGGTGTATTTACCGTATAAGTGTACCTATTAGCATATTTACTACAATAACATAAAACCTACAAAACCATATATAAAGAGCTTAATTAATAAATTCAGTTCTTTATGTGCGATTTATATTAGGTACATCAAAATTATTATACATTTATGTTACATATACAAAAAAAAAATACGATTACTATCAATCAGAATCCTCATAATTCCATTACAATAACAAATGAAAAATCGTCCCTAATTTGTTTTAAGTACCTTTTCCACTCACCCATTCGAATGAACGAATGAATGATAAATTCGCTGAAGACCACATTCTTAAGTCGCGAAATGACGTAGCTAAAAATAGAATAGCTAGGGTGTCCACGCTTTATGGGTCGATATTAGAGACCCCAGATGTCCAAACAACAATCGTTTGGGAGTCTGAGAGCCCTATTGTGTGAGATGACAAACGTACACCTATTGTTAAACTGTCCCATTATTAAGAGTACTTAATATACTACTGGTTAGGGTGACAATACGTGAAATGGGTATGAATTCAATTTGATGTTGTTATGAAATCAGGAAATTACAAAGATATTTTTAAAACAAACTCTATGAGTAGGTACTAGCCGGAATGAAGAAAAGTGAATACTTTTATAATATTAGTAAATGTGATCGTTTTCATAATTGCATGTTTGTTACTCAATCACGCAAAAACGGCTGTTCAGATTTGGATGAAATGTGGTACACTGATAGTTTAAAATGAGGATTAACACATAAGATACATGCGGGCAACGCCGCTGGCTAAATCTAGTAGAAAATAAAAGTAATATTGGTTAGGAAACCAAGCGAAGTATTTTTACTCTAAATGTGGTAAAAAAATGGTAATTGGTAAAAACCCGAAATCTCCATATGATAAAATAATTTTAGGTAGAACTACCAATTCGGAAATATTTAACCATAAAACATGTATGAAAAATGTATGATTCAATTAAATTAAATCATTATAAACTAAGTATGGTCTTTATGCTTCCTTGTTTCCTTTAACCTCCTTTACTTATTTGGAGTTGTTAAATTCCCACTCAATAGTGATAGCTTGTTATAAATTATTTAATTGGTATAGTGTTACCTAAATTATACAGGTAAATAATATTACGAAGCGGCGGGGTGTGAAGAGAGTCTACACACTTATGTGTCACGATTATGTGAACTAACGAAATACATATTTGGTCGCTAAATTACCAACCTTAATCTGCATTTTAAATAAATCTATGAAATAAATGTTATTAGCTGAGATTTGTTGTACAGAAGGTAAAAAATTATCTGCGTTACCTTTGTCTGCATAAAAAATTGAGCAAATAAAATCAAAACTACTATATTCTTCCACTAGTTTTCACTCGCGAATTCCTACACGCGATATTTTTTTGTTCCTCAGGTCCACCGCATCGCATTGCATCATTTCGTTTATTTTTATTACATTTCGTTTTCGCATAGCGTGATGCTAAATAGTCTATAATCTTCGTCAAGAATTGGCCTATCAAATTTTTCAGATCCAACTGATAGTTATCGCGTTCAAACAAACCAACTATTTCAGGTTTATTATATTAGTGTAAATAAAATCCTTGCCACCCTACTCAAACCAGCAGTGACGTACCATCAGCGTCATTCACAGTCGTATAATGACCGGCTGATAGCCGTTTAAAAACGAATTTGCTCACTTCTGGTACATTAAACAATCATTCACCAACGCTATGGGAGATATGTTCCGATTTTGAATTAGCTGTGTTGCTTAAATTTATTATCTGTGTGCTGGGGACGATTTGATTCGTATTATTATGTTGGTAGCAAACTTTGATTCCATTTAATGGCATCAATAAAATATTGTAAATGTGTAGATTTTAATTACTGTATAATTATTTAGATAAATATTGAATATGCGGGTACTACAACTTGAACTGATTCACGTAAAATTAAATTGGAAGGTATATTGATCAAAAAAATAAAAATAATAAAGGAAAAAGTTTAGCCAAAATGCCTATCAACTTTTTAAAACTGGTAAAATTAAATGAGAAATGATTTTATTTCTGTAAGTAGATTTGTACAAACACTTTTACACGTCAATCATATTTTTAAAACTAGGTGAGGGTGCGCGTTTCCTAACTGACTACTCCGAGAAGAAAGGCCGAAACAAACTCAGAGGTTACAATCTCTTTTAAAGTCCTGACATAATATTGGTCACATCATAGATTGGTGACTGAAATGGTCTTTTGAGGAAAGAAACACCCAGATTAAGTGGACCTGTCCTGTCAATGCACGCATTTGTCACTAATCGCGCAGCTCAACTCAGAACTTAAGAAGCTCAAAGATTTGACGAACTATCCAAAGAAAGGACATTTGGGTAGATTAAGATTCATTTATCAATATTTTAACTATTTGCGGCGATTCCAGTTACATAACAGGAAACTACGTATTTAGTCGCTTAGTCCAATATTGATTACGCCGTATTTTACAATAAAATCCAATGTTTTGACTTAGGAATGTTATCGTTACAGGATATTAGTCCGTTATTACGAACAACGCGATAAAAAATAATTGGTATGAATTAATTAGAGGAAAAAAATTCAAATAATTACGTAAATAACTGTTGGAGTAATTAATAGTAATTATATTTGTTCCATTTTGTTTTAATGTCTGTTTTTATTCATTCGGTCGCCATGTTGTCGAACGTTATGGCGGGAATGGTAATAATTAACAAAAATATGAATAATTTTCCTGCTTTTTATAATTATTGTGATAGAATGATTGATTGCGTTAGTTAATTAGGAGTTTGTTAGTCTAAAATAACTAACATACAATATTTAAACGAGGCTTAGGTTATATAAACGAGAAGTTCAAAAATACCCTGCCAAAAAGTAAGTCAGTAGCCCGAATTGTCATATACTTTACCTTTTCCCAACTACATTGGGGTCCAGTTCGGCTTCCAGTCTAACAGGATGGAGCTGAATACAAGTATTTTACATGGAGCGACTGCCTATTTGACCTCTACAACCCAGTAACTGACTAACACGATACCCCTTGGTAAGACTGGTTGTCCCACTCTCAGGCTTCCGACTATCCGTAAAGATTGTCAAAGATCTACGAAGAATGGTCCCGGCTGACCAACAGCTTAACGTGCTTTCCGAGGCATGGAGGGCTCTCGATATGAAAGAGATGGTCACCCATCCACGGACCGACCGCGGCAAGCGTAGCTTAATTTTGATCGATCGAACTGTGCGGTAGTAGTGCGCCACGAGCCTCTCGGGTAAGAAGTTCGAATCGAGGTATGTTATGGTGTCCTGTATTTTTTTGTCTGACATGTTTTTTTTTAATTTATATTTGATATTCATATGGCGTATTCTATTTTATTCTTAGGGGCTGTCCATTAATCAAGTGAGGCTCGAAACGGGGGGGGAGAGGTCCATAAAAAATCACGAAATATCACAAAGGGGGAGGGGGGTGTAGTAATATATCACGTGTATTTTTTCTTTTTTTAATTAGATGATACCTATACCGGTATTTAAAAAAAATATACAAAAAAAAATTGATTCTTCGTAGGTACTAAAAATACACGTGATATAGGGGGAGGGAGGGGGAGTAGTCTTAAACCTTACCATGTATCACCAAGGGGGAGGGGGGGTTTACCTAAAGATGCTAAAAAAACATCACGTGATTAATGGACGGCCCCTTACATACAAAGGTCGTTTGAGCTATGTGGTATTAATGTTGGTTTAAAAAATGATTGGGTACTTAGCTGAATTACATTATAGTGCAGATTATTTTATTCCTTGAGACTATGCAGATGTGTAGTTTGGGAGCAGTGCAGGTTTATTGATTTCGCAAAAGACAGTCAGACGGCGAACGGTGCTCGTCCCAAAAACAATTGAACTCTGATTTGCTAGACGAAATGTCGGGTATACGAAATTTTGTCGATTTTGCTGATCGACTTGATTTTACAGACATGCTTTTACAGTTAAAATACTGCAAGTTTTAATGCACAATATCGTTTATGTATTTTAATTTTTCTTTAAACTTGAGAGGTGTCAAGGGACACCCGGATGGAACGAAGTTCCTTTCGATTCATTAGTGAAGGAATTGTAAAAATATTATTATAACTTAAAAAAATAAAATTTTATAAGGTATTTTTACTTTAATAATGTATTTTTACGCATAATTTAAAAAAAATATTAGCATTCGTCACTTCTTCTCTGTATAAACTATAAGTGTGCGAAATTTCATACTCCTCCGTCCGCCCAATTTTAGTAAAAAGGGATCCAAAGTTTTCGCTTCACGTATTAATATATAGCTATTTCTTGCTTTCCCAATAATTGGTTAGTAAACGAACATGATTCTCCGCAGTTTTCAGTAAAATAAGTACAAACAATGCGAAATAGAAAGACGAAACGAAAATAACTGGCTTGCTTTCTATGAGAGAGAGAGAGAGAGAGAGAGACAGAGACAGACAGAGAAACACGCGCACGCCGCACGGCTTACAACTATAGCAAAAAGTGTCGTTACAACTTTTGTTCTTAATTTTTTCTCTAGCCACCTTTCGCAACGCACGATAAGGAACTTCGTTCAAAAAAAAAAAATCTAATCAGGATTGTTTTCAGTCTCTCTAAACCTAAAAAAGAAGTTTAAGTATGAAATATGAGTTAATTCGACGATCTTATAAAAAAAGTGCGAAATATTTAATAAGGTTCTTTAACTTAATTTTTTAAGTAATTCGTTATCATCGTACGGCCCACGTGGATGGTTTTAAACGAATCGTTTAAAAAGCTTTAAGTATTTACAACTATAGGTAGGTTCAGAAAAATGTAATACATGCTTTCAACAATATCCAAAACTATTTCTAACATTAAAAAACAATTTAGTTTTGTTTTTTAATGTTAGAAATAGTTTTACCGGTACCTACTTAACCGTATAAAGAAAACATAATAAACAACCCACACAACAAAAAAGCTTTGCACTTAACTCTTTTAAAGATCAAAAAGGGCTATTATTAAAAAGGCCCTTTCTATCGGAAATAAAACGGAAAGTTACCGAAATAAACGTAATAAAGTAACCTTATATGTGTTGTATCGAGTCAAATGCGATGATCATTCGTTAAATACATTATGTTGGGCTATTATAGGCCACTTTGGCACCCCTATACTATCGAGTGGCTTAGGGTTGTCGATGTTCAATCATGGAACATGATCGGGTTGGAAAGTAGCTTGATTGACTCGTTAGTTTAGCGATCACATGCGCTACTGCTGAGGATTATGTCTGAGGTTCGATATCCGGGTCGCGCAAAGTGTTATTGGATCGCGCTCACACCAATACTTCGTTTTCATCTAGCGTATTTTCCAACTTTTTTTCTTTTTCATTGGCTCCTAGGAGTCGTTAAAATAGCCTGTAACCTCCCCTCAAGAACAGGCCTCAAATGCAAAAAGACTTTATAAAAAACTGACTGCTCGTTCCAGAGATTATCCCCTAAATACAAATTTTACTTCTAAAAAGTAAAATCACACGGGGACCTACCTACATGAACCGTTTTTCAAGCCACAAAAGCTTCAACCGATCGATATTCGTGCCAACCCTAGACACTAATGCCCGCAGTACACTGATTGTGTAATATAAACTATCACATAAATAACTAGGGTTGCGCGACAAATGCACACTCAATGATTCGACAATTAAATTGTGAATTTATTGAATAAATTGTTTTCGATGCATTTCGGTTCACTGTTTGTTATTAGGGTTGCTACTTTTGAATATTGTTCGATCTTATTATTATTTTTTAAGTTATTTTGAAAATGGAGCTTTACACTAAGGTTCTTTTTTACGCAGTTTTTCATGGAACAGACGCCTCCTGGAGTGGCGACATCAAACAGTTGGTTGGGACAGACTGGATGCGGAAGGCGGGAGACAGGCTTTGTGGCGCAGCCTGGGAGAGGACTATGTTCAGCAGTGTGCAAATTGTCTGATCAACAATGTAAATTACGCAATAAATGAAATGTCAAATAAAAGTGATTCCTACTGATAGTAAGTTACGTCATTTCCTTCAGTAAAAAGATCTGGTGCCTCAGAAATCCATGAGATCCCAAGTTCTTAGCACTGTTGAAATTCATAAAGTTCTTACGGGTCACGTCACTCTTTCCGTTTTATCCGATCCAGCCTGTCCCTTTGCTGCCCCCAGCTAAGTCCTAAGCCGAGGTCAATACCTCTTAAAGTGTAATATTTTTGTTATGCCCTGTTATTAAGCCTTAATTTATAAAGCCACTATCTTCTGCCCGCGACTTCGACCGCGTCAAATTTTTGCTCCCCTGGCCCTTCCCGTCGCATCGAATTGCCCGCCAGTTTCCAACAATTTTTCGTCGCTGCTCCACTTCTTTTGATCGTAGCGTAATGTTATATAACCTTTAGCCTTTCTGAATAAATAGGCTACCCAACACAAAAATATTTTTTCAATTCGGACCAGTCGTTCCTGAGATTAGCGCGTTCAACCAAACATACAAACAAACTCTTCAGCCTCATAATATAATATGTATATATGTATATTATATTATTAGTATAGATTCAGGATAACCCGGTAAGGCAGTTGACAACCTCCTGGATGGACCTGCAAGACCTGCAAATTAATTTCACTAAGAATGTTTCTTTTATCATTTTAAAAGGACAATACCCGCTAACATAACCGGTAACATAATTGTTAGCTCTACTTAACTTGTGGGGGGGGGGGGGGGTACCAAAAATACCCTTATTAAACCGTGAAATCCTATCCGTCATGCTCCGTGTAGTGGTGAGCATATGTAAATACGTGTAGCCCAACATATTTTAATAAAGCACCCTCATGGCTCGCGTTCGACTCCCCGTTTAGTTAGTTATTAAATACGATATTTTTCCATATCATTGTGCGGGGACAGCGATTGGGGAGATTTGGATCGGGTTATGCGAGAGTGAAGAATCTGAGTTGCTGTTTTAAATATATGATGTCGTACTTAGGAATCAAAAATTTGGAACTATGCACCTAGTTTCATAAGTGCCAGTGTAGGTTTATGTGAAATAAAAATATATTGATTTGATTAGGAAGTATAATTAAGTAAATTAATTTGTGTGTTACGCAACTAGAACGATAAAAATGTACTTACGGATTTACGTTGAAAAGATGTATTCTTCATACCTATGAAGCAATGGGTCAGGAATTCTCTTCAAAAAACCTCGGATTGTGATGGAAAGATAAATGATGACAGATTTACTGCCTCGTTAGTTTAGGTAGCAAGTGCTACTGCTCGCCATAAGGTCATGTTTTGTTAGGTTTGGTTCCCGAATCGAGCAAACTGTTATTGGGTATTTCTATCTCGCATTTCTTAGTAGAAGCTCGGTCTCTGGATTTGTGATGACCGGTATATGACAATAGGCTCGCCCTCTATTACTATCTATAGATACACCTCTGCTTAACATTGCAGGAAAAACAGGCATGATGTAATGCTT
Source organism: Aporophyla lueneburgensis (assembly GCA_932294355.1). Lineage (NCBI taxonomy): Eukaryota > Metazoa > Arthropoda > Insecta > Lepidoptera > Noctuidae > Aporophyla > Aporophyla lueneburgensis. The sequence continues at coordinate 10,193,606 of OW028757.1, read as the reverse complement.
TGTAAAATGTTTGTTAAATATGACACGACGACAACATGTTAGTTATTTCACGATTAAAACATCTTGCTAATATCCTGTTTCCTGTTTTTTCTTTTGGCATGTATGACGCATTACAATATTTTCATAAAATTCTCCAATGTCGCTAAAATTATGTAATGTAATTAATTTTATCAAATTCCGATAAACTAAATTAAGCAATTCACTAGTTACTATAGGAACAGGTATAAATTGTGGTCAATTAAGCTATTGACAAAAGTTGAGGAAAACTATTTTAAAGCAATCAGATTTTTTTAATTTGTGATTAATTTAAACGTTGCTATGCTAATATATTATCTAAGACCTTATCACCTTACAAAACTCAAACAGTTTTAGTATTCCTTTTGGCGTATCGATGGCAAAAAGTTCTTGTAATAGGTACTTTCTAGCAAATACTTCTAGTGACTGGACAGGTCCACACAATCTGTATAGTTCTTTTCTCAAAAAATCATTTCATACATCAATCTACATTGTCTTCACATGATCTAACCATGAAAAGGTCTGGATTTTGTTTTTTTTTCGGCCTTTCTTCTTATAGTGGTCAGGTAGGAAACGACGACGACATCTAGTTTCAAAGAAAATATTTATAATAACCTACTTACAGAAATAAAATCATTTATAATTTATCATAATTTTAGCACAAAGTTCAGGTATGCAAACTGCACTCACTGACGCAGGTCATCAAATGCACAGGTGACGGCATCGAACACAAGATGGAAGGTGGGCCATTATCTATGGGGAGACGCCCCACACTCACTAGAAAAAAGAAATCAGAGAAATTATGTAATTCTTACTCTATATCACTTATAACCATAAGATTAGTACATTATCAAACAGAAGCGCCTCATTATATTAAAGTTTTCAATCATATTTTTAGGAAAGCAACATGAGAATTTATTAAGGTTCGATGAAATACATGCCATATAAATTGGTTACTTCTGCATAACACTATCCCTTAAGGCGGATAACACCAAAAGCTTAACTAGGTTTAACGGAGTCGGAGCACACAATAAACACAGCTCCCTCGTTTAAATTCATTAATGCATTTGTCATAAAACTCATATCGTTATTACGTTATATGAAGGGTGGGACATAGTGATTTTTTCTTAATTTCCGTCGCCGATTTATTCCGGCAACGAAATTTGATTTCAGATGATAAGTCTGTATATTGAAGAGGGGTTCTGATTGCCTAAATGTATTTTGGGAGTCAATGTTTTATTAAAATATTGTTGGTTAGCGTTCTATTTATAAAATGACTTGAAAATACGTTAAAATCACATTAAGGAGAATATAGTTTCTTTCGATATAAGTTTCGGATGCCCCGAAACGTAATAAAAAATATTTTCCTTAAATTCTATTTGAGTTGAACAGTTGCTAAGTTCTCTAATAGCTCCACTCTTAAATCTATCGGGTTATGAATGACCGCTTAAAATTCTATAGGACGCCCAAACATCTGACGGTCGTAGAGAAATGCGTGCAACACATGCGCCCGCGGTCTTTTCAACGCTTCCAAAATCATTTATCATTCATTCTATCTCTGTCTATCATTAATCATTGGAATGAGACTTAAAGAGAGAGAAAATGAAGTGATGGTACGTCAGAAGAGTAAATACGATACGGCTAATGATACAATTAATGATTAATTATTTTTCGAATTTTACAGTCTATGAATGGGCCGTGAATAGCGAATCCTTTAACGAAGGTTCAATCGATAAAGTTGAAATTTGCTCGATTATTGTGGCGTCGGCTCGTCTGATAGTCCGTAATGACAGTATTCGGGTCTTTTAAAAACGTTTAACGCGAATAATGACGTTGTAAAATTCATTGAAGTTTTAAGGGTTGAGTTTCGTCTCTGGAGAGTGCTACCATTCACAATTTCACACCATTTTCGTGACAATTATAGTACATTTTACGTCTATTTAGAACACATTTGTAGAGAAAGAATTTCTTTGAAGTAATTCGAATGAAGTTAGCAAGAAATACTTTGAGCACTTTCAATAACTTGTATTGAATTGATATTTTTGTTACACATACCGTAAATGTTACTTTAATCGTTTACAAAATAAAATATATTTTCCCATAGCTTTAACAGTTGAATATAACGTTCTAAAAACATAATAGGCAATATTCCTATGAATCATGGGTTGATTTTATTATCATAGAAGAATAAAACGTTTCTATAAAAGTGATAACATTCTTAATAAATTAGGATTAAGAGTGAACTACAGGTTAGGCCTTTGAGAAATCAGTCGTAGGTGGTCTTAACAAAACCAGTACATCACAACATCTACCTTCAAAACATAAACTTGTAACGTTTAATAAAATTCGTAAAATGCCATCTATCGGTATAAAAATCGAAATAAATCTAGAAGAATCCCATTAAAAATTACCCAATATATTTAAAAAAGTCAGAAGCATGAATGGCCGTCCGGAGGTGAATGGGGCATCATTAAAATCAAATCCTATAACAAATGTAAGTAAAGTTGTTTTGTTACGCGTTTTACTGGTTTGGATATTATTTGTAATAAATTATAGAATAATTCGTAAGTACCAACAAATAAATCCTTAATAAGGTGTCGTTAAAGTTTATTATTTAGTAACTGACTCCACTTAGGGCTATTGTTGAGCGTTTTTTTTTTTTATTTTGTACGCATCTGTTGTTGTGGTGTAGTATATGTGGGGATTTCAGACAATAGGTGTTTTTTTCACAGGGACTATACTGGCAACTTATAATGAATAAGGATTTTTAAAATAAAATGATTTGGTGGAGCAGTATAAGTCTTTAAAATGCGACAATGTAGTACTTACGGTTAAAGTTATTTATTTCTCAATAGAATTACATATTCACTTATAGAGAAAATATAGCATATAGCACTGTCAATGTCAATTAAAAAACGAAATGTTAAACTATGTGTGTTAAAAACCCTAATATTAGATAAGACTTAGTTCTAAAGTCTGTTCAGCTTTCAGCTTTAACCTTTCTCTCTTCTACTACTTTGCTTTAATCGGCAGACTCCTTAATCCTACTAATATTATAGATGTAAAAGTATCTATTTTTTTTTAGATTTTTTTGTCCTAATCGGATGAATTAAGTGATGTTTAAGAAATATAAGTGCTTGTACCACTTATATCTACTCATTTAATTATTCATTTGAATTTCAGGTCAAATTACATTACCTAGCGATACTGCGCAGAAGTGATATGTATAAACGTCATAAAACGAAAACAATTTTTTTTCGTGGATATTATCCCACAAGGACGTGTAAATGCACCCCAAGCAACATGGAATAATGGCACGAACATGACGATGAAGAGGCCTAAAAAAATTTTTACATTTATTTATTTGTATAAACTTTATTGTACATCATTTAAGCCGATGATGTCCACTACTGGACATACGCTTCTCCCAATTTGGGGGGGTTTGCCGTAATCACCACGCTTGGCAGGCAGGTTGAGATCGCAGTATAGTGGTAAAATGTATAGAGAACGCTGCTACCATATCTCTAGTAACTCCTTTCGTCGCCTCTTACGACACCCACGGGAAGAAATGGGAATGAGATGGGATACTTTATTGTACATCACAAAAAATAATTAACACCACGAAAATATAATAGCGGCTATTGCGCTTTTATCAATGTATCTGAAAACCTTACATATACTGTACCGGGTGACAATATTTTATAGTTTATAGAGCATCAGGCATTGTGCTACCGTTGAGCCGAGCTAGTTTATTATTTGAGGCTCGTCCCGCCACCGGCTGTCAAACTTACTTGGGATGACGACAGTCATGGTTTGAGGACCGCTGGGTTCCACAGCCTGAAGTTTATTGATAATACTCGTGATATTTTCAATGTTGTTGGGGAAAGTTTTTGTTTATCGTTTTGTTATATTATTATCAATATTACTGTTTTTTGGCATATTTATCTTTCGTCCTCGTTTAATAAAAAAATTCTGCAATGCAGTTTGTTGTGTCATTCCGATCCAGGCAGTCCCTTGCTGCCTTCTACCAGCGATGCTCTAAGCCGATGTCCGTACCACTCAGGGGGTGCCCTTAGCGAGTAGTCGCTTTAGTTTTAAGTTTCAAGGTCTCGCTGGAGATGGTGATCAATGGTCTTGCGTTCTCTGTATGAGAAGAGGGCTTTGCTCAGTAGTGGCAGACATTTAAAAAAAAATACTGTTGTAAAAAATAAAGTAGTAACCTACATAGGTCGGTTAGGAAGAAGCATGACAAAAACTGAAATGCAACCGTAATTTGACCATTTTACACAACATTAAAATCGATTTACGAGCACGCAAAACTTAAAATTTTGCAAACAAAACTGTGGCAATACATTAAAAACCGCCAATAAAAAATAGAAACGGTCTCCTCAGACAGAACCCTAATTATGAAAATGTGTTTCGTCGCTAATCACGCGTTTCTGTAGCTTGACACCTTCCGCTAATTTATATCTCTCAAAAAAAGAACAAACAAAAATTAATTAGTAGTTTAAATGCAATTAAAAAATTAGTCCTTGATCGACAAGAATCAAACGAAGATTTTTTTAAAATGAGGCTGAGAATCCGGACTTTTTTATATTAAAATTTCATAAGACAGGCCCCAAAACGCCCACCCTTCACGTCTTTCGGGCTAGGAAGAAGTGGAAATACACTGCGGTACCTAATTAATCAAGCATGTCCTAGAAACAAAAATTCGAAAATATGTGACCCGCGCTGGGCCCGCGTGGTAGATTACGGCCCATTCAGATATACGCATACCAAATCATTCATGCGCTTTAGAGCAAATTTGAGCAGTGGTGGCCCAAAAGGCACGGCCGTGACTTACGAACAACGTTCAAACTTAAGCTTTACTTTGTGTAAATTATTTTATCACCACTGCTCTCAAAAAGGTGAAGGAAAACATCGTGAGGAAACTGGGATGTCCTAGGGCAAAAATAATATGTGACATCCATCAACACACACTCACGCACACACACAACATGCCTCCCCTCACCGAGAGGAGGCCATAGTCCCAGCTGTTGGAAATATATAGACTGATTAGGTAAATAATTAACAAATTAGAGCACGAGGAAATTGTTTCTCAATTTCAATGCATTACCTTTTTCACAATAAAATGACACAATGTCTATGACATAATAACTAGTCATAATACCATACCATACCCACTATTTGTAATAAGGCAAAATCTTACTAAAAAAAACTGAAACAATAATTAGCAACCACCATATCTAGCGAACACCTAAAAACCAAAATTCTTCAAATCAATTAAGTGGCAGACGCGAAAAAACTTGGCGCCACATGTCACAGGTCAGTGCCAACGCCCCCCGATCCTCAGGAGTCAATGGAACCGCCTTAATGAACCGTGGCTAGGCCACATCCTGCTCTACTTGATAAGTAACATATTTCGGGACTTTTCGGGAGTAATTCTCTCGTGTTTGAAGTCGGAGGACGATAAGCGGCGAGCGACAAATTGTGGTCATTGGAAATGTGGATTTAATTTAAATATTTACCTAGGAAGGAAGCAAGATTACGGCGATCTAGCTTTCGCCCGCGACTTCGTCCGCGTGAAATTTCTCGTTTTACATATCTACGTGCGTGGTGCTAATATGACGTTTAGTTCTGGAGCCTAATAAGCTAAGTTTTCAAAGCTCTCCTACTATTTTGATGTGCCCGATAAGGATCACAATTTACCATCTAAGTAGACATTGTGCAATACAAATAAACTATTGAGTATTGAACAAGTGTATGGTATATCTACAAATTATTTACCTTTTATCAAATGTGTATGCAAACACTGCTACTCACCGTAGGCGCGAGCTTGCGGGCGGCGAGCAATGGGTAGCTCGCCGCCCGGTAAGGACCAGCTCGGGTCGACGGCGCGTAGTGTTCCACGCACGCCTCAAAGAGATGTCAGTAGCGCTGAAGGGGTCTGCTAGGACCGATGCCTGCCGGGGTTGCGTGATTGTTCGAAAGAGATACCGTGACCCTGGCACATGGGCAACTGAAGGAACACGGGTGGGTTTTAGTCAGTAAAAGTCTGATACGCCCTCCCGCTCCGCCCAGAGCGGGAGAAGTCATCTCAACTGAGTAGCAGTGTTTTACATGGAGCGACTACCTAGCTGACTTCCACAACCCAGTTACTGGGTAATATGATACCCCTCTGTAAGTCCGGATGTCAGACTTTCGGGCTTCTGATGACCCGTAAGGAATGTTAAAGGTGTACAAATAACAGCCTAGACCTAAGGCTTAACGTGCTTTCCGATTTGCGTACATTTTTGTCTTTTTTTCCCCTCTTAATTATCATCTTTTTGATCTCCCTGATGATCCTATCTATCAGCTATCTATTTATTCTACCAATCCTTTATTTCTACGCAAAGCTAGGTTATTATAACATATCATAACATCAAGCCTTGTTTCCCCGAAGGGTTAGGCAGAGGTGTACCTTTAGTACCTACACCCACATTTCGCCTGTTATGTTTAAGTCCCATGTAATAGGGGGCGAGCCTATTGCCATCCACCGGGCACCAATCCAGACTCCGGGCTGCTACTGAGAAATTCCAGATGGAAAAACCCAATAACACTTTGCCCGACCTGGGAATCGAACCCAGGACCTCATGCTCAGCATTAGCGCTTGCTACCACTACACCAATGAGGCAGTCTCAGTTTATTATAAACATATGAAAAATTGATAACAGAATATCTACAGGTAAATTAACGATTTTTCCCTATTTCTAAATAACATCAGCTCTTTCCCTGCCCGATAAAGGGACCATACAGGTTAATGACAGGCCTTGGAATTATTTCTTACGATTAATTAAAATTATCAAGTTTGTAGGCATGGCAACTTACATCATACGGAGAATTTTAAATTCGTAGTTGAAAATTGTCACCTCTTATGTTTTCAGAGTTTTAGTCAATATGTTATTAGAGTATTTTTTTGTTGAGAGCAGAGGGGTGATTGCGTAACTAGCTATCAGTATGAATTAGTTTCATATTGATAGTTAAACAACATTCATCGCGTTATTTACGTTGCTGAGCTGACAATGTATTCGAACAAATGACGCAATGGTATAGAAATAATCATCAATCCGATTCAGATTCTGATAGATAGTGCGTTTCGCAACTAGGGTGCAGATCACCAGAGAAGGTATGGCCAGGCAATCGTATTAATATCATGCTGATTTTCAGAGGGTTAATTGAAATAACACACCTACTATAGAAAAGGCTTTAGTTTTCATTGTCAGTTCAACAACATTCAATGCGTATATTTACGTTGTTGAGCAGGCTTTTTCGAACATATGACAATGGATTATCGAAAACCTTCAAAAGTGTGTCACGCAATCAAGGTCTTAACAATACATAAGGCTCGCTTTTTCTTTTCAATAGAGATAAATTGTGTTTCACGTCGATATTGGACGAGATCATCTTAAACAACGAGCACGCTTAAACAAGAGCAATGGTGGCCAGAGGGCTACTATTGCTCGGATCGGGGAATTACGAGTTGTAGGTCGTGACTTCGCCCAGGCAAGTGCTTTATGTTGTGTAAATAATTTCATCATCATTAAGTAAGTAAGCAAATTTTATTATTTCATTGCTCTCAAAACGGTGAAGGAAAACATTGTAGACAGTCCGAAATTTGAAGATAATTGACATCTACCACCACGCCCGCTGGGCCCGCGTGGCGGATTACAGACAACTGCTTCTCGAAAAGAGGAGGCATATGTTCTAGCTGTGGGGAAAATATGGCACTGAAACGTGGTCGCTCACGAAGGTCTTCATTAGAAGGCTGAAAGTCACCCAAAGGGCAATGGAGAGGGCTATGCTAGGAGTTTCCCTACGCGATTGAATCAGAAATGAAGAGATCCGTAGAAGACCCAAGGTAACCGAAAAATATCCAAACGCAAGTGGCTGTGGGCACGGCACATTGCTCGCAAAAAGATGGCCGATGGGGCCGGACGGTTCTGGAGTGGCGACAGGGTACTGACAGACGTAGCGTTGGAAGGCCTCCCACAAGATGGACTGATGAAATTGTGAAGGCCGCAGGAATCTACTGGATGCAGGAAGCACAGAATCGGTCGAAGTGGCGGTGCTTGGGGAGACTATGTCCAGCAGTGGACGTCTTTCGGATGGTATGATGCTGATGATGCCGTGGGACATCGCTCGATCAAGAAAATTGGTCAGTAACAGAACCTCACCACAATTCCTTCGTGAGTAATGAGCGCGACTAGTGGACGACAAGTTGAACACTTATCAGCTAAAGTCACAATTACAATGGTTACCGCAGCGACCGCAGTCAACATAATATATTATCATGGGAATTTACGCAATGGTACCTTGTTTACCTAGGGCTGCTCACTTAGGTCTTAATTAACATGTTGTTTGTATGGGTAACCAAATGACGTCTCCCGTTCTGGGTGGAGCGGAAGGGCGTGTCAGACTTTTATTGACTTAATCCCACCCGCGTTTCTTGAGTTGCATGTGCCACTGCCAAGGCCACAGTTACTCTTTCGAACAAATCCGTGACCCTGGCAGGCATCGGTCCTAGCAGACACCTTCAGTAATACTGACATCACTTTGAGGCCCGCGTGATAAACAACGCGTCGTCGAACCGACCCTGGTCCTTACCAGGCGGCGAGCTACCCATTTCTCGTCGCCCGCAAGCCCGAGCCTACGGTGGCCGGGAGTCCGCAAACGACTCCCGATGCCAGTCTCCTCCTGTGACGGCTAGGGGCGTGAGGGCGCAGAAAAACGAGGTAGCCCTAGATACATCATCCCAATTTCCCTGTTTCGGTGTAGGTAGCTACATAATTAGGCGATCACGGTCTGCAAACGGTCGCGATATGCATGGTGATATTCGCCTTTATTTATACCTCGTTACAATAACAATAAATACTCATTAAAAACCGTGTTTTACCGAATATTATGTGTATTTCCGTTTATTCTATTTTTAGTATAAACATCATTTGTTTTGGTATATTGTATTATTTATACTTTAATATATTTTTTAACCGATTTCAAAATAGAGACGGTTCTCAAGTCGTCTGTATGGTTCTTTTCTTTTGTATGTATCGTGATATCTCCGGCAATTGTGAGTGGATTTCCTAAATTCTTTTTTTAGTTCCTCAGGGGTCCCATATACAGTAGGCCGCAAAAGTATTCGTACAGTCAGCAATCAAGAATTATTAAGGTAGAAATAATCGAATATTTACAAAGAAAATCCAAATATTCTATTATCATTATTTAACGCTAATCTTAATAGGTCAAATTCATATGTATTAAAAACAAAAGAACAATTTTATTGGATCAAAATACTTAAACTTTTACGAAGTTCAAAAATTAAGCTCGTAAAAGTATTCGTACATCATAGATTTCTACGAATCAGATCATAGACAAAACACGAACGCGTCCAAACTTGTACATTCAACACGATTATTATAACGTCTTGATCTGCGTCGAGTCGTTAGTTATTATTTTTATAGTACACGGATACTTTATACTGTCATGGGTCGCTCAAAAGGCAGAGAAACTTCAATAGACGAAAGAAAATTATTTTTTAAGTTATTTAAACAAAATAAATCTTATCAAGAAATAGCAAATATCGTAGGCCGTCCTCGATCAACAGTACAGTATGTGATAAAACATTGTGAAAAAGAAAATATGTGGGAAAGTAATCACAGAAGTGGTCGACCTAAAATATTGACAACCCGCGAAGAACGATATGTATTACAGTCAGTGCGAAAAAATCCCCAAATAACCGCATCTACCATTGCTTCAGACTTAAAACATTCGTATAATAAAGAAGTTCATCCAGATACTGTACGTAGAGTACTTAGTCGAGCTGGGTACTGTGAAGCAAGGAAAAACCCGTTTGTAAATGTAATAAATCGAAAAAAGCGTTTAGAATTTGCCAAACACTATAAAAAATGGCCAATAAGTTTGTGGAAAAAGTAATATTTAGTGATGAAAGTATGTTTCATGTATTCAATTCTGGTGGACGTCGGTTAATGTGGAGGCCAACTGGAAAAGCTCTTGATCCAAAGTATCTACAGCCAACTGTAAAGCATGGAGGGGAAAGAGTGTTTGTGTGGGGCTGTATGGCGGCTGCGGGTGTGGGAAAGCTTCATATATTTGAAGAAACAATGAACCAATTCAAATATATACAAATTTTGAAAGAAAATTTGAAAGAAAGTGCAAAAATGTTAGGATTACGAGAAGATTATTATTTTCAACAAGATAATGATCCAAAACATACTGCCTATTTATCACAACAATTCATTATGTTTAATGTTCCACATGTTCTTCAAACTCCCCCACAGTCGCCAGACCTCAATCCTATTGAGAATTTGTGGTATGAACTGGGAGTTCGTATAAGAAAGCATAATATTAGTAACAAATTTGAATTATGACGTCTATTAGAAGAGGAGTGGTATAAGATTTCGCCGGAAACGACAAAAAAGTTAGTAGAATCGATGCCAGATCGTCTTAATGCTGTTATTCAATCTAGGGGATATCCAACAAAATATTAAATTTTTATTTTTGCAATTATGTATACTGTACGAATACTTTTGCAATCTCTATTTTGTAATAATTTTTTAAGTTTTCTTTGATAATTATTTGATTATTTTTTTTTAATTTTCTACTCTGTGAAGTAATATTATTGAGACTAGTGTTAAATAAAAATATAGTATTTCAAAATTGTTTCTATGAATCTATTAATAATTCCACCTTTTAATTTCGATCACTAAATGGACGAATACTTTTGCGGCCTACTGTATATTTTGTTAACCTTGTTTGGGTATTTTTGGCGTTAGCCTCTATAATACGTTTAAATAGTCCACTTTTCATATGTTGATGACATTCTACTGTTTTCTATCGCTGTTGCCTTACATTGGAAGTAGTGATATAGGTATGAATTGGTGTGGGGTAGGCACCATAGCCAAAAAGTGAAAAATAAAGTAGTTCTCAAAAGGAAAAAAAAAAACAACCGCCTTCGGTCGAAATTCGTTTTTTGGAAAAGTTTTTTTCATTAAAAATGTAAAGTTACTTGCTGGTAGAGATTTTTTATACAATAGGTTAAACTTTCTCTAAATATAAGAATTAATGTTTTAAAGGAAAACGTGCAGTAATTTGTGAATGCGATATTGAATTGTTATTTTAAATACCAATTAAATCCGTTAATTAATGAGTTAGTGATACTTTGTTTTCAGGAAATTCTCGGAAGTAAACTACCTACCTACTGGATAAGTAGGTCAGTCAATTATTATTGTTAAGTTTTGACGACCAGTTGACTGAAAAGAAAATTGAGATATTAGATATGAGTATTTGAAATTGCTCTATTCAATGAGAAACACATTTTATCTCATTTTTCTAATTCTGTCTATTTTTTTCATAGTTAGTACATTTTTTTGGCAGTAACACTTTTTCTGACGTTTATACGTTTCTAAAATTTAAGCGACGTTTAAGGTAAGACAAGATTCGTCGCAATCCCACTATTACCAAGGGGTATCATGTTACCCAGTAAATGGATTGTAGAGCTCTGTAAGCAGTCACTCCGTGTAAAATACTGATAGATATTCAGCTGCATCTAAACATCTCCTAAGCTTCCACGCGCGCCTCAAAGAGATATCAGCAGCACTGAAGGGGTCTGCTAGGACCGATGCCTGCCAGGGTCGCGGGATTGTTCCAAAGAGATACCGTGACCCTGGCAAATGGGCAACTGAAGGAACACGGGTGGGTTTTAGTCAGTAAAACTCTAACACGCCCTTCCACTCCACCCTGAGCGGGAGACGTCATTTGATGATTTCCCATCCAAAAAAAAAAGCTTGGAAACTGATGCCAACATAGTTGGTAAAAGGCTAGGCAGATGATGAACCTGCGTCAAGGTTAAACATAGACTAAAGGAATAATTGGTAATATATAGTAAGGAAAACGGCATGTCCTAGAACCGAAAAATCGAAGGCATCTGGCATCTACCAACCTGCACTAGGCCCGTATGGTTGATTACGGCCCACTCCCTTTCGAAGAGAAGATGCCTGTGTCCCAGCGCTGGGAACATCATAGGCTGATTATATTTTATAAATCATTTTATCATACTTTCCCCTTAAATTCTTTGAACCCTTCCGCATAATATTTCATCTTTGTACTCCTAACTGCCGCATTCCAGCAACCAATTACCGAAAGCAACCGAATATAACCAGGAGGTAAGCAATAACTCACACTTGGTAACCGACGCACGCGCAAATCCAATAACGAACCATAGCGTGCGCGTGCGCGTGCTACCTGCAATCAATGCGCGGGCGACGATGTTGGCGGGGAAACGGATTTAGAAGCCCTTTAAGAGGTCATTATTTAATGTATGAAGGGTTTGGGTTGTAGGGGTCTACTAGGACCGATGCCTGCCGGGGTCGCGTGATTGTTCGAAAGAGATACCGTGACCCTGGCACATGGGCAACTGATGGAACACGGGTGGGTTTTAGTCAGTAAAAGTCTGACACGCCCTCCCGCTCCGCCCAGAGCGGGAGAAGTCATTTGATGATTTCCCATCCTGAAAAAAAAAAAAAAAAAAAGGGTTTGGGTTAATTTTATAACATTCATTTTAAGTTTTCTTCAATTATTTGTTATTAAAGCTATTAGAAAGAAAAAAAAAATAAGTGTTTATTCTGCACGAACAAAACGCACATTACGAGTAAAAAAGATACGTAAAACGCATACATACAAAGTAGCCGAAAGCCTCGTATTCAAATCAATATAAAATAATAGATTAACAATTTTGTCCATTGCTTGTTGATATCAGTGCAAAGGACCAAAGACGACATTGGCAACCGCCAATGTCGTAACATGCATTTGTATTGTCTTTCTCTTCTAACCATCTAGCCTATTAAATAATTATTTAATGGGGTAGTTGGTTAGAAGAGAAAGTATCACTAACTGTGTTACCTTATATCTAAAAAAAAAAACTGTTCCTGACTTTTCGACCCGGGATCGAAACCCAGGACCTTATGCTCAGCAGTAAGTATGTAGTCTTGGCGACCACTAGACCAGCTAGGCAACATTCAACTAGTAATCGAACTCAACGTAATGTCGGGGATCGACTTCGAAAATTATATTTTTTGTGTGTATTTTAGGTAAGTGTGGAAAGAACACTGACGGCGACGCGCAAACTGTTATGATTCTGAAGGGCCCATAAAACTTCGCTGGTCCATACATTCTGAACTGTAGGTTTTCTATGAAATACACTTTTCTGTGAAACTGTGTGGTAGTTGGTAGGGCACATTGCTCACAGAATAGATGGCCGATGGGGCAAAAGGTTTTGGAGAAGCGAGCGCGTACTGGAAGATGTAGCACTGGAAGGCGTCCCACAAGAAGGACCAATGACCTGGTAAAGGCCGAAGGAATTCGTTGGATGCGAGTAGCGGTGCTTGGGGGAGGTTTTTGTCCAGCCTTCTTTCGGCTGAAATGATAGTGAAACTTTTCTACAACCAATTTTAAGCTAGGAGTTCTAGAATTATGTCCTGATGTTACATTGTAGCGTCAACCGGTTTAAGTATTTTTAATGAAGTTTGCTGGCCTCTTCCAAAAAAAAACTCGCCATAAGAACTAAGGTGAAATGAGTTGTCATTCCACCTAAGACTCGGGGTTGACACTAGTAGTAGTAGTGTTGTATCTAGTTCGAAGACAGGGGACATCCACCAACCCGCACTGGGCCCGCTCGGTGGATTATGGCCCACTGCCTCTCACTGAGAGGAGGCCTGTGTCCCAGCAGTGGGAACATAATAGGCTGCTGATGATGATGAAAGTAGTGACAGTTCACTTCACTCTCTTTGCTCTTCAACCTCACTTCACCTTAGTTTTCACTGTAATATTGTTACGGAATAGACCGAGAGGAGTTAACTAAAATAACACTAGGTATTGTATCAGGAAGTTGTTATCAAAATCGATGGTAAAACCTAGGATAACTTGTTATTTACCTGTTTTTTCAAGTTCAACACGTGATTAAAGTCGGGAAATACCGAAAATTGTACGTGAGTAAGGAATAAAACTGTAAATAAATATATTATTATAAATAATCATTTGTACGTGCGTGGTTATTTCTGTTATTTAATGTTATCATCGCACGATATAAGGATAATCGATAATAAGGTACTATGAGTTCCTAATTGTAAAAACATTTTATTTTTATTTCATTAGCCTTTGATGTCCCACTGCTGGGCAAAGACCTCCGTACACTCTTTCCACGTCTCTCTGTCCAGAGTTGCCAAGCAATAAAAACACAATGTTACCATAAAAATAATTTGTGATAAATAGTATAGTTATTATTTTATAAGCCCGAAAGACAAGCAGTCTTACCAAGGGATATCGTATTATCCAATAAATGGGTTGTGCAGATGACTGCACAACCCATTTATTGGATATTACTGTCGACTGCGACTGCCGATCTCATGATCGGCAGTCGCTCTTTGTAAAATACTGGCACTTCGCTGCTTCTGATTGTACTGGAAGCCAACCCCAACCATAGTTGGGAATAGACTTACCAGATAAAATTATATTATTTTGTTTCTGTAAAATTAACGATAGTGAAAACCACATCAATATTCGATGCGTGGTTTAGAAGAAGTATGCAGAGAAACATACGGACATACTTTATACTATTTGAGATAGTGTTTATTTACAGTTTTACCCACGTGCATTTTTCAGAATTTCCCAGACTCGCTGTTAATTATTAATTTTAACATTAAATAACCCTCACGTGAGCTTAACAAAAGGAAAAACATAAAATATTAGATTACCATTGTAAACAGCAAAGATAATAAAATAAATACAAAAATAATGTATTACAAATAACTAAAATGTTTTGTTACAAGTTAGCTATATAATTGTCAGGTAATAATATTATAAATATTGATAATGAATACAAAGTTATGGAGGTAGGTTAAAACATTTACCTTGTTTAATATTTTAAAACAAAAGTATCTATATAAAATGTTAACTGCAAAATATTATACCTAGTTATTATTCTTGTCGGCTGCGACTTATGAACGAGTTGTAAGATCGAGAGTTCGAACCCGGGTACTTTTTGTATTAAATTATATCACCACTGCTCTCAAAATGGTGGAGGAAAACAAGGTAAGGAAACCGGCATGTCCTAGAACAAAAAAAAAACATATACATCCGCACTGGGCCCGCGTGTTGGATTATGTATGGTCCAATCCCTGTCGATTTTTGGAAGGTTACCCATCCCAATACCGACCACGGAATTCTTCGATCGATCTATGCGGTTATTAAAATTTAGCAACGAGCCCCACTAAATAAAAACGCTTACAATATCCACCAGTTCAGTGAAAATCACAGCATTAAATGGACAGTGTTGCCAGATAACAAATTGTCGTTGAAACGTAAACTTTAAATCGAGCCATGAATAGGATTTCTTATTAATATTTGCTGTAGGGCTGCGGCTCATTTTTCACCCATTCACAAGGCGATCGCGACAAAGGGTTAGTCGGTCGGAGCGGCCGACATTGCCTCAATATTTAACGTGTTCAGCGATATTTATGACTTGTGGGGTCTGTGCTACTGAGAGCGGGGGGGACTAGTGCCTCTTGCCTTCCGTTTTTTTTTTTTTGCTTTAACTTGTCGTAGGTCAACCTATGAGGTTGTCGGCTGCTTAACCGGACTTGCATGTGGCTACCTTAATAAATTAAGGGCTCCAGCCTCAAAACTTAAAACTAGAGCGACTACCTACTCGCTAAGGGCACCTCCTCTGGGGTACGGACCTCTGCTTAGGGCATCGCTAGTAGAGGGCAACAAAGGACCTGATCATGGGTTGGGTCTGAATGATTATTATTTAGGGGCTTTGAAGTAACTACTAGGTGATGACATATGGCACTGAGACGTGGTCGCTCACAATGGGCCTCATAAGAAGGCTCAAAGTCACCCAAAGAGCAATGGAGAGGGCTATGTCTGGGGTTTCCCTACGCGATCGAATCAGAAATGAAGAGATCCGTAGGAAAACCAAGGTTACCGACATAGCCCCAAGAATTGCCAAACTAAAGTGGCAGTGGCAGGGCACATTGCTCGCAGAACAGATGGCCGATGGGGCCGGAAGGTTCTAGAGTGGCGACCGCATACTGGAAGACGGAGCGTTGGAAGGCCTCCCACAAGATGGACCGGTGACCTGGTGAAGACCGCAGGAATGCGTTGGATGCGAGAAGCACAGAACAGGTCGAAGAGGCGGTGCTTGGGAGAGGCCTATGTCCAGCAGTGGACGTCTTTCGGCTGAAATGATGAAAGTAAGTGTCGGATTCCATAAAATTGGTTTGAAAACTGCCCCTTAGTTAGTTCTTCGCTCCCCAGTGAAATCCACGAAAAGTTGTACCTAAATAATGTGGCGAAGCAATAACAGAAGCACGGATGGATCGATCAGGTTAAGCTACGTTTACTGCGGTTGATCAGTAGATGGGTGACCATCTTTTCACACCAAGACCCCTCCGCACCTCGGAGAGTACGTTAAACCGTTAGTCCCAGCTGTCATTTGTGGATCTTTGGCAGTTGTTACGGGTGGTCAGAAGCTCGAAAGTCTGTCAACCAGTCTTACCCAGTAACTGGGTTGTGGAGGTTAGATAGGCAGTCGCGCCCTGTATGGTAATTTTACTTATTCAAAACGCCTACCCCAAGACACTACTTCCGTCTGTGGCTTTGATGGCCTCAAGTCTCTCTCTCAATACGTTTTAAACTGTTCCGAAAATAGGCATCTGAGTAACAAGTTTGGCCCGCTTAAGGTTATGCCCTTATTCGCCCTCGCTAACACTCAGACCATACTTCATAATATTTAATTTTCGCCCACAAAAGGGTTGCCGCGTTCCGCTAACGACCTGAATACTTTTTTTATTACATTTTTGGCAAAGGAAGCTAAGCCTTGAGCCTCGTTAAGTGATTCCCGAGATTAATGGGCAGTTAATGAGGCTGTATGGCACCGTGACCGTTCGCAATGCGATTGTAGTTGTTAATCATTAAAAAGTTACAATTGTTGGCTTCAGTGACTTTGATTTCGGGGATCGTGAAAAGCGCATAAGTTCCTATGACCCCGGTCTAAGTGTGGGAAGGGAATACCGGGGTGGTTTTTAGTCAATAAGAGTCTTAAGTGGGGTCGAAGGGAGCGGTGCCAGAAACGACTACATTCATTGTGTCGCACAAGCGTGCATTCGAACTATGGTGAGTCGCAGTACTGTTTTGTCGTACAACTGTTATTCGCACATCCATTTGTCGAGCTCACGTTGCACACGCAACGTAAGGTAGGACGCCCACAGGCTAGCTGGAGCGATGATCTTCGCAGGGTGGTTGGATACAGCTGGATGAGAATTGCCGAGAATTGAGTTTAATGGCGTCCAATTATGGCCTACGTCCAGGAGTGGACTGCTATAGGCTGATGATGATGATGATGATGAAGAAACTTTTGTTGATAGTAAATCCTCAACCTCCACAGTTGAGGTGTTCATCTCTCTCCGTGTAGGTTGTCCCACCAATCATTTAAATATAAAACTTTATAGGTATCTAACATTTCAATAACCATCTAATCATCGCTTCGTTAGAGCAAAGACGATTAATGAATCTTTTTAATTCTAACATATTATTTTCATCTGTTTGTCCATAAAACACCTGTGAAGTGCACGTGTTGGAAAACATGGTTCCGTACGTAATAAATGATTATTTTATCCTTAGATTGTTGTAGTTAGGTATCGGGATTTAAAAATACTTACAACTGGATTTTGCCCGCGGTTTCGCCCACGTGGATGTCATTTACCGGGACATAAAGTACTCTGATTTTCGAACAAAGTTTTCCTTCAACAAACAAATCAATATCTCTAAAAAGATCTTTCAACAGTTACAGAACCCTAAAGGCCTCCTAACTTGACAATGCTTAACTAACGATTATCAAGACCGCACCGCATCGATTCGACTCGATTTATTGTGAGCCGCCGACTGAGCTCAATCGATTGATTTACTCGAATATAAACAAACTCTTTTACGCTGATTATGGTATGATCTTTGCCTCTATGGAAGTGTTGAGTTTGAAAAAGGAACAAATAACGGTCTAATGAGTTATTGTGCACCTGTGGACTGTGGATTAGGTGTGGTTTGTTTAAAGTTTTATTGTGGTTTGGTAAGTAAAAACTACTTCATTTTGCCCGCGACTTGGTCGGCTCGTAAGTTCTCTAGGACACTAGCTTCGCATGGGCACGCACGGACTGTTTCCATACGACCATGCGGAAACGCTGCGCGTCTCTAGTGCGCAGAGTGCAGGCTTTTTTTTTTTTGGATGGAAAATCATCAAATGACTTCTCCCGCTCTGGGCGGAGCGGCAGGGCGTGTCAGACTTTTACTGACTAAAACACACCCGTGTTCCATCAGTTGCCCATGTGCCAGGGTCACGGTATCTCTTTCGAACAATCACGCGACCCCGGCAGGCATCGGTCCTAGCAGACCCCTTCAGTACTGCTGACATCTCTTTGAGGCGCGCGTGGAACACTACGCGCCGTCGACCCGAGCTTGGTCCTTACCGGGCGGCGAGCTACCCATTGCTCGCCACCCGCAAGCTCGCGCCTACGGTGGCCAAGAGTCCGCAATCGACTCCCGACGCCCGGGGCGTCTCCTCCTGCGGCGGCTAGGGACGTGAGGGCGCAGAGACTGCCACTCCCTCACGCGCCCCGCCTCCTCCTTTGCGAGCATTACTGCTTTGCAGAAGGAGGTGACGGCTTCCCATGCCCTCGCTCCGTACCATGGCTCGCACCAGGGCCGGACGCGAGAGGTCGCCGCCACCGATCGCCTCCACGAGGACACGGCGGTGCTCCGCCCAGGCAGGGCACACCTCCACCGTATGCTCCACCGTGTCCTCCAGACGATCCTCGCAATGGAAACAGCTAGCTCCAATGCCGTTCTGACTATGATAGGAAATAGTTCGGACTGTCCTTATGTGCGACACTACGGTGACAGACAAGTTACATATAGTCATTCGTAAGAGACTACTGAAATGAATTGAGTTGATTATGAATTTGATTCATCTAATTTGTGTGTTGATGTCGTATTTATTCGTTTGTTTTTATTTTTTTGGTTGTTTAAAGTTGTTTTCTAATATGGTATATGTGGTATCTGAAATAAATGTTTTCTTTATGTAAGCTTAGCGTTCTTTCTGCCTCTTTTTCTCAGCCCCTAATAGTCTTAGTATTATGTTAAACAGCCTATAGTCTTCCGCAAGAATTGAGCTATGAAAATGCACAAAGAATTTTTCAAATACGACTTTTTAGAGACGACGTTTTAGAGATTAGCGTGGTCTTAGTACCCACCTACTGTCGTAGCAAGGACAAGCTCCACAAATGGGGGTTCATGGACGGCTCTGATCTCCGGTGTGTATGCGACGTCTCTCCACAGATAATGGCTCACCTCCCATCTTTTTTTTTTCCTGGATGGGATATCATCAAATGACTTCTCCCGCTCTAGGCGGAGCGGGAGGGTGTGTCAGACTTTTACTGACTAAAACCCACCCGTGTTCCTTCAGTTACCCATATGCCAAGGTCACGGTATCTCGTTTGAACAATCTAGCGACCCTGGCAGTCACCTCCCATCTTGCACCGCATGCTGTCACCTGCACACGCCAAGGACCTAATGGCTGCGTCAGAGAACGGTATTTGCGTTGCTGAATTCGGGGCAAAATAAGTTAGAAATCTACATAACTTTATATATTTTAGTATATACTAACTATTAATATTCGTGTTATTTTTGTTATCGTGACACTAAGAAGAAGAAGAAGAAGCGTGGTCTTCATATTTTCAGCTTTATTATAAAGAGGAAAGTGTGTTTAGTGAGCACTTTTTTTTTTTCAGATGCAAGTGTCTAAGAGGAGAGCTGGACGAGGTTGGTGGCTTAATGAAAACCATATCCATGACTTTTTTGACAGGGTTAATAATCTCTATTATCTTTGTAATTAACCACCACTGCATAGACTGCACTGATTGTGTAAAATAATGTCGTAGCAACGATAATTTACATAGAACCTCTATCAGTCCTCATTACTACGTAAAAACCTATGTCTAATTACATGAAATTCTCTTAATTAACTCTGAAGAACTCAGTAGTGTAAAACCTCCTTACATACCATAGACTATCATGCACTCTCTCGAACTTATCAACTAATTCGTTTTCCATTGACTGTTTAGTACGCTCTCATCGTTAAAAGCTCGATATCAGACCAGCAATGGAACTGTGATAGTTTGTTTTGGTCGCTTGTGTTGTCGCAGCTTGTCGTCAGGTGTAACGGGGTAAGTAATGGAGGTAACTTTGTGGGGACATACAATAGACAAGTCAGTAGGTTTAGTCTATGAATAGTCTGAGAATTAAATTATATTATTAATAAAATATAACGGGGTCACAATTTATTTATTTATTTATATATATGCTTTATTGTACCACCAGATTATCGGTCCACCTTGTAGGAAGCCTGCCAGCGCTACGCGCTCTTCCAGTACGCGGTTGCCACTCCAGAACCTCTCGGCCCCATCGGACATCTATTCTGCGAGTAATGTGCCCTACCCGCTGCCACTTAGGTTTGGCAATTCTACGGGCTATGTCGGTTACGTTGGTTCGTGAGCCAAGTGGGCCCTTTATGATGAGTTGTCCTTCTAACCGTTCCTATACTGTGAAGAGTTATAAGGCAGGTTACAGGCAGATGTGTGAGGCACTCGTTAGCGAACATGCGCCGTTCTGCCTACATCTTAATTAAGGAACGGAGTACGGTACCCCGACATGGCTACAAGAAAGTACTACGACTTAAATTGATTTTGTCTGTTTTTGTAGGTTTTTTTATAGATTGCTGTTTTCCGCGTAGGAACAATTTGTAAAAATAATATGGAATTTTATCGCGAGTTTTAGAGGACATTGTATTTAATTAATTTGTGAAAGGAAATGAGTCTATTGCCTAATTACAACACAATACAGATTTTTAGGCAATTAGTCAGAAACTCTGAAAACCCCAATACTCAACATGAGTGGTAATTAGTGTAAATTAAAGGACCGTTATTATAAACGATGTCCTTTGTTACTGACGTCAAATAAGTACTAATTTGTATTGTTATGTACTTACTAATTAAGCTTACAGGGAGAAGTACAGCTATACAAAAATATTACATTATATTCTGAAATAAACAACAAAACAAAAATGTCAAAGTCTTTTCAGTCATCAGGCCCTCCTTCTCATTCTTTCTTCATTGTCATAAAACTGAGAGCGAAAGAGAAGTAAAATAAATAAGAGAAGAACACAGAGATTTGGAACAGTATAACGCTTATAGGGGGTTTTTATATTCCGGATTTATTGGCAAAATACTTCTTGAAATCAGAAGAAAAATGTTCTACCTATATAACGCTATGTGTAAACATATTTTTGCTTATAGTATTTAGAACAAATTTTTACCTGAAGGTATCCTACGCGATGTACCTACGTCAAGTTTATTAAAACCACTTAATGAATAATATTGTACTTTATCAATTTTGGTATGTGGCTTTATTATGCACCTATAGGTACACAATGTTGAAATAATTGTACAAATTATAATTAAGTATGTCAATAATAAGGAAAGTGTCCTTAATCACTACCTATAATTGCGTGATATCAATATGGAACACAGTTTAATTAACTTTATGAGCTGTTAGTTGGTTTTGGTACATTTTTCTCTGAAATTATTAATTAATGTTACAGTTTTCCCCCATTTTTGTGGTTTGGCCTTGGCTGATTATGTTTCATACATATTGTTTGTAGGTGGACACATTAAAATGAAGCGTTGGAAATAATAATAATTGGTCACTATACCTAAATAGAAAAAAAAAATACTTAAAAGTTTCTCTTTCCTTATCTCCCTACCGATTGTATTTTAAACCTACGAGAATATTAGATAATCTATTAAAATTAACCACTACTTACCCTAATTGCAAATACCTAATATGACGTATCTAATGTGACAGCATGAGCTCCTGGGTTGTATTTCCGGGTCGGTAAAATGGTTATTCGATTTTTGCATCTGGATTTTCTTAGTAGCAGCCCGGAGTCTGGATTTATGCCTGATGGCAATTGACTCGCCCTCTATTACATGGGACATAAACGCAACGAAATGCTGGTTTTCTGCAGGAACACCTCTACCTAACTCTCTCGGGGAGTACAGGTCATGTTATGGTAAGTATTTTTTTTTTCAATGTTGGTTGTATCTAAAATACGTGTCAAAGAAATCAATACATCAGGTATTTTGGTTTTGATTCCTTTCGAATCGGCTATTTAAAGAAACTTTAACATACCATACTTTTAAGTTATAAAACGGAATATTTTCCTTGTTTTTAATTAATAATTAGGTAGAATAATATTAATAAAAGGTAGGTAATTTTTCCATGCTAATAAGATGGGTATTATTTTTTTTACAATAACAACTAAATTGCTTGATGGCTTATATACAAATAATTATTTTCTTTCAATTCGTAATTTTCTAGCACTTTCTACATAACCGTTGTAAAGTTACTTCGTCATTAAAAAAACTGTTTACCTTTCTTTGCCAGGTATTAAGTCTCGTACTTTCTCGCATCCATACCAACTTATTAGGTCGAATATTGATGAGCAATTAAGGTTGGTGTTCAGAGCAATCTCGGGGACAGCGATAAGCACATTTGTTGTCCCCGACGCAACACTTATGCTAATCACCAGACCAAGGCTTGCAAACGCCACTCCTAAACTCGGCAATCGGCGGTGGTCCTGTATCGAATAGAAAAAAAAAAACAAATGAAGATGTGTACAGTAATTATTTTAAATGCAAGATTTGATAAGAATAGAGATAGCTTAGTCTAAGGAATAGAGAAAGGATTTTGTTGGCAATTCTATAATTTAAGTTTTTTATCTGTTTGTTTATTGGTCTCCAATAAAGGGGTTACATGATTCATCCATTACTTATGTAATTGGAGAAAAATAGTTTTGGATATATTTACCATCAACATCTCATAGAAAAATTGCACTGATTGTGTTTTTATTTTATTTATTCTTGGTTAGATAACAGAAACATCCTATCATGTTCCCACTGCTGGGACCCAAGCCTCCTCTCTTTTAAAAGGTAGGCTGTAATCTATCACACGGACCAGTGCGACATCTAATAGTCGAAGTCAGCCTTGATGTTCAACCTTTTTTCCATGTGTAAATCCTCATGAATACCTTCCGTATAGGAAGAACGCAAAGTTATGTCGGATTTCAACCGACTAAAACCTCTCACAGTTCCTTCTGGTACCATATGTTGCGAGACCAGAGGGGTAATTGCGAAACTTTTTATCGGTAGGAATTGGTTTAATATTCATAGTTAAACAACATTCATTGCGTTATTTACGTTGCTGAGCCACAATTTATTCGAACAAATGACGCAATGGTTTAGAAATAATCTTCAATCCCATTCAGATTCTGATAAATAGGGGATATTTGTACATACGCCACAATCATTCCGTGTGGTGCTAGACGTAAAGACCAGCACCATCACGTTTCTTCACGTGGTTGTCGTAAGAGGCGACTAAGGGACTTACTAGAGAAAGGGCAGCAGCGTTCTCTATGCATTTTACCACCATACTGCGAACGTCAAACCGCCTACCAAGCGTGGCGATTATTGCAAACCCCTCCTTTGGGAGAGGGGTCCACCCTTTATGGCAGAATTTTTTTCGTCATAATATTATTTTGCATAACAGCGGATGGCATAAACTTCATTTCGCAGAAAATCGTTTGGCATACACTCATTTATCATACATCCACAACGCATAATTTTATAAGTCAGAATCATCTTTAGGCATAAATTTTATTCCATAATAATTAAAAAGTAGAACCATCATATCGCAGAAAGTTCGCAGTCAGAATCGTCTCTTGGCATAATTTCATATCGATAGTTATTAAAAGGCAGAACTATCATATCTCAGAAACTTTAAACTTAGAATCATCGTTTGGCTTACATGTCATATCGAAGAAGCATGCAGCATGTAAACAAGCATGCAGCATGCAAACAAGCATGCAGCATGCAAGCAAGCATACAGCATGCAAGCAACCGAGCATGCAGCATGCAAGCAAGCATGCAGCAAGCAAGCATGCAAGCAAGCATGCATCATGCAAGCAAGCTTACAGCATGCAGGCGAGCAAGCAACATGCAGCATGCAGGCGAGCATGCAACATGCAGCATGCATGGTTTCTGTCACGGCTTCGGCGCTGCGGGGCTCCGGCGGTCCCACGCGAGCTCATTGTCACAGATGGTTTTACGCTCACCACCACGGCTTCGGCTTGCTGGCCGGCTTCGCCGGCCAGCCTCAGCCGCGGCGGCGACTGTCAAAACCACCTGCTCCTCAGCTCGCGGGCCGCCTCGCCACTCCGCGCCTACGCGGGCTTAAATTACACTCTAGAGGTAGGGCAGACAAGACTACGTGGAGTCGGTTCTGTAGCGATTCGTTTCTGTCAATAATTTTTGTAGCACAACATATACTGACTTTTAGAGACAATATTTCATTTTATTTAAAGTTAAAATGCAATTTAATAGAAATGAAAATATGCCTAACAAAATTATTCTAAATGAAATTCTGCCATCTTCGTAGTATGCTAAGTGAAATTATGCCAAATAATCATTGCTCTAAATAAATTTTATGCTAAACGAAATTATGCGGAATTTTAAGTCTGCCAAAGGTAATTATGCGAAATAAAATTCTGCCATCTTAAAAGTATGCCAGCGTAAAGTCGAGCATATAAACATTCGGCTAAACAATGATTACGGTAAACATTTTTTATGCCAAGTGTGTTATGCCAAATAAAATTCGGAGCATCAAGTTTCTGCCAGATAGAGGGAACCCTTGGGAGAGACCTATGTCCAGCAAAGGACATCTGTCGCCTGAAGATGATGACGACGCATTAAACTTATACAAATCTGTTCAAATATATACCTATATAACAGATTACAGTTAATGGTTGCAAAATTCATTAACCCCAGCATGTGAAATTCTAAAACGTATATAATTTCGGAACGACTGCCATCAAAACATTTCCTCATTTTGATTTACCGTTAACTGGGAACATAATACGGTCCTATACGTGTGCAGAAACGATCTCCTACCATAGAAAGAGAACAATAATTTCTATTAGGCACAGGCTATAATTCATAATTGCTACAACCGCCGCACAAACGGCTGATTGTTGGCCAAATGAAATGAGCATGTCCCATACAAAACACCTTTCTTTTACCTTTTGACTTATCGATTTCCCTCGTAAAATTTATGAAGATTACCATCTACAATCACGCCTACTCTCAAGAAATCAATGGACACTCAAGCTTTGCTTCTACCTAAGATTTATTAGTCCCTATTCGAACATAATCTCAACTAATTCACCGTAGAAAAACGTCGGGTTTATAGCCAGCAGGACAATCGCTCCTTTGTCGCTTGCCTCAATATATTTTAAATGACTGCTCGAGACGGCCTCTCGTGAAGCCGATCCCATTGTGACTGACGATGGACGTTCCTTTTTCGTAATCGAATGCGGGATATTTATTTTGAATTAAGAATAATTTCTTTTTTAGCTGCCGTCTGTGGACGTGTGCCGAGCATTAGCGGCCTTTGTTGACGCTGTATTAATGAACTTTGAATATCGAATGGGGTTCCTTTTTCTTTCTTTTTCGTCCTTTTGAACTGGACTACCGCGTCGTTTACGGATTTTATTCTGGCCACGTCACGTGTTGTACAATTTTGACGGTTTCTTTATGAAGTTTCTAACGTTCTTCGCCACGAACCATCAGGCTCTAGGGCAAAGGAGATTGACAATGGACAACATCATCATCATTATCATTTCAGTCAAAAGATGTCCACTGCTGGACATTTCTGGAGTTGGCCATAATTACCATGCATGGTAGGCGATTGCGATTGGCGTTCACAGTATGGTGGTAAAATGCTTTGAGTACGCTGCTGCCCATTCTCTAGTAGGTCCCTAGTCACCTTTCACGGGAAAGATTGAGATAGTGCTATTGTTTACGTCTAAAACCACACGGAACAATGGACAACATAGAAAAACGATTCTTCGATCTTCGGGACCTCCACCAGCCGGCGTAGCATGACCAATTCTATATCTATTCTACCAAGAACAAAATAAGTTCCTTATGTATTTTAATGCTGTAAAAATGTTTCTACCTCATCAGAAAAATAGTCATCATACTTGACATCGTACTCTTGTCGACTGAAGAATAGAAACATCTCTTCTTTTCAGTTTTACACAATTTTTCTACGATACAATCTATCATTTTGTCTTCACTTCGGTCGACAAATTCCGTTTCTAGGCGGTCATGCTACGCGTGCTGTTAGTCGAATATATGTTGGCATTTATAATGAAATTGGGTAACGATAAAGGATTTTATAAGTTCTTAAAACTTTTAAATCCCCCCAAGTCTACTAAAAATAATGAGTCCAAAGAACACGGAAAATTCTCAAAAACTTCTTGACACATTGCCTTCCAAGAATTATAAAAGATTAAAACTTCGACAAATCATGACGAAAGGGTTCAGCAAACAATTAATAATAACACTTAACTCCATACTTCACTCATGTAAAGTCAGTTTGCATTGTTTGACAGAAACAACATGGCGGAGCTTACATTAACACTTTGCTAATTGAAAACTGTGTCCCAAGACCAAGATGGATGATTGTGGATTTTGTTAAGCGTTTCTTGCTGGAATAATATTGTTTAATGAATGCTGGGATTTGTAAGTACTTAGGGAATTATTAACGCGGTTCAAGTTTTGAAACTTTTGAATCGGATTTGGTTGAAACAACTAAATTGTGGCTGGTCAGTTCCACGTCCGAAGAGCAAGCGACTAGAAATCAACCATTTTGTTGCTCAAGAACCTTAGAAGAGATTGTAGATCCCGAGTAAACACTAGAAATCCATACTAATATTATAAACTAGCCGTACCCTGCCACGCTTCGCTGTGGCACATTGTGATTGAATGGTTGAGAAATGAGAAACAAAACAAAGAATACATTTGTTTCTCATGTGACTGCACCATTACTATTGCGGTTGTCAGCGAGTGTTTTCCTCGCTTCCGGCAGATGGCGCGGTCACTGGTACACAGCAGATCGTTAAAAAAACTGTTTTTTTGCGGTCGTGGATTTGTGACTGATGCAAAAAATAGATAAAATGCGGATTTTATGTATATCATAAAAAAAAATGGACGAAAACTGGCAGGCCGCGATGCGACGGGAAGGGTGAGGGGAGCAAATATTTGACGCGGACGAAGTCGCGGGCAGAAGCTAGTAGCTATATATATTAATAGCTGATCGCTGATAGTTCACACCGCCCTAGCGAGTACTCAGCGACGCTCGCTTGATGGGCAGAACACTCGCTGAGAAACTCACGCTTGGTACACACGGCTACACCACAAGCTATATACATTTCCACTATAAGCTGACATCTCAGTGTATGGCATATGTATATAATGCGAGCTCAGCTAAAACTGGAAATGTATAGCTTGATGTGTAGCCGTGTGTAAATATGCATACTAGCAAGTAATCGCTCATTGATGTCGCGCACTTGCTTGCTGCTCGTCAACTCATTTTTAGTAGCTCTCAAAGAATTTTTTTCTCAACTTTATTTGAGAGCTCCTTGCTTCTTTCTCGCTCTGGGATGACTTATTTCATGTTGACGATACGACGCCTGCCAAGCGTGGCAATTATGGGAAACCCCCAAACTGGGAGCGGTTTATGTCCAGCACCCTAATTGCGAAACGCACAATTTATCAGAATCTGAATGGGATTGAAGATTATTTCTAAACCATTGCGTCATTTGTTCGAATAAATTCTCGGCTCAGCAACGCAAATAACGCAATGAATGTTGTTTAACTATCAATATTAAACCAATTCCTACTGATAAAAAGTTCCGCAATTACCCCCCTGGAGTGGACGTCTTATGGCTGAAATGATCTTGATGTTTATATGAAATAGTTAACTTATGAACAATTTAAGGTCAAATTAATAGAACTTGTTGAATGAACGATGTATGCATTTATTTTTGCATTATACAATGACATCATCAATATCACACCACGAGCAATTAGTAAGGTCATGACGCCATTTCATTATAATAGAACAAATTGCTATTATTGTATGGGAATATTAATTATTTGCGGTTTTAATCCCAATAGTTCTCAGAACATAACTTCTAAGTATTTTAACGTAAACGCGATAATTATGAACTAATTCACGTTGGCATAGCATTTTAATTTGTAAATATTAATTATTTATACTTCGCTATATCGTGATATTAGAATTTGATCGTTACCGTTATGTGGATAGAGTCTATAATAAGTTTTGATGAGTGTAATGATCAATCACGCTTCGCGGTCATTGATGATCAGATCTAAATATAGGTGTTCGTTTTTAGCGAGTATTATTAAGGCTTCCGCAGGCAGGCGTAACGCTATTTCAGTAGAAGAAGAAGAAGAGAAGTGAAGTTTTCATAACAATTGTTCTACTAAAGTTTGTATTTTAATCCCAGATATTAATCTGACATTTCACGAGTTTTGTGTTTCCTTTTTTAGTATAGGAGTTTGACTTAAGTTTGACATTATACCAGAGGGGTAATTCTCGTAATTTTAAGAACGTTCACAGTCTTATCTCAATCTGTCAAAAATACCTTGAATTTCCATAATTTTTTGACAAGTTTATGACATTTGTCTGTCGCGGAGATGAGATTACAACTATATTTTTAACGTTTTTTAAACTTATGAGAATTGAGCTTCTGTAAAATTTGAATATAATTTTAAAAAACGACATTTAGAGTCGCATCGCGCCATCGTGTTGTGCGCACGGGAGCCTTAATAGCATTATGTCAATGTGTGTGTGTAAGAGTGACGTCATCATAAAAAATACCGGTCACGTTATGTACTTATGTTGGAATGTTATCAAATTAACTTGAAGTGTGAAGTTATTCAATGTAATGTTTATGCCTTTTCGCAATTAGCATGATTTGAATGAGCTGTTGATGCTGTATTGAGCTTTTTAAGGAAAACATTTAAAGCAGGAGAGTGATCTTTACTACTTATTGCTTATGATCATCATCTAATCATTACAGCAGAGATGTCCACAGCTGGACAAAGGCCTCCTCCAAAAGGGTGGTTTGCCATAATGCGGAGCCAAGGAAACTATATAAGGTGTATTTATTCATACACGAAATATTTTAACAGGTACACCTGTAGGTGGTAAAGAAGCTATAGCAACGAAAAAAAAATTTTGTTCTAAAGGTTTTTTTAAAATTTAATATTTATAAATTATTTGACGCACATAAGAAATACTGGCTCCTTCTTATTTTTTACGGTCCGAGACACCGCGGCCATGCTCGTGCCGTCCGGTCGTCGCCCTCGCAGCGTCAGGCGGGCCATTCATAGAATTTGGAGTAAAGGTTTTATGCAAAACGTCTCAAGTAGTTATAAAATTATAATAACTACGAAATTTCAAAAACGCTTAGATAAAAAAAATATTTTTGCTTCTATAGCTTCTTTACCACCTACAGGTGTACCCCTTAAAATATTTCGTGTATGAATAGATACACCTTATATATAGAGGAATGAGGAACAAAGTGTGAAGTTCACTCAACCTCCATAGAAAAGCAGAATCCTCCGACGACGAGTGTTTCGTCTGATCGGTAAACTCTGCTTGCGCGATGTAGGATTATGTGTGACGTCAGATATGATTGCCACCACAACTCCAAACACAAACCGAGTGATTTTGTACCTTTACAAAATAAATAACTTTTATGTGCCATCAATAATAGAACATCAATAACTTATAGATCATTAAGTAAATAAATAATCAAGACTTCTAACGTAATCACATCGTGAGGAACCTTGCTTGTTCTTGTTCAGTCATTTATAAAGTATCTGTTTATTAGTTCACACCTACTTTGAATGTTTGAATTTACTACTAATTGACAATGCTCTATCACGCCTTAAATACAGAATGAATAATTACAGGTTGTTAGTGAATTGTTTTGTGTGTGGATCAGGTGACAAAAGGTCAAATGATTTCGAAGATCAACGATAAACAATGGCCGTTTTGCGTGGATGTGACGCATATTTTCCCCCAGATTGTTCTTCTTTTTTATGGTCTTCTTTGCGTCATGTTTACCGCAAATAAATGTATTTTCTTTTTCATTCTAAGTCCAGAAAAGAAATATGAGCCTACTTCATTATCATCTGCCTAGCCTTTTCCCACTATGTTAGGGTCAGCTTCCAGTCTAACCAAATGCAGCTGAGTACCAGTATTTTACATGGAGTGACTGCCTATCTGACCTCCACAACTACGTTACTTGGTAATACGGTACCGCTTGGTATGACTGGTTGTAAGACTTTCGGGCTCCTGACGACCCTTAACCCTGTCGTGACAAACTTAACAGAAATACCTACACGTGCTTACGTGACATATGTCACGAATCAATGAAATTCATTGAGACACATGTAAGTACTCGTGAGTATGAATACTCATCCTATACCGTGCCCACTGCTGGGACACAGACACGAGTGGAACGCGGGCCCAGTGCGGGTTGGTAGATGTCACATGTTTTCGAATTTTTGGTTCAAGGACATGCCGGTTTCCTCACAATGTTTTCATTCTCCGTTTTGAGAGCAGTGGTGATGAAATTATTTACACATAGTTAAGCGCCTGCCTGGGTTCGAATCTACAACTCGTAAAGCCGATACCAGTAGTAGTGATTCGCGGATTCTGGCGCAAGCGCCAGAGCCCGCGCTTGCACCAGAGCCCGCGAATCTGTAGCACCCATCGTAAAAAAAAAAAAAAAAAAAAAAAAAAAAAAAAAAAAAAAAAAAAAAAAGGTTTTGGTGTGCTCTGATCTCAAATCTGCGGTCCATTTTAGCGTAGGATGCGTGGTTCTGGAGTTATGCAAATCAATTAACTGTTATCTCATTGATTTCCGGTGGTCCTGCACCCTCATTAGCATTCCATTGTTCGCCTAATCCTTTTATCTATTATACTTCGAACACCTCATTACGTTGCGCCAGAACCCACGAATCTGTTGCCCTACGGTTGATTTGGCGTTCTTATCTATTACTCATTGTATGTCTGCTTTTCTATGTCATCAATAAAACACATTCATTTTTATTTCAATATTTTATTACTTTTTTCTACAAAATATGAGCGGAAGATCTCATCCACAAAAATATCATTGTGCAGTGTGTTCCCTGTAAATATGTTCGTAAAACTATGCATTGAACATCCCTGAAACTTAAATAGCAAATACATTAAGCAATATTCACCACAAACTGAAGTCCAATCATTCTGAATCCTATCAACATTCCAGTCCCATGGTATATGTGTATACATAGGTAGTCTATTAGCAGCATAAACATTATTTTCTAGACTGGGATGAATCTTTTTCATATGTTTTTGTAATTCTAGTGTATCCATGATATTACTGTTATTAGCAGATTATTACAGTACCAATCTATTCAATGGTTGTCATAGGAATGTTCAATTATAGTGATTTGTAAATATTAAATCGCATTCTTTGTGGGAGTCACAAAGCTTAGGATTATCATTTTGCTGCAGCTAATTTAAAGTTTGTTATATGGGTCTGATTATATTAAATAAAACACTTTGAGTACATAGACATTTTTAATTAACTGATCAACACAATAATTATTAAATAAATAAATTAAATACAGACATATTATTATCAAAATACCATTTTCTAATACACACAGCATTATTCAATGCACAATTCAATTTATGGTTCACACAATTAAAATCAGTTTTATTTTTACAGAACTTTTTTTTTAATGTCGCAAAATTAGGACATCCCTTCTCACCTATGTCAATCACTTCACAGTTTGCACATAACTCTTTAATCCACGTAATCTTTTCCAAACCCTTTGTCATAATTTTTTTATTTTCTAAATATGGTAAAATAACACGTTTAAACTCTTTGTAGTCTATGTAGCCTTCACTCCAGTAAATTCCTCGATTTCTTTCTAACCATCTCACCTGCTTTTTTTCTTCTAGTGTTAGGTAATGGAATGAATATGGTGGTTTCACCAAGAACGTCTGTGTATGATCATGACTCGCAATGGCCAATTCTTTGATAATAAAATGATTTAAAGAATCTTTAAATCCTTGATAGTATATTGCATACAATTTGTTTTATTTAATTTTATAATGTTATCTTTAGTTACACACACACAAAATGCATTAAACATAACACATATATCTAAAACACAACACACATTATAATCCTAACTACTATAGTCTACAGTAACATTTCTATTTTTATCTATTTCAATAATATTATCAAACTCAGCATAAACAATACAGTTAATTGTTTGTATTAGTGAGGATTCAAATCGTACTTCTAATCTTACACTACCATGCTTTATGAGATTCCAATGGGCTGATGAGTTAGCTGATAAATCAGGAGTTAAATCAAATGCTAAAAGACAGTAACCTTTGGCATACTGTTCACGAGAGATTGCATTTCCTTCATTAAGAAAGTGAATACCAGTCCCCGAGAATAGAGTATGATATGCTGATGTAAATATATTATTATTAAAAGATGGTTGCAAAGCTTTGGAAGGTATTTGTTGACCATCAATATATAAGCTGAAAGAGTTAATACCATAGTTTTCAAAGTTAAATGGATTTTTAGTAAGTGAACCATTAAATGCAGAATTATTCACAAAACCAATAATACATCTTTTGGGTACCTGTCCTAAGAATATATTATCAAGAGTTTTTCCTTGAACACCCGATGCAATTGTTAAAACTTTAACTTCAGCACGAGTAATAGGATATTTAGCAGTGGTAGAAGCTAAAACTTTCTGATGTGCGAGTAATACACTTGGATTAATTCGTGCTCTTCGAACAATAAGAGTTGCGTCCGTAATGCAAACTTTAAACTTTACATCATTTGACCCAGCAATTAAATTAAAACTCTCTCTTGACCGAACTAATTTTACACTCATTTCAACGCCATTAATTAAAAATTTATCTTGATTGAAAATGTCACCATGAAGATGACCAATCATTTCTATTTCCCTGCTTTCATTAACTAATTCCTGTCTTTTAACAAATCCTATGTTTTTACCATCTGTGGAATCCATTTTTCCTGCTGTATCATCATACCAAAGACTACAAGTAAGATGAGATTGTTTAGCAGCAGGAGCATAGTTTAAAAGGGTTTCCATGTATGCTCGATAGGCATAGGTATTATTAGGTGGTGATACAAGTTTTTGGTTTAAATAAACATCGAGTTGACTAAAAAGTGAATGCAACCAATTATTTACAGGTGCTACTGCTGTAGCTGATATCAAGTTTGTTGAATCTTGATTTAATACTTTTGCCTTTATGTGGAGTAATGTATGAGACAAATCTATGTAGTCATCGCCTGTTCCAGGAACTTGAAACTCGATAGGTCCATCATCAGCAAGAGATGAAATTGGTTTATAGTGAATCCACAATCCATTTTCAATGCTTGTTTGTGTAGACGGTAATGCAAACAAATCTAATTCTGACTTAACGCACTCACAAGAATGATTATGAAGGAAAGACATACTTAATTTGAAAATATATCTTTGATGTTTTTTGGTTTTAGACCAAGTTTTTTCGTAGCTTTCACTTTAGCTGTTAGTGGTGGAATGAACGAGGCCAATCGTTTTCTTTTACTTATATACCCAGATCCTGTCATGTTAAATCGATCAATTTTGTCATCAGCCTTTCGTTTTAAGTTTGTACTAACTTGCTTTAGACGATCTTTTATTGAGGCTTCCATAGGACGGGCTTGAACCATATCCGATAAAAGTCCTACTCCAGCGTTTAATGCCTCCTTACCAACCACTCGAGCACCACTTGAAAGTAAAGGTAAAACTGATCTAAATAACCCTCCTAAGAAGCTCCCAATACCATGACCGCGTTGGTATGGTGAACCCTTATAAATTACTCCAACTCCTGATCCAGCTTGATGTGAATAATAATTTTCATATGGACATTTATGATGATCATGAGGAGAATACATTATTATAATTTGCGGAAATGTAGTTTAACACACACGGTTCCAAACTGGAATGGTATTTTTTGTCCTGTGCTCGATCTTATATCTATTTCCAGCGTATCGAACTCTCTTCGCATAACAGGTAAGTAGTGA
Source organism: Aporophyla lueneburgensis (assembly GCA_932294355.1). Classification (NCBI taxonomy): domain Eukaryota; kingdom Metazoa; phylum Arthropoda; class Insecta; order Lepidoptera; family Noctuidae; genus Aporophyla; species Aporophyla lueneburgensis. The sequence continues at coordinate 10,159,348 of OW028757.1, read as the reverse complement.
GGTGGAGAGAAAATGTACATTTTATTCGCACCATAAATGTATTTTGAAGGATCTAATGAAATGACTCTTAATAGTGGAGTCATAACATCACCCACAATCTGAGGATCGATAATGTCGCAATATAGAAATAGTTGAGATGGTAACCCTAAGTGTAAATTAGCAGGACACTTCCCAAAATTTCTGTCTAGGAGATTTGTATTTGGTTCATAACCTAGTTGTAAACTTAATTTGGGTGATAATGTTACGGATGTTATATTTTTATCCAAAACAGAAACAGACACAAATTTTGTTATTTCATCATAACGAAATTTCAAGCTCTCTCTGATACCATTTAACGCTCTTAAAATATGTTCAACGTTATCGTAGTTGGTAGCGGGAATATGTTTTTTGTAGTACACTGTTGATGGTTTATCTTCATTAGGCATTAACATGGTTTTTGTGATGTATACAACATTTTCATGATCTTGAACAGTAAACATGGTGCATGGATATTGAAACTCGACAACTCCAACCGCCCATTCACCTTCTAATTTCATAGCTTTTGGTAATTTTGTTGAAAAATTTGTGGTCTTGTTATCAGGAAAGTATTCCATTGAACTATTGCTGAGCAAAGTTAAATAAAAACTTTCTTTATTCATATTTCTTTTAAACTAGAAGCTAAAATCCAACTGTTAAATTTATCTGGATAACCTTTCCACTTCACTAATACTTCTTTTCTGTTACCCGAATAACGAGTGCCAATTATTTTATCTATTTTATATTGTGAGGTGGGGTTGTAAGTGACCTTCTGTAATTCTCTTTCATAAAAAGTACCAACTATTGGTTCATTTTGTAAATCTGTTATTGTATAAACAACCCATGGAGATCTATCAATTATTGAAGATATAATAAATATTTCATCACTCCAATTTGATTCATATCCTTTTTGGAAAACATGTTTATATCTAGTTATTCGAACATAATCACCCACGTTGAAATTTGGTTTTGGATTTTCTAGAGAAAGTTTGTTTGACCCTCTATCATAAAGATTAGTCCAAACTGTCATAATATTGTTGGAACTTACATCACATGGGCACATCTTAATACTCGAGTGAATGCTGTGATTATAAGAGTATATTAAATCTTGTAAAACATCTATATATCTATAAGTATTATTATGAGTGAAATAACGCCACATTTTCATTTTTAGAGTTCTTTGAAATCGTTCAACAATACTAGCCTTAATATCAGGATTGTTAGTGGTATAGTAATTTATCTTTTTGGATTTAAAGTATTTTTGTACATCTTTTGAAACAAATTCTGTACCTTTATCAGATTGTATGTGAGTAGGTGTTGTATTACTTTCAGTAAATATACTTTCAAAACATTCTTTAGTTGTTTCTGAGTTTTTCTTTTTCATTGGTCTTGCAAAAGCATATTTACTAAATACATCAATAACACAAAGTATGTAGTTGAAACCATCATTATATTGAGAATAAGTTCGCATATCACTTAAATCAGCTTGCCACAGCTCATTAATATTTGATAGAATGTACTTATTACGCGGGAATTTTTTCCGAATGGGTTTATGTAATGTATATGTTTCTTGTGATTGTAACCATTCCTTTGCTTGCTTTTTATCCATTTTACCCTTCATAGCTTTTGATAATTTATCAATACTACCAAAACCAGCGGGGTTAGATGGATCATAATAAATCCTGTTAATTTCTTCTAGTACGGGGTCCATTTTTCCCAATCGATCTTTTTATGTATTTTAGTTATAGATCTTTTATCTCCACTGCTCGGTGTAGAAAACTCTTGAACTTCAATCTCAGAGGTTTTGTTCAGATCTTTTACTTGAAGTTGGTTAATAAACTCACATCTCTTTGGATTTCCAATATAAGTAAGTGGTACTTTAATATCTTTTAATGCTTTAGCAAATCTATCCCACCCTATCGGATCACTTTTTTTTAAGGGTCTAAGTGAATCATTTATTAAATCAACAATATTACTTCCTGGAATTTTTTCATTATCAATTATGACTGTGCCTTCATTATCCCAACGTATTTTACTTTTACTTGTTCCAATTAAGTTTAATAATGACTCACCTTTTTTATTATAAGTTTTTGGTATTAAACTGAGTATTTGTGTTGATGAATACAGTGGATTTGCCTCACTTTCTATACTTTTAATAGATCCTTTCTCCTCCAACAAAGATTCAGCATCAACTGAACTTTTTAGATCTCTATCTTTATTTTTAAAACCAATTTTAGACCCATTTGAATCTTCATTAGATGTATCAGAATAAATTGGTAATCTGAGTGGTTGACGATCCTCTTCGGTAAAGTGAAGGTATCTTTGTAGTGTTTGTAAATATAACATCCACTTCTTTCGGTCTTCCGTCTTACTATTCATAATATTTTGCATTTCAATATCTAATCGAGACAAATTACTAGTAACCTTATTTTCTTGTTTTAATTTTTCAATCAATCCCGGTTCAATAAGTATCATTTTCTTAGCATTTTCCATGTTAACTGGCTAGTCCACTTACTAATCCACTCAATATTGCACCTAATATTATTGGTAAGAAAGCCCCTCCTTTTTGTATAATAATATTTTTTCTTAGTTTATGTTTACACTTATGCACCAGTTTACGGAGTATATTTTTGTGTTTATTCAATTTTTGTTTATCTTGATCTTTAAGAGGTATCTTTCCTTGTAAAACGTTATGAATACATTCACAAATACAATTTATTTCTTCTTCATCACACGTTTTAAGTAACGCTCTTTGATATTTTGGTTTAAGCGTATGCATAGCGTTTAGCAAATGTTTATGCGTTGTGAGTCGACGATGCATCATTTAGAAATGATTTGAATTGTTTGATTCTTGGTGTATTTAAACTGCAAAGCGTTTAGCAAATGTTTATGCGTTGTGAGTCGACGATGTATCATTTAGAAATGATTTGAATTGTTTGATTCTTGGTGTATTTAAACTCTTTCGTGGGGACGTAGACTGTGCAGTAACCATTAAATGGGAATACATTTGTCTTGATACGACAAAAATCATTTGTATTCTGTTTTAAATCTACCATTAAATATCCATGCGCTTCTAAAGTTGCATCCCTGTAGGCGTCTTCAATGAATTTTGGGTTATCTGGTGACACTTGTCGTGCTAAATATCTTATTTGAGTTTTATCTCGAGGGTTTTTAAAATAAATTATATAACTTGAGTTTAAAGAAATGTCTCTTTGACCTTTACCTTGATGAAATAAATTTTGTGTTAAATAAAATACACTAAGATTCCTGTGATGACTACCTTTTGTAAATATATCCACAATTCTTCCATCAGACTCTCTCATTAGATCATCAATAATAATAAGGTGTGGGTTTTCACCATCAAACATATTAAGATTTGGAATTCCTTGATGATAGTTAACATTTGGTAAATTATTTAAAGCCTGCATTTCATCAAAGCACCATGTGATCTGATTAAAATCACAATTACATATTTCTTTAACTGATTTTATGAAATTTGTTACAAAATTTGACTTCCCACATCCACTTGGTCCTGCCACAATAGCAGTAAACGGATGGATAAAGTGAAACATTTCACACGTCTAGAGTTTTAAAGGGATGAAATAAAAATGAAAATTTTGGTGTAAAAATTAAATATATATATATATTGCTAAAATTATATAAAACATGTAATTTGTGAAAAACAGAATGATCTGTATACTATTTCTAACACAATTAGTACTTATCAGAATTTCACAATCACCTCAACGTCAAATTTAAGCACACAAATAAAAACTACAATTATTTTACATTATTTACAATCAAACAATAAATTTTAAATATGTAATAAACTATTATATAACATTACAGTAATATCATAATTTTACAATCAGTACAAAATTTGTATATACACACAGAAATAAAAGTAAAAAGTATTACACTTAGCGTAATTTATAATGTCCCCAAGCCAATGTATCAATGTTGTTGTTCATAATACATCGTTTGGTATCATTATATGATAAAGATGTTTTATTTATTTTTTGTGTAAAAATAGTGTGTTTGATTGACTTAAATCGAAGCATACTACAATATAATACATTTTTATTAAACAAACACGATTTGTAATTTTCCATATTCATTTTTTTGGTAACACTTTTGTTAACCCCTTTTGCCTTTGCTATAAATTTATCTTCTATTTCTAAGGCATACATTTTTGATCGCAACCCTACAAATTCCTTCAATACTTTACCATTATTCTCATCTTTAAAAAAACCTAACTTTTTTTTATTTATTTTTGGATATCCGTAAATATTATTTTCCGGGTAATCTGATGTATCGAAATAGTGAAGTAGATCTGGTTTTATATCCTCATAAAAATTGTCTGTAAAAATTTGATATATCAAACTATCGGTATCGGTGTACAATAACTTAATTTTATTATGAAACTTTTTAATCATGTAGTTATAATGAAATTCATACATAAGGGTCTTAGATATATCTAAAATACAAAATCCTAAATAAATCGGCTTATCATAAATTAATTTTGTTTTGTGTAATTGTATTGCAACTAAATGTTCTGAAAATATTGATAAACTATGGAATTCTGGTTTTGCAATCCAATCCTGAGCACCTAAAACTTTACCACGATTATCCCAGTGAGTTAGTAGTTTAACGTTTACTCTTTTTTCAATATTTTCCATAGTCTTACCGAAGACAGAATTGTTCATTAATTTAAAAAAGTCTTTTTCAAAGTTTGATGTAGCTAACGTTCTCAAACTAGTATTTAAGTCTATGTATTTCTTTAACCAAGAACTCTGTTTAAATTTTAAAATTCTATGTACTTTAATTAATTTAATCCCCATTTCAATGCATTGTTTTAAATTCCTGTAGTGAATGATGTATTTATTTTTATTATTTAAATTAGGAACTAATTTAGTTTCTTTAGTATTACCCACACATATGTTTTCAGGACATAACGGAAAGTCAGAATGCAAATTATGAAGTTCATCAGGATATTCCAAATCAACTTCTAAAACATAACCGAAATCAGAGTTATCCGACACATTATAATCTGTATTAGAATCTATCCATTCGAAACCACCAACAGGAAGAGATTGAGACATTGCCCAACCATATAAATTATTCGCATCAAAATATGTTAGATATGAATTAGGTTTTTCACTATCATAATCTTCCATGAATTTATTATTTGCTCTAGCAAAACGATTGCTACACTGAGATACACCCCCTCTAATACCAGCTTTAAAAAAAGCAATTTTGTCATAGTCCGTTAACAATTCTAATTCTATTTTGGTAAATTTTAACATTGCATCCCAACTTAAACCTGGGGCAGTATAGTAATGAGCAGGATCTAATCCATAAGTTTTAATACAAAGCTTTCTAAAGTTTTCGAATACATCAGTCAAAAGTAAAACATCCGTTTTTAAATATAAATTGGAATAATCAGACATACTACTACACTTAAAATGTTGCCAAATATCTTTTGCGTGATTATAATCATCATTTGAGATATTTGAATCTGTGAGTGAACTATAAAATTGGTGTTGATCAGGAAGTGATGGATGTTTCAAGCAATCACTATTACACATAAATTCATAAGGATAAATACCTTTCCGTCTTAAACGTGAAAAATCTTCATTATTAGGATAGTTCCTTTTTAGTTCTGTAAACTGATCATCATTAAGATTTTTAGCTAGTTGATCTAAACTACACGATAAAAATTTCAATGAATCTATGAATCTTAAACTTACTGGTTGATTATTTATTGTTAACTGTTTTGAAAATGATATGTATCGTTCTTTATTTTGTGGAATAACTTCAACTTTGTCATCATCGAGGTTTAATGCATGGATAATGAAATGAGCATCGTAATGACTGAGGTTATGTAAAAATATTGGAATATGACGAGGGGTTCTGTACTTAGAACTACACACTTGATGTGCAACACCCCTAAAACTGCCAGTGTGCCAATCAAAATCGTAAAAAAGATCTTCATTTAACTCAGTTTCACAAATATGACATATGTTTGAATTTGAAATTTTAATTTTATCTTCATCTGATAATGGAACGAGACATTTTTGGAAACTATTTTTTTTAAATATTGTTTTCACATCTTCACAAAGGCGATTCATAAACACTTGTGCACAGTTTGACCCACTATACGTCTCATATTTTGATAATCTGTTATCATATGAACATTTAATGTAATATCCAAAACTATACACTTCATGTTTTTGAATATTAATTGTACTAGGCTTGGATGGATCGTTACTACATGATTCTATTGGGTTCAAAAATGCCTCAAAGTCTGCATAAACCACAAAGGGCATTTTCAACTTTTTCACGAATTTATCAAATTTTAATTTATTATTTGAGGTTGCTTTACCAAACCAATCCTTTTTGGAATCCTCACCGTTTGGTAATTCCGTACAAATGTGAGCGCAATCATATTGTTGATGGTTATTAAGTCTTTCCTCCGATGGGAAATGAAGTAAACATGAATCACATATATAAACTGCACAATGATGTCTTGATATTTGTGAACTAACTAATCGCGATAAGTTTTTAATATAACAGTAATGATTGTTAGTACCATTCGATATATATAGTAGGTTAATATGATTAGGTGTACGACATTTTGTTAAATATAAAGGACCTACAACAGAATTACACTTTTTTTCTTTATTATACTCTAAGCCAAAAACATTAATACTAATATTGTTTAATTTCTCTACTTTTGATATATCTGCAATTATAACCGGAAAAGAAATACCAGTAAATTTTAGTTTATTTCCATGAATTGCGTAAGATGCTACCCGATCTACACTTTTACATACAGGATATAAACCAGAGAGTAATGCCCATTTGAAACACATATTATCATTATTTTTAACATTGATTACAGCTTTTTTTGATTTAATATCTTGAGGAAGGTCGATATATGAACTACCACGTAGGGGGTTGAATTTGTTAACATTCATATCTATGTATTTAATTTGATTAAGACTCCAACCACTATCTTTTTTTTCAAATTGACAAATTTTACCGACTACAGTGTCTATTAATGATGAATAAAAAATATTTAAGTCATCTCCCTGACAAATTATGTAATTAAACGTTTGAAAATCAAACGTATTTTTAATATCTTTAGTTTGTTGTATGAAATCAGCATGCAATATGAAGTTTATTTTAAAAATTGTATGTTGTTGAATACATTCATTTATCAAAAATAAGATATCAATTTTTAGCGAATTTAAAAACGATTCCGGTGTTTCAAAATATTGTCCCGATTGAAGTGTTTTACTATTAATTCTATATGTTAAAATTCGATTGCCAAAAGCGGTTTCAACAACTGTAACATTTGTTAATGAATTATGTGATTTTAAAAGATTATTTTTATGTGAATTGCTTTTTAAATGGTTGTTTAGATACCTTTTATTAATATAAACATGACATGTATCACATTCCACCTTATTGTTGTCCACATCATTGGTTTCAATTGATGATGTAGAAGCTCCTTCATCAAATTTTGCTTTCTTGGTAACCTTATTTTCATCAGTAGTGATACCTCGTTTGATACCTCTTCCAACTTGTTGTTGACTGTAACAAAAAGAAAATTATTAGACAAATCTTAAAATAAAACATTACTACAATAATATTTCTTATTGAGTTTGTACTTCTAATACTTACATCAACTTTGTTTCAACCATCAAACATTGATTATACAACTCATCATCATACGATGAATCGAACAGTTCATGCTTCTCTATTTCATCACAAACTTTAGACAGCTCCTGATTGAATTCGCTGTTGGATTGTTCTATATTCTCTTCAATGGGCGCGGAAAAGAAAGCACTGGTGCACATTTCACTGAAGTTTTCCATCTTTATAATAAAGAAGAAAGTATGTAGCACAGTAAGTAACAGTTAAGTGTTGGTAGAGCAACTGATACCCAATTTCAAATAATGTCCAATATTCATAGTCTAACAAAGGATTAGGAAAGTCATGTAAAATCTAATGAGTACACAGAAGTACTTTAAGTAAACAGAATCACATTCACTAATCCACTAATGAGTGTCATTGTTAAAAAAGTATTTTTTAACTTTTTCACTTTCTGCTATTGTCTTTGTAATATTGTATACGAGGCCGTTTGTGTTGTCGTAGATGCTATCCTTATTATTCTTTATGTAATATTTAATCCTCGTGGTAGCGTGCTTCCAGTGATCACTAGTTGGAATCTTGGATAGTTTCTTCATATCATACATTTCAATTTTTATGAGATGCGTCGCTTGGTCTCCGTCGTCAGAATTGAGATGTATGATACGCCATCTCTAGCAGCTCGTGTCACAGTCGAGGATAGCAGCTTCTTCCTTTTTATTTTTGGTACCACTTCAAAAAATTGATCAATCGGTTGCGATTTCCTTTTTCCACCATCGTCTGTGTTATTAACGACGATGTCATCACTCTCTTCTTCGTGTTGAGGAGAGAGTGGCGAGTAGTAATACTGTTTATAGGTATTTTCATTATCGTCTGCGAAGCTGAATGATCTCTGCAACAACAGAGTTATCACGTTAATATCAATTTGTTTACACTTAATCACACACGTTAGGAAACAACAACAGAAATACAAGTAAGTTTGTCAATAGAATAAACACTTACCTCCATGGCCATTGATGCGTTGAAGTAACACAAGCGTAGTATTGGTTGACGTATACAATGCACTGTGGTCAAACGACCATAGACTGACTGCATGACTGCAACTGTTCGATCTTATATAGCACCATTCTTATCTAAAGCAAATTACTAAGTACAACGAAACTGATTGTAACTCTATGAGTCAACAAACTTATCTCACGTTCCTTATTCTTATCTAAAGCAAATTACTAAGTACAACGAAACTGATTGTAACTCTATGAGTCAACAAACTTATCTCACGTTCCTTCGCAACAGGCATCAACCTGCTTTGTGACTCCCACAAAGAATGCGATTTAATATTTACAACGAGCAATACACCAGATTTCAACAGTCGTATTACGGACGTCGACCGGAACCCATATTAAGCGAAAAACAGTTTAGAGATTTAGCACCGCTGTTTGTCATTGATTGCTCTAGACAAGTGGATAATCTAAAGACAGGGCCAGTTGTGGACGTGAGAGTAGAAATTGAAAGTGATTCGGAGATACCAGATCAAACTTCAGCATATTGTCTCATTCTGAACGATTGCATTGTTGAATACAAACCATTAAGTAACATTGTTAAGAAGATATCATGAAGACGGACACCCTTATAGTGGAACTCCAAGGATTTAAAGATTCTTTAAATCATTTTATTATCAAAGAATTGGCCATTGCGAGTCATGATCATACACAGACGTTCTTGGTGAAACCACCATATTCATTCCATTACCTAACACTAGAAGAAAAAAAGCAGGTGAGATGGTTAGAAAGAAATCGAGGAATTTACTGGAGTGAAGGCTACATAGACTACAAAGAGTTTAAACGTGTTATTTTACCATATTTAGAAAATAAAAAAATTATGACAAAGGGTTTGGAAAAGATTACGTGGATTAAAGAGTTATGTGCAAACTGTGAAGTGATTGACATAGGTGAGAAGGGATGTCCTAATTTTGCGACATTAAAAAAAAAGTTCTGTAAAAATAAAACTGATTTTAATTGTGTGAACCATAAATTGAATTGTGCATTGAATAATGCTGTGTGTATTAGAAAATGGTATTTTGATAATAATATGTCTGTATTTAATTTATTTATTTAATAATTATTGTGTTGATCAGTTAATTAAAAATGTCTATGTACTCAAAGTGTTTTATTTAATATAATCAGACCCATATAACAAACTTTAAATTAGCTGCAGCAAAATGATAATCCTAAGCTTTGTGACTCCCACAAAGAATGCGATTTAATATTTACAAATCACTATAATTGAACATTCCTATGACAACCATTGAATAGATTGGTACTGTAATAATCTGCTAATAACAGTAATATCATGGATACACTAGAATTACAAAAACATATGAAAAAGATTCATCCCAGTCTAGAAAATAATGTTTATGCTGCTAATAGACTACCTATGTATACACATATACCAACGTATATAATATGCAATTTGGATGCGGATGATAAACCAGGTTCACACTGGGTAGCTGTACATATCGATACGAATGGTATCGGTCAATATTTTGATTCATATGGACGAACACCTGAGCGATATCATCTCCAGTTTTTGAAAAGGAATTGTAAGAGATGGGACTGGAATGTTGATAGGATTCAGAATGATTGGACTTCAGTTTGTGGTGAATATTGCTTAATGTATTTGCTATTTAAGTTTCAGGGATGTTCAATGCATAGTTTTACGAACATATTTACAGGGAACACACTGCACAATGATATTTTTGTGGATGAGATCTTCCGCTCATATTTTGTAGAAAAAAGTAATAAAATATTGAAATAAAAATGAATGTGTTTTATTGATGACATAGAAAAGCAGACATACAATGAGTAATAGATAAGAACGCCAAATCAACCGTAGGGCAACAGATTCGTGGGTTCTGGCGCAACGTAATGAGGTGTTCGAAGTATAATAGATAAAAGGATTAGGCGAACAATGGAATGCTAATGAGGGTGCAGGACCACCGGAAATCAATGAGATAACAGTTAATTGATTTGCATAACTCCAGAACCACGCATCCTACGCTAAAATGGACCGCAGATTTGAGATCAGAGCACACCAAAACCTTTTTTTTTTTTTTTTTTTTTTTTTTTTTTTTTTTTTTTTACGATGGGTGCTACAGATTCGCGGGCTCTGGTGCAAGCGCGGGCTCTGGCGCTTGCGCCAGAATCCGCGAATCACAACTACTGATACCACTCTTCTCAATATGACTCATAATTTATCGCCCCTTATTCATTGTTAAAGATTTCCTCCTCTTAATAAATAATAATTATGTTTGTCTTACCACGTCTTACTTCTTCCTAGAAGCGATAAATTATTAAATTATTACTATAAACAGCAATTTCCTTAATCAATTAACGGAAATAAATATCAAGCTACCGGAAACCCAGAAAACCCCAGTCCTAATAAGATTTCCCAGGTTGTAGAATTGTAGCAAGTGAAGACCATAATATATAATCAGCCTTAAGCATTCCCACTGCTGGGACATAGTCCCCCCTCTGTGAGAATGTCAAGGCACACGGATTGAATCATTCCTACCCCAAATAGTTTGACCATTTGTTTTTCTTTTTTTTCATAAAAATAGTATGGGTACGCTAATACAGGGTTGCAGTGACAATGACACGCAATATGTTACCATTTATATTCAGCACATGGTTCTAGACCGTACAAATATTACGTCAATAGAAAAAAAAAACAGCTGTTTCATATAAAAGTGCAATACCTACGCGTTCGAAACGTAAGGAACAGTTATTTTATAAAATCGACGTAAACTTTCTTTTTTTTTCCTATTAATACTAAATCGGTACGCCAATAAACAGGATTTCCTTGTCATGTGCCTTGAACTGCGACCAACTTGGATGTAGCATGGGTTGGTCACAGTCTATCCTAACCTAGCTTATACACTGACCATATTTGAAAAAAGAACAAAAATTCAAAAAGCGGTACATTTGTTTAAAAAATAAAAATATCATTAGAAAGCTTTAAAAAAATTAAACGACTAGAAAATGCGATCATCATTATAAGCTCAATAAATTTCTAGAGGATCAATAATAATTAAATATAACCTCTCCATGGTTTTACAGAGAGCCGATTTAACACATTATACAATATGTTCCACAACCAGCCTAATTACTATCACTTAAAACTCTAAACCCAGCTTAACCCTTTAAGGTAAAGTCGTGAAGTAAGAAAACACAATTACTTGATATTGTCCGCGGCTCAGATTAACAGGTAAACTTGTGAACGGATCGATAAGTCGCATCTTAGGGAACGTTAAACCCATTAAGGATTTCTCTTGAACGTGCGCATTCAAGGGTTAGGACCTCGGGTTATTCTGTACTTAATGAAGACTTAAATAAATGGAGTTGAAGTTTTTAATATACCTGTATTTTGCAAATAAAAGGTTTCATTTGCTTAATTTCATTTTTGATTAAAATTGTGTAAAAATGTTATCATAGAATGTTATATTTTATTGAAATAAGTAACGATCCGCTTCTGCTTCGCACGGTTTTTTTTGTTTACTTATATTAAAAAAAATAGTCCCATACATTTTAATTACGTACCTAGGTATTTATAACTGATGAAAAATATCGACTCAGGGGTAAAAATATCTGCCAGGGTCACGAGATATGTTCGAAAGAGTTACAATGGCCCTGGCCCAGGCCCTAGTCAGTAAAAGTCTGACACGAAGAGCGGGAGACATCTTTTGATGATTTCGCGCACACAAAAATAAAAGAGGTAAAACAATGGACTCGGAAAAAAATCGGAATCATGGTGAAAGGTTGAGCGTTGATATTCCTGTCCCTTTTTCTTCTTTTTTCTTCTTCAATCAAACTGATACTGAATAAATTAGCCCTTGTCTTAATTTAGGTGTTTTGAGTTGGGACGGAATGAAAGTAAGATTGGTTTGGTTAATTATCAAGAGCTTCCTCCCATTTTAGGTAATGACTCAATATAAACTATTTCTAAACTGACTGGCCTGTTAGTCTAGTGGTTAGTGATCCTGACTGCTAAAACTGAGGTCGTGGGTTCGATTCCCACCCAGGACAAATGTTTGTGTGATGAGCACAATCATCTGTTCTGTGTCTGGGTGTAATTTATCTATAATATGTATGTATTTAGAAGTATATAAGTATGCTTATCAGTTGTCTGGTTACCATAGTAGGCTAGTTGATCTTGATCAGACAATGATGTGTTGGTTGTCCAAAGATATTTATTTATTTATATTTAAAGAAGTGCTGACCATACTAACTTTACTAGAATTGTTCTAAGATAAACATTTCATTGTAAAATCTATAAAAAAAGTAAAAACTTTGCAGAATAACTCCCAGCTATCTGCAGAATAATCTGTGCGCTGGGTGCTAGCGCGCGCTTCATCTAATTTGTAATTACCGCCGCCAGAGGGCGCTTATTAAGTTATTACGTCGCGACAATGCGCCAACATCGCTTGCGCCAATTTTAAGTGTTTTGTGAGAAAGTTTTTTAGAAAACTTGGTTGTTTGTTAAGTATAATGGTGGGCTGTTGGCATAAATAATGGAAATTGCATTGATTGTTTGGTTTACAGGTACGCACTGAATCTAACGTGTGTGTATACGCTGCGTTAACGCAACGATTACGCTGCCACATTTAAAATAATGTCGCGTGCTTAGTTTCGATGTCACGCTAGTCCAGCGTCTACGCGGCGTCGAAGCAACGTCAAATGCGAAGGCAGCATGGTAGAACAATTGCCGACTGCAATGTCTTTTGAAGATGACTATTCTGTCGATCGCAGACTCCTAGCCACCGTAGGCGCGGGCTTGCGGGCGGCGAGCAATGGGTAGCTCGCCGCCCGGTAAGGACCAGGCCCGTGTCGACGGCGCGTAGTGTTCCACGCGCGCCTCAAAGAGATGTCAGCAGCAGTGAAGGGGTCTAATAGGACCGATGCCTGCCAGGGTCGCGAGATTGTTCAAGCGAGATACCGTGACCCTGGCATATGGGTAACTGAAGGAACACGGGTGGGTTTTAGTCAGTAAAAGTCTGACACACCCTCCCACTCTGCCCAGAGCGGGAGAAGTCATTCGAAGATTTCCCATCCAGAAAAAAAGATGACTATTCTTATGCATTAGACACTTATTGACTGGTCACATCGGGACTATATTGTATGATTAAAAAACAGGGGGCCAGTTCTATACTTCGGAATCTACCTTATCGAATCCTACCTTATTATTAATTAAATTTTACGGGCAAAATCAAACCAGGAGTCAAAATCAAATCATGTAAATCGTGTTATCATTCATTTTACGTTAGGGTCCCGAACTAATCTCCGAAGGGATCTTCTCTTCTTCTTCTTGGTCGCGCCCCTGAAAGGTGTTCGTGGCTTTATGTACAATATACTTCCACTTCGTTCGATTCTCGGCTTCTCTCATGGCGATTGTAACATTGAGTCCAGAGAGGACGGTTACTTGGTCGGACCAACGGTTAGGTGACCGGGCGCGAATTCTTTTCCCATCTACTTTACCCATCACCACCAACATTTCTAGGCTATCAGGTTCTCCATGGGTAATCTGACCAAAGTTACCGATAATCCTTTGGTAACAGATCGTTTGTAGTCTATCTCTTATGCGTAGTTCTGCAAAGATAGATTTTTAGTTTTCTTGGCGGTCTATGGTATGCGGAGCAGTTTACTCCGTTCTATTTCCCAAATCAACCACGACTCTGACCCGTCAAGGAATACCGGGAAAACCAGTGTCCTGACTAGTAGACAGTACACAGTACACCTTTCTGTTCGGCCAAATACGAGTCAGCTTATTCATCGCAGCTTTGGCCATTTGAGTCCTTCTCCTGATCTCGTTTTCATTTCGTCCCTGGTCAATAAGTAGCGATCCGAGGTATACAAACTCGCTGACAAAATCCAGATCAGCGAGTTCCCTCTGGATTCTCCTAGTTTGAACAGCAGGGGTCTTACTCATCTGTAATAGCCATACCTTTCTATAACTGAGAGAATACTGATGTTGCCTAGGCTAAGTCTTTTGTGACATAAATGATTACTTACTTAAAAGTAAAAGACCAAGAAATAAACTAATTAAAAGGTCTATCTAATTAGTATTTAAGAGCGTCGAGAGCACTTATTAAGTTACAAACAGCACGACAGTATGTGGGAGTGCGTGTGACTAAACACGCTAAGTGTCTTGAAGTATTTTATAGAAACGTTTTACTTAGAAAAGAGTTTATTTTTTTGCTTCAAATAGCATAGCTTTAGAATAAAGGTTAGTATTGAAATCCACCAGCGGGGTAGTTGCGAAACATGCCTCTAGGATGACTTCCTGCCAGGATCGCGAGATTTGTTCGAAAGAGTTACCGTGGCGTGGCGTTACGTCATTTGATGATTTCCCATCCACAAAAAAAGGGGGGATGACTTTCATTTTGACAGTTCAACAATACATTGCGTTATTTACCTTGTTGAGTAGACACATTTTTGGAACATAAGGAGCGATGGATTATTCTCCAAAATGATTCAGATTTTTATTGACCGTGTGCTACGCCATAAAGGTGCAGTTCTCTGTTGAACGAAAGGAAACTTTTTATACTTGAACACGGGGTATTTTATTTTTTATATTGTGCGTATTGTTTGTGCAGAATAAACAATTTTCCTTTCTAAAGACAAATAAACAAGAAATTGATAAATAACTTTAGTTTTGGAAGTCGTTGGCAAAAAAACGAATTTACAAAACCAAAGACAACTAATTTCGAAATTAAAGTTATTTTTCAGTTTATAGTGTTTTTTGGAAGTTAGTAGATTTTTTTTTTCGTTTTAACAGACGCTTTCTACTAGGGGTCATATATTAGTGATATAGCATCAACAGGAGTGCTAGATTTGCTTCAACATGAAGATCTTTCTAAGATAACAACTAACAGCATTTAGCAAGCTAAAGTGGAGGTCTAGGCTCAAGAGAAGGTGAATGTAGGTTGAATAAATTGAATGGATAGAAAGTATGATTTGCGATTTAGAAGGAACAGTGTTTTATTTTAGTTATAAAACTACGTTTGTTTGTGCACTTTACCTTATAGCATATTTACGGACTTTACTTAGGTAGGTAATGAGGATTTCGAGTGAAAATTCAAGTTCATGCCTATGACCTAAATTTCAGTTTTAGAAAAGATTATTTCTTTTATGTTTTCTTGCAAATTCAAAGAGAAGAGATTCTCTACTCAGTGGTATTTTGTTTTTATTTTTTATAACACATCACGCCTTGTTTCCCTTAAGGGTTAGGCAGAGGTGTACCTATAGTACACCCACATTTCGCCTGTTATGTTTAAGTCCCATATGTAATAGGGGGCGAGCCTATTGCCATCCACTGGGCACTAATCCAGACCCCGGGCTGCTACGGAGAAATTCCAGATGGAAAAACCCAATAATAACACTTTGCCCGAACTGGGAATCGAACCCAGGACCTCATGCTCAGCAGTAGCACTTGCTATCACTAGACCAACGAATTGTCTTTTGTTTTTGTGTTTGTTAAAAATTGAAATTCGGCTACGTGTTTAGTGCCATGACTAGTGTCCATCAGATTCTGTAACGGGTAGCTGCAGCACGTGGACATGCAGGACATGACGTTAAGTGTCCCATCGCTTGTAGAAAACTACCATATTTCACTCCAAAGCGGAGTCATCTTAGACCTCCACCTGAACAGATTTTCCTAGCTTCGGCCACCTGGGTCTAGAGCAGGGATGTTGCGGATTTCGATTTTTCCACATCCGCGGATGCGGATGCGGATGCGGATATTTGAAGGCTCACATCCGCGGATGCGGATGCGGATGCGGATCTTAAGATTTATTATAAGAAACTATGTAAGTGGAGAAATTAAATAATAAGAGAGTAATTATTAATGTTATAATCAAATATTTAGTAATTAAAGTTGAAAATTAGAGCATTATATTTAATAAATAGTAAAACTACCGGCTTTTCGGGGTTTAGTCTGTTACGCAGAGGTTTATAAATTAAACCCGCACTACTAAACAATTGTTCGCTAGGAACATTGGCTGGTGGTGTCGATAAAAATCTACGTGCTATTGGTGATAATAGTTTCAATTCTTCTCGATTATTACAGCACTATGCTGTGTATATTCACAATTTTACAATACACTCGAAAACTTAAAAGTTTATACGATAAGCGCAAGTAAACAACACCTTACGACTGATTTACTTACCAAAACAAATGATAAACATTACGCAATAAAAAGCCTTCGTATCTTTTCACCGAGCGAAATCTTCGCTCCTATTGGCCAATGATCACGTGCGTACGGCTCGCGCCACGTCAATTTTCTGTCTTGTCGCGACCTGTGCAACATCTGCATCCGCATGAATATCCGCAATGATTATTACGGATGCGGATGCGGATGTCCAAATCAATGCGGAAGCTCCGCATTTGCGGATGCGGATGCGAATATTCGCAACATCCCTGGTCCTCTAGACCTGTGTTAAAAGACTTCCAGGTTACATAAGCAAATCTTCAGTGAGTAGAATGAATGGTTTGGCAATAGCTTCAGTCTTTCTTCTGATCGTTCGGCCGTTACATTAGGACGCTTAATCCTAAACTATTGTGCAGATAATAATAATGAGTGCAGACAAAGGTCAAATTAGTAAACTCCACAGTCTCTTAGATAAATTAACAGCCTCTACATCCGCTAGATATATCAGATTTCACCTCAAGTCAAACCTATCATAGCACATTGCGACAAAACCTAACAATTATCGTGCACATATTCAAACTTGCAACTCAGGGAAGCGATTCCATCTCGCTACATTCGAATCTCAATACGATCAAAATACATTATTGTTACTTACACTCTGAAACCCACCCTAACTTTCACTTGTCAAAGTCCAAATTCCCTCGCATTTTCCCAGTTTAAATCTAACCAAGCTACATTTTAAAATCAACTCTGTCTTTTCAATGGTAGGGTTTAATTCTCCCTGTGTGGAGCTAGACAGTGGTTTGGTTAGGCACAGTCGTGACTAGTCGGTTGACGCGCTCTAATGAAGTCGTAAGACCTGGCTGCTCGCACACATCGACCCTGCATGCTACTAAGTATGGAATACATTAGCAATTCGGCTTGGAATATTTTGAGGAATTGCTTTTTTGAATTGCAAAGTGGGATTATGGGTTGTTTCATATGTTGGGCTCAATAATAAAGTCAACTTTTAAAACTGTCTTCTTGTTAAATGTATATTGTAATGAAAATACTGTCTTTTAAGTAGAAAGACTTTTTGGAGGAGGATGATATTAAATTACTATGGTATAAAGATTAGACCAAAATCTGTAATCTTTATGAAACTAATACGGCGTGTTCTAAGAAAAATAAGAACAATTTCATGCTATAGCCATGGTATACAGGGTCAAATAAATATCTGGGATTACTTTAACCACGTCTTGAGCATCGAAGTCTAAAACTAAAGAAATAAAAAATATTTTTTTTTTTTTTGAAAATCCTCGATTAGTGCCACAAAAAATTACAAAAACAGCTGATAGATTACGGTTGTTGACCTTCGCCCAACAAACGATTAAACATTTTTAAATTATTTTTTGTTCTTTTTGTGCCACCTTTAATTTTCGTTTTTGATACTCAACATACAACTTGTTTTAAAAGACACTAATCAAGATTGTTACTGTTAGCTCACCTCGCTAAAATACGAGTCGCACTCCTTACAACTTACAGCGTATGTTCCGATTAATAAAAAGCCTTCTCCACCCTCCTTTGACCACAGAGACTGGTCTCTCTGGGTGGCTCTTATTATAACTCATTAGCTCTCCAGGACACCCTGCACATAACTACACAAATTATCTCTTTTGACTCAACTCTCCACCAGTGTACTTAGACCCTCGACTTCTTTATGGGAGTCTAGATTCTGATCAAGATTCACACTAGCGCCTTAAATGTTTAGGCCTAAACGTGTTGGGAACTAATTGGTGGAGGAATCTTTTGTTATCTCAGTTTGGAGGTTATAAGGTCAAATGGGTTTAAAGGGTTTGATCATTTTGTTGGTTAGAAGTTTTGTTAGGTAGTGTGATGAAATCATACACCTCGAGTTCAGTATAATAAATGTTTATTCACTTTCCATAATAATCTGGTGAATAACAATCACTTGCTAACTAATAAATAAAATAGCAAAATTAGCACAGTTCCGTCAGGTATCCTTACGGTTCAACACTTCAAAATAGACTGACTCTGTCTACGCAAATCCGTTACCAACTGAATGTCCCGACTTTAAACGGAAGTGAACATTCAGCCGGCTATACGACCAATCAAAGCAGAGTCAATAGTACAGACAATCACTTGACTAACAAATATACATAAGGACTAATTAACTGTAAATAAACTTTCTTAATTTAATCATTAATAATTTAAATAATTATACAATGCAAACATATATTTTAATACTTATATTCTACAAATGATTACCAAAACGGACGTATCTATTAAGTTCCTAAAACTACTTGCGACATTTGTCGCTTGAAGAAAACAGTATTATTTTAAATATTATTTTACAAAATCATTACAGTAGGTTTTATATTAAATTTGACTGGCGACATTATGATAGAGGACAAGATTTTGATCAAGGTACCACTTGGTAACACTTCACGAATGTACGAGAAGGGCTGCAATACGAGAGGAATGGCGACGGATTGTGAATCTCGCCACCACACCCGATGTGACGACCACGATCACTCTGTCAAGAGTGTAATGACGAAGAAGAAGAAGAAGACCACTTGGTATATCAGTTTAATTACGATTCATTCTAGCTTCTGCCCGCGACTTCGTACGCGTTAAATTTCTTGTTCCCCTGACCCTTCCCGTCGCGTCGAATCGGCTACCCGTGCGATTTCCCCGTTTTTGCAACATTTTTCATCACTGCTCCGCTTCTCTTAGTTGTAATATTATATAGCCTATAGTCTTCCTCGATAAATAGGCTACTCAAGACAAAAATAATTTTTCAATTCGGACCGGTAGTTCCTGAGATTAACGCGTTCAATCAAACAAACAAACAAACTCTTCAGCTTTATAATATTAAGTATAGATAGGTACTGAACGGGCTTAGTTCATTTATAAAATGGGTTATAATATAATCCTGTTATCAATAAATTAATTTAAACCTAATGAATGTCAATTTCTTGAAAAAGTCTTTGATGATTTTAATAATATAACTCTGTAAATGTAGAAGTGTTTGTATGAAAACGTCGCTAAGTCAATCCGACTCCAGGACCTAGCCTCGAAACCTATCCTTCTGCAGCGAGGGGTGAGACAGGGAGACGTTATCTCTCCAAAACTGTTCACCGCTGCACTGGAGGATGTCTTCAAGGTTCTGGACTGGAAAGGGGCTGGCATCTTGGCATAGCCGATGGGGTTAGAAAGTTTTGGAGTAGCGACCGCGTACTGGAAGACGTAGCGTCGGAAGGCCTCTCACAAGATGGACCGATGAGCTGGTGAAAGCCGTAAGAATCCGCTGGATGCGTGAAGCACAGAATCGGTCGAAATGGCGGTGCTTAGGGAAGGCCTATGTCCAGCAGTGGACGTCTTTCGGCTGAAATGATGATGATGATGAATTCTGTAAATATAAAAGTGTTACGGTTGCGAATTATATTTCAATCAACATACACTGTACCGACCCGACATTTTGAATTTCACTGGCTACCCTGGTGCTTCGCTCTTAATGGAAACAATCCCACTAGGCAACAGATACCTAGAGCAGGATATGATATGACTCCACAAAAATGAGTACCGTCAACTGTTCTACAACTCCCGGCTTGTCATGAACTACTTACGAACGAGTTTTCTTAAAATCATACTCTTGCCCTTGCTTTATCGTTTTTCTTATACAACATTTGTTTAGTACCGAACGATTTGTTTTCTCTATGCGCCTATGTTTCTAAACGAGTAACAGAGTGACATCTCACTTGACAATTTGACGTTGACACTTGACAGCTCTGTTAATTTTGCCGGCAAAAATAGCCCTGTTCGCCTGTTGAGTTCCGCGACGCGTTTGTTGAAATTAATCCCTTTAAATCGATCCGTTTGTGACAATTAGTCGTGATCCAATTGTATTAATTAACCGGTCGTTTTGTGGACAATCTGTCATGACCCGATGGTTGAGTGTGACGCTATTGTGAATGAGTGATTTGAAGACCGCATGTCTGGAAGGCAGATCTCTTGGAGCGGAGCGGATTCTAACCTGAAGAATACTCGTAACGTCACGACACGATACACATACACTCACTTACACACAGAACTCCAGGTTGGCACCAGAGCAGTGTCCTTCAACCATGAGGTAAGTGCCTTTGTTTGTATATTGTACCTTGTACTTGTATTGTCTGCTCCGCGTACGGCGGACAGTACGCTAGCCACTCTTGTCTCTAGAGCCCCACGATTATAACTCTTCCACTGCGCACTTGAAATCGTATTGTACGGGGTCTAGTCTGGCAGCGTACATTTTGGTAGCAGAGCGTGGTTTTAACCTACAAAACCACCAAATTGGTAATTTACAGTAGGCTAATTACTTGGCAGTCTCTATAAGGGAAGTAGTAATACGCTGTAAATATTTGATAACTATAATTAATTGTTACTTGAAATAATTTGTTGGAATTTGTTGAGTCGAGTAACTCATATTGACGGGTCAACCAGGTTTGCATATTCTAACAGATTTGGTTAGATTGAGCTATGTTATAACCTCTTGTTGTTGTTAATTGACCTCTGTGTTGTATTGAATGTCAGGAAGACATTAAAATATTGAGTTTGTACCATTGATATGGTTATTTGTGAAAATTAATATTTGAAAAATTATTGGCATTTTTGAGTATTACCATTGTTTTGAGTTGGAATAAAGGATTATTATTGTTGTACCATTAACAAAGTGGTTTGTGAACTTAACATTTGGAATTGGATTGGAATTTGAATATTTGAATTGAATTGTGAAATAGAATTTTGAACGTTGATATTGGGTTTGAATTAAAATAAAAGTTTATTGTTGAATTGAATTGAAACCAATTTAATGTTATTTCTTGAGTTGCTGATTAGTCAGTTTGGTAGTTTGATTGTAGTTATTTTGTAATATATTGTTTGAACTTTGTTACTTAATTATTTTGTTTGGTATATTGAATTGTATTGTTTGTGCAATGGCATACAAAGCGGTGAGAGAGGCAATCAGTGGATTGACCACACAGCTGCGGTGGTTCGCTTCAGCTGCAGCGACCGCTGAGCGCCAGGATCTTGAGGGGATCACTCTTGCTCGGTTCGAGCAGTTGAACTTGAGACTCGGCAACGTTGATGCTCTGCTCACCCGCTACAACCAGTACATTTGTGAAGTGGATTTGGAAGTGCTGGATCAGGCAGCACGTGACAAGGTCCTTGCTGACTACGACCAGATCTTGGACCTGGGGGATGTCATTGGTCAACGTGCTCG
The DNA here is from genome assembly GCA_932294355.1 of Aporophyla lueneburgensis. Lineage (NCBI taxonomy): Eukaryota > Metazoa > Arthropoda > Insecta > Lepidoptera > Noctuidae > Aporophyla > Aporophyla lueneburgensis. The sequence continues at coordinate 10,137,212 of OW028757.1, read as the reverse complement.
GGAAATATTGGAGAGCCGGACACCTGTCCAGGTCAAACCGGAGACCTCGGTTGTTTCAGGTCCCGGACTATTGAGTAGACTGCCTACTTTGGAACTGCCACATTTTGACGGTCGTCTGGACCACTGGTTAAGTTTCCAAAACCTGTTTGAAAGTTTGGTTGATGCACGCTCGGACCTCAGACCCGCCCAAAAGTTGGCCTATTTGTTGTCCGTCCTGGAAGGTGAGGCCCGAGCCTTGGTGCAGCATCTGTCTTTGACTGACTCAGCCTACCCTACCGCTGTGGAACTACTCACCCGGCGGTACCAAAATAAACGTTGTTTGGCTGACGTTCATATTGGATTGATTTTGGGGTTACCGGTCATTACTAGTTTGTCAGCATTGCGTACTGACCTGTTGAACCCGTTGGTGGCAGCGACCAACGCTTTAAAGCAATTGGACTTGCCGGTGGACCATTGGTCTTACCTTTTGGTGCACGTTGTGCTGCAACGGCTTCCTGCCGATTTGAGGGCTCGTTTCGAGCAAAAGTATGGTGGGGATAGTGTCACACATCTCCCCCCATTTGATGACCTCGTCCAATTTTTGGAAGATGAGTGTCGGTTTGTGGACAACTCTGGCGTTGCCACTGAGTCATGCCAGCCGTCTTCCCGGCCACGAGACCAGGGACGGACTAGGGCTCGCGGGCCTGTTGATGGTCGCCCCGCCGCTCGTTTTGCTGGCACCCAGAGTCGTCCTGGTTGTGAGTTTTGTAGGGACACGGGGCATGGCATGGCAACTTGCGTGGCCTTTTTGAAGTTGCACGTGAGTGCCCGCCGCCGAATTGCCAATGCACGCCGCCTGTGCTTCTCTTGTTTGGGGGCTCACTTCCATAGGGACTGCCCCAACCCCCGCCCTTGTAGAATTTGTAGGGGGTCCCATTTGGACATTTTGTGCGCTAACGCGAACCACGCTGGCAGACCAGCCTCTGATGAAGGTTCGCGCACGGGGGGGTACCATGGAGTTGGTCACCGGGCTTCTGGCTCGCCGGTTCAGAACCGGGGAGAGGCCCGCAATTTTGAGCGCCGCACTCCACCCCCCGCGCAAGTTGATCGGGAGCCGCGCGACCGCCATTTGGTCTCCCCGCGTAAAGGCGATTACGCAATTGTTGCTAGGCACCGCTGGCCAGACCAGCACCGCCTTCCCTCCCCTCCTTTGGCGGAACGTCCCCGGTTGGAGTCACGCCCCCCGCCATTCAGGCCTCCGGTGGGATATGCCAATCCAGCGATGGCGCGTGGCTCGGGACACCGCGCGGACGAGGAGTTTGGCCTCCATCCTCGTCGCGAGGGACTTGAGCTTGGGTGCGGAGCCTGGGTGTGCGGCGATCGGTCGCCGCCCAGGCATTGTTAGGACATTGGCGCCTGCCCCGCTAAGGTACCCCTCAGATCGACACGGTTTGTTGCCAACGGCATCGGTCGGGTCTGGGGGCCCACGGGGAACTCTGTTGTGGTCCGTGTCATTTTGGACATGGGAGCCCAAGGTTGCCTTTTGTCTATTGTTTTGTTGTTTGTTTGTATTGTTTGGGCAAAATTGTTTTCTTGAGCGCCTTTGGACTGCGGGACTTGGCTGGGACGAGCCAATTCGGGACACCCGGTTGGAAGATTGGCTCCAATTTGTATCCGCACTCCCTTCAGTCAACGAGGTCGTGTTACCCCGCGCTATCCTCCCCCCTGGGAGCTACACTGCTACCATTGTTTGTGATGCGTCTTCGCACGGATATGCAGCTGTTGTTTGTCTGCGCACCGTCTGCGCAACAGGCCAGGTGAATTTGTCACTGGTCTTGGCCAAGAGCAAGGTGGCCCCCCTCCGGACGGCACTGACCATCCCTAAGTTGAATTGTCAGGGGCGGCGCGTCTTGTGCGTCTATTGAACCACGTTGCTCACACTTTGGGTGGAACTGTGGACATTCGGGTTTCTTACGCCTGGACGGACAGTCAAATTGTTTGTGTTGGTTGAAGACGTCCGTCCACTATTTGGAGGTCTTTGTTGCGTACCGAGTGTCCCAGATTCAAAATTTTGATACGCCTTTGATTTGGAGGCACGTGCCTGGAGATTTGAACCCAGGCGCCGTGGCCTCACGCGGGTGCATGGCACCCCGCTTGTTTGCTCACCCCCTATGGTGGGGACCAGACTGGCTGACTCACCCCGAGGATGATTGACCTCGATCGCCAGTCTTGATGTCGGGTCCTTTGCCCGGGCTCAAGGTGCTCGCTGTTGGAACGAAGGACCCTGATTTTTTGTTGAGTCGATAAAGCTCCCTCGACAAATTGTTGAATTGTTGTTTTTTTTGTTGTTGAATTGTTGGTGACTGATCGTCACATTAAGAACTCGCATGCCGGTTGCAATGCGCTGTTGGCCATTCTGCAGCGAGAGTTTTGGATATTGTCGGGAGCCGTTAGTAAGTTGAACCCCTTTTGGTCGATACGGGTCTTTTGTTGTTTGGTTGTTGACGGTTGAGTCACTCTAGCCTTCCTTATGGGGTCCCTCACCCCCCTTTGTTGCCTAAGGAGGGCCATTTGGTTAAATTGTTGTTGTTGTTGTTTGGTTGTTATTGTTGTTTGGTTGTTATTGTTGTTTGTTATTGTTTTGACCCGCCAGCCTGCCCCCATTGGGGGGGTATTTTGAGGCCGCGGTGAAGGCGGTTAGGGACTCTGGCGCAGACTGTTGGGAGACACCGTTCTCACCTTTAAGGAGTTAGCTACGGTATTTTGCCGCATTGAAGCTGTATTGAACTCGCGTCCATTGTGCCCGCTGTCTACGGACCTGAACGTCTTGGAGGCCCTGACCCCGGGCCATTTTTTGATTTGACAGCCACTTGTCGCCCTGCCGGAGCACCCTTTTGTCGATGTGAGCCAAAATTGGCTATCGCGGTTTCAGTTGGTGCAGCAGCCCGCTCAGAGTTTTGGAAGCGTTGGAGCTTGGAGTATTTGCACATCCTCCAGCAGCGCGTCAGGTGGACTGATAAAACGCAACCTTGTCGGGATTGCCAAGTGATTAGCGGACGGGAAGGCCCGTCCGGGGGGGGTAGATGTTTAGTACCGAACGATTTGTTTACTCTATGCGCCTATGTTTCTAAACGAGTAACAGAGTGACATCTCACTTGACAATTTGACGTTGACACTTGACAGCTCTGTTAATTTTGCCGGCAAAAATAGCCCTGTTCGCCTGTTGAGTTCCGCGACGCGTTTGTTGAAATTAATCCCTTTAAATCGATCCGTTTGTGACAATTAGTCGTGATCCAATTGTATTAATTAACCGGTCGTTTTGTGGACAATCTGTCATGACCCGATGGTTGAGTGTGACGCTATTGTGAATGAGTGATTTGAAGACCGCATGTCTGGAAGGCAGATCTCTTGGAGCGGAGCGGATTCTAACCTGAAGAATACTCGTAACGTCACGACACGATACACATACACTCACTTACACACAGAACTCCAGGTTGGCACCAGAGCAGTGTCCTTCAACCATGAGGTAAGTGCCTTTGTTTGTATATTGTACCTTGTACTTGTATTGTCTGCTCCGCGTACGGCGGACAGTACGCTAGCCACTCTTGTCTCTAGAGCCCCACGATTATAACTCTTCCACTGCGCACTTGAAATCGTATTGTACGGGGTCTAGTCTGGCAGCGTACAACATTAATTTTTGTTTATGCGAAACCCGAAACACGGGTCTAGTATTTTTATGTAAAGAATCTATGAAACAAATTTCAAAACTGTATCATTAATAATCACAAAGTTATAAGCTTGATAAGTTACCTGGTTGTCCACGCAAAAACATATGCAGATCACCACAAACAGCTAGTGTACGTACCATCTCCGTGTAATGGACGTTTGAATACGAGAAAGACATGATAATTTTAAAATCGAAACAAAACACTAAGGCCCGCGACTTGGAAGCGTAATTAAATATTTTTGGTACAAAATATAACATGGTGTAAAAATTATTGGAATCGATTCAGTTACTGATTCTGAACAAACTATATTCAGGTTTCGCATATACTAAAAATAATCTTGTATATGTAAGCCATCATATCGGTGTTTACGTCCTGTCTAGTCATTACCATAGCACAACATCACCTTTTGTTTTCTCGAAGGATTGGGCAGGAGTGTATATATTTAAGTCCCACGTAATAGGAGGCGACTCGACCCATTCCAAAAAAAAAGGCGAAGGTTAGCGGCTTGTGATCTGTCAATATGCTGAATGTTCTTGCCTCCACCATATGTCGGAAGTAACGAATAGCTTCGTATATTGCCATCAGTTCCCGATCGTATGTGCTATACTTCTTCTGTGCCGGTGACAATTTCCTGGAAAAGAACGCGAGCGGTTGCCATTCCTTTCCTTTCCGTTGCTGCAGAACTGCGCCAATTGCCGTTTCGGATGCGTCGGTCTGGATCGTCAGCTCTGCATTAGGATCTGGATGTACCAACAGCGTAGCCTGTGAAAGCCTTTTTTTACTTTTGTTAAATGCATCCAATAATTGCGGTGTCCATGTTATTGGCGTTGCTCCTCTAGTTTTGGGTCCGGCCAATAAGGAGTTGAGAGGTTCCTGTATGCTAGCTGCACCTGGTATGAAGCGACGGTAAAAATTTAACATACCGAGAAATCTCCTTAGCTCCTTTATTGTCTTAGGCTCTGGTATGTCTTGAATGGCTTGGACCTTTGTGTGTAACGGCTTTACGCCTGCTGCGGACACTGTGTAGCCCAAGAAGGTAACTTCCGATTTACCTAAATGACACTTTGATATATTTATTAGAACGCCGTATTCTGCTAAACGTTGGAAAAGTTGCTTCAGGTGCTCCTCATGTTCTTGACTGCTTCTGCTGGATATCAAAATGTCATCAAGATAGCAATAGCAGAAGTCCAGTCCACGCAGTACCTCATCAATGAAACGTTGGAAGGTTTGTGCGGCGTTACGAAGACCGAATGTCATAAAAGGAAATTCGTACAAACCGAATGGTGTTGTGATTGCTGTTTTCGGGATATCTTCTTTCAGGACTGGAATTTGGTGGTACGCTTTTACTAGGTCTATTGTAGAAAATATAGTGCTACCTGTAAGCTGCTGTGTGAAGTCCTGGATATGTCTGATTGGATATCGATCCGGAACTGTGCGTGCGTTAAGAGCTCGGTAGTCTCCACAAGGCCGCCACCCATCTGCTTTCTTACGAACAAGGTGTAGGGGTGATGACCAAGCGCTCTCAGATGTTCTGGCTGTTCCACTCTGCAACATAGTGTCAAATTCCTGCTTTGCTATAGACAATCGTTCCGGATCTAGGCGGCGTGGTCGGCTGAAAACAGGTGGTCCAGGCGTAGTCCTGATTTGATGCACTGTGCTATGTTTGGGTGAACTAGGCTTACCGGCTGGTCGTGTGATCTCGGGAAACTCCCGTAGTAGACGATGAAAGGGATCTTCATCCGGTGCTGCACAGGTCGTACGTACGGATGAAATGCTATCCGTTGACCGTTGACGAGGGGCCAGTATAGTAAGCGATGTAACCCCATCCACGATGCGTTGATTGCGGCAGTCGACAAGCAAGTTGTAAAAACTTAAAAAATCGACGCCGATGATAGGCTTAGATACGTCAGCCACAACGAAGCGCCAGCTGAATGCACGTCGCAGGCCTATGTCCAACTCCAGCTGTATATAGCCATATGTAGCTATAGGTGTTCCATTGGCTGCGAACAGATTATAATTAGTTTTCGGACGCGATTCCCGTACAGATGACCTAGGATACACACACAAGTCTGAACCCGTGTCGACCAAAAACTGGATCTTCGTGTTGCGGTCAGTGATGAACAGGCGGTTCGAAATACTGGGGCAGTCGTTTACCGCTATTATCGGCTGCCTTTGTTGTTTTCCGGCTTAAAGTCACAAGGCTTTATACACTTCCGTGCTCGTTCCCGAAATCTATAATGGTACCAGCAGTGGGGGTGGTCACGGGGGCGCGGACGTGACCGGGAGCGACTACGGTTCCTGTAGGAGTCCCGACCTCCTGAATCGCGTCTGGGACGTCTGTATAGCTCCGTAGACAGCACCTCAATCTTACGTGTTAATTCCGCTACTTGTTTCGTTAAATCGCTATCGCCTGTGTGTGTGACCGTAGCCGATGTTGCCGATGTACTCGCTACCTGGTTTGTTGCAGGAGCGATATCGTTGATGCGGTCCGCCAGCTCCGCTACATCCTCTATGTCCATGTTAACCTGCGATGCCAGAATGGTTTGAAGGTTAGTTGGTAACCTGTTTGCCCAGATTGTGCGAATAAATTCATTAGGAACACTAGGTCCAGCCAGTTGCTGTAGGTGCCTCAGGAACTGTGACGGTTTTCTATCGCCGAGCTCTTCATGCATCAAGAGCTGCTTGGTCTTCCTCTCTTGTGATGCCGATAGCCGCTTGATCAGTTCCACTTTCAGCTTGGCATATTTTCCGGTATCTGGCGGGGTAACTATTAAATCTCGCACCTCAGTGGAGTACTGGGGTTCTAGTTGTGCCAACACGTAGTAGTATTTAGTCTCATCACGCACTATATTGGATAACACAAACTGACCTTCTATCTGGGCAAACCATAGGGTTGGGTCGTCCGGGTTGAATGGTGGTACTCGTACTCCAACTCTGAACGTCTCTGCTGTCCCTTCTTTCGCCAACTCCGTGTCGTCCATCTTTCCAGTCGGGGTCACCATTGAAGTGGTCCGGTTGATAATGTGGACCTGGGCCACTTCCTATGTAGTCTATCTCACGGGTGTTGACAATTAAAATTAAATCAGCAGGCAACAGATAAACTTATTTAATTACGATTTTACTTTTACTTTACAAAATAACTTAATTACTAAACGAGGCCTAAATAATTAATAACAATAAGCAACAGCGATATAGTATATAAGGCGAGAAGCGCAGGCTAGGGAAGCTAAAGCGGAGTGAGTCTAAACAATGCTAGCACAGGGAATTTATAGTAATGAGACACACATGCATTAAGGTCCAAATTGCCAAGGACGCTCGTCGGCCATCTTACTACACGGCGACGAAACAAACGAAATGATTGGTGCTCGCAGGATCGCGCGATATGACGCAGCGGTGGCGTGACAATCGGCCGAGGTCCAACCGTTCATAGGCGGCAGCGGTTGTCGTAGCGGTTTTGGTCGCTACAGTATGTATGGACCCAAATCCACGAAAAACTCAAAAACATTTTGTCCTACCTAGGAATCAAAACCGGGACCGCATGATTAGCAGTAGCGCTTGCGAACTAGATCAACGAGGCAGACTGACTTAGCATAATCTTTAAACTTACTGGTTCAGCTACATTTATTTCCTGTTAACCAATCAAGCTGAAGCTTCATTGATTCAACACGAACTGCACTTTAGAACCTCTTCATTTCCCATACAAAGTTCTCACAGCATTTGGCGTTAGTTTACACAATTTGCTAATGTAATTTAACTCAAGTTTACACTTGTCTAGTAGCGGTAGTACCCACGGTACCACGGTACCACGTTACTATCTGCCGCCATGTTTGGCTTGCTAGGGAACATTGCACACTAGTTGGTTTTTCATCTGTGGATAGTTGTATTAACATCTAGCTATCGGATGTTTTTTTTAAACCTTTAAATTTGTGGTATACTACTAGAGACTCTACTAATACTAGAAAAGAAGAAATCTAGAATAGGAACTTTATCTAGTACTAGCTTTTGCCAGCGGTTTCGCCCGCGTGGAGGTTGGAAATTATCCCGCGGGAACGTACTACCGGGATAAAAAGTAGCCTATGTCCTTTCTCAGGCTCTAAACTATCTGTGTACCAAATTTAATTTAAATCGGTTCAGTAGTTTTAGCAGGAAAGCGAGACAGACAGACAGACAGACAGACAGACAGACCGACAGACAGACAGAGTTACTTTTGCATTTATAATATTAGTATGGAAGTATGGATTATTAGAGTCTCTAGTTGTTTCTAGGCTATGTCAGACAGTGGACATCTTACGGCTGAATTGGTGATGATGATGATGATGAATCAACTACCAAGGAGTCGGTATTGATAGGCAGACAGTCACCTGTTTTAGTCAATTACCTATACAAAATGCAGTTTTGAACCTGCAAAAAATTTCAGGAGGTTGTTATGAGACTCGTAAATAATCATATAACAATACGATACCAAGTCAATACTCAATAATACTTTTTATTTTAGATTTTTCAATTTTATTGTTTTTCAGAATAACTCTCTTAATAACCCTTTTCAAAAAATCTATGAAAGAAATGTCAGTTGTGTTTGTTTGTGGGTGTGAAAGCGCAGTTTAAGGACACGTACAGACTGGCCGCGTTTTAAAAAAGGGACTTCACACTTACCGATTTCCGTAAATAAGAACAAAATGAAAAAAAAAAATACCTGCCCATTTTATTGTTGATTCGGGTCGAGAATCACTAACATAATTACCTCCTAAAATGTTTTGCTGATCCAAAACTGCACCTTGTGTGAACATCAATACTCACTTTAGTTCAAAAGATAATTAAACTTAATCAACCTAATTACATTTCGATAAAAACCTGCAGTGTGTGTACTCCCTAACCATCCAATAGGAAGCTCTCTATTACGTCGGTATAGGATGTATGCTCAGCGTGCAACTGTGCATCATTAGCAGCCTCTACTAGTTTCTTCCGCTGCAACTTTCCCGTTTTGCTTTCCCACATTATGACATAAAAATGTGAGCTCTGCCAAAGGAATAGTGTCCGTTATACTGTGTAATATTATTTCCACTTTTCTGAAAGGTTGTGTTTTCTTTAAGTTAACCTTTTTTGTTTCGATTTCTTTACACCCATTTTTGGCCAGTTTTGTTATAAGTCGCAAAATACAATTTCTCGGCTGCGAGTCGATGTGTACAAATCTAGTTTTCAGGCTGCCACTAAAAATCTTCAAATGGAAATTTATGGAATGGTTATTTATTCCCTTGATGTGGAAACACTGCTTAACCCAGAATATAACCCGGAACTCCCACTTCAATTCGACAAACTAACTCTTCTTCACGCACAGAAATGTACGGTGGTGGACTTTATGCCATAAGCATTTTCTACCAGTTAACCTTTGGGTGATGCAGAGACAAACATTGGTTGGTGCAATTCCAAAAATCGAGTAATAAATGTATATTTAAATATATAAGGTGTATCTATTCATACACGAAATATTTTAACAGGTACACCTGTAGGTGGTAAAGAAGCTATAGCAACGAAAAAAAAAATTTTTCTAAGGTTTTTTTTTTTAATTTAATATTTATAAATTTTTTGACGCACATTAGAAATACTGGCTCCTTCTTATTTTTAACGGCCCGAGACACCGTGGCCATAGTCGTGCCGTCCGGTCGTCGCCCTCGCAGCGTCAGGCGGGTTATTCATAGAATTTGGAGTAAAGGTTTTATGCAAAACATCTCAAGTAGTTTTAAAATTATAATAATTACGAAAATTCAAAAACGCTTAGATACAAATTTTCTTTTTGCTTCTATAGCTTCTTTACCACCGAAATATTTTATTTATAAGCTATGGAAGCAAAAAGAAAATTTGTATGGCCACGGTGTCTCGGGCCGTTAAAAATAAGAAGGAGCCAGTATTTCTAATGTGCGTCAAAAAATGTATAAATATTAAATTTAAAAAAAAAACCTTAGAAATTTTTTTTTTTCGTTGCTATGGCTTCTTTACCACCTACAGGTGTACCTGTTAAAATATTTCGTGTATGAATAGATACACCTTATATAGGACCATTATTAGGCTAGTCAAATAAAGCAGGCTCTTTACTAATTAAAGAGACCAGTTAAAACAATTTAGAACTCCGAATTCCGATCACTAGTTCCTTTCAACAACAAACCAGCAAGGTAACTGCGTAACACACTAACGGTAGTAATAGCTTTCATTTTGACAGTTTATTACCATTCATTGCGTTATTTACGTTGCTGAGCACATAACATTTTCGAATGTATTTTATGAGGCAATGCATGGGCAATATCCTTCAAAGTGGTTTATAATCTGATTGACTGGCCTGTTAGTCTAGTTGTTAGTGACCCTGCCTGCTAAGACTGAGGTCGTGGGTTCGATTCCCACCCAGGACAAATCTTTGTGTGATGAGCGCAATCATTTGTTCTGTGTCTGGGTGTAATTTATCTATAATATGTATGTATTTAGAAACATGTAAGTATATTTATCAGTTGTCCGGTTGCCATAGTACAGGTTCTGCCTAGTTTGGGATCAGATAACAGTGTGTTGGTTGTCCTAAGATATTATTATTATTAGTGCGTTACGCAGTTAGGGAACCGCACATACTTTCTTTCGCAAGGGGAAGGATTTTGAAAGATATTCCTAATCCATTGCTGTTTATGAAATTCGTCCTTTTGTCAGCACAAACAGCGCAATGAATATCGACCAATTGTCAAAATGAAGAGCAATGTAATTTGATCATGACTCCAACGGATCTAAGAACTTACAAAACTGCCTCATAATATTCGTCCCTTTGTCTATAAAATCGATGTGAAGACAATATTTCCCACCACAAAGCGTTAAGTGTTATAAGTGGCTAGTGGCTACGTTCATGCATCGTGCAGGACCTGAGCCCCCTTACTGGAGCCATTAGCATCGGTTAAGGAAATTAGAGCGTACACCTCATGCATCAGCATAATGGCTTCTGAGCTGTCATTCTTGATTTTCAATTGTTTATTGAGTTTTTGTATCGTAAATTGGTGTGTGAAAGAAACGGTAAATTGGACTAAATAGTGTATGTTAGCGTAGTTTTGTGCGTGTTGATTGATTAGGTAACGTTTTGATAGTCTTGTATGCGATACGAAAGAACTGAAATGAAATGTTTATTTGTGTAAGTAGATCTTTGGCCAAGGAATTAGCATTGCCAATCAACGTGGCTGCATGCTGCCAGTCTTCTAGCTGATAGCAGTCTTCTAATAAAAATAAATAGATGTATTAAGGCACTTACCATTTCAATATTTTGTTTGTTCATATTTTAAAATAGATGGCGCCAACATTTCTGTGCGCAAGCGATGCGCTTCACTGGTGCTTGATCGCCAGCAGACTGTTTTGCCCATATCCGGCAATGCTGCATGAGGCATATTGCTATGTTGTGAGTGTTCTTCTTTCTTTTCGTCTGTGCTTGTTATCCTGTCTTGACCATTTATGTATCTGTTTGTATATGAGTCCTCTAACCTAAATTAAACTAATCCACACTAATCCACACTATCCACACTAATATTATAAATGCAAAAGTAACTCTGTCTATCTGTCTGTCTCGCTTTCCTGCTAAAACTACTGAACCGATTTAAATAAAATTTGGTACACAGATAGTTTAGAGCCTGAGAAAGAACATAGGCTACTTTTTATCCCGGTAGTATGTTCCCGCGGGATAATTTCCGACCTCCACGCGGGCGAAGCCGCTGGCAAAAGCTAGTTTTAATATATTTATTACTTAGCTGACTGATCCCTGAGAAGAAATGCCGAAACAAACGGAGAGGTCTGGGTCTCTTTTATCATCCAAACATTAAATAATTTGAATTTGATATGAGTCTAACAATGCAGGGCCATATTTGGACGGGCCTTTGGAAGAAAGAGCCAGTACAGCTTTGAGCTGACCTGTTCCAACAGACGGCGTGCATGCATCAGTCATCGTGTAGCTCAACCTTTGGGGTCCTCGACCAATTGGATAATAATGGTGGAGAAAGGTATGAAATGATTTTAATTGCTAATGATACTTCGTACAGGCTCAAAAACTTCTACTTTCCTGTCTGAACTGCAGTGGCTTATCTGAAAAACACTGAATCGATTGCGGTTCTATGTAGTGCCGGACATAAAGAATAGCACCATCCCATTTCTTCCTGACACACACGCACACACACACTTTCACTTACTAGAGAATGGGCAGTAGCCTCCTCTGTGCATTTTACCATCATACTGTAATCGCCAACACGCCTGCCAAGCGTGGCGATTACGGAAAACCCGCTCAAATTGGGGGAGACGTATGTCCAGCTTTGGACGTCTTTCGGCTGAAATTATGATGATGTTGATGAAATCCATTGTTTATCCAATTGGCATTATCGATTCAACCAACATCCAATGCGAATTCTGTGCTCGTAAACAGACTATTTGCTATCTGCTAGAGTATCCATATACCTGCACCGCTGAAGAACTGAACAACGACTCTGACGCCGTAATAAACGTGGCTTACTGGTCCCTAACAGTATCATCATCGTTTCAGCCAGTTGACGTCCACTGCTAAATATGGGCTTCCCCCTATTTGGGAGGGGGGGTTTGCCATAATCCCTACGCTTGGCAGGCGGGTTGGCGATCACAGTACAGTAGTAAAATGCATAAAGAACGCTGTTGCTGTTGCTCTAGTAAGTCCCTTACTCGCCTTTAACGACACCCACGGGAAGAAATGAGATGATGTTCTTTACGTCCGGCAGCACACGGAACAACAGTATAAACGACATAGATATATCTTTGAAAGGTTACGAAAGCATCCATGTTTCTGTACCTTTTTTTTTTGTGGATGGGAAATTATCAAATGACGCCTCCCGCTCTGGGTGGAGCGGAAGGGCGTGTCAGACTTTTACTGACTAAAACCCACGTGTGTTCCTTCAGTTGCCCATATGCTAGGGCCACGGTACCTCTTTCGAACAACTCTCGTGAATCTGGCGGATTTCTGTACCATTATTCTACTACTAAGTCCAGCTATATCCACGTTATTCACCACAATACCACTAACTGTGGTTTTACCGCCACTCTGGTATTTTACGTTTGCGCAAAACCAAACATCTAAGCTTAGTAGACTGACATCATTTACATTAGGGCTTAGAAGACTGACATCATCAATAGAAAAGTTGTACGGAACTAGTTAGGTATGGAGGAAAAGTACTAGTAATTGTCACTGATTTCTTACTCATCTAGATGGGTGTGTCTATAAGTTACTAGAATGATATCATTTCATTTCTTTGAAATAGGTATATTTCTACAGTTATCATTTCCATTTAAACAAACTACATTTAATAAAAAGTAACTTCAGAAACTACAACACAAATACTAAAAGTCATGCTCTAAGAAGTATGAACCTTGAAAATATTTCAGATAGGAATATTTTTTTTTAATTCGTCTCTTTATAGCCTCTAATAGCGTCATATTCAATTTGACGTCACAAAGTCTATAAACCAGCGGATGACCATTTGACAAATTGTGATTACTATTGGGTTGTTCGATATTAATGTCGGTTTTTTTTCATATTTTTCAAACTAAATTTATTTATATTAACAACAAACGTTAATCATTGATATAGTAACCATTTTTTTTGGATGACATTTTGCCATCTTTCGGTAAGCTGTAAAATTCCACGTTCGAAGAAGCCCTGGTTTTTAGAAGCAAAGAACTGGTCCAACTCATTTTTAACAGCATGATCGGAATCGAAAGTTAGCATTAGCATTCAAATGGTTTTGAAGGGAGCGAAACAAATGGTAATCTGATGGTGCTAAGTCAGGGCTATTGGGTGGATTTGGCATCAATTCCCAATTGAGCTCTGTTAATTTTTGACGGACTATCAAAGAGGTGTGGGGTTTGGCGTTATCATGATGGAACATCATGCCTTTGCGATTGGCCAGTCCAGGGCGTTTCTTCTTGATTTCTTCATTCGTTTGATGAGGTGAATTTCCTTTAGTTCATGAGGAACCCAAACATCCAGTTTGTTTACATAACCAAGCTGTTGTAAGTGCAAGTAAACGGTTGAATTAGATATGTTGAGCTTCTCTGCTATCTCTCGAGTTGTCATACGCCGGTTAGTTTCGATTAACGCCTTTATTTTGTCGTCATCAGTAGTGGTTGGACGACCAGTATGTGGTGCATCTTGCATATTAAAATCTCTAGAGTGAAAGCGAGCAAACCAACGCTGACACTGGCGTTCAGTAAGGCAGGCCTCACCATAAACTTCTCATAATTTCTTCCGAGCATGCACCGCATTTTTGTCCTTTCGAAAATAAAACAAAAAAATATGCCGATAATGCTCTTTGATTGTCCATTTTCAACTTAATTTTTAACCAACTTGTTTTTACTAATGACGCTCAGTCTTTGACTAAGAATAGTCTAAAGTATAATCTTTAAAATAGTATATATGTTATAGTCAAAGTCCGATACATAGTCTCTTCGCGGAAGGACTGGTTTATCCTAGGTTTGGCCAAAGCCATCAGGCAATCCCCGAAATACATTTCAATTTCGCCCTTTGCCTGAAGTATTTTTAGTCAAACCCAGGAGCTCCTAACTTTTCAGTCAAACGTCGAAAGTAAATTATTCTGTTTCGGTTTTGGCCTAGTCAATCCTAGAAGCGACTGCAAAACTCGGTCAAACGTTGATCTGAACAATGAACATGTTTAAACAGGTTCATAATGTCTCTCGCGGTGTTCCGACCGATTGTTTTGTCATTTCATGTTCGTTCATTGAGCGTGCGGGCGTGTAATTGTGTAAAATTGAAGATGAGTGAATCAAACGGTGTTGTTGTTACTAAAAACGTGGATAAAGAAGCTTTAAAAGTAAAGTTTAAAGAGAAAATTTCTAATTTGAATAAAAATAAGTGTTCATTTCACATAAAAAAACAAACAGTTGTATGAGCATATTATCAGTGAGGTAGAATCCGCTAAAGTAGCTGAAAAGAAAACGTCTTTGCAGTATCGCCGTCTCAAACGCTACGACGTTGTAGTGAAAATCACGTAAGCTGACCAATCAGGTGTCAGAACTGGCAGAGTTAAGCGGTTCTTAAGACTTGAAAGCTGCTTAAATGATAAAATGCTTCCAAATATACGAAGATAAGACACTTCATACCTATATCGGAGTTTGACTCGTCAAACCCCGATTTAATAAAATTGTGTTTTGACGTTTGCCTGACCAAATTAGTCTCTCCCAGGTTTGACGAAAATTGTTTAGTCAAAGGCCGAAAATTTACATTTGTTTGGGCTTTGACTAAGTCATTCAGTCTGACCTGAGGATTGACCAGTCCAACCTAGGAGCGCCGGAGCTTCGGAGTTTGCCTATAACATATACAGTAGAGCGTCGATTATCCGAACGTCGATCAACCGAACGACCGCTTATCCGAGCTACTACGCCCGGGCGGGCGTAGTAGCTCGTCTATCTTCCTCCCGCGCTACAATACACGCGAAATTGTCTCGAACTGTTAGTTGTATGTACTCATATGGCACTCCCAAGTAGCCGTTATTTGATAAACTAAATTTTAGCTCGTAAAATAAACTATTTGTCATTAAAGATACGAAGGGCTAAGGAGAGGAATCGGCTAACTCACATTTTTTTAAATTGATTTTTTATTTTCTATGATTGTGATCCACATTTTACCATACGCCTATCTAAAAGAAGGCAAGAACTCGCTGGGTCACTTAAAAAATTGGGCTGCATTTTGGATTTAATAGGGAAATAACTAGCTTTGTCCATGACTAAGCCACTTCCCTGCCAAATCGAATGGGAAAGGAGTAATTTTTATGGAGATGACGATCCCAATATTGTTAACATACCATATTTCCTTTCCTTTTAAAATCATTTATTTATGTATCAGAAATATTTTTAAGTTAGCTATAAAACATATCAAAACTTTAAATGTCAACACTAACAAATATTGTGAATGTGACTAAGCCAGTATTTCTCATTAGCCCTTCATATGTCTAAACATAAGGTTTTTATTCATCTGTACATAAATTTGTATGGCTGAATAAATATTATAGTTCGATTATCCGAATAAACCGGTTTTCCGGACACTCCTGTCCCCCAATTAGTTCGGATAATCGACGCTCTACTGTAATAATGTAAGCCACGCAATCACTACTACATGATTTATGCAGTTCAAGCCAACTATGAGAAAAAAAACGACATTAATTATCGAACGTTTAGAAGTGATGAGGGAACGGATGAACATAGTTCTCCAGACCGTATTTTGGCCATGGCGGCCAATCTCAACGAAGACTAGCCATCGGCGCGGGAGATATTATAGTGCTCAAATGTGTGCGCAGACACAGGGGCACTCACTCTTCCCTCACTCTCATTAGTCCGATGGGACGGCAATCAGATACGACCGGAGAGAAAACAGGCGCAGGACCAACTAACTGCTTAACGTGCTTTCCGAGGCACGGGGTATCACACCGCCAACATCCAAAATACGGGCTGTATGTTATTGAGAACAACCACACATAAAAATACACATCTATCCAATATACAAACAAACAGAGCGGCCAGTCCACGTTTACTCGGACGTGAAAATATCGCGACGGGATTTTATCGCTCAATAGATTTACAACTTTTAGTGTTGAACCGAAGATTGAGAATCCAACAGACTGCATCTCAGCGCGTCGAAAAAACACACTGTTCGATTTTCAATTTTATTTTATTTTATTTATTTGGCTTACCAACAATTGAATACACTGATACAATGATATGAAATACATTTCTTACAGTACCAATTTCTTACAGGTAAGCACAACATGCATCACTTATTTGTTGATTGAAATTGGTTGCCTACTTAAAAATTAGATGAGTTCTTATACTCACCGAACATAATCATGTTTTCGACATACATAAAATCAAATCAAAAACAAATCCAAATACTATTTAAATCAAAATACAATTAAAATTTAAATACTATTCAAATCAAAATACAATTAAAATCAAGATAGAATTAAAATTTAAATCTAAATTCAGATCCAAACCAAAATTCAAATTTAAATCAAAATTAAAAATCATCATTTTTGACGCTAAGCATTTCGACCGTTGACATCTAGTATGCAAAAAAATCCTGTCGTGATATGTTTACAAGTAACGACTTATAAAACACACTATCAACACGACGCGCGTTTATATCTAGTAGAGTTCATTTTCCAGCTCATCGCGGGTTGTTAGACAACATAAAATTCGACACGCTAGCATTGATGAGCAATTTGCGACGAAGGCACCATGTCATGTGTGGGGACTTAGGGTGGTGGTACATCGAGCGCGCGGCCATTTGTAGTGGCTGATTCGAAAGGCAATAGATGGAGAGAGAGAGAGATGTGAAGAACTATAGGGAAGATTTTTGAAAAGGTGCAGACAGAGGTTAAAAACAAAAGTAAAGCCGAATTGAGGATCTCTTCCTTCTTATTAAAGTCGTTTAAAAATACACGTTGTAAGGAACAGCGATGCGCAAACTGAAGACCAATTCTCGTTATCAAAAATGTTCATAATCTCATAGAAGTCTCATCTGGGCGACAAACAAATATCAAAAAACTTGAAATATCAAGATCAGACTGTGCATGTTCTTAAAATTACGAGATTCTGTTTCCATGTAGTACATATGCCTTGCACACCATGAATTCAGTATATGGTACTAGTTAATAATATTTGTTAATTTTTAAATTGAAATCAACGGTTTCATACAGTTTAACTGTTTGCATATTACTTATTGTATGAGACGGTAGTTTTTTTTTCATGAACCGTGCAAAACCTGCTCACAATGGGCCTCATAAGAAGATTGGAGTCACCCAAAAGGGCAGTGGAGAGGGAGGGCTTGGGGTTACCCTACGCGATCGAATAAAAAATGTAGAGATCCGTAGTAAATCCAAATCGATGTAGCCCTTAAAATTGGTAAACTTAATGGCACTGGGCTAGGGCACATTGCTCGCAGAACAGATGGCTGATGGGGCCGAAAGGTGCCTGGATTGGTAACCGCGTACTGGAAGACGTAGCGTTTGACGGCCTCTCATAAAACGGACCGATGACCTGGTGAAGGCTGGAGGAATAGGTCGCACTGGCGGGGCTACGTAGGGGAGCGGGGAAGGGTTTTTGTACAGCTGTGGACATCTTTCGGCTGACCTGATGATGATAAACCGACCAAAACCTGCTACGCTAGGGGGTCTAGAATTATGTGCTGAATTCAGGGTAGCAAATTGTGCATCGATATCCCGTAAATCATTTAATATCAATTTCCATTATAAACATGATGAAGACTTAACCTAAAATTACACCTTTTCCAGTAGAAAAGAGGTAAAAACTCAATTATAGTTAAATAAAATATTAAGTACTCATTTGTTACTATCTATTGTTTGAGGCAAACACACATAATAAACAAAGGGATGCGTAATACATAGTTTCACGTAAGCAAGTTAACAACATTTAAATCGAAAATTATAAATCAAAATGCTACCGAAATACCACACAAAAATATGTGAGTCTCTTTAAGGAAAAGTTTGTAATAAAAATAGCAAATGATGTGCTAAAAATGAAGTCATTTTATGAATAAAATAGTAAACAGCTTTAACAATATCGACACATTATTGTTTCTTGTGGTTAGAATTGAGTAATTGTTTAAGAATTCAATTATAAAGAATTTTAAATCGTTAAGGAAAACTTTTGTCACGTATGATGCTACCTACATGCCCAAATAAACACGTGATTTTTATTTGAAAATCAATTTAAAATACACATTTTTTTTTATTATATGCGTATTACGTAGTTGTGATAATAGCGGAACGAACTGGACATATTCCGTCATAACTGGATGGAGTACGAGAAGAATCGCGAACGATGAAAAAAGTGAAGAGAGGCTGTTGCTCAGCTTCCTTATTGCATAACACACGTTCAGTCACAATGTGAATAATTTTGAAGCATATTGTTAAACTATTGCTTCATATATTCTTAAAAAACAACTGCTCAACACAATGAATGTCACTGAACTGTCAAAATTATATTTTAATAGCTTCTGTTCGCGACTTCGTCCGCGTCAAATTTTTGCTCAAATCGTTTGGAGATAATTGTGACTGTTAAATAATAAACAAATAATTTGCAATAAAATAATATTGCGACTATAAATTGAGATGTAAGCTACCCTATCTTTCAAGTTAGATCAAACTGCACACGGTGTGCAAATTTTATTAAAATCGGTTAAGTAGTTTAGGAGTCCATCCCGGACAAACAACGTGATGCGTAATTTATATATATTAAGATGATGATATTTTACCACCAAAATGGCGCCCGCGAACCCGCCTACCAAGCCTGGCGATTATGGCAAACCCACTATTGAGCGTCTTATGATAATTTAATCATTAACATGGACAGGTAGTAAGTATAAAAAACGCTTATGGCTGAAATGATGTCAAAATTAAAGCCATTCCTATTTTTAGTGTATAATGCAGTTACTCCGCAGCAGTCAACGTAGGCCAACAAAAAAGGCTCGCTTGCTAATGACTGACCTAAGCTTGGTTTTCGTTTTCGGCAATTTTCGGCAAAAAAAATATTAGTAGCTTGTAGGTTCGAATCCAGACAGGCGATACGTTTTGTGTAAATGATTTCATCACCACTGCTTTCAAAATGGTGACGGAAAACATCCTTCGAAGACAATACATGTGACATCTACTAACCCGCACCGGGCCCTAATGCTGGGTCATGACCTTACAGCACTTCCTCACGAAGAGAAGAGATCTGTGTTCCACCATAAGCACATTATAGACTGATTAAGCATAATGCTACTAAAAAAAGAGTATCTTTCCCCAGTGTATCCCCAACCTAACCTGTGTGTACCTAATGGGTGATTGTATTAAGTGATCAATGGAGTCGCTCGTAGTTCCTTATAGCGTTATAATTATATAGGACGCCATCGATGTAGTGTTTACGACATGCTGAGTATACCTTGCCACGTTTACATGACATGTTTCACCGTTATATTCAAGGAATTAATGTTTATTTAGAGGAGGTTTTTATGGGTAACTGATAGGTTTTTTAAACACTGGACACATACACTGTGTTTATGTATGGTAATCAGACAACTGAAAAATATACTTATACATATATTTCTAAATACATTATTCTTCATACTACTGGGTGTAGGCCTCCCTAATCAAATCAAATCAAATCAAATCAATTTATTTCGGGCTACAAAGACCCATAACATAAATACCTTACAGACTAACATACATACAAATAAAAAACAATTTAAAACTATTGTACACGAAGTGACGGCGTCGTGTTGCGCTGCGTGGTGTCGCGTAGCCTTCCGCGGAATCGCCGATACACGACACCCTTCGGCCAAAACTCTGCCTTGAGGTAGGTCTCGATTTGTACTAGTTGGAACTCGCACCACGAATGACTTGAAATTCGTGTTGTGGCGCGATTCCAACTTCTCGACCCTCAAAGTGAAGTTCGTTTTCACTCGTACATACTCCACGATCTCCTCAACCTTCGTGGTGTAATGCAGACGTGAAATATACAGCTGCGTCGTAGGCACAGCAGGGCGCAGCAGCATGTTGGGTCCACTCGGAGCTGTTCCACACTGGTTTCGTGAACAGGGCTTCTTCTTCTTCCTTTCCACTTTCGTGAAACCCTCTTCATCAACTTGGCCCGTTCTCGGCAACGAGTTACGGACCGCAGCCAAGGCCGGTAGTGCAACCTTCGTCTGGTTTTCCCCAATTTTATTCTGCCGCATAGACTGCGACACACCTGATTTTCTCGTGGTGTCAATAGCGGCGTAGGCACGGTTTGGGGTCGACGTACCTACGTGTGACGTTTCCTAATACGTGGAATTTAATCATACCTGGTGAAATGTGAGTGTAGGTTCTACAGGTACGCCTCGACCTAACCCTTTGAGGGAAACCTGGCGAGATAGTATGTTTTTCCGACTAAGATTCTCTCATCTTTGATTAAAAAAATAAATCTAAGTCATTTATTAAAATTAGGTTGAGAATCAGAACATTTCGAAGGTTAAAATTACATAAGGCAGTTCCCCAAAACGCCCTGCACCACTTTCTAGTGCTAAAGCACTAGAAAGTGACACCAACTACCCAGCAGGTAAAAGAGTGAAAAGATGACTGAAAAATATTTTCTAACGACGTTTAAGTAGGTATATATATCCTACTAATATTTATAAATGTGAAAGTTTGTGAGTAGGTAGTCTATAACCTGGATAGATACCTGGATAGAGACAGATAGTTTATAACCTGGATTAACACATGGGGTACTTTCTATCCCGGTAGTACGTTCCGAAGCAGATAGAAAACTAGTAAAAAAATAAAAATGCCACTATCAAAATGCACTGAGCAACGTTCTTCTGCCCCATCTTTCTAAAAATATCCTAACAAGTTGAAATACAATAATAACATTAAGTACATACGTTAAAAGGGTTTATTTTAATAATAATGGTTCGACACGGCTATTAATAATTGTCTAATTGATCGCATAGTTCACTCATTAGGCGAAAATACTACATTAAAAGACTACTAAAACTATAGACTGCGCACTTTTTACACTATTTTGAACTGACGTCTTATTTTTATCGAATAAATTAACTATTAATAATTCCTAGAGCAGTAATTTGTAATCTACACAGAATTTAACTTAAAATAGTTTCATTAACAGTTTTTAAATTTACGAGAGGTACTATTAATAATATAAATGCGAAAGTGTACCTGTCTGTCTATCACGTGTTGAGGTACGACTAGGTAAACCTCTGAACCGATTTTGATGAACCGTAAAGAAATAGCTAAAATAATTATAACGGAAAATAAACAACTAAAGGAGGGAGATGAGTCTCCTACAGACAAGTGGGATAATTGCGTAAAATATAACTCTAGAGACCATCGGCTTAACGTGCTTCCCGAGGAACGGAGGGGTCTTGAGATGTAAAAATGTCACCCATCCACGGTCTAACCACAGCAAGCGTAGCTTAACCTGATCGAACGAACCGTGCAGTGTTATTACTAAACAAGGCGATTCTCGGAATAAGAACTAGTTTAAATAAAATGAAATATTATTAGGTAGAATTAATTATTGGAACAAAATAATAAATAACTGATCGTTTATTTATTTAACATATTCTAATTGAATGTTTTAGATACTCATTCATACACGTAATGAATATTAAAGATGTTTTAGCAAAATTGAATTGTGGAATAAAATTACTATTCAATAATTCATAACGGTTTGATTATACCTTCTGTCAATAATTGAACCTATGTTCTAGATCGTAACCAAGTTATTTGTTCTAATTGATAGCCTCATTTACAATAATAAAACTGTTTTATCTATAAACTAGCTTTTGCCCACGTCTTCGTCCACCTCTAGGTCGAAGATTATCCCGCAGGAACATACTTCCGAGATAAAAACTATATGAGTTAATGCAGGTCATAAACTAACCGTGTACCAATTTTCATACAAATCCGTTTAGCCGTTTTGCGTGATTGAGTAACAAACATCTGAAAATCTATACAAACTTTCAGTCTGATACTTGTACGATATGATTTATATTTATACTAGCTTTTGCCATATTATACATATAAACCTACCTCTACTATCACTCTGTCTATTGATGAATACTGCATTAAAATCCGTTGCGTAGTTTCAAGATAAAATATAATTATTTTGCTAAACATGAGTATACACATAAATGCAAGATGTTACATAAAAGTTCGATTGCGTCAATGTTTTGCCTTAATGGCGTACAAAATAAAACTGAATAAGAAAAAAAATCATCACACCACTATTTACTCATACATGCATTATTTAACATCATTATTTACCAGTCAAAAAGTTCTGAACTGCATAATGTCAAAATTGATTTGTTGTTTGACGCGGGAAGCGACTTTATTTTATACTATGTAGAGATAAAGAAGATAAGATTAAGAGCCAAGCCATGATTGTGTTACTATTCTAAATAATCAGTTAAACCCTCAACCACGCCAAGTTTGCGTTCGAAAGAGTTACCGTGGCATGGAACACGGGTGGGTCAGTAAAACTCTGACGCGCCCTTCCGCTTCACCCAGAGCGGGAGATGTCATTTGATGATTACCCAACCAAAAAAAAAATAGTTTAAAAACAATAAAAAACACGCTTCTATAGAAAACCAAACTAAAAAGTAGGTAGAAAATAATGGAAGAAGCGTGGGGTGCTCGATATCAATTAAAAATATCTCAAAAACCCTAACTATTTTTTTTTCCAATCTGTAGGGTGTTTCGAATTTTGTGACGTATGTCAGCGTAGTTTTCGAAGACAGTTATTTTTTGCTATCTTGGTAACCCTAGCAAGTATAAGGCACAAATTATTGTATTGTCATCGGTCCTTGATAAGTGCGTCAAATTTCGAGTTAATCCGACGACGTTTTGAAGGGGGTCACAATCAAGTGCAAAGTTTCCGTTACATACTAACTTACGAATTAAGCTAATATTAAAAAAAACTAAAAAACACGCTTCCATTGAAAACCAAACTAAAAAGTAGAAAATAATGGAAAAAAAGCGTGGGGTGCTTTTTAAGGTATTTTTTTATTGATCAGGCACCCCACGCTTTTTTCCATTATTTTCTACTTTTTAGTTTAGTTTTCAATGGAAGCGTGTTTTTTAGTTTTTTTAAACTATTATTTATTTTCTATTTTTTAGGGTGTTTCGAATTTGAGACGTATGTTAGCGTAGTTTGTGACGTATGTCAGCGTAGTTTTCGAAGACAGTTTTTTTGCTGTCCTGGTAACCCTGGCAAGGATAATGGCACAAATTTATGAAATTATTGCATTGTCATCGGTCTTTGACAGGTGTGCAAAGTTTGAATGAAATCTGGTCGTTTAAAGTGGGTCAAAATCACGTTATAAGGAGTCGGTTACAAACAAACATACAAACACACAAACATACAAACAAACAAACATACAAACATACAAGTGAAGCTAATATAAAGCGTGTTAAAAAAGAATCCTCTACCGCTAGACGGCTATTTTGTTATACATATATCCCACAATCAAGTCCAAAGCGTTCGCAGCGTCAGTCGCCGGTCACTTGCCCGCTCGCCGGCGTCGTCGGGTCACGCTGTCTCCTTGCACCTAATTGCCGTGACGATCAATATTTGTCATCAATTAAATAGCACACGGATTTCTTTAATTATTCCCTCCTCTGGTTGTCGGTCGTTTTGTTTGGTAGCGTCAACGGAGGCAGATGTAGTGTCGTGCTTGACTAGCGGTAGCTCGTCAGATGTTTGAGTTTTGAGTAGTCGTTTGTCGTTTCATTTTGTCTTTTGTTGAAATCTATAATGTTAAGTGTTTTTGGGTTATTCGCATTGTTTTCTATTAAATATTTATTCCGTTTTGTAAAACAAATGTCCATAACCAAAATAAATACGAATTGTAGAAGAAAAATCCGTGAAAAAATCGCCTCATTTCTTCCTGTGGGTGTCGTAAAAGGTGACTAAGGGACTTACTAGAGAATAGGCAGCAGCATTCTCTATGCATTTTACCACCATATTGCAATCGTCATCCAGTCTGCCAAGTGACGCGATTACAGGAATGCTCCCCAAATTGCAGGAGGCCTATGTCCAGCAGTGAACAACTTTTGGGTGAAATGATGATAATGATGGAGAAGGAAACTTGTGTCTGACACTACTTTGAATCACAGAAAATTTTACACAACTCTTGATTGTTTTATGCTTAAGCATTATGGCCATTAAAACTCACATTGTAACAAAAGCTTAGCCAAAATCCTTTTTTTCGCCTTCATGACTCATTTAGAATTTTACATCTCATCGCTAAAACCGACTAGCCTATCAAGCTACAGCATAAATCCAGATAAACCTCACGGCTTCTCAAAGCTATAAGACAATTTGCAGTACTAACTAACCTATTCCTGGATCGCAGCGACAAATCGCTAACAACAGAGAGGCTGGCTACGGAGCAATCTCACATAGGGTACATACACATATACGTAGAAGATATTGCCTTACGTACATCGGATGGCTTACTAATAACCGATATCGGTATACCAGCCGATACGCAACTGTCTGTGAATATGTAGGAAGGTATAATGCTTGTAGATATAGCTGTTGAATGTTATAGTGATAATTTTGAGGATATATTCAAGCTAAGGAAGCTAGGAGACAAAATATATAGGATGAGGGAATTTATTATAAATGATGATGAGGATGAATCGATGAACCCTATTAGTGTATCTAATAATAATGTAATAACAATGTACTACATATTAATGTACTAATAAAATAATCTGTATGACATTTAAACATTAATAAATTTGCACGCTTGCTTGCAGGCAGAATACAATGTCTTTAAGGCTGTAAGATCTTTCCTTGTAAATTATGTATTTTCTTGTAAATAAATATTTTGATTTTGAATTTAGGGAAGCAGTTTTACCTCGAGAATAATAATGATGACGATTTAACAGATTATCATTTTGAAAGAGATTAATGCAGATAAACTAATAGTGATCTTTGAAGACTTGATAAAACGGTCAAGAGACCGGAAAGTCAGGCAATCTGTGCACCCTCACGCCCGTAGTCGTCGCAGGAGGAGACGCCCCAGGCGTCCGGGCGTCGTGAGTCGATTGCGGACTCCCGACCGTCGCGGCCACCGTAGGCGCGGGCTTGCGAAATCCTTTTCATGCCCGTGTCGAAGCCGCGTAGAGTTCCACGCGCGTCTCAAAGAGATTTCAGTAAAACTGAAGGGGTCCGCAAAGACCAATACCTGCCAGAGTCGCGAGATTTGTTCGAAAGAGTTACCGTGGCCTTGGCATATGGGCAACTGAAGAAACACGGGTGGCTTCCGCTCCCACCCAGAGCGGGAGACGTCATTCGATAATTTTCCACCCAGAAAAAAAAGCGAGACCAGAAAGTCAAGATGAAACAAGATATTATATAATATAATCGGACCCAAAGGTATGCCCTTAATAATAATCCTTGCAAAAATAACAACTTAATTCTCAATCCCACATCAAATAAACACTTTCCATAAGCTTTCGGCTTCGGTAAAAAAAGCCGATGTGTTTAGAGTAGTGACAGTGGTCTGTCGCGGCGGCTGCGTACAAAGGTATGCCGCTTGTTTGCCAGTCGGCGCCCGCGCAGCGCATGCTCCTTCAATGATCTTTGTTTTTGGTGTTTGTTTCTCTAAGAGGTGGTTACTGATTATGGATTATTGCTGGAGGTCTGTGTATAGGTAGCTGTGGAGTAAAGATGTGGTTTTGGTGGCTTAAAGATAGTATGCACGAACGCCCCAGTATGATTTGTATTATATGTAGGAATGTGGGCATTATTCAACACGTGTGAATCAATAGCTGATCCACACGTCATGTTCGTAAACAGGCGCCGTTGTCGGTTAAGACTGGTCATCTTCTAACTTCCAGGGCTTAGTTTTTATCATTTAAAATTAGTTCTCAATATAAAATCAACAAGAGTAATGGACCCAGGATCCAGGAACTTTATTTAAAAAAGTGTCTTTGGAGTTTCTTGCTCGTCCTTCCACATAGAGATCTACGTTTTGGAATGGGCAGCTTCATCTTTCTGTCTAACTGACCGATTTTTTTAACAGTTCAAATGTGCTTGTAAATAGGTGAATTGAAAAAAAAAAACAACTGTG
The DNA here is from genome assembly GCA_932294355.1 of Aporophyla lueneburgensis. Taxonomy (NCBI): domain Eukaryota; kingdom Metazoa; phylum Arthropoda; class Insecta; order Lepidoptera; family Noctuidae; genus Aporophyla; species Aporophyla lueneburgensis. The sequence goes on along the minus strand of OW028757.1, from coordinate 10,110,821 downwards.
TGTTTGAATTTAAATAATAAAGGTTATATAATAGCATTTTCGATGAAGATCTGTACCCAGAAGCTAGTTAAAAAAAGAGACTAAAAACAAATCTTAAGGAAGATGACTGAAAAACTATTTTTGAATACCTGCACCTCACGGTCAAAGACAGCTAATTCCACCTATATTTGAATCTAGCCATTTTGCACTGAAAAAGATCGTTAGACAGTTGACTGAAAGACAATATAGCCCTATAGCTTGAATATGCTTTTTTTATCTATGGAGACGCGTTTGTTACTAAAGCATCATAAATTAAAAATTAATGACGATATATTTAATTGCTCCATGTAGGTAGAAGACAGAGAGTGGTTTTAAACACAATGAAATAATGATTCCTTATGATCATCAAAACTGTATATAAATATATCAATCTCACTGTTACTAAGAAATCTTCAGCCAAAAAACGTTAAAGGTCATTAAAAATCCCCAACAATTCCAATAATGACCCGTGCCTTGCACAAACCGTCACCTGCACCTCACGGACAAAGACAGCTAATTCGACTTATATTGCACGGAGCTATTCTTCACTCTGCCTACAGCACTGATGGACAAAAGGACCACCTTGAAGTACCACCAAAACACTATTGTGGTCACAATGAATGGTACCTCTTGACATAAATCGTGTAAAGCAATAGGATTGATATTATTACGTTTTGAGTGCCAGCTGGCGTTTGTAAGAAAGTTGATGGTAGGGTCAAAAAAATTGGTATACGGTAAGGGAGTTCGTGAACTGTTTATGATATGAGTAGCTGAGCCATTAAGTCTTTTTTACTGAAGAAAGTTGAAACTGACGAAACTTCATTTTTTAAAACCCATCGAATTAATGATTGACCATCGTTTTCCCAATTTTATAATAGCTTCAAATGTATAAATTTCATTATAGTTACTGAAATAGCAATATTACGGGGCTTTTGGCCACTTTATACGTGTGCATTTTGTAAATCTATTTTATTTTGTTTTAAATAATGTGCGTTATGTTAGTGCAGAATACCACTTCTTTTTCTTTCTTTTCCTTTATATAATTATTTTTATTTAAGTATCACATCCACACACTTGCTTCCACACATACACTCACACAGATTTTTTTTTATTGTTAATTTTTTTCTTTGTTTTACTCAATTATTTTGTAACTCTGTAATTAAGCAATCCAGCCTTCAAAACGTTAACTATTTTTTGTCTTTTAATATAACGGAACGAAGTTACTAGATCCCATGACACAGGAAATCCTAGTGTGGGATCTAGGGAATCACTGTAAATAACTATTAAGGCAATAAATACTATTACTATTATATCGTTAATATTTTTTCAGTTTCTCTGCTTCGATTGTTCATAAACAAAACGCTTAAAAAAACATTTGAACATCGAAACAGTTAAACAAAATCTGGAATTCGATTCGGTATTTAAATAATTCTTCACTTACAAAGCACTGGTGTTTGAATGCATCACAGAATCATCTGTTTCTCACAAAAGGCTCACTTTCGGTAGTCATTAGGTGATGTTCTTTGTCGTGGGCGTGAAATAACGTGAATTGGAGCTATTTTCTGTCATAATTCATTTGCACCGTGAAGTTGGCGCCATGTGGCGGTCTCTTCACTGATCGCCTTTAGACTAGGAGTAGTATATGTAAGGTATGCAGAAGATATGAAATCATATAATTTTTAACTTATAAAACAGTTCACAGAGTCAGGTTTGTATTGCCTATTGTTTATTAAAATAATCATATAAATAAGCATTATATTATAGCAGCAATGAGGCCTATATTATATCTTTTGACGTCGCGCGTCGTGAATGTAGAATTTATATTTGTTTCCATGTCCAATTTTAATAGCAAACCAAAAAATTAATATTATAACGCATAATTTTCAACTAGTTTACTACCATCCAAATCAACTTCAATGTTTTCGATAGATTCCTCACTATAATAATAAATAATAATAATAAAAAGCTTTGATTGATTCCTTACAATTAGCGTACATGCGTTTTTAATAAAAACGATAAAAAAATTAGATTCAATTTCAATTGATAACTACCATAAATAATGTTGTTTACTTACTACTATATCACAATTCATAATAATAACAAATAAAGATTCCTCACTTATTGAACGTTAAATTTAAGCTATCCAAAAAAACACTGTACTCAAATTTAAAATAATTTGGTTCAAGCACTTTTACACTCCAATCATATTTTGTCCCGTGTGGTGCCGGACGTAAAGAATAACACCACCCCATTTTTCCCGTGGGTGTCGTAAAAGGCGACTAAGGGACTTACTAGAGAATGGGCAGCAGCGTTCTCTATGCATTTTACCACCATACTGCAATCACCAACCCCCCTGCCAAGCGTGGCGATTATGGCAAACCCCCCAAATTGGGGGAGGCCTAAGTCCAGCAGTGGACGTCTTACGGCTGTAATGATGATGATGATATTTTGGAAACTAGATGACGTCGGTTGACGTTTCCTATCTGACTACTCTGCGAAGAATAACCAAAACAAACTCAGAGATCACACTCTCTTTTAAAGTCCAGAAATAATCTTGGTCAAATCATGTGAAGTCCATGTAGATTGCTGCCTGAGATGGTCTCTTAAGGAAAGAACCACACCGGTTGAGTGGAGCTATCCAGTAGGTAGGTACTGTTTTTTATCTGTGTCCTCACATATACTACACAGACATTTTCAAGTGGCAATTCGGCTCAAATATCCGAGACAGAGCGGCGATCTCTGACCGTAGAATGTGCACAATACACGAATTTGTTTCTAATGAATCACAGACACGCCTCCCAGCCTTTGTGGACACCGACTTGCATGATCATTGAAGTGAAAGCCCATTAAATGTTTGCTAGCCCATAAAACTGAGCCACTGTCTGTGAGAGACGTAAACAATGAATAATTTTAAAGCAATATGAAGTGTTAGCAAAAAATCTGGACTGCAATATGAGAATTTTTGACGAGCTAGATGGTGATGCAGATGCACAAATGTCTCTGTTACTTGAGATTTTCTCATGTCAGTTCTCTTTTGGATGAGGTCAAAATCAACGATTATATTAATAACATCCATCCAAAAAATACAAATCCATTCGATTCTCCATTAAATCGAAGTTTACATAGATTACCTAGTCAGTACCTAGAAGATATTTGTTTAGAACAAATCTAAGACTTTCTTTCTTGGGAAAAAAAGTACTTATTAGACGGGACAATACTACAGCCTTCTCATAAAAGGACCGTATCAAACATTAAAGAAGGTAGTAACTATATTAAACCCATTATTATTACATTCCTTTGATCGTACTAAGAATGAAGATAGCAAATATAGAAAGCTAAGTACCAACTTAACGTATATAATGCCTCTATTCTAGACTTTACACAAAAGCTTTGCAGAAATACTGTCATAACAAGCAGAAACTTTTGTTGAGAGACATGGAAAAGGAGATTTTAATGATATCTTTATGTTGGTACTCTTTTGTGTCTTTATGTTGGTACTAGAACTAACTAAAGGCTGTGCTTGTTATGTTGGATGTAGTTTTAGTGATATCAAAGAAGAAATAATGGGAATTTCTTTATCGGAGGACTTATATAATAACAAAGACGGAAAGTCTAATATATTTAGACAGAGGTAGTTAATTGGTAAATTCGAGTTTTAGTGCTCAGAGGGGAAATTGCGTAATATACTAACAGAAGAAATCTCTTTTACTTTGACAGTTAACTAACATACATTGCGTTATTTACGTTGCTGAGCAAACAAAGTTTTCGAACATAAGAAGTAATGCATTAGCAATATCTCTCAGAATGATTCAGGTTCTGATTAATAGTGTGGTACGTAATTAGGATGTTGATCAAGCCTCATTTCTTCTTCTTAGCGTGTCACTGGCAATCTATATAAGGTCAGCCTAAAATTTAGTACCTCCAGTAGCGTCCGTAAGCCTCGCTGATCCCTAAAAAGTAAACTTTCATACTGTGGTAGTCTTCAGGCTTTAAAGTTAAGGAAGCATCACCCTGTGTCAGCATATTTGGTTATCCCTATGTATGATCAGTAATAAATTATTGCGCTATAATAATATCAGTTAAGAAATAGTCCAGTGTGGAAAGCGTAGGAGAAATAGATAAGACTTATATAACATAGAATTGATAAGAAAATGGAACCCGTGATCAGAATTCAGAAGCTGCAACTGCTTACAACGTATTCAGATTGAAGATTTTCTTCTCGTTCGCTATGTAAGGGAACATACGCTACGTCATAAACCATCAACCCTTTGGTTCTATGCAACTTATAAAGCGCGCCAATTTTTTCCCAACCTCAAAATGGCGGACGAAAGAAGCCATTTTGCGTCCGAAATTTTAATTGGGACGATAAAGGGCTTTCGCGGAATATTTTAAGGGCAAGCGGCCAGTAGCCGCGCAAAAAGTTTTATCTCGCGTCGATTAAAATTCCGTTTGAAAATCGAACAAATAGGTTCTTTTTGTCGAACCACGCCTGCGCGGTGACGGCAACACTTTTTTTAATGGCTTACCAATATGGCGGACGTTGACATGATGAAAGATCGCCGTAATTAGTCGATTGTTGTAGTCGAATACGGTTTTTGTTTTGAGATTCGATTGCTTGGCGGGTGTTTAAAGAGATGGCGTATTTAGAGCAGATTGTTTATTTTCGCTTGTGTAAGATTTCGAGTCATCTCGATTTGAAATTCAAAATGGTTTAAAAAGGCAGATCAGAACGATAGGTTTATTACTAAACGGAAATAGCGACTAAAAACGAACTAATAGAATCATTAGTAAAACGACCCAAGGGTTCCAATTTACCCAATTCGTTAGTAGAAACCAAGTTAAATATGGTTCAAAATTACACTAAAATGATGAATGCCTCGCTGGCTAAAGTATCAATGACACATACCATAAATACCAGTACACACCTGCGGACGATTAACACGAATGTCAAAATAGAATTTTGAACTAAAATATTTCCTTCCCGAAGTAAATTAAGCGAGAGACATCATTTTGCCACTTTTACTTTACCACTAATAAAATTCACACATCCCTTATTTTTGGCGCCATAAGGTTGTGTTTCATGAAAAAAGGCTGAAAATCAACAGCAAATTAAGTTGTAGGTTGACAATGTGACTTAATTACTAGTGAAGTATACACATACAGGGTCTCAATGATATCGATACCGAGATTTCTCCGTTTGAATCGATTCTCGATTATCGAACTAATGGTATAATTATGTTGATAGGGTTGTAAAAGGACTACTTCGACTGATTTTATCCCATAGTAAAAGATACTTAATTATGGTAAAGACGATTAATATTACATAAGATTTTAAGAGTGTTTTCTGTTTTGGAAACGAAAAAAGAAGGTGATGCTCTATTAATTAAAAATGTGGGAAAATGTTTCTTCATAGTCTTAATTACTGTGTGGATTTGAGAAGAATATCTTCGAATACTATACTTTAAGTTATTAGCTATACTAGCTATAAGTTCGTGAACACATACATGCACAAATGAATATCTTTTTCGAATGGAGTATACAGAAACTATATAACAACACCTGCTCCTATCCTTACATACTCCTATTGCTTCGTTTATGCTCATAAATATGGACCGATGGCCTGGTGAAGGCTGCGGGAATCCGTTGGATGCGAGAAGCACAGAACTGGTCGTAGTGGCGGTGCTTGGGGGAGGCCTATGTCCAGGACCGGACACCTTTCAGGTGAAATAATGGTGAAGCGACCAAAACCTGCTACGTTAGGGGGCTTACAACTGCCAGGGTTGCGAGATTCGTTCGAAAGAGTTACTGAGGCAACACAGGCAACTGAAGGAACATGGGTGGGTTTTAGTCAGTAAAAGTCTGAAATACCCTCTCCCTCTAACCAGAGCGGGAGAAATTGTTTGATGAATTCCCGCCCAGAAAATAAAACCCTAATTATGTAATACACTATAAATCACAATCTGAATCATTTCGAAGAATATTGCTAATCCATTTTTTCATATGTTCGATAAATTTGCCTGTTAAGCTACGTAAAAAACGCGATGAATGTTGTTGAACTGTCAAAATGTAATGTAAATCCCTACTTATAGTCTAGTAAATAGGTAGTCATAGATGCACGCCATTTGAATAAAATCGAAATGAAAATAGACAAAAAATATGTGCTAATACACAACTTATATGAGTACTTCATATATCTCTATCATCGAGCCTAGGTTTCATTTGACAAAACAGTCAATTCAAAATCTACATATTATAAACCGACCCATAAATCGACTAATTCCAACCTTAACAATCACAACTAAAACCCATAGACAATTTGTAACGGCCATAACGAGTGTCATGTTCCACGGTTTGACCATAAATCATATTTTTTTGGCGGCAAAAAACATAAACGGGCAAAATGTCTGCTAATTGACGTGTTCCTGGTTTCACTAGTCTCATTATGCTGTGGGTATGCGCGTTCATCAACGATTGGGCACAGATAAAGTGGGGAACAGAAGAGATTTGAGACTTATATGTAACGAATGCTTATACTTAATATATATTATATCATCTGTCTCTCAAAAAAGCATACTCTTAGCCTAAAATACGTATTGCTACTTACAAACATACATTAACAATAATAAAACCCCCGACAACGCAAACAGAGGAGTGAAATAAATTTAAAAAGTGTATCTGCGTGTTTGTCTGTGGCATCTTAACTCCCAAATGGCTAGACCGTGCTTTTTTTTTTTAAGATTTTGTTTCATTCAACCATCAACTTTTAACCATGGCCTGGCTAATTTATCCTCATATAATAATATTATAAATGTGAAAGTTTGTATATTTGTTACTCGATTAAGAAAAAACACCTAAACGAATTTGAATGAAATTTGGCAGACATATAGTTTATAACCTGGATTAACATATATAATATACTTTTTATTTCGATAGTACGTTCCCGTGGCATAATTCCCAATCTCTACGAGTTCTACTAATGCGTCGCATCTACTCCACTATTTTTTTGATCTATGTCCGTCGCCTACGCCGCACGGTAGCTACAGCGTGATTTATAAATCTATTTTAATTTACTCGTTCAACGAGTAAATGTTTCGGTTGATATTTTTACGAGAGCGGCCATATATTACCACTGTTTTATTTAAAAGTAAATACTAAATAAATATAATATGTGTGATGGATCTGGTATGAAGAAATATTAGGTTTGGTTTGTGTTCATATTATGAAATATTAGAAAAGTTTAAGGTTGAACAGAAATGTTTGGTTATAAAAGGTACTGTAAATTAGGTACTTACTGTATTTTGGTTTTTATCTAATGTTGCTCGACTATTATTTATTTTCTAGCTGGTGCCCGCGGCTTCGCTCGCGTGGATGTTGGAAACCATCCCATGAGAACGGGGACAAAAAGTAGCGGGGACTTTTCGATGTCTTCATCAGCTGCGTGCCACTGAAAGTCCCGTCAAAATCGGTTTACGGTCGTTCAGCTGTTTCAGAGATTAGCCGGTACTAACACGAGACCAACAAAAATATTGAATCAATGTTTTTACCGTTGTACCTAAATACTTTTATATGCATTTAGTAAAATCTGTTATTTTTATTATTATTTTACTAATGCAAACTTTAATTTTCTTGATTTGTACTGATTGCAGGAGGTGCAAGTTGTTTTTTTTTTCAAAAATAAAACCAGACAATATATTTCACTTTTTTTTTAATTTATTCCTGACCATGGATAACAATACATTTCACAACGTATTTTATTGCTAGAGAAAAGAACATTTTGGTAAACTAATTGATGATCTTTATCCTAAAATGCCAACACTCAAATTGAATTTCCGTCCAAATTCCCATTAATTCTTCAACATTTTTTCCCAGACTTTTTGCAGCGCCACCTAAATCAAAATCCGGCATTCCATACATATTTGTATGCGAGCGGGTCATATTTGCGAGCACGTTCAGAATGCCACATCATTTGTATGGCAACATTGCCAACATGTGACCTGAAATGTGTCATGCCATTAGAAAACGTCGCTAATTTTGGGTTTAATTAGAGTAGATTTTAGTTTGACGTTTATTTTTAGAATTATCATTAAGTTAATGATCTCATTTTGTATTGTTGCTGTTAATTGGCTTGGTGAAGTAAAAGGACTGTGATTTATTTTTTTGTGAGTGACATTTCGCTTTTAACCTATGAGGTTGTCGGCTGCTTAACCAGACTTGCCTGTGGCTACCTTAATAAATTAAGGCCTCCAGCCAGGGCTTAAAGACTTAAAACAACAGCGGCTATTCACTAAGGGCAGTCCCTATGGGGAACAGACCTCGCATAGGGCATCGATGGTAGAGGGCAGCAACAGATGGGCTGGATCGGAATGGTTATTATTTAGGGACAAATTTAAAGCTACAGGCTCAGCGGCGCGGGCTGGCTGGAGCTAAGGCGGGGCAAATATGGCGAATCTCAGCGGCGAAGACGAAAGGGCTGTCTGTGTGTCTTGAGTCGAAAGAGAGAGAGAGTCGGAATGCTGGTGAGTTTAGGTACTACCTTCCTGGAGGAGCGTTGTAGCGTCATCGGGAATGGTTAGAGTATGCCTCGGTCGGCGAATCCTACTAATACGGGAGGGAGTGTAGCGGGCGGCTGCCAGGATTGGTATGCTTCACAGCGGAGCCGAAGAAATGCATAAAAATGTGTTTCATGAACTGCTGAATTTGAATTAATTTCTAGAGCACGATGATTATTAAAAATTACGGTCAAGAATTATATTTTCCTCAGCAAACAGCCTGAAACTGACCTGCAAATTGAATAATCTTTCTTCACTTTCTTACAGTAGGAACATCGCGGACTACCTTGGCTCTTGCCCCTAACCTCAACGATGCAAAATTTTCAAATGAAAGAGAACGTCCTAAAGCCAACAAAACACAATAATAACTATCATCCTCAATCCAACCCTAACTAACTCAATACAAACACCCACTAAGCCAAAATCAATGAAGCCGATCATAATTAATAACATTTATATTTATATCACACACATTCAATAAGGAAAACGGTTTCTTACACTTACAAACTACCCTCACATACTGAACCAATCAATTTTCAACTCTATCGGTTCCCAATAAGGATGAAGTTAACTACAAAAGAAGATACAGTAGACAATTTTTTCCTTCTCACCCCACAAAATTAACTATTTTCCCCTTCCGAATACTAAATACCTATTTAGTGTATTCCGTGTGTGTGAAAGAGATGGCAGATGTCGGTTATCACCCCTGGTTTGACGTTTATGATGGAGGGTGAATGGAATTGTCACCCTCCTGTTTGGTTGGTAAACGACTGTAAAGATAGTTGGTGTTTATTTTTAAGTAACAGTCCTTATCTAATTTTGATTGAGTTGATCTGTTTGAGAGAGATTTTTTAGACTATTTTTATTGTTAACAAACAAAATGGCAGTTTTATTTTGACAACCCGTGAGCCCAATGTAGTTATTTATGGACATCGGTAACAATGATAATATTCCATCATTATCTGCTTAGCCTTTTCTCAACTATGTTGGGATCGGCTTTCAGTTTAACCGGATGCAGTTGAACACCAGCATTTTACAAAAAGCGACCCCATTTCTTTCTGTGGATGTCGTAAGAGGCGACTAAGGGACTTACTAGAGAATGGGCAGCAGCGTTCTCTATGAATTTTACCACCGTACTGCGATCGCCAACCCGCCTGCCAAGCGTGGCGATTATGGCAAACCCCCCCCCAAATTGGGGGGACCTATGTCCAGCAGTGGTCGTTTTTCGGCTGAAATGATCACAAAGAGCGACTGCCAAACTGACCTCTACAAGTCAGGTTCTGAATTATACGCTGCTACTTGGTAGGACTGGTTGTCAGACTTTCATACTTCTGACGGCCCGTAACGACTGCTTTCGGACGCACGGAGAGGTCTTGGTATATAAGATGCTCATCCGTGCACGGACCAAGCATGGGCACACTGGGCCCGCGTCCTTTCAGAGAGAGGCAGCTTGTGTCCCAGATTATGCACGCTTATGCTATTTTCTCTCTCAATTACTTAAAGTGTTGTAGTGATTATAAATCCACACTAATATTATAAATGCAAAAGTAACTCTGTCTGTCTGTCTGTCTCGCTTTCCTGCTAAAACTACGGAACCGATTTAAATGAAATTTGGTGGACAGATAGTTTAGAGCCTGAGAAAGAACATAGGCTACTTTTTATCCCGGTAGTATGTTCCCGCGGGATGATTTCCGACCTCCACGCGGGCGAAGCCGCTGGCAAAAGCTAGTGGAGTATTTGTTGTAGGAGGAGCATTAAAAAATGCCCATTAAATTACTGTGCCAAAATAGATTTTGTACATTATTCTTCACTTTCTTCCTTCCTTGTGCATTCTAGTAGGTGGAATAGGTTGGTAGAGCCTCCATATTGCTGTAAACTAGACGAAATTTCTGAAAGTTCCGTCCTCAACTATTTAAACTACTTTAAGTAAAAGTACTGTTAATAAGTTCCGAGTGGTGTCGTACGTAAAGAATAGCACTATCCGGCAAACCTCCCAAATTTGGGGGAGGTCAATTTCCAGCAGTGGACGTCTGTTGGCTGATATTATGATGATGATGACTGTTAATAAAGTATCCGTTTTCCAAGCCTCACAAAACCTGTTAATGTTTCTTTTGTCTTTTCAAATTCAGTTACAATTTTCCACTGTCATCTCAATCATCTTTCATAGTCTCTGTAACCTAAATACAAAACAACTTTACTTCATCAACTCAGTCTATCGCAGTCCACCGCTGGACATAGGCCTCTCCCATATTGCGCCACAGCACCGCGGAGGCGCAATATGGGATAGCCTCCGCATTCAGTATGCCCCAGATACTTTCCTCAGGTCATCGGTCCATCTAGCTGAGGGGCGTCCCACACTACGCTTGCCGATACGCGGTCTCCACTCCAGCATGCGTAGCATGACCACCGTAGAAATGGGTTTTGTCGACGGAAGAATAGACAAAACTACAGATTGTAGAAAGATTTGTACCGTTTTATGCTGGCGTAGCATGACAATTCTATCTCTATTCTACCAAGAATAGACAAAGTTCTTTCTATTGTGGTCATGCTACGCGTGCAGGACTCGTCTGCCCCATCGGCCACCGGTCCTTCGACAAACCATTTTACTTCCTTTTACGCAATCCTTCCTAAAATAATGTGAATATATATCAATTAGTTCTGCTATATATGGTTATCGTTCATAATTACGTTACCATACTTATCGCTTATTCTGTTTGCGTGTAGGTTCGATGTTTACCGGGAAATCTCCTAAATTCCAGAATTTAACTTGTTTTTGTAATTATGTGAATTTTGTGGGTTTTCTAATCATTATTTTAATTAAACAATGTTTTATACTCATAACCGTTTGATACCAGTTTTGTGCTTTTGTACGACACAGTCTACAATTTTAGTCTGACTACTTATGTTATCAGACAAAATACATGTTTTTCGTCAATCTGTTCCTAATCAAGTGATTATTATATTTCGATTAATTCCACTCTTTACACTCATCCTGTATCTTTATTTTTTGTGACTTCCAGACAATTGTCTAAAGGCATTCCTTTGGAAGACGTCTAAGAAGATTTTAAACCGTGCTTTTATGTTGTAAAATTATGTCCCCAGTTTAAATTATTATTGATTCATCATCACCATCATCATTTCAGCCCAAAGACGTCCACTGCTGGACATAGACCTCCACCAAAAGGGGGGAGGGTTGCTATAATCGCTTCGCTTGGCAAACGGTTTGGTGATCGCAGTATGGTAGAAAAAGCATAGAGTATGCTGCTACGGATTCTCTAGTAACTCCCTTTGTCGTCTTTTACGACACCCGCTGACTCGTTTTTTGATTAGTACAATAAGTAGTAATCAAAGCAGTTGCAGTATTGAGATCAATGGACATTGAAAAATCATAAACAGTATGCCACCCATGTCTTGGATATGGCGAATATGAGCTATTCAGTCGGTATTCAGGCTTATCAAAGATCTTCCTTGAGGTAGGAATGTACTTATAATTGAAAGACATTCTTACAATAAAAGTTATATAAATCAAAATATAAATAACAGTGAGCAGCGTCGTTGTAAATCATTTGCGCTAATTTGAAACGGATCCGTAAACACGGACGCAGCAGAATTCATCAAACCGATGCCCCCTCGGCGCTAATCCCACAAAGGGACCAGCAGAGAACGCTCAAAAGGATTTAACAAGCGGCATTCACGACTGCTCATTATATTTTTATACTTTATACCTCTGGTGGCGGGCATAAAGTGTGCGATCAAAACGCGCGAACCCCTACAAAAGGTAATTATGTTTTGATTCCTACAAAAAAAATCGAGTATCACAAAGGAGACTAACGAGATAAGAGCGTGCTAAATCGCTCCCCCCGACGCCCGCGCGGATCAATCGCGGGGCCAGCGGTCGATTGGGCCGGCTCGGCAGGCGGGGCCCCGCGCAACCACGCCTCGCGGCCCCGGGCTCCCCGACGCGCCGCGCTCAGCCACTGCCCGCCAGTCTACCTCCGACTGCGCCCGCATGCGTACACGATCCGTAGATCGCGCCCCAGTGTCAACCGGCTGTGCTAAATGGAATTGACCAGCGTTCAATGTTAAAGAAACAAAACTACGAGGACAAGGAAGTGAACATGGCGATACAGAGTGTTTCCAGATACCCGAGCAGCCCTGCCGAAGCGACGGAGCCGCCGAAGACGTCGAGGATCAGCTTCAGCGTGGCATCGATCTTGGCTGATACGAAGGCGCATCAAGTTGACGAGACAGCGGAGATGATTAGACATCACAGGACGATCCCAGAGTCGCCTTTGAGGCAATCTCCTTCTGCGCAACCTGAGTTGCCCGGTGGAAAGTCCGTGTCTCCGCGGCCGTCCTCTCAGACTCCTCCTTTGAATCTGAATGTATCAGCAACTGTCACCTCTTCTGAAGATGAGTACGAGGATTCTGTTAATCAGGAAGATTCGATAGTAGACGTGGAAGACTTGCAGAATGGTCTGCCGAGTGAGGACGAGGAGAGGCCGCCGTCGGAGAAGGCTCGGCTGGTGCGTCCGACGCCGTTCAGTGCGCTGGCGGCGGCAGCCTACGGGTTGGCGTGGCCGGGCCCCCCGCCAGTGGTGCCATCCTTCGGGTCCATGTTCCAGTCTCATTTCCCCGTTGGACATTTAACAGGTTAGCAAATAATTTTCTTATTTTCTTTAGGTTGTTTCTTTAGTGTTAAGTGTGCTTTTGTTGATGGTCTTCAAAGATTTGGCACGATGTAGGTATGCCAACGTAATTATTTTTGTCTATTTTCTTATGGTAGTCTATGATGTTAGTGATAATTGCTAGTTTTGATTTTTCGCATTCATAGCTTTTGGATCCTGTTTTTATTGGAAATTCCTTACGTTTTTCTGTTCGAGAGTAGTAAAGTAACATGGGCGTTGGTTGGCTTATGCTCTTGTAGAGTTTTAAAGCTTTTAGTTCATTATGTTTTACCCGACTACGCGATTTAGGGTTATGTTATTTTCTCTTCTTCCCTATATATTGTTAATAGGTATTGGGTTTACAAATTTTATTGCCTTCCCTAAAGTTTTAACAGTAGTATTTGTACTGCTTTTCTGTATCCTCCAAATTGTATAGTTTCTTTTTTGGGCATGCATGCAAAAATGTGTTTTTTTTTTCTTATTTGGCATAATAATTAAGAATGATTTTTATATCTTATTTACAAGAAAATTTCGACACGACTTTATCTAACCTCAATTGTTTTTCCGTTTTTTTCCTGTAAACCATATTCGGTGATTTTTATTTAACGCCTAAACTTTTAAATTGATTTACAAGGAAACATCGGAACAATTAACGTATCCAGTAAGGTACCTACTCTACAAATATACAGCTACTAAATACCTACGTCATTATATTCTAAACATAATAACATTATTATTATACATAATAATTTTTATAATTATAACAAGTCTAATTTCGGTGTGACAAACAAAATTAGGAAATTCCACATTTATTTAAATTTACGAGGAAAATATCAGCCATTAATTAATTGATAAAACCGTTATTATATTTTTGCAATTATTATTTAGTTTCGCTATCGTTTTCCTGCATACCATTTATTAATTAAAATATTTTTGCTCTACCCAATTACGATTATTAAATTATTATTAAAACTTAATTATATTTGTTGGCGTTCAATTATATAAGTTGAATATTTCATTTAATTTCCGTTACATTTATGGGTTATATAATTGCGTTTACGGATTAAAATGTAAATGTATTTATATTTTATTATATCTACGCTTAAAAATAGGACAAAATGCATACAATGAAATCAATCTAGCCTTTTCCAGTCTAACCAGATCTAGCTGAATACCAGTACTTTACTTGCAGCGACGTCCAACCTAACACGATTCCCCTTAGAATGAAACTAAATATACAAAACGGTTTATATTATTAAATACTTAGAACAAATCGATTTAAATTATCCAGTCATTAGTAACTATTCTAGATAGTTAATTCATATTAATTATTTATACCTAATGGTTCAATCTACATAAATACTAAGGAATCTATTAACAGCAATATTGATCAAATTGGCTATGATATTTAATTATTTCTCAATTAATGTGTTACCTAGAATTAAATCGATAACTATGAGAATAATGTTTTGAAAATATTTGGCCTATTAAGCTTTCTAAGGTAACATTTGAGATGGTTTTGTTGATAAATCTATTGCACCGATCTAGATCATACTCATAATTTCAGCCGAAAAACGCCCACTGCTGGACATAGGTCTATCCCAATTTGGGAGAGTTTGCCATAATCGCCACACTTGGCAGGCGGGTTGGCGATCGCAGTATGCTTGTAAAATGTATATAGAACGCTGCTGCCCATTCTCTAGTAAGTCTCTTAGTCACTTCTTACGACCTCACGGGAAGAAATGGAGGGAAATCATACTATCCTACTAATATTTTAAATGTGATAGTTTGAAGGTTTGTTACTCATTGGATTTGTATGAAATTTGGCACACAAATAGTTTATAACCTGGATTTGATTATAGACTTACGAGTTGTAGGTCGTGGGTTGGAAACCAGGTAGGCGCTTAACTTTGTCTAAATTATTACATCACCACTGCTCTCAAAACGGTGACGGAAAACATCGTGAGGAAACCGGCATGTCCTAGAACCAAACATTCGAAGACATGTGACATCTACCAACTCGCACTGGGCCCGCGTGGTAGATTATGGCCCACTCCCTCTCAGGAGACCTGTGTCCCAGCAGTGGGAATAATATAGGATGATTATGATTATTAATTATAGGGTACTTTTTTATCCCGGTAGTACCTACGTTCCCTTGGGTAAATTTCTGTGGAAGGCTAAAATTTAGAAATGATTCCTGCCACCGCAAGTTTTAAACCAATTAGACATTAACTAAATCCACACTTAACCCATCGTCACTATTGTCACGTCCAAACATCTTGTTTCGGAAACCCGTTAACCCTTCCCTCGCCGGGGTCTCAAGAAACGGTGTTTTTCGAAGAACAAAGCCGAACATAAATAACGGATCACTTGGATGCGTAAACAATAGCGCATCGGCTTCGACAACCGGGCGGATCACGAGGATTCGGGAAGATTTTGTGAGTGTATAAGTTCGCGTTCAAAGGGTTAAAAGGGAGTGTGTATTTTGTGATATTGCTATTTTTATTGAATATAAATTTTTATGTGAATAATGTTTGTTTTGTGTCAACCTACTTTATTATTTACATGTAGCTATTGCCAGCGGCTTGGCCCGAGTATCACACAAAACCTTCTTATTGCAACAATGTCTTTTGATCTTGCATTCGTAACACCTAATTATTTAACCTATATTTGCAACATAAATATAAAATCTATTCTATTATATTCCGTATCGTTAATTCTTTGAATAAATGTATCTATAATTAAGTACGTAGTTTACCATTGTATTTAGAATGTGTGTTTGAAATGTTTTAATTTTATTTCATGAATTTTTCCAATAATTACCTAAGCAATTATTATTTATTTCATGAGTTTTGCAAATAATTAGGTGGTACTTACTTACGCAATGATTTACTATTGCGTGTGATGCCGAACGTAACGAAAAGCACCATTCTATTTCTTCGCGTGGGTGTCGTATGAGGCGACTAAGGGACTTACTAAAGAATGAGCAGCAGCGCCGCTTGTCAGCCGTAGCGATTATGGCAAACCCCAGCAAATTTGGGGGGGGGGGGGGGGCGTGTGTGAAATGATGATGTAAAATTCTGACTTTTATTTACAAATATTGCCGCGCTTAGTTACGCTAAATAGTTTGCAAGTCAAAACTAATGTTTTTAACCTTTAAAACGTAATATAAGTTCTTTGTTACGTACCTACTTATACTTAAAGAAAAAAAAAAATACGTTCCCGCTTAGTATCTATCGAGTTTCCACAGGCTTTCCAGGCAAATCTTCTCACCGGGGTTAATTGCGTCCTGCTAGGGCCGCGAGATTTGTTCGAAAGAGTTACCGTGGCTCTGGCATATAGTCAACTGAAGGAACGCGGGTGGGTTTTAGTCAGTAAAAGTCAGTTAGAGCGGGAGAGGTAATTTGAGGATTTCCCACTTATAAAAAAGGGTTAATTGCGTAAAACACTTACATTTTTGTTTCATATTGACATTTCAAGAAGCTAAGAGCAGACGAGCAGACAATCTTTTTGAATTCGTGAAGGGATTGTTCCTACATAATCTTTCGAATGGCAATTGAAATTGAGGACGTAAAAATATCGCGGCTGGATTTCATAGCGTACTGGATTTTGAACTCTCGGTGTTGAACCGAACATTGAGAATCCTACACATTGCATCTCAGCGTGTCGGAAGAACACACTTTTCGATTTTCAAATTTCGGCGCCAAGCAATGTTTGAACTTCGGGTTTTGAATCGCGCATGATCGGTCTATTAAAAAAGATTATATACATTTAAGTTCAACATTCTTATTAGTACCTTGTTCTTCTAAATTGGACCTTATATACCAATGTATCAATACCAAGTCCTTCAGCAAATATAAGTGGTTTTTAATTATTTCAATATCACATCCAAGATAATGACCATAAGTCTCATAACGTGCGCATTGGTATGTTAAATCATTTTTTTTCTTCATGCAACATTCAATCATTCCTACTGCGGCCAATTACCGATATTTTCATTCGATAAATAAATCCTTATAAAGAAAATCGAATGCAATTTCAAATTCTTCAAGTCAACTTTATTCATTCTTGTATTATATTAATAAATGAAAATTAGCCCTGACATAATTCTAGGTTTATTATTTATTCGATTACGGTAATTGATACTCGATACTCGATTAATCGGTTACAGAATGCTTTATTGGTATATTGGTTGCAAGCGTTATTGTTGAGCAGGAGGTCTTGGATTCCGTTCACAGGTCGGGGAAAGTGTAAATGGGTAAACATAACTGGCTAAATGTAGACGTACTTTAGGTACACCTCTACCTATCCCTCCGTGAATTACAGTCGTGATGTTATGTTTATAATTCCAGGAGTATTATTTATTCGATTACAGTAATCGATTAATCATTCACTCTAATTACTGGTTTCTATTGTGGAAATCGATTTGTTTTTCAATCGATAGAAACGTTTAAGGAAATCCTGTTGGTTAACCAATTGATTCTTATGTATATTAACTTACTTAATGGAACTTAATATAGACAATATGGTCATAATTAGGATACTTATTAACACTTTTTGTAGGTTTACGAGGCAAAAAAATGAGTTGTAGTGTTTTTGCATTGATTAATTTACATGTACCTTTGCAAGTAGAAAAATTAGCGTAGGTACCTAAATTCCAAGAATATTTAGAACGGTACCTTTTGATATTAACTTACTTAATGGAACTTAATATGGACGATATGGTCTTACCTATTTAGGATACTTATTAAAACTTTTTGTAGGTTTACAGGGCAAAAACTTGAGTTCTAGTGTTTTTGTATTGATTAATTTACATGTACCTTTGCAAGTAGAAAAATTAGCGTACCTAAATTCCAACAATATTTAGAACGGTACCTTTTGATATTAACTTACTTAATGGAATTTAATATAGACAATACGGTCAAAATTAGGATACTTATTAACACTTTTTGTAGGTTTACAGGGCAGAAACTTGAGTTCTAGTGTTTTTGCATTGATTAATTTACATGTACCTTTGCAAGTAGAAAAAGTAGCGTACCTAAATTCCAACAATATCTAGAACTGTACCTTCTTTTCTGGTTGGGAAATCATCAAATGACTTCTCCCGCTTCTCGTTTCAGAATTTTACTGACTAAAACCCACCCGTGATCCTTCAGTTACCTGTGCCAGGGCCACGGTATCTCTTTCGAACAAATTCGCGACCCTGACAGTGGTCGGCACCTAACCTAGGTTACTACCTAATGGATACTTGTTCATATTATGTATATTATATGGATCAGCTCCGAATTCCCTCTTGATAATTTGTTTCTGCAATTCGGTCGATCGTTTACATTCTTATATTTCAATTGATACTTCTGAAAAAGGGGTATCTTTTTACCCAGTAACAGGGTTGTCGAGGTCAGAAAAAAATCGTTCCAAGTAAAATACTGGTATTGAGCTGCATTTGGTCAGACGGGATGCTTACCTACCCCAACATAGTTGAGGAAAAAGCTAGGCAGATGAACTCTTTCTTAGCATGTCGATAGCAATCTAAATATAGTCAGCCCGGAATCTGACTACGAGCTTAGCATTTTTAGCAGCGTCCATCAACTTTTGTAGCGGGCAACAGGACACGCTGGTCAAGATATTAAGTATCTCATTGTTTGTTGGTCAGCACAGGCAGATGATGATAAAGAATCTATAGTTTACAGAAAAAACTCCACAATAAGACCAATTTTACACTTCATTCCACAAAATTCTATAACCTTGCACAGGACTCAAACTTGTATATATCAGTACAAACGGATCACTTGCATCACCACGGTACATTTGCGTCGCGTCGAGCCACGCCCTCAGTCGTCGACAAATAAATTGTATTGTCAACACATAACTCACGTTTACACGGTGCAAGTCGGGTAATCGTGAGATTTAGATGCTATTGTCAAAAGGGGATGATGTAATCTTATATTATTACGTAAGTTTGTTTAAAAGGGATAAGCAGAGATTCTGTTACCAAATGTGCAAAGAGTTGAGCATTTAAACACATAAATACATTTTCAATGCAGTCTTTAGTTGTATATTTTTGGCTTTTAAAATTGTTTAAAGCCGGTTGCAGACCAAAAGCTAAGCTGACTTAGTTTAATTTAGCTGGTATAGGTAAGATATTTTTTCATACTTCTGTTCACATTTCCTGGTCTGTACACAATATGAAAATTGACGTCAGCTGTACGAGCTAAGCTAAACTAAGGGGCCGTCCATTAAACACGTGATTTTTTTGGCATTTTTTAACCCCCCCTCCCCCTTGGTGATACATGGTGAGGTTTAAGACTACCCCCACCCATATCACGTGTATTTTTAGTACCTACAATGAATCATTTTTTTTATATTTATAAAGTTCACTACAAGCCGCTTTCGGTTTTGTACGCGTTTGACGAAAAAATAAATTACACGTAACGCCGCTTTTCGGTTCAGTACCGCGCGTTAGCCGAAAAAATTAATACACGTGATATATTACCACACCCCCCCCTCCCCCATTGTGATATTTCGAGATTTTTTATGAACCCCCCCCCACCCTTCGAGCCTCACGCGATTAATGGACAGCCCCTAAGTTAGCTTAGCTCTTGGTCTGCAACTGGCATGAAGGTCTTATTGTAATAAATTATTTGTTTTTGACACATGTTGCACATAAGTATGTGTTTCACAAGAAGATTTTCACACTCCGAGCTGTTACTGAGACTTTTATAATACATTATCAGGCTATAATGTTCCCACTGTTGGGACACAGGCCTCCTATCTTCGAAATGGCGCGGGTAATCCACCACGCGGACCCAGTGCGCGTTGATAGATGTCACATGTCTTCGAATTTTTGCTGCTAGGACAAGCCGGTTTCCTCACACTATTTTCCTTCACTGTTTTGAGAGCAATAGTGATGAAATAATTTACCAAACGTAAAGCGTAAATCTGGGTTCGAGCCTGTGACCTCCCGAACTGGGTGAAGCGGAAGAGCGTGTCAGACTTTTACTGACTAAAACCCACCCGTGTTCCTTCAGTTGCCTATATGCCAGGGCCACGGTAACTCTTTCGAAGCCCGCGAACTATACTACTCGTAAATCAGGGCCGATGCCACCGACCCGACTGCTCTCGTACTTCTAAGTATCAAGAAACTCCACCAGCATCAACAAAAGCACTAAAATGTTTCTCACAATGCAACATTAGTGGCTAATAAAGCCCGATAGGCCGGTGTGGCTCGATTAGCTGGTTGTAATTGAATAGGCGTATATTGCGGCCGATTCGATGGCCCCGGGTAATGTTTGTGTGCACGCAACGCTACTAGCTAGCTCCGTGACTCGGTTTGTGGAATAAAAAAGCTAGTTTCAATGTGATTAGAGTTAAATTGTTGTATTTGCGAGATTCTACTCGGGTACTGTGCGTTTATAGATCCGGGCTTAGTGCTGGCCTATAGTAGAGTTAGAACAGCTGGCAAATTATTGTAAACTGAATTGGCTTACTAGAGAATGGGCAGCAGCGTTCTCTATGCATTTTACCACCATACTGCGATCGCCAACCCGCCTGCCAAGCGTGGCGATTATGGCAAAGCCCCCCAAATTGGGGGAGGCCTAAGTCCAACAGTGGACGTCTTACGGCTGAAATGATGATGATGACTTAGAATTACGAGCAGTGGCGGCCAGTGGTTTCAGACCCGAATTACGAGTAGTAGGTCGTGGGCTCGAATCCAGGCAGGCTTTACTATGTTTAAACTATTTCATTACCATTGCTCTCGATACGGTGAAGGAAAACATTGTGAGGAAACCGGCATGATCTAGAATCAAACATTCGAAGACATGTGACAACATCTCCCAGCCCACCCAATAGCCTGTGTCCCAGGATTGGAAAAATTATAGGTTGATTATGATGAGTTATAAGTACTATGGAAATCGAAATTAGTCTGGCTGTCTAGTCTAACTAGAAGTAACAGTATTTTATACGGATCTTTCTGACCTCCAAAACCCAGTTACTGGGTTACACAATACCCTTTGGTAAGACTGTTGGTTAGGCTTTTGAACGTCTGACTACCCATAACGACTGTCAAATAACATCCTAACATTATAGCAATTTATTTCCAAACTATATCCATTAGAATTTAGAACATTCAATTAAAGCTCAAATTTGAATTCGGAATGAACGGATTTTTTAATTTGAATTTGGATCTGCGGGGCGAGCACGGCCTACTATGACAGACTGGAGTCACATTTTTTTATCACAGTTTGGGAGCAAAACCCGTGACAAAATGCGTGACTCAAGCCTATCACAGAAGCCGTACTCCCTCCGCTGGCGCTGGTCACCTTAATTTCTTGTCTCAAGAGTCGCCATACAACGACATTTCACACACACAAGGTGTCGAAGAGAAATAGAGCTCCTTCACTGCATAAATCTTTGATTGCTGCGGGTGAAGTTATAAAAACGAAACATTAAAAACCACTTTTAAATTCAACACATTAATTAGCAGTGAACTCGTAAAGTGCTGGAAACAAAACAAAATTGAATATAATTCAAGTAAAATACAATTTCTTGTAGCTTATTTACATAAGTATCAAGATTGTATAGAAGCACTGTTGGTCACAGAGTAACAAATACTAGGTACTATTTCTAGCAGTACAACAATGCTATAGGCTGGGGTTGTATTACGAGCTGAGCTAGCCCATTTCCCGCTTCACTTCACATTCATTTCCAATACATAGGTTTAGGTAGTCCATTATGGAATAGTTTACGTTTGTAGAAGCAATTTTGGTAGTGGACTAGCTGTGCCCGTAGCTTCGCTCACGTGGCATAGTATTCTTTTGTCATTTTATTCAGGGTAGAAACGTCAACGTGCAACTACATAATCATCATTTCAGCCGAAAGACGTCCACTGCTGGACATAGGCCTCCCCCAATTTGAGGGGATTTCCGATTATCGCTACGCTTGGCAGGCGGGTTGGCGACCACAGTATGATAGTAAAATGCATAGAGAAAGCTGCTGCCCATTCTCTAGTAAGTCCCTTAGTCACCTATTACGATACCCACAGGTTGAAATGGGACATGGGAAATGGTTGAATGGGGAATTTGTTACCATAGATTTACAGTACCTACATGATTCTGAAATTTTTCAAAGGTAATAGAAAAAATCGTTGTCCCATACATTTTGACCAGGTATTACACCAGGTATTACATTTTTCTAAATGCATTGAGCATTGAGAATTTAACAGAGTGCATCCCAGCACATCGAACAAACTGTTCGATTTTAAACTCTACGTCGTTAAACATTGCGCTGATAATAATCCAGTGAACCAAAAAAACTCGTGACGATATTTTACGTCCGTTCAATATGTGGACTTACCAACGCCGTAGCAATCTGCCACGCTGTCTCTACGCTTCCTCGTGTAGCTTAATACCAAGTCCTTTTTACTATGAAATAGTTTAAAAAAAACTAGCTTTCCACAGTAAATAGCAAACATAGCAATTAATATTAGTTGCTAGTGCTTTAAAACATGCGAAGTTATTGCTTATCAAAGTTGAAACAGTTCTGAAGTATGCTTTGCAAAGCAATTGAGGTTTTCATAGTTGCGGATTCTTTTTCCGCTTGATTTTCTGGAAAATGTAAATGAAATTGCATTATTTACATTTGAAATTATTCGTTGCTGTACGAGTATATTTCAATTTAGCGCGTAACAAAGATTTTAATAGCAAAAATGTGTTTCAAAGGGTTGATTCAACTTGCAATCATAAAAAATTAAAATAGGTTGACTTATTTATTTTTTACTTCTAAATTATCGTTAATATTGTTTTCTTTTTTTTTCCATAACAAAATCATTATATTTCTGTTAATCTCACAACTTCTGGTTTTAAAAGTATTCATTATTTAACGACAGATTTCTTCAATAAGTTTGAAAATATTTTTATTTTGACGTAGAACAAAGTTGTAACATCATTTTACTTACGCCTGTTCACAATGAACATAATTACAAATGATGTTTTTAAAAGAGGTGTGCTCAGACTAGTGCCAATTGGCCACTATCCCGAAATGTCCTCATAAAAAATATAAAGCTATTAAATAATTTGCAAGCGAATAATGAAAAGTGTTCTCCATCATGCGATGGTCACGACACATGAACACGAATCTCGAGTTTTTACATTCATTATACTTTTCCACTCGCTTGTACATTAGTACCCCATTTCATACGTGCTTGTTACACTTGAATATCATTACAAAGTTGACGGAAAAAGTTTATCTCACTTTTCTACTCGAACGTACATTTACTTAACTTTTATGAGTTCAATTCCCAGTACAGTCTTAACGAACGTTGATTGAAAAAAATAAATTTAAAATTTAAAAAACCCCCGACACAAAAACCTAATTTTCCTTTAAAAAGTAATAAATAATAAAAAATAACTCAATCTTAAAGTACCTAAGAATGTATTAATAATTCAAAAAAAAAATACGCCGCGTTGGGGGACCGCTTCAAACCTAACAATTTAATTATAAATAGTCTTATTACCTAACTAAGCAGTCAACGACGTCTGCACTCGCGGAGCGGTCCCCCAACGCGACCTTTTTTTTTTTGAATTATTAATACATTCTTAGGTACTTTAAGATTGAGTTATTTTTTATTATTTTTTACTTTTTAAAGGGAAATTAGGTTTTTGTGCCGGGGGTTTTTTAAATTTTAAATTTATTTTTTTATTTTGTACTTTTTATAGGTACATACTTACGTAATATAATGTAGAATCAAATGAAGCTAAGAACACTCTCGATTAATTCATCAATATTCCCTTTTAGTGCGCTTTCATTTGAGACCCCACTCGAGTATATTTGCTGACATTCGGTTACTCTTCCCCACTTTCCCCCCCACAACTTTTAAACGGCTTAACCGATTTTCATCAAACATGTCTAAGAACACTCGCAGATAAGTCACCTTTAATACATATTTTACATTGAATTTTACATTTTTTATTGAATTTGCATCATCCGTTCGGGAGCTATGATGCCACAGACAGACAGACACACAGACAGACACGTCAAACTTATAACACCCCTCTTTTTGCGTCGGGGGTTAAAAAAGTTTGAATTGTTAATAAATAGAACAGTACGAACAGATCCATCAGTTTTATACGTAGGTCAATTGCACTTTCCTACTCAGTTATACGTTCGCACATATTTTTTATAACCCACGTAGAGCGTAGTTGGTTAGGTACAGTCACTAACAAACGCACAAGGAAGGCGTAAACTGAATGAGCACAAACAAGCAAGCAAACTACATAACAATACATAAATTATACTTTTCCAATCAGCAGTACATTTGTATCTATTTTTTATTTTACACACATGTACAGTCGCTAACAACTGTGTTGGGAGTAAAAAGTGCAAAACGTACGTATTTTACGATGCTACCGGACGTTTATGACGCAAATGAAATATAAAGTTAGATAGCGAAATGTAATTAGCGCATAAAGTAATTAGTTTTGCACGCACTAACAATGGCGGGAACACACGATGATTCGAGTGCAAATAAATATTAAAATGTTACCGTTACAAATATTTATTTAACGGAATCGTTTTCAGTTCGACTCGGTTAACAATATCATCGAAGCAATTTAATAGTTCTGCACTCCATTTCTTTTAGTTTCAATTTCAAATGGAGCTAATGTGAATAGTGTATCAACGTTTTATTTTACAATTCAATACATGAATGCAATGTTTAAATTAGAGTACAAATTCTCGTCACATAAAACGGCTAAGTATAGGCATACTGGTAGTCACCAACCCGATCACATTGACCAGTTGTTTCGCACAAATGGTGAACGTATCAGCGAATCGCGGTACAAAAGGTACGCTTTCAACCACTGAAAAATAAAACATCGCAGGAACCAGTTCCCTTATCGCCAATGCACAATGGACTGCGGCCACTCCGGGCAATATTGGTAGCTTTTACGAACTAAAATACCATTAATACCCTTTTCCTATTTGTTTACGATCGAGAATAATGGTCTATTAAGAATGTTAAATTGCTAACGCGAAAATGTGCGTATTCTGCTGATTAACAAAATAATTGTTTACGTTTGTGAGAGGTTAGTTTTAATAGCACTTGTTCACTTATCATAGTGATTAAATTGTTACAACTGATGGATTGTGCTATTGATTTTCTTATTGGTAATGTTATTACCTTTATTATAAGACTGCCTTTATAACCAGTGGTTGCAAGCGCTACTGCTGAGCATGAATTCTTAGGTTCAGTTGCCGGGTAGAGTACCTATAGTGTTATTGACTTTTTTTTGATTTTTCTCAGTAGCAGTCCGCAGACTAGGCTTTTGGCTCGTCACCTTTTACATGGGACTTAGATAAAACTTGTGAAATGTGGGTGTACTATAGGATGGGAGTATGTTTACATCTCTTAGTACTTCTCTGCCTAATCCTAGGAGGAATACGGGCGTGATGCTATTCGCGTTTTGATAACGCTAACTATATACACGTTGTGTTTATTTTTTTCGTCGTATAAAGTAGGGTGTAGTATCGTGGCCACTGTAATTAGTAGGGCAGTCTTATCACGTTGCCCGTTGCTTGTGAGCAGGGAATGCAATGTGGTCATTATTCTTCTATAAAAATACCAAAAACTGGTTCATGAGTAACAGAGGTGCACGTCAGCATTTAAAATTCACACGGGGCTAATTTCACGGATGAACTTTCTTTTTCGACTCCTAAAATACAGGCAAATGTGATGATTCTGTTTAGTTCGATAATCAGCCCATATAATGTTCCCAATGCTGGGCTCAGGCCTCCTCTCTTCGAAAAAGACTCGGCTGTAATCTACCACGCGGGCTTACGGGTTGGTAGATGTCATATGTCTTCGAATTTTTGGTTCTAGGACATGCCGGTTTCCTCACAATGTTTTCGTTCATCCTTTTGAGGGCAGTTAAGATGGTAAAATTCTAAACGTGGTAATTGCCTAATACGTATTTTTCGAGAAGTCGATTGGTTTACAAATAAAATGAATTAATACCAGTTGCCTACAGAAATTAATATATTATTTAAAAGTGTCGATTTTCCCTTTTCATGCGAATCGACTTTTATGCCAATGAATGTCGGTGTGTACGTTTCGACATAAATATAATTATGGTATAACTAACTTTTGCCAGTAGCTTCGCCCCCGTATTATACAATATAAACCTTCCTCTTGAATCACTGTCTATTGATGAAAACCTCATCAAAATCCGTTGCGTAGTTTAAGGCGCTCCACCCACTGCACCGCACCCCGTCGCGTAGCGCGGGATGGCAGATTTTACCATTGTATGCAAGTATCTCAATTTATATAGAAAACACGCCTAGCACAACACACTGCCGACGCGGAAATGCGCGGGAAGGCGCCCCGTGCGTTAAACGTCGCTCCGCGCACCGCGGCGGGACGCATCTTCAGTGGGTGAACCGCCTAAAAGATCTCAGTGTACAAGACGCAGGAAGCGACTTTGTTTTATACTATGTAAAGATTACGTGGTTATTGTCTACAAATTTACCCACAAACCAATTCATCATCATCATCATTACAGCCGAAAGACGTCCACTGCTGGACACAGGCCTCCCCCAATTTGGAAAGGTTTCCCATAATCGCCACGCTTGGCAGGCGGGTTGGCGACCGCAGTAAGGTAGTAAAATGCGTAGGGAAACGCTGCTGCCCATTCTCTAGTAAGCCAATTCAGTTTACAATAATTTGCCAGCTGTTCTAACTCTACTATAGGCCAGCACTAAGCCCGGATCGATAAACGCACAATCCGGTTAAAAGCGTCATACCTCAGTTCGCTCCAACCCCGACTGACTTTATAACATTTAATAAGTTTTTAACCATTCCATTTCACACCTTTTGAGTTATAGTGGTGCGTGATATCAACTATTATCAACTAGTTGATTAACTTCTCAGTTTATAGCTATCGATGTTATTGTTTGCGTAATAGAACTTCTAATTGGTTTCTGGAGAGCTTTAGACACGATTTAACTCTGTATTTGTGTGTTAAGTTTCAGTCAATTTGGGTATTATGTAACTCTGTCTCGTTTGTTCTTTATTAGATTATAAGATCTTTCGTCCCTCTTGCATTGCTTTAGCCAAGATTTATAGTTTAAACCCGTAGCATGTTCTGTGTGGGGCCGGACGTAAAGAATATCACCATCCTCTTTCTTCCCGTGGGTGTCGTAAAAGGCGACTAAGGGTCTTACTAGAGAATGAGTAGCAGCGTTGTCTATGCATTTTACCACCATACTGCGATCGCCAACCCGCCTGCCAAGCGTGGCGATTATGGCAAACCCCCCCAAATTGGGGGAGGCCCATGTCCAGGAGTGGACGCTTTTCGGCTGAAATGTTGAGTAAGTTGCATTATGTGGTTAGAGACTAAGCTCAGATTGAGTTTATGTTGAATTTATAAATAATTTCAAAGGTTTTCTAGTCTAGTCGAATCGTTGTCTGATTTTAATAAAGGGTGTGACAGATACAGGTCTCCAATTACTGAATTTTGTATATAGAATGTTCACTAACTTAATTGTGTAAGAGGTACTTAGTATTTTGCGCTCAACCAATCCGCGATCCCCAATCTATTAGCGAACTATTCGAGTTAAGGCATTATTCATGGACGAAATGTTTTGTTTTTAGGGACAGTCTTACTTAGGTATCGGTCACCCATTTAGATGATGGAAATGACGCCTATGCATTATTTCAACGGTCAAATTTGAGTATTTAAGACCACATACCTATATTAAAAAAAAAAAACTTGCTTATTTGTTCGGGACACCCTATTATTTTTTACTTTATTTTATTTTTATTATTTGTTGTTATATCGGCAATAGAAATACACACTTTGTGTAAATATTAATTACCTATAACGGTTCATGCGATACAGTCCGTTGACAGACAGACGGACGGACAGCGGAGGCTTGGTAATACCATTCCGTTAGCACCCTTTAGGTACGGAATCCTAAAAACAAGAAATAGTTTTTCTCTTTAAAAGTATCAAACTTTATCCGTCTGATATAGATTTATGATCACGTTCATATCGACGCAATGCCAAACGTCATGATTTATGACCAAACGCAATATCGCAAGCCATTTGTAACAGTGAAATCGAACCAAAACGTCGGAATTACAAAATTACTAACAAATAAACAAAATGAATTATTTATTTCTATCCAATATCTAAGAGCACGAATTTGTCTCCTTCCCTAAACTAATTAGTTCTGTATAATGACATAACGCGGGCCTAAGCGTACACTTCAGTGCAAACTTAATGATAAATATATCCATATTTGTCTA
Organism: Aporophyla lueneburgensis; assembly: GCA_932294355.1. Taxonomy (NCBI): domain Eukaryota; kingdom Metazoa; phylum Arthropoda; class Insecta; order Lepidoptera; family Noctuidae; genus Aporophyla; species Aporophyla lueneburgensis. Next base: position 10,082,283 of record OW028757.1, on the reverse strand, counting down.
TCTGTATAACTGGAAAGGCTTATCGTTCCCAATGCTCTCGTTAGCGCTTGTAAACTGAAACCCCCATTACTGCCACTCGAAAATACCAAATAGACACCTTAAGTTGAATGTCGTAAGGAAGAAATCAATTTGACGCTACGTTTAAGGTCTTTTTTCGCCCGGTACGCGCACGATTGCCTCTCCTAATTGGCTCGCCATCTGTTTTAATTCATTTCGCGATAGTTTTACAAGTATTTTATTGACGCGTGGCTCCGCCTGGCGGTCGGTGGTGTAACGAAGCGATTAATCGATTCGTTTGCGTGCGAGTCGCTCGATCGAGTACTCGAGTGGCCCAGCCGAGTCAATTGCACGATTATTCGATTTTTGAACAAATATTCGTTTAGTTTTGTTTTCTTTTATGTATTCCGCGGTTGCCATGTGAGGTCGTGTTTTGCAATTTTGATTATACGGAATTTAATTTTTAATTTATTACTCTTTCAGCGCCATTCAGCTTGTAATTTGTTATCATTCTAATTCTGTTGTTCATAATAAACAGAATGAATAAAGTCCGTTATTAAACTTATTACGTAGAAATTAAATAAGGCAGCTTACCAGGAAATTAATTGCAATTATGTGTAGGCATGAAAAATGGCCTAGTTTCAATACCTATCACGCTATGGGAGGTCTTGTAAGATGAAACACTTGGCTCTTAGTGCTCAGACTTAAGGTTGAGAATTATGTGGAAGCGTATTTGCAAAGAGATAAGTCCAGTGGCATAGTCAGTGACGCGTGCTGCCATCTCTCGGACGATGACAGTAAATAATAAATCTTTAGATAACATCAGAGGCGAAGATTATACGGTACTGAGCCCTCATCACGCCATCCGTGCTTCCTGCACGGGCAAATTAGTAAAACACCTACAAACAATGTTGCATGCTATTTGTTACACCACACACTTAAAACTGATGCAATAAGGTTCAAATTCATTTGAGCATCTGACATGCAAAGGCAAGTAACAAATGGTTGTTTAGAACACTGAATATATTTTTAGTAGTTCGCAGAAGCGTACGCTAAAAGTTAACGCCGGTGCTTGAACGACAGAAGACAATGAACAGAACCACACAGTTTAAATGTTTAAGTGCCTAGTTAACGTACAGTTACAGCCAGACTAGAATTATGACTTAAACCTAAACGTTCTATTTCCCTGCACAGTAAACTACACGCATTCTACGGACTTTGGAAATGCCTGGTTTTTTTGGCCGAATTTGTAACAATCGGCCTCGACCCGCGCGTTGACCAATTAGAAACACCCATTAAAAGCGTTCGGCAAACTTCGTATTTTTTCGCCGCTTGCATTCTTTCACGAAAACAAGCGATGCAATTTAATCCGTCAATTTGCACCGAACAAACCGGGCACCGGTAGCCCTTTTGAAAGAGGAACGCTTCAATTGACTTTCGCGTTCTAAAAATTGGTAGGTACGTCATTAAGTGACGGTTTATTCGAGTTTAGTGTTGCCATAAACATTTTGTGTCAAAAATGAATTGGTATTTTCAAGACTAACTTTTTTCGCATAAAACACACCTTTTGAAAGCCGGTTTAACGACCAATTAATCATTAATTAAATAACTTATATGTCCATCTACTAAATTACGTCAAAATAATTAGATAACTGGAAAAAAGTATAGCATTAAGATACTCTAAAGATAAATTAGATACGAATCAAACAGAAAATAACAGTTTGTATCAATACCTCCGCCATAAGATTTGATATTAATTCAAAGACAATTTTGATCAAAATTAAGATAAAATAAGTAGGTTTATGGTGCCATACATCCGATTCTTGGAAAGAAAGTTGACTACTGTTTTAACATAAAGATTATATCATACGTCTGATGGGAGTTGAAATGCCATCCCATGGCAAGAGAGGCCATCATTTGATGAAACGTAAGCAAGCATAGCAAGAGATAAGTTTTGAAACTGATCTCTGCAAAAAAAAATCAGTACCTATTGCAATATAACGTGGCAATGCTGCCAGCATTTTGGGCACCTTTTCTGTTGACAACGACGCGGGTGAATCTTTTGATTAATAGGTATTCTTTTTTACGTAGGTAGGTAAGTAAGTACTTATAATTTTGTTTGAGATCTGACTTTGAAATATAGCTAAAAAAACAAAATCAAATAGAAATACCTTATTGGTAAAAAAAAAAATTACAACAAAGAAATTGTAACGCTCCTCCTTCTGAAGCAGTCGAGTAAAATCTTGCCAATTAACCCAATGGCAATTGCTTATGTTGACTTATTAATTATAGAATTTGAATTGCCGTCTATTGCCTAATTATAATTTTTATTAGGCCATTATCACGGGAAGTAGGTAGGTACGCGAATTAATCCGGTCTCATAAACATGCATAATTTGATATGTATTAATTTTTAACGAATTTAGGTAATCTCCGATACACAAGAACGATTCAAATGAACGATCATTTAATTTTTATTATCATGAGTTTCGAATAAAAATATAAAATTTGAATTATGCTATAGATAATAAATTTCGGACGATAAATTATGAATAATTCTGAAAAATAGAATTAATAACTTCCATTATAATTTGGTTCCGAGTTAATTAAAATGATCAAGCGAAACGAATTAGATAATTTGTCACCGACTCACGCGCAGCTCTCATTGTTGCCAGAGACATAAATTATAATATTGGAGCCTTCTTGGAAATAAGGTCGGTCGTCCAATGTTGCAAGACAAGAAAGCAAGAATTATGCATAACTAAATAATGTCAGTGATATATTGCGCTCGTTTCGCAATGTTGCCATTCTTGCGAAATATTCTATTCAGAACAAACGGTAGTTCGGTAAAAAAAGTGTGTTTTTTTTATCAATGGTTAGCACTTTAATTTGTTAAGTGATGTCATTGGATGATTTAAGAATCACGTTAATAGTTTGTCTTGGTGACTCATAACAATATCCAAATATGTAGTTAAATCATTCTCTACGAAGCCTTTTTCCAACTATGTTGGGATCGGCTTCCAGTCTAACCGGATGCAGCTGAATGTCAGCATTTTACATAAAGCGACTGTGCAGTCGCTTTATGATAGACTAGCTTTTGCCAGCGGCTTCGCCCGCGTGGAGGTCGGAAAATGTCCCCTGGGAACGTACTACCGGGATAAAAAGCCTATGTGTTAATCCAGGTTATAAACTAACTGTGTTCCAAATTTCATTCAAATCCGTTCAGTAGTTTTTGCGTGAAAGGGTAACAAACATACACATACACATACATCCATCCTCACAAACTTTCGCATTTATATTATTAGTAGGATATGCATCTAACCTCCGCGACCCAGTTACTAGATAATACTATACTCCTTGGTAAGACTGGTAGCTAGAATTTCGGGCTTCTGACAACCCGTAACGACTATCAAAGATTCACAAATGACAACCGGGACCAACGGCTTAACGTGCTTTCCGAGGCATGGACGAGTCTTGGTATGTAAAGATTGTGACCTATCAACAGACCAACAGCGGACCATCAACGAATCTATGTGGCTTGTATTACTGAACCATGAGCCCCTCTTTTCTTTTAACTTCATTAGTATTTACGCATAAATGTTGTCTTACGAAATTGTGAACCCTTTACTTAATTTTGTAAGCCCAGCTTTCGTGACAGAAGAGTGTCCATACCTTGACAAAACATTCTTGTATTAGACTTGGGCGCTGCTTATAAGTTTTGTCATTATAATTTATTCCCCTTCATTTTAATTATTGTGTCTAGTTTTAGTTATCGTTTTGTATTCGTGGAATATTTATTAGTTTTCTGTGATATTTTTGCCTTTTAAACGAGTTTTTGTCTCATCGAATTTCGCACGGTCCGAGTCAAATGTCATTTTGGTATGTTTCGTTCGCTAAAGTGTGAAATATTAGTTACTAATTAGTTGAAATTGGTTATTCTTGTCCGATATTATAGAAGTTGGTTTGATTTTTAATCGTTTCTGCGATTAATTATTGGAAAAAGTGGTAATTAATGAACATCCAGGTGTCGTCCTTATAATTCGTTATGAATAATTATATTAATAATTTGGTATTTTTTTGATAATACGGATGTTAGAGAAATCAATATCAATTCTATTTTCTAGCAATTAAGAACAAGATAAGCAAGATTTATGTCATAATGCGTGATAAATATGATAATGGCCCCGTATGGCGTATGTTGGAACCCAAACAGCCAATTTACTTGGCCATTTTTTTTTCATCACCGCTGCTGTCAAAACGGTGATGGAAAACATCGTAAGCCGGCCGGCATGTCTTAGAATAAAAAATCGAAGACATGTGACATCTATCAACCCGCCATGGTCCGCGTGATACATTGCGGCCCACTCCCTCTCATAGAGGAGGCCGGTGTCCCAGCAGTTGGAATATAATAGGTTGAATATGAGTGATGAATATGATCGTTCGAAAGTAAAAGTCTATGCATTTAAATTGTATACACATCAACTATGTGTAAAAACTACCGTTTAGAACCTACCTGGCCTGGCATCACATCAACTATGTGTAAAAACTACCGTTTAGAACCTACCTGGTCGTAAACATAACACATACATAAGCTCACGCTTTCTTCTCATGTAGGTAGGCAGTAAAAAACGCCACCTGCAACGATCCTTAAAATCTCCTTTTGCCTCGTTTACGTTTATGCATCTGGTTTTACACGCAAGCCCTGACCTTTCTGAAGAGCATCACCAATAATGTCACTTTTATGTCCTTAAACACATTATCACGCCTTGTTTCCCCGAAGGGTTGGGCAGAGGTGTACCTACAATACACTCACATTTCGCCAGTTATGTTTAAGTCCCATGTAATAGGGGCGAGCCAAATCCAGACTCCGAGCTGCTACTGAAAAAATCCAGATAGAAAAGCCCACTAACATTTTCACCTAGGAATCGAACCTACGTACTCAACAGTATCGCATAAACTACCCACTTAACAATACATATGTAGTCAAAATCTCCACGCTACACACGCTACACGCTTTTGGCTCTTGTGATACAGGAATTCTTAGTACAAGAGCCAGGGCTACAATGTCTGTAACCTGAAGTGAACAATAAATAACTTATAATAAACTAGCTTTTGCCAGCGGCTTCGCCCGCGTGGAGGTTGTAAAATATCCCGCGAGAACGTACTACCGGGATAAAAAGTAGTCTATGTCCTTTCTCAGGCTCTAAACTATCTGTGTACCAAATTTCATTTAAATCGGTTCAGTAGTTTTAGCAGGAAAGCGAGACAGACAGACAGAGTTACTTTTGCATTTATAATATTAGTGTGGATATTAGTGTGGATGTGGATAACACAAAATACCCTTAATTTATACACAAACCCGTGATTAATCCGTCATACAACATTCTGGCATTCCTCCAGAAGATCCCTCACATAGTTTCCATTGAAAGAATCCTTAATGGCTGGTCCTATCATTGCGCTATAGCCGAGGTAGGTGGGCAGGCGCGTGGGAGTCCGGTAGGCGTCCTGCTGCGCAAGCGACGCACCAACATTAACATGTTCATTTATTAATATAGTGTACTAGGCCATAGAGTTATGGACTTGTAGAGGTTTTAATTGTTTTTATTTTGAACGCACTTGTTTTAATCGATTCTTTTTTCGAATATGGAGTTTTTTTTTAATTTTGAAGTCAAAGTCAAATTTATTTATTTCAAGTAAATAGGTAGAATTTTAATATAGGCCTTTAATGGACACTTTTGATTTTAAAGTTTATCATTTAAATAAAAATTTCTCACTTAGGAATATTTTAACTTCACACTATCTATATAAGGTGTATCTATTCATACACGAAATATTTTAAGGGGTACACCTGTAGGTGGTAAAGAAGCTATAGAAGCAAAAAGAACATTTTTATCTAAGCGTTTTTTAATTTTCGTAATTATTATAATTTTAAAACTACTTGAGACGTTTTGCATAAAACCTTTACTCCAAATTCTATGAATGGCCCTCCTGACGCTGCGAGGGTGACGACCGGACGGCACGAGCGTGGCCGCGGTGTCACGGGCCGTAAAAAATAAGAAGGAGCCAATATTTCTTATGTACGTCAAATAATTTATAAATATTAAATTTAAAAAAAAACCCTTAGAAAATTTTGTTTTTTCGTTGTTATAGCTTCTTTACCACCTACAGGCGTACCTCTTAAAATATTTCGTGTATGAATAGATACACCTTATATATTAATACGTGAAGCGAAAACTTTGGATCCCTTTTCACGCAAATTGGGCGGACGGAGGAGTATGAAATTTCGCACACTTATAGTTTATACAGAGAAGAAGTGACGAATGCTAATATTTTTTTTAAATTATGCGTAAAAATACATTATTTTCAATAAATAACACGTTACACACACTACTATTCATTACCGTGTATTTAATACACACATGCATAGGATATTCTTTTGTTTATGGTCCAAATATGTGGTCCAATCGAGAACATCGTCTTTAATATTTTGTGTCTATAGTCTTACTGAAAGTCAAATATAACCATAGGCAATATTTTTTTTTATAGATATATATAACCTATTTCATTTTTTAAATCTATGATCATATCGAGAATATTTGTCTTTAATATTATTTGTCTACTATAGTATTACTGAATGTCAAATATAACCATTTTATTTTTTTATATTTATTATTATATATATTTTTTCATTTAATAATGTATTTCTATTCAAATGAAGTATGGTCGAATTTCGACCAATGGGGATCACTAGTTTGTATAAATAGATCACAATGTATGTAAATAACAAGTATAACTAAGTAATTAATTAAATTAACAATTATATATCCATACTTAAGTAAATATAACTCGTATCGCTGTCGACTGGTAATGTACCCAAGAGACTGGCGGCATTACCACGTATGGCAATGCTTAGCCTCCGGCCAAGGTAAAAACCAGCAATTATTTCACGGGACGTGTCAACCAGCCGTTCGGATATTTACTAAAAGAGACCATGAGCACTCGGACCCCACGACCGATGGTTTCAACCCCAAACGGCTCGAAAATATAATTACCAATAAGGTTGTTGTATTTACTCACTTGAGGTTTTCCGCGGCAGAAGCAGAACGGAATTAATTTGATTCTAGTCGCTTCTTCCAAAGGGTTTCGTATAGAGAAGAATGGGCGAGAAAGTCCACACTAACTCTATGAAAATGTGTTTCAGTAGAACAAAGTTGTTAGTCGTAAAGTGAATGCATCAGATAAAATAGCCTCTTAATTTTTTGAAAGATAGATATACTTTATGATTCCAAAGAAACAATCAATAATTTTCCGTAAGTAGGTAGTAGGTAATTATTTCCACTCCATTACTAAATTACAAGTAACCTTCTTAATCTCAATTAAGCCCAGCTGATTGATACTTCGGACATGGCATTTTAACCACACATTAAGAAAATTAAGTAAAAACAATTAAAGAAACTTAAACTTAACGTTTAACGTTAAAAATCAACTTTATTGGGAAAGGCGCGCAGCAACAGGTTAAAAAAAAGTTGAAAATGTCACTATTGACAGGTTTGACCTAAAAATGTTCTCACAATAATTAATGAAGACAACTTTCACTTTAACCACTGGCTTTTGTATTTAATTTTAACGTGAGTTTTAGCTACTGTATTCCCACGACATTCATTTGCTAGATTTAAATTGTCTCGGTAAAATTTCAAGTAAAAAAAAGTTTGACGTTTGTAGTGACAGCTGTCATATATTCTCACGTCATATTTTGCTAATAATATTTTAGAAAAAAAAAAGAAACTGTAAACCAACATCATAAAGCCGCATTCTTTTTTCGAAAATACCTTCTCTATCCTTAATAAGGCTACGTACACATAAAAGACACCCCGTGACGATCGTAGGCCGATGTTCATAGCACAGAATTATAAGGTCGTGTTCAAGTCAGCGTCGGTGGCGAGCGAGTCAAGTGGATCGCAACATGTAGCTAATTAATATACCACTTGTCAATTAAGCGCACGATATTGCGAACTGTGCCTTATTTCTTGTACACTGCAGGTAAAAATAAAGGAATCAGTTATAGAATTATGAGTTTGTTGCAAATGTGTCTAGGTTTTACAAGATTTGTATCTAAATAGGACTAAGTTTGCTAGTCTAAGCTCTATTATTTACATAGTATGGTTTTTTGACTAAATCGAAGTAACGTCTCTACAATTTAGACAAAATACTTCATTTGACCAAGCCCACCAACCTAATTTCATATTACCTTATTAATCAGAATCTAAATAATTTTGATCGATATTGCTAATACAATGCTTCACATGTTCAAAAAATTTGTCTGCTCAACAACATAAATAACGCAATGAATGTTGTTGAACTGAGTCCCAATAGTGGGAACAATGAAAGTTTGATTTGGTAATAGGTAATAGACTATTAAAATTAATCGTAATCTCGCTTGTCTTACTACAATAATATTATAAATATAAAAGTTAGTATGTTTAGATGTTTATATGTTTGTTACTCAATCACATAAAAACGGCTAAACAGATTTAGATAAAATTTGGTACACATACAATTTATAACCTGTGACACATAGAATACTTTTTATCCCAGGAATAAATTTCGATCACCATGTGGACGAAGCCACTAGCAAAAGCTAGTTCGTAAATAATTGAGTTTCTAGTGCTTTAAGCCTTGATAATCTTTTAAAAAAAGATAATTTAATTCCAAACAGTAGGTAATAGCGCATTTCGTGTCTAATTTATGCAATTTAGCACAAACGGATATTGGCAACTTGTTTTGTTCTAATGTTTGACTATAATTTATAGCCATTTTGTATTATTTGAAACTCCTTTCGTATCTACATAGTATACAACAAATTATCTTGTATTGATGCTCATTAGATCTTTATTATTGACTTAAATATCGTGTTATTTTCTGAGCGTCTCTTGTTTTATGTCCTTTGAATTACGAATCAATAAATTAAGGTTTATACGTCTTTAAAGGACGATTGCATTTTTTTTTAATTTGACTTTTAAAGGTTTACTTGTTTAAAGAATTGTGTTTGAATATTTAATTATCGATGAACTTTCGGAATCCACGCATTTGGCTTACCGTGTTATTTATAATTTTATTTTGAACGCTTGTGGCTAAGTAATAACCGCCGCACGGGTTAATCGATCAGGTTAAGCTGCGATTGTCGCGGTGGGTCCAAGGATGGGTGACCATATTTATACAAGATGCAGTTTTGAACCTGCAAAACATTTCAGGAGGTTGTTATGAGACTCGTAAATAATCATATAACAATACGATACCAAGTCAATAATCAATAATACTTTTTATTTTAGATTTTTCAATTTTATTGTTTTTCAGAATAACTCTCTTAATAACCCTCTTCAAAAAATCTATGAAAGAAATGTCGGTTGCGTTTGTTTGTGTGTGTGAAAGCGCAGTTTAAGGACACGTACAGACTGGCCGCGTTTTAAAAAAGGGAGTTCACACTTACCGATTTCCATAAATAAATTAAAAAATGAAAAAAAAAAATACCTGCCCATTTTATTGTTGATTCGGGTCGAGAATCTCTAACATAATTATCTCCTAAAATGTTTTGCAGATCTATATTTATTATATGATTATATGTATATAGCAAGACCTCACTGTATCTCGGATAGCACGCAAAGGCATTGGTCTCGGCTATAATTTGTAAATCTTATACAGTGGTTGCGGGTCATCAGATGCCCAAAAATCTGACAGTCAGTCTTAGCAAGGGGTATCGTATTATCAGGTAACTCTATGTAAAATACTAGAAGTCGACCCCAACATAGTTGGGAAAAGGATAGGCATGTGATGAATTTTACAGACTTTTTATATGCATGATTAAATTTTATAACAGACAACTTACGTATAATACCAATTACGCTTCGCATATTTTTGCATATACACTTAAACACGCCTATTGTAAGTATACGTAAGTACGGTTCGCAACGAGAGTCACGCTCCTAATTATAGAAGCATTCCCAATCAATTACCGAGTATGCGCAACAAGACTGTTTCGACCGCTTCATTTGCGGTAGCGTCAGCAAAATATTTAATTAATAAATTTTAATTAAGAAAGTTTAACTATCTTATTCGCGTCTGGAAATAAAATGCCAGAAAATTGTGTTCTCGTATTGAATTTTAAAGTGGGTTTTAAAAAGCACCTGTTTCGTGTTGATGAAGCGGCGAGGCGGGCGGGCGCGGCGGTGCGAATTCTTAATTAGGTACTTACCCACTATGGCAGAAGTCAGGGAAATCCCACTTTTATTCCTTCTCAAGTTTAGGGTATTCAAAATGTTGTTTTAACAAGTCTTTGACTGCGACTACGTCCACTTGAAATTTCTTGTTTCAACATAATATATATCGTATGACAATTGACATACTCTAGCTTCCTATTAGTGAAATATTTTTTGGAATTGGATCAGTAGTTTTGAAGAAAATATTTAATATTATAAAACGTATAAATAATAAAACAAATAATATTCCCGACAAAATCACAACTCAAAACTACCTAACCACCGCCAAAAAGAAACAACTTCAAACCAAAAAATCTAATACACAAACTGAAGCAAAATGACGTTTTGTGTTTAACAAGCAGTCAAACGTTGCTGTCAGGCGCTGGCACCGAGCCAAAATACTAATGTCCCATTGAATAGTGCTATTTGTACACTGAGGAGAGCGGGACAAGTATAAACACAGCGCTAACGCTGCGATGCTCTTAATAGATCATTTAAGGCTAGGGCCATAGAATATGCGAAATAAACGGATGTTTCATATATTTTATTTTTTGAGTAAAATAAATTGTCTTGGACCGTAAATATTATTACATATACACTATACAAACAGGAAGTACTCTCCTTAGAAGTTTACTTGCAAGGGAAATATTTATTAAAAACACCAGAAAAAAAAAATGTTTTCTTTAGTGTCTGTAATGTGAGTGAATGTTCTTTATTTTATAATAATTGAGAAATATTTTTTAAATCATAAATATATAGACTTGTTTTCTATGCATATTTTAAATTAATTGCTTTTAATGTCTGTTGTGTGACTGTGTATTTTTTCTAAACTACGCAACAGATTGTCATGAAATGTCCATCATTATTTTGAGAATTTACTTCGGAAGATTTATGTGTATAATACTTCACTATTAAACTTACGAATAATAAATAAAACTCAATGTTTTGTCAAGTAGACAAACCCTGCGAAGCAGAGGCGGGTAGTAAATAATAAAAGGGTAGTTGCTTTTCTTCAGAGCAAAAAAAAAAACAGACAGTTAATAAGATAAACTTTAAAAAACGAACAAAAAATGACAAATGAATTCTTAATAGAGAAAAGAGTACATCTCGATAACTTTAAGATGGCATTCAAGTAAATGGCATAGACCAAGTAAGATGGAAGATATATTTTTTTATAAACACATGAAAGGTCTTTTGAAGTTATCTTGGAACGAATTGTTTAGATGCTGATGAGATACGCAGTACCTTCTATAACATATGCCACTGACATCAAAGTGAGAACTTTAAAAAAATGGTATTTCATGAATAATGGCCCTATTATGCACGTAAAGTACCTCTTAACTCATCCGTGTGTTTTTCTTTGCGTCATAAATTAGCAAGAAATCATATTCTAAAGCGCTGTAAAAATGACATAAAGCGCTAAAGCTATAGAAATATCTGTTCTTCCTTTTATAAAAAAATATATATCATAGAAAACTATTCATGATATTCATATAACTTATCTGATTTAAGGTATTCTTGCTAACTATAGATCCGATTCATCCCAATGATAAGTAATAGCCTCGTCTACTGAACATAAAAGCGATCACTAAATAGTTTTCCAAACATAAATTAAACGGTTAACGGCACAGGCGATCCACTTCCGCGTTTTCTATGGCCCCTTTATGAGGTAAAGATTGAGTGCTGATGAATGGGCCACGTTCAGGATGCCGTTTGATCACCAGATAAATATTGTGGGCGTTTTCATAAAGAATCTGGGCTCACACAGCTAATAGCCTTAATAGCTCTTTGTTGAACGTTATAAATTATTAACAACAATCCATACTAATATTATAAATGGGAAAGTGTGTGTGTCTGTTTGTCCGTCTTTCACGGCAAAACGGAGCGACGAATTGACGTGATTTTTAAGTGGAGATAGTTGAAGAGATGGAGAGTGACATAGGCTACTTTTTGTTTCTTTCTAACCCCCCACTTCATTAAAATGGGGGATGGAAGTTTGTATGGAGCAAAAAAAAAATCTTGATACATTAACCGCGGTAGTACGTCCTCTTGCGATAATTTCCGACATCCAAGCGAGCGAAGCCGCGGGCAAAAGCTAGTATTACTATATATCTAACATTATGAACCTGTTATTATTTTTTAATTCAACGAGGTTGCGGTGAAAATCGGCAAATGAGTTTTTAGTTGTTCTTCTATTTTATGTTATGATGTTTGTTTATAGCGAAAACAAAGTCGATTGTGAAAAAAAATGTTTTCTTTATTTTCTTACATCCGAGTGAATATTTTTTTTAGGAAATTTATTGCACACAATAACTGAAATATAAATTATCATGAGGCATGATATTTGAGCTACAAAGGAATTAAAGTATTTTATAGTGGTTATTTTTAATATTATTTGTTCTAATATTACTTTAATTTATATTCATGGATAATAAAAGAAACGTGTAATGTTAGGTATCCCGCAAGATGCAAAGAATGCCCGCCTCTCTTGTACAGACAACAAAAACGTCAAGTATACGCTGCCCGTTTAAAATATTGGAATGAATGACATACCACGCTTCGCACGATTAATGGTGGTGCGCACACAAAAAGCAAACATGCTCATTAATATATCAACTGTCTTTTTAGCAGCGCACTGAAACATTAGGTACCGTCAGCACAAACGTTCAGGATCCGAATTGATTTCCATTTTTAAATTGACACAAAAACTGTGGGCACTTTTCATAATTCATTCGCTAGACATTCCTTTTACAAAAGAAAAGAAACAAATGACGATGTGTAACAATGGAAAATGTATTTAAACGCATTTAAAACGTCTCATATTTCTCTCGTCGCTCACAGAGTCACAACACGGACATAATTCAGCGGAGTAACATCTGTAGTCAATATCTCTTTATACAATTAACAAGAGAACGAGAGCAGACAGTCCCATATAAGTATTTTTAAAGGAGGTAATTTAACAGCTCCCGGGCAATTTTAAGAAACGCCACACACGTGCGTTGTGCGACTCATATGAACTTCACAATTTTTTTTGCCGCTTTCTCATTAATAATGCAAGATATTTCGTAAAGACATACAGTAGCGTTTATTTAATACACTGCTTCTTATAAAAAATAATCAAGATAAAGAACGTGTTCATGGAGAAAATGCGGTAACATAAGTTATCTATTTCGGTTGCAGCGTTTAAGTATAAAAAAAGACGCGGCACTTAAATCGTTAGTGTGCATCGGCTCTTAGCTTTATTTCCGTCTTGTCGTCGGTACTTGCTTTGACGTCTGCTAAACACGACGTTAATACACTTTAGCTTTTTTTCGACTGTCACATAATTTACGTTTTTTTTTTCTCTCTTTTTTTGTGGGACATTAGCTATTAAGCGACTGTACTGTTTGACATTGGGATTAATATGTCGGCGTTTGAAGCGCCACTCTCCTAATGTTTTAATATTCTGGAGATAAATTATAAATTGTCAATGTTTTCTCTGCTAATGTTTGTTTTATATTTTTACAAGGTTTAATTTTGACAAGTTGGCTGACTTATAATGACACTAGCTTCTGCCCGCGACTTCGTCCGCGTCAAATTTTTGCTCCCCTGACCCTTCCCGTCGCATCGATTTGCCTGCTAGTTTTCGTCCATTTTTCGTTGCTGCTCGCTCCTTTTGAGTTATAGTGAGTCAACCTTAAAAGACAGACATATGCTCTCGCGGATTTTTTTTTAGAACTTTTTAAAAGGAACAATTCCGTCATACATGATTTTTGCGTTACTTTAACCGTTTACGCAGCGCACGCAACGGAATCTCTCAAAAGGAATAAATTTTACCCGTTTTTGCAACATTTTTCATTACTGCTCCGCTCCTCTTAGTTGTAGCGTAATGTTATATAGCCTATAGCCTTTCTCGATAAATAGGCTACCCAACACAAAAATAATTTTTCAATTCGAAGCAGCAGTTCCTGAGATTAGCGCGTTCAATCAAACAAACAAACAAACTCTTCAGCTTTATAATATTGGTATAGATTATATTTTGAAGTTGATCGTGTTTTTAGCAGAAACGAAGACTGAAAAACAAATCGTTATTTTTTCAATTTTTTTTTAAATCCAGCGTCAAAATAACGTTTAGAACATAATAATAATATCATGTGTTCATTAAGTATAATGACGTGCGACCGAAATATGTGTCATAAACAATAAAACGAAAGTCTTCACAACACGTGTTCGTCGATCAATCAACGATCACAAGCATTAATTAGTACTTAAATACCAATTAGTTGATAGATAATTATGTAGGTTAGAGTCTATTAAAACCGTCGAACGGAGCCACTAATAAATTACAAAGCAAGTTTTTTTTATTGAATCACACCCAAATTACTAATAAAACCAGAAATTTGTTGACGAATCCACTAATAGACGGACAAGATAATGATTCAGACGACATAAATATATTATACAATGATGAATTCATTTGATTGATGAATTAAATGAATTAAGCGGTCGTAAAGTTACACAACGGATTACGAGCTGAGGATGAAGATGATCCGACAAAAAACGACATCAAAATTATCATTACACTTGGTTAATAAAACCGTAATGACTGGAGTTCAGACATGACTTCAAAGATCTTTAATGAATACTTGCCTACAGAGTACCCAATCCAAATGGTTATCTCTCTTTCATATCTTGGACGTGGGCGTTAATCAATTCTTTTCTAACCAGCTGTGGCAATAAAATCGACGATTTGCTTACTAATACGCTTGTTTTCGTCGCTAAATAAGTTTAAAAATTACCTCGTGGAGATTTTATCGGGATCGGATCGCGGTTCGTTTCCTTTAGCCTTTATTTTATATGAGTTTTATTATGCGATTTATTAATCCAGCGGAGGACGGCGCGGCATTCCGATCGTCATTCGGCTGCTTTTGTGTTATTGAGATGTAACGTAACAGTAAAGTTCATGCTCTCCATACTTGCAAGCGGCATGTTTGTCTACAGATAAATGTTCTCGTTTATCATTATTAATATTCATACCACCTCCACTTGAGTGTGTTTCGAAACCGTTTTGAGCAAGAAAAATGTGAAAACTGGAAGTTTTACGATTTATTAATTAGTCGTAAAATACTTGTTGAGGAAATCCAGAAACGTTTGCATTTTCGAGACCAAATTTAGAATATTAATGTTGATTTCGGGCGTTATCTGTCGAATGCATCTACTAAATCTTTGAAGCCAGTCTCTTCTGACATATCACACAAAGGCTGCGAAGCATCATTAGAGATCGTTTCGTTTACAAATTAGCCTGATTAATTTTACTACCCACGTTTTTATTACTTTGCAAATCTTGGTTTATATTATGCGAAGATCCTGTTTAGCAATTAAGCCAAAAGTTTTTATGAATTCGACTGACTTTTTTGTTTTCTTTGTTACAGATGCTAATGGTGAGCCAGCCAAGCTAAAGTGCAACCTGCGCAAGCACAAACCCAACCGCAAGCCGCGCACGCCGTTCACCGCGCAGCAGCTTCGAGCGCTTGAAAGCAAGTTTGTCGACAAGCAGTACTTGAGCATCGCTGAAAGGGCTGAGTTCTCGTCCTCGTTGGGATTATCTGAAACTCAGGTGAGGATCTAATTTTGATTGAAACCTAGTTTTTAAAGTAATGATTATTATTATTGATCATGAATTTCAAATGATCTCGAAAATATTAAACGTTAATGATCTAAATATAACAAACAAGGAATTAACAACATTACTTCAACGTTTCATATAATACCAATAACATTTTATTTGTCTACAGGTAAAAATCTGGTTCCAAAACAGAAGGGCGAAAGCGAAGCGCGTACAGGAGGCGGAGATCGAGAAACTCAAAATGGCGCAGTTTTCTCGCCACCCCCACCACCTGTACCCCCACCCCGCGCTACAGCAGTATTTTCACCCCCACCACCTCATGGGGGGAGGTAGGCCCCTGCCCCACATGGGCCTGCCACCGCCGCATCTAACCATGGTCCAACCACCTGTGTCAAACGGATCACCGTCACCCAGCACACAAACTACAAACCAACAGTGAAATATAAACAAAAGACGTTACGAAACGTGATTAGAAATTCGAATTCGGAACGACCGAACAGTGATTAAAAGTTTCTAACAATAAGTTCCGAATTCAAAAATTTGAAAAATATTTTATTTTTTCTGCTGTCGCTACCGTATGGTTGTGAGTGCGGTGAATTTGACTTATCGATAAAAAATGTAAATTATTGTGTAAATATAGTTTAAAGGGAGTTTAGACAATACTGTGTATTAGAATTACGTTCAGAATTAATTTAATGTATAACTTTGTCGTATGTAAACCTTACCTTTTTACCAAAATTTCGTTTGATTGTATTTCAGTACAAAATTCGTTCACCACACTTTCGAATTCAGTATAAACTGTAATATTGTTGTAAATACGATTTTATTTTGTACATTGTTATTTTAATTCCGTAGTTAAATATATATTTCTTTGATATTGACGAAAAATATTGTTTTATTATTGACCAATTTACATTTAATTAAGTACATTATAATAATTATTATATTTACGTTTATAATTACGTACTTTGAGATAAGGTTGATTTTGCAGAGTGACCTATTGATAGTCGTGACAGAAGTGATTAAAATACAAATATAAAGTGCCTATAACCATAACATTTTCATTGATTAACTTCTAGAACCTAATGAGGACCAGTCCAATCAATTTCCAACTCTACCTTCTTAAACATAAAGTCTGAAATTAATGTTGATTTTTTTCTTGAATGATCTTAGTATCTAACAATAAGCAATGATAATAATATGTTGTCAATTGAGTGTGGAGCACTAATTTAAATATATCCATTAAAGTTAATTGCCTGATAGCGAGCGGGGTCGGGTCGCGCGATATGTTTCGATAACGAAGCGCTACACTACAGGGGGATGTGTAAACATAAAGTCGAGTCGCACGAATTTACTCGCCCGGTTCGTGCGAATCGTCACTTTGAAATAATATTATATTTTCTGTAGACGACTCACAAGAAGTTAACTTATTTGTGGGCGAATCGAAAATTCCAGATATACTTATGAATTAGGCAACCGTTTTAAATAATACTTTAAGGAAACAAAGAAAAGTCAAGGAAAAGTACACTAACACATTAAAAATAAAACGTGGTTAATACTTGAATGTGAATGCATGATCCCAATTTCCCCTAGGGGCGATGCCCACGAAGAGTGTGCACCCACATCTTTTTCAAAAGAACCAAATTTTCATAAGGTTACCTACACTTTTAAAATCTGGTTTTCAGTTGTAGCCTATTTTGGACCACGAAATATAGTTTGTGGCAGAAAACATTGTAATAGCACGATTTTTGCATAAGACTTTTGTTAAAATTGGACACTTCCATTTTGAACAAAATAGACTTGTGAAACCAGGGTAGCTCAAATGGGTCTACGGCGCGTAGTGTTGCACGCGCGCTTCTAAGAGATGTCACCACATATTGAAGGAGTCTGCTAGGACCGAAGCCTGCCAGTATCGCTGATTTGTTCAAAAGAGTTACCTTGGCCCTGGCATAGGCAACTAAAGGAACACGGGTGGGTTTAAGCCAGTAAAAGTCTGACACGCCCTCCCGCTCCGCTCAGAGCAGGAGAAGTCATTTGATGACTCAAATGCTTATTGAGGGCGGTCTTAGTACCTAATTATTAAGGATTATATAAATATATGTATAGGTATTTATATAATTTTATGTCTTACTTATAACATCGCCTTGGTTCGCTGTAAAGGTGTTATAAATGTAATTTAAATAAATAAATAAATGATTTCCAGAAAAAAAGGGTAGCTCACATAATTCAAAATTTCTTTTTTTGTCATAAAATAGTCATCCAATGGGATTTTATGAATTTATAGGGTTGTATTGATGATTTATTTTAATAATTATCGTGAAGCCATACCTATTTATTGCGGTTCTGAATCACAATAAATCAACAAACAACCTAACACTGACTTACAAATAGCAAAAATCGGAAGAAAAATTGAGTATCGAGGACTGCTTTAGCTCATCTAATTTAATTGTGAGTTTCTGCACCGCACCTTGCATCTGCGCAATAAAACCCTTGCCGAGATATCTTAGTATCCACTACGCCACGTACACTTGCAGCTATCAGTTTGACCTACCTTTAGGCATCTATTTCTGTACCTCTAATAGTTAGTTAGTCTACTTAGGGAACCAAGAGCATCAAGTTAAATATAAGTATCGAGGTGGCTAAGCTCTACCTCTGACAGATAAGGCAGAATTTGCAGACAAAAAATTAGACAGCTGAAGTTATTGTAGGGCAAAGAAATCAGTACTTAGCATTTCCTTTGAGTTAAATACTCTACCACTTATTTGCAGTATGATAACGTGAAATGCCCTCCAATCTAGTAAATACACTCGAGAGCAATGAATCCGGGTCACTTAAAGAATGTTAAAAATCTCGGAAACTAAAAATGATAGGTTAATGCAATAAATTGTATTTAATAGACAATGTAATACTCCTTAAATGAAAGTAAAAAAAAATATGAGTCACCATACATTTTATTAACACAAAATTACATAAAGAAAAAAACTGCTGATCTCTCCTTAAAACAAAAATAGGAAACATGAAATTTTTGAACTTTATTACGATTTTCTTGAATTTTAATACTTCGTATTGCCTCCTCGTGCTTCCATTACTGCGTTTACGCGGTTTGGCATGCTGTACACCAAGTTCCTTATACGATTTTGGGGAATATTCTCCCATTCCTCTGTGAGAGCAATTTTGAGCTCACGAAGCGTGATTGGGGGAGGGTTTCGTTGTTTTACGCATCTGCCTAGCTCGTCCCAAGCATGCTCGATCGGGTTGATATCCGGGCTGCGCGCTGGCCACTCCATACGAGTAATGTTCATCTCTTGAAGGTAGTCATTCACAATCCTACCTGTATGAGGTCGGGCATTGTCATGCATAAATATAGCATCCTCACCTAAATTGACCATAAATGGACCAACGTGATCATTGAGGATTTCTTCCACATATCTTACGCTAGTTAAAGAGCCGTTTTCTATGATCACCAGCTCTGTGCGACTTTCAGAAGAAATTCCGGCCCACACAAGTACAGACCCACCACCGTAGGCTACTTTTTCTTCGATGCATGCTTGCTTGAATCTTTCCCCTGGTCTTCGATACACTCTGTGTCTTCCATCGTGCTTGTAGAGCATAAATTTTGATTCGTCGGAGAACATAACTTTTGACCAATCTTCAATACTCCAATTTACGTGGCTCTGGGCATATCTTAGTCTTGAAATACGATGCCCACGCTCCAGTTTAGGGCCGTTTGCAGGTCTAAGGGGTTTTAAGTTAGATTCAGCAAGCCGACGTCTTACTGTCCATGCACTTGGGTTACTTCCTCCGAGGCGTCGAAACTGATTTGTGAGTTCAGTTCCTGTGAGAAAGCGATTTCGAAGCATGGTGTTCACCAAGTATCGGTCTTCTCGTGCTGTGGTACACCTGGTTCTGCCCGTTCCTGGTCTGCGTAGGTTAGAACCAGTTTCTTCGTAACGTCGGAGAACTCTTTGTACTGTTGACAGCGACACACCGACAGTCCAGGCTGTATCGCGCTGACTCCGGCCGGTTTCCAGCATTGTAAGTATTCTGGTGCATTCTTCAGGCGTAAGCGACATAATTTCAGCTTGAATAATGAATATAGAGCACTATCAACATGGTTTATGTACCCACATAAATGACAGATTACAAACAAAAGCAAAACCAAATGCTGTAATTTCGTAGTTCCATCTTCGAAAGTGGCCCTTTTTCAAATTTGATTTTTTTATGATATAACTTTACAATAACTAAGAAGTTTTAATACCTTCATTTAAGGAGTATTACATTGTCTATTAAATACAATTTATTGCATTAACCTAGCATTTTTAGTTTCCGAGATTTTTAGGATTCTTTAAGTGACCCGGATTCATTGCTCTCGTGTGTAGTACATTAAGATACGTGTGAGTTAAGTAGTTAAGTATTGCAAGCGAAGGTGCTAAACGCGTGCAATAATGGACTTCTTAAGTCACATGTATCGTATACTATTTTGTGTCACTTCTTAAGTCACGCTTTTCTTTGTAAAATTGGACTAATTAAATCACATAAAAACATGACTTAAGTGCGAGTTTAAGTCACACGATGCTATAAATTAGAGTACTACAAAAAAAGAATACCCATCAAACATTACACCCTGTACAAAGTGGATTTGGTTAATAATTTGAACTGTTTGTGTCCAAAAACAATTTTTATCATTTATTATTTATGATGGCGATTTACCTACATCGAAGATGGCCCACATTCAAGACTTGCGCACTCAGTCATTAACTAAATAAAAAACATTTTGTATGATATCGTTGCGATGATGTAATTAATATCTATGGTATTGAGCTGGCAGGCTTGTTCAACCACAGTCCAACAATTATAATTGGTAAAAATATATTGATTTGAAAAAATGTCCATGGAGCTTCTTGCCCCGTCTTCTCCAGAGATACTTACTACGTTTTGGAATGGGCAATTTCATTTTCGTGACTGAACGACCCCTTGACAATTAAAATTTTTTCTGTAATTGGTTTATCTTATTAATATCCTACTTCATACTAATAATGTAAATGAGTAAGTTTGGATTTTTGCTACTCTATCATACAAAAACGAAACGAACGACGAAATTTGGCAAACAGATATTATATATAGAGATAGATAGATAGGGGATGGGTAGATTTATTAGATATTATTTTTTTACATTTTTTTCATATATATTATGTTGTGTTCAGTTTTACCTTGCGTCATATTTACCGCAAATAAACGTATTTTCTTTCTATATTATTCAAAGAAAACTACTTGAACCCAAAGTCTCACTTCAAATAATTTATAAACTCGTTATAAAAAGAACCAGTGCATGTTTAACAAAATAGATTCTTGTTTCATAACATTGATTTAATAAAGTAAAAAAAAAATAGTTTAATTTTGACTCGGATTATTCTACTGTTACAATTTTTTACGTGGAATTTACGAAAAAAAAACACAGCCCCTTTTTCATTTATAAAATGTCGTGGTCCGATTGGCCATAGAAAAAAGAACGCGAATGGTAGTTCATTCAAAAGTGGTAAGACTTTCATTGAGCTCCTTTTTTTTTCCTGTGCCTTTCTTAAATGGTTTCCACAAAAGCCTGTATGGAGCGTTTTCTGGTATGGTTTAGCCCTTAGCTTAAATCATCAGATAGCTAAGTAAAATGCAGAATTGTGTAATCACAGTCGGTGTAGGAAGGCACCTGATCATGACAACGTAATACTGATAATAATTCTTGCTCCATTTGACACGGTACACCACTTGTTGGGCAACATAGTACACAGGAAAGGTCAAAAGTTTATTCTGAATACCTAGGTGTAGTAAGATATTAAGATATTCATTTAATTATGAACCATTAGGTAACTTTCATCAGTATTTCTTGTATCCCACAAAATTTATGTTGGGTTGCTTAAGCTTTAATTCTCTAGAAGTAAGAAGGTCGCGCGATCAGATGACTGTAATATTTAAAATGATTAGGGGGATTATTGATGCTCCTGATTTGCACAATGATATCTGTAAACTATTTGTCCCAGACAATTACTGTCGTGGCAGAAAACACCGCTTGATGGCTGTTCCAACTTGCCGTACTATTGCGCACTCCAAGTCACCTATTCCTCGGACATCAGTAGCTACTAACGCTGTCCTGAACTCAAACACAGATATTGATATATTTGCAAATGAATGGAAGATGATACTGTCAGAATGTTTGAATTTTTGTGACAATAATGCATGACTGTGCTAAATGAATTGTAAGTGGCAAAATAGTTTTATTATATGTTTAAATAGTGTAAATGGCTTCGGCCGTTCTATTTAAAATAAATAAATAAAACAATATAAGTGCAGAGAGCCAGATACCAGTCTAACTGGATGCAGTTGAATAGTATCAAATACTACTACTCCACGTATACGTGGAGCGACTATTTATCTTATCTCCATAACCCAGTTACTGGGTAATACAATATCCTTACACCACTGCTCTCAAAACGGCGAAGTAAAACATCGTGGAAAGCGGGAAACTGGCATGTCTTATAATCAAACATTCGAACACATGTGACATCTAGCGACACGCACTGGGCCCGCGTGGTGGATTATGGCCCACTCCATCTCACCGAAAGGAGGCCTGTGTCCCAGAAGTGGGAACAATATAGGCTGCTGTAGTGTGTACCGTGTGGTGCCGGACGTAAAGAATAACACCACCCCATTTCTTCCCGTGGGTGTCGTAAAAGGCGACTTACCTACTAGAGAATGGGCAGCAGCGTTCTCTATGCATTTTACCAACATACTGCGATCGCCAACCCGCCTGCCAGGCGTGGCGATTATGGCAAAGCTCCGCAAATTGGGGGAGGCCTAAGTCCAGCAGTGGACGTCTTTCGGCTGAAATGATGATGATGATGATGTGTGTGTGAGATGCGTACAATACCCTCTGGGACAGACTTTCGGGTGTCTGACGACACGTAACGGCTGTCAAGGATCCACAAAGTCGGGACCAACGGCTTAACATGCTTGCCGAGACACGGACAGGTTTTGGTATGTAAAGATCACCATCCAGCGTCATCATCATCATCATTTCAGCCGTAAGACATCCACTGCTCTGCCGGGGTCGCGTGATTGTTCGAAAGAGATACCGTGACCCTGGCACATGGGCAACTGATGGAACACGGGTGGGTTTTAGTCAGTAAAAGTCTGACACGCCCTCCCGCTCCACCCAGAGCGGGAAAAGTCATTTGATGATTTCCACTGCTGGAGTAAGGCCTCCCCCAATTTGGGGGGCTTCGCCATAATCGCCACGCTTGGCAGGCGGGTTGGCGATCGTAGTATGGTGGTAAAATGCATAGAGAACGCTGCTGCCCATTCTCTAGTAAGTCAGTAAGTCCCTTAGTCGCCTTTTACGACACCCACGGGAAGAAATGGGGTGGTGTTATTCTATAGGTACGTCCGGCACCACACGGTGGCAAGCGTAGCTTAACCTAATGTACCGACCCGTGTGGCTGTTATTACTTAGCCACAATCTCTTCCCGACTAGGTAATATGTAGAACGGGCTGGTGTCTCCACGTCTAAGCGCTTGTTTTGCGTACGGGTGGGAAATCGGTTATTCGATCCAGCTCCTCGAGGAAGTCCAGCAACGCCTTGATGTTGCTGACTATCTCACGTAGGGTCTCTGGGTTACCGGTTGGCAATCATCGGGCAGTTTAGTAGCACATGCGCTGCTGTCTCTTCGTCCTCCATACAGGCACTGCATATAGGAATCTTTGTGTCTGTATGTCCTTTCCCGACTAGCCAAAGTACCTGTACATAAGAAAATAACAAAAGTTCCTAAAGAAGTAAAGCATAGGAACATGAAAATGCTCTAAAGGCTGCAATCCCTGCCAGGGTCGCGAGATTCGTTCGAAAGAGATACCATAGCCCTGGCTTATGAGTATCCACAACCAACCGTTATGCCCTTCCGCTCCACCCAGAGCGGGAGACGTCATTTGATGATTTCTCACCACCAAAAACAAACAAAAAAAGGCTGCAATCCCTAGCAAAAATAATTCCAACGAAATATGCATCCTCACATTACCCACAAGACGGGACCCATCGCCATATGATTACATACTAATTAATATAAAGCCGTACGTACAATTACTCCGTAATTAAAAATAACTTATTCATTTAGTGCGGGAGGCGGGCCTGCCACTTAATTGACAAAATTAATCACTTTAATGTTGCGTGCCTGTTAATTTTCAGGCCACAAACCTGGCTTTGTTTCAGACGAATCGTGTCGGTTCGAATTTGGCTCGGGAATTTGGTGTAGCAGAGGTAAATGGCAGTAGCTTAAGTTTGAACGAGATGTGATAAAATTATTGGTTTGTAACCTAAGGACTGACGTTCATTGAATTACGTTTTCAAAATAAATATAGAGTTACTTAATTTTGTGCAAAAGTATAGTAGTTAACGAAACAGACAGAAACATCAATACAAGGAAATAAAATTGAAGTGTCTGATGGTAAAGTCAACATAACAGCTTTTTACTAAATGCTTATGAAGTATAAAGGGTATATAAAATAAAAAATAAATATGTTTATTTGTTTGCCCATGTCCACTAATCTCCGAAACGGCTAAATTGATTTTGACAGACCAACCCTTGCGCAGTAACATCTCAAATATAGTTCTTAGGAAGCAGTACAACAGAGGAAGTATGTTTTCCTTAACCCCCCCCCCCCCCCCTGCTTCCCTTAATTTTGTCTGCTAAGTATAAAACTTTCTTGAAAGGAAATAAAAAGATCCTCGAGCACTGGGCCAACGTGGCGGATTATGACCCTCTCTCACCGAGAGAAGGCCTGTCCCAGCAGTAGGACCATTTTAGGCTGATTGTTTTTTTTAAATAATTCGAGTGTCTCACGAAACAAAGCTGCCTTTGTGCCAACAAAAAATAGTAGAAATTCTTCATAAATATTTGCAGCCAACATTGCTAATTCCTATTTCCCATCAATAAAATCAGTAAGTTTCTTCAAAATTTGAATTTGATTTGACCCTAAGGTTGACTGGTAGAAAATGCCTCAGGCATTAAGTCCGCCTTTGTACAGTAGTTTTACTTGTGCATAAAGTTTTATTATATAAATAAACTACATAGTTTACTGTCTTTTTCCTGCCCTACACCCCAAGTTGTTTCAATCCTGCCACGCTCATTAAGACCAACTCTTGCGCATCAAGATATCTTGTGTAAGTGATCATCTAATTTTCTCGCCATCTTTTTATTAATTAGTTTTATTGCCAGATATATTTAGTTTGGGACAGCCTCTGTTGTTGGGAATGAGTGACACGGCTATTTGAAATTGTTTGAGCGTGTCACGTTAAGTACGGGTCGGTTAGGTTGTTATTAGATTTATAAAAGAGGGGGTTTTGAGTTGTTGGTACAGTACACACATGAAATAATTTTTAAAATACATTTTATAAGTAAGAATAATTATTATCTTTCGTTTTCTTTTTGGCCTCACCATCGGCGTCAGCAATCTTGAAAACCATGATGGAAGATTTGAACGCTTTTACAGCCTCCATTTTGGAGTTTCATTTGACTCCAATATTGATATTATTGAGCGCCGAAACCATAAAACTGATGAAAAAATATAAAAGTGACTAAAAAGAAAAAAATATAAGCAATCTTAAATCAGGCTCTACAGCAGCAGTTGACGGAATTTCTGGAAACATCTTGAAATTAACACGCCATGTCTTAGTTCCCTGTATCACGCACATCTGCAATCTCACAATATCCACAGGTGTTTTCCCAGATGTTTTCAAGACAGCTTTAGTTCACCCAATTCACAAGGGAGGGGACAGAGGCAGTGTCGGCAACTATAGACCCATTTCTATACTACCTACTATCTCAAAAAAATTTGAAAAAATATTGAACAACCGTCTGCTGTCTTACCTCCAAGCAAATAACCTTTTATCCGAAAACCAATACGGTTTCCGAGCTGGAATCGCTACAGAAGATGCGGTTATTGCGTTCTCTGAAAAGTTGACAAAACTTATGGATAGTAAACGGAAATGTCTTGGTATATTACTAGATATATCGAAAGCGTTCGACACTGTCTGTGCACCCATACTCTTATCAAAACTGGAACGCATGGGAATACGCGGTATCGCACTGGATATTTTCTCAAGTTATCTGGAGAACCGACACCAGCATGTTAAAATAGGTGAGGTAATAAGTGACAAAGCTAAAATTGAATATGGTGCAACAAGGTAGCATTCTAGGCCCAACTTTATTCCTCATCTATATAAACGACCTGTGTTTGCTTTCTCTAACGAACAGCTCGGTGTTTACTTACGCTGATGATACAGCTCTACTTATTAGCGGTAAGGATTGGAGTGAAACAGAAAAATAATGCTCAGATTGCACTAGACGCTGTTACGGATTGGCTAACCAAAAACCTGTTGACCCTAAATGCAGAGAAAACCAAATTAGTCTCCTTCTCTTAAAGAAAGCAAACAAACAACACACAAACAAATTTCTCTTCTCCTATCTTATATTTTATTTCCTATGCTTTTGTAAATTAGTTAATATGTAACCATAATCATGTAAAAAATCTATTGGTGTATCGTACGTAGTTTATGCTAGCATAAGTTTTGGAATCACTGACTCCCAAGTCACAGGCAATAAACCTAGTTTAGGAGCCAGTAGATAAATTAGTTTCACATCTCTGTACCAAATTATTGTATAATTAACTTGTCACCATACTATAGATAATAAAGCATTTCTATTTCTAAAGCATTTCTAATAAACAAAACTTAAGAAATATGTAAAGCAGGTACTCAAATGTTATCAATATATTGTATATCTATGTATTGTACCGTGTATATAAACTCAAAAAATAAAAAGGTAAAAAGGATCACTATGGACGCCTACTTGGACTGCTTACATTCAGTCTGTGATAACTTGAACATAAATGGCAAATTGTGGGTGTGTACCACCTACAATTTGCCAACCCTTTAAAATAATATAGTTATTCCACCCAAAAAACGAACTTGAACGCCCGTGAACCAATTCTATCTATAAAGCATAATCCTACTGGGTACATCTACTGAATTATCAAAAATAACAGCACTTAAGTGCAATATTAAGGCGTTCATATACTGAACGCCTTAATACTGGGTGGTGGAATATCGACGCGCAAGCTGTAACCATGCGTTCCGCACAGAATTTTAGACCCAAAACGGACATATGAAAATCAGATGTTTCATAGAAAAGTGTCAAAAAATGTCATTCAAAATCTTGAATTTAAATTAAGGTAAAAGGCTGCACATCGAAGTTCCTGCCACCCTGTATTATTGTAATGCTTTTTTTTTTGATGGGAAATCATCAAATGACTCCTCCCGCTCTGGGCGGAGCGGGAGGGCATGTCAGACTTTTACTGACTAAAACCCACCCGTGTTCCTACAGTTGCCCATGTGCCAGGGTCACGGTATGTCTTTCGAACAATCTCGCGACCCTGGCAGGGAAGCGACCCTGGCAGGATTATTGAACTGCTGGATTTAGAATCAAGCGTTGAAAGAACCACAGTGTACAGTTTAAATCAGGCATTTTTTTTGTCCTCTTGTGTTTGTAAAAACCAGCATTGCACTAAGTTTACCTAACCAGACTGCTTTTCCATTCGCATGAAACTGTACTGCCAAATGTCACGCAAATCCTGGCATGCTGATTAAATAGCTCACAGCTATGTGATCTGTAACGCAGCTGTATCCAAGAGTCACATATATAAACTTATTGCTCGTGTCACATTGCTCCGGGTAAGCGATGATGAATCGATTCCTTTGTCGTTTTATTTTTTTGTTGTTACCGAGTGGGTTTTCTATTTTGAGATTTTTGTTTTCTCCGAGGAATTAAAAGCTGCTTATTTTGAATTGAACTGTTGCTAAACAGGTCAGTTAGTAGGTGACGTTATGTTAATGAATGACTACCCACATTTGAACGTGACAACACGCAGCTATGCGACAAGATCGACAAGCCACTGGAGTGATGCGTAAGACGTCATGAACGTGGTGAGCGAGTGTGAACATATCGCATATGCCGATGTGCGCTCACGCGTCTAAAACGACTGTCCACGAATGTCCGCAGGGGCCAACAGGTTAACGTGTATTCCGAGGCACGGAGAGCTCTTGATATGTAAAGATGGTCACCTATTCAAGGCCCAACCATGTGAAGCGTATTTCAACCACCCATGCAGCTTTTAATACCACAAGCCCGTCTAATAAACATTAATAAATACTAACATTTAGGTATAACCAAACAAAGTCTCTTCATTCACGATTCCACTATAAAAACATATGAGCACACTTTTATCAAAACACATATTTCTCAATCACTTATAATTAATGGTGGACACAATAATTTATTGAGCCAATCGCAATAATTATATTGTAACAATTATTGTTTCGTTAAGAACACATTAAGATATCGTATCGTTTGGCCGAGTATTAAACTTGTGGAGAAGGGTATGTCAGTCATACTGTCAAGATGTAATTTTATGAATATGGTTGTTGTACAGACGCCACCAGGTCAAGCTACCCGAAACTGTCAATTTTTCCCAATGAACCTTGAACCTAATGCTCTAGAAATAAAGTCGAATATCTATCAAAGAAATCTGACAGATTGTAGTAGCTTGATGTGTTGGCGTCTGTACAATCTATTGTATATTTCGTTTTCGTAGAAAATAGCTTTCATATAAAAAAATAGAAAGAAAAAGTAACTAAAGACATTTATTTGAGACAGCGAAAGCTACTATTATGATCGAAAACAAAACAGGAATTTATAGGATATATAATCGGAAAAGTCATGAGCACGGGACGTCAATTGATACCGAAATGCAAGTGTGAAGTCGGCGCGCTTCGACAGAATCTAGCCTGACGTTCGTGCGAGTCGTAGAGAGCGCCACAGCGACGAGAACTCTTTTGACCATCTGACATCGTGTGAGCCATACGTGTCTAGAAACTGTCCAACGTTTTGTTTAGCAAGTTCAAATATAAACTAAAAATCAATAATCATCTTCAGAGTTTTTCTTCTCACTCGCAACACACATCTACCTACGCCCAGTAAAATGTTCGACGGTGGAAAAATCTAGCTCCAATCGGACGCTTGTCCCGACATATATATTACAGTTTTGTGGTGTCTACTTTCATTTCATCACGATTTAGGTGTATACAGAGCTCATGTTTTGATAGTCAACCAACAAGGTTTGTAACAGAACTGACTACCCAGCACCCTAATTACGCAACACACTATTAGTTGCAATCGCAATTACCTCATTGGGTACGCCATGCATTGTATCAAAGTCAAAATATTGTAAAGGCACCATATGTATAAAGCACTTATGAACGTCAACATTTTACATTAAAATACAATAGATTCTAGTGGCCTCCTCGACCAAAAAGAATGAGCAAGAAACTCCATGTATCGTCACTTCGTACTTCTTGAGAAGATACCGATACCCAAATTACAGACTTAAATCCATGGTTAAGCGCAAGCTAGAACGTTCATCATCATCATCATTTCAGCCGAAAGACGTCCACTGTTGGACATAGGCCTCCCCCAATATGGGGAGGTTTGTCATAATTGCCATGCTTGGCAGGTGGGTTGGCGATCGCAGTTTAGTGGTAAAATGCACTGAGAACGCTGCTGCCCATTTTCAAGTTCCTTGGTCGTCTCTTACGGCATTCCCGGGAAGAAATAGGATGGTGCTATTCTTTACGTCCGGCACCACAAAAAGCTGGTTATCATATTTTAATAAATTGCAAAGAATTTAGCGGTATTATCTGTCTGGATGACAGTTCAACAACATTCATTGCGTTATTTACATTGTTGAGCAAACAATTTTTATGATTCGATGACGTAATGGATTGGCAATGTCTCTCAAAATGATTCAGATTATTCTTGTGTTACTCAATTAGTTTGAAATCTTTTTATGAAGACTGACGTTTGACAAAGAGGAGCGGAAAGAGAGTTAGACCCAGCAATGGATATTAATAGCTAAAAAAATTAAATAATATAATAAAGAGATGTTCCAAATGATAGATATACCCGTTAAATACAATGTAACATTATCTGTTTTTCTTCCATATACACATCAATTTCGCTACAATAAAGAAATGCCAAGTTGACACAAGTCTGCGAGTGATACAGGCACGATGCTGAGTGCTTTATGACTTCCTCCAGCTGATAGACAGACAGACAGACAGATAAACGCGCTATTTTAGCTCTGAATGAATGAATGAATGAACGGAGCGTAATGAATGATTGGTCTATCTTAGCGAATCTTAATTGGGAGATGGGTATCTGTAAGTTGGTATATCGTATATGGTATGGGGTTTTATGATAGATAGTTAACTGTAAGAGGTAAATTATACTTTTGACTTCATAGGGATTTTTTTTAACAGACTTCAAAAATGAGGAGGTTGTAATTAGACTGTAGGTATCTTTTTTATATTTATCACGCGATATCTTTGATATTTGTGAATCGAATTCAATCATCCTTTTTTAAATAGATATGGTGTACTTCAGGGGTAGTCCTATAAATATTAACTTTGTTTGGGTAGTCTTTGAGTGTCGTCAGCAGCATCTTCCGATAGGGTGATGACTTTATGCCTGTTAGATCCCAACGTAAGGAATTATTGGATTTTGCTATAGGTAATTCATTTCTTCCCGTGGATGTCGTAAGAGGCGATTAAGGTATTTACTAGAGAATAGGCAGCAGCGCTCATTATACATTTCACTACCATACTGCGATCGCCAACGCGCCTGCCAAGCGTGGCAATTATGGCAAAACTTCCCAAATTGAGGGAGGCATATGTCCACTGCTGGACATATGCCTCCCTCAATTTGGACTATCATTGTCGACTGAAATGGTGATGATAATGCTATAAAGTAAAGCAAAACTTAATAATTCCTTGACTATCTTATTGCTTATTGAATGGTAAATTTTATAGACTCTTCTACTAGGATCTTTAAAAAGTTATAACTTACCTACTCAAGGTGGCTACGCACTAGAGAACAGTAAAGAACTTTTAATGGTTTTAGGGAACGAAAGCTAGAACAAGCTCTAATAATGAAGCCTAAGGCTTTTTTTTGTGGATGGGAAATCATCAAATGACTTCTCCCGCTCTGGGTGGAGCGAGAGGGCATGTCAGTCTTTTACTGACTAAAACCCACCCGTGTTCCATCAGTTGCCCATGTGCCAGGGTCACGGTATCTCTTTCGAACAATCACGCGACCCCGGCAGGCATCGGCCCTAGTAGACCCCTTCACTGCTGCTGACATCTCCTTGAGGCGCGCGTGGAACACTACGCACCGTCGACCAGAGCTTGGTCCTTACCGGGCGGCGAGCTACCCATTGCTCGCCGCCTGCAAGCTCGCGCCTACGGTGGCCGGGACTCCGCAATCGACTCTCGACGCCCTGGGCGTCTCCTCCTGCGGCGGCTAGGGACGTGAGGGCGCAGAGACTGCCACTCCCTCACGCGCCCCGCCTCCTCCTTCGCGAGCATTACTGCTTCGCAGAAGAAGGTGACGGCTTCCCATTCCCTCTCGCTCCGTACCATGGCTCGCACCAGGGCTGGACGCGAGAGGTCGCCGCCGCCGATCGCCTCCACGAGGACACGGCGGTGCTCCGCCCAGGCAGGGCACACCTCCACCGTATGCTCCACCATGTCCTCCAAGCCTAAGGCTTCGAACGCCTTGTTGAGAACTGTTTCTACATGATCATCAAAAAGCAGCTTGCTATCGTGTACCACGCCGAGATCCCTGATACTGGTTTCTTTATTTATGTAAGTACCATCCAGTGTATAGCGTGGGCCAATGATATATTTCTGGCGAGTGAAAATTACGTGAAAACATTTGGATACATTTAAGTAGTTGCAGTTTGTTGGTTTTGCAATACTGTACAAATCTGTCAAGGTCTGACTGAAGTAGCTCAGTATCAGCTATTGTGCGTATGAACTTTAGGACCTTCATATCATCAGCGTATAATAGGATATGTGAATTTCTAAAGCAGTTGTTTATGTCCAAAATAAAAATTGTAAACGATAACGGACCCAGGATTGAGCCTTGGGGCACTCCTGATGGGACAGATTTCCATCCAGACGTGTATACACGCAAAACCACAGCCTGCGTTTGATTATCTTCATATGACGAAAACCACCGGAATAGATCACCGTGAATTCCTGCGGAAAATAGCTTCTGAAGAAGCACACGATGATCTATACGGTCAAAACATTTACTGTAATCCGTGAATATCGCGTCGACCTGGCATCGTTGTTCCATCCCAGTGGTTATAATACCATTGGATAGTATCAGGTTGAAATGATGATGATGGTGCTATAAGTAAAGCAAAACTGAGTAATTCCTTTACTATCTTATTGCTTATTGAATGGTAAATTTTATAGAGTCAAGATCTTTAAAAAGTTATTGCTTACTCTTAAGGTTATAAAATACTCTTCTGCCCATACGGAAGCCTAAACAAAAACGATCAATAAACACATCACACAGATGATATCCCCGTTCAAATTGAATGTCCGATATAAACTTCTAAATTAATACTAGATGTTTATATTTACACCATTTTGAGGTAGTGTTAAATAAAGGTTCTGGGCTATTAAATATTTTGTGGTCCGTTTAGAGTCGTGACACGTACGGCGCGTCAGGAGGCGGCTTCTTTGTGCAACCGTGAATGACGGTCGTTTGGGCCAAGTGGGGTCGGGTGCCACTGACAACGAGCGAGGTGACGGATTAAGCTATTATTGAAAGTGGTATAAGCTAAGCTAAAGCTCTAAGAAACGCTTCACTGAAAGAAAAGCTACCCTTTAAAAAAAGTGAGATTTGATATGTCTTGTTGACATCGGATTGTGATTTATGACTTTCTAGTATTTTTTGTATGAAAATAACTTTTCTTTGTTGGTATAAAATACACTGGATTGTTCTTTTTTGTTAGTGAGTTAGACTTATTGTTTTAAACAGCTGTTAGTAAGATGATGAAAGCAAAAGAAGGGACAGTTTTCATTAGCCAATTGGCTGCATAATCAACCTATTGCGCTCCCACAGGAAACAGCTCTCTTCTCGTTAAAAGGGAGTGGGCCATTATCCACCATACGGGCCCAGTGCGGATTGGTAGCTGCTACATGACATGTCTTAGAATTTTTGGTTCTAATACATGCAGTTCTCCTCATTATGTTTTTCTTCGCCGTTTTGAGAGCAATGATGATGAAATAATTTACACAAAGTAAAGCGTCTGTCTGGGTTCAAACTTACGACCTACCACTCGTAAGTCATCGTACCACTGAGCTACCACTACACAACCAATATTACCTTATTGACCCAAATATCGCCTCCTCCCCGCTTTCACTACAACCCCAAAACACACGTCAATAAGCAGGCAATCAAATCCACTGTGGAGGGTTAAACCGATATTGGGCCACAAACAAACATAAAAACGGACAATAAAATTTTATTACCCCCGATTTAGTGGCCCTAGTGACCTATGTTCCCCATGGAGAAGTCGGGTCAACTTCTCCAGTAGTTAAATTCTTCTCCATAAAGTGCCACATTTATATTTTATGATAATTTCTTATATAATTTTTTTCGATTTATATTTTTATTTTATGAATAGAAGCGTTTAAAGTGTACGAGAAGATAATTATGAGATCGTAAATTCTGATTTTTAGTACGATTTATTATTGGGATATTAAATTTGAGATATTTAGTCATAACTTTTGACGGCATTTCGAGTGGCCTGTTAGTCTAGTGCTTAGTGACCTTAACTGCTAAGACTGAGGTCGTGGGTTCAATTCCCACCCAGGACAAATCTTTGTGTGATGAGCTCAATTATTTGTTCTATATCCGGGTGTAATTTATCTATCATATGTATGTGTTTAGAAATATATAAGTATATTTATCAATTGTCTGGTTGCCATAGTACAGGCTCTGCCTAGTTTGGGATCAGATAACAGTGTTGGTTGTCCTAAGATATTTGTTTAAGCGTCAGTTCCAGTACCGATGGCTCAAGTTAACTCTGCGCAAATTCATAGATGATAAGCAATTAGCTATAAGTGTTTTATCAGGCGTTTCAATTACTGTCATCTTTTAATCCTTTTGAATGTGAGGTTGTTCAAAAATTAATTACATACATTACATACCAAGTGTCTCGCTGCGTGCTACATCCTGAGTTTTATTCTAATTCCCAAAATTCCTAAAAGTTCCTCCAGTTTTGTACATGGTCCATACGAACCGGATAATTTATAATATATCTACATACTAGCAAAGTGGAATAAGCTGGAATTGATTATTCTGGAAATTGGATTAATGAGTAACGGAGTGAAGAGGTGACGAACACGTTTTTTCGAAAGTGGATCAGACTTTAAGTGAAATAAAACAGGAAGTGTTTAACCATTATAATATTAAATTCACCCAACACTCATTAATATTAAATCAGGTAAAATAAAATATAGGAAGTAAGTATTATTAATAAAAACTTAAATAAGGTTAGTAACATATTTTCATATCACATTTTTACAAAGTTATTTACTTATTTTATTATTGTGTGTATAAATATTTACAGGGAATTATTTACATAGCATTAGGTTTAATCACATTTGTAAAATATAGTTAACCAGTACTTAGAATACAGTACAGTAGTGTTATTGTTAACCTGCATTAGTTAGCTATTTATTTTCAATTACAAATATCATTTTCAGATTTAAACCTTAAAATTAATTGTTGCTTTGTAAATCATTTAACAAGTAGATAAGTAATTTGTTTGTTACATTATTTCTTTGGAATAGTAAACCTTACATAACATACTTTCCTACAGTAGCTATTATTATCATTTGCAGTGATTCAACTTGAAAGTAAACTTATTAAAATTTTAGTAGGCTAATTTTGCTTACAGTCTCATAATTCACTAAGATTGGTATTTTTGTTAAAGTTTAGTTATTAACATTTTAATTGTATAATTACAGGTCTACAACACTCTCCTTTCGATATGACTGAGATTAAAGAACTTAAAAAGAAGCGAAGCAGTTATAAAGGAAGATTAACAGTATTTGGAACCTATTTAAGTAATCTAAAGGATGCCGAAATTACCCCGTTTCAGGTAGTGGAGTTAGAATTGCGAGTCAGCAAATTAGATGATCTTTTTAATGAATTTAACGAGGTTCAATTGAAATTAGAATGCATGTGTGATAACACTGATACTGAGACCCTCGAAAGAACTACAATTGAATCTCAATATTATGGTTTAGTAGCGCAAGCTAAAATTATGTTAGCTAACTTTTCAAAATCTGAGCAAGATGATGTAAAATCGAATTACAGTAGTGGTAAGCGTCAGTTTGTCAAGTTGCCTACAATCCAATTACCCAAATTCTCAGGATCATACGATAATTGGCTCGAATTTCGCGATACCTTCGCAAGTCTCATTCACGACAGTGACGATATAGACGAGATTAATAAATTCCATTACCTGAGGTCATCATTAACAGAATCTGCTGCTGTCGTGATCCAGTCTATTGAGTTTTCTGCTCAAAACTATAAAGTAGCATGGGAGCTTCTTTGTGAGCGATTCGATAACGAAAGATTGTTAATTGAGAATCACGTTACAGCGTTGTTCAATGTCGAGTCACTCACTAAGGAGTCCTCAAGTGCATTAAAAGGTATTATAGACAATGTAAACAAAAATATCAGGGCGTTAAAAACATTAGGTGAACCTGTTCATAGTTGGGACACATTACTTATTCATATTATACGACAAAAACTAGATACTACAACATTCCGAGAGTGGGAGGAGTACAAAGGGCGTATCGATAAATCTAAACGAATCACTTTTGATCAATTCATCGAATTTATGCGTAATCGCGCTGACTTAATAGAAACAATGGAAAAGTCACACCATTCTACATCTAACATAAAACATAACACTAAAATAAAAGCCTTTGTCACAACAAAAAACATAATTAGTTCTTCATCATCACAAAGTTGTCCAAAATGTAAAGGCGATCACAACCTAAATTCATGTCCCCAGTTTTTATCATTAAGCGTCAACGAGAGAATGACTTTACTGCCTAGCTATAAGTTGTGTTATAATTGTTTACGTCACGGTCACTATCCTAATAATTGCAAGAAACCAGGGTGTAAAATATGTAAACGCAAGCATCACACGCTTATACATAACACCGATTTCAAACCACAAACTGTTTCAAGCAAATCAGCTGACGGTACGACCGATAAGGCGAAGGTTGAGTCATCCTCCACTGCCGACGCAAACAATAGTCACGTTGCACTCTCAGCTAATATCTCTGCGCATTCGCATACGAGCATTACAGGCGACATTCTGTTGTCAACTGCGTTAGTCAGGTGCTACGATGTCAATAATAAAGAACACATCGCTCGAGCTCTGCTAGATTCAGGTAGTTCATCGTGTTTAATGACACAGAATTTATTTAATAAACTAAATCTACCCCATTTCAACACAGATAAATGTGTACAAGGCATAAATAAGTCTCTTTCGTATGTGGAGAAAATGTGTCGAGTGCACATTAAATCGTTGCATGAATCGTACGCTAATGATTTAACTTGTTTTGTGTTACCCACGATAACTGATAACGTTCCCGCTAGGCAGGTACATGTGAATATACCCTCAAATATTAATTTAGCTGATCCGTATTTCCACACACCCGCTTCTATTGATATTATTATAGGAGCAGACGTATTTTGGAGTTTATTAGGATCTAATAAGATTATACTAGGTAATGGGAAACCAACACTTTATCAAACTAGACTTGGCTGGCTAGTTTGCGGTCCAATAAACGGCGGCTATAGTAATCTGTCATCTCAATTTTCATCAATTAAATGTAATTTTACTAATTTCAACGAGTATTATCAAAGTTCTTCCACTTCGATTGAGTTAGATGACATCCGAAACCAATTGTCGCGTTTCTGGCAGCTCGAGGAAGTTTGCCATGAGTCATCTACTTATTCAGATGAAGAGAAGAAGTGCGAAGAACACTTCATAAAAAATACAACGCGCTTGGCAGACGGCCGTTTTAGCGTTAAAATACCGTTGAAGGAATCTTCGAATAGTTTAGGCGAATCATATCATCGTGCAAAACGATGTTTTCTGTCATTAGAGCGCAGAAATCTCAGCCAACCCACACTCGATAAAATGTACAAAGATTTTATGACTGAGTACATTTATTTAGGTCATATGTCTGAGTGTGATATTCATGAAGATCAGCGGTCATATTTTATTCCTCATCATGGAGTATTACGCGAGAGTAGTAGTACAACCAAATTACGGGTAGTTTTTAACGCAAGTGCAACCACCACCTCTGGTCGTTCTTTAAATGCAATACAGATGGTGGGGCCTACCGTTCAAGATGATATGACGGCAATCCTTCTTAGATTTAGAATATATAAGTATGTCCTGTGTGCTGATGTAGAGAAAATGTATAGGCAGGTATCTGTACATCCATCAGATAGGCACCTGCAGCAAATTGTTTGGCGTGATGATGCTTCTAGTCCTCTTAAAGCCTACCAATTGCATACGGTAACTTACGGCACGGCTAGTGCACCATTTCTCGCGACTAGGTGCCTCAAACAGGTCGGACTTGAATGTCAGGATCAAAAGGTCGCTGAAGTTATCCTTCACGATTTTTATGTAGATGACCTTTTGACTGGTGCAGACGTGTTAGAGGAGGCTCGAATATTACGTCATGAGGTGACTGACGCTCTCGCTTCTGCTTGCATGCCTTTAAGGAAGTGGAAATCTAACGAACCCAGTTTAATTTCAGAATCATCTGGTGATTCTTATTTTGATTTCCACAAGGAAAGTGATGTCGTCAATAAAACGCTTGGTCTTAGTTGGCAAACCGACACAGACAATCTGTGTTTTCCTATTAATATTCCTGAACGCATAGAAAACACTAAGCGTGGCATGTTAGCAGTAATCGCGCGAATATTTGATCCTCTAGGATTGTTAGCACCGTGTGTCGTGACAATGAAAATGTTGCTTCAAAGACTTTGGCTAGATGGTTTAAAGTGGGATGACCAATTATCGCCTGACATTGGTTCAATATGGGCGAATATAATTAAAGCCTTGCCTTGCCTTCATAACTTACGTGTTTCACGTCGTGTGGTCTGTGACGCATACAAACAGGTTGAATTCCATATTTTTACGGACGCTTCGGAGCGAGCTTACGGCGCTTGTTTGTATGTTCGCAGTATCAACGAGCAGGGTGACGTCGACGTGCGATTGTTAATGGCTAAAAGTCGCGTAGCTCCTATTAAACCCGTAACAATACCGCGACTTGAGCTCTGTGCCGCTGTGCTTGGTGCACGTTTATATCAAAAGGTTGCTAGTTCCCTTCGCATTAAGCCGTTTCGTGTAGTATTTTGGACTGACTCCATGATAGTGCTGGGTTGGTTAAAAATGTTACCTATTAAATTAAATACTTTTGTTCGCAACCGTGTTGCCGAAGTATTAGAATTGTCGGGTGCAGGTACCTGGAAACATGTGTCAACACACGACAATCCAGCTGATTTAATTACCCGCGGAGCAGAACCTACTGCTATGCAATCACTGGATTTGTGGTGGTTCGGTCCATGCTTCTTAAAGCATGACGATACTACATGGCCAGTTCCTGCTATGAATTCCGGAGTCTTACCAGAAATTAAATCTAGTATTTTAATTAATTTAGCCCAAGATCATTCTCACGAAGATTTATTTAAAGCATTTATAGAATTTAATCGCTTTTCCAATTTTATTAGGTTACAGCGTTCTGTTTGTTACGTTTTTCGTTTTATTAATGCATGTAAAAGACGTTCAGTAAATACTTCTTATTTGAGTGCTCAAGAATTACAAAATTCGTTAAACTTTATTATTATTCAGTCTCAAAAAGACTCTTTTCCTGAATACAACTTATTATTAAACAATAAAAAATTACCACATAAAAACAAATTATTAAACTTAAATGTGTTTCTTGATGAAAATAAAATTATTCGTATAGGTGGTAGATTACACAATTCCGAATATTCATTTGAAAAGAAACACCCAATCTTATTACAGTCCACTCATCACTTTGTGAAATTATTATTTAGATATGAGCATATCAGACTTATGCACGCAGGTCCCCAATTATTATTAAGTACAATTAGAGAGACCTACTGGCCACTTGGTGGTCGCAATTTAGCCAGAGCCTGTTATCGTCAGTGTGTTCGCTGTCGGCGTCTAAAGCCGCAGGCAGTTGTCCCTCAGATGGGTAATCTCCCATTAAGCAGACTCTCACCAGCCGACTTTCCTTTTCAAAGCGTAGGAGTTGACTACGCAGGCCCTATGACCTCGTCTAGTCGTCAAGGTCGTGGATGTAGATTGGTTAAGGTGTACATCGTTATTTTCGTGTGCTTCACTACAAAGGCCATTCATTTAGAGTTGGTAGGTGACTTGACGAGCAGTAATTATTTACAGGCGTTACGTAGGTTTATGTCTCGAAGAGGAAAACCTCTTAACATCTACTCCGATAACGGAACATCGTTTGTAGGAGCCTATAATGAGATAGCTGATTTCCTGAAGCGCAATTGTGACTCCATAACTGATAGTGCGGCTCAAGAAGGTATTAAATTCCATTTTATTCCTGCTTACGCTCCACATTTTGGTGGTCTTTGGGAGGCGGGTGTTAAATCGACCAAATTTCATTTATCCCGAGTGTTGGGCAATTGTAATTTAACATACGAAGAGCTTAACTCTGTTTTGGTCCAAATTGAAGGCATTTTAAATTCTCGGCCGCTCACACCGTTATCGTCAAATCCAGAAGACCTGTTGCCTCTCACTCCAGGTCATTTCCTAATTGGACGACCCCTCACGTCTCTTCCTGTAAAGGATATCCGGGACTACTCCACTCATCACTTGACGCGCCATCAACGTATTGAGCAGCTGCGGCAGCATTTCTGGTCAAGATGGAGCAAGGAATATGTGTCCGAACTTCAGCAGCGAGTAAAGTGGCGAACAGGCAATGACAGCCTGAAACTGGACTCCCTCGTTGTCATCAAGGAGGATAACCAGCCACCGATGAAGTGGAAGTTGGGCCGCATTGTTGGTCTTCATCCTGGTACAGATGGCATAAGCAGAGTTGCCGACATCAAGACTTCAACTGGGACTATCAGACGAGCATTCTCCAAGATTTGCCCCTTATTGGAAGAGAACTGTTGAAAGGCGAGCTTTCAACGGCCGGGGGCATGTTTAAGCGTCAGTTCCAGTACCGATGGCTCAAGTTAACTCTGCGCAAATTCATAGATGATAAGCAATTAGCTATAAGTGTTTTATCAGGCGTTTCAATTACTGTCATCTTTTAATCCTTTTGAATGTGAGGTTGTTCAAAAATTAATTACATACATTACATACCAAGTGTCTCGCTGCGTGCTACATCCTGAGTTTTATTCTAATTCCCAAAATTCCTAAAAGTTCCTCCAGTTTTGTACAATATTATTATTTTTCGGTGTTACTTTATTGATGAGTTAGCCATAAAGATATGTAGTGAGAAGAGCTGTTCGGTGTCCAGGACCCACTTTACTAGTAGGTAAAATCTTTATATAATTCTACTGTACGTGTGCATGTCACTGATGCTATCGAGTTCGAGGAAGCAGGACGTCTGTACGGTCAGCTAGTTTTGTATAAATTGTAAACGAGACCAATTTGAAATAGTTCACATTAGAATGAGTTTCGGTTTTTTTTTTAGGATATGTAATGACAGTCGTACGGGCCGATCGATCAGATTAAGCTACGCTTGCCGCGGTTGGTCGGTGGATGGGTGACCATTTTACATAACAAGACCCCTCCGTGCCTCGGAAAGCACGTTAAGCCGTTGGTCCCGACTGTTATTAGTGAATCTTTGACAGTCGTTACGGTTACTCAGAAGCCCGAAAGTCTGACAAACAGTCTTACCAAGGGGTACCGTATTACCCAGTAACTGGGTTGTGGAGATCAGATAGGCAGTCGCTCCATGAAACTGAAACCCAACATAGTTGGGAAAAGGCTAGACAGATGATAACGTACGAATTAATTTATGCCCATCGTCGTTTGAGCCGCAAGATGTCCACTGCTGGACTTAGGCCTCCCGCAATTTGGGGGGGTTTGCCAAAATCGCCACGCTTGGCAGGCGGATTGGCGATCGCAGTATGGTGGTAAAATGCATAGAGAACGCTGCTGCCCATTCTCCAGTCAATCCCTTACTCGCCTCTTACGACACCCACGGAAAGAAATGGGAATTTATGCCCATATGATGTTTTTATTGCTATCAAAATTTGTTTTGATTAATTTGACCTATAGTCTAATTACAATTCACCAACAAATATCTTAAAACATCACGACTTGTTTGGACAGAGATGTACCTTCTTAGTACACTCACATTTAGGCAGTTATGTTTAAGTCCCATGTAATAGGGGGCGAGCCTATTGCCATCAACCGGGCACAAACCCACACTCCAGGCTCCTATAGAGAAATTCCAGATAAAAAACTTAATTACATTCTGCCTGACCTAGAAATCGAAACCAGAACCTGATGCTTAGTAGTAGCGCTATAGCAACCAGTGGACTAACAAGGCAGTCAAAACAACAGATATAAATTAACTAGCTTTTGCCAGCGGCTTCGCCCGCATATTATATTATAGATAATATCTGGTTGACTGAGCTTTGTTCGGTATTTTTTGGTAAATTGTGTTTAAAATAATAAGTTTATATTCAAGTTGATTATCGATGAAGTTGGTCATTGAAAACACGAATAAAAGGACATTTTATAAAAATGACTCCTAGCTAGATCGATTTATCGCCCCCGAAACCCTCTGTATACTAAATTTCATGAAAATCGTTGGAGCCGTTTCCGAGATTCAGATTATATATATATACAAGAATTACTCGTTTAAAGGTATAAGATATCTGGATGACCGAGCTTTGCTCGGTATTTTTTGGTAAATTGTGTTTAAAATAATAAGTTTGTGTTCAAGTTGATTATCGATAAAGTTGGTCATTGAAAACACGAATAAAACGACATTTTGTAAAAATGAATTCTAGCTAGATCGATTTATCGCCCCCGAAACCCCTGTATACTAAATTTCATGAAAATCGTTGAAGCTGTTTCCGAGATTCAGAATATATATATATACAAGAATTGCTCGTTTAAAGGTATAATAAGATAAACCGTCCTCCAGAATCACTCTATCTATTAAAAAAACAGCATCAAAATCCGTTGCGTAGTCTTATAGGTCTAAGCGTACATAGGGACAGTCAGCAGGAACAGACTTTGTTTTATACAATGTAGTGATGATTATTTTGACAGTGAACATTGCCTTTGAGGTAGACCATGGCGAAGGAAGTGTGACGATCTGATAACGTTTGTAGGGCTAACATGACCACAGAACTAACAAAACAGGGAGGTTCGGAAGCAAAGCCCAGTAGTGGGAATAAATCATGTATTTGTAATTGCGATACATAAAGGCTAACATTCTGACAGTTACTATAGCGTAAATAATAAAATTTTTACGTATTTAATGTGACGTGATTCGTCTTTTGTCCAAATAACGTTATTCCAAAAAAAAAAAACAACAGACTTCCTTAAAAAAAAACGCTACAAAGTCAAAAATAACTTTACTTTCGAAAGTCGGTGTCTAAGAATCTGTATTTAAGGATTTTTTGCCACCGACTTCCGAAATTAAAGTTATTTTTGACTTTGTAGTGTTTTTTTTAAGGAAGTCGGTTGTTTTTTTTTTTGTAATAAGTTTTTATCTAATTCTGAACAGGCTAATTTGTCGATTCGCACGACCTTATTAGCCCGAAACGGGCGAACAAGTACTATTAAATAGTATAATTTATTTTCTAAAGGCGATTTTCACGATGTTGATTTATTTATGGGCGAATTGAAAACTACAGAAATACCTACTATTAGTAATAGGCAATTGTCAAATTTTGGATTTATACAGTATAGTTAAGGAATAAAAAATATAAATAATAGTAAAAAATCGAACTACTCAATGTTATTTTATTGCATACAATTCAAAAAATGCCAATTGCTTAGTACGCATTTCCCCGAGAATGAATAAGCGAAAAGATATACATCCAAATTATTTTTTGGTACATACGTAAAGTAGTAAATTGACGTAAACTACTTTATAATTCCAAAATAAAACACAGGTGTCGTGAATAACCAAATTAGGCAACTGTGGCGCAACGGGGGGCCACAATATTTTCTATAATTAAGACTCCTAACGACCATCCATAAAAGCAATTACGATCATTATGTTTTTACTACATTTTAATTAACTTTTTCTCATTAATATTAATATGGACGTCTTGGTTGTTGGGGGTGCCGGATCATCACAGGTTTCAACCTTGACGAACTTAGGACTTAGGTCTTCTTGGAGACCTCAAAGCTATACAGTTAGGACACATTTAAGTTAATGTTCTGTGTCTCGTAATGGTAATCTGCCAAGCCAAGCGTCTTACTCTGCCCGCCCTAATTCGACAAGCCCTAAGTTTACAAACTCGACACCTTAGTTAAAATATGTAGCTTGGTCGTTTCATTCTTATTTGTGTTGCTGAGCAGCAATTTTTTCGAACTTATGAAGAAATAGATATGCGATATCCTTAAAAATGATTCCTAATCTTATTGATAGTGTGACGCGATTTGGATACTGGGCTTAGTGAGAAACAAAAATTTTCAGAGTTAAGACCACGCAAATACTTTGAATAAAGACGTTTTAACTGAATGAAACTGATTAACCCTTTATTAGGTAGAGGCAGTATACATATACATGCCACCAATGTTTTATTGAACTGTAATGTTGAAGACGATTAATTTTTTTTTTTTTTTGATAACATGTAGGTATTATAGGCACATTTCCGCAAATAACCCATCAAATTCCCAATTTGAAAAAATACTTAAAAATGACATTATTCACATTCAAAGAATTGATTACTATACCATGTCTAGTTTTCTC
This sequence comes from Aporophyla lueneburgensis, assembly GCA_932294355.1. Taxonomy (NCBI): domain Eukaryota; kingdom Metazoa; phylum Arthropoda; class Insecta; order Lepidoptera; family Noctuidae; genus Aporophyla; species Aporophyla lueneburgensis. The sequence goes on along the minus strand of OW028757.1, from coordinate 10,038,429 downwards.
TGCCTTATAAAGGGTTAAACAAGAAAGTTTAATATTCATAGAGCATTCGTTACCATCGGCTTACATTATTTAAGAACCTGTTACTGTAATTTAGGAAGTAAGTAATCTTAATATAAAAAACATTGCCACCGTATTAAAATGAAAGACGCCGAGAAATTATCGGGAATAAGTAGCGTGCATGTGCGGTGCCCACCCAAACAAAAAATATGTGTTCTAGTGAACAAGCCGCTTCGAGACCAATTAACTTAGAAATATACCCGAAAACGCCTTATCTCGGCCACTGGTTAAGGGCTAGGCGGTGTGAAAGTTTTGGGAGAAATAATGAAGTGATTTTAATTATAAAATTGACCAATAATTTTAACGTGTGTTTATAAATAAAAAAATGCCTCAAATCTATTGAGAACAAGTCTAGAATTCTTAGTCTGACTTACGGGTTGTTTATCGTGAGTTTGAACCTAGGAAAGTCTAGTTAAACCTAGGACTTTGTGTATTTCATCACCACTGCTCAAACACTGAAAACAAGAAAATATCGTGAGGAAACTGGCATGTCTTAGGACCAAAATTTGTCACAATGTCAAATGGATCACGGCTCACTCCCTCGAATAGAGAGAGGGCTTGTATCCAAGCAGTGGGAACATTATTGGCTGATTATGCTACAATTCAAATCAAGGTAATGAATTCAAATCAGGCTGAAAATTAGTACTTTCGATTGTGAAAAGTTTAAAAGACCCAAATTTGACACTTGACCACTTTCTAGTGTTTTTGCTGAAAAATGGAGCTTCAACTTCTCAATCAACACGCTTCTATTTGATTTTAAGATCTTTATATAAAAATATCTTATTATGCATAAACTTGCTAGATGTCAGTGCGCTTATAAAATCTGTTTATGTGTTACAAAATAAGGTAATACTTTTCGGTCTTTCATAATAACTTGAAAGTATATATTGTTCATGAGAAATATTTTTTGTTGTTGCCTGATTTCGATATAAACGCAACCAAGACCAAATCTAATTGAAGAGAGTGCGTCCTCTTAACCGAACATCAGACCGCATCGTGACGTTTTATTCAATATAAAAACGTTTATCTCCGAATCTACATATATATTTATTTTTATGTCTCTATTCGAAGTTTTTCCGGTAGCCGTTAATAGTTCGGACCCATTAATGTTAATTATAAATTCACCATTTTATCTCACATTAGTTTTATGAACTATAAAGTCGATTTGGACACAATTTGTAAGCGAAATCCGAGTTGTTTTAATTTATGTTTATTTATAGAGAGTTCATATCAAGAAGGTTTTATGTCCGAATGATTATAGTGTTGGGATGCAGCCGGGATTGTGCCAGGGGCCTAATTTTCCTTGATAACTGAATTGAGATGGATTCTTTGAAGTAAATGCTGGTTTCTTAATTAAGATATCAAAACCAGAATATAACTTACGAGTTTATGACGACGTGTCTACGGTTCATTTTGTTTAATAAGAAAATGCAAGAGAAAACTGTTCAGTTATTTATTCAGGAGATTGGATTTGGACGGAAAAATAGTAACGCTACTATTTTCGAATTGACGATGCATAATTTCAGTAAATACTACTAAATTAATTTCACCGTCAGAACGCCTTTCGACGTTCTATCTGCACAAAATAATACGACAGTACGCCGGTCGACGTCAAACTTTTTACTTGCATTCAATCAACACGCCTTGCGGCGTTCTATTTTCCATGCTAACACAAGGAAGGACATTCTGTAGTCTGCCCCAAATATGTATAATGTTAACATTTTACTGTCAAAACGTGACGGTAAAACATATTCAACAAAAGTGTGTCCTACGCACACATTAATAGTTTTATTTTTATGGTGGAGACCATAGACACTACGCTCATTGACGTCGTTATTTCAAACATTTCGTCTAGTAGTGTTTGGCGGGCTACGCGCGACTTTGTTCGTAAGCACGACCATAGGTCAAGCTATAAACTTCCAATATAAGCTGACTTCTCACTGTACGAAAAGCCTATACAATGCGAGGTCAGCTAAAACTGGAAATGTATAGCTTGATATGTAGCCGTGTGTACGTGTTTTAACGTGTGAACAACGTCACATAACGCAATGCAAATTGTTGCGATGTGACACAACTCCCTAGGTAATGTATGAAATTTTGTAGTGTTCCAATACGATTAACCTGTAAGGGAATACGGTCCGTCAACTTTTTTTAACATTGAGAAGTAAAAGCGTCATCTTTTAAAATATTCATTCCGAAATTGGTCCTTATCTCCGAGCGCTAAATGTCTCGAATCTTTTATCGTAATATTTAAAGCCCTTTACTTTTATTATTACCTCTGCCGCTTGCGATCATTGTGGAAGATATTTTGATGACATAAGCATTCATTTCGAAATTACAGCGGCAAGATCTGAACGCTACCACAAAGTTACAAAATTTGAACACCCTAATTTTTGTACGACATCCAATGCGGGTTTTGTATAACCACCTTCTTAAAGACACAGTTCAAAAATAGCAATGTATTGTAGTTTTGAAAGTCTTGTCTCAAATATCAGGGTTGTCATAATAATTCCGTGTAATGCTTAAGATACATAACCGTAGTTAGTGATAAGTAATCACACGTTAAGTGGGTTATTAGTAAGTAAAACCGCTTGTTAAAATACTTCCTCCAAACGTTTCGTGCTTACCCTGATTTCTGTTAATTGTTGAGTTAAGGGGAATGCAGACAGGGAGACATATTATTAAAGATACAGGTACGTAGAAACAGAAAAAATTGGGCAAACAAGCTTTTGTCAGCGGCTTCGCCCTCGGGAAGTTCAAAAATCATACCACGGGAAGGTGAAATCAGGATAAAAAGTATACTTTATGTTAATACATGTTGTTATCTATTAGTGTGCCTTTCATCAATATGTGTTCGGCCGTTTTTGTGTAATTGAGTAACAAACATACAAAATTTCACATTTATAATATTAGTAGGATTCATTAGTGCAAGGTATTATAGCGTAAACATTTTACGGAGGACTAACTGGAAATAAGTTGAAAAAAAAATCTTTATCCCAATTTATTTGAGGTCAGTGGATCAGAAAAACCATGACGTATTTTCCTCCACTCTTTTCTATTAGTCGTTACCTCAATAGTCACCCCCTTTCTAACCATATCAATATTCCACTGCATCCTGTGGTCTCCGTACTCTTAAAACCAGTCAACAAGTCTATATACCCCAATTAATAAAATTTTGGAGTAAAAAAAAACATTTAATAAATATTTGTCTGTCTATATGTCTGTTTGGTTCGGCTGGTCTCCATTTGGCTGGACAGATTTTGACAGGAAATCACTGGCAAAAAGCTGATGCTTATAACATCAGCTTTTTGCTAACATAGGCTACTTTTTTTGGCACCACGTTCCTGTGGGATAAATGCCGACATCCATGCAGACGAAACCGCGGGCAGCAACTAGTATTTATATATATTCTAAGGTCTTCAAAATGAGGATAGAATTTTGCAGAATATTTTACCACAGATGTCAGACATAAAAAACTCGGAGTCTTCATTCTTATTATTCTACTAACTAGCGATTCTTTAACACTATGTTCTAAAAATATGCATCTTAAATCTTAATGCAATTAAACGCGATGATGAGTTAAATCTTAGCATAACAAGAGTCTAGATCTTAAACAATACCGTATCGGTGATTAGTAGGTACTTAACGATCTTGCCAATTAATCCATATCCATACTATCCATACTTCCATACTTCCATACTATATATACTATATTACTATATATTACTATATATTACTATATATACTATATTACACCACGCATGTCTCTGCACCACCCAAAGGTTGACTGGTAGAAAATGCCTATGGCATTAAGTCCGCCTCTGTACATTAATGTGCTAGAAGTATTAAATAAATAAATAAATACTATATATACTATATTACTATATATATATATATTATACATTATATATTTTATATATTATATTATAAATGCAAAAGTAACTCTGTCTGTCTGTCGGTCTGTCTGTCTGTCTGTCTGTCTCGCTTTCCTGCGAAAACTACTGAACCGATTTAAATGAAATTTGGTACACAGATAGTTTAGAGCCTGAGAAAGGACATAAGCTACTTTTTATCCCGGTATTATGTTCCCGCGGGATAATTTCCGACCTCCACGCGGGCGAAGCCGCTGGCTAGCTAGTTATGTATAAACACATGCCAATTTATGTGTTTGATTCAAAACCGACTATGTTCCCGGATGACTGCGTTTATGTATTTCAATGACTATAATTCTTCAGTTACATGATTTATGATTGCAATTCAGCACCGTATTAGATAAGTGGTTATTGATTAATATAACAGCACGTAGGAGTTGCCTGAGGTAGGCAGCGCTGTAGCTTTTGCTTTTTAGGGTTCCGTTGCCAAATGGCAAAAAACGGAACCCTTATAGATTCGTCATGTCTGTCTGTCCGTCTGTCTGTCTGTCTGTCTGTCCGTCCGTATGTCACAGCCACTTTTCTCCGAAACTATGAGAGCTACGCTGTTGAAACTTGGTAAGTAGATGTATTCTGTGAACCGCATCAAGATTTTTACACTAAAATAGAAAAAAAACAATAAATTTTGGGGTTCCCCATACATAGAACTGAAACTCAAAATGTTTTTTTCATCAAACCCATACGTGTGGGGTATCTATGAATAGGTCTTCAAAAATGGTATTGAGGTTTCTAATATCATTTTTTTCTAAACTGAATAGTTTGCGCGAGAGACGCTTCCAAAGTGGTAAAATGTGTCCCCCCCCCCCCCCCCCCCGTAACTTCTAAAATAAGAGAATGATAAAACTTAAAAAATGAAAAAAAATACTGAAAAAATGTAAATTACCATATAAACTACCACCGAAAATTGGTTTGAACGAGATCGAGCAAGTAGTTTTTTTTTAAAACGTCATAAATCGTAAACCGCAATTTACCGTTCATTCAATCAGCTGAAATATAAAAATAAAAAAAAAACATTTATTTTCATAACCATAAACCTTATGCATAAACCGAGAATACCTACAGGTTTGTACGGAACCCTCGGTGCGCGAGTCCGACTCGCACTTGGCCGGTTTATTTTTACAAGTCATGTCTAAGTGTCATGTATGTCATAATGGGCGAGTCTATTGACATCGACTGGTCAAAAAAATACTGTACCAATCTTTTCAGCGAAGTTGCAGTAAAGAGTTAGTCCGGGAAACCATCCTCTGACTGCAATATGGCAGCTTATATTACCCGGGGTAACACAACGCGACTAACGATACTATATACATAGAATTTATGGTGGAATAATGCAACTCAGAAACATACATGAACCCTGAAAACATGACACTCCTTTTTTTGCGCAGTCATGTAACAAGCGACAATCGCTTTTAAAGCGATTCGTATATCTATAACAACTTTCAACAAGATTGATATATAAACAAGCTTTTCGCTAGCTTATGTACCATACGACTTTGTCTTTTCCATCTTTGCTAGCGCTGACGAATGTCATTTAAACCCTTAAATCTCTCAGGTTATCAAATCCTGACTTCAAAAAAACCCAATAACACTTGGCCCTTTGCCTATTTGTTCAGACAGCATCACGCGCTATTGGCAGACGGTAGGTCCTCCGGAGGACTCCCGTTCGCCGAAGGCCTGTGTGCTTGTGTGCGTGACTATTGTATACTTTTGCCATCATCCCAAAGAATAAAGTATTTCCATAGTTGATAATAATTTGGTCTTTATGAGGGCATTATGATGAATCAATAAAGCACTTTATTGGTACTAGGACTGGTCGGAAAGTCCCACAGACATTGTTTTTTTTTTCCTTTTTTCAGCCGAAGGACGTCCACTATTGGACATAGGACTTCCCATATAAATGGAAGGTTTTGCCATAATCGCCACGCTTGGCAGGCGGGTTGCCGATCGCGGTATGGTGATAAAATGCACTGCTACCCATTCTCTAGTTAGTCCTTTAGTCGCCTTCTACGACACACATGGGAAGAAATGGGGTGGTGGCCCTACACGGATTGTAACATCTATTTGTCGAAAGGAAACACCTACAAATAATATAGTCTTCTAAGACTCAGATTGTAGACTACTTTAGTGTAACACTAAATCACTGCTATTCAACTGTCATTTGTTTCTAAAACAATTTAAGTATCAATGTAAATCGAAGTCAGAGTGACGCACCTCATCCTTGATAAGAAATTGAATTTCTCAGAAGACACAATAAAATTACCAACAATATGAATAATAGTGATTTGTGCAGGAAACGAAGTAATTGAGAAAGCAATAAAAGTGATTGCTTGTGCCATAAATTACTTGAGTATCGATACTGTGATCCGGGTGCGCTTGCGACGGTTACGTATCGGATTTCTGCGAAACAGCTGGCAGGGTGCAGACTAGAGTTGTTCAGGAGATAATATCGTTTATAATAATATCGTTTATTTATAAAAAGGGGCACATTTACAAAGTTAACCTAATAATTAAAATAGAGCACAGTTGCTCATTTGCCTGAAGTAGGCTGAACCTGTGCTTCAGGCTAGTAAGTGCAAAAATACTTAATTTAATAAATTGACAATGAATATAAAGTAAACACTAAATTAAAATTAGGAAAATAAAAGTAAAATAACATATTATGTTAGTCGTTCTATTTGCAGACAGCAAGTAGATCTTCTGTCTGTGCATAATCGATGGTTAGTAAATATTTAAGTACTAGCTTCTGCCCGCGACTTCGTACGCGGATCCTGTTGCTTATGCCAGCGACAACGGGATCGTCAAAATCGAAGATCTGAAACGTCTGATGTACAATTCTAAGGCCCGGGGACGGGAAAACAACGGGATGAGTGAGACGATTGGAGTCGTTCCAGATCTTTCATTTTTGTATGTCAATAGGTTGCCCAAGAAATGTGTTGACTGTGGATGGTCACCAATTAGCAGTGATCTTAATATTTCTGGAGGATTTTGTAATATTTAAATATGTACTTTCCCACCTGAGCAACACATACCGTTTGTTTCTTTTTGCCATTTAACAGCTTCACAAAATGTACAATTTTGAACCACACCTCCGATGGCGGAATATGTGGCGTAGTCAATCATAGGAGTGAACGTAAATGCACTCCGTTCCTTATCAACCCAAGGAAGGTCGCCATGCCCTACGGCGATATCTTGAGACACGTTCGATTCTTCAGATGATATCGACATTCTGTTCAGAGAATGTCGAAGGCGATCAGAATTCAAACGTTCGTTGCGCTCTTCTTCTGTCTCTTCATGCCGTACTCCAGCAATTCTTTCTCTCTCACTTTCTAACTGATTATGAATATTTTGTTGTGTGCGTGTTCGGGACAATGTATGATAATCTCGATCAGCAGTTAATCGCGCATCACGTTCATCACTCGCTTCGAAAGACCTGTTAGTAGATGTGAATTCACTGAGAACTCAAGCGCAATTCTCTATCAGTGAACGTCTCTGACTCGAGAGACAATGCGTGACGTTCACGATCAGCGGACAGTCGCGCATCATGTTCCGCACTTGTCTCTAGAGACCTAGCAGCAGGTTCGTAGATACGCTGAGAACTCAAGCGCAATTCTCTATTAGTGAACGTCTTCGACTCGAGAGACAATGCGTGACGTCCACGATCAGCGGACAGTCGCGCATCATGTTCCGCACTTGTCTCTAGAGACCTAGCAGCAGATGCGTAGATACGCTGAGAACTCAAGCGCAATTCTCTATTAGTGAACGTCTCCGACTCGCGAGACAATGCATAACGTTCACGATCAGCGGACAGTCGCGCATCGTATTCTTCACTGGTCTCTAGACACCTGGATGTAGATGCATAAATACGCTGAGAACGCAAGCGAGCTTCGCGATCCGAAGATGTTTCTACGGAGCGAGTTGCAGCCTGATGTTCTCGAACAGCATCAAGTCTATCCTGACGCTCTTCGGTAGATTCTTGGGATCTTATGATCCTCAATCTTTTAGCTCCTTTGGAACGTTGGAAAAGATTTGACCTCTTTCTAGGCATGGTTATAGTTTTATTCTGAAGATACCTGATCAATTAAAATCTAAGTAACTGCTCCCCTGCGTTACCGGGTAGGCTACCGTGTCACGAAGATAAATGGAAAAGGAAATTAAACACTCAAATACCATAAGCCCGAAGGCATATTTCTTCGATAAAATAAAATAATAAATGAGAGTTTTAGCCAGTAGAGTCCAATTTTCAATGATTCATAGAATTTTCATCGAAAATCAGTCCTAAACTGTTACCGCCTTCACCGCGTGGAGGTACTCCCAGCTTATGTTATTTTATAACAACTCTTGCTAAGACGTCATTCCTATATATGTTATAGTGTAGCTTGGCTCTTAGAGTTCCACATCAGCTGTTCCAATCTTCAAATTTTATACGATAACCGAGAGTGCTCATCAAGCTGAACAACTCTTACTACGACGTCATTCCTATATATGTAATAGTGTAGCTGTGCTGTTGGAGTTCCACATCAGCTGTTCCAGATCTTCAAATTTTATACGACAACAGAGAATGCTCATCAGGTTGAACAACTCTTGCTAAGACGTCATTCCTATATATGTTATAGTGTAGCTGGGCTGTTGGAATTCCACATCAGGTGTTCCAGATCTTCAAATTTATTCTCTTATCAGAAAATGCTCATCACGTGAAACAATTTTTGCTATGCTACCATTTTTGTATCTCTTATAGTTTAGCTGGTCTGTTGTGGTTCTGCATCAGGTGTTCAAGTTTCCAAGATAAATTATAGCCTATATGTTGCCCAGACTTAATACCTATACAACAAAAAAAAATCATTCAAATCCGTTCAGTAGTTCCGAAGATTAGCGTGTACAAACAAACAGACAAACAGACAAACAGACACATTTTTAGGGTTCCGTTGCCAAATGGCAAAAAACGGAACCCTTATAGATTCGTCATGTCTGTCTGTCTGTCTGTCTGTCTGTCCGTCCGTCCGTATGTCACAGCCACTTTTTTCCGAAACTATAAGAGCTATGCTGTTGAAACTTGGTAGGTAGATGTATTCTGTGAACCGCATTAAGATTTTCACACTAAAATAAAAAAAAAACAATAAATTTTGGGGTTCCCCATACATAGAACTGAAACTCAAAAATGTTTTTTTTCATCAAACCCATACGTGTGGGGTATCTATGAATAGGCCTTCAAAAATGGTAATGAAGTTTCTAATATCATTTTTTTCTAAACTGAATAGTTTGCGCGAGAGACACTTCCAAAGTGGTAAAATGTGTGTCCCCCCCCCCCCCCCCCGTAACTTCTAAAATAAGAGAATGATAAAACTAAAAAAAAATATATGATGTACATTACCATGTAAACTACCACCGAAAATTGGTTTGAACGAGATCGAGTGAGTAGTTTTTTTTTTAAAACGTCATAAATCGTAAACCGCAATTTACCTTACATTCAATCAACTGAAATATAAAAATTAAAAAATAGGATTTAATTTCATAAACACAAGCCTTATGCATAAACCGTGAATACCTACAGGTTTGTACGGAACCCTCGGTGCGCGAGTCCGAATCGCACTTGACCGGTTTTTTTTTTTGGTTTCGTTCTCTATTACTGTTTCTAAACCCCCCTCAATTATTTTTTTTTTAAATATATTCAATGTACAGACACAGTTTTTTTACTGTTTTATTATATGTATAGATAATTTGTTTACAGCTAAAGTAATTTAATTTAAAGATACTTAGTTTTCTATTTAACCTATTGTACAGAAATGGGCCCAAGAATGTAAAGAATCTTTCTACAAAAACATGTTTTGAGGTTGCATTAGATGTGCATACTATATCATTCCGCCTCTTGTTAGTATTGTCAGCAGTGTAGGTAAGCGTGGTGTGCTGTTTTAATACTAAGTGCATTATGAAAAGTTGGCGCACAGTCAGCACGTTGCAGAATTTATATAGCAGATCTGTGGGAAAGAAAAAGGGATGGAAGTTTGCTACCTTCAAAATTGCCAGATATGACAAGTGAAGGGAAATGGAATAAAAGCAGTTCTTTTTTTCTTATTGAAACTAGGTACCGTATATGCTGATGTCCCGTTGCTGGATTTTCGCGATCTCTGGTCATGTTTGCCCTACAAACGTTATCAGATCGTCGCACCACCTTCGCCGCGATCCACCTCGATGGTGAAGTTCACTGTCAAAGTTATTAATTTATATTTGTTGGTGAATCTTAATTAGACTGTAGGTCAACTTAATCAAAACATATTTTGATAGCAATAAAAGTACCACATGGCCATAAATTAATTCGTATGTTATCATCTGTCTAGCCATTTCCCAACTATGTTGCGGTCATCTTCCAGTTGAACCAGATGCAGGTGAATACCAGTATTTTCCATGGAGCGACTGCCTATCTGACCTCCACAACCCAGTTACCGGGAAATACGATACCCCATGAAATGATTGCTTGACAGACTTTCTGGCTTCTGACGACCGGTAACGACTGTGAAAGATTCACGAATGACACTTGACACCAACGGTTTAAAGTTATCTCCGTGACAGGGAGGGGTCTTGTTATTTAAAGTTCCTTATCTCACCCACGGAAGCATAAGTTCCCCTGATCGATCGACTCGAGAGGCTGATATCGTGCTAGAATGTTACCGCTGGTGAGACATAGGCCTCCTCTCTGTGAGAGGAACCGGGCCGTAATCCACCACGCGTCCCCAATACGTGTTGGTAGATATCACAAGTCTTCGAATTTTTGATTCTAGGACATGCCAGTTTCGTCATGATGTTTTCCATCGCCGTTTTGAGAGCAGTGGTGATGACATAATTTACACAAAGGAAAGCCTTTGGTGTGGCGACGTGTAAATAGCCGCCAGCACGCGGGGAGCTCAATTATGAAAAGTTAATGGTTTGATAGTAATTATATTGATTCCTATGAAACCCACCCTGTGAGCTGAAGAATGATAAATGGTTTCTGTCAGCACTGAAAACTATTGGCCCACTAACCTGCAGACCCGCTCAGGGGCGCCTCACCAGCAACTGTCAGCAGCTCACACCGTGAAGCACTTTCACGAAACAGATTGTCAGATCACTGTTGGGTATTTATAACGAGTCTCTTCAAACTTTAGCTGTCCATCACAGTGAAAAACCAACTTTTCCTCAAAATTACAGGAAAAAAACACCGGCGGAGCGGTTTCGTAAAAGAAGACTGGGGGGGTTCCCGTTAGTCGGCACTCGGAGAGCGGTGGCCAAACTATGGCGCTAGTGTCGCCAAGTTCAGCGAATCCCAGCGCTCGATCTGAAAACGCGAGAACCAATAGCCACAGATACTAACATATAGAAACCATTTGGAACGAATTAATTATTGCTAAAGAAATGACCTAATACTTAGGTATAGCAAAAATAAGGTATTAACAAGTCAATTTGGGTCACTTAAGGTGCCCAACCAGCCTTTTTGGGTACAAACCCTTCGAACAATTCGTAAGTCGTGGCCGTTATCACTGGGCTGCCACTGCCTATAGCTCGTTTTTATCATAGACGAAGTAGGTAAGTGCCCATATTCTAACCCATCAACACAATCGTAGCCTTATTACAGCATTATATAAAACTGGTGACTCATAGCAACAAACAGTAATCAATTAACCCTCATTAGATAACACACTATCCATCAGAATCTGAATCATTAAAAAATGATACTGCTAATCCATTACTGCATATGATCGAATTTCTTAGTAGCAGCCCGGAGTTTGGAAGTTGGCGGTGTGCCTCGGAAAGCACGTTAAGCCGTTGGTCCTACGCTTGATCTCTCTCCGGTCGTGTCGGATTGCCTTCCCATCGGACTATGTCAGGGAAGACTAAGTGCTCCTGTGTCTGCGCATACACGCCTGCACCATAATATTTCCCGTGCCGATGGCTAGTCTCCGATGAGATTGGCCGCTTCGGCCGAAATACGGTCTGGAGGACTGTAATGTTCGAGAAATGTTTCCGCGCTAAAACGTGAATAACGCAATGAATATTTTTGAACTGTCAACGTTAGTGAGTTACACCCCGTTGGGCAGCAATGACTATTGGTTCTTGAAAAAAATGAAAGTGCTTTTTACGACACCCAAAAAATAAAAATAAGTTTCTAACCTTATGACATCACATGTAACCATAAGATTAATTTTAATTATTCATCCTGTCAACAGAAGTTCGTTAATTAAGTCGTTTCCCGTCACCGAAGTACTAGGAATGCAGAAATCAGAGGTTATCACATGCATTCGTCACAACAACAAAAGTAAACGAGCGGCAAAGAAATTCGTAGTTTCTACTTAGAGATAAGCCGGGTAAAGGTCCCGACCCTTGCCTGTTTGCTTATTATTTCTTGATTATTTTAAAACGGTATTGTTTGTCAGTCTTACTGAGCTGGATTGTGGAGGTCAGATAGGCAGTCGTTCCATAGAATATACTGGATTCAGTGGCATTCAGACTGGCTGAGGAAGATTCTTCTTCTTCGTCGTTACACTCTTGACAGAGTGGTCATGGTCATCACATCGGGTATAGTCCGCGAGCTTCACAATCCGTCAAGAGGATGATTGGTTGACCATAAATCTGAATTGAATGGCTTGGCTAAAATTAAACATAGTGATATAATGTTGGAACAGTTCTGACTTCTGATGAACTGTTTTTCATCTTTTGTTTGTAAAGGAAAGAAAAATAACCGACATTTGATTAACCCAAAATAAGGTATAATGGGATAGGCTTGCTCCATATGAGAATGCACGGGACTCAAACATAAATTTTGAAAATGAATATTGTCAGAAAATGTATTACTTATTTATTTCAATAAATTACGAACTATACAAATAAATGTAAAATAAAGGGACACTGAAGCGTCAAAGTAGTCATCCGGAAACGTGCCCAGAAGACTGGCAGCATCCCCGAAGTCCGCAGCTGTAGTGATTACACTACAGCCGGAAGCGGTGAAAAAGGGCGTGTCCTACCGCGACGTGCTCTCCAAAGCGAAGGCAGCGGTGGACCTGCAGGAGCTCGGCATCTCCGACGGGCTCCGGGTGAAAGTTACTCTGACTGGGGCCCGGATGCTGGAGGTCCCTGGTGCGGATAGTGGCCCGACCGCTGACGCTCTGGCCGAAAGGCTTAGGGCGTCGTTAGACGCGGAGGAGGCCCGAGTGTCCAGGCCCATCAAGTGCGCTGACATGCGCATTCTGGGCCTGGACGATTGCGTCACGGAGGCGGAGGTGGTGGCCGCCATCGCTGGGGCGGGGGGTTGTCCTGCCGAACAAGTGAGGGCAGGCACCATCCGCCCTGACAATGCGGGGTTGCGAACCGTCACGGTGAGCTGCCCCGTGTCGGCGGCCCAAAAAATCACCGCGGAGGGCCGAAGGCTCCTGGTGGGCTGGGTCTCAGCGCAGGTGAAACTGTTGGAGCCCAGACCTCTGAGGTGCTTCCGATGCCAGATGGGCAACCACGTGTTCGTGGGTTGCACCTCGGAGGTGGACCGCAGCGGTCACTGCTTCCGCTGCGGTCAGCCCGGTCACAAGGCCGGTTCGTGCAATGCCACGCCGCACTGCTATGCATGTGCGGCGGCTGGCAAGCCGGCCGAACACCGGGCTGGGAGTAAGGCCTGCGCTGTAGCCGCCAAGGCCAGAGGCAAGAGTAAGCCCTCCGCCACCGCTGTCACCGCTGTCGCCGCTGCCGCCTCGACCACTGCTGTCGTGGCCGGCACCACCACGGCAGGGCCCTCACAGGGGGCTCAGGAGGGGGCTGAAATGGAGTGCCAATAATAGGTACTCCATTGCGCTTCCTCCAAGCGAATATCAACCACTGCGCCTCCGCTCAGGATTTGTTACTCCAGAGCATGGCGCAGTGGTCGATTAACATCGCTGTGGTCGCTGAGCCGTACTTTGTCCCGCCCAGGGATGACTGGGTGGAGGACCTGAGCGGCTCAGTGACCCTCATTTCGTCGGCCGCCGCCGGAACCCCGACCCTCGAGGCCGTCAAGAGGGGACGGGGTTGCGTAGCAGCACGGTTCGGGGAGATTGTAGTTGTGGGAGTATACTTCTCCCCGAGCCGAACTCTCGCCGAGTTCCACAACTCCCTTGCGGAGTTGAGAGTCGTCGTCGTTGGGTTCCGTCCCCTTCCCGTGCTCGTACTCGGGGACTTCAACGCCAAGAATTTGGCTTGGGGTTCCCGGTATACGGACACACGGGGCAGGATGGTGGAGGACTGGGCTCTGGAGACAGGCCTGGTCGTCCTAAATCGGGGTTCTGTACCTACGTGTGTACGGATGCGGGGCGACTCAGTGGTGGACATTTCGTTCGCCAGCCCCGCTCTGTCACCGCAGGTTATTGATTGGCGCGTCATGGAGGGGGTGGAGACGTATTCCGACCATCGGTACATCCGATTTGACGTCTCCGCCCAGACCTCGAGCGCGCCGATCCGGCAGACCCCGAGTGGTCCGCGGTGGGCGCTGAAGAAGCTGGACCGGGAGCTTCTCCTGGAAGCCTCGATCGTGCAGGCCTGGGTGTCACCACCGGACAGGCCTGCTGACACCAACGACGAGGCCGAGTGGTTCCGGGAGGCCATGTCCGAGATCTGTGACGTGGCTATGCCCCGAGTCCAGCCAGGACGGGCTTGGCGCCAGGTGTACTGGTGGTCGCCGCAGCTGACAGCGTTGCGCGAAGCGTGCGTTGCGGCACGACGCCAGTACACCAGGCACCGCAGGCTCCGCATCCGACCTCCGGATACGGAAGCCATTCAGGCGGAGCTATACGAGGGGTACAGAGCGGCGAAGACCGCCCTCCAAGAGGAGATCCTGCGGGCCAGAGGACTGGCCCGCAAGGAGTCGCTGGAGACTCTGAACAGGGACCCATGGGGACGGCCCTACAAGGCCGTCCGGGAGAAACTCCGCCCATGGGCTCCTCCGCTGACTCAGAGTCTCCGGCCCCAACTCGTAGAGGGCGTGGTGAGCGCTCTGTTCCCTTCTCGAGGGGAACATAGTCCCCCACCGATGGCTCCGCCTACTGCGGTGCCCGATGCGGACCACACCACTGACGACGACGACGGTGCTCCAGAAGTGACCGAGATAGAGATGAGGGTGGCGGTACGAAGGCTTAATGCCAAGAATACCGCCCCAGGACCCGACGGCTTGGGTCAAGCATGGGTCCTGGCCTCAGAGGCTCTCGGGCCTCGACTCAGGGGGCTCCTTAGCGCATGCTTGGAGAGGGGCCAGTTCCCACTTCGTTGGAAGACGGGGAAACTGGTCCTCATTAAGAAGCCTGGGCGCCCAGCGGACTCTCCGTCCGCTTACCGGCCCATCGTGCTGCTCGACGAGGTGGGCAAGCTCTTTGAAAGAGTGATTGCAGACCGCCTCGTCGGGTGGCTGGTGCGAGTGGGGCCGGACTTGTCGGACGGCCAGTACGGCTTCCGCAAGGGGCGCTCAACGGTGGACGCCATCATGCGCGTGCGAGCCCTCACGATGGGGGATGCAGTGGCCCGGGGTGGGGTCGTCTTGGCGGTGTCTCTAGACATCGCCAATGCCTTCAACACCCTACCCTGGAGTTGCATTAGGGAGGCACTCCGGTATCACCGGATGCCGACCTACCTCTGTCGCGTGGTCGAGGCCTATCTGACGGATAGGGCCGTTATCTACCCCGGTCACCAGGGAGAGTGGAACCGGCGAGAGATGTCGTGCGGTGTCCCACAGGGATCGGTCCTGGGGCCGCATCTGTGGGACATCGGTTACGACTGGGTGCTGCGCGCCGACCTCCCTAGCGGCGTCAGCGTGGTATGCTACGCTGACGACACGCTGGTCCTTGCGCAGGGGAAGTCGTACGAGGCGGCGGCCGAATTAATGACACGCGGGGTTGCGACAATCGTCGATAGGATCCGGCAATTGGGACTCGAGGTGGCATTGCACAAGTCCGAGGCCATGGGTTTTCATGGTCCTCGGAACGCGCCACCTGCGGGTTCCCAACTTACGGTAGGAGGGGTTCACATCGGCGTCGAGTCGACAATGAAGTACCTGGGACTTGTCCTCGACAGCCGGTGGAACTTCGTTGAGCATTTCCGACGTTTGGCTCCCAGACTGGAGCGGGCTGGGGCTGCATTAAAGCGGCTCCTGCCCAATCTGGGGGGTCCAAACGCCTCCTGCCGGAGGCTCTACACGGGGATCGTGCGGTCCATGGCCCTCTACGGGGCACCAGTGTGGGCACCCTCATTGAGGTTGCGCCCAGCGCGCCGGTTGTTTGCGGCCCAGAGGGTCATGGCCATCCGGTTAATCCGGGGATACCGCACGGTCTCGTGCGAGGCGGCGAGCCTCCTTGCCGGAGTGCCGCCATGGGATCTGGAGGCAAAGGTCCTCGCGCACATGTGGGAGTGGCGCGAGGAGGCGAAACGCCGGGGCGAAACTCCGCTGCCGCGACAAATCGCGGCACGGCGGACAGAGCTCCGGTGTGATCTCATGGCAACATGGCGGGTACGATTGTCGCAACCCAGTGCTGGGCACGCCACAATTGCGGCGGTAAGTCCCCTCTTTGAGGAGTGGATAGAGAGGCGTCACGGCGTCCTCACCTTCCGCCTGACGCAGGTTCTCACCGGGCATGGGTGCTTCGGTGGGTTCCTGTTCAGGATAAAGCGGGAGGATACGTCCGGGTGTTTCCATTGCGAGGATCGTCTGGAGGACACGGTGGAGCATACGGTGGAGGTGTGCCCTGCCTGGGCGGAGCACCGCCGTGTCCTCGTGGAGGCGATCGGCGGCGGCGACCTCTCGCGTCCGGCCCTGGTGCGAGCCATGGTACGGAGCGAGAGGGAATGGGAAGCCGTCACCTCCTTCTGCGAAGCAGTAATGCTCGTGAAGGAGGAGGCGGGGCGCGTGAGGGAGTGGCAGTCTCTGCGCCCTCACGTCCCTAGCCGCCGCAGGAGGAGACGCCCCGGGCGTCGGGAGTCAATAGCGGACTCCCGGCCACCGTAGGCGCGAGCTTGCGGGTGGCGAGCAGTGGGTAGCTCGCCGCCCGGTAAGGACCAAGCTCGGGTCGACGGCGCGCAGTGTTCCACGCGCGCCTCAAAGAGATGTCAGCAGCAGTGTAGGGGTCTACTAGGACCGATGCCTGCCGGGGTCGCGTGATTGTTCGAAAGAGATACCGTGACCCTGGCACATGGGCAACTGATGGAACACGGGTGGGTTTTAGTCAGTAAAAGTCTGACACGCCCTCCCGCTCCGCCCAGAGCGGGAGAAGTCATTTGATGATTTCCCATCCTGAAAAAAAAAAAAAAAAAAAAAAAAAAAAAAAAAAAAAAAAAAAAAAAAAAAAAAAAAAAAAAAGACTGGCAGCATTGCCACGTTGAATGACAAAGCTAATTTTTTGGCCAAAGAATGACCCAGCCTTCTAGTCACGTGAAGTGTCAATTGGTCAATGAGAAATTTCTTTAAAAAGTGGACATTTTTTTTATTTAGTACTTTTTTTGACATGGCAATTTAATTATTTTGTTTAAAGTTGTAGAATCATCATTATATCACAAAATATTGCATGCCAAATTTAGTTGACGAAATATGATGAACTATTGTGTGTTTTAAAATCTGTAAAATACCGTATTTCAGGCAAATAAATGAATATAAACTAATCTAATCTAAGGAGCTGCGCCCTTGGGATAATTCAAGCGTTTCAACCCTAAACGGCTACAAACTTAGTTACCTGTTAGGTTAGATACAGTTATAGAAAAATTGCATATCCTCAATGATAGGTCAAACATAAACCTTTAAAAATATTAAACCCAACAGTCTATGTAACGTCTGCCAGGGTCGCGAGATTTGTTCGAAAGGGATACCGTGGCCCTGGTCTGTGGGGAACTGAAAGAACAAGGGTGGGTTTTAGTCAGTAAAAGTCTAACATGCCCTTCTGCTCAACCCAGAGCGGGAGACGTCATTCGATGATTTCCCAACCAGAAAGAAAAAATAGAAAAAAAAAACAGTCTATCTAACATTATGAGACCCCAGTGCATATCGAAAATCTCTATAATATACTCGTGTATGTACATATAGTCTTGTCTCCATGACCCCGCGATAACATACTGCAATAACTTTTAATTTTTATTGCAATTACTGCAGACAATTAACGTTTTACGACACATTTAACTGATAACACATACAGTTTGTTTTTCTCTGTCGCTCCCGTTTTTATTTTATGGTTAATTGTTATTTACACAGATTATGTGAGGTGAGTACGCATGTTAACGGCTGACTCTAACGTAAAAACACTTAGACTCGTTAGGAAAGCTTTTTAGTTTTTTGGCGAAGAAGTTTTTTTTTTGTGGTAAGTACTTTTTAAACTCTGAGAAAGCAGCTGCGTCTGATTCTATGTTGATTAATAAACTTCTTCCTGTAACTTTAACACATTTTTGATGTTTTAGGAAATTATAAGTTACATCGAAAGCTTTATTACAGTATTATCTACCTAATGGCATAGCAATTCATTCAATCTCAGAATATAGAGAAAAGTCATATTTAGTGATGAAAACTGAGAAAATTATAAAAACACATAAAAGTTTAGTTTTCTCGAATCCCATCCATTTTCACCTTGCCTTATTTGGTGCTTAACTGTTGAAAATGGGTTACACAAATGGGTAGCACTTCCTAGAAAGATTACGTAAAATTCCAAGTCACTGTACGTGTGATTCTGTCAAAGTGACGATAAATACTGTTTTGCCGATACGATAAATACTGTTTTGCCTCCTTTCCAGTGGTGCCTGTTGTGAACTAGCACCTTTGCTTTTAAAGACATGCTCAGTGACACTGATAGTGCCATGCCTGCGACAGTTGTGATAATGACCTAAAATAATCTTATAACCATTAGTAAAGTTGTTTTACATTGAAAAAACCTTAATTTAAAGTAAACAATATGATAATCTTAAAAAAAGTCATAACAACAAGTTATTACCATTGTTTCTAATAGTAATAATTAGTTAGAAGAACCGTAATGAATATTTAACAAAAACTTCAAATGTCATGAAAAACAAACCAGTTGCAATAAAAACTGACTTAACTGTACCTAATTGATAATAATTAGCAAGTCTACGCAATCAAGTTATTTCTTCAATTAACGATGTTTATATAATACGATAACAGTACTTATTCCTCATAATTAGACTGTAATTGTAGTATTGTTACGTAATTTCGAACATAATCATTTAGACATGTCAAGAAACAACTGTTTTTAACTTTCTATAATGTCGCTATGTGGTCAATTAAGTATTACCATTAATAAACACTGAAACCACATTGCCTATATCCTTCGACATTTCCCCATCGAAATAATAAAACTAAATACGTACATGAAAATAAAACTCGTGACCGCGGAAAACAACAACATGAGTTTTCTCCCTACAACAATGCTTTGTCGCTTATCAAATTCATTCATTGAAATAGATGGATACATTTTCAAAATATTTAGTTTAGTTAAATACAATAAAATTGTTGAAACAAGTCGACGTTACTTTAGTTGCTTACTAGCTTTTGCGAGCAGCTTCGCCCGCGTGGAGGTCGGAAATTATCCCGCGGGAACATAATACCGGGATAAAAAATACTCTAGGTGTTAATCCAGGTTATAAACTAACTGTGTTCCAAATTTCATCCAAATCCGTTCAGTAGTTTTTGCGTGAAAGAGTAAAAAATATCCACACATCCATACATCCATACATACAAACTTTCGCATTTTAGATATGAGCGCCGCGCCGGCGCGCCGCCGCCGCCACGTTTTCCGCCGCTCCGCCGCCGCTGATCCTAGGCACCGGCGCGCCGAGCCCGAGCGATGGCATTCAGTTTAACCAAATACGCTGACCGAACCGTACGCACGTCGGACAAGTCATCATTTCAGCCGAAATACGTCTACTGCTGGACATAGGCCTTCCCCAAGCTCCGCCAATTCGACCGGTTTTGTGCTTCCCGCATCCAGCGGATTCCTGCGGCCTTCACAAGGTCATCGGTCTACCTTGTTGGAAGCCTTCCAAATCTACGTCTTCCGGTACGCGGTCGCCACTCCAGAACCTTTTGGCCCCGTCGGTCATCTGTTCTGCGAGCAATGTGCCCTACCCCCTGCCACTTCAGTTTAGCAATTCTTCGGGCTATAGCCCCTTTCCAGTCCAGAACCTTGAAGACATCCTCCAGTGCAGTGGCGAATAGTTTCGGAGAAATAACGTCTCCCTGTCTCACCCCTCGCTGCAGAAGGATAGGTTTCGAGGTCTGGTCCTGAAGTCGGACTGACATAGTGGCGTTTTCGTATAGGCACTTTAGCACCTCGATGTACCGATAGTCGATCTAGTACCGTTGAGAGAAGAGACTGCAGCACAGCCCAGGTTTCAGCCTGCTTACCCGCGCTGAGCGACCTTAAATTTGTGGACCAGCCCAACCATCAGTGTTCACGTTCCGGCAGCGTTTGTCATGACGGGCTGGACGCACTGGTTGAAGACCTTGGTCTTCAAACATTGCGGTATCGGCAACGAGAAGACTTGAAGAAGTTTTCCAAACGCTGCCCAACCCAACTGGATCCTCCTGTCGGCTTCTTTCTCGAAGTTGTCTACCAAGCTGTATGACTTGCCCAAGGTAGACATACTCCTTCACAACTTGGCAAGACATGCGAATTGTACATGACTTGTCTTGTCCAAGTTCATGCCGAGGCTTACCCGCCGTGAGGCTCCATTTAGGCTATGCAGCATCTGGTCTAACTGTTCCAGCGTCTCATACCATTATGACGATGTCGTCGGCAAAACGAAGGTGTGAGATGTACTCGCCGTTCACATTGATTCCCTGTCCAGTCCAGTCCGCCGTCTTAAATACGTCCTCCAGCGCATTGGTGTTTTATATTGTTGCGCAATCGTTTTGGGGATATCATATCCCCCTGGCTCACCCCCCTGAGCAGTTGGATTGAGCTGGTTTTCGTATCCTGGATCTGGACAGTCATCGTTGCAGCGTCATACAAGCATCTCATCACCTCGACGTAACTCCAGTCAATTCGACATCGGTGCAGAGAGGCCAAAACTACCCAAATTTCAATGGAGTCGAAGGCTTTCTCTTAGTCCACAAATGCCATACACAGCGGTTGATTGTACTCCTCGGTCTTCTGTACAATTTGCCGAACAGTATGGATTTGGTCTACGATGCTGAAGCCTTTTCGAAAACGAAAATCTTGATTATACGTATATTTTTTTTTATTTCAATTATGGTAGTTAAATTAAGGTCACGCCGCCGACGCCGCCGCCGCCGACTTAAAAAAATCGGCGCGCCGCCGCCGGAAGATTGGCCATCGGCGCTCATATCTATCGCATTTATAATATTATAGTAGGAAGTAGGAAACCAGGCGCACATTTCGGCCGGTCAGGTTAAGCTACGCTTGCCGCGTTTAGTCCATGGATGGGTGATCTTCTTTACAAACCAAAACTAGGAGGGGTCGCCTCCGAAAGCACACTAAGCCATTGGTCCCGGCTGTCATTCTTGGGTCTTTGACAGTAGTTACGGGTTGTCAGAAGCCCGAAAGTCTGTCAACCAGTCTTACCAAGGAGTATCGTATCGTAGTAACTGGGTGGTGGAGGCCAGATAGGCAATCGCTCCATGTATACCATAATACTGGTATTCAGTTATATTCGGTTAGACTGAAAGCCGGTCCCAAGTACAGTCAGTGCCCTGCATTACCTGACCCCTCTTCCTCATTTCTTCTGTGTGGAAGGGGTCAAGTAATACAGGGCACTGACTGTACTTGGAAAAAAGGCTTGGTAGATCATCATCATCATTTCAGCCGAAAGACGTCCACTGTTGGACATAGATCTGCCCCGTTTTGGGGCGGTTTGCCATAATCACCACGCTTGGCAGGCGGGTTGGCGATCGCAGTATGATGGTAAAATGCATAGAGAACGCTGCTGCCCATTCTCTAGTAAGTCCCTTAGTCGCCTCTTACGACACCCACGGGAAGAAATGGGTGGTGCTATTCTTTACGTCCGGCACCACACTAGACTTGGTACATGATGACTTACATTTTGCGTATAAGATGAAGCAGGTGATATTTAAGTACACAAAGTTTTTGAAATATCATCTACACTAACTGAAAATACAGATGTCCAATATTATTTAAATAAAAAATCTTTCACAAAACACAAACTAAGATTCCAAGAAAAACAGCATATTTACATGTGTATAGATTTTAAAAGGTGGTGAATTGCTTGTAATCATGTAATGACTGCTATATTTGTTCATATCCTGTCACTTATGAGTTGTAACCCTTTTCTGGCTGTCTACCTTGCATCTTGCTGAGAAACCGCAGATGGATAATTCTGTTTTTTCGATCAATTCCAAATCTGTATGCAAATTATTACAGTAATTGCTATGTAAATGATTACAGTACGTATGTGCGTATACAATGGGTAATGATATGCCGTCTTGGAAGGTAGGTAATTCATGGATCTACGGTAATGGCTGTCCAAAACATACGGTAAGTATGGTTAGTGGTGGTTGGTTTCAATCACAAATTGGAACCGTGCATCTAGATGCACGATGCAGAAGCTAGCTTCTGACGTTTTATAAGTAACCATGTAGATTTATGCGACACAAAAATATTGTGTTTGTATATTGTCTATGACCTTGTGAAGGCCGCAGGAATCTACTGGATGCGGGAAGCAAAAAACCGGTCGAAGTGGCGGAGCTTGGCCAGTGGACATCTTTCGGTTGAAATGATGGGTGTTGGGGTAATTTTTTTTCCTGCCAGGGTCGCGAGATTGTTCGAAAGAGACACCGTGACCCTGGCACATGGGCAACCGAAGGAACACGGGTGGGTTATAGTCAGTAAAAGTCTGACACGCCTTCATTTGATGATTTCCCATCCAAAAAAGGGGTAATTTTGTAACACACTAGATAACTAAGGATGGCTTTCATATTGACAGTTCATCAACATTAATTGCATTATTTACGTTTTTGAGCCAATAAATTTTTCAAATATTTATGACTGGTTTTTGGCTTCGCCCGCGTATTATACATATAAACCTTTCCTCTTGAATCTGTCTACCGATCAAAATCGCATCAAAATCCGTTTAAATCTAAGCGTCTACAGACGTGGGTAACGACTTTGTCTAATACAATACTTTGTATAAAGAAACAATGAATTAGCAAAATCCTTTAAAATTATTCAGATTCTGGTAAATAATGCGTTTCGCAATTACGGAGCAGTTGGAAAAAGATGGTTTTTCTAAACAAAAATTCAGTTTTTTTTTATCAGATGCTCTCACTGCATAAAATGCTGTAAGAATAAAGAGTCCTCTTGCTCTAAAACAACTTACTGAGTACCTAATATATTTAAACTCAAATTAGAAGCTTATGGATTGGTACCCAAATACAACCCATCGTCATCACTCGATAGTCTCAAACTAAAAACTGACTCATAGGTATTACAGGATAAGGAAAATAATACGTAACACATTGTATCATGTAAAGGTACACCACACACCTCATTTATTTCAAATAGGCATACCTTTAAATAGAATTGACTCTACTTGCCCATTCCAAAAGGTAATCGCGTATGGAGAAAACGGGCAAGAAACTCCATCGCTACTCTTTTAAAAATGTTTTACATTGGTGCCGTTTCCCTTATTCACAAACTAAACTAAATTTAAGTTCAGTGCATCTTTTTCTTTCTATTTCATTAAGGAAAGGGCAGAAGATAAATTTTAGTTTAGTCCTGTCAAATTAATCAGCGCTTGACGTAAATTGACGTAATTTTAGTAGGCAAGTTTTTAATCACGTCTAAACTTGTATGGAGTAGTGACAGGCTTCGACCGGTTCTGTGTTTCCCGAATCCAGCGGATTCCCGCCTCCTTCACAAGGTCATCGGTCCACCTTGTGGGAGGCCTTCCAACTCTACGTCTTTCGATTTCTCTGTGAAAATACTAAACAAAAATATTCAAAACCTTACATAAATCAACAAAGAAAATACAGACGTAAATTAATCTTAATTTTTAACAAAAAAATCTGCTAATAACACAAGAAAAACAAAATACAACAATCAAGATCTCAAACTGCACATGTATAATAATCAAGTTCAAGATGGCGGCCAAACCTAATCGATTCACAATTGCAGTGTTATTACACGCATTTATTGCTAACAAAGTATCAGAGATAACCCTCAAGCGCGATGGTCGTGGCGACCGAAGAAGGCAAGGTTTTATTAGTAATTAACCATATCGTGGATACCGATGTGCCTTGCTCGGTGCCAATCGCCGTCAACTTGTCAGCGGGTTGATGTAACTGTTGAATGCGGGTGGGGTATTTTAGACCCGGTTGTGGGTTTTTAAGTGTGGGGTAGGATTTTTGTGGATAATATATAAACGTCTAATGCTAATTTTGGGCCTCATAGAACTAGGTTATATGCTGTTCTTAAATAATTGTAATGTTGCAATCGTTGTTTATCTACACCAATAACTACAATTTAAGTGTCCATTTGTAAAATCAAAATAACAGCTTTTTACTTAGTGCATACGCAAGTATGTACGGTACTTACAACAAAAAATATTTTTTAATAGTTAACCGTTTTTCTGCTCCGGTCTATCTCTGAAATGGTTGGACTGTTTTGACAAGTAGTGTTAAGAAAAACTCGTCAAATTGACATCCACGGTAGCAAAAATCAACAGCACAAGCACAAGCTAGCCCTTAATAATATGCCTATTATTGACCCACAGCACGGCAAAAGCCCTTCTTCTTAAAAATAAATAAATAACCATACTTCACTTACAGGTGTTGATTGTATTCTGCCATTGAAATAAGCAAAATCTCTTTTTGTTATTCCTTTTTAAATTATTACAAAAAAAAAAAAAATTAAAACAAATCTAGAATTGTGACATTTATTTACACGAAATCAAGGTCTAAACGCTGGTTGCACATGACTTACAACTTTACCATTGTAAAACACATTAAAATTATATTGAAACAATCATGGCATACCTATTTCTATTCACTCCTGGACTCTGTGTTGTTAATAACAAAATAACGTATTAAATAATTATGCAAAAACATGTAACTTCATGCCGTACATAACAAACTAATGTATCTATTCGCTGTGTAATTAAAACTTCTAAGAATGTTATCAATATGCGTTGGCCTACTAGATAAGCGAAGAATACCCAATGATCCAGCGTCTATAAATAATTACTTAATTAATTATCCAAAGTCGTAAGTTAATTTTCATGTATTGATATGAGTAACACAGTGTGTCCTACAAAATAAAACATTAATTGCATGAATGCATAGATAATTTAATAGCTCGAGTAACTAAACTAGTTTTTCTTCAAAAAATTCGTTCAATATGTAGAAAAAGCAGCTGTTAGCTCTAACGCAATAAAAAGTACTAAGAACACAAAATATCGCGCATACATTTGCAATAATTACCTCACATTTATAAACAATTAAACAAATTATTAAAATTCCCCACTTAACAGTCATGACAGTCGATACAGACAGTAAAATAAACAGTTACACTAAAATCATGTTTTTTAATCAAACATAAACACTCATTAAAGGGTTAAAAGCAGTGACTTAACGAGCCTTCGCTACTGTGTGTGTGCTCCAACTGGTATGAACAACTTTTTATTTTCCTGCCGCGTTAACGTCCGTCCCTTTCACACATCGTGCTAATTTATACATCCATCTCTGTCGCACAGGGCAATTAACACTCTCTGTATACGGTAGCGATGGAAGAAATTAGTTAAGAGAGTCTCGGCCCCATTTCTGTAGTTTGTGTCAACGGGCCTCGAGTAGCGAGTAGCAGGTTGTTTTTTCTTTTTGAATTTCAACTTTTACGCTCGTGAGGACGTTTTTTCGCGGCCGATGTTATTACCCGTCTTGACGGCAGGCGAAGGGTTGGATTCTTACCTGATGTATTGCTCTATCGGTTTCCATTGTTTTAAATGTACATAGATAGGTTCGTAATAGGTTTTCTTTAGGCAGTAGGATATTATGTTGAAGTTATCGTTTTGTAATTCAAGCGTGTTTGCTTCACCTACATGGGAGAATGGCATGACTGATTGACAGTTGACATTAATAAAAAAATATCTGTTACAATGTTGACATAATTGGTGATAGAGAATGAAATATAATGATTGTGAAGACAAGATAAACTCAGTAGATAGACAAACAACTACCTACATAACTGCTGAAAAGAGGTGGGTTTGACATTCATATTTGGAGGAATGATTTTTTGTTTTTGCTTGTATTATCTTTATTAGGGGCCATTCGTTTATTACGTAAGACTATTTTTGCTAGTTTTTGACCCCCTCCCGCCCTATTATAAGAAAAATTAAGAATAGGCCGACCCCCGCTCCCCCTGTTTAATATTTATTACGTAAGAATTTAAAGGAAAAAATGAATACACGTTTCATCATCATCATCATCATTTCAGCCGTAAGACGTCCACTGCTGGACTTAGGCCTCCCCCAATTTGGGGGGCTTACAATTGCAGTTGCAAATGCAATACACGTTTGGTTCATTTTAATGTTTATTATTCAAAGTTGCAATTTTTAAAAATGTTTATTTGTAACGGTACTTGGTTTCATAAACTTTGGTTTTAATCATTCATCTAGGTAGGTAACTACATGAGATTTTCAGTCCAGGACTCAATACCCACTCGGAGATTGGATCTGTTGCCCGCGCTTTTTCAAAGTACCTATAATTTTAACTATGCGCATTTTTTTGATCTTACGTAAGAACTATTGAGACTCCCTCCCACCCCCTTGTAAGAAAACATAAGACATGGTCGACCCACTCCCTCTAAATCGTATTACGTAATAAATGAATGGCCCCTTACTAAAAAAGCTAGTTAACTTTTGCCAGCGACTTCTCTCTGCTCTTCATAAACTATCTGTGTGCCAAATTTCATACAAATCCGTTCTGTAGTTTTTGCGTGACAGAGTAACAAACATCCATCCATGCATCTTCACAAATTTTCACATTTATAATAAAAAGGTAAAAATAAGACAAGCTTCAGTTGCCTGTGCCAAGGCCACAGTAACTCTTTCAAACAAATCAGTGACCCTGGCACTCTATCATCAACCCTATAATCATGACTACCCTCCTTTTAATACCCATTTGCGCCGTACATATTTGGCAATCCATCCAGTAAATACTACCAAACATAAAACCCCATAATTCCTTCAAACCAAGACATTAAATTATCTCCCAGAACCCCGATACAATGAAGAAAACTGCGTCTTAATTAAAGAAAAACGATCAACAAAGATTGCAATTTAAATACCCATATTAATTAATGGAGTAACAGTTAACGAGTACGTAAGTATTTAACGCGAGTACGTAAGTATTTAATGATATAAATGGCGCAAACTGATCTCTAATTACGTCTGCAATTTAATTGTTTTGTAGGCGAGGAAAAAATCACTGAACGAACTATTATCGCTAATCCGCGAATTGAAATTAGATGTAATGACTGCTTTCAGAGATGTGTGGGAGTGTTGGGAAAACGATGGGCATAAACCACTTTGTTTATAATCGTTGTTTAGGTTAAGAAACATTTAGGGTTAATCAGTGGGTATTGGGTAATCATAACATAACTTTTGGCAATGTT
The DNA here is from genome assembly GCA_932294355.1 of Aporophyla lueneburgensis. NCBI lineage: Eukaryota > Metazoa > Arthropoda > Insecta > Lepidoptera > Noctuidae > Aporophyla > Aporophyla lueneburgensis. Next base: position 10,010,828 of record OW028757.1, on the reverse strand, counting down.
TATAAATATACCCCTTAGTATCGTGTACATGCGCTAAACAGATTTTTTTTTTGTACCATTTGGTTTGAAACCATATTTTTTGTTTAAAACGATTTAAAACCACGCTTAGCGGTTTTATATTGGAATACAATCGTTTTTCTAATACACTGCAGGGTAAAACCAAGGGTGGTTTACCGGCTTCCTTACAATGTGAAGAAAAGTCCGTTCGTCCCCCCAATATTCCAGATTTTTTTCTTCATATTGATGTTTTTAGGAGATACTATGAATGAACAAGTTCAAGGCTGGACGAAAGATGAACTCAAAGTTGCCTAGCGGGGCGACTCAAAAAGGCACAGTTGCTATACAATCAACCTGTTGAAAGTTCAAGTGCCAATAATTTTCGTCCTATTTACTTCAACGTTTTCACTCTCAAAGATAAACATAAGAATGTTCTATCCTGCTAAAGACACTACTATTACCTTAAAGTCTCCATAACATTTGTACTAACAACTCCATCCGTTCGCATCACAAGATATTAGACTCACGCTTAACCGTCTTGAAATGGCAACTTAGCGCAAACATTAAACATTCAATAGTAATTGCTTTCAATAAAAGTGATTGCGTTACTAAATTCAATCAGCTGCACACACACACGTACTGCTTTACACACTCACGCACACACACTCACACACCTCTACACACTCACACACAGTAACACACACCTCAATTTACACACACTGTAAAGTTACGTATCGAAAGTACACTATACACGATACGATGTTACATGATACTTAGGTTCGCAGAGAAACGGAATTCTAGGACCTGATGTGAGATTATGCCTGTAGATTAATTAAGACGAATAAATAAAAACTGTAGTGTGTATAATGTGTAGGGTTATTGAATGGTAATTGGTGGTAATGATGGCCATTTTACGCGCTTTTTTAGAGCGGAATAAGTGGTAATGCTTATCGATGGTTGGTTAATCAATTGGAGTATAATCTGGGCTGTTATCGATGTGATGTCGATAAAATCTAGTATGATGTTGTTTGATCACATTGACATACACATTTCCTAGCATGTTCTTAGTCATCATTTCAGATGAACGAAGTCAACTACTGGACATAAGTCTCCCCAATTTAAACAGTGGGGTTTGCCCACAGGGGATGCTCTTGGTGAGTAGTTGCTCTAGTGCTAAGTTTTTTAAGTCCTGGCTGGAGGCCTTAATTTATTAAGGTAGCTACAGGCAAGTCCGGGTAAGTAATCAACAACCTCATAGGTTGAAGTACGAGACATCATTACCAAAAAAAAAAACGAAAGTAAGTTATAAAATAATGCCTATAAGCAGAAAGTAAGTTATAATTTGGAACACTCCAAGCGATACTGTTTTTCTGCCAGGGTCGCGATATTTGTTCCAAAGATTTACCGTGGCCCTGGCATATAGGCAACTGAAGGAACACTTGACACAACACTTGACTTTTACTGACTAAAACCCAGCCGGGGTTTTAGTCAGTAAAAGTCTGACACGCCTTTCCGCTCCACCCAGAGCGAAAGACGTCATTTGATGATTTCCCACCTACAAAAAAAGGCGATATTGTTTTAGCATAAGTACCTATAAATACGCCACGTTCGTATAATACGCGTGTATACTAACTAGGTCATACATTCCTCCACAGCCCTCATGATAAATGATGAGTCAACTTTTACACAAATGTATAAATGCAAGTGTCCTTAGTAATTATTTCAAGGGTAAAAACAACATGTTAACATAATCATAACTATTATAATCACCTTGTATTGTTAATTTGGTACTTCTTTGCATAAAACTTTATAGGTAGGTAGATGCCAGCTGCCGCGAAAAACACAAAATTACCTGGTTTTCTCCTTAAGAAGAGAAAAGAGAAGATCTATTAATAATAATGAGATATTTAAAACCTCAATGTTACTTTGTAATTATGCTATACAGAGTGATTTTTTTTAGATATCGAATAAATTGTAGTAAAAGTTCAGTCTTTCATCATCTGCCTTTCCCAAAATAGGAAGGTGTCGGCATCTAGCCTAACCGGATACAGCTCAATACCAGTATTGTTGCGAGGATCGTCTGGAGGACACGGTGGAGCATACGGTGGAGTTGTGCGCTGCCTGGGCGGAGCACCGCCGTGTCCTCGTGGAGGCGATCGGCGGCGGCGACCTCTCGCGTCCGGCCCTGGTGCGAGCCATGGTACGGAGCGAGAGGGAATGGGAAGCCGTCACCTCCTTCTGCGAAGCAGTAATGCTCGCGAAGGAGGAGGCGGAGCGCGTGAGGGAGTGGCAGTCTCTGCGCCCTCACGTCCCTAGCCGCCGCAGGAGGAGACGCCCCGGGCGTCGGGAGTCGATTGCGGACTCTTGGCCACCGTAGGCGTGAGCTTGCGGGTGGCGAGCAATGGGTAGCTCACCGCCCGGTAAGTACCAAGCTCGGGTCGACGGCTGCCTATTTGACCTCCACAACTCAGTTACTGGGTACTACGATACCCGTTGATAAGAAGACTGGTTGTTAGACTTTCGGGTTTCTGACGAACTGTAACGACTATCCAATATCCTGGAATGACAGCTGGAACCAACGGTTTAACGTGCTTTCCAAGGCACGAGAATGTAATGATGGCCACCCATCCACGAACCAACTGTGGGAAGTGTAACTTAACCTGATCGAGGGACCCATACGGCTGTTATTAATTAGCCACAGGCCCCCCGAGATGTGCCGTAATTATTCCTCATATTACAATCACTAGAAAAATATGGATGATTCTGGACTTATATTTCGGGAAATATTTAAATACAGTAAAATTTTTAAGAGCAATAAAAATTAAGTACTTAAAAAAATAAACTACTTTTGCCAGAGGCTTCCCCCGCGTGGAGATCGGAAATTTTCCTACGGGAACATACTACCCGGAAAAGTATCCTTTATGTTATTCCAGGTTATAAAATATGTTTGTGCCAAGTGTTCTCCAAATTCGTTAGGCCGTTTTTGGTACATTTAATATGGTGTAAAATAAATAATTTGATTAACTGTTGTCATGGCAGTCAATCAATCACACGGGTTAACACGATTTGGTATTAGATAAACTAATCAGATCCTTGATCAGCGTTTCAGAATTCACCCTGTATAATTTACCCGGTGACAGCTCCACTAATTGTAAATTATGTGTTTTACTCAGTAACCATTATAAATGTAGAAAATTGGAAACACGAGGATAAGCAGCTGGATATCTCCATTACGAAGGCATTATTATTGGTGCAACGGTTATTAATTCGTGAAGAAATGTGAAGGTGCTATACTGAAACTGGTTTCCTTGATGACACCTTTTAAGGGTTTTATGGGGCAAAAACGTGCATGTAGTGACACGTTCTTGTGTTTTGTTAAATACTTAAATGCGTGTAAATAGTTCAAAATACGTATACACATACATATCAGCAGAAGAGAGATGTGCCCATTATTCGACTACTGGTCGGTAAAGCCGACTATCCGGCCAATTTCGTAGTCGACGACTATTCGGCAGAGACTATCCGGCTTCTTACTTTGTATGTATTTCTCAATAATATGTACAAAGGAGGAATTACCTTGATTATAATTAATAATTGTATTTTAGAATCACTTTACGGAAATCATTGTCCAATAAGTAAAAAGAAATCCATACTCGCGACTTTCTTTTTACATGATTACATTTTAATTGAGCTCTTTCGCTTTAAGGACTTCAACAGTATTGTCTTTATTTTTACACAAAAACACCGCTCTGACCAAATTTAATGCAAAAGAAAAAATCAAGAAACAATGCCAATTAATCAAAACAAGTGCAGTTGCGACTTTCGCGCGAATCAGCTGTAAACGAATTGCCGAATACTCCAAAAACCGTGATCGGCTAGGCCGACTAGTCCATTTCTTTAAATATCATGTTACCTGTCAAATAAATAAATAATAATGGAGGAACACTAACTCTCAAATCACAGGTATAAACCCAGTCGGAGAGCAGGGGACCTATTTTTAAGATACTACTTCTCTATGTTGTAATTTTTTTATCTGTAACCATGTTGTTTCTCTCAGCAAATAGGCCATATAGGAAAAATCCTCAGGCAACAGGTCAACAGAGTCATGACAGCATATCGTTTTTACTATATCTTCTAGTTTATATCACAACAAAAGACAGGAAATGACTGATACAAACAATATGAGGAATTAGACTTTTAACTCACCTGGCACTAACCTGCAAAATGCAAAAAAAAGAAACGTAAAAAAAGTAGAATTTAGTTCCATCTTAAGGTGCAAAGCCGGTGAAGTGAACCACTCAAAAATCTAAAAAACCGGACGTAACCACATCTTACACTCAACACAAGATTTAAGTACTTACATCTCTTCAAAACGTTAGAAAAAACCCTTAAGCCAATGAACTTAAAGGGATTACCACACCTTTGGCAAACAGGCATAAGTCACTTTTGATTCTTTTGTTGAACGAGTTAAAAGAAAATCAGCGGGAGTGAGTGCATTCATAATTGACGTTTTGTGTATGAATGGGGCAAAATAATTTGTTTTTGTTAAATAATACTGTTTGGGTGGACTGCGATGTATGTGGGCTTGTGCTTGTATTTTGTGTTCTTGGAAGAGAGGAAATTGAATGATTTAGTGTGAAATAATAATTTTTAATTTTGTCGTAGTTAGATAAAGTTTTGAAAGACATCGTACCACTAGTATGACTATTTATGAAGTGGGCTTACGATTTTGGTTTCTACTTTGAGTTATTTGTTGATCAGTAAAAGAAAAGACATAGAAATAAAATCATCGCAACGCCATTTAGAAAAAAAAATTTAAAAAACCCCCGACACTAAACCTAATTTCCCTTTAAAAAGTAAAAAATAATAAAAAAATCTCAATCTTAAAGTACCTAAGTATGTATTAATAATTAAAAAAAAAATACGTCACGTTGCGAGACCGCTCCAAACCTAACAATTTATTTACAAATAGTCTATTACCTAACTAATTAAGAAAAGAAAACTTTTATAAAATGAACTCACAATATTGCATTTAGGATACGACCGTCAACGTCTGCCCTCGCGGAGCGGTCCCCCAACGCGACGTATTTTTTTTTTAATTATTAATACATACTTAGGTACTTTAAGATTTAATTATTTCAAACGAAGCTAAGAACACTCTCAATTAATTCATCAATATTCTCTTTCAGTGCACTTTCATTTGAGACCCCAGTCGAGTATATTTGCTGACATTCGGTTACTCTTCCGCACTTTCTCCTCCACAACTTTTAAACGGCTCAACCGATTTTCATCAAACCTGTCTAAGAATACTCGCACATAAGTCACCTTTAATATATATTTTTTTATCGAAATCGCTTCATCCGTTCGGGACCTATGATGCCACAGACAGACAGACACACAGACAGACAGACACGTCAAACTTATAACACCCCTCTTTTTGCGTCGGGGGTTAAAAAAAAATAGAAATTGATGAGAAACTCGGAGCATTTATTTAATTAAACTAGTGATTGCCCATTGCCATTGGTCGAAATTCGACCGTACTTCATTTGAATAGAAATATATTATTAAATAAAAAAATATCGATAATAATAAATAGAAAAAATAATACGGTTATATTTGACATTCAGTAACACTATAGACAAATTCTTGACGCTGTACTACTGTGGAGAGGGTTCGCTGGCGGGATGGTGATGGCCAGGACCAGGACGTAGGTGTAATGAGTAAAGAATACTTCTTCAGGACTCTCTTCTTTATTTTCTTAATACTTCTTAACTGCTGGATATGGAATGAATTATTATTGCTTTCTGTGAAGAAAGCTCTGTTTTTATAGAATTTTCCCTATTACTTTTAATTAATTATGACGGTTCCAAATGTCATAATTATAACCAGCCTGTACAATCTATGACCAACCTGTACAATCGTGAGGCATACAACCTCTACAGTTTGCACACGACACTAAGTTTTGTATGGGAAACTTACTAATGCCATACTTGACACTCCCCATAAAACCACAAAAAATATTTCTTTTAAATCTAAAATAAATTCCTATCGTCGCTAATACAAATAATATTAAAGACAAATATTCTCGATATGATCATAGATTTTAAAAATGAACTAGGTTATATATCTATAAAATTAATTTATTACCTATGGTTATACTTGACATTCAGTAAGACTATAGACACAAAATCAGGCTTACCAACTTAGGGGTTTTCCCAAATTTAGGGGGTAAATAAGAGGATTGAGAGTTTTTAGGGGCGTTCCATTTTTAGGGGTATTCTTAGGAATTTTTTGCCATCTTACATTTCTCATTGTGTTTTTGATTACAATAAAAGTATTAGCGACTTCTAGTACGGTTCTTCGATACTAAGAATGCAGAGTGAATGATTTACAAATGTCGCGTAATAAATATAGACAAATATTACTACGGTCTATGATTACTGAACATTCGTTGGTTATTTTCATTATAATTTTTTAGCGGATTTATTTAGTAATTGTGGCAATTTTAGGGTTTTTTAACTTAAATTTTAGGGGTAAATATTTCTGGGTGTTGGTAACACTGCACAAAATAATAAAGACAGGTGTGAAAATGGTGATTGGCGGGAAAGATACAAAAAGTTTTCAATAATTTTATATTTATTAATATAATTCAAGATATGGATGAAAAACCAAATAATGTTGAAGAAATTGATGTTAACAGTTCAGATTTCTACGAAAATGTTAACATTGAAACAGCTGCTTTATTCCACGACGAGATCTATGATTTGCTACTAATTGAGAACGAATCATACGAAAACTTTGAAGAAGAAGAATGTGAAGATGAAACGGAAGAGAATACAACAAAAATATAAATACATATTTTAAAGTAATTACTGAAGACATTGAAGCTAAGATTCATCAGTGAAAGCAAATGTACCTATTGTTCTGAAGAAAATGCGGATATAAAACACGTTAGACTGTGAATCGTTCGCCATGCAAAGACTGTTGACTGTTACTTGTCAGTGAAATTAGTGATATAGCAGAACAAAACTCTTTTATGTGTTCCCCGCCACGTTGAGGAATTACTTTCCAACACAGTTTATTTCAATTCATTATTTAGATATTTACTGAATACTGTAGAAAAAATTTAATTGTTTCGGGGTTCATTAGATTGTTTTTTTTATGTTAAACTAATATTTTGTTGTTATTAATTAGATAATTTCATCGCCTCTCAGATGTACTTAGCTCGTATGAGCGGTAAACACTTTTGATGAACTTGTTATTGTTTTATGTATTTTTATTGAGATATTTAACTAATATTTTGTTGTTATTAATGAGATAATTTCATCGCCTCTCAGATGTACTTAGCTGAGAATAAGAGTAGTATGTTTAATGATTACGACTGAAGGACATGTATCCATGGTCAGGAATAAATAAAAAAATAAAAAAAAATAATAAAGACAGATTTGGACCATAAACAAAAGAATATCTATGCATGTGTGTATTAGATACACGGTAATGAACACTAGTGTGTGGAACGTGTTATTTATTGAAAATAATGTATTTTGACGCATAATTTAAAAAAATATTGGCATTCGTCACTTCTCTGTATAAACTATAAGTTTGCGAAATTTCATACTCCTCCGTCCGCCCAATTTTCGTAAAAAGGTATCCAAAGTTTTCGCTTCACGTATTAATATATAGATTTGAATTCTATCAATTGTTTTGGTTTTTTCTTGTCTGAGTGAACAGCCACAAAAACAAATGCAATGCCTCAAGAAATAACCCAACTAAATAAAAGTCAGATAGACACATCTTCAAATTCATATTTATTTTTTCTCAGCATACCACATCTCGCTCTGTTTATATTCACAATTACAAAACTCAATACGATCCCAACAGAATCCCACAATCAATCAAAAAAACCTTTGACAAGTGTATACTTGTAATCCTGGCCAAACAACACCTGCTTTCAGATTTAAGAAACAGAAAAAAAAAAACAAAAAAAAAATCCTTTTTTGTAATAAATCCATCATTTTGAGATTAAAATTTGTCCGTCACTGCCACTAAGCCTGAGTATTGTAGTTCGGAAATAATGCGAAAATGATTGACTTGTTATTGTCCGTTTCGAGTGCATCGTACCGCACAAAATCCAATTTTATTGGATAATTTTAGTATCTGTTGTAGGCGGTAGTGGCTGGGTAGGAAAGTGTCAGAACTGCAGAAATTGGATTTTTGAAAATTAATTTATTTGGTGAAGGACTTGGTGGTGAAGTACAGCCAGCTGAATGTCCGACGCTTATTTCAAAAGTGTGTAAGTGTGTCATCTTCTTATAGTTTTTTCAAATTTAACCAACTCGCAATTTTACTTGATAAAAACGGATTTTCTAAAAAACGAGATAAAGTAATCAAACATGTTTTAGCTAGTAGTTTTTTTTTTGCTTTATTTATTAAAATATCACATTTGATTACATTTCATTCACATTTATATCTAGACGATTAGCTTACAAGTCAAACTAAGAAATCGTCCCATAACGTCTTTTATGTAGAAAGTAGAATGATGAGTATTTTCTTTTAATAAAAGCTCACCCACGAAGTACACACATTATCTTAAAAATAATCATCTACTTAACCTACCTATCTATCTACTAACATCTTCAAACATATTTTCTAGAAATACAAAAACTAAAATTCCAAACTTATCCCACTTTCATTCTCAATTTCATTGACAAAAGCAGTGATGGGCATTGTTTACAAGTTAAACCCATGTTTGTTTGAGTGACAGGCACTCGGGTGGCAATGTGGCACTGTGTGGCAAAATGTGACACAATGTGCCAGAGAGTGGCACAATGCGCCAATCAATGCCAAGTGTCATGCGGACCAAATGTGCTGCAAATTAGCTACATATAAGTTTAATAGGAAAATGGAGTTTTGATTAATCAATTTTGAGTGTGTGTTTTGGTTGAATTGGCAAAATGAAATATATTTATCCAATTAGTTTGTAAGTTAATACTTTTTGCAAGCAAAGAGGCAAATATAGAGGAAAACTGTTAAATAATTCAGGAATATAATAACATAACATCACGCCGTGATTCCCCAAAGGAATGGGCAGAGGTGTACCTAATAGTACTCCCACATTTCGCCAGTTGTGTTTAGGCCCCATTTGATAGGGGCCAAACCTAATGCCATCAACTGGGCTCAAATCTGCAACTCGAAATCAGGGACTTCGCGCTATTACTAAGATATTCTAGATAGAAAAACCTAACAACACTCTGCCTAAACATTTTTTTTAATTTTCTGGGGGGGAAATCATCATACGACTTCTAATGGGTAGATCGGGCGGGCGTGTCAGACTTTTACTGACTAAAACGCACCAGTGTTCCTTCAGTTGCCTATGCCAGGGCCACGATAACTCAGCAACACGGGATCCGAGATCCCGTCACAACTTTGCCATACCTGGAAATCGAACCCAGGACCATCGAGGCAGTCCAATATTCAAGCAAAGAAAATCGTATAAGTTTTTGTGTTACTGTGTTATGATATCGGTTTTGCAGTTTCAATAGTGATTATCGTTATTTTAAATACATTATTTAATTAAGAAGAGTGTCGAATAAATACCATAATTAAACAATATTTACTGGTGACCTTAAATCGTAATAAAAAAAACCTAATTAAAATAAATGAACCACTGCTCATTTAGCACCATTTCAAAAACTAAAAAACCGGCCAAGTGCGAGTCGGACTCGCGCACCGAGGGTTCCGTACAAACCTGTAGGTTGTAAGTGTATTTACTGTGTACGTGTGTATAAAGGGGTGATGAGTCGTGTAAATAAAACGACTGTTTCGGCGAGCGCTAGTACACGACTGAAATGTATAATTATTTATTCCGCTAATATAATATTTTTCCTACATGCATATTAGCTGACGGGGCGCCACATTATTTCCCCCCTTTAAAAAAATAAATAAATATATATAATTACATTTTGATTTCGTAAGTACACCTACATAACAGTACAGTTGTTATTATCATTAAAGTACACAAAAAGAATTAATAATTAAAAATTACACTATCTTATTTTATTTCGTCTTTTTCTTCTGCTGATCTAGCTGTATTGTAAATCGTACCACAGGACGTATGACGCGGCCTGAACGTGTCGTGTTCGGCGCGGTCTTGCTATTTTCCGCTGGCTCTGCACTCTTGTGTTCGTTCACGTCTCTATTGGTACTTTTTAAATGTGCTAAAGGTTCATTTACCTTATCTTCTATTAAAATGTAGGCTGGTTTTAGTCTGTCCACCGATACTACAGATGTTTTCCTTGGCATTTGGATTCTGAAATGCTTATCTTGCTTCTCTAAGACTTTGTATGGACCTTCATATGATGGGGTCAGAGGATTCTTAACAGCATCCGTTCTGATGTATACGTATTCACAATCTTTCATGTTTGGGTGAATAAATGGTTTGTGGGTTGTTATGTAGTGGTTATTATTAAACGGGCTTAGCTTTGCCATTGTCTTTTGGAGAGTCTGTGCATATGTTTCTGGTGATGTAACTTGCGTTTTCGGCTCGATAAACATTCCAGGTAGACGTATGTTCGTTCCGTATAACATTTGTGCAGGGCTGACATTTTCTTTCAATCGTAATGCTGCTCTTAATCCTAGTAGGACAAAGGGTAATTCGTTCTACCAGTTTGCAGTATTACCGCGCGCGACTAGAGCAGTTTTCATTGATCTATGCCAGCGTTCAACTAAACCATTTGATTGCGGATGATAACTTGTAGTTCTGGTCTTCTTGATACCAAGTGACTTAGTCAGAGCGGTGAATAAGTCTGACTCGAACTGTCGTCCTTGGTCC